>OU342791.1:23990036-26490036 GCA_910591515.1 Cerceris rybyensis | reverse complement strand
GTTGACACTTTTGCAAATTAGTGTACTCTCTCTATTTTTATATTACTATGCCATAGCCCGTGGTCAGACAGTTGATGATCCCATTCAACGTGTTAAAAAACAATACCACGATGTCGTTGATAAAATCGATGAAAAATCCCTCGGAAACCTGCCCTGTTTCAGGTGAAGCCTTCACCATCGATTGCTGTACTTCCGGCGCTCCTTGCAAAATCCTCTATTTGTTATAATCCCATAATATACGCAGGTCTGAACAGCCAATTTCCGCAGTCTCTGAGGAAGATATTCGATCTTAGGGGGACGAGAACAAAGGCACCGGAAAGTCATACGGCATTAACGTTGTTGAACCGACAGGAGCAGCAAAATTGAGATCAGCCTTTAAGTGAAAATATTAAAATTCGAAAGGTGCATTCCAAGGGTTTCCGGTCGCGAAAATGTTCTCGTGGTATGAACGCAAAGAAGGCCACGATTTCTCCATGATGTTACGAGAGGACAATTTATCGAGTGACCTCGCGCCATTTCTTTTTTTCTGCTTTTTACATTACATACTTCTTTACCATTGAAAAATTACGTCTCGTTTCGTCGACGACAAATTATGAGACGTTTGTATGTTCGAAAGTACGTATCGCGAATAAATATTAGATGTAGACGATGCGTACTTACATAAAGAAAGAATAGAATTTACAACGAGGAAGAAACCAACGACGAAACCGATGTCCACGTGTTAATTGGTGAACGTAGGCTCTAATGCGTTCGGTATTCTTGACACGAAGGATTTCAACATTTAAATATTCAAGTACTCGAAGCATGGTGTTTCGAGATAGAAGATTTTTCCCTTTCTATGAAGTCCAGAGTTTACACGATCGCGAGATTTCGCTCGTAGGTTAATTAACCTTCTCTCTTCTGCGAAGAAACGAGAGGTCGAAAGCTGTGCGAGCGTGACAAGCGGAAAAAAGCGTGACATACGTCCTGTACGAGTTTCTCAGATTCCGTGATAGAATTGCCCTGAAGAATTGCGTGTTGTTTACTTCCTTCGTCTTCCCGTTTTCCATTTCGATCGTTCTGACTATCGAATGATCGAGAGAAACTTACTTCTTTGGAATGTTCTTGTTTTTTAAGTGCGAATGATCAAATTTTGTCTTTCAATAAGACAAAACTTGATTGGACTTTTGACCATTGTAATTCCAGGGAGTCTTAAATCGGCGGGAAATACTAGTTGAAAAAAATGTGGGTAGAATTGTTGTTGAATTTTTAACGAAAGAAGTGCATAGGCTATGCATTGTTACTTGCGATCGTGTAAATTGCAATTTGGACGAAGTCACAGTGACTTGAGAAAATTAAAAAAATGCTGTATTTTACTACATTAATGCCAAATACTTATAGTATAAATTTAAGGTATCAAAACTATTATCGTTTTAAGTATAAAAGGTATTTCATTCCTGTATTGCTTACGTCTAAGCAAATTACTATTGAACCTATTAAAACGAACAAATTACTATAAAAATTTCACTTTACAATGTAATGTAAGTGTTACCTATAAAAGACAACCATATTACACGATAAAATTCTCATTGCACCAATACTTTCTAAGTTCACTATAAGAAACTTAGATCGTAACCCTCATACGTTCTCCATTTCACTCCATCTTTCTTTGCAGGTACTACATAACATTTCATTTCTTTTCAAACATGTTACAATGTGATTTAATTTCAATGCACTATAATATAATAACATTAATTAACGCGTAAAGCAAAGGTAAGCGAAATACCAATCGATGGTGTTTTGTCCAACTTTTTAACCCCTTGCCGTACAATAACCAGTGGCACTCGAGACGCGAAAGATAGAATAGTAAATTTTGAAGTGCTCCAAAAATGATTAACTTAAAAATATCAGTGGGTCGCAGTAAAATAAAATTAATTCTATGCTATTCAATATTTCCTTAAGTCATATATCGAAAATTAAGGACAAATTGTTATTCCATCAATTAATTTAGAGTCACTATAAAAAATATCAATGGGTCGCAATAAAATGAAATTAATTCTACGCTTTTCATTATTGCCTTAAGTCATATATCCAAAATTAAGGATAAATTATTATTTCACCAATCAATTTAGAGTTACTGAGCCTTCAGACACAGAAAAAATGTTACGGCAAGGGGTTAAATAGCGCATGACGGTTAAAATAATTTTAAGATTTCCAAAAATCCGTTTAAGGATTGCAGAAAAAAAATTCCACCTAATTTCGTAACGCAATATTTGACCAGTTAATTATAAGAATGTAATATCGATATTAAACATCGGTCCACCTATCGAATATCGATTCTCCTCGTTCAATCATCCTCTCTCCGATCGAATCTTATTTTCGTCGCGCCCGTACGAGAGAAACTTGCTACCGATAAATATCCCATAATTTTTTTAACGCAATACACCTCACCGACGATGATCGTTCGTGAAAGGTGGATATTATTGTGACACGGGTCGGAAGATAGAATAAGAAAGAGGAATATTTTCCTATCCGTCCTGTTACGCGATGCAGAATTATAATAGTCGTTAGAGTTGTTCCCTCTGTTTTCCTGCTCTTACGTCCTCATCGACGGTGTCGTTAGGAAGAGACGTCATGGTAAAATCGAGATTATGATTCGTAACACGCACGATTACGACACACCATGGCGAAAGTGAAACCGCAAGGAAAATTCACGAATCGAGGTATCTCTTCGGTTAAGAGTTCCCACCGTCGAAATACATGGTGTACATTTTTTTTTCCTGGAGCAAGAGCTCGTTTAAATCAAGCAGATAATTTCATCAGTTTTATTCTTTTCACTTGTGCCGACGACTTGCGAAAGTGGTTTGCATTACACTTTGATTTTATGGGGATTTTGATATCTTTTAACGAATTTAACTTCGTTTGGAACTATGGGTGGAGATTGATAAAAGTTAGGATGAATCAAACGGATGGTTTATATTTGAATACTGTTAATGATGCTTGTAAAGAATCATTGTGGCGTGAAATGTATTTAATAAATTGATAAGATCAATTTAAATTTGTAGGTTCTCTCTGGCGGGTTATCATAATCGGTGAAAGTCGAAAAAAATATAAAACTAATAATAGGACTATCAGAATTTTTTGCTACTGTGTACTTTCTTAGAATTACTGATTTGAGAAATCATTTCTTCGCTGTATACATATAATATTCTCAATGGTTCGGAAACTATCTGAAATTGTAGGTTCTCCGTGCGATAACTATAATCGATTAAAATAAGATACGTAGAAATATATGTAAAAAAAGATATATTAGCTACGAAAATAATCTGAGATATAAAACAAAATGGTATCCAGTTAAAATTCCATTAACCCATCGTGAAACTTCTTCCACGTGATACGTGTATGATATCCACGATGGTTCGGAGACCATCTAAAACTCTAGGTCATCCGTGACGCGACTGTAATATTTAACTCTTTAAATGTAAATAGAAAATATATAGTTTCACTTCTTATCGGCCTACCTCGGAAATTTCAATCGATTCACCACGATCTACCCGATCAACGAATAATCGTTTTTTGCTACCCGCTGAGAGTAAATTCGTTCGTCCAATTATAGTATTATAATGCCTTACCCTATTACGCTCGGGTATCGTTGCATTTTTGGCTTATTATATCGGGGACTACAATTTAAGTGTAAATTCCACAACGGTTAAGTGGATACCTGTGTATCCGGCTTAATCTTACGGATAATGTACAACGTAGAGACTGGTTCTGGGGATAATGAAAGAACGATGATCGTAGACGGCAAAGCACGAAACGTCGGATTCAGCAGAGACTCGCTCTAATTGCGTGTACGAAGACAATGCAAATTGACCAACAAGACGAACGATAATAACGGTTCTTGAGATACGAAAATGGGTCAACGAATCTTCGCTTTGGATTGCCACAATCCAACGCCGTGACTGTAATTCATTATCGAGGGCAGAGCGGATCGAAACTTACCGTTTTCGCGTCTCATATGTATACGATTAGAGGAACTATGATGAGCAGACTGCGTATTTTTATGCATTTATGACAAATTAAATACGGCTAAAATATACAAAAAGGACATAATATGAAAATATATCTAAAATATCCAAAGTATGGTATTTGTTGTAATATTTATTGAGTGCAATAAATCCCTAAATAGGTTTTCCTGTCCTCACCTGCATTTGTGAAACTCGAAATTTGCATAAACATCCGCAGTCTAATGATGAGCAAAGACGCAAAGGTCGGACTTGCAGTTGTGATGTTGCAAATTC
This sequence comes from Cerceris rybyensis, assembly GCA_910591515.1. Taxonomy (NCBI): domain Eukaryota; kingdom Metazoa; phylum Arthropoda; class Insecta; order Hymenoptera; family Crabronidae; genus Cerceris; species Cerceris rybyensis. The sequence goes on along the minus strand of OU342791.1, from coordinate 26,485,756 downwards.
TATGGTGTCAACTTTTAGAACTTTTTTTCTAAATTATTATTATAAATATAATAGCCTTAGAGATTGGGAATGCGTGTAGTCAATGAAATCTAATAAGATCCTAGTTAAAATGGCCACAGTGGTCGAAACGGAAGAGATAGAATACAATAAAAGGGTTGTAAAACCCTTTGGATTGTTTTATTTTGGAATCCTTAAAATAAAACGGAATAAACTCTAAATACTTAGGGAAGTATGGCGAGAAAGAGATTAACACTAGAACTACCACGCCAGTCAAAATGACTGGTACACAATTTTTTCCAAAAATTTTCCAAGTTCATAGAAGAGCCATAGAACAAAAATTCTGCGTCCATCACAAAAGACATAAATCACTGAATTGATCATCATTTCTGCTACTCGATTCCTTCTTTTGAAAGTACTTATTTAATATATTGAAATATAATAGATTTAAGGCCGGTAGTTCTAGTGTTAAAAAGTGGAAGAGTTCAAATTCTGCTCTACGAATTTAAAAAATTCTTTGTAAATTGTTACTTAAGCCATTACCTGTCGCAATTAAAATTTAAAAAAAAATAAAATAAGTGTATAATGAGACACATACTAACCAAGTAGACCGAAAAAAATAAAAATGTCCTAAAAAAGAATGTGTGCGGATAATGGGTTAACTCTTTGAGGTACAGAGATTCAGAAAATAAAATGACCCATGTTGCACATGCATTTTTTTCTTCTTTTAATTGAATAAAGTTGGTTTACATTTATTGATAAAGTTATATAATAATATAAATTTTCGAGGTGGGACAAAAAATGTCCCATCATGTATCTTTTCAAACAGTTGGGATACTTTTCATCCCACTGTACCTCAAAGAGTAAATATATCAGAGTATCATCAGATGATCTTCCACTTAAAACAGTGGTTTCTAGGTGAAATGATCATGGCAATTAAAGCTAAGAGCTATGAAACCAAGGACAACTGATAATTATAATAATTATCTGTGGAATAACAGATAGATTATGAATGAAATTGATGATAACAAAGAACCTTTACCTCGATCTTCCGGAATATCTGAAAATCGTAAATGGCCAAGGAGTTTTTACGTATTTCCTGTTCCGTTATTTTACCTTCGCTTTCACCTGGAATAGATACAATTAAACTTGTGACACAATTGACGGACCATTATAACTCTTACGAAGACTTGCAATTCGCTGTAATCGGTGTCTAATGATAAAACCCATTGAAATTTAGACGGGAATGGTTTTCAATGAAAGTGGCATGAATAACCGTTCATCGTTTCTTCGGTGAGAGGTTTGCTTGTTTTCTTTTAAACGATCACTTAGATCTTTGTTTTTTTTCTAGATAGTTTTTGCAAAGAGAACGTTACGGGGTCGATGTTTTACGAAAGTCGGTTTATTTGCGTGCACTATGTGTCGCCGAGTTGCAAAAATCGACGCAACGACGATTGCACGGCATCGATGTAACGTGAAACGTTTTGCGAATGCAGACAGACTCCTGTGGACTGGAAAACTAGTAGAAAATACAATTTTGTTTCTGTTAATTTATGGAGTATTTTACAGTATTTCTTTGCAGTTTTATCTTTTTAACCACTTGCGATTTTTATTTTTGCTGCGGACGCAATAACTAAGAATTAATTTCTGAATTCAACATTTCTCTACGATTTTTGATATTTCGAAAAATCGAACGCAATATTAATAACGTAGAAATTATTTGATCGTCTCATGATGGATTTCTATCTTCAATTTAACAGATTTAGAAAATTTCGAAATATCCTATCCCCCTTGCCGCATCACGAGGGTCACTCGTTATTGTAGGGGTTAATTCTCTGAGGCATGGGAATTCAAGAAATTAAAAGACCCATATACACAGTCTTTTTATATTAATTATAGTTGGTTTATATTTACTAACAAAGTTATACAATAATAAAAATTTTCGAGGTGGTACTAAAATGTCCCACTATGCATGTAAAGAATTAAGTATGCCTCAAAGAGTTACGAAAAAAAAAGTGTGAGTGTTAAATCTTATTTGGCCATAAAAAATGAATCAAAGATTCATGGATGGATACTTTAACATAATCAAATTTGTTTCAAAATTGTCCAAATTAGCGATTGATCATTCGAAACAGAATACAGTAAAATTTTTCCTTTCCCATAAAACGAATATAGTGTCTTCAGTGAATGTAATTTTACCTCTGCGCTGTACAGAGAAAATAATCGAACCATAAAACAGCCGGGACCACACGAAATACGAGAGTCAAACTTGCGTATGCAACTCCGAAGTGAAGAATACTTTAGAAAGTCGATGTAAAGGAAGGTGCCCCACCTTCAATTTTACAAATACTACCGAACCTTGTCGGAAATCGTGTTGTTAAATTCTGATCACAATAAATAACATATTATTACAACAAATCTATCGATTCCCTCTTTTCCCTCCATTACAATTCCCTCAAATAGAACACCTTCCGGTCTCACGTTCCTTCGAAACATTTCTCATTGAACCACCAATGTTTTAACACTAAAACTACCGACGTTAAATCCGTTGGATATAAATATATTAAATAAGTACTCTGAAAAAAAAAAGAAAATTAAAAGATAGAAAAGATGATCGATTCGGTAATTTATGTTTTATAACATGGACATAGCCCGAGTCGAAATATTGAACCTATTTTCATGGTATTTACTCCTATTTGAACCTAATATGATACTTTTCAATACTAAAACTCCTAATTCAAAACCTGTACCTCCTTCTCAGTAAAATGATACTCCTATTTATCTACCACAAAAACCTTTATCCCCTGAATCTGTTACTCCTCCTAGGTCAAATAATAATTTTCGTATTCAATATATATTTAATATCGCATAAAGAACATTAATTTTTTTTAATAATTAATTAATAAAGAATGTATACTTACATAAATGTAACTAGTGGATAAATACTTCAAAAACAGTTATTTTTTATTTATTCCAGCTCTTTTTCAATAATAGGTAATGAAACATACATTTGACAGTCAAAATTCATATACATACAATTCATAATGATGGCATCTACAGGAATAGCCTTAAAATATAAATAAATAATAATAAGAAGAAGAATAATAACATTAATAACTGGATAAGAAGTAAATCCTCAACGGAGGTTGAAATTGACGTCCTATTTTGCGTCTTAAGATGGCATAAGGGGTAAGTGCCACTTTTAAGCGCTAAATAGGATTTTATTTTACATTAAATTTAGACCTATTTTTATACTTTTAATTCCTGAATGTTAGGTAGTAAAAGGTTCAATATTTCCACTCGGGAGAATATCTCTTCTATAACTCTCCTAGAAATTTGGAGAATTTCTTGAAAAAATTGTGCACCAGTCATTTTGACTTATTTGATAGTTCTAGCGTTAACCCAGATTTTTTCCACCGATCACTTTACCAAAGTTTTCTAATTCTCATTGAATTAACTCAAACGAAAACCAATCTACCTAACAGTGAGACGTGACACAAATACCACCCTTTGCAGGTAGTCAAATAGGAGAAGAAATTTACAACGGTGTTAAAAGTAAATGGGAATTAAACTAAATGAAGGTAATTTGTCAAGAAAGCGATTAGTACCGGAAGAAAGCTGTTACCTTGCCTCGATGACCGGTGAACCTAACGGAAGTATTTCGGCAATCCAATTGTAATGGGGTTTCTCGAACGGATACGGTCCAATGGCTCGATCGGACGATTATGGGGAAGAAAAAGAGTTGCTGGAGAAAAGACGGGGCTTTCTTCGTTGAAGCTATGGCGATTAGGAGGATCTCAATGTACCTTCGTATTCGTAAACTCATCCTGAAACGACGAGTAATTTTTCGGTATGAGTATAATCTCCTGATTTAACCGTCCGTGAAAGGAGACACATTAACGGCATGCAAAACCTCTTCGTGTTTACTCGAGCAAATTTTAAAGGAGGACATCAAAACAAAATGCAGCTTGGCGAAAATTATTAAGAATCGCTTTGTAAGGGATATTTACAAGTTGTAATTTCAACAGGGGGTTTCTCCTTTGTGCTGATTTCGGTGCAGTTTTGATGCATTTGCGGGGAAACGTGTGTTCTTGGCGAAGAAATTGATATTGATGAGGTGGAAATTGAAGTTAATGAAGACGAGAAGGGAAGGAGATTAAATTTGTACGTTGATTGATAGTTTGTAGATGAGATGTTCTTTTGTGCTGAATTTGACGTAGGTTTAAGTTGATTTTAGAAATATTATATTTTTAAAGAAACTGATTTGGAAGTGGTTCAAATTGAAGTTATAGCGACGAAGATGGAATGGAATTAAATCGGTGCATCGATTCACACTTTGAATATTAATTAGGTGTCTCTTTTCTTTTAGAACGAAGTTTCTCCTTTGTGCCAATTTCTGTGCAGTTTTAAGACGTTCTTAGGAAATGTGTATTCTCGGTGAAGAAACTGAGTTTGAAGAGATGTGAATTAAAGTTAATAAACACGAAGACGCAGTAGGATTAGTTGGTGCATCGGCTAGTTTGCATTTTAGTTAAGTGTCTCATAAAACGATTACCTCTATTAAGGTGGTACAATTACAATTTTTTATCGAACAATCATTAAAGAGACATTAAAAGTTTGCATGATGTAAGACCAATACAAATATCTGTATGTACTTACAGCGAAGTATTTTAAGAAACTACAATATAATTGCACGGATGGAGGAAACAACGGAAGTAATAACAGGTTATGATTTGTCAAGTAGAAAATAATGGAAAATCCATAAAAGAAGCGTAAATCGCTGACGTCACGAGAGGAGTTCGGTGTACGATATATAGACAGTGACAAGGTAAATACGAAAGGAGACCAACGTGAAACTTTTCTGCCCGAGGTACCGTCCTTTCTTCCTCGCGATTGGCTCCAACAATCGGACGTTTCGCAGTTTTTGCAATTAAGAGGACAGAAAAAGATATTTTCAAGAAGGAGACTGCCCGAAGTACAAGGAACGATTGGTGGGAGGCAAAACTCTCTCTCTCGAGCACAGCTGATCATTAAAGCTGCCGCTGGCCAGTCAAACTTTCACGCTCGGTGATATCCGAGCTTCGTACATTCGTACCTCTTTAAAACAACGGGATACGATTCGCCGTGATTCGTGAGAATCGTACGATCTTAAGCTTCCTCGTCGTGGAATCAACGGCGATCTTCGATCGTCAAGGTCGAGTTTAGATTATGGTGAACGGTACCGGCTATCGAAGAGACGGGATCGAAGTCTCTGTGTATAAATTTCAATTGAAGTTACTTTAGACAAAGTAAACACAGCAAGATCTAGATCGAGGAAAATTAATTGGAGGATGAAGAAATTCGGTGATGTTTTGGTACATTTTTTCGGCAGAAGTTTACAGAGTCGTTAATTTTTTTGGGGGGAATTTAAAGGAGTTTTTGTTCAATTATGAGTTTAAGTATTTGTGTATGATTGAATTAGTTGAAGGTAGAATGTTCGATTAGTGTTAAAGTTTTGTTAGAAGTTACTTGGGTCAATTGAATTAGAAGGAATTCGAGATCCGACAATGTCACAAAGGAAGAAGCCGGCTGATATTTCTCGCTGAAACTTTCACGAAGGAGGAAGTTGTTTCTACGAAACAAGAAGAAGTGCAGTCAAACGTTAAATGGATGAAAAATGATGAAAATTTCTCACCCGAAAGGAAAGAAGAATTCGCTAGAAGTAGAGCAGAGAAGAATATCACTTCCATGAAGTTACCTTTAACCTCATTAAACGTGATGAGAATTATTCCAATTACGTTACTCACCTACACCTTTCCGCACTAAACTCAAAAGACAACCTGAAAACGCAAACTTCCACTTTCAAGCTGCACATTTTTTCTTTCTTCCTCTACTTTGAATAAATTTACAATTCTTCTACATCCTCCTCCATATTCACGTTGAAACTCTAAACGATGCTTTAATATACTTTCTGTAATATTTATTCGTCGATTTTAATGTATTAATACGATATCAAAAGCATCGAAGAGACGAATCAATTTCATTTATGCGGCAATGCTACTCGAAAAAAGAGAGCCGAGAGAAATCGAGCGATCGAGATCCGTTTTTCGGTTAAGGAAGAGATCCGTGAAACGGTGAGGGAGAACGAGGAAAGAAACGGGATCGGGCCTCTGATCTCGAGAGACCGCATTGTCAGATCGTGCCATTGACGGTCTTCAGAGTCGCGTTATTAGTGAAAGTGTTCGCTTCGATTCGAATATCATCGAAGGTTGGTCCCGTCCGTGGTTCGAAGAATCGTGAAGGGATAAAAAGGTCATGGCAAGAACGATCCTTGCATCGAACGCCGATACTGCAGTCTTCGATGCATTATTTTCCACATCGTCGTCCTCCTCCTAGTTTTCTGACATTTGATCAGAATATGGCAGGCATTTGAATAAAACAGTATAATTACTGTGAACTATTGCAGTGATAACGGAAATAAATTTAGGGTGAGAACTGTGCTGGATTATAAATCGTTAAGAAACTGGTAGAACTGGAAGCTAAGTTCTTCTTTGTCCTATATAAAGTGGGAAGTGTTTAAAATTGAAGGGATAAAAAGGTCACTGTAAGAATGATCTTTGCTGCAAAAGCCGATACTGCAGCTTTCGGTTCATTATTTTCGATTTCGTTGACCTTCTGATCGTTTTCTGACATTCGACCAGAATATGGCAGACGTTTGAATAAAAAAGTATAATTACTTACTGTTAACTATTGCAGTGACAACGAAAATAATAAAGATAGAAGGGACGATAATTTAAGGTGAGAAGTGTGTTGAATTATAAATCGTCAAGAAACTGGTAGAACTGGAAGCTATGTTCTTCTTTGTCCTATATGAAGTGGGAAGTGTTTAATGTCAAAGGGATAAAAAGGTCACGGCAAGAATGATCTTTGCATCGAACACCGATACTGCAGTCTTCGGTGCATTATTTTCCATTTCGTCGTCCTTTTGCTAGTTTTCTGACATTTGATCAGAATAACGGCAGGCATTTGAATAAAAACGTATAATTACTGTTCACTATTACAATGATAACGGAAATAGTAAAGATAGAACGGAAGTTAATTTAAGGTGAGAACTGTGTTGGATTATAAATCGTCAAGAAACTAGTAGAACTGGAAGCTAAATTCTTCTTTTTTCTATATAAAGTGGGAAGTGTTTAATGTTGAAGGGATAAAAAAGTCACGGCAAGAATGATCTTTGCATCGAACACCGACTCGATGCATTATTGTCCATTTTGTCGTCCTTTTACTAGTTTTCTGACATTAGATCAGAATATGGCAGGCATTTGAACAAAAAAGTATAATTACTGTTAACTATACAGTGAAAACGGAAATAATAAAGGTAGAACGGAAATTAATTTAAGGTGAGAACTGTGTCAGATTTTATATCGTGAAGGAACTGGTAGAACCCGAAGCTGAATTCTTCGTCGTAATATATAAAGTGGGAAGTGTTTAATGTTTAATGGAAAACACGAAATATTGTGTTTCGATGGACGTTTGTCGTTTTAACGAAATTTGAAGGCAACGTATCAATGCGATTTCCTTGGATTTTCGGTGGACCAAACGTGGAATACGGAATTACGAAGGTAGACGTGACTGCCCTTGTTGGGAGGCGTTAAAGCGTTACAACGTAATGCATAACATTCCGAACGAAGGAGGATACGGATTTCTTTGAACGAAAGAGAATTCCTCTTCTGAAAGGATAGGTGGAAAAAAGTTAGGCGATTCACCACACTCGGTTAACTTTTGCCGGTCATTTACAGAGGGATCATTAAAATGACAAAGATTTAGTTTCTTTCTGTGATCACCGATCTTTTAAGGATTCTCTCTGCCTTATATATCGGTAGCAGTGTTCTAAAAAAAAGCAGACAAATTCTTGCCTCTGTACGGCTATTTCCCTGCAGAATTTTGGAAGCGAGTTTAAAGACATTGAAAGAACAAAATTCTACGGCAGTCAGTGACCGATGAGGCTAAACAAAGTCGATCTGAATAAGAGAATTCATGATGATGGCTTACAATTTGAACTGTGAAGAGTTGCTTTAAAACAGAACCGTACAGGAAAGTTTGAAGACTGAATTATTTGTTAGAAGTTATCGTATCGGCTCGAAAATGACTAACGTAATTGATCGAGTCATCGTCCTCCTCGTGGTCTCTTCGATTTACGATTTCGCAACAGGATACAAGGTCTTGTTGGCTACCATGGGTGGAACAAAGTCCCATACCGTGCCTTTCGTCGCTCTTGGCACGAGTTTGAAATCACGGGGTCACAACGTGACCCTTCTCAGTGCATTTTCTGGACCTGCTGCGAACAATGGCCTCCAGGAGCTCGTGCCTCCCATTCTTGAGGTGAATTATACTTTTTCAAATTTAACCGTGTCCTGATTCTTCGTCCCTTGTCAATAAAGTGCGGCAATTGTTTAATTTATTTAATACAATTCCAAATTAACAAAGAAAATTTCACCTGCTGTCAAATGTCGTGGAAATTTTTGCGTCAGTAGAAAAAATCAAATTTTTTGTATATTCTAAACAGTGGTATGGAAAAATTGTTATATTTTTGGTACGCACATTGATTTAAAGTAACAAAGAAATGCTGGTGAAAGATAACGAAAATACTGTAAACTAGCTTTTTTTATTAGAATAAATAATATTTTCAACCGTGAAAATCTAATTTTAGTTTAAAGCTCAAGCGAAATAGAGTTGTCTTACGAAGTGTTAAACGATGTGATATAATTTGCTACCGAAATGGACATCTATTTAAGGAGAAGACGCAGGGTGACAGAGGTTTTATTGCCGACAGGCTTACGTTGGAAATTATACGTCAGAATGGGATTTGGTGGGTGCACGGTACCGAGATGAGCTGCCTATTTCCCCATGGGACGCTATGCGATATAGCTGGCAGGCGTGCGAGGTTGTTCTTCAAGACGAAATCTCAGTTTCTGAGATCAGAAATCCAGCGGGTAATCCAAGAGCACACTGGGACGTTGCGGTCGTCGACGGAGCTTATCCGGAATGTCTCCTAGGAATACTTCATAGAGAAAATGTTCCCACGATAATGTTAAACACCGTAAGAAAATCCTATTAATTGTTTACAATTAATTTAACATAGCCAATTATTTTCAGCCGCCAAGTAACATTTAACACGTTGAATGCCGCTGATATTTCACTTGTTTTATCATTTCTACTAAAGTGCTACTTTTCCTATTAAAATCCCATCTTTGTAAAGCAAAAACTTTAAAGACACAAATAGATATATGTTCAGCAGGGTTTTATCTGCAGAAAGCTAGTAGTTGAATATTGAATGTGTTTGAAAATTCGGAAATATTACAATTCCAAAGTCATATGAAATTTCATTGAATTCAATAGCGCCGGTCACCGGTGACCCCCACGGCAGTCAACGTGTTAACGTTAGAAAACACTGTACTGTTGAAATCTAGATCAGGTGTGACATCTTAGATGATTATGAATTGGTGAGAATTAATTAATCTTGATTAGTTCCATTGATCTTTTATGTTCCAAATGATTTGACACACACAGACACTTGTTCTGTGTATTTACCACTAGAACTACCGGTATTAAATCTATTATATAGGGGGACCGAAAAGTAATCAAAATTTTTTTGCTGGCAAACAACATTTATTTATTAAAGAAATCTTAAATACTAAGCAACAAAATAATTTTTATAATTTTCTGACATATTTTGCCAGCGTCAAGATAGTTGTTCGATTCCCTTTTTAAAAAAGTCCTTCGATTTTTTGTTGCAAAACGTTTCCAATTACGTTTTCACTTCTCCAGTTTTGATTAGTTTTCGGTACCCCGTAATATTTTAATATATTCAATGAGAACTTTGGGAAAAGAGAAATCAAGAGGTAGATAAGATCTTCTCTATAACGGTCTTATGAACTTGAAAAACCTTTGGAAAAAATTGCAGACCGGTCATTTTAATTTGCTCGGTAGTTCTAGCGTTAAATAAATCTTTGTATTTCTTATTCAAACAATAATCTCATTGCTTGTGCATCGATCAAGGACGGTGCAGGGAACATTCGTTAAAAAGTTTCGAGATTGCCTGGCAGTTTGATGCAACTATACGCGGAATGCGGAGGGTTAAAACGGGAAACGATAAATTGCATTTCTTCGATGAAAGTTTATATACTTTGGGATGCTATTACACTTCACGAGGATAATTATCTTTGAAAGAATTTCCTAAAGCAATCGATACAACGCGTTAGGTGGCTCTATACACCGGATCCATGGGGCGTCAAGGTAATCCATCGCCATGGTCAATTACACCGTACTTCGGGAAGCCCCTGACGCAGGATATGAACTTCTCTCAACGGCTTCTGAACGCTGCTTGCCTTATTACACTCGAAATTATGCACTGGATCGCAATTCCTGGCTACGTGCAATCGATTCTTCGAAAATATTTAGGTACAGGAACTCGTCTTTAACCCCTTACCGTACAATAACGAGTGACACTCCTGATGGGGTAAATTGGAAAGAAAATTTTCAAGTTTTGCAAAACCTATCAAATCCAAAAAACCAGCGAGATGAGACACGATAGAATTATTTCTATAATATTAATCGTTTGAATGCCAAACAGCCCATTCTCGCTACTGTTTAACCCATTCACTGCCAACTACGAGTTATCTCGTGCTTGCGCTATAAGTTGGAATTAATAAGTTAGCAATAATCACCGAGTGTGTATAGTAATTTTGGAACCAAAAACCACTTCGTATCTTTATAAATGTCGATATCATATTTTTGATTCATTATATTAATATTTCACAGCCTTTCTGCCGTTTTCTCAAATTTTAACACGCAAAGCGATATTTGCTTAGTTTTTCTGGCAGTGAATGGGTTAAGGTAGTTCTAGCTGGATTCAGAACTAAAAGTTTCTTTTTTCATTAGAAATGAAAAAAATTGCGTAAGAATTAATGCAGGGGCTAACTTCACAGAGGTCATTTCATTCACTTTTTAGACATTAAAAAACATCTTTCTCTATAACTATGAAGTAAAAAATTATGAAAAAATTCAATAATATTCCAAAAGCATAAAATAATACATTGCTAATTTTTTATTATAATCCATCGACTCGTTATTCCATTAGAAAAATAAGAAAAGATTTTACGGACTCAGCAAAAATTTTTTTTCCATAAGGCCCATGTTAAATGTGTTATTCTTAAACACGATTTATTCATAAACCGTGTGGACGAACTCGTTGAGATTCCGGTTATAATTATAAAATATCATGAAGAATATATTTTCAAAATTTTAAGGAAATCTATCGAAAAATGATAAGTGCCTAGAACTACCTTAAAATTCTGTAACATGAAAAAAATTCTGTAATATATTCTGATTATGAAAATACAGATAGAAATTTAAGCTGACTAACAAAAGAACAATATTTACGATCTATAAGTAGAAAAATATCAAAATCTTCGTTGCACTCCCCGATACAAGAGGAAAGAAGCGCGATTTCGCTACTTGGCGCTTTTCCACTAGGATTTCGCAAAGAGCCTTGCACTCAAACGGTTAATATTACATGAAATAATACGATAACGAGGAATCACCAATTTTTATTTTAATTCTGAATCATTGCGGTGCCAGTCGCAAAAGGAATCGTACAGCAAGGAGTTAATGAAGTATGTCAATGAAAAGGGTTGTAATGTTGCATGTTTATGTGTTATTTACATTTTGTAGGCGATCAAGTGCCGGACGTGAGGGAGTTGGTTTCAGAAGTGCCACTGACATTGCAAAATAGTCACTACAGCGTGGCAGATTCCGTTCCTCATTTGGCGAATGTCGTCGACGTTGCGTGCCTTCACTGTAAACCTACCTCGCAGCTGGATCCGGACTTGGAGAATTTTTTGCGACGAGGTAAGGTACTTTTGCGATTTCTGCGGAAAGCTTTTTTTAATGGACGAGCCGTTGCTCGTGGCTTTTAAACGTGGATTTACGAGAAGCAGGATTTCATGTTTTATATAATCTAGCTAAAGCGGCAAGTCTTCGAGGATAATGTAAAGTCTTAGGTCAAAGTTTATGATTGGTCCTGCATACTTTTAGTGATGATGTATAAAATTACAAAGTGGTATCATCAATGAGAATAATTTTGTTTATTGTGGCTTAGTATTGGAATATTTAAACCTTTGAGGAGTAGGACTTACAGAATTGTACTCCATTGCAGTTGAAAAATTGAAATATACTCGCTGAGATATGGTTACACAAATAATAATTTATAATTTTTATACATTAACCCAGTGATTCTCAAAGTGTGCGCCGCGGTGCCGTCATAAGGGCGCCGCGAAATATTAAATTAAACAATTCAGCAATTTTCTTGGAATTTCCAATTCTCAAATTTTTGCGCCAACAATCGTGTATTCTAATTTTTCAAGAAAGTCACAAATTTAGAAAAAAATCTGATGTATGCCGCGGAAAAAATCCGATTATTTAGGGAGCCGCAAACCGAAAAAGATTGCGAAACCTCTGCATTAACCCTTTCCGGTCCTATGTCGAGCAGTACTCGACATAGCTTTTCACTTGATTTTATTTTCTGACAATTCAATATCGGCTTTCCAATTTCATAATGACTTAGTAAGTAATATCACCTACATATCCATTGGTACATATAGTTAGTGATATCATTCAAAAAAATGAATAATCAATATTATTTAGCTCGCTACCAAATGAACCAAATAATTCATACCGCAAATGGTTAACACTCTGATGTCTCCTTCCACAAATGGTTAAATATCAGACAATGAGGAAATATTCGAAACTTATTTTCAAAAAGCAACATTCCTAGTATAAGATTAAGTCTCAATAAAGGAAGGAATCATCGACAAAGGATATTCATAACTGTCCACAAAATCGCAAGAGACGATAGTATATATACTTCACTGTCTCTATATTCGGAACAATAGAAACTGACAACTTCCTCGCGAAAGAAATGGAAAAATTGACAATACCAATATCGATAATACATAGCGATAATTCCATCCGCAACGGATGAATTATTCTTTCATATCTTTGACTCATTCTTGCCTGCTAAAAATATGAGAAAACTAGAACGTCGAGATTGAGACAAGACTGGGTAAAAGGTTCAATAATATCGATATCCGAAACATTGCTGCAGGTTTCATTTTCGTCTCTATGGGTTCCTCGGTTCGTGCCTCCGGGATGCCTGAGGCGCTTCGTCAGATCTTCGTGACAGCCTTTGCTACGTTACCCTATAACGTCGTCTGGAAATGGGAAGGTGGAAAGATCAAAGATCTGCCATCGAATGTCAGAACTGCGGCCTGGTGGCCCCAGCAAGAACTTCTTGGACACGCGAAACTTCGTGCTTTCGTCTCTCACGGCGGTCTTCTCTCGCTTCATGAAGCCGCTTATCATGGTGCACCGACACTGGTCTTGCCGGTTTTCTGCGATCATGATGGGAATGCGGCGCAAGCTGGTAAGTCACAGCTCATGCCGATATTACATCGTTGAATTAATAATAACTTTAATGGTCACGATGAGTCGAACGTTCGGGCGAAGAATGGAAGGTACAGTGCGTGCGATAAATGGCGCGCAAAGTACCCCTTCCCTGAGGTCTAGGTTTGTCTGTATTAATCTTATCTAGGTGTTTGAACTTGCTTTCCTTTCTTATGTCTTGTATCTTGTTTGATTTAAGAGCTACAGTTTTTGGCATGCTCCGAATTATTGAGAATATGATGCGTTAACACGTAGAACGCGATCGGTATTTCGCTATATTGATCATTTCTACTGAAGTGAAACTTTTTCTATTAACACATTATATGCGGGTGTTTTGTAACGCTTCATTAAGACTCAAGAGGAAAACTTGTTGAAAAATTTGTACGAATTTGATTTTTACAAAAAATTAATATAAGCTGGAAACTGCTTTCTTTCTAAATTCGAAAATGTACTTAAATTTTCAAGTCTAAGTAATTACTGCAACGGATCGCCTTTTTTAAACTGTCTATGCACAGTCCAAAAAACGTATTTTTACGTGGCGCCCATAAAATGTGTTAAATTCACATCTTTACAAAACGGAAATTATAAAGGTACAGATAGATAGATATTCGGAAGATCTTTATCTTTTCAACGTCAATATTTAAATATTCACTATGTCCGAGAATTTATAAATATTACAATTTCATTGTTACACGAAATTTCACTGAGTTCAATAGCTCTGGTCTCCGGTGACCCCCGTGGCAGTCAAAGTGTTAACGGTAAAACTACCAACAAAGTTGAAATGACTGGTTCCCAATAATTTCCAAAAATTATCCAAGTTTATAGGACAGTCATAAAGTAAATATTCTTCGTTAATCTTGTAAAACATAGATTTCCGAATACATCATCCCTTCGTCCTCTTGATTCATCTTTTTCAAAAATTATTTAATATATTGAAATATATTAGATTTAACGAGAGTAGTTCTAGTGTTAAATCATGATACACAAACAAATATTTTAAATGTGACAGCGACTTGAGCTCGTGCACGTCCACTGGGAGTTCGAGCTTTTTAATGTCTTACTCCAAGACTATTATTTCAGTCAACTGTACAGTGAACTCAATAAATAGTTTATGGAGGGGGTACCTTAGTCTCCTTTTTCCCTTTTGCTCTGTTATTTCGATCATGTGGAGAGAGTTCTCCGTTTACAGTTTATTTTTCGTATCTACTGTACACTGAGTTTGATAAATGGTCCGTGAATAAAGTAGTTCCTTTATAGTCAAGGTGTGTTCTTATATTAGTCTTCCAGTTCTTTCTTCATGAGCGAAACATCATCTTCGCGGGAAATTTATCGAGCTCGCTGTACATATATCTCCAAATATAAATATCATGCGCAAATATATATATATATATTCAAATTTGTACACATACTATGAAAGAAGTTATATTTTCCTTCTCAAAATAAATTGCAGGATTGTAGAAAAGATCGCTCAGAGACTTAAGAATATGTTTTATTGTACAGAGAAATTGGGATACGCGTTGGTGATAGACTTGGCCGGCATATCTCTCGCAAATTTCCGCGAGAGCATCATGAAGGTGGCCGCTGTCCACAATAATTCGTATCGTGAAGCAGCCAAGAAAAGGAGCTCTTTGTTACGAGAGCTTCCAATTAGTCCAAGAAATTTAGCCACTTGGTGGGTTGAACACGTCGCAAAACACAAGGGTGCTGAACATTTAAAAAGTACTGCTAGGTGAGCCTACATTTTATCTTCTAATTTTTATCTTCGTTCAGTGATTGATAATTTTTGTATTTTGTTTTTAGGCGCATGCATTTCATTCATTACTATTCCCTCGACGTTGCGATATTCTACGTCTTTACATTGATTCTCTTGATGTACGGTTTCAAGAAGCTGTGCTGGAGAACAGTAATCAGACAGGACGTTCTAAAGAAAAAAGTAGACTGATCAAAGTTCAATTGGACCAAACTATTCGTGAATTCTTGATGTATTTATTGGGTTACGGGTTTTGCGAAGTTTCAGCGAGCTACGGTATAAGTTCGCGAAAATACCAATGCGTAGATCTATGCAAAAAGAAGATACTCATACTCTCATCAACGCCGCACAACGATAAAGATAGCCACTTTTATATAGTTCACAAATCACTGTAAATATAACAGCTTTTATAAACGATACGTTGAACGAGATTTAAAGACAAAAGTGATTTTTTTGATAGCGAAATATCGAAAATGAAATAGTACTTAACACTAGAACTATGGGCGTCAAATCTAACATATTTTAATAAATTAAATAAGTACTATGGAAAAGGGGGAATCAAGCAGCGGAAAATTTGATCGATTTGGTGATTTATGTTTATTGATATAGACGTAGAATATTTATTCTATGACTCTTATATAAACTTGGAGAATTTTTTGAAAAAATTGTGTACCAGTCATTTTGACTGGTTTGGAAGTTCTAGTGTTAAACATCGCGCGCATTTTGTAGCCTTATCGTAATCTCTACCTCCTTGTCTTTACCTCTGTACGACAAGCGACGATAAAATAAGAACAAAACTACAAGGAACTTTTATTTCATAACAATAATATCGGCGCACGATAATAAATGAACGTTCATCGATAAAGCAGAATTCGGTACGACCGAAGACAAGTGACAGTCGTTAACTCGACGGATTTCAAAGTTCATCAAAAGCGTAACCTTTTGACGCAGTTCACGCACACGTCGTTTTACAAATGATCCTTGATGTTTGCATCGAAGATACGAAGTCACGGAAGTATGCGGAAGTAGCGAATTCTCCTAGCAATATGATAGACGATCGTGAATTGCCACAATAAATAAAGTATCCTATTCTGTCATGTATTAACGGTACACGCGAGGATGCGTGTGAAAATTCTAGAATACGTTATGACATAAAGAAACTAGTTCCATACTATGTTGCGTTTGTATATATGGTATGGAGATTGAGCTGTATTTAAATACGATGACTGGTCCCTCGTATTTTTTGACACCTTGCCTGAATTGTTGGACGAGAAAAGATACTTTTCGTCGAAAGAACGAGAAAATGCGAGAAATATGTCGAAACTTGGAGAAAGAGTAGAGAGATTCGGAGATGAGGGTTGTACGGTGAAGACATGTTGCGCATTTTGTTTTTTTTGGATTTTAATGTTTTAATGGATCGTGTAGAGTATTGTGTTAGGTGTAATTTTGTAGATTTGAAAGATATTAGATGGATAATATTATTACATTTATGTTTAATGATATTGTGCAATTTTTAGATGTATTAATATTTTCTTTGCGGTAGATGTAAGATAGTTTATGGAATGTGGACAATGGTGGGATTTTCCAGAAGTTATGGCGGAGTTTCTTTGTGTTGAGTCGAAGAGTGTTGAATTATCTTGAGTTGTAAGATTTGTAAGGATTTTTTTGCTAAGGAATTTAGTTTATTGTGCGCAGTAATACCTTGTACTTTCATACTCTATTAAACCTCAACTAGGCCAGCACAATAACGATTAAGATAATACTGACGAACTCGCTACCAACGACACGTTATTTAATTATTACCGATATATTTAATACGTTTAAATAAAACAAATATTCTCCATAATATCCTACTTTATACACTTTTAACTTGTGCCCAGATGAAATTCGAAAGCATTTGAAATTTTTATTCAAACCAACATTACTCGTGTAATATTCCCCATTATCATACACGGAAACATATTATTTTACAATCCACGTTTCATCAACTATAAAAACAATTTACTATCAATGATTCACGAAAAAAACCCATTCAAATTACATTATATACTTATCGTTCCCATAAATCATCGTCATTAAACCATCTACGCATTTCAAATCACCTAGCCGTTCCAAAGAAAATAAATGGATATAAATATTCGCGATCATAACAAGTACAGGCAAGAAGAAAATTTCTGTCTCCGTGACATCAAGAAAATTTCATAAGATCCACAAACAACGCAATTTCCCAAATTCCTAATTTTTCACCCCTCCAAAGAAAAATTCCATCCACCTCTCAACAAATAAACCTCAAACCAATCAATTGCCTCAAATACAATACATTCTTGTACCAATCCATCCATAGTGGTCTCAATACCGACAAAATATTTCTATTTCGTCATCACAGAAAATTCAGTGGTGCTTCAACGGGTGCAGAATTCACCTTTTCACCGTGCAACAGTACGGCCCTGGCTTTAGTTAAGGGCTCCGCACGAACGGCGGCGCGTACGTCGGATTCCCGTGCAAACACGAGGCTAGGCACGTTTCCACGCAACGTTTCTACGTCCATGACCCGTGCCGAAGTCAGCGCTTGATCATGATCCGATCAGTACCAGCTGACTCGTTCGTCGAGATGTTAGTGTGCGTTCCAATGACGCGCCTTTGAGGAGCTTCGGCTAGAGCTTTCAGCGTCGTGTCGTCGCGCAAAGAACAACAACGCGAGAAAGAACACCACGGTTAGAAGCAATACGGGAACGCTAGAGTAATACGCAGTGCGCGGTGAAATGTACAGTCTAAGTGAAAATCGTAATGTTTTGAAAGGATATGTTTATCCACGTGGATAAAAGCGGTGCTCGGTGTTTGGTGTTTGGTTCACAGTGTGACTCGCGACGGCCTTAACGAAAAGTAAGAAAGGAAGGAGATCCTTGGTAAACGACAAAACGACACTCGAGACGTTTGAGTGGAGTGACAGAGAGAGACGAAGGATAGAGAAAGAGATAGAGTTTAGGGAGGAAGAGAGCGAGAGGGACAAGTGAAGCGTAGAATCATAGAGAGAGATACAAACATATATATAGAGAGAGAGAGACAACAGAGAGGATAAAAGAGAGGGAAAATGATGAGAATCGGAAGGACAGAGAGAGAGAGAGAAAGATGAATGTAGAATAAAGACGCCGTGGCGCCGAGTGACTCTTGTTTGATCGCGAAAACACGTGGGGAACGACGCGGGAGAGGGTTCTTCTCTCACGACGTAAAGTCTTTTTCCGTTCCCGTCAGCGGTAAGTGCCGAGGGAGAATCCTGTATCTCGACGATCGATCGTTTCTCGGCACGGCGAAGGTGCACGGAGAAACGATGGAAAAAGACGCATCCTGTCGCACGTATTCGCGCAAACGGTAAACGATGCTGCGCGCATACACACGAGCGAGAGAGAACCTGCAGAATTTCACACGGTGGCGGTAGTGCGTGCTCCGCTCGCGAGGGCAGCCCTCGTCGTTGACCGGAAAACCGAACGGCCGTCGCCGGGGCCGAAGTCCTCGATGCAAAACAGTGCAACGGTGCAATAAACAAGCGCCCTCCCAGGAACGTGTCTCCGTCGCAGCGTTTTTACCCTCTCGCTGCCTCTACCGCGTGACGTAATCCATTCAAGCGCTTACTACGCAATACGGGACGCGGCCAGCTCCCTCTCTCACTCTCTCTCTCTCTTTCTCCTCGTCTCTTTCTCTCTCTCTCTCTTCGACTCAGTCATTGTCAGACAGACACATATATATGTCTATATACACAAACTTGCTTTCCCTACTCCTATCTCTGTTTTTTTTAACTCGACTTCCTAGCTTCTCTTCCTCGGTATTTAATAATAGCATTACTGTATCTCTCTCTGTGTTGAATTTTCTAATTGTCTTTCGATCTTCTATTTCTCACCGTCTTGTTCTATCTCTCTCTCTTGTGTTTCTACGTCGTCCCTGTTCCATGCGTCTCCCGCTTTCTCTCCCCTCCTTCTCGATATGGTATAGCAACGTTTTTTGTCAATTTTGCAATTGCGCGAGGTCATAGTAAAATATTCAACCTTTCTCTCACTTTCTTCTCGTTCCAATTGCAATACGATCGATTCTCTTTGACCCTCATTTGTCCATCAGTCTCGTTCCGTCAGTGTACCTTGCAAGCATACATTTTCTTGATAGATGCATCTGATCGTTTGCGTTTAACATCAAACCCGAAAGATACGAAAGAGACACGTCCAACGTGTTCGTGTTCGCCACTGTCGTGCGGTTGGAAAGCCGTCCGCGACGGGTCGTGCTACATATTTTTAGTAGGTTTACACCGTCTGTTTGCAGTTGCACGCGCGCATAGACTCTACCGAATGACTCGAGCGAGTGTATTTTACATAATGCTCGCAATCGTGCGGCCAGACTTCGTTCTCGTGCAGTTATGAAATAAACCAAAAAAAAAGTGTAGTTCTTACCGTCGCGCTCGAGTTACGGTCCACGAAAGATCAACCTGCGTTGAAAACGTAATATAAATACTTCGCATTTTATGTCTTCAAAGGACGATTTCCTAGATAGAATAATTTGCCGATGAATTATATTGTCTGTTTGACCATCGTATTTACAAAACGACATCCACGTGACGTGCACATGACATAAATTATTTGAAATTGACATAAAATCGTTAAATGGGAACGAAGTAACTTTACCAGTTAGAAGTGAAATCATAAATCTCATTCAGTGGGTGAAAAGTTCGTCGTTAAAGGTTCGATACTACTGCTCGAAAAGATCGTAACGTGAAATGCGTCCACGACAACCTGTTCGAAGGTGGGACAACGTAAACAAGCCGCGCGTGGTCCGCTCATAGGCGGAATATAGATCTCGAGCGATATTTAACCTTCGCGGCAGTGTGTGTTCCCTTTCTACGCGTGCGATGTGTGCCTTTTGCGATGCAAACTTGCTACGCGTCAGAAGTTGCGCGATCGGTCGGTCTCTTCGTAAGGCGCGCGCGCATGAAAGAGACAAGAGGTAGAAGGGAGAGAAGGTTACGGTGTCTTACGTCTACCGCCTAAACGCGCAATTAACCGATCCTTTGAAAAACAGACAAAACGTAGATACAGGCGACCCTCGACTTTCGCACACTCTACTTTCGCACATTTTGAAAAATTTAATTTTTTCAAGATTTTTGTCGCTATTTCGAAAATTGCTTCTATGCAGTCAGTCCCTCGAATTGAGTTCCCCAAATACAATATTAGCACGTTGAACGTCACCGGTATTCGCTAGTTTTGTCACTTTTACTGAAATGAAACTTTGTCTATTAAAATTACATCCTTATAAAGGAGAAACTTTAAAGATAGTGATAATTAAATATTCAGGAGACCTTTAAGTTTTGAGCGTTGATGTTTGAATATTCAACATGATAGAAAATTCATAAATATTTCAATTTAAACGTTATATGAAATTTCATTGAATTCAATAGCGCCGGTCACCGGTGACCCCCATGGCAGTCAACGTGTTAGAGGACTCTGAGCTTCTCAGCTATTGTAATATTGTCTCTAGTATTACCTACTAGATGTTGAAAAATCTCAAAATTACAAAGAAATCATATTAACACTTTACCGACCGGTATTTTTTTAACATCCTACCCCCTTCTGACCGACCACTTGGCCACAAATACTTCCTTGATACAGATATCTTTTCGAAAAATAAAAATTCTCGTCACTGACAATGAGTCCTTAAGACAGGTAACCGCAACGATAAATGATGATTTATTAATTGTAGTGGCAACCAATTAATAAGTTAAAAGCTCCAAGGCGTTGGGTCCGAGAAGCCTATTAACACATTTTATGCGGGCCACGTAAAAATACGTTTTTTGAACTGTGCATAGACAGTTTGAAAAAGGCGATTCGTGGCAGTAATTACTTAGACTTGAAAAGTTAAGTACATTTTCGAATTTAGAGAGAAAGCAGTTTCCAGCTTATATTAATATTTTGTAAAAATCAAATTCGTACAAATTTTTCAACTAGTTTTCCGCTTGAGTCTTAATGAAGCGTTTCAAAACACCCGCATATAATGTGTTAATAGGCTTCCGGTCGGTAAAGGGTTAATATGTAACTTTTAATATTTTTCCTATATCCTCCTACTTTCGAACATTCGCACACATTTTCAGGAACGAATTATGTGCGAAAGTCGAGCCGCCTGTAGTTGAAATCGGAGATGACTGGCAAAATTCTTGAATCACTTGCTTACATTTGCGATTTTCTATGGTAGAATCATTTGGAGAAAAATGGAGCAGATGTTTACATCGATGGTTAAACGTTTGACGCGCAAATTGATCTCTGGTGATTTAGTGTACAAGGTTTTGATGGTATCGTATCTTGTCAAACGGGTGAGATTGCAACGGTAAATGAGCTTTGCTCGGAATATCCTGTCTCGAGGCGGCAAAGGGTTAAGGTCATCTCCGAGTCATTGTTCTGCAAAAAATTAAACGCGTAGACGTGCAGATAGGACGACTGGGAATGGAGTCAAAGGTTTCACCGTTTGAGTATCAACGAGAATGATGGCGCGCCTCGTATTTCTTGTCGAAAGTATCGATAGTCTACTAAATCGAACGTTCGTTTCTATCAGTCGTTAAGAAACTGTTTACACAATAAAGGAAAAATACGATGGAGTAGAATTTTCAAATTGAATTGATATAAAATGCGATAAAACCTTGTCATATATCAATGACGAAGGATTAATCATTTTAGAATGGAATAATGACATAGCGCCGTTCGATTTTCTTACGAAAGTTGTTGACTATGAGACGTTGAAATCAAAAGTTATAATATTTATGCGCCTTCAATTTATTGATCGAGATTGATAAGTCAATGAGTCATATATACATGAAGGTAGTTATTAAGAAAGATTATCGTTGCAGTAACTATAAATTTGTGTCATAGGTGTGGAAGTGTTTACCAAAAGAGTATCTAGATTGATGAATTATTCCTAACATTATTTGAAAACGATCAACGTTCCCATCTCCAAGATTAACTCTTCCCTACTGAACGTGTACGTTCACGATCATTACACCTTGTTTGTTTACACTTTTTGTCTACGTGTAACATTACAAACCAGTTGTATAAGTGTATAATTTTCCAATTACCTTATGAAACTCGACTTTATCAATTTTATTCTCAAACCTCGCCAAACTACTTTGATCCTGCCTCATACATTAAGGTTCAGCTTCGATATTTTCCATCAACGCTTAAAGGGTTAATAAAAAAAGCGCGATCCAGTCGTTCGAAACTTTCCGCATTCCTTCGATCTCCTTCAACATTCCTCCAAGTATCTCGCAGACCTGACTCGCTCTACTTTCGACTGTCCCGCTAAAACGCGCAAGTTTTTCCCTCTAAATGCTCAAGTTTCTCCCTCTAAACGCGCAAGCTTTTCCCGCTCAAACGCGCAAACTTATTCCGCTAAAAAGGCGCAAGCTGTCCCTCTAAATGCTCAAGTTTCTTTCTCTAAACGTTCAAGCTTTTTCCGCTCAAACGCGCAAGCTTTTCCCGCCGAAATGCGCAAGTTTTTCCCTCTAAACTTTTTCCGCTAAAAAGGCGCAAGCTTTTCCCTCTAAATACGCAAGTTTCTCCCTTTAAACGCTCAAGCTTTTCCCGCCCAAACGCGCAAACTTTTTCCGCTAAAAAGACGCAAGCTTTTCCCGCCGAAATGCGCAAGTTTTCCTCTCTAAGTGCGCAAGTTTCTCTCTCTAAACGCTGAAGCTTTTTCCGCTCAAACGCCTAAGATTTTCCCGCCGAAATGCGCAACTTTTTCCCACTAAATACGCAAGTTTCTCCCTCTAAACGCGCAATCTCTTCCCGCCGAAATGCGCAAGTTTTTCCCTCTAAATGCGCAACTTTCTCCCTCTAGACGCGCAAGTTTTTCCCTCTAACCGCGCAAGTTTCTTCTCAGGAACTCATTGAACGAAAAAGTGTGTACCCTCTGTGCGCGACTCACTCGAAATGGAATGCGATCGATCGTTTGATCGATTTCAACGACTTCCGTCCTCTGGTTTCGCACGTGCGGTGATTTAGGACTATCGGCATGTCGAGTAACGCGGGACACGGCGGTGATGATCAAGTAGTGATTGTGTTATCAATGATTCGTCATCGGCCATCGTGCCCATTTTCGTCGGGAACGTACGGATTTACAGGACATGTAAGTATTTCGCGTCCAAGACAAAAATATTTTCCAGAGAAGCATTCCAAGCTTATCTCCTCGTGTAGGATTGTTCTCGTGGCTACGCATGTCACGGATTTTGTGGATTATATTTGAAAACGAAGTGAATGTAGCGGGATTTCGTTGGGGAGAGAACTTGGCGGTGGATCTCTCCGATTTGTGCGACGATGATGTCGTTTTGCGAGAAGAAAGGCAGCTGAGATTGAAATTTTCCGAGAGTAGAAGCGGATTTTGGCAATTTCTTTTTTAGTATAATATATTATATGAAAAATAATATAGCTTCTGTGGCTGAAGAAAGAGCAAAGAATAGGAGTGGGTGTGCTGAAAAAGTAATTTGGTGGCGATGTTTCTTTTCGTTTGAATTTGCAATTTTTGAAACGATGACGTTTCGCGCGGTGTAGGATTAAGGATCACGACCTAGAATGAAATTTTTTACGAAGAAATATCGCTACAAGGCGTAATATGATAGCGGATTTAGTTTTATTTGCAACTGTAATTTTTAAGATAATAATTTGTTTCATGGGAGAGGAAACGAAAGCGAAGCGGTGCGGAATGGAATTTTTTAGGAAGAAAAGCAGCTATAAGGGGTAATATGATAGCGGACTCATTTTCATTTGCAACTGAAATTTTTAAGATGATAATTTCGTTTCACGGGGAAGAAAAACGAAAGCAAAACGGTGCGAAATGAAATTTTTCGCGAATACAGGTAGCCGTAAAGGGTAACATGGTACCGAGGTTTCTTTTCAGTCGAGTTTCTCATTTTCGGCGCGATGGTTTTTCACTTGGCGAAGGGGTAGGGTGAAGAACGGCAAAGACATCTATTTTTTGCGAATAAAAGAAGAGATGTAGGTTCCGTGATGCACAAGTTTTGAGCCGATGATACCATTTTGCACGGTATAGGAGAAGAAGAAAGGGTCTGCGGTGGGTCTGAGGTTTTCTACGAGCAAAAGCTGCTGGCTACTGAGAGTAGTCGACTGAAATGACAGTGACGTTCCCCCTTTTGACATCGGAGAACAGAGATTACTCGATAAAGCTGTTATTTTTGAGACCGTGGTATTATTTTGCGCGGTACGCAAGAAGAAAGGATTTGCGGCGGTTTTCAATTTTTTTTCAAACAATGACAGTCAGACACCCATAGAAATTCTTTTCATATCGTAGAACAAAGACATTTCGATAACTTCCAAATTTTTACTTCAAAACTAAGAACTAAAAAACGACAAATTCGAGCGAGTTTATAAAGTTGTAAGTAACAAAATTGAATTATAATTCGGAGTGCAAAGCGTTAATCAAAGATTCTAGAATCTATTATGTATTAGTCATTAACAAAAAAACTCTACGATGACCTTTGAATTATTAACTTATCAAAAATATATTTCGCAGCGCTACTTTAAGTCAAACTATTTTATGTAAAATGTTCTCAATGAGTCACGAAGAAATTAATGTATTAAAGTGTGTATAAAATTACACTGAAATTAAGAGAACAACAAAGAAATGTCTAGGTCGTGTCGTATTTTTCGCGCACAAAGCCATGTTCGTCAGAGATGAAAAAAACAGCGAAAAGGGCGATACAAAGAGGGAGAAGGGATAGCAAAAAGTTACGCAATCGAGATAAAACTGGTAACTGGCTTGTTTGGCGATCGTCTCGTCTCACAGCAAGAAAAAGGTACTCGTCAGGTATTTCAGGCTGTAAACGCGAAAGAAAAGAAGAACGACGGTATTAACTTTTTGTCACACGAGCGCCCGTCTTATCTTAACGAAGCGTAATCGCGACTGATCTAGACGTACAAATTACAAACACCCACGGAATCATCCATAAATCATTATGCCCAGCACCGTTTCTCCTTTCTCTGCGATAATGATCGATAACGTCAAATCGAGCACGAATAACAACGAAATTTCCCTGAAAAAAACAACAACCCGCTGCTTCATTTCGTCGTCTACGCCTACGCGCGAGCAGTAATTTCGTTCGAGCTTCTAATAACGCCTACGATGAAAAACATCTCGATGCCGATAAAATCAGCGAGTCGTATCAATTTTGGATTAACCCATTTGCATCATGCGAAAGAAATGTACCGTTATCGCGAAATTTCTTTATCAGATTCAAGTACAAAGAAACTGATTTGCAGAATTTTTTAAATCTTTTTTCATGTTTGGTTGATTATTTTCTTTACAATTTCAAATCTGGTGACAATGATCAAGAAATCTGCGCATATACTGATAATGATATAAATTAATTAACCGTGAATTTTTTAAATTCAGATATATTAGATATATCCGATATATAAATTATTTGAATATATCCCTTAATTTTTTTTTTCAATTTCAAATCTGCTGACAATGGCCAAGAACTTTGCGCGTATACGGTTGACGATATGAATGAATTAATCGAGAAATTTTTTAATATAATTATATCCCTTTTCATATTACGTTCATTATTTTTTTTTCATTATCAAATCTCCTCACAATGATCAAGAACTTTGCGCATACCTACAGTTGACGATATGTTTTAATTAATTGTGAATTTTTAAAATCTAATTATATCTCTTCTTTGTACATTAGGTTCATTATTTTCTTTTCAATTTGAAACTTGGTGACAATGACCAAGAATTCTGCACGTATACGGTTAACGACAAGGCTTAATTAGCTATGAATTTTTTAAAATTAAATATCCCTCTTCTCATATTAGTTTCAAATTTGGTAACAATAACCAAGAACTTTCCGCATATACGGTTGACTACATAAAATTCATAAGTTTTGAAATTCATAGAGGCTCGGGACAGTAGATATTTCACATGTATATTATAATTCACAAATGACGTAACTGATTATCCTCTTTGTCGGTTGATCCTTCCATTTTTCAAAGTACTTAAAATATTTAACTATACTCGATACAACGCCCGTAAATCTAGTATTAACACGTTGTCGCAATTGACGGCTGTACTAATGCATTTATTTGTTAATTACTGAGTAATACATGGAAGACAAAAATGTAACATTCCAGATAACGTATTAATTGTTTTTTTATGCGATTTTTCATGCTTTAAACATTCGAAATATTTTCGTATGAGTTTCTGAGCACTTTCGTCAAATTAAAAGTGTGCGGCAACGTGTTAACACGTTAAGCGCCACACCGGTCCCTACGGACCGATCGACTTTTCATTTATGTTAACGCTGATCAATGAAAATCAACGATTAGTTTTAAGCTACGTTGTCGCCCTTGACCAATCCATAATTAGTTTTTTTAAGTAGGAAATAAAGCATTTTATAAAAAATTAATGTATTTTATTAACCCTCTGTGGGCCCCTGTAACTTTGAGGTAACGCAAGACACACTTAAGCTTCTACTCTTTAAAGTCTAATTTTTACCTTTGCCAAATATTATAATTTAGCTCGTGATAATCATAAAATTCTTCACAATTCAATGTTTAAAATTTAGGTGTAATCTATTATTTAAAATTGTGTTTTTGCCACTTTATATTTGTGGTACTGTAAAACTGACCTTCAGATACCACAAAAAATTCGGAATATAGAGGGTTAAAACAAATAGAAAGATATCTTTCCTAATAAAGGGCCTAAACGGAAAGTGTAGTAATCGTTCTCTATAAAACGAACGTGGCGCTTAACATGTTAACCCCTTGCCGTTCCATCTACTTTGTGACGGCCTCCACAATAATTCAGAATTAAATTAGTAAAATAAACATTGATCAGTGATTCTTAACATATAGCACAATTTAATATAACACTAATATTATAGAAATAATTTTATCGTGTCCCATCTTACTCATATTTTCAATTTAATAGGTTTTGTAAAACTTGAAAATTTCCTTTCCAATTTACAGCATCACGAGTATCACTCGTTATAGTACAAGGGGTTGAACACATCCTTCTAAACAATTTGAATAACAATTACAAACGATACCGGCAGAATTCCACACTTTATCGTTCCACATTGTCCTCGTACGATGGAAATCTCCAGTTGTGACTGCACCGTGGTTTATTTATCGTTCGAAAAAATGGAAATTTTCCGTCTCTTCTCGATCCCGCCATGTCGGTTATCTAACCCCGTTCGATTTTTCCGTAGACGGTTGTCTCCACGAGGGAGAGAATAAGAGGGAGAAACGTACGATCATCTATAGCTTATGTGTATCGAAGGGTGACGCAAAAGAGCGGAGAAACTCGAGATTAATTATCGCAAACGGAGCTCTCGGGGCAGGGCGCGATTGCAGTCGGCACGGGAGAGACGCCAATCTAATTCGAATCGCTCCAATTCTCATGACACCAAATCGCTCCGTTGCCCCGGTCCTACCTTCTTGTTTATGGAAGCCTATTATCGTCGCGTTTGTTTTCGGCCGAGTGGCCAACGGTAAACGTAAATATCGCGGTCTCTCGACATCGTTTCGAAGGCTGCGAGCGCGAAACGACACCGCGTGGGCAGATTATGGTTACGTCGACGAGACAGGGCTTCCTGGAAGTATTTTCTCACGGTTCGTTCCAGTATCTCTCGATAATCCGATATACCAACTTCAACGATTTATTTTTCTTCTTTTTACTACTTTTTATTGCATGTATCTTTCTATCGGTTTACTCTGTCTTCCTTCTCAATTTAATTACTTTGATACTGGAATTATCGGGGTTTTATGGATTATATGTAAATTTACTGAATGAGTATTTTGGAAACAGAGAAATCAAGGGATGAAGATGATTAATTAATTTAACATTTATAAGGTTCATATGGAATATTTGCTGTATGGCTCTCTTACTAATTCGGAGAATGTTTGGCAAACGATGGGAAAGGAAAATTTTTAGTTTTTTTTTTTGAGAAGGGAGATTTATTAGCAGACTGCGGATTTTTATGCATTTATGACAAATTCAATACGGCTAAAATATACAAAAAGGACATAATATAAAAATATATCTAAAATATCCAAAGTATGGTATTTGTTGTAATATTTATTGAGTGCAATAAATCCCTAGATAGGTTTTCCTATCTCACCTGCATTTGTGAAACTCGAAATTTGTATAAACATCCGCAGTCGATTTATTAGTATTTGATGGAGATGATACGATTTTTGGGCAAAATTATACTGTTGAAGTTTGTTTTGAAAAATGTTTAACGTAGGCTGGACTTGTTATTGTCTACGATTCAATTAAAAAATCGGAGGTAGACTTTTAATAAAATGAAGCTCGATGTCATAATTTCTTTTAGAGCATTTTGATTTCTATTATCTATTTTAACCCTTTGTACTCCGACGTTCCTCCTGAAAGGACATTGTAAGTATTACTCGATTGCCCTACTAAATGGACCTTCGAATTTATTAGTGATTATAAAAATGTACATTAACCTGAATTCTTCTATTGAAATGGCACAAGATAGTAAATAGTAAAGTGCCGCCAAAAAGCTAGTAAGTTAGAGATGCAAAGGGTTAAAAAAAATGATCTCAGCAAGAAGCACTTAACACTTTACCGACCGGTATTTTTTTAACATTCTACCCCCTTCTGACCGATCACTTGATCACAAATATTTCCTTGATACAGATATCTATTCGAAAATTACAAATTCTCGTCACTGAGTCCTCAACAGAGGTAACCGCGGTGATAAATGATAATTTATTAATTGGAGTGGCAACCAATGAATTAGTTAAAAGTTCAAAGGCGTTGGATCCGAAAAGCCTATTAATAGGCTTCCGGTCGGTAAAGTGTTAATATTCTATCCATCAACGTGGACAGTTTAAACAAAAAGACAAAGGTAGTTCTTAAAAAAACTAAACTCGCCGTCGTAACTTTTCCAGGAACTTATTAATTTCCATTTCCATCTTTAACTCTTTCCCACGCTTCTCGAGGTCTGAAACTAGATCCTCCATCGATACGAATCATCATGCCTTCATTCCACTCTGCTAATTTTCCCCTCTTTTTCCACGTAAATTGCCTTTCCCGGGGCGTTTAGCGAAACAGCTTCTCATTTCACTCGTTTCGGAGTTATCGGCTTCGAGGATGCGTTTTGCGTCGGACGTCCGGCATCATCCTGGCCGATGGTATCCGCGCGAACGAGATTTCTCGAGTCGTTAACCCCTTGCGCGCGAACATTTAACTGGCCTCCTATTGTGCGCCGAATGATCATTTAAATCAGCATTCCGGTTATGGAGATGCATCGCATGCCTGAAATATGCCGGTCGAAGCGTTTGCGTCGGAGATTCTGCATTTCGCGCGATTAGAACAGGCGTGGGTGTTGCGGTGGGTTTCGGAGATAAAGGAGTCCTCTGGACTCTCAGCGTGTGGCCTCGATAAGTCTCTGTTTACTTGGACGAATATTTTCCCTCTTTCTTTTACACTTTTTTGTCAAATTGCAATTGGAAAAAATTCAATACGGTGAATTTGCCTAGGCTTCAACCCTTTTTAAGGCCTTTAACCCTTTGTTGTCCTATGCCTATATATTTTATTTTCTAACGATTTAATGTCACATAAATATCCATCAGTATCTATAGTTATTTCTATCATTAAAAAATATTAATAACCAACGATGGAAAATATTGGGAAATTAATTTTATTTCGCTCACTATAAAATTGACAAAACAATTCGGACCGCAAAGGGTTGAATAGTAATTAACTCTAGATTTACTGGAGTGTAATCTATTATATTTAACACTAGATTTACGGATGTTGATTATACCTATTTTTCTAAAGTAAGCCAATTTGACTCGTACAAGAAAATTGAAGTTTTTTTGCAAAGAAAATAATTTTAAAACAAATTTTAATGAACCATTTATTATTAAAAAATTAGCTATCCAATATATAATATATATATATACATAGTAGTCAAATTTTGAATGAGCCAAATTGACTCCGTAAATCTAATGTGAAATATGTTAAATATGTACCTTAAAGCGAGGAAAATTAAGACGTGGAAAAGATGATAGATTTGGTGATTTATGTTTTTGAGTTTTCGGAAAAAATTGTGTACCAGTCATTTTGACTGGCTTGGCAAATCTAGTGTTAAAAAGGTAAATTTGAATCACCGAAACCGAGATACATCAAATGATAATTTATGAAAATAATAATTTTTTTCCAATAAGTGTCCATTGGGTTTGTACTTGAATTCGTTGGATGGCAGTGCCTTTACCTTTTCACACACCATAGTTCCCTTTCTAGATGTGATTGGAGTAATGGCCAAAGTGGACAAATAAAAAGAAACTGAAGTTGGTGTTATTAGTAGTTCTTAACTGCATTGAATTATAGTAAATTGTAGTAAACGTTTGACGATCCCGTGTAATAATGCCGTCGAACCTTTTCTCCGGGGGCTATGGTAATTACGAAGTAGAGGTTTAAACTACCAGATAATCGCCGAGAGAAGTCTCTGACACCATAGAACACTTTTTTACCAATATTTGTATTCTACTTAATGCTTAAGTAATTGTTAAATACTGATTAACCCATTCACTGACAACAATGAGACATATCATAATTGCACTATAAGTTGGAATTAATAAGGTAGCAATAATGGCCAAGTGTGTCTAGTAATTTTGGAACAAAAGTGCTCTTCGTACCTTTATAAATGTTGATATTATATTTTTGATTCATTAAATTACCGTATTTTTCGATAGATAACGTGCATCTATTCTATTACGCGCACTTTTATCTTTTCAGCATTCTTTTTTTTCTCAGTTAACACTAGAACTACCAACCCAGTCAAAATGACTGGTTCACAATTTTTTCAAAAAATTCTCAAATTTTATAGGAGAGTCATACGGTAGAAATTCTATGTAGATATTATAAAGCGTAGATTAACAATTCGATAATCTTTTCCATCTATTGCTTCCTCTTTTTCCAAAGTACTTATTTAATACATTGAAATATAATTGATTTAACGTCGGTAGTTCTAGCATTAAAATTCCATCATAGTTTTATTATTGAATTTGACATCCTTCATGTCGCTTTCTAATGTATAACGCGCAGGTTCTTACTTTATTAAATTTTAACTTTTTTGTGTACATAATGCGCGCGTTATCTACCGAAAAATACGGTAATGTTTCAAAGCCCTTCTGTCGTTTTCTCAAATTTTAATACGCCAGGTAATATTTTGCTTAGTTTTTCTGGCAGTGAATGCGTTAATACTGCAAATTCTAAGCGAAATGACTGAAATTGAAAGTAAAATATGCAAGAAATAGATCTTTCTAAAATTGATTCTTTGTAATTCTAGAATCCATTTAGAATTGTAAGTTTTACACGAAATAATTCAAATTACAGTCAAAAAGAAGCAAATGGAAATGGATTTCTCTTACATCGTAATCGAGGTGATTGCATCATAACGATCGATTTCACAGGAAACGTTCTAGTTTCGGTTTTATTTGCGCGTAAATGCAATTCGTTGCTGGTTCTATAATTTGTCAAAGTGCATTTGGAAAATTTTTCATCGAATTGTATTTCCGACAGGTGTACTTTATGTATGATGCTTTTTTAATTAAATGAAACTAAAATTTGCCAGTGTAGACACAGATGTATATAGAGTACGATACTAGAGTTTAATGTGTTTGCAATACTAGGATGTGGTATGTACTTTGTTGTTTTTTTTTTTAACTTTTACTACGCAGTCTATCATTATCGATGGTCACCGTTCACCGATTATGGTTAACGGCTGAAAATGCAAAGCAGCCATGCATTCTTGCACGACCATGCATTCATTATTTATTCATTTTCAATTATTTTTATTAATGCGAAAGTACTTAACTATTGATACAATAAAATGACTCTATCAATATCAAGATTGATGATAGTGTCTTTTTTTTTACATTTTGCCATTTCAACTTTTATGATTGTATCACTAAAATGCACAGCTTTAGGTCCACTGAGGAATATTAAAAAGTACTTTGGAAAAAGAGGAATTAAGACGTAAAAACGATGATCTGTTAAGTAATTTTTGTTTTATAGGTCGTCAATTAATTTTGGAAAATTTTAGAAAAAATTGAGAAACCAGCCATTTCGATCACCTTCGTAGTTTCAGGGTGAAGTGGAATCTATTTTTCAAAATTAACAACGTAGCGATTCGAACCTAAGACTTAATCTTCCAGAATTAGATGCTCTATTTCCACTTCCATTGGTATCCGTGTCATATGAACGGAAGTCCACAATTAATGTTCACTGGAAAGGCAACTTCGTCCAAGCATTCACTCTAATATTGAAAACAAAGCAACAAAATCCAGTGGATTACTTCGAAATATACGATCCTCGAGGAAATTCAACAGTCTGTCCCTTTAAACGAAAAAAGTTACGTACTACGAGTAAGATTTCGCAACATCGAAAATACCGAAGATATTTTCCGATTAAAAAGGGACACACTGGAGGCGTTTTCGCGGCATCGTCATTACGTCGAAATAGTTCCTCGGAACTCGTCGTATTTTAAAGCGGAATGCTTGTTCCCGGCTATATTTACGAGACAACGGTGATGTTTGTTTCTCTATTATCATCTTCAAAGAACGAGTTGCTTTGATGTATAAACGTGAGATTATTACCTTGGATAAGAACACAATTATTCCTCCACAGTTAATTGCGTTTTACATAGTTATAATATACAACGTCGTATAAGCGGTTGATGAGGGACAATTACAATATTATTCCATGATGGAACAATAGGAAAAGCATGAGCCAAAAATTGCATCGTTGCGTCAACTGTAAACGGTGTCAATCGTTTGCGTCATAGGTCTCGTTTGATATTCTCGAAGGGTCAAAGGGACAGAGAGAGCGGAATTAATTCGAAACGACGCATGGACGAAGAAAAGTAACGTTGATTCGCATCTCTCAAATATTTACGATCGATAATCCATCCATAAACTCTTGCTAGATCTGGTAAAATGACTCATATGGAATTTTTTAAAAATTTTCCTGTAATTTATAGCACTATATCTCTTTCAACTTTCCACACTTTGTAAAACGTGAAAGATCAAATTGATTAAATTTCCTGCACATTTCAATCTTTCGTTAACATTTATCTAGTATCTTTAAATATATTGAATTAGTAGTCGGTAGCTCTAGTGTTAATGTATTTAGAATTTTTCTTTTTTCTTTTTCTTGTCTTTTTTCTATATCGAGGTATCTTTCTGTGGTCGTTTGTGACATGCAAATAATGTTCTCAGTTAACACTAGAACTACCAACCCAGTCAAAATGACTGGTTCAAAATTTTTTCAAAAAATTCTCGAATTTTATAGGATAGTCATACAGTAGAAATTCAATGTCGATCTTATAAAGCGTAGATTAACGATTCGATAATCTTTTCCATCTATTGCTTCCTCTTTTTCCAAAGTACTTATTTAATACATTGAAATATAATGGATTTAACGTCGGTAGTTCTAGTGTTAAAATCCCACCATAGTTTTATTATTGAATTTGACATCCTTCATGACGTTTTCTAATGTATAACGCGCAGGTTCTTATTTTCACAAATTTTAAATTTTAACGCGCGCATTTCTGCACATTTTAATCTTTCGTTAACATTTATCTAGTATCTTTAAATATATTGAATTAGTAGTCGGTAGCTCTAGTGTTAATGTATTTCGAATTTTTCTTTTTTCTTTTTCTTGTCTTTTTTCTATATCGAGGTATCTTTCTGTGGTCGTTTGTGACGTGGAAATAATGTTCCGCAATATTATGTAAAAACGTTTGGTATGTCAGGCGGGATTTTTGTTCGAGAATTTCTAGAGTGAATAGTTTCGTAAGTGGCGGCGATAAGAAGATTGGGCGTATCGAACGATCATGTCAAGGTGTAATTACGACTAAACTAATTATATCGTACCGGGGCGACCATTTCTGTTGCGCGATCGACGCCGATTCGACGCGCCTTACGTCGGCATCGTCGAGTGTTTTGTTTCGTTCTTACGTTTGGAAAACAATGCTGAACCTTAATCTAACGCTTCATGTAGGAGTTTTACGTCGTTAGTGGAATTATCGTTGGAATGGGAATAAGTACTGCTGATGAATTCTATGATTAACCCTTTCGAGGCATATTTATACGCCCTCGAAGAATGAACATTCATATACGCTCGGGTACAAAGAACTTATTATAAAAACTAAGTTATATGATTATAAATTTTTATATTTTAGAAAATAAAATGATATTACTAAATATAATAAATTTCATTGTAAAATTTAGAGAACAAGAAACAACTTGTAATATTTTTTCACAGGCGCGCCGTAGCGAAAAGGTTAAGACTTTTTTTTGGAGGTACGAGAGGTATTTTTCTTTACTTTGGAGATGATTTGTACTTTTTCTGTTTTGGAGTTACGATGTTTTTGTGGTTTTGGTGCAAGACACTTCTGCAACAAGGCTGTATGGGGGACTGTGGTTAAGTATTCTAGATTTGGATCTAGGCTATTTCGACTTTGACGCTTCACTATTCTGGATTGGGATCTGGAGCATTCTGAATTTGCGTCTGTACTATTCTGGAGTGGGATCTGGAGTATTCTGAATTTCCATCTGCACTATTCTGGAATGGGAACTTGAAAATCCTGAACAAAGATCTACTTGGATTGTTTCGAATTTGTAGCTTGACTATGCGAGATTAGAATTTTTTCAATTCTGGATTGGGATCAGGAGTATTCTGAATTTGCCCTCTGCACTATTCTGGATTCAGAACTTGAAAATCCTGAACAAAGATTTAACTGGATTGTTTCGAATTTGTAACCTGACTATGCTGAATGAGAATTTTTTAAAATTTTAGATTCCGATTTGGAGTAGTCTGGATTTGCCTCTGTACTATTTATTTTGATGAGTAACAAGATTGTTTTGAATTTCTATCTTGACTATGCGAAATCGGAAATTTGAAAATTTTTCATCGAAATCTGGATCATGCCTGATGTGGTAAACGATTAATAAATGATATCAGCTACTTTCTTCTCTTCAAGGAATCTGTTTCCTTCGTTCTTAAAAGGGAAAGTGTCTCTCCTTCTCAAATAGTTGGAGTACTACGTCGTGAATACAATTAGAAATTCCGCAGTACCGTAATTATGGAAATACAGTCAACTGCCTGCTTCCTACCTGTCGATTCTCCACGCATAACATCCTAACGAACCCCGAGGATCATTATCCTTATCATGATTAATTGCATTGGCTTAAAATCCACCCGATTATTATCTCTCGTGTTAATTCTCAGCTATTAATCTATCTCTAGAATCTTTTCCAAACAAATCTCCATTGCAAACAGAAAAAGAAAAATTAAATTACTATACGCAAAACGAAGAAAAACTGCTACCGTCAATACTTTCACCTTTCTCAGTATAGATAATTTCCTGTAATCATCATAAAATCACTGTCCTTCATTATTAATTTCCAAACATCAGATTACAGGCTATCATAGACACAGAATGAAACGAGTGAGGCTGAATATCATACAATGCTTAACCCATTCACTGCCAGAAAAACTAAGCAAATATTATCTTATGTGATAAAATTTGAGAAGATGACGGTAAGTTTTTAAAACAGTAATTTAATTATTCAAAAATAAAATCTCAACACTTGTAGTGATACTTAGAAAATTTTTGTTCCAAAAATGCTACACACGTTCGGCTGTTATTGCCAACTTATTAATTCCAACTTATAGTGCAAATACGAGATATCTCGTAGTTGGCAGTGAATGGGTTAAAAGATGTTTCTACGGACTCAAAATGTCTAGTTTAATTTGTTTCCTTTCGCAATCTGATCAGTGTATATGGTCGTTTAGCAAATAACACCTCACATCGTGAGGTGCACATGAGTAGAGTCATATTCCTTCCACTTTAACCGATCAGGCTCACATTCCTTTCGAGTTTCTGCGCGGGACATTTTTCCAGCACTGTATGCTACCAGTTCTTGTCACTTGTAAAAAACTTTTCCTACATAATATCTATATCAACCTTCTATAGCTCGAATTTTTTGTGGTATCCGAAGATCAGTTTCTCGATAGTACAATTAGAAAATGATCAACATAATATGATGGATATACAAGCGGTCCTCGACTTTCGCACAATTCGCTACTTCGCACGTTTGTAAAAACTCAATTTTTTAAAGATTTTTTTTCACTGTTTCAAAAAATGTTTTCTTCCTGCCAAGGAGTGCTGTAGTTCGCGCTCACCCACACATTGCCTATTAGACGTTCTCTAACATTGTAATATTGTTTATAGTATTAACTACTTGATGTTAGAGAATCTCACGACAAATAATTTTTAATATTTTTCCTGTATTCTTCTACTTTGGAACATTCAACATTCGCGCACATTTTTAGGATCCAATTACGTGCGAAAGTCGAGGGCCTCCTGTTATATTATTAAATCTGAATTTAATCTTAATTTGATTTGAATTTAATCTGAATTTGACACATTGAATTGCAAGAATTTCATGATTTTCATAAGCTGAATTATATTTGACAAAATTGCAAATTTGACTTCGAAGAATAGAAGCTTAGATGTGTCTTGTGTTACCTCAAAGTCATAGGGGCCCATAGAGGGTTAAAGTTTCGCCAGGTTGAAATCCACCAAAAACTGTTCATACTAATGTAAGCAAAATAATTATATCGGTAGGTCCGAAAAATACAAAAGAAGAAAAGGAAAGTAAAACATTCCTGCTACTCGATGAGTTACAGAATTCCAGTCCCATGGGTGTTTGATGGTTCGGCAACTGGAAAGTTTCGGATTCGAGGCTACGACGTCATATCCATCTAATTATGGTCCGCTTAACATAACGCTTTGCTCGTGAGTCAGCTGTTGACGGTCCTTCAAACGGTTTTTTTCTCATCCTCCCTCGCACATGAACTCTCGATGTCCACTTCCGCCTCGGTGCGTGTTATTTTCATCTTCGTTATCCTTCAATTGCCGATGGAAAGTCATGGAATGGCAAATCGGTGCCAGATCGACGCGTCACGAGAAACCCGCGACCATAAATATTCTTTATCGTTGTGTCAATACGAGGCCGGAAATGTGTTACGTGAGAAAACGATGCCTCGTGTTGCGTACCGGAGCGACGTGTTTCGTCACGTGCTTCGGGACGGCGCGAAAAGCTACGTTGAAAATCGAAGGGCATTTAGGATGGTCAACGCCGGATCTACCAAGATAGTTTAGGATTTTTAGTAAATGTTGCTGTTACATTTTTAACACTCTTTATTTTTTACTTCGTCTTGTAGACTGTTGGAGATTAATCAAACAGTCTCTTTGCCCTCGTTAACACATTGAGCGCCGTTCCTTCGATAATGCTGAATTTTTTGTTTTTTTTATATGTTGCCTTTCACATAAAACACCTCACACATCGAAATATGGTCCCCCTCAGAGACTTTCGAGTGATATGAAGAACTATAAAGATGGTAGAATCGTTCAGTTATGGAAAAAATATTTTGCGAAAATATATGAAGAATTAAATATTTTCTTCAGCTATTTATTGTTTAAAAACGACCAAATGTAATCGGTGCTTAATGTGTCAAGATTATAATAGCTATATTGGATCAATTGATTGATCTGGAATTAATGTTTTCATCTTGAACGTTAGAATTTTTCATGATTATTCTGTTGTGGTTAAGAAGAGAGTTATTTAACCCCTTGCCGTATCATTTCTTTTGTGGCTGCCTCCGCAATAATTCAGAATTAAATTGGTAAAAGGAAAATTCTTCAGTGATTCTTGATATGTATATCGTATATTTTAACGTAATATTGATATTTTAGAAATAAGTTTATCGTGTTATGTCTTACTGATATTTTTAATTTGATAGGTTTTGCAAAACTTGAAGAAGGGGTTAATGCAATCGTTTGTACATGGCAAAACGACCGCGTAAAGTTAATCCCCTGCCGTTCTATTTCTTTTGTGATTTAATGCGCATTAACTCTGAATTAATTAGTAGAGATATGAATTAATTAGTAAAACAACAATCTAGCCCCTAATTTTGGATATACTGAATGACTTAACGTAGTATTGAATAGCATAGAATTAAGTTTATTTTATCAGGACCCACTGATATATTTGATAAAATAATTTTTGGAGCAATTCAAAATAGACAGAGTAGCACTCGTTATTGTACGGCAAAGGGTTAAAACAATTGTATCGTCGTAAATTGTAGTGACCATTAAAAAACCTTAGCAATGAGACGTTGCGACTGCTCTAGTTGAGCTATCATTAATTATACTTGTATCAGTGGGTGCTTACAATAACTTCCCCAAGGTTGGAATAAATAAGTTCATTCGAACAAACACGCTTCGTTTTCCCTATCGCAACATTAAATGTCGCAACGCGTTAAATTGAACAGTACAGAAATTCTGCAAAAAAGTCACGATGCATTTCGAATCTATCTTTCTTCTACAATCACGCCAATTTTTCACGTTAATAGCATCTCGACTCTTTTTCACACTTGGTTGGCAGACGTTGAAAAAGCAACGCAAACGCGTGCAAAAAAGTCGACTCGCCGGATGTTTAGAACTGTCGCAAAAATGATTTAATTAACGTTCACAGAACGGCACTCGTAACTGTTGGTAATTTGCCTGTCAATAAGCCAGCGAGAAAGCTGTGAACAGTTATAAATGGAGCTGACTGATAATAAAGTACGCTTCTTCCACTTGAAAATGCGGATACGCTGTATGCTAATTACGATGACGACAGACGATGGAACGTTTGCGCACAAAGTAACTCGACGACCGCTACGGATTTTCTTTAAGGACGAACGTGCGGGCAAACTCAAGATCACCATAGTGCTGCTTTTATTCGAGATGCTCGTGACATTGGACCTCTCCCGATGGTATTACAAAGTGGAATTGAATTCGCGTTTATTTCTGGCTTCGACGCGACGATAAATTAGTTTGCTGGAATTGACTCGTTGGTCAATCGATACTATTTCTCCTTTTTATTTTTATATTCTTTTAATTTGGTTGCTGAGACCATTTCTAATAAGGCCTACGCTTTTTGGATAAATATCGATATAATATACTGACCCACCTATCTGTGACTGGTATATAAGATAACTTTGGCGTATATTTTGTAAACAAAAATATTAGGTACCGCAGCGACACCATCCTTACTCATCCTCAAATCACTCAAGCTTTAAAAATACCAAGTTAAAAATTCTCACTTTCTTACTTTGACCTTTCAACTCCGTAACACCAACATTCTACTTCACCCTCTTTTCCGAAAGACTGTGAAAACCTGAGCCCCTTTACGCCAAGGTTCGTTTCGCTCTTATTAAGTTCACTAGTTCATTGCTAATTCTCATTCAAAACAAGCACAATATTCAATGCCATTTTTTATTATTCTAATATTCATCAACATCACTGTATCGCTGTTGGAAGAAGACGAAGTTTAACCCTTTGCGGTCGTATGTCTGCTCTCAGCCACCACAGCAAAGAACCATACTAATTTTACATGGTATTCATCTATGTATCAATTTATACTTTCTCTGAATGAACCTCAATGTCTGAAGAACCTATTTACGAACCAATAGTGTTCCTATCAATTGGAAACAAGAAAAAATCAGTTTAAACAAATACTATAATCTTTTACTCGCTATGCAAGACGATGCACAGTGGAGCGAATAACTTGTTTAAAAAATAATTTTTCGAAAAATCGTTTATGGGTACTTCAAAGTTAACTAATGGTGATAAACTGTGCAAAAAATAAAAGGTCTCGCAAAATTCTTAATACCTCTAACAGTATCTTCTTTTCAGAGAAATATTTGTTGGAGACTACTTTGAAAAATACCACAGAATGTAGAATTATAAAATATAATTTTTATATAAAAACATTAAATTAAAACATATTATTGTGCAAACATATATCTAAATTTGACAAAAGAATTAATAAATCTTGTTTATCCTTCATAATCTTACATATCATGTATGACTGCTCGTCCAATGGAAATTAATTACGACCAGTACGACACCCATCTCTAAATTTAATACGACCACAAAGGGTTAAATATATCACAAACATAAGAATAAAAGTTCTCTTGTTCCGGCGAATCCAGAAGCGCAAATAGTCTTATTTGTCATTAAGATCTATCATAATAATTTAGGAAAATATTTCACTATTGATGGATACGTGGACTCGTGACACGCAAACTCAAATGGTAGAAAAAACATCTAATAGGGAAGCAAAAGTAAGATATGTATTTTAGCTACTCTTTTTGCATTTTTACGATCATGCTCAACGCCCACGCAATTAGAACGCCTTCAACAGCTATGGTGTCAATGAAAATAAAGGCTGTTGCATTGGAATAATAAACCACTCTGCTGAAAATGTGCGTGTTTATAAAAAATTTCTTAAAGTTCCTTCACAATCGTAAATTCTTGGAAAAAATTGCGATAATTAATGAAAGTAGGCAAGTAAATAGATATTTGGGGAAATGCAACTCCCAGGGGAAGCCCACGGAAGAATGCAGGCTAAAGTTCACGCAATGGAATTTCGATTTTCTCGTCGACGTAGGCGATAAAGCACGAGGGATCGGGCACGAGTCTGGCGTCTCCTCCTCCTCTTCCTCCTCAGCGCTGTTTATCAGCTCGTTATCGTTATCACGCCGAGTTATGAATGGGCGGGATCGTACCAACCCGTCCGTTTAATTCCAAAACCTTTTCCATACGTGAACGAACGCATGGTTGATGAGTAACGTAAACACTTCGATTGCCGGTCGATTACGAAATCGATCGAACACATTTCGAGAAAACATCAATATTTTCGTCCCGCAATTCTGCTGTATTTTTTCTCCTACTGACACTGTTTACTCGAGACATCCGATTGTTTTCTTCGGAAGAAGAAAACTTGTTTAATCTCCTGTCATTTGCTGACATATGAGGGCATACTGAGTTTTAAACTATCAGTCAATGTTCTGTCAAGGGATAAACGTTAAATTACTTCGCTAATACATCATTTTACTGGGAGAATAAAAGAAGTCTTTGTTTTTCACCGTGCTTACGTTATTTTGTTTCTATTTGTTGTCCTTTTTTTCAGTTGCAATCGGTCCGCCCATCTATAACTATCATATAAGACTACTTTCGGATATATACTGTAAACACAAATAGGGGAGACCGGGGCAAAACGACACTGGGGCATAATGGGATCGGGGTATAATGGGATAGCAAAAAATGAAGTTTCTTGGGTGCTTGATTTGGGGCAAAATGGGACAGAGAGGAGTGGAATATCAAATTGGGACAAAATGGGACACACAAAAATGAAGTGTCGCAGCCCGCTGAAATTGGGGCAAAATGGGATGACAGGAAAATTCATGCTTCGGCTCTATGAGGAGCCTGATTTTCTCCGGCCCATTTTGCCCCAGTCCCGGTTTGCCCAAATTACGTATTTTCCAGCAGTGTTGATTTTTACTATTCCATTTAACCCCAAACCCGTTTTGCCCCGGTCCCATTATGCCCCGCTATACCATTTTGCCCCGGTCTCCCCTATTTTGTATCACAGCGACAGCATCATTCACTGCAATCCTTAGTCATTCTTAAATCACCGTTACAAGTTCAAAAATCCTTACTTTCTTAGTTTAACCTTTCAACTCCTTAACATTGTCATTCTACTCCCACACTCCTTTATAGAAAAACTTTGAGCTCCTTTACACCAGGTCCTCAGTTCTTCTTCGTACGGTTCAGTGCAGTTCAATCTCACAATCAATTCATTCATATTAACACTAAATCTACGGCAATCATCAAATTGACGGGTTTCTATTTTTTTCACAATTTTTTTCAAGTTGACGGAGAAACAATTATTTCCATGGAATATATCTATTTATTTATCGATGCATCTGGCGTTACCGCGTTCAAAGTCCCGTAAGAACGGGTTTCACCTTGTTATTTAACACCTTCACGCCGTCGTTGCAAATTGCGTCTTTCTCCTACGGCTGGATATTTGTACTCTCTATATGGGCCGAATTTTCTGCGATATCTGAAGATTAGTTCCACGATAGCACATTAGAAAATGAGTTTTGAAGAGGCAACTTGTAATATTTGAGAAAGTTAAAAAATCGATTTTGAAAAATGAAAGCTTAGATTTCTTTTGTGATACTTCAAAGTTAGAAGGGTCCATAGAGATTGAAGCGCGAGCCACCGGTGGTACGCACCGGCGTGAATGTATTAATGCAGTGTAATTATGCAACGCGACGTGTCATTGCAAGACGCTATCAAATAGCGGTTTAATCACGAAAATCCAGACGTGTCTGGTTGATAATACCACGAGCTGTTGCAATAATCACGCAATCAATTTTCATTAGTTCACTTTAAATTCACGAAGATAATTTTTCGAGAAATCAAAGCTATAAATTTGTCTTCATTGCTCCTAAATTACTTGCTTATAAATTATTTCTATACTTGTAAGTTCTAAAGTGACTCTCACCTTACATATTTTTATCCTTGAAATTTTCTAGTCGCTACGTAATTTCTATTCTAATCACAGAAATATGAATTGCATAAACGAAAAAATCTAGATATTCCTAATCTCATTTTCTACAATGCACGCAAATTTCCTTCTAAAAAGAAATATTTTAACAACGATTAATTCCTCATTAAGTTCAACGATGAACGTTTCTCTCCAATCATCGAGTTAATTAGGAAAATTAAACGAGACCAATAATTAACCCTTTTAATACTGCATACGCCCATATCCGCTTGGAGATGCAGTCTCGTCATAGTTTATCGGCGGATTTACACGCAGTTCGATTGAAAATAATAAAATATGATCACACACATACTAATTTACCGTTTTTACACCTTAATACTTCGACGTTAATTTTGAAAGATAATTATTTTTCAAAGACCTTCATCCGCAAGAAGTCAACGTATCTCCAAACTACCAAAACAAAAATTACAAAATCCATTTACGCAGAATATTTACAAGCCTATTGCCGATTGCGAATTTCAGGTTTCCAGTTTCTGAAGAGAACTGCGACATTCAATCCAACGATAACTGTATGTTTATGCGTAATATAGAATGTGATCAAAGTGAAAAACGATTTTCCGCTCGAAGCGCGATAATAACGAGATACGAGGCGGTGAAATTATGTCATTGTAATGCGGGACAAACGGCAAAACGATATTAATCGAGTTAATTTAATGGGACCGTTAATTTGCCATATTGAACAAGTAATTTAACGAGCCTATTAATTTTCCATATTTTTCGGATATAATTAAACGAACGTAATGGAGTGCTTGACAGTGAAGCAGCGGGTCGACGATGGGGGTGTTGTCGAACGACTCTTTCATGGTATTCCCCGCTTCATTTTCTTCATTGCCACTCAATAATCGTTCGTATCGAGGATAATTAATACATTTCATCGGGGAAACGACGGTATGAAGATGGTTCGAGTGGAATAATATTTCGTTAGAAAAACCAATGGTACCATGGAATTTACTTCATAGCCAAATATTTGTATTCTACCGCA
Source organism: Cerceris rybyensis (assembly GCA_910591515.1). Lineage (NCBI taxonomy): Eukaryota > Metazoa > Arthropoda > Insecta > Hymenoptera > Crabronidae > Cerceris > Cerceris rybyensis. The sequence continues at coordinate 26,441,992 of OU342791.1, read as the reverse complement.
ATAATAATGAAATATTAACAGTGAATAATAGTAAAAGCTGTAAATAAAAAATGATAAAAATATAATAGTGAAAGCTGTTACACCGCACTATATTAAATAAGGAATTTGAAAATCGAGGGATCAGATGGTAAAGAAGATGATCAGTTTAGTACTAGAACGACCAAGCGAGTCAAAATAACTTGTTCACATTTTTTTCCAAAAATTCCCTAAGTTTACAGGAGAGTCCTAGACTAGAAATTCTAAGTTGATCTTATAAAACACCGATTATCAAACTGTTCATATTTTCCATTCCTTGATTCCTCTTCTTCCAAAGTTCGTATTTAATATATTTAAATGTAATGAATTCAACGTCGGTCGTTCTAATATTAATATTATGAGATACGTGCGAAATATTTACTGTACCACGTCTCTATAAGTTTGGAAGGCGTCTCTAAAATTCTGTAATCGCAGTGTTAAACTTCGTCTTCTTCGAACAGCGATAGAGTAATGTTAATGAGTATTAGGAGAATAAGAAAGTAATGAGAATTCCACGCTGAAATGAGTATTGAACTAGTAAGAATTGGAATTATAATTAGCAATGATTTAGACTTAGCAACTGAATTAGCAATGGGTTTATAAATTTAATGCATTGAGCGCCGGCCTCGGAGATCAAAAGATGATCACCCTCAGAGACTTTTGGGTGATATGAGAACTATAAAGAGGCTAGAATCATCGGGCCAGGGAAAAAAATTTTGCGAAAATGTACAAAGTATTCAATATTTTTTTTAGCTGCTTATTGTTCAGAAACAAGCAAATGAAGTCATCGTTTGGACTTTAACACGTTCACGCCATTGCAATTTGCGTTTTCCTCCTACGGGCGGCTATTTTAACCCTCTATGGGTCGAATTTTCTGTGATATCTGAAAATTAGTTATAAATAATAAATTTTACTTGATTTTGAAACGTTGGATTGTAAAGAATTCAAAGTTACAAGGGCCCGTAGAGGCCACCATCCGAAAGACACTGAAGCGCGAGCCACCGGTGGTACGCGCCGGAGTGAACGTGTTAAATGACTGAAATGCTGCCGGCGCTTAATGTGTTAATTGAATTTCATTCATAGAATGAATACTATGAAGTTTTTAAAGGTTTTCGGAAATGGAGTGTGAGTAGAATGACGGTGTTTGAGAGTTAAAAGGTCAAAGTAGAAAACTAAGGATTTTTAAATTTGGAATGGTGAGTCAAGGCTGAGTAAGGATGGTGAGAATCTGTCTACTTTGTTGAAAAATATATTTGTTTACAGTATATTTGCTAAAATAGTCTTATATATATAGTAATAGATGGGAGGGTGGGTCCATTGCAATAAGAGCGTCAAGAAAACGAAATTATTGGATTGGTATACTTCCAAATTGGACGGTAAAACGAATTGCAGAACATTGCAGACAAAACATCCTAATAAATAACGATTTAAAAAAAAAAAATAAAAAACGGATAAAAGGAAATGAAACGGATGCTAATAAATATGGTCGCCGATGGGTAGTGACCCTTGGTTTTAGTCGAAGTGGAGAACGAAAACTCGTTCCACCGTCGAATGCTGCAACAAAATTATAGTTGTCACATAAATAAGTGAACTGTGCTGCAACCTCTGCAGCTATGTTACAAACGGATCATTAAACGATGTGCCTTACACGCGCTATTACCCTCCGGCACGAATGTGTCGGAGGAACATCGAGGATGAAAGGGCCAAAGAGAATTTGCATATCGAACATTATTGCATCCCGAATATTTTCGTGAATTTTTCACGGTGACTTGCCCGTGATAAAATCATTAACCGATACTTGCTCGGAAATACCGTCCAATCGGCAGGATTCATCTGCAATTCGATATCAATTTTTTTCCCTTTGCAAGCGGACAAAGTACGATTACACTAAAATTTGAAGTGAACTTATCGAAATTAATGATTTCAATCTGATTACATCGATAAAACTATCTTTTTAACTTACTGTTTCGTGAAACCAACTTGCTCTTTTTTGTAAAGACATGCAATTTATTAGTAAATTTTCATTTCACAAGTTTAATCGTTAAATATCGCACATATGGGCTGAAAAGAAATTGTAAGGCAAGGGCTTAAAGGGTTTGTGCGTTGATTTTTAAATTGCTACCAATTGTGAAGAACTTTGAAGTGAAATATGATTTCTTTTTATTTTGATGAAATTTTATCAACTCTGTTGTAATTTTAACATTTCAAAGTGTATGCCAATGGCTACTTTTTCCGTATCGCAACACGTTAGAGAGTCCACGTTGTTTTCGCTCGCATCTTTGACCTTTAATCGGCAAACTCGAAGCTTCCTTCGATCTTTATCAACCTCTCACGATCTCTGTACGATAAACTAAGTTATTTGCTCGAGTCGATGTTATCTGGCAACTAGCGCAATTAGCTTAGAGAAACAATTATCCTCCAGGCACTAATAGTTGATTGAATTTTTTCTCAAATTCCCCGAGTAACTGGAACGTTTCGTTGCAATAGCCTTTAGCAGTGAAGTACTACAAATTACCGGTTTTAATTATCTATAAAAAAAATCATTACGACTGTTAAAGCAACGATAAAATGTACACTCTCTTACACATAGAACGTCGATAGTTTCAAAGTTCATTTGCCTCGTAGCATTCTAAGAAATTGCAAGAATTATGCATGTTGAAAATTTATCACAGAATTTATAACAATTTTATCGCTGATATTGTAATAATTCACTATTAACTCTAAACCGATTTCTGTTACAGACGAGCACGTCGCTACGGAGAAACTATGAAGGCCAAAAAATTCTTCATCTTCAACAAGAAGCTTCTCTGAACACCGGTGCGATGTGATCAAACCGTACTTCTAATCCTCCGACATTCGTCCGGTAGAAATTTCTTTGAAAAGATTTAACAAAAAGAGAAACAGTACGAAAGAAAACCAAAATCCAATAGCACAATATCCAAACGCGGTTCCCTGCGAAACGACAACCACGAGTTTGAAATTATCGCGAGAGGAGATTAAAAGGATCCTACCTCGCATGGAAGATCATTCGAAGTGCAAAGAGATTCATTTATCTCTACACCAAGATCTTCCCAAGTTTCAAAGGACTTTCTCGATCTTCAGAACGAGAAGTCATCCAATTCAATCGATCCGATCGAACTTCAATGCCTACGAATCTTCAATTCGAAGGGACTATCTCCATCGAAAGTTCGAAACCGGAAGAGAACGATCATCGACGATCGAACTTCAACGAAGACACCGACTTCAATTTGAACGCGCTCTTTTACACGTACTTTCTCAACTGGCCGATGTACTTGCGAAGAGAAAGGAACGTTTGAAGTCTACGCGAAGTAAAGCGACTTCTTTAAAAAAGGGCCAGGAACCGATCGATCCTATCCACGTAGTCGGTCCGGTACTTTCTACAAACCCGGTGAAAGAAGGCCAACGGAACTTGGTCGCAAGTCAAATACATCTACCGAGGTCAATCTTCGACGACCTGCTGCTTCAAGTCTACGTTGTTCCAAACACCACGAAGACGAGGTCACTTGTGATCGCAAGTTCGACGATCGATCGAGTCGATTAATTGAGAGAGAAGTCAGCAGAGGTGGTAGAAAAGGGAGGGTGGGGTAATTTAAGACGGTTTTGACGATAACCTCGTCAATAGGACACAGTGTCGATGAGACAAGAAGATGAGGACGAGGTGGTTGCTGCTGATCGTTCTCTTCTCGCTAGCGGCCAGACTGGCGCTCTGCCAGGAGAGGACGTGGACAAAGACCACCGTATATCGACAGGACACGACTTCCTGGGGTAAATACGACTCTGATCGTGTGAACGGTGCGAGAAACTTAGACTCCGGATGGGAATCCTTACGTGGGATCGACACCATGAGGGTCAACGACGATTCGGAATTTTACAATCGAATGGTCGCAACTAGAAACACCAGGGCGATCGATGCCTCCAGGTTGGTCTGAACAATTGTAGATGCTATTTATTGATGTTGGCTTTTTGTTTATGCTGTGAATGAATTGTTATTGAGTTTTGATATTTAGGTATATGGAAGTGAATTTTAATCGTTTGGCATACAATTTATTTTCTGACTAGGCATGTAGTGATTCACAATTAATTCCTAAAGTGAAAAGTTCTCAGTGATTTCAAATTTTTTTAATTTCTTAACACTAGAACAACCAAGCCAGTCAAAATGACTGGTTGCTCATTTTTTTTACAAAAATTTTCTAAATTTATAGAAGAGCCATAGAATAAGTATTCTACGCACATTTCATAAAATATAAATTGCTGAATTAATTATCTTTTACACCTTTTGATATCTCTTTTTCTAGAATACTTATTTTAGATATTTAAATATAGTAGATTTAATGATGGTAGTTCTAGGGTTAAAGATTTTCCGGTCAGGCCGCGTGGGGCGTATACGACCCACACTTTTACGATTAAATAAATTTGTTTGCAGTATACATGATATTAAGATGCCTATATTTAACTTTACAATATATTTTTTACTATAAACTTCTTCGTTTTGCAATGAGAAGTGCAAGCGGCCTGAACGAAAAGTTTAGCGGGGATCGTATACGCCCCACGCGGCATGGAACTTGTTAATAATATAGAAATAATGAGACCGTTTCGCGAGCAGCCCATACTTTCAATTTAATAGTTTTTGAAAGACTTCATAATTTTCTATTTCATTTTGCACGTCACGAGTGTCACACGTTGTTGTACGCTAAGGGGTTGACACGTTGAATACTACCGAAATTTCAATAGTTTTATCATTTTTAGTGAAGTGAAGCTTTTTCTATTAAATTCGCAGCTTTATAAAGCAGAGATACTAAAAATACAGATAGATAAATATTCAGTATGTCTGAAAATTTATAAACATTGCGACCTTAAACACTGCAAAACCAAGTGTGTTATTTTAAAACACATAAACGTATTATTTCCTTGTAGTCACTTTTTAGACGTTTCCCAGTGTGTTATTATTTAACACAGTACATGTGTGTTATTTTAGTTAAATAATAACACACCGGGAAACGTCTAAAAAGTGACTACAAGGAAATAATACGTTTATGTGTTTTTAAATAACACACTTGGTTTTGCAGTGAAGTTACATGAAATTTTATTGAATTCAATTGCGGCTGTCACCGGTGATCCTCATGACAGTCAACGTGTTAAAGTTGTTTAGAAATTATCCTGGTATTTTGTTGATTCGAGGAATTAATAGTTTATGTAATCAATGACGCAGTGTCACTTTGTTGCGAATATGCTTGATCGAAGGATTTTATAAGATTCACGTGGCAGTCAACGTGTTAATTAATGCTGATGTATATCTGAGATTTTTAGTTTCATGTTTACGTTGAATTTAAGCTGTGATGCGTTTGATGCTAAATTCTTTGTGACTGCATTATTTGTAGTTTGTAACATATGAATAATTAAGGAAATATTTGACAGAGGTGATTCGGATAAATTTTATTGGAATCCGAGCCTTTATAGTCAGTATAAACTGCTTAATTGAAAATCCATCAGCCATTGATCAATTTTACATTAGAGATGATTAGATTTATACTGTTTTGCATGAGTGGATTTTGATTTGAATTTATTAATGACACTGCATGTGCAATAGAATCCAATATTCGTATTATGATCCTTGAATGGGCACGAATATTCGATATTGAAATGGCGGGAAGTTTTTACGAGTTTGATCGGAGCGTGAAGGTTTCAATGAAACTTTGACAGCTTCGGGAAGAGAATTAACGAAAATTGATTATTGATTTTCTATATATCAGAGTTCGAACTGTCGGACCTGACAAAACGATTGATTGCTAATTTTCTTTTTTCAAAAGACTACATCAATTCCTCTCTGTGTACTTTTTTTAATTTTCTGCCTTGCAAAACAGAAACGTTCTAACCGATCGAATTTATTGTTCTTTTTTCCAACAAATTTGGAAAATTTTTATAGGAATTTGGAGACATTATTTTCAAATTTTGCAAACTGTACCTGTAGGTATATACTAACTAATCAATAAAATTTAACACTTTACCGACCCGTATTTTTTAAACTTCCTACCCCCTTCTGACCGATCACTTGGCCGCAAATATTTCTTTGATACAGATATCTATTCGAGAAGTAGAAATTCTCGTCACTGAGTCCTTAACACAGATAACCGCAACGAGAAATGATAATTTATTAATTGGAGTGGCAACCAATTAATAAGTTCAAAGGCATTGGGTCCGAAAAGCTTATTAATAGGCTTCCGGTCGGTAAAGTGTTAAAATTCAAGTTTCGATCCTCTATTATTTATTTCATTTCGAAATGAGATAAATCATCACAGAGATGGAATCCTCTGAAAGACAAATTTTCTATCCATTTGAACAACATTACGTCTATTTTTCGCAGGTTAATGGAGAGCAATACGAAGTTAAGTCAGCAGTCTAGTCAGTTGTCGAATCTCCCAAAATTAAGTACGAAATCGACAGACAGAGTGCGCGAAAGGGGACGAAAACTGTTTAACGCTACAATCGGCGACGGTGTCTGTCACAGCATCGATGTAAGGAACAACGTGATGTATTTCGCATACCTCAAGGAATGCCGTGTGATCGAAGGCTCTCTGCAAATCGTTCTCATCGAGAACAGCGACGAGGAGGACCTTCACAAAATGCAATTTCCGAATTTAAGAGAAATCACGGGATACCTCTTGCTATATCGCGTCAATGGCCTGAAAACTCTCAGTAATTTGTTTCCGAATCTCGAAGTCATCAGGGGAAACGTTCTTCTAACGGACTATGCTTTTATGATCTACGAAATGCAGAATTTGCAAGAGGTGAGTCATGTATTTTTTTTACTAATTTCTTTTCAATCCTTTGCACTCCGAGCGATTTTTACTATGAGCCATTAATTACTTTAAGACTATTTATTATATATATTTATATATTGTCATTAATTATTTGCACTCAGATGTCCCACTTGAGAGGACATCGTAAATCTACCTTCGAAATTATTAATGATTAACACTAGAACTACCAAACCAGTCAAAACGACTGGTACACAATTTTTTAAAAAAATTCTCCAAGTTTATATAAGAGTCATAGAATAAATATTCTACGTCTATATCAATAAACATAAATCACGCAATCGAACAAATTTTCCGCCGCTTGATTTCATATTTTTCAAAGTACTTACTTATTTAATTTATTAAAATATGTTGGATTTGACGCCGGTAGTTCTGGTGTTAAAGAAGATGAATTTATTGCTTTGCAATATTTTAAAAAATGTATGTTTACCTGATATACTTAACAATACTTAATAATAGATAGATAACGTCAGAGGTGGCTCCGAGTGCAAAGGGTTAAAAAAGAAGCATATACATTTTAAAATTGTGTTTTGTAATATAAAAAAAATGTAAAAATATATCGAATTTATCTAAGAACGGAGACATTTTCTCTTACAATATCACCGCTGCAAAAATATTATTCAAAAATGTAATTGTACATTTGGACAGTCAGTATTTATCATATTATTCTGGCTTGAGGAAGACGGTAAGATAAACAAAAAAAGACAGTATCATTCCGTTTAATTTGTGGGTTTAAGTTTGATATTGATTTAAAAAATTTCAAGCGAGCATTCAAGCTTTCAGAATATACTTAGCCGGCTTGCAATGTGTTAAAATACTGGAGAATCTTATTTTTTGTAAACTTCTTCCATGAAATTATAATTTTTCTGAAGAGTTTTGTTCTTTTGTTCCAATTGTTAAATACCCTTCTCGATTTGTAATGGGCTGTATTAAAATTGAGCATTTTTAGTTTCATTTCTAGAAAGCTAACATACATAAAAGCAGCTGTACCCATTTCATGTCGATATATTGATTTAAAAGCATTGCAAATTCATTTTCCACCGTTCCGCACACATTCGCAGCATCGAACAAAATTAAACATTACGTATCAGCCAGGAAATTCGTAATTAAATCGTAAAGCAAATAGAAATATAACAAAAACACATTAATACAATGGTACATCCCCGTTCAGAATAATTTCCAATAATCGAACAAAAATTAAATATGTATCCCGTTGATTTTCATTCGCAAATCGCCAAACAAACATCGCACGGCTAAACTTTCCAGGAAGCCAGAGCGTAAACTTCTCTGTGAAATCATCCGGCAAATTCCGATCGATTGCGTCACAAAACGTTTAATTTCCCTCGTCCTTCCCACGGCAAATCAAGACAGTCAGTTCGAAGCTTCGTTCCAATTTGTTCGACGCGACCACTTGACCGTGGGGTCAAGTGACGTTAATTAGTCAATCGAATTAACTAGCCGTCCGACCTCTCGCTATTAAATACCGCGTCTAATTGAACCCGAATACTCGTTCGCAGATCGGTATGAAGAAACTCACGGAGGTCTCAAGGGGTGGTGTTCGTATAGAGCAGAATCCTTCTCTCTGTTACACCAATACTTTAAACTGGACTGCTATTGCACCGGCTGGCGAAAATATCATCAAAGACAACGGAGGGGAAGCTTCATGTCCAGGTATTAATTTTCTCGTTTCTTCTCTTTGGTTTATTTTCTATTTTTTCCGACTTTAACACGTTAAGTTCCATACCGGTCCCTAGGAACCGGTGGTTTCTTACTTAAGCTACTCACAACTAGTCGCTCCTGACCAAGCCATAATTAACGCTTTGAGGACTAGCGACGCATATATGTGGTCTGAGAAAAAAATTAATTATAATTTATTACCTCGTGTATCCACGGTTATTATTGAAAAATTGAAGTACAGTCGTTTGAAATATGATTCCACAAATAGTAATTTATAATTTATATACATTAACGGTCTAACTTTTTGATAAAAAGATGGTTTTTGATTGCCAAATAAATGATTATCTCTCAATATTCAGAAATGTCTCCGCAAAGGGTTATTGATTTTAACACTTTACGGACCGGTAGCCGATTAATCGGTTTTTCAGGACCAACACTTTTGAACTTTTCACTTGTTAATTGGTTGGTACGGTAATTAATGAATTATTATTTATCAATGCGGTTAACTGTGTCAAGGACTCAGTAAAGAAAGTTTGCAATTTTCGAAGAGATATCAGTATCAGGGAAATATTTTCGGGCAAGTGACCAATCAGAAATGGGTAGGATGTTAAAAAAACACCGATCGGTAAAGTGTTAAGTAAGAAATAGAACAGTTTATTAAAAATTAATGTAGTTTATTAAAACAAGTAGACAGATACCTTTCCCAAAAAGGGCCCAAAAGGGAAGTGCCGGTCTTTAGGAACGAAAACTTAACGTGTTAACTCTGCTATTGTCATTTTGTCTCGTACCTACTGATTTAGGTCAGTTTCGGGTCATCATACGTATGATATGTTAAGTAACAATTGAGGACAAATTTTCTAAATACGATTTAAAGTAGTGCACACTAATTAGGAGTCTATTAGGACACTTATTTGCGATGGTATGGAGATTTGTTGAAAATTGGTGCACGCGTTTACTCGACCAACTATCCCTTGCTAACGGATCTGATACCCGCTGGTTTGAACGGCTTAATTTACTTTATTTTCGTAAGGATTCGCGTGACAGTCTCGCTAGTTATTAACGCTAGAAGTACCGAGGAATTCAAAATGGCCGATGCTGATGTTTGTAACGGTATTTTTCGTCAGATTTTCCGTGATTCTACTGAAACACGATGATGCCTTCATTTCGCGCTTTTTTTAAAGGAAATATTTGCGTTGTATGTATAAATACATGAAATTCGTACTGTCAATGTTAAGAAACTATGGGTAGCTCCACTTTTGAGTATGTTACGTGCAAACTTTTTCTTCTATTTCTTTTTTGTTTCAACTGCTAAGCTCTTTTTGCCTAGGATCTACAATTTTGAATTAAATCCTGCTCTTCGAACCATAGAAGCTATTATATATTAAATAATAATGTGGGAAAAATTTCGCAAAAATGACGGAAATTTGTATTTGCTAGTCGCGAGTCTAAGCATTCACCAGAACCTTCATGCTAAAGTGACCACAAAATTGTTAAAATCTTCGCCACAAAACCGTTGACGAACTAGCAAATTATCTGTAAATTTTATTTAACACTAAACCTACCAAAGCGGTCATAATGACCGGTTCTCAATTTTTTCAAAAAACTACCTAAATTGATAGGAGTGCCGTGAAGTAAAAATTCTACTTCTACCATATAAAGCTTAAGTTAGTTAATTAACTAATCGTTTCACCTCTTGATTTATCTTTTTCCAAAGTATTTGTTCAATAAATCTAAATTTTAGTAGATATAACGTCGGTAGTTTTAGTGTTAAACAAAAAATCTTCAAGTTCTGTTTGTAACATGTCCTTTCCTTCCGAAGGCTGTTCTCACTGCCCGAAAGGGTTTTGCTGGACTGCGCAACACTGTCAAAGATTGACAAGGCTCGACTGCCACGAGCAGTGTCTCGGAGAGTGCAAAGGTCCAACGGATAGAGATTGTTACGTTTGTAAGCACTATCGATACCAAGGGAAATGCATCGAACACTGTCCAAGTCACCTGTGAGTATTAAATTGTGAAAGAAGACTCTCAAAGATATTCTTCCACTCTGACGTCTTAAGTCGTAAATGAAATTACGATTTGATTGCAGATACGCTTATCTATCACGGAGATGCATCACAAAGGAAGATTGCTTAAGGATGAACCGCCTTAGAAGAGTGAACAGCATGGAAGATGGACATTTTTGGCGACCTTTCAATGGAACCTGTCTCACACAGTGTCCAGAAGGATACGAGGACGCGGTTGATGATAATAACGTATGTAAAACTATTAAGAACCATTTCCATTTTACTTTTTCCCATATTTAACACATTTTATTTCGTTGGAATTTTCGATGACGGATGTTTTCAAATTTAGCGAAGTTTTGCAACTTCTGAATAATAGATAAGAAAATTGTCACAGCATTATAGAGACGATTTCTAGAACGGTGATGGCGAACCTTTCTTAGAATTGGGTCAAATTTTGTTCATTCTTTTTTTTAGTACTAGTTCGTGAGTCACTAAATTAGTAACGCTATTTGGAAAAGGGAGAGGAGGATGGTTAAAAACTATTTTTTTTTGTTCACAGCTAGCTAATGTTCACTTTGAAATATCTTTTTTAGATCCAGTATTAGATTATATTTTTAATATTTGATTGCCTGTTCTCTCTTTTATGATACAAAAATCAACACATGAGTCATTTAACACGTTGAACGCCGCCGATATTTTGCTTGCTTCGTCATTTCTACTGATGTGAAACTTTTTCTATTAAAATCACATATTTATGAAGAAGAAACTTTCAAAACACTGATAGATCGATATTCATTAGATCTTGATCTTCTTAATGCCAATATTCAAATATTCAATGTCATAGAATATTCATAAATATTGCAATTTAAACATAACATGAAATTTCATTGAATTCAAAGCGCCGGTCACCGGTGACCTCCACTGCAATCAACGTGTTAAAAAGTCTGCGTGGGTCAGTGTCTGACCCGGAGGTCACAGGTGCGCCATCACGGTTTAAAATGTACAGACTTGCAAAAATTTCCAACGATCCGTCGAAAAAAATGTAAAATAATTTTCTCTCATGGCAGGTAACAACGTGTCGAGCCTGCGAAGGCCGTTGTCGCAAAGTGATTCATGGTGGTTTCATACGTCACATATCGGACGCGCAGGAATTTCGCGGTGTAACCGTTGTGAAGGGCGCCCTCGAGTTCCAGATCAGAAATGGGAATCCAAATATAATGAACGAATTGAGCGACGCATTTGGACTGATCGAGGAGATCACCGAATATCTAAAAGTTACTCATTCCTTTCCCATAACGTCCTTGAGTTTCTTCAAGAAACTGAAAGTCATCAAGGGAGAAAAGCTGGATATAAATAACGCGAGTCTCGCCGTACTGGACAATCCAAACCTGTCGAGCCTCTTCCCACCGACGCAAAAGATCAAAATCGAAAACGGCAGACTATTCTTTCACTACAATCCAAAGCTCTGCCTGTCGAAGATCGAAGAACTCGGGAGGATGGTAAATATCGTGAATTTTACCAATCTCGAGGTACAGCCAGAATCAAACGGTGAAAAAGTAGCTTGCAATATTGTCAATATTAATATCACCGTTCGAGAAAAAGGTGCCAATTATGCTGATTTAGTTTGGGAAAGTTACACGCCACCGGAGGAACAACAGTTGTTGAGTTATCTCTTAAATTACATCGAGACGGAAAACGAGAATATAACATACGAAGCGAACTCGTGCGGTAACAATACTTGGCAGGTCGTCGACGTAGACATACCAAAAGGCAACATGACAGTTTCCAAGCACATCACTAATCTCAAACCGTACACTATGTACGCAGTTTACGTGAAAACCTTCATCGCCAGAAACAAGATCTTTTTTGTCAGTCCTGTTGGTCAATCTGAGATCATTTTCTTCAGGACTAAAAGCGCCATACCATCGGCACCCATTAACGTGATCTCAAGTGCACTGAGCGATACTGGGATTCTTCTCAAATGGAATCCACCGATATATCCAAATGGACCCATAGGATACTACATGATTTCCGTCACCGCCGTTCCCGAGTACGAGGAAAGAGTTCTAACTCGTAATTACTGCGATAATCCTTTGGAGAACGAGAGCGAGAAAGAAAAAGTACAGGAGGTCACCGTTAAGACTCCACAGATAAATACCGTTTCGTGCTGCTCGAAGAACGCGAATGCGGTCCAAATCTCGAAAAAGTTCGAGATATTTTGCCACGAGAATACGACCATCAGTTACATATCGCCAGGATGGAAGGACTATTGTGTCTTCAATACATACAACTCCGTAGATAGTAAGCTTTATGAATTGGGTAATAATTTATCATCCTCCCAGGTGGAGGAGAAGGAAACCACAAAGACTGATACCGCCGCGAAATTCTTCGGGCGTAAGCAAAACGGTGAAACGTTCACCTACAATGTCACCGGTAAGAACAACTCGTATGTGGTGAAAGATCTACGTCATTACACGCGTTACATCATCACCATAGCCGCCTGTGGTACCAAGGTGGACGATAGCCATATGTGTTCATCGATACAGTATACGATTTCTAGAACGAAGAAGCGAACGTACGCGGACAACGTTCATAATCTCAACGTCCACGTTACCAACAATACAATCGTTGAAATTACCTGGGACTCTGTGAAGGATCCTAACGCTCTTACGGTCTCGTATGACATAGAATATACAAACTTGGACGTTAAGGATGCTAGGAAACACACGAAATGTATACCCTCTACGGGAAATAAGGAACAATCGAACAGCTACTCGGTACAGAATTTAAGCCCAGGGAAATACAGCCTAAGAATGCGCTCCACGTCTCTGGCGGGGGAAGGTGCATTCACGGATATAGTATATTTTTCTATAGGTTTATCGGATAATAACGCAGTCACGGTGATATCGTTGCTCACCCTTGGTATCCTGGCTGCCACTTTGGTCGTGCTTTATTTATTCTATAGGAATCACCGAAAGAAGAAGCAACAAGAGAGACTGATAGCTAGCGTTAATCCCGATTACATTGAGACCAAGTACGTCATCGACGAGTGGGAAGTACCCAGAGAAAGCGTCGAGATACTCGAGGAACTTGGCTTGGGAAATTTTGGAATGGTTTATCGTGGATACTTCGACAAGACTACACCGGTCGCAATAAAAACCATTTCAAAGACGGCGAGTCAAAGAGAAAAGAATGAATTCCTCAATGAGGCATCGGTAATGAAGAATTTCTCTACGTTTCACATTATCAAGCTTCTCGGCGTCGTCTCTATAGAGAATCCACCATTCGTCATTATGGAACTGATGGAGAATGGTGATTTGAAGACTTATCTACGTCGTATCCGTGACACACACTTTGTCCCAGACTCGTGTCGTATCATGAGAATGGCGGCGGAAATTGCGGATGGTATGGCCTACTTGGAGTCGAAGAAATACGTTCACCGTGACCTGGCAGCAAGGAATTGCATGATCTCAAAAGACCTCGTCTGCAAGATCGGTGACTTTGGGATGGCCAGGGATATTTATGAGACTGATTACTACAAAATTGGGAAGAAAGGACTTCTTCCAATAAGATGGATGGCACCGGAGAACCTTTCAGATGGTGTATTCACCTCTGACTCGGACGTGTGGTCTTTCGGTGTGGTTCTTTATGAGATTTTGACCCTTGCCGAAATACCATATCAGGGCTTCTCGAACGAGGAGGTACTGAGCCACGTTCTGCACAAGGGTATACTCAACATACCGCGAAATTGTCCGGAGAACATCTACAAGATCATGGAGAAGTGTTTCAAGTGGCGGCCGAACGATCGTCCAACGTTCATGGAGATCGTTGCCGAGCTGGAACCGTTTCTGGGTCAAGACTTTTGCGAGAAGTCTTTCTATCACTCCGCGGAGGGAATTGAGAGCCGTAATTCTGGCGTGAAGAAGCCTTATCATCACGCAGCACCCATCAGATTTCATTGGGGTAACGAGACGGCAAGATGGGTGAAAGAATTTGAAGACAACGTGACACTTCTCGATCAGACCAAGGCCGGTACCAGCAGGGGACGAATATTCAAGAATGGCTTTCAACATTTCGGTAACGTAGCTAACTTGGAGGACGTACCTCTCGATCGATGAGATTAAATGAGAAGTCGGTAGAATTGAGATACCTCGCTGGTGAAATGTTCGAATGTACCATCGTCACAGTCACAAAATCAGAAAGACCTGTAGATATAATGTACAAACGATACTCAGGGCAATATTTGCGAGTGGTCCAACGAGCGAGAAGGAACGAGAGACTTTCTGTACATACGAGATATTTCTCGATTATAGTCTTTCTTCCTCTTCTTCTTTCTTCTTCTTTATTCTGTTTTAATCGTCGATTATTAACGATGATAACAGCTCGTCCTTCGATGCTCGTTGACTAAACTGGATCTTGGTGGTGACGAGCGAACTAAAGAGATTCACTGTCTTCATTCAGTTTTGGACATGTCATTCATGAATTATCACGCGATTGAACGAACCATATCGCGTAGGATGGTTAATGTTTGTCGATTGACCAAAATTGATCCGGTTAATTGGAGCTTTCCTCCGGGAGGTCATTTTTTTTCTTCTGCGCAACCAAATGCTCTTAGCTCCTTCGTCATGCAGGTCTACGAATTGTTCATTCCTTGAAAAGGGTTACTTCGTTTTCGTCCTTCTTCGCGAATATACCATTTAGAATCGATTCTCAGACAGCCGGAGAGCCAATCGTTCGCTAATTCTAGCTTTCTTATTAGACAAAGAACTGATTATTTATATTGAAAATACGTAATCATAGAGTCACTCGCTACACAGCATAAAATAATGCGATTAAAGTCTTTGTTATTCGTATCGTAATTACGTTCGTGAACGTTGAAGTTTTCTAGGATTCTTTGCCTTTTTCTTTGTGGAAGAAAAAGATACGCGGTTAATTATTTTCTCTTTGTTCTCTGTCTATTATTTTCGTTGTACGATAATAGAGAATTAAAAAGGGATTTTATGTAGAGTGATGTATCGAGTAACAAAGAGTTTAGTGTACATAATTTCAGCAATGAACAGTGGGAAATGTATTAATAACCAGCTCGTAAGTACAGTTTTTTTCACATCGATTGCCGTTCTCAAGTAGAGACCGACTTTCGAGGCGTCTTGCCTCGGAAATATGATCGATCGTAACTTTTACCCCTCGAATTAAATGTCGTGGTTTATTTCCATAATGCTGGGGAAAGTGTTCCATACATATCTTCGATTAGATAACTCTTTCAACAACCTGTTCTCATTCTGATACAATTTTACGTTTCATTCCGTTGCTTCGTACATTGTTAAAAGTATTTAAAAAATTTCAAAAAATAGAATACTTTTTGCTACCGTTACAATTTAATTTCAAACTCTGACAATTTAAGCAGAATTCTTTGTTATTTACACTAGAACTACCGGCGTTAAATCGATTGTATTCCAATTTACTAAATACGTATTTTGGAAAAAGAGAAATTACTCCAAAGACATTTTCAAAACGCACTTCAAAACGAAATGGAAAAAATTGATTTGGTAATTCTGCATTTTGTAAAATCAATGCAGAATATCTGCTCAATGACTGACCTTCAAACTTGGAGGACTTTTAGAAAAAATTGGGAATGACTCATTTTGACTTGCTTGGTAGTTCTAGTGTTAACACTAAACCTACCAAGACGGTCAAAAGACCGATTACAAAATATTTTCTAAAAATTATCTAAATTCATAGAGTAGCCATGAAGTAAATATTCCACTTCTATCTTACAAAAGCAAAATGAATTAATTAATTATCTTCTTTATCTCGCCACTTCTCTTTGTGTAAGGTCGTTATTGAGTATATTTAGATTTTAGTAGATATAACGTCGGTAGGTTTAGTGTTAATACAACATTCTGTACAACACCTACAAATTACAAAATTCTAATTTCTTATAGCATTGAACATCTAAATTTTCTCAAAAAAATACATTTACCATCAGAAAAATTGTATAATTAAATTACCAATCACTAAAATACTTTTATACATCATAACAAAATTCTGAACTCAGTTGCAGTTTGTGAAAGGTATTAAAATCAACGTATGCTCACATCCTCTCTAAAATCGTATCGATTGGAAATGTTTCTTGCTCATTCATTAATTCACCAGCCTCATAAAACACACGTATCATTTAATCGAGCGGTAAAGGTCTATTAAACGCGATCGTAGAAAAATCCATATACCAGAGTTCCTTGTTACATGCATACCTTTTTGCACGAGGCGTGACTCGAACGATGCAGATAATAACAATAACGTTAACGCGAGCCTTCAAGGTCCTATAAGTGCATCATGACACGATGCACACATGCAATTCCTACAAATGCGTTGAAATACGCGTCCAAGAATATACATGCAATTTCTAAAAACGCGGTGAAATATGCGGGAAAGAATACACATAGAATTTCTAACAGTGGACTGAAATACGTGCACCAAGAATGTACACATGCAATTGCAAATAATCCCGTGTAATCTTTGAGGAATTTCAAGGGACAATTATCTTTTCGTGTGCTGCGTAACATAAAACATAACAGTCACTTTTCCTCGTGCAGGTATCTTGTAGGTAAACTTGCAATAAGCATGCCAACAATCTTCGCAATAAGTATAGATAAGCAGTAAGAGATAAGCAGAGGGAATCTAAGAGACAGAAATAACTCTATTTTATTTTAATAATATTCGGATAAGTATTTTCGGTGGCCGTATTTATTCTCGATCAAATAAACGAACGAGGGTTTATTGGGATTTTTAACACCGATTTCAGGAATTTAACACTTTGCGATTCGATTTGGACTCTTTTAGTTGTCGCTTTTTTTTTGTTATTGGTTCGATGAGATGTCATTAAAGGGTAATTAATCATTGGAAAGTTGAATGTGGATGTAATTAATTAGTCGAAGATATTAATAAGTAGACATTTGATGGATGCTTGATTGGAAATATTTATTGGAAATTTTTAAAGTTATATTTAAATCTTAAGATGACATTAGAATCGATAAGAAATTTAATTTTAGGTAAATTAGCGCTGAGCGTTACTTTGGAATTTTTTTCTAATTAGGAATAATTTGATAGGATTTTTTTGCAATTTAAAAATTAACTTTTTCGTATTATTTATTTAGAGAGCTTAAATCGAATTTTGATGGAACATTTGCTTTAATAATAATCGACATCGAACGTGTGTCTTTTTAATTCCTCGTCTCTCGATTGAATTTAATTTGATCAGTTCCCCGCAAATTAATATTCGGATTTATTCTCAGGTATTAATAACTGCGTAGATTATTGCGATATTTACTTTTTAATGATAAAATACAACATCGCGGGTAGAATTTCAATCTCTCGACTCTCAACTGAAATTAATTTGATTATTTCTTTATCGTTTTGATATTAATTTTCGATCACGCTTATCAATAATTACCTACATTAATTTGTACCTACATTAATAATAACCTGCGTTAAATTTTTAACGTTAAAATGCCACGTCGATTATGAAATTCCAATTTCTCGTCATTTAATTGAAATTCATTTAAATATCTTATCGTTTAACATTAATCTTTTCTTATAAGTATTAATAACCACGTTTATTAATTTAATACAAAATTTTCAACGTTCTAAAAGAACTTTCTAATCTATTATTTTCCAAGTAAAACAAACTTACTACAAATTTCCCTCTAAAGTTTGTAATTCTTATTTAATAGTAACCAAATATAAAAGAAAGACACAATTTCAATTTAAAAACTTACGATGAAATTCTAAATTAATATCAATCCAATGCAAGATTCGCAATAACAAAAAAAATCGACATCGAACACAGCTCACGAATCGGAATCGCAAAGGGTTAAAGAGGTTTCTATCGATCCCATAATAAAATGTGTTTCGATTACGTTAAACAAACAAATAACAAGACCTTTCCTTCACAGAATTCTTTCATCTGATTTACAGAACGAATTTTAATAATTTTGTAACCACCGTCCGAATGTTAAAATTGCCAGGGTGGAGAACAAGCGTCGCTCCGTTTATGTTAATTCGCGAAAACATGCACAAATATATATAATATAATATGGTGCAATGAAAAAGGACCATTTTTTTTTCGTATGGATCGGTAGCAATGAGAATTTACAGTCCTCATTGATACAAATAGAAATATCGTTGCTAATGATTTACAAAGCAACTGTATTTCAACGTATCATTTGCTTTTACGTTATATTTTTTTTTACGTATTTAATTAACATATTTTTGGTTCCTAAAGAGCACTTTACTTTAATGACTACTTGCAGAATTCGCAAATTCTTCCTATGAATTTGACGGTTTTCTTGGATTATTAGCACATTGTGGACAATTAGCGAGAATACTCGTATTTACGATTACATCATTTATGGAGTTTCTCAAGAATCCTTGTTTTTTTCATTATTTTTTTTCCAGTGAAAGAATTAAACTGAAATTGCAATCAGTGAAAACGTAAGAATCTTGAATTGACAATTATCGAGCACTTAAATTATGCAATTAGAAAAGACAATTTTTGATTTATTGATCAAAGATACGAGAGGAGCAATGAGACAACTTGTTCGCAATGTGTGAAAAAATGAAACTACATAAGTATTTAACCGAAGATTTAGCTTTACTTCCTATTAATTTAACGAACGTTCATTTTCCCATTAAAACGGCAGAATCTTGCAAGAATTCGACAAATGTGACTTACGTAACCAGTGATTATGCGAGTGGTCTAAATAAAAAATTCGAGAAAACATTTATTTTACATTTATACAATATTTTGCAGCTACTTTCTAAAAAAGATATAAGATAGATCTAATTAATACAGTTAATGACTGTCTCATTACACAGAATTCAACAAAAACGGTTAAATGAAATTTTCAATATCTCGAAACAAAAACTGAATAATTCAGACCACTGTCATATTTACAGATAAAAAAAAACATTTCAAGTTTATTCAATTATCTCAGTTGACACCGGTGCATCGTTTCAATTTGACAAGATACTACAAAGTATTAAATGACCCTTAAAAATCTCCAGCTATTTCTTTGAAAAAAAAACAAAAAACAATTTATATCATATAATTTCTCACTGGCCACTTCAATCAATGTTAAACCGTGAAATTCCTATTTTTTGTGTAATATAAAATTCCTTCGAATCGAAAACATTTCACCCCAACCAAACGAATCACCATAGAGCCACCTCGGCAGATTTAAGTTTCATTTTTGAAGATACTTTTCTTCCTTATCTGTTTTTTTTTCTATAAGTATTTCTCAAGCTCCCGTGAAAAATTGACTTTTCAATGGAAATATTCGCGAAACGAGCAGCTTTAACGATAGAAATAAATTCGCATCTAAATTATTGTAATTTATTGCACTAAAGATGTATAAATAAGACATAAATTAATAGCGTTTTAGAGAAAATTACGGATATTCGGTAAAGGCATTGCTGAATATAATATTTCTTCGGACGATTTTCTTATCACGCGTTCACCATTGTACATATTAATGATATAACGAATAGTTTTAATGTTAATATTACGATTTCTACCCAGGCGGAATCGTGTCTCAAAAGAGCAAAATTGGCCCAACAATAAATCGAAGAGAATTATTTGTTTATTTATTGATACTGGAAAAAAATGGTCGATGTGCGCAAAGACATTGAATTACAAACGATAATTCATTTTAAAAAAAAGGTGGCAAACGCGGAAATATTATATCTGAAAGATTGTTGAATAATCGTCATAAATCGGGGAAAAATATAAAATTGAAATGTTTATTACATTTTTTATTATTACACGTTTGCCGATATTTACGATGTAAAAAGACAAAATTCTTGAATTTATGGTGTACAGATATACGTATATACATATAAATATATAGATAAATAATTATTAATAACGATAATAGTAATAAATAAGTAATAATGATAAATATGAGGATACAGAGAATTAAAATGGTACTGTTTGTAAAATCAGTTATTTTTCAAGCAAATATTCTGATGGGCATTAAAATATCCGGCAGTGAGCTTCGAAAAAAAAAACTACGAATATTTTCTATCGTTGCAATAATCGTGTTGAATCGCGTAGGTGTAAGAATTCCGACGAAGTACGTAGAGTTTCTTGAAATATTTCTTAAAATATGGTATAAAAAAGTACGATGGTACATCGATGTTAAATAATTATTGAATCAGGGCACAGTGGACTCCTTTAATGATTAGTGGGTGGAGCATCCCCTCTGCGATCTAAGTACCAACATAAAATTCAAAACCGAGATAAAATTGCCCCAAAAACCAGTATCCAAGTTTTCTACTCAACGAAAATAAAACAAAAATCTATAGAAATGTTACAAGCCCAAATTCAAATTTGCAGGTTGTGGAAATTTCTCTAGACCGACGTACAGTGTGCTCTATAAATGGCACCCTCCATCTGAATAAATGAAACACGACAGTTCAAATATCAGCAAATTAGAAGCAAATTAGATATCAGCAACTTAACACGTCGACTGCCGTGGGGGTCACCGGTGACCGGCGCTATTGAATCCAATGAAATTTCGTGTAACGTTTAAATTGCAAAATTTCTAAATTTTCAATCATATTGAACATTTAAACATCGGCATACAAATGATAAAGATCTGCTGAATATCTAACTGTTACCATCTTTAACACTAGAGCTACCAAACCAGTCAAAATGACTGGTACATAGTATTTTCCAAAAATTCTCCAAGTTCATAGAAGAGCCATGGAACAAAAATTCTACGTCCATCGCAAAAGACATAAATCACCGAATTGATCATTCTTTCCGCCACTCGATTTCTCCTCTTTCAAAGTAATTATTTAATATATTGAAATATGATAGATTTAACGCCGGTAGTTCTAGTGTTAAAGTATCTGCTTCATTAAGATTTGATTTTAATAGACAAAGTTTCATCATAGATACAAATTTCATTCCGTGCCAAATATGGATCTCACTGTACATCTCAGAGCCTCTTACAATTAGAAGTCATTTATACAAATCCTTTGCGACATTGTACCACCAAACTGAGTAAACTTCTCGACCACGTAGTGGGGGAACAACGCATGCCATTTATCGAGTTCACTGTACAATTAAAGGATCATTAATGTTGGGCCAATGAAAACGTACACTCTTCAATTCCGTCTGGGTAAATCAATTAGTATTTATTGTTGCCGCCTAGTGCCTAAAGGCAGGGAGTCGATTCACGTGCGTTTCTTGTACATTGAAAACAAAAAAAAAACAGGGAAGTATATACGTATACATATTTTGACGACGAGACGAGCAAAGGGGAATATACTTTAGTTGGTTAATGCCCACAGTGCCGTAACTAGAAGGCATTTCCTTGATCGCTAAGTCACTGAAATCTACCTTTAATTGAAACCTCCTAAGAATTTAAAACACGCGCGCATCTTGTAAATAATAATAATAATAATTAACGCGCATTAATTTGCGTCGATCGTAAATCGTTTAAGGTGGTCCAATCACGATAACATTAATATATTAATCATCATTGTAAATACAGCGTTAGGGAAGGATTAAATTATTGCATTGTCGAGTATCAAACGATTTTACTCGATATCGTCGACACCCTAGTTACTTTCTTCGTAGCTCCTTACTTGTAAATTGTGTCGTAATCGAATTTATCAAGTAATTAACCGCAACTCTCCGTACCACCGAGCATAGGACCCGACTATCGGGTTGCTCGCACCCTTGTACAGCACTTTACTTAGTTAAGCGATTAAATCGGTTAGAATGTACAATTGTAAGCTCAACGTCAACTATTTAAGAGAGCGAATCACGATGAGAATTGGCAGTTTGCATCGCGACGAGCAATTACTTGATAACTGACCATTCGTTTATGTGGGAAAAGAGCATCTGACTATTGCGATAATTGGATTTATTATTTATTACAGATTAATCTTATCTTGTCCATTATGTACAAGAATTTAACACGTTGAATGCCATACGGGTCATCGGTGACCTACGCTATTGAATTAAGTGAAATTTAATGTAACTTTGAAGTTGCAATATTTATGAATTTTCGAACATATTGAATATTTTAATATTGGCGTTAAAAAGATAAAGGTCTGTCGAATATCTATGTATTTGTATTTTTATTGTTTTTGCTTTGAGAAGATGTGAATTTAATTGAAAAAGTTTCACTTTAGTAGAAATTATAAAATTAGCGTTCAACGTGTTAATGTTTGAAACATCCACCTTATCAGTCTAGTTTATCATTCTTCACACATGGAAGGAGTACTTCACCCGCGTGCCATTAATCGACGATACTGTACAGTCTGCTCGTTTCATGATAAAGCTATCAAACCGGTCAAAATTCCAGTCTCCAATTATTTCCAAAAGTTTGATAAATTAATAGAGAAGCTATTCAGTAAGTAACTTCTATCTTATAAATTCTAAATTACCTAATTGATCATGCTTTTCAATGTAACAAAAGTGTTAATGCACTGCGGATAAAGTACTCCTTTTATAAGTTTTCTTATTTCTATTTTTAAAACTAAAAATGACATCCGTTTATTCTATCATTTATTAACACTAGAACTACCAAGCAAGACAAAATGACTGGTTTCCAAATTTTTCCAAAAATTCTTCAAGTTTATAGCAGAGTCCTGGAGAAAATATTCTATATTGATCTTACAAAACACAGATTACCGAATCGATCAACTTCTCCACCTCTTGACTCTCTTTTTTTCTAAAGTATTTATTTAATATATAGAAATGTAATGGATTTAACGCCGATAGTTCTAGTGTTATGATCAGTTGAACATTGTTACCCAGTGACTATAAATTATTAGCGCAAGAAAAATCGATAACTTTAATCGACTCAAATTCTCAGATCCTGATTACTGGATGGTTACAAACAACGTTTCAAAAAAGGTTTCCAGTAGGAAAAGATTTGAGAATTAGTGTTCGACTTTGAATTATTCGCATCGTGAAGATGCTCGCTCGAAAAACGGTGGTCAGTTTCGCGATAAAAACTAGCCGAAATGAATTCCATCGGTAATCGTTCTAGTTACGGTACTAATGACGAAAGGAAGGCGTGTATCCATGCACAAATCAACGCTTGATGCGTGCAACGACGTAACTTCAATGGACTAACACTCTAAGACTTAGTTTTAAATTAGATAATGAAAAAGATCCATTTTGTTTATTTTCTTGTTTAATCTATTTGCCGAATTTAACGAAGCTCCGTTTACGAATTTAGCAATCAAAAAAAGAATAATAAGATGCGTGTTAAACGTACGATCATTGAACAGAGTTTAATACTTAACGATAAGTCAGATATTTTTTACGCGCCTTCGGGCGTGTTTAGTTAACGGAAGTGAGAAAAAGATGGATCCACTGAAAATTGTACGCAGCGAACGAAATTCGCGAGTTTAATGCTGAATTTTCACGTAAGATTCGTATTTTAAGAATTTCCACCGCAACATATACGTAAACACGATAAAGTAAGTACTTGTCGGCTTACTTCGTGGAACAGACACCTCGAAAGCAATTTTATAGTCAGAATTAACGCCGATATACAGGATAATGGATATTTTGTCGAAACTTTTATACGGACAGAAGAGAAACCAAGAGAAAGAGAGAGAGAGAGAGCAAAGTTTGTGTATGTACGTAAATTCTTCGAGATTATGCGTTAATCGAGAAGACGTATTAATGATAGTTACTCGCGGCAAATAATTAACGAAGAAAAAGAAGGGACGTTGACGACTAGTCGAGGAAAAGGATTTTATCATTTTTTTTTTATCACACTTAATACATGTGAAATTAGAATTCTTTTTCTCGACTCGTTCAGACGATCAACCTAGCCCTGGACTTAATTTATGAAAACTCGAGAGATTTAAATCCTTAAGTTTTAGAGGCCCGAGGCCGCGTAATCCTTATATTTTTACACGATCCTCCTAAGTATTTGCTAAGGAACTTATTTGATTCGTGGCGCACGTTTTTTTTCTCTTTTTTTTTAATGACGTTACGTATTACAATTAATGATTCCGTATTCGTATAGAATCGTGTTACGTTCGGAGTACGGGTATTTGATGGTTTCTTAATTATTCGATACGTTTATTTAACTGTTGAGTAGTAGCTTAAAACTTCCCATTGAATTTTTTTCATCGAGCTCTTTATTCGTTAATCGTTAAACTAGAAATTAAGTTGTCATATTTGAACGTTTTTAGGAACATGAGAAAATGAATCGTGGAGTGTGAAATTAGACGAATGATCGTGAATACTGTTTTGCTTTATTTCGTCGGTGGTTCTTAATTTTTCATAACAATAGATCTATCAAGGCAATTTAATTTTAATTTAAAGAAAAAGTCACAAAAATTTATAACATTGATTAAATTACTCAGCTGTTTTTTCCACTATTTCCTAGATATTAATTTGGTATTTTATAATATAGCAGATTAATCATTAGTAGCGTCAGTGATAATGATTACAATAAAACTTCATTGATATATTTGAAATCTTAAAAGCAGTGAAAACGACAATGCAGGTTGTAAACCTTTCATTTGTTAAAAACTGTTGATTAGATTTTTTATCGCACTGAAATTCTAATAATTGCAGACTCAATTAAGAACCATCGCGCTACAGACTTTTTTAATGAAGCGCTTTAATAAGAGAGAAAGAACATATTGTCCATCAACGATGAACGATTTTTCTTTGAAAAAAGTGACTTGAAATCGTTTGACGTTGAAGGAAGGAGAAAAATAGAAGAGAAAAGACGTTCAAAATTTCAGTTGCTTAATGAGCGCGATTGTTGCGTTACTGAATGGAATCTCACTAACGTGAAAGAGCGTTTTCGGCCTCGCAATTGCTCGCGTTAATTCATAAACATTTCATCCTCATCCTGAATCATAATCCCGCCATGACCATCATCATCGAATCGTCATTCGTAATATTAATTCAACGGCATCACGCGTAAGGCATCATACTTACAAGACTCAAGCGTTTATTCGCAAAAGCCTTCTCCTCCCACCCGAGCACTCACCTAATTTACTTTTTCATCGTCGATTATCCGAAATCAGCGAGCAAATTGCATTTTTGACAAATACATTTTGTACTTCCGACAACATTATTTTCGAAGTATTTCGTTCCTTCATCTTATCTGCGAAATAATTCATAGATTTTTTTTCTTAATTATAATGATTACTCGCTCGTTTGCTATTAATTATGTTTCATATAGTTCCTCTTTGTTCTAACTTAACTACTTCGAGTGTTAATTGCCTGCTTTGTCGTGTAAAATGCGATCATTAGTTGTATTAAATGATACATTGATTTTTGCAGGAATTAAAACCTATGTTTGGATCTTTCTCACATCGAGATTGATATAACAGAATTGTTTTTTGAGTGAAAAGGATGTTAGTTGATGTTAGGCCACTGTGCTTTGAGTTTATTTTTTTAATGTGCTTGCTGATAATGAATGAAGCGGAGAATGATAAAACATGATTTACCAGTGTGTACCTGGCAAATTGAAAGATAATGAAAATGTAAATTTAGATGCACTTCTAAAGTACACGAGCCAGGAGGGTCGATGTAAAACGTTAAAAGTGGATAAAATGAATTCAGAATGATTATTAAATACGTCCACTAAATCGCTAAAGTATTATGGGAAATTTTCAAAACCATCGATTTAAAAGCTCTCTAAAAATGAAATTATACATACGAATGCCAATAATTATCATTTCATAGCGTCCAATTAAATTTATTCGCATGTGAGTTTTGAAAAAAGAAGTATTAATGTTTTATACTAAAAGTGGAAGAATACAATGTTGAACCACATTGGCAAATGTCAAAACGTAAGTTGTTTAAAATTCTCGCGGAAGGAATGGTACCGCTGACGAATTAAGAAATAAATGGAAGAAACGATATTTGTTGAGCTTGAATTTAAAAGAAAAAATGCGATTTGACATCGAAAAAGTGACGGATAATCGATGAATTTCAGGTGCTCAGGGACACTTTTTGCGAAGATATCTCGTTGCGTCCGAAAGCGATAGTCAAGATCCGAAAATCCCCGAAAGGAAGAAAGAAAAACCAACTCCAGACCTTTCCCTAAGAAACGTTATTCCTAATCAAAACATCCTGCCATACCGTGTCTTCCAAGACAGAGACTACGAATAGTAAATTAGTTTAGTATTTATGTACAGTCATACACCGTTATCCGTTGTGATTGGAGTCCGCAGACTGCTAATGTATTTCAAGATTATTATTTATATTAATAAATAATAATTGAATTATATAGAAGAAAGGATTATTACATTCCGAGAATTTTAAATTGCGCGACACAAATGATTTAAATATTTTTCTTGCCTTAATTCTTTTTCGGCCGAGTCTTCGGGGATGTTTAACCCTTTTGCCATTATTTGTATTATTTTGACTTATAAATACTTGCCGACAAATAGCAGATAGAATACTTGACAGCTTACCTCAATTATCTAGTGAAAATTAAATATCTAGAGCTAATACAATATTTTTAAACATATTAGAAATTTTAGTATGAAGAAAATTGGAGTTGGAAAAACGAAAAAGTCACGATTTTAATCAATTTTCTTAATTCACTGCGAGTTTTGTTCTGTATTCTGAAATAGTCTGTTTAATCATGCCACTTTGTGGCACCTATTCATTTCTTTTTGTAATTAATTTAAATTAATTTAATTTTGCAATTACTTTAAATTACTGTTAATACTTATTAATATTCTATTATTTTACACTTTTCTCATTAAACTTTGCTACCAAAGGTTAAACATCCAACAGGCAAAGGTGCCAAATTTCCTCCAATCGATTCCAAAAAAAAAAAATCCCAAAATAGTGGAACCTCAACACGACTCCGCTTTAAAGGCCGACAACCAAAATCATGCCAAATCCGCATTATTATTTGATAAAATATGAAAAAATATTAATCAATAAACATTCTCGGACTATCAATCTCAAAGCTATGATTCCTGAATGGAAATGATGTATAAAATTCATCGAGGACGAATCATTGATACAGATCAACCGATGACGGAGTACGACTCAATCTCTAATCCCATAAGCTTACCCTGACGATATTCCTCGTGTTTTATCCCGAATGGAAAAGCGAGAGCGTGAGTTAAGGCATGTTTCGATGAATGATACCTGAATGCGTGAAAGCGACAGTACGAGAGTCTCGGTATTTAAAATAAACAAATAAAAAAGAAAGGGATTTTTTCACTCGCCAATTTTCTACGGCAATGATGCGCATCCGCGTGTAAAATACGTTAACATTCTGTAAGATATATATACATATATAATATAATATAATATATATGTATATGTATAAATATTATAGCGATTATTAGGTATACTATTTGAAGGATCGGCGAAAATTACGTGGAGACCCGACGAGACATCGAAGAGTTCAATTCTATTTTCTCATTTCTGTGTAAACATTTTTTTTTTTTTCCTTTGAAAATGTATGAGTTCTATATTTTTTTTTCTTTGTTAGAATTGACAACATCTTGAAACATTTATGTTAACGAGGAACGATGAAACGATAGATGTACGTTCTATTTGTTTTTGTTATTATAAAAGTGCTACTTGTTTTCGATATCTATCGTTTTATTTCTACTGCAGTGAAGTACTTGCATTGTACGTTACAAATCGGAAGGAAAACTCTGTCGTTGCTCGATTTTGAAAATCGAATTTTGATGGTAATTTCTCGCCAGGATTTTTTACGGGAAAAGTTGAATGTTGAGACTTTAATTCAAGAATAATTCTTCATTGCAGGATAGAACAGATAATTGCGTGTTAGAATATTTTTACTCTTTGCCTTCGTAGTCTTTTGTTTTTTGTTAATTGTATGAATTGCTTGGAAGAAGTTGACTTGAAAGATAATTTTAATGAAAAGTTAAATCAGAGTGCAAAGAGTCGTATATATCATCGTTTGACTCGATTAGAATTTTCTTTGATATTCATTTTATAGTTACTTTTTGTTTAGATTTACTTTTATAATCTTTATTATGTCAACCTCTGAAAAGCTCATGGGACTTTCAAAGTTTTGCTTCTTCGATATCTCGTGCGCGCGTCTTTGGCAGCCTCGCCACGTCGAATTACAAATGTACATAATTACATTGCACTAATTTAGTATTGCCGCTGAGTATTACAACTAGTCACATAAGCCAAAAGTTTGTTACTCTCGCAAAAGTTTTCTTTTTTCTCAGTTTTGTAATAAAGGGAGACGACTAAACCACCTGAACTGAATTTTCATTTATTGTTACCTTCCCATGCTTATCAACATCAAATTCCTCCGAAAATTCACTGAAAATGAATTTGGAAAATTCATTAATAAGTAAGAAACTAATCGGTCAAACAACAATAATTTAATGTCTTGAGAATTTTGTTACACCCTTTAACACTAGATCTACCGATGATTAATTCAAAATATTTAAAGTTGTTTAATATAGCAAACCGATTGAACGTCTTGAGAAATTTGTTATATCCTTTAATATTACATTTACCGATGATTAATTCAATACATTTAAAATTGTAAAATATATCTAACCGATTGCATGTCTTGAGAATTTTTTTATACAATTTAACACTAGATCTACCGATGATTAATTCAATATATTTAAAGTTGTTTAATATAGAAAACCGATTGAATGTTTTGAGAATTTTGTTATACCATTCAACACATAGATCTACCGATAATTAATTCAATATATTTAAAATTGTTAAATATATCGGTCCGATAGAATGTCTTGAGATATTTGCTATACCCTTCAACACATATATCTACCGATGATTAATTCAATACATTTAAAATTGTAAAATATATCTAACCGATTGAATGTCTTGAGAATTTTGTCACGCCCTTTAACACTAGATCTACCGATGATTAATTCAATACATTTAAAATTGTTAAATATATCTGTCCGAATAAAATAAAAGAAGGGGGCAGAAAACGAGATCGATTCATGCGCTTCCAATTTTTAAGATGGATTTCAAAATAATCTTCAAGGCAGATTTAGAAAATTGGAAAAGAAGTAGCGTTAGAAATGTGCAGAAACATTTTTAAAAAATTCGAGGCAAGTCATTTTGAATACCTTGGTAGATCTAGTGTTAATATTGTATTATATTTAAATTATCATAACGTTTAATTTATCTTATTCTATATTTTTAAATCCAATTCTACGGGAAATTACGGTCAAATCATTGTTCAGTAATTTCAAGGTCACTTGAAACTTAATTATACTTTGCGCAAACACCTACCAGGAAGTAAGATAAGAAGGACTTTTTACAAGATGTGGACCGTGATTGCAGGCCAATAGAAACGGATAAAACCAGTTGCAGTTTCTCAGTCTCCTTCGTACCCTCTCGTCGGTAAGTGCATAAAATTACAAAGAAACACGAGAACAACAAGATCATCGAGTCATTACCATCAATGTTATCTTACGGGGTCAAGCAGAAAAAAACACGGAAACCACGAATTTTGGTCAAGTTCAATATCACTTTACCCCCCACCTGTGTCAAGTTATTTTTATATATCTACTTTTTCCCCCGATTAGATAATTCATTCGTATTTCATTCACGGACACACACAGCTTCACCGAGTTCGCACTGATATTTCAACACTGCGTTTACACTTTTTATTTCATTTTCCACGATAATGAAATTACTCTTCATTAGCGTAATGGAAATCTCGAGAAGCTGTTGTCGGATTCTTTGAATGCAAAAGAACTTAGCAGTTTGTCGATGTTGTCTTTTTTTTTTTATTCGATGGAAAGGTACTCGAGTGCACACGAGTCAGCGAGTTAGATATGTTCGTTTTAGGATAATGAGGAAACTGCCGTTGCAAAATCACGTTACACGCATAGTTTCACGCATCGGCTGGCAGGGTCAAAACGTTGATGAACTGCGCATTCCTACATTTTTTGTATTTGCTACGACCTGTTTCTCTGTGTCCCGATATCTTTCACTTTATGTATATATCTCTCTCCGTTTCTCTTTAAACAATTCTTTTTTTTTCCTTTCTCTCTCTATCTACGACTATCTTCGTTCCTCTGCTTCTATCTTTATATTCATTTATCTCTCTCTGTGTCTCTTTCTCTTTCACGTTTACTTGAAACCGATTACCATAAGAACTGCTAATCGATAGTTCGATAGCAGGTTGGAATCTGATTTCAATACCTTTTATATCAATAAAATTGAACGTTCTTTATCCAGATGGTATTATTAATGAGATTTATTTTATTCTATGTATTTTATGTAAGATACAGTGATTATTTTATCATTTTAAATGTGTACCAAAAGACTTACTTTTGCAAATCCCTTCTCTTACTTCCAATAAAGTGTATAAGAAAATTAGAAAGTTGTCCGTACTTCCATCGGACCGGAAGACCCGGTGAACATTTCGTGGCAAGTCGAATTTTAGGCCACCGATTATTAATTACCGGAAGTTTGATATTCCACTTGAACTTGGTGCGTCGTAAGTTAGTTACTTGTGCAGAATATCGTGTATCAAGAGACGCTAAGTTGCGTAATAAATTTTTTTTCTAGCCGACTGCATCGTTTCAATGGAAAACTATTTGTCATTGCTTTCGGCAACGTGATATCTCTTGTTTCAACAAGTTTTGCGAACCGTAACATCGCGATTTTGAATATCAGACGCATCGTCTATCAGTTCTCGCATGTCGACTACTGACAACACATGTGAAATCAGAAATGTGCAAAATTCGATGCTAGTATTTACCGCCAGGTACGTATTTTGAAACATCTGATACTGATAACTAAAAACAGTATGAATAAAAATACCATTTTCAAGCGGTGAAATGCTTTAAAAATACTTTCCACAAGCAACGTTGCAAAATATATAACAGTTTGTGATGATAACTAAAAAGAACACGAATAAAAGTAGCATTTTCAAGCGATGAAATATTTTAAAAATACTTTCGCTACGCGAGATTGCAAGATACATAACAGTTTGTGATGACAACTAAAAAGAGCACGAATAAAAGTACCATTTTCAAGCGGTGAAATATTTTCCACACGCAACATTGCAAAATATATAACAGTTTGTGATGATAACTAAAAAGAACACGAATAAAAGTACCATTTTCAAACGTCGAAATATTTTAAAAATACTTTCGCTACGCGAGATTGCAAGACACATAACAGTTTTCTGATGATAACTAAAAAGAACACGAATAAAAGTACCATTTTCAAGCGTTGAAATATTTTAAAAATACTTTCGCTGCGCAAGATTGCAAGATACATAACAGTTTGTGATGACAACTAAAAAGAACACGAATAAAAGTACCATTTTGAAGTGTTGAAATATTTTATGAATACTTTCGCTACGCGAGATTGCAAGATACATAACAGTTTGTGATGGCAGCTAAAAAGAACACGAATAAAAGTACCATTTTCAAGCGTTGAAATATTTTATAAATACTTTCGCTACGCGAGATTGCAAGATACATAACAGTTTGTGATGACAACTAAAAAGAGCACGAATAAAAGTACCATTTTCAAGCGGTGAAATATTTTCCACACGCAACATTGCAAAATATATAACAGTTTGTGATGATAACTAAAAAGAACACGAATAAAAGTACCATTTTCAAACGTCGAAATATTTTAAAAATACTTTCGCTACGCGAGATTGCAAGACACATAACAGTTTTCTGATGATAACTAAAAAGAACACGAATAAAAGTACCATTTTCAAGCGTTGAAATATTTTAAAAATACTTTCGCTGCGCAAGATTGCAAGATACATAACAGTTTGTGATGACAACTAAAAAGAACACGAATAAAAGTACCATTTTGAAGTGTTGAAATATTTTATGAATACTTTCGCTACGCGAGATTGCAAGATACATAACAGTTTGTGATGGCAGCTAAAAAGAACACGAATAAAAGTACCATTTTCAAGCGTTGAAATATTTTATAAATACTTTCGCTACGCGAGATTGCAAGATACATAACAGTTTTTGATGATAACTAAAAAGAACGCGAATAAAAGTACCATTTTCAAACATTGAAATACTTTAAAATTACTTTCGCTATGCGAGATTGCAAGATGTATAACAGTTTGTGATGCTAATTAGAAAAAAACGGAGGCAATTGGGATTGGTATAAATAAGAAGTATGAATTGATATAATACCGAGTTGTTTATGATTATGATGATACAATTTTTCCTTGGTAGTTCGTCGAAATCAATTTGAAACTGCAGGATAAATAAACAAACCACTTTTCCTACGAGGCTTTGGGAATTCATGTCAGTTCTGAAAACTGACACACATTATTACAGGTTCGAAGCGTGAGAGGAAAAAGATATGTAATACAGTAACAAAATAACAGTCGGTCATCCTTTCAGTCTCGTTGAGTTACTCGTAAAGAATGGATAAACGCATCGCAACGTTGATATTCTTTTCGTTCCTTCTAATTATTAGTAACACCGTCACGGCAAGAGTTTGCGACTCGTCGGAAGAGAATTGTAAGTGCGTTTTACTTTAACACAAAATCCAGTAGAGTAGTTGAAACGATTAGTTTTGAATTTCTTTTATCAATGTTTCTAAGCGTTTTAACGCATACTTCGTATTTCATTAAATCGTATGTTTTTTTCAGAAGAGACTAATGTTCAAAGTATAATAGCATTAAGCATACTTTCTTTGCAGGGCAGACTCAGATTGGTATAGTCATTTCGCCCATAATCTCATGGACCACTATTCACGAGATTGAGATTTATTGGAACCATGTAAATTTTCAATTAGGCGACACGATCGCACTTTACACGGAAAAACCCAGCGAGGAGGCGCAACCGATATATACTTTGGTACCGAATGGTCCGAGTGGTGTTAAAAGAACTGGATTGCGTGCAGATTTTATATTCAGCTCGAGCTTGAATTTCACAAAACAATGCCTGAGTACAGACCCACTTTTTCTATTGGAAATAACAATTTTACATGCTAGTATAGTTGCAGTTACAATTATTACTTAAAAGACATTATCTGAAGAAGAAACGATATCAGATTTCGAAATTGTAACATGTAAATTCAATTTTGGCTAACTACTCTAAATACTAACTTTTCGCGAATCCTATATCTCACTCTAAATATTTATCCTCTGCAAATACAGTATAGTATTCTAATTACTTATTCTCTGCAAATACTATGCACTACTCTAAATAATAATTCTTTGTAAATACTGGAAACTGCACTAAATAACAATTCTTTGCAAATACTATACTATGACTAAGAGTTCTCTGCAAGTACTATACACTACTTTAAATAATAATTCTATGGAAACACTGGAGACTACTCTAAATAATAATTCTTTGCAAACACTATACTATGAGTAAGAATTCTCTGCAAGTACTATACACTACTTTAAATAATAATTCTATGGAAATACTGGAGACTACTCTAAATAATAATTCTTTGCAAATACTATACACTACTCTAAATAATGATTCACTGAAAATACTATACACTACTCCAAATGATAACTTTCTGCAAGTACTATACACTACTTTAAATAATTATTCTATGAAAATACTGGAGACTACTCTAAATAATAATTCTTTGCAAACTATACACTACTCTAAAAAATTATTCTTTGCAAATACTATACACTAGAATGAATAATAATTCTCTGCAAATGGTATACACTACTTTAAATAATAATTCTATGGAAACACTGGAGACTACTCTAAATAATAATTCTTTGCAAATGCTATACACTACTCTAAAAACTAATTCTTTGCAAATACTATACACTACTCCAGATAATACTTCTCTGCAAATACTATACCCTACTCTAACTAATAATTCTCCGTAAACACTATATATCACTCCAAATACTCATTCTCTTCAGAATATCACGTCGCGTGGCAGAGGAACGATATAATAATAAAAACAAATTGCCTCGAAACTCAGCCAACTTGGATGCGGGAGAGGAAACATATCTTAGGATCTCTTCGAATGAGCAATGTCTTCTTGCCGGGAACTCACAATTCAGGATCGTACGCAGTGTACACGCAGCCTCGTGTTGAGAATTTGATCGAGAGACACGCGATAACTCAGGTGAGCATACGATCAAGATCTCTAATTTTCAGTGATAATCCTGAGAGCAATGAAACCGCAGGACATAGATGTTCTGAGTCAATTGATCTATGGTGTACGATATTTGGACATCAGAATTGGACGTTATCCTAATCGAAAGGAGATCTGGTGGGTCAATCATGGGATCTATCGCTCGGTACCGCTGATAACTGTTATCGAACAGGTCAAGAACTTTCTCGATAACACGGAAGAGATCGTGATATTTGATGTTCAGGAATTTCCTGTCGGTAATTGTCCTCTTTATCCGATTGTTGCATTTATATATGTTGTACTATATTCTTCTACTATTAAACATAAATGTACTCTTCTCCTCTACTACACCTCCTAGATATAGTAGCACACTCAACTAATTTACATAGAACTGTCTTTGCACGATTTCCAAGGCAACAAATTTAAAAAAAAATTAAGCAAGATATAAGTAAATATAATATATGCTGTATATCAGCGGTCGCCAAACTTTTTGACCTCACGGACCAGTAAATTCATAATTTAAATCCCGCGGACCACTAATATGATTTTTAAGTGTTACATATATTTATAAAAAAAATTATGATCTAAGAACATATAAAATGTATTGTTATGAATTGAATTATGTTACAATGCATCTTAAAACATAACTTAACGTGATGAGTAAGTATATTCCACATTTTTCTGGGGATCAGCGAAATTTTCTCGCAGATTTCCACTTTGGCGACCACTGCTATATATAACACTATAACTCCATGTACTAAAATTTAGGAGAAGGAAGAAATGTATCTACTAAAATTTAGGAGAAAAAATCCATCAAGTTTTTTGCTACTGTCATTTCTTTTCTTCTGATAAGCATACCTAGAATTTTTAACTATACTGAATTAATCATTGTTAGCTGTATACTCAGGATATAGCATTATGTTTATTTACAGTACGGTCCCTTCATAAGAGAAATTTCACTTTCAACAGGCTTCGACGACAATCTGACGATTCACCAAGAACTCGTGTCATACTTGGAGGAACAATTCAACGGATACTACTTGCCACAGAATTATGGATGGATCAGTACACTGAATGATATCTGGGCTTCCGGAAAAAGGCTGATAATCGGCTACGACGAAGCACGCATTGTTTCTCAATATAAAAGTGTTTGGCCCTGTGTCACTCATCAGTGGGGCAACGTTAGAAGCAGGGGAGATTTGTACAGATATTTAAATAGAATTGAAAAAAGAAATAGGTAAAAAATCTTCAGTAAAATTCAAAGTAATAATCATTGTAATCGAAAATCAATATTGTTTCAGTGGTAACAGATTAATCCCACGTTCAGCGATGGCAGAATTAACAGCTAATGCGGTAGATGTAATTCTAAATCGATTAGGAAGTCTACGTCAAATGGCCCATCGAGTTAATGCAAATGTTACCAGCTGGTACAGCTCTATTTGGCAGGACACTGCAAATATTGTGGCTGTCGACTTTGTAAGAAATTCCGGCATCATTGAAACCGCCATTGAAGCTAATGAAAGACGACACGCAAACTGCCGATTTTAATGTCTTTTTATCTCTCTTAATTTTAATTAATTGTAGTAACTTCCATGCAGCATTATTAGATGATAAGATAAACGTGTAGATAAGCTGATTAAATGATTAAAGGTTCTTTTTTATAAATATATTTATATTGAATAAAATTTATATTACTAAACTATGTTGTTAAGTCTATTCTTAAGGAAGTTTTTAAGGAGCTATGCTGAAGCTGAAGATAGAGATTCATTGTCATTGTCTATGCAGGACGAAACAATGTCGGTTCATTTTGAAAGTAGATGAAGTTTCATTGTTTGAAGAAAACTTAACCACGTATTGTTAATATCGTGTCGAGAGTAGATTAAAGATCGAGTCTGGGAAGTACATCGTGCGAGTATTCACGAACTAATCGCGCTTATATTTTGCGTGACAATGAGAGTTCCGCCGGAAATGCGAATAATGCTTTTGCCAAGGTAACCGAAACGAAATTATCTGTCGCACATAATATGGTACAAGGTAGAATCCTAGCTGGAACATTACAGTACGAGATATGTTTTCTACGGTGTTAGTTGTAAATTAAAATCGTCCCTCTTTCGACGAGAGTACTGCAAGTCGAAGAAAGAAAGGTATTTAACGAAGAAAAATTGCTAACTAGATAAACAACAAAGGAAATAGATCTATATTAAAATAATGTCGCCGTTGACACTATTCGTGTGCATAATTTTTACTGTACAACCAAGTAAACAGACGCAAAATTTCATTACTGATAATTATCAAACTGATACTTTGCCCTGCGTGGATAATAAGAAATGCGTTTTCATTGAACATTGTCCAGCCATTTCTAATCTAATGGAACGAAAACTATTGCCGATTCATAGGTATATTATGTTATTTTTTTCTTTCTTATTAAATAAAAATAAATATGCTAAAAAATCTATAGGTAAAGCTAACATCTGAAAATAAAGTATAGCGGGTTAATTGCAGATTTCGCCAAGCGATTTGCGGCTATGATAATTTAAAGCCGCAGGTTTGCTGCAATGTAGACAGTAATACGTTAAATCCTAGTTTTGTCGACGATGACAGCATATATTTTCCAAGGCCAAATTCAGTTCCTGAATGTGGAAAAAGTTTAATTAGAAGCAACGTCGACACTGTAGGAACTTATCCTTTTGTTGCAAGAATTGGTTTTATAAGTAAGTCTACTTAAAATTTATACATTAATAATATATAATAAATAATCTCCGTGTTAACTTTGTCACAGACACAACGGGAGGAATAAAATATTCCTGCAGTGGAGTAATTATAAACGAGCGGACAATGGCAACTACTGCAAGTTGCGCTCTTGCAAAGTCGGAAAACTATAAATTGTACGTGAAATTCAATTACCAATAACTGTCTATATATTCTAAAAATAATTCTTTATATCTTTTAAATAGATATACAGTTCTCGTTGGTGAATTCGATTCCGAAACCAATCCAGACTGCAATAGTTTGTTTTGTGGTCACGAAGCGCGGAATTATAATATATCGTATGTTATAAAACATCCGAATTACCATGCTGAAACTTTCACGAATAATATAGCATTATTGCGCCTAGAAGAGCCTATATATTTCACAGGTGATTATAACGGTCTTCTTAATCGTTTGCGTACCACGGGCCGCCTTCGTGTTCTTCAGATTTTGCGTCAAAAAAATCCAGAACATTTTGTAGACGCAGAGAACTGATGGCACGCTCACAATTTCTCAACCTTAGTCGAAGGAGCGCGATTACGGTGCATGGCGATGTTCGACTGTGTTTTGTGAAAACCCTGTGGTACCCAAACGGTTAATTTCTGAAAATAATGATTTATTAGAATATCTATTTTTTCTTTTGTTTAGTAACTACTCAACCCATATGTATTTTACCACGAGACAGATTCATTAACGTAGGTAGTACATCCACCCTGGTTGGATGGGGTAAATTATCTAACGAAAGAGGTAAAAAGTTTTATATAAATATAATGGAACGAAATGATTTATTATATATAAAAAGTATTTATATAGATTGTTTTCAGTAAAAACGAACAAACAACGGTCTTTGAATATGAGAGTCATATCTAACGAAGAATGTTTGCGTTATTACACACAAGGATTGCCTGTTGAATTATGTGCTGTGGGAGATGAAATTCCATGTTCGGGTTACAGTGGAAGTCCCCTTATACAGAAATATGGAGACACTTATTTTCTGGTAAGTTAATGGTTTGGTGTATTTACAAAAAAATCATATTTACAATAGTCATTATCTTCCAAATATTGTTTTTCGCGCATCTTTAGTTAGGAATTTTGTCGTACGGCTCCAACTGCGATACAGGCATGAACTTCCCATCAGTCTTCATCAATGTACAAAGATATACTAGATGGATCCTAGAAAACTGTTGAATATCCAATAGGAGATTTCTACATCGTACAATGTGTATAATAAAATATATATAACACATGTTAACTTACATATAATTATTTTCTAGTTTAGAACTGTTATTTATGCTTAAAAATATTTAAATATTTTCCACGGGTCATTTCTTTCGCTTCTTCCAATCCCAACTGGTAAGCCAAATCATGTAATTTTTTTACTTCAGAAATGAGACCAGTCATTGTTAAGTTACCTAATTCTATAACAGCATTGATATTAATCCCTCATATTATTATAAATTCATTTTGAAATGTTAACTTACGCCGTAATTGATTTATATCATCTGCATTAAGACTCGCTGCCCACAAGCATGGCTCCGTCTGCGGTGAATTCTGAGCAACAAATTCATTAACACCTGGAACTTCACCAGTCGCTAACATATATGACATATTATCAATTTATTTCTGTGGATGATGCATAATTCTTAAAATAGGACTCACTTTGCTCCGGCCATAAGTCTGGAGACGCACGATCTAACTTTTCTAGACTCATAAGACTTTCTTCTACGCAAGTCAGATCTGAAATTATTGGCGTTAAGATTCAAGAAATTAATTATTAATCAAATACGAATTTTCATTTGTCAAATCTCTTAAATAGTACGTTAAAAAAAAGGGTTGCTTTCTAACACAAATTTTTTCCTAACTTACCTGTTTGATCTACAGGTTCATCAGCAGCCATGATATTCATAGAAATCACAATTTAATCTACGCGTAACTTCAAAAAATTTCGTAGA
Organism: Cerceris rybyensis; assembly: GCA_910591515.1. Classification (NCBI taxonomy): domain Eukaryota; kingdom Metazoa; phylum Arthropoda; class Insecta; order Hymenoptera; family Crabronidae; genus Cerceris; species Cerceris rybyensis. Next base: position 26,402,652 of record OU342791.1, on the reverse strand, counting down.
AAAACTACAAACAAAACTTGGAAATAAAACAGAGACATACAAAACGTATGTATTTATCTCCCTGACGCCTTATGAGCCTTATGAGTAACTGAAACTACTGTATTTACGACGCGTCTACGTGACATTCAAAAACATCCAAACTTTATATTAACTATTTGCATGATCCTTGGACACTTCTTCCTGTAATCTTCTCGTTAATTCTTGCTGTTGTACCTGAAGAAATAGATTTTCTGCTTTTCGTCGCTGTTGTAATTCGATGTCACGAATAACACCTAAATGAAGTTGTTCTCTGAAACGGTTACGAAGTTTAAAGTTGTACAGTTCAAACGTACAAATCCAAATGGGATTTTATCGTGTAACATGGATTTCATTTGAAGTCTAAAAACCAAAGCATCGCAAACTGGAATGAACCTCAATTAAATCTAATCAACAATTATCACTATTCATTATCGCAGGTAACTTCAATTAATAAATGACAATCGATAAGAGGTTTTGTGTGTTAAAATTATTTGCTGTTGACTCGTATCATCAAAAAATAGCATCGTGATTAACTTGTTGCTTACTCCAGTTCTAGAAACCCCAGTTTGGTAACAATGTATGCACTGAATTACTATAACACCTTGTTACACGATGCTGAGAAATTGTGCGGGCAAATCACGATGCTAATTGCACATAACCTCATTGTGTAAAAAATACTCTACCTATCGAACTGTTGTTGGTAATGAACGTAAACTATTATAGTGAGAGAAGTAGCACAACACAATCCGAAAGTAACTTTCGATGCTAATGACATTATTTTTCCGTCAAAGTGTGAAAAATTATTTCGCGTTCTGTCGTATATCGTTATTACCGATAGAGAATGAGCGAATGTAGCTGAAGTTGGCAATAATGGAGTTACTTCGATATGTTGAATACAACGAGAGTTGTTCGTTGAGACAGCGCGCAAAAGAGCAGTCGTGTTAAATATTCGAATAAATAAATGCAATGTTAATCGGTTAAATTTTGGAGCCTTATAGCAGGCCTGGACATGAAAGATATCAATGAAAGCCGCATTTCGATTTTGCATATATTATAATGAGCCGTGTTATAAAATCTATATAACGAAATATCAGTTTATTCGTCAATTTAACAAGATTCAATGAAGAAAGTCCAATGAAAACCCAATAAAGGAATTAATTCTCAATATTATTGTCCTAATTATTATCATTTCATTGCATATGAATAGTATTATTTGTTCGTAAATTGAAATATGACTTTACTAGGCTGAAAGGCTATACTATCCATTGTCGTTGTCAGTGTTATGTGACTAAACATTCATATTAACTTTGAATTACAAAAAAATACGTATGTCTGGTGACAAATTGAAGAAATGGTACTCACGTAGTCCAAAATATCGAGAAATGCGTCGCAGGACGTCCCGGTCGACGAGAGGGGCACAACACGGCCAATGTTTTCCTCTTGTTGTCCTAAAAACAGAAGAAATCAACAACTCAGTATCGTATTCGAACGCACAGAGACCATTGATTAACAGAGGACGTTATTCAAGCACAGTTATTGAATATTTCTTACCGAAAATGAATGAAATGTAGGAGCTCAAGTTTACACAACCGGACGTGGCAAAATTTCCAAGATGTCGGACTCTCCGTCTCTGCGTCGGTGCAGTGCATGCGCGCTCGTCTTCTGCGCAGACGCCATGACAGCAATGGGTGAAATAGAAACTAAGGCATAGCAAAGGAAAAGTCGAACAATCGTAAATGAATTCTGCCTGTGTATCGTCAGAAACATTGAGAGAACAGTAATAGGTCGGATTGTAATGTTAACAGTTGTACGTAATAGGTAACAGTGAAGTAAATAGAGCTTACCTATTTCAATCTATTTGATTGTGAGCCACAGCAACATCCCGGTGTCCAAACTTGCTCGAATTCTACTTACAATTACGCATTAGCATGTTGTGTGTGCGAGTATAACATTGAGCCATCGAATTTTTACTCATTTTGGATGAAAGGATGCGAAATGTTGGTTAAGCTCTCCTCTCTCGCCACCTGGAAGCTGCTGCGATTCATACTCCGGTGAGTTCTATTTCGTCTATTTAGACGTGGTTCTTTACGCTACAATTCGAACTACCGCAGTTTTTTGATCGAATATAACGATATGAAAGTAGAATTAATGTATATTTGAAAAATTTCATTTTTCTTGCTTCCTATTTTAACCGTTATGGCGTCTGCGCAGAAGACTCGCGCGCATGCACTGCACAGACGCAAAAGCAGAGCGTCCGACATCTTGGAAAGTTTCCTTCATTCGTTCGCGAAAACCTGTGCTCCTGAATTTGATTCATATTTCGTTAAGATACTTTGAAAAACTGTGCTTGATTTAAGCTCTCAATTAGTTACTGGTGTTTGCGCGTCATAATATTGCATTAAGTTGTTGAATTCTTCTTTCTTTTACTATGAAAAGATGAAAAATGCTGGTCCAACCTTCGTTGACTCGTCGGCCGGGATGCTGCTACGATGCATGTTCCAGTACTTCGGATTTTGTGAGTACCATTTCTTTATTTTGTTAAAATCAAAAACAAAATTCAATTTAATAAAATTGAATATTAGATTCAAAGGGAAAGAAAGGTGAAGCACATCACATACATCTTGTATAGAACCCATTTAATTCAGTGACATTTCTCGAACCTCAATTCTAACTGCTTCCATTCAAGCTTGGATATATATGCATCTAGTATAAACTAATAATAATTAATGATTCTAGTTAAACTTGTGATTTTCAATTTTTCCAATCGTCGAATCTTCTTTATCTCTTGTTTAAAACGCGCATTTTGTATTACCGACTTTACATCAGAGTATCGAGAAATCGCCATATCGTGCCGCGAGATAGCGCACCGTTCCAGTTTCCCATTTCACTGCCTAATTTCAATTTTAAATTAGAAATAAAATGATCACACTTAAATTCACAAATATCAACATTCTAAAAAGGAAAAGTATATTTTGTGAAAGTTTAGTTGTATAATTTAAATTAATATTGCATTACTGTAAAATAATCAATTTTTCGTCAGAAAAAAACGAGAATTGTTTAAATATAATTACAAATAGTAATTGAGAAGTGAAAGATATAGAAATACGTAAACATTTCCGTTTTTAGGCTGTCATACGAATACTATATGCAGTATTTTAAAATAATTAAGTGTATCCACTGACATATCAATTTTTTCTGATTACATCTCCTTTTATACATTTCTATTGTGGATATGAAATGTGATTCTTTCATTAAAGAAAGTTATTTGGCATAGAAACGGAATGAAATCATTGATCACTACACCGTCAATACATTTTCAATTGTAGAACGTTGAAGTTTCTCACGTATCGGAGCGTTGAAGATATCTAACATTTTCTAACACTAAATATAATTCTATTGCCACATACATAAACACTCTCGCGAATGACCGACGTTTTCACCAGCCTTTCACGCACGATCGATTTATTCATTCGTCACTTAATATCATTAACTGTCGAGATTTTTACAATATCTCTACGATGAAGAAAACCTTAATTTCTTTAAAAGAAACACTTTAGTCAAATAACTTCAAAACCATTATCACAACACCAGATTTAACAATTTTTCATATCCACAATTTTCTAACTTTCATTAACACTTTGAATACCATAGGAGTCACCGTAGCTACTGAATTCGCTGAAATTTTCTTTAACTTTCAAAGAACAACATTCTATCCACTTTATCAATCAATCATTTAATCTTCTAAGCTCTAAAATTACAATTAGCCTTAACCTAACCCAGATTAATTTCACCACTAACAATTCATAACAAAACGTTACTAAAATTATAATTAGCCGTTAGACTCAACCCAAATTAATTTCACCACTAACAATTCGCAACAAAATGGTACAAAAATTATAATTAGCCGTTAGACCTAACCCAGATTAATTACAACACTAACAATTCATAACAAAACGTTACTAAAATTATAATTAGCCGTTAGACCTAACCCAGATTAATTACAACACTAACAATTCATAACAAAACGTTACTAAAATTATAATTAGCCGTTAGACTCAACTGAAATTAATTGCACCACTCACAATTCGCAACACAATGGTAGGTACTACAATTATAATTAGTCGTTAGACCTAACCCAGATTAATTACACCACTCACAATTAGCAACACAATGGTACAACAATTATAATTAGTCGTTAGACCTAACCCAGAGTAATTACAACACTAACAATTCATAACAAAACGTTACTAAAATTATAATTAGCCGTTAGACTCAACCCAAATTAATTACACCACTAACAATTCGTAAGAAAATGGTACTAAAATTATAATTAGCCGTTAGACCTTACCCAGATTAGTTACAGCACTAACAATTCGTAACAAAATGGTACTTAATTTTTCCTTCAAACCGGATATTATTACGAAAGTGTACTAGAATCGTCCCGTGACCGTGCAAAGGTCTGAAATGTAATTGGGACCAAAAGGAATCAGATCTTGCAGAAGGGTGACGGTAGCAGGATATAGGGTACGTTCTTATCTACGGGACACAGGCAACGTTTCTCTGCTCCTCTCGTATTCCACATCTTATGGGGTATCGTAAGTTCGGTAATAGAGTAGGACACGCTATGATGAATCGACCATATTGTCCTTTACTGTCCCTCGTCGAGGGTGAGGCGTATCTCTTAGGTCCTGTAAGTTCACTTATTTGCGCGGCCACGCTTCAATCGCATTTGAATTGTAATGAAAGCCGCTTGCGGTGAAAATCGTGTCGTGTCAGGGAAAACGAAGCGGTGATAAGACTTTTAGACTTTAGAGCGTGATCTTGATAAGAGGAGAAAACGCGGAATAGGGTCTTCGATGGTTGCGTTGGATCATCGTACTTTTTTGCTTTTCATTCTTCTGCACTTTTTGGTTTTTATTGATATTGTTGTTTGGCCTAGGTACATGGTTTTAGATTGATTTTAAGCTGGCGGAGTTGTGATACGTTAAGTGATAATTTAGGAATGATTGGTAACAGTTGAGGAAAATAGATTTCTACGAATTGAGGGCTCTTAAATGACACTTTGAAGTTTTTCATATTTCTTTGATAGTTGTGAGAAATAATTTTTGCTGAAACTTTAGTTCGTGCTAGAAGATTAACAAAATTGATAAGTACGATGTGCTTTCTTAGATCGAACCAGTGGAATTTCACTGGTTCGCCAGTGGAAACTCAATTGTTTACCAATGACACTCACTGGTTCCGCCAGTGATCTCGGTGGCCATCAAAATTCACTGGTTTACCAGTGAATTTCACTCGTCAGCATATTCAAAAATAAAACACAGCGCCTGGCGCTGCGGCAGCGGACGCAAATTTCACTGGTTCGCCAGTGAGATTTGTATTCACTGGTTGAACCAGTGAAATCTCACTGGTTCGATCTAAGAGAGTGAAGGATGGGACTTGCAATTAGTTGAACTGAGCTCTACTACTCTGTACAATTTTTCTCACCTTTGAACAGCTTTTCCGAAATTATCATTTAATATACAATAGCTTTGGTGGTTCGAAATCGAAGCCAGTAGATCGTACGTAAAATGACAATAGATATTTAGGTCTTATGGTAGACATGGAGATAAAGATCGCAAACATTGTCGCAAACAATATTTCCGAGTTCAAGTCTCCCGTCATCTCTGCAACATTTTTTCTAAATAATTATTTAACGTATCATAGTCTCGATAGTTCAGAACCCATCATAGTCTCGATAGTTCAAAACCATGGTCCTAGATCAAGTGACAATAGCAATTTAAGTCTCATGGTTCATAGCAAAGATTCAGTCTCCCAATCAGTAGATCCCAGTTCAAGCCAAATTATTATTTAATACATCATAGCCTCGGTTGCCGCACCTAAAAGGCCCACCTAAAATAGTAGATCCTAGACGAACTGACCACAGCAGTTGAAACCGAAAAGTATAAAACAAAAAAAGAATCAAGGAACTCATCCGCGTGGACAATCGCCGCGCACAACACTTTCGAAGGGAGCGTGAGAGAACGATTTAGGATATAATTAACGAACTCTCAAGCGGATACCTCCTGGGCAGCTCCTGGTCCGGTATCCTTTAGTGTGAACTTTACTGAACTTATATAATGCATGCGTAAGGAGAATGGACCACCCATGTAGAGAGGTCTTCTCTCGACTTGGCCTCGAGTACCCTCAGGAGTCGCGCGCGGACGAAGTACTCCATCGGACCAAGTAGTTGGTCGGACAGCATACCGGGTAGAAAATGACACCGGGTATGAGACGCAAGTTTTCTATTCTGTCGAATAATCTGCATACTCTATGCTCATTTATTAAAGCTAGAGTGATTCACTCATTGCTGTTAAGAATTTTTCCACTGTTTTTAGCATTCCAGTTTTCCACCGCATTGCTTGGTGAGGTTTAGTGCTTTTTTTGAGAGGAATATGGAATTTTCGTGTGGGTAGATTTGGATTTAGAGAATTTATGTCGTTGATTCCTTTGAATTTAGAAATTTTGAGGAATGAATGGTAGATTAGGTATGAAGGATCAGTCTGAGATTTTGGTGGTTTGACTCTGAGTAGAATTCTTTTTTTGATTGGCTCCATGTTTTGAATTTTTATTATTAAAGTAAGTTTGTTGAGATTTATGATTTTTAAGAGGTTTCTGAGTCATCGTTAAATCTAGTTAGTAGTCTGGTTTTAAATTTAATAAAAGAACCGTTAGGAAATAAGCGACGGAACAATGCATCCCAAAGTTGCTGTCTACTCGAACTAAGCGAGTGCAAAGGTCACTTTGAAATCATTGTTGAAATAAACCGTCAGATTGGTTTTATGTACTTTGAGTTATCGTGCATCGATGATAAGCAGCATGATTCTAAACTACTTGTGCCAGAGAAATTTGTAGAAAGCACATTGGGCAGACGAACTATCAATTTTTAATCGAATGGTGCACCGCAAAAGTAAAGAATTAATTTTCAAGCGAATTTTGTTGAAAAATAAGACACACTTTCAAATTGATATTCAACTTATTATAACTGAACACCTAAAACTCTATTGTCTACACCTCCATATCAATTAACACTAGAACTAACAGCGTTAAATCTGGTAGAAGTCTCTAGAAGTTAACCCTTATCACTCAAAGAATTTTCCACAGTGAAATAAAATAAAAAGAAAAAAAGAAAAAAGAAAATATTTTATTTGAAAATTACGGTAGAAATTTTCGCAAGTACGATTTGTACTATATGCTGGTTTTCAGTGAACTAAATGCAATAATCATAAGATTGTAAAATTCTGGTAGTGACACTACCGGTTTTGGAGTAGAACGCCAAAGCTTGACAGTATTACTGCCGATTGGAGTGATAAGGCTTAAGTCTCTAGAAGCTATCATTTAACAAAGAAATTTTAAACGAAATATACACGAATTCTCGACTTATATATTAAGTATTTTTCTGTAGCAAATAAAGTATAATTTAGTGCGGTTACTTCCGTACATTTCTTTCCACAAAACCTGTACCATGTTCAAAGGTGAAAACGTACAAACGAGGGCAGAGAAAAATCGAAAAATAGGAAACGAATGTAGGAGAATATCCGATACTTTCGGGACACATAGTATATCAGACAAATCCGTAGAAAGCACACCGGAATGACGAGTCGTGGTGCTCTTCCTTCGTGAAGAGCAGCAGAGGCCGAAGATTTCAGGTCAGTCCGTCTCGAGAGCATAATGCATCACAGTACGGGAAAGAGTTGTGTAAACGAACTTTCATGAACTTCCGAAAGCAGTTGCTTTTTTCCTATTCTCATTCTCCTGTTGATGTTTTCGCTGGACCCTCGGAGACTTTTTACGTTGCTTTAAGACTTCTCGAACAGATCTTACGCGTTGCTGCGATTCCGTATCGTTCAATGGTAGATTTATTGGATTATCGAACAGTCAGAGATCATAGCTGGGAAGATTTGTTTCGAACCACTGTTACGAAAAAGATGAAAACGGAATTTTAATAAATATTTAGAAAATTATTGGATTTCCTGATACAATGATAAACATGGTGGAACGGTAAAGCTAACTTGTAAAATAATTAAAAAAAACATACTATGTCAACTAACTTTTCTATTTTTTAAAGATAAATGTGACTGAAACTTGTTACAATAATCGCAGAAAGTTAGAATAATACGTCATTGAAAATAGTCAGTTTCGCGACAAAGTGTCTAGCAATTTACAAAATTAGGATTCGTCCAAAGAAATGGCCATTAGAAAATCATGTCTATTCGGTAAGAAAAATTAAACAGAAAATTAATCAAGTTAAGAATTAATCACATTACATATTTCTCCGTTTACAATAAAGAAGAATGAAAAATTCTCACAATCGTACCAAAAAAAAAGTCATCAGTAGTCTAAAGCTTGAATTGTCACGTTAGCTTCGAAACGGTGAAAGAAGGATCCTCTGTTTGAAAAGCCACGAGATTATTATATGTACACACGGGTATCAGATTCATTTCTCTTAATGTATAAAAATAGCAGCTGAAATTCTCGAAACGAAGACTGTGTGTGGTCCAAAGAGGAAGGTGTTAATCGAGAGACTTGCTACCGTATTGCTTCTAACCGGCCCTTCAATTAGTATACATCTTCTACCTTCTCTCGAATCACGTCGAAAGCCAACGGGTTTCGCGTTTCGGCCGAATTCACGATTCTCTCTCTTTTAAACGAAGAAAACCTCATTCGGTCGAAGACTCCGTACAGTGTCTCTAAATTCGAAACTATCTTTTAAAATTTGCAACGTACGACTGAGGCCACCGATAGGAAAGAAATTGAATGCTCCTCGGGGGGTTTAAAATTAATTTGCAAACATTTATTAACAAATTGCAACAGTTATGTAATTAACCGCTGAAAATGTGCAGATAAAAGTTCAGTTTTGAATGCAAGAACCTAGTAAATCTTAACCCCTTGCCGTGCCATTTATTTTGTGATTAAATGTGCAATGACTATGAATTAATTACTAAAATAACAATCTAACCCTTCATTTCGGATATAGTAAATTACTTAACGTAATATTGAATAGTGTAGAATTTATTTTATTTTATCAGGTCCCACTGATATTTGTAATCAAATAATTTTTAGAGCACTTCCAAATTGACTATTCCATTTATCGCGTCACGAGTAGCACTCGTTATTGTACGGCAAGGGGTTAATTGCATCATGTTTGCCACGAGGGTGGCTTCCACAGTACCCGTGTTAAATGTTCCAAATTCTTATCTTTACAATCTTCCACAGAGATTTACGTTCCCCCAAAACTATCTTTTAAGGAAAACTACAATGTCAATTAATACTTTACCGACCGGTAGCCGATTAATCGGATTTTCGGGCCCAAAACTTTTGGACTTTTAACTCATTAATTGGAATAAATTATTATTTTTCATTGCGGTTAACTGTGCCAAGGACTCAGAGAAGAAACTTTACAATTTTCGAAGAGATATCAATATTAGGGAAATATTTGCGTGCAAGTGACCGATCATAAGTGGGTAGGACGTTAAAAAATACCGGTCGGTAAAGTGTTAAGATGGAAATAATGAAAAATAGAAATTCTTCAAAGTGTATAATTTTCTTATAATCGAATCCTCGAAGTGTACACCCTCGAAAGTTCGAGATGGCCGGTGAAAGCCAGTGAAAGCCTGAATGAAGTTGGCTTTTTGTCATAGTTTACCACCTGTCGCGTGTATGCGCAAGGGTGTGGATTTAGAAGAAGCGCGAAAAGGGGAGTAGGAAGGTGAAAAGAGAAAGAGAAAGTGGAAGAGAAATAGAGAGAAAGAAAAATAGAGAAAGAGAGAGAGAGAGAGAAAGAGGAAACATTGTAGCATGGAGAATACGGGAAGGTGGGGGGTAAAAGAGAATGGGTAGAGGGTTAGAGGGTGAACGGAGGAACATGTGGTTCTATTTGTAAAAACAAAGTTTGCGCGGGACAAACACGGGCAGACACTGGCGGGCCTAGTCGGCTTCCAGGTAAAAGCGCAACAAAGACTCGATTGCATTTCGTTCCACTTACTCTGATTCCTTTTTCCTGGTTTAGACCGTGTCCTCGTTATTCGTGCAATTACGAGGGATAACGCCCGTTATCCTGCTTCTTTTTATCCAACGATGTATCGCGTTTTATCGGGGCTACGGAGAAGTTGCATTCGTAGAGAGAAATTTAAACTTTAGGTGGCATTTTATTTTAATAAACTCCTAGAGTATTTTGTTATTTTCTAATTCAAAGTGTTTGCGTATCCTGTTGAGGATATAAGATTTCACATTCGGTAGGACTGAAGTTATGGTGAACATACTTGAAGTAGGAGTTTATTGGAGAACGTTGTAGTAGCGTGAATTTTGTTATAACAACTTATGTTTTAGAGCTCTAGATAAAATGCAATGTTACGGAGAAATTACATTCGCAGAGAGAATCTTAAACTTTATGCGAGAATTTTTTTTTATAAACTTCTATAGTATTTTGTTATTTTCAAATTTAAAGTGTTTGCGTATCCTGTTGAGGATATAAGATTTCAGATACGGTAGGATTGAAGTTATGGTGAACATACTTGAAGTAGGAGTTTATTGGAGAACATTGTGGTTCACATGAATTGTGTTGGAATGATTTGTAATTTGTTTTACACTGTTAGATAAAATGTAATAAAAATAGGAATACAGTCTGACACTTCTAGTTTGGGCGACGTTAAGTCTTTTGCGTCATCCGCAACGTTTCACCCTTCGAATGTGATCGAGAATGCAAATTGACTTTGTAGTACCAGAGGATCAAACGGTCCTCGACGTTCCAACGACTTGCATCCATTAGGTTGGTGCATGTGAAATGTCGGATTGTATAAGGAGACATTAAAATGTTGAGGGAGTTAGGAGCTACACCTATTTTTAACATTAAAAATAAGATCTGACATCAATTCATAGTTGCGGCGGAAAAAGCGCTCTGACTATTTTCTAAAAAATTATCTTATAAATTACTATTCAAGAAGACATCGAATCCCTTGCCTTACGGTTTCTTTTTTTGACCGAACGCGCAAAAACTGACAATCAATTGTTAGAATAATAATCTATCACTGATTTCCAAAATACTAGTATAATTTAACGTAATATTAATAAGACAATATTAACGCAATATTAATATCGCAATATTAGCTAATATCTTCATTCTGGATCTAATTTCAACGTCTCCTGACCTTATATTTTCAATTTAACACTTTAGCAATCGGTAGCCTATTAGTACGCTTTTCGGGCCCAACGCTTTTGGACTTTTAACATATTAATCAGTTGCCACGGCAATTAATAAATTGTTATTTATCATTGCGGTTTACTATACCGAGGACTCAGTGATGAAAATTTATAATTTTCATACACATATCTTTATCAGAGAAGTATTTCTGACTAAGTGACTAATCAGAAGTGGGTAGAATGTTAAAAAATACCGGTCAGTAAAGTTTTAACAATTCTTCAGCACAAGAAGGCAACGGATTAATAATCCCATAACCACAAAGTTCAAATTTCTTCAAAAATTCCTCTTACAAACTATATAATTCCTCAAAACAATATCACAATATACCTAATACCATCCGCAAAAATAAACACTTTTAAATACTCCCTCCATCCAAAATTCACTCCATCGTCATTCTACATTATAAACTTCAAATCCTCAAGAAACACTTCCACCTACACCCACGTCTCTTCCGATCTCCAAACATTCCCCGAGTTTAATGATTTCGTTAAAGGTTCGCAACAGGAGACATTTTTCCACCCGTCACCCAAGACACAAACTCTTCTCCTCTGTCTCTCTCCCTCTCTCTCTATCTCTTCGTTCTCGATGGCCGCGTGAAAACGAGGAAAAGGAGGAAGCGCCGTTAGCAAAAAGGGTAGGGACGGGGTTTTGGAGAACGCGAGCGTGGAGACGGCGGCATCGGCGGTAGAGGCGGTTGACGGTGGTTGACGGTGGTTGACGGTGGTGGTGTATGCCGCGACAAATATTTACCTGTCAACACAGAGAGGCTCGCACTACCATCCCGCTCCATCCCTTCGCCGCAAACGACATGCATATCCAAGCGAACGTTTGATGGCCGGACGAGAGGCGGGACGTCGCGAAGGGAGCCAAACGAATCATAAAAGGGGCCGATTGAGAGACAAAGGAGAACGAGGGAGGCAATGACGCGCGATAAGAACTGAGAACTTGATTTTCACACGGTCCTCGATGCGTGCCTGCTACCTTGAAATTTCAGGAGAGTACTTGTCCCAACTTCTTCTTCTTTTGTGTCCTTGGACTTCCACTGGTATGGTCAGTTTGCTTAGACCTTTAGCCCTAGGTGGATTCTGGACTACTGAGACTAAGGTTAAGTAATTCGAAATCTACAATATATTTAGCAGTCTTGTGTTGTAATTCAGCTAATTAGGAAGCTGAAACTTCAACTTCTTGCCCAATGTGGTCTCCTTGTTCTCACTTCATAGGAGATGATAGGAGAAAGAATCGTAAATCTTGGAAAGTGAAGAAATTTCAAAAAGTGATATTGTACTTTAACACTAAACCTACCACAGAGGGGTCAATTGACTCCTTTTCAACATAAATATGCCTTTAAGAAAAATTGTCGGTACGTTTAGTGTTAATCGACGAATGTTGTATAAATAACTAGCTGAAAGCTACCGTGCTTCGCTACGGTCTAATCGAAACTAAAAAAAAAAACTTTAAAATTTCGAATTTTGAAAAACCCTTTGTTAGTGAGCACCTAAGACCCAAGGAGAAGGTATGTTCCAAATTTCATTGCAATCCGTTCTGTGGTTTTTGAGATTTCGTGATGAGTGAGTGAGTGAGTCAGTCAGTCAGTCAGTCAGTCAGTCAGTGGTATTTGAGCTTTATATATAAAAGATTTAGACTCTCCGTATGTGTTGCTATTTGCTCGCAATGTGAATGTATAAATGCGTTTCGATGATAGTGACCAGAAAAAGTGCGCGCATATATGCGCTTGTGATGCAAGTGGGTTAAGGATCCTTTGTTAACAAGCTGCATGAATATTATAGAGTTTCTTTCTTGACACTTTTCCGACGTCATTTCGCCACGACTATTTCTTTGAAACGGATATGCCTTTGAAAATTAGGAATTCTCGTCACTGAGTCTTTGATACAGTAAACAATAGCAAGTGATGGCAAATAACAATTTGTTAATTTCTGTGACAACCAATTAATAAATTAAAAGTCGAAACACGTTGGGCTCGAAAAGTCTATTAATAGGTTACCTAATTAATTAAATTCTTATTTCTCTCTTAATCTCTTCATGACAAAAATTGAATACTGTAACAGGAGTTGCAAGGTTTATATTTCTTAAACTGTGTAAATTAATTAATTTTGACGAATTACTCGATCCATGCGCAGATTTAATTTCTGTATCAGCTAAACTGTGAAAATGAAATAATTTTCACAAGTTGCATGCTTTGTGCACTCGTTTGCGAAATTTCCTTGAAAGTGCAGTCTTGCAATATCGCACGTGCACAATCGACAGTTTAACTATCGCGTGATATTAATTGATTACTGAAACGTGACTAGAAACATTTTTCCATCCTCATTGTTTCGTTGGAGCGTGTTTATATAGCCGCCACTTTGTAGATTAATTTACAAAGTTCGTTGCAATGGTAGGCACGCTGTTTTCCCTGTTTACGTGTAACGAAGTAGCAAATGAAAAGGTTATTTTTCATTCGCCTGTATTTGCCGTGCTCTTTACTCTTAAAAGCATTTTGGTGCAGTTTCGTTGTGCCGAGGATTTTAAAAAACCGCACCGCGGAGGCCGAAAATGAGAATTTCTGTTCGGCTTTATATTTACTCGTTGTCATGAGGTAAATAACTCTATAAATTAATTCACCTGCTGTATTTCATAATTTACAATAATGGAAGCGTGCCATCGAACTCAAGTTTTCATCAGTTTACAGTTACAATAGAAATTTTACCCACTACAAATTTTCATGCCAACCCCTAACAAATACATTACCGTGTACTTGTACCTTTACAAATACAGCTCCACTCTAATTACCCTTATACAAAAATACAATTACAACAGATAATAAAAATACAAAGCTTCTAAATTAGGAAAATTAAAATCATCCTCAACACCAAGAAATTACCCACTCTCAAGCCTACAAACCCTCCGCTTTCAACCCCCACTGTACTCAAACCATCTAAACCCAAGTCATCAGAAAAAAAAAATCGAATTAACCCTTTGTCAACTAGCGACGTATATATATGACCTGAGAAATATAATTTCACAAATAGTAATTCACAACGTCTATACTCACCACTCTGACTTTCTAATACAAAGTTGGCTCTTCATCGTGAAGGACATGTTTAAAAAATTCCTCGTGCGCAAAGGGTTAATTCCCTTAATATCACCTCACTACAAAAAAAAAGATCCCCAAAGCATCAAAACTCCTCCAACCAGCTACACAGTCCTCAAAAGTCGAAACTCTCGATCGCAAATACTTTGACGATCCTCGAAGCATCATCCTCATCGATATACCTCGTCGATTTTCCACCGAACGAAAGTAAAGCAAGGTGTCCGAGGGGTTTTAGGTAGAGAAAGGTAGAGGAGAAAGCGATGGCCACCTACGACCCCGTCCCTCGTTCGTTCATTCACTTACTCACTCTCCTCCCGTTTCTATTCTCTCCTCTCTGTGTGCTTTTAATTTACCGGGCGGCAGGCAAATGTTTGCGCCACTCCCCCTCGATCGTACAACCCATCTTTCTCCTGTTCCTCCTCCTTTGCCTCCTACGCCACTTCCTACTCTCTGCTTCCTCCTCTTCTACGATCGTTTCATACACTCTACTGAGCCCCTTGCCACCCGCGGAGTCTCTCTCACCCCTTCTTCACCACCGCGAATATATTGACCGACTCTGACCATCGAGCCCCGGATGCCGGGGGCCTCTACCGTCGATGGTAATCTAGGTAATACGCCGAGGTCACTTATCGAAGAATCACTTCGTACCCCATCGGAAGGAGAAACGAAGGAGAAAGGGGAACGCGAGGAGATCGTACCTCGAGGTAATCGTCCTCCGTTATGCGATCCGCAAAGAGGGAAGAATCGAGGTCGCGTATTTGCTGCTCTCGTAGATACAGCTCTTTGAAAGATTGCGAGGGATGCTTTTGCTTCGTGTTTCACGATCAGAGAATCTCTATGGGGTAAGGATTTATCGGTGGTTGGGAATGCGTTTATGATGTTGAGATTTGTCGTGTTTGTTTATACTTGGAGATCTTTTTTACTTGAGTGGAGGAATTTTGAGTTTAAGATAGGGTTGCGAAGTTTTTGATATTGGTTGCGTGAGGATATTGAGGAAGTAGGTGTCGAAGTGTTGTTCTATGTCGCAGTTATGAGTAGTTTAGGCAGAATTTGAATTGTAGGTGGGTTTTGAAGTAGTGATATGAGAAAATTTCTATGGGGTAAGGATTTATCGGTGGTTGGGAATGCGTTTATGATGTTGAGATTTGTCGTGTGTGCTTATAGGGGAGGGTGGGGCAAAGTGGGCCCCTTCAGCAAAAAATAGTCATATCTTTATTTTTTTTTATTCGTTATAGGGGAGGGGGGAGGGGCAAAGTGGGCCCCTTCAGCAAAAAATAGTCATATCTTTATTTTTTTGGGTTCCAAAATTTTAAGGGGCCCACTTTGCCCACAAATTTTTTTGGGCTCCAAAATTTTAAGGGGCCCACTTTGCCCCACCCTCCCCTACTTAGAGGTATTTTTTATTTGAGTGGAGGAATTTTGAGTTTTGAGTTTAAGATAGGGTTGAGAAGTTTTTGATATTGGTTGCGTGAGGATGTTGAGAAAGTAGGTGTCGAAGTGTTGTTCTGTGTGACAGTTTTGAGTAGTTTAGGCAGAATTCGAATTGTAGGTGGGTTTTCAAGTAGTGATGTGAGAGAATTTCTATGGGGTAAGGATTTATCGGTGGTTTGGAATGCGTTTACGATGTTGAGATTTGTTGTGTGTTTGTATATACTTGGAGTTCTTTTTTACTTGTGTAGAGGAATTTTGAGAAATGTTGAGTTTGGAGTTTAAGATAGGGTTGTGAATTTTTTGATATTGGTTTGGTGAGGATGTTGAGGAAGTGGGTGTCGAAGTGTTGTTCTGCGTGGCAGTTTTGAAAAGTTTATTTAGAGTTTTAATTTTAGATGGATTTTGAAGTAGGAATATGAAGGTGATTCATCATATTTGTGTATTGTTTGTTAGTTTTTTGAGAAGGAGACTTTGTTGAGTATGGGGTACAGTTAATTATGAGTTACGCGACAATAGCGAGTCTATTAACAACAGCGACAGCAATGACTGAAAGTGTGAAAACAAATATTACAATGTGCACCATTATATTTTACCTCTAACTGTTGTCATACATTGTTCTTTTTCTTCTATTGTGTAAATGATATACTCTCGTTTGAGTTTAAAACAAAACCAGGCCTGATTGATCAAAATGGAAGGAACATAATGCTTTTTATATGCATTTTTATATGTAACGGGCTATTTCCAGCAGCCACATTTACCGATTTTAAATATAACATTTTTGTTTCATTTCTGAATAAATTTATTTGGATTCATAGATACTCCCAGAAACAAAGAAAAAGTAATAACAAAAATCTAAGTGACCAAATATCCCTTTGTTTTCAATATTATTTTAGACGTGAATTTGGCATTAGATGTAAAGGGGTGGGAATTGCAATTGGCTCTGACTTAACACTTTACCGACCGGTAGTCGATTAATCGAATTTTCAGGCCCAACACTTTTGGGCTTTTAACTTATTAATTGGTCGCTACGGAAATTAATAAATTGTTATTTTTCATTGCGGTTAACTGTGCCAAGGACTCAGTGAAGAAATTTTGCAATTTTCGAAGAGATATCAATATCAGGGAAATATTTGCGTGCAAGTGACCGATCATAAGTGGGTAGGACGTTAAAAAGTACCGGTCGGTAAAGTGTTAAGATATTACAAAATACAAAAGAAATACATAAATCGATGAATTTGTCTAATATTCAAACATAAAGAAGCACTTAAAGACCAAAGGACAAACTAGAAATAAGACTAGGGGAAGAAGGAACTTAATGAGACATTTCGCGTGGCAGGAGATTTCTCTTAAGCTCTGCAAGATGCATTACACGCGTCTATAAAATTCAAAACAGCCCTTGGAGGATTTTAACGAGTCAAAAGTCAGCTCAATATCAACTCAATAAATAAGAAACATTTATTGTCACCCTCATCGTCGAGGCGAGAGGAAGAAGAACAACGGAAAATGTAAAGTCGGATCTAGACAAAACTATGTTGGATCAATAATCACGGACTAATATTGACAGAACCTAAGTAAAAACGAAACCGAGTCAATATACGTAATGAGAGAGTAATGCAATCTCGAAAAAAACAACACGGTACGCCGAGGAAAAAGCGGCGAATATCGCAAAGTTGAACGCGAGCCAATATTAGAACAGTAGTAATAAAACAGTAATACCGCAGCATAGAACATGCAACGGTAAATATTGAAAATGTAAGTATCGATAAATAAACCGTGCAAGAAGAAACTTAACCGAAACATTTCTTATTTATCATCACACATTGAAACACGTTTCTTCTACAATTTATACGGTTTATCCCAAGTCACTCTGCAACCATCGCGAATAATCGTTATATTGAAGTTCCTTCTAAACACATATGAAATAAAAGCCTCAATTTTCCAATCACCAATTAATCCATATCAAATTGATCCACATAATCTTCAACCTTATATCAGCTGCATCAGTCATCTCAATGATTTAAATTATCCTCTATGCGCATTACCTCCTTTTTCCAATCACCAATTAACCCCTTAACCCTTTGCACTTCGAGCCATCTCTGAAGTTATCTATTAGCAACTTGTCGACACTTCACTATTTGCTATTTTGTACTATTTCAATAGAAAAATTCCGGTAAACATATATTTCTTAAAACCTTGCGATATAATAAGGTCATCCTCTGTAATTACTAATAAATTCGAAGGTCCCTTTAGAGGGTGCAACATAGTGATATGGTAAACTTACGATGTCCCCTTAGGTGGGACATCGGAGTGTAAAGGGTTAACGCACAGATTTTTTGAACACAAAACGGCCAAAAAGAATCAATTTTCTTAATGTAAAACGACACACTTTAAAACACTGTCTTGGCAAAAAAATAAAAAATTAATCAAAATTTTTATTTTAATTTTAAATACAACGCCGCTCGAATTATCTCGAGTGTGCACAGTTTGGCCTGTTTAGCGCGCTCGAATTAACTCGAGCTTACACGTTAAGGGGTTAATTCCTACCAGACTGATTTAAATAATCTTCAAACTTTAATCATCTAAATCAATCGTCTCGATGATTCAAATCATCTCCCGTGCCCATTACCTCCTTTTTCCAATCACCAATTAATTCATACCAAACCAAAATTTTTAACAAAAATTAATTTTAAGAAAATCTATCGAAAAATGATAAGTGTCTAGAACTACCTTAATTATCGCAGTACCTCCCGAAATAACTTATCAATAGTCTCCAAATCCACGTCATATCTTCACCCATTCAAGACTCGCCTAAAATTGCAATTTTCAAGCAGACATCCCCCTTTCTCCCGCTCAAACAAACAACAACAAAAAAGTAAGAATCTTTCGTTCTCCCGCGTGAAATCAAATCTAGTAGAACCCGACCACTCGCATCCTGTTTCCACGATGTTGAAACTTTTACGAACCGCTCTACATCGACGAGTCGGTCGAAAGAAGATCACGGATACACGTGAGAGGTCGGCAGGAGGCTAATCTAAATTCTAATAGGTCCCGGGCTATCTGGAAATTGGTGTGCACGGTCGCAGCCGAGGAACGATTGCGCCGGAGGATTTCGGTGGGGCGCGTGCGCGCGCGTTTCACTTGTGGCTTTTAATAAATGGTATAAAAACGAGATCAAATATTTAACCGGGAAATATTTGAGCGAGTGCCTATTATTACAGGGTAGTCGCGTAGCATAGATATCCGGCCGCAACCCCATGGTACTCCGCGCCATTCCGTTTATGTCTGGCAAATATACCTAGTTGTTCGTTAGACATATATATGTAGGTGTCCGTGTGTCGATTTAAAGCGACACCGTCGAGTAACCAAGTGCCTCTCCACTTTTCACTCCCCACTTTCAATTTAAACAGTCTTACTCGGTCATCTCCTGCTCCGCACTACTCCTACGGCTAATTATCGCAATTTGGCAGAGAGAATCGAACGTTAGGGTGGTCCACTGAAAAACCAGGGATGTCTGTCACATTTTGAAGTAAAAGGAACAACGAGAAAGATATTTTCCATATTTAGAAACATTCATTTTATTCAAAAAGCTCGTGTGTTTAAATAATTTTGAAGTTGAAGGAAGATTTCAAATTTTTTACAAATAGATATCTCTATGAAGTTCCAAGGATTTGTCGAAGTTGATGATTTTAAGTTTGTATAATATATTCTTTGATAGTTAGAATATGTAATGTAATTAGTAGGATTTTAATGAACCTCCAAGATCTGTAAGGGATTTGAAGTTGGGGAAGGTTAGATGACTTGAAACAATAGCAATTTTTCTCGCAAAACGGAAGTCGACGAGAAAGTTAGGATAAAAGGGAGGACATTTTTTTTGGCCAGTTTCCTTCGATCAAATTATCATAGTAAAAAGGGGCGTTAGTCGTGAGGCGACCCAATATTTGAGCTGGGTAAATGAAGCGAGCGGTGTATTCCCCTTTTCGTGGGAAAGTCGAAAGATTCCGTCGTAAGTGGTTTACGGGCGACACGAAGAGCCAAATAAATTCTCCGTATGGTCTCTAATTAATGCCCGGGGACGTGTTTGCGCATACGAGGAAAATGTGATGCAAGTAACGTGTAACGTAAGGTGGCGGGTGTAATTACACGTCCTTGCCACGCGGCTTCCTTTCGATAAACGAGGGCGAGCCTCTCGTTTGACCCTCTTTTTCCTGAAATCGCCACGTGACCGGAAACGGCACGATGGACGTCGAGAACGTCCATAATGACATCGCTGACCGAATAATTAATGGTCGCGTTAAAAAGTGATGAAACTTCAATGACCTCTCAAAAACTAACTCGAATTTTGCTAATCATCCATAAATGAGATCAGGCCGGAGGACTCCTAAAAACAAAAAAAAATAACTTTAACCGTTTGAATACCGGGAGGGTTTTAAAAAATTACTTCGAGAAAAGTCACTTTCGCGGTCTTGAGATTTTATTTCAAAATAAGCTAAAGTTGGTGTTTTATTTTATGTAGTGCACAACAAGAACAATCTTCTTGTGCTTGTATCCTAATTTGGAATTACTTTATATTATAAAAAAGAAACCTGATGCATTCTTAACAAAATATCTTAACAAAGTCTTCCTTCAATTGTCAACATTGAAAAAATGTCCTGGGGTTTTTCGACACAAAAACTGAAGAGTGCGAAAGTACACAAACGGTTAAGAAATAACGACGTGGGAAAGGATTACCAAAATTTAAAAAAAAGGACGTGGAAAAGAATTAACCCGTTGGCTTACAAAAACGTGTTACCGCAACAAATAAAAAAATTTCAAATTTTCCACTAAATATTAAATTGAAAATATCAGTCGGTTAGGAGGTAGCCGAATTATTTCTATAATATTAATATTGCAGTTAATTATACAAAATGTTAAAAATTAGAGAGAAACTATTAGTTCCAGAATTAATTTTGAGTTACTATGGACACTATGAAAATAGAAATCGTAAGGCTAGGGGTTAACACTAAATTACTGTACAGCAACCTAGTAATCTAGATACGATAAAAAATATGTTAAAGGAAAGAGAACAATGAATTTACATTTACCAAAATATACATAGAAAAATGAGAGCTCAGCGGAGTTAGAAACCTCAGTATTCTTTTCAAAGAAATGAAGAATCAGTTTTTTTCTTCTTGGTGGTTCTACTTTTATGAGAACTACTGAAATCAAAGCGATGATTATGAAAGACTATCTTAATTCTATGATATAATAGTAAGATTTCAAATTTTGAAAAATAGAAAAATGTTATACGAGATTTCTGCAAGCGTTCACTTAAATTACGAAAAATGTAACAAAAATTCTAGTAAGCTGAACTTCCAGGAACATTTTTAATATCTGAACGACCAAGGACAATTTACTTTCAAATTTCAACGCGAAAGGTTGCACCGATCGCGATGAAATCCTTATTAAAACCCATGGGAAACATGTTTCCCAACAGAAACTCGATCGGCCGTTTCAGCAAAGTCCGATCTGAATATTCAGTAGCGTCCCATCGAAATCCAACGCTTGGAGCGTCAATTTTGAAATATTCCTCGTTCCCAAGCAATAAAAATCTACTCTCATCGTTCAAATTAATACACGACGCAATTAAGAAAACAAGAAAGCAAGATACCAAGATATATTTATCCGATCGGCGCCTCGAGACTTTTATTGGAGCATAATTTCGGCCTGTACACAATACGAAAGTTATTAGAGGCCGGTGCGGCCCCAAAGTATTTTCGGTAATTTGACTCATTGTATCTCTCTTCTTCTGTCTCTTTTTCTTTCTCTTTTCCCCATATCGTCGAGCATCTGGTATCCTCTTCTTTCATTCGTCGTTCTATTGCCGTGCAAACATTGCCAGTCGCCGTGTCGCTAATAAACCTGACTTCAGAGACGTGATTTACACACTGGCAAAGTGCACTCGCTTGGTACAAATAACGCAGCCTGCGTCTTTATGGCTGGTCCCTATTGGATGTAGTAAAACGATGCCGTCCGAGAGCTTCTTTTACGTTGCTTTAATGACAGAAATATCAAAGTTCGTTTGGACTAAGTACCGGGACGTTGAAAAGAGAAATTACGATTGGTGATAAATAATTTGTTTGTTCTGAGGCTACTGTTCGGCTTGACGGCATTAAAACGATAACCAGACACTTTGCCGAGGATGATTTCACCCTCAAATACAAGTTCATAGATACTGTAAAAGACAAAGGAAAAATAATAAATTAAATCTAAGTCACCAAATATCTCTTTATTTTCAATGTTATTTTAGATGTGAATTTGACATTAACACTAGAACTACCGACTATTAATTTAGTATAATTAAAGATACTATATAAATACTTACTTTGGAAGACAGAGAATTAAATGTGCAAGTTGTAAGAGTGTTAATGTTTATATGAATGTAACACCGAGTATGTTACTGACTCGCGTTGGCTTGTCGTCCGAACGACTAGCAGCATTTTTTATAAATATTCAGTTATGTAGTTGTTTAGAGAGATTAGAAGCAGACAGATAAATAGTTTTACGACAGATATCTAATTTACGTATTAGAAGTTATGATTTATGTTTGAAGAGTTATTTTATGTGATTAAGTGTTGTTTTATGTCATTAATTTATTAAAATAATTTATAAAAGTAATAGTTTTTGCTCTCTTACAAATTAGTTAAATTGATTTAATATATCGCGTTTTAGAAGATGGACGTAGAAAATTAAATAGGATAGAGCCCTACAAATTTTAACAACATTTTTAAAAATTTCTGTACAAGACATTTTGAACCCCTTGGTAGATCTAGTGTTAAATGTAAAGAAGTAGAAATTGCAATTGACAATAAAAATATTTGTACCGCCGTCTTCTCAAATCCCTCCAGTCTCACCGCTCAAAGTATATCTCTCTCTTTCTTCGAGAAATCACCCCCAAACAAGCTCAAACTCCCAAAAGGGGGAGAAAAAAAAGTCATTTCAGAATCCAGTATTCGCATTAACTCTCAATTCCGTCGCTTCCTCGATAAACACGGGAAGCAGGTAAGTTTTTGCAGGGCTGAAAACTTTCGCGATACGATAGTTTCGTCGGAGGGTAGAAAAAGCCGAGAAAGAGAAAACGACGGAAAATCCGGTCTTTGAACTTCGCACAGCGAAAGGCGGATGATTGTACGGTGTCTTTGAAGCCGGTTAAACTCGCTCTTGGAAGGGTAAAGTTAAGAGAGAAAGAGAGAGAGAGAGAGAAAGATAAAGATAGGACCGGTAGAAAGGAGAACGGAAAGGGCGATAGAAGGGGCCCCGAACGAGTACGAGCGAGCGAGTGAACAGTAAAGCCACCCTTTGAGACGAACTGGTTAGGAGATGAATTCGAACCTTCCCTGGAAGAGGGTTTGAAGGGTAACGGGAACGGGCACAAACACGGAGATGGTAAAAGTTTATTAATTAGCTGGAATTAAGCGTGGCTAGCCGTGTTCCTGAGAGGCGCCGCCGGGAGTTCTCCTCAACGTTGTAGGTAGCAAGAAAGCAAGGAAGAGACACAACCTTTATTCCTCAAGCTCGTTGTAATCTCTAGTCGGATAATCGACTGTTCAAATGTAATTTTCGGTTTTACAGGTTGTAATTGAATATTTCAATAACGAGGGACGATGGAGGGAAAAATGGCCGTTAACCCTAGATTTACGGCTGCTAAGCCTGGTGTATTGAAATATATTAAATAAGAACTTTAAAAGAAGATGGATTAAGCGGCTAAAAATGCAGGAAAATGTGTATTATAATATACGCGTAAAATATCTATCCCTTCATCATAAAATTGAACAATATTTTTAAAAAGTAGGAACCCGTCAATTTGACGGCTGCTGTAAAAGTCCGCACCTCTCATAAGAATTTGTTTGCTTGGCGCCGGTAGGACTGTTTCAGATCATTCCTCTTGTCATAAATCGTCAAGTTTTATTAATCTCATCGTCAGTTCTCTTGAGTTTTTAATCCTGTCCCTCTATTTTCATGAAATTTCGAGGATATATATATATATATATGTAAATAAATGTAAAATTTTTTTGTTTTATATTTCTTCATTTATATTTTCTTATTT
Source organism: Cerceris rybyensis (assembly GCA_910591515.1). NCBI lineage: Eukaryota > Metazoa > Arthropoda > Insecta > Hymenoptera > Crabronidae > Cerceris > Cerceris rybyensis. The sequence goes on along the minus strand of OU342791.1, from coordinate 26,378,793 downwards.
ATATTTTGCGCACGACACCGCTGTGGTGTCGCCGGACGACAAAGTGGTAATAATGGTTCAGAGATATATATTGTTTATCTTGTATGTCAATATTTTACGGTTATTCAAACAGTGAAAGTATTTTAGAGTGAAAGATCTTAGGAATTTATAATTAGTTTAATAATTTTCTGCTATCTTAATGTGTATCAGGAATGGGGTTGTTAACCCCTTGAGTGTAGGGCGATCCAAATAAGAAGCAAGCACTGTGTATATACATCATGTTAACCCCTCGACGATTGTGTTAATACTCGAATGTTGTTTCAACACTCGAAATGACTTTATATTGATTACATACAACATGTGGTTGCTCAGAGCACAAACATCCTTACATCCACGATGGCTTCAGTGTGGAAGATGTATGAAAATTATTTATCACTATCTATCAGACATTGTTCTACACCTTTGGTAGATATTTAAAAAATTCTGCCTCAAAATTCGCGGAAGGGTTGATAATTGAAGACATTCCTCGCATTCACTTTGCACCGCTTCGCTCCAGAGTCATCCCTTTTTCCCGAAAATGGCAAAAAAATTTTAAAAGTCTTCTATATTTGTCATGGTATCGTGTGGCACGTGCTGTTGTATCATGGTGAAAAAATTATTGTCAAATTAGCCGTTTTCAAGTAGTGGCACACGAAATATTCTATGTAGAATGGCACGGATAAGGAAGGGTCAATGACCTGCATCGACATCGAGTCCTTTCAAGGACCTTCCTGGGGAGATGAATATAAATACATGCGCTTTTCTTGCTCGCTGGACGGCCTCGTCACCCATATTCTACTTCCGTGGAGCGAACAACTGTATTTCATTTTTGAATTAGTGCACACAAAAGACATTCCAGCCAATAAGGACAAGACGTTTGCTCTTTTCTTCAGATGTCTGACTGCGAAGACTCTGTCTTTTATATAATATAAAATGTATTAATAAACCTACAATTTAGGAATATTTCTCTTAGACGGACGTATCCCATTTTCTGCTAAAGATTTTTCCCGCCATTTTTTAACCCAAGAGTAGCGGTTACTAAACTTTTTGACCTCACGGACCAGTAAATTTTATGAAATGGCGTTGTTCTATAAAGTAGCGATTTTATAACTTTATAACTTTTTTTATGAATTGAATTATGTTTCATTGCATCTTAAAACATAAGTTAACGTGATGAGTAAGTATATTCCGCATTTTTCTGGGGACCAGCGAAATTTTCTCGCGGACCACCACTTTGGCCACCGCTGCCCAAGAGGATATCTGAAGATGTCTTGAACACATTTAGTCGCAAAAACATATAAAATATCCAAATTGGTTGTTACAAACATTATTACTTTCCTGTATTTAGTCTTCTACTTTTATGGACATTTTCTTCAGGACCTACGGTTCTAGCTAGATTTCACATCACCGAGGCTACATTACCATATTTGATACTCGTCACCCCCTTTTATTACCTTCACTCCCTCATTATTACCCTCCACATATTAGGAGGACCGGAAGGTAATGTCGTTTCTCCAGATATTTCGTTGCAACACCAATTGCTTTTTATCCATCCAGTATTGAAAATTTGCACATTAAATGACAAAAGGTTGTTTACAACGAGAGTAATTACTAGACTGCGGATTTTTATGCATTTATGACAAATTAGATACGGCTAAAATATACAAAAAGAATATAATATAAAAATATATCTAAAATATCCAAAGTATGGTATTTGTTGTAATATAAATCGAGTGCAATTAATCCCGAAATAGGTTCTCGTGTCTCACCTGCATTTGTGAAATTCGAAATTTGCATAAACATCCGCAGTCTAGTAATTACCTACATCATTCATTAAATATCAAAACTTGTTATGAATTTATTTGCTTGGATTTAATGTAAAAAAAACTACATTACTTTCCGGTCCTCCTAATACAATAAACAAAATTTCCCATAACTTTTTCAAATCTGAAACCCTCCACTAATTGAAAGTCACAATCATCAACATCACATCCATTATCCCCTTAACTACATCTTTAATTTCAAAAACAATGTTTCCAAAGACGTTTCTATCAAAGAGACTCCATAAATCCTCGATTTTTTTCGACCCAACCCGACCAATTAATTCGTCCCGGTACAAGTGCAATGTAATTTGTCCAGCAAAGTAAGCGAACCATGAGAATCGCTTGGTCGCACGGCGCTCTGCTTATTCATATTTAATTCAGTCTACTCGTCAGTTGTACATCAAGGGGGTAGGTTGCGAGCGTGAATCGTAGGGGGTTTACTCATGGGCAACCGTGGGGCATTATACCGCGTTTCCGGGCGACTTCGCCTCATTGTCCGCGCATCATCGTCGATAATTCTCATAAACTGCACGTCAAGCCCTCTTTACGTCGTAACGCCATAGGTATATCCTACGATACTGACATTTTAATGAGCTCGACACGCAAAGTCATACCGTTATCGAATGTGCTTCCTACTGTTATTAGTATTTTAATGGTGCTACATAACGATCCCGATGATTATTAAGTTCTGCTCTCTCTCTCTGTATATTTATCTAGTGATTTTACAATTAATACTACCCTAATGACACTGAATATTTGAATAGAAAATTACTGGTTATTTTAATTATTCAGAGGGAAATATTCTTGGATTTTCAATCGTATGGGAAATTAATGATTTGGAGAGAATTCGTGTGGGAAGGAATTAAGATTCTTTGGTGAAGTATCTTGTTAAGGGTACGTGCGATCTTGGTCGATAACTATGGTGTTTCAGGGCGAATTAGAGAATGTGTTTGGATAGGTTTCGTTGTTTGGAAAATTATAATTCTGAGGGAAATATTGAGGGTTTTAGGATTTTACTCATTCCGGAAAATTTCTACAGATGGCGCCAGGGAGTCACTTTATGGATAGGTAGTAATAGTATGATCAATACAAGCTGTAAAATTTCGTAGGTGTAACTGGTTCCGGGTTAAAAGTGTATATTGAATTTTGAGACAGAATATATTACAACTCGTTAGTATTCTCTTTGGTGCGCTGGAACTTCATACAAGAAATTTATAATCCATGCAACAAATTCTTAATGTTACAATTCTTAAAATCTTTCTATTATTAACTTAACTGAATTACTCGCTATCAACCCTTTTCTCAAAATCGATCTTTTCTCTCCCCTTGCCCCTTCTATTACACTTACATCACTTACAATCCCCAGAAAACGTTTCATATTAAAAAAAATAGTTTCACCAAGATCGAATGCCTTTCAAATAAAAAAAAAATAGTAAATTACAATTACCGCATTTAACAAAACGCTATAGTAAATACCATCAAAGGCGAACTACCCGTTTAAAAGTGAATTTCTCGTCTACGAGAGACACAAAATGGGTCTGCACCTATTTTTTCCATCCAACTTCAAGGATTAACAATCTTATCTTACGTCCGTTCCGCTCGTAGCTTTAATACAGTGCGCCGTGGAGCACTCGGCACCGGGTTAAATTCATAAAACGTAAATACAAAGCATCGTGTTTCTTTTGGAATGGCTTGGAAGGGTGAATAGCGGAGGCTATAGTCTCGTCTTTTCCAAACAAGAATTTGCACTCTCTTCGTTACCATGGCTAGGCGTCTCTGCAAACTGCACGAACGGCACGGTAAAGTAACGTGGAGTAACGCAACGTATATACACGAGGAGGTAGGTGTATACACCCTCCTGCCCCTCGAGTCTCGACCAACCCCGGAAGAGGCGAGCTAGAAGGAGAAAGAGGAAGAGGAAGAAGTGAGAGAGAGTGAGAGGAAAGGGAGGAAGAGCTTGCAGGGGAAAACGAAAGACAGGGAAAGAGGAACAGAGACAAAGAGTGGGGTAGAGAAAGAGGGTGAGTTAAAGAGAAAGAGAGAGGAAGAGAGAAAGATTTGCAGCCCCGTGGGTTTGTTTGACTTTACTTGCAGCTATGTAATTGAATATTATACCAGGCTGCCTCGTTGGAAGGGTTGAAAACTCTTACGAAAAGGGAAGGGCTCGGCCGAGAATCCGAATGGTGGACGGGAGATAGCCCAGAAAACTGGAAGGGGATGCTTGATGGAGTGGTCCATAAGAGGAACCAGAAAATTAACTGAAAATCTCACGAAATCGCAAAGGACCTTCCTTCGTGGTGGGAGATATATTTACCCTTTATTATACGCGCATCCTCCCTCCTAACCGAGAGCCCTACCATTCCTCTCACCCTCTTGCTGCTCCGAGACTATCAAGCTTCTTTGAGTCCTCCGGGCATTTCTCTCTCTTCCGGAATATCTTGCTGGAAATGTTGGAACTTCTTTCAAAATTCCATCGGTCTCTACGTGATAACTCGTGATTCTCCCCGAATCTATTAATTCACTAGACAATATTTATTTAAACATAGATCTTCCTCACCCATCTTTCTACAATCCACTGCAAAAAGAAAACAGAAACATAATTATTCCACGTACAAATTTGTTAGTATCCAATACTAAAAAAAAAAATACCTTCCAGTAACTTCTTATACACCATGGAACTTACAAATTTATTTTTCACATAGATCTTCCTTACTCATCTTTCTACAATCCAGAAATATAATTATTCCACATGCAAATTTTTTAGCATTCAATTCCAAAACAAAAAACTTCCAGTAACCTCGTATACACCTTGGAACTTACAAATTAATTTATATATCTTCCTCACCCATCTTTCTACAATCCACCGCAGAAAATCCAGAAATATAATTAATTCCACATACATATGTATTAATATCCAATCCAAAACAAAAACCTTCCAACAACCTTAGGACTTATAAATTCATTTTTCACATATCTATATCTTCCTCACCCATCTTTCTACAATCCGCCGCCAAAAATCCAGAATCATAATTATCCCACATACAAATATATTAGTATCCAATCCAAAAAAAACAGCCCTTACAGTAACCTCTCATCCACCTTGGAACTTCCAAATTCATTCACCCCCAATTATATCAACATCCGTGCGAGAATACTTTCCCACAAACGTATCCAAGAAACAGCACAAACGAGCCAATTGAAAAAAGAATACCAAAGAAGACCAGGTAGTAAGGAAAGGTAGATAAACGAAGATAGAAAGAGAATGAAATAGGTAGAGACATAGGGTGAAAGAGACAGAGAGAGGAAGAGAGAACATGCCGCAGGATGGTTGGTATACGGTAGCGCGTATAGTCCGCTGGTCGATGGTGCGGCCCGTAACGCCCAGCTACTGCGCAACCAATGCGCGAGTCCACCATGTTTAATGCTGCGAATTCGCTCACCCTCCGAGGCTCCTCGTCCTCGTCCCTTCGGCCCTCTCGCCCATCGGCCTGGTACCGACCCTAACCTCCGTCTGGTCGTCCTCCTCTTTCTCCTATCCCCTCCGTTCTGCCCTTTCGCCCTTCCCTCGGTGATCCCCTTGCCCTTCTTTTGCCCGCTACCACGGATAGCCTCTATTCCCTTCTGTTCTCTTCTCTTTTCTTCCCTTCCATGCCCTACCCTTCTCTTCCCAGCGATCCACTCGCGCGCCACATAACGGACAACAAATTCCCATGTACAAGCGGCTCCAAACCGCATCAGCCATCTACCGCCCCTATTTTCTCTCCCTTTCTTTCTACCTTTATCATTCCCCGTAGCCCTTTTCTCCTTTATCTAGTTTCTCTTCTTCTTTGGATTTTCTTGCTCTCTTTGTTTTAACGTGAGGCACTTCCTCTTGTTTTCTCTCATCCATCTTTGATGAAATAGAATTGCCAACCCCCTGGTGGTGTTTATCGCATTCCTATGATCCGTTAAACTAGCGAACGGTGAGTTTCGAACGGTTTCTTGCACGAGGTTTGGTTCGACTGTATTTTTAGGATGTGTAGGTAGTTGTTGGCGAGACAAAAGTTGTTGGAGTTAAAGGGATTAATTTTGACCGCGTCCTTGCGAGAGATTCAACGCATGCGAATAAACAAACTATCCATAGTTTCTATCTAAGACAGTTCTTCCATCCCCTCAAATCTTCTCCGCCACAAACAACCCCAATTCTTCCAGTTCCATAGACCACAATAACGCAACACCCTCTGCAAACTCAAAACCAAAATAAAGAACATCATCAACAAACAGAAACCCATCTCAAAACTCTCTCCACCTCAAAATCAAAACAACAATCTCAAACGTCCATCCTCCAATCATCATCCACCCCCTATCTACCGAAATTGCCCAACACTCGACAATCTCTTCCCATATAAATGATAAGTATTTTAGGTGAAAATTGAGCAAAACAAACAAACAAACAGGCACCCTGATCGTTCGTACCGAAAGGTTTAATCGTCTCTCGAGTAGGGTCTAAAAAGGACGAAGTAAGAGGAGGAGGAGGAGGAAGAGGCAGTAGGTGGGAAAACACGAAGAGATTCGAGAGATGGGGTTGCGGATCGCTCGCACGAGCGACATAACGCTGCGTAATGATTACCGATGTATTTAGGTATGGTTAGGTAGGGCTATTGACAGAAGGTGCGCTGATGGTGCCGCGTTTGTCGGTTCCGCGAGGGAGGATAGCGTAGGAAGGAGCGAATAAAGCGTCGAAGAGGAGAGGGCACAGGGGACACAGAGAGACAGGAGGGTCGTAGGTATCCACCGAGGGGGTGAGACGACCGAGGCCGAGGGAGGGCTAGTACGGAGAAGCACTAGTAACGAGTATTTGCAGGCCGGCTCGATGCATAGTTAATGATTTGTCAACTGAACCCCCTACTGGACCATGCCGAACCTGACTAGGCCATACATTATAACCGGCCAGATACCGGGTGACCCGCGCGGTATCCGCGAATACACGTGACCCATGACCGCGCCCCGTGGACACGCACTCCCTTCTCGTCCTCTTTCCACCCTCTCTTTTACTCTCCTCTCCTCCCCGTCTGCACGGAAGCTTAATACACGCGCCACTTCCGCTTTGAGCCGTGATCAAAGTGTCGCGTTTACTTTCGACTGCGATCGTGTTTGCTGCTCTCTTGCTCACTCGCGCGTTCCCGATGGTCTCGCGTTATTCGCCGACGGAAATCGCGTTGGAAAACGTGATTGCAAAAAGTATGAATTTGGATTTACGCTCCTTCAATTCGATTGGGCAGGGATGAAGCTCTGGGATGTTCAGGTGGAGGTTTAATGTCTTCTGTGGATGGTGTTTTAAGTGGAATGGAGAAGAGGATGGGGAAATATTTTTGGATGTTAGGGTTGGGGTGAGAATGATGGAAGTTGGGGTTAGAGGGATTTTTAAGCGATGTTTTGTGGCTCGATGGTGAAGATTGGGAAAATTGTAGAATTGTGAAGGAAGGAATTTTTTTGGAATTAATTTGAAATGATTAATGTAGTAAATGTGATTTGGACTTTTTGATGTTTTGAAAAAAACGAGACTTAGAAGAGAGGATTGTTACATTGAACAATTAAGATATCGATATGGATTTGAAATAATATTCGGAATGGATTGTCAGTAACACAAACAGCCGCAATATTGTATTTTTAAAGTAAACTTCGTTATACTATATTTTTGAATGTTTGATGCGCTAAAATGTAATATAAACAGTCAGTTTAATTATTTCAGTAATATGCAATTTAATTTTCGGATTGTACCGTGCTTACGTGCCTTGACATATTTACACTCGCGGTTGTATCTCCATTTCAAATTTACATTAATTCGTAATTTTCTCTGACGTTTGATATACCTCCCTTTCTTTCGATCAAATTATCGATTAATGCGAACCCCCGAAAAATATGGATATTTCGTTGATCCAATAGACGCGCTTAGTCGTTTAAATATTCGCGTAATTAATATTCTATAATTAAATTGACTTATACTTTTTTTCATTTTACCGTTGTACACTGATAATTTCCGAAATTCACATAATTACGTATAAATTCATAATTAATATACTCTTTCGATGATCGATCAACAAATACGAAGGTTGGGATGAGCTCGATAGTCCTAACAACTGGTTAATGGTCAACCACATTATTGAAAAGTACTTGCGGTTTCTTCCAAGGACTGCGACAACCCTATGGTATATTAGGAAGGGATTGTGGTTTATGACCACGCGTGGTTCGCACGGAACACCATAAAACGTTTTTACGATACCATTCAAGTTCGTCACGTATTGGTCATTTTACGATGAGAATGGCCTTTACTTACATTTTGGATCTCCTTTATATTAACACCATCAATGGAATGATTTTTTCAACATTTTCAATTCTATATTTTTCTTATTTCTATTGAAACGTAACTCGGTAAATGGAATAGAAAACTTTGAAACTTTTCAAGAATTGTTAAATTGAAAATATCAGTAGGTCAGCAGACGTCGAAATCACTTATAGACTATTGTTACAATAATTAATTTTGAATTATTGCACGTTCGGTCACAAAAGAAATCGCAAGGCAAGGGGTTAACCTCTTGCCGTACTATTTCTTTTCTGACTGCCTCCGCAACGATTCAGAATTAAATTGTTAATATAAAAACTGACCAATGATTCCAGATATGTATATCGTATGATTTAACGGAATATTAATATTATAGAAATAGTTTTATCGTATTACAGCTCGCTTATATTTTCAATTTGATAGATTTTGCAAAATTTGAATATGTCCTATCCAGTTTATCGCATCCGTGTCACTCGTTATTGTACGGTAAGGGGTTAAAGAGTTAATTGAAAGTTGTGAAATTAGTTTCTCAATACTTACTTCGATAATTATGTAATATCTTTATAAAAAGTTTCTTCTACATTCTGCGAGTCTCTCTTATTTTCCCCTTGTAAAAATGATAACTAATTAAAATTCATTATTTTTTCTCCAAGATACAATAAGTATAATTTAATGTCAAAGTCCAATCCGAGAGTGAAAGAAGGAAAAATTAGTCTCTCATTACAATTGTTATTAGCATCATTGCATTAAATGCATCCGAAGAGTTTACAAACAAGCACGTACGAAACGATAGTTCCGTTAAGGTGCATCAACACCTCGAACGTTGGTATATGTCATTAATTAAATGTAAGAGTCGATGGAGTGGTGCGCAGTGGTTAGAGGCTGTAGACAATCTCCAAATATTTGCGAGGCCAAATATCTTACCTAAACATCGGAGTGACACGGTAGTTTCTAACCATCACTCTCGTCTCCGCGTTTAACTGCTTTCTGAAACGTCAAACCCTGAGCGAGATACCAGCGATACGTCATTAGACAACATTTTACCTAATAATTTAACAACCATCCCTCTTTTTTCCAATTATCAATCCCTTGCCTTACAATGACGTATGGCATAATACATGACGCGATAAATAGAATACAAAATTTTCAAGTTTTCCGAAAACTGTTAAATTGAAAATAACAGTAGATTAGGAAATATTGAAATTAGTTTTATTAACCGTTCGAATCCTGAAGGCTTTTAACCCTTTGCACTCGGAATTATATTTCAATTTTCGTATCAGTAGCGCCCAACGCTTTTAAGTATTTTTTTTACAATTTTACTTGATCTGAAAAATAGGGTAATTTAACACTAAACCTACCAAGGCGGTCAAAAGACCGATTCCAAAATATTTTCTAAAAATTATCTAAATTCATAGAGTAGCCATGAAGTAAATATTCCACTTCTATCTTACAAAAGCAAAATGAGTTAATTAATTACCTTCTTTATCTCGCCACTTCTCTTTGTGTAAGGTCGTTATTGAGTACTTATATTTAAATTTTAGTAGATATAACGTCGGTAGGTTTAGTGTTAAAAAAATAAAGTATCTTGTAATTTACAAGTGCATGATATCTCTTGAAAAATTTTTTGGGATGCAATCCCGATTTTCTTTCGTACGTTAACATCTATTGATTTGGTCTTGAAAAAATGTCGAGTGTGACTCGACAAAAGAGTTTCCGAGATACAAACTAATGTCGAGTTAGACTCGACATAGGAGCGCAAAGGGTTAAAAAAACACGATCGAAGAAGCTCGAAGAGCGCAATAGCGCTCAATTGTCCATAGCGTTCGAAATGTACTGGGATTTTTTGAAAAAAATCCGAGGAGCGCGATCGCTCTGCTTGGGACTCAAACGGTTAATAATGCGTTAACTTATGCTGATATATCGCAAATCAGTGATAGATTTTTAATTCAACAATTAATTCTGAGTTACTGTGCGTGCGGTTATAAAAGAAATTGTAAGACAAGGGATTAAATTGCCCTTAACCCATTAAGGCCCAAAGTTGCGTTAACGCAACATTTCACTTCTAATTTTTTTTCGGGGAATCGGATTAATTTAATTTATATTTTAACCTATGCCATAGTAAAAGAACATACCAAAGGCTTAATTTATCCACTTTTGTTCTCTAATTGTTCATCACCTTAAGTCCTACAATTTTTAAAAATTTTGAGAAAGAATAAAACAAGAATTTATAATATTTATATATACTTTTATATAATCTTATAACAAATAAATAATAGTATTTAAAATATTTCTGTTATTTCAATGCTTGATCCTTAATGGGTTAAAATTTCACCGTAAAAGTGTTACTTTTCTAAAGTTATCAATAAAAAAAAATACAAAGTGTATAAATAGTAAAAAAAGAAATACGTTAGCAGTATAAATCTAATTTCTCCTAATCGACTGGTGACTCTCGTGCCAACGATAGAAACCCCGCTGCGCCGGTGGTATGTTCTATGGTGTTACATAATTGTTTGGCTCGCAGTATGGGGCGGGCACGCCCCACCTGGCACTTGGTTTCCCATTCATTCTCCGGACCGTAGGACCGTACTAAGGGCACACACCGTGTCCCATAACTTGGCCCGTAATTTGTCACGATTACCAGGAGATTACTGGTGTCGTTGACAGCCTTTTGGCTACCGTTTGCTAGCACGGCTGCTCCTCCCTCTGCGAGGCAAATCTTGCCGATCTCGCCTCAGATTAAAAGGACACCGTTCACGATTTCCGGCGAATCCGTAAAGTGTGCCGGAAGTCCATTACGAGGTCTGGGAAATCCTCGGCAGGTACACGGGTAGAGATGACTTTTAATGGTTTACGTTTTTCATGATTATTTTTTACCCTAGATTTTCAGTCGATTTTGATCTTTAGGGTGGCTTTGTGGTTGATGGATCGACGGATTTGTACTTTGGTATTTCGCTTTTAAATGTTATGGTTAGTTAGCAGTTATTTTAGGAGGATCTTGAAAGTTAGGCTCAATGTTAAATAATAATTTATGAATAAATTTGTGAAAGGTGACGGAGATTGATGATTTTATTAACTCTTTACACTCGCGAGGGGCCGCTGCGGTGGCTTTGTGTGTCTCAAATTCTACTTCTTTATTTCTAATACGATAAGATATTTGTATTCTACATTTTTTCGTGAACCTGAATCGATTTGCGTTTTTCGTATAAAATGACTTTAAAGTGTCTGTAAAGCACTTGCTTACTATAGTCAAAATTGATCTCGAATTGCTAGTTCGCTTCAGTCATAATGTCCTCGAGTAAATACAAAGGGTTAACACTTAGTCGATCACCGAGAAAAAAACAAACTGCAGGCTATACACCGCGCATATTTAACACGTTGCCGCAAATGACGGCTATAGCCGTCCTGCACATTTTTGTACTAATGTATTTATTTGTTAATTACTCAGTAATACACCGAAAAAAGGATGTAACATTCCAGATAACATATCAATTGTTCTTTTTGTGTGATTTTTCATACTTTAAAAGTTCGAAATATTTTCGTGTATGTTTCTGAGCAGTTTCGTCAAATTAAAAGTGTGCGACAACGGGTTAAGCAGTAAGGCAAATTCGTAAGGTAGCAATGGGAGATCCCCCCATTGGGTCATCAACTGGCTTTTTTTGAAACGGGGAGACCTCCCCATTCGGTCGGATAAATGTATCTTCTGCACGTTGATAAAAGCTTCCTTTAACTTCATCTTCTAGAACTTTCAGGTCGATAAAGCCATTGAAACTTCGTTAATCAGACCCATCTCATTATCTACCAACGAATCATTACTTTCGAAAACTTCTCGATTAAATATTATTACAGTAATTTTATTGCGATACTGAACTCTAGATTGACCGAGTAATCGGTTAGCTAGAAATCGCGCCGAGGGAACAACGAACAGTTTGCTACTCGCTTTGGAATTTTTACATTCTCTTCCCGGTGGAAGGAAAGCGTCGTGACGCAGAGCGTCGTTTGCCAAGCATACACCGCGATTTGATTCACTCGCTCGTTCGTTGGTCCCCTTGGCTCCTTTTCTCATTTGTGCGTGTGTCTTCTTTCGTGCACGAATACGAACTCTCTCACGAACCTCCGGGAGAAGAGGGAGAGAATGAGAATGAAAGAAAGAGAAAAATAGAGAGTAGAAAGAGTAGAGAGGAAAAGAGGAATCCTTTACACGAGTTTACATGAGCGAGAGAGAAGAAAAGAAAGTGAGGAAGAGATGGAAGATTGACTTGTAAGCGTGTGTGTGCGCCTCTGTAGGGGTGTACGCGTGCTATCTTCGCTTGTGTGCACGATGTCAATATTATACGACAAACACACTTAAATAGGCTTAAAATACTAACATCCACCTCGTTCCACGGCACTGTATGAACTCCGTGCACGATGTGTGTGACTTTATGGAAGTGTGTTTAGCCATATCGTTATGTCGCGCGCAGGGATTCGTTTGAATCGTGCCATTGCTAGCGGCTACTCGAAAACCTGTCGCCCCCTTTTTCAACCCCCGCGTGTTCACTTCATCGAGCGAAATCAGAGAGATCCGGAGCACTTTGCAACGATTAAGTACGTTCATTTGTTAAAGAGTTGACGTCGTTTCAATGGAATGGAACGTTACTTGGAACTGTGTAGTCTCTGAGGTAACGAAGGATTATGGGAATCCTGACTGGGAGAATCTTACGTCAGAATTGTCGTTCAGATCTTTGGTTTCTTGGAGGCAGTTTGGCTTTCAGATTTTTCTAGAATTTGAGTCATTTTGTGGAAAGTCTTGTGAAGTACTGAGGTCAAAGGTGAGGGGTCGTTTGTCAATGGAACTTGTAGAGTGAACGTTTCATGATTCTTTCAAAAATTATTTTAACCCTAGATCACTAACCGTCGCCGATTCGACGACACGGATTTAATAAGTATGCCATATTAGTTAACGTTGTCGTAATAAATAAATACCTATCTTTAATAATAGAAAAAAACATGTTTAAATTTTATTTAAATAATACCCTTTAACCCCTTTTGTAAACACCGTAGTCGAAGAGACGAAGATTAGTGTTAAGCGTCGAAAAATAAGATTAGTGATCTAGAGATAAATAATTTTTTGTTTGAATTGGTCCTCCTTGATTTTGAGATGTGATGATGTCAGATGTTTGAAACGTTAAGGACGAAGAATATGATATACCTGCAGATGGACTTCTCGATGCAAATAATAAATTTCCTTCAGTTTTATTTAAACTTAGAATTTAGGAGATGATCTACTAAATTTAGTAATCTGATCTACTTGAAGTTCAAAGACGAACAGATCGCCAGACGATGGATCCTAAGACATCAAAATTGTTTCTAGAAATTTAACACTAGATTTACGGCTATATATCTTATTTTTCTGAAGTGACCCAATTTGACTCATCCAAGAAAATTAAAGTTTTTTGCAAAGAAAATAATTCCAAATGAATTAAATTCAACGATTTATTATTAACACGTTGATAGCCATTGGGGTCACCGGTGACCGGCGCTATTAAATTCAATGAAATTTCATGGTAGGTTGAAATTGCAATGTTTATGAATTTTCTAACATATTGAATATTTAAATATTGGCGTTAAGAAGATAAAGATCTGTTGAATATCGATCTATCAGCGTCTTTAAAGTTTCTTCTTCATAAACATGTGATTTTAATAGAAAAAGGTTCACTTCATTAGAAGTGACGAAAGAAGCAAAACATCGGCGGCATTTAACGTGTTAAAAAATTAACCAATCAATATAATATATATGTAGTAATCAAATTTTGAGCGAGCCAAGTTGGCACCATAAATCTAGTGTTAAAAATGAAGAATTGATTCTGATCTATAAGTTTCGCTTCTTCCAACTCATTGATTTTCCCAGACAGTAAGAACCGGTTCCATGAAAAATCGAAATCGAAGGAAATGCATCGTTCGATAGTAGGATGCGCAGTCTGAAGAAAAATGTGATACAAGGAGCCGATAAAGCGTGCGAATTGTATGGCTGGTTCGGGGACGCAAGATTGAACTTGTAAAGAGCTAACGAGATCAATGTTGAGGTTCAGGACTGGTGACTGGCTGTTTGCTGATTGGCTTAAATCAACGTTAAGCCGATCCAATCCAATCCATGCTTCGAGGCAGGCGGTCCCTTTCCTTCCCTTTCGGTAGGGCCGAAAACTTTAGGGTGAAACCTTCGAATGCTCCGATACACGTAAACCTGCAAACGAACTTAAGACCGAGATACGTTTCACGATAGGATTACAAACCGACGTTCCTCTGCCTGATACAGAATCGACAGCATCGATCAAAGACGATCTCTTCTCATCGATTCCGTGTCTTTCGATACTCTTTCGATTTCTTGATATATCCACTCTATACTTTGAAAAAAGAGGAACCAAGGAGTGAAAAAGGTGATAATTTCAATAATTTAGGTTCCATAAGGTAGAAGTGGAATAGGTAGTGCATGGCACCCCCATAAATTTAGGGAATTTTTGGAAAATATTGGTAACTGGTTTCTTTGATTTCCTTGGTAGACTTAGTATTAATATGGAAAAAATTCTTTGCTTGATATAGATGAAGGTAGAACAAAGATCACATCCAACAATAGAATAAGAATTATTATCTACTCAGTATAATAAAAAATATTACAGATTTGTAAGTGAGGACCAAGTATGCCTTAGATTCTAATTGAAATCAACAAGGGATGTTAAATTCTCACCAGTTTCCACTTCTCACCATCTTCCCGACGAGTTGGCTCTTAAATTTTCTCACAATCGATCATCGATTCCGTAGAGATGTGACGTAACACTCGGAGGCTCGTCAAAAGGTACTTTCCATCTCGTTTTACCCTCGCGAAAAGGGCACCGACGGACGCGGCCTCGGGAAGAACGCGCCCAGTGCACCTCCATTGATGGTAGGCTCAAAGGAATTCACGAAAAAGGCACAACACGAATTTCACGGCGATTCTACGAGGCACAATGCCACCCCGGATCCGGACGTTTTGACTTTTGTCCGGTCTTTAACCATTACGGTTTCCGTTGCTGTCGCCTTTGCCTCTTCAATTCCACCGGACGTTTGGTGCTCTGGACTCGAGCCCCTTTCCTATTCACTGTCTATGAATTCGGACGAATTCTTCTTCAATGTGGAATACCCGGTTATTGTTAAACTTCATTTTCAACCTTCCTCTATTACATGTTCGTTTGAAACTGATAATACAGGGGTTGTTTGTGCGAAACTCAATTGATTTCGACAATGACAGTATAGGTTGTTGTTATTGATGAATTTTCTTCTTTTTTCGTGTAGGATATTTTAGTAGAATTACTCTTTTGTGGCGAGATTTTCTAACTGTAGAAATAATATTTAATGATTATTTAACACTAGAACTACCAAACCAGTGAAAATGATTGGTACACAATTTTTTCAAAAAATTCTCCAAGTTTATATAACAGCCATAGAATCATTATTCTACGTCTATATTAATAAACATAAATCACCCAATCGATCAAATTTTCCGCCGCTTGATTCACCCTTTTTCAAAGTACTTATTTAATTTATTAAAATATGCTGGATTTGACGCCGGTATTTCTAGTGTTAAGAAAAACTTCCGAGAGGTCAAAGAGATTTGAACTCTGGCTCACTAATAGAAAGTGCGGACCGTTAACTTTATAGTCACTGTAACTATTTTGAAAACTAACAAGAGAACATATCGAACTCGAACACGCCGTTTTTGATCACGTGACAGGTAGTTCTCGAAAGAATATTTGACACGTATTTTTTTTATCGGCAACCACTTAGTCTCAAGGGGTGAAAACATCCCCCAAAGTTGAGAAAAAACGCATTTTTAAGAATATCTAAGTAACTAATGGTCATAAAGGTATATTTTTTTCAGACTGTGAATTGTTCAGCAACGAGTTTGATTGCGTAAGAAAATTTGCAAAAAAATTATTTGTTTAAAAAATATACTACAAAATTGATTTCTATGTTAATATTTCCAAGCAAACATTCTCTCCCACAATCAATTAAATTTATGTAGGCAAACTATGGCCCACATTAACGGATGTAAGTTTGTACATTTCAAACTGCAACTGTGCAATGCAGCAGGTATGTCATAATTACCAAATGAACTATTTTACCGTCCATCATTTTGCCTTAAATTTTCTTCACTAAACAGAGAAGTAACATTTGCTACAAAATTCTAAAGGACTACTATCAACAATACCCTCAAACTAAACTGACACTTTCTCAAAATACAATGACCCGTTCCAACTAAAATCAAATTTGATTCTAACGATTCCAAGTTGAATGAGAGAAGTCGAAAACATCGAAATTCCTAAAGTGTCAATTTTTGCGTAATTCAAGCGAACCTATAGAGTCCTTCGAAGCCAATTTGTCGAGGCTGTCTATTTCTCAGGCATCGATGAATGCCGTTGCACCTCCCTAACCGCCCCCAGGAAACTGCATTCAAACTTTCGGTCCCTGCCAGCCTTTGATTACTCCTATAACGTCCTTCATATATATTGTTGGGGCGTGAAACTAGCGAGGGACGAATACGATGCCAAATGATGTATGGCGGCTTCGTTGACCTTAGGGTACCAATAATGCCGGAAAATAGACGTGTTTGCGAAAATTCATTTCAGAGTCGACAAATCGAGGCGACAGTTGAACGCAAACATATTGAGGGTGTAGATACTGGTGTTGAGAATTATTGCAAATATTTTATCTCAGTGACTTTTCACGCTATTAGAACACGAAAATAAATAAAGCAACTTAATTACAATAGATAATTTCTAACGTCTACAGTTATTAATCACTAGGCTGCGGATGTTTATGCAAATTTCGAGTTTCACAAATGCAGGTGAGACAGGAAAACCTATCTAGGGATTTATTGCACTTAATAAATATTACAACAAATACCATACTTTAGATATTTTAGATATATTTTTATATTATGTCCTTTTTGTATATTTTAGCCGTATTTAATTTGTCATAAATGCATAAAAATCCGCAGTCTATTAATCATTAAGTAGTTGTACAAAATTAATGCCATTTTTCTACCGTATCTTCTTGCATAATTAATAATATCTTTGAGAAATCGTAACCTGTTTCTATTTAACACTAAACCTACCAAGCCAATGAAAATACCCGGTTCATAATTTTTTCCAAAAATTCCCCAATGCCATAGGAAAACCATAAAGCTAATATTCTATTTCTATCTTATAAAATCTAAATTAATTAACCCCTTGCCGTACTATAACGATTGACACTCGTGACGCGATAAATAGAATAGTCAATTTTGAAGTGCTCTAAAAATTATTATATTAAAAATACCAGTTAATATTAATAAATCCAATAAAATAAAATTATTTCTATAATATTCAAAATTGCGTTAAGTCAAATCCGCAAAATGGGGATAGATTGTTGTTTCAGCAATTAATTCAGACTTATTGCGCATTTAGTCACAAAAGGAATGGTACGGCAAGCAGTTAATTAATCATCTTTATCTCTTCTTAGTTTCTCTTTTTCCAAAATACTTATTCAGCGTATCGAAATTTTAGTACTAACGTATCTTTGGCGTTAAAGTGATTCTTTATCTGAAAATCTACGAAGTATCGAAGAATTCAGTGTCACCGGCAACAAGTTTCCCGCGCAAGAAGAATAAGATGACGATGGATATCCATCGGCGAGAACGCGTGTCAGTCGGTGCAAAGGACGGATGACTGCACCGTGGCGCAAGCGCTAAAACAACATTTTAAGCGGACAAACATGCATAGAATATGATAACAAAAGGCGTGACCGGAGCGGAACACATGTCCAAACATTAGGCACAATGTCCTACCAGTCAGAATTGTCCCCCTCTATCCTTGTTTGCTACGTGCCGCCAACGGTAAAATGTTTGCAATGCGTTACACGGCCATTCAGGCAGTGAAACGCCCTGGTAAACTCTGCCTAAATGCCATGCAATAGCCAAGGAATACCCGGAAAGAATGACCGACTGACCAGTGTCGTTCATCGAATGTATCTTTTCTTGGACTCACAATAGAAGAGATGCACCATGGGATCCTTTTGCTACCGATTTCGCAAGTTTCACCCTTGAGTGTCCTCGGAAATACGTTGGCGCTTGAGATGAACAATCTTGTACAGTTTGAAGAATTCGAGAAATATTTGACTTTAAATTATTATTGATTGTATCATATCGATTAGTAAATATCTGAACGAAGAGAAAATTCATCTTACAATTAATTGTATAGAGTGAGATGGGGCTGAAGTAGGAATATAATTAAGGGGTTGGATTATCAAACGGTTGGATAGGCCAGGTTATCTTTGGGACATTCTTTGTGTCTTTTAACCCTTTTAGTGCCGACCGAAAAAATTGTTTAGACTAATGATAAATGTAGTTGCAAATAAAAATAATAGTCATTTCGCTATAGTTTGATATAGAATACTCAATATAGAACGTGTGTTATGTATTTGCAATTATCTTTCTTAAAATTATTGATATCGTATTGGAAACTGAATAGTAACACTACAATACCCAGCGTTCGCACCATTACTAACGACGATATATCGTCGTCAAGCACTAAAAGGGTTAATATTTAGGATTATGTGCGATATTTAATACTAGAACGACTGACGTTAAATTTATTACATTGAAATATATTAAATAAGTACTTTGGAAGAAGAGGAATCCAGGAGTGGAAAATGTGGTCGGTTTGGTAATCTGTGTTTTATAAGATCAACTTAGAATTTCTAGTCTAGGACTCTCTTGTAAACTTAGGGAATTTAAAAAAAAAAAGTGTGAACAAGTCATTTTGACATGCTTGGTCGTTATAGCATTAATATTGTAAGCTCTGGATAAAAGGATCACATCATTAAGAGTCGAGATACAGAACATTATCAAGAAACAAATAACACTAAATGCACCGATTATTAATCCAACATATTTAAAATCGTAAAATAAATATATCCAAATGAAGTAAATGAAGATGGTGAGAAACTTGATCGATTGAACCGTTTATAGTTCTCAATAAACTCATAGAAAATTGGAAGAGAAACTGCGTTACAAAATTAAGAAACGTTTTCTAAAAATTCAATACAAGTCATTTTCACCACCTTGGTAAATTTAGTGTTAATAAATCGTTTCATGTTCACCTACCCCAAGAAGATAAAATTTCTATCCATCCATTGAAGAAACTCTAGAACAAAAACAGCATTACCCCTCAACTTCTGTTCCACCCTTTTAATAACAATTATGATACGTATATTTAGAATCTGATTATTGTAAAACAATGACACCTTTAAAGACAGATTGTAGAGACATTACGTCTCTAAGTACCACCAATCGTTTCACACTTCCAGTACAAACCGTCCCACCCTTTTCTAGCGCGCCACCCCATCATGTCCTTTCTTCATGTTACATTCCCAAACATCATGTCAAATTCATCTCGTACATACACACTTTAATCAAGTTCAGCGTGAAGCAGCAACGCCAAGCACTACGGAAGAGAAAACAAAAAAGGAAGAAAAGCACGTATGATAACGCGGTCAGATTTAGGTAACGATGAACCCTCTTTAACGGGGGTGTTGGCGCGAGCCCCCTCCATTGCCCGAAAATTCTCCGCGGCGGGAAGTCGTTAGGCGTTTTCTGACGCGAGATAAAATTCTGGGAAGCACGTTGAAACGACTCTCTATTCCGGGGCCTGGGTATTGTTTTAACGTGTTTGAGTCAAATATTGACGTAAGTTGGGCTCGCAAGCCAGCCTGGAACGAAACGGAATGGAACGGAAGAGAAGGCGGGAAAAGAGAAGGGAGAAGAACGGAGAGAGAGGAGATTCTACGACCCACATAACATTTACGAGAGAACGAGAGAAGAATCGACTCGGTGCTAGTTCTCGTCTCGTAGTAACGAAGAAGAGGAAGAAGATGGAAGAGAAATTGTAACGAGAGAAAGAAAAATAGTCTGCCTTATTCTATCATCTTGTCTTTCATCTTTCTTTCGACTCTTCAACATTCTCCTCCGTTTGCGGGTTCACCGTCGAGCCTCGTAACCCAGACAACCCCAAGGAAATCGTCTTGTTTGAATTTCCATGAGACAAGACACGATCGAGTTTAGATCCTTGGTTGACCGGCTGGATCGGAAAATTGCGTGATTTTGCCAAGGTGATGTTACAAATTTCATTCTAGACTTCCTTGAATGTGTCACTTTATGGTGTGAACGTACTATGGGTTTTGATATTTGAAAGAGTTGAAATAGTTTCATTTATTTTGGAGATTTTGGAAGACCGCGGAATGTTGAAAGTTTGCAATGAAGCAAAATAAAAGGAGCAAATTGATTTTTCAGTGTCTCCTTCTTTACAAGTTTTTATCGTGTCTGATTGTTTAGAATTTTATACAAAAGATACGATAAATAGAAGAATATACGATATTAACCCTAGATTTACGGATCTGTCAAATTGACGAATCTTTACCTTTTTAGAAACATTTTTAAATTTTATAGAGACGTGGTACAGTAAATATTTCACATGTATTTTATATCATGCCAATTATTTAACTGATCGTCTTCTTTACCGCTTGATCCTTCTACTTCCAAAGTCCTTATTTAACCCTTTCGATACTATTTGTGACTATAGTCACCCGTCGCACAGTGGTCGATTTCGCCGAAATCCTGGCAAAAGACCCCCAAAATTTTTTTTCACGATTTCCAAATTTAGCAATTGCGTTTGATTTGTAACACATCGGAGCATCGTTTTCCATTAATAAAAATTTGTATTGAACACTACTCTTAGAGATATGCAATGTCACAGTTGGCACTTGAATAATGTAACGTTTTCACGTCGAAATTGAGAATACGTTTTCAATGTGAAATTAAAGTACGATCCACTTTTCCAGTATTGGTAGCTATTTATCATACTTTTAATTTATAAATATCTTGGTTTCATTTTTTTATTTAATATTTTACAACTATGATGGTACAGAATGTAAATCCTATACCTATATTTTTTTCGCGTCGCCTGACACTGGCTTGGTTATTAGCAGTGACTGCAGTCACTTGACAAAATTTCACACAAAAAATTGATTACTAGATTATATTTTATAATTGAATATTTTTTAAATACCATAAGTTCTTATTTTTCCTATATCATATGCGTTGCAACTTTGATAAAGATTTAATTATTTGTGTTACATCACTAGTCATTAACACTAGATTTACGGAGTCAATTTGACTCATTAAAAATTTGATTACTACATTTATAATATATTGGTTGGTTAATTTTTTAGTAATAAAACTTTCATTTCAATTGATTTGGAACTATTTTCTTTGCAAAAAATTTCAATTTTCTTGTATGATTCAAATTGGCTCACTGCAGAAAAACAGGTATATCAATATCCGTAAATCTAGTGTTAAAAGTTATTCGCCCGCCCCAGAATTGTTTCCTGCCGTAATTAACACGTTGAACACCGCCGATATTATGCTTGTTTCATCATTTCTACTGAAGTGAAACTTTTTATTAAAATCACATATTTATGAAGAAGAAACTTTCAAGACCCTAATAGATCGATATTCAGCAGATCTTGATCTTCTTAACGCCAATATTTAAACATTCAATATCTTAGAAAATTCATAAATATTGCAATGTAAACATAACACGAATTTCCATTGAATTTAATAGCACCGGTCACCTCTGACCTCCATGACAGTCAACGTGTTAATACGTTTGCGGAAAAGTACTCCGTAGCGAAAGGGTTAATATATTGCGATGATAACAGATAATAACAGATTTCCTTCCGCAAAATCTAGTGTAAAAGAGATCAATTCTAAACGTGAATTTTTACTCTGATTTCTTTCCCGCGAAGAGTAGCACGAATTTGGCTGGAGGTAAATCGTTTTCGCGAAGAAAATGAAAATCGCCCATCGAATCATCCGGCGTTTGAGGCACAAAGAGCAAGTTTACGTACGTAATGATACGTAAGCGAAGCTCTTCGCGGAAAAAGGGGTACCGGGGAAAATTAAACTTTCAGTACGAAGATTTATCACTTTGTTCGCAGCATTCGGCCTCATCCACGGAAATCACCGAGGCTCGTCGGTGTTTGCTCGTGGAACACGCAGTAACGACTGAAATCTCTATCCGAGCTCCGATCAAAGCTTTTCGCCTCGCATTGAACTTGGTTTTATCGACCCGAGAGAAGTGGAAATACTTTTGCGGCAGCCGATTATAGTTGGCAAAGTAAAGAACATTTTCTCCGTATGCTGTAAGTAAACAGTTTGATTACAGAGGGGGTATGATAAATAATAGGGTAAGAGTTCGAGCCTGTGTACTTGCTGGGTTTGTGCATGATCCGAGAGTTTGCGCGGGTTGAGAGCAAGTCGAGCTAAAGAGGCGTTACAAAACATTCTTGTGTTCATTGAAATATTGTGATTCGCCGTATACAGGGTGGAGAATTAACTACTACCACTTTGAATATTTCTGCTAGTTGAAATAATATAGTACAATATTATTTTTCCACCCTGTATATTATTGTTTTTATATATTTGCTGAATTAAGTGCTGTCTGAGATAGGACTTTATCTTTGGATGAATTTCTGAAGTTGAAGAAAGTTTCTTTGTTGGGTTATTTTCTTAGTCTAATGATATTAATTCATAAAGCTGATGTTGACAGTGTAAGTGTTACGGTAACGTTACGTTCTTTTGCGCTATTACTTAACCCCTTACTCTACGATTTGTTTTGTGACTGCCTCCCCTACAACTCAGAATTTAATTGCTAAAATAGAAGTTGATCAGTGAATCTTGATACTTGGTATAATTTTGAGTAATATTAATATAATAGAAATGATATTATTGCGTTGTGTTTCATGAACATTTTCAATTTGATAGGTTTTGCAAAATTTGAAAATTTCCTATCCCATTTACCTTATCACGAGTGTCTCTCGTCATTGTACGGCAAGTAGTTGAGAAACTTCGATGTTTGCAGAACAAAAGCTGACTTCTTGCTTAACAAGTTTAGTACTCATTCATATCACGACCAAAGTTGTCAATACTAATCCCTTGTCATAAAATATTTTTCTGATTGCATCCGCAATACTCCAGAATTAAAATGGTGAAATAAAAATAGATCAGTGATTCTTCACATATAAAAATTTTATCCTGTCGCGTCTCTCTGATATTTTCAATTTTATAGTTTTTGCAAAACTCGTAAATTTCCTATCTATCTTACCGCATCACGAGTACCACTTGTTATTGCATCAGAAGGGGTTGAATAATATTTAACAAAAAAATTTAATGAAACAAGTCCAACCCACGAAATCGCCACGAATTCAACAAAATTCCCATCAACTTCGAAAATAAAAATCCTGGCTATTTTTATTTAACATCCATCGAGAGCTGCCATCGCAACGGATAGGGAAAAACAGATCGAAGAAAATCCTACGTGCGTAAACCGCTTTGGTTCTCATAAAATCTCATAACCCGAGGCGACTCGAGGCAGGACGAAACGTTGGTCCGTCCCTATTATGGGGAGAGAAAAAGAGAGGCCGAAAGAGGGACGATCGAAAGGGCCTTCGGCGATGTAGAGACGAAAAATCGCTGGTGGTTTGATTCACGATGGGGCAACACTGACGAGAGGGTCCAACGCATCGACGTACTTTTCCCTGTGGTGAATTTTCAATAGAAAAAGGGAAGACGAGGCCGCTAGTGGGGCGAGAGGACCATTTGTTTATCTTCCGGATCACGCCTTTAACGGAGCCTTATAACGCTGCTACACGTACACGCGCCTATCCAAGTGTAACCGTACAGTCCCACCCCCCTTTGTGAAATTTGTTATTCATCCTCGTGGATGCTCTTGTGAGCGCGTGTCTCGTCCTCGGGATTACAGGAGTAAGCAGCAACTATGATCGCGCACCCCTTTTGACTCGTTTCACGGAGACTCCGAAAAGACTGACGGCTGTGCACACACATTCGGGGAAACTAATTGAAACGAAAAATGTCGCACTGGAGGAAGATGCTGGGTCGTCGTGGTTTGTCGAAGAGGAGGAATTTAGAGGAAGTGTCCGGCTTGAGGTACACTGGAATCTTTGGAGATGAGAGTGCTGAGGGAAGTTTAGGTTTGAGGGAAAATTTCGGAATTGTGTAAAGAAAGTTATCGATGTGGAGAGGATTATGGAGCCGTTTCTACAGTAAAAAGGGGTTTAAAAAAGTTTCGTTAAGTTGGTTCGAGTATAGGGAGTGATGAACGAAGCTAGTATCGGAGTATTGATGGTGTATGATGGAGAAGAATGAGGAAGGACTCTGAGAATTCTAAGCAAATGTCTTTAAATTTTTGGGAGGACTATACAGATGAAAATAGAGTCGTTTCTAGAGTAGGAAGAGGTTTAAAAAAGTTTCAGTAAGTTGTTTCGAGTACAAGGGGTGAAGATTGAAGCTAGTATCGGAGTATTATTTAAATGGTGTATGATAGGGAAGATTGAGGAAGCACTCCGAGAATTCTATGCGAATGACGTTGAATTTTTGGAAAAATTATAGAGATGACTTTCAGAATTTAGTTTATTCTTCTAAATATTCTAGAAATTCTAGACCTCGAGAATTTAGAAATTATAGAGTCATTTCTAGAGTACGAAGGGGTTTAAAAAAGTATCGGTAAGTAAGTTTTAATATAAGGAGTGAAGATTAGAGTTGGTATCAGAGTATTATTTAAATGGAGTATCATGAGGAAGATTGAGGAAGGACTCTGAGAGTTCTATGCAAATGACGTTGAATTTTTGGAAAAATTATAGAGACGACTTCCAGAATTTAGTTTATTCTTCTAGAAATTCTCGAAATTCCAGACTTCTAGAATTTAGAAATTATAGAGTCATTTCTAGAGTACGAAGATGTTTGAAAAAGTATCGGTAAGTTGGTTCGAATATAAGGAGTGAAGATTGAAGCTGGTACTGGAGTATTATTTAAATGAAGTATCATGAGGAAGATTGAAGAATGAGCCAGAGAATTCTATGCGAATGACGTTGAATTTTTGGAAGGATTTGTATGAATTTCGAAAGAGGCGAAAGAACAAGAGAGGAAATAATGGAGAGGGAGAACGTGCCGGAAAGAGGCTATAAAAGAAAGGAGCAGGACGGGATAAGTGAGAGAGACGAAATAACACAGCTCTTCTCGGCTCGTCCTTCAAAAGACTCGGAATATTGTCCTGCAGTGCAAACAGTCCCAGACACATTCTGCGTTCCACTATGCCTCGAGGCTGCGCCAAGACGTTTCGGCTCGCTTCTCTTCGCCTTACCTTACTTCGCCTTACCTCTGCTCGGTATGTTTGCCCGCAGGCAAATGTGTTTCCTTAGGCTGTCCGAAATGTTTGGGCGAGCCGGTGCACTCCCTCGCGCGTGCTTGACGATTCGTTGCCATTCAACGCTATTGGAAGCAGAGCTTACGATAAGAAAGAATCACCGTCGGCTGAGCCATCGTTGAGTCATTTCGGCTGATTCCGGAAGTTTTACTTCGGATGTCTTTCGCGAAACTATTTCGCGTCATTCCGACTGACTTCGGAAACTCTACTTCAGGTATCTGCGAGGAATCTCATTCGCTCCGTTTCGACTGATTTCGGAAATCTTAGCTCGGAGACCTTGAGGAAACTCCGTCGCATTATTTCGGTTAATTTCGGAAATCAAACTTTGGATATGCACGATTAAACTCCTTTGCAAAATTTTGACTGACTTCGGAAACCGTACTTTAGGTATCCATGAGGAATCTCGTTTGCTCCATTTTGGCTGATTTTGAAAATTTTAACTCAAGGACCGCGAGGAAACTCCATCGCCCTATTTCGGCCAATTTCGGAAATCTACCTTCGGATATGCATGATTAAACTCCTTCGCAACATTTCGACTGACTTCGGAAACTCTACTTCAGGTATCCAGGAAGAATCTCGATTGCTCCATTTCGGCTGATTTCGAAAATTTTAACTCAAGGACATCGAGGAAACTCCATCGCCCTATTTCGGCCAATTTCGGAAATCTACCTTCGGATATGCACGATTAAACTCCTTCGCAAAATATCGACTGACTTCGGAAACTCTACTTTAGGTATCCATGAGGAATCTCGTTTGCTCCATTTTGGCTGATTTTGAAAATTTTAACTCAAGGACATCGAGGAAACTCCATCGCCCTATTTCGGCCAATTTCGGAAATCTACCTTCGGATATGCACGATTAAACTCCTTCGCAAAATATCGACTGACTTCGGAAACTCTACTTTAGGTATCCATGAGGAATCTCGATTGCTCCATTTCGACTGATTTCGAAAATTTTAACTCAAGGACCGCGAGGAAACTCCATCGCCCTATTTCGGCCAATTTCGGAAATCAAACTTTGGATATCCACGGTTAAACTCCTTCGCAAAATTTCGACTGATTTCGGAAACCCTACTTTAGATATCCATGCGGAATCTCGATTGCTCCATTTCGACTGATTTCGAAAATTTTAACTCAGGGACCGTGAGGAAACTCCATCGCCCTATTTCGGCCAATTTCGGAAATCAAACTTCGGATATTCACGTTTAAACTGCTCCGCACCATTTCGGCAGATTTCGGAAATCTCTTTTCGGATGTCAGTCCGCACAATTTCGGCCAAATTCGGAAATGTAACTTCGGACATCCACGAGTAAACACCTTCGCGACATTTCGTACGATTTCGGTAATCTCCCTGCGGGGGGTCCCTCGCGAGGAACTATCGCTCATTATAACCACTCAGTCAGTGGAAGCAGCTCGACCTGTCGACCTACAACACCGCAGACGTTCTTCCCTCTCTACCAGCTACTACGTCACATCAAAATTCAACGATTCCTCCAAAAATCTCCTCTTCTCACCCACCCTGACATCTCTCCTCTGCAAACGATCCAAGTCCACCAACGAAAGACATTCAGGTAAGACAACCTCGTAGAAAATTCTACCCCCATGAACGATCGAAGTACCGACTTATATCCTTCTGGAACGGCGATTGGGTCATCCTCTCTGTATTCCGATCAAAGCAGCCCCCGGCAACGGGGTAGAGGTTGCTCGCTGCATCGGGGATGCGCGGCCGTTCGCTCTCTCGGTCGCATACTCTCGCGGCCTGGCATATACCTGCGGGGAATAGATTAAGCGTGTGTCGGTGCATTGTCGTAGGGACACATGTAGGCTCTAAGTAGGTTGTGTGTGTTGAGTTCGCAAACATGTCTGTAGCGTTGTCAGGCGGGCAGGAAATTACGTCCGCCTTTAGCCGCTCTCTATATTACACCACCCCTTCGTCGGTACACCCGCTACCCCCCGGCACACATGACACACACGCATCGACCTACGGCACATCGTGTGCCCGTGCGAGAACGTGTACGTGCAATCCTTATATTCCGTCGTTGCATCGCGTGTACGGGCCTAGGTTCACGTGTGTGTACGTGTGTGCACACCGAGGGCTCCGTGTATCCGCGGAGGATGAGGTAGTTCCGTACGTAGTACCTACCTGGGCCAGAGATACGTGTGTACACAACCGTCGTGTGTACCCGCGCGGTATGGTACATACCTAGGGCTAACAATAATGCGACTAGTTGCAAATGGGATGGATACCCATACCTGCCAACGTGACAACGTGTAAGATGGCACCGCTATTCGACCGAGGGTATTCGACTGTAGTACGGATGAAAATAATTTTGGAGTTGCTACGTCGTTGAAGATTGGGAAGGTCGTTGGGTGGAAGCTTGTGTTGGAGAAGATGAGACTGTTGGAAGATTTTTTTTTGTATTTCCACGTTGGCTAGTATTTAGAACCATTTCTGGTACAATGTGGAGACGGAGTTTAGAGGAAGAACCGCGAGGTCATTGTGAAGGTGACGAGGGATCGAACTTACAAGAGAACATACCGAAGTGTCAATCACTGATTTTGATG
Source organism: Cerceris rybyensis (assembly GCA_910591515.1). NCBI lineage: Eukaryota > Metazoa > Arthropoda > Insecta > Hymenoptera > Crabronidae > Cerceris > Cerceris rybyensis. The sequence goes on along the minus strand of OU342791.1, from coordinate 26,350,736 downwards.
AAATTTATGTATGATGGTACTCGTTAAATTATTCTACACGTATTTTTTTTTGTCGACAATCATCACGTTAGAAGGGTGCAAACCGCCCCCAAAGTTGTTAGAAAGTTTAATGGCGAAGATTACAGTTGCGTAGCCAAGTGACGTCTCTATTGTTAACACGAAGAAGTGCGTTTATTTACATTTTTTGTATAGGAATATACGGTAGGAATTTAGGAAGAAGTCACTCGGTAAGTGGTTTGCTCTGATTCCCCTTATGGGCAAGAGACGCCCCTTGTTCTCATGCATTTTCGATTCTAGTGCCGAAAAAGCATTTAATGATGAAATAAGGGTTTAGTTCTCGGTTGTCATTCATTGAGTTCAGGATTTAAGGAGTAATAGGGGAAGAAAGCGGTGCGAGGACAGTCTCTCCTTACCCCGTACCTCATATCGAGTGACTTCTTTGTGTATCCTCACAGTAGAATTTAGCACCATTTCGATTACGATATGGCGACGTTCATAGTTTAGAGGAAGAATCGTTCTAAAGGTGACGAGGAATCGGATTTAGAAATTTCAATAGCAGAGAGTACAATTGCGCTGCTAACCGACGTCTCTAAGGTTAACACGAAGAAGAGCATTTGTTTACATTTTTCTGTATAGCAACATACGGCGAGAATTTAGCAAAAAGTCACTTCAGAAGTACTCCGATTCGCCTAACGGCTCACGTACTTTCGATTTTAGTGCGTGACTGAGCAAAACAACATTTAAGGACGAAATAAGACTTTAGTTTTCGGTTGTCATTCACTGAGTTCAAATTTAAGGGGCAATACGATGGGAATAAGGTAAGGTGGTGCGAGGACAGTCTCCCCTTACCCCGTACCTCATACCGAGTGACTTCTTTCTGTATCCTCACAGTAGTATTTAGGATCATTTTAGAGGTGTAGGGACGTAGTTAGATTAGGGGATGGACCGTGAGGTCATTCTGAAGGTGACGAGAAATCAAACAATTAGACAGTTTAATGGCAAAGAGCACAATTTCGCAGCTAAGCGATGTCTGTAAGGTTAACATGAAAAAAATGCGTTTGTTTATATTGCTGTGTGTAGGAAACATGTCTATACTGATTTGTTTTGCAGCTGGGATAGTTTTAAATGGTCGATAGGATAGTGTTGAGAAAAGAATTTTCCAAGTGATGTACAAATATCTGTTAACAACGTGTCTCGTGTTAATGCTTCTTTGTTTTTCTTTCTGTAAAGGCGATAATGGGAGGAATAAAAGGATACATATGCAAAAGACACAAGCGTACGATACTTCGAACCAGATGTGAAACTTGGAAGGTAAATTTGCAGACATTTTTCGTGCTCGATCTTTCCAATGATTATGTAATGTCGTTTTTGAAAAGTAACGCTACGAACGCAGTCCGTTTGCTTCCGATCGAGCACTTCTTCTTTTGTTTGTGTTTCACTTGGAATTGCTATTTGTTCCGTGCAATGTTAAGATCCGTGAGTTTACCGGTTAGGACGTTGAGACGTAAGCGTGGGATTTTTCCGTGTCTTTTGCTTCGAAATTTATATCTTTTCGAAAGTTCTTTCTCCATTTTAAGACTGCAAATACCTCTTCCGAGGAACTTTGCAAACACGAGTATCCGTTTTCCTACCAAACAGTAGGAGAGTTACATTTTCTGCGATTACCAATGTATATTTTATTGTTGTCGTCGGATATCTTACGAGATTTCAAGCTAAACCATCATTTTTCCCCAAGAAATTATCCTCTGTAATTGCATTTCTTTCATCAAATTTTTATTTAACATATTAAATGCTTTGTCAGCCATTTGAGAAAGTTTCAGATAAAGTTTGTTTTGACCTTTACAGGATAATATTAACGTATTTATTGACATACTCTACATTGAACTACTATATAAACGTATGGGTACTGAATATATATCTATCTTTGACTTTTATTTTTCTACTCTGTAAAAATGTAATTTTAATAGGAAAAATTTCACATCAACAGAAATGACGAAGGACGCCAAATGTGGCCTGCATCCAACGTGATGAGTTTTTGTAACACTTTGTTTTTGCTTTCGTAGATAGCACGTTTACAAATATTAAAAATACAATTTTATTACTTTCTATGCTCGCCACAAGTTGCCTGGTTCGTCATACTAAAGTGAAGCTTTCACTATAAAAATTACATTTTTATATAGCAACATCTTTAACCCTTTGCGTACTAGTGACGCATATACATATCTGGCCTGAGAAAAAATTCGATTAGAATCTATTCTCGCAAGTATGCGCGATTGAAGTTTAAAAATTGAAATATAACCGTTGGAATATGATTACTCAAATAGTAGTTTCTAATTTTCTAATTTTCTACTTCAACGGCGATTTTGAACCGCCAAGTGAATGATTATCTCTCAATACTCAAAAATATCTCTGTCCGCAAAGCGTTAAAGATAAAAATAACAATACTTTTATCTATCATATAGTACAGCCTTTTAATACCAAATATGTTAGCCAATATGTATGTATTATAGTTCAAAATTCACAACAAGTTTCACCTTGAGGAGCTTCGACTACCTGTAATCCCCATGACCGATTATTTACTGAATAAGAAGCTTAACTTAATTTGCAAATAGTTAATTCTAAAGAAAGTTTGTGACCTTCAAGAATTACATCATAGCAGTTCACAAAGTTAGATAAACAATTTCAAAGTATAGAGATATAGATGTATGTCGTGTCACCTTAAAGTCGTAAAGTCCCAGAGGGTTAAATAGGGCTCTGAACTTTCTCGCGAAAGCTTCATACTTGCATCGTGAATGACGATGAAAACAAAACTCCTCCTTCCCGAAAGTGGAGTCGTTCATTGGCCGTAGTAAGGGGTTCTTGTCCAAATACTGACTCATTGTGACAACAGTGGATCACCACTGCCATTCTCATCTATGTCATCGTGCCGAACGGGGTCGAAAGCTCAGCTGATTGCTCCGTACCTCGGAGGGACTACAACTTGTTTATTGGCACGTTTAAGAAGACAGTTTCCTTTTTTTTAAATTGCTTTCATCCATAGATATAGAGTTAGTTATTTTACTTTTCCATGGTACAGATTCTAGCACTTCAAATTGTTCATATGTACAATTTGATAATGGGTTAATAAATAATAGTAAAATTTGGTAATTGGTGAACAGGTCTTGATAAATGTTCATAGGCAAAATGATCGTGGCAGGTGAGATTTAATTGTAGAATATTAATGATAATAGATAAATAGGCAGTGTGTTCAAAGCTATTATTTTTATATATATTTTATTGTTCAGTCAGTTGAGAACTATGGTGTTAATGAAGTTATTGGCTTGATGTGCTGATTAGTGGACCCACATTTAAATTTGAATTTCCTCTAATTTATCATTTAATCTATTATAGTCTCATTTGAAACCTAGTTGTAACTGTAGATTCTACGTAAAATTGACTACACTTATTAACACATTGACTGCCATGGGGGTCACCGATGACCGGCGCTGTTGAATTCAATGAAATTTTATGTGTCTTTCATATTGCAATATTTATGAATTTTCGGAGATACCGAATATTTAAATATTAGCGTTAAAAAGATGAAAGTCTGCCGAATATCTATCTGAATTTCAAACGTTTCTGTTTTAGAAAGATGTAAATTTAACGGGAAAAGTTTCACTTCAATAGAAATGATGAAACTACCGAAATATCGGTGGCGTTCGACATGTTAAAATCAAAAATATGGAGTAATAAAATGCATAAGTAATTATAATATAGCAAAGTATTAAAGCGTAAAAAATAAATATCGAATTACTCGTTCAATTTGAAATCACCACTTGGCGTGTCTTCCAGCGTGGTTTATTCATAGCGATTAATTTCAGGCAGAAGAACAAAGTAGGATGAACGTGCAAATAAAGCGAACACAGTCAATAGTTTATTTACGATCGATTTAAAATATTACAGAATTAACAGGTTGTGTAGTATACGATTTTAAAGTTCAAACGTAGATTCATGATTACAATATCGAGTAAACATTCAATAAAGGGAGCGTAACAACATTAAATTAATTCGACGAGATCCTCGGAACGCAAGAGGGGTATGCAAGGGATTGTTAGGGTGGCTCTAGGGTGAGAATTATGTACGTCGGCTTACAATAATATACGTACTAATGCCATGCAAAGTGGGGATCCTGCTCGGTTATTTCATGGTTGGTGAAAACACTCGATACTGTTTTCTTTCGCTTCTAAGGAAGCGTCTTCATTTTTTCCGCCCGCAAAAGGAAACGAAATCGAGGGCGGAAAAGATACAATATTGTTTTAACATCGTCCGCCCTGTTCACCTTTTTAAAGAAGCTTTTAGAAAGGCTTAAATACTTTTAAGACTTTCAAGCTTCTTCTACCATTTTTCATATATTATTATACTATTTTACTACAATTCTGCACAGTACTTGGACTCTAACACTATTTTACTATAATTCTGCACAGTACTTGGACTCTAGCACTACTTTACTATAACTGTGCACAGTACTTGGACTCTAGCACTATTTTACTATAATTCTCCACAGTACTTAGATTCTAACACTATTTTACTATGATTCTGCACAGTACTTGGACTCTAGCACTACTTTACTATAACTGTGCAAAGTACTTGGACTCTAGCACTACTTTACTATAACTGTGCACAGTACTTGGACTCTAGCACTACTTTACTATAACTGTGCACTGTACTTGGAGTCTAGCACTATTTTACTATAATCCTGGACAGTACTTAGACTCTAGCACTATTTTATTATAATTCTGCACAGTTCTTGGACTCTACCACTATTTTACTATAATTCTGCACAGTACTTGGACTCTAGCACTCCTTTACTATAACTGTGCAAAGTACTTGGACTGTAGCACTATTTTACTATTATCCTGAACACTACTTAGACTCTAGCACTATTTTACTCTAATTCTGCACAGTAGGTACTTAGCCTCTAGCATTATATTACTATAATTCTGCACAATACTTGGACTCTCGTATAATGCTGTTAATATGCACAGTATTATTATAATTCGAGTTATCCGATATTGTACTGTACAGGATTTTTCTCCCCTAATGCGCCTAATCTGAAACAACATATTACAAATTATTATTGCCACACCAAATCAGATAATTCTTGCATTTATTATCTGTCGCGTTGTACGGAGAATCACATTATATGAAGACAGCAATCTCACTATTTTTGCCGTTTAACAGAAATTCGCGTTACACGACAGTTTACTATATAAATTAGCGATTAATAGAATTACGTAGAACATCCTAACAAACTTACAATTAGAGTCGCAATCCGCAAGATCTAACCGTGCCCGATCCAAATGGAGCACCAGATTTCTTTATTATCGTCATAATTGAAACAATGTCTGGACCGATTGTAAATCAGAATCGATCAGAGGCACTGAAAAAAAAGGTCAGACCGAATGCTCATTACTAACCGACTCATCGGCGTCACGGTCAAACATTACGTTTTTCCTCGTCGAATGTAAATGTAGGCAATATCGCAATGTTGGCACCAATGGTCGACGCTCGAGTGACTGGTGCTGATTGATGTTGCCATGTTTGGCCAGAGGGTTGTTTCTCCGCTCCGCAGCAGCCCCCAGCGGACCCAATAAGCACCTCACGCATACACCCCTACAATCTACACGTTCGACATCCACCTACGCCTAACATTCCTGAAGGAAGTGGAGCCATTGTTTACACTAGCTGCAGCCCGTCTGTCGCGATACCTCTTTCGCCCTTCCTCCGGCTCGTCCCTTGGGAGAAACTAGCTTTAAATCGCCCTCACCCTCTGCGATGCCCTCGCAGAACGAACCGCGTCAATTTATTGTACTCCAATTGCATTCGTCTTTAAATCGATCCTTGCTGTCTGCTCTTACTCGTTTGTTCGATGTTTCACAGAGATATTCTGAATATTCGATTTCATCTTTGGAATGGTGATTAATCGGAATTTTTTTGGTAGATTTTATCATCTTGAAAAGTTTTGATATCATTGGGTTCATCTTTCGAGGAAGGATTTAAATTAAGTATAAGTTTGGATTATTATGGACGTTTTATTTTGTAGTTTGTCTTTGCTATAGGTGTTTTGCCTAGAATTTTCAGTTTTGGGAGAGTTCTGAATCACGAAGGTTTTAAGGAATAATAATTTAAGAAAAATCAGTTAGGTAAAATAGGTGTTTGAATTTGGTATCACTAATTAGATCTGTGACAGTTATGCGTTAAATGAGTGACCAATGATAGAGAATGTCGTGAAATTAAATTTATTTAGCTCCAGAAAATTAAAATAATTCGGACCGCAAAGTGCTAATGATTACAACTATATCAAAAGCTTCAAGAAAATTGTATATCAACGGCTTTGAGTTAACCCATTACCTCCCATGATCTTCATTTGGGGACTTATTCGTTTTCGAAGTCTGTTAGCAATTTAAATATTTGATTTTTGAGATTTAATGTGTTTAAATAGCCTCCTTTAGTTGTACTTTTAAGAAATTGTATTCGTGAATTATTTTTATTTGTACACAATGGCAATACTTCTTCTAGAGACAATCAAACCGAGAAAAATTTGTCAGGGAATGGGTTAAGTAGGGTTGAGGTAGGTTACGACGTTGATGCACTTCTTTCGACGCCGTTGTTTCTTCGGTAGCATTCGGAACGGATATCTGTATAGTTGGAAATTCAGACAGACAAAAAGGGGATGGTTGAGAGCAATAATAGGTAGATTCTCTATGTAAATTCACGCACTATGGAGAGTTGGAAATATGAGCCGAGTACTACAGTTCCCGGTAAACAGGATTGTTTATTCAATCGCTACTGCGCCTCCACTTAACCAGACCGTGCGCTCGTCGGTACAAATCCCTTTCCTTGATCTTTCTCTCTCTCTCTCTCTCTCTCTTCCCCTTTCTCTCTTTCAATCTGCATTATTCCGTCGCGAACCGAACACGTCTGACGAGACAAAAGAATTCCAACAGGTTTTAACACTTCGATCGCCGAAAGCAATTAATTGCACGAATCATTGCGTTCGAAAAATGCGGTGCCATAAATGAATCACAGATTTCCCTGTTCTACCATCGCCTCAGTTAACAATACAAAGTAGAAGTAACACAGTAATTCAAATTATTTAGTAATCTTTCAATCTTACAATTAAGAATTCATTTTGACATCATCTATTAATTTCAATTTTCTTCTTTTGTGTTTCCTGACTTTAGATTCTGCGATCAGTTTATCTAGAAGCTACAGTTTCATGTGAATTTTAAATATCAAGGGTATGCCACATTATGTGAAAGCTTAGAATAAATTATACAGAGACAACCGAGCCTTTAACCTCTTGCCTTATGACTTTACTTTGTGACCGAACGTGCAATAATTCAGAATTAATTGTAGGAATAATAATCTATCACTGATTTCCGATATGCCGGTATAAATTAACGCAATACTAATATCATAAAACTAATTTCAACGTCTTCTGTGCTACTGATATTTTCAATTTAACAGTTTTTGGAAAACTTCAACATTTTCTATGCCATTTATCACATCACGTGTGCCACGCGTAATTGTAAGTCAAGGGGTTAATTAATTTTCTATTAACCATGAGATACCCCAAAAACAATGAGCTATCGATAGTTTCCGAAAGAACGCAATAATTTCAGAAATATAATTTTCTTCGTCCCAATATTAATTACCAAATTATATTTCCAACAAATTAGCGCATATTTCTTCACACTGAACACATAAACTTCCTCCACCATCCCTTAATTTCAATTTGCTCGTGCAATAAAGTCTATTTGTTCTTCAAAATGAAAGAAATTCTGTTCAAATTTTGCCACGAAAGGTCAATAGGCCGATCAACGTCATCAAGATGATCATTCGCACAGCAAAATTCGTAGGACGTAAATCCCGTGAGTAAGTTAAAATCGAATTAAAATTACTCGGGCCAACGAGCGAACCGAGCGAGCATTAAAAGCGAAACGGCTCGCGTTGACGCGGTTCGCGTTGCCGTTCTCCACGATCCTCTCTCTTGCCTCCGCGTCCTGAAAATGCATTAATTATACGAATGCGGACGTGTTCGCGGCACAGGAATATTTTAATCTACTTAAAAAGCCATCCGTTTGAAAGTAATTATCGCGATGAAATTAAAATGTCAACCGGCGGCGCGCGTATGTTTGTGTTTTGTGATCGCCCGCGTCCTGTTTACCTGCAAATCTAACTAATCTAAATGGTAATGCGACAGAATTACGATACACGACTCGCAATTCTCTCTCATTCTCTCTTCTTTCTGTTCTCCACTCCTCTCTACGATTCACGTTTCAACATCCCCCGCACGCCTCCTCGTTTCATCGTCCGTTTGCCCGCATTTCGTTCGAATCCAACGGTTACGTCATCGTTGCCTCATTACTGGCGCGCTTTTAATGAATCTCGACCAACAACGCTGGAAAATTCGCCATTTTAAAGCGTTCAACGTTTTACAACCTGGAATTGCATCCGTTATCGTCAGACTATCGAATTTTACTCGACGACTGGTGATTATGTTTGAAAAATGAATCTCAGAGGAAAGAGGGAAAAAAATGTGAGAATTATATCGTGGTGATTTAATTGACGTATTTACTCGTCGAGATAGTATCACGGTTGTATTTAAATTGCAATGAATCCGTGCGAAGAGAAAACGGCTCAAATCCGTTGAAAAACGTCGAGCTTAATTTGTTTCTCTCTTTTTTTTATTTCGTCTACTCTGTGTGCTTCGGGCCTCTGTAAAGTGTAAGCAAGCTCGAAAATGTTCTTCTATTCTGCACTTGTCGAGTCATTTTACAAGTGCAACACAAACCGTGTGCAAACGAGGTCGAACGAATGCCGCCTCCTCGTCTTCCTACCAACGGAACTCCCGATGCTTCCCTTCGAAGAATGCTACGCGCATCGGGAACCGCAGCCAATTTCAATATTTGAGGAAACTCGGGTGACGGGAGCTCCGCAAAATTTGCAGGTAAAAGGCGAAAATGTCCGTACTGATTTAACGAGCCCTTTAAGCGACCTCTGAAGAGACTTTGTTCACTGCGGGGCAAACTGCTTCGACTAACACGTAATTGCGAACGATAACACGTACAGAATGTATCGGTATCGAGGCGTGCCTTCTACGAAGCGATTTCACTGTAGATTTCGTTAAACTATTTTCTACTTTCCTAACTTAAAATACAATTTTCATTCAGCTTCGTAAGTTACTACGAAATTAACCGTTTGAGTCCCAGGGGGTATTGAAAAAACACTGACGAAGAATCCCAAACAGCGCAACCGCGCTTTCTCTAAATGAGAATTTTTTTTATGCCAAAAAATTCCAATCGTCGCGATAGCATTTCTTCTGTTTCATTTTCTGCACATATAAGATGTGTTCGCTCCGCCACATAAATGTGAGTTTATATATATTTCAAGTTTCGTGCGATACAAATTTATTGAGAAGATAACAATGAAATACAAAGCGTTTTATTTTGTAATATTCTTATTAATATTCTTATTAATATTATAGTATTATTCTACCTATTGTAAAATGTGTTATTTACATTAAAAGAAGAAGCTGTGTGATGTACTTGCTTCGATAAATCTGACCACGCGACTTCGACAGTCGTTGACGCACCGTCAGTTGTCCACAACGCTCGAAATGTGCTGGCTTTTCTCCACATAAAATCTGAACAGCGCGAAAGCCCAACTTGGGACCCAAACGGTTAAAATCTAAGCAACCTAAATTAACTCAAGTATACAATACCTTCCATATTTCTATGAAAGAAGTTAAATTTGTTCGAGCCACCCCTTTAAAAGAATGGTCCTCGAATGGCTGACGAAAAACATCGAAACAAGGTGATTTCTTTGACCAACGATACGAGAGACTATCAGACTCGAAATAGTTTCGTTGAATAAGCAAAAGCGCGAGCACACCGGGGGTGGAGCTGCGGGTCCAGCGATCGACCGCGTGAAATCGACCACCTCGCGCTACTTGTGCACCCACCGTGGCATCGCCACCCCATGGGCAGCGTCCACCATCCAGCATCCAGCATCCAGCATCCACCGACCGTTCCCACCCCCGTTCGTTCCGCCATCCACCCTCGTGCTCGTTGTATTATCGTACGACCGCACAGGCTAGCCCCTACATCGTCAACATGTCCGGGACAACCAGACGCGGCAGCGCGCGCGCGTGTGCGCCCTCGCGCAATCTACACCCGCGCTTTCAACCCCCTACACGTTAAACGTTCATGTGCCACAGTCTATATACAGGAACGCGTACATCAACGCGGAAAGGAGATACAGACAGACAGAGAGAATGAGAGGAAGAGAGAGAGAAAGAGAGAGAACAAGAGTGACTACACCACCACGAGAGGCAGTATCGGACGATGTAGTACATCGGTGTGTGACGTGATTAAACCGCCCTCCACCGGTACCTCCTACCATTGCTTTCCGCCCCCGACAACTACTGGCGGCCAACATGGCCGCCGCTAATTAGCGCCTAATTATTATTTATTGCATTGGACGCGACCGGCTCTCGAGGCTGCACCGACACCACCGACTGTCGCGACACACCGCGTAATATAACTGGCACTACTCTCCACCTCGTTGCCCTCGGCCCTCGGGCAAAAAGCCAATCGGGCTACGTTACGATCCGCATACGCCCGAAATCAATCTGGTTTGTCACAGTGCTTTTAACGATCATTTTCTGCTTTGATCGCACCGAAGGTGAACAACGACCCTTTATCGAGAAAAAAAAGGAATGGAGAACGGTCGGAAGGATGCGAAAGGGACAAGGATTTTGCAATGTCGCTGCGGACTGGGAAATATTAATGATATGTTTTGAGGATGAAAGTTGCAAAATGTATTAGCTTGATGTTTAACGGGGAACGATGTTGTAGAGAAAATAACACGATGTCTGGAAAGGATGCTAGGATAATTACGATCCGCGTGTGCTGGAAATCAATGTGGTTTATCACAGTGCTTTTGAGGATCATTTTCTGCTTTGATCGCACCGAAGGTGAACAACTACCCTTTATCGAGAAAAAAAAGGACTGGAGAACGGTCGGAGGGATGCGAAAGGGACAAGGATTTTGCGATGTTGCTGCGGACTGGGAAATATTAATGATATGTTATGAGGATGAAAGTTGCAAAATGTAGTAGCTTGATGTTTAACGGGGAACGAGGTTGTAGAGAAAATAACACGATGTCTGGAAAGGATGCTAGGATAATTACGATCCGCGTTTGCTGGAAATCAATCTGGTTTATCACAGTGCTTTTGAGGATCATTTTCTGCTTTGATCGCACCGAAGGTGAACAACTACCCTTTATCGAGAAAAAAAAAGGAATGGAGAACGGTCGGAGGGATGCGAAAGGGACAAGGATTTTGCAATGTTGCTGCGGACTGGGAAATATTAATGATATGTTATGAGGATGAAAGTTTCAAAATGTATTAGTTTTATGTTTAACGGGGAACGATGTTGTAGAGAAAATGACACGCTGTCTGGAAAGGATGGTAGGATAGTTAAATGAGAATTTGTTTGCAATGGGACGCATCGAAGATTCTTTATCGGATTCAACGGCGAGGAGGAAAGTGGAATAATTTTTTATTCGCGGAATAACCCGACGGAGGCCGCGATCGTACGGATGGTGGGAAAAGAAGGTGGGGGAGGCGAACGGAGTTGAGTTGAGTTGCGGCCGGATCGGTTGAGTTAAGTCGGGTCAGGTCGAGTCGAGCAGAGGTACCAACAGGGCGGTCGCAAATATTGGTATTTGGCAAAGACTATCCTTGATCCGTGTCTCTCTTTCTCTTTCTCTTTCTCTTTCTCTACACTTCCTTGTCATCTCGGGCGCCCCCGCCGTGCATTCTCTCACTTCTGAGGGTCTCTCTTTCCCTCGGTACTATCTCTCTTTTCACACGGCACCGTTCTACGAACAACCCCTTCTGCCAATAACGCGAGGATGAGACGCTGCCCATCGTCGTTCCGACGTCCCGCTTCTTTCGAACCGGCGCGGCTCCAACATGCAGTTTCACGCCTCTTTCTTCTATGCACTTGAATGCATGGTAAAATTTTATTCTTTTTACTTTTTGCTAATTAATATTGCAAAAATTTCCACTTTTCTTCCTTTTTCTACTATCTCTACAATTTCCCGGGTGTCTGTTTGAAATCAAACTTTCAATCTTCATTGTCCTATGCAGACATATACTGGTGTAGCGAAATTTTGTCCTATGCATCTGACTGTTAGGGAAAATAATGAAAAATGCAAAAATCAATAGACTGCAATTCTCGTTGTCAGTTATCACGTAGCTCTAGCAAGTCCTATATAATTCCACGTCATAGAAGGTTTGAAACAGGTTGCAATTCCTGACCTGGCATTGCGCTATAAGAACTGCCGAGAATAATAAAAATTGCAATTCTCGTTAACAGTTATCACGTAGCTCTAGCAAGTCATATACAATTCCACGTCACAGAAGTTTTGAAATAGGTTGAAATTCCTGACCTGCCATTGTGCTATGAGTTCTGTCCAGAATAATAAAAATTGCAATTCTCGTTGACAGTTATCACGAAGCTCTAGCAAATCACATGCTATTTTAGATCATAGGTGTAGAAATTTCAAAACAGGTTGCAATTCCTGACCTGACATTCTGCTGCGAGTTGTGCCGAGAATAATAAAAATTGCAATTCTCGTTAACAGTTATCACGTAGCTCTAGCAAGTCATATACAATTCCACGTCACAGAAGTTTTGAAATAGGTTGAAATTCCTGACCTGCCATTGTGCTATGAGTTCTGTCCAGAATAATAAAAATTGCAATTATCGTTGTCAGTGATCACGTAGCTCTAGCAAATCATGTACAATTCCACATCATAGAAGCTTTAAAACAGGTTACAATTCCTGACCTGGCATTGTGCTACGAGAGCTATCGAGAATAATAAGTACAAATGCTTCGTATCCTCTCGATGGGCAAAGTATTCTCGAACGCAATTTTTGCAGATGATTGCACAACGGTGAACGTAGTACTTCCGGTGCGCACCGGCATTTGTGGATTTTTAAATGGAAAATTCGAAAGCCGTCGATGTTCTCGTTCGCAAATCGCTCCCAATGCTCGCTGCCGCTGCTGAGCAAACGTATTCTAATATTTACTTCATAAAACGTAAAAATGACAAACTAAACATTATATGTTAAAAAACTGCCGTCGAACGGGCCATTCGTATTTTCGACTAAACGTTAACCCGACGCTCCGACTGCGAATTCGCGGCGTGCACATATCCACGTGCAAACATTTACGCGTGAGTCGAGTGATGCTTGAATTCGGAAAAAAATTCGAAAGTGATTGCATACCCTTCGAAATCGTAAGACACGCTCGTAAAACACTCCGGAAATGGCAGTTGAGAAATTTCGTTTGCGTCGGGAGTTTCGCGAAATTTTGACGCTTATGAAATATCGCCGCCGTGAATTCTTTCACTCCTTTTTTTTTTTTTTTTTGAAATTCTATCTGTAATTTTATAGAGTTACACGTGGAAGCTTGCAGCTTTTTCATCGAATTTTTCATTGTCTTTCAAACGTAGGAGGCTAACGGACAAATATTTGCAGGATTGAATTATTTCTTTTTTTAATATCATTCCTTTAATTTTATAAAATTATAAGTAGAATTTCTGACGTTAAATTTTATCCAATTTTGCTGCAGTTTCAAGTGTCTCGCTACAAATGTTAAAACATTACACGATAATATAATATTCACTGTCGTGATATTAATTTATGAAACCATCACCGGTCGTAATATCTCTGATAGGAGTATTCAGGAAAAATTCCCACGCTTATGCACCTTTTCAATTGGTCAGACATAACCGTGAGTTTCCATAGGCGTTAATGTTTGCTCAGGCAGGAACGCTATCGCATTCTCAGTACCGGAAAATCTACCAGATAGTCTTCTCCAGCCTCGGTTTCAGTTATGTGCGTGTGCACCAGTGCATCCTGCTTACCTTTAAGTAGTTTTCACACTTAAATCACAGTTCAATCGGTGTTTCAAATAATTGCTAAAAGATTATATCGTCCCGAGGTCGTAAAGAAGCGAGAAAGAGCAAAGAAACTTTATGAAAATGAAAATATGCATAACAATTTCCTTTTCTGCCTCTTTCTTTCTTCTATATTTCTCCAAATATTTGAAATACTCTAATCATTTTTAGGACCAACCATTTGTGGGTTCTCAACCACCAAAACAGTGTTTCCTTAAGAAAAAAACTAAAAGGAAAACTGTTTGAAAAATGTTCAGCTTTGAAATTTCACAAGATCTGTAAAATTTCTCATATTACTTCTCAAATTTCTTATATAAATCTCATATTAACCCTTCGCCTTACAATGACGTGTGGTACACGTGACGCAGTAAATGGAACAGAAAATTTTTAAGTTTTCCAAAAACTGTTAGATTGAAAATATCATTGAGTCAGCAGACGTTGACAACACAAGGAAATCAGTGACAAATTATTATTCCAACAATTAATTCTGAGTTAATACGTGTTCGATCACAAAAGAAATTGTGAGGCAAGGGATTAAAGTTATCATTTTCGAGACAGTTATATAATTCTTACATTCATGAAAAGTAGTAACACTTTATTAGCAAGTCAATTTCAATCGGGCCATAAGCTTGTAAATTTTACCATTAAGTCAAAGTTATTATCTCTGGCGCGGTTATATAATTAAATTTCAGTCCCCAACGCGTCTGAAAATACTGAGAATGAGAAAGTACGAAGGATAATATACGACTTATAATTTAACATCCGTAAAATTTTGCACTTTCTCGACAAAACGGTGATTCTCTGTGAACGTGACTTAAAGTCGCGTTAAAGGAACGAAGTTTGGCGTGGCAAGGCAGCGATACACCCAGGGTACACAGAGAAAGCACCGCGGTGCAAAGCAAACGTGCGACTACTAAGGCTAATCTCAAAAATGATAACACCAAGATAACGTCGGTCCTGATGTCAGACGTTGCGTATCACAAGAAACGCCTTGTTACCTGGTTCACGTAATCCATTTAACGTTGTAATAATGAAATCTTAACACCCTCGAACTTGAAGAACCACGAGAATTTCTCTTATTTCTTGTTGAATGAAGAAACACGATTTGTCAAGTAATTCCATGACAATCTCACGCTGCTAAATCATCCGCGAATTAAAATAACACTTCCGTCATGCCACTGGATTTACATGATAGACAATTTTTGGAATTAGCAATAAGCTAAACGTGGAATTCTGCGATGTCACTTTCAGCTGCGAGAAAGCATTGTGCAAAACCTGCGGTTTAAAAGGAGAATTTTTATGGACATTTCATTTTTATGAGTTAAGGATACTTCCATGTCCCCTGATTATGACTTCTGTATGTTTAATGTATTAATACGATTTTCGCTGACGCAGTGAACTTGCACTTTGGAAGAATTATTGGACTTTCTTAAAAATTCTGTATTTTGCTGTGAAATTTTTAAGAAATACACGTCTTATATTACAAACACTTGAAATACACTTCACAAATTTGTCATATCAACAGAAATATTAAGTAAACTATCGTTTCAGGAGTTGTGCTAAATATTTTGAACATTTATACTGGTTCTCATTCGTTCTATCCTAACCTGAAGTAACTTTTGACTATCAAACCCTTATCTAATAGCGATAACGTGTTACAAATATAAAGATCGAATAGTATTGTAATTTTCATCTAATATTCCATCTACTTCACCTTATAACAAAGTGTAGAAAATTGACTCGATCTCAAAACAAGACAGTCATAATACTGTTACATACATACATTCTCATTTGTTCTATTCTAACCTGAAGTAACTTTTGACTATCAAATCTGTATCTAACACCTTGCGATAACGTGTGACAAGTATAAAGATCGAATAGTATTGTAATTTTCATCTAATATTTCATCTACTCTTACTTCACCTTATAACAAAGTGTATAAAATTGACTCGATCTCAAAACAAGACAGTCACAACACTGTTACATACATTTACAAGTGAAAACGTAGCCACAGTATAGTTCGACACCTAAAAGCTGGCTACCCGAGTCGAAAATTTCAGCCCAAAATCCTCCTAAATTACCAAATAACTTAGGATATTTAGCTTGAATATGGAAAAATATGTTACATATGAAAGAATGCAAATTTTAATTCCACAATCGCCCTACACTTGTTACTTTTTGCCACTTTTACCTAGTTTAGGAGCAATTTGGGCTTCATACAGCCCAAAATAATCCTCAGCGTTCTATAATGAGGAGCTTTAGAATTGGATTGGAATTGGAGTGGAATGATCGAGGTCTAAAAAAATTCTCGATATACTAAAAATTAATTTGCTTTAGGAGATTTAGAATTTATATGGAATAAAATGATAATTTAATTCCAACTTGCTCATGAAAGCCCTATTTTTATAATATGAGTCGACAGACATGGAACTTCTGAAATATTTTTAGGGGATGTCAGATTAAATTGGAATAAAAATTTTACCTGATCAGTCCATATAACTCCTAAAAATCATATTTACAGGACTTTGAGGCGCGTAGACACACTAGTTGAGGATTTTGATGTTCAAAATGGTATACATAATTAAGCGGCAAATGAGAGATCAAAAGAATCTAGGATTTGAAGTTTCTTTTTAGGCTGGACTTTTCGACTCGGGTAGGGAGCGGCGGAACCTCTCGTTTTCAAACGCCTGTTCCCGCCATTTTGTTTTTGAAATTTCCAAATCCGATCTCCTGGATTAAACACTCTGAATAGACATTTACTTGAGACGACTGAATTTGATGATTCCAAAAACGAAAATACAGGAACAAGCGGATAAAAAACGAAAGGTTTCGCCACTTCTTAGCCATCGCTCAGTTGTCGGACTATAGTACCGTGACTATCGATTCCTCCCGATTATTCCCGTTTATAGCCAATTACATCTCACTAAATCCTACGACTTCACATAATTCCGTCATCAGAGCGATCAGAACAGCAGTACTTCCTAAAATTGGTCCACCATGTCGAGCAATCCTCACGAACCATTCTCCGATCGTTGTTGATGGCGCAACATTTATTCACGTTAACGAGAGCCGATTAAAACTCGAAACGAATTGGGGAACGTGTCGGAGTGTCGTGAGCATAGAAACGAGAGCTTCTACAGCCGGCAATATATCACGCTTGACGCCAATAGGAGGAGCGACCTCCGTAACAATAAAGCGCCTAATTAGTCGGACACGAGACGACGTGGGCTCGCTCTTTGTTGAACAACCCTTAACATATACTTAGCCCCTCGACTGACCTACAATGACACCCATTGAATAATTTTGGCGGAGCGATTATCGCGCTTCAAGATCGACGACCTCCGACACAATGCATTTTTGTTTCCACTAGGTTCTAACGTCCGATAGAAAACGGACATTTGGATATTTTTTTCGTTTCTTTCTTACAACACAATTTCACCCTTTGCGATGATATGGTAGATCACAGTTTTTTTTCCCTTAAGTCTTCTATTAACTTTGTTTCGAATTTGAAATTTGACAATATTGTGTCCTTTGCAATTAGAAATATTCATAAATAACAAATTCACATGACACAAATTAGAAAATTAACTAGACTATATATACATGTATATATTTAAAAAATAGGAGAATATTGATCTGTGTAATAGTAATAATAATAGTAATGATAATAATGATATTAACACCATTTCTTTTGTGATTAAATGTGTAATAACTATGAATTAATTACTAAAATAATAATCTTGTCCCTAATTTCGGATATAGTAAATGACTTAACGTAATATTGAATATCATAGAATTAATTTTATTTTATCAGGACGCACTGATATTTTTGATAAAATAATTTTTCGAGCACTTCAAAATTGACTAGCCCATTTCTCTTGTCACGAGTTGCACTCGTTATTGTAATGCAAGTGGTTAAAAATGGTATTAAAAATGGTATTAAAGGTTTTGAAACCTGATTGGCTTACACAGAGAACAGAGTAGTACCTATATAAAACGTGAACTCGAGATATCAAGCTAGTGCTTACGCGATCCCTTTTTCTAATTGCAAGATTCTTTTTAACCCCTCGCCTTACAATGACGTGTGGCAGACGTAACGCGGTAAATGGAAAAAAAAATTTTACATTTTCCAAAAATTATTGAATTAAAAATATCAGTAGATCAGGAGACCTTGAAATTAATTTTATGCTATTAATATTACCTTAAATTATATCGATATATTAGAAGTCATTGATAGATTATTATTTCAACAATTATAATTCTGAGTTTATTACGTGTTCGGTCATAAAAGAAATTGTAAGGCAAGGGGTTAAAGGGTCACTATACCTCAAACACCCAGCTGTCCATCAGTACCATCATCCCTTCCAGTTATTATCGCATAAAAGGAACAACCCAATATACAGAATTTCAGAAAGTTAGTTAACGAAAACTAGACAGAATAATTCCCACATAAGTAATTAGCCGCGCCAGGTTAAACAAAAAATTGAAAACAGCAAAATACGATTCTAATCTAAGTTTCATTATATAAATACCGCCATCAAGTTAAACCCCTTGCATATAAAACCCATTCGTAATTACCGACTTGACGACACAACAGCGTTCAAATTTGTCCTTCCGCAAGTACTCATCGTCAAACCGGAAACGGATCCTCCCGCTTTCGTGAGGTGACACGTGTCGAGATCAACGCAACGCACGTCAGAGCCCATGAAAAATCGTTCATATCTCGTACGAATCGGAAACACCTGCGGCACGCGTCCCAACGGTTACAACGTGCATTTAAAAAAAAAAGAAAGAAGAGAAACTTCCCTTATCCGAACGTCGACAGCGAAGCCTGAAGCACCGGTGGAGAACAAAGATTCCTACGCGGGAGGTCTCGCAGGAAGAAGGAGGAAGAAGAAGTCCCCTAAAAAGCGCCTGATTGCTGGGACAATGAACCTCAGGACGATCGGTAGGAATGAAAAGGCGACGTTCTCCAGCACGACTTTTCCCTTTTCGTCTAGCGGCTTAGATATATTCATGATGCACTTGCTAATTCGAATATTTCTACGTCGACGGCAGACAATGGGCCAGACGCGGATCGTGTCTTGACTTTATTCAAATGTTCCTCGAACGTTTTGTCTGCCTCTTCCTGGTGCGTTTGATAGGGTTTCCTCGGTGGACCATTAAAGTCTGTTGTTTGAGGTGTAGCTGATGTTACGATAACTGTGGATTTTTTATGGCGCCAGTACATGTATTTTGTTAACAACTTCTTGTATCATTGCTCTGTGTTTCGGATTTTGTTAGTGTTAGAATTACCAAGGAAGCTAACATGTTGAACCCCATAGAAGTCACCGGTGATCGGCGTTATTGAATTCGATGAAATTTCATGTGACTTTGAAATGACAATATTTACGAATTTTCTAATACATTGAATATTTCAACATTACCATTAACACCAGTATTTCGCTAGTTTCGTCATTTCTACTGAAGTGAAACTTTTTCTATTAAATTCGTATCTTTATAAAGCAAAAATTTGAAATATATTGATAGATATTTGACAGACTTTTATCTTTTTAACTCCAATATTTAAGTATTCATAAATATTGTAATTTAAAAGTTTTATAAAGTTTCATTCAATTCAATAGCGCCGGTTACCGGTGGTCCCCATGTATCCCAATTGTATCCTAATGCTATCTGCTTTGTAAAGATGTAATTTCAATAGAAAAAGTTTTACTTCAGTAAAAACGATGAAACCATCGAAATATCGGTGGCGTTCAAAGTGTTAACACTTTACCGACAGCTATTTTTTAACATCCTATCCACTTCTGATCGGTCATTTGCCCGCAAATATTTCCCCGATACTGATATCCCTTCGAAAATTGCAAAGTTCCTTCATTGAGTCCTTGGCACAGTTAATCGCAATGATAAATAATAATTAATTAATTGCCGTACCAACCAATTAATAAGTTAAAAGTCTAAAAGTGTTGAGCCCGAAAAGCCGTTTAATCGGCAACCGGTCGGTAAAGTGTTAAAATTACTGAATCTTCATTTTCTTTTTTTTTTTTAATGGTGAGGCACCTAACTTTGCTACTCCCTCGTCTTTCTATGACTATTTTGTAGATGTACAAATTTAAGAAGATGGATTTACAATTTTAAATATATTTTCAGTCATTCACGCATTTTCCAATCAGAGTTAATAATGACTCTACATCTTTAACCCTCATATAGCTAACGCTAACATTTGAATTCATCATTCACGTCCCCAGTTACATAATTTCAATTCACTCACCTAAAAACTTTGCCAGAACTATAGTTCCTGAATTCACTATCGCCTCGTTTCTGTCAATATCCCTGATTGAACGCGAAACGTATGATTAGTTCGTCGCTAATTGACCGTTCAGTCCGGTCGAGCATATGGCGGTCATCCGCAATTTGACAGGCACAGTTCGTCGTGCTTTGTCAGGTTTGGGCGTCGATTCGAAGCAGGGAAAGACTGAGTAGCTTTGACTGCCATTCTATTAGCCAACGCGCAATTTACGAACAAAAGGCCAGGTAATACAGGCTGCTGGTAATATCGAAGATATACCTATTCGTTGAGCCAACAATGCAGCTCCACTTTACGACGCGATACGAGCTTGAAATATTTATTTGCCTTTGCGTGAGCGAGGATAACGATTTTCAAAGAATTCGACCAGGCTTAATTTAACGATTGATCGTTATCCAGTACGACACTAATTTGAAGGTGTTGCTGCCTAGTTTTGTATACAGGAGGAAACAATTTGTACGAGGGCAATGTAATTATTTTTTCCACCGTCAAAGGTAGAGAAATAGGTCGTAAAGTGACAGCAGTTAAAAAAAATTTTTAACACCTTAAGGAGCAGTGTAATTTATATGAGATATATGTTTAGAATCGCTCATGTTTGAGCAAAATTGCTAAAAAAGTTCCAATTCTCCGTTAGCTCGAGACTGGTTTTTGTTGCATTGAATTTCCGCCCTAGGGTTGGTCCTTAAGGTGTTAACCCTCTGTAGTCTGAATGTTTTGTGGTGCCAGGAGACCAATTTCCATATAGCACAACTATAATAGAATGATAAACATACAATTTTAAATAAGAAGTTAAATCTGAATTTTAAACATTGAATTGTAAATAATTTCGTAATTTTCACGAGCTAAATTATAATATTTGGCAAAGTTCAAAAGTTGACTTTGAAGTATAGACGTTTAAATGTATCTTGCGTTATCTCAAAGTCATAGGGGTTAGTAGAGGGTTAATAATGTGTTGATTAGATAAAGGAACGATTTAATTATTTTAATTATGCAACTTCGTTGACTTCCAGCGACAAATTTTCTTCTCTCCTTCTTTTACAATATCTATCTAGCATATCCAAATACTTCAAATCAACCATAGATAATTCTACTATTAAATGTATCTACCTAATTAGTATATTCGTCACAAAAAACCTTGCAACGAAAAATTAAATGTTAAATCCACATCGTAAAGGTCGACAATGGGACCGAGAATACAAAGTACATTAATAGGATTGATAACAGGTGTCGGATGTCCAGGATTATGCCTCCGGAGACGATTGGTTATGCCGATTCTCGTCGATCTTCACCGCGCATCCGGTTTAGTCTCTCGCAAATCCTCGGTACGATTTTCCGCCGTCCAAATCGTTACGATGGAAACTCACCGGTCAGCTTTCGATTTTGATCCTCTGAAAGAGTAACCTCTGAAAAAGTAACCTCTGAACATAGTATCCGTATCTAATCGACGAATGGTCAACGAAACCTTCGAGAATTCTCAAGGTACGTCGGTGTACCTGTTCGGATCATCCCGAAACACTGGGAGGATTCGAATTTGAGAAACCTGCGCAACGTTTGAACCAGTTTCGCCTAACAGGATAGGAATCCTGGCAACGGAAGGTGAATTTCATGGGAAAAAATCTCGATGTATGGAACTTCTCCGCAATGTTCGTCGTCCTTTCTCCTCTCAGTTTCTCTTTGACTCGATAAAGAATAGCGGATTGAAAGTACGTTCAAAAATCTTCCAATATTCTCATGAAAAGATCCTCGTGATATTACCAACAAATTGTATATTTCATATGAAACTTAGAACTGGTGACATACTTTTGTAAATGTATATAAAACACATGATACAAGTTTGTAGTGAAATCAAAACAGGGGACAATTTAAAGATGATATTTTGTGTTGAGAGTTATCTTTCGTGTTTTTTGACTTTAGTCAATGGTTCTTCGTTGAGATTTCTTCTTTTTGGTGTCCATGATGGCGGTGGAGGTAGTTTTGGTCGCGGAACCGATCGAGTTTGCTTCCGGTCTTTACCACGGGACGTACTCCCCTGCTTTCTGGTTTTCGTACCTTTTTCCGTTTTCTTCTTCTTTCGTTCGGTCTTTTTCTTCGGAGTATTGCGGCGTGTCGTGCGAGCTTTGTAATCAGGATCGAACCTGTTTTCATTGAAGAACAAAAGCGTCGTTTTGTGAGATAAAACGATTACATCGATCGTCGTAAATGAGACGAGTCTCATGCAAAATAATTAATTTGATAGAAATTTGATATTAATGTATTATGTCGTACCTAAACTTGTTATTTTTCTTAGCAAGAATACCAAAATCGAGGCCACGGCGAAGAGCCACGGCTATTTGTCGTCGGAGGCCTTTTCCCGGTGCGATGTTATGCTTGTTGCTAATGTGCTCAAAGATTTCCCTCTCGGAAAAACCTTCTTGCGGTTGCTCGGTTCTCAGTAGGTCGTAAACGAGAACTGATTTGCGCACCATTTCCTCCGTCGTTGTTGATACTTAACGACTTAATTTTTAGAAAATTAAGAGTGCCAGGGAAAAGCGTAACATGAAGCGAGATGATGTGACAACTGTTTCATTGTCAGTCGGAATTTGGCTGGTAATGTGCGCGTCTGTATTCATGTTGGCTATAAATATTGAATTGATGCGATATTGGTTTTATATTAATGTCGATTTGTATGTGCTATGTTATTTTATTTGTCACATTTCCAACTGTGGGGACTTCGGAGAATCAGACTTTCTTGTAAGAGCAACAGATTTTCTACTCATCTCATTACAAAAAATCCAACGGCTGCTCTAAAATATTTACAAATCGAAAAAGGAATTTTAGCCTTTAGAAATTCGTTATTGTACAACGGAAATTAGAAATCGTACAAGTCAGACAGTGAATATTAAAACCTTGAACTCGAAGGCAGAAAGCAGATACCAGAAATTTGAAATTTCAAAAGTTAGAAAGTACATACCAGAAATTCGAAATTTCATTAGTTGGAAAGAATATAACAGAAATTTGAAATTTCAGAAATTAGGTGGATTTCAGAAATTAGAAGGTGGATTTCAGAAATTTAAAATTTCAGAAGGTGGAAAGTAGATATCAGAAATTTGAAATTTTAGAAGGTGGAAAGTAGATTTCAGAAATTTGAAATTTCAGAAGGTAGAAACTAGATATCAGAAATTTGAAATTTTAGAAGGTGGACAGTAGATTTCAGAAATTTGAGATTTAAGAAGTTAGGAAGTATATATCAGAAGTTTAAAATTTCAGAAATTAGAAAGTAGATATCAGAAATTAGAAATTTCAAAAGTGAGAAAATAGACATCAGAAATTTGAAATTTCAGAAGGTAGGAAGTATATATCAGAAATTAGAAAGTAGATATCAGAAATTCGAAATTTCAAAAGTTAGAAAGTAAATATTAGAAATTTGAAATTTCAGAAGATAGAAAGAAGATATCAGAAATTTGAAATTTCAGAAGGTGGAAAGTAGATTTCAGAATATTGAAATTTAAGAAGATAGAAAGTAGATATCAGAAATTTGAAATTTCGGAAATTAGAAGGTAGATTTCAGTAATCGGAAAGTAGATCAGAAATGAAATAAAATCGAGAAATAACTTCATAACTACATATCTCCCCATAATACACAAACTCCATCTCGAAGTGAGAAACGAACGACTCAAAATCACGGCATTAATTACCATCACAAATATCCATCCAAGTATCGTTTATCCTCGCACACGTCCCAACTGTCCCGAATTTTATTCCCGCGCAAACGTCGATATCTGACGACACTCCTTATCGTCAGCATATATCTAAGATTTCGTTCCGGTCCTCGGAACCGCCCGCTGTTTGCCAAGAGGGTTGCGGATGCTGGAGGGTTTAGAAGGAGTCGGGAACGGGTGACTGGGCGGCTTCGAGGATAGTTGCCGAAGGAGAGGACACGAAGAAGGACGAAGACCCTGGGAATCGGAGAGGACGAACGAGAAAGGAGAAGGATAGCGCAACGCGAGGGATGAAATGGTCGGTGCTTAGAAAGAGGGAATCCGGCTGGATGGCCGGCAACTCTGATTTCCGTCGGGAATTTCGCCCTATCCGGAGCAACCGGGCGAAGCCGCCTTTAATCATTCGATTGCCGACGCTTAGAGTCCTTCCTTGCTCAGCCCGATATCCAACCGCGATCCCACCGACGACGATATTTACACGGCATTCGGCAAACCGGACAGTTCTCTGCGTGGACGATAAATTAATTTGCACGTTTTTCTTCCCGCGAATTCGTTTAAGGAAAGCCTGAACCAACGTCGAGCTTGCGAAGGTGTATAATAAATTTTAGGGGTGGGTCTACGATAGGTGTTCGATACTATTAGTCGGATTTATTTGACTCTTCTTTTGGTCTTTAACACTAGATTTACCAAACCAGTCAAAATGACTGGTGCACAATTTTTTCCAAAAATTCTACGTGTTTATGAGAGAGCCGTAGAATAAATATTCTTCGTCCATCGTACAAAACATAAATTACCGAATCTATCATCTCTTCCGCCTCTTAATTTTCCTTGCTTTGAGGTACATATTTAACATATTTAAATATAGTAGATTTCACGCTGGTAAATCTAGTGTTAATATTATATTTACCACGATGGCCAAAATGACTTGTTTTTAATTTTTCACAAATCCTCCTGACAGTTTTAAGGCTGTTTCTTTTCTGAATTTCTACATCTATCGTGTACACTGCAAGAAATTATGTAGACCAAGTTCTTTGTATCCTTCATTTCTATTCTTCTATCGTATTTATTTCACACTTTGAAAATCGGTGGATCTAGAGTCAATTGAAAGTCGAAGTTACAAGAAGTAATTAAGGTATCGAAGTGTGAAGGTTGGGTATGATGTTAACTCATACTCACAATCAGACTCTTAACTAATATGCTCAAGTTTAACCTGTGGGCCGAATATTCTGTAATATCTGAAGATTAATTGCACGATAGCACATTAGAAAATAATAAAAGTACTATTATAAATAATAAATTTTATTTGATTTCGAAACGTTGGATTGTAAAGAATTCCATGGTTCTAAAGAGCTAAATTGAAATATTTGAGAAATCTAAAAATCGCTTTTGAAACGTAGAAGCTTAGATTTGTTTTGTGTTACTTCAAAGTTACAAGGTCCCATAGAGGGTTAAGTCATCTCTTATCTGTTTGAAACCTATCCAAAGCACCAGCACCTAGATCGTAACAATTTAAGACCAAAAATAAAAAGCATATTGATTCGACAATTTCCATAAAGCTAGATGGTTTGATAATTTCTTATAAAGTCTATAAAGAAGACTAAAGTAGTTTTACGAATAGATCGTGTCACAGTGCGTTAATATCCTCGCACGAGATTGACCCGAAATCTGGTAGATTGTCTTCCCTTTTCTACTCCTCCGAAGGATGGACCCCGTGGGGCATTGGTTTCCCAGTTTCCTCCGTGCTTTTTCCAATTGTGCCAACCCCACCATTCCAGGCTGCTCCTCGAAGTCAGGGCAAGTGGATTATTGACGGCACGAAACAATGGCGTAGCTTTGTTCTGCGCACTCCGGACGTAATATGTTCGATGCAGTAGGGCCTGTCCGTCCGTCAGTTTTGTGCATCGAGTGGCCCGGTAAGCCGAACGAGGGCTCTTCGAATGCCGAGTCAAGTACCGACCGGTACATCTGGCTGTCTGATCGGTGTTTATTAAAAATCATACGAAATCCTACCCACCACAGCCACTCGCGGTGAACCTTGTGTCATACGCAACGAGAAATCGCTGGATCTCGTGCTGATCCAACGAGCTTTGTGGATTTACAGAATAGAAAACTGATGGATTGTTTACAATGACTGGAATGAGTATCGTTGAGAACTTGTCATGAATTTTATTCATTTAAGATGTTTCTTTTATATAATTTTAGGTTGTACTGTCGCTTGTTGGTCCCAAGAATTCGAACGATTTAAACTCGCATGTGTGCCCTTCGAATAGGGTAACTGGCTGATTGATTAGTGGTTATTAAAAATCATTATTTTTATAAATGTATAGTTCTGTTCTCCAAAAAATTAACGGTGAACTTACAATTAGTGTCATACGCAACGAGAAATTGCTGGACCTCGTGCTGATCCAACGAGCTTTGTGGATTTACAACATAGAAAACTGATTGATTGTTTACGATGACTGTAATGAGTAAACTCCGGATGTTTATGCATTTATGACAAAATAAATACGGCTAAAATACACAAAACGAACATAATATAAAAATATATCCGAAATATCCAAAGTATGGTATTCGTTGTAACATTTATCGAGTGCAACAAATCCCTAAATAGGTTCTCTTGTCTTAACTGCAGTTGTTGAATTTGAAATTTGCATAAACATCCGGAGTCTAGTAATGAGTATCGTTGAGAACTTGTCATGAATTTTATTTATTTAAGATATTTCTTTTAGAATTTTAGGTTGCACTGTCACTTGTTGGTCCCAAGGATTCGAACGATTTAAACTCGTACGTGTGCCCTTCGAATAGGGTAACTGGCTGATTGATTAGTGGTTATTAAAAATCATTATTTTTTTAAATGCATAGTTCTGTTCTCCAAAAAATTAACGGTGAACTTAGTGTCATACGCAACGAGAAATCGCTGGATCTCGTGCTGATCCATCGAGGTTTGTGGATTTACAGAATAGAAAACTGATTGATTGTTTACGATGACTGTAATGAGTATCGTTGAGAACTTGTCATGAATTTTATTCATTTAAGATTTTTTTTTTAGAATTTTAGGTTGTACTGTCGCTTGTTGGTCCCAAGGATTCGAGTGATTGAAACTCGTGTTGTATGTATGCCCTTCGAATAGGGTCAAGTATCGAATACGCCATCTGGCCGGTTGATTAGTGTTTATTAGAAATCATTATTTTGATAGGTGAGAAATTCTGTCATTCACAAAGCGGTTAACCTTGTATCATTTATAAGCAAAGATCGCAGGACCTCGTTGTGATCGAACCGACATTGTAGGTTTAAAAAATATTATTGAGAGCTTGTCATGACCTCTAATAAATGAAGGGTTACACAGTTTTAGGATTTTAGGGAGTACAGTTGCTTGTTGTTCTGAAGGATTTGAACGATTCGAACTCGTAAAGGCATACATGTGCTCTTCGAATAGGGTCAAGTACCGACCACTGCATCTGGCTGTCTGATTGGCATTTATTAAAAATCATGCAATACCCCATAGCTCTCTCCAGGGACGAACCTTTTACCATAGAGTCTATGATATAGACAATAAATCGATACTATTCCTCGATGGCCAGAAGCACTTTCAAAATTTTCCAAACAAAAAACCTACGCCTCTCTATAATAATTAATTCACAACTTCTAAATCTTCATTGGAAAATCCACTGTAGGATGAAAAGACTTAAATATTAACAAATTAATAAATAACATTTGAAATTCACATTTTCGAATTTGCCATTTTAACACTAGATTTACGGATGTTGATATACCTATTTTTCTGAAGTGAGCCAATTTGAATCATATAAGAAAATTGAAATTTTTTGCAAAGAAAATAGTTCCAAATCAATTGAAATGAAAGATCTATTATTAAAAAATTAACCAATCAATATATTATATATGTGGTAATCAAATTTTGAATGAGTCAAATTGGCTCCGTAAATGTAGTGTTAAGCGATATATTGTCGCGTCGATTAAAAAGACTCAAAGGATTTGTAAGAAAACGCGAAAATCGTCGAAAGTAGAGGAGAAAAAAAAAAGTAAAGTCAATCGCGAAAGTCGAAGCGGAAGGGTAACGAACGAAATTAACCACCTCGACTCGCGCGTCCCGAGGAAGCAGTCGTTTGCAAAAAGCTCCGATAGTTTAGTTCGGTAGAGTGCTCGTCTTATCCCTGAGGACAGGAGAAGGAGGTTCCTGGGACGATCTTATTGGCCCTTCTTCAAAGAGGCAGCCAGTTGCTCCCTCGAGATGACACGAAAGGGGGAAAAAGATGGTCGAGTTGAATTAATTCTTCGACTATCCTTTCTCTGGTCCTTCGTTAAAACGGCGACGACGTACATTCGAATGTAATAGTCACTTTTCATATTTTTATTCGACCGTTTAAAGTCACCTTTATCCTTTTCATATTCTAAAAATGAATCTTCCTTTATTTTGAAAAATTTACAATTTTTTTTTAAATTATTATTTTATAGAGAAATTATAGTTAAATTTATAAATGGAAATGATATGACTTTGTCCTTGAAATATTTAGGGGTATTTGAAATACAATGAAGATAGGAAATCGGAGACGAACGTACTTGGGGCGCGAACACGGTTGCTTTTCATTAAAATTTAATTGAAATTTCGTTTAATTAGCTGGCAATAAATTAGGACTTTGCGAAGCAAGCTTATAAAGTATGACTGCATACATTCGACGCTACCAGGTGCGCCGAAAAACGAAATTCAGGGCGGGAGAAAATGAAATTACGGCGAATGAAATGCGAGCGATAAAATGTTTCAATTAATTAGAGTTTAATTTGTTCCTCGCGCTTCATAATACGGCACTTAAAAAGTTAAAAGCCCGACGGGGAGCGTGCCTGTAAGCTAATAAATTATATCTATAATAAATATTAACGCTTTAACTGCGATATGAATTAACGCTCGTCTCGCAGCATGCCGATAAATCTTTCTCTCGCAAAAGATTATTCGTGTCCCTCCAAATACCGATGTATTCATTATTCCAAATCATTTTAAAACTGCTACTTTCTTCGATAAACAACACTAACAATTCCCATCGTTACAAGAAATCATCAAATGGAAAAAAGTACCGTATAAGACTACAGGATAAAACATCTCTTACCCCTCATCTAACTTCAAGCATCTTACGCATCTATCTTTCACAAAATACATAAACAGACTCATCTGAAAAATCAAAAAATTAAAAACCTCCCTACACCGTCATCGAATAACAAAAATACAATGAAAACTGAGAAACGAGGACAGCAGGGGCTGAAATATCACGATACCAAGTATAGAAGTAGAAGGTAACCCCCGGTTGCAGCCAAGGACTCGTGCCGGTGGGAATAGCAAGGTTTTGCTATGGTGAATTTTACCATGGAGGTCGTGATCCAACGTGCAAACATCCCTGTGGGCAAGAGCTTCGATTTGGTATCCGCCGGCGGTAACTACCGTGCAACCCTCGAGATTCAAAAGCGGTGCTCACCGTCGAGCTGAAGATATCGAGATAAAACACGCCGACACTCGGATCCTTTGCGCTTTAATTCTTCCCCGGCATCGCAAACCGCATGATATCGTTTTAAATGATTAGAGCAACTTACTCTATCCCATCAAATTTTTTCTGCTACTTGAGTTCCACTCGAAATTAGTCTCCACCTTAATTGAAAATAATTTTAATTCGAATCCATGTAGTCGATCAAAACATTAAAAACTAGTATAAAATAAAAGAAGATATGTTTATAGATCAATAGTATACGTAGAATTTATGACAGTGATGAGTATGCAATGAAAGAGAAAATTGGAGGCACAAAGATAGAGAAGATTTGAGAAAGTAACTCAGACGAATTTCGGATTAACGCGCTGGACGTTTGAGCACCCCGTAGAACCTCTTCTCCATGGGGAAGAAGAAGAGAGGGTGGGGTTTGACAGTAGCTGGTGGCTCCGAGGGATTCAATATAATCGCGCAATAAAATTCACTTACAAGCTATAGCCGTTCCCCTGCGCCCTTCGAAACCGGCGCCTCTTTCCTCTTCCGTTGCCCCTCTTCGCTCGCTCGATTCGTTTCTCACTCTTCGCTAAAACGGGCCTCCATTCCTCCCTCAGCTTTCGAAGGGTGATGGAAGATTCACCATGGAGTATTATCGTTGAGCTTTCGACAAAAGCTCCCTCGATTCTCCTCTCCGATTCGTCAGAATGTCGCGGTTTCTTCTTCCAGCTTTTCCTCCCCCTTTCGATCTCACCTTTTCCGATTACGACTTCTTTTCTCGAATCTTTGCAGGAAAAGTACAAAGCTACGAGTAATATATTTCACATGAAATTAATGCAGATTGGTAGAAAATTCATGTAAAAGCATCTAAATTCATGTAACTGCATCTATAACTTCAATTAACGCTTGCACCAATTTTGCGTTTAAGTTCAAATCCTCCCCCGTTATCACTGCGGAATTTTTTCTAAATTATTATTTACCCCAGCTGATTTAGTAGATCCTAAGTGAATTGGTCATGGTAGTTTAATAATCTGCGGCAAGTAAAGAATTAAAGTCTTAGACTTGCAATTATTGGGTGTGAGTTCAAATACTCCTTCGTCACTACTGTAAAATTTTTTCTATATTATTATTTAGTGCATCACTTCATCGCTGGGGTAAGATCCAACTAAATTAGTAGGTTCTAAGTGAATTTGCCATGGCAGTTTAATGATTTACGGCAGGTAAAGAGTTAAAGTCTTAGACTTGCAATTATTGAGATTGAGTTTAAATCCTCCCCCGTCACTACTGCACAATTTTTTCTAAATTATTATTAAGTGTATCATTGCATCGCTGGGGTAAAACCCAACTAAATTAGTAGGTTCTAAGTGAATTTTCCATGGCAGTTTAATAATCTACGCCAGGTAGAGAGTTAAAGTCTTAGACTGGGAATTATTGAGATTGAGTTTAAATCCTCCCTCGTCACCAGTGCCAAATATTTTCTAAATTATTATTTAGTGCATCATTGCATTTCTAGAGTAAAACCCACCTGAATTACTAGGTTCTAAGAGAATTAGCTATAGTAGTTTCGTGATCTATGGCAAGAAAAGAGCTAAAGTCTCAAACTTGCAATTCAAATTTCCAATCGCCTTTATAATATTTTTCCTAAATAAATATTTAGTACATGATAGCTTCGATAGTTCAAAGCTACTTAAATTAGTGAGTCAGAATGTACAAAACAATAAAAACAATTTTACTCGTCTGATTTTGAGACAGGGAAGATAATCGAGGCTTTGAATTTGTTCCCCCATACGGGGCAATGCAATAAATCGAATGACCAACTTTCCATTAAATTATGCATACGCAATCTCGACAGGTCGATGGTGATAATATGTGCACCGCGATGAATATAACAACAACCCTGTTATTCCCCTATAACGGTGCTTTGTGATGTCACGACTCCCCCTGCAAAAGGACCAAGAATTGCAAAATTTCATTCCCGCCCGAACATTTCAAATATTCAACGTTTTAGAAACCTCCCGTTAATACAGGGAGAGTGGTGTTTTCGATTTTTTTTTCAATCTTTTTTTTGTGAACGAACCATGGTATGCTCGCGATAGAAAAGAAATAACGAAACATATTTTGGCACGTGCTCCCTTGCATCATTGTTTATCGGCGTTTTAAAAGTACCGCTTTTTTTTCGCACGTATACCGTTCGTGTTTTCGCTCTTTTGTGTAACGTGCGATAAAAAAACATCTCATAAAGGAAACAAAGCTCCGGACGTTAAACAATCGAACAGTTTTTCGAAAAACAAAATCGACGAATGAATTATTCCTGTGCAATTTTTTTTCTCGTAGTATCATTGAATTTTTAGTGCACATTCTACTTCCTGTTTACTGTAATTTAAGAAATTTCGCTCAAAAATGGAAGCAATTTTTCTGCTTTAATCACTGTTTGACAATATCACATTTTGACTATAGAATTCTGTCTGAAAGCTTCTCAAAATATGTGAGCCAAATTAGTAAATACTCCACTCCTATCCCGAGACGAAATTTTCGGTCATTCTTCGTCTTCGAAATCCTCAATGAAGATTTTGAGACTTATTTAAGAATTCCTGGATCGGTAAATACATATAATTTAAAAACAGGTTTAGTCCTCAAAGTTGTAGTTACGCGCCGATTCCGCACTTTGAGGACTGGAACTGGCTTTATTAATGTCAGTTTAGTCCTCAAAACACTCATTGAGAATTTTGAGGTTTCCATTTGAATTAAAGTAATTGTTTAATTGTCGGTTTAGTCCTCAAAATCCTCATTGAGACTTTCTGAGAACTATATTCGCATTCAATTGTAGGCGGCAAATTTCTACATCAAAGAAATGAGGACTTTGGAGACTTAAAAATATACTAATATTTCGACTCGGGATTTTACGAAACCCAGATTTCTTAATTCCTCCACTTTTTCCATAATCCTAAAAACATTCAGTCAAACAATACAATATTATCCACGATCTCACATACAAAGAAAAGTACATTTTCCAATGCACACTATAAACTCAAAATCCCAAAGAACGGACACCCGTAAAAATTCTCTAATCTTCCACCTCGTCGAAGGAATCAAGTAGAACTAACCCTTCACCCAAGCACAAACATACCGCCACCCACCTCCCTTATCACTCCGCAACCCCAGAAATCTTCATCAAACTCAATATCCACAAGTTCCCCATATTCAAATAAGAAGATTCCCATCTATAAGAAATCTCTCGAACAACAGATCATCCATGATAAAAAAAAAGACTCGATTCGTAATCATCCACAGAAACTACCCCATTTCTTCCTTTCCCCTGTCCACTCTCGCGTTCAAACGGCTCAAGATACTTTCCCGTTCTATCTGTCATATCATCGCGATAGCGATTCTCCGGAAAACGTCTCGAGAAGACACAAATCGACTGCGGATCGAGCTGGTCTCTCTTGCGACGTCAGCATGCAGCCCAGAGGGTTAAAGCGACCGTAAAAACAGGCCGACAGCTGAGTGTACACAGGAGCCTCGGCTAGCTTTCTTTCCCTCTTTCTCTCCCTTTCCCTTCCACGCTCTTTTGCTCTTTTGCTCCTCGACATTTCCGAATGCCACCCCATCGGAGGAGCCTCCTCTCCTCGCATCCCTCGACGTGCGCTTGCTGCACCTCGGGACCTATGCAAACATGGCCTATTCATTGGCCAACATATATTGCCGACGCCAAACCGAGAGCAGTCGAGCCGACGATGCGTCTCCTATGATTTAATGAAACCTACCCCACGTTGTTACATCGATCCTTGTCCGATAGGCAACGAGATTCTCGCGCAACAGTTACTTTTCTTTGGTGCAGGGATTCGATGAGACTCGTGATTAGAGAGGGTGGTTAGAGTTCTTGATGGGTGTTGGAGATAGGAGGTTTTGCTTTTCTTTGACTGGTTTGTCTAGGAAAATAGTGGGAGTTGCCTTAACCCTGCTGTTCTGCTTGAGTCTATATGACTATGTTTACTGTGTGCGCAGATACTATGTTTCTAGCTAGTAGTTTTTGATATTTAATGTATTTAACATTTAGGTGTACCTGTTTGTGGATTTTATGTTTCTTAACACTAGAACTACCAAACCAGTCAAAATGACTGGTACACAATTTTTTCAAACAATTCTCCACGTTTGAATAAGAGTCATAGAATAAATATTCTACGTCTATATCGATAAACATAAATCACCCAATCGATCAAAATTTTCGGCGCTTGATTCCCCCTTTTTTAAAGTACTTATTTAATTTATTAAAATATGTTAGATCTGACGCCGGTAGTTCTAGTGTTAAAATTTGAGGCTTTGTTGGAAGGAATACGAATGTGTGATATTATGAACAGAACAGCAGGTTTAACGTTTTGAAGGAGGGAAGAAATTTGTAAGTTACTTATTTTAACACTAATTTAATATTGAGGAATATTGAGTCATGGTATTAGCAGAGAATAGAATGGCAGTGGTAGTACAGATTGGGGTTACGAGTTGAGGCAGAGTTGAAATGCTCTGGAAGATTTTTTCTCGATTGTTAATTAAGGTATTGCAGCTTAGGTTTTGGCATTTATGAAAATTGTAGGGTATGGACGAAGTAATCATAGTTAAAGATAAAGTATAGGACAAATGAAGAACTATAAGGGAGAAAATGGAGTTTTTAAAATGGAGAGGTAGAAGACAATCGTAAAACCTGACACATATTATTGTAAATCGGCAAATTGGATAAATTTTTGGATAAATTATTGGATGAATTAATCTAACACTTAATACGTAAGAAGATCTTTTATCTAATTCGGAGATATACATAAATAATGAGGAGAGGGAACGACAAAGGTACGAATTCAAACAAATCTGTAAGCCTCCCCATCGTCTTGGATTCGCATGGAAAATGGAGGAACCCCCATGGGACGTGAGAGGAGGCACGCAGGAGTCGAAGTCGAAGGCATTGGGAACGGAAACCGTCGGTGCAAGTAGAAACGGACGAAATAAGAGTACAGTCGCTCGGAGAACGAGAAGATGCTTCGTCGAGCGTAAATTCGTGATATTGCCTTAAAATGGCGCACAATTATAGAAATTCGAGGGTGCAGTTCACATGAACAATTTCTACCACTCTTTCTACGCTTCTCTGCTTCTACCAACTCATTCGATCCTTCATTTCAAACAATTTTTTATTATTAAATAACAAAATCTACGATCATCCTCAGCAAAAAAATCTATTCTCCAAATATTTCAAAAATCACCACGAATATTTCTAAATTACCAAGTTTCTCCAATGAGATATTCCAACGAATACACGTTTTGCAAAAATGTGGTCGATTCCATGCATTTATCGAGGTAGACGAGAGGATAGGGCACGGTGAAATTTCGCAGTCCAGCGAAAGTACGCTAAAATCCACGCTGCAATTCGTAAGGGTTCACGGCATAATGCGCAAGTACCCGTGATGGATTTATGGTAGCTGCAGGACTTTTACGAGGAGTAGCTACCAGCTTGCTGTTAGTCCTTCGAGAGGAGCTAAAATGGAAATCCTAGCTGCTGGTTGGCTGTGGCTGGCTCCGCCTTTCATCCTTGCCCGGGACTATGTGTTACATCGTCCTGTTTAAGTAGACACGTACTATATACGCTTACCTCGTGAATCGTAGTACCTTATAATAGAAGCTCCTACATAGGTATATACGGCTGTTATGGGTTTGCCTAGCGGTATGTAATCCTCGGCCCTCCGCGCCTCTCTTAAGTTCCTAACACAGGGATTACGCGAGAATCGCTGAGAATCGACAGCAACTATATACACTTCGTTTATTTCTCCTATTTGATTCGAGAATCGAGTATTGTTATGGGTTAGGCTTCTTTACATAATTATGCTCCTTTTATTAGGAAGCTTTTAACACTAGTGGTAGCAGATTTAACCTGTTAACACATTGTATGCGGGCGTTTTGTACCTCCTCATTAAGACTAAAGAGGGAAACTTGTGAAAATTAAACGAATTTTATAAAAAAGTAGTATAAATTGGAAACTGTTTATTCTTCAAATTCGAAAGTATAATTCACTTTTTAAATCTAAGTGATTAATTGCCATTTTTTGGCGTTCTATGCAGACTTTTCGAAAAACGTACATTTTCGTGGGCCATATGCAATGTATTAATTGAGTGTGGTGAAAAATTTCGTCATAGCAGAAAGACAGTACAATGAGCATGACGATTTTTTTTTCGTCTAAATTTTTATATGTAATATGTTGAACGTAATATATTTAATGTCTTTCTTATCTATTAACAATAGAAGTACTGGCGTTAAATCTATGATATATTAACACGTTGAACGCCACCGGTATTTTGCTAATTTCATAATTTCTACTGGCGTGAAACCTTTTTTATAAAAATCACATCTTGATAAAGCAGGAACTTTAAAGACACTGATAGATATTCACCAAACCTTTATCTTTTCAACGCCAATATTTAAATATTCGATATGTTTGAAAATTCATAAATATTGCAATTTATAATTAACATGAAATTTCGTTGAACTTAATAACGCCGGTGACCCCCATAGCATTGAACGTATTAAATAAATACTAATATAACGTTATTAAATAAAGTAAGTACTTTGAGAAAAGAGTTAAGATGTGGAAAAGTTGATCGATTTAGTAATCTGTGTTTTGTAAGATTAATGTAGAATGTATGGTCTATGACTCTGTTATAAACTTGAGGAATTTTTGACAATAATTCAAAACCAGTCATTTTGACTCGCTTGGTAGTTTTAGTGTTAAGTCCTTAAATTTAGGTGTGATAACATTATCTTCTTACTGCGAAGAAAAAGTCTCATTGCGGAACGAGTTGAACGACAGTTAATTTATCAATTAACAGGTTAAATTTATTATATTTAACACTATTTCTACCACGGCTTAGTGTAAAATTTGGCGAAGAAATATGTAACAATTCTAAACATTCAATTTTATCCGCAATTTCTACATTTTATCAAATAACTCCCATGTAATACGATATGTCAAAGTACATTCGGATTTTCGTTAAATGTAATTCAGTTTCGGAGAATATTAATAAAGCGGCGATTTGCTGCCGTTGCGATAAAAAACGCGTTTACACAAATTTACACTGTGTCGTGATGGTTGTACCACGATGCTAATTGAGGATCGACAGTGATGTTTTATTAACAAACATTTTTGTCATTACATATTTCGCCGGGGAAAAAAAACGCATCGAGAAGCGAATAAATATTTGGTGGAAAATGAAGCCGATAATCAGCGGTTGTATAATTATCGCGCTGAATAATAGTAATGTATTTATTTGGTCTTTGAAATGAATACGCGATGACGTCCAATTTGGTCAAATCAAACACGTTTTATTGATTCGCGCAATAATATCTTCTACCTCTTCGGCTCTGATTGGAAGTTTCTATAACGAGTATTATAGAGAGATTAAAGAGTGCCCGTGAAACACATCGACGTTCTATTTGCCTTCCGTATAACGCGAACAAACAGATTTTTCAATCCTTATATCGTCAAGTTGAAATCGTTTTTTAAGTGGAGAAAAAAAAACATCCCTCATATAACTTAATACAAGTCAAACATCGATTGGTATTTTATTCTCTGCGCGAAAATTCTCATCGTTAGGAAATTAAAGAGATTCTAATACAATTTCCTTAATTTCCCAACGATGAGAATTTTATATTAACTGCAAATATCGAATATCCAAATTATCATATACCAGATATCCAGAAACCGACATTTTCAACAAATAAAATAAATTACTTCTCACCATACAGAAAGCCAAAGCTACATACGTCTTACCATACAGAAAGAAAACTCTGCGTTTTATATTTTCACCCCCTACCCTTGAATCTTCGTGGAAAACCAACGTTTCAATTACTGTTTCCCACCAAACAAAAAAATTTTCTAAAATACTCTCCGTTTACAATCAAATCAGATCTCCAATATTCAAAATTTAAAAAAAAAAGCTAAATTTTCCACAAATAAATCATTCATTTCATAAATAAAAATATTTCAATTCTCATGAAAATTTTCCACAAATTACCGTCAGAAAATTCTTGATAATTAGCCAATCTTCCCGTCGACTCTCACCTGGCGAAGGTGTCGCGCCTCGCACTCAGAGAATCGCGAACGCGTGGACAAGAATAACGCTGCGTGTACGTACACACAAAGAGAGCCGGGCAATGGCCCTCTCTTTCCCTCTCTTTCTCCCCTTTCCGCTTTCTCTTCCTCCTCCGGACTCTCCGGGGCCAGAGAACACAATCAGACGAAACGTAGCTGTATTCGGTATTGCGAATGTTGACTCGGAGTATATTTGTCTAGCAATGGAGGATCGTTGGTAGAGGAGGCTAGGGATGGTCAGGCTCGGGGATGGACGACCGGCTCAAATATTGTGCCGTTTCATTCACCGCCGCGACGATCATAGACGCATTATTTTACCGCCGTGAAACACGACCGCATCGATGGAGAGAGAGCCAGAGGGGGGAGACAAAAAAGAGGAGGGAAACGAACAACGAAACGAACGTATCGGTGAAATGGAAAATCGAGGGTTGCGAAGGTTCGAGGAATTTCGAATAAATAAAGATGGACGGGGTGTATGGCGTTTTGGTGGGGAATTTTGAAGTTTGGAGTGATGCGAGTCTTACATTTTTGAGGTATGACGATTGAAATGATGGTTTAGAATATTTTTTGAACAGGAGTAATGTGTACTTGGATGGTTGAGGGGGTGAGAGTTGACGCTAGGGGGTACAGATGAAGTGGGTATGGATATTATGGAATATTATGAACATTAGAGGGTTTTAAAGATACTTTGATTAGTGGGTAAAATTTAAATAAGTATAGTTATTCCTCGATGCAAGAGATTGAAGAAAATCACGCATGTGTACGAATTTTGGAATTTGGATTACTGGGAGTCTTAAATTGTTGAGGCACGGAGATTGAAATAGTTTATATTATTTTTTGAGGAGGAATATTGGTACCTAAATACCTACTTTCATGTTTGAGTAATGCTACTTGGATGGTTGAAGGGGTGAAAGTTAACGCTAGGGGGTACAGGTGAAGTGGATATGGATATTATGGAATATTACGAACATTAGAGGGTTTTAAAGATGTTTTGATTAGAGGGTAAAATTTAAATAAGTATAGTTATTCCTCGATGCAAGAAATTGAAGAAAATCACGCATGTGCACGAATTTTGGAATTTGGATTACTGGGAGTCTTAAATTGTTGAGGCACGGAGCTTGAAATGGTTTAGATTATTTTTTGAGGAGGAATATTGGTACCTAAATACCTACTTTAATGCTTGAGTAATGCTACTTGGATGGTTGAGGGGGTGAAAGTTAACGCTAGGGGGTACAGGTAAAGTGGGTATGGATATTATGGAATATTATGAAAATAGAGGGTTTTAACGATGCTTTGATTAGAGGGTAAAATTTAAATAAGTATAGTTCTGGATGCAACAGATTGAAGAAAATCACGCATGTGCACGAATTTTGGAATGTGGATTACTGGGAGTCTTAAATTGTTGAGGCACGGAGATTGAAATGGTTTAGATTATTTTTTGAGGAGGAATATTGGTACCTAAATACCTACTTTCATGTTTGAGTAATGCTACTTGGATGGTTGAAGGGGTGAAAGTTAACGCTAGGGGGTACAGGTGAAGTGGATATGGATATTATGGAATATTACGAACATTAGAGGGTTTTAAAGATGTTTTGATTAGTGGGTAAAATTTAAATGAGTATAGTTATTCCTCGGTGCAAAAGATTGAAGAAAATCACGCATGTGCACGAATTTTGGAACTTGGATTACTGGGAGTCTTAAATTGTTGAGGCACGGAGATTGAAATGGTTTAGACTATTTTTTGAGGAGAAATATTGGTACCTAAATACTTACTTTCATGTTCGAGGGGGTGAGAGATGTTTGACTTTTGGACATGCAGGCGAAGTGGATATGAATATTGGGAAGAGTATGTAAATTAGAGTGTTTTATAGATGTTTTGGATAATGGGTGACATTTAAATGAGCATAGTTGTTCCTCGATGCAAGTTTTTTTTTTAATATCCTTTTATTGCGTTTCTAATTATATGGTACATAATTATTTACACTTCTTGTATGGTACTTAAGATAGCGCGTGGATTTCGATACAATTATCGACAATCTCTGTTAAAGATGGAGGTCTTAGTGTTGGTGATGTGCAAGTGATTGAAGAAATTTATCACGCATGTGCACGATTAAGTGTAATATCTTGAAAGCGAGATGTTTAAGTTGTCATTGATAATTTGGAGTAAGTTTACGATGGAAAACAGGTTGAAGCGTCTCTGCTAATTATAAGTGACAGATGTAAATGGGTTAAGAAGCTGGTTATTACTTGGCGCGAGGGATTTCATGTTTGACGATACGGCATATTTGACGAGGCCAGGTTGTGTGTATTTAAATCCAGGGAAGGAAAGTCGCTTCGAGCGTTAACTTCGCAATTTTCCCACATACACAAAGAACCAACCTATCTGTGCATCTCTTATTAAAAATATAAGAAAATAAAAAGTACTTCACTTCGCTTAATTCTGCACCTTTTCAAATTTCACTTCCATAATCCTATCTTCAAAGATCAAACATGAAAAAAGTCCACGTTAAAATTGATATTTCATTACTCCATCGTCTTTCTTTCCTCTCTCGTTAGCCCGAGGCTATAATAATGCTCACGGTATCAACAGATCCGCCGTTAGCATCGGGGTAGCGACATTAAAGAAAATTAAACGTAAAACCGTTTCGTCGCTCGTACAGCGGGCCCAGAAAATGAAGTTGCCTCGCCTTTGGCGGCCGAGTCCACGGGGATCTAATTATCAGTTTGGGAACTTTCGAAATTAATAAAACTCCATCCCTTTCTTCCCTTTCTGGCCTTGGCTCTACTCTCACTCCCTCTTACCCTTGTTATATTGCTCTTCGAAGTCTCGAATAACCGACCTCTTTGAGGGCACGGAGGGTGGAAACGTGAGAGGAGAGAAAGAGGAATCTCGGGGGTGGTGGAAGTGGCGAGAGACACGGTGGGACGAAGGGTGAATCGACGGTTGGAAAGTCTCGAGAAGATAGCGGAGAATTCTGTTCGAAAGAGAAGGTTCGCGAAGGATGCGAAAAGAGGGGTATTCGGGTAGATTCGGAATTTACCAGTCTAATGCGACTGAAACTCTACCCTCGAGACTCTCTGGAAAAGTTTCCGGGGTATGCTTGCCTCAGACTTCTCAAAGTCTTGTCTCCACGTTTTGCTGCTACCCTTCCTAGCCACCCCTTCTCTTATTCTCTTCGTCTTACTCATCTACGCTATTTCAATCGCTCTTTCACTCTCTTCTACTCTCTGCGGATTGTCACTAGCAGTTTTCCAATAATTCAGGAGCTCTCTGGTGCTTGATATTCGTTGCGGTATAGATGTTACACTTGGCAATGCACGACCTTGGAGATGTTAAGTGCCTTTTACCGTCGATAAGGATCAGTACCGAGGGAAAAGGCCACGCCCATGTACGTTTTTAAGCTGCAATTAGGAGAAATTAGGAGATATTTCTGGACAATTTTTATTCTGTGATAATTCCTCTTCTGCGTTTTACTCTTATGGGGTGGTTTTACGTTCCGTCGTGGTTGAAATATATTTCGACTACTATGGCTACCTTGTTTGCGACTTATGATTTTAGGTGGGTTTCAAATTAACTAATTATTAAAAACTAATTTAACTGTGTTTGAACTACCGATGCTATCATGTACCTACTAAATATTAATTTAGGAAAAATATTACCAAGGCGATTGGAGATTTGAATTTGGACCCACTAATTGCAAGTCTAAGAGTTTAACTCTTTTCTTGCCATGTCATTGCCATAATTTAGGAAAAGTTTGGCAGTGGTGACCGGGGAGGATTTAACCCCTTAGCCTACCACGTGTGACACTTGCGGAGCGGAAAATGAAATATGAATATTTGAAGTCTTTCAAAAACTATTAACCCTCTGCAGTCCGAATTTTGTGTTGTGTCCAAAGATCAGTTTCATGGCAGCACAATTAGAAAATGATATTTTAAATAATGAATTAAGTAAATCTGAATTTCAAATTTTGAATTGTAAAGAATTTCATGATTTTCGCAAACTAAATTATAATATTTGGCAAAATTACAAATTTGAGTTTGAAGAATAGAAGCTTAGATGTATCTTGCGTTACCTCAAAGACACATGGGGCCCATAGAGGGTTAAATTGAAAATATCAGTCGGTGGCGAAACCATGAATTTCTATACTATTAATGTTACTTTCAGTTATACGCAATATCAGAAATCAGTGAGAACTTTTGACTTCAGGAATTAATTTCGAATCATAACACGTCCAGTCAGAAAGTAAATCGTAGGTCAAAGGGTCAAAACTCATACCTAATCCCACCAGTAAGCTTTTAATTCCACTTTGACCTTCATAGACTAGTAGGTATAGAATTAAAAAATCCACATGTAAGCCTAAATCACAGACAAAACAGCCGCACTACGTAAAATCAAAATACAAAAATAAACATCACCAAGCAACTCCGATACTTTAAAAAGACCTTCTCCATCTTAACGAGGACAAAAACACCCAAAACGGTCGCAGAACATGAAAGTCCATTCGAAACACAGCTAAATATTGAAAAGCTTTTCAAAATGTGTTCGAAAGATCGGGGAAAATAGTACGAAAGTAACATCACCGTAGCGATGACATGGAGAGTCCTCGACCGGCCACGTGGGGATCCCAATTCCTTTCGTTCTCCGCGCACTTTCGGTTTCGCGCAATGCTCTCTACACGTCGCAACACGCTGTCAAACTCCGAGGAGGCACTCGAGTGTCCTGGCAATAATTCGGTGTCACGGCAAGCTGCGGTTTTACATCAAAACTCGAGTGGCCCATTGATACACTTTTTCGCCACGCCTCCATTATTATCCGGGGGGACGCAAAAGGTGTTGCACCTTCGTTTGTATTTTCTCGCTTTGAAACGACGTTTAATCCGTTTCGAAGAATTGCGAAAGTAACCATCGCAACTGGATCGATTTGACAGATTTTTCTGAAGGAAACGTGACAATTTTTGAACTTTGTGATTTTAAAGTTTACCGTCGACTTTCAATTGAGTTGTTGAGAAATATTTGGCGCTTGAAGGAGGCTCTCTTTGTGTTTGTTCTATTTTTCTACATTTTATCCTCGAATTTCAATTTGGAAAGGAAGTTAAGATTTTTCTTTAGGTGTTGATGTGATGAATTTATTTGAAAATTGGATCTTGTGTTAAGTTTGTACGTTTTGGATGTTAAAATTCACATATTTAAATTATAGAGAGACAGAAGATATACAATACAAGGTAATAAATTACTGGTAGAAATTTGCACATGCCTCGCCAGGTGTCCGCGAAATCGCAAGACGAAACTTGCTGTAATTTTACGACTTCCACGTGAATCATTACGCGCGCGAAATCGCGAGAGAGAACATTCCCGTTAATTAACCAATTTTATCCGTGTTGACCGCGATAATTCAGGGCGTGGCGCATTTCGAGTCCTCTATGTTTGTTCTGGAAAATGTTTATCGGCGGAAAAACAAGTTATAAACATGCAAAATACGAGGCCACCCTTAACGATGCATTATGGCGCACCACGCGCGATTAATTCCGCGCTGACCTTTCGCTTGATATATTCTCGTTCGTCCTATCGATTGCTCATGAACAAAAATCTCGCTAATTTTCTCAAAATTCTGTTCATTCTAGAACTTACCTAGATTAGTATCCCAAATATAACTTCGACAGCAAATAGTCAATTTCTAAATCCATCTAAAACTATGGATTCTAAGTTATACTAGACCAATACTTAAACCTACACTAATCTCAATTAACACTAAAATTACCAAGCAAGTCAAAATAACTCGTCTTCAATTTCTTATAAAAGTTTGTCAACTTTATAGAATAGTCATAGAGCAAATATTCTACGTTGATCATATAAAATACAGATTGCCTAATCGATCATCTTTTTTACCCCTCGATTTCCCTTTTTCCATACTATATATTTAACACTTTACCATCCGGCGACACCACGTTGGTGTCGTGCGCAAAATAAAAATAAGAAAATATGAATAAAGAAATATATAAAACAAAAAAATTTTACATTTCTTTACATATATATATATATCCTCGAAATTTCATAAAAAAAGAGGAACTGACGATAAGATTATTAAAATTTGACGATTTATGACAAGAGAAATGTTCTGGAACAGTCCTACCGGCGCCAAACAAACAAATGTTGATGAGACGTCCGGACCTCAAAGTGTTAATACATTAAAATATAGTAGACTTAACGCCGGTACGTCTACCCCTAAAGCTTCACGAAACGTATACTGTAACATCATAGTTTCCATAATGCAAAAAAATATTCAACACAGCATCACCTAAAAATGTTCAAAAACCCACCAAAAATCACATCCAACATTCGCCTCGCCCAAAAAGAATCCCTAAATACGCAACGAGCAACATCAGGCCATC
This sequence comes from Cerceris rybyensis, assembly GCA_910591515.1. Classification (NCBI taxonomy): domain Eukaryota; kingdom Metazoa; phylum Arthropoda; class Insecta; order Hymenoptera; family Crabronidae; genus Cerceris; species Cerceris rybyensis. The sequence goes on along the minus strand of OU342791.1, from coordinate 26,306,721 downwards.
GGCAACAGCCCCAAAAGGGAGTCCTCGATCGAAAGAAACGGGCGACAAATCGTTATTCAAATCCCCGAGTAAATGTCCGTACAAACCGAGCAATATGTAGCGTTTAACCGGCATTATTCGTGACCCTTGATCGCAACGGGGTTACCGATGCCAAGGATCGGAGTTATAGGGTAGGGGGTGGTATCCAAGGGGATGCAAGCGTGTGCCTATAATCGTTCGTACGAGGTTCGTACAATGCGAGACGTACGGAACGAGGGAGAACTCGGTGTGCATTTAACGGGAGCAGCCCTCTCTCCTCCGCCACCCTCGCCGCTACCATTTCCAGGAGGGGTGCTAAGCCTCCCTGTCGCTCAGGATTACCGGCTCTGATTTCCTCCTCGAATATATCGTGCCGAGTCTCTCGGTTCTGCGTTTGGGACCCGACAAACCATCGTTCACCCCCTGGGGGCACTTGGACCCAACTCCACCACCCCATTCGCAAAGATCAACCGAGCCAACGTGCCTCCTTTTATGCAACTTTCCTCTTTCTCCGTGTTCTCCAACTTTTTTCCCTTCCCTCCTCGTGGTCTCTCGAAACAATCGGTAGGATTGTTCTCGGGAAGGGTAGATAGGCTTTCATGATTTTTTTTTTATTTTCATGAAGCCAGGAACACGGGGTGGCCGTTGTTTCGCGGATAGACGCAGGGGGGTTGCGGTAATCGGGGATGGTAACTGACATTCATTCGGGGGAGGATGCGACGCGAGATGATTACCGTGGCAATGAGCGAATTACGATTAGGGATTTTCTTTAGGGTGAAAGGAAATATGATAATTAAGACGAGACAATTGTGACTGACTTCGTTTTTATTGTTGCACATAGAAGTTTAAAGTTGTAGTTGAAGAAGGCTGTGTTTGAATTCTAAGTGTGTTTAGTAAAGGTATCAGAAACACAGTTTATTTATCAAAATTGATTAACAAGACTGACACAAATTATGAGTTTTCTATTCGTGTTAGGAATATCGAGTGATATGAATTATTCTTCACCAATCAGAACATAATTAATAGAAGGTGATAGTAGTACACGAGGATAAAAGATGATCAGAAAGTCGACGATTCACGGTATTAGCATCGTCGTTGCAAAACCCTCGACGAGGATGATTTCCTACGTGCGACTTCGTGAGTGGGTTCCTAACTCGTTCCATTCCTTTGTTTTTGAGGAGACGGCGATAATTCCGCCATGAATTTTAATTCGACGCTGCTCGAAGCGTTCATGAATTTTAATTTGCCTCTTTTCTCCTTTTACTCTATCCCTCTCCCTCTTTCTCTTTCGCGGTCATGCTCCTTTCAGTCTTCGGATCCCGTTAACGACGCTGGAGAACGTCGACGGAGAGAGCGGAAGGGAGGACGAGCCGAAAAATAGAGAAGAGGGAAAAGATGAATGGCGAGAGAAAAGAGAGGAAAATAGGGAAGAAGTAAAAACTCGAGAAAAGGAAGAAATAACATTCCCCTGTCGACACTCGATGTCTCGTGGTTTTCTACCTGTCCCGCTTTGAGATCGTGTCGTTTCGCACGTTCGATGGCGTATGAAAATATCTCTAGTGTACGGACCTTTCGCTCCTTAATGTCCTCCCTTGATATTACATACTTTTCACGAGTATTGTGTACATTCGACAGTTCGAGCGCTACTTCAATGAATACTCTAAAGGATATCTAATTTGGATTCGATTTCTTGGACCTCTTTGAATCGTCTTTGCATATTGGAAAATTATTTGACACGATTTTGAGAATGGGCGAAATCGAATGAAAAAAATAATTTTGATACGATTGGTGAAAATTTATACATTTTTTTGTTCGTAATTGAAGAGTTTATTAGGGAGACCGGAAAGTGATATCGTTTTTTTACATGAAATACAAGCAAATAAATTTGTAACAAATTTATATTTTTATTGGATGATGTAATCACCCTCGTTGATAACTTCGTGAATAACGTTTGTCATTTGGTGCGCAAATTTTCAATACCGAATCGATAAAGATCGACATTACTTTCCGGTCCCCCTAATATTATAAGATTGTAGAGGTTTTTGAAACGCATACATGGTGTTTCATAATAAGTGAGACTCACGTCAGTCATGGTTGCGTGTGTTTTATCTGACCTCGTTTCTGAGTCATAACTATTTTAATTTACAATATTTCACGATGACAAAATTATGCCTATAAACCTATTCAAGATACTCCTACACAGAGCCTAGAATTTTTGCTTATAATTAAGGAACTGTACCATCAAATAATTGTAGACTCACATCCACTCTCGAGTTGAATACTTTCAATAATTCTTACAATTCACTTCACCTCAATCAAGGTTCAAAATATAACTGAAAAATGAGGTCAAAGGTAAAATATAATGATATTACAGAATACTAATTGTACCATGAAATAATTATAAACTCTCATCCACTCTCGCGTTGGATACTTTCAATAATTCTTACAATTCACTTCACCTCAATTCTGAAAATATAACAGAAAAATGAGGTCAAAGGTAGAATATAATGATAATACAGAATACTAATACCTAGTACTATCAAATAACTATAGACTCACATCCACTCTCGTGTTGGATACTTTTAGTAATTCTTACAATTCACTTCACCTCAATGAAGCTTCAAAATATAACAGAAAAATGAGGTCAAAGGTAGAATATAACGATATTACAGAATACTTCCTATATTTTTACAAGATCCAGAGTACCCACCGTACGTCCTTTTCTCGCGTCCTCCACGAGATCGCCACTTTCGCGTCGTTATCCATCGAGATATCATTAATACCGATCTCTCATCGAAGTCCACGTTCCTCGTAGAAAATTGAAACGAGAACGAGCCAATAGTCAAGTAAAGGCATCCTCGGCCAGGGTTTTTCGCCAGCAGCCGTACGATTTTTTACTGGGACGAGGTGGACTCAACGCGAGGTGGTTCTCCACTTGTTAGCACTTAATTAACTACCACCGGCTCGACCAGTCGACGGCGATGAGACGAGAAATTCCTTCCTTCTCCGATCCATCGTCGAGGATGTTGCCTCTGTCCTCTTTGGTCTTCGGTCCGCTTGAAAACATCGACGCCTCCGTAGGAGAGACGTACACTAGGCGCGCATTAATAAACCGTCGAGCCTGGTCGCACTTTTCCAAGAATCCTCGAGAAATATTAATGAAATATTAATGTCGGCACCTCCTTTCATAACCGTAGACGCAAAAACACGATGACCCAATGGCCAAGGATCAGCGTATGATGTCCTCGTCTCGAAAGAAGCCGTAAAAGCATTCCTACGTGTCGCGCGGGAATTTTTCGAGAACGCGAGGAAATGTGAGGAGGGAGTTTGTCTCCTTTTCTTTATTTCTTCTTTTCTTTCTTTCTCTATCTTTCTTCCTTTTCTATTTCTTTCACTTCTCCTCCCTCTCGTGAGGTATTAAACGCACGAAATGTTTGCTTTGCGTTGTATAAATAGAAAAATTGTATTACGACACGGTTTGCCTCGTGATTTCTGAAGATTGACGTAAGGAGAGATCTATGGTGGACGTTAATATAAAACAATTGTCGAGGTGGAAGAAAAGGAGATTCGAAAATTTCTTTTCGCTAGGGAACGTCGATTAAAACGAGCAGACGTTGATGTACTTTACGATAATTGCCTCCGTGAGGAGTAAATTTAATTCGGCCCGATGAATCGCCGTGCCGTTATAATTATTAGAAGGTACAAATATTTGAGCGATAAAAATGTTTTCATACGAGACTCTGAGTGGAATAAAATGCGTGGTCGCCACGATGAATATGATATCTTACTTGTAAATTCACTGATTTCGTGAAGCTACGAAAAAAATTAAGATACATTTTCATCCCTGCACTTTTGTGATAATTATCAATTTCTGGAACAGTATTTTAGTTATATCATCAATAGCATATGTAAGGAAACAAGTATCCTTTAGAAACTTAAAAATTAACTTAGAATTAATTAACACTAGATTTACGGATATTGATTTACCTATTTTTCTGAAGCGAGCCAATTTGAATCATACAAGAAAATTGAAATTTTTTGCAACGAAAATAGTTCCAAATCAATTGAAATGAAAGATTTTTTATTAAAAAATTAAACAACCAATATATTATATATGGAGTAATCAAATTTCGAATGAGTCAAATTGACTCCGTAAATCTAGTGTTAAGCACAATTTTCTACGCGTAACATCTACTTGGTTTTCTGCACATTTTGAATAATCTTTTCACCGATTTGACTGATAATTTAGTTCTTCAGAATTCTCTGCATCCCGAGGAAATATTTTTCACAACTCACGACTTTGTTTCCGTTTTAGCGACACGAAGGTTTAAGAGGCTCGTAAAAAATATACCGTTCTGTCGACGTCGAATTCACGAAAGATCCATCTTCGTCGCCTCTTTTCGTTTTTTTTTTCTTCCTTGGCGTCGTTCAAGTAGCAGAAGACTCGTTCTGTTACTTAACGTTCCCAGCTCACGGACAAAATCTTGCGTTGTCGTTGGAGGTACGCTTATATAACACGTATCGGTGCATTAACAGAAACTCCACCAAGGACCTTGTAATCTTGGAGCATCGATTTGCTGTAGAAAGAAACGTGCGAACCACCGTCGAGTGGAAGATTTCCGATAGTTCGATAATTATTCTAGAAAATTTAAAATAGAATCACTTTACATCTCATTATTTTACGTTTATTTTTTAACACCAAAGATAGCGAGACGATAAAAGTGATAATTTTACAATTTTTTCTAAAAATTACCCCAACTGATAGGGAAGACATGCTGTAAATATTCCATTCTTATCATATAGAACGTAAATTACTTAATTCATCGCTTTTCTCACCTCTTTATTTCTTTTTTACAAGATAGTAATTCTGCGCATTTCATAGTGGATCTACCGACGATTAATTTAATATATTTAAAGTTGTGAAAGAAATCTGTCGAAGTTAAATAAATGAAGGGACAGAAAACTTGATCAATTCAACCACTTGCTGGCTTTAAGATAGATGCAGAAAATTAAAAAAGAAACAGTGTTAGAAACTTCAGGAATTTTTTAAGAAATTCGAGGCAAGTTATTTTGATCAGCTTATGTGGATCTCTTAACCTATGACTTCTTTTCTGATTGCCCGTGCAAAGACTCAAAATTAATTCCTGAAATCAAAAAGTTTCACTGATTTCTGATATTTCGTACAACTGAACGTGATACTAATAGTACAGAAATAATGAGACCGTTTCGTGATCAGCTGATATTGTCAATTTAATAGTTTTTGGAAGAATTCAAAATTTCCAATTCCATTTTCGGCGCTACGACTCTCACACGTAGTTGTACGCAAAGGGTTTAAATATATTAGATATAACGACGACAGTTATAGTATTAATTTAAAAAATTAAAACCCTCGAAAAAATCTAAACAATTTAGAGATTAGATTCGTAATAGTGATACTTCAAATTAAAGTTCATTGACAGAAGATTGGTATAAAAGAGTGAACAGGTAATTGAAGCGTGGAATGAATTTAGAATTTTGAAAATATTTTGCAGCAATTCTATACTAATTAGTCTGTATCATATTCTCGTAAAACACTCGAGGTAGACTGCTCGCAAAACACTATAAGATTTATAGACAAGTATTGACAATAAGCGGAAGCAACGAATGGCAACTCGTCTTGAAACTCCTCGAGAAATCATCGTTCTTTCGACATCCGCGAAGACGTTGAAAAAATTCAATAAAACTCAGGACATCCGAGTCAATATCATAAAATAAGTACAAACGTACAAATGTTTATCCGACTTTCCCAAGAAAATATTCAAGCACGGCAGTATCCAAGATCTCAGCGAAAGCATACAAACCCCAGAATATCGGCGTCGACGTAAAAAATTAGATGGGAGCAAATATTTGCAAATTTTTATCGAACTTCCGTCGAGAACTGTGCGTCCGTAGTAAGAGCGCCCTAAAAATAACAAGAAGTAGCTATTAAAACCGATATCTCAAAAAATGACACTGCACACACCGTGTATCCATTATGGACTTCAAACGATCGGAGATTATTTCAAGATTTCTATCCAAACATATGAGAGAAAACGAGAAAAAAGGAGAAGGCATCGAAAGAGAAATAGAGAGAGAAGTAAGTATACGTGTCGGTTGAGTTTATGCTTTTCAAATACGTCTGCTGGTTTCATCGTGTTTGTATTATTCATTATCGCAGCGATATCCTCGTAGAAGACGACGAACTGCCGCATCAACTTGTCAAGAAAAACGACCGACGTTTCGTTTACGTTAAGCCACATCCATACGTTGTCCGTTGTCCAGTCGATTTTCACGATCCATCGAAAGATTCGGATCGTATTTTCCGGAGATCCTCGGTAGAACCGCGTAACCTGATTTTAGCAAATGCCCGCGAAACGCTTTGTATTAGCCGTGCACATATAGACACGTTCATTCCGCGCGACAGAAGTTTGACGACAAAATATTTGTCGTTCAAACAGCGCCCAGGTCCTGGAAGTCCCACCGACGCGTTCCACGTTACATCGAGTCATGCCGGAACGTATTTCACGCCATTTCGACGAATCTCTTCCTCGAGCGACAACAACATCGCGGAATTAACGGGGTTTCGTTGTTTTCGAGATGCATATTAAGATCTGTCTACACTTTCAACATAGTTAGTCGTATTAACGTGGAATCTGAAAGTTTTAGTGAGGTTCCTCGATGATGGAGAATTAATTTGATTTTTTCTGTGTTATGGCTTTGGATAGTGGTGTTGTTTTGAATAAGGATTTTAGATTGTTTTGGATGAATTTAGATTTTTTGACACGTAAGGAAAATTTTTAGAGGTGAAGGATTTGTTAGCAGAGGAAGGTGGATCTATTGGGATGATAGATTGTTTTATATTTTGGTTTCAGTGTTATAGTCATTTTGCAGAGAACATGTTTAACCTCTTGCCGTGTCATTTCTTTTGTGATCAAATGTGCAATGACTCTGAATTAATTACTAAAGTAACAATCTAACTCTTAATTTCGGATATAGTAAATGACTTAACGTAATATTGAATAGCGTAGAATTTATTTTATTTTATCAGGACCTACTGATATTTGTAATGAAATAATTTTTGGAGCACTTAAAAATTGACTGTTCCATTTATCGCGTCACGAGTAGGACTCGTTACTGTACGGCAAGGGGTTAACAGAGGTTTCAACTAAGGCTTAGTAATTGAGAGTTCAAATCTTTAACTCTGTAGCTGTTCTAGTTCAGGTGGTGTGGACTTCTAGTCTCTAAATCCCTATTCGTAGAACCTCAAAGTTTGTATTTAACGTTAGGGATTCAAGTAAATTCCATTAAATTAGAATTAGCGAAATTTTGAATTTTCTTCTAGAATATCAAAGTAATTGTATCTGTTATTTTTATGTTTGAAATTCAGCCTTACCTTACTGTAGACGATGTTAAGTTTAATGTTTAACGTTACGAAATTAACAGAATTTATTAATCTGTTAATTGTGAAATCTACCTGAACTTTGCACGCGATACTTGTGCAAACCGATTAACAACGATTTCGGCTTCCGGTGTCTTTTCGAACAAATTCTCGAGCTGTTTGTTAACACGAGGGTCTCGAGGTTAACGCGCGACGGAAACTGGCTGGGAAAATTCGTGTAACCCCGCTTCGAGCGGCGAGAAACGCTCGTTAAATATTTGATAGTTCCACACTGATACTGTTTCGACGGTAGAAAGACCAAGTGGCTTCTACTTGGAGTGTGCTTGGAACTCTTTCCAATTTCATTGACTTTGCAGATAATGTTTTACGAGTCGCAAACCGTGATACTGACCTTGTTTTATTTGGTTTCAGGTGGAGAAAAACGACGAGACATTTGCCGACTACTACGAGACACTTATAAGCTGCATTTAATGGCAATCGATTTAACATTAACAATGTTAAATTAAATTTACCTCAAGATAAGAATTTTACAACTTTTCAACATCGCAATCTACTCTGTCTTCTTAAATTTCGACTTCTTGCCGTCACCTCATCTAGTCTCCACAGTTTCTGCACATTAAAGCCATCATAAAATCAAGTAGGTCCTCATAAAAAATCACCGTCCATTATCGCAAAATTTTCTTCACTAATTCAGTTTTAAACAATTTCAAAACATCCACTTTGCAAAAATATTCAATAATGAATCACACAGAATATTCTTAGAGGGGATGAAATTTGGAATTCTTGCCTACTATTCCAGTAACCGTGCCTTAACCCTTTCGCACCGGACGGGACATGTGCTGTCCCAGTCTGAAAAATTTTTGATATTACGGCTGGGACAACATATGTCCCAGTTGCTGAAAAACATCTAGGACAGAAAGTAAGGCCAAGTTGGGCCTCCAAACTGATTTTCAATCGTTCTGAGTCCATAAATTTCTCATCTTGATCGTCCCCGAATCTAATCAAGCAAGCGACAACTGTTAAGGTTGTTTAGTTTTAGGCATAAAAGTTATTTTATCTAATAATCGCTTGGAGGAGAAAGAACTGAAACCGGTAATGGAACACACTCAGACTAGATTTTTCGCCGTATTGAAAGGGTTAAACAATACACTCACTACAGTTTCCATTGTCACTCCTATTTTATAGCAAATACTATTACAAAACCCACCTCGCTATTCCTGGAAAAAGGGAGCGAATACTTTGCGCGTAACTCTCGTTGTCACAGGCGGATTTGCAATCTCCGTAATTACTGTCGGGTAACAATATTTGACGCGACGTGTCTTAACGAGCATTCGAAATTTCATTCGTACGGCCGCTTTTGACACGAAACCGTCCCGTAGTTGCAATAACGTCGGCAGGACAACAGTCCTGTTTGCCCGGCAAGAAGAGTGGCGGCAGCTGCTACTACGATGTTTGACGTTCTGACGTGTTCGTGACAATTTGGCGAGTTGCATGTACCAACAACGCTTACGGGATGCAAACGTTAGCCGCGTTAATATAAGAGCTCGACGATAGTAATCGTTAGTAGTGGCGCTATAATGCTGCAATAATACTTTGCTGCTTACACGTTCGAGGATGGGCCAATTAAAACGTTCGTTTTTAGTCAATGAAGGAAAATGTCTGAAGAACACGCCAAGTTTTTTACTCTGGCTTCCTAGAAAAGGGTAACTATTGTGGGCCAACTGAAAGAACTCACTTGATAAGTGGTTTGCTGCAATTCACCCCTGGAGGCATCCATCGTTCTGACGTCGTTTTCGATTCTAATCCTGGATTGGCCGAAAAAGGCGCATACTCGTCACGTCGTCATGAGAGTGACGAAATAAGTGTTTAAGTTTTAGTTGTCATTCAGCCACCTTAGATTTTTCAAACCTATTTATAGGATGAGCACAGCGTATGCTGGACTGGCCGAAACAGACGCATACTCGTCAGATCGTCATGAAAATGACGAAATAAGTGTGTAGTTTTTTGTTGTCATTCAGCTAGCTCAGATTTTTAAAACCTATTTATAGGGTGAGCATAGCGAATGCTGGACTGGCTGAAAAAGACGCATACTCGTCACGTCGTCATGAGAGTGACGAAATAAGTGTTTAAGTTTTAGTTCTCATTCAGCCAGCTCAGATTTTTGAAACCTATTTATAGGATGAGCATAGGCGGTCCGAGCGACAGTCTCCTCTTACTCCGTACATCATATCGAACGACTTCTTTTAGCTGGCCTGTGATAGTACAGTGAGTTATTTTAGCTAACAATCAGCCCTTCAACTCTTTTAATCAGAACGAATTTTTATATCAGACGTAGGAAATTTTTCTCACGTTACTAATTAAGACATCATTGCCTCAGAGGTCATGAAAGGTTATTCGGTACCTTCCTAGCCTCGGGTTCAAAGTACATCTAAATCAATAGATTCACGACGACAGTTGCATCAAAAACACCCCAACAAATTTCACTCATAAACAAAATTTTCCCTCCAGTCTTTCAAATTCAACCCCGAAACTCTACAATTCCATAAAAGTAAGTACCAACACGTCGCATCGCACCAATGCTAATTCTTCGAATTTGAAAAGTCAAATGACTTCTCCAAAGAAGAGAATTTTTCCTAAAAACACAAACACTCCCGGAGAATGTTAATTCTATATAATAGCAAGGGTCAAATTAGCCATATAGGAAAATCTGCCCGCTTAGACCGTTAGATCGTGGTGTCGTTGCGCAATTGCGTAAGCCCGACGTGTCCGTGCTTCGGGCACGTGTCGTGGAGAACAAATAAACGGTGCACACTTGCCGCTACCTTGGTACCACGTGTTAACCAGGCTAACCAAGATAATCACTCATTACGAGCGTTTAGCGTGGACGAGGCCTAGGCGTCGTCGATCGTCGCAACGTTTTCCCATTGGCCGCCGTTAACGTGGAAGTAACTTGTACAGCAAATACGCGAATACGTTCGTTCTGGTTAGACTGCGATCTACTTATTCCTTTACTTTCCTACAGCGACGAGAATCGCCTTCTAAGACCTCTCTTTTCGTCTTCTTACCGAGAAACGATGATCGTCGTCGCGCTCGTTTTTTACGGGGCGAAAAATATTTTGGCACTTTTTCTCCGTGGATGTTTGCCCACAGGAGGGATTAGCAACTTTTTCAGTGTGAGATCTGAGGCGTGAAAATGTCCTAGAGCTTTGAAAGGTGAGAGGATAGACGTTAAGAGTGTTCAAGCGAAGGATTTGGTATTTGGAAGGAAGGTACGATGAAATGTTTTCATAAATTGAGAAATATTGTTAGGTGGTTTTAAATATGTTTCCAATTTGTTTCGTGGGTGAGTGAAATTTTTAGGAGAGTCGTTGATAGCTGGAATTGGTATGTGCTGTTAAGATACACAGTGTAATTCAATCGATGGCCCTTTATTATTTTCAATTTCTTACGTTAAGGGTTGCGATACTTTGCAAATTTTTACTGTAGATAATACTATTTGTTATCAAATCTCAAAAAGTTTAAAGAAAGTTATGGTATTGTATAGATACAGAAATGCTGTGAATCATAGTGTCTGATCCGCTCCACCGTCTGACCAGGGACTGTCTTAACCCCTGCGCGGCGATGCTACCACTTTCCTTTGCTTTTGATAACATGAAACGAGAGAGTTGTCTTTACTTTTACATAAGTACCATATTTCTTATTTTAACACGATGAATCCTAGTTGCATTCCTAACAGGGTCGTAATAAAATATCAAATTGATTCCTAGGTCCAACAGAGACTCCCATGTCATCCTACTTGTTAACCAGTTAACTGTGGCGAAAGTTCTTTTGAATTTTGTGTCACGACAATCGAGAGATGAGCATAAATCTATTTCAAATTATTTCTAACCTTTTGTTATTCGTTTTATTTCGGCATGGCCTCAAAATATTCCAAACATCTTGAAATTTACAAATACATTTTATTTTTCGTCAAAATTACAATTTAAATAATCATTGGTAGCTTTTACGCATGACGAGTATACTCGTCAAACACAGCTAACTGGTTAAGCTTCAAAATACCCAAAACAGATTTACTCCTGCTTTTGGTAAAACTTTTTCTACTCGAAATCAATAGCCAACATTTATCCAGCAAGAGCTAACTCGAACCCTCGTTGTTTGCAACCCCTCATAGACATAAACCCAGCCATACCCCTAGACTCTCAATCAGCCACCATACATGATCAAATAACGTTGCACTGCCTCAGAGAAGTAATCAGAAGAACAATGTATATTCCCTCACATTTTAGTTCTACAAATAGATGCATATATTCTCCATACGATAACCATAACCGATCAGATTAATGACGACGAATTTCCGTCCAACTGAGCGACGGATACAGCGTTAACATCATCAACCGTAATTAAAAGATTGTTCCACGAAACGGGACCAGGTATTTCCAGTCTGTTTAACGTTTTATAACGTCGATCGTCGGAGCTCACGAGGAACGATCTCTCGAATATGCTCGCAAAAGAGGGTTGGCAGTAGGTGCACTCTCGAGAGGCAGAAGGAGTAGAGAGAGCGAGCACGCAAGGTGCGCTCAAACACGCGTGAATCGGCGACGTATGCAGCCACGTTCGCATATGGCCGCGGAAGGTCGAGTGACGTGGTCTCCACTCCCGGCTGCGCAAATATTGATCGAGGTGTCGCCGTGACGAAAAATTCCACCGAACGGGAATACAATGTCCCCGACGTCGCAAAAGATGGCGCGAACGCGCGAACCTGGAGGTTGAACCTCGACACCAGACCAACCATCTTCTTCGACCTTGCTTGGGGAGATCGTACCATCCTGCGAACGCTGTGAATTTTAGATATAGAAATGATAGAGGCATGGTGCTGGGACTGAAGAACACAATTCGTCATTTGGTACCATAGGTAGACGAGTTTTAGGGGTGGAAATGAGATTGCAAGGTGGTAGAGTCAACGGAGTAGCGAGTACTCGAAGGATTATTACTTTATGATGGAAACGATGAGACCGATGCTATTTAAAGTTACTTGGGAGATTGTGGCATCTTGAAGAGAATGTGGATTTTAGATACAGGAATAATGGAGGCATGGTGCTGGGACTGGAGAACACAATTCGTCATTTGGTACCATGGGTAGGCGACTTACAGGGGTGGAAATGAGATTGCAAGGTGACAGAATCAACGGAGTAGCGGGTACTCGAAGAATTATTACTTTATGGTGAAAACGATGAGACCAATGATACTCAAAGTTACTTGGGGTGATCGTGGCACCTTGAAGAGGCTGTGGATTTTAGATACAGGAATAATGGAGGCATGGTGCTCGGACTGGAGAACACAATTCGTCATTTGGTACCATGGGTAGGCGACTTACAGGGGTGGAAATGAGATTGCAAGGTGACAGAATCAACGGAGTAGCGGGTACTCGAAGAATTATTACTTTATGGTGAAAACGATGAGACCAATGCTACTCAAAGTTACTTGGGGTGATTGTGGCACCTTGAAGAGGCTGTGGATTTTAGATATCGAGATGACAGATCCATGGTACTCGGACTGGTGGACACAATTCGTCATTTGGTACCCTGAGTATACGACTTGTAGGGGTGGAATTGAGATTGCAAGGTGATAGGGTCAAGGCAGTAGTGGTTACTTGAAAAATTATTGCTCTATGTTGAAAACAATGAGACGAATACTATTTAAAGTTACTTGAGAAGATCGTGGTATCCTGCGAAGACTGTGAAGCTGAGATATGAGAATGATGGAGACTCGGTTCTGGCACTGGAGAACACAATTCATCATGTGGTACTCTGGATAGACATAGGGGTGGAAATGAGATTGCAAGGTGACAGGGTCAATGGAGTTGCGGGACTCGAAGGATTATTGCTTTATGTTGAAAATGATGAGCCGAATGCTATTTGAAGGTACTTGGGAAGATCGTGACATCTTGCAAAAGCTGAGGATTTTAGAAATGGTACGAATAGAGCCATCGTGCTGGAGGTGGAGAATAAAATTTGCCCTTTGGTATCATTGGAGGAGATTTGCAGGTTTTAATGAGCTGTACCTAACATTAACAATTGCCATAACCATAAACAGTAGTTTAACACCGACAAAATTGAATGTAGAGATCCCTGCATCTTTGATATGCACCCTACAATGTTAGAGTTTTATAGCAGCTCTGCAGAGACCTATGTCCAATTAACAATTGACATTTGCATAGTATGTATATCGATGCAATTTGTTTGAAATATATGTACTTGAAAAGAGCAGGCATGGAAACCCGATGAATTAGCATAGGAAACAGGTCAACCAATTGGTTCGTAATTGACAAATACGAATGTCAATTAATATTAATACAGAGCTCAAAATTTTTTTACGAAATGATAGAAAAACCATTTAACCTACATTTCTATCGAGCTTTTGAGGGTGAAGACGTTAAATCTCAAAGGTATCGAGGAGATCGCGTGGTTGAAATTAATTGAATTTCAATTGGCAAAGTGTTCCACGTGACGAATATCAAACATATACAAAGGCAGGGCAGGAAAATCGATCGATCTCTGAGAACTTCAGGCATATCGATAAACAGGTAATTGGTTGAGAGGTAATATTCCATGATGGTAGGTAATTCGATACATCGAGAAGCAAGGTCAAGTCCGATCGAACTTTTCGCGACGATTGATCGAACTTTATTTCAATCCGTTCCAATTGTTTTTTCCTCGCAATTTATCGCCATCGAGTAAAGCAATCCTTTGTTCCAACGTCCTTTTGTTGTTTTGCGCGCGAAACCGCGGAATTATGGAAACAATTCAACGCGATAAATTAGCAATGAGTTAGGTATGCGAGAATTTAAATACGGATATAATTAGGCTATAAATCGAAACGAAAACAGAGATCTGCCTGCCTGAAATTTCTTTCGACGCAATCGTCGTTTCTCATTTTTAATAGAAACTCAAATATTTGTATTCCCGCCATTATATAATCGTTGACGTGATAATACAACGCGCGAGATTTTTATGCCCCGTAATAAAACCGACTTCCAAAATTAACACAACATTTGCCGCGGGAAAAACAAATCGTTTCCAGCATTCGTCATTTTACATTTTTACAAAAATTAATTCCCCTGCGATAAATTACGAGTTTACATTTCAATCTTTGAATTCTCCCTTTAATTTCTACTCTACGCTTCCTCCTTACTTACTCTAACATTCGAATTTAAAGTACAGGTCACATATTGCAATCTACTTAAACAAAAATTAGAAAAAAAAAACACTTCATTTTCAGTTACCAAGCGATCTCAAAACCACCATCATCCCCATCTTCAAAATCACTCCTCTCTCCAAACCCAATAATCGTCAATGATCCACGTCGAAATCGCCTCATCGAAATTCGCCGCAAAGCAATTAGCAAAATGATTTTTATCGTCGTGTCTCACGGCGGGTACGTATTAGGTAATCAAACGAAGCAGCAAATCCCCTTTTCACGGTGGACGGGGTGAAGAACAGGTGGTAAGCGCGCACCGTGGGGTAAGCACACGTCAAACCACCCCCGTGGTAAGCCCCGTACGCAACACCAGACACCATGGGGGCCACAGCTGGGCGCCGTATAACTGCTTAGCCCCAGTACCAGCTATGGTCTCCTTCACCCCGTCCTTCTTCGTCGGACTACTCGAAAAAGGACACGCACCCCCTGCTGCTCCGATGAAATCCATGGCAAGATCGTTCTACCCGATGGTGCTCCGTGGTTTTAGGACTTTGACGCGGTTATTGGCTCGTTCGGTGGGTTTTCTATTGACCCTTAATTCTCGGCTAATTTTTCGATCCTAGGGAATTTGTGGGTTTCGCGGTTGAGGGCGGTGGAATGGTCCTTCGATTTGGTTTCTTCGGTTCGTTTCCTCCCTATTGAATGGCTTATGGAATTTAGTGGCTTGGACAATCTTGAATTGTTTTATATTCTGTAAAAAATGCCTTTAATTGCAAATATTGATTCTGTTTTTGTCAAATACACTCTGGCAACACTTTTATAGCTTTTCTAGCAAACAATATTTGTTTCTTGAGTGAAAGAAGAAGTTTTCTTTTTTACATTGTGTTAACACTAGATTTATGGAGCCAATTTGGCTCACTTAAAATTTGACTATTATATGTATAATATATTGGTTGGTTCATTTTTTAATAACAAATCTTTCATTTAACGCTAGAACTACCGGCCTCAAATCTATCATATTTTGATAAATTAAATAAGTACTTCGAAAAAGGGGGAATCAAGCGGCGGAAAATTTGATCGATTGGGTGATTTATGTTTATTGATATAGACGTAGAATATTTATTCTATGACTCTTGTGTAAACTTGGAGAAGTTTTTGAAAAAATTGTATACCGGTCATTTTGACCGGTTTGGTAGTTCTAGTGTTAAATCGATTTGGAACTATTTTCTTTGCAAAAAATTTCAATTTTCTTGTATAAGTTAAATTGGCTCACTTCAGAAGAATAGACGCATCAACCTCCGTAAAACTAGTGTTAATTCTGTTTTGCATTGGCAAATAGTACAATAGTTAATGCGAACATTTGGAGTAGAATGAGTAAATGAAGCAAATGATACTAGCAACCCTTAAATATTTTTGTAATGTAGAAATCCTCGTAGATAAGATATGCATAATATATTATTTTAATTTACAACGGGCTTAAAGAAGATAACTTATTAAATTGTCGAAGACCATGACACTCGTTCGTTCATTCTTTTTTCCTTGGAGCGTAAATTAATCGGTGTCCAATTGTCGGGACACTTAACACGATAAATTTGCAAGGCGTACGTAATTCACGTAATAAGAAAATCCGTGCTACCGGTATTTGGCAGTCAGGTATATTTATTTGTGAAAGTGTAGAGTCCCCGTATTTATACATTCTGCCGATGTATATTTTGTACATATTTACACACGGCGGAGTATTTGCACGAAATGGTTACACGGTAGGATCTTTAAATATTAAAAGAATATTTGCCGGGCAAATGCCGGTAAATCACTAGGAATAATGCAGTGCAATCTTTATTATTCGAATCGCTGAGCGAAGATTGTTAAATGAATGGTAACAATATTTTGAATCAACAGAGAAATCGGCACGCGAAATCGTGCTTGCCTCGCAAGTAAATATATACAATGCATACAACGATAAATGTGGATATATTTACATGTACGTCGTTATACGCGAAAGCATTCGACGTACGAACATAATAAATAGTGCGAAAGACGATCCAAGAACGTTGAAGTTTCATGACGATAAGAGACAGAAACCGTTCGGTAATATATGTTTAATTGTATATATATATACTTATATGTTTTTAGAACGCTTCGAAGATATATCAATTTGGAGGTAAATATTTAACTATACTTTGGCCGATTACACCGATACTCCCGTATTAACGCACGCCTTTCGTAATTATATTTGAGGAGTTCTCCTTGTGTTCTCATTATTGCCATTATTTATCCAATTATCTCTTTAAATACGATGGTAGAATTTGTTGTTGCATTTAAAGTCAACCGTAAGGTAAACCGAAATATAAATCGTTTCAGTTTATTTTTATACTCGATGTACGTCAATCGGAAAGATTGCAAAATCGAAACGGAACGATTTTGCGAGATTCAAAGGTATGCGAGGCAAATTACATCGATTTTAAGAGAAAACGTGAATTATTTAATGGTTATCGTGTAAACGTTCGTTTATCCACCTCATCGATGTTAAGGTCACCTAAGAAATTTCAATGGGACGTCGAAATTTGCTGGACAAAGAGGAACGTGAAAAATTTCAAAATAGAGATATCAAATCGAACCAGAACAATTTTGAAAGATTCAAAAGCAAGATATGCGAAGCAAATTCCATCGATTTCAAGGGAAAAGCGTGAATTAGCAGTGATCATTTAAACGATCGTTTATCAACTGTATCGATGTTACGATCACTTAAGAAATTTCAATGGGACGTCGAAATTTGCTGGACAAAGAGGAACGTGAAAAATTTCAAAATAGAGATATCAAATCGAACCAGAACAATTTTGAGAGATTCAAAAGCAAGATATGCGAAGCAAATTCCATCGATTTCAAGGGAAAAACGTGAATTAGTGGTAATTGTTTAAACATTCGTTTATCAACTTTATCGATGTTATGGTTCCGTAAGGAATTCCAACGGGACGTCGAAATTTGCTGGACAAAGAGGAACGTGAAAATTTTCGGCGTGGTATTATCAGATTTGACGATGATTGCGGAGCCGATTCGCAAATTTGAAGTGAAGCTGTTGCGATAACGAATCCCGGTAACGCATGTTAATCGCATTAGCACGGCATCGTCGATAAATCAGACAATTAGCGGCCATAAGCGCATCGTAAATCGGAATTATCAGAATCGGCTAATGCATTTTGACGTTGCATGTTTGCTTGGTAACGCGTTGCGGTGAGGCAGCATATATGTTTACCAGTCTTACGATCGTTGCATCGTCACCTGTTTGTTCTGTCAACTGCGATCCCGTTCGGGGCATTATAATCAAGTCGAAGTAAAATAAATTTCGGCCAGTTTATTTTAACTCTCGTTTCACCCGTCGCGGTGCAATTATGACAAGATTAGGACTTAATGCGTACATTGCTACGAATTGAGCTGCAAATTGGGCAAATATGCGTGCAATAATAACGGGAGTACGTTGACTGGATTGATCGAGACATACTAAATATTAATAATCGTTACTATAACATTTATGATATAGTTTGAAAGAAATTTCGAGATTGTAATGTTTTCTTTGTGTATTTTTCTTCTTCTCTGATTTTACTCGGGTTTATAATCAAATTATATCTATATTATTATTATTTATCGATGGATTTACGTATTTTAAAAAATTAATCTTAGTACATTTCTTTTCTAAAATTTATTTAAGGTTAAAACATCAGCTTTAACTTTCAACCCCTACAGGTGTAAGCGCAGACCTTTTTTTCCTTCGTTTCTATTTAATTCACAGTGATCATTGTTAGCTCCTTACCACCTAAAAAAAATACTTTAAAAAAAGTGGTAATCTCGGTTAAGAAAAGTACTCGGAAGTTCAGCCATCCTGATTACAAAAAAGGAAAGAATTGAAACGCCGGAGAGTTGAATTCACGCGTTCACGGTGGCTTTAATTAAATAGAAATCCTTCTCGGTTGTATCAAATTTACTTCTCCTTAACCGATCACTCTTTAATCCCCCTTCAATTTCATACATTTTATTAAAGGTCCAGGTCTAGGGCGTTGAAAGTCCTCGAAGGTTTTATCGAGAGTACTATCACCTCCTACGATCTCCTCTCTTCGTTTCGTGTAACCACATTTTCCCACGGAGAACAGGGCACTCATTTAAAAAGCAATCGCCTTTGAACGCAAGAGAAAGTTAATCGTGACGTGGTACCGACCGATGTAAACTACCTTTCGATGATACTTCTAGGTCCATCGACGTTGAACCAATTCCCCGAGGCGATAGACGAGCGCATCCCCCATGTGTGCATTATTCCCAGAATTTCCCATACGCTTGCATTGCGCGCATCCTTTCCGATGCACGGCAAACCTTTTGCCCCTCTAACATTTCTGCGAATCTCGGAAGACCAACAATGATGTTTTCCGAACATATAGGTATATAACGACCTAGCGAAGATTTTCAATTCCGGTGAACCTCTGAAGAACATTTTATTGCGCGTATAATCATTTCAGACATTTTTCTTTACTCGTCAAGTCAATAATTAGATTGCCCACGTGAAATAATTTCAATTTTCAAAAATTCTCAGCTCTTATTCAATAATTTGACTATTGGAAAATATATGTAGCCTGGTCCTCTAAAGTTTTCTGGCATTGTAAACTTGGGCACTAGATGGAGCAAAAATTGTTGATAACGAGGATGAGTATATCATACATTAAAGGTAAAAGCTTTTTGTAAATTTATTTGTTGAATTTTAATACCCTAATAAAACTTTGATCTATAATGAAGTCCGTGTCAGAGTTTCAACCCCCTCAACAGGAGGTCAGACTTCTAATTTTTCTTCTCAACGACTCTTGACGACCTAACTATACTTATTCTCACCAAAAATAGAGAGCCAGTAAGGAGAAAAATTCAATGATATCAAAAACAGTCAGCTCAATTTCAAAATCTCCTCATCATCCCCTCATCCATTGACCGAATAGACTAAAAAGTCGTTCGGCATGAGTTACGGGGTAAGGGTAGACTCTCCTCGCCTTAGAACCGTCTATCACCCCTTGGAACCTGAGCTCGGCGAATGACAACCGAAAACTAAACTCTTATTTCCTCATTAATTGCTTTTTCAGTCAGTCACTCATTAGACTCGAAAGTTCGAGAGGACGAGGGACATCTCTTACTCGTCAAACGAATCAAAGCCACTTATCAAGTGACTTCTCCCTAAATTCCCGCCATACCTATCAATCAACATCCTTACCCTTATCAAACACCAGAAATCATCTATAATCCCACCACACCAATCAATTCCAAAAATATCCAATAACTACGAACCAAATCAAAATCTCGACCACTCAAAGAGCAAAATAAAAATCAACCCCGCGATTCCACGAGCAAGGAACGGTCCAGCTTGCGAGCGTGGAGGGCACGATGCAGAAAGAAGAGCGAAAAGAGGGTAACTTGCAGGTTACCCCCTAAACGGGGCACCGGTACCCACACGTATAAACGCGTACCGAATGTTTTGACAGGGGGTGGGTACACGTGGCGCATAGCTGTTTGTAAAACATCGCCGGCTCCTTTATCGAGCCGATATTAACCAGGAGCACGCCACGTGACCCAACTCTCGGCCCATTGTTCGCATTGTTGCGGCTCGAGAGCCGAGAGAGCAGTGATACGGTATTGTTCCTGGGGCGAGAGACGACGTCGTGATTTCCTTTCGGCGATCGCGATAATCTAATTGAAATTAATTCCTCCTTCCCTTCCTACTTGCGATCGTTGCGGTTGATATCGTGTGATCGTCAAAGTTATAGGGCTGCGAGATCTTCACACGGTGAAGATTGACGATGGTAGTTGCCATTTTTCAATTTTTTTGGGGGTCGTTGGAAGCAAAATGTTGAAGAATGTAGGAAGTTTGGGTGGAATGAAATTTAATCTCTTATGGGTGCTATTTTGTGATTGGAGGATGAGTGAAATTAATTTGGTGAGATTTGCAATGGAATACTATTTTTCTTTTACCCCTTTCCTTACGATTTCTGTTGTGACGGAACGCGCAATTACTCAGAATTAATTATTGCAATAATAATCTATCGGCAGTTTATATTTATCTATTTTGATTGTATAATAGTCTCTCATTTGACCGGTTATGAAATAATGGTTATACTTATCGGAAATATATGCGGAAGATTGTCACTTTAACCCCTTAAAGCACAGATTTTGTGAAGAAAAAAACGGCCGAAAAAAATCAATTTTTTTATGTAGAAAAACACACTTTAGAACATTGTCTTCGCAAAAAAAAAATGGACCAAAATTTTTATTTTAATTTTAAATACAACGCCACTCGAATTATCTCGAGTGTGCATAGTTTGGCATGTTTAGCGCGCTCGAATTATCTCGAGCTTACACGTTAAGGGGTTAATATAGGAAACAACGAAGAAATTAGAGTTGAATTAACAATACAAAAAATTACATTTTTTCATTCCATTGGAGCAGTCATTCGACCGCGTATGGCTATTGCCAAACAGACCTCGACTTTATGGAGAAATAGTACTTAATTATTTTTTTAATGTCCTTATTTAACTAACATAATAGTTAATTAACATAGTAGATTTAACGCGCGTAGATCCATAACATAAAAACATAAAGAATCTTTCCCAAAATATTACTAAATTATTTATAGCAAAGGAGATTAAATTCTCACTTACCAACACGATTTTTCTCAGATTATGTCACGAACGTCAATCAAGTTGCGCGTAAGTAATTAAGAATCTGGACGAACAGGTTGTGAGGATCGATCGTCGAAGTTTGTGAGTTAATAATTCGGGCCGGGCTGCTTTCCTCGGAACGGAATCTTTTTGAAGCGGGCCCAGACTCGCCGAAGCGGCCGCGGCTAGTCTCCGCGAGGAGAAGGGGCGGTTGCAGCGCATGCCACGGGGGTTGAAGTCTGTTTGCTCATGAAATATGCAGGCATGCGCCCTCCATAACTGCTCGAAAGCACTGAAACTTGCGTGCAGCTCGGCCGGGCTACGGGATTTTCTGCCCTTCCGCACGAGGGACGATCGTTTACAAAAGCGGGACATTTAGGTGGATGCACACACGCTCTTATCGGCTAGAATCGACTTATACCTAACGGAAGATAATAATATCGAGGACATACGACCAACTGATTTCTTGGGGAACATCTTCCGCTTCTTGAGAAAAAGATTAGCGAATAATATTGTAGAAACCTATCTTTTCCTGGCAATAATATTGTATTGCTATTCCTCCAGGAGATTTTTCTTAACACTAGATCTATCAACGATTAACCCCTTGCCGTACAATAACAAATGACACTCGTCAAAAATGGAGTAGGAAATTTTCAAAATTTCCAAAATCTATTAAATTAAAAATATCAGTGGCCCACGATAAAATCATATTATTAATATTCTGTTACGTGATAAAGCATATCAGAAATATGGGAAAGATTGTTAAAATTCTGATTTGCCACGCATTCAGTCACAAAAGAAATTGGTACGGCAAGGGTGAATTCAATATATTAAGAATTGTCAAATAAATATATCCGAATGAAGTAAATGAGCATAGATTAACATAGACGCAAAAGATAAAAAAAGAAACAGCGTTAAAAGTTTCAGGAATATTTTTAAAAAATTCAAGCCAAGTCATTTTGACCACCTTAGTAGATCTAGTGTTAAATTATTGTTTAACGTATCAGAGGCTCAGTGATTGACAATTAAAATAAAATTACAGATCTTACATTAAGTGATTACTGTACTTGAAATTGAAATACAATAGAAACCAGCGACAGTAGTAGGCAAGACAAGTGAAAAAGTGTTACAAAGATAGATATCATTTTGAGGATCGTTCTAAAGTCATTAAAGGACGTTCAGTTGGTGTGGCAATAGCTAAGAAAATTGCGTTACTCGTTCGACAATGTGTACAACGAATTAGGGAGATTACAGAAGCGAAACAACCGGGAGGGTTGACACTGAGACTGAAAAAGTCAACTTGGCGCGAGCAATCCACCCTTCTCCGGTTCTGCCTGGCGCTCACCCTGTTTCGTAGGACACTGAAATTTAAAAACGTTCCTGCCTCGTTAAACGGCAGTCTCCTGTTCCTAGAACGTTCTACAATTCAATTTCCCGCTTGCTGAAAACCTCGAGGTATTTCCTTTGCAAAACACCGACACGCAGAGTTCATCGGACTACCCCGGGAAAACTTCTCAAATCGAATCTGCCCGATGATAAATACTTCTCTAATCAAAGTCACTTTATCCACGGACATTCACGGTGTTTCCGTTCAACTATCTTTAATCGTATTTAATACCGCGTAGAACAGGTGTTGCAGAGTTCACGGTCTGCTCGACTCCCATAATATTTGGCCGATAAGCCGACACGCTAAAACAGATAAGTCAAATAGAAGATAATCGAAAATAGAGCCGAGAATAAAAACAGAAATGCCATGAAATTCTTATCAACATCGTCTGCCACGGAAGAACCCTAAGTTTAATTGAAACCATTGCCTTTCAATTCGTCAAGTAATTTAACATCTTACAATCAGAACACCATGAAGTCTCTCGTGAAAAATATACGATCTCCGGATCATCCAGGAACAAGCTACGCGTGTCCCGAGGCAATAGAGGTATATAATGGCTTTTTATACGCGATTTGTATCGCGGGCTTGATTTTGGCGGGGGTTAATTGCGATAACCCGTTGTTAGGTGGCCCCGAGGTGAGGGACTGCCGACATATGCTCTCCTCGGGGTTAAATAATCCAGCGTGACTCGTACACGGGATACGTGCAACGATACCTGACTACGTGACGAGCTTTCGTGCAGCTCGTCGGATCGTAAAAACGACCGCCACGTTGCACCAGCGTAAACCTGACACGATATGTAGAATCGGCCATATGCTTACCTCCGTGATCGCGACGTGCCAATCTGTCGGCCGACTCGATTTTCCTCTTTTGCGATGGAACTTACCCCTTCTAAAGGTCGAAGGGGTTGTCTTTACTTCATTTTGCAACAACTTTAAAGCGTAGAATGTCATGAGGGTCACCGGTTACTGAGGCTATTGAATTCAATGAAATTCCTTATTACTTTGAAATGTTCTCCAGGAGGCCTGGAGGACTCAGGAGTGGCTGAGTCCTCCGGGTATGGGCCTTACGACCCCAGAGCTCCGAGTAAGTTTGTTGGCAGGTTCTGTCAGGACCTGGCAAGTCCGCCAACTGGGGTGAGAACTGACGAGCCCATATGAGGACCGAATCTAATTGTAAGATAAAAGGGTGCATTCGCGATGCGTCTAGACTTAATGCAAAAATTATTTTGAAATGTTAATACTAATATATTCAATGGTCCAATGTTGGTGTTAAGACAAAAAGGTACTCTTAAACATATATGTGGAATCAAAGTTTGTGGAGGAGATGAATAGTCAGATTGAATACAAAATGAACTCAATAAGGAAAATTAAAATAAAAATTAATCGTCACACTTCTTTATTTGTCAAGAAAATTAATGAAATAGAGTCGTCGCACATCTTTACATGTCGATTCTCGTCTTACGTCTAAAACGTCGTGTGACGACGCTGGCCTTCGTCGCCGTAACGAAAAAAAGACTATACTAGCGTGGTTTCATTGAATTTCACGACTGCTCGCAATACCATGCGTCAGTCTCATAATAAAAATAAATAAAAATAAGTCTTTTCGACTCCACATATAACTATTTGTATCTTTAATAAGTGTACCTCGGAAAGACTTCTGTGGAAACGATAAAACGAGAAGAAGGGTGGTATTCAACGTGCAACCAACTCTCACTAGAAACAGTGTTAAATATCTGTCATTAAAAAATCACAGATTGCACTTCTGTTTCAAAGAATCTCATTGAAACATTCACCCCCATCAAGAGAGTTTTCTTTATCCTCCCCTTTCGCCGGACAATCAAAATAATCGCAAAACGTTGAAGCGCATCCCCGTATAGTACATCGAAATCCGAAAAAAGATCCTCTCTCGAACTTTCACATCGTCCCATCGACTCAACCCTACGTTGCCAGGGGGTGAGGGCGGATGTGTGGTAATCCACGGAATAGCAACTCGTTCTTTTTCAGGCGCGCTCGTGCGAAAACGATGCTCGACACCGAGTGAATCGATCGCACTCGCACTCGGTATACCCGATAATCGAGAGAACCAGAGCTCTCGAGTGCCGGTGCGATCGCCTCGTGTCGAGGAAATTCAGATGAGTCCCTTCTGCGCTATAACCGCCCTGTTTGCCCAATCTATACCACCCACCTCCGCGTACCCGGTGCCTACAACCCCTCGTTCCCTCTCTCTTATTCACCCTTTTACGCGAGCGACGAGGCACCCGCTCGTAGGGAGAGGGAAACGGTCTGCCAGAGGGATATCTTATGTATAAATGTATATAGTATATATTATATCATATATTATATATGTCTTCTGTATATGTATATATACAATGGAACGTATATATATGTGATAGAAGCAATATATATGTACCGAACTAGCAAGCCAGCCAGTCAGCCAGTCAACCTGCCAACCGAGCGAACAGACGATTATCGATTGAACCTTATCGAGCTATCGGTCTGCTCTAATATGCGTTCATCGTGGCGCCGACAATGAGCCAAGAAAGAAGAAAGGTGGAGGATACGAGAGAATGGGAATAAAGAGGCGAAAGAAGACTCCTGGTGGTGTCTCCTTTTCAGATGTCTTCGGATGACACCGTGAGGATGTCTCTACGAGACAGTTAATCGAGATTCTGCTATCATGAAATGATTCTTTAGTGTAGCAAAATTTGAGAACCCTGAGGATGAGATTTTGGAACTATTCTTGTATCTGTGGAGAAACATTTTTTTTTCTACATTTGGCAGGGTGCTGATTGAATTTCTCTCAACGCTAGAGGTAGAGTTATATTTAACCCGGCGTGTGTATACTGGGTCTTTTAAGGAACAGTCAAAATTTGTACTTCAAATTTCTCTCTAACATTTTTCAACATTCTGCATTTTTAAAAATAACAGTTTTAAATTCGTGACTTTAGCAACTACTGGGCCACATAGTTGACACTCCAATAAGTATCTCAGAATTTTTGCAGATTTTCTGAAGTCGAGAAAACCTTGTAAACCCGACTGTTCCCTCAAAGGCCCAGTGTATACACCGTGCCCTTAAAAATTGAGTATACACACGCCGGGTTAAATATGGTAAACTAGTGCCTGGAAAGAAAAGGATCATGCGGAAAAACAGATGATCAGTTAGCTAATTTATATTTTGTAACATAGACGTGGAATATCTACTGTATAGTTCGCCTCTAGTTTTGGTAATTGTTCTAAACCATCAGAAA
This sequence comes from Cerceris rybyensis, assembly GCA_910591515.1. Classification (NCBI taxonomy): domain Eukaryota; kingdom Metazoa; phylum Arthropoda; class Insecta; order Hymenoptera; family Crabronidae; genus Cerceris; species Cerceris rybyensis. The sequence goes on along the minus strand of OU342791.1, from coordinate 26,280,769 downwards.
TTAGACGCTGTGGGATAGAAGTCCCTGAAGCATCAATAAATACTTTGATCGCGACTACCACAGCAGAGCGATGAAACTTGCATCATAATGCGTTAAATTGATAGATTATGATCTTGACCGGCCAGAATGACGATGAGCATTATCCCGTGAGCGAATAGGGGCGAATAGCGTGCAAAAAGCGATCACGAGGGTTCGCGTAACATCGTTTCAATTGGGGCCGATGCTTCGATCGGACACGGGCCTCGTCGTCCGCGGATGAACGATCCGATGGATCTTCTTCGGCGGTGCGTCGTAAAAAATTCATTACCCATCCGAGGAATCGATCGTGAACCCGTGTAATTACCTGCCCTCTATGTCTAGCGAATTCTCGTCTTCGTTGCGCTACGTCGAACTTTCTGTGGAGGTCGAAGGGCAATGAGAATTTGAAAAATAAAGAGGGACAGGAGTAAAACGTTGTTCGTGGTTAGCGAAACGAGAAAGGAAGGCTGACTGTGAACGTGGCAATCTACTTTCATAACTTTGACGGATAATAGTTACTTGCATTACAAACTTGAAGTATATCATGGTTGATGAAAAGAACATTTGCAATGAAAGGAAATCAGAATCAGAATCATCATTTGAAATATAGCTTGTGATGGACCTATCAATTTTGAATTCACAATTCTTGTAGGTAGAAAAATTAGTAGGTATATAATAATACACCAAAAGATACGACTTAATAGGTATATTTAATAAAAACCGTTAGTAGAAGATTATTCAAGTCAATGAACTTTGAGGTATCTTGAAATGCCTCAGCTTACGGGGTGCATAGTTGCAATTCTTCTCGCGAGTGAACGGTCGACTGACTCAAATCGTGGAACACATTGGAAAATTAACGATTTGCCCCGCATCAGGATAATGGCAGCAAATTCAAGACGGTACATTCCGTGGTAAAATAACGGACAACAGAACTTCACAATTTTTCAATGAAATAATCATTGACCATCGAAAATTTCTCCCCATTTCTGATATTTGTACATTCCTAAGTCCAATGAATTTTTTCTCTCAATTAATGCCAAATAAAATCGCATCGACTTTGAAATCGTCCCAAAATTCAAAGACTTTATATATTACAAATACAATTACAAATGTATGTGCTATTTCTCATCTGAAATTCGCATCGCTCAATCAGAAATTCCATTCCGCGTTCGAAATTATTTTGTAAACGCATTCATCGAAATGCCAGCTCGTAATTTCTCGAAGAAAGGTTCGGTAAGAGATCAGAATCATTGCGATCGAGAGATCGAGCAGCGATTTTAACGATCTTACTGAAGGAACAAGAACGAATTAACTTTCAGCGAATTCGTTTTCTCGCGCAGACAGTTTTTCCTCAACGACGAAGAGGAACTCGAGGACTTTATACCTATATTGACTCGTTTTGCTCGCACACGAAGATAACGTAAGTACCAACCCGCGAGATAAGTATTTTTCTCAGAAAAATTGCACGCCGAGAAGTATTATTGCCATTCGCGCAGAAGAACTCTCTCCCATCGCAATGATTCACTGACGATCTCTGATTTAACGACGTTTCTGCATTTTATATCGATGACCACACTTCGATCAATGATTTTTCACGATTTCCTTAAATCTTCCGCACATAAATGCGACAAATTAAACTCCACAATTCGCCCTCTATCGCTTTTTGCAAATTATAATCCCAATTGATAGTAAAATTGTGAATCGAGTGAGCAACAATTGATAATTACAGTAACAATTGATAACATAATATAATTATTTTCTATACAATTCATCATTCAATATTATAGACACATTGCAGCTATCCTAATTGCGCAATTTATACTATCATTAACAAATGAAGAAATTAATTTTTCCTCCACCCCTCTTTTAAATATTAATAGGCTCTCAATTTTACGTTTAACATTTCACAACTCTCATTGCAATAATATTATCGTAATGTGCCATAAAAGAATTCAATCCTTTCCCTAAACGAAATGATTAAACCCTGCAAACTCTTGGAAATATTCACGAGAGAGGTCGATTAATCGTGCTGTTAATTAAACGGCATCGATATCCGGAAGAAACGACGTCCTAAAAGAAGTTTCTCCCCATTGCCTCTAATCGGATTTACCGAGGCTCGACCAGCAACACCTACGAACTGCCTAATTAATTGTATCAACTGCTGCCGAAGCAACGAGGTGGACGTGATTTGACTAACGAGGCAAATTCTTAAATTAACGGGAAACGTAGTCGCAGTCCTCTCGGATTTCTTCTTATTAGGCACCCCTTTAAGTCCATCTTCTTTCGTCTTGTTCTACCTTCGTTTCTTTTATTGTTTTTTTTTGCTCACGATTATTCAACGAGAATCGATTTACTCCCATTTACCTCTTAATTTCCCATTATTCCTGAAGATCGGTTAAATCGGCGCAAGGAACACCGAAATACTTGCTCCGATGAATCTCGTTGAACCGACGTTGATTTTCGTTTGTTCTCATAGCTTCACTGAACTTTAGTTTGAATTAGCTTCTTCGATGCGAGAAGTATTTCTTGGAGAATACTACTCGTGGCTGAGATATTCAGTTATGATGGTATTTTCATTGTTGTTTGAGTAATTTTATAATGATTTTCTCACAATAGAAATAATTCTACCCAGTGGCTACGGTGATCATGAAATTGAAGGCTGAGTTTCCCAATTTGTGATCATGGTTCAAATTTCTCCGGTACCTCTGAAAAATTCGTTCTCAATTATTATTTAACACTAAACCTAGCAAGCCAGTCAAAATACCGATTCCAAATTTTTTCTCAAAACTAACTAAATTGAGATCTTATAAAACCTAAATTAGTTAATTAATCATCTTTTTCGCCTCTATATTTCTCTTCTTACGCAGCAGTTGTTAAGTGTATCTAAATTTTAGTAGATAAAACGTCAATTTTCGTGTTAATACCTCCTATGTTCAGGTGTTCCTCTGAACTATACTAAATTAACTATTCCCCTAACTAAAATTATCACAGCACTTAAAGTAAAATAATTCATGAATTATAAAAAAATACATAAATTCTAATACTTCCCTGCTGCCGATTAAACGAAACAGTTCCAATTCTACCTTATTAAATATTCAAATTTAAAAAACTCATAAAAAATTCCCACATATCTCTCCCCAACTGCACAAAGATGTAGCCACCATGAACCATTAGCACAATTCAAAATTTCTTCCAGCAATGACTTAAAATCAAAATAAAAAAAAGCTGAGAATCAATTCGCCAATAATCCGCACCAAAAGAAAAAGAAGAATATATGAAACGAGTTTCCAACTCTTACCTGCGTATCTGTAAGATGTGCTCGAAGAAGATACGAGAATTTATCGCAATAAATTCCACGCGCTAAAACGCTACCACGATTCGCAGGCCGGTAGAGAAATACGGCTCTGAATACCGATATCCGGCGAAGGAATACTTTATCAAGTATGTAAACACGGTATTTCTCAACATAAAATTATGGCGCGCGGGAGTTTCTTACGGACGGGCCTTAAACAGAGTTGTAAATTAATGCAGCGGGCAAAGAATGGTGGAGGCTGGCGTTCCCGCTCTTAATCACGAGGAACTTAATTACAGTCACGCGCTCGGTGCGTCATTGTTCCTTGAGATCTCCCGCGGTAGCCGTAAAAACGCGCTCTCGTGAAATTACTCGTTTAACACTAAATATTCCATGAACCCGATTATAGGCTCTGTGGAATAATCAAAACGATAAACGTTATAACGGGTGTTTCAAGTCGACACGAATAGAATTCGTAAACGAAGCAGATTTTATTATTTGAAAAAATTCAAACAAAACATTTTTTCCACCCCTGATATACACACTATTGAACAGTTAAGAAAGTAATTATTAACCCTTTTAGTGCCGGACGACGATATATCGTCGTTAGCAATAATGACGGGTTAATATAAATAATGAACACTAGACAATGAAGGGTTAATATTCAGTTTCCAATACGATATCAGTAATTTTATGACAAATTATTGTAAATATACAGTTTATGCTCTACATTCCGTGTTCCATATGAAATTATCGCCAAATGACAATTCTTCTTATTCGCAACTATATTTGGCATTATTCAATCAATTTTTTTGTTCGGCACTAAAAGGGCTAAACTACAAATTATGATCCATCAGAATTCAATAGAAGATACAGCAATTAGTATATTACATAGCCAGTGTAACAGAATCAGTGATAAGTGATTTCAATTTATCATTTCAGTAAAAAAGAAAGGACTTTTCTCTTTAATAATACGTACATCCATTAGAATTAATTGCGACTAACTGTATAAATCGTTCAGAACGAGCAGCAATTAAAATCATTTTAAAGAGGATTCGTGCGAAAGTAGATAAGTAAAATAATGAAGCGCTCGTTAAACGACACTTTTCGTTGGGGATTTTTGCTACTTTTATGGGAAAAATTATGGATGAATAGGAATCATTATTAAACGTGTAATATTCGTAGCTACAACACGTTACGATTTTACCTCGTAGTCTCACGAATGCGTTCCTTCTCGGCGAGTATCTTATCGTCGGCGGAACGCCGTCCACGTTATCAGGCAATGTATTTATGGGGTAGGATATGAACCTGGAGATTGGCTAGATATCGTCAGTAAGGCTGGTACGTTTTGTAACGAGCGCACCCGGTGCGCCTGTGTACGTAAAATCCAGGGACGAGGAGAATTTTATTGCAATATTTTCCTCCATACAGTTGCAATTAACCCCTTGTAGCCTCATTTTTCTGCATAATGAGAAGCTGTATTACGAAACATTCAAAATTGTATGAAAGGTCATAAAATTTTGCAGAATAATACACTTCATAGAGCAGTGCTTCGATAAAATGAAATAGTTCAAAATCAATTCTCTTTTCGTTGAGAACATCTGACAAAGAAATTTCATAAAATTCGCTTGATATTTAAAACTAACGATATCATTACTTTGTGCATAGCTGTTCTGATCGTAGTTTCTTACATAATTGATTATAACGATTCGATTTTCGAGGAAGAAATGCAGAAAATTGTTGATTTAATAGAAACGATGTAGAAAACAGCCACCAATTAATAATACAAAAAAATTATATATTCTCATTCTATTAAATCGGTCATTCGATCACATATGGTGTGATTAGAGTTAATTCCAGAACTATCAAGGCAGTTTAAATAATCGGTGTCGATTTTTTTTATTAATTCCTCAAATTGACAGGGGAAGCATGTAGGAAATATTCAACTTTTATTTTAGAAAACCCAATTGCCTAATTTAATCATTTTTCTCTGCGTCAGTATTTCTCTTTTTTCAAAGTACCTATTCGAGGCAGTTAAATATAATAAATGCAACGTCGATAGTTCGAGTGTTAAGACGTTAGAGGAAGCTAAGAAACACGAATGTATTTCGAAGCGATGAGGAAACACTTTGTCCGTGCTACTTTTTCACAATTCCAACGTTTTCCTTTTACCGAGCGTCTAAAATACTCGGAGAAACGATGATGTTAGATCGGTATTTAAACAATCGCCGGGCAATGGCATCAAATTGGAATTGGAATTGGACGATTCCTCGACGCCGCGTGTCAGTGTCGTTCGTCAACGCGAGTACTTGGACGAGTTTACACAAGTGTTCCGTGTCCCATTAATTGGTCCTCGTCTTCCAATGGAAGCTAATAAATTTAATTTCATCACCTGGACGATCGTCGCGCAATGTTCCCAAATCTGCCGTGTCGAATGACTTCGGACACGATTTAAACGATTTTGAAAAACGTCTTCGCAAAAATTTCATCTTCGTACTTTGATCCCCGACGGTCTATCTGGCGATGTTTAAATAATTTCTGTGAATGGTCGCGGAAGCAGATTATTTGCTGAAATAATGGAACAAAAATAATCGTGAACAAGGAAATAATTGTAACTAGGAAATTTTTAATATCTCATATTAGTACATTAAATATTAAAATTAGATGATAAAGAGCCATTTTTTCTCCAATTCATTTAGTGAATGCTGCAAAAAGCCATTGACAGTAAATATATACACATTAGACGCGGGATATTAATTTGAATATTACTTAAATAAAATTTGTCTGAGGTAAAAAATTATTATAGTTTTACTGAAGAGCCAGAAATTTTAGGTGAAGGAGCCGCGAATAGCCGATTCCCAGTTTAGTTTGTAGCAGTATCACGTGACCGATGGTTTTAGGAGACCTCTCCACCATACCGATTATGGTGAACGCATTACGCGAAAAAAATAGCCCATAAGTAGCGGAGAAAAAGGGATCCAAGCCTAATCCCACTATTTGGAAATCCAGGGTTTTGTCCCCATCATATTCTTGGACAAATAAAATATCCTCGAATATTCCCCATATAATTAAGCGTCCACCATATGTCGCACACTCTGTGCACTTACCGTTTTTCTCCACTGTATCATCAATAGTCATATTACGAGCTTTGAGTTGATCGACATTAATATTTGCCCACGGCACTTACCCGGCACTCCAACTTTTAGTATTTGCTCCTTCTCTAATAACCTACCTCTTCGCAAATAATTACTCAAATCGCTGATTCCGCTAATTCGAAACGCAATGTCACAAATTTTCTTTTAAAATTCAAGAAAAAAATCAGCATAATACAATTCCCTTTTTAAACAAAACAATTTATTCATCAACTTCCAAATGGCAGTGCCCCAGTAAAAACAACATTTTGACCGTACAATCTCATCGATACTGGCGCGAATTTTCTTTAACCTGTTAACCGGGCGTGACGTATAATTCCGTCATATCTGAAAGAAAACTTCAGTAAGCTTGCCGATTTTTTCTTCCTTAAAATTTTTAAACGTAATATGTTGAACGCATTACATTTTATGTCGTTCATATCCGTTTAATCCTGACGTAGTACTTTAGATGTAATGATATTACTTCTCACTGTGAAAAAAAATATTCCAATTTGAAACAAGTTGAACAAAAATTAATTCCCCGGTTAACAGGTTAATATAATCACGTTCCATTGATTAAAAGTGCACAAGCAAAAGAAGGATTAACAATGCCTAGTGCTCGTTGACCGATTATATCGGTAGATCGGCGTCGCGACGGCGGCAACGTCGACAGGCGTCGCACAGTGGTTCATTTGGCCGAAAACCTGGCCAAAACTCAAGGAGTTTTTCAATTTAGCTGAAAATTGGTGTATTAGTATTATTTGGGTCGCTGATTAAGAATCTGAACTCAAAATTTCGAAAAACAAAATGGCGGCTTCAATATGGCGGATGCGAGTATTGAAAAATTGTCGGACCGCCATGAAAATCAGTAGTCTTATGTTTTTCCGGTCGCTGATTAAGAATCCGAACTCAGAATTTCCAAAAATAAAATGGCGGCTCTAATACGGCGGGTGCGAGTATCGAAAAATTGTCGGATCGGCATGAAAATCAGTAGTCTTATGATTTTCCGGTCGCTGATTAAGAATCCGAACTCAGAATTTCCAAAAACAAAGTGGCGGCTCTAATATGGCAGGTGCGAGTATCGAAAAATTGTCGGATCGGCACGAAAATCAATAGTCTTATGATAGCCCGGCCCTATGTCATAAATGCACTTCCCCGAGCATGGCGCGTGCGACAAACAAATAAGAATATCGCGTACAATTGCAAAAAGTCGCAAAATTTTACAACGGGGACTTCTTCGGGAAGCTTTAAAGTTTAATTTAAAAACAAAATATATTCTGATATTCCTTTTCCTTCAAAAGTTATAATGATATTTATTGCAACAGTCACTGTATCTTAATACCAGCATATCACAGCTATTCCATCTTCGAATTTACCATTGTTTAATAAAAATCTCGACTGAAAGAGATTGATAGAACATTGTGAGAAACAAATATAGCCCTCATACCTGCAACTAGACAGATTTTCAGCCGAAACGTCAAAGATCTTTCGGTTTATAACGGTAAGCGGTCGAGGTGATCGCGGCTATCTATTGTTGCTTTGGAACAAAAGGCCACCAGCTTGCTTAAAATTATTTTGATTTTTCACCCGAACGAAATAAATATAGCGTTTCGTTAATTACAAGGGTAACCTTAGTGAAGGATTAGCATTATTCGTTTGTCCAAGGCACGATAGCCTGGCAGTATGTCATAAACGTATTTCCCCGAGCATGGCGCGTGCGACAAACAAATAAGAATATCTCGTAGAATCGCAAAAAGTCGCAAAATTTTACAACGGGCACTTCTTCGGGAAGCTTCAAAGTTTAATTTAAAAAAAAATTCGCGTTGTACTTTTGCGTACTTCACAACTATTTCCTCTGCAAAAGGAAAAAAATGTATGGGTTTTGCAATCTGTGCCATCGCAGTTGTAAAATATTAAATAAAAAAATGAAACCAAGGTACTTATAATTTAAAAGTATGACGAATAGCTACAAATACTTACAAAGTTGACTGTACTATTATTTCACATTGAAAACGTATTCTGAATTTCGACGTGAATACGTTACATTATTCAAGTGCCAACTTTGACATTGCATATCTCTAAGAGCGTTGTTCAATAAAAACTTTTATTAATGGAAACCGATGCTCTGATATGTTACAAATAAAACGCAATTGCTAAATTTTGAAAATCGCGAAAAAAATTTTTGGCTTTTTGGCCAGGTTTTCGGCCAAATGAACCACTGTGCGTCGTTGGAGGCGTCGGGTCGTGCGCGTTGAGAACTGGCGCGCTTCGATTGGCCAAAATATTTAACCTACGATTAACCGCTCCTCTCGTACACAAAATGATTCAAGAATCAAATACCAAGAGTCAACCGTGGGGTAGACTGAGTACATATTGTACCCGAATACTATCGCCTACCGTCCTACGTGGATACGGATACGAGTTTCTGTGTATTCTCGTGCGTATAACGACGGTATAATAGTAGATACACACAGACTCGCGTACAGAGAGAGAGAGAGAGAGACTGTGTAACAAAGATAGAAAAAGGTAGAATAGAAGAGCAAGAGAGACGAAAAGAGGGAAAGATGGTGGTAAACGAGGGAGAGAACGATGGAAAAGCAGAATCAAGAGGGAAAAGGAAAATCAACCCTCGCGTTGCGAGGGCAACGAATGGGCGTTTGTACGGACGAGTATATACGTCTACGTCTCTTTCACGCGTGCGCGCGTGTTTCATGATTCTCCGTGTACGCGAATTGCGTTGTGCACGCGTCTGTGCACGTATATGCCGGCAGAGACAGACAGAGAGAGGAAGAGGAGTGAGAAAGAGCAAGTGAGAGGGTGGAGAGGGAGAGAGGGAAGATGGAAAGAGAGAAACGGCAGAGATGCTGCTGACATTGCTTGAACATATTTGAGTTGCTCCGCTCATGACCAAATATTTATTTATTTGCACGGTAATACACATTTGTATTAACCGCGTAGCACGATTCGAGGCACGTTCATTCAGATTTCTCTCGCAAATTTTGCGCGACCTGCTGCACGACTAATTAGCAACGCCCCGCCTCGACGTCTACGTATTGCGCGCTTATTAACCCTAAAAACGCGAACGTTCCCGTGTATCGGTTTATGATGGAAGATCCACGCGTTTGAGAGACACCGCAAACATCATGGGGTCTGGTTCAACCCCTTGGTTTACGATTTTTTCAGCGGCTCTGTTCCTCTATGGTGGGCCATTTGATTGTTGAAACAGGGGGATGGATGAAAGAAATATTGCACTATGTAGAGTAAGGGTAAGAGGATCTATATTCGATTTTAACTATTTTAATTCTTATAAGTTGTATTTGCAATAATTATTTCTCTGTTTTCTAAACAGAAGTTTCTTTAAATGATTTTCTGATTTATCTGTGAGAGTATTTCAGTTAAATGGCGCAGCAAATCGAGGCATTGAATGGTCAAATTGTAGGGTAACTTTGAAAGTTGGAGTGGAGAAAGAATAACACAGTATTCCATTTGATGATACGTTTTATTAATCTTTTAATTTATATTCGTGCTAGTTCCACCAAAGTCAGTTTTACAAACTGCGACCAATCTTCCATGGGGTGTTGTGACCCATGATGCAATAAATATCCCTTTGCAGAGTTACATCGTGCCAAATTCTCGATATAGTTTTTTCCCATAGCGGATCTTCCATCAAATCGAATCCACCGTTGCCCTTTTCAAGAGCCTTGTATGAACATATCGAAAAAAAATAATCCAGTGTTCCATTATTGCTGCCAGTCTGAAATGAAAAATGAACAAATTGATCCTGAAAAAAATCAGCAGAATTTTTCAAACCTCCTTTAATTAATCGTTAATAAACATGCCTTGAAATTATATCAAAATGGTAGCACAAACGCGCAAAAGTCTCGTAGTACCTCGTGGAAGACAAGGTTACAGTTTTCCACGAAGTAAAAATCGTTCGTCAAACGAACACGAAGAGTTTTTGGTGGGAAACGAACTCGGACCGTTCTTGCAGGTGTTATATCGTTCTATGAATAAAAAACAGATACACGAATAGATAGGTTGTATTACCCAACAACGCGGGAAGAATTGAACACGCACGCTTTGTTTGCTCGTCGTTAGCATGAATATACTTTTTGGAGTAGCGCTCGGTGTAACGGCGCGTTAACTACCAAAACCTGGGGATCGATGAGCGCTGAAACGGATTACCGAGGAGCTGAAATATTTATCGGCTACCTCGAAGATCAACCGAATGACACGGCAGGAACGATCGTTAAAAAAGAATGCTCGACAATTTCGATAGTAATCGACGCTTGACCCGAGTAATCTTCGATAATTCTCGTCAATTTTTTTACTCGTCGTTTGGAAGTTACCATTCCTTTCTCGTTTTTGACATTGACTGTTGTAACCATTTCAAATATAGGATAAGATCTGTGATTAGTATATAGGGAATGGAAATTCTAATGGTCATTGTTCTTGAGAAAGTTTCAAAAGTTAAGTGTATAAACTTTTAAAGTTACGGTTACCGGTTGGTGTTTCTTTTTTTGGATTTTACTGCTACGGTTATTTCGCCTAGGACATACTATTTTAGGTGGATATTGAATCATTAATGCTAAAATTTGTTAATTAACCCTTAGCGCTTAGAATTATTTTGCTAACTTTTTCTCAGATAAGCAAATATAGTCTCGGAAAATTGTCTACTGTTGATTATTCATTTTTATTTAATACTAGGAACAATTGTAGACGCTACGGTATGTTTGCGTAGAAATGTAAAATTATTGTTGATATCGAATAGTCGATAGACTGTAAGTCGACATAGAAGGTCAAAGGGTAATAATTTAGAGTTTACGAGGGATGATTTACATTTGGGCTCACTGATTGTAAGTTCGAGCCTTTAGCTTCTGAACCACCATAGCTTCCTTCACGTTCATTTTCGAATTAGCTAATTTTCAATGTATTAAATAATAATTTCTAAAGAATCTCTCCGAATTAAGGAGAGATTAAACTCAAATCCCCTAATCGTCAGTCCAAGCCTCTAATTCCACATCCACCATAGCCTCGTTTCTTCTTTTATCACGCAAAATTACCGAGCCAGGGTTAAATGTTTTTCTCTCGGTAGATCCGCATTTAGATCGTCGAATTAAAAAGAAAAAGAGAGGAAAAAATACAGCGATACGCTCCCGTATTTACACGTATTTCCACGACGAGCGATAATGGGTCCTCGACCCCCTTAAGATAAAAACGACGACGGCACCTCACGATCGCGACGAGCCGCAGACCAGACGGAGAGGAGAGGATTGTACCCCGGGGGTAATCGACGAGATACGGCAAATAGTTTTCCCCGATAATTAATCGATAAAAAAAACGTTTTGTTTGCGCCCGACCTACATTACATTGCGATAATCGTACTCTTACGTGACTGCAACCGAGCACCGTCATTTTCAAATCGCGCGACACGAGTGATCCTATGTTTCAGGACGTTAATGTGGGGTGAAAAGTGTCTTTTTTACTCCTATCCACTGTACTGTTTTATATTCCGTTAACTACCCTGCAAAGCATGCGTTTGGATCATCCTGAACTTTATGTCGAAGGTACAACGTTTTTTGGAAAGACTTTAGGGTGATGTGTCAACCCTTTTATCTCAAAGTGGTACAAGTCTCTTTCTTCTTAATTAAAATATTGGACAATTCGTACAAAAGCTTGGTGGCGCAACATGTAACGGTTGAATAATTTTAAAAGATGTCATGAGGATATTTCATTGCATTTACTTTGTCAAACACACGTTTCTCAAAAATGGGCTACACCAGTCACAAAAGTAACGGTACATATTTAATTTAAGTTTAAAAAGAAAAATGTGTGTATCGTTTGAAATTAATTTTCTTATTGCAACTATAGTGATTAACTTGGCAAACTATATAACGGCCTAAAACTGTTTGGGTATGTTGAATTATAATTACGAAATATCAGAATAAATGTTGATAATTCCAAAAATTGTACGTCTCAAAATAGTCTCCGTAGGTAATTTAAAGCTCTCTACTTCATAATTTGGCTAAGAAAGGATTCCACTCATTAGATAATTGAAACACCGTTAATAAATTACTCATCTCCAGTATCTGAGTAGAAAGAAATTTATTTTTCGTTCACCGATATCAGTTACACGTTTCTAATAGCAGATCGTAGAAAAAGATATTTAAAAAATTGTCTTTTGGTCACAAAAGATAGAGTAATTGCTAGAAGTCGCCACATTTTTGGGACACCCTGTATAGACCGACGAAAGCATGGCGTAATCCAGGAAGCGAGGCATGAATTTCCGGGGGGAAACATTCGGAAATCGTCGAACGCTTCTATTCGCCCTTCCGGAAACGTGATTTCACCCTGTAACCTCCACAGAATCGCGGATACAGAGGCGTCGAAATTCTTGCAGTCACGTCGTCCAACCTCCCTCGTTTTGACGCTCCCTTCGTCCTTCAGCGTCTCGAAGCTCGCGACGAATTTGCGCCCGCGAGTAAATTTTGTATTCCTCGGCAAATACTCGATGCCTGTTTATAAGCGGTGAAGGTGAAGCGAGGCACGAAAAGAAGCAAATAAGGAAAGATCGATTTTTCTAGCTACTCTCTGTCTCTTTCTGAAAGTCTCTCTAATACAAAAATGTCGAGCTTTTGCGAACTATCAGTTAAAAATTGAGTCCTTATAGGTATCTATTATTTTATACTTTTTGGCTTCAATTACTGTGATTATTTTCCTTAGAACTAATCTTTTACGTGGGTAAAAGATCCGGAATTATATCTACAAAAATTCAGATATAATAAATAAGCACTTTGTCAAAAGAGAAATCAAGAGGTAAAAAAGACAATTAACTAATTAATTTAGGTTTTAGAAGAGCAATGTTTACTTCATGACTCCCCTGGATAATTTTTAGAGAAAATTAGGAGCCGGTCAATTTGGACGGCTTGTAAGATTTATTATTAATTGATAAATTAAGATAAATATTCCAGTGATCACGCAGATCTAACTAGGAGAGTTTCCACTTGACGAGATGCCTTCTATTTACTCGCACGCGCGAAATCTCCATTCTTAAATATTTTCCGTTCCCTCCCTCCAAAGGGGGTGGTCGTTAATACTACCATAATACCCGTAGAGCATCGTCGATAAATGTCAGGAAATAACGCACCATCCCCGTCGAATGTTTCTAAAGCCAACAAATAAAACCGAGGCCTCTCTAAATATGCTCTGGAATCAGGAGTACCAACACCGAAGATCGCCGTGAACCGAGCTACCCTTACTTACGGAATTCGTTGCCAGCGGTGTCAATAGGCGGGAAAAGTCTCGACCGAACGTCATCGATTCACGGCGAAAGTACAGACAATATAATTCGACGACATCGACTACGTGCGTACGTACAAATGTTTGCGGATAAATATCGTCGGCACGTTTTCTTCTTACCTAAAGACCAAGTCCTGCGTAAAAATTCGTTGTACTCTCATTAATTCATATTTACGTAATTGAACAGACTGTGCTGTTGTTTCGAATTTCCTACGTCGATGAAAGAAATTTCCAACCTCTTGACTGGAAGAATAACTCGAAAGACTCGATGTAATTTAACTCTTTTGGTGCTCAGATCGAAATATTTGAAATTTTTTGATTTAGGAAACTTTGAGAGGAGTATTTTTCATTGGGATATGTTAACTTGAAAACTAACTTCTAATGTGATAAAAATATCAGACTTTTTTGTATTTCAGGTACAATTAAAATAACTATGATTATAGTACTTTAATAAAGTGAAGACCAATAACACCCCCAAGGGTGAAACGTAGTACCTAGCCTATATAAAGGGTCCTAAAACAAGATCATTCATAGCTCCTATATGAAGTAAAAGTTCCTATAAAGTAAAAAGAATTAAAACCTCCCTCGATTGCAAGCTAAGACTCCCGAATGTGTAACCGTCTACAACCCTCTAAAGCTTAACTCCGAGGGATCGTCTATTCAAAGAACCCCGATCACCAACGGGCTAAAGGAGCAAATATAACACAGAAAATGATCGAAAGAGTATCGCAAATGGACCGATACACCGTCGGATAAAATTCTAAATATAATCGCGAGGGAAATCGATGACATTAAAAAGGATTCGCAGTTTTGAGTAAGAAGGCTAAGACAGGTGTATCCGTCGCGAACGTAGAAAGGAAAAGAGAGGCCAGTCGACGAAGAAAGAAAAAAGAGAGAAGAAACGGAACGGAGAACGTTAAAAGCCGGCTTCGTGGGCGTCTATTTGCGTAGATCCAAGAGATCGGACAAGTGGCGAGGCCTTTGTCGGACTTTGTCGGCTCCGTGGGTGGTTCCCTTTACACCCCTTCTCGCCTCGTTCTTTCTTTCTCTCTTTTACCCCTCTCTCGGACTCTACGGTCGCTTACGTTCTCCGTGTAACCCCGTCCACTCGAGTCCTCCCACCTTTTCGAGTTACCGTCACCCTCCGAGCGTCTACCACCCCCTATCTGTTTTCTCCTGGACATCGTTATCGCTGTAGTCGGCCGTCGTTGCCGCTATCTTTCTCTATACCTCCTCCTCTTCCTCCAACTCGTCTCTTCCCTCTTCACCACCTCGTCCTCGTCTACCTTGTTGTAATCAACCGGACGAGACGTTCAGCGAACCGAGGAAGGGCATGCCGCCATTTTAAAGTCGCGTAGGAAGGATGAAAGAGAAGGTAGACGAGGTTTAGGGTCAGAGAGAACGTGTTGGATGTAGTGATCGATTTTTAAGCGGATGATATTAACATTAATTTATGTAATATAAATTAATGTGACGTTATTCTGCTATTTAACAAAATTTAGTAAACTCGATGTAAGAGGATGATCACCCTGAGAAGGTTAACGGTGACTTGTGCTACTAAATGTTACTTTTAAACGGTGATGTTCATCAGCTTGTTCACACGTTCTCAATCCTTTGTGGTGGAGAACCTTTAAAACTGTACTTTTTCAGTGTTGTTTCTTTAACTTTTCGGATTTTCTTTCTCAGTTCGAGATCTATATAAATGTATCTATGTACTGATGATTTTAGGTAGATAATAGTCAATTTATTAGTTAATTAGTCAATTTATTAATAGATAGTAGTCAATTTAGGGGTATTATTCAGTTCCTGAGGTCTTTTTTCACCGTAATCACCTTACTTTTACTAAAGTTACACGCAGAGTAAAAGATAATCTTGTTTTCTAGTAGAAAATGTACTAGCTGATCAAAAAAGACTCTATAGAGCTTAGGGTGGTTTTTTTGAAGATCGGACGAAGATTAATCTACTAGCGCGAAACAAGCAAAGTACTTTTTTATCGTGAGAAACTCATTTTTAAATTGTTACGTTTATCTATGGAGAAATGTTGAAAGTACAAGAGAGACACCGATGTTACTACGATTTTTCTCTCACCGAGCAATTAAACGTACAAAATGTCCGGAGAGAAGGAAGAAATCCACGATAATTCATCCTCCGCTGAAAGTCGTTGATCGTCGTCGAAGAGGTTTTTTTCGCGCGCGCGCAAGCGCTTTAAAGCGGGAAAACTCGTAGAGTTGGCAGGAGTTAAGGCATTGGTATTGATTGGTTTGTTTGCGAAGAACACACAAACCAATACACGAAGTCGAGAGCGGGACACGCTGGCGGAACGCAGCGTGCTAATATTGGCGCGGAAATTACGTAAAACAAAGGAAGCGTGCCGGAACTCCGTGTCTCTCGACAAATCGGGCAATCGATCTTCTCCGTGGGAGAAAGAGAGTTCCCTCGACGATGACGTTACCGACTTCCACGCCGGTGAGAGTATCGGTCTTCTAACATCCCGTGAAATATGTTCTGCCAATTTTCTACGAATTTCTCTCCCAATAAGATGCAAATTTTCAGGTCCTTGATTCAACGTTTGATCGAACTCTCGAAGAAAATTGTACATATCGCATTTCTTAAGAGCAAATTCGAGAAACTCGATGGCACGATACCTTCTTCGAGATAACGGATAATAATTCTATTTCCAGGCCATGGAATATCTTGTGTTTTCGATTCTACCGGTTACAGCAGGCTTATCCCTTATCACGAGAACATTCTGTTTTTGCGATCGATAACGATGACGATCGTTAAAAATCGTATTCGTTGCGCTCACTTTCAATTTCAGATTTCAATTCTAAAAGGAGACATCTTCCAGAATTCTCTTTATTATCTCTAAAAACCTTTCACTATTGCTAAGGTCAAACCCTAACAAATTAAATTTCCTCGAGAAACACAGGGAAGATAACTACGTGAAATTAAAACCCCTAAATTATCACCATCTTTATCAACAAGGATCCCCACCATAATCAGCTCATCAGGACTTATGCAAATCAATTACCCACATCAAATCGGCCAATATATATCCCTTGTCCCATGGCCCTTTGATCGCAATCCTCCCTTGTTCCCAGCACCATCATGAAACCCTATCCCCCAGAGACAAAGCCAATCTCCTGCATAATCGCTGGGTAGAATGAACGTTTTGAAAAGCGAAAAAGCAACGCCATCAAAGTGGATGCATTTTGGGCTTATTCGAGGAAGAGAAGAAACGCTCGAGAAAGTCGGCGAGTCGTCAGAGAAGCAGGGCCCCACTTGAGAAGCGAGAGCTCACATCGGGGACCCTTTCGACGAAATCCTGAGCGTGCCGCTGTTTGTCCAGCAATGAGGCTCAAACATTGGATCGTGCCCGTTTCGTCTGGTTCTTTAAGTACCCACGTACCTGAGGAGGCACGCGGGGTCTTCTCCGAGAGAGCACATCCGTACCTTTGCCAGTTTACCTGAAAAACTGCCGCGGCTTTCACAAAGAACACTGGGGAAATTGCGCGATGCTCTTTTGTAAAACTATCGCTTGGATCGTTTGAGAACGATCGACTGTTGTGTATCTATAGGGCGAATTTAGAAAGAAGTCACTTGATAAGTGGTGAGGAACGTCGCTTGTCCTCACGAAGCTTCGATTCTAATGCGTGAGTGACCGAAACAGCACTTAATGACGAAATAAGAGTTTAGTTTTCGGCGAAATAAGGTGTCGCAGGCCAATACGATGAGAATAGGGTGGTGCAAGGGCAGTCTCCTCTTGCCATGTACTTCATACCGAGTGATTTCTTTCTAAATTCGCCCAGTAAGTCTGAATATGATAATTTGGGATTGAGATTGCGTTCAGAGATCATTAACTACTTGCTCTACAATGGCAAGTGGCATAGGACTGTCTGACAATGAGTATATAAGAACTCGAACTTCTGATGAAGGAAATGGAGTTTGAATCCTCTGTCAGCTCTGGGAAATTTTTCTTAAATTATTCTTTAATCATCGACAGTTTATCCCGTCACAGTCACGGTCGGAGCGTCAAGTATCGAACGGTTTATCCCGTTTAGTCTACCAAAGATATCTAATTGTATGTCTATCACTAGATTCTTTGCTACCTCTGTTTTTTAAGATTATTCTCACTGAAGAAGGAGATGTGGTTTAGTTTGCATGCCGAAGCGTTTTCGAACATAAAAAAATAGACCATTTTTGGGCCAGAATTTGTAAGTTTACCAAATTGTGATAGGGTTACTATATTGGTAGCTTCGAATCTACCTGAAGAGTGGGTTCTAGGCGAAATGACCTTTGTAGATAGCAAGTCATGGCGATGTAAGGTGGTACAGAGACTTGGATTCATGATCAGTGGATCCAAGTTCAAATCCTCTATATAGTAGTAACTTGATGATAACCTGTAGTATAGCTACATTTAGCCTGCCTTCTTACTTTCCCCAAAGTGAAAGATTTTCTACAGAAATCATATCTCTACAAAGTACAAGAACTGAAGCTGAATAGTATACTGAAAACTACTTTCCACTAGTATTTTAATACTGAGTACACCAGTCAAAATGTTCGTATCATTATTTAAAAATCGCAAAAAATTTCAGTGACCTCTACACCAGTCACCGGTGACTTAACACTAGAACTATCGGCCTCAAATCTATCATATTTTAATAAATTAAGTAAGTACTTTGAAAAAGGGGGTGATCAAGCGGCGGAAAATTTGATCGATTGGGTGATTTATGTTTATTGATATAGACGTAGAATATTCATTCATGACTCTTGTGTAAACTTAGAGAATCTTTTGAAAAAATTATGTACCAGTCATTTTGACTGGTTTGGTAGTGCTAGTGTTAATATTCACGCCAAGGTGGAAGCTCACTTCATTTCTTTGACCGCAGCAATTGAAAAATACTTTATAAGCTATAAATAGTGTTATCCATTATCTCAAAAGTGAATGTTTAAGGGCTCGAATTCAAAGAACACGTCGATTGAAGCTCTCCCTCAAGACCTTGTACGTTTCGTTCCCCGGGGACGACGTCTCCATTCTGTCCTTCGGCGTTAATGGAAAACAATGAACGCATTATTTCTGGCACAGACGAGACCCAAGACGAGATGGTTAAGGAGACGGGCGCCAGGTACAAGTCAATTTATCGCTGTGCAAATATCGCTATCGTCACGCGAACTCGGCCTCGTATCGTGTGCAGGCTGTACGGTGCTTCTATTTAGCTAGAAATTCTCTCAGAGATGAACTCACCCAGCTCTCGTCTCCGTTTCTCGCCCCGAAATTTTATCACTTCTTGTCCAAAAATACGATCCTGGCTTCTATTATGGTCTCTTTTTTTTCTCTTTTTTTTACGACACGTCGTATAAGACGCACACCTATGCCGATATCTCGCTCCTCGTTACTTCATCCGCTGCTGATAAACGGAGGATCATTTTTATCGTGATTCGCGTACGCACTCGTCTTTGACGTTACGATTTGTAAGACGCAGAGATTTGATATTCTGCGATGTTGAAAATTGTTTTGCATCGAGGATAAGAAAATTTCCTGCCTTAGATTGCTGGAAGAAATGTCTGTACAAGTCGGAAAGATATTTATAATGTTGAGGAAGAAAATAGGAGGAATAAGTGGCTCCCCGAGTCGAAAATTTCTGCTCAAAATCCGCCTAAATTACCTAATAACTTAGGATATTTAGGATGAATATGGAAAAATATGTTACATATAAAAGAATGTAAATTTTAATTCCACAATCGCCCTAAACTTGTTCATTTTTGCCAGTTTTGCCTAGTTTGGGATCAATTTAGGCTTCATACAGCCCAAAATAATCCTCAGCATTCTTATTTAGAAAATTAATCTAATTGTAAGCCCAATATTAAGCCATACATTCGATAATGAGGAGTTTTAGAATTGGATTGGAATTGGAGTGATTTTAAGAGATTTAGAATTTATATGGAATAAAATGATAATTAAATTCCTACTTGCTCCTAAAAGCCCTATTTTTAGAATATGAGTCGACAGACTTGGAACTTCTGAAATATTTTTAGGGGATGTCAGATTAAATTAGAATAAAAATTTTACCTGATCAGTCCATGTAACTCCTAAAAATCATATTTACAGGACTTTGAGGCGCGTAGACACACTAGTCGAGGATTTTGAGGTTCAAAATGGTATACATAATTAAGCGGCAAATGAGAAATCAAAAGAATCTAGGATTTAAAGTTTCTATCTAGGCTGGACTTTTCGACTCGGGTCAAGAAAAATTTAGATTGATTTTGTTATCGTTGCTAATACATAAATCTTGTGAGGGAAGTGGAAAAGTTATGGACATATAAAAAAAAATTAATATTCATTTGACTGGTCTAAATTAAGAGACTTTTTACCTATTGTCAGCTTTTTCATTATTTTGGTGTAATTAGCATTGGAGAGATAATTTGCGAGAGATTTTCATTAACGTTTGCAAAATGTAGGATTATTTGTATTGCGAGGACGAAGGATAGATGGAAATGGTGAAAAAAATATTGAATCGTGAATCGAGGGTCACGTGGCTGGGATCAGGATAAGTTCGAAACCTTCTGGCAGATATTTGCCATTGTATTTCGTAGGCTGAACTGGGCTTTGGACCTTTCTCCGTTGACAGCTCCATTATTATGCGTTCTCCGTACGAAGCGCACACACGCGAGGGACACAGAGTGTAGCTTCGACTTTAGGAATTGAGTAGAAATTCGCCTTCTTGAATATTTCATATTAATTTTTGGAATAATTCCAGCCTCGGGGTGATAATATATTCTGAGAATGTGGTACTCGATGTACCAATCTATTGAAACTCGCAAAAAAGAAAATTCACGCCAAAAATCTATCCTCATGACCATCAATATCCTCACTCCCGATACTTAGCTTGCAACGATCACTGAACACATTTAAATAAAATCTAAATACTCAACTCGATCTATAATTCAGCTGTTGCAAAATAAAAACAAAAAGAGAACAAATTTTACCCCTAAAACTGCCAAACAGGATCAAAATAATCGATCCCGAATTTCTAAAAAAAATCCTCAATTTAATAAAATAATCACACAGTAAATATTCCACTTCTATGTAATAAAACCTAACTTACTAAATTGATCCTCTTTCTCAGCTCTTGATACTTCTTTTTCCAAAGTACAATTTATTTAAATACACCAGATATAACGAGAGCAGTTCAAATATCAAGTCCGTCGAACTTCAACCCCCTGCGGCAAAGAATAAACCCCTACAATATGCACGACAAACCAGCCAATAAAATCCCAACGACCCGTCAATTAACCATAAACAGAATCGTTGAGTTGTATTCAAACGAGAGGGAAAGTCAGAACAAAAATGGAAGAAGCCCGGGGTTAATAGACCTGTTTGTCGCATCAGAGAAATCTGTCTAAACGGGCCTGCGACAGATTCGGGGCAACTGCGGCGGGGGCGCTGAATGGGGATCCGGCTTAAGATCGCACCGTTTAACACCGAGGAACGAGCAACCCCTACGGACATGCCGTCGGCGCGACACCCGTCAATAAAACACCCCATGAAATGCTAACTATACGCGTTGCGGCTGCACCCTTCGAGCTACGCACTTACACCCCCGGTCCTTCCTCTCCTGCGTGCACGTCTAATCGATATTCACACCGGCGAGATCGATCGGCAATGAAAAAGGGTAGAGAGAGTATCCTTTTGGCTTTTTCTTCTCTCATTCTCTTACTCTCTCTTCATTTTTTTTCTCTCAACGAATACATCGTTATTATCGTTCGTTATCGTCGATTATTATCGCGAGACGTAGCAGAGAGTCAAACTGGAAAATCTGCCGTTAAACAACATTAATAAACGAGCTTTTGTTCGCTTGTTTGCAAATGCATCGAGAAAAATAAATACCGTTCCGTATAATAAACGTCGGCGGGCGTATCCTACTTCGATCCGGCTGCATTTATGCCGGGAGCGAAAATGGGAAATTTATGCATTTTCGCGTAACAATTGAATTGCAATCTTGAACGTTTCCTGTATATATTTTTTTTTAAGGCGAAGTATTTTGTTTTTGGTTCTGAGTATGTGG
Organism: Cerceris rybyensis; assembly: GCA_910591515.1. Taxonomy (NCBI): domain Eukaryota; kingdom Metazoa; phylum Arthropoda; class Insecta; order Hymenoptera; family Crabronidae; genus Cerceris; species Cerceris rybyensis. The sequence continues at coordinate 26,258,963 of OU342791.1, read as the reverse complement.
AATTGAACGACCACCCTTGACGTGGGTTTTGATAGTGATCTTGCACTTTTATGTAATGCACACCTAGAATTAACAAAGTGCTATGGTGAATATGAAGGTAAAGGCTCGAACCTTGAATTAGAGGGCATTCAAATCCTCCTCATTTCTACAAATTTGTTTCTTATATTATCACTTAACATATCACTGTCTGTGCAATTCAAAGCCCACCTAAACTGTTGACCTCACATAAAATGTCTACTGTAATTAAGATAAGAAAAAGAAAATAAAGCAAGGAATTAATTATAATTTGTTATAATTTAAACAAATTAGCAATATATTTAAAATCTATTATTCTAATCAAAAAGTCTTCTGGTTTCAGGTAGACGAGGAAACACTTCAGAGACTGCACACTTCAGAGACTGCTGAAAAATCCAACTTTTAGGAACGTCTGACTTCGAGCACTTAGAAATGAACTGTAACGATTATCACATTGATTTAAACCGTAGTTATATCTGCAAATTTTTAAGGTGAGATTTTGGCAATGACCAAATTGAATTGTAATCATCGACGACAGGAGGAAGACGAGGAGATGCAGTTGCAGGGATGGCACATACGGCGGGCAGAGTTTATCGCGGATGATGCCTGCAAAGAAGGGGTGCAAGATACGTGCAAAGGGTGATCCCAGGGGATTGTCCGGGGGAATTAACAGGAATATAGTAGCATTTAGTAGAGCGAACTCACAGAAATCCACCGAATCATTGCGATCGCCCTTGTTTGTCCAACTCTCGCATATACATACGGGACATTTTTCCGCACGAGCAATGATCTTGTTATTTGTTCCTGCTCACCGTAAAGGGTGCGATGGTCCCTTTCATATTATGGAGAACTTTATTTTGTCCGTAGATCATTGAAATCGTAAACCATTGGACGATCGTCGTAAACTATCCATATATTTCGTTTTGGCGAAGGTCAATTTTGAATTGAAATTTTATGAGTTTACCATTAGCAATTAAATGTGATATGAAAGTTTTGATTCCAGAAACTTGCATCTTGGCGAATTTTGTGGCGACTTCTTTCAATTTTAATATAAAATTGTAATAATTGTCGCGTTTAGTACTTTTGCATAGCATCATTACTATTTTTAATTAGAAGGAGGAATTGTCATGTTTCTTGAATAATTTCTGAAACCTCATTTTTTTTAATCGATATTAGTAAAAAGATTCTTCCAGAGAAAAAGGATGAAATTTATCGAGATTCAGTCGAGCCGCGAAAAAATCAATTGGTTCTGATTGTCAGTTGAAGATGATAAAAAAAATCGGCTTTTAACTGTCGCACCCAGGAAAATGGGGAATTTTTGCACAATACCGCCGATGGAGGGCTGTCAATTATAAAACGATGAATTAAAACGAGCCGCGCGGAAACTCTTCGCGTGCCGTTGATTAGGAACAATTACGGTTAACGAGCAAGATTAAAAGCCGGGAATATTCGTCCAGGAATCGTTATTAAATGTAAACACCTCGATGTTTTTAACGATTGTTCCGCTGATTTTGGCTCCCCGTGATTTCCAAATCGTTCCGGCAACGTTTCGCTCTAAATAATCATCGAAACTTTCGCATCGCGTATTATTTTAACCGACCAAAATGTAGAGAGTATTTGCTTTATGTACATAAATTACCGAATGAAGTAAAATCGAGTCATTTTATTCGTGCTCCGTTGCTCGCCCGCAAACTCGACGGTCGACGCGAATCGGCATAATGTTCTGCACGATAATTACTAAATACGACTTTGATTAATCGTTATTTATAAATATCCATTTTATTCGCCGTCGCCCGATAATATGTAAATATTCGACGTGCATTCTGAACTCGTGTCACGCTCAGACCGACTATTTTGATTTTTCAACAAGAAAAATCAAAAGAAGAACTCCAAACGTTAAATGCGTTTATCGTTGCAATAATTACATCGATATCCTCGTGGAAATATCGCTGATAATCGTTTCCATTCACTATTAACTTGGATATCAAATTTTCCACGTGACTAAGTACTTAATAAAAAAATGACGAAAACCTTAGAAACAGAGAATCGTTAAAGTATACAGATTCTCTAAAAGTGAAAAATCGCCGAGAGCTTCTCGTTGACCTTCAACTAAACATCCCCCTTTAATTTCTTCACTTTGAATTATAAATAGAAAATTTTTCAACTCCTGATTTCTATTTCTCTGAGATACTAATTTAGTATATTTCAATACAACAGGTATTTACCATATCCATAATTTTAATATTAAAAAATGCACTTTAAAACAATATCGAAATATATACTCAAACTGGCAGTGCTTCTATTAACCATATGAATATTAATATAGCACCAACCCCATAGTGTCAATAAGGGTTAATAAAAATGAACAACAAAAATTTCACCATAATGTAACCTCAGATGATAAAAGATCACAAAGACATCGCAATTAATGGAAGCAAAAATTCACTTCCAACGGTACTAAAATAAATGTCACAAAAAACGTGCGCCACATTTGCACGGAGATGCGAAAAAATTCAAGGATCCTGGCGCGAGTGTAAGATAAGATATCATCCTGCAGACACGTCCATTTATGCGCGCCATTGTACGTAGCAGAATCTATTATCCGAGAAGTGACCGGCACGTCAGAAGCGGTTGATGGATGAGCGGTGATTAATTATATGGTGTCCACCCCCGTAACCGGTCCTCCATTGGCTTTCCCGGATGGTAAATACAGAAGTATGAGAGTCGTGGCTCACCATCGAGCTACGTTCTCGAAGTAACTTTTCTCTGCAGCGATGATCAACGTTGATGCGATAAATTGGTCGATCGGTATTGATGTAGGTATTCATTTTTCTAAAATGAACGCCGTAATGAAATGGATTTTAATTTTGATAATGGATAGTTGGCACATTTTTAATACAATGCAATGCGATTGGATTTTGCTATTCGAAAATGCAACTTGGGGGAAGTTGATTCATTTAAATCTTCGTACGGTCTTTAAAAAAATTGCATTAAAGTTCCTAGTACCTTTTCTGTTTAAAAAACAGGATCTCTTGTTACTTTTTGTTTAGAATAACTTTAGTGAAAATAGTATGTGTAAAATTTGTCTCGATTGGAGTCAAATTAAATCTCGATGTCGGCCATAAAAGACCTCAGGAAGGAATGAAGGTTGACGCAGAAAAATAAGGAAGTGATAGAGAAATAGTGACGTTTGGATTTCTTGTCTCATCAATTAATTGATAAAAAAAAATCTCTTTACTGAATTTTGTTTGGAAGTGAAAACCTCTTATGTAATTTTTTACCGAAATTTATTTTTTTTAAAGGCTTCATCTCTCAGTTAGCGAGCCGGAGCATAAGTTCCCATCACCTCCCGAAATTTTTGTCTAATTAGCGTTCAGCTCAACATAACTTTTGTGATTTAGAATCCTAAATTAAAATTCCTCAATTAGAATCCTAATTTAAAATAAAATTATTGCAATTAAACTCGAAATACACAAGGAAGTTGCAAGTTAACATTTTCTTAAATTCTTAGACGTTTAAATAGATCGATGCTGGGTACTGTATGAAATTGAACAGGATGGAGATATTAATACCACGAGTTCCGGTGGCAAGTGCAATAATCGAATCAGATTATTTGAAGAGGACGAAAATTCGAATTAACGCAGTGCAAATATCGCCCGGGAAGAGCGCTAAGAGCGTTGGGATTTAATAATACAATAAAAACCCGAAGGCGATTTTTTGTTTCGGTCGAACGAACTTCCATATCGGTGGAAATTTATTAATCACTTAAAATGGCGGGTACGATTCGAACAAACTGCTATTTGCTCGTACGATATCTACGGTTATATATCGGAATGAAAGTATCGTTGAAAAAGGAAGTCCTCACGAAGGGGCAAAAAATGTGTGTAATGATTTCAATTAGCTGTTAAACGTTAAATTGCCTTCTCGTGTTTGCATTTTTTCCTTCTTCCATTGTTACCATTCCTTTCTCGATTGCAAACGATGAATTTCAGGCGACTATGATGAGCAAGAAGAAGTAATGGATAAGCTCAAACTAGCAATTAGTGATTACAAATTCAAAATCATCCCTTACAACATCTACGCCATTTTTTCTAAATCAACATTTACTATATCATAGCCTCAGTGGTTCGAAAATCACCTAAAAGAATGGAAGCTCCTCGAAATTCCCATAACAATCACAGCCGAAATATGGAGAAAAAAACATGAATCGCGGTTTCGTTTCTTCGAGAGCAGGAAATCCATTCAATGGGAAATGTTGGAGGATATTTCGGAAATGCGCAGTCGAAACGACGTAAGCAATTTAGCAAATACTCGGCCTCGTATTCGATCGTTCTATGCGCAACGTGCCAGACAGAACGGAGTGTGGATTTACGAGACAATGATCAAGAGATGACCATGGTCCACTACAATTACGGAAATGGTCGCTCGGTCCAATCAGGTTAACTGCCAAATTGCGATCGATCGTCCTTTACTGGCGTAAGGAACTGTGCAAACACGATCAAAGTTTTCGACGTTCTTCGAGATCATCGAGGAGATTTGAATTATTGAGGAAAACCCCAATAATTCATTGTACCTTGCATCATTCCTGGCTTAACTTTTTACATTAAATGTAACATTAATTCCTAGAACACAATGATCGACATCCAAAAAATTGCACCAAGAAAAAGACACAAATATATTCAACCACTCCATTTAAAATCAAAAAGAATTAAAATCATCTTATCAGTTTAGCTCGCATTCGCATTTTTAAGTTTCAAATTGAAATACCAATATTACAAAACAATCATCAATCGACACAGCATATTGGAAGATTGCTACTCGCAAAATTCTCAACAAAGCTCTCCAATTTCACGAAAATGTCGCAACCAACATAGAATCGATTCCGCTAGATGAACAGACCTGACGTAGTACGTGCGTGGTCATCGTCTACAAATGATAATTCAGTGCGCGACGTGCCTGGCAAGATAGCGCCTGGATTTATTTTATCCTACAGGATAACCATCGAATGACCATGGTCAACTGTCGTTACGTCTATGGTCATTCCAGAGAATCGCAATAAGCGACAATCAAACACCATCTATCCTGCAGTTACCCGGAAGAATTTCGATGCTTATTCGACAGCACGACGATATCTGAACATCGCTTGGACCTTCCAAATTGCTCTACTTTGTTCGATAATTATACCATCAAATATTTACTTTCAACGTGTCGGTCTTATCGCGATAGTTCACCGATGTTTCTATCCCCCCCCCCCTCTCTCTCTCTCTCTGCAGAAACACAAATCTAGTACCAATTACACCGAGGGTGGACACTCTGGGGCAACCGATTTGCCAAATCGAGTTGTCGGCTGAACAAAGGTAACGTCGATTGTTTGAAAATCGTTTGAGCAGTGCTTCGTTTGAAATCGTAAAAGCGGCCTGTTAATTCGAACGATACGGTTTAGAGTTGCCATGACGAATAAGCAAATCTAACCGCGGTGTAACAAAGTAGCGTAACGTATGCGGCTTTATTTGACAAATAACATATTTAAACAGACATATAAAGTAACAATTTACAATTTTATTATAATAGTATGCTATATCTATATACCTCGCGCGAAGGATTAGAAATCTAATACAAATTATACTGAAACACGTTTAAACCTGTTCGACAAATTCAAACGAGTCAAATCGAGTTGACTGCGAATAAAAAAAAAGGCTGGCAACAACGATTGTTTGAGTGTCGTTTACGTATCCGGTTCCGTTTGAAATCGGCAATTCGAGCGAGGCGATCTGTTAATTCGCGCGGTACAGTTTAGATTTGCCGGGGCAAATAAGCAAATCATCGAATCACCGCGTTACAGAACGCTTCCGAAATCTGGTAACATTTAGCCGTGGGGAGGGGATAGAGGAATGCTTTTGTTTCCGTAGGCGTTTACCGGCGTGGAATTTACCGATGGACTCGTTTAAAACAATCGACGGATCAACGAATCGACGAGCTTAATCCTATTAAGGATAATAGCGTATAATTAAGCACGGCGCGCCGTTTAGAATCGGGGTGAACGAACATCGGCGCATAGGGGTTGCTGGGAGAACGAACATGTGCGGTCGCCGCTTTGATCCGTCACACCTGATTTCGTCCCTCGGTGTTGAATTTTTACGCCCAGCGAATTAAGGGCCGTTTAACCTGCATTCATCGAACGCGACACGGAAGAAAGTGGATTGTATATAATCTGTCGAAGAATGGTGCACCCTGCGTTACGTTGACGCGACGAAGGATTTATTGGGGGCGAGTTTGTTAGATATGTACACATTTCTCTAATTTGACCTACAATGAATAGTCGAAATTGTTTGGCAATGATAGTGGATTTGGAGGATTAATTATTTACACTTAGAGTTGGTATTAAAATTAACACTAGATTTACAGAAGCTGCCAAACTGACGGATTTCAAATGTTTTTATAAATATTTCTCAAATACACAGTGTAGATTTGGAGGACTACTCATATTTTTTATTCGTACTTGGGGTTGATATTAAAATTAACACTAGATTTACAGACGCTGTCAAACTGACCGATTTCAAATGTTTTTATAAGTAGTTCTCAAATTCACAGAAAAGCAGTGTAGTAGATATTTCACATTTATTTTCTAATATAGAGCTTATTTAACGAATTATCATATTTGCCATCTGCTTCTTCTGCTTTCAAAGTCTTTACTTATTATATTGCAATCTAACCGATTTCACGCCGGTAAACTTAGTGTTAATGAGGTAATTAGAGTTTTTGGAGAACATGTGAATGTTGTGGACGAAATAAAAGTTACTGATGTTTCAAGGGGTAGAAAGTTGTTCTTTGAGGACGAAAGATTTAACTTTTACTTATAATTCTAGCTGGTTTGTTTAAAATAAAACATACTACGGGTTCAAAATGTGAAGTAGAATATATTTTTATTAATTATGTATAATATAATTTATGTTTGATGTATAATTCTTACCATGGAAGCGTTAAAATCAGCGATTTCATGCGAGAATTGAGCCAGAGAATTAAGGGTTGTTAAAGGGTTGCTGTATTCATGGAACGCGCCAGGGAAGAAAATGAATTGAAATTAATCTGTCGAGCTACCGAGGAATTGTGCACCCTGCATCGTGTTGGTGCAACAACGAAGAATCTATTGAGAGTGCGCTTATTGTTAGCCTCGCGATGCGCTCGATGCACTTCGGCAAATCTGTTTGCAAACATCGTTATCTGGGAGCATCGACCAAATGAATTTATTTCTGAAAGATTACCGATAACAGTATGTACCACTCCAAGTTCGATTGTCGTGCAAAAGTACTCGCCTACTCGATAAAGAAAATTGCGTTAGGAAAGTGGCACTTCTGAGGACATTGCGAAATGAAAGATGAAGGGGTTGACAGCAATTTTGCCGATGTTACGTCGCAAAATCGATGAGAAAATACCATTTTTCCAGCTGGAAAAAAATTGAATCAGACTCTTAACTACCTCTATGACTGCTTTTTGCATTTTTATCCTTCGAAACTTTGCACATTTTTAAAAGTTACCAAAACTGATAAATTTATTAGATCTTATTTGCAAACTACGTGTACATGTATAGCCTTGATACAAAAAAACAAAGATTAAAGACAACTTCACAAGAGGAGACGAAGAAAAATTGTCAATAATTATCTTCAAAAAAGTGTCCTCCATGTCAGAGTGCCCAAAAGTATTGCGTGGACCCTTAAAACTGCAAACAACCCTTTCTGGAATGTACTATACCTTTTATGAAACCGCAAACCGAGATTTTCCCTCCGATCCCCAAAATTATCAATCTCTCAATTACTTTTCTCCCATCACGCGGAAACTCCATTGATTGCATACCAATTAACAGAAACACGGAAAGCCCGTTTCCATCGAACAATCCATCGAAACAACGTCTTTCCGTTTAAACGAAAAAGCAGAAATAAATTTGAAAGCCCGGGACCATCCGAGCGCAGTGAAATCCGCTTTTCATTCGCTGGCAGGTGAAAGGGGATGAAACCCTCGGATGAAATAAACCGCCAGACGAATAACAATCGGCCCTGAAGATGCACGGGAAATAGCAGCGAGATACGCCGCGCCTGTCGTGCTCGGCGCCGCGTGAAATTGGAAACGCATCGTCATTGAAATAGCGTTAATGACCGATCGCGAGGATCACCGATAGTCCGCATTATTCACTCAAAAGGATTTTCGCGTATTTATAAAACTAGGATTATTGCGAGCCGCAAATCCGGGCGATATTGTTTGTTTAGGGTAGATACATCAAGTTTACAACAAAATTGCGCTCTTTCTTCGTTCTGTACCATTTATTTAAGAACCTATTAACACTTTACCGACCGGTATTTTTTAACATCCTACCCACTTCTGATCGGTCACTTGCATGCAAATAGTTCCCTGATATTGTTATCTCTTCCAAAATTGCAAAGTTTCTTCACTGAGTCTTTGGCACAGTTAACCGCAATGAGAAATAATAATGTATTAATTGCCGTAGCGACCAATCAATGAGTTAAAAGTCCAAAAGTGTTGGGCCCGAAAAGCCGATCAATCGGCTACCGGGCGGTAAAGTGTTAAGAACCTATTTTAGGTGAGTTTCGAGCTGTCGAGAGGCTATGATATGTAAATAGAATAATAAATTAGAAACAATTTCTCGGAGGTCACGTAAATTTGAACTTGGATCATCTAATTGCGAGTTTGAGACTTTGTTTCTTTGCCCATAGTAGTTCCCATATTAATGTGTGTTATGAGTCGATTAAGTTTATAACCAAATTGCCCTTTGTTTTGTTCTCTACTGTTTTAGGTGAGTTCCGAGCTATCGAGGCTATCATATGTAAAATAATAAATCAGGAAAAATTTCAAGAAAGTCCTAGAGATTTGACCTTGGACCACCTAATTGCGAGTTTTGAGTCTTTGCCTCATTATTCATGGTAGTTCCAGTATGAACCTGCATTTTGCGTGTTGCGCCTTAACTGCTATGGTCATTTCGTCTAGGACCTACTGTTTTAAGTGAGCTTGAAGCCACAGCGATTATAATATACCTACATATCACATCCCAGACAAAATGATCATATCAGACGACATATGTAACATCACACAGAAAAAATTTTCCAACAAAGAAACAATTTTCAAAAATATCTCATATTCGCTGCCATTCACTTCTCAATCGTTCCTCCGCATCCTGCAATCTAGCGTTATAAACTCCCGCGAAACTTTCCCCTCGAAAACCCAAAGAAAGAAGGACGACAAGCGAACGAATTCGGCAAAAGAGCCGGAACTTTGTAAAGCGCGTATGTTATTCCATCTTGAAAAGCTCCCTTTTTCCGCGCGGAGTGAAAGGACTAACGTAAGAACGTCCAGGATAATTCAAGGAGGACGAAGGAACGAGAAGAAAGTTGACGAAACTAGAGAGAAACTTAAAAAGTAAGAGGAACGATGAAAAAGAGTGAAAGAACACGTCCCAAAGAAAGTAAAAGAGGGATGAAAAAGAGGAAGAGAGGGGAAAACGATTCGCGAGATGTGTGGGAGCGGCTATCGGTGAATGTGAGCGCGTTTTATCAGCGTGGGGGTACGAATGGTCGGCCATGTTGAACGAGCCTGCGTTCTGAGTCCCTCCTGGGTCTCTCCCACTCTCTCTCCTCTTTCTCATCCTCTCTAGTAACCTCTTCGTCCCACTCTCCCTCTCTCTCTCTTTCACTCTTCACATTCCCCTCTATCTTTTTCACTCTATCCCTCAGTTTATCATTTTCTCTCTGTTTCTCAACTCGTCTCTCTCTCCAAGTCTCCCTCTCCCATCAGATTTCACCCTTTCCCTCTTTCTCCTCCGATTCTCTTCGTCTGGTTGCCTTTTCTCTCTCTTTCTATCTTAGTAATCTCCCACTCTTCTCGTTGACCTCCGTTCCTCTCATCGTTCTCTCTCTTTCTCTCGCTCTCTCTCTTTCGATCTCACGCTCCGTTCTCTTTCGCTCGTTCCCTCGTTTCCCAGTCCTCTCCCACGCTTCTCCCACCGGTTCTCCCTCTGGTTCTCCCTCCGGTTTTCCCTCTCGGCCACGTTCGTCGGTCTCGGTCGGACGAAGGCGCGTCAATACCTCGGGCGAGCGTCCTTTGCACCCCACGGAGCGCGAAATCTCGTGGGCCGCGTTCGCTTGGGCCAACCAGAAGGCAAGCTGATACCCCGGCGTAGCGATGGCAACGCTTTTCCTCGTCGCTCGAGCTGCAACCGCCAGCGGGCAACCGGCTATTTCTCTCTCTTTCTCTCTTCCTCCACCCACTCCCCCTCTTGCCCTCTTGCTCTCTTACTCTTACTCTCTATCCATCCTTCTTCGTCCCTCTTTCACCATTTCTCTCTCTGGATTTCTCTCTTTCGCCATTTCTCTCTTTCACCGATTGTCTCTTCTCTTTCCTTCGGACAGAAAGAGAAAAGTCTCTCCCACTGGGTTTCTCGTTTTGCTTCGTCTTTTCTATCGTCTCTGTCTATAGTAGGGAGAAAGACGGAAATGAGTTGCATCTTTTTTTACGCTTCTCTTCTCTCTTCCTTTGGATAAAGAGAGGCAAGACGAAGGAAAACGAGAAAAGCAATGTGAGAGAAAGAAGTGAAATGGGAGAAAGCCACGATGGGAGATAGTCGCATCGAAGTGACCGTAGTCAACGTAGCATACATAGCAACGTCAGGAAATCAACAGCAGGATCCTTCTGCGTTTTTCAGTAGGCTACCAGGGAAATCGACGATGATGAACACTCGAAGGTACGAGGCTCGATGTGTGCTCGCTACCAGGGTGACCTCCAAAGTGGCACGTAGACCATGAAGAACTTGCACGATGGAAACACGACCGATGCCAATGTGACAACGATTGTACAAAGATAACGTCAACATTCTACCAACGACGGGATCTTGTTTGGTTGGAACATTTTTCAGTAGGTTAACAGGGAAATCGACCGGTGATCTTTGTCTTGGCTCTTTCGCTGGGGATCGTGACCTTTGAAGAGGCACGTAGAAGCGGTGGAACTTGCTCGACGGGGATGTAAATGACATTGTCGAAGTGTTGGCTAAATTGCGAAGCATTTTTAAAGGAATGATTGTGTGCTCTGTTGTGAAACGAAAGGAGAAATGTTTTCAAGGATATTTGGATAGGAGGGTTGGCGAAATGGCACAAGAAGTGTCTCTCGCTTAAGCCTTCTCTTAATGTGAATCTTTTACTCTCTTTATCTTGTAAGATCATTTGAATGTGCGAATCAGAGCCACATTTTGCTGTCACTCCTTTCGTTAGCCATCTTTTTAAAACTGTACAGTACTTATAGCTTGGAGAAGTAATTTGTTGTATCGCTCCGAAACACTAATTTTTAAGAATTGTGTGTTTTTCAAGAGTTAACTGTAGAAAGTAGAGTTTGGGGCTTTAAATGAAGAATATGAAATTTCTTTTCAATATTATTTTCTATCAAGCGATAAACCTTGCAACGTCCACGCGGCCAGAGGTAATCATCGATGATTGAATCTATTTAGAATAACTCATTGTCCGTGCTACGTACACGCACAGATAGGAATATCGCGTGATTATTTGTTTAACGTTGTATACTCACAGCTCTCTATGCGACATAGAGTAACCAAAATCAGTTTGACGTAACGAAGATACAGAAGCCGCGAAAAGTTTCATCCAAATAGTTCCAAGTCGAATGCGCAAATTCGGAGACACTGTTGCACGTTTACACGTTGAACGTCACTACTTTACTACCTTCGTCATTTTTACCGAAGTAAAACTTTTTCTATTAAAACCACATTTTTACAGTGGAGAAACCTTACCCCTTAGCCGTACGATTTCTTTTGTAACAGCCTCCTGCAGTAATTTAGAATTGCAATACATAAATAGTAATAAATACGTAAAAATTTCAATTCAAAAATCCTATGAAACTTCAGTAACACTAGATTTACGGACACCGTCAAATTGATGAGTTCCTACTTTTTTATAATCACTTTTCCAATGTATGGAAGAATAGTGTATTTTATAATACAAAAATTATTTTACTTGGCGGTCCACTTTGTCACTTGATCTCTATCCTTCAAAGTACTTATTTGATATATTTATATATAACAGACACAGAACCCGTAAATCTAGTGTTAAATTTAAGATCTCCGGTTACCAGTAACCCCCATAACGTTCAAAGTGATAACGATCCCAAGAACGTCAGTTTTATACGAATCTCTCGATCGTTGATGAAACGACATTAACTTTCGCGTCACAGATGCCGGCTTTAAAAGCTCCATGAAAAATATACGTCGTTGATGACGTTATACTTTCAGTTTCCACGCTGACCATTGTATTACCTCGTATTACGTTCGCACGAAATTTATGAATGAATGCTCTATACCGCGGGGATCGTTCCAGGTACGAGAGCGGACAGCATTGTAATACTTTGCCCTTTCTTTCACCATTTTTCCCCGTATTCATGGCGATACCTGAGAGGAGGAACGAAGGAAGCGTCGGATACGAGCCGTGCCGCTAAAGACCCACGGCCGAAGTCGTTTCGCCGGAATGACGAGAGCCAGTGGCGGCTTATGAAATATTAAAACACCCCATGAGACACCAGGGGTTATGCGCTCGCGATCCCTGAGCCTATCTCCGAAATGAATTCCAGGTCGAATTTACGAGAGACTCTGCCGTGGACGGATTCTGATTTTGACCTATTCTATCTTACCGTCTGCGCTTCTTTTGCGCTTTTGTCTTCCGACGTTCTGTTGATTTTACGAATATCGGACATTCCGTCGTGCTACTTGCACCGATTGCTTAAATTCGTAGTCGTTGCTTGCTTCATAAATTAAAGAAAGATCTGAAGATTTGAGTGGAGCGAAATTTTGGGTGATTGCAATTTTTCCGAGTGTAGCCATCGTTAGGATTTTAGAGATTAATTGTATACACGTGAATTGACGTCTATCGTTGCTCGATTCACAAATTGGAGAAAGATCTGAAGATTTGCGTGGAACAAAATTTTGAGTGACTGCAATTTTTGCGAATGTAGCCATTGTTAGGATTTTAGAGATTAATTGTATACACGTAAATTGACGTGTATCATTGCTCTATTCACAAATTGGAGAAAGATTTGAAGATTTGAGTGTATCGAAATTTTGGGAGATTGCAATTTTAAAATAGGTGCATCAACTCGCACCACCAATGTCCTGTGTCCTAGGATGCAAATGAAGGAAAGTAGCTTATATACCTATACAAGTAACTATACATTAGCCCAGCGTTTTCAAAACTGTTTCTACCACGATTAAATATTTTTTGTAAATATACTACATAAAGTTAAAAACCTATACTATTTAAAGTGCCAATTTCGTTTTTTGCTAAATAAGATATTAAAAAATTAGCTTAGTTATTTTAGTAAATATACTTCTTTCAAGTTTTTGGATCTATACTGAACCATGGACCATAGTTTGGAAAATGCTGCATTAAGCCACGAGTTAAAACGAACGTCCCAATTCGTCCACTCTTAAAAGCTTTCTGAGCGATCGAATTTACATTGAGCCGTGGTATTAAATCATCGCCGAGGAGTGTTAGGAGAGCGTATCTATCTTTAAACACTTGCCGCGAGGGAGGTGTCGTTCGATACAAAGAAAATTGGGAAGATCTCGAACGAGTTCGTGCAAAGTGGACGTATATAGGTGGAATCGAGTACATGCACACACGGTAACCGTCCGTCTCTTGATTTTATTAGCGAGTGTCCCATTAAGACCAGGATTACATTCTAATTAACAAGGAGTTTGTCGTGCGACCGATCCCTAATCCGTTTACGAAAATTTCAATTTCTCGGCCGCACCTAAGTAAACCGGGCTCTCGATGCCTCCGACACCTCTCGCGAATACGCCGTGCCTGTACGAATTCAAGGGTCACGTGCAAAGTGCAAAGTGCAAACCGTGGACAGACTTTGTCTTTCGTCGGATTCCGAGACAGATCGAAATTACGCCGATGAGATTGAAACGTTCTTGAGGAACGTAACTGCGTCAGCTTTGCGGAATTGAGGCGATTTGCTGCTGGAGAATTGTATTCCAAATATCTGATTGCATCTTCTGGGACTATTAAGCCTCTGCAGTCTCCGTGACTTTAAAATTGGAGATGCACATTTTTCTGAAAGTTATTTTTTGAACGTTGCTATTTCGAGATTTGCTAATTTCATGTATCTTGAACTTTTTTTTTAAATGCCTGCAATTGGTATGGAAGTTGCAAATAAAGAAAGTGTGGTCCCTTGTTTTATGCTGAATATACTGAAGAGGTGTGTAAAAGGTTCTGAATTTTTTGAAAAATTTATTGAACTGCTGAGAGAGCCATGAAGAGAATATTTTACTTGTATATTATTTTTTCTAAGGGGATACGACTTAAGTAACCTTTCCCTATAAGTATATAATTATTGAAGATTGAAAATTAGTGTCTAATTTAGATTGTGCTCTAAAAATTTACCAGTGTGCAATGGGGTAACTAAGATTTGACCTAACAAGGCTTGCATCTTCTATAAATTTAAAACATTTTTTACTTTTGGCTATAGGGCCTTTATTTTTGCTGCTGAAATTGTTACCACAAATAAGTCTGCTTTTATCAAAGTCAGCAGTGAAGTTTCTAAATTATGAAACCTTATAAAACAGTGTGGAAACTTTTGCGTTGTTTTCATCTTATCCACCATGCGGTTTTTACATAATTTAACGAAATTTGCAAGCCCTATGGAAACAATCAAACAAATAGAATCAGTTGACCCGTCGACGCAGCCGATGTAACACGCATGCAGGCGTAACTGACACTTATCGTGCGGCTCCACAGCCGTGTCACCTAGGCGGCGGAGCTTCTCGTTTTCAACCGCCTATTCGTACCATTTTGTTTCTTGGAGTCCACTCGCTCAGCCTCTTAAAGGAAGCACCCGACAAAGTCGTAGCATTCAAATATTCTTATTAGTTTGTCTGGAGGAGCGAGACATTGTATTACATTGTTGTCTCGTCGCGCGCTTCGTTTCATCAAGGAGAATCTCCCCATGTGGTGGGGGTAATTCTGCCGGAGTTTATTCTGTTTTCACTATAGAGATGTTAGAAATCTGGTGCCTACGCCGATGTCCTCACTGTCGCCACCCAAATCGCGTTGTCTCCCTTGCTTCGATCTGCAGCGTTCTCTCTTTTCGTCTTTTAGTTCGATTTGTATGTGTAGCTCTTTTAACGAATCGCGAGGTAGAACGTCAAGTGCCTTCGTGTACCGTGCGGCTCCACGGCCGTGTCACCTGGGCGGCGGAGCTTCTCGTTTTCAACCGCCTATTCGTACCATTTTGTTTCTTGGAGTCCACTCGCTCAGCCTCTTAAAGGAAGCACCCGACAAAGTCGTAACATTCAAATATTCTTATTAGTTTGTCTGGAGGAGCGAGACATTGTATTACATTGTTGTCTCGTCGCGCGCTTCGTTTCATCAAGGCGAATCTCCCCATGTGGTGGGGGTAATTCTGCCGGAGTTTATTCTGTTTTCACTATAGAGATGTTAGAAATCTGGTGGCTACGCCGATGTCCTCACTGTCGCTACCCAAATCGCGTTATCTCCCTTGCTCCGATCTGCAGCGTTCTCTCTCTTTGTCTTTCAGTTCGATTTGTATGTGTAGCTCTTTTAACGAATCGCGAGGTAGAACGTCAAGCGCCTTCGCGTACGTGTGACAAGAGGCATGACGCTTGATGCCTGGCGAATCAGGCTCTGCCAAAACAGGCTTACCTCCTAGGTGACACGGCCGTGGAGCCGCACGGTACATGTGACAAGAGGCATGACGCTTGACGCCTGGCGAATCAGGCTCTGCCAAAACAGGCTTACCTCCTAGGTGACACGGCCGTGGAGCCGCACGGTACATACGTTAACGGAAGACGACATTAACTAGCGTTGAAACAGCACTCCATGTCACTCTGCTTCTCAGTCGAGTTAATTATAGGTTGTCGACAATTACCATACCATTGGGACGACAATTCGTTGATTCAGCGACATTAAAATATCGCAGTTCCTTTGTTATCGGCGATCTTGCGACAAATATGGAACTCGAATGACGATTAAGTCAAATCGCTAATTGTTTTAGATGTTTAAAGTAAGATGTTTCGTCGATACAAGCATAATATCACCATAGAGAATAAAGAAATTATTATCTTTTTCTATCTGAGCTGCCACAATCAAATTAATGTGTAATTTAATTTTTCTAACTTTTATGTTGTGCCGTTAGGCAATTAATCCAAACGAGATTAAAAATTGGCAGTTTAAAAAATTCAATTTTAATTAGGGTTTTGGAAAATAAATCACAGTCAAAGCTGTGATAGAAAAATTCGGACTTCAAAGTGCTAAGTAATAATTAACGGTGTTTCAAAATTTGCACCTTCTTTTGTTTTTTAAACTTTTTTCTAATCTTTTTTTCGATGAAAATCTCAAATGTGTTAATTATAATGAAAGAGTAAAGAAGACCGGGCGTTAAATCAATCAAAGAATTATCGAGCACGTTATTTTGGAACCGGTGGTATTTAAATCTTCACGCGACATAAACGTTGCTTTCCGGTTAATTTGTTAATCTTTAAATTTTTAAGGGCCCCCCAATAATCGCCGACACCCGGCTAATCAAAATTCGCTAATTACAGACAGGCAAACAAGCCATCCAATAATGTGGCAATTGTGCGAATTTGCGATCTAGTTATAAAATTAAATTGAAAATTATGTACGCGTATTACCGTACGGATAAAATGTATCAAAATTGTTTGCAGTTTTTATCGTGTTTGCCGTGCAGCAAATTATATCATATTTCCATAAAGCAATTACAGTCCATTAAAATGAAATTCAAAATGCGCGGCTAATCGATCGTGGCTGTGTTCGGAGATTAAACTTTTATTCTACGCTTATTTATGCAGATTAGCATCGTCACAAACGATTCCGGTTAACTTTCCATCGGCAATTTACATTCCGCCAAGCTAAGTCGAATGCATGGTCAATTTTTTTTTAAATAAAATGTCAAAATTCCCGCATCGACAATT
The DNA here is from genome assembly GCA_910591515.1 of Cerceris rybyensis. Lineage (NCBI taxonomy): Eukaryota > Metazoa > Arthropoda > Insecta > Hymenoptera > Crabronidae > Cerceris > Cerceris rybyensis. Next base: position 26,241,931 of record OU342791.1, on the reverse strand, counting down.
TTACGTGATAAAAACATTTTTTAAAAATTCAAATTCGTCGTTTAACCTTCCACTGTCGTTTTCCAATAAAAATCATTATCGCCGAGTTCGATGACGTTATATCACGTAAAAAAATAAATTGCGAATGTAATGTTCGTTTTAAATATTCATAAAATAAATCATTGAGCATGTCGGGGCGAAGATACATCGTTTTATCGTTTGAAATCATTCTTTTATCAAACATTCAATCCCTGTGACATTGACTTCGTTAAAAAAAATATTTCCAAATCTAAAAAATTACTAAATTCAGGTATTCAATTATTATAAAAATATTCTAACACTAAAATCACTATTTAAAATTGTATAAAAATCTACAAATTACATTTCGAAATAGCGCATAGTAAGAATTTCAATTCTTCAGCAACATCTATAATGATAATTGTGAAGATAAAAAAAAGACTTTATCCTAGTGCAATTAAAAAAAAAAGGTGTTTAAAGTAATTAATGAAAGTGTTCTATGAAAAATAAGCACATTCCTTTGTTTATCGCTGTATGTTTACAATCACAATCATTTGTTACTATCATCGAAGAAATGCGGGAATCATTTGACGCGGAAGACGCGACTTACGTAACGGAATTTACGTTGATAATGGAATTATATGGAAACGATAAGGGCTTTTCATCTATGCGAAGAATTCATCTTCTGTAAAAAATCACAAGTTCAGAATGTTATCCGTGAGAGGCTGCGTGAAGTAGCTCCTTATCCGTATCATTGGATACCATTTAATTGTTATTAAACATCGAAATTTTCCAGTTATCAAGGAAATGTTCTCGATACACTAGAAAAATCCATGTAAGATAATTTGTGGAGTAAATACCGAGGCGCCGCTGGAATTTCACTTGTTGAGTTATCATTATGATTATTGATAATTGCAATTGAATGAGTATTTTCATTTTTCTCAATCCCAAATATAAAAAGTAGCATTATAATATCAAGGGCAAAAATAAGCGCATTTGAAATTAATTTCCTGAATTCAATTTCCCCATTAATATCCTATGTAAAAGTATGTCAACTCCTGAATTCTGTCCAGTTTTAGACACCTACATCCACCGTGTAAATTTAATTTTATCAGGAAAATTTCCATTTTAAAGCAATGCAATAGCTTGTTAAATGCAAAGCCTGATAGGTAAAAATTGGTAATAAAAGTACACGCGCACCAACAGCATCATAGGGAATGCGAAAAGCATTCGAGTTTGCATTCGATGGTCTCTGCACAGAGATACGTCGTTGGTTCTACGATTAGACATCTTGTTACTCATTCTACGCGAACCTTAACTCCTCGTCTCTCGCCTTTAGCATCAACGTGAAATTCACGCTTGCGCAACCATAAATTAACGAAGCTGCAAATCAGCCCAACTAACACTGCGTGCACATGTACAGCCATGCAAATATCTGCATACAGACGACGCAATGCAGCCACGCATTGACGCCAAGCACGAAATGGGGTATTGATTTTCTTACGAAACTTTCGAAAACCCAATCCCTTGGCAATTTTCATTGGCTGTTTGCGTACTTTTTCTGATTTTACGATGATACACCTCATATACCCTATTTGAATTTTTTTATTTTATTCTCTTAATGCCATAAATGTACAATTTGACGGATTATTTTCTCCATTTTATAAATATCTGTAATAATTAATATAATGTTATAATTTGGATCTGTTTTTACAATGGAGAATCTGCGTTGCAAGGTTCCTGTTCTCCTTTCAGAGAATCATTCTGAGATGATGTTCTAAGAACTGTAACTTTGAAAAAAACCCTATGCCTAGACTCATTAAAAGAAATTTACTTATCATACAATTTATTTGGAAGGAAACAAAGAAATTCGAGGCACAAAGGGTTAACGAACGTTTAGGTAGAGATTCGCAAAGCGGACTTCTTCGCTCTTTTTCCCCTCGTGTCCCTCTTGAATTTGGCATCCGACGAACAAAAACGATTCATCTTTCTCGCTGACAGATTCTAAATACTCTTTTTACTTCAAACATTTCAAAAATTAACAATTTCTCTTCTAATCCACAAGCTTTCAATAAAAGAGGGAACAACTTTCGAACAAATCCTTCTTTCCTGTCAGCTTTGACGTGGCTCATTAATCCTCGCAATCATCCTAAATTGGACGCATCCAAAGATTCACCTTTCCAACGTTTCCGCGAGATATCTCAACGTTAATTGCAACGAAGAATAACGCACTCGCGTTTTCCATCCCTTTCACGCACTCGTTGAAGCCTCATTCGCAGAAGAAACAAATTTCTCTCTATTATTTGACGTGCTCTCCCATAAATCATATTTAAAGAAAAAAAGTTGAAAAAAAACAGCCCTACCGAGCCTGAAGTTTCGTGCGAGGGGTAGTAAACCCTGAACCCTTGGCATCCTTCTTTGCAGCTCTCGCGCGGAGTTTCGAACGGCGCGTATAGTGCGCGGCTCTCCAAAGAAGGAGAGGAGGAGAGGCAAAGTTAGAGAGAGAGAGGGATGAAGAGAAAGATAGAAAAAGAGAGAACAAGACAGAGTACGAGATGGAGAGAGAAAGAGAGAGATTACGAGAGAGTGTAGCAAGTATTCGTACATAGAGTCACGCACACGAGCACTCGCGAATTTCCTCTTCGTCGATATCGTCGACGTTCTCTCCCCTCTCGTCGCGGCAACTCCTCACGACGGCCCACTCTGCGCCCCACTACGTGTTTTCGGCATCACTCAACCCCCACTGTGCAGTGCACGACCCTTCTCCCTCGGCTTCTCTTTCTCTCGATCTTTCCTCCCTTTCTCTCTTCACCCTCTTTTTCTCTCTCTTTCTCTCTCGGACTTTTACTCTCCGTTCACTCTACTCTTTCTTACACATTTCCACGCATCCTCTCACCCTTCTCTCTTTTTCTCCTATCGCTCATGTGCTCCCTTTCTGTTTCTTCTACCTTTCTTTCATCTTACTTTCTTCTACCTTGTCCTCTCCTTTTCCTCACACTCTTTCCCTCTTTCACGCATCCTCTGTACAACCCCCTCATGGAGTTTCTCCTTTCTTCCTCCACTTACGCTCTCCTTTCACCCCAGTTTCATCTCCCACTAATTTTCCCTCTTGCCGTCTTTCCTCTTCTACGCCACCCTTTTCGTTTCACTCTCTATTCTCTCTTTCTCCCTTTCTCTATCTCTATTCTCTCTATCCGGCTCTCTCTCTCTCTCTCTCTCTCTCTCTCTTGAAACACGCACTTTCCTTCTCTCCATCGCAACGCAACGAGGCTATATCGAACGTAGTCGAAAGAGGTGGTGAGCGAAGGGCCTGGTGCTTCCACATGCTTCCACACACGCGTCCGATTATCCGCGCGCGCGAGCGAGCATGCGTGCACGCCCACGCGGTGCGCGTTCGCGCACTCCGCTCGGTGTGCTGCGCGGATCTGCGCGCGGGCGCGCGACTGTGTACAATCAAACATTGTTCATGATTTAGTCAAATATTGGCGAGATACACAGGTTTGTAGTACCTCTCGATGTATATCTGCCTGTGTATCATGCCGAATAATCCGCGGGAGATTGCACCTCGATTGTCCACCCGTTAACTAAGACTCGTTACGCTACCGGCGGAACCGGGACCGTTTCCGTTCTCACCCTTTCACCGTCTTTTTCGTGTATTCCTGTATTGACTAATATTGTCAATTTCCTATAGCATGGGAATTTTGGAACGTTGTTTTGAATGTATTAGATAACGAGAAAAGAAATATCCTTTTTTCGTGCGCCCAAAGGGATACTTTAGGGTTCATTGTGGATTATTAAAATCTAGTCTAGCTGTCATAGGTGAGGGGTACTGTGCGCATGTAAAGAGAGGAAGTATTGTTATTTTTTTTCGTTTTAGTTAATAATATGGTGATAGAGTTGTTAATGGTGTTTTTCTTCGGGTTTGCACTTTGGGGTAACTGAAACGGCCATTTTGTTTAGGACTTGTGTATAGTTCTGGGGAGATTTGGAAACAGAGAGGCGGGAAAGAGTCTTGAAACTGGTATTTGTCGGATGAATTTTTTAATATGATAGGTTTATATCAAATCAGTTACTTTTAATCATTTGATAGAAGTACTTAATTATCATGTAGATGTAGAAACTATATTGTCAAAGTGCTTGAGGCTAGTCTAGACAAAGATGAAGCTGATCTAATAAGATATTGAAATTTCAACGCGATTAAAAATGACAATAATTGGTGCACATTCAATATTTAGTTAAATATTATACCATGAAACAATCACCATAAACATATTTGGTACCAGATCACCATGTCTGATTCCAACGCATAAAAAAGCAACCCGAAAACATCGCCTCAGCGTGAACGATCGTTCGCCAGCGTTGCTCCATTTAAGGGTCAGTTTAAGATCCATAAAAATAAGATAGGTATAATTAGAACTTTTAATGCCTGACGTAAAAGGGGCCGATAAGATAATAAAAGCACTAACGCTCGTAAATTGGCCGGTCTGTGTGTGTAGGTACCGGTGGAAAATCAATAACCCCGGGTAAGATATTCAAAAGCATCGTAACGTGTAGTTTCGCGACGCTAGATTGGCGGAATCGCGATCCCACCGGAAGAGGCGAGAAGCGGAAGTTGCAATTCGAGAGCGATGAACGCCGAAAGCCATTACCGTCCGGTAATCGGCGAGACGCGAGGATATTTCTATTATCCGTGATAAGTGCTGGCGGTATAAATTTAATCGAGCGAATAATTAAAGTTATCGCGTGTCGAACGAATCGATCGCGCCGGAAGATCCGTATCGCCGGTCTACGTGTCTCTTTTTCTCTCTCTCTCTCTCTCTCTCTCTCTCTTGTTAAAGAGAGTTACATTGCTATGGACAAAAAATAAATATCTATCTATCTATCTATCTATCTCTTCATCCCTTCCTTTTTTTTATCCCGGCGTTCAATTATTGTCCCTCTCGACGGGCAAGAGCGATTGAATTTTTTTTTTATTCGCGCAGATGTCACTAACCATCATCTTCAGAGTTACAAAGTAAATCCGTATTAATGAGTACGTATCGATTGCATACACAGATTAGGACATTTACACAAGACACTCGATCGTGCTCGTACACCAATAAAAAGCTTAAAGTCAATGAGCGCCGCCTCGAGTGCTCGTACAAATGTACCCGGATGGAAGTTAAATATTGTTATATAGACATCCAAGCGCGCGCGTTTGCGTAATAAAATGTGAGCATCTCGTCTCTCGCGATCTTTCCGCATCGATTCGTTACACGGCCTAACTCGCGAAACCCAAAAGAAAATGGAAAACGTAAAGAATGTGGTAAAATATTCTGAAAATCCTGTGGAAAAATGCATCGACCTCTTTCGTGGGGCTACGTGACACGATGACCCTGGAGCTCGATGAAAATGTGCAAAACAGAGAAACAAAGAAGAAGAAAACAGATTCAAGTGTTCCTCTGGGAAAATAGCATTCATGCGACACTTTCGCGTGTCCGCGCGTGACACGGTGACTCTGGATCTCGAAGAAAATGCACAATGGAGAAAAACAAAGGAGGAAAGAGATTCAGGAATTTCCCCGGAAAAATGCATCGATACGACAGGTTTTTACGGGTCACACGGTGACGATGGAACCTGAAGAAACTGGAAAAGGATAAAGAAAAGAAGATGGTAAAAATTCAGGAATGCCACTGGAAAAATCTTCACCATACACGTGCTCAAACGTTATCTTATTTTCAATCCACGACACTTATCCGCATCTAACGTAACGCGCGTGTATTCTATATCGTCGTATCTGAAATCGCACGATTACAATACAACGTGGCCGAGTTGATGGTTTTTCCTGTGTCGGAAAGGCGAGTTAAATACTGCTGAACCGAATTATCGCACCGTTTCAAATTTGTACTCGGAGGGAAAATCACTGGAAAAAGAACTAAGTAATTTGTATACTGAATTTTATTCATTAATATTTTGAAATTAAAACTCACGTTCCTTTACAGTTCTATCGGCTTTTAATCGATTGAGAATCGAGCTTTAATTTGTGATGATAAAGCATCGCATTCGTCTGATAATCTTTTCTTACATTTAGAGTACGATTTTGAATGTCTTCTCCAATTGATTCTGACAGAATTACAGCACAAAACTCATTTTCTTCCGTTTGGAGCTTTGCACACGACAATTTCGAGAAACAATTAACTTTTTATCCGTTAAAGACAATAATAATATTAAGGTTTCTTGAAAAATTCTAATACTTTATCGGCTTGCTTCAAATCTCGTTGATTAAACGCAACAAAGGAAAACAGGAAGTGGACGTCTCACGACGGGGAAAATCACAAGGAAATTCACGCAGGGAAAACAATATTAACGTAATTTTTTTTCGTAGAAATACGTGGATTTATTGAAACATTTACATCCTCGTTATTCGTCCCACCTTCTCGAAGACGATTACGATCTTTTCCACTCGTTCTCAAACCCGCGCATTATTCTCACTCCCTCGTCTGTTTCTTCTTCATCTTTTCTGCTTCGGTTTATTTTCTTTTTAAATCACGAACGACCGATCACCTCGAACCGGACGAATGACGATGAAAAATTTCGAAACGGCGCTTGAAAAAGTATCGGAAAGCGGCGACCGAGGACGAGGGTGTCGCGTTGCATCGTCGCTCCATAAGCTGACCGCCGCGAATGACGGTCGAATTGCCGGCAGGAACAATGAAAGCGTAAATATGAGATTTCGTAATTTCGAGATTGTAATTTTCGCGCTTCCCACCTCGAGATCCTCTCCGGAGAACCTTTTCTGGCGAGCGGTTCTCCAGTCCTCGCCGCGGCGAAGGTTCAATCTTTTTTTCATCCCCTCTTATTCCAACTAATCTCTCTTTCCTCCTCTCTATGGTTGCTGCTTCGCTAAATGATCGTTCAATTAAATCAATTAATCTTTAACTATATCCATCACATCGAAAACTTACAATTTCAAGTCTACGATGTGTCCATCCCATAGGAAAGATTTCCCAGCGACGATCAACGAGGGTACTGAAATTCAAATCCCTCGATTGAAAATCCACGGTTTTATTTCCACAGCTACCATAGAACCCTTAAATCAACCTCCCTTAATTCTATTTCTCTTTCCTTCGCTCACGGCATGGACGAAAATAACGGCGAATGGAGCGTCAAATAAACCCCCATTAAACGAATCGACGGTGAAGTAGAATCGTAGACGGCGACAATAACGATGGCAATTACAATAATTAGTGATCTTTTTTTCCGCGATGCGCTGGTCTCTATTTACAGATTTGTATAAGAATTGCGCGCCCTTCGGAGGCATCCATTCTCCGGCGGATCTCGACGACGATGAGGAATGACGATCTTTAAACGAAAGGAGGAAAAAGAAACGGTACGTTTTCTTTTTTTTTTATTCTTCTCTTTCACGGAAACGAGAAAAGAAAGGGGAACAATGGTTTCGGCGAATTAGCGTCGATGAAACGCGAGATCCATTTTACGCGGTTGAAGATGAATGCCACCGAAAAGCGCGATACAATGATACACGACATTCTCTCGTTCTCTATATATAATATGTATATACCTAACATAATGTATCGTTAGACTCCATTTATTTATATATTTATATATCTATATATAATGTATATATATATGTATATATATATATTTATATTTATATATATATATTTATATATATACCTCTCTTTAACATAAAGTATTGTACATCGTACGCGTTTACGTTGTGCTATCTACACGTATCATACAAAAACATTGGACGTGTCCTGCGCGACGCTTTCAATAAAATTCTCACGATTTTCTTCTGTGTAAAGTGTTCGCCGTGTGTCGTTGTGTTTGTGTGTGATTTTTGTGTGAATGTTTTTCTTGTGTGTGTGTGTCAACGCGTACCTCTACACGAGAATATAGGCGTCTTTGCAAGCCTACGTTCATTAATTTATACTTATTTTCACGGATTATCACATTTTTCGCTCTCTGCCGATACCGTCGGCATCGCTTCCAAGCTTTTTGCAGGTTCGAATCATTCTTGCGAGGGGACCAAGATTTTTTCGCATTCTACGAACCTCGAAGCACGGAAGAATTATAATCAGTCGGAAGTTCAAAAGGTTGTGAATATTTGTTGATTTTCTTTCGTTGTTTTACCAAGCTACTTGTTTAGGATAAGAGGGAAATTGCGAGGAAGAGAAAATGTTCGATGGAACGTGTCCTTTTGAAGATGCGACGGGATATTTTCGCGATACTTTGCGTCGGTGAGAATACCGCAAATTGGCGCCTCGAAATTCTTGCAGTGATCTTATCAACGAGATGTTAAATATCGATTGTGGTGACTGTCCAATTTAACAACTTTTCGATGTAAACGATACGCAAAAAGATGCGAATATAATTGCACGATAAGTGACGTCGATGACACGGAAGAAATGATCGACGAGTGATTTGAAAGTCATGAAAACAATCGTAAGAACGAGTATGCTGAATAAATCTATTCTTTGCGTCGCCTTTAGTTCATACCAATGTCAATTATTTATCCGAAATTTGCGACAAAAAGAGTTACAACTTAAATTATCACAGCTCTTCGTGTTCCTCGAGTCGAATCGCGGATAATATAATACAAGATTAAGAGACTATCAAAAGTTAAATTATTGATAAACGTAAAAAGTTGAGAGAAAAATATCAAAGCTCTATTTTAACATCACCGCGATCGTCGGACGTAAACTTAGCCGATGGATCGTAGTAATCTTTGAACTCGCTGCGACAAACGTCAACGATATCTCCAATATCTACTATCCAACTACGGTAATTACTTCTAATAGTCTACATTTCGAGAAAACATGTCGATGGCTCGAATCAACCGTGCTTCGAAGTTCAAAGTCTCGCACTTTCTGTCCTCTTTCTTGCACTCTGTCACTGATTCAAATTCTCTCTCACACTCACACACATACAAACAGATTCTCTTTCGTTCTTTTTCTCTTTTTCACTCTTTCTCACTCTCTCTCTCTCTCTCTCTCTCTTTCCCTTTTCTTCCAACTTCCTTCCGACGAAGGAAATTGCACTTGTATATTGCAGAGAAAATTAATTACAAGCAATCGCGGCCTCCTTCGGCTTTTCGACAACGACGATTTCCGTATTTATAAATAAAAGAATCGAAGATACGGGCCTCCGAGGTACGCTGCGCGAAATAGAATTCGCTCCTATCGTTGTTGCGTATCACAGAAAACTTATGCGTTTCGAGGAAATGATCGCGACCGACACGGCGACGTACCGTAAACTGGGAAATTACGGCGATACGCTCGTCGATGATTAACACACCACGGATACCTGGAGATTAGGTTGCATTTAAGAAGAATCTCATTTTTTCAAAGATTAGAAACATATCGGCCGACCGTGACTCATACTCTCGTGTGCTCGATACTCGTTAGCGTATCATCGAACACAACGAATCTCGAGCCTTAAAGTGGCGTCTCGAGATTCACGTGGGATTTTACGGAACGCGGAAATCACAGGTCCGATGCGTGAGAGGCGACTTTTACGAGACAATCGTAATTCCAAGACGACGATCTTCCAGCTAATCGTGCCAACTCGAACGACATCGATTACGTCACGAATGGTGTTCTTCGAGCGAAAGAGGAAATCTTCCGTCGCTAATATACGTTCACGATAAAGACAAGTCAAATTCCCGCCTCCTCGTTCGAACGAAACGATCGGAACCAGATAGCAAAGTCTGAAAGTACTAAAACCCGATGACCTTCGATAGTAACGAATATCCAAAGCGAAAAAAGGTATCTTATCGTCGAAAACTAGACAATCGCGCGTAAGCTATTAATTCCATTCTTTCGATGAGTTTAACCAAGAAAAACGCGAAAACGTCGTCCCGTCGGTACGTCGTCGGGGGTCGCGATTCCTCGATAACCCGCTTCGGATCGCGTTCGAAGGCGCGTTAGAAATGAAATTTACATTCCGATTCGTCGATTTCAAGATGACGCGTACTCAAAACTCCAGCTCGCTCGAAAACGCCGTGACGCGATCCCATGCATCACCGTACCTCAGAGAATCCCGCGCGTCGGCCTCCGCTGGCTCCACTCAGACCATCTCTTCCTCATCCTCCTCGTCCTCTTCCTCCTCCTCCTCCTCCTCCTCCTCTTCGTCCTCCTCGAAGTCCACCTCGTTGACGACCGGCCAACCGTCCACGTCGCACCGTCGTCGACAACGTTGCTGACCGGAAGACGATGTCCGAGGTGAAGCGGACACCGTCGCAACGGCGGAGGCTGAGGACGACGGCTGATGCGACTGTTGCGGCAACGGGACAGCGGAGGAGGAAGAGGACGAGGACAAGGAGGAGGAGGACGAAGAGGATGCCGATGAGGAGGAAGGTGGAGCGGAAGGACGACGAGAGGAACGATGATCGGCCGTCGTCGTAGGATCGGTCGGCGACGAGGAGACGACGCCAGCGGTGGCGGCGTAAGCCGCGGCAGCAGCGACTCAGGCCAAAGCGTAGGGGTGGGTGGCGTGATGTCACAATCCCGGTGCAGCGGTTGCAACCGTCGGAGGTGGTGGAGCACTGCTGCTAGCCACGCTGGTCGCGTGATGGTACAACGGACTCTGATAATACTCCTGATGATGATGATTGGTCATGTTGTGCATCGCACCGCCGGGATTCGATCCGGCGTGCATGCCGTTGTGATGATGATGGCTCGGCGGCGCGGAATGCGCGTGCGGATGATGAGGAGAGCCGAAATTCGCGTAGCTCTGATGAATCTGCTCGTACATCTTCATCTCTGGTGGCTTCGTGTCTTGAGTACCAGGCGACGTGCCAGCGGTTGCTCCTGGCAGTAGCCTGGTGATGCTGAACGGATGACTCGCCGCGGTATACGGCGGTTCCTGTTTCAAACTTCCGGTCATGCCGTGATGAAGAGCCGCTGGATCGGAGAGCAGATGAGGATGGAGGCTGCGGCTGACCATTGCGGTAAGCTCGTCGTGAGCGGCGCCAAGGTCAGGTCCGAGGAGACCACCAATGTCCGTGGCATCTCCCTTGAGCGCGGCGTGATGCTGATGAAGCCCTGCCGCGTGGTGATGATGATGGGAGGATACCAGGGAATGGAGATCCTTGTCGTCTTGCTGCTGAGGGCCGTGATGAAGGGAGGACGGCGTCTTCTTACCTGCATGAGCCAATTCGTGGGAGGTCGGACTGTTGTGACCGGCGGCCGCAACTCCAGCGGCTGCTGCCGCCGCTGCAGCCGTAGCTCCCGGATGATGTTGCTGATGCTGTTGATGCTTGTTGGTTTGTCTCGTTAATTCCTTCTTCTCGTCCTTGAACCTCTTCTGACGGCGAAGATAGCAGCCGTTTTCAAACATGTTACCACTTTCGGGATGAAGGGTCCAGAAGGAGCCTTTTCCAGGCTTGTCGGGCGTTCGTGGAACTTTGACGAAGCAGTCGTTGAAACTTAACGAATGCCTGATGGAATTTTGCCATCGTTGCTGATTCTGTCGGTAGAATGGAAAGAGATCCATGATGAACTGATAGATTTCGGAGAGCGTAAGCATCTTGGTCGGGGCATTTTGAATCGCCATGGTGATTAGGCTGATGTAGGAATAGGGTGGTTTTGCTTGCGTGTAACTCCGACGATAAGATTTGTCCGTGCGGACGCGCTGAAGGGCAGAATTTGGAGAATCCGGTTCCGTAAGAGACAAAGGATCTCTGGTAACTCCAGCACCACCACCGGGTGTCAGAGGACCGTATCCGACGGTACTCATGCACGCACCACCGCCACCCATCGAAGCGCTACCGTAACCACCCATTCCGCCGCCGGCCATCGAGCCCATCGCCATAGCTGAGCTCATGGTGCTCATATTAAAACCGGCACCCTGAGGACTACAGCTCGGCCCGACTCCGACGCCCATCGACATGCCCATTGACACGCATCCCATCGAGTTGATCGAGCTGTACGTGGGCGCCATACTGCCCATCGTCGACATCGCGCCGCTGGTCATGGCCCCGCCGAGGCCACCGGCATCGCCGTACAGCTTTTGCGACTGGAGCATGGTCATAGAGCTCACCGGTGCCGGGGTGGGCTGCTGTCTGGACGTCAAACGGGAATCATGAAAACCACGGTACCAGGACTGCTGGTAGGGCGATGCTCCCTTAATCTTCTCCTCGGATGTAAGAAAATCTTCCGCTCTTTCCTCTCGCAGTTTTCCCGCGTACCACGTATATCGAGGATTGACGAAAATTCTTCACGTTCACTGTTTTTCCTTCTTACTCTTCCTATCTTCTTTTCCTTTCTTTCTCTATGTTCTCTCTACGAGAGAGTCTTTCCAATATTCACCACAATTTCACAGTACGTAGTCGAAGATGTCACACAGACGTCGAACTTCTCGCGAGTCAGACCCGTAAGGGATGAAAACGCGCAAATATCACCGAGAATCGAGAGTATCCGTAAAAAGGCGCACGCGTCACGCGTCCCGCGAGGGAAATCACTGTTATCCCGGTGTCCTCTTTTCGGCGAACAATGCGTGCGTCCGCGAGGAGGCACAAGCACTCGATGACTCGGCGCGCGCGACTGTCACGAGACAGGGGGTAATTGTTGTCCCAATAACACAACGACTACAAGCAGAAACGCCGCGGCGCGGGCTGCTCTCACGCGGAGACGAGTAGGCCACGGAGCGGCGGTCGGTTGTTTGAGCGGGGCCTGTTTGAGCCACCTCGCCACCACTCTCCCTCATTCACCAGTCTCTCTCTCTCTCTGTGTGCCGTGTGGATGGAGGCCGGTTAGCGAGTGTACTCCGCTACTCTCGAGTCTCCCGATCTTGTTCAAACACGTCCCACTCTCGTCCGTCACCGCCGCGCCCGGTTCGAACGGATCGTCCAATAGGTGGTACCGAATCCCCACCAACTCTACCGCACGACCAATCAGAATGCTTCGCTTGGTTTCTCGTCAGTCCCCTTCGTATCGCGTGAATCGGACCCGCGGCTATGCGAACGGTCGCTAAACCCTCTTTTCGTCCCTGGAGAAGAATGAAACGCGCAGCTGCGAACCCCGTCAGCGCCGCTCACCGCGCGCCGTCGCGACGCATGGAACGTCTGGGTTTGGTGGCCGCTTGCGCAATTCCGCGGAACGCGCGGCAACGACGTCGGCCGACGTCGGTCGACGACGCTCGCGCCCCGGCTCCTCTCTCATGTCATGTCAACTGTCTGGCAACGCATTTGACACCTATCGCGCGTCACACGTCGCGCTCAACTTTTCTCTTCTTCCTTTCTTTTTCCAAGCTTTCTTCGTTTTCTCCGTTTTCTCCTGTCGCCGCTCTTTTTTACCGCTCGGTCATCTCTCGTTTCGTTTAGTTTCTCTCTTTCTCACTCATCTTGCCCCTTCTTTTTCCCAACACGCGGAAACGCACGCATGGCCTCTCGTTCTATCTGCTTCTCTTTTCTTCTCTTTCTCTCGTCGCTCTTCTCGTGCCACGGCGACCGACGAACGAGAATCGCCCGATTACGCCCGTCGCGTACGTTTTTACGGGCGAGCAGTACGTCGTGACTTTTCCTCCCCTTGCTTCGACACCCTTCGACGCGTCGCTTTCCATCGTTGCTACGAAGGCGACAGGAGTTTGACATTGAAAACGTTTCGTTTCGAGATTCCGTCGTTCTTGGTTTATCGCCGTGGATGCACGAGTTTCCGCAGAACGGTGGACCATTTCGCGAACATCGGTCAGAACGGCGTCCGACGGTGAGAAGAGACTCGCGAGGATTAAGCTGGATGGGTGCAACGAGAAGACACTGTTGTTGGAAGAACGACCTTCAAGTAGGGTAAATACTTGTACCTAGTTTTGTGGGAGAAAAAAGCAGTTTTTTTTATCATCCACGATCTTCGTGTCGTTTTTTGAGAATTCGGGTATCTCCTGCTTCTCGTCCAGCAATTTGTGGGGGTTGAAATTTGACGATTTTCTAGGTATCTCTTATTTTCTGAGTAGAAGATGCCTTTGTGAAGTGTGTTTAACGTTTAAAGTACTGAGGTCAAAATTTCTGATTTGATAGGCGAGTCGTGCAAGGAATACTTATTCTAATTCTGTCTTAGAAAACCTCGATTAGTTAATTCTTTCAGTGCCGGACGACGATATATCGTCGTTAGCAATAGTCCTATCATGGGATTGTTTTCTACCCTTTTGCTACAATATTAGTAATTTTATGACAGATGATTGAAAAGACACAATTTATATTTTATATTACATGTTCTATATGAAACTATTGCCAAATGACAATTTGTTTTATTTGCAACTAAATTTGTCATTAATTCAATTAATTTTTCTGATCGGCACTAAAAGAGTTAATTGAGCATCTTTTGCACTTCTTGACTTCCCGTTTTTTTTTTTTTCAAAGTATTTATTCGGCATGGAATAAATGTGATGCTAGCAATTTTAGGGTTAAAATACAAGAAAGAATTCTAATTTATCTCTGACTTTTCCCAACGAGACGAAAGTCCGTGAAAGAGCGCAGAATATGTTGATTTTCCACCACAAAAATTCTATCGAATACCTAGTTTTATCGTGCCGTTTCGTCGTCATTATACGCGCGTTCGATTTAAATTGTAATTTCCTAACTATTTACGCTTTTCATTTGATTTACATTCAACGATGTTTTCACGGCTTGCAAATTTCGCGTCCGCCCCGCCACCGTGGCCGATCGTCGACGATTACTCATTTATTGCGTCGAATAATGAACTGTTAAAAGTCCATGAATATTAAACGCGCGCAATAAAAAGAGATCCAATTTTGAGGAATAATTGAGTTATTTAATTCGGATGGTATGATTCCTCCCCAAACTATTCCTCCGCTCGATCGAGCAACAATTTAAATTCCACCAATTTTCCAACATTCACAATAAAATTATCCATCCACTTTTCTCTCGATTAATTAACTTTGATGAAAATTATGCCACACGGTTTTCGTGGTTTTCAGCCGTTTTCACGGATATGACCGTAGAATTTCGAATATCTCGGCAGATTTTGCAAAGCAACGCCATCGCGTAGTCGGGTCCTCTTATCGGTTTATCTCTATCGTGCGCAGCCGAGTTTAGGCAACATAAATTTCGCGTATTTGCATTTTCCCTGACGTATCATTATGTACCGCGTACTCTTCGTCTTCTTGGTTGCGTTCCAAATATTCTTTATCTACGAGAACGCCGACGATTCTGCCCTCGTAAATTGTTACTTAAACACGAACTATGCTCACCGATCTTTTCGTGCCGATTGAAACGAACAACGGGACAATGCATTCGTGCCATTTCCATTCGCGTATCTCCGTTTCCCTTTTCTAGATTGCAAGAATAAGGTCTGTGAGTCATGGTGACATTCCTTTCTTTTGTTTCCATAATAGTTCTACCATTTTTTTTCGTCTTATTTGAATGAGATTAGACGTTCCCAATGTTCTTGTAGAAGAAGAGAGAAGTCGATATTTGAGTCACTAATTTTGAAAATGGCATAAGTCAGTTTCTTCCTGACATAAATAGAGTTTGCATTTTATACTAACTGTAAATAGTTTGCGCCATTAACGATAGAACATCCGAGCAAGTCAAAATGACTGGTTTTCAATTTTTTCCAAAAATTCTCCAAGTTTATAGGATAGTCAAAGAATAGATATTCTACGTTAATCTTATAAAACACAGATTACCGAATCGATCGGCTTTTCCACTTCATGGTACCCCTTTTTTCAAAGTACTTGTTTAATATGTTGAAATGTAGTGGATTCAACGCTGTGTTAAATGACCGGTTTAAGAAAATGATATTTGTTTCTCTTATTATTAAAAGCCGTTCATTCTTTGCCATACTAAATCGCCAAACTCTTACATTTTTTTGTAAAAGTATTATTGCTATTTCATAGCCGATCAAATGACTGACTATGGTAAAAACAAGAATATGTAAAGTACCGATAAAGTTAGTGGTAACGCGTTTAACAATGGATTTATGGGTATTAAATCTATTATTGTTATTATTGTTTAAATAAAAGATGATCAAGTACCAAAGAAGATGATCAGTCCAGTAATTTATTTGCGAAGCGCATGTGTAGAAAAAATCCGATGAGGTTGAAAATGACTCGATTCATTTCCATGTCGTTTGCGTCGGATTCTAGAAGCAGGAACTTTCATGGGGTATTTTGTTTGCTGATAGTATTTATTACAAACAGCCATGCATTTATAATTTCACGTATTACGAGGATGCATGGGGTGTTTCGTTTAACGAACTCGGCGTGAGTTAAATATTAAAATATCAGCGTTGACTTTTCATTAATTATTGCCCGAATCGATTAATAATGCGGTCATAACGATATTGATAAATAGGATGTATCGTTTCACGTTTAAAATTTTTAAATATGAAAAGCCATAAGAAGATAAGCAAGGTTTCGAAGGCATAGTTTATTTCTGTTCGCTTAATGCCACAAATTATCTTTTAAATCCTCACAAAATACAATTAACACTTAATTTAAAATTGCAAAACATATCTAGAAACATCTTAAAATTGCACCCACAAAAAATATAAAACTTATTACCAAATAGAAATTTAAGTAAGAACAGATAACTTCTCTCCCACAATTAGCACTTTACCGACTTCTCATTCTTTTGAATATCGCGCAGGAATATGAATTTCTACCTCCAAAGCTCCATAACTTTTAAATCAACATATAAAAGACAGTGGAACTTTGTCATTTACAATAACCAATTAATAATCTCTCATCCGAAAAATGTCGCTAAATAAAGAGCACCTTGATGGCAGATGTTAAATCTAACAAATAAAATCGATACCGAATGATTTGAAATCAAATCAAAATCCAATTAATAGTAATCAAAACAAATGAAAGCCGATCGTTCGATAAATTCAAGAAATTCTTCCCATTGTGAGCTTAACATTGTTGCACGGCTTCGCTCTCCACAAAGTACATTTTTAACTTTATTAAGCCGCCCTGCCGCGAGTAATACGCTTAGCAAACACGCTCGCGAAATGCACACGAGCGCACAGTTTCAGCTTCGTCTACCGTTGGATTATGAGCCGGTAATCTCGGAAGCCTTGGAACCGTCAAAATCGGCCAACTCGATTCGCGTTATTAAAAAGAGTACCGAGGGTCTATGGTGGTGGCTATGGGAATGAATTCTTGGGCTCGATCAACGGGAAAAAAATCGGATCGTCAACACTTTCGACAATTTTCTTTAGTTTCTCTATTCCGATATTTAGAATTTATGTAAAATTTGTAAACATTGCTTAGGTGGACTTTGAAATCGAAGCTGAACGGTAGAAATAGAAAGTACAGTTTTGGATAAATATTATTTCTTGAGACACATTTGCGGCATTGATAATTATGGCAGTGCTTACGGGGAAGAAGGATCGAATTCAATCAACCCTCTATAGGCTCCTGTGACTTTGAGGGAACACAAGACATATTTAAGCTTCTATTCTTCAAAGTCAAGTTTTTAACTTTACCAAATATTATAATTTAGCTAGTGAAAGTCATGAAATTCTTTACAATTCGATATTTAAAATTTCGATTATATTCACTGTTTCAAATAGTATTTTTACCATTTCGTAATTGTGCTTTGTACAACTGATTTGCGGATGCCAGAAAGAATGTGGACTATAGAGGGTTAACGAAGAAAGTAGAATCACCGACACTTTGACAATTTTTATTAATTCTTTTATTGCAATATAATATAGTAGTACAGAAAATACAAAAAATCATATAAAAGCCATTCCTGCTCCAACCAGATTCTTCAACAGCGCCCAAGCTGTGTCCAAAATCTCAAATTTTCACCAATCGTTGAAATATCACATCTCCAATCCCAAGGTTCTCCTCCACTTTACAGCTCTCTTCGGTCTCTCAAAGTTCCCTCTCTTTTATTACAGGTAAAAAGAGCGAAATAGAATCAAATCCCCATTCTCAGCCCCTTTTTGCTAGCTTCCGAAACAACCATAAATAGAATCCTCGAAAAGAGCCGATAATTCGGAACATTTGGACCGCAGCATCGCCGTCGGACGTATCGGATCTTTGCTAACCAGCAAATCTTCATTTACAGTCACTTTAGCACCGCTTATTATCCGCAGAGACCATAAGAGTGGACTCCAATCCCGGCAAGACCGTCGTTTGTTTTCGTTCTTGCGGTTGCTCGATCGTAAATACCGCAGGATTATCTCGGCGGGACACGCCGCTACCATTGTTTCTTTCCTCATTGCCCGTTCTTAAATACAGGACGAATACTCAGGGCGGGTTTTCCTTTTGCTTTTTATTGCCCGCCCTCTGGTCCCATTGTCTCACGGAGCTGCGCTGGTTGTGGACACCTATCGGACAGAAGACATCCCTTATGGGGAGAATTTGCTACCGTCGGAGATTACGGGAATTGAAAGCATTGCTTACCCCTTGGAGGTAGTTCAATTGTGGAGATATTAGAATTACAGTTTTGATGGAATTTTGCGTGTGTGGAATCGTCTGAAGGAGTTTAATAGAAGGGTGAGATTGAGGGGGAAATTTTATCAGCGATTTATCTATCACTGGTTGATTAATTTCTTTAGGGGTTGAGGGTCATAGGTGATTGCTTAATAATCGGCTATCATGAATGGAAGTGAAATTGAGTTCAAATTAAGGCGATATAATGAATATTAGGTCACGTTTACATCTACTATTAAATATATAATTTAACAATTACCGTTTCAAAAAGAACTCATTCGGAATAAAACGAATTAGCGCTTGAACCGTACAACAAGAATACTTGAAAGCTAACGGGTCCCCAGCGAATCTCTCGTATCACCGATCGATTTCCTTCAAACTGGAAAGCCTCTTTCAATTTCCGACAGAAGAAACGAGGGATAGATTCGTTATCGAGTCTCGATGGAAGCTGTAAAAAATGAAATATCGCGGCACTCGTGGCGGGCCGACGAATCGAAGGCACACAACTCGATGATTCAAGCGTTTAGAGTCGGCTAATACTTTACTCGAGAGATTCGTAAACACACGCATAACACACCTCCTCACGTCCATACAAATGTTTTATATATTTAATATTAGTTAGACGTAAAACAGAAAGAGAAATGGAGAGAGAAAAAAAATAGAATGATAGACGGAGAAGGAGAGGGAAACAAAGAGAAAGACGGTGGAATGGAGGGAAGAGAGGGACGGAATGAGAGAGAGGTATATATTCACGAACAAGCGGCACGTTACAACGTTAGATCCGAGCACCCACCTGTACAGCGGGTCTTTATCGAGCCACCAATTGTTTGCGGAATGAAAATATTGTCCCTGTAAACAAGTGGCTACATTGTACCGAGCGCGCACCGTTCTTCGTTACAACAAATCACTCCCTCCTCGATTCCCTTGGAATACAAGTACGCAATCGAGTGCTGTTTGTTTCGATTAGTCTCGATCCTTAATCTACGATTAAATAACGATCTGCTATTTGGCCTAGATTACGCGTATCTCGGCCGCGATCGATTCTTCTCGATGCTCGCCGACGAGCGCCAAGAATGCCTCGCTGTTTTTTGGTCGTTGAAATTTTCACTTATTCCAATGTGACCTTAATTTCTCGATTAACGATTGTCGATGAGAAATGATCTTTAACCCCTTGTCATACAATAACGAGGAACACTCGTGAGGCGAGAGATGGAATAGGAAATTGTGAGGATTTTTAAAAATTATTATATTAAGAAGATGACTAAATTATTTCTATGGTATTACTATTGCATGTTAATACATTGGAAGAGAATCGAATTGAAATACGTGAGATTTCATGTGACTACTAAATTGTAATATTTACAAGTTTTGCGATTTATTCAATATTTATCTATTGACATTAAAAAACTGATGTCTTGCTGAATGTATATCTATTTGCGTATTTATGGTTTCTGCTTCGGAAAGAGGCGATTTTAAGACAAATAACTTCATTTTGAAACTGAAGAAATACCAGTGACGTTCGATGTGTATTAAAAATCTGTAATAAATTATTCTAGCAGTTAATTTTGAGTAATTGCGCCTTCAGTTATAAAAGAAATCGTACGGCAAGTTAGTTCTGTTTGCAAATTGAAGTAAAATTTTATACGACATCGAGAATGTACTTTTTTTGGAAAATTGGATTCGATGAGTGGAAAATATGAGAATTGTAGAGGAAAAAATTGTAGAGGATTTTTAAGTCGGAAATCTGGCAGTTCTGTGTTGGCAGAAATTTCGACGACGATTTCAACAAACGGGGAGGTTTGAAGAACGGGTGTTTTCTTTTCTATCCAGCCGGAGTCGCGAGACAGAGCTTATTTGACTTTCTTTGAAGCACCGAAAGACGCGAGCCGAGGGCCACCGACTCGATAAAAGTGTTTTGTCATTTTTATAAGCAGAGGAAAGAGGTGACACGGGGACCCATAGAAGCTTGAGTTCCCGAAGGATTCTACCTGCTTCCACGTGGGTGGTCCTCTCTCCTGTTTTTCCTATTATTAACGCCGTTGATAACTTGTCCGCACACACAGCCCGACTGTACCACCCTTTGAGAATCTTTCTCTCTTCTTTTTCTCTCTCTCTTTTTCTATTCTCCGCTCCTCTCGAATCATCTACAGTTTGCACATCGTCTAACAACAAATCGTTAATTTTCGCGGAAGAATCATATTGTTTCTGACATTTACTTCTAAACATATCAAGATGGACAACATGATAGTAAATTTTTTCGAAAAATTCTGCAGCTTTATAGGACAGTTATTCTATCTTACGAAATGTATATTGCTAAATTGATTATCTTTTTCACCTCGTGATGAACTCAAAAACGGACTCTCTATTAACAGTTCCGAGTTCAAGTATCCACGACATCTTGGAAAATTGTTCTAAAACAAAATTCTAGGGTCTGAGTTAATCGCAGATTATATTATAAGTGTGCAATGATTAGTCTTAGGTCTGCGTTATAGAAATTCGTTACGAAAATTGACAGAATTTCAAAAATCTTGCCCCCTTGGATCCTCATAGTTCAAGCACCATTAAAAATCTCTGAAAGGAGCAAGACAGTAACTTCTGTTTCGCGATTGCACAGTGTTTTCCTCGAGAAAACGTGCATCGATTGAAATAATCCACCTCGAAAGGTATAGACATTACTTCCTCCCCCGATTTGAGGAAATCCGAGGAAAGCGAGAGGTCCTTTCGCGTCCTCGTCCTTTGGAAATCCGTGCTAGGTATCGGCCGGTGCCCTAGAAAAATATCTCGAAGCCATCGACGTCGAAAAACGGCAACCTAAATACCTGTCACGCGAGTCACGGTGGCTCTGACCCCATAGAAGAGCGGCCGGTGCTATGGGGTTTGTTGTTTCAAGGCTTTACGAACAACAAACCGCGGTCCCCGTCAAGAAGTCAATGTTTCGTACGAGTCCGAAGCCGCCGTGGAAAATCAGGTGCAGTCACCCTTCGAGCACGTTCGAAAACACCATAGTCTCTTAGGCGCACCATGGAAATGGAAAAAAATCGTTCCGGGTTGTGCGAACAACGGGGATGATGAACTTCTAGGAGTTTCTCGCGTGTGGTTGCATTAATTGTATTTTGCAACGTGGAGAACCATGCTGTTGGAGATTTTGCTCCTGTTTTTTATTTTCAGATTCTCTTCTTCTTTTGTATCTTTAGGTTTCAAATGCCATTGGCATTTTGTTTAGGAAATAGAATTTTAAATGAGTCCCAAGCTACCGAAGGTATGATTTAGAAATAGTCGAAAAATCACAAATCTATATTTAACTAGCTGGTAATAAAAACGAACTCAGATTTTCTAATTGAGAATTTAATTTGTAAATCAAAATACCTCCAGAAAAATGGAGTATACGATTGAACATAATGTCTTAGACTTATTGCAAATGAAAATTACTTCTTCTCGTGGGAAAATCACTGAAATTTACTTACATACAATACATTCCACGCCCTAACTTTTACGTATACTTCTCTGTATAAATTTAACCATGATCACAATTAGGTTTCCAAACTTATAGCTAGATTACAAACTAATCCGATAGAAAATTAGCTACTTTGGAAGTATGGCAAGAAATTCATATATCCCATCCAACGAAATCATTCCGGAAGACAAAGAGCAACTTCAACCCCACAAAGAACCACCCGCTTAAGACTTTTACGAATATCACGTTGAAATTCGTAAATATACTTTCTGCGGAAGCAGACAAATCGTAAAGTCACCTTTTGTAATTGTTCCGAGTATTCGAATTGCTCTGAATTTGCCGACGGAATATAGAACTGCACCAGATGCGGTCAAAACGAGAGCTAACGTAAACCGAACGGCGTTAAGTCCGCACAAAATCATACCCTTTGACTTCGTAAATCGTTGTCACAACATTTGCGCGAGAGAAATGCGAGCGGAACGCGTCAACCGCATTAAGTACCGGTATAAACCGGGGCAAAACCAATTTTCTATCTCGGGGAAAATCCCCGTCCATCTTCCTGAAAGATCTTCGAGATTTCTACATTAAACAAATTTGCACGTTCGCTTAAATCCAGGTTATACTCGCGATACCTTGCAAATTTGGGGTGAGAGGTTGCGATAGAATCTTGAACGGTCGCGGTATATAGGGTTGCATAGGACAGTGCACGGTATAGACATCGGATATTCAAGTTAACTCTAGATCCATCGATAATTAATCAACTGTATAATTACAATTGACAATTAAAAACGTTGAATGACCGCAACGACCTCCACCATTCTCAAGCAACGTGGAAATTGTAGTGTACAAAGAGAAAAACTTATCCGTCCTCGAACCAAAGCACTCCGATTATCCTTGGCAAAATTATACGAGACGGGATAAGTGGATGCAGGGTCGAGACGAAATAGAGTCACTTAAAAAACGATCCACCGCGTGTGCTTTATCGTCCTCGAAGCCGTGCAGACGGAGTTCTCGGGGGAGTCACGTGCTGTGCGTGCCGTGTCGGGGTTTTCCCAGATTTGCGAGCCCCGAATTGCCGGACGGCCTATCTGCGACGTGGAAACCACGCCACCCCCATGATTCGACGGAAGCAAAAATAATAGACTCGTCGCACGTTCCGTTCTTGCAGGACAGGGAGAAGGTCCCTGATATCGACAAGGAAGTGCGAAGGATGTTACAAATCTTGTGAAGGATTTGTCACCTCGTGCAGAAAATTTGAAATGACAAAAAATCTTTTCAAAGTTTGTAATATCTTTTTCTATTTTTTTTTTTTTTTTATATATATTTATTATATTTTATAGCTTCAATTTCAACTGACGAATAGCTAATTGTATGAGTCACTTGTATTCACAACAACGAAGCTTTCCGAAGGGCAAGATTTCACAAAAGTTTTTTCAAACATTTCTTTACGAAGCCTGTAGTTTCTAAACTGAACAGAGGCGCTTCTTTCAACGTCGTGCATTCGTTCTACGGTAGAACGATAACGCTGAAAATATCTCGCAAAGCACACATGTAAATGCGATAATATCTACCGCGCCATTCGTATCTCTTAAGAGATTCGTCCGCAATCATCTTTGAAACTGTACGACTCAGTGGTGACCGTCCTCCCTATTACATAGAGAATCTCCAAAGCTGTGAATTTTTATCTTATCTGACATTAGAATTACCTACATTCTATGCCCAGAAACGATTCCTTCTCGCATGATTTTTCATTCTTTTTTTACTTCATTTTAACATGCTTGCCCGCGATTTGTTATTTAATTATTTTGAAATACTTCCGTATATCGTTTACCTTTTTTTTCGCAAGAATTAACAGAGGCTTTCGACATTGTTCGACGATATTTTTGTCCTTTTCTTTTTCTGTAGTTTTCGGTTTCGGTTTCTGTTGTTGTTTAGTCTGGCAACTACCATTTTAAGAAGGTTGTGAACCATCGATGGATTGATATATCAATTAATAAATTAGGAAAATATTCCAAGAAGATGATTTGAAGTCGGAGCCATTGATTGCCAGCGTGAGCCTTCATCTTCTTACAAACCGCAGTCCTTGGATGATCTTTTTGCACAATTTTTAAAATGATTATAAAAATAATAGCCTAGACTCGCAATTTTTTTTTAAATTGGTATTAATACTAGTATTATCGGCATTTTTGATATATTCAAGTAAGAGTTTTAGTGCAAAGGAGGTAGAGAACAACAATAAAGATCAAAAAGATCGTTGTGTCTTCGAGAAATCGGCGGCAAAGGGGCACGATACGAAATATAGGCCGGCAAACATTGTAGGTAGGTACTACCGTCAAAATGCTCCTGAAATAAATACTAAAATCGTGAGCAAAGTTTGCCGGCCGCAATCTCCGATCGGCGTTTGTATATCGTTTATTTGTTATCGCAGCAAATCGGTAAATATTTGCAAATAATAACCGCGACGGTTATAGGATCAATAAAACACAATTGCCAGAGAGACGTCTCGCGGACGTCAATTTTTTATACCGGATCGATCCTTCGAGGTGAGTTCCGACGATTCGCACGATGCCGGCTCGCCGATACGGAAAACGTATGCTCAAATTTGCAAAACCGTTGCAATTTGCATATTCGTACGATTGGGATAAGAATATTCCGAAAATTTAACATTTTCCGTCAACGCCTAACATATTCATGGATTAACGATAATTTCGGATTTATTTTTACACGTTGAATGTCATGGGGGTCATAGGTCACCGAATGTACTGAATTCACTGAAACCTCTTACTTGTGACCTTTAACACTAGATCTAGGAATGCAGTGAAAGTGACTAGTTATGAATTTTTCTGAAAAATTCCCAAAGCTTCAAACCTTATTTTGCTAAATGTGGACAATTCTATTGTTCAATAATTTTTCCTCCGTTGTTTCTTTCTTTTTACTACATATTTTAATTATCTCTAAATATACTGTACTAATTGTCAGCAGTTCTAGTGTTAAATTGTAATATTCGAATTAACTAATATACTCAATATTTAAAAATTGTTGATAGTTACTATTCTATAAAGCTGTGATTTTACAAAATAGAAATTTCACTTCAGTAGGAAAGATAAATCTATCGACTTAAAGTTGCCGTTCCACATGTTAAAATAAATTAATTTCAGTTTGCTCAAGTTTTTTTTATGGTATTAAATAGTATTTTAATTAATAATATCTAAACAAATTGTAGTATTTGTGACTCTGCTTGCGTATTTCCCGTAACAGAAGTAGCTCAAAGTATCCGATATCAATCGGCAGAGATAATGATACTCTTTGGAATAAATGAACTTACATTACATCCCAGATAAATATACGTTTAACTTTATCCTCACAGTCATCGCTACTTTACGCATCGATATTTCCGAGTTATTTCTAAAATCATTATAGGACTCCAATAGACAAACAGTTAGCTCGTAAGAATAACAAACGTGCTACCGACTTTCTTCACATTGATCTTTGGTCTCAAAAAAGAAAACAATGCCTCATATTCGAGTCTTTCAAAACACGAAAACAATAAGTCATTAATTTCAAAGTCAACATGTCCTTTCTTCCATTAATGTTCAGCCACTCGGTACCTTTAATGAGCTTCTCAACAAGACCTCTGATTCATTCGAAGTCGATCGCGAAAACAAATCGCAGGACAAACAAACTGTGACGCAAAATGCAATTATTCCTTACCCTAATCTACGAACTTCGGTCCTTTTCGCACAAAAGGAAAGGCCCTGCAAATCGTACGAGTGACTCAAAGGATCGAAGGTCCGGTACAACCTGCCGATATTCGCCGGTCGCCTTCGATTTACGATGTTGTTTGCGTGAAAGAGGACCGATTAGTCACGAGGACAAGCTAGGATAGGTCCTCTACGTTTTCGTGACTTCGAATTATCTTGTTTGACACCAAAGTACCACGAGATCGAATACATTAGTCATGCCAAAGTGGAAATTTCCTTTGTTCGCGTCATCGTAAATCTATTTCCTCAAAAGAGAAACTAGTAGAATACAAGAGAACGTGTAAGGATAAAAATATTTGTTTCAGAGAAGAAAATATTAGAAGGAAGATTTTTTCTGAAGGTTCTCCTTTTATTATTTATTATTCTCGTTGTTTTCATAATGCAATCGGTAAGGAAACTTTATTCGAAGAAGAAACTGGTAGGATACCAGAGGATTTATAAGAATAAAAATATTTATTTCAAAGAGAAAAATGTTAATATTATTAATTTCTTGTGTAGAATAGCTATTCTCATTGTTTTAATATTCCAAGATATGAGGAAACTTAAAAAAATGTTTTTATTTATCAATCGCTCAATTTCAGAAAATATAGAGATTTTTTTAAGTTCATTTACAACTAACCAGAAAAACGTGGTGTATCAAATTTTCTTATTCTTTTTGCTATATATAATTTTAATATTACTTCTGATAAGTCTCAAATTGAAATCTTGCCCCGTCACCTCTCGGAAATTATTCTTAAATTAGTTATTAGCATAATTTCGAAAGTTCGGCACCCATATAAAACAGTAGGATCTAAGTAAGACAACTTAAAGCCGAGACCCTATTTCATTGCATTGCCTTTTTCTGCTGCAAAAGTACGAATACAAACAAAAAATAATCAGCATCAAAGGGAATGCCAATATTTTAAATAACGATCCACGATATCCTTAATAATTGCCTAAAAGCACTTCGCGTAATTAAACCAACCATATCTTCACGAACAGTACTGAACGGGATACGCCATACGATATATAAATAATAAATCTAATTAAGTTGTTTACACAAGAAACTTTTCGTTCCAGAAACGAGCGGGAAAGTTCGATATTTTCTGGCCAGAAAGGACTGTCTCTCGGTACGTATAAAAGCAGTATGCGAGAAATCGATTGTACAAACAAGAGCGCTGCACCCTCGGTGCCTGCCTGCCGATCTTTCGTTAAATTTCCGTTTCGTCGTTTCATCGTGCAAACCCTGCGAAAGGTAAAAGTTGTAAGCAGGCCATCGGGCCGAACGTGGAACTTTCGACTTTCGGTATTCGTTAAAATCAACGTTTCTACCGTGTTTTAAATTGGCATTTAGACTTGGCGCTTACATTTTGATCGATAACATTCGAAGAACAGAGATGAGGAAAGATTGAAAGATTCCTCGATCTCCTTATTTTGCGATGTTCTTCGTATAGTCTTTGGTTCGTACACGGGTTCGGAAGGTACATAATTACCTGGCAAAGATAAACTCACCCTATCTACCTGTCCACGGGGAAATCCTCGGGGTGCGTTTCTTAACACGTTCGGCCGAGCAACACGTTCGTTAAAAACTTTGCCGGTTATTAATTCGTAGAGGTATAGTATATAAAATGTGTGTTTTGTAGAAGATATTTAGGTGTATTACATTTTGATCTATAATTTATTTAGCGTAGATAAGGTGAGTAATGAGATACTTGAAAATGATTGAATAAAATTGCATCGCTTAAAGCCAGCTATGCCAAGGCAGTCAAAATGAGTGGTTCGTAATTTCTTTGAAAAGTTCTTAAAGTTTCCAACGTTTCAGCATCTTTATTAATTACCTTTAAAACACCGTATTAATCATCAGTAGTTCTAGTGTGAATTTATTATATTTATTAATATTATATGTATTGTTTTATTTATAATTATTAATATTATATTTATTATATATATTATTATTATATATATATTTTATATATATATATATATAATATACATTTTAATTAATCTATATTAATTACATATATATATATATATATAGATATATATATATTACACTTATATTGCAATACAAATTCACCCCCTTATTCCTCTTCATTTCAGTATCCCCAGGTAAATGCCTTCTCAAATCGGATTGAGCTTTTTAGTTTGAGCCATCACGTGTGAGCTTGCAAGCTCAGATGTCGTTGCTCAAACTAAAAAGCTCACTTGAAATTGTCGAAATTTCGCGAAAAAGGCGGAAAAATTGCTCAAAAGCTCTATACCTTTGCGCTCATAGTTCAAAAGCTCAAATTTTTGGAGAAAATTCGAAAATTTAATTGAGCTTTTTAGTTTGAGCCATCACGTGTGAGCTTGCAAGCTCAGATGTTGTTGCTCAAACTGAAAAGCTCACTCGGATTTGGCAAAATTTCGCGAAAAAGTTGGAAAAATTGCTCAAAAGCTCTATACCTTTGCGCTCATAGCTCAAAAGCTCAAATTTTTAGAGAAAATTCGAAAATTTAATTGAGCTTTTTAGTTTGAGCCATCACGTGTGAGCTTGCAAGCTCAAATGTCGTTGCTCAAACTAAAAAGCTCACTTAAAATTGTCGAAATTTCGCGAAAAAGTTGGAAAAATTGCTCAAAAGCTCTATACCTTTGCGCTCATAGCTCAAAAGCTCAAATTTTTAGAGAAATTTCGAAAATTTAATTGAGCTTTTTAGTTTGAGCCATCACGTGTGAGCTTGCAAGCTCAGATGTCGTTGCTCAAACTAAAAAGCTCACTTTAAATTGTCGAAATTTCGCGAAAAAGTTGGAAAAATTGCTCAAAAGCTCTATACCTTTGCGCTCATAGCTCAAAAGCTCAAATTTTTAGAGAAATTTCGAAAATTTAATTGAGCTTTTTAGTTTGAGCCATCACGTGTGAGCTTGCAAGCTCAGATGTCGTTGCTCAAACTAAAAAGCTCACTTTGAATTGTCGAAATTTCGCGAAAAAGTTGGAAAAATTGCTCAAAAGCTCTACACCTATGCGCTCAAAGCTCAAAAGCTCGAATTTCTAGAGAAAACTTGAAAATTTTATTGAGCTTTTTAGTTTGAGCCATCAAGTGTGAGCTTGCAAGCTCAAATTTGACCTTGAAATGACCTTCAGTATTGCCGAACGTTTTTTTTTAAATTCATGAGCTCTTGTATGAGCAGGAAAGAAGCAGGACAGGCAGGAGACAGACGGGACAGCTATGGGATAGACGGGACAGCTACGGGATACACAGGACCGCTAGGGAAGAGACGGGATAGCTAGGAAGCATGCGGGACAGGCAGGAGACGGACGGGGCAGCTAGGAGACAGACAGGATTGATAGGAGACTGACGGGACAGCTAGAAGATAGACGGGATAGTTAAGGGACAGGCGGGACTGATTGGAGACGGAAGGGACAGCTACGAGATAGACAGGACTGCAAGGAGACAGACGGATCAGCTAGGAGAAAGACAGGACAGTTTAGAGACAGACAGAACTGATAGGAGAGAGGCGGGACAGCTAGGAGACAGATGAGACTTACCTTAGGTCAGCGTCCGAGCTCAAATGAGCAAGGTGCAAAGCTGCGGGAGCAAAAACATCAATTTTTATAGAAACTTACATTCAATTCGAAGACAAGACGCCGAGACCTGGCGAGTTTGATACGCCTTCGATTCTTTTTTTTGAAATCGTACGCTATCGACTTGATTCTCCATCTGTCCACCCCCTGGCTCCGAGAATTTGAGTCTACCTCATTGCCTTCTGCTCTGAAAACGTTGCCCACCGTTGACTCAACAGCCCCAACAGCCCCGATTGCCCCTCGTCCTCTACTTTTTCTATCTGTATCACCCCAAAACCCGGGGGGCAGGTGGTGGATGAGTCCGCCGATCAAACGCCACGAATTGGCAGCGATTTCTCGACCATCCGTCCGCACCCCCTACGTTTCTCTGTTCGGTCAAGTCAATTTTAATAATACTACCGTAGCCACGTACTCTCCAGGCTGTTTCGCGTTCACCATGACTCGCACGATTTTCCTTGGGGTTTCAATTATCCGTGGAAGCGCACTCCCACGAGCCGCTCCGCGGATTATCGATCCCGGTCACCGTACGCTCTGGCAGGCTTTGCCACCGGAACTGGGCGGAACGTGGAATTGCGTTATAGAAACAAGAGCAGCCGTTGCCGAGTCGCCACCAATTACGATCGTTACACTCGCCACTTTCGAGAGATCGATCGAGAAATTAACGAGGACGTTTGCTTCGTCCTTCCTCGGTGTCCTTTGATAAGGGTTGAACAGGCTATGGTGGGTAAGAAAGTAAAAGCTTGAACTGGCAATCAGTGGCTCTGATGAGTTCAAATTCACTATGACCTTTTGGAGATTTTGATTAAATTG
Organism: Cerceris rybyensis; assembly: GCA_910591515.1. Classification (NCBI taxonomy): domain Eukaryota; kingdom Metazoa; phylum Arthropoda; class Insecta; order Hymenoptera; family Crabronidae; genus Cerceris; species Cerceris rybyensis. The sequence continues at coordinate 26,211,963 of OU342791.1, read as the reverse complement.
ATAAATAATGTAGGATAGTAATACAGGGTTTGGAATCCAGCTAACAATGAGTCCTGGAAAAGATGAATATAATCATTGAAGTCAAAAAAATACAAAAGAAGAAAGGAAAAAGTAAAGAAATACGATGTTCTTAGGGGTGGTACTGATTGTGAGTGTAGAGTTGAGGAGCTCATAGCTACATTGTGAGGAAATTTTTTGATATAATTTACAGTCCCTTGTTGAAAAGTGATTAGAGAATAATTAAACGGAGAAAGAAAAGAAACCTGAAATTGGAAAAAGTGAAATAAACTCTCCGGGGTACTTAATTTTTGAGGTGCTATTCTACAGTGTATGGTTACTGTTAAAAAGTACGACTAAATTAAAACCAACACCGCACAATACCTCACAGGTAAATTCGTCCTTCCCTCAGCAGCTTACCGCATATCCCTCCACTGATTAAAATTCCCACCATGCCGCAGAAATTCCAAGGTACGAAATTACTGCAACACCATAGCGTAACACCGGCAACACGTGGTGACCATGGCGATGCGCCCTGACCATCCTTTCGCCGCATAAGTGGAGATTATCGTGATTATTGCGGAAATTGAGACGAGGGATGAGGTTTCGTGGTCTCTAAAGGATGCGTGGGACTAAAAACTTTATAAAAACTTCTGCAAGTACCTGCACCAGGTATACGGGGCTAATACTTCAACGAAAGATACGGGGAAATGCGCGAAGGGCGAAGAGGACGAAAGAGAGATGTAGACGTGCGAACGGAAAACTAAAATCCTACCATAAAACGATAATCGATTTACGATAGCGGCGCTTTGGCCCTCCTGCGGAACCTCAAACGAATCCCACCATCGACTGATCGTCAGCCGGCGACGACTACCTTTAAGAAAAGGACGAAGGGAAGAAAGGAGCAACGATATCCTACGTTCTTTCGGATCCTGCCAATAAAGTGATCACGTTCTTACGTAACGCGTCTCTCTATCGGCATCAATAAAAGATTCGACGGCTCGTCTTTACGGCCGTTGCTAAAACCGGTAATCTTGAAGGGATACCTCTGAACGGTGGACTCGCCATTTTTGTGAAATTCCTGGGGAAAGAATCTTTTGAAGGCTTTTCTTTGGACTTGATTCAATCGTACAGATGCAACGGTGTTTTTGGAGAATTTGGATATTTTGCAAGGAATTTATGCGTTAATTTGTTGCTCTATGATTTATTTTCTGCTGGTGTATGCTAGAATTAAGTAGAAACTTTAAGGAACAACAAATTATTGTAGTATTGTGTATCGTTAATTTTTGCAAATAAATAATTTTTACAATATCTGAAGTTTTGTTATTTCTACCTTTACACTATTAGTTTCGCGTGTAATTGAAGGGGAGGGGGTTAATTGTACAAAGTCGGGTGGTTGAAGTTGCAGGGTGATTTGTGGAGTTTGAAAATAAAATTATGTAGCAAGGTATCGTTGGATGTAAAAACTGGTAAATGTAAATGAAGAGGTAGATTTCATTTACGTGGACGCACTGAAATTATATTATTTTGAATTTATGACGCATAGAGATATTAAATGAGATACCAGAGATACAGGTATGAGACAAATTATGTTAAATTTAACAGCCAGACAAACTGAACAAATTCAAACGTCATTTACTATAATTACGATATAAAATCACTTCTTCCAAGCTATAATTGTTGCACGATTTTCAAACGCTGCTTCTCTTTCTTCAATTATCTACAATTTTGAATACCGCAAGCAACTAAAGTTTGTCCCTCCTCCATCTACTTTCTTCTAACATACTTGATATTTTTACTCTACTGGATGAATCATCGGCAGACTTATTATTAATGCAGAAGCTACTTTCAAAATACATCCCAATTTTCTTAAAGAAAAAAGAAAGAAAATAACACCGAGTGGAGTATCAACGTCAAACAACGAAAAATAACGCAACGCCTCGCGATTTGAGTTTCCGGCAGGCAGAAAGTGTTTTGCTATCATCGCGCTGGCAACGTTATCCATATATCGATGCTTTCACTGTTTCAGACGATCTTCGTGGGAGGCTGCACAGCAAAGACAAACATCCATACACAAGAATAACATCTTTCGCGTTTCGCTAATCACAACACTCAGTGTGCTACCCTGTGCGCAAGTGAGAAGCGAGAGTAGAAAAACATTCTACGGAATGTCGGGGCTGTTGAAAAAATGGGAAAGCGCGTAGGGTTAATGAAGTAGAGAGACAAGGATAATCGTGTTGATTCGAACTGAAAGGAAAGCCGATCGAAACTGGCTCGTTCATTGGCGAGCTTCTGCTTGGAGTCGCTTTTCCAGGAGAGAAACAGGATAAGCGAAGGAAAACCCGAACAACCGCAGGATAGTCGGAACAGCATTTATTAAATACTTAATTTGTAGTCTTACAATTAGAAACACATAGAATTTTATGAATATTGTACCATACATGTTTATATTCTGTAATACAAATGATGAATAAAGTATTTGTTAAATCGAAAACAGTGTTAATGAATAATAACCCGAGAACTGTCCTGGATGTTTTTCGCATGTCCTTACTGTCCCGTGCTTCTCCTATTACTCATTAGTATTACTTATTTACTATACTTATAAGCTGAAGCTCATTTGAGTCATAGAGTCTATGGGTGTATTCTCAGTTTTTCACTAAACATCAATAGTTAGAGATTCGTGCGATAATGACTTAAAATTAGTTATTTTAGGTTTTCTAAAATTTTGTAAAATCAGATTTCTAAGTTTCTCTACAATATAGTTTTCTAAAATTATTTGAACTTAAAATAATTTTCTAAAATTACTTTGTCAATATTCTTAACACTGTGATACTTCAAACCTTTTCGGCGAACGTTCTACAAGACCTGCAGATATGTTGCAAGATTTAAGGCGTAAGGGAAGCAGAGGTGAAATCCGCACACAGGCAGCAAAAGAGCGACGATTCCAAGGTAAGTATGAAATAAAGAACATTATACTCGTACGGTATAGTTAACTTTATTAAAGTCTCAAGAATATACGTTTACATGTGTATGTGTGGACGCTTTAAAAGACCAACCGCTTAAAAAGTTTGCTATTCTACCTCAGGGGTTACAGGTATATGTATTCAAAATTAATTTCGCAGTAGGCGAAACTACGCGAACGGTGCAGTAAAGAGATGGGGGTTGGGGAGAGAAAGAAAAAGAAAAGACCGACGACGTCGATCTGCAATGCAAATTGCAAACGTTTAAGTACGCGCGAAAATGTTACGTTTGTCTTGGCTTCATTATTTCACGCGTGTAACGTTTAAGACACGCATTATTACAAAATATCTCGACGTACGAAGGACACTTTAATTGTGAGACCGTCTAACGCTAAATATAACGGTGATAATGAAAGTGGTCTAAGTGGACGATTTGAAAAATTGTAATTAATAAATATTACTTTGCTATATACTTGTTTCTGTTGCACAGAAGTTAACGCTAAGTCGAAGATTTCAGAAATTTAAATTAGCATTCTTTTTCTGTTGCATCGATGTGCAGTTTAATGGAAATAATCGGTAGAGACTGAGAAAACCTAAATTGTTTTACGGTGCTAATTATCTGGGTTGCACAGAGATGAACGCATAGTTGAAAATGAAATTTTAATAAATCGTAACTAAAGATCGAATGATTTAGACCACTGTCATAATTGTGTTGGTATTTATGAAAGTGTCTAAGTCAACAACTTGCAAAGTTTCAAGTATTATTTATTAAATGTTGCATTAGAGTATGCTGAAATTACTGTGTTGAAATAATAAAAAATTAAGCGAATTAAAAGTGAGCGGTGTTGAGTATCGATAGGTGGAACATTGCAGAAAACTCTATACCTGCTATAAAATAAAATTCTAGAAATCTCGAAAACGAGAATAAATGAATTAGATCACTGTCATAATTACCGACACAAATATTGTATCCTTGTTTATGATAGAAAATGTAGCGACAACCTGAGCGTATTGTGTATGATTTTAATGGCACTTCGAGATTAGCTAGAATGTTATACACAATGGTGCATTAATTACGACTGTACATGAAAGTTAATCGGATATTTTCGACGCTCGTTACGTCACGTGTGAACGCACAGTAATTAGCTCGATTACAATTAAGTACCGTAACAAGCGGACACGAGGAAACGAATTGACCTTAGTAAAGTCCACGTAAAGTCGTCGATTTTTCTTCACGATTAAACCTCGATCGATGGATTTCCAATTAAAAGAATACCATAGAACTCCATGAAACGTTATTCTCGCAATTAAAGTCGCTTTACGTAGCAAAAAGCTTGCAGTATCACTGAGTTCGTGTGAAAATTTCTGGGAGAAATTTGAATTTTTCCAGCTTTCCACAGTTTCCAAGTTTTCTTTATTATATTAAAGTAACTTGATCGATCGAGGGTTAATGGGAGAATACGAATTTCATCAATTTTCGATTACACATTTTGAGAATCGTCGTCCAACATGGCTTCTACGGTTGCTCGCGTATGCTGTTGCAAATTGACGTGTTTTACGAAGGTTAATACTAATGGGATTTACATTTCTACGAGAAGAAAATTGCACGAAATCCCAGAAATTATGGAATACTCTGGGCATCGTGTTGCCTCGATTAACTTGGTAAACGTTTTAAGAAAATATAGTACACTTTACGAAACATTGCAGCGAACTGCAATGCGATACGTGAATGTTGGACACGTTTCTTCATCTACGTCTTTCTTTCCTTAAATTACCATACGATGCAAACGGCATGCATTTAAATGTCGCCGTTAAAAATTGGCGATTATTGCTATTATTAAAACTAGCAAAATAAGATCTACGAATCGGCTTTAAAACGTTGAACACCGTGGACTTTAAATTTACGAATAAACGTGGCACATGAGAGCATACTTCTTCTTATTTTATAATAAATTAACATCAATTGTAGGATAAAATTTTTTGTAATTATCATAGTGTATGAAATATTATCCTACAGTTTGGACTTAACCAATTATTGTATCGAATTAAGAACACATGTAAATTTATTTACTTTTTCTTATATAAATATAATATTTGATGCATATTTTAGATATATAATTGCTAGCAAATTTTTTTGCATTCGTTAGCAATCTAGGAAACAGAAAGCTAATACTTATTTTGATTTTTCGGATATAATGAAAGTTTATATTTTAATTCTTCTAGGTTTTTTTTTTATTATTTTCTGTGTGTGAAGATGTTTTAGGTTTCGCTTTAATTGTAAATTTAGTATTTACCTTTAGTTAATGATTACGAAAAGATTACAAAGGAACATTTTTAAGCAAGTACTTTTATTTGTTCGCATGTGTTCCAATAATGCTAGGTGTTGTAATTAACTTTTATTGTGAAACTAGCAATGTTAAGTCCAGGATTCAACGTGTTAACGACCGAAGAAAGGGGAACAGCTTAACGACGACGAATTTACTCGTCGTTCCTAAGTAAACGCGAAGAACTAATCGAGGCGAATGTAACTTGGATAAAGTTTATCGTGAAAAACAATAAAATTTCGCTCGATCGTATCGAACACGAATTCGAAGCCTCTATCGTGTTTAATCTGGCGGTATCGTAAAAATTTTTGGGTATAATCGATTAAAATCTCCAGTCCTATAAAAGTTATACAAAATACTTAACAACGTGTCGATCTAACGCGATACGAAAATAGAATCGGATAAAATATGATTCGTAATTAATTTACAAACTATCGGTATTTAATAGCGAATCGTTGCAACAAAGAGAAACAACTGCAATCCTCGAAGTGATGTCGTGGATTTGTAATAAACATTCTTAAAGTACGGTCGGACAAACGACTGTGATATTATTATGAAAAGAAAAAAGAAGATTCAATAACTTAAATGTTATTTAAACAATTCTCGATCAATCGTCGTAATCAATTCAATCTACGAAGCAACACATTTTGTTGCATTTTTGTAAACCGCAATATCCTATTGCATTGTGAATTGTTTAACTCTATAACTTCCTTCTTAAGGATACAAAAATCACTGTAATTGAGAGAAACGTATGATTAACAATCCGTATAGAAAATAGAATAATTTGAAGACACATCATTTCTTAATGTCTCCTTGCATTCAAAAATGCAGAAATACGAATAAACAAAATTACAGACAAATTCACAGAAATCTAAGTCATTGAAGATTTAATTTTTTTTTTTCATTTACAAAATTATACAAGATCCTCCGTCGACCTTAGAGTCTTTCGCGTATGACATTCCTTTGCTATAAATAAATAACGTAAAATACAACGCCAACAAATTTTGTATATATATGTACAATTAATGATGGGATAATTGTTCTCGAATTATTCCGATTTAAACGTGCGAAATATGAAACGTAAAGAGAGAATTTTCACGTTAATCTTTTACATCGATACAAGAAACTTCGCCTGAAATCTCCATTCTTCTCTGCCCGTAAAAAAATATATCTTTCTCTCATTCAAAAATATAATTTTCCCGACGAAATTGTTGAAGATTATTGAAGCACTGTCTTTAATAACTGATAATCTTATTCGAGGGACGATTGTCTCGAATAAATTTTGAAAAATGCATCGATGTACTCGATGAATGGCAAAATTCTATCTATTTCCGTGAGACCCTGTTTTTCTCCATTGTTACATGCAATTATTCTTATGAAACTGTAATTTAGAGGAGCTAAGAATTCGACTGAAGTTTTTTCAGAATAAAACTTGAAAAGTTACGATAGAGATACTTAAGATAGAAATATTAATTAATATTATTTCTCGTATTATTACTAGTTGTAGAGAGAGGAATCCTAAAGCGGCTGAATTATTTTTATTATTCCTCCTCTTCACTCGAAATTGGAAAAAAGACGTGCACTTTTGACATCGCAATACTAATTAACCTCTCTTATTATCACAATTTCAACATCTCTGCAAATAAATAACGAACTACAAACTATAAAAAAACACGTATCAAGTGTTGAACGGAAAACACAAGAAACTTAAACGCCCGATTAATCGTTGCAATAAAATGGACATGAAAAAACACTGTGGGTGTTGCAAATACACCGTGAATTTGCGAAAAAAGAAGTCGCATCTCGAATAGGTATGGGTACTTTTCATTCGCAAATATGTGCAAACTATCCGCCCGTAAGTTTGATATTTTATAGTAAAGCAAGAGGGGCGAATTTCTTACAACTTCTAATTAAAAATCTTCTAAACAAAGTTTCGATTTCCTCTCCGCAATTTCAATTCGTTGTCGGCGAAAGTCATGATTTTCGAGGTTTTCGCTGAATTATATTTTCTTCTCGACCCGCATAATTGGATATCGAAACAAGGAAAAATTAAATGATTAAGCTTTAATAATATATAACTAATCGTCTGTAATAACTATAGCCGCCTGTAAAGTGCAATTAGTAGATGCTATTAACTGCCACTAAGAACTACCAAGGCCGCCAAAATGACTGGCTCTAGAATTCCCAAAAAGGATTGTATAAATTTACATTGATTGAATTTTCAGGATTTTCTATAACTTATCTTTCAAAAAATGAAAGACTGAATCGATTATTTTTTCTTTCGCCAGCTACTTATTTTGCTTTATCATATTAATTTACGATTTTCAAATAAATCAAAATAATCGTCGATAGTTCTACTATTAAATTAATTAATAAACACGATTGGACGAAGCTGAAGTATCGATCCAGGAATGACCAACACGATAGAATAATTAGTATATTTGCTGCAAAGATATGCAAACCTGTGTAATTTCTATTCTTTTTTTTGCTTTCCTTGACGATTATGGAGGAATATAATTTATATTTCGATCAAGGAGCATTTATTGCGTATCGCTCGAAAAATAACGAACGTTACTTGGCCGGATGTGCGAAAGGGTCGAGGAATAGCGTTTTCATGAAATCAGGACGACTGAAAGATCACAGCTAAAGTGATAATATCTATGTAGGCGTGGAATAACACTCGAGGTAACGATCCTAACGAGTGAAACCTATCGAAAGCGATAGAATCGAAGCTTAACTGAATTTCCTTTCTCGGTACTGCCATCGTGGAGAGTCAAGCTTATCCGAATCGACAGAGAGTATCACGATATTCAAAATCGAAAACGGAAGAATCGTCAAGGTCCTCGATCACGATTGAAGTTCCACTAACTTCTGATTCTCGATAATAAATCTCTGTAACTTAAATGTATCCTCGATCATGATCGAAAGTTAATTAAATCATTTTTCTCAGCGTCGCCTTGACGACTGAAAGTTACCAATTTTAATAGAAGTTACTTCAGGGGCCAACAAAAGGACCGGAAAGATCGGTACTATCCTCGATCGCGATTGAAGTTCAACTAATTTCTAATTCTTCATAATAATTCCCAGTAACACAGAAGTATCCTCGATCACGATCGGAATTTAACTAAACAATGTTTTTCAACGTCAGAAATGAAATTTGCCAACCATAACAGAACTTACTTCCGAGACTAACAAAAACCCCAGAAAAACGGTATTATCCTCGATCGCGATCGAAGATCTATCTTCAATGTTTACCTAAATACTCGACATCACTTTTTCACCAATCTCAACTGTATTTCTCTTTCTACACAAAATATATGGAAAATAAGAGAATCATACCAAAAATCTAAAGATCGGTAACAGGACCAGAGAGATTGATAGTATTCTCAATCGCGATCGAGGTTTTTCGATCGTTCGAACTTAACGAAACCTTTTTAAACGGCTCTCGTTTGTCCCCGTCAATATCGTCCTCGTCGTCATCCCCTTGTTCCTCGTCATCTTCCTCCTCTTCGTCCTCTTCCTCCTCCTCCACTTCCTGGTCCAACGAGGACGAGCCACCGGTACCTTTTTCTTTGATTAGGCCAGCTGAGAAACCGGAAGTGGGTATCTCGCGCCCCTCGTCGTCGACGTTTCCCCCGTTTTCCCCGTCGTTGGCAATGATCATCTTTTTACGCAGAAAGTCCACCAGGTTCTCCAGTCTGACAAATCACGTTTCGTTTCACGTTACATTCGTTCGGACTGGCCGATCTTCCAATCGCTAATCGGCCCAAAAGAAACGCTGTAATACTCTCTTTAGAAGCGGGCAAAGCAAAAATTTCAGCGCAAAGCCATGCTGCCAACTGGAAAACAGAAAGAATACGAGGCCATTTTCGATTCGTGCCTCAGACGCGCGAGGAAACGCGGAGAGGGGCTCATAAGAGAACCGGAAGTCGAGGGATTGATGTTGCGGAGAGTTTCTCGTGGGATGTAATCGATAGATCGCCGAGAATGGAAACGAAAATACGAGATTTGAAGTGATTTCCATTTTTTCCTTGTTTTATTGCGTATGTTCTTTTGATGAAGGATAATTCGTAGAGACAAAGAAGAAGAGAGAAGTTAATGAAATGTGGAGACGATTTTGATCGTTTGTTTCCAAAGAATTGAATGAACTTGATTGAATAATGGGTTTAAAGGTTTTTAAGGGATGGAATGTCGAGTCAATCTACTGTGCGCAATATTTTGAGTGAAAATAAGAAATAATTAATCTAGTTACGTGATTGTAAAGACAGCGAAATTACATTTACGTGCAACAAAGGTAAATTAGGATTGCAATAAAATTCGCGTTCATGTTTATGGCGGTAGAATGATGTCGTGGACGTAAAATTGAAGTAAAGTTATAATTATTAACATTCTTAATAAAAATACAGTGTAATATACAATTAGTCAGTCATATCAGAGTCTTTGATACAGTTCAAATTGATTCCCGACGATTCCTTCAGGGAAGAAAACTTACATCTATAAAAAAAATGTCTCTAAAAAAATAAACTCGATTGTTTCATTCTCGACTTGTCCGGTAAAATAGAAAAATGAATGAATCTCTGACAAAACAAAAAGAGAGCGTAGTAAAGAACTCTCAAACCGGTATTTTCATTCGAACTAATATATTTACAATTTCAATTGTCCCTTATAAAATGAAAAAATGAATCTATTATAAAACTTAACAAAAATTCATCGTATCGAGTTCACGAACGAAGTCAGTCAAAGAGTTCGATATTACGATTTTGTTCAAAACACGAGTGAAAGAAGCATAATAATCGAGCGCAATTCAATTAGTGTAAAAAAAAGGACGACACGCACTCAAAAAAACGAGAGGAAACGGACGAAAAAAGAAATCTAAAGACATGCTGTACAAAAAAGCAGCGAAGCCATGCCAACGATAAAATAAAATATTCTACAAAACGACAATTCCCATCGTTCGACCCGAAGGGCCTTAAGATCTCATTAATCACTATCATTAAAAAAATTCCAAGTACGAGAAGGGTAAAAAAAAATCCGACAACTCAAAAGCTATATTTTTCCAAATGTAGAAACATTTCTTCTACCAAAATATAATTAACCCTAGAACTACCGACAATTAATTCAATACGTCATTCAACCTAATTATCTCCAGCAGTTGAAATCAAATTGTGCCACTTAACAATTAAACTACATCATCACAAAAATCAGCACGCATGCACCGTCAAATCTAATAACATTTGAAAAAACAACAAGCCAGTCAGTAGTTCCGGTATTTAAAAAAATGTAAAACGGATTCGAATAACTCTTCTCGTACCTATTTCAAATAGAAATTACAGACAGGAAGTAGGAATTATTCCGTCAATCGGACAGACAATCCTGTTCCGTTTGAGGAATCCAAAAGGACAAACACGAAGCATGCACGAGGAGTGAATGATAGACCTACGTGCTATTCGACATGTACATAGTAGTAGCCTCTAGCAAGCCCTTGAAGCCCCCTTTTGCGATATGGCGACGAGTGGTTTTTCGTTTCTATATTTTTTTTTGTATTTTTTTTTTTGGCATTTTGCTCGGGGCCCCGCGCGTACGTAACCTAAATATAGGCGGTGGTGTAGGTGGCGCGTGAAGGTGCTGTCAGGACTCTGGAGGTCAGGATTCCCGTCGAGCAGAGATCTTTCGGCACGAAAGAGCCACCACCGACTACGGTCACTTCCGGGATTTCGGTGATGGCTCGGCTCGTTTGATCGTCATCGAGACGACGATCTTCGTCCACGCTCACCGTTCGCCGGCAGTCTCTCGACGAACTGTCGCTCGTGATACTCTTATTGTTAGAATTCCCATCGCTGGAACCATCATTCTGGCTAGTCTTGCGTCTATCCTCATTCGCCGATTTCTTTCCAATCGCATTGTTCTTCTTCTTCCGTGACTTTCTCGATCCACCTCTTTGACTACGAAATTCGCGTTGATTATCCTCGGTCGATTTCTCATTAACAGCGGTACAATTTAAATTCTCTACGTTAGTTTCTATTGTCTTTCCCATGTCATCTTCATCCAACTTTGAAACATCATCGTGTTCATCCTTGACCTCACGCTCGATCGATCTTTCCTGAATGTTCTCTAAAGTTCCATCAAACCTTGAATTACCCTCATCCGAGACTTCATCCCCAACAGTCTTCTCCTCCTTCCTCGATGAACTTTCCATAGACGCCAATGAAGCTGTTTCCTCCGTTGCAGCGTCCGAGGATTCATTCGTGCAATCATGATTCCCATTGGTACATGCCAAAGTACCAAACACCATGGATGAGACTTCAGCATTCGGATTGTTCGTGTCGTCCGTCGTCCACGTGTCCGGAAGAGTTTCCACGGACATCGGACTACAATCAGTCGAGTTTCGATAAAGATTCGATTTCTCGGGGACGAAGCGATGAGCGACCTCCGCGGATCGGGAAGAACGGAGAATCGAGGTGAAGCTGGTAGGAGCCGAGGAAGAGACGACCGGGATCAGGCTACATGTATCGGTAAGAGCGGTACGCACGGGGGTGCTGGTTATACGGGGCGTTTCAAAAGATACAGGCGTGACAGATCTTGCTACAGCGTTTACGCACTTTGCCACGTGATTCTCGGCGAGGTTCTTCAATGCCCGCGCCTCCTGGAGCTCCCGTCGAAGGGCCAGAGTTTCTTCCTCGAAGGCTGCGATCTCGCGGCCTTCGTTGCTGAAGGTCAATACAATGTTTCTTTGTACGGATGACTACGGTAATGGATAGGGGATGGTATACTCTTCTTTGTTTCGCGGATAAATCCTCGGCTTGAATGATGCGATTAACAGTAACCGTACCATGCAAGGTCAAATGAAATGTGTAAGTTCTAACTCATTATCTTCTGTGATCTTCTTTCGGGGATTTATTCATTTTCTGAGTCTTTTGGCATCTAATTTAGATATTTGTATGCTTTTAAGATTAAATGTGATGAAGCCAATTTTAGATATCTCTCTATATACTAAAAATTTAGCAGGGAATGGATTAAGTAAAGGTAACTTGGGCTGCTGATTTTTGTACTAAGTTGACAGTCTTTTGTGATACTTTGAGAAATATATCATCGTTATATCCGAACCGGATGAAATATTTGCTGTGATAAAAGTAGATACTCAAGAAGTATTGATACGGTTAGTGTTAATTCGTCCAAGCGACTTTCGCACAAGTGAAAAATCCGCATTGCGATGTATTCGGCGAGGATTTTGCGTATGGGCCGACAATTTTAATGATTTACCATTCAGGCTCATATTTCTAAATAATTCATAGATCAATAGTAGAGCTATAAACATAATACAAGTACTGTGTTCGAAAATGTTCTTTCAAGTAGTCTATAAAGGACAAACGAATTTTGAGTTACTGTGACCTTCTGTAAGAAAGGTCAAGTTTAAAGTGACAATTTCATTTTCTTAGCTGAAACTTTGACCTCGATTGAGCAAAATGAGTACACCATCCACGGTCCATTAATTGAGCCGATTTCACACTGGATATCGCGCATGGTGTCAATGTCCCCTTCACGTGTCCCTTCCGACACCATAACCGAATATCTTCGAGAGCTTGACAATATATTTTATGCAGATTCATTTCTCGTTAAAATTGTGCAAATTGCAGCTAATAGTTTCAAATTGAAATTGATCAGTTTATCTGAGGTTCCTAAATCGTTCCGGTTTTGATTGTTTGTTTTCAATTGAGATACTTGGTCATGGATTGCCGGTGATTCTGAATTACCGCGAATATGAACGGCATGAATATGTAACAGTAGGAAGATATTTTTCGATAAAAATATATTAATTTATAAACCGAACGATTTATATTCATTGTGTGCCAGGAAGCTGTGCGTAGCTAATAACGGAAACACACGTGAAACACGCGGAAGAAGTGTTATGAGGTACCGGTATGGGGAAAACGACAAGAGGACATTCTTTCCACGCGTTGCATGATTCTCAGCGTTTATGGTGTTACAAGAAATGGTGCATAATTTGCTTAAGTAAATGTGAAGAGTCCTTTTATTTATGAAGAGAATCTGAAGACAGCTCTTTTATTTGTAAGTATTAACCCCTTCCCAAACGATTTATCTTGTGACTGCCTCCCCAGTAATTCAGAATTAAGTTAGTGAAATAAAAATCGATTAGTAATCCCTGATATTTGTTTGTGGGAAAATTGAAAGTTTCCTATCCAATTTACCGCATCACGAGTGTCACTCGTAACTACACGGTGAGAGACTATCTTCCAGATATAATTAAAATTCACTGACAATTAAAAATTAAGAATGGAATGTTCAAGAGAATATTTTAATTTAAGTTAAGATTTTTGTGATAAGTTTCAATTCTGTAATAAAAAATCTGTCGAGGAACTTTGCCATTTATCTTATATTTGATAAGTAACTTTAGGTTAAAAAAATTAATGAAGGAACTTCGCAGACCCGAAATCATACTTTTTGATACCATTTTTGTTATATTATGTACAAGTCCCTATTTTGTATATTGTTGTAAACGTATGTTTTCCTCAATGCGGACACAAATTGTGAAGTAAAATAAATTTGAGGCAGATATGATCATAAAATTCATAATAAATTAACGAATTTCTACTTCTACTTAAATCCCTCGCACAAACCTTCCAAGTTTACTGAAGACAATTGTAATCGGTATTTACATACGAACGCATTTTTTTGACAATGATACGTGATCTTAAATTGTGCCAAAATGATTAAAATTGTTGCAATAGCGAGATAAATATTACCAGAAGTATAAAAAAAGCTAATCACCCGAAAAAATAGGAACCCCGAATTACAAATACTTACTTCGCGTTCAGCTTCAACGTCGCGACTTCCTCCTCTAATTTTGCAACGCGCCTATCGCTCTCCTCCTTCTCTTTTGTTAATTTCAATATCTGGCTCTGAAACAGACGAAATTTTTACGTAACGTTAATATCAATGAGATAATTTAATTCGTGTTTTTGAAGACTAACACGGAGATTGTTTCGACTTTGTCCGACGGTGACTGCAAGACAGTTTATTCACTTCCGTCGCAAACGGAATAAAAATGAAGATGGTGCATCGTTTGGTGACACTTTATCAGCTACGTTATTACAATGTAAAACTTTCCTCTTTTCTTTTGCAAATTTCCATCACTTTCATCTGTTATACTGCTAACAATATCTACTCGCAGAATAGAGAAATGTAGGAGCGGCAAGGAGGTAAGATTCGAACCCCCATCATCCCTAGAAGGTTTATCCTAAACTATTATTTAATATACCCTCGGTGGCTCGGAACCCACCTCAAACTATAGGTCCCACGTGAAAAACCATAGCACTGAATGCCAAAAAAATATAAACAACAAAACTAAACCCAAAGAAATTCCCTTACAATTACTAACTTTTCCCAAGCAATGATTTCCTCTACTGTTCCTAAAATCCAAAAATTGGCCGAATAAATTAAGAAAAAATCAACAGAAACACGATGCTCCGCGATATAAGAGGATGCCAGAATCAGTCATTTATCGCGAGGCGGGAAATTTACATGCACCAAAGTGGAAGGTCCCGGAGGTTCAATTACGAGATTGGCAATGTGAAAGCAGCACGACGAGGACAGCCATCGCTTCGACTGATGAGGCTAATGGATGGTTGAAACCCGAGAAGACAAGAGGAAGAGGGAAAGGAAGGAGGCCAAGGGAGAGGCTCTGACAGCCGCTAAGTGCCCCATCCTTCACCCTCCTTCGTCCCTCTTCGCCGCGACGACCGCTCCTGAAAACCCTCTTTTTCCCCCGTAGGTGCCACCCTCATGTGAAACCTAATCATTTTTGCCGCGCCACGGATATTTCGTATTACGTCTACATTAGGTTCTCCGGTATCAGCAGCCGATTTTATCAACCATCCGACCTAAGACCCCAACCACGTCGTTTTTCGAAGTCGACGATTATAACCGAGAGAAGTCAATTTGATGGGGTTGTGGGATGAAGTCGATTTGATCAGCTTTGTGATTTCAATTATGGGATATAGTTGTAACTATGATATGGTTTTGAAGAGATTATGGTGGACATGAAGATAAAAACTTGGACTTGAAACCAGTGGGCTCGAGAGACTTCTACGATACGTTTGAGAAATTCTTCCTATGGGGGCTGCTGTAGCAGTTAAATTACACATAATAAATGTATGGTATAAAACTACTTCCTCTTAGTAAAAATTCGATCAGTTTCAGAAACAGTTATACGTTTCTAGATTGATACTTTTGTATCATGGAACATATAATGATCTTTTGATGAGAAAAAAAAAGGAAGATTCGAGAAGGGTGTCCGTTAAAATTCAAGGATTTCGACGGCAAAATTCGTCGACGAAAATTCGCGTGTAGATGATAATCGAAAGGGAAAAAATTGTGAAGAAAGGTGAGAGAGCAACGTGGAGGGTTGGCAGGATCACCTGGTCGTCCTAATCAAACAGAACGTACGAACGCTACGCAAACAATACCTCCATGAGCATGTCATGGAAGGCCGAATGCCGAAAGCATCGGCAGAAGCCGAGCGTTAGCATACTCGAACTGCAAGAAACCAACTGAAAAACGAAAGAACGTAAACTAGCTTTTTCGGATGTTTTGTTTTCTGTTCCCACAATTTTTGAGACACGTGGATCAAACCTTTGCACGATTTCCTTTAGTTTCTCGTTTGGAGTAAAGTTATCGATGCTTAGAGTTCGAGAATTAACAATTGGAATCGGATAGTTATAATTGCCGACTCTTTCCATCCGGAAAGTCACGTTACACCATGGCAATTATGACAAATTTTGTTTTGAAGCCTGTAACGTCACGGAGGAAATATTAGAGTAATAAATGAAGATATTCTAAACAATGAGTCAATGTTTTTCAAGAGAGAGCATGACTCACTGAGCTACAATAGGATTTAGAGATACTAATAATCGTAAATGATGAGGGTGAACAAGCTGTGTTTTGCTTTTGGAGCAAGAATGGTATTTGACTGTTGCAATTACTCTCTCCAAATGTAGATATGCATGTGCTATTTTTTTAGGGCTAATTACATTAAAAGAAATGTATGTTCCATCTAACGATTGTAACGAATTACAAACGCTGAAGAATTTAATATAGTTAAAGAAAAGTTTATAGAGGAATACTTACATTTAATTTATCGAGTTCTGGCGTTTTTTGATTTACTTTTTCGTCTACCAGGGATTTCACTTTTGCAACTAGTCCTTCCTCGCATGTTTTGTTTGCTTCCCTAATCTCACGAATAAAATCTGCAGAAAAATATCGTAATGTATCAGTGGTAAATAGAGCTTTATGCAAACAAAATAAGATATAAGTACTTGAAACTATATCTAGAGAAACTACAATTGTAGATGACATACTGAATTTTGTAAATATTTACCTGATAACATTCCAGGCTGATAATCAGAAGGAGAGTTGTGTTTACACTGAATCAACTTGACCTTTATTGTTTCCAATTCGGATTTAGTTTCACTTAATTCTCTGAACAGCTGACTGTTGCTTTTCTTTAACTCTGTCATCTGAAAAAAATGTCACAATTGTTATTTACAGTAACTACCTTTCATTGTGACCATCATGTAAAATACATTATATTGTACACAAACCTGCTCAATGAGAGACAGAACAAGTTTATTACTATGGCCAATCGTTGTAACAGAGCTCCCACTGCCTATACTATCAGAATCCTCGCTCTGAGTATGAACCGGTGCTTCCGAAGATCCAAGCCCAGGGTCTGAATATCGTCTATGCTCCGAATTCAATTCTTCCCCATTGATACCATTATTTTTATTGGCAGTAGGAGGCAGACTAGTGTAATCCCCATTTTGATAATTCATGAGTACTGGAGACTCCGAACCATTTTCTTGCAAACTCGTGTAACCATTTGCCATAGGATTAACATTACCCACATTCATGGGATGACTTTGTCCACAATGCCGCCTTGATCTACCGTGCGTTGTTCTGATTCCAGAGAATGGTACCGGATGATATAACCTATACATCGCAGGTAAAGACACTGGTTCCATCGCGTATGTCATAGGCATCGGCGTATAGCCACACACGCTAGGATCTGATGTAGTTGCAAAAAGACGTTGACCGTTATTTGGAAAATTTTGCTGCATATTAGACTGCCATAATACTTGCTGATACTCCATCCCTGGCACTGTATCATTGTTTTGATTATTCTGCACATTATTCATCCAAGAGCCAAGTACATTATTCCTTTTGCTAGATCGTTTCTTGTTCTTCTTAAAATGACTAGTGATATCCTCACGATACCCTGACCTCGCTGCATCCGATCTAGAAAATTTCTTTTGTTTAGTCAACGTATAATTACAAATGAACGGGTTCACATGAGATATCACTTTTCACCTTTTATCCATACTTATGGACGATCCGTGTCACGTCGAAGGTTAACTGCTAATGAATCTTTCAACTGTACATGACATCGAGATTGTTGAGAAATTTCGAATCACAATAAACGCATTAGAATACTGACTCCTACTCGCGAGCCGTAATACTGCCCCGAGAGCAGTAATAGTAAATACGAGCAATAAACAGGTAAACCGCTATAGAAGTCTATTCAAGACCGTTCGTTATCATTTAGCGGCTGATTGGTTGGACGAATCCCTACCATTCTCTAAATGATGACTGATCGCACTTTCTTACAATTCGTACAACGCATTCCAATTCTTATTTTACAATTTTTAGAAACGAACGAAACGTTGGCATTTCATCGAATGTATAAACACGTCCGATTGTAGAGTGGTATACCGTTAAGCTAGTCCTGGAAGATTAATATTGCATTTTATTTATAATTGAAATTTTTATTAATCACTTTGGAAGCCTCGATTTCTAAATAGAAAGGAACTACCTTTACGTGGCGATTGATATCTTTATTTTAATATGTTAAGTAATCCTCGTAGACATATTTTTCTGGTAGAACCGAAGAAAAATAAATTTCCAAATTCCCGCAAAATCGCTCTCGAATTTCAAATAATTCCTGTCGTTGCAAATTTTTGTTTGCTAATGTTCTTGCACTCGTGTCGACATCTTTTATTCCTTATCTATTATCGGCCATTGTAATATTGTTATTTAAAAAATGAAATTCCTATTAATGTGGTACTTATGTAGTATTAAAGACATTTCAATCGATGAATGAATGATATCTATTTCACAAAATCACGACAATTAGACACGTTTCACTTTAATAAGTGCAATGTAAGTTCCGAAACTTTCTGCAAGCAATGTTGTCGTACTGATGTAATCAATCTTGAAAATTTGATAGTATAATGTCACAATGAAACACCACTAAATTATAATACCGTTATTCAGTATTTTGCACTGGCATATCGAGAGAATCTTCTACATTAAGAATTCCATTTAAACACCGTTTGTCGCAATAAAATGACGGCTTACGCATGCGCCATAGTAATTCCTACAAGCTTCCAAGTGACGTGGCTTCAATGACGGCACGAGTTGTGCGGTCCCGATGTGAAACCGTGTAGTTGCAGTTCGCTCGTAAAACTATATTATAATTATGAAAACGTAATAGAAAAGTGTATAGATGACCGATTCAATTCCACAATTGAGCATTTGCATTAATCGATAACCTATACATGTATGTTTAATAAGCTAAAATATTGTTTAACTGAACATTAATATTTGACATGTATTTCTAATCTATAAGTAATAATTTAGATACTAGAGAGATAGAGTGTAATAACATCTGTTATCATTTCAGCAACATGACCACCTACGAGGATTTCATTCAACAAAATGAGGACCGCGATGGTGTACGTTTCACTTGGAACGTTTGGCCCTCCTCGCGCGTAGATGCAACCAGACTAGTTGTACCATTAGGGACTCTTTATCAGCCAATTAAAGAAAGGCCTGATCTTCCACCCATACAATATGATCCAGTTTTATGTACACGGTCTACTTGTAGAGCAATTTTGAATCCACTGTGTCAAGTAGACTATCGTGCAAAGTTATGGGTGTGCACTTTGTGTTTTCAGACAAATCCTGTAAGTACAAGGATATTGCTAATATTGATGTGTTCGTTGGATTTGAGATTATAAGCTTTGTAATTTGTTTCTTCGTGTTTGTAGTTTCCTCCACAATATGCTGCCATTTCAGAACAGCATCAGCCTGCAGAACTCATTCCAATGTTTTCAACGATTGAATATACTATAATGGTAAAGTGTTGGGAATAATATGCAATCAGAGAATAAATGATTTATAAGAGTATAATTAAAGGAATACAATAACCTTCTAATAACACATGTTATATTTTTCATTTAGAGAGCTCAGTGTATGCCACCGATTTTCTTACTTGTTGTCGATACTTGTATGGATGATGAAGAATTGGGTTCACTCAAAGATTCACTTCAGATGTCACTATCATTACTCCCACCTAATGCTTTCATTGGTCTTATTACATTTGGAAGAATGGTACAAGTCCATGAATTAGGTTGTGAAGGATGTAGTAAAAGTTTTGTGTTCCGTGGCACAAAAGATCTGCAACCAAAGCAAGTCCAGGATATGTTAGGTATATGTCTTGTCCAATCAAATAATAACCCGTTTGCATCACAGCTCTAACCGCGGCAAACGAATCGCCCATTTCCGTCTGCAATAGCTAAACAGCAGGGACAGTAGAATATTCAGTAGCTGATGCAAATGGATTAATAGTATCATACTGAATTATTGAAATGAAATATTTATTGATATCTGCAACAGGCATAGGCAAACCAATACCAGGGCAAAATCCAAACCAGCAAAGAGGTCCTGGTGGACAACCATTACCACCAGCTAATCGCTTCCTGCAGCCTATACACAAATGTGATATGAGTCTAACAGATCTTTTAGGTGAATTACAACGCGATCCGTGGCCTGTTGGCCCAGGAAAACGTCCACTAAGATCTACAGGAGTAGCATTAGCTGTTGCTACAGGCCTTCTAGAAGCTAGTTATGCCAATACAGGCGCTAGGTATATACAAAACACGTAAATATTATATTGCGATGTTTTCACATCCAGATACTTACTCACTAAATTTACAGAATAATGTTGTTTGTCGGTGGTCCATGTTCTCAAGGACCCGGTCAAGTTGTCACTAATGATCTAAGGCAGCCTATTAGATCACATCATGATATTCAAAAAGACAATGCTAAGCATATGAAAAAGGCAACTAAACATTACGATGCCCTTGCTTCACGTGCCGCGACCAATGGTCATATAATTGATATATATTCATGTGCCCTCGATCAGACGGGCTTATTAGAAATGAGACAGTGCTGCAATTCAACGGGTGGCCATATGGTGATGGGAGATTCTTTCAATTCATCTCTATTTAAGCAAACTTTCCAACGTGTTTTTGCTAAAGACGGTAAAGGTGACTTAAAGATGGCATTTAACGCAACTTTAGAAATTAAGACGTCTCGGGAGATTAAGGTTTCCGGAGCGATTGGTCCATGTGTTTCTTTGAGAGTGAAAGGTGCAAGCGTCGGAGAACAAGAAGTCGGTTTAGGTGGTACAAGTCAATGGAAATTCTGTTCACTTACACCGTCTACGACTACGGCATTGTTCTTTGAAGTCGTCAATCAACATACTGCACCAATTCCACAAGGTGGACGAGGTTGCATTCAATTTATCACACAATATCAACACAGTAGTGGTCAACGAAGAATCAGAGTCACTACCATTGCTAGGAAGTATGTACTATTGAACTATATGATATATCGATACGATATACGTAGAATAATATAACATTTGCATGTACAGTTGGACAGATGCATCGGCATCGTTACATCATATAAGTGCTGGGTTTGATCAAGAAGCAGCTGCTGTTCTTATGTCTCGTCTAGCTGTTTTTAAGGCAGAGAGTGACGATGGTTCTGATGTTTTACGATGGGTCGATCGAATGCTGATTAGATTAGTTAGTATTTGATTCAATTCAAAGGCAAAAGCATATTGTAGAAGTTTTATAACATTAAATCTTTTTCTTACAGTGCCAGAAGTTTGGCGAATACGCGAAAGATGATCCAAATAGTTTTAGACTAGCAGAAAACTTCTCTTTGTATCCTCAGTTTATGTACCACTTGCGCAGATCACAATTTTTACAAGTATTTAACAATTCTCCGGACGAAACTAGTTTTTACAGGTAAACCTTTGTAACTTATATATCGACGTTATTAGTCGTTCCAAAGTTGATACATTATCATATTATCAATTACAGGCATATGCTGATGCGTGAAGATTTAACGAACTCTTTGATAATGGTACAACCAATCTTGTACAGTTATGGATTTAGTGGCCCACCTGAACCAGTCTTATTAGATACATCATCCATTCAACCAGATAAGATTTTGTTGATGGACACTTTCTTCCAAATTCTTATCTTCCACGGAGAGGTGATTATATCTAACGAAATTTTAATGAATTCCAAGTATGTATGTAAATGAATTGTATCAAATCATACAATTTTGGTTGCAGACAATTGCCCAATGGCGTCAGTTAAAATATCAAGATCTACCAGAATATGAAAATTTCCGACAATTGCTGGCAGCTCCCGTTGACGATGCTGCGGAAATTTTAAGTGGTAGATTTCCTGCACCTAGGTATATCGATACAGAACAAGGTGGTTCACAAGCAAGGTTTTTACTAAGTAAAGTGAATCCGAGTCAAACTCACAATAATATGTACGCCTATGGCGCGGTAAGTAAAATTAAATTACTTTCCAATTATTATTACATCGATGAACGTATTTCATGTGCAATTATACCGAATAATTTCGAATTACATCAATATTTTTATATATTAAATCATTTTCTTTAGTATCCACTTCAAATGATGTAAAACCTGTTAAATGTTTTAAATCTATATAGTATACCAATCATATGTAACTAATATTTTTTTATGTCACCATGATCCTGCAAACCAGGGGATGCCGATACCCAGTGGGGTGTGTTTTTCATTCATTAGATAATTGTCTTTTCTTACACTTGCTTTAATTGCTTTGGTAATGGAATTTTTCGGGATGATTTCGTGGTTCATTTAACAGTTGATATCTACAACGACGTGAGAATATGTTTGTAAAACACTTTGCAATATAATATTCTCCGGAAATTTGATGATTGTTAAAACCTTGGATTCTCAGATATCGGCTGTTTCTTTCTGATATTACAGAACATTGATGTTATATGTATTAATTCACATTGTTACATCTAACACACATTTATCTTTTTGACCCACCAGGCATAAAATTCAGTACACATTTTAACACACATATACAACGTTATATGTTGTAAATCGGTGGTGATTGGTGTCAGATTATTTATTTTAATGGTGAAACGAATTTTTCTAAATATAATCAATTTTTTTACTTTCTTCTTATGTGTTTAGGGGGCTGGTTCAGGGTTAACTATTTATCAGCTTGTTTCTGTTTCAATATATTCTCATTACATTTACTCATTTATATTTATCTCTATTTAGGAGAGCGCAGCGCCTGTCTTAACTGATGACGTCAGTTTGCAAGTATTCATGGAACACTTGAAGAAATTGGCCGTATCATCTACGGCTTAATTTTGCAAAAATTCAAAAGATTGTCTCATGATTCTGTACATGAAAATTTTATAACTTCTCGGGCCTCGCGATTAACGACGAGGCTGCAACGGTTGGAAATGTATTAGTAAACTAAGTGCACTCAAAACGGATTTATAAAAAGGAGAAATATATAAATGTGATGGAAGGATACAATTAGTTAAATGCAATTCCTCTCCGTTAATAATAAAATAAAAAGTTAAATACTTTCCAGTCACAATGTAACTTATAAATATAGAATGTAATATTTGTATTAATATAACATGTACTCGAGATTACCCTATTATTCGTTACTTCAATTACATCATTGATACTAAAGCGGTGTAATTTATTCTTCATTGATATCTCCAATATGTATTAAAATACATGGTATTCGTTTGTTAACGTCATCAATAACAAGAAAAATAATTGATGTATTAAATTAGGTTACCAATAGTTCGTCATTCTGGTGAAACATTTATATACCATAAATTATAAAAGTATATAAATTATTGATTAATTCAGGCAATTCCTTTTTTGCAAATTTCTAAAAAGAATATATTGTACTATCATTTTCTCTTTGTATACTCTATCCTACATAGTAAGAGGTATTAATTACAACATATATTAAAGTGTATCTTTCTAATGCGCTTCAGAGTTGTGCATTAATATTAAAAATGCTGAACTAAATTAACTAAGAAAACGTATAGACATTTTTTGTTCCACGTCAGAACGTTCTAATGCTTTACAAAATTCCTCAAACGATATCATGCCATCACCATTTTCATCAGCTTCGAGTATTGTCCTTTCCGCAATACTAGTTAACTGCTCTTCACTGAAACGAATGTTTAAATTTGTTATTTAATTACTAATTACTATCTATTCAGAAAATTTAAAAATAACAGTATTCTTACCTAATATTAGCACCGACCATCATATGCAATATTGCCAAAAGTTCATCTTTCGATATTAGATCGTCATTATCCAAATCATACATTTTAAAAGCGACTAAAAAATTAGCAATTAAAAAAAAATATATAATGTCAATTAATAAAAAAATTCTTCCAATTATATGAACATTAATGTTAATGTTATAATAATACTTACATTTCAATTTTTCTTGCCTACAATTTAATCTGTTAGGACTATTCTTTTTGATAGGCCTAAAGTGGGCAAGGACTTGCATAAATTGCAAAAAATTCACTCTATCATTTCCGCTCTCTTCAAAGAAAGCATTGACAATTCTCTCACCAAGAGGATTTATTGCTAGCTCTGGAATTCTGAGAAAATCTTCCCTACTGAGCGTACCACAGTCTCCACGATCGAGACTTGTAAAACGGCTGTATAAACGTTCTATCTGATTTGACGTAACTGCAATGACAAAAGAACAACCATGTCTTGATATCGACTATTGTTCATAGATATCAATAAACCCTAAAATTTTTACCATAGCGATTAGAATTCCAGATTTCAAGTCAACTAATTTTGAAATTATTTAATAAATATGAAGTATGCCACAGCGTATGACATTTATAAATCCATATTTATTAAAAAATTACGGAGCATCTGCTGATAGAAATGGGCGTGAATTTATTTGCATATTAAAAAATGTCGAGATGAAAAGTCTTACATCCCGTTGCCTCCTGAATTTGGGCTATTTCTTCTTCCCGCAGGAGAAGGCTCGATCGGTTGCCCATGTTGTTCTTTAAATGTAACAGTTATATAATTTTACAACTGTTTAACTTCGATTTTTCTATATTACGAGATTTCTAATTTATACTGATCTAACAGATCACATGGATCAAAGTGCAATAATTATCTGACAGCTGACAGGTTAATCAACTGTCAAACAATAGATAATACAGTAGGAAATATCGAGAACAAACTATACTGAATTTCTAATAAGCCACAAACATCTATGCGCGACATCTATCAGCTATTTATCACGTTAAAAAAACTAGCGAGAAAAGAACAAATTGTCTGTTGCGTTTCAAGAAATTACTAAAATCATCTAATAAATTTCTCGCAATCTTATCTCAAATACTTGTAAAATCTTCCATTATCAGTACTATTACTTGCAGATATTATTAGTGTCTACGTATACGTATGAATTAATTCGATAAAAATAAAATATCTATTTCATTTTTTAATATTTAGATCATAATTTGTAATGTAATATTTCCATCTAAAAGAATTTCTACTTGTAAGCATCGTTATTTTATCATTGTTAAGTGATTTTATAGTTCTCTCGATAGACAAGGTTTCGAGAATTCAATTTTCATTATTTCCAACTGTATTGTAAGTTCACTCCCGCCACGATACTTCCAACATCAGTGATCAGGAAGTGACGTTCTTACAGCACGGAGTCCACGTAGCGCCTCGAACAATTACGAGCGCAGCTTTTCGTACGTCAAACAACATTTGGTGAAGTGTCCTCGTATCGCACGCAACGTGAGTACAATATTTTATAACTTTTTCTATATTAAATATATTTGTTATGTGTGCTGATTATCAATGGCACAATTCCTATAACCTAAAAAGTGTATTTGATTATATCGAGAATCGAAGTTTACGGTTATTAATGCCACCGAAAGCACACGATGTATCGTCAAATATATTTCATCTGATTTGCTATAATTCTAAAGACATATGTAAACTGTGACGATAGGTTTTGCACACCGCTCGCAGAAATTTGCACGTTTGTTCTGTTTAATTACTAGAACAATTGCGTTTTATTCTATTTATGTGAAGATCATTGTATTATTTCTAGATCTTTAAGAATCATGGATCAGGTGAAGAAACTTACCGAACCTGGACGTCAGTTCGCTAAAGACAGTATTCGTCTTGTTAAAAGATGTACAAAACCCGACCGAAAAGGTAAGATTATTTTGCATGATATTATCTATTTTTTAGATAAAACAATTGGATCAAATGCCTAAAACTTTTTGTACTATTTCTTTCAGAATTCCAGAAGATTGCTATTGCTACAGCCATTGGATTCTGTATAATGGGTTTCATAGGATTCTTTGTTAAATTAATTCATATTCCAATCAATAACATTATTGTGTAAGTATTAGATATAATTATTGTGTGCATATATATCTTCCGGAATGATTCTCATATATGTATTACTTTTTTTCTTTCAGGGGGTCATAAAACTAAATTGCATAGGTACTATTAAGATTTAATAAGATTATTTTCCTTATTCTTTACTCCTGCGTAACTTTATTTATAAAGTAAAATTATGTATTGTGTCTTGAATTGATCGTGATTGAGATGAAGTGAGAATGTTGTGTGTATAATATTAATAAATTTTATAATAAAATATGTAAGATACGCATAACAGTCGTTTCTGACTTTTCTTTAATCTCATTTCTGTTCCAATAATTCGTAATACTAGAGTGAAAAATACGTCCTATTGTTAATAACAAAGGCACTTTTATTCGAAAAATGAAATTTTCCTTTAGTTTACAAACGTTCAAATTTCATCAGCCATATTTCCAAAATTAAGTTCGACCAGTTAATAGTGCTTTCTTTCAAGAAAAATACATGGCCAGGTACTCTGTAATAAAAGACAATATGACTTTGCTTCGATGAATAAAAATGTTGAATGCTACTTGCTATTCTCCAATTGACATTGTTTTGTGCTTACGTTCTAATTTCTCTATACATTTTTTCCTAATGAAGCAACGAATCCTTAGAGACTACAGGCCACAATACGTTTTGGGGTCCTAGTATTGGCAGTATGCATTAGACAGTAAAGAACTTGTTGAATCATCAAAATATACTTGTATATTAGATCTTTTGCAGATGTTCATTAACGTTCGCTGACAAGTGAATGTTGCAAATATATATGGAATACTTTTAATTGAAAGAGAAATGCAATACTTCCGAACAGTCTGCACGCATCGTGCATGAAAACGTCGTTGAACAATGAATTGTTTACAGTAAATGTGTTCGTATAGTTTAAGCATCGCACATTGAAATTTTATCACATTGTTTTTAACATAAAATAATTGCAACTTCACCGTATCATTATTTCGATCGATATCCTTAAGCTTCGGTAGTACAAAAAGAAAAAAAAATTAAAAGGAGAAAATACGTTTACGTACAAGTACAAAGTCTTTCGCGCTGTTTTTAATACGATCTTTGAACATGAATTTCACATTAGTAGATAAACATCGATAATATAGATTTAATACGTGTATTAAACTATTAAATACTCTCTTCAGGCAACTCAATAGAATTTATATAAAAAGCAAAATATATCTGTAGCACCACACATATGTAACTGTTATATATGACATTTGTTCTGTTTATGCAATTAAATAAACTCTTAAATATTTAATTTTCGCGGATGCTTAATCTCGTAAAACGCATACTGTGAAAAGAAACCGCCGAGGATCAGACTTTGTCTCACTTCTGTCGCGCGAAGTGAAAAGAAAAATCTCATCCCCTTTTCTTTGTGTCAGTTGAATTAAACTGATGGCAACACTCCGAAAACGAAAGCATTTTAGTCCGTAGGACTTTAAGCGTTTCATTATTAATCGTAACATTCTCCTAAAGATCAAACTATAAATTGTGAGAATGCTTTAAGCGTAGCCCAAAGTGCGTTTGCCAAACTCTATTTCTTTCTCTCCTTCTATTATAAAATCCACTATCGCTTCTTCGCGTAAATATTCTACAAAAATATAAATCTTTGTCTTTTATAACTCCATGTATCATTCCTGATAGTTCTTTGGCATACTTTGTTATATGTCATCTGTCGCTCGATGTACGCACTGCGTAATTTAGTAAATAAAAATTTCAATAAATCAACACCGATCCGAATTACATTCATGCATAAACGGAAATAATATATTCGCCGCAAATCCTCTTTCTATTTTCTTCTTTCTTTAACATCCTAGAAAAGACGAACCGCTGTACCTTTCTTTAACGCTCTTTTGCCTCTTTACCACCGCAAACGCACTTTAGGGAGGGTAACTACCAACAAATTGAGGTATGTCTCTTGCCATTAATGAAACATTTAATCGTCGTGTAATTAAGTGTTCATTAATCGTTAATGATTTATATACGTGTGTCTGCGCGTCTAAATATATAACATACATCTGTATAAAATATGCATATGTATATAATATTAAATATCATTCATTATTCGTATAATTATAAGTATCCTTGAACGCGTATTCACGATACTTCATAATCGTAATCAATATCAGTAAAAGACTTATACACTGGGTTACGAATTACTTTCTCACTGACGAATCGAGAAACGATCATAAAGAATAGCATTAACGCGATGCAATTTACAAGGGTTCCTCGATTCTCGACTGAAACGAAGGAGAGAGCACCCTTGCGATCCTCGATTTTCATTCTCGTTATCATTTCCGATCGTAAAGGCCCGCCGATTGCGTCCGGAAAAGAACCAATCTCTAGAAGAAAAAGAAATAAATAAATAATCCCTCGGACTGCATAATGTAATGTGAATCTTTCACAAAAAAAAAAACAAGAAAGATGCACAGGAATCTTTTCAACACGATAACGACCTTATCGTTATCCCTTTGCTTCCTAATTAAAACCTGCAACGTAAGAAAGAAAAAGGAGAAGATGAATGAGAAACAGACACGAATGATCGAGTATCGCAAAGGTTGCCCGCTTTTACCTTAAAATTTATCGATTACATTAATAAGGCCTTAAGAATGTCACAGTACGGTTATTACGAAGGAATGTCTTCAAGCGTTCAACGTCGAACGTTTCGAGTATAACGGACTTGTTAGAAAAAAAAGACAAAGAAAGAAAGAAGAGGATAAAGAGAAGGTTTAAAGGAAAACGAGACAGAGGAAAGGGAAAAATAAGAGATGACATTACATATAATCGACAGGAAGACAAAAGGTAATCATTCTTCGCGCTGATATAATAATCAACTTACGAGCTACGAACTTGCGATTTAACGGAGAACAGATCCAGGAAGTCCGGCCTACCGGATGCGGTGTTACAGTATCAATACCATGACTCTTTCGACGACGAATGCTCTTACCATTGAATGACTTCGATCTTCGTTCCTATTCTTGCGATATCTTTGTGGAATGCATACAGTTCTTCGTTTCTAATCCCAATCGTCGCCAGATACAATAGCTAATACCGTTCTTTGGATCCCCGAAAGAGTCCAGGAAACCGAAACTCCTCGAAAAGAACTCCTCGAAATGGCGTGGCAGAGAGGATGTGTTTGTAACCGATAAAGCTACTAAACCGTACAACCGGCATCCGATGTCGGCACGTAAGAGCTCTCCTGTCGATAAAAATCACCCTCGTACTCCTCGACTTTGACAGGATAGTCCGTCACGCAGTTTTGAGGCTGATTTAAAGCCGGAGGTGGTTGCACGAAGTTGTCCTGGTAACTTGGAAGATGGAGAGGCTCGGAAAACTGCTGATAGTCGGTACCACCTTGCTTCAAGCACGTAGGCCCGTGAAGACTCAACATATCTACCAACCTACGCCTCTGCGTTTCCAATTCTTGAATCTGAGACTTCAAATCGTGATTTTGTGTCTCGAGAATCTCTGACTCTTGTACCAAAATCACCGTTTTCTCTCGCTTCTTTAAGCGGCATTTCGTTGCAGCGATTTTATTTCTCTCGCGCCTCCTTCGGCGTCTTTCTTCATCTTCAGGTGTCAGCTGGAAAGATGATTAAAATCGAGTTAGAGGAATCGTTTCTTTTTCTCTATCTGAGATGGTGAAACTTTCGTGACTTCTTCAACTGCCATATAGAGATATCGTTTCAGTAATAACGTTAAGATTGTCGAGGGTTCAATCAATCAAGCATGAAGCATCGCGCATACAAATATAAGTTACAGTTGGATCAAATTAGATTTGACAAGTTGCAATCATTAACTCGGTATTTAGTAATAGCATTTGTGAGTTGTGTTGCAAAGGTGGCCGATAATCAAATTGGAATGTTTGAAAGATTGTTAGAAAATCAACGATCAGTCAAGGAGGCAGTCAAGGAGGGAAAGAATCGTAAGAGAATATAGCATCCGCCCTGAAATCAAGGAGGACTCGGTGTCACGAGAACCCTTGAAATCGATGAAACGCCGACTTACAGCGCAATCGCTCGACATCACGACTGCTTTATCGTTTTAACGAGAACAGTATGTGAGGGTTTCTTACTCCACCGCGGTTGTTGTTGTTGCTCGCCTCGTCCTCCTCCTCGTCGTCCGCGCTCCCGTCCTCTTTCTTTGTCTTTTTCTTGTTGTCGTCGCTGCCACTGGTAGCTCGCCTCTTTGTTTGCAGTGTCAACTTCAACCCTGAAATTTTTCAACATAACTACAAACAGTTACTTAAACTGTAAACCAAGGGGATAATTAAAAAGAGAAAAAATGGAGGTGTCATTGTTCTGTGTTTTTCCTAGGACTTACAGTTCAAGATGGACTCACATCTTGCAAAAATTAATTTCTATCTTGTATTGTTGAGTATTTAATGAAAACATGGCACGACATAATTAGAGACCTTTATGGTAGACGCATTTGAATAAAATGTATCTCTTCTCTTTGCTACATTATATTATATAACATTAAATTATATAAGTGTACAACAACAAAGTGATTTTACGTTACATAATGGCTTTTGGTGTTAAAAAAAAGTTAAACGTCCTGCATTAAGTACAGTTTTAAAAATACACTTCCGTTTGTGTTCATTCGATGGATGTTCATTTGCAATTTAATGTACCATTGTCCGGAAACAGAAGATATGTGTGGATGTCAAGGACAACGAAATAGGAAGTGTCCTCCTTAACGAACTGATATTACAGGTGATAATATAAATTGCAAGCGCTCAGGTGGCAACATGTTCAACATTCTCCCCAATACTTTAACGAATTCAACAAGTGAAACAATCAAGAATAAAATCACCAGCAACGACCAAGAAATTGACAAAAAGACAACTAGACTACTTCGGGTTAAAATAACTTGAAACATATCAATTATTCTACTATTCCACGCTAAGATAGTGCAACCAGAAATAATATACCTTAGAGTGCAAATCGAGATAAGTTTTCTCACAGGATTGAAGTTTTACAAGAGGATTTACTCTACGTTACATCCAATAACAGAAAATCCTTAATTTTGACCTTAATTTCACGTATACCGGTTCTTCGGAAGAATAACCCTCTAAGGTTCCATTTCATCGGTTGCACCATAAAACAGGAGATTCTCAAAAGTCCACTTCATCTTGCCCCTTGAAGAGAAGAAAGTTCAAATACTAAAAAAGAATAGTAGGTCAGTCGCAAGGCCACCGGTAGTCTCAAATTTGCAAGATTTTCGTAGAAACAAAGGAAATCTTTGGACACAACCAGTCAGAGGTATCAAGGCCACTCTAGAAGAGGAGGTGGTACCTTCTTTAATGAGCTGACTACAGGTGTGTTGAACACTCGGTGGGCTCGGTTCACCGCTGCTGGTCGAATCTGTCCGATCCCTGCTCTTCTCGTTGCTGAAACCCTCGAAGGGATTGGTCATGGCGATCAGAGAGTTTACGATTTCCGGTGTCCTTGGAGTGACCTCGGCCGCCGCGACACCGAGAAGACCCGCGGCAGCCGTTGGACTAGGATTCACGTTCACGTTCAGGTTGTACATGGTCGGTTATTACCATTTAACCTGGAACAAAAAGAATCAACCCTTGAAAGATCACGCGCCAAGTTAATTCGTCTAATTCGATCAAATAACTCGATCTCGCTGCGCTAATTATCAGGGGCGCGCCTATGGGGAGAGGAATCTCAACTCATTCTTCTCTCCTCTGTTCTATTGTTATTGGCAATTTACCAAAGAAATTACTTCATTTCATGTAACACTATTTTGGAAATAAATATTTTCAACTTGATATTTGATAATACGGGGACTTTTTTTATTGACACTTTAAACATTGAGTATTATGGGAGTTTTAGATTTTTCGTTTGAAAGTATTTCATGAAAAGTGAAATTTCGTTATGTGAAATTACTAATTTCTGGATGTTTTTTAGATTCTTAATTTGTATTAGGTGTGGTTTAATGAGCGAATAAAATATGGAGTACTGATGACTAGAGTGAGTGAAAATCAACGTTTTAAAATGGTGGACTTTTTTTTAAAATCCTGGCAAATATTAAGTACTGTGATAACAACTGAAACGAAACTTCCCAAGTTGGTAGATATAAAATTTATCTACATCGTTCGCGGGAATTTCGGAGACTGAGTTGATAGAGCAACATCCTTGTTTGCGGTTTTTGTGAGGTACTTTACATCGTCAGATTAACATTCAAATTAGAATCTGGAACGCGCGAGTTGCTCTCATTCTGTGCAGCATCGAGTTCAAGACTGTTTAATCGTTTAACTTTACACGATTCATCAAATTTCTACAAATTTTTGCCATCTCTCTCGTACAATATTAATTTCCACTTTATCTAAAAACGTATCATTGCATTATAAACACCGTCAGATTTTATAAAAATCCATTTAAATAAAACCCAACAATCATTCACTTCATACTGAGGTTTCCCTTAGGTTTTAATTACTTAAGGAAATATGATTGTTTTTATTTGTTAATGCAACACTTTATTCCCCTTATTGTGCATTCTTTTTCCCCGTGGAGTGTAGAGTTTATTGATACAGCCTTGAAACTCAGCCTATCAAGATAGGATCAATCCGAGAACAAAGATGAATTCAAGCCGAATCGTTGAACGCTGATAATTTAACCGGAAGTTACAGATCGCTATCGATACCGCGAACTGTAACTGGTATACGACAATTATCAAAGATTACAATACGTAACGCGGCCATCCTTGTCCCAGAGTTGAAAAAGAATT
Source organism: Cerceris rybyensis (assembly GCA_910591515.1). Classification (NCBI taxonomy): domain Eukaryota; kingdom Metazoa; phylum Arthropoda; class Insecta; order Hymenoptera; family Crabronidae; genus Cerceris; species Cerceris rybyensis. The sequence continues at coordinate 26,179,264 of OU342791.1, read as the reverse complement.
CGATTATGACCATGATACAAAAATGTTACACAAGAAGAACCAATTGTGATCTTAACACTTTACCGGCCGGTACTTTTTAACATCCTACCCACTTCTGATCGGCCACTTGCACGCAAATATTTCCCTGATACTGATATCTCTTCGAAAATTGTAAAGTTTCTTCACTGAGTCCTTGGCATAGTTAACCGCAATGAAAAATAATGATTTATTAATTGCCGTAGCGACCAATTAATAAGTTAGAAGATAAAAAGTGTTGCGATTAATCGACTACCGGTCGGTAAAGTGTTAACGCTAGATCTATTAACATTAAATCAATTACATTTGATTATGTTAAAAAAGGAATTAAAAGATCTTAGACATGGAAGAAAATTATGTCTCATAAGATAAACCTAGAATATCTACTCTATTGCTCTCCTACAACCTTGGAAGATTGTTATAAAAAATTAAAAAACAGGCGTTAGTCTGCCTCGCTAGTTCTAGCTTTTAATTAAAACTCTTAGGAAGAAGTGTTTATGAAACGGATTAATTCAACACTTTTTAAAATATTTGTAACACTATTATACAGTCTGGTTTCTATAATACTACAATATAGTCAAAATGGGTACTGTAGTCACTCTGAACGACTATTCGGGTGATATTTTATTTAATTAATGATTAGTTGCGGTTTGTAACCGCAAAAAACCGTAGTGTGCTACTCTCAGAGAGTAATATCCTCTCAGGCAACATTAATTGGAAAATAACCGGCAAATTGTATATTGATATAATATATATAATATAGTATATAATACTACTCCATAATACCAGAACACAACTGCAAGAAGGAATAATTTTTCAAGTTACTTCTTATAATGAAAATTTGGAAGCGATGAAGTTTTAAGTCCCGTATATATACGAGATATCGAAATATCGTGTTATGACGGTTAAAAGTGACCGAAGGATTAAATTTCAAAATGTGAAACATATGAGAAACTTTATTGGCACCGGTACAGTATTGCCCGGTAGGATTCAGAATCGCCATGCGGTCCGAAAAGAAGGTAACTACCTTTCCATAACCTTTCAGCTATCACATCTTACGTAATCCAATCATGAATGAAACTCGTAAAAATAACGCAGCAGTAACATTCAAATAGAATCTCCGTTAACTACAAGTCGCAAAAATCCATCGTAGAAACGTCGTCGCGGGTGGGCGAAAAGAGCAGCGGGCCTAAAAGGTTGTCAATTCCTGTCAAAAATAATTTTGACGAGCGTGCAAACGTTGTCTGGCGTTCTCTAAAAAAGAAACAGTTTCATTTTTCGCCTCGTCCTCCAACGGCCGGTCGAACTTTCTTGTTGGTTTGTTTTCGACCGTCGGATTTTTACCGAAGTCCTCTGCTCCGGTAGTTGCAGAGTTGCCCAACCTACAGAGGCTTCTCTCTCTCACTCTCTCTCTCTCTCTCTCTCTCTCCTGCTCCCTTTCTCTTTCTCTTGGCTTTTTTTGTGAGAGTGCCAGTTTAATATACGAGTGTGTGCCCGTATAAGCCCGTGCGTGACAGTCGCGTTTCGTAAGAATTTTATCGTTCCGTATTCGGAGCCTAATGCCCTTGCAACTCCTCCTCCTTCTCCTCCTCCTCAATCGTAGCCTTCCATGGTTCCTCCTGCACCTCCTCCTCCTCTTCCTTCGCCTCCTACTTCGAATCTTCCTTTCTTCTTTTTCTCGTGGGCTGGTTACACTTACGAGGAAGAAAAAAAATTCGACTTCCTTGGGCCCGGATCTTTTTGGGGCCTGTGCGTGCACACGGATAGATCCGTGCACATACGAAACAGGGTTATTTCGGGGCGACATGGGGCCCTTTGCCACAGGCGTACCTAGTGACCTATATGCCATGATGGAAGATGCCTCGTAGGCGCACTAAATGAGAGATGTGTTGGAAAGGACGTTAAGAATGAGGCAATTTACGAAGAGTTCTTTGTGTTCTTTTTGTGATTTGTGGATTTTGATGTTGTTATTTCGACTGGGAGTTAGAATTTTGGATAGATTTTGTATTGTAGTGGGGATAAGTTTGTGGTGGAGTTAACCCTTTGCGCTTCGAATTATTTTATTAACTTTTTGTCAGATAAGCAAATATAATCTCGGAAAATTGTGTACTGTTGATTATTCGTTTTTATTTAATACTAGGAACAATTGTAGATACTGCGGTGTATTCCTGTTGAAATGCAAAATTATTGTTGATTTCGAAAAGTCGATAATTAGTATATGAGATATTAAGTGTCACAAAAAGATGTGTCGAGTGTAGCTTGACATAGGAGTGCAAAGGGTTAAACCCTTGAGGATGATAAGTGAGACTCTGGATAAGGTAAATGGGATAGGAAATTTGCAAGTTTTTTGAAATCTATTAACAGTGGAACGACCAAGCAAGTCAAAATGACTTATTCACAATTTTTTCCAATAATTGCCTAGGTTTATAGGAGAGTCCTAGACTAGAAATTCTAAGGTGATCTTATAAAATACAGATTTCCGAGCCGATCATATTTTCCACCTCTTGATTTCCCTTTTTTCAAAGTAGTTATTTAATATATTTAAATGTCATAGATTTAACGCCGGTCGTTTTAGTGTTAAATTGAAAATATTGATCATGAAGAATCATTTATCAATATTTATATTAGCGATTAAATTTTGAATTATAGCGGAGGCAGTCATGAAACAAATCTTAAGGCAAGATTGGGTATAGAATTTGATTATTGCTTTAGTAGTTTGTAGATGTTTCACATTTTGATATTAATTTCTAATTCAGGTAATATTGACTTGGTTACCCTAAAAATTTCCTTTAGTAAAATTAAGGTGATGTTCGTTTCCAAAGTTGAATAGTTTTATGGGGATAAGAGTATGAATATGAATTTTGTGTCCGTTTGTTTTAAAAGCTGGATAGAGAAAATTTGGTGAAGTTAATATCTCTACGTTATGGAAAAATTGATTAACAGTTTATTCACCGGAAGCTTATCGACAGGCTGCTGGGGACAGTAGATAAATAATGAATGAGGAAAGAGACAATAGAATTGTCGAGATAGAAAAGAATCGCGTGCGATTTTATATTAGTTGTGAAAGTAAAAAAGTAAGATACATATATTTTTTTTATTAACAATTTTACTACTTTTCTGTGGTTAGTTTCATGAATAAAACGGGAAGATGATAGAAACGATAGGGAGGAATGTAGCAAATTGAGGCCACGAAGCGGAAGGAGGAAGAAGCACGAAGCGTTTGAAAATGAGATACGAAAATAGACGGGACAACGAAATCGCGAAATATATTGGCAAATTTTGACAAAAATAAAAAAATCCCTATCAATTAAAATTAATCTTTTCAAACACTCCATTATTTTTAATCTTCCATTACAAATTTCATTCTATTTCATTGTTATAAATTACAATTATAATTAAGCGATATATATTGCAAGTAACAAAACACTGATTTGCCCTCATTCGCTCGGTTTGCTCCTGCAACAGTAATTTCGCAAGTGCTTACACAAACAATATGCGACTCTAATTCGTACATAATCTATGGTTTATGTAAAGACAGAGAATCGATGCAACAGATTGAAATAATAATCGGAGGATTCAGTTTGTTTGAATGGGAACAGGTGTCCGATCGAAGCCGTCGCCGCTGCAAGCCGTTAAATTTATAAATAGAAACCGTTTGATTTTGATGTATGGTTTGGACGCTTTGGTATTCGGGTGATCCCGTGGCGAAAGATTTTCGAGACGAGATTTCAATTGTATCGGGCGCCGAAACTTCGCTATTTTAAAGAAAGCCTGTGCCTCCATACCTGCACATAACTTATATCAGCGCGGAATGGATACCTCTTTTGTTTCAGGTTTTGGAATATTTCCACTTTCACTCGATGAAAATTTTGATAAGTGAGAATTGAAGTATTCCACAATTCCTGGTGGAAAGAAACTGCTAAATTTCAAAGATATAAAACGAATTCGAAGTGCAAACATTTAATTTAGAAATCTAATTGAATTATATGAAAAAGAGAAAAAAACTTTAATTATTTAATTTGAACCTAATTGTTTAGAGTCTGCGTGATCTAGTGTTAATCTAATGTTAACGGTATTCACTGATAGTAGCTCTACTATTGGAAATATCCACTGATACTAGATCTAATGTTAAAAATATACACTGATATTACGTCTAGTGTTAAAAATATCCACTGATACTAGATCTTGAATTAAAGATATCCACTGATACTAGATCCAGAGTTAAAGATATCCACTGATACTACGTCTAGTATTAAAGACATTCTCTGATACTACGTTTAGTATTGAAGACATCCACTGACACAAGATCTCTGTAGAGTTAAAGATATCCACTGATACTAGATCCAGAGTTGAAGATATCCACTGATATTACGTCCAGTACTAAAGACATTCTCAGATACTTCGTGTAGTGTTGAAGACATCCACTGACACAAGATCTCTGTACAGTTAAAGATATCCACTGATACTAGATCCAGAGTTGAAGATATCCACTGATACTAGGTCCAGTACTAAAGACATTCTCGAATACTATGTCTAGTGTTAAAGATATCCGCTGATACTAGATCCAGAGTTGAAAATATCCACTGATACTACGTCTAGTATTAAAGACATTTCCTGATAGTACGTCTAGCATTAAATATATCCACTGATACTAGATCTTGAGTTAAAGATATCCACTGATACTAAATCCAGAATTGAAGATATCCACTGATACCACGTCCAGTATTAAAGACATTCTCTGATACTACGTCTAGTATTAAATATATCCACTGATACTAGATCTTGAGTTAAAGATGTCCACTGATACTAGATCCAGAGTTGAAGATATCCACTGATACTACGTCTAGTGTTAAAGACATTCTCTGATACTGTGTCTAGTATTAAAGATATCCACTGACACTAGATTTCCTATTAAAAACATCCATTAACCCTAGATCTAGTGTCAAACATGTTCATCTAGTATTAAAGATATCCACTAATAGTAGATGTAGCGTTAAACATATCCATCCAATAGTAACAAAAACGTAAGAAAACTATTGTTCCCCAGTTTGGACGTCATGTCCAATCAATCTTACGTCGTCGCGAGGACCGAACAAGACTGCTGCTTTAGAAATTATAAATGCCGGGCGGTTTATTTTGCGTCAAGGTGCACCGAAGCTATTCGTAGAGTGACCGACTAATAATAAGCGCACTTCCGATTCGTAGGGACTGCAAGAACATTATATTGTTGTGCCATGTTTCGAGATTTGTTTTTGCCCGTATAATCGACGCATTTGTGCATATAAGCGACGGATATTTTATGGAATTTATCGCTAGATAGAGCGAACTCTCGAAGGTTGGATTTTCGTTACAGAGAAACCATTGTTTGATTTCAACAACGGGGGAGTTATTGGTGTTAAAGGTATTTCCACGCTGTTAGATGGATTGAAATCTTGAATTTATTTCTACGAACTAAATCCATAATAATGGTAGTTTTATTTTTAATGGTAAATAGAAATCAGCTAACAGAGATCCATTAACGTTGAAGACGCTTTCTCATCTAAGAAAGCTGGGACTTTCGTGCAGTCTTGAGGATCTGTTGGCAACGGATATTCGAAGATTCTCGTCTATTTGTAACGTCTCTTGGATTTAAAACTGATAACTGACATTCGATGTTGAGGATAACGTCGGGCTGATCTAAATCTACATTTTATAAATAACAACAATATAGATACCAGGGCGAGTGTTAAAAATAGCCGTGAAATTTTACCGGAACATGTTACGGACACTATTGTGGCATGTTATTTTCAGATACTGTAACAGATTGAGTATCAGACATTGGCATAGATCACTGATAATCCGAATAAATTGTCTTCGAGCGTGAGTCGTTCCTTTCGCATACCGAGGTATGTTATACATTTAAATTAACTTTGAGCCAAGCAACTTTTGCAAGGACAATTTCAAGTGTGATGAATTACGAAATGTTAAGTGTTAGGATACAATGACATTGCAAACTGTCGATACTAAGTTACATTTCATTTCTAATGTTTCCTATATCAATATTAAATTTGGTAAGAGCAAATAATGTTCGATAAACGTGCATTCGAAAACGATGAAATTGTGCGTACGGATATGTGACACACATTTAGCGATTGTATGCGAGAAAGTGTACAGAAAACATTGATCGCACCTTATTCGATTTAACGGCCGTTTCGAATTTGCCGCGACTATCTTGAAAGTCACAGAACGGAATATTTAAAGGAGTACTTGGAACTAGGGAACCAATGGAATTAAAAATTTCAATTTGCAATCAATGAGACCAAGTTAAAATCAAACAAAAATTTTTCCTAATTTATTAATTAATGTATCATAGTTTCAGTGATACGAAACTCATTAGCTTCTGGTCAAAGTTAAAACCGAAAAATACAAGTCAAAAAAAGGGCTCGGTGGTTAATTAAGTAGTCAACGGTTGAGACTCCCTATCAGTGGATACTTTTTTAAATTCTCCGTCATCTCTGAGACCATTTGTCCTAATTTATTAACTAATATATCATAGTCTCAGTAATTCGTAACTCTCCTAAAATAGTAGATTCTAGGCGAAATGACCATATTAATTAAAACTAAAAACTACAAAAGAAAAAAAGGGCTCGGTGGCTAAGGAGTCGACGGCTGAGCCTTCCAATCAGTGAATACTTATTCAAATCATCAGTCATCTCTGAGAAATATTTCCTATTTTATTAATTAATATATTATAGTCTCAGTAATTCAAAACTCATTAGCTTTGGGTCAAAATCACCATATCAATTAAAATTGGCAAATACAAAAGAAAAAGAGAGCTCAGTGATTAAGGAGTCGACAGCTGAGAGTGCCTATCAATAGATACTAGTTCAAACCACATCTGAGAAATCCCTCACATATTAATTAATATTATCAAAGCATAGAAGATTTCGAACCTACCTAAATCACCACCTATAAGAAATGCCTATATCACTTAAATCCAACTAGTGAACAAGAAGTTCAAAGACCAACACATATTCATCAGACCCTAATTCAAATCCCCATCACTTCTAAGAAATTTACCAACACTACTATTTAATACACATTACTATTTATTATCTTCCACGGTTCAAAATCTACATCAATACATCCTACCCCAAAATGACTACATCAATTAGAAAAAATTCAAAAGACATCACAGTACCTTCTACCATCGAATCCAGTGCATACATAATCCTCAACCATTTCTTCATGCTTTATCGTAAGATTAGTAGCGATGCACCAATGCCCCGTATATCCAAGTACCTCGTAATACGGCTCGTTGAGAAGCGAGTCGTAAATAACGAAGACGATATCGAAGGTGCCCTCTTTTCGGAAAGCGCGTGAGCACCGAAAATCTCAACAGCGCTATCGTCTTTCGCGCATACATAGCGTCTGGCAATTAATCTTTCTCCGATCCACCGGTTCGGCTTCTTTCCTTCGAGCATGTGCCATGATTCTCACCCTAAATCCCACCACGCGTGACGAGAGAGTTTCACGGTAGAAGAGGAAGAAGAGAAAAAGAAAGAGTAAAGGAGGTACACATGGTAACGAGAGAGTAAGAGAGCTTGCGCAACCGTTGCCCATCTGGCCAGAAAGCTTTTATCGTGCTTTTTCGGTACGGTCGTCGACATAAGCGTGGGCGGCCTAATTCCTACGGCTGTCGTCTCTCTAACGTACATATATACACGTATATGTACACGATTCGAGCTTCGTATCGAGCTCTATACGAAAGGAAGAGAGAGGAAGCCAGTGTTCGTATCGAAATCCCATAAAGACTGCGACCAGTCAGGTTTTACGAGCTTGGATTTTAGGAAAAACGTGAAATCAGCATTGGGCAGAATTACTTGGAGAGATATCGATATCTTGTTCTGGTTCGTGGCAAGATTGAAACAATGAGACCTCGGTGGATTGGAGTTCATTTGAAATTATAATTGTAAATGATCTGTTTCAATGAAATAAATATATAAATTTTTGTATTTTAACTCTTTGAGACACGGGAATTCAAAAAATACAATTTTTACAAATTTTAAATGAATAAAGTTGGTTTATATTTATTCACAAAGTTATATAATACTTAATATGAATTTTCGAGGCGGGACAAAAAATGTCCCAGCATGCATGTTCACGTATCGAAGAAGTGAGACACTTTTCACCCCATCGTGCTTCAAAGAGTTAAATAAAAATTGTTTTGTACGTTATTTCCTATATTGCTTTGACAGTGTCCTAGATTTTTTGTCGGAAAAGTATTAGTATTATTTCGTAGCCAGTCAGATAATTTGTGAAGTGTTTGTATAGTTAGTGTATAAAAAAATGTCTTAGAGGTGCATTGTATATGAGGAATCTCGATTATAAATTGTAGAAAAAAAGGAAATTGGTGAATGGAGGAAAGGGTGAGGAAAAAGAAGAAACTGTAGAAAAAGGTGAAGCCAAGGTCACCGTGAAAAAATGCTAATGAAGGAGAGATGATAAAGCACGAACCTGTTGGAGAACAATCTACGTTATCCAAGGAGAGATTTCAACTAGCAGAAGGTGAACGATGGAGGTGAGAGGTCGTTTCGAGAGAAAAGAATTCTAAAGGCCAATGTCTTGGATTACAGTACGTACACAAGGTGCTGCTTATCGTGGAATTACTTTCTAAAATCAGGAACCTCGCGTAGGCTTTCAAATTCAACGAAATCTTTACATTCTGTTATTTTTTCATATCGTTTCACAATCAGAATATCGAGATTTTTGACAATCGTTTCGCAACCAGAATTTCTAGACTCTTTATAACCATTTCAGAGAACATTAATATAATTAATTTTATTTTTACTATAGCTGTTTGAACTTGATATTAACTCATTACCTTCAATGACTCCATTTGAGGATTTATTCATTTTCTAAATCTTTTAGCATTCAATTCAGATATTTCACGTGCTTCCAAAATTAAATTTGTTTAAACCTTTGCGGTCCGAATTATTTTGGTAATTTTGTAGTGAGTTGAATAAAGTTTATTTCACAACATTTTCTATCATTCGTTATTCTTTGTTTTTAATTATATCAATGGCTATAGGTATAGGAGGACATTATGGTGATATTACAAAATCATTATGAAATTGGAAAGTTGAAATTAAATCGTCAGAAATTGCAGTCAAGTAAAAAGTTATAGTACACCTCGTCATAGGACTGCAAAGGTTTAACCCTTTGCGGACGGAGGCATTTTTGAATATCGAGAAACAATCAATTATTTAGCGATGAAAAAACACTTTTTCATCAGAAAGACAGTCTTTTAATGTACACAAGTTGAAATTTACTCTTTGTAAAATAATATTTCAACGATTATATTTTAATTTTTCAACTCTAACCGTTTATATATGCACCGACAAACTATAACCAATTTTTTTCTCAGGGCGGATATATTCGCCCGTCGTCCGCAAAGGTTTAAAACAGTCTGAGTTAGTTATATTTTTGAGCTGAAATTTTCGTGATTTATTTTTATTTTAATACTGTGACAATACTTCATTTAGAAATGATCGAGCTAAGAAAAATTTAGCAGAGAATGGTTTAAGTCCAATTTTTAATTTAGTTCATACTTTTGCCGTCAGCAATTACATCTTTTACAATCAAATGTTCAGATGACTTTGAAATAAATAACGAATGATTTTTGCATAACTTCGAAGCAAAGTCTTAAAAGAAACGTATCTACAATGAATAGAAAAAGCAGGAGGAATATTCCAGCGCTATCCGTCCCAATTATACGGCTTTAATTACGGCAAATTACTTTACCGGTGCCACGGAGCATGACGGCAATGCCGTTCCCCCCAGTTAAGCGCGTTTTACTTATACAAAGTATTATTCCTCCTCTTACGGATATTAAAAATTCTAATGAAACGATGTAAAAGCTCGCATTACAGCGAGCATTTATCATTTACATTACTTATCTAGAATTCTAAATTGCAAGTGGAAACAAGCAGCTACTTCGAAATTTTACTAATTTAGAAGTCCGTCATTTAATTTCACGTCCACCAATAGCCCTTGTGAACGAATTTTTTCAGTACAATTAACTCCAATTTAATAACACATCAGTAAAAGACAAAAAAAAGCAGTAGAAATACTGAAATTGAATGAAGTTGAAATGAAACATTGCAAATTCTGCAATTTTATATTAATCTTCGTCCAAGTGCTACTTCAACAAACCAAGTAAATTTGCATCACAGTAAATTTATTAATTACGATTCTTATTAATATTTTTTAAATTTTCTATTACTATTTCCCAATATCTCTCTACACAAAAACAATGGTAGGTAAACTATAAATAGTTCAGAAATTTTTAATTCTTCTGTTTCAAAACAATTCGGTTTTCCTGCAAATGCAAAATTCAAATATCTAAGAAATTATAGCTCCGAAAGAAACTTTCAAACACATTTAAAATACTAAATTGAATGCTAAAAGACTTCGAAAATTAACACTAGATTTACCAAGCCAGACAAAGTGACTGGTACACAATTTTTTCCAAAAATTCTACGGGTTTATGAGAGAGCCGTAGAATAAATATTCTTCGTCCATCGTATAAAACATAAATTACCAAATCTATCATCTTTTCCACGTCTTAATTTTCCTTGCTTTAACACTAGAACGACCGACGTTAAATTTATTACATTTAAATATATTAAATAAGTACTTTGAAAAAAGTGAAATCAAGAGGTGGAAAATATGATCAGTTTGGTAATCTGTGTTTTATAAGATCAACTTAAAATTTCTAGTCTACGACTCTCCTGTAAACTTAAGGAATTTTTGAAAAAAAATGTGAACAAGTCATTTTGACTTGCTTGGTCGTCCTAGTGTTAAAGTATTTAACATATTTAACATATTTAAATATAATAGATTTCACGCTGGTAAATTTAGTGTTAATAAATCCCTAAATGAGAATCCTAAAATATATGGGTTAACACTAGATTTACGGAGTCAATTTGACTCATTCGAAATTTGATTACTACATATATAATATATTGGTTGTTTCATTTTTTAATAATAAATCTTTCATTTCAATTGATTTGGAACTATTTTCTTTGTAAAAAATTTCAATTTTCTTGTATGATTCAAATTGGCTCGCTTCAGAAAAATAGATAAATCAATATCCGTAAATCTAGTGTTAAGAGGTCCAAATGATTGAATTCAACCAAATCGAAATAGTTTTGAATGAAAACACCAAAAATCGTCTTGTCTTTCCTAATCGTGGTCCACTCTCGCTCTATGTTTGGTGTTCGTAACGAAATTTATGCTTCCTGTCTGCTCGCAATGCAGTCGCCAACACGCACACGTCGATACGTCTACACGTGTCGTAAATATACGTACATACGTGTTGTTTGTGCTTTGTCTATGATGTCGCGATTGTACGCGCCGAGGAGAGAACACAACGAGGAGGAACAAGAGGAGGGAAAGAGGAAATCGCCGAAACGAGTTTACGCTCCGACGTCACATTGTGCGTTCACGCACGCTCGTAAATATTTCTGAGGTATTGGAGTGCGTATTGTGATCACGAGAGCACGAGTTCGTGAATGCTACAGCCATTTTTTTTTCACTACATGTCTAAACGCGGATTTGTTAATAAATGAACTTGGTGTTTTTTTCTACGTTTGCTTCAGACTTTGAAGCTTTAACTGTTGTGGGCATTTTATAGACGTGGGAGTTACTCTTTTAGGTGGGGCTTCGAATCATCGAGGCTATGATATGTTAACCCTTTAACACTAGAACTACCGGCATCAAATTAACATGTTTTAATCAATTAAATAAGTACTTTGAAAAAGGGGGAATTAAGCGGCCGAAAAATTTGATCGATTAGGTGATTTACATTTGTCGATGTAGACGTAGAATATTTATTCTATGACTCTTATATAAACTTGGAGAATTTTTTGAAAAATTTCTGTATCAGTCATTTTGACTGGTTTGGTAGTTCTAGTGTTAAGGACTAGCGACGCATATATGTGGTCTGAGAAAAAATTTAATTATTATTTATCGCCTTACAAACGATCAAAATTGAAAGAGACACCTGTCGATATACCATTATACAAATAGTAATTTATATTTGATATATAATTAACACTAGAACTACCGGCGTCAAATCCAATATATTTTCATAAATTAAATAAGTACTTTGAAAAAGGGAGAATCAAGAGCGGAAAAATTTGATCAATTGGGTGATTTATGTTTATTGATATATACGTAGAATATTTATTCTATGACTCTTATATAAACTTGGAGAATTTTTGGAAAAAATTGTATACCAGTCATTTTGACTGGTTTGGTAGTTCTAGTGTTAACAGCATAACTTTCTGGTAAGAAGGTGGTCGTCGATCGTGAAATAAATGATTATTTTTCAGTATTCAAAAGTGTCTGCGTTCACAAAGAATTAAGTAATAATTTAAGAATAAATTACAAAGGCTGACAGGGGGTTTAAGCTGGGCCTTAATGATTTGAAGGCATGGTTTGAAAATCCTTATCTTTTCATTTATTCAGCTGTAACTACTGTGGTCATTTTGTCCTGGAGCTATTGTTTTAAATGATATTCGAATCAATGTGGCCACGATATATTAACACTAGAACTACCGGCGTTAACCCTTTGCGGTCGAGCAGTACTCGACATAGATTTCCACTTCATTTTATTTTCTGACAATTTAATATCGACCTTCCAATTTCACACTAATTCTGTAATATTACCTAAATATTCGTCAATACCTATAGTTATTGATGTAATTTTCAAAAAAGAATAACCAACGATAGAAAATCTTGTGAAATTTAATTTAGTTGGCTCACTACCAATATCAACGAAATGATTCGGACCGCAAAGGGTTAAATCTATCATATTTAAATATATTAAATAAGTACTTTGAAAAAGGAGAAATCGAGGGGCGGAAAGGATGATCAATTCGGTGATTTATGTCTTTTGTGATGGACGCAGAATTCTTGTTCTATGGCTCTTCTATGAAGTTGGAGAATTTTTGGCAAAAATTGTGTACCAGTCACATTGACTGGTTTGGTAGTTCTAGTATTAATTAACGATTTAGGAAAAAATTCTTAGAGTTGACTGCAATTGGTTTACGAAATAATTACTATTTTGGATACTACTGTCAGCTGGTCCTACGACTTTAGAGTTACCTCAATGATAATTAGTAGACTGCGGATTTTTATGCATTTATGACAAATTAAATACGACTAAAATATACAAAAAGAACATAATATAAAAATATATCTAAAATATCCAAAGTATGGTATTTGTTGTAATATTTATTAAGTGCAATAAATCCCTAGATAGGTTTTCCTGTCTCACCTGCATTTTTAAAACTCGAAATTTGCATAAACATCCGCAGTCTAATAATTAGTAATTTGAAGTGCACTTCAAATCATCAAAACTGTAATGTACACATGGCATTACAGCAATTTTTCAGAAGGACATTCACGCTCAAATTTGTTACCTTGAAAGTCCGCTACATGCCCATGGTCACCATAGCATTTTATGTACAATTACAAACGAATCGTAAGTAAAAAATATTATTATGTATAATGAATCAACGTTAAAAAGGTCAACAAAATTCGCGCTTAATTAACGCATTCCATAGAACGTCAATTATTCCAAGTAATTGGTACCAGGGATAATTCGGATAATCGACTCGCTCGGATAATTGAGCGTATCGAAAAATCGAAGAACAGTCAGCTAAATAACAGTGTTTTTATTGCCGTCAATTCCGAGAGTAATTCTCAACGCAGGAAAGAAAGAAATAAAAATAAAAATAGTCCTGAATTTCGGGTGTTTCGTTTTACGATATACACACATAGGCAAGGACAATTACGAGGTAAATTTACATACAATGTAAAAGGCGGACGAAAAAGTTCAGATAATCGACGGTTCGTTTAATCAGCATTCCATTGTAAGTTTCCATTGTATAGTGCGAGATTAGCGTAGAATAAAAAAAGGAAGACTGCAGAGTGTATTTACTACGGTCACAATAATCGAAAGATAATGACTTGAATGAAGTTAATCAACGGACGAGTGTTATACGATACGCCATAATCTATCGAATGGAAGTTATTGAACGTTTCATGGTGTCTGTTTTCTTTTTTCGGCTACAAGTATGGTTACTTCATCTAATACCTGTTATTTGTACAAGAAATATAATTCTTCTGATATATCGGCATTCAATTTATTATATTTATATGCATTTAATAAATACTTTCGAGAAAGAGGAATCAAAGGGTGGAAAAAAACGATTAATTCAGTGACATTTGTTTTATAAGAAGGACGTAGAGTTTCTACTCCGTTGCTCTCTTGTACACTTGGCAAGTTTTTTATAAAAAATGACAAACCAATCATTTTGAATGCATTAGTAGTTACTTTTAGTATTAACCCAGACCTAACTTGGACAGGCCGGATATCCGGGACAGACACGGGTCAAACAGGATCCAAAGAACATGCGAAATTTTCCTTTGTTTGCTCAAACCAAATCTGAGAATTTTGTGAAACTTTGGAATTATTATTCTTTCAATCGTACTGATTGAAACCGGCTCAAACCTGTCCTGTGAGTTTTGGCTTTTCTGACAATGAGTGTCCTGTCTGACCTTGGTGTGTCTGTACCGCCTGTCCTGTCTATACTTTTGAGGAAATTATTATGGATACTGCAACATTAGCTAATGGTGATTAATGATATGTGGTCTGGTAGTACTTTCGTGCAGTGAAATATTTGGACGATTTCGCCGCTGCTACAATTTGGTATTTTTAACACTTTACCGACCGGTATTTTTTAAAATCTTACCCACTTCTAATCGGTCACTTGCACTCAAATACATATTTCCCTGATACTGATGTGTCCTCGAAAATTGCAAAGTTTGCTCACTGAGTCCTTGGCACAGTTAACCGCAATGAAAAATAATAATTTATTAATTGCCGTAGCGACCAATTAATAAATTAAAAGTCCAAAAGTGTTGGACTCGAAAAGCCGATTAACACTAGAACTACCGGCGTTAAATCTATCATATTTCAATATATTAAATAAGTACTTTGAAAAAGAAGGAATCGAGTAGCAGAAAGGATGATCAATTTAGTGATTTATGTCTTTTGTGATGGACGCAGTATTTTTCTTCCATGGCTCTTCGTTGAACTTGGAAAATTTTTGAAAAAAATTGTGTACCAGTCATTTTGACTGGTTTGGTAGTTCTAGTGTTAATCGGCTATCAGTCGGTAAAGTGTTAAGCACTGATTTTTGTACTTCGATGTCTGCAAAATGAATTATTAGTCTTGTCATCGGTCAATGGAGACACGTTAAAGTCTAGAAACTTGTTAGATGTTTTTCAGAGATTTTAAAATGCACACAACGATCTTCGGGGTTTCGAGGAAACGTTTAGAAAAGGAGACGAAACTGGGGGAACAATTAATGGAGATTGATGTTTACCGAACCCGCATGGCGTTTCCTTCTTGGGGAGAGAACGCTCGTCCGACATACGGGCGCGAAATTCGTGCTTGGGGAACTGATGGGAAGATATTCAAACGAAAACGCAGTTGCAATGAATTTCTGAAAGATTATGGAAAATAACGACACTGAAACTAATTCCGAACGATTCTTCTTAACACTAGATTTACGGATGTTGATATACGTATTTTTCTGAAGTGAGTCAATTTGACTCATACAAGTAAATTGAAGTTTTTTTTGCAAAGAAAATAGTTTCAAATCAATTTAAATGAAAGATTTATTATCAAAAAAATTAACCAACCAATATATTATATATATAGTAATCAAATTTTGAATGAGCCAAATTGGCTCCGTAAATCTAGTGTTAACAATGTCGGATATATTAATATTGGAGAATATTAAAGTTTAATAAAAGTAATTGTAAACAGAGTATTCTCCATTATAAACATTTTGGCGCTTCTTATAGAGAAATTTTATAAAACATTAACGACCATATTCATTGTCTTGTTAGTTAAAAAAGAAATTACTCAGTCAAAGAGTCTTATCACGATTAACACTAGATCGACCAAGCAAGTCAAAACGACTTATTCACAATTTTTTCCAATAATTCCCTAAGTTTATAGGAGAGTCCTAAACTAGAAATTCTAAGCTGATCTTATAAAACACAGATTTCCGAACCGATCATATTTTCCACCTCTTGATTCCCCTTTTTTCAAAGTACTTATTTAATATATTTAAATGTCATAGATTTCACGTCGGTCGTTCTAGTGTTAACCACGATTAACTCTAGGTCAAATTGACGGATTCCTACATTTTTAGAAAAACCTTTCAAACTTATAGAGACATGGTTACAGTAGATATATGATAAATATATTGTAATATGCAAATTATTTGACTGATTATCTTCTCAGCCAGTTGATCCCTCCACTTTCAAAGTTCTTATTTAACCCTTTTAGTGACGATAAATCGTCGTTAGCAGACGAGCTAACACTGGGAATCGAAGGGTTAATATTTAGTTTCTAATACAATATCAGTAATTTTATCATAGATAATTGTAAATGCACTGTTATGCTGTATATTGCGTGTTCTATCTACACTATTGCCAAATGACAATTCTTTTTATTCGCAATTACATTTGTCATTAATTCAATCAAGTTTTTCGGTCGGCCCCAAAAGGGGTTAATATATAATTACAGATATAACATATATCTATTATACCAGATTTATAACAGATTGCACGTCCATAAATCTAGTGTCAAAAAATAATGTCCAGACGAAGCTGGAATTTCACTACAATGAATGAAATTCTTACGAAGTCTCTGAAATTCCATACTTCAATTTCTCTTAAACTCGTGAAGCCATGGGTTTCGAGAATGCGCGAAGATTCGCGGCGGTGATCGACTTTGTGATAAACCTAATTGCCAGGAAAGTTACAGCCGATGAGAGCCGACGAGCAAGGAGAATAGTTCGTAGCAACGTTCCACAATGCCGAACAGAGGTTCACAGAATAAAGATTAATAACTCCTGTTTCCAAGAGGAACACAAGGCCTCCGGGGATCGCAGCAGATCGAAAGATATCAGGCCTTGGCATTGTGAGAGACATTGCGGAAGATTTTTTTCAAATACGTTGAGAACAAGACGTATTTTGCCTGCCTTTTTTTCCTATTTACGTCAGACTTCTGGTGCCACAGAAATATCATTATTAAAAAAAAAAAATTCGAACATGGGAGATATTTGTATATGCTTTATAATATTGCATGGATCTTAAGCCAGAATTTTGATTATTATTTTTTGGTTATGGAGTTACGGACTTGAAATCCTAATTAAAAGTATTAGAGGTATTGGAAAGTAATCAATATTGGAGAAGTGAAAACGTTTTCCAACAAAAAATCAAAGGACTTTTCTAAAAAGGGAATCGAACAACTACCTTTCCGCTGGCAAAAAGTGTTAGAAAATTATGGAAATTATTTTGTCGGTTGGTATTTAAGATTCATTTAATAAATACATGTTTTTCGCCAGCGAAAAAAATTTGGATTACTTTTCGGTACCCCTGATGCAAAGTTCAAATACCTTCTGCTTCTATGTGGTTACTTTTACTTTCATATTATAAACATTGTACAAATTTATATATATTATTATGCTGATGACATGTCAGAATGCATAATAAATAAAAGAACTTTCATAGGAAAAAGATACTTTTATAGTACATATATGGAAACACGCGGAAAAATACTTCACATTAGAGCTACCAACTTTATACCTACTATATTAGAATATATTAGGGAAACCGAAATGTAATCAAACATATTTTTTTGGTGGCAAAAAACATGGATTTATTAAGGAAATCTTAAATACTCGTCGACAAAATAATTTTCATAATTTTCTAACACTCTTTGCCAGCGTAAATGTAGTTTTTTGATTCCCTTTTTAAAAAAGTCCTTCGATTTTTTGTTGAAAAACGATTCCAATTACGTTGTCACTTCTCCAATTTTAATTACTTTTTCGTACCCCTAATATTAAAGTATTATGAGAAAAGGGGAACCAAGAGGTAAAAAGGATGTTTAGTTAAGTAATTTTTGACTTACAAAATTGACTTAGAACATATTTGGCGTTTCTATGAATTTGAGGACTTTAGAAAAAATTGAGCACTAGTTATTTTGACCGTTTTGGTAACTTCAGCGTTAAATATATCAAAGAAACATCTTTTCCTTATTTGCTCATTTAATATTGCAGTATGGGTGTTTCTTTAGCCACCTGAAAATTGTAAAAATTCCCTCTGATTCACTAGCAATTCATTTTATCGTGCATGCGGAGGCGCACGGATTCCTTTCGCTCCTTTTCCTCCGAAACACCGTTCGATTTCGTGTTCCGTGAAGAGTCATCGTAAAGCGAAGCTACACATCGTCGAATAAAGATAGCCAAGCGTTTATCAGATTGGATATCGCGTGTAACTATTTGCATGGCAATTATTCCGTTACGCTCCAAGTACTCTCGAAGTCTTGCCATAAGGGAAATCGCTACGAAGCAGTGTAAAGTGAAATTTTACGAGCATCGGCTAAGCTTATTGCTAATTCAATGAACGATTGCCACTACACGTTTTTTGTCCCATGCAAAAACCGTCAAGCATCAACGTTGTAGAGGATGCGAGCGCAGGTGTTCTTGCAACTGTGAAAGAAAGCGTTTAATGGAGACTACACTCGACGGATGAATTAACAGGAAAAGGAAACACTTTGTTGCGAATATGAGAGCAACGAGTAGTAGTATAGTAGAAACGACAACTAGGTTTACCCTTCGTTCTACGAACACTCGACCCTCGACATCCTTTGTCGAACGCAAAAGTCCCTGTTAATAAAGTAAAATGGACGTGGACAGGTGTCTATACAATCTACTTTGTTCCTTGCACTTGTTCGATTTAAGTGTCACTATGTTACACTAGAAATATCTATCGTTAAATCTACTATATTTAATATTACAAGACAATAAAAATTACTGGTTCTCCATTTCTTATAAAAATTGGGGGGGAGTAGAACTTGACAGTACTTGGCGGAGGAATTAACAGGAAAAGCAAACACTTTGTTGCGAATATAAGAGCAACGAGTAGTAGTATAGTAGAAACGACAACTAGGTTTACCCTTTGTTCTACGAACGATCGATCCTCGACATCCTTACTCGAACGCAAAAGTCCCTGTTAATAAGGTAGAATGGATGTGGACAGGTGTCCATATAATTTACATACTTTGTTCCTTGCACTTGTTCGATTTAAATGTCACCATGTGACACTAGAAATATCTATCGTTAAATCTACTATATTTAATATTACAAGACAGTAAAAATTACTGGTTCTCCATTTCTTATAAAAATTAGGGGGGGAGTAGAACTTGACAGTACTCGACGGATGAATTAACAGGAAAAGGAAACACTTTGTTGCAAATATGAGAGCAACGAGTAATAGTATAGTAGAAACGACAACTAGGTTTACCCTTCGTTCTACTAACGATCGATCCTCGACATCCTTCGTCTAATACAAAAGTCTACATTAATGAGATGGAATGCACGTGGACAAGTGTCCATGCAATTTAATTTCTTTCTGGTACTTGTTCGGTTTAAGTGCTACGATTTAACACTAGAAGTACTAGCGTTAAATCTATTGTATTTAGAATTAGAACTTCTAAGGTAGTAAAAATTACTGATTCTTCATTTTTCATAAAAATTCTTCAAATTTCTAGGGGAACTGTTGTCAACAATCTTTCTTTGCAACAGGGAGATCTCCCCATTCCGTCAGGCAAGTCTTAAGGTAGGTTTTAACCTTTTGTATTCGGAGCCATTTTTTATGTTATCTATTAGCAACTTGACGGTACTTTACTATATGCTATTCTGTGTCATTTAATAAAAAAAAGTTCAGGTAAACATACATTTCTTAAAATATTGCGATGCACTAAGCTCATCCTCTGTAATCACTAATAAATTCATAGACCCCCTTAGAGGGGGTAATCGAGTGATATGGTAGACTTACAATGTCCTCTCAGGTGGGGCATCGAAGTACAAAGGGTTAAATCATCTAGGTTGCGACATATTGATTATTCATTAACGAAAAAGGCCCTAGAGCTAAGGTCAAGTTCTACTCGAACCTTATTAACACTTTATTGGGCCCAAAGCTTTAGGACTTTTAACTTATTAATCGGATGTCACGACAATTAATCAATTATTATTTACTGTTGTGGTTTACTGTGCCAAGACTCAGTGACGAGAATTTCTAATTTTCGAAGAGATATCGTTACCAGGGAAGTATTTTCAGTAAAGTGACCGGTCAGTAAAATTTTAAAAGTCCAATCCTTTACCTTTAATCCTAGCCGAACTCCCTTAACTTCCAAAAACAGTTATCATAACCAACGAGAATGTAAAAACGAGTAATTAAGAGTTCAAGCTTTCAACGTCAATTCAAAAAAATTAAGCACAACCCTTAGCCTATCTAAAGTCGACCAATAATTCAACATGAGATGAAAGTACTTCGTAACCAATATGCCAGAGAATTTCTACAGTCATTCTCATCCATAATTCTCTCAAAGATCAAGTCTTTCACTCAATGCAAGATACAAAGTATCGACGACGCATAAGATGCGAGCACAGGTGTGCATACAATTGTGAAATAAAACGTTCGACTCTCATCTAAACTCGACCAATAAATCACGAAGGAAAGAAGACACTGGGTCGCGAGGAAAGAAGAATTCTCTCGTATTGGACTTCGCCATCGAGAAACGTCCTCTTCGAAGTAGCCGGTAAACGAGCCAACTCGGAACTTTAGGATCGCCGAGCACGTGCGAAAGTGCCTTTGAAATCCTGCGCACACACGTATCTTTGAAGTGTTCCTCTTTGTGCGCTTCGGGTAAAGTGCGATTACATAATGCACGCATATGCGTATGAGAGAAACAGGGGCCTTGTATGCCCTGCTTGCAGAAATTCCGCGATGGTCGAAGCAATTTCGTTGCAAAGCTGAGGTAGATTTCGTTTGAGTTTGTAGTTGGTTTGGTTGCAATGGTTGGCTTCAATTATTGTGGCTACTTCGTTTAGGAGCCACTTGTTTAGGTGGGTTCCGAATCACCGAGGCTATTATACATTTAACACGTTCGCGAACAGTAAATGTTTCAGCGAGGTACCAAAATTGACAGTCAATTTATTTTAAAATTGGTTGATATACGAAATTTGATTAGACGTATATTGTAAGACTAATCAGAATGTTGTATTTTAACCGTTATATACAATAAATGCTATAGCATCTACGACGATATAGATCAAATTGATCAAATTAATTAAATGAATAAAAATTCGTTTTAAAATTTGAATGCTATAGCATTCATGTCATTTTGCATCACTGTGAAATTGAATGCTATAGCATTCACGTCCGCGAACGTGTTAAGTAATAATTTTGGCACAATTTTAAAGTGAGAACGAAAGGACGGACTCATTGATTGCAGGAATGGTACTTATTAATTTCTGTATCATAACCTCGGTGAATGGGAACTTAACTAAAAGTTTTGGCGGTTATTGTGATCAATTTTCGGACTTGCAATCATTAGGGTTGAGTTTTAAGTCACCCACCGCCTTTGGAATATTTTTCCTAACTTGTTAATTAATGTATCGTAACCTCGATGATTCGGAGTTCAGCTAAAATTAGTTAGGTACTAGATGACATGACTATAACAATTTAGGGTCTGTGCTAATTATGGAGATTAAGTTTCGAATCAATAGAGACAAGTTTGACCTTTAATCAGCTTTGGAAAATTGTTTCTAAATTATTAATTAATATATCGCATCTTCGATGATTCGGAGACCATCTAAAATTAGTTAGCTGCTAGATAAAAAGACTACAACAATTTAGGATTTGTGCTGACTATGGGATTCAGTTTCGCATAAATAGATCCAAGTTTGAATCTTCCGTCACCTTTAGAAAATTGTTTCTAAATTCTTAATTAATATATCGCATCCTCAATGATTCACAGATCACCGAAAATCAGTTAACTGCTAGATAAATGTGCTGACTATGGAAATTCAGTTTCGCATTAATAGAGACAAATTCGAGTCCCCAACGCCTCTGGAAATATTTTCCTAAATTATTAATTAATATAAGGGTATCCCGGATAATTAAAAACCTACCTAAATGAGTAGCTCTCAGACCAAATGACCACAAAAATTACAGTTAAAAAAGTATGAAAAAGAAACAAGGAAATAACCATGGCGGATCTCATGTTGCCACATGTTTTCTATAGGACTACAATAAACAGATTATTTATTTCCTTCGCGAAATTTCTGTTTCGTAATGCCACTTATAATTTTATTATACCGTTACGGCCGTAATATTACAACCGGGACGTTATTTACAATCATTTCGTGTCATCATTCTGCCGTTATTGCAGAAGCAATTTTACGAAAGATTCCACGGAGCGCGTCTCGCTCGTCAGCACGGGAACACTTCGACTTAGCTTTGATCTTTAAAGTGACACAGATTTGTTGCTACTTGTCCGCGATAAATTACGAGCTGAATATTGTGCATCGTTAAGACCGACGGAGTTCTCGGCAAAACTGACGTCTAGGAAGAAACTTCCGAGCTTTTAACGTAATAATTTTCGTCACCCTCAACGCATTAGGAAGCATTTTCGAAATAAAATACTACGGGTGATCATTGATTGTTTTGAAGTATTAATAGGAATTATTATTTCGGTGAATTTATTGAATGAAATTCTCCAATGGAAGAATTTTGGCATAATGGAAAAGCAAGAATTACTTAGTTTTAATTTTCCCACAGACAGGTAATTCTTTTTGGTTTGAGTGAAAGAATTAATTAGTTGCGTGATTTATCAATTACCATGATATATGTGCTTTAACACTAGGACTACCGGCGTTAAATCTATTAAATTTCAATATATGTTTTAACACTTTACCGACCGGAAGCCTATTAATAGGCTTTTCGGACCGAAGGCTTTTAAACTTATAACTTATTAATTGCTTGTCACTCCAATCAATAAGCTATCATTTATCATTGCAGTTACCTGTGTTAAGGACTCAGTGACGAGAATTTGTAATTATCAAATAGATATCTGTATCAAGAAAGTATTTGTAGGCACGTGATCGGTCAAAAGGGGTAGGATGTTAAAAAAATATCGGTCGGTAAAGTGTTAAATAAGTACTTTAAAAACAGTGGAATCAAGAGACCGAAAAGAAAATGGATACGGTGATTTATGATTTTCTAGATTGACGTAGAGTATTTATTCCACAACTCTCCTGTAGACTTAAAGAATTATTGTAAAAAACTGTGTACCAGTCATTTTGACTAGTTTGGTAGTTCTAGTGTTAAGTCCGGTAATTCTGAAGACAATTTAAGACAGAAATTAGTAGAATTGTATATCTATTATTTGTTAATTAAAATTCAATCGTTCGAAGGCGTTAATATCTTCCTCATTGGAAAGAATTGAAAGCACAATCCAAAACAAAATTTGGGATAATTCAAAACGAAGAATAAAAGACTTCGAACAATGTAATTATAGACAAACTTGTAGAGTGCTTCGAAAGTTAGCAGTTTAATCAATTATTAATTTTTCCTTGCAAAACATCAACCTCTTGTAGAAGGATATTGTAAAAACTGAATTATGCAACGGTGACTTATTAAATTTTTTTTTTTTTCTGATGTTATGCCATCGGTATCGTGCGTACGTCGATTAAACGTACATTTCTCTCAGGACGAATAAACCAGAAAGTTTTTGCTGCACTTATCGAACTTTTTAGTTCACGAAAATACTGTTTGCAAGAGATAAGATCGTAAATACAATACGCCGCCGATAAGTGGTCCCGATAAGATATTAAATTAATCCTCGTTTCATTACGTTAATCGCATATCCGTTACATATTCATTCTTCCCGCGAAGATTTGCTAATTAGTTCTGTGACCTTATCAATTTTCAGCAACCACGCCAACAAATTACAATCTGCAAAACCTATGATTTCTTCTGATTCGTGTCAAAGAACACAAAGAAAAAAGTTAAAGGAAGATTTTGAATTTCGATGAAACCACATGGCAAAATGACAGTCGTTTAAATAGTTGATAAATGTACATAACAAAACTCCAGCCATCGTCGAGACATTTTCAAAATTGTTTACTCTTCAACGATAACTTCTTTTTTTTCAAAAGATCAGAACGATAACTCGATAACGACTGAACGTCTTTTCTTAAATTCATCAAGCAACGTGTTTGTGTAAAAGAAATTCTGCACTATCACTTCGATTGACGTTTAATGTGAACATTTCGATACAAACTACGAAGTAATGCCGGCAAAAATGAAAAGATTAACTTCAACGTGTTATCATTAAAAAATAGATGTTCATAAAATACTTTTGATAATGGTAAACGTAATATTCGTCGTACCAAAATATTTATTCCTGTAGATAATAACATTGGGATGCTTGGAAGGAGTAGAACTTGACACTTTATAACAACAGGCACGATGTAAACCTTTACCCTCCTTCTATGGGTAATTTTATTCACACCATATGTTTGTTTGCTTTTCAATTCTTAATCGACGGGTCGCCATACGTATCAGTTGAGAGTAGCTATGGTGAGTGTGATAAAGCCAAAGAAATTTTTCTTAGACTGTATATCTGTCGTCACATCCTAAATGAAGGACTTAAAACAAACCATAAGGCTATGGCGGATAAGGAGTAGCTAGAAACTGAGTTCAAAACCCTCTCGATAATTCTGGATAATTTTTTTTAAATTATTAACTCAGTTGAAACAATACGCCCTAGTTTAATTTGCCGTAAGAATTGCGGTTAAAAAAATATCTCATGGAGAGAGATCTATATCGGGTAAAGAGTTAAAACCTTCGGACTCTCACTGGAAGAACTCAGTTCAAATCATCCTTAGTCATATCCGAGAAATTTCCTCTAATTTATTAAATAATAGTCATAGTTATGGTGGTTCTAAAGTAACTAAAACAAGTACAAATCAGTACAATAACACTTTAAGCAAAGACGATAACAAACAGAAATAAGCCTATGGTGGATAAGAAGTTAAAGTTTGGGACTCTCAGTTAACGGACCTAAATTTAAATTGTCCGAGAAATTTCTCCTAATTTATTAAGTAATAGTCACAGTTACGGTGGTTCTAAAGTAACTAAAACAGGTACAAAACAGTGCAATAACAGTTTAAGCAAAGACGATAACAAACAGAAATAAGGCTACGGTGGATAACAAGTTAAAAGTTGGTACTCTCAATTAAAGGACCCAAATTGAAAATGTCCTTGAAATTTCACCTATTTTATCATACAATGTACCACAGCTTCGTTGGCACAACACTTTAAAACAATGGTGCCTAATCGAAACAATCATAGAACTCAATCCGAAAAGCTGGAAAAGAAAGAAAGCAAAAACGTAACACACGATACCATTTAAACGGTCAAAACCGTTAACAAATATAATTATAAAAACAAACAAACATATTTAAGACAAATTTAGCCGAGGTAAGTGTTTTAAAATTAAAATTCCAGTCTACTATTTAAGACTGTCACCATAAGTTAAACTATAATTATACCAGAGCCCCGGTATTTCAAAATCTGCATAAAATTGTGAATCCTTGATTAAATGACTACGCAAGTTCGAGAATAGTATTAAAAAGTAGTATATCTCGCAACAATGCATTACGTTAATTCTTCACGGTGTTCGCACGTTGTGTATTAGCTAATAAGTGTAAGCACGTAGATCTTTGTACATACGAAGATAAATCTTTTCTATCTCGCCTAAACACAACCATTTCTCTGCAGTGTACATTAGCATTTTAAATTCAATCGGTACATTAATGCCCTTGAACAATAATGGACTCCCCTCTCTCTTTCTCTCCTCTCTTCTTTGTCCAACTAACTTTCCTACCTCTCACTCTTTCCTCGTAACAACTCGCAAATCCAGTTATATCATCTCTCGACTTTGTAATCAGCTGTAAGAAGGTGACTTGTGCACTCTTCGTCAATAAATCAGCTGTCACCATTATCCGAGATCGTTTTTTTTTCCTCTCCTTTCCTTTCTTCTAGTTATGGTGAATTTAATTGAAACTTATTTCTTTTTTTGTAAAGGTAGAATTCTTAAATGGAGAGAGGCAAATTGGATTAAAGTATTTGGTGTTTTTACGAGGAGGTTTCAAGTTCTGTCACGGAGGAGTTTGCTACAATTGTTATTTAACATTTTGCCGACCGGCATTTTTTTTATCCTTTGCACTCCAAGTAATTTTTACTATGAGCTACTAGGTACTCCAAGACTATTTATATGGAAAATTGAAAAATTTGCTTTTTCATTAAAAAAGAAGCGTATGCATATTAAAATCATATTTTACAATATGAAAAAATATATGAACATTCAGGATTTACCTGATAATGGAATTATTAGCGTTTATCACAATGTCGCCGCTACGGCGACAACGGAACGTAAAGGGTTAACGTTGTGCTAACTTCTGACCGGTCAGTTGATCGCAAATATTTCCCTGATAGTGGTATCAATTTAAAAATTACAAATTCTCGTCACTGAGTCCTTCGAACAGTAAATCGCAATGATAAATAACAATTTATTAATTTCCGTGGCAACTAAAAATTCAAAGTCCAATAAAATTTTGAACATATTGAATTTAATTCTTGCAGCCCTCACATGACGATTGATACAATTTTGTAACTCCAATATTTCTGACTCAAAGTGATCACAATCTGACAATACTACTCTCGCAGACTTTAACTAACATCTTAAACCGAAACAAAACGATATTCTACAAATTAAAAACTAAGGGCTTACAGAGTTACGTCTGATTCGAGTTTTAGGGCCAATAAAATCATCTTGAACGATACACTTAGAAATTAGAACACTAAATTCTTTAAATTAGAAAAACACTACAATGGCTACGAAATTAAAAAATCAATTTTCCCACTACCAAACACTTCAAATCCCTCTCTGAAACATTTCTTCCAATTTACTCGCTCCATAAAAACCTGCCAAGTCATAATCCACCTAAGATTATGCCAAATCCTAACAGCAATTAAACTAAGGAGCTGCCAAAACAAAGAGAACAAACAAATTGAACACGATTAATGAAAACAAATCTATAGGTCGTGGAAAAGTATCAATTCCGAAAGAAGCTACATTTTTCTTCTCTATTGCAATATTTGCCGACCTTCAGCGTTATGGAAATGTGCACTCTATTCGACACACACGTGCAAATCCTGTATGGGCGAGTTTCGAAGCCGTCGACGATCTAAGAATTAAATGTCAGTAAGGTCACGGTCGTTAAGGAACGAGGAATCTCTCCTACGAGGCGGCCTATAAGAGAATTTCGATACGTTATGAATTTCAAGTCAAATCCATTCGAACCTTTATTGGAAATGGGGTAAAATAATCAAAATTATTATGAGAAAGAAATAATTAAAAGTAAATTACTAATTAGTAGATGCGATTGCAGTATGCAGAAAGTCGTGATCCTTAGCAATGGTGGGTTTAACATTACAGACGTAATTATCGAGTTGTGCGGATCGCACCTCGAAGAGGCACAGTCGTTTGCATTGCGAGTGCAAAGATAAGATTATTGTTGTATAATGGTTATCAGACGTGGAGGAAGTTTACAAACGAAAGTAAACATGTAAGATTCATAGTTTCGCTTATGCGAACGCACGTGGATTTTCGCCCGGATGAAGTTTCTTCGGAATAGAATAGTAGCGGGCAAACTTTTTTTGAAATGCGCGCCAAAAAAAGGAAGAAGTTTTGGCGGGGCAATATGATTCATTAACACTAGAACTACCAAACCAGACAAAATGACTGGTACACAATTTCTCCCAAAAATTCTCCAAGTTCATAGAAGACCCATGGAACAAAAAATCTACTTCCATCACAAAAGACATAAATCACCGAAATGGTCATTCTTTCCGCCACTCGATTCGTCCTTTTTTAAAGTACTTATTTAATATATTGAAATACAATAGATTTGACGCCGGTAGTTTTAGTGTTAAGAAACTCAATATGCACTTCAAGAAATATTATTTTTGTGACAATTGAAAATTTCTCTACTATTATTTTAGTAATAAAAATATCGAGGAATCAACATGATCGGTTTTGAATTTTATTAAAAATTTTTCTGATTGATGAGAGTGTTAGGTAAAAATTACTGATCGTCTTTCTCACTTCTTGACTCATCTTTTTCAAGGATACTTAACCCTCTGTAGTCCGAATTTTTCGTGGTAGGCAAAAATTAGTTTCACGATAGTATTATTAAAAAATGATAAAAGTACAATTTTAAATGACAGATTAAACCTGATTTTTGAACTTTAAATTGTAAAGAATTTCATGATTTTCACGAGGCAAAGTTCAAAATTTAACTTTGAAGAATAGAACTTTAGACGTGTCTTGCGTTACCTCAAGGTCACAGGGTCCCACAGAGGGTTAATTTGTTATTTAAATATAATAAATATAGAGTAATTGTAGTGTTAAAATCTAAGCAAATCCTAGTTTACCCATCACTGTAATAGATTAAAATCCCAGGAAAATTATTTTGCAACGTTTCATCCTTCCTACATTCGTTTGAAATTCTACGTCGAAAGAAGTACATTGTATTCTTTTTTTTGCTAATCCATCGATATTTGTTGTTTCACTGATTCAAAGTAGATTTAAAAAGTACTTATAAATGATATGTCGATACTGATAATGTTGATGTAACGAGAACTTGTGAAAAATGAAAGTGACTAACTGTATATAAAACGTTGTAAGTCAGTATTTGCAATTTCGGTATTCGTGGAATTTCTGAAGAACGTGATCCTCGTAAACGGTAAGGAATTACTGTATTTGCAGTACTCGATGAAAAGATACTAATTGACTGTAAACTTTCGACTTCGTTATTCCAGGACTTAACCTTAAAACGTACACGACTCTATCGTTAATTTCGCTTTTACTATTTCTCTCATTAATTGAAAATATTCCATTTTACCATTGCAATTATCCGCGGGAAAATTCGATCGTCGTTTACTTCGCGTAGTAAGTCAAACATTCTATTTTTACGCGAACGCTGGAAAACTAACAAAAGAGGATATTTAAGTCGCTAAATTTTACGTATTCGCGATACATCGTGCACGAAGTTAGTGGCGGAATGTTTTGAAAGGAGTTAGAGATAAGCAGAAACGTTCAAATGTTTAGTTTAAGCAAATTATTATGCAATCAAGTGAATCGGTACCGCGCGAGGATGCTACATAGCCATTACTACTTTCGTGATAATGTTGCCAATGTTCTGTTTTGCTATATTTAAGGTTCCCCACTACCAGTTTCTCTCGGTGACACTAATCGTGCACTTTTGTTGGTAACGTACTCTCAGGTGTCACATATATCTGACACTTTGTAACTTTGAAATGTAGTTTTTAGTTTTATGAAACAACTCCTTCAAATTTTGTAGAGAATCCCCCTAAGCTACTTTGACGTAACCTCAAATTTGTTGTAGTATAGTTGTAATTCATCGACAATTGCATTAGAGACAATACATGGAAACTTACTTTGGTATCGATGTAGGTGAAAAAATGTTAGAAAATAAAAAGCAAATGCTTTCATGGTGAATGCTAATTGTACAATATAGAGACACGGACGCATTTAACATATTCTTCTCTCGACTCTTGCCGCAACAGTGCAACATGTTGGTAATAAAGCTTTACTTGGTAGTAGTACAACCTTGAATACTTGCAAACACAATCTTATATTCCATGTTCTATAGAAATTATTACTGATAAAATTCGACACATGTTTCGCTCGAAACATTTCACCGATGTTAATAAATCTACGGTAATAAATCTTTCAACCAAACTCGATTGCCATCGATCATGAATTATTTCCGAATCACACGAGCAGAAAACTACGAATGTTAACATATCGTCGATGTATCGATATCTGAAAAATTCCACGGTAATAATTTCGTACGCAAATGAAACACAAAGTACGAATTTCCACGAATACTGTCACCATTTCTGCAATGCATATCAGCCGCCGTTGAAAAGACACTTGACAGCTGAAGCTTTTCGAATATTTCAATAAAGAAGTACGTAAAAGTTCTCGCTACACTTTGTTACATCCTACAGTTTTGTTATTTAACACGTGCAGAGAAGACGGTTGTTTTCATTTGGGTGTGCGGGACCTACCTTTTTAGTCGAAACAACAACACAGGATGTCCCGATACGCCCCACACCGTCCTTCTCCGTCGGCTGCCGGCGCACGACTGTGGATAATTCGCGGTCGCGACCGGCCTAGATATATACGGGCTATTTTTAGCGACTGCCGTCACCAAGATGCACGACGATTGGTTGAGAGTGGCGTGATCGGACTATACGATTGGTCGATCTCGCGAATACGTTACGAGTGCGCTTGGTGCAGGCCTGGCTTACGGCTGGGTGCGACTCGCGGGCACGACATTTGTTGACATGAAACTGTCAGAGAATACGCGCTCCCTTAATGCGCCGGCATTCGAGCCGGGTGTTGCGCTCGAACAGAGTACCTATGTTGAGAACTTTCCGTCCCTTTCCCTCTCTTTTAGCATTGTTCTCTTATGACGATATTGTGAAAGATGGGTGCCTACTTTCAAATCTTTCTCGTCATTTCATTTACTGTTCAGATTTAACGTATCACACGACTGTTACGTTTATTGTATAACAATTGTGTTCTTAGATAATGACGATAAAGATTTCATTGGATGGTTTGAGGCTGAATCTTGGGAGTCGATTGTTTAGCTTTGTTTTGCGAAATTGAATCTATGTCAACTGGAGCTCGTGATCGTACTCTTCCAGGAACAGGTGAACAGTCGATCGAGATTGAAGTGGGTGGGCGAGATTTATGGAGAATAGAAGCGTCAGTAATAAACGATTATTAACACCGCGTGCGGCTCTGTACACTATTAATTTACTCGAAGCTTTCAAAAAGCCTTGAAGTCGGGCGGCGTGCCTCTCTTCGGTTCTATGAAATCATACGATTTCCCGACAATACTATTACGTGAAAATTACAGACTAAAATTAGTCACAGTCCATTACCATGTGCGTACAGAACGGATTTGAAGGAGAAAAAAAGAAGATTGCTTGAGGCACACACTTTTCTAATACGTATCTCGGTGTTAGTCCTCGCGATGATGAAGATATGCAAAGCGAATCGAGTAATAGTAATGAATAACACAATGTGTCCAATCATCGAATGAATTTCTCTGTTCTTAGTCACATATTAGGTGGCAAAATTGCGTTTTTCTTGCTTACAACATGCAGATTAAGCTTTCGATGATTGTACCTAGAGATTTGTAGGTAATCATATGTAAAATCGTACGAAATGTTTGAAGCCGGTTGCAGCGATACTTTCGAGTATCGGATATAAATAACCGAGTCAAAATGACATTCTTATTGAAATATCTAAAGTATCCCATAGTATCTTATATTGAAATCTATGTTAAAATCTACTTTCAAATTACATCGATTCGACCGGCGGAGATTCTAACGACCTCTCTCGGTATGCGCGATAATTAACAATTAATATGGCGATATCCACGATTCAAAAGAATGTTTAGGGACAGTTTTAAGTATTATAAAAGCCGAAAACCATTTCCAGATTTAAAAGATGTAATCGATTTGAACGACTCGAATTTCGATAGAGTCCGAGTATGTATGGCGAACATACTCATAAATGATCGATCTTTTCTTTTTTTATGATGCATCTGATTTTTAGGTTATAAACTTAAAAAACACTTCACTGAATGAACATCAAAATGAATTGGGACTTGTATCAGTTAAAGACTGGAAAGTTTATGAATTTTTAGACATCCCGGGTACGTCGACGTTGTATGAACAATTTTTTGAACGTCTATTATTTATATTTCTTGATAGGTCTTATTTTTATCAAAAATCCATTCACCGCTGAGGGACAGCGTTGTTGGATTGTAAAATGTTTGAAAGATTATTCGAGGAAGCCGAACAAAACGAATTTAGATGCTCACAATGTCTTAAATAACGATGAAACTTGGTGGGATGCATGCTTCGAGTAAGAAACGCAATGAGACTATATGCAAACATGCATGCTTATACTTTGTAACTTTATAATATTTTAACTTCAGAGAAGTCAACCGCAATAGAAGTCTCTTACCAAAGTTAAGATGGGCAACGTTAGGATATCATCACAATTGGGATACCAAATTGTACTCCGAAGAATTAAAAACAGAAATGCCTAGTCAATTATCCCTATTGACATCAATTTTAGCAAAAACTTTGGGCTTTGAAAGATTTCAAGCAGAAGCAGCTATTATTAATTACTATAGGATGAATTCAACTTTAGCAGGACATACAGATCATTCAGAAATTAATATCTCGGCACCTTTGTTCTCCATAAGTTTTGGACAAACAGCAATATTTTTAATTGGAGGACTTATGCAGGATGATCCTGCCAATGCTTTAATTTTAAGAAGCGGCGATATAATAGTAATGTCTGGAGATTCGCGTTTGAGGTATCATGGTATACCGAAAATTTTACCAGCCACCGTAACACCATGGGACGACGATTATTCCAATAATAATAGTAGTATATGTAATCATGATGATTGGAATAAAGCAAAAACTTACATTTCCGAAGCTAGAATAAATATGAATGTTCGGCAAGTTTTAAAACCCGGACAGACGACTTTATATTAAATTATTGTACAAAGTATTTTTGTATACTTTTATTAAAAATATATCTATGAATTATATCTATGACAAATATTTCTTTTGTGACTTTAGCTATCAATTCACATTGGCGATAGAAGCTGCAGTGTAAATATCGCAATTTGCATTGAAGCCTTATAGACCGATTCTAATATAAGTAATTCGCAGATACGAAATGGCTTCCTTAAAACTTTAACTTCCTTCGTTTACTGTATTATGTCTGTTTAATTTCCTAATGTTACTTTGAAATATGCTCAAAACATTTAAAAAATCCCACGCAATTACTGCCATTTTCGTTAAGAAATCCTTTGGCCTTAAGATTTGAATATGTTGCACGAGAAAATCGGTTAATCCGCATCTTACCCCGGATGCACTTACAGAATTATGAGATTCTGATAAACTCATAGTCATATATTGTTTCAGTAAAATGTTGGTTGCATCTTGTACAGCCTTATTTAAGATAAAATCGTTCGAAATTTCTATTGTACGAACCATTATATTAATTCGTGATTGATGACAGTCCGCTGAAAAGATGCAAACAGGTTATATAAAATATTATTTTTTCATGGCTACCGATTTTGTTTCTAATTAAATGAAAACAGACATACCTATGTATATTTTAAGATAAATGATAATTATCGTTAATCGGGACTCCTTGGTAAATATTTATGTAATTCTTTAAAGCAACTTCTTCTCGAATTATGTGGATTGATAGCAACACGTTCACCAAAGCATACTGTTCACTTTCGCATTCTTCTCGTAGAAACAACTAAATAACATTTGATTTTCTACTGTTAATATAACAAACAAATTACTTATGTCTGTAGGTAAAAAAGAATGTGAAGTTTACTTGTTATTTCTTCAAAATTTCGCGCCGTTTCTCTTGTAATTACGTTGATCGTAAAGTTTCCGGTCTCGTGTGTCAGCTGATCAGTCTCATTCCTGTCTGCTTGATAGTACTTACTAAAATGTCTGGGAAAGAGAGACTTGCTATTTTCCCCTCTCGGGGGTAAGTATTTTGCATAAAAATTAGAGAAACTCGTTTCATTTGTTAACGGACCTGACTTTTTGCTACTTTAATGCCTATTACGGTTTTCCGTAGAATTAAATTGAGTTTCTCGCACCCGTCATAAAGTGGGTGTAACCCTAGCTTAATGTGTTTTAAACATTTAAATTTTATTTTTACGTTCTTGTTTAAATCGTCGATACGTTTGTATCAAATTACTGTATATGTTGTCTATGTGTTTTAATTCTTCTATTAAACAAGCAACATTTGTTTTTGTAATATATGTACAAGGAATGACAATATACAATAATAAAAAATATATAATTTTTTTCACGTAAACATTGATGTGTTTCTTTGCAGTGCGCAAATGTTAATGAAATCTCGCCTACAAGGTGCAACAAAGGGTCATGGTTTACTGAAGAAGAAAGCAGATGCATTACAAATGCGCTTTAGATTAATCTTGGGAAAAATCATTGAAGTAAGAACCATTTCCATCGCTATTTATAAATTCTATAATATTCTAGTCAATTATTGTTATGGATCAATTTCATTTTTAGACGAAAACACTTATGGGAGAGGTAATGAAAGAAGCAGCATTTTCATTGGCAGAAGCAAAGTTTGCTACTGGAGACTTCAACCAAGTCGTTCTTCAGAATGTTACCAAAGCACAAATTAAAATTCGTTCTAAGAAGGACAATGTAGCTGGTGTTAATCTTCCAGTGTTCGAATCTTACCAGGACGGTACAGATACATACGAATTAGCTGGATTAGCTAGAGGTGGTCAGCAACTTGCCAAGTTAAAGAAGAATTATCAGAGAGCCATTAAACTATTGGTAGAATTAGCATCTCTCCAAACGAGTTTCGTAACTCTGGATGAAGTTATTAAAATTACAAATCGTCGCGTGAATGCTATTGAACATGTGATCATTCCAAGAATCGAGTGTACACTTGCTTATATCATTTCTGAATTAGATGAATTGGAAAGAGAAGAATTTTATCGATTAAAGAAGATTCAGGATAAGAAAAAAATCATAAAAGCTAAGGTAAAATTAACGGCCGGCTTACCGCAACACCGATTTTTCCATTTCATAATATCACAACGTGTTTATTAAATTTTCTAGGCTGAAGCAGCTAGAGCAAAAATGATAGCTGATGGGAATGATGTAGAAGCTGCAAATATGCTCGACGAGGGCGACGAGGACCTCTTATTCTAAAGGATGTAAATAGTTTTAAATAACTGAAGTATTAAAAAATCTGTTCTAAACTTGAACAAATGTACAGAAAAAGAGCGAGTCAAATGAAGCATGTTAAAATTAACAAATGTAGCCCATTTCACGAAAATCCCTGGACAATACTAATTTCAAAATATATATTTTCCGTATTAAAAATCGGGACAAGCATCTGCAAACGGACAGTGCCGGTCTCATTGGACATTATTAATACTTTTTTTAATTAACTCATCGTCTATACATTCTGTAGTAATTCTAACTGTACAGTAATTAAAAGATATTAATAATGTCTCTTCCCCGATCCCGTATCACTTGCTCTGTATCTGTTGAAGCTGTTATAATGTAAGCTTATTCCAAGTATTCTTATTGTTATTATGTTAATAATGGTACAGTACACGTAATGGCAATACAGACGTGATGTTATCGACGGTTAAAAGGTCAACTACGTTAGTAAGGTTGTACGGTTAATAAACTGTAAATAAATATTTCATTTTATGTTTACGACCTTCCTCATTCCACTTCGTTACCTTCCTTCCCTATCTTAAATGAGAAAGAAAAAGAAGTCATAGCCACTATAACGTTCTTGTATTACCATATTAATACTTTCAAAAAGATAAACAGACTTTATCAGCCTCCTAAACGCAAGAACCAATTAATGATTGCGTATTTTCAATCTGTTCTTCAACCAGCTGCAACCCCCTCCCCTACAATCGTAGCCGCGTTAAGAGACGATTAGGAATGATGCTGAATAATTGTACCCGGTAAATTTCTTGAACTGGGTCAATCAATATGTGGACCTTTTCCCATATGAGTCAACTCTCCCTACTAAGGGTGGTGCGCGCGTGGAAAATCCTTTCAGTGCGCGGAAAATTCGTGCACCCCCAAGATGTCGTCTGACCGTTTAACTTTGGTACAAGTCCCGGAAAATCGTTTTGACGAGGCGATACATCATTTAAAATGGAATTTCTTCGCCGACGAGCCGTTAAATCATTCAGTTGGTCTTTGTGGCAAGGGAGACTCACAATATGAACTTGAGCGACATTGTCTACTGACTTTGAAGCAGGGATACTCAAGGATGTTGGTGGATGAGAATGGGATGGTGAGCTGTGATGAAGAAAAAATAGTTATATTATTCATTTACTATAATAAAACTTTTATAATGACTTGCTTCTTGATGGTAACATTTAATGTTCATGTTATTTTATGCTTTATTTTCGGTGGAATATTTTCTTTAAAATGAATATGTGGAATTGTGATAATTAATTCAATTGAAGATCATAAGTACTGTCCTATCAGATAGCAGGAATGGCCTTAAATGGTATTCTGAAGAAAGGAGAACGGGAGGAAGCTGAACGGCGTCTTGCCGAGTTGAGCAACGAGAAAGTCAAAACGATCTTTGGATTACTTTACAAAGTAAATGAGAAAGTTGATCTCTTTTCGAAATACAACGTTGATGAGTTATTTGAATGCCGAATTTTAAGCGTGGATGAGAACTTCCGTGGGAAAGGTTTGGCGAATATTTTAATGGCAGATAGCATAGAGACTGCAAGAAATGCCGGTTTTAAGGTAACGAAGATAAGGAAGAAATTGAAATGAAATGAAATGTTTATGTGATACTTTGTGTGCTGTCTGTTGCGTCGTTTATTCACATTGGAAGTGAAGCATGTTTGTTTGTCC
This sequence comes from Cerceris rybyensis, assembly GCA_910591515.1. Classification (NCBI taxonomy): domain Eukaryota; kingdom Metazoa; phylum Arthropoda; class Insecta; order Hymenoptera; family Crabronidae; genus Cerceris; species Cerceris rybyensis. Next base: position 26,142,664 of record OU342791.1, on the reverse strand, counting down.
AGTTTCTTTTTGAACGATAGGATAGTATTAAACAATATACCGTAAAATTGATGTCCTCTTAGTTCGTAAAATTCTATTCAAAATTTTTATGTTTATGTTTTATCCTATTGATGTTATTAAATATTGCAAAGCATTTGTTCATTGTTCTTCAAGATTAAATTTCAATTGCATCTAAGTGTTTCACACGAAATTCACGAGTATTATGTAAATTCCATAAAACGTAATTAAATTTCTAGACGCAGTTCTGATTCAAATCACTCGTTGAAATATAGCACAATACTTTGTGAAAATTCAAATTCAATTTTTGTTTCAGTATGTTCTTCCGTTAATATGCATGGGATGATTTTCAGTTGTCAAGATGTAAATTACAATGCACTCGTTACTTTATAAAGGTACTTTTTGCATGCGGCGCTGCATACGATCTATATGCAATTGTATGTGTGAAGTTACATTTCTAAATTGCAACCTAAATTCAGTACCTAAATTCACGACGTATTTACAGGTATTTAAAGCGGATGCAACGGGCATGTATTCGCAGAAAGTTTGCTTGAAACATGGCTTTCAAGTGGAAGCCGAAATTCCATATACGGAACTTAACAAATCGATTCGACCGGCCCCACCCCATCAAGCGTTAAAACTTATGGTGAAAGTATTGGATTAAGAATGATTTCGGTGTTTATTGATAATAATTCTCTATGCAGAAAGAAAATTTACGAAAGAGCAGTAGATAAACTATATGTATTGTTGTGTGACAATAACAGCTCTCTAATTGTGTGTTTGTCGTAAAGATGCATTTATAAAAGTAACTAATATCGTTAAAAAAAAGGGCGGACCGCGAGTTTCTCTCCGAACTTATTAAATAGTCCGAATTATCGACTACTGCTCCTTCTCTGTGTTCCGAGCGAGACCTCGTTGTTAAAAAAACAAAACTATTTTGAGTTGACGAATGCGAGAATAAGGATCCAATTTAATGTTTCGTTGATAATCTGGAATTTTGTTCCTGCATTCTGCTAATTCAGAAACGAAAATTACGAAGACGGTTGCTCTGATTTTCACGACAGAGAGACAAGAAGTATGTACAAAAAAGGCATGTAATATTTTTGTACATACATACATCACGAAAGAATACTGGCATACATTGTATTGACAATAGCCGGTGAAAGAAGAAAATGAAAGTCGCGTGTCAAATGTTGTAGTTTGACATTTTTTTCTGTCCTTCTGTACAAACCCTGCAGTTTGCTGATGGTAAATCGAATATATTTCGTATACGTGTGTTAATACGGTGCACAATGTTTTGATGTTTACGATTGTGTACTGATCTCTTTTCGGCCATCAGGAGAGCGCGGGATATGGATTAATTCCTAATCCGTGGTATTTAGAGTTTACGGAAAACAGCGATTTAGCTCATGATTACAGGAATTACTGGATAACGGGTCCATACGAGCGTAAACTAAAAGTTACGAGAAATGATATTTTTGTTGATGTCACGTGTTATGAGATTATATTATAAGTTATTTTATAAAAATATCCGCCAAATAAATATTACAATTTATAACGTGTTGCGTTTCGTTTATCTTCTCCAATCGTCCTATCACTTTTTACGCATTGGCGAACGAATAATTAAAGAAATTCGACGCGGAATTTAATCAAGCATTAGATACACAACTTTATTCCCATGATCAATGTATAAATATTTAACACAATAAGTGACTTTAACAATATGCTCATCATAAAAATCACATAATTTATAGAGGAATGCAGTCTTACAACAATAAATACATTGATTCGATTCAATGATATATTGATCATTGATAAGATCTAGAAGTTAACTTGAGGTCTAAAGTATCGTTGTAATTTATTCGCTTTGAATTGCAATTGCGTTGAATATTTAGCTTGTACTCTTTGCATATATTTAATATCTCTGGCCTTTCTTATAACAGCATCTTTCTGAGTATCTGTCCATCCCAGTGCTCTATACTGTGATAATACTTTACGTAATTTATCACTTTTTGATATAGCAACAGCTCTGTTTGGATTTAAGCTCTGTTTATAATATCTCATTAAAGATCTATGACCAATAACATTCCCAGATGGCAATACTAGCTGGTAATCGCTATCATCTAATTCCGGTATTTCAACTTCTGCGTCTGGATCACCAGCTTCCGCATCTGGATAGCTTGAAGAGTAATCGTAAAACTCTGCATACTCTGCAAGTGCATCTCCTTCGTGTAGCATTTTACAGTGCCCTTTGTCAATCATATGTGATTTCACAGCATCTGCACTTTGAAATGCTTTTCCTATGAAATAATTAAATACATACAATTTTGTGTCTTAAAATTTTGTACACAGAGTTACAAATATTCTGAAAGGCGGTGGTGATTTTACTTACCAGAATTATTACACCAAATGCACATATATGCGGCGAAAATCTTTTCTCCTAGATATGTGAGTAAACCTTTTATATCTACGCAATACTCAGGATCTGGTATGAAAAATGAATGTGCAATTGTCATGTGTTTTAAATTGCGCACTAAAGATCTGCTATGATGGTTGCAGAACAAACAATTATTATTTGTCACTGGATTTTCTGTACTCTCTATCCATTCATCCGAATCTACAGATTCAATATCGGAATCTACTTCCATCTCCTGTACCGACGATTTGCTATTGCTACTACTACCGCTATCTTCATTTATATCCTTCTTAGAGTTAGAAGTATTAGATATATTACTATTCAGCTTTTCGTCTGCTGTTTCTGTTAAACTGTTATTATACTTTGCAGCCTTTTCTTTGTGTTTCTTAGACAGTATGTGATTTTCATACTGATTCTTTGTGTTGAAACTTTTTCTGCACATTTTGCAATTTGTCACTTCGTCCTGTTTTATCAAATCATTTTTATTCCTTTGAGCTATAACCCTCTTTTGAAACTCTTCCACAGTAACAGGAGGGAATTCTGCTACTTTTCGTTTTAAATTATACCTGTGCCAATCGGACTTATAATGTTGCCTTTGTACTTCTAAATCTCTGAATGCCACTTGGCATGATATACAAGTGAATGGCGATGTCATCCTGTTCCTTTCGTGTTTCTCTTAATTGTTAAACTACAAAGGACTCTAACAGATAACGGCTAAGAAGGTTACGTGCTTTCTCGAATAATCGAAAAAATCTCAGAAGAAACTTTAACATAAATATATCACAATAATTCACAGAACTTCATTTCCATTATGGTACAATATTAATTGTACTGTTAACACCTGCTATTGTACTGATTCAATAAAGCCGATACATATGTATTTAACGTGAACCGTGATATATATCACGTGCGCAGTTTCTTTTTCGGCCGACAGAGAGGTTAGAATTCGTTGCAGGCTCTTTACGCAATATTACGTATTTCTCATACAGACATATATTGCGTCAGTAAAATCGAAGAAAGTATCTTCAAGATTTCATGTCTACAAGATATACAGTTTTTTTTTCTCTCCAAATAATCAACCAATTCTCATACGCTTAATTTAAAAGGCTACTGTAAAAAACATGTTGAAATGAATGAATAATTAAAACCAATTAAAACTCATGTTTCCAGAAATATTCATAGGGACGGTACACGTGATCCATCATAGATGAAACTTCAATCATAATACCGATAATTCATTTTACAAACGAACGATATTCATCCAAAAACTAATTAATTATATTTACAGTAATAAAAAAAAAAGTAATTAAATAAAAATTCTACATATACACCTCAATTCCCGCATCGAAAGAAATATGTTCAAAACATCATATCCACGTAGGACATAATTTCCCTCATTAATTCGAAATGAATCCATTACGCCGAGTAATTCTAAAATCTCTATAGAAAAAAAACAAAATTTGAATATCAACGACATGAAAAAAATTAATGCTACGTCACTGTCAGTGATACGAAGAGTGTACATGACGTGGGCGAAAAACAAACGTTCGCTAAAGGTAGGAACGTCGCTATCATCTGGAGGGGGGTGTCCCGGGTCACGTTTACGGCCCTGCCATCGGTTAAAGCATTTGCAGTTGTATTCAGGCAGTAGCCGTCTCGTAAGCCGGAGTGTTTCGAGTGCACGTCGCAAGCGAAAAAAAAACGTTACGTACAGTACGTAAAATCGTGGAATCATCGAGCCGATAAGTAATTCCACGACGAACCAACTTCTCGGCGATAATAGAAAACTTCGTGGGATCAAAAGCATCGATACGGTCGCGTCAATACGCCAGACCGTTTTCTCGACCGACTTTCGTTGCCGACATCGTAGACATACGTAAAACGAGACACTGGGGTTCACCCGACAGGGCAATCCATCTGTCTCGATACTCCTACGAACACCCGTTCAATTTTCACGCTAGAAGGCGGCCGTCCAGCAGGGCGATACCATTTTATATGACTTTTCTTCGACGCCAAGGTGAGTCGAACCGGAATACGATAGCGATGTCCTAACGCATATCTTCTCGTTGCTTTTCAACGCTAATTTTAGCGACCAGCCATTTTGGACACGAGAGAACGTGCGCGATCGGCGAACGGCTCGTTTCTACGGAAATGAGTTGTTTCTCCTTCTCTTCTTCCTTCGTGCTCTTACTCTATCTACGTAATAGTCCGTCTCGTTCTTTCTCTTTCGATCTTATCGTTTTTCTTTATACGATATACTTATATTTCTACATATGTTTTTTTTTTTATTACATTAGCACGTTGATATTTTTCAAATTATTAAATCCCTAAATGGCTGATACATCATTGGAGTGATTTATGACAGTTATGAACAACCGCGGGTCAGATGTGGCCCGACGAAGATTTTTCAATAATAGTTTCGTGTTTTAAGGGAATAATATTTTTTTCTGTATTGATGGAGTTTTATGGTAAATTGAAATTAATAAGTTTTCTGTTCGTAAGTGATTTATGAGATGGCGGTGATGAATTTTATTACTGTTTCCGGAAACTGTGTCAGTTTCTGCGGTTAGAAGTTAATAGTGGAGGCGTTTGGAGAACTTTCTATACAACGAATTTGACGGAAGTTAATTAAATCGTGTTTTAAAGTATTCTTATCGATGTAATTGATCGGTATGACACGTCGGCATTGGGTCTTTCGTGTTATTTTTACATCAGACGTAACTTATTTCATTACGGAGCACGTAAATTGGAGTGTCATCGTTGATAAGTAATCGTACGGCAAATCGGTCATTCGCTTTAAAATTACATTCCACTTTTATAAAGATGTCTTAATAGTTTTTCCACATTTTATCGAATTATAAATATATTTAAAATAACAAATTCAACAACTCATATAAGAATCTTACGTTTTCTCTATGTGTACTTTGTACATGTGTCGCCATTAGGTCTTTTCCATATGAGAAACTGTATTCTTGCCTATTTCCGTGGAACACATTTCACTTTCAAATTTTTTGCGCACCGTCGACGTTCCTCCTTCAAAAGTTTATTTTTAAAGTCTAAAAATTTATCATAAATTACGTCGTATATATTTTCAAATATATTCTCAACGTTTATATCGAAGTCTCCGTAGTCGTTTGGATGTCGATGTGTATCGGGATCAATTTTATTTTTAAATCGTTCATCTTATCTCGATCTCACTATCTGCAGAGGGGTTTCATTCTCTTTAAAATATGTCGAGATAGAGGAGAACGTAACTGGAAAATTTTCTACGCGCATATGTTACTTCCAATATAGCAAACACATTATTTTTTCGTAGTTAACACTTTGACTCCTATGGGGGTCACCGGTGACCGGCGCTATTGAATTCGGTGAAATTTCGTGTAACTTTTAAATCGCAATATTTATGAATTCTCGGACATACTGAATATTTAAATATCGATGTTAAAAGGATGAAGGTCTGCCGAATATCTAACTATCTGTATCTTTAACACTAGATTTACCAAGCCAGTCAAAATTACTGGTACACAATTTTTTCCAAAAATTCTACGAGTTTATGTGAGAGACGTAAAATAAATATTCCTCGTCCATCGTATAAAACATAAATTACCGAATCTATCATATTTTCCACGTCTTAATTTTCCTTGCTTTAAGGTACATATTTAACATATTTAAATGTAATAGATTTAACGCTGGTAAATAACAATCTATTATTTTATGCTGTTGGAATATTATTGAATTTTTTCATAATTTTTTACTTCATAGTTATAGAGAAAGATGTTTTTTAATGTCTAAAAAGTGAATGAAATGACCTCTGTGAAGTTAGCCCCTGCATTAATTCTGACGCAATTTTTTTATAATTTCTAATGAAAAAAGAAACTTTTAGTTCTGAATCCAGCTAGAACTACCTTAAAATTTCTTTGCAAAGATGTGAAATCAACATTAGATCTGCCAACGATCAATTTAACATATTTAAAAATAGCAAATGAATAAATTAGAATAAGAGAAATGGAGAAAGTAAAATACTTGGTCGATTTAAGCGCTTTCAGTCTACAAAATAGACGTAGAAAATTCGAACAGAAAGAGCGTTAAATTTTAGGCATTATTCACAAGAAAATTTAGTAGAAATTATTTTAACCATCTTAGTAGTAGTTAATAGAAATAGTTTCACTTCAGTAGAAATGAAGTAGCGATAAGCCGATGGCGTTCAACGTGTTAAAGAAGAGGAAAAATGGTATTAAATCATTTTGAAGTGAGCGCACATGCGAACGTATTTATAACATAAATAAGCGTTGAATCACAGAACACGTGTCTTTCGTCGTTATTAGTCTTCGATCGTTAATAACGAAACATCTGCTTTCGAAAGGAGTCTTCGAGTAGGCCGAAGAAGTAATCCGACCTTTCACTCCCTTCGTGCAGTCTCGTATTATTTTTTCCATTTATCTGCAACTTAAGATGGCCTGCATTGACCCTTAAGAATGCATAGCGTGTTAGATAGCGATGCAAAATAATACCTCTTAATCAGTTCACAGAGGTTCTCAAATGAGACTTTTAACATCGTTATACAATTTAATTAAGAGACATCTTTAACATAGATTTTAAATTTATATGATAATGTGGATTCTTAAGAATAATCTCTACTTTGAAGTTGATCCGATGTTTCTCTCTGCTGACGTTGCAAGCAGGTTTAATTGTTATATTTAAATCCGCACGTTGCATGGGGAGAGCAGAAAGTATTAAATTGTTTGATCCATATTGTAACAGAACGTCGGGGATCATGGTGGATATGGGGGTGAGGGTTCGGAGTTGCAGTCAGGAAACTCGAGTTCAAATACTCCGTTACCTCTGGGAAATTCTGCCTAATTTATTATTAAATATATCGTAGTCTTGGTCGGTGGAAACTTATCTGAAGTTATGGGTCCTAGTTGAAATGATTATAGAAATTTAGGGGTTGGGATGTGTATGGGGGTGAAGACTCGGAGTCTTAATTAATGGATTCGTGTTCAAATCGACCTCCACCTTTGGGAAATTTTTCCTAATTTATTAATTAATATACTGAGACTTAGGTGATTTGGAAACCACCTTTTCTGGGTCCTAGGCGAAGTGACCATAGAAATGTACGGTCTATGGTGAGTGTGGGAATCAAGGTTTGGAGTCGCAATCAGTAGGTTTATGTTCAAATCAACCGTCACATTTAGGAAATTTTTGCTAATTTATTAATTAATATACTGGGACTCCGATGGTTTGGAAATTACCTAAAATTCTGGGTCTTAGGCGGAGTAACCATAGAAATTTTCAGTCTGTGATGGATATGGGGACCAAGGTTTGGAGTCGCAATCAGTGGGTTCATATTCAAATCGACCGCCACTTTTTAGAAATTTTTGCTAATTTATTAATTAATGTCCTGAGAATTCGGTGATTTGGAAACCACTAAAATTCTGGGTCTTAGGCGAAGTAACCATAGAAATTTTCAGTCTATGGTGGGTGTGGGGACCAAGGTTTGAACTTGCAATCAGTGGCTTCATATTCAAATCAACCGCCGCCTTTGAGAAATTTTTGCTAATTTATTAATTAATGTCCAAAGACCTCGGTGATTTGGAAACCACCTAAAATTCTGGGTCCTATGCGAACTAACCATAGAAATTTACGTCTCGTGGCGGTTATGTAAAACACAGTTCCGTATCGCAATAAATTGTTTCAAATTCTTATCTCTCACCACCTCTAAGAAATTTTTCTTAACTAATCAATTAAAATATCGTAACCTCGATGGTTTCTCGCCCACGATAGTAGGTTCTAGGAAATACAATCATAGAAGTTAAAACCAAAAAATAAAAGAGGGCACGGTGCATCAGAAAGTATCATATTGTTTCCCAGTAAAGTGGAAAGTACCAAATTGTTCATCTCATAAAGTGGTACCAGCATGTCATAATGGTACTAAATTGCTTTGCTTAATGTCGCACCAGCATGGCGAAAAGTACCAAACACTTTGGTCGGTATGACGCACAGACGAAGCGGAAAATACCGAACTGTTTCGCACGGTATACGGGCAAGGAAAAATACTTGGTCTATAAGATAACGGTTTCAAAGAAATTCCATGAATGTTTTATCTATTATGTACAAGGCATACAGAGTATTTATAAATTCCGTTCATTTCGTATTTTAAGATCTACCTTGCAAAGAATACTCAACCTATAACATCAATGGGACGGAGAACCATATCCCTAAGTCTAGTCCCTAGTTCAACTTTCTACTTCTCTTATCAGAAGATAGTTTTCCTATCTTATTTATTATAACCTCTATGGTTCAAAAGTCACAAATCTCTGCCTTCTCCATGAAATGATCGCACAAGTAAAAATAAAAAGTCTAAGAAAATGATGCAATAAGAAAAATATATAAAAATTCATCCTAACAAATATATACTAAAAAGAATAAGAAAACAGAATATTAGTAACTCTAGTTTCCATTTAGTTGCCATAACTCAATTTAATCCCTTGCTCTACTAGTGACACTCGTTATGAGGTAAATTGAATAGAAAATTTTCCAACTTTCCAAATCACATTAAATTGAAAATATTGATGAGACTCATCGCGATAATATTATTTCTATAACATTAATATTACATAAAATTATAAGGCATACCAAGAATCACTGATCACTTTATTTTAACAATTAAATTCTAAACTACTGCGGAGGCTGTTACGAAACAAATCGTAGGAGTTAATTAGCTGCAAATAAAAGTTGTTTTGCTTTCACGGAAAATCTTAATGATATTAGCTTCTTGAATTTTTACTTCCTGAATTTTTATCGTACACAAATTTAACTTAGATCATCGAAGACCGATTATTTTTTTTTATCGTCGTAATTTTATCAACAAATTATCACAGCGTGTGAATAGATAGCAAACGTGACGAACAGTTATTAAACATTTATTTTCAACCCGTCGTGGAAGAATGCGCAAAAGTATTTAACATTGTCGCGACGCCGCTATCGGAGAACGCGTTCACCAGCGGACACCATTTTTACAATCGTGTCGCGCTATCTGCTTTGCATTCGATCGCGCATCACGTTCATTCATAAATTCAATCAAAGTTTATCTACACGCACGTCATGAAGCAGGTACGCAAAACGATGACAATGTCACGGAAAGATTTTTCGAACCTGTGTTTTCCATTCTCCAATCACATTGAATAGAACACAGTGGACTCCATGATGGCAGGTTTTACTCATTCGGTTTGAACAGGTTTTACTCATTCAGTTTGGTCGCAATGTTTCAACTTTATTCAGCAGCTTTTACCGCTGCAAGAATGCTAAACTCTAAATCTCCAACAATTTGCTGTAAAATGAATTTCTGCTTATAATTTTCATAATACTGAGTGGTTTTAACACTAAACCTACCAAGGCGGTCATATGACCGCTTCGCAATTTTTTCAAAAAACTACCTAAATTGATAGGGGAACCGTGAAGTAAAAATTCTACTTCTACCATATAAAGCCTAAATGAGTTAATTAACTAATCTTTTCACTGCTTGATTTATCTTTTTTCGAAGTGCTTGTTCAATAAATTTAAATTTTAGTAGATATAACGTCGGTAGTTTTAGTGTTAAAGTCACTGAATTATTTTGAAATATAATAATAATATTTGTGCTATTATGTTTTCAAGGTAAGAAGAAAATTGTGTGCATTTAAAGAATGTAATTTGCGAAAGTAGATAAAAATAATTTCTAAAGTGTACATTCATTGTAGGCAAAAAGTAAATGTGAATTTTTAACACTAGAACTATCAGAGTTAAATCTATCATATTTCAATATATTAAATAAGTAGTTTGAAAAAGAGGGAAACAAACGGCAGGAAACTAGAGCCATTGGGTGATTTATATTTATTGATAAAGACGTCGAATATTTATTCTATGACTATTGTATAAACTTGGAGAATTTTTTGAAAGAATTGTATACCATTCTGACTGGTTTGGTAATTTTAGTGTTAACACTTTACCGACCGGTATTTTTTTAACATCCTACCGCCTTCTGACCGATCACTTGGCCATAAATACTTCCTTGATACAGATATCTATTCGAAAATTACAAATTCTCGTCACTGACTCCTTAACACAGGCAACCGCAATGATAAATGATAATTTATTAATTGGAGTGGTAACCAATTAATAAGTTAAAAGTTAAAAGTCGTTGGGTCCGAAAAGCCTATTAATAGGCTTCAGGTCGGTAAAGTGTTAAGAACCAAATAACAGGTGACTTTCTAACACTAAAAGTACTGGCGTTTAATCTATTATATTTTAATATATTAAATACGCACTTTGGAAAAGGAGAAATTAAGAGATCAAAAAGGCGATCGATTCGGTAATCTGTATTTTAGAAGATCAACGTAAAATATTTATGATCTATGACTGCCCCATAAACTTGGAGAACTTTTGGAAAAATTCGGAACGAGTCATTTTGACTTGCTCGGTAGTTCTAGTGTTAATTACCCTGTTTGCTGGTTTTGGAGAAGGCAGTTAAAATTTTATTTTCTGGAATTAAAGTGATTAATTTTATCGAGGACATTTTCTGTTTTGCTAATATAGCAGCTTGTAAAATGTTGCGTTTTCTCTTTATCAGATTTGAGAGAGAAATGTCGCATAATGTTGTTTTCTTTCATTAAATATTTAATAAGCGTTGTATTAGAATTGTTATTATATTTCTTTTGCAACGTCGTCTACATAGGTTTTGAATAATCAGGCCTACGTAAGTGCTTTCAAGATAGCAATGAAACTGTATATAAAACAGAATTATAAAGTTCTTAATATAGCTGGCAATAATAATTGTAAATGTGCAATTTACCATGCCTCAAATGAGGAAGCCATTATGTATTAAAAGATTCTGTTACAATTTTCAAATTCAACGATCAGTTTCATAATAATTCGTTGTCTATTCGATCCACTCCCACCATAATCATTTGCATATGAATTTTCTCAAGACGTTTAGGATGGAAACAAAATGGATTTCCGTCTGAAAGAGAATATCAATTCAGTTGTGAGTTTTGTCTTCGCGTATTTATTACGGGTAACCGATTGTTCTTTCTCAAAATATCATTCTTGAATATATTCAAAATTATCGCAAGTGCAACCGAGTCTCGTCGATTATTTTTCAAATTCCCGAGTGATTCCAGAAGTTTCACTCACCTGACATAAAAAAAATTGAAACATTTTAATTTATGCACCTAAGACTATCTCCGGAACTAGAATAAAATAAAAATATCGAAAATTGAAGATTTGACGCAGCTTCAAAAGCTAAGTTTCAAGAATCGTCATATTTTCTCGGCTTTTTTAGCTTAAAAAAACAAACTATGATAGATATCAGAGTTATTCTAATTCCAGCGATTGCCTTAGGTTCACAAATTATAATTCCGTTCGATTATTTTATTTAAAATGGACGAAACTTCTGAAACCATAACAGTTGATAAAAATTCAAAAATACATGAGAGTCTTTCGAACGGTATAAAGTCAATTAAAATCGTTACTTTCGCTTATCAAAAATACCAATGCACTACCAAAAGTATGATAAAACATGTCGTAAAAATTCCAAGATTGTGCATTTTAAACTTTCGTAAAAAAAAATTCCCAAAGGGAGCGAAAAAATAGCCGTCACAAGGGAACACTAAATGAAATAACTACTTCGGAAAAAAGGGAATCAAAATATTGAAAAGATGGTCAACTTCATAATGTGTCTTACAAAATAAACGTAGAATCTTTTGACTCTACTATAAACTTGGAGAAATTGTGGAAAAAATTGGAAACAAGTCATATTGACTTACATTGTAGTTCTAGTGTTAACCCTTTGCGGACGGAGACAATTTTGAATATTGACAGATAATCATTTATTTAGCGGTCCAAAACTACCTTTTTATTAGAAATTTAGGCCGGACATCTATATAAATTATAAATCACTTCACATTTAATCTTATTTCACCGATTGTATTTGAATTTTTCAATTTTAACTGTGTATACATACGGCGATACATTATAACTACATTTTTTTCTCAGACCGCATATATGCGTCGCTAGTCCGCAAAGGGTTAAAACAGTCGGTTCTAACCGTAATCTTCCTATCCTAACCTCCATATTTCGTAGTCCATCTCAAAACAGTAAGTTCCAAAGTAAAATCCATAAAATCTGAAGCGAAAAAAATGCAAAAAAAGAATTCCCTTTTTACATGAACCACACGGCCAGCTCACACAATTACAAAACGTCACTGTTAGGTTCCTCTCGTATCGTTTCTCAGAAGCACGCTTCTCGAACGCTCTCGTGCAACACGATCCTCGAGCGTTATTAATCGTTTGAGCTCCGTACAGCCTTCTTACGTCTCGAATTTACATTGTTCTCGAGCGTTGCATTACCGACGCGATCGATCCGATGTAATGTGGACGAATACCTGGCAATTATCGTGGCAATTCGTTCTTGGTAATTCATTATTATAGAGATATTTTTTTTCTTAACGAGGGTGTAAATAAATTCTCTTGATAATTTTATCCTCCATTCATCGTAGTAGGTGAGATGGTGGAAAGTAAGTGGCTATTTATATTGTCATACCCCTCGATTGTTTGATATGTCATAAGAAAACTGGCACAAATAGTATTCTGTGTATAATTTTATCAAGGCCTTCATATTTTTCTCGGTGTTTTGACCTCAATTTCTATGGATATTTTTACAAATAGCTCACAGTATTAACCTGTTAACTGCGTTCGACGTGTATACACGTCATTCCAAAGTTCTATTGCGGTAGCCTTTTAACACTAAATTGTCAATTCCTTACCGACTAAAAATGTAAAAATTCCACATTTCGCTTTCTCCTTTTCATCAAATTTATAAGAGAAGCATTTGCTTTGTCCTTAACGTATATATACGCCATTGCTCCACTTTAATTCCGTACCCTGTGAGGAGTTCTCAAATTTAAACTCCGCAGTTAATTGGTTAAGGAGATTCTGAATTATTTAGGATATAATATGTTTAATAGTAATTTATCGAGTATCTCTAAGATGAGAATTTGAAATTGGGCTTTTTAATTAGCAGAATTAGTTTTCTACTCCATAATCATCGTATCGCGTTTGTAATTTAACTGTTTGAAAATTTAACTTGGACTAAAAGTTAGCGAAGTAAAAAATTTCATTTGTCTAAGCTTTGAAAGTTATACCGTTAACTGTGGTACTAATATAACTTCTAAATTATTAAAAAAAACTGAAATAAAAATAGAAAAGACAATTGAGACACTATGATAATTTAAATACGATTAAAATCATCTCACAAAATATGGGTTTCTCTTTGAAGCTCTCGTTATATCCTCATACCGTTGGCAATGCGCTGATAAAACTTTCTAGAATATTCAATGTTATTCTTATCGGTTTTATGTTTATTCCATACACATTACACAACGAGTTCGTGTTCGGCGGACATTAGGAAATGTATTTACACCGAGACTGAATATATGAAACAAGCTTTATTTTTCCATCTTGGATTTTAGTCGTTGTACTCCAAAGCATGAATCTCCTTCATGTCAATTTATATTGTAAATTTACCGAGTACATTGTGCAATGTTGCAAATATAATGCGTGCTATGCGAAGAATGAAATTATTCTACCTACATAAACTCATAAAATTTGTCCTCGCTCCGACATCATTTTCCCGCGTAGCTAACCGTGGCTTCCTGCAGAGTTCTACCGTCGAATAAACAAAATCTTGAGAGGAAGAAAGGATTATTCTAGAGCGTAAGGAGGTACAATCTTGGAATTGCAATTAGTGAGCTTCTGCTCAAGTATTTCGTCATCCCTGGGAAAATTTTCCTATCTTATTAATTACAAAAATAAAAATATAAAGCTCTAGATTCTAGGTGAAATAACCGTAGATATTTACGACTTATCGTGAGTGTATGAATTAACTTTCGAACTTAAAATTAGTAGATTGAAATTGAAATGCCCTGTTAGGACTGAGACAATTTGCCTAGCTTATTAATTTATATATCACAGACTCAGTGATTCAGAATTCACCTAAAACAGTAGATTCTAGGTGAAATAACCGTAAATATTTGCGACTAATGGTGAGTGTATGAATTAATCTTCGAACTTAAAATTAGTAGATTGAAATTGAAATATCCTGTTAGGACTGAGAAATTTTTCCTAGATTATTAATTTATATATCACAGACTCAGTGGTTCAGAATTCACCTAAAATAAATAACTATAGAATTTTACGTCCTACGGTGAGTTTAGGGATTAATCTTCGAATTTGAAATCAGTAAATTCAAATTCAAATGGCCTATTTCCATTGAGAAGGTTTTTCTAGTTTATTAATTTATATATTACAGACTCATCGGTTCAGAACCCACCTAAAGCAGTAGATTCTAGGTGAAATAACCATAGAATTTTATGGCCTATGTTGAGTTTAGGGATTAATCTTCGAACTGATCATCAGTAGAATTCAAATTCAAATGCCCAGTGAGCAGAGAAATATTTCCTAGTTTATTAAATTTTATATTATAGTATCGCTGGTTCGGAGCTCACCTAAAACAGTAGAAAAAAAGAAAAGAAGAGATGTTTCTATATTCTCCATTGTTAGTAATCTTTACAGTTCGACAAAATGGTCTATCGTCCGTTAATACGAAAAATCATGTTAAAATTTGGTTGCCCAGTATGGTACGCCACAATGGAATGCATATTCCATCATAATTAACAAGGCGCGAATTTAAAATAATGGCCACAAATGACGATTCATCAAAAGTAATTGCTCTTCGCTTATAAGCTCTGACTCGCCCGCGATATTGATAAGATCAGTGCCTATCTTCGCGATAATTCGTCCAATTTTTTTTTTATTTAATCCTTCACTTTTAATTGATCTGTTTTTATTTCGTAACACTTAATACGCGCAGCTTTCGAGATATTTTTTTCATACGAGACGTACTTCCTTTATGATTTTAAATGTCAGTATGAAGTATTTTATTCAGTATTTTGAATAAAAAATATGATAATTCTCGGCGGTCAGATTTGCAATGTCAACACGACTGACCTTTCCTCTTGAGAAATTTCGTATATCATTTCGACGAAAAAGAAAAATCGAAAGTTCAACCTTGCCCTCGGCAAACACGTCACGCAGAAATAGTTCAAACACCATATACCGTACTCCGGAAGTTTCGTGCAAACGAACAGATTAGCATAGTGCTATGTTTCATGGTACACGTCATCGTCTTCGCTGATATTTCCAATTATTCCCCTTTCATCGATGCAAATTTCAATTCTTCCTTATCGTAATATCATCACTTGAAAATTTTATATCTTTATAACAAAATTACCTAAATTCATGCTGAATTACTGCAATCTTCCCACAAAAATTCCAATTAAATTGAAAATATTTCCTACTGTAGGATATTGATTTTTATTGAATTGAAATTTTTCAAAGTTAATTCAAACGTTATGGAAATAAAAGCACACGTATTTTATTTCTGACTAGGCGGCAAAGCTGTTCTAGCTGCGCACTATCCTGCACGAGAATTATACCTATTTGAGTCGTTACACATTCATTGTATAATTTCTAACGGCTCTATCATTCCATTTTATATTGTTATAATCTTATAACGACCGTAACTTAATGATCCAATGAGGAAATACCTTCACTTTCGTCCATTTATCGAAATAATCACCACACATTCTTTTTATGAGCATTATTTTCCCTCAACCTTGAGAGTAATTCTTTTGCAGCTTACAGGCGATTTTATTAATCTAGACAATTCATAACGTGATAGTAAATTACCGTTTAACACTAGGAGCTCAAATCATGAAGGTAGGTCATGTAATGGAGCGGTACCAAAATAAATACACTTGTCATTTTTGCATACACTGCCACATAACGAGTTATCGTGGAAGAAAATAAACAATTATCAACAAAATTAACATAATAACAATAAATAACTCAGTAAATAGTTAAATTACAAGGTACAAAAGGGACAAAAATTAATGAAATTAAAAAATTATTCTTTCATTAAAGTCTGCCTGCACCAAATTCGTTTTTATTGTAATATATTAAATAAGAAAAATATTAGAAAGGAATAAGAAATGAATTAATGCTCCAAAGTTGCAGATGCTAAAACGAGAGAAACGAAAGGAGTTATCGTACGAAATTTATTTCAACGACCATATTTCTTCGGTGTATCTCAACGTGCTATACGACATCGTGCTAACCTTGCCTGAAGTGTATCTCTCTGTGTCACAAAAGATCGATTGTAACCACAAAATGTATTATTCATTCGTGTAATTATTCCGGCGCATAACTTATGGCTGATATAACAGTCTTGAAATTTATATCCACGATATGGGATGCACGTTGCATGATACTTTCTCCAGCTGACGTTCAATTTCGCTCCATGGCGAACACCTTAAAGAATAAGGCGAGCGTTATTGTACTCGACCCTATTACCCTTCGTAAATCGATATCTCGTACAGCTTCTTCGATAAGAGTTTACGTTTAAAGAGTTGAGTTCGAGGCACCATCAATTTTTAGTTGCCGAAAGCTTAGCGAGAATGATAATGTCTTTCTCCTTCGAATATGAAATCTTGGAGGATTTACCCCTTTTTTTGGTTTATTAGTTATTTATTAGTAGTTATTTATCGATTGTCATGGTTCAAGAGGAAAATGATGAATGATAGTTGAGGTTTAAGATCTACCCGAGTCGAAAAGTCCAGCTTAAAAAGAAACTTCAAATCCTAGATTCTTTTGATTTCTCATTTGCCGCTTAATTATGTATACTATTTTGAACCTGAAAATCCTCAACTAGTGTGTTTACGCGCCTCAAAGTCCTGTAAATATGATTTTTAGGAGTTATGTGGACAGATCAGGTAAAAATTTTATTCCAATTTAATCTGACATCCCTTAAAAATATTTCAGAAGTTCCAAGTCTGTCGACTCATATTCTAAAAATAGGGCTTTCAGGAGCAAGCAGGAATTAAATTATCATTTTATTCCATATAAATTGTAAAGCTCCTAAAATCAAATTAATTTTTAGGATATTGAGAATTTTTTTGGATCTAGATCATTCCACTCCAATTCCAATCCAATTCTAAAACTCCTCATTATAGAATGTATGGCATAATATTGGGCTTAGATTAATTTTAGAATATATTAATTCTATAATAAGAATACTGAGGGTTAATTTGGGCTGTATGAAGCCTAAATTGATCCTAAACTAGGAAAAACTGGCAAAAATGAACAAGTTTAGGGCGATTGTGGAATTAAAATTTGCATTCTTTTATATGTAACATATTTTTCTATATTCAGCCTAAATATCTTAAGTTATTTGGTAATTTAGGAGGATTTTGGGCTGAAATTTTCGACTCGGGTACACTGCAGCTCAAAAGTATGTGGACACTTCCTTAACTCTCACAACTACCTGAAGAAAGTTTCGATATCTTTGGCAAAATTGATTATCTCGTAGTCATTTCTGTTTGTACAGTATTGGAGAACATATTTTAATAATAATTTATTAAATATCTCACCGATAATGATAACAGATAAATATATCTTTTTTTTCGTCTACATATCCACCACGTGTTTTTATGACCGCGTTTACTAATCGTGGCATCCTGGCTATTAATCGTTTAATTATTACGCTGCCAATCATGTTTATAGATGTTTATGTTACTCTGGAGAAGGCAAGAAACCTCACTTAAGCAATGCCGTCCCTGGAGACTGCTAGAGAAAAACCTCTACGCATGCAGTGCAATATAATGCAGTTTTCCTCCCACCGGATCGATTTCTTCATTTAAAAGAATTCAATAACAATATTCGTAATTTAGTACTATTGGAATACATTACATACATATTCGTAATAGAATTTACTACCAAAAATTGATTAAGAACAAAAATATACTTTATCTGTCAGAAATTTCATAAAAGTGGTAAGTGTCCATATACTTTTGAGCGGCAGTGTATGTGCGCTGACCTATGAGACTACTGTTCTAATCTAATGGTTAGTATTGAAGTACTTGTTTGCGTCGATGTATGCTGAAAAGACTACTTCGCGTTGAGAGGTCATCGCCACTATATTTATACTTCGACTGGGCATCGAATAGTCTTTAAAAAGAAGGGTGATAGATGCCAGGCGAAGGCTTCATGTATCGCTTTGCATACCAAAGGAACGTATCGATGGTTCGGTTTAGTTATACCTGCAGAATAAGCCACGATCCATAAGCTTAAAACATTGGACGACGGCCAATGACCCAACGTTATATATGCTCCCTGATGTTAAGGACTAAAAAGAGACTTTAAAATCAAATTTTCTCTATCACAAATTCTCCTGTGTTACCTCTGCCTGAGTTTTCTATGGTGGGCTATGGTGGGTAAGGAGATAAAGGCTAGGACATACGATCAGTAGGATTAATTTAAACCCTTATTTATCGCGTCTGAGAAATTTTTTCTATGCTGATGCTATGATAGCTAAAGGTTCTGATTCACAGTCAATTGACTTAAGTGCAAATCGTCCTCCGTCGCTTCTAGAAAGTTGTTCTACACAATATCATAGCCTGGATTGTTTAGAACACTATCAGTAGGTCTTAAGCAAACTATCAGTGTAACGGTTACAGTAGAAAATAATTTTTTCACAAATCTGCTATCAACAAACGTGTCCAAGTCAAAGGGCTCCTACTCACAATCAATGGACCCAAGTTTAAATCGTCCTCAGTCACTTCTAGGAACTTGTTCTACACAATATTATAGCCTGGATTGTTCAGAACACTATCGGTAGGTCTTAGGCAAACTATCACCACAGCAGTTACAGTCAAAAAAACAATTTTTCCACGCATCCCCTATCAGCAAGTATGTCCAAATCAAGTCTCCAATTCATAATCACTTGAGTCAAGTTCAAATCGTCCTCAGTCACTTCTAGGACCTTGTCCCGCACAATATCCTACCCCGGATTGTTCAGAACATATCATCAGACTCTATAGAAATTACAACGATATCAGTTCCACTAAAAAATCCAATTTTTCTCCGTATCCGCTATCATCAAGCGTGTCCAAATCAAACGTCCGACACGCGTCCACGCAGCACATTGAGGGTGGCACATGCGAGCGAAGAGGGCGCATGGTGCATCGGCCCTCGTGGTCGAAGATCGCGGAAATCTGACCTTGCCCAAAGGCTGCTGCACGTTCTCGTAGTAGAGGTTCCGCGTCGTCCGGAACGGGCCACGTTTCGATCAATATACCGTGCTGCCCCTACGTTCAGAACGCCTGCGCGTCCATCGGAGCCGTAGGGTAGGCCGATCCGGGACCCAAGAGTTCCAAGCGCACACGACGACGACGTCAGTTACCGTAGCCGGCACACAGTCAATCGTCCTCGAGGCATCGTCCGTAATTCGTCGACTTGACGTACACTTCTCGCGCAACCTACTCTAGAAAAACCGACTCTTTAAGAGTATCAAGAGATTCTAACGTATTCTCTTTCTTCGTTTCAAATTCTTCTCACCTTCTGTCGAAGAATTTCGAGAAGGACGTGTAAAAAGGGGGTTACACGGCTTGACCGCAAGACGAGCAGCAGCAGCACCACCAGAACCAACAGCAGAACAGCTACGGTCGCAAATCACGACTTATGCGTCTGTACCGAGCAGGTAAAAAAAGATTATCAGCCGGTGCACGTTGCGTTTAGGTTATCTTCATCTTTGATCCTCGACAGAATCGTTCCTAACGATCGTTTCGAATTGTTCCCTGCCCTCGTGTTTCTGAATGACCATTCTAAAGATCATGATTTCTGGAAGTAATTTCGTTGATAAGATCGGTTGGTTTTAAGGGTTTGAAGCTATTTTGTGAAGAGAATTCGTGACACGTTGGGTCGGTTACGAATTTATGGTTCGTCTTGGTGTAACTCGTGCAATATGCCGGGTTTTTTTGGAAAGTGATGATGAAACGGGTGAAATATGGGTATCGTTGCTTTGTCATCTCCATTTTTCTCTCCCTTTTTTTTCACTCCCAATAAGCCGTATAGGTATGGTAACGTGCATTGACGTGGCCTCTTTACGCAGTGTAATGTGGAACAAACGCGATCACATGCATCGCCGCTGATTGTCGAACTTAAAGTGTAAAACGATCAAGTACACGGTGTTTCTAATCTCTTCGAAAATCTGATAACTATAATTTAGAGATTTGTGCATTAGTAGAATTCTAACTGTGCTCCGTATGCTATTAAGGTTAGAAATGGGTGTAACTTTTACATAATTTCCATTTCTTACGATCCATCTGCTTGCTTCTATCGTTCACTGTTCAACAGAAGTCTTACAGTTCTCCAATTGTTTCATTAAATTTCTCATTCCCCTTTTTTCTTTACACCTTGCGCCTTTAACTGCTACGATCATTTCAGCCAAAATCTACATTTTTAGGTGATTTCTGAATCACCGAAACTATTATATTTTATCTCCATATCCACCATAAACCCCACCATAAATTACTTAGACCAGAGATAGTGAAATAAGCCCTATTCAGTACCTTCGTTTCGCAATCCGAGAAAATTCCAGCAAATAGCACGTTAAATCTGAAAATGCATATCAGCAAAGCTCTATCCCTTCCACTTTAACACTAAAACTACCGGCATTAAATTTATTATATTTAACACTAGAACTACCGGCCTCAAATCTAACATATTTTAAGAAATTAAATAAGTACTTTGAAAAAGGAGGAATCAAGCGGCGGAAAATTTGATTGATTGGGTGATTTATGTTTATTGATATAAACGTAGAATATTTATCCTATGAATCTTATGTAAACTTGGAGAATTTTTTGAAAAAATTGTGTACCAGTCATTTTGACTGGTTTGGTAGTTCTAGTGTTAAATATGATAAATAAATACTCTGAAAAAAGCAGGATTAAGAAGTAGAAAAGATGATCGATTCGATAGTTTATGTTTTGTAGGATGGACATGGAATATCCATTCTACGACTGTAGAATAAACTTTTGGGAAAAATTAACACTTTGCCTTACGATTTCTTTTGTGACTCAACGCTCAATAATTTAGAATTAATTATTAGAATAGTAATCTATCACTGATTTCCGATATTCCGGTAAAACTTAACGCAATATTTCTGGCATAGAACTAATTACAACTTCTTCCGATCTACTGATATTTTCAATTTAACAGCTTTTGATAGACTTCAAAATTTTTTATTCCAATTACGGCGTCACGTATGCCACACGTCGTTGTAAGGTAAAGGGTTAAGAATCAATTATTTTCACTTGCTTGGTAGTTCTAATGTTAACCAATCAAACTCGCATTCCTTTGAAATTCCTTCCACAGAAGTTGTTTCTGTCGTACAATACCGGTGACACGTTTCTCGAAACTTCTCCAGCAACTGTTGTCTTTCGATAGGATCGATCGAACACGGAAGAAGATTTATAGAAACCGGTGAAGGTAGTACACGAGACGGCAATAGTTTTATCGCGTTTCCATCGTAGATGGCTCGTTTCAACCGACGATAAGTCGGAAGTAATAAATAATTGAAGGGATTCAACGTCAAGAGAGCGAATAAACGTTGTCTCTTCGAGCAACACTTCGTGAGGGTGAAGTACTCGTTGTTCTTTCTTCACACGTGTACCGTAGGTGCACATCGGTAGACTTCTATTAAACGTTCACATCGAATGGTAAACTTCACGATTGTTTGCTTGCGATAAAGAACGTATCTTCCGGCCGTTGCACTCTGCAATCGATTGCTCATCAAACAAATAGGAACTACGATATAACACGTGCAAAAACTTTTTAGTGGAACGATGTCAGCTTGGCTAGGAAAAACAGAAATTTTCTGTGCAAATTCGTTGGATTTATTTCCATGTATGTTTGAGTTAAAGTGCTTGAATATTTGAAGAAAAGTTTTAACGTTTTCAATGTTACTATTGACATTTGTACTAGTCAGGGAAGTGTTGCATTTTCAAGTTAGTTAGTAATTTATATTTTTTGCGTGAACGAGTATTTGAACCTTTTCAATCGTAGTAATGTACAGGGTACTATTTACGGAATAGTGAAGCTTTTAAGACGGTATGCACTTCAGTTAATAAGTATACAGTTCGCACTTCCTGAGTGAAGTACTAATTTAAGAACTGTGGTGTAATGTGAACAGTACCAGTAAAAAGGTTGAAATTTGCATTAAGTCAGTAGATTCATATTTTACTGTTACTGGTTGAAGTAGTAATTTCTAGGTGTGTCATAATTCTTAAATTAGTACGCACTTCATTTAATAAGTATACAATTCGCACTTCCTCGGTGAAGTTCTAATTTAAGAGTTGTGGTGTAACATGAGCAGTACCAGTGAAAAGGTTCAAATTTGCATTATCTGAGTAGACAGATATTTTACACTTACTGATTGAAGTATAAACTAATTTCTAGGTGTATCACAATTCTTAAATTAGTACGCACTTCATTTAATAACTATATACTTTGCACTTCCTGAGTGGAGTACTAATTTAAGAACTGTGGTGTAATGTGAGCAGTACCAGTAAAAAGGTTGAAATTTGCATTAAGACAGTAGATTCATATTTTACAGTTACTGGTTGAACTACTAAGTTCTAGGTGTGTCACAATTCTTAAATTAGTACGTACTTCATTTAATAAGTATACAATTCGCACTTCCTCACTGAAATTCTAATTTAAGAGTTGTGGTGTAACATGAGCAGTACCAGTGAAAAGGTTCAAATTTGCATTATCTGAGTAGACAAATATTTTACATTAACTGATTGAAGTACTCATTTCTGGGTGTGTCACAATTCTTAAATTAGTCCGCACTTCATTTAATAACTATATAATTTGCACTTCCTGAGTAGAGTACTAATGTAAGAGTTGTGGTGTAACATGAGTAGTACCAATGCAGAGATTGAAATTTTCATTAAAACTCAGTTAGTATATACATTACACTTCCTAAGTGAAGTACTAATTTAAAGATTATACTATTCCGTGATTAGTACCGCGTATAGTATTAGCACCAACGAAGAGGCTAAAATTTTCGTTTACTCAAGAAATGTGAAGGATGTACTAATTAAAAATTCTACTATTCACGCAGCAGTACCGTGTAGAATAAAAGGAGCAGGGGATATGTTAAAACTTTCGTTTAAAAATTCAAAACTGGCAGCTTTTCCCGTCTCATTGTGGTGCATTTACTTTGTGATTTATTAAGATCCGTCACGCGGGTTTGGACATATGCGCACACGCGAATATAATTGTTTTATCAGATGTCGCGTTAAACGGAGATATGCGATTTAAGATATCCAGATGGGAAATATTTGTACGGTAAATTCTTGCAAAGAATGAACATCGATAGAAAGAACACTCCTCGTATTCATTGTTTTATCGTTAATCGAATGCCGACGTCGGAATATTGAAAATTTCATTATCTATATTCAAATTGATATTTAACAGTGTCTGTATGAAAATTATTGTTTACGTTATTATTAGGTTGTCAAGAATGAAACTTGTAGTAAATAGGCAAACTTTGCCTATTTTTCGACAAATTTCATACTTGACGACCTGATATATTACATTTATGTTAGTTAATTAAATATACAAATTAAAAAAATACCACGATGCTTTTCCTTTTTTTCTTTTTTTCACCGCAAAAACACACTTTTCATCGTTTTAGTTATTTTCGTTTGAATGATAGAATTATATATTTATTTTCATTGATGCAGTCCGCGTATTTATCTTATTGTCTTTTGGTCTGGAAGGAGATTACGGTTTTACCCATGGATAATAGGATTTTGATCGACCTTTCGCGTACAATGTAACCCCGCCCAGGTCGATAAAATCCGTACGGATACGTAGAACTATTTACTTACATCGAATAACAGGAACGATCGTTCAATTAATTAGTACGATAAGTGCTTGATCAAAGATGCCGATGAATGCTTCGATCAAAGCACGTGCTTTTACGCCGACATATGTTATATGCTTTGCTTTCAATTTTACTGATCGTTGCAGGTGCAGTTGACTTCCACTTTTTTTTGTTTGATTCTTTCTTATCTTTTCAATATGATTTATTTAATTAATGAGAAAATTACAGTTATAAAATCTCAATTACTAACACTAGAACTACCGGCGTTAAATCTATTATATTTTAACATATTGAATACGTAGTTTGAAAAAAGGAGGATGAAGAGGTGAAAAAGATGATTGATTCTGTAATTTATATTTTATAAGATCGACGTAGAATTTCTGTTAATTTGACTGCCCTCTAAACTTTGAGAAATTTTGAAAAAGGGGAATCAAGAGATGGAAAGAATGGCCGATTCGATAATCTGTATTTTATGAGATCAACGTAAAATTTCTGCTCTATGACTGTCTTATAAACTTTGAGAAATTTTGGCAAAAAAGAAATCAAGAGATAAAAAAGATGGCCGATTTTGTAATTTGTATTTTATAAGATCAACGTAGAATGTCTGTTAATTTGACTGCCCTCTAAACTTTGAGAAATTTTGAAAAAGGGGAATCAAGAGATGGAAAGAATGGCCGATTCGGTAATCTGTATTTTATGAGAACAACGTAGAATTTCTGCTCTATGACTGTCCTATAAACTTTGAGGAATTTTGGAAAAAGAGAAATCAAAAGGTGGAAAGAATGATCGATTCCATAATCTGCATTTTATATGACAACGTACAATATCTCCTCTATGACTGTCTTATAAACTTGGAGGAATTTTGGAAAAAGAGAAATCAAGAGGTGGAAAGAATGATCGATTCGATAATCTACGTTTTATATGACAACGTGCAATATCTCCTCTATGACTGTCTTATAAACTTTGAGAAATTTTGGAAAGAATTGGGAACAAGACAATTTGACTTGCACGGTAGTTCTAATGTTAATTGATACCTTTCACCTTTTAATTTATTTTTTTTTCCAAATTACTTATTCAGTATATTTAAATACAATCGATATAACGCTGGCAGTTTTAGTGTTAAAGAACTGCAGCTTAGATTAATTAATTGTAAATCTAATCCTCCATTGGACACCTGGAAGTCGATATTAGTTGATTTCTTGAACAAAAACAACTTTATCAATCGACATCTCCGAATTTAATTCCCAATCAATTATTCTTATCGATTAGTGGCTCACTGCCTGACAAACGAGAGTATCATCCATTATTGATTCACAAGGACTACCGGATTATTTGTCGTTTACACAATTCTTTGTTAATTGGGCTTGCAGGATTATCGTGGCAGTTTCGTGACGTCAAAATGTATTTACAAACGACACAGTACACACCGTTGCAGCCAGCATCAAAAGATTTAGTGGCGTTAGTACCACTTTTTTTGTTTGCTCTTTCCATTCAACGAACGTAACCGGAAGTGCGTCCGTGGTATCGCGAAATCTCTGTTGACTTCGCTGGGAATTACCGTGTTTAAGTTGCAAATAATACAAAGCTGCAATTGTTTCTTATTGCCTTCCGTTCGGAGTTTTTTTTGCACATTTTTCCTTGGAGAATTTAAAATTATTTCTATGCCACAAGAAGTAAGGTACACGAGAATTAAAATCAAAACTATTGACATTGTATCTACTAAAATTTCAATATATTTAATGACTACTTTAGAAAAAAAGAAATAAAGAGGCGAAAAAGTTGATGAATTAACTAATTTAAGTTTTATAAGAGAGAAGTGAAATATTTACCTTCACGACTACTCTATTAACTTAGATAATTTAAAAAAAACTTGGTACCGGTCTTTTGACCGGATTGGTAGGTTTAGTGTTAAAAAATTGAGCGTTTAAATTACAGGAGAAATCGGATTACGTAGGATATTTACTTTGCATATTACCAGTTTACGAGTTATTCATTTCAATATTGATTTACGTATTTAATTCAATTTCTTTAATTAAATTCAATTATAATACGTGCAATCAGTTCGAGCAAACTGTTATTTGTATTATGCACCTATTACCAATATCCGTATTGTCGGATATCCGTCTCATCTGATGCGGATATCCGTTCGATGTTGTAATAAGATTATTTTGATTAATTGGTAGCATGCTAGTCCATAGAGCGAGATAATGTACATGAATTTATACGTAAGTCCCTTATAGGTTCGTGAGATAAGAATACTTATATTTATATCCTGATCCCCGATATTTTTATCTTACTCGTAATTTGATATCTTTTAATCTGAACACCCATAACTTTATTAATTTGTGTGCTTCCAAAAATACCATATTTTGGATGACCACAATTTACGAATTAATAAGCTGAATTTATCATCCTCAATCGTCATTAATCCCCATGAAATTCAACGTATTAATCGTCTATCAGCTCTTGTGACTTTGATAGAAAAGACACCCTTAACACTAGAACTATCAACTATCAATTTAATATACTGAAAAATTTTAGATAAATACTTCAGAGGAAAGAGAATAAAATGTGCAAGAAACTAAACTGATTTAATCTCTCACAATTGGCAGGGTAGCTATAGAAAATTAAACGTGATAAATTCTTTAAAATTTTAGAAACATTTTAAAAATATCCACTACAAGTCATTTTAACCCCTTGGTAGATCTAGTATTAAGTTTCAACTCTCCAAAGTGAATTTCTACTTTTGAGTAAAATCCATTATCTACAATTGTATTTTTACCACTTTCCAATATGGTATCCTGCAATAGATCTTCAGTTTGGCACGAAGAATTCAAAATGCAAAGGGTGAAATCGATTTCAACGTATGTACATAATCCATACGATTCTAATTTCACATTTAAAAAAATGATTTGTTTCATGTATACACATACCGTCATTTGTTACGTTTTCGTTTGTTCTATTATGGGACAATGACGTTCAGTATGAATCTTCGTGGTATCGTTTCCGCTTCTCTGTTCCTACGACTTCAAGAATTTTCCGCGTAGAACCGCCCCCGTGCGATTTCCGCTATCATGATCCTAGTATGGTCGTTGCTACCTAAGAATCGCTTAGACGATCGTTAATAGCCCGGATAAATGAAATGTTAACTGAACAATTCACGCACGTAACAATATTTTGGCAAAATTCAAAAAGAATCAGTAACTCCAACGAGGCAAGCTGTAAGCAGATGATACAGCCTTGATCTTATTATGTACGAAAGCTTTTGTAAAAAACGCCTCGAAGGGTCCGTTCTGCGAAAACTTTTAGCAGGTCACCATTCAATTCAGCTGCATTAAGCAAGATCGTTTGGTTGACCTCAAATCGTCATAATCTTATGCGAATGGAAAAAGTCCGATAAAGTATTCTGCTCTCTTATCACGGGATATAAACAGACTCTGATATTTTCGACGTATTTCTGCGTTTCCCATACTGAGATGATCAGTGTAACAAAATATAGGTTGGTGTATGGAGTATCGTTGATTTTTCAGTTGTAATTTAAATTAACAACATAAAATTGATACTTTCTTTTTAAAGATAGAATTTAGGAATGTTGAAATTATCATAGATATTGTCTAACGTTTAGTAATAATTGTAATGAAATGACTCAATTAATTGTATAATTAAATAGCTAGAGGAACAGATGATTAATGTTGTTTTTCTTATTTCAGAAACATCCAGGATATCATCCAGAGGGAAAGGATCGGTGTACAGCAAAGGCGGCGGTAGTAGGACATTGTCCAGACGAATCATAAACGGCAGCATCATCTCCTCTGCTCGGCATAATCGTTTCCTACGAGCAACCTGTGAATTAACAACACCAACCTGGTACCCAGGCTTTCTTAAGGGCACGAGCAACGGACAGGCAGCGTGTATGATCATTGAAGACTACCCCCCTCTGCCCACCAAACCGAGGCAATATCTGCATCAAGATACTACCCAACGATTTCTAAACCATCTGGTCCTGCCTAAACACAGGACCTCAAAATTTTCCAGGTTAGCAGTTCACTGGAAAAAATGCATTAAAAAATAGTACTCTATATACTATTCATTTAGTTGAATTCTAAATCAACCAAGCTAATAGATTATCCATGATAAATCATCCAGGGTGATATACATATTGCATGTTGACTCAAGCTGATTTAGAATTCAAATCTTTAAGTTCATAACCATTATAGATTCCTATTTGGAAGTTTTTATTCGAAAAAGTAATAGTTGAATATTGATTTCAGTAATAGGCATCGGAAGCTACAGCCGTTCAGAGAAACGTGACTGACGTCAGCGGGTAGTGCGGCATACCTTACCGCGGACAACGAAAATCACCCTGACTCGACACGTTACGAGCTACCATCGGGTAGCTATCATTGCCTGGCAACGTCGCTGCTCAGCAATCAAACTGTCGCTGGGAAACGTGGGAAGTAGATCTAGAAGGACGAGGACGAAGACGTTACCTACCTGAAACTATTGAAAACAGGAACAGAGAGAGATAGAGAGTCAAAGAACGAGCAATTAAAAGTGATACCGCTCACGCGTCATACTCTCATCACGATAAAATACCAACGCAGTCACAACGACGTCTCGTCAGAAGTTGCTATCTATCGGGGGAGACATTAAGAGTCTTAAGAGGAGCAAAAGGCGGAAACATCTATCACCATGGGGAGTGTCAACGTTAACCGCACCGTCAGCGATGCATTTTACCGTTATAAAATGCCCCGGATTCAAGCTAAAGTCGAGGGCAAAGGTAACGGGATAAAGACCGTGATTGTCAACATGGTCGACGTTGCCAAAGCCATTGGTCG
The DNA here is from genome assembly GCA_910591515.1 of Cerceris rybyensis. NCBI lineage: Eukaryota > Metazoa > Arthropoda > Insecta > Hymenoptera > Crabronidae > Cerceris > Cerceris rybyensis. Next base: position 26,113,585 of record OU342791.1, on the reverse strand, counting down.
ACCTGCCACTTATCCGACCAAGTACTTTGGTTGTGAACTCGGGGCGCAAACTCAATTCGATTTCAAAAATGAAAGATTTATCGTGAATGGTTCACACGATGCTACAAAATTACAGGATCTACTCGATGGATTTATCCGAAAATACGTTTTGTGTCCTGCATGCGATAATCCTGAGACCGAGCTGATGGTCAGCGCGAAAAAAGGGACTATCTCTCAAGGATGCAAAGCGTGTGGTTATCATGGCTTGTTAGAGAGTAATCATAAATTGAACACTTACATCTTGAAAAATCCACCAAGTTTAAATCCGGCAGTTCAAGGCAGCTCGCTTACCGAAGGAAAACGTGGGAAACGTTCGAAACGTGCAAACGGTGATGCAACCGTTACTACTACCGCTGCTACCATTAATACTTCTGCTACTGCTAATGGTGATCGATCTGGTTCTCCTGAAAATGATACCAGCACCACTGACGTCGTGGTTGAAGCTCCTGTAAAGATAGCTGACGACAATGGCGATGATGATAATTGGGCAGTCGATGTATCGGAAGAAGCCGTTCGTGCCCGTTTGCAAGACTTAACGGACGGGGCAAAAGGGATGACCATCAGCGATGATCTCGATAAGACTGAAAAAGAGAGAATGGACATATTTTATAAATTAGTAAAATGTCGTCGCGATGCCGGACAGTTGGATAACCATAAGGAGCTAGTGGCAGAGGCTGAGCGTCTGGAGATTAGGACGAAAGCGCCGTTGATTCTGGCTGAATTACTATTCAATCAAGCAATTGCTGCTCAAGCCAAAAAGTATCGAGTACTTCTGCTTCGTTTTACTCATGATGACATCAAGGCACAGAAGTATTTAATTCGAGGTATAGAGCAAGTGATAGCTCTGCACAAAGAAGCTCTGATGCCAAAAGTACCTGGTATTTTGAAGGTAAGACGTAATGTTTTCTATGGTATACTTTTGCTCGTATGATTATGTAATTCTGACGTGACAATCATTGTTTTCCAGCTCTTTTATGATGCTGATATTCTGGAAGAAAAAGCTTTGTTCGAGTGGTCGAACAAGGTTGGCAAAACATACGTATCGAAAGAATTATCTCAAGAAATTCATGATAAAGCAGCACCGTTTCTGACTTGGTTGAAAGAAGCAGAGGAAGAGGAATCTGAATCCGAAGAGGAGGATGATGACTTGGAGGTAAATTTGTTGAATGCAGTCGAGAATGATGAATGGCTTGAATGAAGTTGATGCGAAGCTGATATAATGAAGAACTTGATATCCTTATATGAAATTTAATTGATTTCAAATTTCTTGCAGATCGAGTATGATGACAGAGCAAAACAGTCACTTAAACAACAACCAGCCCCTGTGCAGAAGCCTGTAGCAAATGATTCCGAAGAAGATGATTTTGATATTGATGCCATTTAAAGATGAAATATGCTCAGCAAATCGGACTTAAAAGACGAAAAGAATCCAGAAAAGTATGTCCGATGAAAATAATGACTAATCATCATTTTCTCACACGATACAATGAGTCGCAATGCAATCTCTGGATTATATGTAGAATTTTGTTACTTTAGGCCAAGGAGCGATTATAATGTCATTACATTATGAAAATTTTAACTGTTCCCAAGTTTAGCAACATTTATCTCTACCGTAATACTTTTTAATTGTTTTCAATATGGCAATTAACGAATTATCTATATCATTATTCCTAATTATTACTGAAAAAAGGTTTTTAAGGCAACGATGCTTGTATATCTTGATACGCGTCTTTTTTAGGGGAAAAAAGAAAGAAAGATATTAAATAGTTCGCCGTTATTGGAATGTTGGCCTGCTAAAAGCGTTCTCTATTGTATCTATTTACTATTCAAATAATTATTCAAATAAATATGGTTTATCGCAATGATATTCATGGTGTTGTTACTCTTTATTCTTACCCATGAAACTATCTAAGAAATCGTCTTATTATTATTCCACAGAGTACTATTATTATTAATTTTTTCATTGTTTTAATAACTGTTCTAATATGATAGTCCGCCTTGTTGTTAATTTTTTTAACTCTATCAGCTAAATTAGAGTTTCCCATTTAAAGCGAGGTACACTAGTTCTCCAAAGAGAATTCAAATTTTCTTTTAACAATGTTGGTTACACTGTTCCGTTTACGCTGCTTTGTAAACGTAACTTAAAAATGGAATGTCGCTCAGTGGAAACTACCTTATTTCTACCAATTCCGGTACCTGGCGCTGCAATCGAATAGAGTCGCTCCAGTCGAGTTTTTACGATCGGCTGATGGCCTTCCTACATTTTTGAGATTTCCCCTCTATTTATCCGCCTCGGGGAATATATTTCTAGTTCGTGCACAATTTAGTGAACATCGACGATATTACGAAGGTGATACCTCCCCACAGTGCTAATTTTCGTTAGTTCTGAAACGTGAAATATGTGATTGTTGTTCTCTTATTAAGTTCCACAGCCCTCGCCATCTTAGTCTGTCATCGCTCTATGAACCGTGTCGTTACAACATTTTCATGATTCTTTCCGCATGTATTATTACGCTGCTCGTGTCAAATTATTAGTGTGATCTTCACGATCGTCTTTTTGCGTGTTAAAAATCGCTTTACGATATATCTTGATCTGTGATTAACGACCGTAATTTATCTTTTTTTTCGACGGTACCTCGTAGCAGTGTATTGTACCTCGGTTAACGCGGAACGCAGTAATTACTATACACGGTATTCTGAAATCGTGAACGTTTCATTATTTCAGAAGAATTCTTTTCAAGTTTTCATTTTCATTTGAACATCGAGGAATAAGGAACCTTCTATAGTAAAGTGTGATGGTACACTGAAGATAAAGGGATTCCTGCATGGACCGTTCACAAGAGTAAGTCCAACAGTATTGTTTTTAGAATAGCTTTTCCAGAAATATTTCAACAATGTAGAGAAATTGATTCGGTAAACTTCGCATTGCCACGCCTTCAGTGGGCAGTTTTAACCGGAAGTAAATCTTTTTAATATATTTCCACGAGCATCTGTAGAACCATGTCAGAAAATCACTGACCATGACGGTTCTTGCGATAATTATTATCGTATTTGGCTTTAAAACGGTGAAACCTACGGTCTCCTTTTCGTGTGTGACATTCGTTTTGAAATGTTTGATCGTAAAATCATGAATAAAAATCCATTACTATTACTATTTCAATCTATGATTTCATGCAAGTCAAGCGTACAACGAAGTATTAATTATACGGTATTACATAAATATGACATTAAGCAATCTAAAAGAAATCACGCTACCTTTTTCGGTATGCTTCTGAAATCTTTACGTTATCAAACTCGATACTGTAAATTGACAAACTTGACACGTAATTATAATGCAGCATTTGTAACATAATAAACGTATCGAATGAACATAAACGTGTAATAAACTGACAACACTTCGAATTGGATGTCCCGAAACAAACAAACGACGCGCATACGTTTCGGTACTAGTCTCTCGATAGATTTATTTGCTTACGATATCAGTTTCTCCAAACCAACGACCCCTGTTTAAGTACGTCTCATTGACAAGAAATAGTTTTATAAACTGTGGCAATGATCGTGTAGGAATGTAAGTCGAGATGAATATGCAACCGTCACGCGATACGAATCGTAATCAGCTTTTCGACCGACGGTACCTCTCACAAATATAGCTTCATTGTTTCACCCTGTCACACCATTTTCGGATAAAAAATGTATCACACCTGCCAAGACTGTCGTTGACCTCGTTTACAAGCGAATATACTTCCTCAACACTAGAACTACCTATTATATTTACCATATATTAGAAATATTACGACAAATGTTACTAATCCACCGATTATACTCACAATTGTCAATTATTATATATAATTACCACTAAAACCCAGATCAAACCCAGATATTTTTTTTCTCAGGAGGGGAAATGCGTTTACGCACCCCCTCGCGTACTCGGATTGTGTGAGTCGCCTGAAGTTAAGTTTCTGGGCCTAAACGAGATCTAACTCAGACCAAAATCCTAAGACGTAGTCCAGCAAGTTGTACAGGCCCTTGAGAAAACTCTCCTCTGAACCCTTTACAGGTTTTCCCTATAAGTGGCTCGGGTAACCCCGGGTTCGCCAAACCCGTACCTGTCCAGCGAACTGGACAGGCCCCTGAGGTACCTAAATTCACAATGGATTCGCTACCCCTTGGCTCAGGTAACCTAGAGTCCGACCTGACCAGCCAGCGGGCAGGTGCTTGAAGTACCTAACTCCTTTCTTGCGCAACCATTGTCGGTTTGCCGTCCTTTGTTTCGAGTAACCCTGGGTTCACTAGACCTGTGTCTGACCAGCGAGCTGGAGAAGCCCTTGAGGTATCTAACTCCTTTCTTATGGAATCACTATGGGTTCAGAGCTCTCGAGTTCGGATAACGTAAAGTCTGCCAAGACTATACCTGACCAGTGAGCTGGACTGGCGCTTCAGATACTTAACTCTTTCTTGTGGAATCACTATGGGTTCGAAGTTCTCGAGTTCGGGTAACTTAAAGTCTGCTAAGGCCGTACCTGACCAGCGAACTGAACCGGCCCTTGAAATACCTAACTCCTTCGTTATGGAATCACTATGGGTTGAGATTCCTCGAGTTTGGATAACGTAAAATCTGACAAAACCGTATCTGACCAGCGAACTGGACCGGCCCTTGAGATACTTTACTCCTTTCTTGTGGAATCACTATGGGTTCGAAGTCCTCGAGTACGGGTAACTTAAAGTCTGCTAAGGCCGTACCTGACCAGCGAGCTGGCCCGGCCCTTGAGATACCCAACTCCTTTTCTGCGGAACCATTATGGATTCGCCGTCCTCTGGTTCGCGCAACCTAGAGTTCGCCAAGGTCGTACCTAATCAGAAACTGCTCAGACTCCTGAAGTACCTAATTCCTTTCCTGTGGGACCACCATGGATTTGCCCTCCGCGGGCTTAGGTAACTCAAAGTCTGAAAAGGTTGTACCTGAGCTGCGAACTCAAATTGATCCCCGAAAGGAAGAAGTCAGATCTATCCCAGATTCGCCGGTTAACGTGATAATTATCCAAGAATTCATTATATTTTCCAAATTTAGTGGTGATTATCTATAATGGTTTGAATAAATGCTGAATAAGTACATTGGTTTTGTTATTAGTTTGGGAACAGTATTTTTAATTAATCATCCTTTCTGCCTTTTGATTCGTCATTTTCTATAGTTCTTAATTTCATATATATAAATATAAGAGATGTATTGCTGGTAGTTCTAGCGTTAACGAATCTTTTCTAAGTAATAAGTGACTTCTAATCAGTTTACATAGATACAAAGTTTTCTAACCGTACTTGCAATTACGGCTGGCTCGTATACATTCCATAATTAGAGAAAGTTGAAACGAACCGATGTTTCTCCTCGATCCGTCAAATTATTTATTTTCGCTCTCAGTGAAGATAATGGAATTTCTTTTCATATTATATATTACACCATTTGCAGTTATGTCTGTTATGTTTGATATCAACTTGCGGAATGCATTTATTCTTTCCTTTTCTTTTGCGAAATATTCCATTATGTTTCGGGGGAAATGAAACAGTTGGAACGAAATTCTTTTATATTTCGTATAATGTGTTTATCTTACTGCGGCAAACTGCGGCAATTCTCGTGAATAGAATTGTAAATAAAATCGATAACTCGCATAAACGTAATAGTTGAAAAATGGAAATGTAACTGTTCAGATATGATTATTTAAGTAGTAATTTATAATTTGTATACATTAATACTCAGACATTCTGATAAAATGGTGGACTTTGTTCGTTAAGTAATTGACTATTTAGAAATATCCAGAAAAGACCTTCATCGGCAAAGGGCTAAATGAAGCGAACTGAATTTTATTATCGTAATATTATGAGAAAGAAAAATGATAGGTACTGGGAATTTACGCATCGTTGAAATTTTGTCGTTCGATATAACGCATAAGAGATTTTTGCACAACCGTATCTAATTGCAATCGTCATTCTGGTATAGTAATGAGTGCCGCTGCGCTCTCTTTGCCGAGAAATTCGACGAATTAAATTTGAGAAAGCAATTCTATGTGGTGCCTACACTGCACGTATACTTTACGAATGAGCGCACATGGCATATTACTTCCAATGTTCTGTCGTCATGCCATGAGTCATCGGATACCACTCACCATATCCTTTTAGTCGAAGATTACGAAGTCTATGTGCATTTTTCCTTACAAGACATTCCACAAATTATAATCAATTATCACGGGAACATCATAAAACTCATGATTAAATTAAGTCAAACTCATGATTACTTATTTATATATATAACGATCACAATAAAAACAATAGAAAGCAAAAGACTAGTGTTGCGTAAGGGCTGAAGAACTTTCAAGTACTCAATTTTTTATCTGTACTACGTAAATATCTATTTCACATTTAATTAACGCTAGAAATACCCCTATTACATCTCTTACATTTAAATACGCCGAACAAATACTTTGAACAAGAGAAATCAATAGATGAAAAAGACGATGAATTAGGTACTTCAGATTTAACAAGGTACGAGTGGAGTATTTACTGCATCACTTCCCTTTTAATTTGGAGAACTTAAAACACAAAGAACCGATCCTTACAACCCTCTTGATAATTTGAGCATTAAAAACAAACTGTTCTACTCATAATTGCCCTACGATCGTACTATTTACGTTGCCGCTACCTATTTCTCATTCCATTACCACTAAAACTATCACCGTTACAGCTACTACATCTAAATATACCGAATAAGTACTTTGAAAAAAGGAAATCGAAATAAACGAATTAGTTCCTTGAAATTTTATAAGATACAAGTGGAATATTTACTACTCTATCAATTTGGGGAACTTAAAACACAATCGACTCTTACAACCCTCTCGGTAATTTGAGCATTAAAAATGAAGTACTTATAATTGTCTCACGCACGTATTTCACATTGATAAAATTGCTGGATACGGTTGATTTACATCGCGCTACTTGTTAGGCTAGGGAAAGTGAATTAGACTTAAGTGTCACGCATGCAAGTGTCACCCTTTTAAGGACTTCATTCATCGCTCCCTTACGCACCCTCCAGCTATTTCTACTGACCGAGTAACGTTCGTTTCTGTCGTATGGGGTTGTAAAACCATAGGACGATAATTTTTTATGCACAAGTACATTATTCGTTCACATTGTACCTACTTGGACATCGCAGTCTGTGCACATAATTCGTGCTGCATAGGAACACCCATGAAACCGTGATGCGCATGCGCACCACCCCCTTTGTGCAGGGGGGTGCGAAGCCAAACGTAACCCCTCAGTAAAGAATTAAACGTGATTCCGCGAGGTGCCCCCCGTAGAGATCATACTAAGGAGAATTCGTAGTGTACATACAGATTATATTTTTTTACGTACGAAACGAGATAAATGATTTTTTTACGTAAAATCCGATTGACTGAAAGTGACAATACGTTTGATACTGTCCACACGGGAATACGCCGGACAGATCGATATAGTAGGGAGTAAAAAAGAAATTTTTTTTAAATGAAATAGGTAGGTTCGGCAGAAACCAACATTACCGATGGGTAGAACAGATATGTCAAAAACGCTGAACGCTTATAGAATGTGAGTAGATTCCCCTACTTACGAATCCTCCTATAATCGATCATTCTTTTCCCCCTTATGTAAATTCTTATACAATACGATGTTTTAATATTATATTTTTGATATCGCTGTATTAAGACATACGTTATGTTTCCTTCTTGTTTTATCTTCTCGCTGAAAATACTCTGATGATTTGTTTCCTAATTTCTTCCACTCTCAATGATTCATCAATGTGGCAATTGTGCGTTTAGAATAAACTTCTTTGCTGCATGTGCAGAAGAAAGGAAGTTCTATGTCGTTACGAATAGCGTGGTTCTGTAACATTGCAATGACGATTATTGAAAACAAAAATTATGGCATGAAATTTCATTGCATGCTGTTCGTGCATACTGTCAGCTGTGAACACTTTCGCCGCAGATATTTCACGATGCAGTTTCTACGAAAAATCGATGCAACAGTCTGGCAGACTTTCTTACGTACTTCCTTATTGCACCGAGACGTTTTACGTTATGCCACGTTCGCGTATTCCGAACTTTAGTCTTTTTAAATAACAAAAACAAAAAACAGTAGAGATGTATCTTTAATTATTGTTCAACGAGAAGTTTATCGTCTAATCGAATCGTTAAGGAATAACATTCTCGTTTTGATTCGCGAGGTCAAGGCTTGTTTGGAAGGACAGTTGTACGAGGTCAAGGTTTACAGGTGTAGAACCCTGAAGACTTGACTTCACCTCGTTTAGCGTCAATAATTTTTCTCTTACCATACCGTACGTTGTTCACGGCATTTTTATTGATTACGCGTTTGCGACGTTGACGGTCTTTTTATCTCTCTCTCTCGAAATTCACGTTCTCCCATGTATATACCTGTATACATTCTGTCGCATAAGAGAGAAGCGCCATGGTAGTTGCGCTTGCGCGGAAGTATTGAGTCATTGATTTCTGTGAGTTTAACGCGGCCCTGACATGGGGGTAAGTTTCTTATCCAGATTAATTTTGTTATAATTGGTTTTAGCGATTTCTAGAAGCATCGTAACTAGTTGCACTTGACAATTGAATTGGAAAGCTGATTACGTATGCAGATGCGCGATGATAAATGAATTTACATTTAATCCTTTTCATCGTAACACGTCGTACTAATGCTGGATACGTTCTGTTTGCCCCGTTTCAAATACTTTACGATGCCTAATTTTGATTGGTGTTAATTATTGGCGCGTAAAACAAGTCGTTCCAAATACCGTTTACCTCCGTCTTATCCTTTTTTGCGTCTTGCGCCTTAACCAAGGCTGAAAAACTATTACTCACATGTTACGCTTCGAGATAATTGAGAACGAAAGAGAATATGTTAATGGTATGAAACTCTTGCCATGAATTCGATCAAATAAATCATTAATTACAATGTGATGACTGGTGTGTTAGAAATTTTGTGTATCTTTCATTCTTTAATTGGCTTTTCATAATGAGATGCTGTTTTTTTCCTTTTTTAGCAAAAAAATAGAAAACATTGGTAGAATGACGGCCATGACAGAGGAAGAAATTATGGCCGGCACGCGGACTGTTGCTCAAGGATTAGAAGCTCTCCGTGTGGAACACGGAGGGCTTCTCCAAGGGCTACAGTCCCAGGATGCACCTGCCGAAAGAGATAAAGCTAGCCTTCTGACCAAGAACATTGAAATGATAGACCTGGGTCTCGGGGAGGCTGAAGTGATGATTGCACTTGCGAGTCATCTGCAAGGAGTAGAAGCTGAAAAGCATAAGCTTAGAACACAAGTGAAAAGGCTGTGTCAAGAAAATGCATGGTTAAGAGACGAATTAGCTGGAACACAGCAAAAGCTTCAAGCCAGTGAACAAGCAGTGAGTAATACTTACATTGATGTTATAAAAATGTAATTACGTTATAATTGAAATAATTATCAATGTTATCAGGTTGCTCAATTGGAAGTGGATAAAAAACATCTAGAGTTCATGGCTAGTATAAAACCATGCGATCCTGATCCATCTGCAGATGATGAAAATGCTAAAGACAGACCTACCGATGATCCTGTGGTCGATCTCTTCCCTGATGATGATGCTGACGACCGAAATAGTAAGTGTATGTTATCCTTTATTTTAATTATTTTTAGCCTTCTCTCATAGATGCTCTATCTTCTTAAGTCTGTGGGAATGGGGTAGGATTTTACTGAATTTTCTAAATGGCATTATTTTTTCTTCTTCAATGTCTTTGTATAATACTTTAGAAAAGTTAATGAAGTTATATTATAATAAAGATATAACATTGTATATCATGATAGTAAAGTTCTACATTCGCACAGACTTGAGCACTGATAAGGATCACTTTTTGCAATGCTTATTCTTTATATTACAGCAATATCACCAACACCACCCTCACAATTCGCGCAACAAGTGAATGCTGGATATGAAATACCTGCACGCTTGCGTACACTACACAATCTGGTTATACAATACGCTGGACAGGGCCGTTACGAAGTAGCAGTGCCTCTTTGTAAGCAGGCTCTGGAGGATTTGGAGAAGACCTCTGGACATGATCATCCTGATGTCGCTACAATGTTAAATATTCTAGCATTAGTATACAGAGATCAAAACAAATATAAAGAGGCGGCTAATCTCTTAAATGATGCCTTAATTATTCGTGAAAAAACGCTCGGTGAAAATCATCCCGCCGTTGCAGCAACGTTAAATAATTTAGCCGTTTTGTACGGGAAGCGTGGCAAATACAAGGAAGCAGAGCCATTGTGCAAACGTGCTCTTCATATTCGAGAAAAAGTTCTTGGACACGATCACCCAGATGTCGCGAAGCAATTAAACAATCTTGCATTACTCTGCCAGAATCAGGGTAAATACGAAGAGGTTCAAGGGTATTATCAACGAGCTCTTGAAATTTACGAGCTTAAACTTGGACCGGACGATTCGAATGTTGCGAAAACGAAAAACAATCTTGCCTCGTGTTATCTGAAGCAAGGAAAATATAAGGATGCCGAAGTTTTATACAAACAAGTACTGACTAGAGCGCACGAAAAGGAATTTGGTGCTATTGCCGGTGATAACAAACCAATTTGGCAGGTAAAGACATATTCGATCTTTGTCCTTGATGTTATATCGATTGTATGTGAACCAATCATACATTTCTCCCGCCAGAGATACTGTAGAAAACAGTTCTTTTAATTTCAGGTTGCAGAGGAAAGAGAAGAAAATAAGCATAGAAATAAGGAAAATACTCCGTATGGAGAATATGGAGGCTGGCACAAAGCTGCTAAGGTAGATTCACCTACGGTTACAACTACTATAAAAAATCTTGGTGCATTGTATCGAAGACAAGGAAAATACGAGGCAGCAGAAACTTTGGAAGATTGTGCTCTAAGATCAAGAAAAGAGGTAAATACGTCCTATAACTATCCCTTGTCTCTCAAAAATTAAAAAATCATTTCAATCTACACGTATAAAAGAAAAATCTTTATGTCTCTTCGTAAATCACATATGGTGTGAAATAACAAGAGTTAATTAATGTTTCTTCTATAAATGTGCAAGCGAAGTGGATACAAATTTGAAGAAATAATCACAGACATTTGTACTTAAGTTAATTGGTTTCTTTAAACAGACATTGGAATTCGTGAGGCAAGGAAAAGTTGCACAGATTTTAGCAGAGGAGAAAGGATTGACTAGACGCGGCTCTCGATCCAGTCTAGCTAACAGCGAACACGAGCAACACGATGACGTAAGTTGTGTCGAGAATAGACATTAGTTGCACCGCATGTCGTAGCACACGTTTAGTCGTCTACTATCCTTTTCTTCTTTCTTTTTGTTCTTTTTTCGTTATCCGGCCCGTTCTGACGAATTGGCGATACGACACACAATCACAGGGCTCGCTGCCGCTGGTACAAAGGGCGCTACATGAAGGACAATCTGGGCACCACGACGCTAGTCCTAACAAACCCGGTTTTAAAAACAAGATCTTTCAAGCTTTCGGGATTCATTCTTCCACGTAGGATATTGTTCGTTTGTAGTATTTGCCTGTCGTTCGTTTAATGCCCGGTTGAAACGCATGGACTTTTAGTATAATCGCTGAAAGTCTCTGTACACTTAGGACGATGAGGATATTTAAAATACGATTCTTTAAGAGAACACTATTCTAGGTATTTTCTTGAATTCATGATGGTGTAACCCAAATGCTGAGGAACATTACGATCGAATGAATATATGAGATATTTTTCAATATTTCCTCTCGAATGCAAGCATTTATAGGAATTTATAGTCGGACGTTGGAGTGGGCCTTGCAATTTTGGGCATTTGATACGTTTTTTGTAGCCAGATATCACTATTAAGATTAACGATGATATATTAGTCTTGTTTTTTTTAAAAAACTTCCGCGTCATGCGAAAAGTGCGCTGGCAAATCCGCAGAACTATGACAGCGTATTATTATTGCACATTCTAATAGCACCACACTACACTTATCTTTCAATCATATTCGTTCCAATATCCATTAACATTTCAGGAGAGTACTGCATAGGAAAGTACAGCCTTATAAATCACTTCCACTTGTAAGCTGTGATAACATTGCCCTTTGGTCAACAAGTTCTTTTTTTTTTCTTTTGTTTTCTTTTTTAATGAAAAGATCGAAGTGTTTGTATTTCATACTTTTAAGAGATTGACAACAATTCGACGGAGGTGCTTAGTACGGAGCATTTTTTCTTCACTTTGCATCATTTATCTGTAATGAATACAGCTACTGAAACTTTTTACGCTTGTATTATACACAGCCATATATACATATATATACATATATATATATATAGTTAGATAGGAAAAGAGAGGGTGAAAAAAGGGAGAGGGAGAGTGATTAGAATAAACAAAGCTTCCAGAGATAATTATTTTTGGTAAATAAAACGACAATTGATCGTTTCACGTGTTCCTCTTGGCTGCTAAATGATTATACGAGTATCGCGTTACTTGGATGCTCAACAAATTGTTTTTTGTGGAAATGAACGCTTGATACTCGCTCGAACCATTCTTCTGAACCAAAAACACTGTGGAATTACGCACACACGAATTAAATGGTAGCCAATTTTAGGAGCAGCAGCAGCAGCTTTGCTTAACTATATAGCTACAGTATAGATTTGCAAAGATGATATTTTAAAATGACAATTTATCCTCAGAGAGAATTAATACACTCTGTTGATGATTAACAGGTTGCCAACAAGTGAAGGAAATTGATTGTTCTCTATAATTGATGTCTTTGAAAGATACCTTTCATAAAGCCTAATTTCTGATTTTAATTTGATACACATACCAGTCTTCCTCAAAACTCGAGATTGATATGCATCGTAGATACATACTATCATCGGAAATCCAGTGTCAGTTAATTTATGTATCGTTACGTTTAATCGAAGTTTTATCTGGCTTAGGGTTACATTAATTGTGTCCTAATTAAATGATGCGGGGTGTCTCGAAATTTATAAATGTCACTAACCTTTCCAGGAGTATTATCGTAATTTTTAAGGAACTGATGTTACTCGTGCAATTTCCATTATTTATTTCTTTCTTTATTGTTCCTTTCCTTTTACAATCGTCATTTGTGTGACAAATGAGACGAAAGATTTTCGCGGTAGATCGTATTCTACAGAGATCTCAAAGAGAACCTGGAGTACCATTGTGGAATGTTTGTTATTCGAGGCACCTAGTATCCGTTTTTAATTACTATGCGATACTTTTTATATTTTGTAGGCGATATTTCGAACTTCTAACTAGACTAAATAAAAATTGTTATTATATTATTACACAGTAATGTTTGACCTTACATCATATAACTACAAACTGACACCTATATAAGTAGTGCCTTGAGACTTCAATAAAATGTGAATAAATTATTTTCTAATCGAAAAGCATCATAGTTGTTACTTCAATTAACATAAGACGATGTTTGAGATTATTGAAAGTAATCTTTTGTAGGATCGTTCTACAGGGTTTTACTTCGTTGACCTTTTTTTATGTATTATATTCTGTGATCTTTTTCTTCCATTCTTTTTTCAAATTGACGAAACCGAGACGTTTTTTTGTGTACAAAACGGAATGGTCATATCACTGTAACAATTTTGCATTAATTTTCCTCGCACGCATTTGTGTTTAACCACCAGTCTTAAGATCGTTTCTATTTTATTTATTTATTTTTTTTTGGATATATGCGTTTTGTTTCGCTTTGATTTGAGTACTGCGGGCCGGGTATTAGGTACAGATGACACCGGAAGTGCATTTCGTCTGGACAGGAAAAACGGAGAAAATATCTGATTTAACTGGCAGGTGCGTATTCGTAGATTTGTAGATATATTATTATTATTATAACTTATATATTACTTCTCATTCGTATTAATGTACAGAGAAATTGTTTTTCGTCAATTGTGGATCTCTGTTGTTTGGCTCACTATTTTCTCCTTATTTTCTTAGACCTTCCCGGGACACATACGATTTTTTTTTCATTTTTCCAAAAAATTGTAAAAAATGTGGACTTCGAATTATCATGACTTTTTGGCAAGATAATTAATTACTGCTCATTGAACGACTCGTAGTTAGCATGGGATACTGTAAAAGTTTTGCTTGTAAATAGAAATCAACGTTCTCGAGCAGTAATTGATTATATAAGTGTTGTGTTGATATTTAATTATTGTTCTCGCTTGTCATTGTACCATCATTAAATTATCTTACTTAATATCATACGCTTCTCTTTCAGCTGCAATATTCAGTTGCATATGTATCGAATTGTATGCAATATTCACGGCAATCTTTACGAAATTTTGTGTCTTTGATAGAAACACCGTAATTTCTATATACACAATTCAAATACATCAGGATTCTCCAGTGAATGGAGAATAAAAGAAATTAAAATTTTTATATATTCCTCGACTAAAAGAAAATAATACCAAAGGCACAAGATTACATATATTGCTACAGAAAGCCGTCTCATGAATTTCCTTTCTTTTTGTTTCAGGACAAAAAGTATTCAGTTCGCACGCAATAAAGGACACAACGTAAGAAATAACGAAATTATACGCGAAACGATATACTCCGGCTGATAAGGACTCTTCATTGTTTCATTTAAACACTGTTTCGATGTCCTTTACGACTGCATCGTTTAACTTAAACAGCACATTCCAGCTGCTTTTTAATAAGACGCACCACATGAAGTACTCACATTGCTCATCTCAGATAATTGCAGCTTTGTAATAGCGACTGACAATTGGAACGAAGTAAAAAAGAAAAACGAAAGGGAGCTGCGTAAAAAAGAGCCCAACGAATTGATCTATTCCGCTTTGAATGTTGTCCGAATCAAAAAAAAAAAAAGAAAAAACAATGTGAAATAATAATCCAAGTGGAAAAACCATATATATGTCTCTATCAGTGTTTGAAACTCTTTACTGAGCCGATAAGAAGAAAGTAGAAGGAAATTCCGGTACCGTTGACCTAAAGCCGCGATGTATTCAAATCTCTTCATCGCATGCAGAAAATTAATTAACAGATTTCAGACGTGTCACGTTTACACGTATCTCGAATAGTCCATACATATACATATCCTTTCGTTAATCGTCCATGAACCACACGCGACAATGTGTAATCATTCCATGAGCCAGCTTCTCGAATGAAATCGAACGTGGTAACATTATCATTAGGGAATGTTTGTATGTCGCTTAGCATTAAATGTACTCTCTTACACTGTGCACGTTAGACCTATGCGAATATACCATCTCCATAATTAAAAAAGAAAAAAAAAAAGATATAACGGATGAGTAACATAACATATACATTCTAGAGAAGGATACATAAAGAGAAGATTAATGGATCGTCTGAGAATTAGCGGGGGAAGACGAGGCACACAGCATAACGGAAATGATTTGTCTACCGGCGATATTAATTTTGTTTAATCAATGTAATCCTAAACTTAAGTACTTATACATATTATATTTCGGTAATATTTAATTTATTCCTGTGTTCAATTTATTGAAATGAAAGTACTTGTAGAATCATTATGGACATATATTTATATGAGTGCAGTTAGTAGAATTTTGCAAATATTATTTTTCTTTCTTTTTTGTTGTAAATTATTTTCGCGATAGTATATAATCTCCATGGAGATTCAGGATTTTAATTGTAAAATTAAATTGTAATATAACGCGATTCTGCATTGATGCGATTGGCGATTAAACGGACACTTCTCTCTTTTGTATTTTTCTTTTTCTTATCGAATCACATTTGTAACGTGGTACGTCGTACGTTTTAGAGCCAAGATCGTTTTAACCGGCTGTGAATGAAAAATATTTGTCAAGTCTGAAATTATTTAATCGTTGGAAAGCTAACGACGAGATAGAGTGATCGTTTGAGTTAGTCAAGTCCGCAATTACGTAAAACTGCTAGGATATCTTTTGGAATAGAGGATCATCGATCGTTCATACCCTGCCCTCGGGATGCAACGATCCTTACAATTAATTTGCAAGCAAGTTCGCTATCATACTAATGAATCTTTTGCCTGATACAACTTCATTCTTATCATACACTTCTACAGAGAAAAGTATCGACCCGATGAGCTTTTCCAAATCAACCCCGCGCATAATTTGGACAGGCCTAGATCAAAAGATTCGATGTACCCCCGCCCTCCCCTTAATGTTAGTATCTTATTATCAATTACTTTTTAATTGTAGTGGAAATCAGTCATTATAATTCTGTGCAATTTAAATGTACAAGTTAGAGCAACGTTTCATCATTCATCCATTTTCGTGGATTACGAATGTGACTCAGTCATTCGATCCTGTGTTCATTCGTAGCTCATCGTTCGTTAATTTCTCTTAATCATTTTAATGGCTTATGTCTTTTTTTGTTTTCCTTTTTTTTTATTTAATACAGTCTCATGTGTGCTCTCATTACCTTGAATCGTACATACATTTAACGATACACGCATATTCTGCGCCTGAGAGCTTGAAGGCCTACGACTATATTGCGAATTATTTCGGCGATCTACAGTTCTGTTTATGATAGACGAAGACTAATTAATACAGGCTAATTGATTTGATTTGATATTGATGAAGTTGCTGCGTTAGAAAAAACATTGATTATACGATAATAGATACCGAGTAGGTACACTGTTTGTAATCAAATTAAACATCGTTATTTTCTACGCAACATCTAGGTCTATCAACTAATTTTTTTTATCAACACTGCTGCAGAGTGAAAATTCACTTACGTAAAATTAGTATTAGACAGATATGTTTGATATAATTAATATCGTTTTTATTTTGATTTTATGTCTAAAGTTTTTATGATTTTATTTCGTTTCTATTATCTGCGAAGAAGCCACGTTAATTGGGGTATTTTAAATTTTATTTTAATTGCGCTGAATTGTTTTTTACGAAACAGGTATTAGAAGTTCTTGAATATAAGTTCACGAATGAATGTAGATGAACGCGCATTACCGATGATCGCGAATTATTTGATATCTGCAGAATGGATGATGTGATACACGATAGTTTAAGAAGTAAGATTAATGTCAATCTCATCGTCGAAAGTAACTGCTGCGTTTATTATATATATATGACAGCAAAGCTTTTAAGGTATTGTAGCTCTCAGGTGCATGTACTGTTATTTAATGATATGTAAGTTTTGATTTATAATAAACATTTCCACTTGTAATTCTTCTGCGTTTGTCTTATTCGCGCGTAAAAGGAATACGACCTCTTTGTCATCGATTTACTTACTCGTTTGAGTGCCAAGTGTCTTTGGAAATATTTAATCCACAGTGTATTAATGTTTATTAAACCTATACTATTGTAATTCGAATTTATGACTAAACTATCTTTATTGTTCATAGAAAAAGTATTAAGGATTATGGTCGGTACTGAAGTAAGGTCATATCTTAGAAAATTTCCTCTGCGTGCTAAAGTGGGTAAGGGGATAAAGGATTGAATTCAAAGTCAGCGGGTCAGGGTTCAACTCTCCCTTCTTCAATTTGGGAAATTTCTTCTATGGTGGCTATAGTGGATAAACAGGTAAAGATTTAAATTCACAATCAATAGACCGGAGATCAAATATTCCTTCGTCAATTTTGGGAAGGTTTTTCTATGGGAGATCATGGTGTCTAAAGAGGTAAAGACTCGGACTCGCAATTAGTGAGTTTGCGTTTAAATCCTTTTTCCTTAACTCTCAGAATTTTTTCTAAATTATTATTACATCCATCATAACTTCGGTGCTACGTTCGGAATCCGTGGAACTTAAAACAGGAACGGGAAGAAGAACTGGCCACAGTAATTAAAGCCAAAAAGTATAAAATAACAGTAAAAAAGGGTATCATAAACTCTTCAGATTCATCAGCCTACCACTTTTAAATGTCGAAGCAAATACAGCCCGATTACGTTACGTGACATTCAAATAGTTAATAATCTATCTGTATTGATAATATAACAATCAAACATGTCCCAATATCGCATTTGACGCTCGTTGCGTTCTTGGACCGTAATTTTACATTTAATTCCAAGAATATCTGTTTTCCGCAGCGCGTTTTAATTGAAATGCCCTCGACATTTGAGCCTCGATACGCTTTGAAAAGCATATTGTTCACTAGTGCATCGTTACAAGCATAACATGAAAAAAACAAAAAGAAGAGAACAGAAGACGTCGGATGGCTATTTGTGTCAATATTATTTCATTGGTACATAGAAATCGAAGTGCATCGAGCACTGCAATTAATGTGATCATTTTCATAGACTGCGACAACAGTATAAGCTGATAAGACTGGACAGTTATTTATAATGTTAAAAATGTAGTTATAAATAAGTACCGATGGTCTGTTTGTATATCGATGATATATCACTTGCCATCTTGATAGCCAGCCGGCACAAATGCGCGCTCTTATGATAATGAAAGAATCGTGGTATTCTAAGAACCGTTAACATATGTTTACAAGCACGCTTTGCATATATATATATGAACGTACACATTACTTTTCTTTCGGTTGAAGTTATTAATGATACCCATAATTAATATTGTTTTAATTCAGCATTGGTTTTTCGTATTTCACCTTACCATCCATGAAAATGAAACGTAAAGTAAAGAAATGAACCTAGTATAGATGTTTATTAAGATATTAATCGAATGAATATTTAATCTTACCGTTATCCACGAGCCACGTAACGATAATATCGTTCGATCGATCGTTCGAATTATAGAAAAGTCTTTATTGAGCATAGAGTTACACATTACAATAGTAATAATGATAATAATGATAATGAGAATAATGATAATAAATGATATACTCTTCAACAGATAAAAATTATCACGAAATTACACTTAAACGTACTTTTACAAACTTCTGATTTGTATCGGCTTGACTAGCATATTAGAAGCATTAACGTTTACAGTTAATCATATTAATTAGAGGAGGATCGAAAGCACGTTTATGCGATGGATAATTATTACGATATACAGGTATTAAAAACGCTTTTAATAAATTAGGTACGATAAGAAATGTACATTTATAAATTGCTAATAATTATATATATATAATATATGTATACCGAGTACTACAATCGTAAGACGATAATGCAAGGCTGATTTGTACGAGCTCCAGTAGTAAAATATCTTTTTCATCTCTTCAATTTTCCCATCGTCTCGTATTATCTTTGTCCAAAATTGTTCAAACCTACGTTCATCTACGTTCACCTACATTAATGATCCTATAGATCCGTTTAAATCCACTTCCCATTTTCGTTCTATGTTTAAATTTAATATTGCATTTTCCACGGTAATCCACTTTCGGTCGTATCTTGAGATTGTTCCACAGCCTTTGAATTGTTATCCAAATCAGCCTGGCAGATCCGAAGGAAGAAGTAACGCGATAGTTATTTAAAGTAAAACGTTCGATGATGCAGATATTAAAATATGTATACAACTTCCAATAAATATACGAAATTTCTCTAAAGTACAGATTGCTTATCTAATAATTCGCCAACGTCGTCTTCGTAAAAAGTACTTAAAATAGAGTTTAAACTAGTCTTTCCGTGCTTCTAATCTAACATTTGTATCAAGAAATCACCTAACTCGATTGTTTCTTTGTTGTTTCTTTTTTTCCTTTTTTTACTCAATTAGAGAAAACGTGTACAGTGGTTCCTCTCGCAGATTATCACGATTTCGAAGCACGTTTTGATCCATCGTTCCATCATTCTTGCAATTATTGCAAGAAGTATTCACCGCTAGATTAAAACCTTCTTCGATTCGATTGCAATTCTGCTCGTTCAACGAAACTTAATTTAGTAATAACTTCGTTATTGTAGACGTTTACGAAATATTGAATACTGAGTAATATACGATTCTTTTTTTTTCTCGTCTTGCTTCGATACATAATACAATATGTATATCGATATTGCAAAGTAGAAGACCGCACTCGTATAGAAATCGTCGACGGCACAATTTTTGCGAGCTTCGTCCGCTAATATTAGTGCCGATGAAATTTAATCGCACGGAGCAAGGTACGCTCCGTACAGTTCTCGATTGGATCTAGCACCTGCTTGGAAGCAAATTAAATCCGGATGAATGTTAATGGCATGTAATCGTATCTCGTACTTGAGCCCGATAATTAAATGCGAAACATTTACATGGTTTAATACTTGCTTTAACCTGGTACGATGCAGGAAAAGTTTATCGGGACAGGATATAACTGAACAACGATCAGTATCTTTCGAATGGCTCCCAAAGTACTCATGGATATGTGATAACATTTTTTGAATTATATATTTAACCTTCCAACCGCCGAGCAATGAGAAAATCTCATTCTGTGCGAATATAAATACAGAAGTGTACCTTTCTATTTTTTATAATTTTCTATTTTGTTTTCAAATATTTGATATTTTCTTTATATCCGTTAATAATTCTTAACAAAGAGCTACGTGAGAAATACATCTATAATTCTGCACAGTAAAATCAAAAACTCACCCTGTGGTTGGAGGGTTAATTACTTTTTCCAATTGGCGTGATTTCCGAACATAGTTGCGTCCTCCGGATGAAAAATGAAATGGGCAAAGACACGCCTGAGATTTAGTATTCCTTCTGACTTTACTTTTAACCTTTGAATTGTAAGTATGAGTGTTTTTCTCTTCTCCAATGGCATTTACGCTTCAATTGTTTTCACCCTTTTGATCGGTGAACGACGAACGACGTTTTTGTCAAAGTTCAAAAGGTATTCGTAAGTGGCAGTGTTAAGATTCTAAACGTTAATTATGACGATTCGAATTCGAGATTTTTTTACACAGAAATTCACAAATTGTTGGAGTTATGTACGATCATGTATAAATACGCCTCCGTAAATGTTCAAAGAGTGTGAGATTTAAGAGGAAATGGTTCGACGATGATACTACCAAGGGATAGAAAACAGAAAGGTGTTTTAAACCCGTTAGCACGGTCGCTCATCAACCAGATGCTTTAACCTAGGTCATGTCGTCATTTTGAAGCCTATTAAGAACTGGTTTTTGGCCAGGCTATTTTCGCTTCGATCCGTTTGTATGCGAAAAGGCAGTGAGAGAGCTCCTGAGGGCATTCGTGGTCTCCGAGCAAGGTTTCTGTAAACAGTAGATTAACGAAGTCCGCGATTATTAAGTCTTCTTGTTTTTTTTTCTTTTTTAATTAAAGCGTTGTCAGAATCTTGCAGTATTTCATTTTTGAAGTTGACCACAATCGAATTTATTGTGAGTTTATGAGAATTATTTGATTTTATATTTCAAGACGAATGGAAGAAATTGAAAGGGGACAGTTACCTTCTCCTTGAACCAATTTGAACAGACCGTAATCCTGGGGATTAGTGCACCTTATCTTGTGCGCCAGAATGCGACAGATTTCTCTGGTGTTCATGTTTGGTCGCACTGGTAGAGTCCTGGTGTTCAGAGATCCGTGTAGTTCGTCTGGCACTAAAATTCGTAGTACGGACGAACAGTCCGGTGTTCCGCAACCCTGTGTCAAGAGAGATACCATTTGATTCTCTTTCAATTAAACACAGTAGTTGAACCCTATTTCACTTCTATAGAATTATTTTCAAGTTTATTCAATTTTAATTCTATTGCAATTCTGTATATCTTCCATTTGCAAAAAAATACAAATTCCTTCATGAGAATGAACATTAGAATTTTTTAGAAATAGAAAATTAATTTGCTTCGAAGTTTTAGAAATTTGGTCAGATGGTTTGGTCATTATCAACTTGAATCAGATCTAAGATTCTATAACTCTAAACTGTATAATAATTTCATTATTATATAGTGAAATAGTTAATAATTCTTTAAAATATATCGAGTTAAAAATTCCCATTTAAAATTAAGTAAAATCTATTAAAATTCCCTCCGTATTATTATTACGTTTCTGTTGTGCGACTCTTTAGGCAATTGAATATGTAATAAAATTCGAATTTGAAAGAAAAAACATACGTTTAACGTAGACATCGTTCCCTGGCTAGACTTGAAGGTCTTCAAAACGTGAACGGCACTGGAAAGGGTCGTCAAATAGTATCCTCCTTCACCAGTGAGTAGCGAAGGATGAAGAAGACCCCACATGTACTCGGCTTCCACCTCAGCGTCTACGACCCTTCCTCGAACAAGGACCCAAACGAGGAGAGGTAGAAGGTCATCCGCGCCAAGGGTTACGTGTCTCCCGGAATTGGCGTGCTTTACCTGAAAAAGGGAAATGAAGGGAAATAAAAGGGAATTCGTCCCAAACAAAGGGCCATCGTAAAGTTTTAGGGTAGCTTGTTTGAAACTTACGGAATTGAAGATGGCCGAAATAGCTGCCAACAGATTTTCCAACTTATCTAGGGGTGAATCCGCTTTTTGTAACCGGTCGATGTACTTTAAGATACGCTCCAAACTCGACTCCGATGGTGGTATTATCTTTGGCTATAAGTAGAAATAAAGGATCTCTCCTGATTCTGTCGACAGTGTAAACTCTGGAGAACGCTGTATTCTAATTCAATTAATGAGAAAGAAAGCGAAACCTAAGTAAAATGCAAATCGCCCTGTCAACTCGATATTTCGTATTTTCGGCTCTAATTGGTACGATGTTACTTGGAATCTACGATCAACTGAGGATACGATATATAATTAATAATTCACTAAATGTCTCCCAGAAATGGCTGCAATTTAAGCTCCACTCTATTAATTGCAATTCCAAATATTTAACTTACTACCTAGATTGCTTCCGTGATATTGTTTAGAATCTACAATTATATTTTGTTCCTGAACCATCCCGGCAATGACACATAATTAATAATTTATGAAAAGTACCCTAGAAGTGTTAATTTCAGTTCTCCTCTATAAATTGCAAGCCCAAGCTTTTCCTTTTCGACCTACCACAGATCCCAGCTAAAAATTTCTTCAAATTCAAAGAGAATAAAATACAACTCAATCTATATCCCAAATTATCGACAACGAGCGAAAACCATAGAAATAATCGAACCGCTTGCGTTCTCCCCTTTGACGATTACCATGGAAAGAGATACTAACTCGAACCCCAAGATCCTGAACGTGCTTCCCCTGGGCGTGCTGAATGCTTTCTGCGAGGGTTTGCAGAGAACCCGTGGCGGCATAATGTTCCACGAACAGTCTATAAACGTGCTCCCTGAGAGGCCTCACCACCAGGCCCATCATCACACCCTCAAGTATGGCATCCAAATTAAGAAACTCGTTTGCTTTAAGTTTTAGCCTCTCCTTTTCAACTTCTTTCTCGAACTCTCGCTCGCCATGTTTTACCAAGTAATTTTTCATGCCTGACATAAATTGTCTCATGTTCCTCATGACAACATGGGGACTCGCTTCTTTTCCTTCTTTCGTACATTGAATGAAATTGTCGATGTTTTGGGAAAAAGTGGTTGTCTTGTCGGCAGCCAGCTGAAGGGCGTAGGCCCTTATGGTGGATCCGGTGCCGCCGTTCTCGCGATTTCTGAGGGCCTGCAGTCGCGGTGGCGCTGAAAAAAAATGATTTTCTGTTTAATTGGTTGTAATGTAAGATTTACTGTTTTTGTTAATTAATTTTTGGCGGGGCATTTATTAATGTTGCTGTATAGGAAATTTGAAGAATTCTTCTTTTAATGCATTAATGGGACTATGTGTTTTTAAGGGATAAGATTTTTTTACTTAGGTCTTTGACTGTATGGATATAAAAGGATATCTAGAAAAATGTTAGCAGAAAGTTTTTAACTGAAGATTATTTGTAGTTATTCGGTTCAATTTGTAAATTTCTATTGGAGGTATAACACGTTAGTTTAATTTAATTTAGTTAATTTTAATTTAATTCAGGGTACTAGCGATTTACGAACAAATTAAAATGGATTACTTTCATTCGTGTTATCTGTAGCAGACGCAAGCTGAAGTGACCCTTAGAAATAACTAAAAGTAGTGCGAATAAGTGTTTACAAGGAGATACGATACCAAAGATTACGATAAAATTAGAACGCTTCAGATAAGTCCGCTTCTCGAAACAGTTTTAATCGAAGATCCTTCAGATTTCAATTACCTGACATCTTTAATTACTCAATAAAATCTAGCAAACTCGTTTTATCTCCTAACGTAACGTACGTTCGATAATACTTCTGTTATAAACATTAATACAAATGATATAATTCATATCGAATTAGAATTATCAATTTTTAGAAATTAATGACATATAAAACTATCATATTTTCCAGAAAACCTTCATTAATAATCACTCTTACGTTTAAACACTTCGACGCTATTTTGAAGCCTCCTGCAAAGACACCGGAACCACTTGCCGATCTTCCGGAAGATGCCACGAGTCTTCAAAGAGAACTTCTTCTGCTCATCACTAACCTCGACCGAGCAATTAATCATCTTGATTTTAGGAACTTTCAATTGAAAATATACGACACCTCGATGTTTTCTTATGAGCTAATTCGTCGTTGAATATTAATACTGTTAATCCTTCATCGACTTCCTGCGCGAGAGTCTGATCGGATTATTTAAAACGACGTAAAAAAAAGTATATATTACTATTGTAATTTTAAACGACGAAGAAACAAACGTTAGGTCACTGTTCCTGCATCTGGAGTGCACGAGTACTTCGATTATCAATAATTTCTGCAATCTACGTTGCACTTCGACATCCACATTAAATCACAGTCGCAAGCACAGTCGATGCTCTTCAATCTCAGAACCATTCAAACGATCGTTGAATATCCTCAGACTGTCTCTATCATCCAAGTGTCTTTTATCACCCAATTAAGATGCACGCAATTCACAATTGATAACAATCTCGCGCGATCTCGTATTCGTTCGGATGATTTCACAAAATGAAAACTGGATTGATCATCTCCATAAGTAGCCAAGGTTCCAAAGAGTCAGTGATAAAATTGTCGTATAAAATATGATTTATCTTTGATGCTGACCCGAACAGGATTCTAGACAGTCTTCGACCATCTTCAAGGTTTAACGACTTCTCTTATCTATTGGTGACCGTGGAATCTTACAGGAAGATATTTTCTGCGGTTTGAAGCTGCCTTGTCGAGAATCGCACTGATTTTGAATTTTCACAGTGCTGATTCGGTATTTTAGAGGGGAAAATTGTACGTGGAATTTGACACGGCCTCGATAAGCACCTGGGTCAAAAATAATTCAGTGATATCGATAATTCTTTGGATTGAACGATTAGTCGAATGATATTAGGTGTCTCGTAGAGGAGAAAAGAGAGAGAGGACGTTAAAGATCGAAGTTCCTGAACGATGAGATAAATCAGTCGTGGTCGACTGTGATTGATATCACACCGCGTGAAGTTAACTAGCAGCAATTCTACTGATAAAGTTCCACCGTGTAGTACTATTAGCTCGATGTTATCAATCACCGCGGCACTCGCTGCTCTCGTTAATGAGTTTCCGTCGATTGGCTGGATATACTTGTGCCTTGGGGGCAAATTTCGGGACTTTAATTAATGGATTAGATAGATAAGATCATTTTCTTCCTCGCAATTGCCGAGGATTCGGTGGGGTTGTTTTGTCAGAGATAACGAATTAGAATCTTCTTTTGTCTCTTTGATAATGTTCCATAAAATTCTGGATTTTTATTTCACCGCCAAAGCTCACAATTCTCATTAATTTAAATGAATCTATCAATTGAATTCTTCTCCAGATTCTTCCTCTCACTTCAATACTTTCTTCTTCAACGAACTTCTTCCTCAAAACCGTTCACTTTGCGTTGATACAATTCGATATCAAATACCGCGAAATTCAACAGACTTCCTAAATCACTCGATGTGAAAAACTCTTATCAAAATTCACCATCAATTAATTCCATCGATAATCAAAGAATCTTGTTTCTAAACCTCCCCACGATACTTCACAAAGTCAATCCACTATCTTCAGCCCAAAAATTCTTCACCGTACAAAACTTCAATGAGAGCTCACTCCGAAACGATTTCTGAATATTAAAAACTGTAAACTGTACAATTTCTTTTTGAGATTAAACAATAATAGCTCGTAGAAGGAAAAAAGATTGGTCGTTTCGCGATCGCGGAGGCCAAAAGGCGCCTCGGCGAGGCCGCAACGACGCTGGATATTTCGACGCTGAAGCTTTCGAAGCCACCGAACAACTGAAGAGACGCGCTGTCGATCGTCCACTGAATATCACCGACTTACTGCCCCTACTGCTAAAAGGTAAACCAGAGGAAGAAACGGTAAACGCTGCGGGTCGGAGACGGGAAAATTGCTCGCTCTATCGCTCTTGTACTTTAGAATCAGCGAGTCGGAGAAGGGAGGACATCAGCCGCTCCTCCGCCCTCGGGGTTGCTCGGCAAACACAGATAATCCTGGCGAGCTTTTTGTGGGATAGTCGCTTGCGGGGGGGATTAAAAGATGGGAATTTGAAATGGTATAGTCGGAGGTTGAGTTATCGGTGTATCGGGGAGATTTCTTTGGAAAGATATGCGCGGTGGATTCAATGAACTTGCAGTTGTTTGAGATTATGGGCGGGGCTGCGATAGGCATGGGGTTAAAGGCTTGAAATTGTAATTAAGTCTGTGATCTTTTTTGTTCTCAGAGAAAAGGAATTTTTGTTATCTCTGCGGGATTTGAGAATGTACTACATTTTTTGTATCACTTTGTAAGAGAGGGGTGGTTTGGAAGGGTTGGAAAGGGTGGGTTATGGGCGAAATGATTGGAGTAATTGACGAATGTGGAGAGAAGAAGTGTAATGTACTTTGAAGAGTAATCTGTTGGAAACTTAAATTATGAGAGTAAGAATGGAAATGTGGCGGTAAAGGGGGTGAAGACTTTGAAATATCTGCAGATAGTGTAACCTGCGCTTTGCAATATTTAAAAATATTAGAAATAAAAAATAAATTTGCAGAAATGTCGATAATAGAGTTATGGTGGTAATAAGTTAATTGGATGGTTTCAATTGAAGAATTATTATTATTAAGAATTATTTTCTTGTTTCATTTGTTATTTGACGATTGGGATTGCATTATCGAATTGAATGACGGCAAGAGCGTGAAAAATGAGAGAGTCAATATAACGCCTCAGTAGTTACAACAATGAAAAACAAGAGCTTCAAAAGCGCAATTGAAATTGAAGAATCAGCGACGATTTACAACTGATAACATTAACGTAACAAAGGTATAAAATGCAACCGAAGAGCCTTGACAACTCAGAAGCAAGTCACGTAATAAAAAATTGCACAAAATTACCAGCAGTTGTGTCGAGCGATTAGGAAGATAAATGATTTAAAAAATCGGGGGATTATCAGTCGAGTATTTTGATCTGAAAATTAATTCTTCTGTTTTGAACCAGAAGCCTCTTCCTCTTGCACGAGCCAGACGAACAAAGCAACTGCATCGGGCTGTGTGCAATTGCAAATCTCGACGAACGTCTCAGAATGCGTTGCATACTGGCAGACGTGATTTGCAGCCGACTCATCGCATTCCGGAAGCGGAAAGCTTCTTCGGCTTGTCTGCAACGCGTAATATCTTCTTTCGACTTCTTATTGTACAATTTATTGTATTTTTTAAATAAAAATATATGCTACTTTGAATTCTTGTTGCTTTAAGCTTCTTTTATCTACTCGTAGAAGATAGTTGTAATCAATTTTAAGATTTTCTTTGCAAAAATTATACAATTACAATCTATTTACAGAAACCTTCAAGTAAAATGATAATCAGACGTGCGTAACTATTATAAAATTATATTACAAACGATTCACCGTTTATTCCTTTCAATTATTCAATAACCACGCAAAATAAATTCATTTTCAAATGACCCCCGTAAAGAAAAATTCTATCAACAATTTCCGCTGACAATTACCTTCATAGAAATCTTATTTCAAGTAACAAAGAAATTAAAAGATTAATTCGACGTAAATGGCAATCCTTCCAGCGCGTTAATCTACAACAAATCACCCCGAAAGTACAAAAATTCCCTGATAATCATCGCGCCGGATAAAAAGATCCGCAGAATAATTGTTTACTCCTGCGGATGCAAGAACAGGGTCGAGCCGGCAGTGTGCTTCCAGATATGGAAGTAATCTGATAAAATCCAACTGTAAAATGCGGTGGGATATCTCAAGTGCTGGTAGACCGATATCCCTCATGTCTGTGCACGTGAACAGCCTGTGAAACGTGATTGTCCACGCTCCAACTTGAGATTAAAACCGTTGAACTTGCGATATCGAATGGAGACTTTCTATGTCTGCGTGAACATACGTCTATTACACACTTTTATACATTAAAAAAAATTAGTTTCTCTTCGTAGAACCTTCTCTTTAGCTTAGGACTGCGGTGAGAAAACTACGGCACGCGAGAGATTTCAACAGTTTTTTCTACGGTAACAAGAAACACTCGTGATACGATAAATGGCATAAAATTTCACGTTTTACAAAATCTATCGAATTGAAAATATTAATTGTCTGTTATTAGCTTTGCGATTGGTCGTAACGATTAATCTCGATTTTTAATTAATGATATTGTATTTTAAAATTTACTTTGAAATTTATGAAAGTGTATAGCAGATGCTTATTCCCACGGATGTACAACGTCTCGATTTGGTATCGCAAGTTCAACGGTTTTTATCTTAAGTACTTTCGTACGAAGAAGTCTCTCTATCTTTCGTGCAGGGGTTGCTCTGAGTGATTATTCTCGATTTCCGATTAGTAAGCTTGTACTTTTAAATTTACGCTCCAGATGTAAACGTCGAATATCGAAACTGCAATGTGGAACATACGGTGAACTAGTTCAACGAATTATCTGTTAAGCAGATTAGATTTTCTGGACCGGAATACATAATTCGGAATTAAAAAGTTGTAGATTTGACCTTTATACTCAAAAATTTACGCAATAAAAATAACGTACGAATGTTAGAACAAATGGAGGAATAATTCCACCCTTGAATTAATTAACGCACCTGCTAATTTTCAACGATATTGTAATATGTTAATCGTACACCCGAATATAACAGCAAGTGTGTTAATCCCCGTTAATTGTAACGCGAAATGCTACCAGAAATGGCGTGCAGTCGTTGAAACCTATTTGCAAGGAAGTTTAGTCGAATTGTAAAATTACTGAGGAACTTGGGAATTCGTTGTATGAGCTCAAAATTCACGGAGTTCTATCTGCAGCCACCGGATGCACGAAAACTATTTGCCTAGACACCGAGCGGCTCGTTACAACTTTACTTGGAGTTCAACTTCAAAGTTCAGCTGGTGAAGGGAGCGGGGCACTTCCGGTTAGCGGAAATCGTTGATCTCGACTATGATGAGAGAGCAAATTTCACGTTTTTGGTTTAACATGTACTTCAAGTAATCTATATACACTTGTGGTTTATTAACACTAAACTACCGGCGTCAAATCCAACATATTTTAATAAATTAAATAAGTACTTTGAAAAAGGGGAACTCAAGCGGTGGTAAGTTTGATCGATTGGGTGATTTATGTTTATTGATATAGACGTAGAATATTGATTCTATGACTCTTATATAAACTTGGAGAATTTTTTGAAAAAATTGTATGCCAGTCATTTTGACTGGTTTGGTAGTTCTAGTGTTAATAACTGTAAATTGTCTCTTAACCGGTTAGCTGTGTTTGACGAGTATACTCGTCATGCGTAAAAGCTACCACTGGTTATTTAAATTGTAATTTTGACGAAAAGTAAAATATATTCGTAAATTTCAAGATGTTTGGAATATTTTGAGGCCATGCCGAAATAAAATGAATAACTAAAGGGTATAAATAATTTGAAATAGATTTATGCTCATCTGTCAATTTTCGTTATCCAACGTTCAAAAGAATTCTCGCCACAGTTAACTGGTTAAATGTTTATTTGGCAATTTATTATCATAGAATTAAATTGGGACGCAGCTTTCGTGCTTTTTGGACGGCCTTTTTTCTTGTGATTTGTTAAAATTGAATTAATTATGGCTTGATGAATTCGCATTAAATTTTGCGAAAGACTTGTAAGAGTGCGAGATTATTTCAAAGGACTTTAAAGGACACAAGATGTCACTATGTAAAGTTAAATTGCAATATTCTTTCTAGAATGTGAATGTGTTTATATGTTTTTTTTTTAATTGCTCTATTTTTCAATAGCATTGGGCACTTCACAAAGAAATAGTTAAAAAGAAACACGAACAATTAGGTATCCAATCAATCGTACCATTCATCGAGAAGAGTAACGTCGATAATAATTTTTGCGTCGCAGTTAAACAGTCGATGCGCCAACGAACGAAATTGCGGTGAGTTTTCGCAGTATCTTGTTTGCTGAATTTTCGCGAAAAAAAATTTTTCTGCGTCGTGTTGTTCAACTTTTCACGATACGACGTAATTCGTGCAAGACAATGTTTATGCGGCCACATGATACGACGCTTTTGATAAAACTTGCAAACGTAAACAACAGTCAATTTTGACTTTGTGCGCGATGACATTGCGGCATTGAAATAAAAAAAAATAAATATTTCATTGACGACGGAAACACTCAAGAATCAATCATTCTGTTCGAGGTGTTATGTTTCGAATTATTATCGTTATTATTCGAACTATTAATGAACTTATTATTGGACATAATTAAGATAAAAAATTGTAAAGTTACTTATTGTTATTCTACCCAGAAGCGTAGGTGAAAATTATCTATGACAATGGCAAAATTTTTATTGTTACTTCAATTGGAAATGTAGTAGAAATTTGGATATTTAGTGATTTAATTTTTATTATTATTTCAAGTGAAAACATAGCTGAAAATTAGTTGTTCTAATTCAACAATGTTTATTATTACTTTTGACAAAGATACACTTGAAAATTAGCTATTCTAGATTCAGTTCTCTAGATCTAGGTATTACGGTCACACCGTTCAATTATCAGAATGACAGGCGATTAATTGTTTAATACGAGTGCGCTAAATTCGATAGATAAGTTTACGCGAAGAAAGAGAAATCAAAAATATACTATCGCGGTTGAAAGAAACGTAGTAGCCTCCAGTGGATTCTCGTAGACATTATTTCGAGACTACTGATAAGCATTCCGATATACGCAAGATAATAAAATTGTTTCCGTGATTTACGTTACGATAGAACGTCATTTATTGTCAATCGAAGGTTTTCTTGTGTGTTTCGCGAACGTTTTATTCGCTAACGTCGTCAATTGTTTGCGTTCTCGTGCGTAAACTTGTGAAATATTTTCTCCGAAGAATTTCACCATTAATGAAACAATTCATGTTTTGCCTAAGTTTTGTTTAATGACAATAATGACACAAAATAGTATGTATAATTTATCGATTAGTATACAAAGTTTAATGTTTTCATTATTTACTGCTTTTATGCAGAACGTTTTAGTATTATGCACTTTACTCTGTCGTTAAACTCTACAATTATATAATAATTATACCTGTAACAATTATAACTGTCGAGTAATAGCTTCTTTAATTTTGGGCTAATTTTCAACAATTGCTATTGCTTTTCTTTATTCTTAATGTAGCGAGCAGAAAGGAAATTTACGAAAACGAGCAGGAAAATTCTTGGGACGCTCAACGAACCGTAACTTCCAAGAAGAAAATACCTGCCGAATGGTAAACGGCACTTTTCAGGTCAAAAATTTCAATAACTGTAGTTGTTATACGTTTCGTAGTTTTGTAGCTTCTAACCTGCGGAGAATTCATGGTAAAGACTAAAGAAAGTTCATACCCATGGTTTTCTGTCATTTTCAACCCCATTTACAGTTACCCCGCTGCTCACATTAATTATAAAATTTACTTTCAATTTAATACTCTATCACTTACGTAATTCTACCATTTAAATGCCCTATCACTTCAGTAACCCTACCAATTAGAGGCTCTAACAATAAGTTCAGTAATTCTAATACAAAAATACTTAATTACTTTTGCAATTCCACTAATTCAACGCTCTAAAATTTGAGTAACCCTGTAAATTAAATACTTCTCTCTAGCAATTTTACTTAGAAACTAATTACATACTTTATCACTTCAGCAGGCCCCACAATTTAATAATCTGCAAATTTACAAATTCTATTAAAAAAAAATACGTTATCACTTTAGTAACCCTACCAATTAAAGGCTCTAACAATAAGTTTAGCAATTCTAATACAAAAATACTTAATCATTTATGCAATTCCACTAATTCAATACTCTAAAATTTGGGTAACTCTGTAAATTAAATACTCCTCTTTAGTAATTTTACTTCGAAACTAAATACTCTATCACTTCAGCAGCCCCCTCCATTTAATAATCTGCAAATTTACAAATTTTATTAAAAAAAGTACGTTATCACTTTAGTAACCCTACCAATTAAATACTCCGACATATTCCCAACCCTATTAATCAGCGAGTAAAACGTCAAAGACAAAAAAATTACAATCTCCAACGATCGGCGCAGCTACAAGAGCAGCAGCCTTCGTCTATCATTCTCTCTTTCAGCGAACGAGGTCACGCATCGTCATTTTCTATCCGTTGCTTTTTGTTCGCATCGAATATTTTCCGTCTGACGCATCGGTCGTAGCGCAATTGCTTTCTTTTTGATCCTCGTGCATGCATATACACGCGAATCGAAATAACAGGGACGCGTGCGGTACGATCGGAGAACGCTTGACCTTCCAGCATAGCTTCTTCGATATTGCACGATGCACTTGCTTGCATGAGACGATGCACTTAATTGCTCGGTTTCAGTATTCCTTCGATCGACGGGTATTATGAATCATTCGGTATAACCGATTGCGATTGTCAGCAACGGACGCCAGTAAATAGTGTATTACGTACTAAGAACGAGCGCTATCGCAACTCGAGGAAACCGATGCTCGAATAATGTCTGTCATTTCAAACACTTAATAACAATTGTTCCTTGAAGTGAAGTTAACACTTTGACTGACACTTTTAACATTTGATCTATCGACGTTAGATTTATTATAGTTAAATATGTCGAATGAGAACTTTGGAGAAGGGTAATTCAAGGGTAGACATTTTTTTTGGGGGGATGTTGGAAAGAAAGATTTTCTCTACAGTTTAATTATACAAAATTACCAATTTGTGGGCAATTTAGCGCTGGAGCTTTAGAAAAAGTGGAATCAAGAGTTAGGTAGTTTTTGTTTTATAAGATCGACGTGGAATGGTTTCTGTATGGCTCTCTTGTTAGTTTGCGGAATTTTTCGAAAAAATCGGGAACCGATCATTTTGAACGGCTCCGTAGTTTTAGTATTAACAGTAGATCTGCCGACAATTAAAGTAATATATTTAAAAATGTTGAATAATAACGTTAAAGAAAATAAAGAATATTAAAAACTTTATCGATTTAATCAGTTGCAGTCAACAAGATGGATGTGAAAAATGGAAACAGGGCGTAAGAAATTTCTGGAAAATTTACAAAATCATTCAGAACCAGTGATTTCGACCAGCTTCGTAGAACTTGTGGTAAGGAATTTTTTTCGTATTTTTCCAATATGTGATCTACCGCCACGATTTTATTTACTGTTACTCAACAGTGATCTGTTATCATATCATGAGTTGTCCAGGTTAATAAAATAGTCTGAAGTGCTGTAAATTATTTATTTGCAAAGTTGAGAGAAGATAATGTTTATCATTTGGGGGGATTGCGGGAGATAGATCACATTGGAATGAAAAGGGCGCTGTAGATCACATATTGAAAGTGTCAGCATTTTTTCTTTAGAGATTTCAAAGGAAAAGTGATAGAGATATCATTGTTTAAATACAGTTGCATGATAGAATACTGTAATAGATATATAATAAACGTCTCCTCATGGCAGTCAATAAGTCTACGATTTCAGGGCTAAATACTTTCGAACGAAAATAAAATCGATAGATAAAGTTACGTGGAATTATAAAATTATCAAAGTAGTTTCCGGAGTGTGAATAAAATTGAAAAGACCAAGGAATTCCCTGGATACTTTGCCATCAAAAGACTTCAAGATAATTAATTTCAAATACTTTTCGCAGACTCGATTCAGGATTATCGATAATAATCCTCTAAAGCAAACGTTGCAGAAAGCAATCAAAGAAATTCACCGCTCGCACGTGGTGACGAAAAAGATGAGGAACTCGCCGGGCAGTTGATACTTTGCACTTTCGAGACAAAGACGACCGTGAAGCGATCGTAAAAGATCTCCGGCTTAGAATTTGCATGACTTATCAGTCTAACTTCGCTATCGTGTCTACTGTTTACCGAGGGCAATGATATTATACGCGTAGATTTTATTGCGTAAGCCAGCTGTTGTGCAATACATTAATTAAACCACTGTCAAAGAGTTACGTTCTTTGCAAAGTTAATGATATGTCTCGATTTAATACCTGCCAATGTTTTTCATATAATTATTTATACGGCAAATAAATCCATCGGTAGACGAATTAAAAGAGCTGATCAACAAACAACTTGGACAGACAATAAAGACTAAATAACAAAAGATGAAAGATAAAACTTACAGAGCAAAGGATCCAGACGTTCTTTGAAGCTTTTGTTCCTCTTGATCCTCTCGACGTCGCTCTCATCCGTGTCCAACATCGTTTCCCACTCGGAAGGATCGTAAGTTTGATCCTTCTTCGATTCCGGCGTGTCCTCGCGTTCGTTTCTCTTCTCAACGTTGTCGTACGAGGAGTTTCTGTCGCTGTACAACGACTCGGACGTATCCGGTGGCTTCAACAACTCTGGGTACCTGTGAAAAGATTAACGAAAATGTTGTACTTTCGAAAAAGAAATCCACGATAACATTTCTGGTTGATTGAGACGCTGATGTGAATCGGATCGATCCGGAATGGCAACTGAGGATTTATCGGTGTACAAGTGGAAACTCACCGTTGCAGAATGATACTCTGAACGGTCAAAGTGTTCCCGACAATGTCCCTGTCGCACTCCTCGTCCGGAAACTTTCTAGCTACGTTATCGCCCTCGTAATCCGCATCACAGTCGTAGTCCGGCTCGCAATCCTCTCCCTCGTTTCCTGAACAAAGGAAGGATTTGTTCAAGTTGAGTATTACTTGCCTACTGATTTTTGGGAGGAAGATTGAAAATTTTCTTGAGGGTTTTTAGATGAGATTTTTTTTTTCTTTTGTCATTTTCGATCTTTAATTGCTGAGTTGCAGGATTCGAGAGATTCAGGGGGATTTTGAGAAATTGAGGGGATGATATGTTAAATAATTTTCAACTAATTAATAAGCGTAGGTTCAGGAAGAATATTCTTTTGAAGGAGCGAAAAAGTACTTAGGTAATTACCGTGATTGTTTATCGCAAGGATGAATGTAGATTTTTTTATTATTGATCTCATTGTCAGATTTAATTAACGGTTTATTCGATCACGTCACGTTTAGATAATGATGATATTCTTCGAATGTTATCGACACTTAACTGCGCACAATTATACACGACTTCCGGAATTATAGACTTGCGATGGAGAAGTGATATTTTGCGTAATACAATGAACAATATTAATCCGTAAAATTCTAAATGGACACTTTCATTGATACTATTTCATCATTTACACAATTTAATTGAGATTACAGGAACAATATATCAAATTTATGAGGGACAGAAAGAGATGAAAATTCCAGGTTGCCTTCCCAAAACTATTCAAAACTTTGCACGATTCTAATCTCAGATATTAAAAAAGCCTCTCATCAAAGCTTCCCACGAGTCCTCTCATAAAAATTTAAAATCCTTTCTCTCTACTTTCCAAAAATGAAGAAATCCAAAGTAAAACAATTTACCAATAAATTCCCAGCTGGAATCCACAGCCCAAGACGTATCGTTGAAGATCTTGGTCCTGATCTTTGGTGGTTGCACAGGCTTCGCGCGTGGTATCTTCTTTACTTCTTTGGCGCCAAGTCGTTTCGCCAAATTATCCACAGATGACGATATCAAAGGCGTTTTATCCTCCGTCTCTTCCGTCTCTTCCCAGTCGATTGGATGAAGCTGGTTGACGTTGTTTCCAGCAGGTGCCTGGAGCCAACCTGGCTCACTGTGTCGATACTTGTTGGTTGCTGGATTATTCCGAGGTCGTCGCCTGGGTATTATCGCTGCACTTTGTGCAATAGCATCTGCTGGTTCTGCATAAAACGGACTGCCCTGCTTGGATTCAGGTGTCAGGGAACTGTTGCTCTCTGATTTTGCGAGCATCAGTCCAAGCTTGTTCCTGGGAGGTGTCACGGTGCTTGGGCTGTTCAAAGAGTTTGCGCTGCCTGTACAGATAATGAGATTTTTCTTATTTTGAGATTTTCTTTATTTTTTCTCAGATTGAATGAGAAATTGAAAGAGGAGAAGGAAAGAAATTGTGAGAAATAGAGCCATAGTTTGTGTAATAATATGGGGCTTCGATGGTGTGTTGAAATAAGGAAAGGTGTTAAGTTATTTTACTATTATTGATGATAATAGTTGTCCATCAACGGACATGCGTTTTATTTGCCCAAAATTGCACTTTGCTTTGCAAGTTCAATTAAAAATAGCACAGTTTTTTAAACGAAATTTTTTTCTTTATAATGATTGTGGTTTATGTGATGGCGGTATGGAATATTACGATATTTGCCCTGATTAATAGGGTTAAGAAGTACTTACAGACTCTGGACAAAAGATCAGGTCTTCTTCCCATTCCTGTCTCCTCAGGCGATCCATTACCCTGCTCGATATTGCACTTGGCCTCCTGAACGGGCTTGAAGCTACTGAATTCCGGGCTCGTCATCTCCTTGTAACTCAATTTTTCGTTGCCAATCGACTTGTCGTTTCGTAGGACCATTCTTTCGTTTTTCACCATCAGTTGTTCGTTCGTCGTGAATTTATCGTTGTAATTCCT
Source organism: Cerceris rybyensis (assembly GCA_910591515.1). Lineage (NCBI taxonomy): Eukaryota > Metazoa > Arthropoda > Insecta > Hymenoptera > Crabronidae > Cerceris > Cerceris rybyensis. Next base: position 26,076,648 of record OU342791.1, on the reverse strand, counting down.
CTCCGCTGGATTGCCGATTCTTTCCTGAACCATCAGCCGATCGTTGGAATTTCTCAGACGATCTTGAGGATTCGTCGAGGTCTCATTCCTGGCGAGTTTATCGTTGGGCGACCAGGTTGAATGATTCGATTGATCGGTAGTGTTCCAAATGTCCTCATAGTCGGAAATTTTATCGCCCGGAGAACTTCGATAATACGATTCGAGAATATCGGATTCCTGATAGTGTTGAGAATTCTTTCGAGCTTCACGATCGCGTCTCCGTTTCGATTTGCTCGTGCTCGATGGGGTTGTTGGCGAAAGGACATTTGGTGTCTTTGTGCCAACGTTGGGGACTAGTTTTGACAATGGAGAGAGCACAGGTGTCGTGGGTGATAGAGGAGATTTAATGGAGAAATTCGACGTCAGGGATTTGTTGGAGGTCGCGCTTTGGGGACTTAGCAAGGAGGTGTTAGGATCTGAGGGGGTGTTCTGTCAAGAATGAACAGAAGAAGATGGATTAGAGTTATGTATATCAGATCTTCTACGAAGTAAATATATAGTATCTATCATTCTATCATCTTACTGTCTTTAGTGATTTGAATGCCGCGAGTCATTCTATTTACCATCTTACTCTCAAAGTTAGCGAATTCAATGCCACGAATCATTCTGCTATCCTACTCTCAAATTTAGTGAGTTGAATGCCGTCAGTCGTTCTATCCTCCTACTCTCAAATTTAACGAGCTGAATGCCACGAGTTATTCTACCATCCTACTCTCAAGCTTAGCGATTTTAATGCCGCGAGTCATCCTACCATCCTACTCTCAAATTTAGGGATTTAAATACTGCAAGCCATTCTATCATTCCAGTCTCAAATTTAGCGAGTTGAATGCCGCGATTTATTCCATCATCATACTCTCAAATTTAGCGACTTGAACGCAACAAGTTATTCTACCATGTTACTCCAAAATTTTACGAGTTGAATGCCGCGACTTATTCCATCATCATACTCTCAAATTTAGCGACTTGAATGCTACGAGTTATTCTGTCATTCCACTCTAAAATTTAGCGAGCTGAATGCCGCGAGTTATTCTATCATCCTATTCTCAAATTTAGCGACTTGAATGCCACGAGTTATTCTACCATTCCACTCTAAAATTTAGCGAGTTGAATGCCGCGATGTATTCTGCCATCCTATTCTCAAACTTAGCGACTTGAATGCCACGAGTTATTCTACCATTCAAAACTTTAAAACTTAGCGAGTTGAATGCCGCGAATTATTCTATCATCCTATTCCCAAATTTAGAGATTGGAATGCACGAGTTGTTCTACCATTTCACTCTAAAATCTATTTCAAAATTCTTCTTACCTGTGAACTGCTAATTTCGTTCGCCTGGTTCACATTGAACGTAACTGTAGTAGTCACCGTGAAGTTATTCTGACTCTGACTGATCCCAGGCTTCGCCCACCTCGGAGGTGGAGGCGGTGGTGTCTTAATGTTCTGTCCAACCGTGTGATTTTCCGCAATGATGTTTCTAATCTCCTGCAAGACCGGGGAATTCGTGCAGGAGAGATTATTAAAGTTAGAGATGTTCTGATGGAAGTTAGACACGGATGTGCTGACAGACGAGAATCTGCTTCTGGATAATTCGACGAGCGTCGACTTTGGCGTTTCTACTATATTCTTCGCCTCGTAGCTCATCTTTGGATCTTGCACCGGGCTAAGAACGTTGCTCTCCACATTGTGAACGATCGGCGAAGGGCATCGTACGCTTTGCACCAAATTCGGCGAGATTAATTTCTGCGAGAGCTTTTCACTCGGCGACATTTTATCCTGGCGTTCTTTCTTGGAGTCAAAAGGTTCGTTGAAGGTTGTCAGATTTAAGGTGTTAGGTGGCGTCGGCCTCGGCTGACGAGGCAGAGACGAGGTGAATGTCGTGACGACGTTCGTCGGCGACGAGCTTCCTGGAAACGAAAATAAAGAGACGGTGAGAGAATTATTTTTGTACTACGAGTCTTTCGGGATATTTCGAGAGAGAGAGACGGACTTTTTACGCGCAACGGGGACAAATTTATGCGGAGGAGATATTTCATGTGGTGGATAGAAATTATTGCTAGAATAATTAATTGTACTTTTTATTTTACCTAATGCCTAGAAGATATATAGTTTCCGGTTGTTCTATCTTTCTCTGGTGCATTTTTTTATATAATTCTTGTAGTTCTATGGGGTACTGATTATGGTAGGTATTAATAGAAACAAAGCTTACGTGTATCATGCGATGATATTGGAGCAAGGTTGAGCACTATACTCTCCGTTGTTGGGGTATGGACATTGTTGTTGTTGTTGTGGTTGTTATTTCCTGAAAGTGTGCAATAATCATTAGAACGGAGTTTTACTTAATAGATTATTATTACAGAAATGAAGATTGCTTGAATTTTGATGCAGTAGATTTAGAAAAAAAAAATGGAGAAGTCGTCAACTTACCGCCACGGAAACTGCTCAAGCTGGAAGTGTTGCTGCTGCTATTTTCCGGTGGTTTTGGGTTTGCCATGGGATATCTCCAAAATTCCTGACCCAGAAGTGCCAGCGATGAGAGTTGCTGCCTATTCTTGGCTTCGCGCATCGCCCTTGGCAGTGTCAATTGGACTGGCAATTCGTCACTGCTTGCCAAAGAAAAACAAGTAAATCGAACTGAATTAACGTCGCGAAGGACGGCTCTCTTTGCAGCCTAGTATCTTAACTCTCAAAGCAACGGATATTTTATACAAAATATAACATACAACTATGTCTATTTTGTTACAAGTTTCACCGGAAGCACCGCAATCATATGAGTAAAAATAAAACTATACAACTATTGTACAATGTTTTACCGCAAAAATTTGAAACCATCCTAACAAAGATTTTAGATTATTATATAACAAGTCGTAAATTACAACATTAACCTTTAGCTCTAAGATTTCTTTCGTCAGTGAATGCGTAATAACTCAGATTTAATTCGTGAAATACAAATTTACAACGAATTTCCAATTATTTATTTAAATAAACGCAATGGTAATGGCACAAAAATAATTTGATTTCTCTTCTCATTGGCATTTTCAATTTAATAGCTTTTGAAAAACAACAAAATTTCCTATTCCATTTAGCGCATCACGAGTTTCACATTATCATAGGTCAAATGGTTAAGACTTTAAATCGTTACAAACCGAAATAATAAACTCTCAAAGACAAGCTAAAAATGTTACACCACTTAGGCAACGCCAGACAAAAAATATTCTTCCCCATAGAATAGTAAAATTCCAACTGAATAGTAATCACCATAAAGTGCAATTTCCCCTGCAACGTGTTACACCATTAATCCCCGATTAATCAAACGCGTCCAAGAAGCAAAACATTATCCGGAAGAACGTTCTCCCGTATTTCAAGCGTCCCATAATTTGCAGCCGGGGGGCACGAGTCGCGTACGAGTAAATCAATTTGTCCTCGATGGGACTCCACGCAAATCGCCTTAACACTGTCGTGCAAAAACTTTAATCCATGCCGTGAGTGGATGATATCTGAATGCAGAAAGGCGAACTCGAGGAGAGGCCACTCACCAGCACTGAGAATAGTGGGCGATCAGCGAGGGGATGTTGTCGAACCTGTTCTCGCTCGTTTCCAAGCTCAGCTTCCCCTTGTTGGCTTGGATCAGGTAGTGCTCGATGTAAGGTCCCCTCCCGGGTGGTAGCCTCACGGAGAGGGCCATCGTGTCGCTTTGACTCGACTGACGCACCACGAAGTTCTGTAAACAAATGCCAGCAGATATTTATTGCTGTTGCTCCACATGTTTTTTGCTCTACTTAGTCCAAACTAATTTACTTTTCTGTTTTCCTTTGCATTTTTTTGTTTTTTTTTTTGCTGCTGTGATGTTTCACGTAAGACAGGTGCTGAACTATGGAGGCTATTATATATTATAATTTGGGAAACATTTTGTAAAGGTGGTGGAGGAGGATTTGAACTTGGACGTACTGATTGGGAATTCGAGGTTTTTTTTTCTACCAATCATAGCTCCTCGTGTGCTATAGTGATTTTTGTTTGAAACTATGGTTTTTAGGTGGTTTTCAAAGTACAGATAGTATGATATGTTAAATTATAATTTGGGGAAAATTTACCGGGGGCGAAGGAGGATTTAAATTGGGGCGTACTGATTTGTGGCCTCAGAATTTGCATTTTTACTCACCATGGCTCCTCAAAGTGCTATGGTTATTTTGTCCTAAGATGTACGGTTTTAGATGAGTACTGAAGCACTAAGATTTTAATATTTTTAACAATTTAGTGAAAATTTCCTATGGGTGACGAATGATTCGAACTTAGGTGTTTATGCCGTTTTCTTCTTATGCAATACAGTATGCGAATTACTATTCACCGATGGCAGGTGAATTTTGAGAAACAAAGATAGAAAATGATTTTAGCTACTTTTTTTTGTTTTGACTACTGTGCTTATTTTACTTGAAACCTACGGTTTCAGAATTCCGAACCACCAGAGCTATGATACGTCTACTATAGCAAAAGTTTGCCAGATTGGCTGATGAAGTAAATAATTACCGAATGTATAATTTGTGGGTAAGTAAAGTACATTCACACGAGATTTGGCTTCCCGCCACTCTCACGAGGAACTTTGTGCGAACATCAAGGAAACGGAAAGCGGCGAATTGCCGAACACGCTGTTGAACGGAATTACGTTACTTTTTGCATCGTATTCCCGCCAAGAACATTGTTTCCTGGGATTTCTACCGTTTTGTAGTTACACAGTTATAGATAAAGTGTAGGAGATAGCGAAGTAGGTAATTATACCTAATGAATTCTTCGGAAGAAGCGTCACCGCCTGATGCAGTCTTTCTCGCGGTATTTTATTAATGTGGATTACAAGAACTGGCTAATTCTGATTACGATGACGATATTCATTTTGATTAATTGTGCATCAGAGATTCTTATAAGACCAAATACGAAGTTAGTCTGATTTGAATAAATATCACGTGTGGTTTCACTTCTACTGCTTCTGATTAAAAGAGAAGATTGCTTTTGGTTAAACTTTGGAGATAGAAGATGTGTTTCTTTCTCACAACGATCCGACATTGTTTCTCCACGATTTTTCGACGACACGATAAATTTCCATGCTCCACGTGTCGAATGCTCATTTTCTAGAAACAAATAGGACTCGATAAAAAATAGAAACGTCCGAGAATATCACTGTTACCCAGCAACGACCGATATTTTCGTTCCCCTCTGTTGGAAATCCGTATTATCTGTTTTTTTTCACTCTTGACGAGCATTTGAAATTATGAAAGAAAGCCTGGCGAAAGAAAAAAGCGCGGGCTGACGATGGAAAGGCAGCAAAAGGCGGTGGTTCTTTGTGGCATCACTTTGTGACCACTGAGTTCTCGTTCCTTGTCCAGTTCTCCCCTTTTTTTCATCCCCCGAGTTCTCTTTTTCGTACTGTGATTTTTATCCGAGGAAGATTCACCCGGTTTCAACCCTCGGACAGAAGGGTTTCTTTTTTTCCGGGAAAAGCTTGAGTTTGTCGGACGGTCAGAATTTCACCAAGTAAGTATTTATTTCATAAATTTCTAGACGTATAAGTTGTCAAACATGAAAAAATATGGTACTATATTTTTAATGAAATTGGAGAATTTCATAGAAGTGAAATATAAAAATGCCATTTCACCAGTTTCTAAAAGTTTCAATACTCTTTCACAAAAATATAAATGCAAAAATTATATATTCGTCGAAATTGAAGATGTCAAAATTCTTGACGTATAAAACAATTATTATTTAATCTTTCACGTTTCTAATACAAGTTTCCCCCGATTAAGAAACAATATGAATTCCAAATCTGTTTTCAACCCCTCATTGCAACGCTCCCTCCACAGTTCCTATTCAACTCACAAATCATTTCGCATAATTTCCAGCAAAATCCTGCACCTTTAACACTAAACCTACCAAGCCCGTCAAAATGACCGGTTCTCAATTCTTTCAAAAAAGTACCTAATTTGATAGGCGAGCTTTGAAGTAAAAATTCTACTTCCACCATATAAAGCCTATATTAATTAATTTACTAATCCCTTCACGTCTTGATTTATCTTTTTCCAAAGTATTTGTTCGATAAATCTAAATTTTAGTAGATATAAAGTCGTTAGTTTTAGTGTTAAAACAATCACCATCATCAACTTACCCCCTGATAAAGCATCCTCATCTAAAAATACCCCACGTATAAATCTAATTCCCGCACAGTAAAAAAAATGATACATATTCAGCTAAAGGACACGAAGGAAGTCAAAAGTACGGTCATTTTCTTCCGATTAATTGCAGCCGCAAAGGGGTCGAGTATTAACGCTCACTTTTGCGCAATCACGAAGCTTCATGGAGTCGTAGGACGAGGTAGATGGAAGTCTGTTCTATGGAGAAGTAATTGCGAGAGGCATTGTTTTTCGGGCGTGCAATTCGCCAGTGCCATTCGTTCGTGCCCGCCGATGCGACGGGGATGAAACGACAGAACGAACCAGGGGGTGGAAGAGTGGAACGAAGCAGGACGATTAACAAAGCTGGAAAACAATGAGCCACCGGGGAAACAATGGTGCCACAATGCCACGGCTCGTTCGCAGTCATTCCCTTGCTGATTACAGTCTCCTGCATCCTCTGCCTTTCTCCTTCTCTCGTTTCGCGAATGCCCGATTCTTATTTGCTGGAGGGGGAAAAAAAAAAACACTGTTTGCTCCGAAAGTATCCTTGGCGCGAGATATACTTTTTCACTTGGCACCGGCTTCCCTGACTTTCATTCTCCTTCTTTGGTGGCCATCGCAACTCCTCGGAGATAGCTCCCTGGTTTCTTTGTTGTCGAGGAATTTTTTTTTTCCTGGGCGGAGGACGACTTCGGAAGTGGGGTGTTCTGGCTTTTTCATGACTGGACGTCGGACGGGGAGATGTGTTTTTAACCGGGGAGTAATGGAAGTGTTTGTTGGCAATTGTTTTTTGAGTGGGCTTGTTGTCATGGATTTTTTTACGGTTGGGAGGAATGAGCTCGATTGAGAGCGGAAAAAATTCATTTCATGATGGCGTGTTACTTTGAATGATTTTGGCATTTAATAATACAGGTTAAAGGAAGCATGCTAGATTTCAAATTATTCTGAGCTGGAAAATAATTACTGCATTTCCTCTAGAAGCTTTCATAATAGAAGGGTCTCAAAAAATGTAGACTATAAATTCACACGTCATTTACTAAAATTCTTGCAGGGGTGGAAAAAATGGCAACTCACTTCTTACTTTTAACCCTTTAGGGCCCTAATTAGAGTTTTTTTTAACAAAAAGAGGTACCAGTCACTTCGTTCAGTTAGCACGCTATGAAATTATCATTAACGAACCTCTTGCTAAATCTTTTTTGCAAACTAGGAAGAAGAATGACAATCACTGCTATCACGTAACTAATTCTTCGACTGTAGCTATGCGATAAAACCATTAGGAACAAAAGGGTTAAGCATCACATAAACATAAGTTACACGTAAAATCGCCTAATCGTTCCAAGCAACTATCACAAGACAGTACCTAATTAATAACCCAGACAGACATCTCTCAAATGACCCTCTTTCCATCCCCACGATTTCAACCAAACTACCATCCGCAATTCCTGTCACTCGACATACTCAAACTTTCCATTCATCGACTCGAACCCGGACGAAATCCCATTAAACAGTGACACACCAACACGAATAATCTCCTTCGACGTTCACCGTCTTAATTACATCCTCCCTCAACGATAACTCGGTAATCATCCCGTGCAAACGATCATCCCAGTGCAACGACACATCGTCAATCCGACAAGCCCGCCATCAATTATCTCATACGAGAATAATAAAGAATCGACGATGTCATGGATTTCTCGCACGAAAATGCAAATTTTCGTTGAATGCACCGTTTGCGTAAGAGAGACTTGCACCCAACCGAGCGCAATAACTTCCCACGCGGTAATTCTATGGAGTTTGCCATCGCGAGACACGCTTTCGCGTTGATTACGAACCCGCGTCAGGCATTGACACGGTTTTCCACCTGAGACCAGCTGGCACGGACTTCCATTCTTCTCGTAACTCGTTGGCTGACAGAGAAGATAAGAGTACGCGACTATTTGCGAGTCCATTGTTCGATGCAGCCTGTGTAATGGACACGAGACGCTGGAAAATTGTGTCTTGGGAAATATACGAGGTATAATGGAGGGAGACCTGATTCTGAGATGTTTTACAGAGGTTTTATTTTGTTCGGCGAGAATTGTATGGTGGTATTTGTCGTATTGTACGATGGTATTTTTCCGGTGCTCTGGGTCTAGGATATATGGTGTACTTAAAAGTGTATGGTGGGTGGGAAAAAAGGGTTTGTATTTGCTGAGTAATGTTGGGTACGGTGGTAGAAGTTGGAACTGTGAATTAGGGGGAGTGAGTTTAAAATTTGCGTATTTATTAAGTTAGAGGGAGAATTGTCTACAATTAATCTTTAATTTATTATGTTCCTGGTTGTTTGGAATATTTAGAGAGCTTTTTTTATACTTGGGTTATATTTTGAAGATGTGGTGGAGTAGGGGACTTTTAATTAGTGGGACCAAGTTCAAATTTCCTTCACTTATGGGAGATTCTTTCTAACAATAAGTTACTGTAATAAAATGTATCATAGCCTCAAGTCACCTCAAAGTCTGAAGTGAAATCCCCACAGAAATTAAAGTAAAACACTATAAAAAGAGGAAAAGTCGATATACAACCTTCTATAACAGAAGGAACTAATTTTCCACTAGATTAAATATAGAATAGAATTAACTTTATTAAATACAGTAAGTCAGGCTTATACTAATTGCTTAGACGTTTTCAAACCAACAGTTTGTGTAACATGGTAAGAAAATGTTAAAGTGCGCTTAAGAGTTACGGTATTAGTGTTAGAATATCGATTTGAGGAAAAAAGAAAAACCTCAACACTAAAATTAAATATAATTCTTCTACGTTTTCCTACGAAAGAATTCTTGATTTAAAGAATTTCCCACAGAAGAAAACTTTTTCTCAAATTCGAGCAACACAAGGCGTAAAAAAGTAACGAAAGGATCCAAGGACGAGAGTCTATTTTGCAATTCGACGAAGAACAAGTTAAATTGAATAAAACCGGCTAGGTCGAGGGCAGACTTTCCCGACGTGGTATGCTAACAATGCCACTTGTTATACATATTTTCAGCGAGATCTCGGTTTGGAGCACAGCCAGAAGTTTAAGCCGCCGTATTTCGTCGGGGCAACGTCTGCCATTTACATTTACTGCATATTAAGCTCGCGCATCGTGCAGCTTGCCAAATGGCCGGTACATTGCGAGATATCTGGATGCACTTAATCTGCCGGCGAAAACGATCCTATAGTTACAACGGACCAACGAGTCCGCGTTCATCGTTGCTTAACATGTTACGCTTATTACCGCGATATGGCTTCTACTTTTTGTTTCATATTTTGGATTATACTACTATGGTTATTCTGAATTGGACTCTTGCAGTTAGGCAAAGTTGGAATCATTGAGGTTGCAGTATAAGGCGATAATTTGTGACAAATTTCATGGAGAACGAAATTTGGGATTGGATTTTCGGTAAGAAGTTTGAGAACTTTGAGCTCCTTCTGACTGTGAGTATCTGAATAATTATTTATGTACGTACTTGAGATTTTTCTATTATGGTTATTCCGCATTTAAATTTTCCAGCTATAGATAAAGTTTGAATAATCGAGTTTCTAATATTTGAGGCGATCATTTGTGAACAACTTTCTGGAGAACGAAATTTGGGGTTGGATCTTTAGTAAAAATTTGAGGATTTGAGTTGCTTCTGACTATGAGTATCTGAATAAGTTTTTTTGGCGAGGGAAGTCAAAGCATTTGACAGTTAGATTTCTTTGCAATTTCATGCGCAAATTTTCCTCATCGTTGGTAAGACACCTCAGGAACTCGCAAAATGCTTGTAATTACAAATTCAAAAAAATGTCAGCCCTGCTCGAAACGGTTAGGAAAAACTATTTCTATTAACACGTTGACTGCCGTGGGGGTCACCGGTGACCGGCGCTATTGAATTCAATGAAATTTCATACGACTTTGAAATTATAATGTTTCCGATTTTCTAACACGTTCATTATTTAAATACTAGCTTTCTGCAGATAAAACCCTGCTGAACATATATCTATTTGTGTCTTTAAAGTTTCTGCTTTACAAAGATGGGATTTTAATAGGAAAAGTATCACTTCAATAGAAATGATAAAGCAAGTGAAATATCATCGGCATTTAACGTGTTAACCCTTTTAGTGCCGACTGAAAGAATTGATTGAGTTTATGGCAAATGTAATTGCGAATTAAAAGAATTAGCATTTGGCGATAGTTTAAGTAGAACACGCAATATAGAGCATAAAGTGTGTATTTACAATTATCTGTCATAAAATAACTGATATTGTATTGGAAACTAAATATTAACCCTTCTATGCCCAGGGTTAGGACTACTGCTAACGACGATATATCGTCGTCCGGCATTTAACGTGTTAAAGTATCTATTTATTGTCGTCTCCCTTTCCAAATAAAAATAGCCGGTCTTCATTTCCCAGATGGATAAAACAATCGATTTATCCTGAAATGCCCCACAAACACGCGGCAACAACTTTGAAACAAATATTCCCGTTCGAATCGCTGTTAAGCTCGAAACAAAAAGCTACGATATTTCGCATCCTTTGTCCCATCGTCTCCATAGCCAGAGACTTTTCCTCGACTCCTCGAAGAGCTTTAAACGTTATATTTATAGCCTCGGTGCAATTGTTTCGAGTGCCATTGCAGTCCCTTTTGTAATGTGCCACGGTAATGACGGTTCGCGGTTATAAACGTCGCGCGGCAATTACAATTTCTTTACAATTGAGCGCACACCGATGGAAAACTTTACCGGAATACTCGGGACAGAGTAGACAACGAATATTCTACTTTGTTCGACGATGAACAACTGCTGGATTTTCCACGGAAGCGTTTGATTCCCTCGATCCTGCCAATTATCTCGAAAGCTCTTTTCTTCCGACTACTTTCAATGCTGGAACGGAAAATCCTACGGAACTTCTATCCACAAGTGGAAAAAAGAAGTTTTTGTACAAATGATTGTTATGTGAATTTTAACTGTGATGGTTCAATCTTTTGTTCTCTCTGGACATTGTTGTAGACGAAGTAAATATTGTTGGATGATGCTGAGTTGCAATGTTTTTGATTTATGAAGAGGACTTTTGTTAAATGGAATATATCAACGTTTGCAATGATGTAGTAGTTGCTTTGTTTCAAATATTTTTCATTGAGTATAGAAAAATGTGGGAGTCAAATTGTTTAAGAGATCGGCAAATTGTTGAAGCATCTTGAGTTGCAATGTTTTTGATTTGTGAAGAGGACTTTTGTTAAATGGAATATATCAACGTTTGCAATGATGTAGTAGTTGCTTTGTTTCAAATATTTTTCATTGGGTATAGAAAAATGTGGGGGTCAAATTGTTTAAGAGAACGTCAAATTGTTGGAGCATCTGGAATTGCAATGTTTTTGATTCGTGTAAAGGAGTTTTGTTGAATGGAATAAATCAACGTTTGCAATAATGTAGTAGTTGCTTTGTTTCAAATATTTTTCATTGGGTAGAGAAAAATGTGGGGTTCAAATTGTTTAAGAGATCGGCAAATTGTCGAAGTATCTTGGGTTGCAAAGTTTTTGATTTATAAATGTAGATTCATCTTGAATAAATTCTTGAATGTAAAGTAGCTCCTTTATTCGAATGTCTTTCATAGGCATTCATAGAGAATTTGCAAAGATTTAAAAAAATGTGTATAGAAATAACTAGAATCTGGGTTTTAACTTCGGCATGAAAGAAATTGTAGTTCTATGCAGCTTTTAAAGATGAAATGTATTATTAGATCGTTGAATTGGCTGACGTTCTTAAGTCGAATTATTTTTCATTTACGAATCTGCACTTTTCTCTGTCAGAATTAAGTACTGGACGTTTGCAAATAATATAAGAATAATAAACCGCTATTTCGGTAACAGTATATTTAATTTAATACGATGACTGGCGTGCAACGTTCGAGGAAGCCTTCCTACAGTCTGCGTCCGATTTTTTAATCAACGTATTAAATAACTTTGTGTCATTTAGTACCGTTCCATTTGCAATTTCCTTTCCACATGTTCAGCGCATTGAAATGAATTTTCTAACCGTTTCACGAATATTTATAAAGTTATAGACATCATACAATGTCCTGCTGCTGGAAGGCTAACAAAATTTGCTAAATTTTCCCGATATCTATGTTCTTGTGTACCACTATTGTTTGAAATAAAAGAAAGTTAAGATCTTCAACAGTTTATAAAATTACTATGATCTCAATATATCTTATTACCAAAAATCTAACAAGGGAACATCCCGAGGTGCCACACACTGATTTTGATGAAATTTTAATATGATGTAGTACTCGTTAGAATATTTGACACGTATTTTTTTATCGGCAATCGTCGACGTTAAAGGTGTGAAAACCACCCCCAAAGTTGGGACCCTAAAGCATTTCGTCGATTATCTCGGAAATTGTGAAAGATAGAGCATTTGCGTAAATTGACGAAATTTGCGTCTATTAATAATCAATAGAATGGTAAAAATTATTTTGCAAAATCTCAATTTGTTTAAACAATATATGAAAAATTCGAATTTTTTTGTTAGTTTTTCCCCCAATTAATATTCGACGGAATATACTTTAGGGAACTAACTTTGGGGGTGGTTTTCACCCCTTTAACGTCGACGACTGCCGATAAAAAAAATTACGTGTCGAATATTCTAACGAGTACTACATCATACTAAAATTTCATTAACACTAGAACTACCGGCGTTAAATCCATTATACTTTGATATATTAAATAACTACTTTGGAAAAGGAGGAATGGAGCGGCAGAAAAGATGATAAATTCGGTGACTTATGTCTTTTGTGATGGACATAGAATTTTTATTCTATGGCTCTTCTATAAACTTGGAGGATTTTTGGAAAAAATTGTGTACCAGTCAGAATGACTGGTATGGTAGTTCTAGTGTTAAAATTGGTGTGTGGCACCTCGGGATGTTCCCTTGTAAGAACGTTCGCCATGATTCATTCTATCAGAAAGCTCTATGACTGTTAATTGACAAATTAAAATAATTTTATTTCTCTGCCATTTGCGATAGCAGGTATCCTAAGCTATCAGTCTTCAAACCTTAACTTCTGAATAGCCGGTTAATCAACCAGAAGTCTGTAAAGTATTAACACAGAGAAATGTATAGAAATAAGGATTAAGAAATAGGTTCGAAGAATATTTCCTTTTTGCTGAAGGTATGAATTTGTTGTGTCGTAATAAAATTCCTCAAAGTACTTAGGGATTTTCCGCAAGGAGAAACTTCACGGAGTCCCTTCTTCCGCGTCCGAGAACACCGTCTACTTCCGCAGAAAACTTCCTGGCCGAACGTGAAAGCGGGCTCGCCAGAGCGAGAGTGGCTTGCAATTTTCTTACGGCTAATCGATTCGCTTAAGTGCACTCACCCCTTCCTCTTTGCCTTGCAACAAGTGGAAAGCGCCGGCCCTTTGAATGCCAGGAAGAAACCAGATCGGATGGGATCGTATGAGCCTTTCGATCAAAGTGATGTCACAGGCGACCTCGCTGCCGGAATCTTCCATGGAACCGGAAGAACCGCCGGAGGTCGCTGAACCTTCAGAGGAAAGCGACTCCTCGCTCTGAAAAAAACATAATTTTATTATTAGTGGGTGTACAAAACTTTTACTTATATTTTTTTACTAAATGAATTATTATTTTGTTTAGTTAGAGATGCTTTGTGCTTCATGAAAAGGAATTTCTCCCTCTGTAAAATAATAATTCTGCTTTTACTTTGCTTAGAGTTCATTTAAAATATTTTTTTATTTTATTAATTATTATTTTGAGAGGTTACTAGACCTTCTGAGAAGAATGATTTCTTGCTATCGAAAATGATAATTCGCTACCCCTTGTTTTGAGAAGCAGTCTCATTATTTTCTATAGAATATTTTTATTGCAGAATTATTCTGAAATTCTTATTACGAATATTCAAATAGAGAATTTTGTAGATAGTCGACAATTTGTGAACGATTACCATTAAAATTTGATGATTCTTCGCCGCAGAAAAAAAACTGAACGATAAGTATCCCAGAAACCAGGAGATCAAGCAACATATTGCCAACACCGGTCGTCTTCTTATTAATAGCAAATGAATTCGCAAAATTTCAGCCGAATCACGCGAGAAAAGTATCTTCTTTCACCAGCAAATGCATCGTCACAAAGACGTTTTACAATTTTCCGTAAAGTCACTGCGATAAACCCGCTAATGTTATTCCAATAAGCGAAAATCCTCGCGAACCGAAAAAAAAGAAATGAGAAAAAAAAAATAGCCGTCGTGTAATATGAAAATGTCTAGACTAATAAAGAACTAGAAAAATCCCGCCTCTCCGTAGTCTGCCATCGATGATAAGAATTTCCTTTTTTTTTGTCCTCCGCGAAGTATAGGAAAATTGCAACGCCAGATGCGCCGTGAGCGCCCTTCTAACCCCATGGAATCCCATTTTCCTTTACGATTTTTCCTTTATTACTTCGATTACTCGTGAATATTTGGCCGTATCATTGCGACACGTGGCGATTCGAATAAAAACACTTGCAGCCTCTTCTGAAGCCTCGAGTGCAAACGACGAGGTAATTCCGAAGGTGCAAAACGAGCAACGGGGATTAATGTCTATTAACGGGAGATACGAAGAGGTAATAAAGTTAGAGACGCCGTGAAATTCTTTGAGAAACAGATAGAAATAAAGTGACGACTGTAGAATGAAAACTACCGTGGAATCTTTAATGGAAGATGGAGGAGAACTAAAGAGTTTGCAGGAAATTACTCTTCCCTTTATATCCTAGATGACAGTCATTTTATCTAGTCAATATTTGTGATAGAATTTTACCTCTTTAAACTTTTTGTTATATTTCTGTAGATCCAAATAAGAAATAAATTAACTGAAAGGATAAACCGTGAAATTTTAATACTTTATGAAAGTAGAAACATTAATTTAATTAGTCGTTGGCTACATTTTTGTATACAACAACTATGGAAGTCATTAAATTGTCGATATCCTGTTTTTTTTTATAAAAATTTCTCAAAATTTACGCAAAAGCAGTACGGTAGATATCCTTAGTGTATATTATAATGCACAAGTTACTTAATTGATCATCTTCTTTGCCACTTGACTCCATTTCTATCAAACTAATTATTTAATATATTTCTTCACAAAAGATTTGAGATAAGGAATTGCAGTTTTAAAGGAAATGGAATACTTCGATTTTTACATCGGAATAATTCTCAGCTATTCTGCTTTCCTTTTCACCTCGATCACCCTATATTTCTCTTTGCAGCGATAAACGCTCTTAATACTCAATTTCGGCGTCCAAATGGCGAACGAGCAGACAAAATCGTTGCCTCGCAGGTGTGCTCCTGCGTAACGAATATGGAAATTTCCGGCGAGTCGTCCCTTAAGCCGCAATTCTGAGGGTGTAAATCCTCCCTGGTCCTCATACAATACACTCTAATGCCGTATTATACTGTCGTGCAGGGACTCGCGAATGGGTTCACCGGTTATCTCAATTTGCAGCCGATACCGGTTCACAATTTATTCGGCTCTCGGTTAATCGTTCCTCCGACTCTTTTATCCGTACCTCGTTCCCCATTTTATATTTCGCTTTTGTCCTTTCGAATACCTTTTCATTATTGCTTTATTGCTCTTAGAATTATTCGTATTGCGAACGCGCGATAAAGCGAACAAAATGGCTTACAAAATTTACAAGTGACAGAAGGTCAACATCGACGTTTTTCCCAGCAACTGGATAGAATCTCAATAACTTTCAACTTTTCCCTTAATACAGATTATTCAGGTATAACTTGGAATTTTAATACTAAAGATTTAACACCAGAAGTACTGAAGTAATTATATTTAATTATATTAAATAAGTACTTTGGCAGAAGAGGAATCAAGAGTAAAAGAGGTGATCTTCTCAATAAATTATGTTTTCTATGATAAGGAGGGAAGAAGTGTCTCCTGTATGGCTTCTCTGTAAATCCACAGTGAATTTTTATTTCAACAAATAATTCTGAGTTACTGGCGATTCAATCAAGAAATAAATCGTACGGCAAGTGGTTAATTTATGCAAATACTACAGCTAATCTTATATTATTCTTCCAAGTAAATCATCGTAAATGAAATCTATCAAAGTGCAAAAACTCCGAATTTGTCTATTAACTTGTTAGTTGCAAATTAAAATTTATAAACCAAAAATAGCTCGCACTACGTCGTACCCCTTGCGTGTTAATTTCGGTAAAAAGCTTCCCGTCGAAGTTCCGTCGCAAAATTTATACCATTTTCGCCTCTACATTTCCCATTTTTCCGCAGACAGGCAAACGTGCAAATATTTCAGCAGAAACGAGCAACGCATATCGAGGTGTTCGACGGTGACGAGGATCGGGTGGTATTTAAAGGATCGAACCGATCAAATCCGTTTTACACGTTCGGATGTTCCGTTCTCCGGCTGACACGACAATTTGATCGATGGTGACCGATCGTTCGATTTTACTTCAATCGTTTCAGCCTCACTTTTGGACTTTTTGCCAGGATTCGTCGGCATTGAGTCTCGATTTGCACCGGTAAGGATGAATCTGTCGACACTCGCGGCTCATCTCCGCCCCTGTCTCTCTTTTTTTTTTCAATCCATCGTATCCTTTTTATATCCGACATTCTCGGATTATTTAAATCTACGAAATCGAGTAAAAGAGATGAGAACTTTAATTTGTCGTTTGTTTGATTTATCCAAATCGTACGAGGATTATGGAGGATTTGTTTGTAAATTGGCAAACAAAATGTTTTATGTCGTTTCTTCAAAACTAATTTGCATGCGTTTCATTTTCCTGGAATATCTGAGAATTCGAGACACTTTTTTTTTTCTTTTCAACGACCCGAGAGAAATCTTCCACGGAGGATTTGCATTTGAGAGATAAAGTTTCGCGAGAAGTCACTTTCACTTTATGGGACATTCACGAAGCAACTTTACAATTACTTCTGTTTCCACTGTCCTACTCGCGAGGTAAAAAAGTTACCCCTTGGTTGACGGAATTTTATGGAATTGTCGGTTCAGGGAATTAAGTCGATTTTATATTACGGTAAAACGATCCTCTAATAAAACAACTACTAACATTTGCAGGTAATTATCGTGGTATATAAATCATTACGAATGCTTTGGCAATTTTTTTCACCACGGTATTAAAGAAATACGAAGAGATTAAGGCAGATTTAGAGGAAGTAAACTAATTACACATTGCTTTCTAGCAAATAAATTGTATTTATCGCGAAATTAGCTTCAAGCAGAATTTTATATATTGTATATGAAATTTTTATTGAGATATCTGTTCAGCTTATGTATCAATCAGTTTGTTATACTTGCTTCCACATAGAATTAATTATACTTTTATTAATCAATGTTTAACAACCTGTAAAATTTTAAATAACATCGTTATTATCCTAATTCATGCGTGGAATAAGCAAAATTAAACAACGCAGTGTCAAACGGTCATTGTCAAATCATAAAAATCATCTGTTAAAAAGCGAACGACTAGAAAGACAAAAGCGAAGAGTACGGAGCAATTAAGGGATTTGCAATTAGCTGCAAGGGCGCTCAGCACGCCTCGCACGTCCGCGTTTAATCCCTTTAGCTCGAAATGCCGTTGTGTGTCAGTCTGCATTTCAAATTAAATTACACTCGAAATGCCCGCACGCGGCAAACCCTTTTGCAAATCCTCCCCGTTCGACCACCCGTTCTCTCTCTTTCTCTCTCTGCTTTTCCACCCCCTCAGGGAAATGGGGGATACGACCGAAAAGGTCATGCAATCGGTGCTTTCGTGCATTCCTGCATCGCCAAAATGTCGAGAGGGATTTTTACGATCTCGTCGAATGAAGTACATTTAGGATAAATGTGCCATCAGACGACCGGCAGATTTCAACGTTCAGAGACCCACGGTCGATCGTTGGGTTTACGTAACGAGAATGGAGAACGATCGCGATGGTTGGTGGAAAGGGGATAATTTGAGGCACAGGAATTCTTGTGGGTGGGAAGATAGAGGTAAGGGAGATTTGCTCGTTCTTGGAGAGTTTTTTTGGGAAATTCTTTCGCAGATATTTTGATGTTTGAATTATTAGTGGTAGCAGAAGAAAAAGTGCGGTAGTGAACGAATGCGGCGGGAAACTGTTTGGCAGATAAGTTTGGTATTTAGATTATTAGTGACAACAGATGAAGAAATTCCGGTGGAGAACAAATGTGGTGGAGAAAGAGTGTGGTGGAGAATATATGCGATGGAGGAAAAGTGCGGTGGAGAACATATGAGATGGAGAACATTTGTGATGGAGAACGAGTGCGGTGGAGAACATTTGCGATGGAGAACGAGTGCAGTGGAGAACATATGAGATGAAGAACATTTGCGATGGAGAACGAGTGCGGTGGAGAACATTTACGATGGAGAAAGAGTGCGGTGGAGAATATATGCGATGGAGGAAGAGTGCGGTGGAGAACATTTGCGATGGAGAAAGAGTGCGGTGGAGAACATTTGCGATGGAGAAAGAGTGCGGTGGAGAATATATGCGATGGAGGAAGAGTGCGATGGAGAACGAGTACAGTGGAGAACATATGAGATGAAGAACATTTGCGATGGAGAACGAGTGCGGAGGAGAACATTTACGATGGAGAAAGAGTGCGGTGGAGAATATATGCGATGGAGGAAGAGTGCGGTGGAGAACATTTGCGATGGAGAAAGAGTGCGGTGGAGAATATATGCGATGGAGGAAGAGTGCGGTGGAGAACATTTGCGATGGAAAAAGAGTGCGGTGGAGAATATATGCGATGGAGGAAGAGTGCGGTGGAGAACATATGAGATGAAGAACATTTGCGATGGAGAACGAGTGCGGTGGAGAACAAGTGCAGTGGACAACATATGCGGTGGAGAAAGATTGCAATGGCTAGTACTTATATAAGACAGGGAATAATATGGAACGCAGAAATTATGTGGGTAGAAATATAATAGTAAAGAAGGTTGGCTTCTTCTTTGGGAGTATTTTGAAAGTTGTTCAATATTCAGCTTCTTAGTGGTACTAGAAGAACTACCTTAACAATTTTTAAAGTAACAGCTGACACTCCTAATAGAAAAATTGATATAAAAAATCGTAAAAATTGTCTAAAAAATTTCAAGTTTAAAATCAGTGAATCCACAGAACCATACACCCATTTCCACAGTATCAAGTTTACCTTAAATTATATGATACATAGCAAGAGAGCACTGGGAAACTCTCACTTGTAAGAAACACTACTAGGATTAATCTTACAAAAAAAAGGTCTCACTTGTACATGATGTAGCTGCGTAATTTGATGATGCTGAAGTGGATTCGGCGGCGGTGTGCTCGGCGAGCTGACGACCTGAACGGTTCCATGCTGCTGCAGATACGGCTCCAGGAAGACATCGCTCCTGCAACCGAGAAAATCAACGAGTTCTCCGTTTAGTTTCGTCAATTAGTCTCACTTTACCTAACGTTCGCGCCGTTATTAATGAGAACTGGCAAGAAATGTTCTTTTGCGTATAATTCGCGCGCTTTCTCACGCGATCTCGCGATAATCTGTATTTAAAGATCTTCGAGTCTTCCTGAGATCATTCCATCGCAATAACCGGCGAATCGAGTTTGAGAGGCGAATAAAATTTCTTTATTTGCGTGTATTCAACGATGAGATAACTAGAAAGTTAAAAAGAGACTGGTTTATTTATCGAAGATTGAAATTCTATGTTCAAAACGAACTAGAATTTCTTAGAGTAGGATGTTGTAAGAGGCGATGTTGTTCGCTTTGTGCAGCTTTTGAGAGTATTTCTCATCCTTTTGCCGAAGAATTACGATCTCACGACTGTACGTACCGCTTTGAACATAGTTGCACGCTTTTGAACCTATAATTTCACTGCTCTACACATATACGACGGTTCAAAGGAACTTATTGCTGAATATGCAAAGAGCCTAATAAAGGCGACTGGCACTAGAAACAGTTTGATATTACTTTACAACCTTTGACAGCTTGTACAAAGTATCTGCAGTGATTTCACTTCGAATTTTCAATTTCCATAAATGCCTTAGATCTAAGAAGCCACGAAGTACGTAATTCCGTAATATCCTCAACGTCTCTGTTTGTCAGACGAAAGATTCCAGTTTCGTATCACAACTACGATCAGTAATCATCCAACGATTTTTCTACACTTATCTTGCTATTTGATTATACCATTTAATTGTTCTTTCATTTTCTTTTCAATAGTGCTTCCCATAATTATTCGCACTTCGTATTTCGTATGGCATTAAACGAAATGGCAGAATACAACGATCGTTGTCGTCGACGAGACGAGATAAAAGCCAAGAGGACACCGAATCCAACGACAGGAGTGTCAGTTACTTTCCGTTCAACTTTTGCTTCGTTAATTAAATTCCTTTTCGTTCCTCTTACGCTGACGCCTGACATCCCACCGGTTGAATTTATCGGCGCGTTCTTGCGCAAATAATATATTGCGCTTTTCCCACGCAAGTTCCGTCGACACCTACTCTTTCTCTTTCTCTCTTTATTTCTCTCTTCTGTCTATCATTCGCGATAGTGCATCTTAGTGCACCGGTTCGAGTTGAATGCGCCTATCATTTCGCGAGCCGTCAGCAAAGGCTGACTTGAAAGTGCAGTTACCGAGTGTTTCCCTTCTCATGACTCGATGGCGGCGTTTGCATGACAATTGCCCGCAATTCAACGACGATACGAGATACTTTGCTGTTCGTCCTGGGATTTTAAAGGGGTTTTGAGAGATCGGTGAAATTACGATACGAGCTGAACGTCTATCTTTCCAGGCTGCTGATTTCTCTTTGATTCGGTCGAATTTGTGGGAGTAGAGGTGGAGTTTATGGGGAACGAAGGGTTCGCCTTTTGTGCTTGAAATACCGGTGATATTGGATTTGTGTATTGTTAGATTTTAATTGAGAATATATTGCAGTAGAGATATATAGAAAATTTAGTATAATTTTCTGGATGGTATAGTGTTGACATTTTTATTGGTAGTTGTAGCAGAATGAGATTGAATATTAATGATGGGATGATAGTATGATTGTGTGGATATAAGGTTTACATTTTGGGACAGTATCAATTAAAAGATATGGTGCTAATTAACTGAGACTAGATTAATAAAAGAAGGTTTGTTTCTTTCGGAAATCGAGAAGACGTTTATCTACTCATTTTCTAGGTGAAATGATCGATAGATTGAATTTTGCACTATTTTGTTTTGAATAGACAATTAATTTTTTTTCTAGTATGAATTCTGCATCATTGGTAAGTGAAATGTCAAAATATTTAGGTGTGTGCAATTACAATCTCATTATATACAGACTGCACTAACAGTCATGACTAAAGGTTAAAAAAAGCTAAGAAACGAGTGTTAATTTTATCATCTTCCTGGACTGACGGTGTAACGCAGTTAAATAGGGATAAATTTCGAATGCACGCCATCCTCAGGATATATACGCAAAAAGAAAATGTTAAATAATTACATGGCCAATTAACATTGCACTTAGGAAACTAGGTCGTGCAATCGTGCCGAGAAAAATACGACGTCTTTACGGTACTGAAAATTAAATTGCCTTCATAATTTCCAACGGGATTACCATTTTCAATGGGAATAACCAGTCGGAAAAGCACTGAGCCTCGATTAAACCGCGAGTTTAATTCTATCGCGGATGTATCGTAAATGAGCCTGAAACTCGTATTATCGTTTATAGTATTACGTGGAGAAATTCTCGAGAAATTTCAAACACGACTCATCCATCTATTAGATCGAGCTATTCATTTTAAATTGCTGTTCGATAAAAAAATATGTGGCACCTGCGACTCTTATGGTTGAGTGCAAGCAAATTCGTGTATTTCTTCATGTTTTATTTACAGCTTTTTTTATGGCTAAAATTTTATAACTTTTCAACGATATAGCTTTTATACTAGCACACCCATACGGAGCTATATTTTTCATATGGAGGTAAAAGTGCAGATGCACCTCTTTCTAAACAATACAGGATATATTGTTCGTCCCAATAAACTGCACAAGTTCTCCACATAAAAATATTAGAATTTTGCACTTAAAATGCTAATACTTCTCACAATAAAATAGTAATCTTATTTCTAACTTTTAGTTTCTTATTTATCAATGCATCTTCAATTACACCTACCACAATTTCCCATTCGACCACCCTAAAAATGCTCACATGCCAAAAAACGAAAATTTCTCTGCACAAAAATACCAAAATTCCACACCTAAAATTTTCAAGCTAAAAATACTCATTCTTCCAATACGTTTATTGTTCCACCCCTCATTCAACAACACAACATCCCCAATAGCACCTACCGCAATTTCTCGTTCGACCAATCCTCCAAACCCCACACGGCAAAGTTCACGTAGAAATCGAGCCCCAATTCAAGAAATTTCTCGTAGCCAGAAAAAGGACCGAACAAAAGTGGCCAGAAACCATCCAATTGTGATTGTAAAGGCTGTCTACAAGCCGTAGACTCTTCTCGTTACCTGAACTCTCTTCACAAGCGCTCTCGTACAGGTAATCGCTTAGAAACTCGCAGATAAATTCGCCCTCTCACCGGGAGCACCTCCGTTTTAACGGGACAATGCGTGCTTTGTAAAACAGACCTGCACGCGCACGTAATTTCCCCCGAGTTGTTTCGGGGCGGATTCGCGATACCGAGTTTCGTAATTGATTTTAGAGGCCCTTTAAGATTCTCAGCGTATCCACGGACAACGGGGTGTAATCTGTTCACCGAATTTTCAGGTAGAAGCGATGCTTCGTTTTAAACGAGGTCTATAAAAGCATAATCGATAAACGATTTATGTATTGGTAGAAAAATAAATTTATGTTTTATTGATCGCAATATTTTGGGGAATTATATTGTTTTGGTTAATCCTGTGAAAAATTGCTGGAACATACAAATAAACCTATTATTTCGAACGAGATGTGCAATTGCCTTGTTTGTTTTATGATGAAGTATTTTTTTTTTGTTAAAATAACAGTGCAGAGGGTTCTGTGTAAATTGCAATTTATATAAATTGTTTTTTAACGATTTATTTAGGCTTTATTGGCGTGAGTGATTATAGTCGGTCGATGTGAAGCGCTATTTATGGGGTGAGGTGGCCTATAGAAATTTTTTAAACACTGGCAGTGTTGTAACGATTTTTGATAAAGTAATGATATTAATTTGAAGCTATGTAATTTAGCACTTTGTAGAAAAAAATATTGATCGATGCTATGATGCAAACAACTGTGATCTTAACAGGCCAAATGTCTTTAAGAATTAAATCTTTACGTATAACTAATAATTTCTCATTTTATTTTATTCCAAAAATGGCTCGCATCGATTTGAACAATTTTAATCGTCAAAACGCGACGTTTCAAAGTTCAAAATTAATATCGCGTCTGTTCCACTTTAAAATAATAATCGCGTGATCATGAAATACAAAAACACGAAGGAACTTCGTGCATCTGGAAGCAAAAATATTTCTGGTCGACGAGAATCGATCGTGGTGCAGCTTTTACAAACTGGTAACACTCGACGATGATTACAGCGTAACGCACGAAATGTGAATTGAAAGAGGTATAAAGAAGTGAAACATGTGGTGAAAAAAACGTATGAAAAGAGTCTCGGTAAATGTACATATTTTTCTTGCACGACAGGTCGTACCGTTTTGTCCGTAATCCGTCGTCGGCAAAAAAATTCGATATCCGCAAAAATAAGAAAGCAGAGGAGCAACGGCAGAAACTAGTTTTGCCGGAACGATTGGAAGCTTCCGTGAGTCGTAGAGTGCATCAGAAGGCTTTGGATGCAGGATGGCAGCCGCACCTCCACGACTAATTAATTAGCTAATTAAAAATATTTGCAAGTACGGATCTCATTGGCGATCGTCGTTCCGCATGACCTGCCGATGCTGCATGAGTATGTACGTATGTATCTTCGCGAGAAAATCTCTACTAGGCGATTCTATATCAAGCAGAATCGCTCTATGTAACTTGTTAAGCCCACCTCGGAGAATTACTGTTTATAATTAATGTCGGTGTTCCTGATCTCGTGATTTTATTGCCAGGGAACAATAGCTTAATGATGTTTACGATTCGTTGTGTCGAATTAATAATTGCGTTGGGTCAAAATATTATGAAATGGCGCTGAGGTGTATACTTTGAACGTGAATGTATTTAGAGTATTCTTTGGTGAGAGTAATTAATGGTAATTAGAGAAATGTTTTTAAGGTGGAAAGTAGTAATATTTAATTCTATTTGAGAAGTGTTTCGATTGCTGTCAATTTTAGAGGCTGTATTGGAAGCTTCCAAAAAATGTTGTATCAGGTCATTTCAAAATTCAAATTTATCACATTTACTAAATAATCTTAACTTTCTTTCTAGAGTGTAATACAGATACGTTTCAATTAATATCGAGTTTCTTTCATAGAAATTTAACACTAGGTTTACGGAAGCCACCAAATTGACAAATTTCTACTTTTCTAAAAATAGTTTTTAAAATGGAGAATTCTGTAATGCGCAAAGTACTTAACCAAACACATTTTTTGCCGCTTGATCCATCTTTCTTCAAAGTATTTATTTAACATATGTAAATATGTTAAATGTAGCAGCCGTAAATCTACTGTTAAGAATGACCCCTTAACAATAAACAACATAGACACTTCCGCAAAAATAATTAAAAAAAAAAACGCGAAGAAATTCCTAAAGATAGAAACAAATCACAAAAACACCTAAACGAAAGTAGAAATAAATCATTCAGCTCGACGTATTGCACGTCCAAGGTTTTGAGTGGCAACGTTTAATCAAAACACCGTGTTTCACTGAGAAAAAAAAGGTTGTACCGACATTCACGACATCTTTCATAAATTATTCTCGCAATTAACGTGTCGTTAAAACGGTCCGAGCCGAGGGAGCCAACAAGTTTTTGCGACGCAATTCGGCTAGCTCGCCGCAACTAATTGCACTTCCCTCGAAATGCATCAAAACCTCGAATAATTGACGCGGTTGTGCGTTGCACGCGGCATTTCCATGTCGGCCGCAGGACAAAGTTTCGAATGGTATTATTTCGGGCAAACTTTGCCATGGTACGCGGCTGAATATTAGGCGGAGGGACGTTGACATATGTGAAATCACTGGCTGCACAGGTTTCCCGAGGTATTTGTACGTCGGATGATGCTTTCCACGATTCGAAGAGTGGATCGTCGCGGATTTGTAGATCCTGTTGTTGCTCTTCCTGTCACGCGACAGATTAATCTCATGGGAGTAATTAATGTCACGGGTGATTTACTATATTTTAATGGCCTATGGGTTGGCGAAGAGTATATTTACGTTTGTGAGTATTTAACGGTGGAAGTATCAGTAACAGTCGAAGATTAATCTGATGTATTTGAAGATAACAGATGTTTTTTTAGCTTGAAAATAGAAATGAAGGAAGGGAGACAATTGAAGTATAGATTTACCACATAGTTATAGAAAAACGGCAAAATTATAAATTTTACAACATTGTAAAGATGTTCTTTTTGTATAGGAATCAGTAATTTAGGCTTGCAGGGTTTAGTGTTAGACCTTTGCCCTACAATAACAGGTGATGAGATAAATGAAATTGGAAATTTTTAAGTTCTCAAAAAGTTAGATATTGTATCTATTATTTGATCACCATAGAGTCAAATTACTTTTATTCTGTTAATATTAGGTTGAATTTTCTAATATATCAAGAATCATTGATTAATTTCTATCTCTTCAATTTAATTCCGAATTGTAGAGCAAGAGATTAATGCACTTTGAACTCAAAAGTTTTATTAAATTATGACGTCAATGAATTTCTTCATCAAAGAATAATTAGTAAAATCCTACAACATAACAGTTCACAAAATAATATGTTAAACGACATAAAAATAGCCAAACTTCTGCCACAACACGATCCTCTAACAACTCGTTTTCAGTTCACGTTAATAAACACAGAAATTTCAGAGTTTCCCTAAACATAATTACAACGCAACCCGGCACAAATTAATCGTGAAATATGATGATCATATACCATGTACGTAACAAAAGTCTGAAATTATTCCAAATATTATTCGAAACCAGAATTTCTCGAGACCCCTGTAAATCCCGAACTTCCTCAAATCCCATAACTTCAAACCTCCATACAAGCCCGGCAAGACGCGCAAGGCCCACAAATCTCCAAGGTCTCCAAGTCCTTGCAGCATGGGGCGTAGTTTGTCCTAGCAATAAGGATTTCCCCAAGCCCCATTAGGCCACGTCCAACCCACCGTGGACGCGTACACGATCTATTGTCTTCTGCATTTGACAGTCGGACCTTGTGCAATGGGAATGATGGTGTTCCGGTGCGGATACCAGGGCCGTACAATGCGCGAAAATAACAGCGTTGGATGAAATAGCCTCAACGATTATCGTTACAGGTGAAACTCTATCAAAAACAGCTGTGTCGTAGCAAAATTGTAAAATCGATTGGCGTAAAAATATAAGTGTTTTTGTGATTATGATAAAGGACTGGCTACAAATGTTTTGAGTCAGCCATATTGAAAGAGTTACGGGCTTGAAACTAGACTCTACTTGAAGCTAGGGGAAAATAGAAATTAGAGTTACTGGAGAAAAATCTATCATTCAGTGACATTATAATATTAAAGTTAGTATTCGAATTGGCCCCCATAGAAGATTTCTTTAACCCTTTGAAGACGATGGACGCATATATGTGGTCTGAGAAAAAATCCTATTACAGTTCATTGGCGCATATACTCACAGTTGAAGTTGAAAAATTGAAATATAACCGTTGAACTGTGTTTCTACAAATAGTAATTTATAATTTCTATACATTAATAGTTTGACTTTCCGATGAAAAGGTGGTTTTTGAACGCCAAGTAAATGATTATTCTCCAATATTAAAAAAAGTCTCCGTCCGCAAAGGGTTAATTAACTCGTTCACTGGCAACTACGAGAAATCTTTTGGTTGCAGTATAAGATTGCATTAATAAGTCAAACAGAAACAACTTATCATGTACAGTAATTTTGGAATAAAAATAATCTTTTTTTAACATTACAAATGTCGAGATTTTATTTTTGATTAACTAAATTAACGTTCTAAAAACTTTCTATCGTCTTCTCCAATTTTAATATTCATGGTAATAATTGCTCCGGTTTCCTGCCAGTGGATCGGTTAACTTATGACAAACTTCTAAATTATTATCTAATATATCACATCTCTGATGGTTCAGAAGTCATTCAAAATCAGCCAAACTCACCAGAGCAGTTGGAACCAAATTAGAGAAGAAAGAAAAGAAAGAAATATATTTTGCAAACCTTCAGTGATATACCATCAATAGGTGCTAATTTTTAAATGCTCATGACCTTGCTGTATCATAGTTGCATCTAGAACCAATGCAATTTTGCAGTAACGATCATATCCGCTATCGTGGAACGGAGAGATACAGGGTGGTATTCCAAAGTGGGTATAGAGATTGCGAATTAACAGGAACCGATGTAATCTTAAATTGTGATAGAGACTGGTATTGCGGAACGGCGATAACGAAATTGTTCTACAATAACGATAGCAACGGCTGCTGGAAATGATGGCCGGTACTGCTCTGCTGCGGTGAAAGTGACAGGTATTGCAAAATACCGGCAGTCTGTGCTGCTTTAAAATAGAGACAACGGCTACCGTTGGAAAGTCGCGATAGTCGATATTACTTTGGAGCAACGATAATAGCTGTTATTGCAAAATAGGAATAGCCACGAATACTCCAAACCAGGGACAATGAAAGCTCTTGTAAAATAACGACACTACTGTACAATAGGAATTTCCAACACTGTACAGAGTGTTTTAAAATTACTTGTCATTACTAGACTGCGGATTTTTATGCATTTATGACAAATTTAATACGGCTAAAATATACAAAAAGAACATAATATAAAAATATATCTAAAATATCCAAAGTATGGTATTTGTTGTAATATTTATTAAGTGCAATAAATCCCTAAATAGGTTTTCCTGTCTCACCTGCATTTGTGAAACTCGAAATTTGCATAAACATCCGCAGTCTAGTCATTACTATCAAGGGTTATTCAACACCCTTGGATCGATGGAGATTTGTGAAAAAATTCAACATTGGCGTAAAAATTATTTATACTTCAGAAACTTACCGATTGTTTGCTTTGGTGGCTGTGAGTAGACTTACAATGGCAACGACAAAATTATTTTAGTGGTTGAAAGCAGACGTACGACCGCCAATTAAGGGTTGATATCACTGTGAGAATCAATTTTCGAGTAGCTCGCAAGAAGAGAAGTATTTGGTGGTTCAGGATCTCGCCTTTGAAAGTATTAAACACGCACTAATACGCGAAAATTCGCGAACGCGATTACGGAGCACTGATTACTCGTCGGAGGTCGCGGGGGAACTGATAACGAGGCGAGGCGAGCATCGAAATGCCTTATTGTTAAGATTCCCGGAAAGGATACCTGTAGGTTACGGACGCCGAACTCTGTCGAGTATATTTTGACAACACACGTCGACATTTGTACTTCTTGGCCAGTGAAGTGGAAATAATCTCTCTCGTTGCTCATAGAATTAATATTAAAATTGTCAATAGCATTGAACGGTATTTTTTATTTATATAACCAATTGTCACAAAGAGTTATATTAATTCTGTGAAATGTTTTAAAGCGGATTATTTATTTTTGTTTGATGATTGCTACTGTTCTGACCGGAGAGAGATATAAATTATAATTGTTTTTAGATCTTAAAATTGCAATTACTGTGATTGAATTAACTATGAAGGTAACTTAAATCAAGAATAGCTGTAGGATAGCAAAGTATTAAAATAGCAATTATAAAAAATTCTTTAAGAAGATATCACCTACACAATGCTATTTAAATGATCTCTAAATGAACTTTCTATGATGATGACAACTCTAAATGATTATTCATTTTTGTTTGATGATTGCTACGGTTCTGGCCGGAGGGAGATACAAATTATAATTTAAATTATAATCCTTTTTAGATTTTAAAATTGCAATTACGGTGATTGAATTAACTATGAAGGTAACTTAAATCAAGAATAGCTGTAGGATAGCAAAGTATTAAAATAGCAATTATAAAAAATTCTTTAAGAAGATATCACCTACAAAATGTTATTTAAATCATCTCTAAATGAACTTTCGAATTTTTAATTACTCTTCGCTATTCATAGCGTCAAGATTGATGAGACCGTTGTCGAAAAATGTCCAAAGCGACGATACAATTAATCCTTCCAAGATGGCCAGGCGAATCACAAATCATTGTATGAAAAATGAGCCAACACCTGCGAGCAGCAGTCTTTTTCTCCTTCAGATGCGCACCATGTGCGTTGTTATGAACGCACGGGGACGATTTGTTACGTCGCGACGTATCGATTTTACCCCACGATATCCACCCGGACGTCATTGATTAATTTCAATTCCGCGATTAATTGACTGCTCGAAATTTCAGACACTCGGAATTCTTCTCCGCACCATGACGATAGTATCGATTCAATTGTCCCGAGAGTGCACTCCAATCTCAAACTGACCAGTATTCAGTTATTCAGCTATCGGTTATTTTCCAACTTTTAACTTCAATATCCTCTCATTATCGTTCAATATTTCTTAATACCTTAAATATCCTCAATTACCAATAGATCCCTTCATCCCATACAAAATAAGTAACACAAATCTAAAACTACCCCATTCCTTCAATCTCTCCTCAAGAATCTTTACTACACTATTCAAAATTACATCTTCCAATTCTGTATCTCAATATTTCTACTTTCTCTCCAGAGTCTCATTCAAAACTTCACAAAATTATTATTAAACGTCCAAAACCTCGCTAATCCCCCACCCCCTTAAATATTACCCCAAGAATCCTTCAAAACTGTACCCGCAGGATACCAACTATCCACAAAAGCTGAAAAGTTACAAACACCAAAAGTAAATGGTCGACGCAGCATCGGACGATCGTAAAATCGCAAGCGGCTAGTCGAAAATAACAAAGGGCCAACGACGCGGAAGTTACGTTCCTGATCCATGGGCGAGGATGGTGTGTTCGTCGTCTGTGAGATCAGATGGGGGTTGCCATGGTGACTGGAGGTTCTCAACACGTGGTCCAGCGCAAGGGTAGTTTCGCGGGGGTAAAAGGCATTTTTACGTATTAACGAGCAGCCCGTGCAACCCCCCGATGCACGGGGGATGCGTTTTCTCGTGTGCGTAGGGTTGCTGAAGAAGTCTGCGACCGTTCTCCGTGGTGGCGTCTCAAAGGAAAAGACACGGGATCTTAGGAAGACTCGGCTTTCAGTCTATGGGGGGCTCAAAGGAACACCAGGGAACCATTCTTTCCTCTCCTTTCGCTTTCTTTCGTCCGCTCTTCGCGAGAGTCTTGTAATCCCCCTGAAATTAACGCGGGCCTCTCTCTTCGAGAAGTCTTGTAGAGAAAATGCTCTTGTCTCTATTGAACGTTTTAAACCTACTCCTCTGAGTCGCTGCTACTTCTTTTTTTAACCAGTTAACTGTGATTGACGAGTATACTCGTCATGGAGAAGTGGCACGATTTTGTGTATTGACGAGTATACTCGTCATGCATATAAAGTAGTGACCATTGGCTATTTAAATTGTAATTTTTGAAAAAAACAAAACATATTCTCAAATTTCAAGATGTTTAGAATATTTTGAGGCCATGCCAGAATAAAACAAACAAATAAAAAATATAAATAATTTGAGATGAACTCATGCATCCCCGCATGCACCGGCTGAAACAGCTTACCAGTTCGCATAACGAATTTATTTATGTGCGATGACAACGTTTTGAAGATGTTAGCGTAAAAGGGGCAAAAGCAAAAGTCGGAAAGCTGATTTATGATAGGGTCTCTTCAGGGATGGTCCGCCACGGGAATACCATGCCACAGCAGGAGTTTAAATTCTTGGTATCATGTGTATTTAATTTTTCTTGCGTTTTTCGTCTAATAAGTATGTAATATGTGTTTAAGTTAACCAAATAAATATACATTAGTAATTAAAGTGTCAACTTTATAATATAAACCCATTTTTTTGATCCAATATCTTACCAGCGCAACTTACTCTGTGATTGACGAGTATACTCGTCATGGCTCGATTCTGACGACACAAAACGGTGCGCGCTCTCAAACGAGGGCGCCACAGTTAACTGGTTAAAGTCTCCGGGGTACGTTTAGAGAATTGTAAACTTTTTTAGGTGCTTTCGGTTGGGAGAGTTTTAATGGGGATTTAGACTCTTGGTTGGAACGTTACGCGGTACTGGATGGGGGTTGAAGATTGTTGGGAAGAAAGTTCAAGGAGGGATACCGTTTTGATGGGATTTAACAGTCTTGTAATTTGTGTTATTGTGTTATGATTATTGAATTAGGATGCTATGAATATCAACTGCTTTGAATTTTTAGCCTTTGGGTGTAACTGAATAGCAGTGCTAAAAGGGTTTAGCAATCATTGAAATGTTGTGAAATCTCTAAGTATTGTGAAGTCTAACATTGATATTGGATCTAGAAGAAATTAATTTAAATTAGTGCTGCTCCTTGTAAACTATAACTATCGAAAGAATTGGAAAGTGGTAGCACAAAGCAGTAAAATGTAAACTCATTCACCATCAAAGATTCAGAATCGTCATAATTGCCGTAAGAGGTTTCGAAAGGTCGAAATGAGGGTGCACCTTTGTAAAAAGTGCGGACAAGAGCATCCCTTCAAAATGGCGCCCTAGAATGGTAGACTCTCGAGACACGAAAAGACCCGGACGACCTCGTGGGATCATAAGAAACCATTCTCCTCGTCTCCTTCGGCGAGAATGGCTAAAGTTTCCGGAGTCGTAGAGAATTAGCGTTACGCGATTACACCGGGAAGAGGTCCCTCTTCACCGCTTGTATTTGTCTTGAGAGGAAAGTTAACGAGAATCGTCGAAGTTCGATGTCACCGGTGATATTGCTTTTAATAAATTGAATGTTATTTGTAGGCAACGTTACGGAATTGTCAGCTCGTTAACAAACAAGTCTGGCTCACCGAGATTATAAAGCCGCACGAGGGTTGCATTTTCATGGAAATACGACGGTCGACGAGGACCGTTGCAAGACGAGCTTGCAGGAAGTGCCTTCAGGGTGAAGAAGTTCAAAGAAATTTTCAGGATCAAAAAGAATCCTTTCTCCTCTCTGCCGTTGCGTAAATGAGCAAAGTTTCGCGGAGGTTGTCGGCAGCAAACTCCAGGAAAATTAGTGTACTTACTTGTTCTGGAAATATAAAAGCTGATTTAAATCTCTTTCACCTGATGCATTTTTTTTACATCGAGGAGATTACTGGAAGACCCTTTTTACTTCCAGGTTTTGCTTCTGGTTTGAATTTTTTTTTTGTCTGGGATTTAAGTTTTTGTTTATGACAAGGGTTGCGAACCTGTCGTTTTAAATTTAAAACCTGTGAGACTTGAGTCTCAAAATAATGAAATTCTATTGTCGATAATTTTGATTAAATGTAGAAATTAATATGCACGATATAATATTTGGCAATTTGGCTGTATATGGGTCTTTTCAGAAGTCAGAGTTTTAATATTAAAAATATCGGCGGGATATAAGTTATATTTAAATACATTGATTGAGTACTTTTGAAAAAGGAATATCAAGAAGTGAAAAAGATGATTAATTAAGTATGTTATATTTTAAAAAGTAATTGTAAATTATTTACTGCACAGGTTCCCTATGAATTTAGGGAATTTTCCAAAAAAATTGATGACCGATTATATTGATCATCTAGATTCTTTGAGCTATAAAGAGAAGTGGGTCTTTACTCAAAGAAACAACTGGCAGGTTTGTGAGTAGCTTTAGATAATTTTCAAGCGATATTTGAATTCTAAAAATATATCTATTGAATTCAGTTATTCATCAACGATCTCGTGTCGAGTAACGAACTACGTATCACGATGTCTCGTCGACTTTAGAGTAGAAGGTACAAAGATTCGCGGAAGCTGAAAGAAAATCAGGATACTCCCTTCTCTTTGAAAGTCTTGATCAAAGCGATCAGAGGTAAAGCCTGAGATGTCCCGAGTCGTAAAAAGAAGCAACGACTACCATCCGGCGAGACGACATCAGATTCTTTGCTCCCTTTCAATGAACCTCCAGCATTTTTTCGCAATCATAATTTGCAGAGTACGACCCTCTTTTAAAGAGAAATAAACTTAACTTTCCCGGCGCCTCTCTCGCCAAATCTATCCCTTTAAGATCACACCATAAGTAATCCATCCTCGCTCTGAACATGGGAATTTCAATTTTTCAAATATACCTGTAGACTATTAATATTATTTTAACCCTTTACACTCGACGATTCATCTAATTAAACGATATTTACTTTTGTCCCTTTAAAAAGTTCTTCGGCCCTTTGAGTATTGGGGTTGCAATTAAAGTTAGAGTTAAACAATAGAAATATAATTATAGAAATAGCAATTTGCAATGTTTCTAAATTAACACTCTAACTTTCTGATAAAATGGTGGCTTTTGGCGGTAAAGAAATATTTACTTCTCAACATTTAAAAAAATCTCTGCCCGCAATTGATTGGAACAATAGAAGAATTATCTAGAAGAAAATCTAATATTGTGATTTAAGATTTAAATCATTAATTAAATTTGAAACTATGTGGTTTACACGTATAAGATAGTATTTCAAAGCGATACTCCAAAAGCAGAGATTATTCTTCCCCGCAAGGAAGATCCGCCGATAGGAGGGCGAAGTTCAATGGTTCCCCATGCGATATCAGCCGACAGAGACGACAACTTGGCGGGACCACCTAGTCAAACAGAGGAATTGTAATCTGGTTTCGTATTCAAAGAGCGAGCGCATCCCGAATGCAATTCCAGACGTCGACTTGCCTCGTTACAATTGGAACCTCGCCAATTCTGCGAGTCAAGTTTGCACCGGGGCAGTCGATATCTCGCAAGATTTCTCTCAGGAAAAAGGAGCTTCCATATGAAGCTTTTCATACGTGTACCAGTAATTTTTGTTGTCTGCTATAATAATAACGGAAGAGATTGCACTGGGAACATTGCCGAGGGAAGAACTCGACGGTAGAAAGTTCGACGATAAAAAGTGGCACGTGGAAAGGTAACAAAACTGTCGATGCATTTTTCATTTAGAAGTTTTCACTCGTAAAATAGACAGTTATCGTTTTGTCTTTATAATGACTTTTAAAAGAATTTTTTTTTTGTATGATAAGAAAGAACGAATTGAAGCAGTTTTAAAACAACCGACTTATATCTTGAATGAGAAATTGACTCAAAAGACTTCCAAGATGAAAGTAAAAAAAACATTAAGACCTAATTGGTGCTCCTGGAGCGAGAATTAAAAGCTTTCGAATTCACGTCGAAGTGTAATTTAGCAATGGCACTTAACGCGAAAGGATGAACACGCGCGTACTTTATTTGCAGTTGCTGAATGCTCTCATTAATTTGACATTCTTTGGAGGTAGAAAAACAAAGTATGTTATTAGTTATGCTGGTATAATTATGTGGTGCGTGTTTTTCATAATGACGAGACAGATAGAAGAAAATACAAGAAAGTCTGCTTAATGGCGCTGAGTCACGTAAAGCAGCATCGGGAATCGTGGAAGGGGAAGAGACGTTTAGAAAAGCCGGCGATTAGTATGATCGTTGACCGGAAAGGTACTCATGGTCGTTTCTGTCTTATATTTCCTCTCGTTTGTCGTCGAAAAAAGCGTTCCTTTTAGCCAGAAGATAGGGATAATATCAGGAAAGTTATTCGTTCGACGAGAAGTTACATTTGTTTGACAGTCTCTTAGAACATTTACGAGAAGAATACTCCATGTGTTCTTTGACCTTTCAACGAGTGTCATTGTCCTTAAGATATTCCCAATCAGAATTTAACATTCAAAGAAAGCTAAATTTATTTGACAATATTGAAGATACTCGATAATTTTGCAAATGACCTCTTCATCCTTTCACTTCTGTCAAAACAGTGAACGTCAATCAACGTGGATAAATGCAATTTTAAAACATTAATTTACATCCACACCGACAAGATATATCGTTTCAACTAATAGCTTGAAATCTTACAAGTTTGCAAGAAAAATTTCCTCGCAAATATCGAATTTCTTTTTTTCTAAAACGTAATTACAAATTATATCAGAATCTTTACGAGCAAAGAGACAAGACAGATACTCTGAAGATACGACACGAAACGGATTAAAAGTCTCGTTCTTCCTCATTTAACTTTGTAATACCCTTCTAACAATTTCCACTTCGAACGACGTACAGTCATCGATTCCTTCTCGTCGTTATCCGGCGTGCGTACGATAGCATTTTGTTCTTGCCATTCTTACCAGCCAAATTAATTGTCTTCGT
The DNA here is from genome assembly GCA_910591515.1 of Cerceris rybyensis. Taxonomy (NCBI): domain Eukaryota; kingdom Metazoa; phylum Arthropoda; class Insecta; order Hymenoptera; family Crabronidae; genus Cerceris; species Cerceris rybyensis. The sequence continues at coordinate 26,041,053 of OU342791.1, read as the reverse complement.
GACCTAAGGAACGGCTTCCGCCAATATCCGCTACTTCGAGGAAGGAGGACGAGACTTCCGTTCGATTTAATCTTTACCGATGTTCCTTGCTCTCTCACGATCGTCCATCCTGCCTGTTGTAACTCGGGCAAGAAAGTTCGGCTAATCGAAACTTTCCACGGGATCCTCTCTTTCTCTTGTTTCATTCTCGCCAAATATTCGCGAGTGCCAGACAGGAGGAGGGAGATGGAACTTAGCGTGGAGTTTGGGGATTACGATCGTGCCTTCTGTTGCTCCTTCTTTTTTTTATCTTTCCAACTTTTCCTCTTTCTTTCTTTTTCTGATGTTAACTCTTCCCTTCCTTTCCTATGCTTTGTCCTTTCTCTAATCCTGATTCTGTCTGTGTATCTATGTCTTTTAATCCTTTGCCCTTGTCTTTCCCTCTTCTCTATCGCTGATTCTCTCTTTCTTCTCCCTCTGTATGTATTATACCTGTGTCCCTCCCACACTTTTATTCTTACTTTGTCTTTTTTGCTTCCTCTCTTTTCCTGTAGATCTCATCCCCTTTTTCCTCTAACTCTCTCCCTCTTTCTTCTCTGTTTTTCACTCTCTTTCTTCTCTAGCTTTTACTCTCTTTCCTCTCTAGCTTTCACTCTGTTCGTTCTCTATCTCTTACCCTCATTCTTCTCTATTTTTTATCCTCTTTCCCCTCTAGCTTTTACTTTCTTTCCTCTCTAGCTTTCACTCTGTTTCTTCTCTATCTCTTCCCCTCACTCTTTTCTAACTCTCACCCTCTTTCTTCTCTAGCTCTCACCCTTCTTTTAGTTTAATTCCTACTCTCTCTCTTCTCTATCTCTCACCCTCTCCTTCTCTGTCTCTCACCCTCTTTTCTATATCTCACCCCTTCTCTTCTCTAGCTGTTACCCTTTCTCTTCTCCGCCTCACTATCGCTCTCTGACCCTATCACCCTCGCTTTCACCCTCTTTCCTTCTCTCCCTCATTTTTCCTCTTTTCTCTGCTCTTTCCGGGGGACCGTCTCGCGTGCACTCCGAAAATATTATGTCAGACGTAATCCGCGGAGCGGATTTCCTGCCGAATGGAAATGTATACAAGAGCGAAATTCACCCGGCGAAATGGCAAACGGCGAGGGCTCGTTCGCGGATCACATTTTATTTGCCGACAATTTTGCACGGACGTCCGCTTTTATTTTATCCGGTTTAATTCGCTCGGCATGATTCGGGGATGTTTCGAATGTCGATGGACAACGGTGATGAAAAGGAGGGAGGATGTCTGAAATAATATGTTACGTATGGAAATTTGCATTTTCGATTACACGACTTGTCATGTCGGAGTCGGATTTGCAGTGTTTTTAGGAAAGACGGATTGTCGGATGTGGACTGTGGAAATAATGGAATTTGCAAATTTAACGCGGTGTTTTCAATTTAATCAGCAGCTGTATATTATCAGAAATGATGGTGGTAATTTTTGCAACGATGTGTTGCAACCAAGATGATTTAGAAGTCATTCAAAACTATATAATTTAGAAGAAATGAAACGTGAAAATAAAAAAATGATATCACTGGCGAAACTCTCAATAAAAATGATATTTACAGATAACGCTCTATAGAATTATAAATAAATAATATAAAGAAAATAGCAGGGATATTTTAAAAAATCCACAATTTGTGCAAATGCTAAAAATTTAATATTAATGCAATTTAATAAAACTACTTTCTTCATTTAATTCTGTAAGAATGTTCAGTCTAACTCGAGAGACACCGAATAAATTTGCATCTTTAACTTGAAAAATTCTTGACGCATGAATTTCGCCAATGAAGCGTCAACTTTGTAACACCCTCTTCGCGAAAGTAATACCTTAACTTCATGGTGTACAGTTGCGAAATATGAAGTGCATGAAACAAATGTTATTTCTCCGTCTAGCCACTTTGAAACAGTGCCGTCTGCATTTCGTTTATATTTTTTCTTTGCCCCATGCTACCCACGAAAACGTCACGGATCCTTTTTCTTGCAACTCCCTCAGGTATGGAGTTGCTTTCTTTCTTTCCTCACTTTTCACGACGTCACCCTGCGCGAAAATTTCCCTTTGTATTAATCTTGGTAGATATTTTTCCAGCAAATTTACAAAAGAAATTTTCGAACGTAAAGCCGCGCAAACAAAGCGGATTTTATTCAAACGTCGTAATTTTTCGACCGTTCCCTCGGTTTTAAAAAATTCAGAAATTTCTGAATTTATTGTAGGAAAATTTTCTACGATAAAAAAGATAAATGTAGACACGATGGAATATTTCGCTGGTAAATGTCGCAGATGTTAACTCCGCGGGTACTTTAATTAATTCAATTAACAGACAATTTAGTTTGGTCAACTTTAATCGCATTTTAGCTCACGCAATTTCAAAAGGATAATTCCATTATGAAGCAATGTTTAAAGTACGGTACACTGCGTAGGAAAATGCAATAAATATTTTGGAATATTTCATATTAGAAAGCTAAAAATATACAAGACTCAAAAATAAAACTAATCTCCGATTAACGATGAAAGAGACAAAAAAAGACTACAAATAACTTCGAAAAATAATTGAAATTCATAACGGTGAATATCCGGAGATTTTCCATCAGTCTGTCGTAACACGTAAATCATCAAATCTCTCAAATGACACATTCCATTTCCAAACACGCCTCCCTACAAATATCCCTACGAATTGATCGTCCACACTAGTAGCCACACGACTTATCTTTCAAACATGCAGCACCCAGATACGTTAGATTAATCGCTGATAGTTCAACCGTTATGGGACTTATCTTTCAACCGCATACACTCCCAGACTCACCGCATTAATCGTCAGTGGTTCTATTACGCGACAAGTCCGACAGACCTCATTGCGCCAAGACACGAATGTCCCCTCGAAAATTGCTTTCGTATATCAAGAAAGAGGAAAAAGATGTTTTCTCTCGACTTCGTTTTCTGTAGGGTGCAAGGAACGATACAAAACTCATTCTCAACAGGAGAGACGAAATAGGATGGAGGCGTAGCTGCAGGTAGAAAGGACGTGGTTTTACTTCTTATAGAATGTACCAGAGTGGAGTTTAAATCACCATAGCTGTGATATATTTTATGATAATCTAGGAAAAATCTACTCAGTGGTGACAACAATTTAAACTTAGGCCCCGTGGTTATCGGGTGCCTGGGCCTTATTTCTGTGTTCACCGTCAGTCCCACCTGGGTCTGTAAAGTTGATAGCAGGAAACGAGAATGCCCGATGGTGCTTTAGCTTAGTTCCTTTTTTCTTACTTTTTGTAGTTTTCGAATTTAATTACTGTGGTTGAATAGGGAAATTAGACAAAGAGATGACGGACGAGGATTTTAGCTGGGACTTATTGATTGCGATTTCTGACCTTAATTCGATAACTCAATATAGATATTAAATTTCTATCGTCATTTCAATTTATATCTATTTAGGTGGATTCTAAACTACTATATTATATTAAATAAAAATTTAGACAACAATTGTAAAGTGATAATAAAAGAAAATTCGAACTTCAGTCCACTGATTCCGTGTAACATTCCTTCACTCCACAACCATTACCATACATCCATCATCCAACTTATTTATATTCTATCTGCTAATTTATTTAATTTATCTGCCACCTAAATGAAAGTAAGACGCGACGAGATAAAACTATTTCTATGACATTAATATCACGTCAAAATAACGATACTAAGATCCTAAAATCAGCCATCAATTTTCACATTATCAATTTAATTCCAAATTACTGTACAGGCATATACAATAGAAATCGTATGGCGTTAAGAAAGTCTCCCAGAGCTAAGGTACTTTTGAAATCAGTCTCTATAGTCCGATAACTGGAAGATAGCTAAAGATCGATGGAATCTCTCGTTGTCAAACGCCTAATCCTGCCATTTCATTTTTGGAATTCTCAAACCCAGTTTCACAAAGTGAACACTCCTCATACTCAGTTACTTTAACCAGTTAGCTGTGTTTGACGAGTATACTCGTCATGCGTAAAAGCTATCACTTGTTATTTAAATTGTAATTTTGACGAAAACTAAAATACATTCGTAAATTTCAAGATGTTTGCAATATTTTGAGGGCCATGTCGAAGTAAAACGAATAACTAAAGGGTATAAATAATTTGAAATAGATTTATGCTCCACTCTTGATTTTCGTGACTCAAAATTTAACCGTCTATGGGCCCTTGTAACTTTGAGGTAACACAAAACAAATCTAAGCTTCTACTTTTCAAAATCGATTTTTTTACTTTCCCAAATATTACAAGTTAGCTCTTCAAAACCATGGAATTCCTTACAATCCAACGTTTCAAACTCAAGTAAAATTTGTTATTTCTAATAATACTTTTATTATTTTTTAATCTGCTATTGTGCAACTAATCTTCTGATATTACAGAAAATTCGGTCCATAGAGGGTTAAAAGAATTTTCGCCACAGTTAACTGGTTAAGAGACTAAGTTTCAGGATTCTAAAAAACAAATGTGAATAGTCAGTTAAAAACCAGAAGTTCTGCTGCTCCCTAATCATCTTTCAGTTGACGGACTGTAATTAACTCTTCAAGACTATCATAATCTCCTGCGAGGAAGTACGAAAAGAGGTCAAGAGAAGAGGTAAGTAAGAAAGGACGGAAGGAAGGAACGGAAAACGGAAGATGTCCCAAGAAGAAATAGGAACAGAGAAGGTGACCAAAAGTACGTCGTCGCGGTGAGTCCCGTACACTGGCCGCAGCTATCCAGTTTCACCTGGAACGAAACCGAAGCCAAAGAGTGCCTCTAGGATTACACGGTAGGAGCGGAGAAGCGAGCTTAGGTTACTCGATGTAACACGCGACACTTTAGTCACTAAGTACCTCCACGGTCTGTTTCGGTTCTGTGGCCGTGTCGTTGACGTCACCCGTTATATCGTTATCCTCATCGCGAACGAATTTTGGAGCAAAGGTAGCGGAAATTTGAAATTTTTTCCCTGTCCGGAAATTTGTCGATACTGAAATTTCATCTTTTTGAAATTTATTACTTTTTTGGGAGTTTCAGACGCGCAGAGTCGCTTTTGAGAAGAGAGGCTTAGAGTGAATGGGACAATCTGAGAACTGAGAGGATTGTGAACGGGATAAGGTTGAGTTTGGAAATGGTAATTAAATTTGATCGAGGGTACTGAACGATAATGAAGAATTGTTTGGTTCTGCGAGCAGTTGAGAAACTTTGGAGCCTAATTTTATTGAAGTTTATGAGTTATTGAAACTTGAACTGCGGAGAGGAGCTTCTTGGGAGGATTTTAATTATAGCTAATTAAAGTTGTACTTAATTTTGAAGTTAGATGCACGTAATAAGGTAAAAAGTATGACGGTAAAATGTGATAGAAAGAGACTATGAAATTTAATTTCTTTAAAATACTTGACATTTACTTGTTTTGTAATAAGTAATCAAATGTAACAATGAAATAGGCCACGTAATTGAAAACTGAATTCTATAATGATTACTTGATTAATGTGAAGTATTTACAGCAAATGAATTCTTAGCAATTTGTTATGAGCACTTGGAATAATTTTCAATCGATCATAATTACGAAAAGAGCAAACCAATATTAAGGGATGAACATAGAAAGAATAATCCATGAGGGTTACGTTTGACGGCAGATGTTTTACGTTGCAAATGAGTTTCCTTAAAAAAGATCCCAATGGTCAAATATGGTAATTAAAGGGGTATATAATTACACCACTCAGGAACGGCCAATGATCAAAGCAGAATCGTTAACCCTTTTCTCTCTAGCTGACGTCATCCGGTATATTGGATTTCCGCGAAAAACATTCTAAAGAGTATTCGCACGAGAGACCGTAGAAAATTACATCCTGATATGTACATGCATGCAAATTAGGCTAATTCAAACCCTTGACTCCTAAAAATCTCAAAAACTTTCATCAACTTTGATCTTCTACCAGCAAACACACTTCTCTCTAATTACTCAAACACAATTCCCGAAAACCCATCTCAATACAAAATTCCATTCGATAAAAGTGTCTAAGTAATTACAATCTTTCGAATTCATCAAATGATGTCTACCATCTTCTCTACATTTCCCATTAAATTTCCAATCGACAATCGGAAACTGGTCTTCGATTCCCCGTAGTTTTTGCAGTTGCAAAAGAGAAAAGATTTCAACGCGGTACAAAGGCATCATCACGGAATTGAAAATTGGCTTGTCGCATGAAAGCAAGGAGAAAAAAGCAAAGAGTCTCTGCATCGATGTCATTATCCTCTCTTCCGTTGTCGAGAAACAGAATTTAATGGCGCGGCAGGATAAGCGCTCGTGATCGATTGGAAACGAGTCGCTCCATCCGGCGAGTACTCTTTCTCGTTTCTCGTTGTCTCTCGTCTCTTCTCTTATATTTCTCACCGCGAATATATCTGTTCCATCGGTCTCTTCTAGAAGCTGGGCATGTTTCTCGAAGTGAAATGCGTTTTTACCGTCTCGCGCGATCCTCTTCGAACTACTCGAGCTGAATTTCCTGCACGTGCGGTGAGAAATGATGGAGAGACAGGAGTATACTATTTGTTACTTGGGCACGTGTTATTCAACGACTTAAAAACCTTTGTGGGCGACGACTTTTTTGAGTATTGAGAAATAAACGTTTCTTTGGCGATTAGAAACTACCTTTTGTCAGAAAGTTAAAGTGTTAATGTTTAGGGTTTAGAGATTTCAGTGACGTAGGTTGATGTTCCTTCTTAAATTGGAGGAGTTGAGTGTAGCTTGATAGAAAACACGTCCAGCTCGGATCTTTGCTAACTGTATATAAGATCTCTTTTAATCTCGTACGAAAATGAGGCAAATAGGCCACTTACATTTAGACTCATTGCACCATTCTTGGCGTCGTTGCACCTTTGTTATAGTTTTTATTCCTTCGTACCGTATATCTTTTCGCACCCTTCTCTCTAGCCTTCTGACCTTGAATTTCAAGGACAGAGATAATTTTATGGTGGGTGTTCTTTTGCAAATCTCAACGGATTCAGAGGTACACCTATGGGATTCTACAGACTGATATCTAGGAGCCATGTTAAACATATTTGAAATGTCCTGTACACCCGATTAAACGTCTTGTGCATCTGAGTAGGATTTTGTTAAAGCAAATTGAAGCACCCTGTACATTCGCCTAGGACTTCATCAGAGGAAATTGAAACGCGTTGTACCTCAAACTTGGCTTTAAATGAATGCGAATTGAAACGCCATGTGCGTGTGCCTAGCACTTCATAAGAGGGAATTGAAACACTCCGTACGTCTGCCTAGGACTTCATTGTGGGGAATTGAAGCGCCCTGTACCTCTTATTTGGCTTACACCAATGAGAATTGAAACGCCATGTACGTCTGCCTACGACTTCATCAGACGGAGTTGAAACGCCTTGCACATGATTTGACTTACACCAATGCGAATTGAAACACCCTGTACGTCTGTCTAGGGCTTCATCAGAGGGAATTGAAACGCCCTGTACCTCTAATTCGGCTAACACCAATGCGAATTGAAACACCGTGTACGTGTGCCTAGGACTTCAGCAGAGGGAATTGAAACACCTTGCACACCTGATTTGGCCAACACCAATGCGAATTGACACACCCTGTACATCTCATTCAGTCTGTACCAATGCGAATTAAAATACCTTGGACGTCCGACTCGTATTTTATCAAAGTGAATTGAAACACCCTGTACGCCCGATTCGGCTACCACCAAAGAGAGTAGAAACACCCTGTGGATCGGGTTCAGCTTCCGCCAAGGCGAATTGAAACACCCTGCGCATCCGATTAGGATTTTATCAAACTGAATTGAAACACCCTGTACACTCGATTCGGGTTCCATCAAAGCGAACTATAATACCACACCGACCCGGTGGGCTTTGACGAGTCAACGGAACGCTCCCTGGATTCGATGGATTTCAGGATGTACCAAAGGATCCAACATCGCTATCCTGTCGATGTATTCGTAGCGAAAGGAAAGCAGTTCCCTTTCCCGATGGATTTCATCGTTGAAGTTCTCTCTTCTGCGACGGATACTCGATTTTCACCGTGGAAATAGGTTTCTCCGTCGATTCGAAGAAGAGACTCCTCTCAGGAGAGAGGATACACCCTTCGCGAAAGGGGCTTGCATTGATATTATTATTATTATTCTCTCGTGCTCCGGGAAAATTTTCAGCCTCCTGGGGATCGTTTTTACAATCGGGGAGGAAGAATTGTGATTTGCACATTTCAACTCAAAATATTCCTTATGAGTTTGAGAATTTTGGGTGAATTGACACTATCATTGTTTAGGAAATAAAAAAGGAAATATTTCAAGTTTTAACTTAGAATTATTTTCTATCCTTTTGACCCTGAATTTTAAGGTCGAAAAGTATTGCTTGTAATTTCTTATTTAAAAGAGAATATTGAGAGAAAGGGAGGGTTAAAATTTCGAAGCACTAATTACACAGTGGGCTCAAGTTCAAATACCGTGACTTTAAGGAGACTTTTCCTAATTATTATTAAATGATTATGGCAATTAAAGTCGACAAATACAAAAAGAAGGAGAAGGTGGAAATCGTGGATTCTACAGTGGTTCAGTTTGATACTTTTCGAATGGACTACATTATAGCTTTGATAGTTTGAGTGTGAAAGTGAATTATATATTTATAAAGAATCAGTAAATTATCACGAAATCGTAATATGATTATTTACAGTAGAATTTGAAAGTATGGAAGGAAAGTTGCATTTACAATTTATGGCACATCCGAGATATTCTCATGAAACGAGATATCCGTGCGTTTTAATAAACTATTAGCTCTGAAACAAGCGTAGTTCGTTACGCTCCGTAACATGACTATTCACGGTAAAATCTAAAACAACGAAGCGAGAAAACTACGATTATAAAGTTTGCAACGTGCTAAAAAAGCTCTCACAGGTTCAAAACATCCTGCGTTAAAAGTCTAAACGCACAGCCTCACAAAAAAGAAATAAAGGGTCTAGCCGAATAAGGGGGTCAAAAGTGCCCTTGAGCCGATTTTATTCGACGATGGGTCATTCGATAGGTGACGATGAAAAACCATTGCACACAAATTTTTAATCCGATACCTTCACCGGGAGGGTAGTTATTGGGTAAAATCGAAAAACCAGTTTTTGCCTCATTTTCCACAATTGATGAGGAGCAAAAATTCCAAAAAAATTCTAACACATTCTAAACATGAATGTACACGTTAGGGATTTTTTTCAGATTTTTCCTTCGCAAGTTACATTCACGAAAAATGAAAAACCGAAAAAAAATTTTTTAAACATCGATTTCGTATTGAAATCTTCCGAGCACAACTTTTTCCTTTTTACAGTAGTTGCATAATGTTATCATTGTTATACCCTAATTTTTTCAGATTTTTTGAGTACGGTGCATCACGGTCAGAAAAATCAAAAACCGATTTCTGGGACAATTTTGGACTGAAACTCGCCCATTATTTGCCATTCTTGCATGATTTTAATACAGTATGTTCATATTGTGACCTTCAATGTTTCTGCATAGAAATATATAGATGTTAAAGAACAATATCGGGATAATTAAATAAATTCCTGATTGTATGGTCTTTATAACCAATAATTTTAACCGTTCTTTCAATAGCATCAATGGCGCAGTGGCTGTGGTGTCTGCCTGTGGAATCGTTGGACACTTTTTTGTCGCGGGTTCGAATCTCCATGTGGGACTTGTTTTTTTCCTGTAATTTTTTTTTTTTTTTATAAAAGACATTTGTCTTGTTATGTCAACAGATTGTTATGTCTTTTATAAAAAAAAAAAAAAATTACAGAAAAAAAACTTAAGTCCCACATGGAGATTCGAACCCGCGACAAAAAAGTGTCCAACGATTCCACAGGCAGACACCACAGCCACTGCGCCATTGATGCTATTGAAAGAACGGTTAAAATTCTAGGTTATAAAGACCATACAATCAGCAATTTATTTAATTATCCCGATATTGTTCTTTAACATCTACATATTTCGATGCAGAAACATTGAAGGTCACAATATGAACATACTGTATTAAAATCATGCAAGAATGGCAAATAATGGGCGAGTTTCAGCCAAAAATTGTCCCAGAAATCGGTTTTTGATTTTTCCGACCGTGATGCACCGTACTCAAAAAATCTGAAAAAATTAGGGTATAACAATGATAACATTATGCAACTACTGTAAAAAGGAAAAAGTTGTGCTCGGAAGATTTCAGTACGAAATCGATGTTTAAAAAATTTTATTTCGGTTTTTCATTTTTCGTGAGTGTAATTTGCAAAGGAAAAATCTGGAAAAAGTTCTTAACGTGTACATTCATGTTTAGAATGTGATAGAATTTTTTAGGAATTTTTGCTCCACATTAATTGGGGAAAATGAGGTAAAAACTGGTTTTTCGATTTTACCCTATAACTACCCTCCCGGTGAAGGTATCGGATTAAAAATTTGTGTGCAATGGTTTTTCATCATCACCTATCGAATGACCCATCGTCGAATAAAATCGGCTCAAGGGCACTTTTGACCCCCTTATTCGGCTAGACCCTTTGTTATATAACCATAAAACTCGGTTGGTAGTCGTATAATCTAAAATGACGAACTGGAAAAGCCACAATTTCATTCGCAATAAACCGGAAATATTAATATACCATGAACTTTAAACTAAACGACTAATTTGTCACGGAATCGTAACACATCCATTAGCGATACAATCAGCAATTAAAAGCTGAACAAATTACTCGTATCCAATTCAAAATACTAATCCACGTATTTTTTTTTATCACCCGCCGTAAATAGAATTGAAACGTATGTTATATAAAAGCACGTAACAAAATTTTCTTTCAATAATCCACATAAATTATGGACTTCATGCGTTTCCTATTAGAATTGCAAAGACATCGTGCGGAGAAAGCAGCATATCCGACTGTCTCGATAAATTCATTTTCTCTCATTTTCGTTTCATTTAAAAATCAACACCTTTCCGTGAAATCGTTCCCAACATTTCCAACATCGTCACGATTTGTTGCAGTTGAACGAAGATTAAATAAAATTGCAAATAAATCGTTGCTCTTTCACTCGATCCATGGGAGTGAATTACCTCCGGCGATTATTATCGCATCGAGGAAAATAAGATAGAAAACGGCGTATCAGTGACGATCGTCGCCGCAGAATTAAACGGCGATTGGTGGCTCTCGTGTCTCGTAATATTAGAACGAAAGTGCGGTATCGTGTTTCGTATGGTTTCCCCGATTTCCTAGTGATTTACTCTCCCGAAGACACGAGGGCCATGTAGCAAGAACATTTCTGCCGGACGCGCAACGCTGGAAGAGCAAACAAAAGCATTTCTCAGCAGTTTCTCGACCTTTCCTTCCGCGATGGACAACCGGAACGTGAAATAGATCGATTGGGTTTCTTCTGAAGCATATCGATTACGGGGGATGTGGAAAATATTGTGGGAAATCGGAGTAAGTTGTTGGTTCTTGGTTTTTAGGGGGGTGTGGGAACTTTGATTGGATATATGAGATGGGGGTGGAACCTTTGGAGAAGAATTCTTTTATGAAGAGGGGTGAAAAATTGTACTTATGGAATAATTGGGTAGTTGTTTGAATTAATAATGAAATGGGTGAACAATTGGTAGTAGAAAGGAAGTGGATTGCTTTGTTAGAAGAGGTTGTCTGAAGAATGGCGATTTTCGCACGTGGAAAACAGATACTTGGCTGTTTTGACCTGCGGATGGAGAAAATTAGAGGGAGAATGCCACATGGGTACAGAATTCTTTGAAAACTTTCACTTTTTGTAATTTCGGAGAGTCTGCTACTCTATGAATTTTGACGCAAAAATTACCAAGCTAGTTGAAATGACTGGTTCACAATTTTTTCTAAAAATTAATTAAATTGATAACGTGGTCATGAAGTAAATGTCCAACTTCTATGTTATAAAAGCTAAATTATTTAATTGATTGTCTTTTTCACCTCGTTAAAAGTACTTATTCCAAAATACTTATTCGGTATATTTAAATATAATAGCTATGCCAGTAATTTTAGCATTAAAATTACTAGAAGACTGCTAAAATTCAGGAAAACTAAGAATTCAAGGGTTCAGTTACCCATCATCGTCGACGTTGAGTGAATTATCGCACTCTTTCCAAGTGGTGATTTATTATTGACAACTTCCACCAAAAATCCGGCCATATATTTTTCATTTTCGTCTCCAACGTCAAAAAAGCCTGCACCGATTTTACAACGTTTACCGTGGATTAATTTGAAAAACAAGTAAAAACTGATTCATGGACGTGTACGAGATTTATGGGGTATTTCAATGCTTCCCGTATAATCTACCAAATCAATGGGAAAAAGGGGTCGTTTCTTCCCTCTTTTCCTTTTGTCTATACCTCTTTTTTTTGTACTTTCCACTTGTTTTTTTCCCTGATTGTTTCGACAGCCTTTTCAAAGTACTGCTCGGTACATCATCGAATGCGAATCGATGGCTTCTCGATTCGAGCAGAAACGTGCAGGCGCATTCATGTTCGCGTGCGAATTACTGCGATTACGTTCGGTCACCGGCTTCTAATGTGAAGTTGAGCCTTCACGGGAAAAAATGGAAGCCAATCTCGGAAATGAATGTATTATACGATGTTTCGAGTCCTTCTTTTGTCTCTTTTTTGAAATTAGTAGGTTGGGTTGATGCACGTGGGAATATCTTTACGAAAAACCTTACCAGCACATTTAGTAAATCGGTGTCGGATGTGCAAATTATTTCGTTCATTCTGTAAGGCACAAATTTAGTTTTTATTTTAAATTTGTAAGATGTAAGAAATATACTGTATTGCATATTAGAATAATATTATAGAATAGGATGTTTTTTAAAGTAGAAACTCTCTAAGGAGTTGAGCAACCGTTCCCATGGTGGAGGAACAGGGTGGTTTTAGAGTTCTCTCTTTTCCCATGACGGTATATAACTATAAATTTATTAGCTTGAAAAGTTCAAAATGTAGTTAATTTATCTGCTTAACAAATGGTAAGTTTTCAATTGTATCAGGAACTACGACAATGGTCCGGAATATGTGTTCATTCGTTCAAGTAATCTAGACTTTTTAATTTTTCAAATTTTTTTACCTAGGTTACTGTCGTAATTACCGGTACAATTATGAGTCCTCAAAATGATTAATGTTCAAGTTATTAGCTCGCGAAATTCTTAGTATTCAGGGAACCGAGAAGTTATATCAACGCAAACGTGAAATCTGTCGACAACTTTCCCAAGTTTCGTGACATATGTGTCAAATTGACTGCTACTCATTTCCCTTTCTCTCTCTCTCACTAACGGTACTTTGATTTCCCATGCGAATATTTCTCAAGCGGAAAGAGAGTACACGTGCGCGTGCATTCACGTTCACGTGTCGATTGCCTGTCCTGAACCCTATTAGGGTGCGTGCATAACACACGCCCGGTGCCCAACAAACCGGAGGGCTCGCAAGTGGCACTAATGCGGCCCTTTTTCAACGTGCTCTTTGTCGTTTTTATTATTCCCTTCCATTACGTTCCTCTCGGTATTTAAGATACTACAATTCATCTTCAATTCTCTGCGTAATACTTACACTATATTATTGAGAACTAAAAAATATAATTTTCAATCAAATTCAACAAACTTTAATTCTCGAGAATTACACTAAATATAGAAATTTCATAATTTCATAAAATTTCTAAAATTGTGAAAAAGTTTGGTCGTAAGATGGGTTTCTAAACCTCCCTTCACAGGGGTATCATCCCTTGCATTGAAAATTCCGCTCCCAAAATAGAAATCGAACCTTTTTCAAAACTTTGTTCAACAAAATATAGATTCCACGCTAGTTAGAAATAATTTTGCCCATTTGTTCAGTTACCATTCTTAAAAGAACTGCAGTTTCAAAGATAGAAATTTTACATAACTTATATTAAGTGGAAAGATTGGAGTAAAAATCGGAATGGAACTAAATATAGACAAAATTGAAGTACAATTCCACGAACTAACTTAATCCACCACCTACGAAATGCACTGTGCAAATATAATACAAGACTGAAGAACTTCGAGATGTAATATCCAAGAATTTCTCATGAAGACGAATATATTCGTCTCCAGCAAGTTGCGTTAAACGCAGAAGTCTTTGAAAGGGGACAAGCAGCGAAATTGAGTTTCGCGAAATCTAGTCGAAGTTGGCAAAAGGCTTCCGGGTAGGGCGTTTAGTCAGAAGTGCAAACAGGAGCGATTCTCCGAGTTTCATCGTTGTCGCATGATTCACTCCATGGCACGCGTGACTCTACGAATAAAACCAAAGAATCATCGTTCAAAGATGACGATCTTTCCCCGAATTCTCTTATTATAATACAAGAATAATCATTATTATGAAAAATAATCACAAAACTCTTGATTCCATTTATCAAACACGTGTCAAAGTTCGATAACTGTTTTTGCCTCTTCGACGGCGAATTCGTTGGCGATTTAACGAGGCGTGAAAGGAAAAATGCGACTAAAATGGCAAAGTGAATCGGTATATCGAGTTGTCTGCTATGCGTATCAAAGGATTTCCCGAGAAAAATGTGCACTCCCGTCAAAGAACGCAAGTGGCGTAAGTGGAATTTAAGCGGCTCTTTTTGAGCCATTCGAGGCGCCTCTGATGTGCGAACAAACACAAAGAACCCAGCCTTTCGTTTTGCCAGTCTTTCGCTTTTCGCGCGTCTTTTCCTTCGACAAAAATCATCCCCTCTCCACTCATCCCCATTCCATCCCATGAAAGCCGACCGTTTGAGGGTGCTGCACAGTGTCGCGATCCTGTTTCGAGCACCGGACTGAATTAATTAACCCAGCCACTTCAGCCTTTCGAACTTTCCTCGTTTCCTCTTTCTGGCGAACGGTCTCTCGGAACTTTGCGTTTCGACATTTTCTCAGAGAAATATAGCGCTTTCACGAACTCGGGGTCATTTGAATTGCGAATTTCGGTTTATCGATGGGATCGTAATGCGGTGTAGATTCGGCTGTTGATTTTCAATTCCATTGGGAAAATTGATAGCTGTTTGTACGCACTTTGACGCTTTGTTACGTAAACCTAACGATAGTGTGTGTTATTTTCTTTATTTGATAATACTAGGATTTTTGAACATGACAATACAATTTGAAATAATGAATAACTTGATTGTTAACACTAGATTTACGGATGTTGATTATTTATCTATTTTTCTAAAGTGAGCCAGTTTGATTCATACAAGAAATTAAAGTTAATTGCAAAGA
Source organism: Cerceris rybyensis (assembly GCA_910591515.1). Taxonomy (NCBI): domain Eukaryota; kingdom Metazoa; phylum Arthropoda; class Insecta; order Hymenoptera; family Crabronidae; genus Cerceris; species Cerceris rybyensis. The sequence goes on along the minus strand of OU342791.1, from coordinate 26,025,766 downwards.
AAATATTTCCAAATCAATTTAAATGAAAGATTTATTATATTATTAACCCATTTGTATCGTATGACAAATTCAAAAATATATCTTTACTGTCAAATTTCTTCATATTAAGTCTAAGTCTAACAGTATTTCAAAAAGTGATATTGTACTTTAATCGACGAATGTTGTATAAATAATTTAGACTGTCCATATGTGGTACTATTCTCTCATAATGTGAATGCATAAATGCGTTTCGATGATAGTGACCAGGAAAAGTGCGCGCATATATGCACTTTTGATGCAAATTGGTTAAAAAATTAACCAACTAATATATATTATGTATATGTGGTAATCAAGTTTTGAAAGAGTCAAATTGATTTTTAAAAAACTAAATTGTGATGCTTGGCAAAGTGAATAAATTGACTTTGAAGAATAGAAGCTTAGACGTGTCTTGTTATTTTAACAATGAGCAATTATATTTGCTAATTTCAGATTTTAAGGGAAGTTACTTGACATTTATTTTACAACGGAGAATATCTTCGAATGAAGATCTCCTTGCGAAATTTTACGGAGTTCTTATTACGAGATGGAATAAGGATCCTCAAAATGAAGGGAGGACCTCTGCCAAAAAGGAAATAACGAATCTCATCCGTGGTCTATTCGCAGGAGCCTAAGCGGATTACGGGTAAGAGGCTTACATAAGAATAAACCGAAGGGCTTCGCGCGGTCGGCCACTTTGCTATCATATTTCATATTAACCGCTGATTAAAATCGATTTTCTTATACGGTGACACGCAAGATCGCTGTTACGCGGTGTCCTTCCTCGTTTATTCTCCCACTTAATGGGTCATGATCGATAATCTCGATCATGGGGCCATGGGAATTAATCGTCCTCGATTCGTTCGTTTCGATTGACAATTCGATGCGATATTAACATCAAAACTACCAAGCTGATCAGAATTCCAAGTACACCTTATAAAACGACAATTACTTAATCAATTATTCGTCCTACTATGTGATTTCTCTTTTTCCTACTTATTTAAGATATTTAACTATGATAGAATCAAGTCGGTAGTTCTAGTATTGATCTTTACAATTACTTCTCGACAATAAAAATTAATCTTTAACCCTTTGAGGACGACGGGCGAATATATGCGCCCTGAGAAAAAAATTGGTTATAGTTTATCGGTGCATATATAAACGGTTAGAGTTGAAAAATTAAAATATAATCGTTGAAATATTATTTTACAAAGAGTAAATTTCAACTTGTATACATTAACAGACTGTCTTTCCGATGAAAAAGTGTTTTTTCATCGCTAAATAATTGATTGTTTCTCGATATTCAAAAATGCCTCCGCCCGCAAAGGGTTAATATAATCTAAAATCTATTTAACTATTTAATAATCTAAAATATATTTAACTATTTAATAATCTAAAATATATTTAACAAAGAAAGAACGACGGAACAATATTGCAACTATTGCTCGTTGCAAATTAAAATACCTGGAAAATGGTCTACTTTTCTACTCCAAAATTCCGTCAAAGCAAATCCAACCAGTCAAATATTCCAATACGGCAAAATTCAACGAAATCAGCAAGAAATAACAATTTATCAATATTTGCAACGCGAAATATAACATAAAATTGATATTGACTATTCTACATACACAAATGTACAAACCAAACATAAACACCCGCTGCTCTACATCTCTTTGTAACAAAGTTACAAAACAAAGTGCCAAAAAAATTGAATATTGAATCACAAATCTTCCCACCTCGTTTCCGAGAATAAATATATTCAAAAACGGAAACCGTGGAATTTTCGCGAGACAGCATCGGTTGCAGTTTCGTCGCGACGGGATCGATAAAAGCGCAGGTGCAGAGAATGGCAAATGCAACAAACGCACACCGCCGTCGGAGTGCAACGACATCGATTAATAATTAACGAACGGTCCCATGAATTTCACCGAGCTAATGGACGGGATCGCGTTAGTTATGCGCTTCTTTCCTTAAATTGAGTTTTATGGGAAAAGTTTTTACCTCTTAACGCCGATTTCCGCGTAACGTCCGCGTGCAGCACGGCTCGCCACGTTGCGTCCATTTCCAGGACTGGTGTAAAGTGTCAGAATGTCGCTGTTGATGTTGTTTATGATCGGTGGTAACATTATTTGGCCTCGATGTTTTTGCAAGAATTTGCAATCTTCGATCTTCACGAGGATCGACAGGTTGATGAGATCGAACACATTTCACAGCTTGAAAGATGGTCTCTTTAATCTTTCCTGGTTCTGTCTTCTGTTTTCATGGAGTTCTTCTTGTTGTTCGTCTTCTTCTTTGGTTTTGAATGGTTGGGAATCTACGAGGAAGATTTAACGAGCTTTCGGAGAGGGTCTGCGAGAAGGGTATTCTTCTTTGAAGCCGCAGATCTCCGGGGCTTTCTACTGATTCGACGGCCCTACGAAATTTCTCGATTTTACGAGTCGATGCTGTCGCTATTTTCTTCGAGGAGAGAGCTTTTAGAGTGGAGAGAGTTTTTAGGTTTTGAAAGGAATTTTCTTCTTCTTTGGGGATTTAAATTTCGCGGGCTTTTCGATGGGTCGAAGGACGGTTTGAGCTTTTTCGTGGTAAGGATTTGATATTTATGAAGGAGGAATTGTTGGCGAGAGTTAGGCCTACAATTCTTCTATATCCTTCTTTTGAAAGTGATTAAAGATTACTTGTTCTGAATTTTTTGAAATTTACAGTAGTTTTGAAGCTGTGTTTCTTACTTAATTTTGTATGTCTAAGTTGTGAAATATTTGTAGTCCCTTCATTTCCTTTCTTTTGAAGTATTATAATTGTTCATGGTAGTACATAGAAATATATTGAAAAATGATAATTAAAATTTATAATAAAAAGTTTATATTCTTTGAAGTATCAATCTTTTTTAAATCTATCTGTCCGAACTTTTATGGAGCGTTAAATCAAACAATGTTAAACGATGCAGAGGATTTTCCAGAGAATTCCGCACGTCAGAAATTTCAATTTTTTCGCTACAAATAATATTTATCTGACGCTGCACGAGTAATATGGAAAGCCTGCACTCGTGCAAAGTGAAATATAGGTAAATTGTTGCCCCGAGTGAGAGCGGGGTGCTTCAGTATGAGACCGAAGAATTATTGCCACGCCATAAATGACTTAATGCCCTGATAATTTATTATGGCCTTTTCTCTTTCGTGCCGCTGCAAATCTCTCGGCAAGGAAACGCGAGAAACAATAGAACCTCGACGTTCGAAGTTTCCGAGGATCAGTGGGCATTTCTTTGCGTGAAATATCAGTCAATATTTTCCCTGCTATAAATATGTATCTCTGCCATAAATTTCATATATAAAGACACCTTTATATCACACAAAAAGCGCGGTTAAAATACCTGGCTCCGTTTCTTTCATCCGCAACACAGAATGATACTATACAAACAAATGTAAAATGGAGCGCAATAGTGGAATTCGAAAAGTTACAAAGTTTCGAAATGACTGTCAACATTGAAGTTTCTTTTATTTTCCTGCGGAATCTCTCTTTAGTATCTGAATTTCAGCAAAGTGCGGATAACGATTGACCAAACAAAGCTATTCCAACTTTCAAAATTATCATCGAGCTAACCTGCCGAGAAACTTCCGGCATTCATGAAAGTTCAACATCCTGTATTCCACTATTCACATTTTACAACATTAACATAAAAATACGAAGTTACAGAAATGGTACATAAAAACTCTAACACCCTATTGCTAAGCTGGTTTCCACCATCACTGAGAAAATTTTTCCAAAATTCCTAATTAATATGTTGTTACGAAGGACCCAGTAGATTCAATGTTACTGGGTAACGAGACATGTCAATTGTTTGTTAAATAAAAAGTGTAGAGATTCTACGGTCGGTGGTCCTCGTAGACGGACGTGTTCTCTTAAATAAATGTTATCGCTTTTTAATTGTGTTTTAATTAATTATGTCTGAAAGGACAAGGCGCGCGCGGTCGATTCGTAACAATATTACTATTCTGCATGATTCAAAAACACTTAAAGAATTGGTCCAGGGTGTGATACAAATTTTACAACTAATTAAACAGCACGAAGAAATCGTAAAATAAATTAAATTACAAAGCTATAGAAATGGTACATAAAAACTAACACCCAATTACTCAGCTGGTCTCCATCACCATGGACAAAAATTTTTCAAAATTCCTAATTAATACATTATAACCCGGGTGGTTCAAAAACACCTAAAAAATTGAACCACGGCGAGATACAAATTTTCTAACTAATTAAACAGCACGAAGAAATCGTAAAGTAAATTAAATTACAAAGCTGCCACGATAATCATAGATTTGAATGATCGAACACGTAATCAGTACGCCCAACATCAAATCCTCCCCATTTCTCACATTTTGACCAGATATATACATTACATCCCCGTCAGTTCAGAAGCCAGCAAAACCTTCAACTCCATCGCAAAATGACCACGACAGTTAAATGCAAAAACAGAAAATGGGCAGAAACATTTAACTCCCGCGTAAAAAGGAGCGCGAAAGGTTCGTGACCAAAATCCCCGACAGATTTCCGAGAAAATTTAATCCGACCCTGCTGTCGGCAGGGTTTAAATTTAAGAGAACCCAGGGAGCCATTAGAGTCTATTTTTCTACGGATGAGACCGGACAGAAAAAGGCTTTCATGAGGTCGCGCGACCTCCAAACAGCGCGGGATACGCGTACCTCTCTATGATCAAGGTCCTGGGAATGGGCAGACATAAAAAAAACAGGATACGGAAGGGACCAACGGTCTCTGGTCGAGGAAGCGCGTGTTATTACCGATATCGACGGTAAAAAAAGGGAACGAGAGAGAACTCGCCAATATTGGCTTCACGAAAAATGAGATGGATGAAGAAACAGACGAAAAAGTACAACTTGAATCCTGGTTCGAAGGATTTTCCTACGATTCTTGGATTTCTTGCGAGGTTTTGGATTTTTTGGATGGTTTCATTTTGGTGGGAAGTTTTTTGAGTAGTTAGGAAAATCGTGTGTTTGAGCTGTTTTCCTATCGAGGAGACCGTAGGCAGGTGCTGATAAGTGTTATCTGAGAGGTGAGGTGACTTAAATAAATCATTTAATTAATTAAACAATTTAGACCTTATAAGATAGAAGTGGAATATTTACTTCGTAGGTTTCTTGGTTTTCTTGCTAGCTTTGATGTTAAAATATTGCATTGATTAGCGGTAAGAGTGTTAATTTTGAGTAGAAGTGTTATCTGTGTAGGTGGGATGACTTAAATAAATAGTTTAATTAATTAAATAATTTAGATCTTGTAAGATAGAAGTGCAATATTTACTTCGTAAGTTTCTTGGTTTCCTTGGTAGCTTCGACGTTAAAATACTTACCGCTAATCAATGCAATGAGTGTTAATTTTGTGCATTTTAGGAAGAGTTTTGTCAGTGTTCCGACAATTGTGCCAAAGTCTGATTACACAGAAAGCCCATAAGGCGCTCGGATTAAATTCTGCCATTGCGAAAGCTGTGAATGGGAAATCATAGTTTCATTGAAAACCATCGTATCGGGAATCATTCGTCCGTTGATAATGGAATCATCGACACGTCGAATATCACGTCAATAGAAACCGGAAACTTCGTTGTTTCATCAGCATGTAATCGATATTGCAGAACATTGCACAGTAGAGTGATAACGAAACTGTATGTACGACTAATCGGAAATAAACGTGATAATGAAGAGATAACGACGAAAGGATAGAATTTAACCGTGTCTAAAACATAATACATAAAGATACACTATTACTAATTAATTATTATTTATTATTATCTAGATACGTTGGCATGAACTGTTCCTAATTACTCGTAAGTTCTGAAGTTTTTTCCGTAATTATTAATTATAAAAGGATACATTAAGTAGGACGAATTATCGCAAAAAGTAAAGTTTCGTGAAAGAGGCTCTTTATCGCGATAACAATTGAGGCTCACAGCGAGCGATCGCGTGATAAATAAGCACCACGAGGGGAAGCGTTTTAACCTTTTAACAGCTGTGGTTTTACGCCGGATCGCCGACGAAACAGCGTGTCAGTGTCAACGGCTTAATTACGATCGATGACCGAATTAATTGGCCCCTCACGAGTGCACTCCTCTCGAGTCTCTGATAACATTAAATACGAAGTTTGACGTATCGCATTAAGACGATCGTTTTACGACAGAACCACTTGTCGGGCTTAATATTGAATCTTAACAAATGTTTGGACACGGGGGAAACAATCGTGGGAATTATTAATATGTCGTTGATCGAGTTTAAGAGAATGTCCCTCCTGTTGCATGTAAATGAGGTAATGGTTAGATATCATTTTAGTCGGTTGATTGATCTGGTTTTTGAAATAAAGCTGAATTGAACTTGATTTGGATATTTTTAAGAGGTTGAGAAATACCATTTTTTTTAGGGAGACACAGAAATATCTAATTTAATTTGAAATTTCATTTGATGATCTGGTGACTTGATTTACTATGTGGAATACCGAAAATTTGGACTTACTTTGTGAGTAATTAATTTCAAGATTTTTTTAGGATGTGATTAAGGAGTGAACACTACAGCAATCTATCTTGATGCTTAGTTTTGACCATCAAACTACTAATAATTGTTCTGTCACTGTCGCCAATAACTCCTGAATCGTTATCGTTTCTCTATTCCATTCATTACTCCAATTCAGCTAACAAAGCAAACATTCCATTACTCTCAACATTTCAATTATCTCAAACAAATCAATGAAAATGGTTCCCAATTCTTCAAATATTAACACTCACCATCTACCAACAGACAAAAATATACCACCGAGAATGAGTTGTTAATTTTTCCCAAAAACTTTCCAAATTAATATAGGAGGTTATACAGTAAATATTCAACATCCATCTTATAAAACAAAAATTACTTAACACACCACTTCATTCCTCATTTTTCTACTCATTACAATTAAATATAATAGATATAAAGCCAGTTTCAGAGTTAAGGAAAAGAAATGGTTCATTTCTCATACCGAGGAACGAAAAACGTCCGAAAATGTCGTCGGATCGTCGATCACATTTCGGTCTCGGTCTCTTTTTCGTACTAAATGACAAATCGTCTCGAAAAGTCGACGTTGGTTCAACGGCAGTTCGACCTTGCTCGCTTTCCCATCATCGTTTATCCAACACCTACACCTTCGACACACTAGTCTTTCCCATTTTGAGATCTCGATATTGCGTCGCAAAATTGCGAAATCTCGTGAAAAGTGGTGCGAAAGAAAAGGAAATGGCAGAGATCGAAAACGTAACATCTACAACAGGATGCTTGAGAAATCAACGGTTGCAAATTGGGACCGTCGCCGATGTTGCGGTTGAGCTGAATTTCTGCAAATTGTGCAATTCGATCTAGAAATTAATCTCGACGAGGATGGAATGTGTCGAGATGATCTGTTGCAATGGAAATGTGCATCGAGCGTGCGATTTTAAGCCGCGAAAACGCCTCGTATTGCAGGGTTTTAAAATTAATTGCAATTATTCCGAGGCGCGGAAGGTTGCAGTTATTCCGATAACTGTTGGTAGGTATGTGTGCGAATTTTAATGACGTACAGAGTGATTTTCGTAAATGACGCGAAAATTAATGAGGTTTGGTTTAATGGAAGCATACTGCGGTGTGAGATACGATATGTTTCAAGATTTGGATGGTCAAATTTCTATTTTGATTATGTACCACTTTTTTTTCTTCGTATTTTGACTTTAATTTTGTTTTCTTTCCAGCCATCAAAGTTAAGGCGTATTTTTTGTTCTTTTTGATGATTTAGCTTTCCATATTTTTGGAATTAACTTCAATATCCGATTTCAGTCAAAATCTATAGCTTTAGGTTACTTGCAAATTACAATTTGTGAACAATTTTCCAGGAGTGATAGAAATTTCAGATTGAATCGATTAATTGCGAGTCCTAGTGTTTGCTCTGACCAGAGATTCTTACTCTAAACCGTATCTTTTTCCTCAACGAGAATTTGGCAAATGATGGTTGTCGCAAAATTTACACAGGCCACCCACGTTTCCTCGGAGCGTCGAATTACCTAAATTCTTGGTCTATTTCTATTTATTTCGAGCATGAAATTCTGCAGAGCGAGAATTTAAGAAACCAAGGCTCCGAAAGTATTTAAATCGCAAGTTTAATTTAAAAAATGCAGATACTTGACGTTCATAATTAAAACGTTAGAAGGGTATAATCTTGTGATATTTTTGAGTAAACTTTAATTCCAGAATTACATCGATAATCGACCATACCCGGAAAGACGATTGGAATTTGCACGATTGAAAGACGCTATCGGGAAGTTCGATCAAAGTTTATTAACTGAGATATAAATTAAATGTTGTAACGGAAAGCAGGTAGGACGATAGCATCGATGAATGCAGGTCTGAGAACCATGAATGGTTGAGAAGAATTTAAATCAATAATGGTCGGCTAGTCATTCACTATTGTTTTCATCCGTGCATTGTATTGTTAGTTTTAATAATCAATAAGTTGCGTAATAACGAAATTATTTTAACTGTGTAACAATAAACCGACAATATTATCTTTTTCATACCTATAAAGTACACCGAGAATTGAAAATCATTTGTCAAGTGTTAAAAATAAAAGTTTGCGTAAGTTTAGGAATTAAAATTTGCAAAAAATATTTTAGCAAGTAGAATTTTCTTTGGCACAGTTGTACTATGTCGTTGCACCTTGGTTTTCTTTTCCTTGAAGTTTCGCGTCGTCGGCATTATGCAGAAATTACTCGTTACGTAACACAGGAGCGAAGTTGCGTGAATCGAAAGACACAGAGAAATTGGAGCAAAACATTTGTCGAAATATAACGTGTTTGTTCATCGTACGCGAGTTGATGGTGTTTCTTATATGGTTGGCTTGAAATTGCTGTTGGAATTTAATTCGATCCGTGAAGATACTTTTTTTTTCGTAACGATCCATCAACGTCCACGGAATTAACGTTTCTGTATTAAGGAAGAGAGTAAGCTGGAACGAAAATAACACTTTCTTCTAGATTTGCTGCTTGATGTAGCTTCCTTGGAAATTAAACTTCCACTGGAATTATCTGATAAAAAAGAGAAATGCCTTTCGAGCTAAATGCCTCGTTTCTTCAACAACTGCGACGTCGAGATTGAAGAAGGCCATCGAATTCTTTCTAATTGTAAATAAATAACATAAATCTTTCAAACGTTACAATTAAATATTCGACACAAAATTAAATCATCACTTGTTAATGACTTGAAAAATTTATAAAAATAAATGGGAAACAGAATATTAATACTAAACCTACCGACGTTATATCTACTAAAATCTAAATATACTCAATAACGACCTTACATAAAGAGAAGTGGTGAGATAAAGAAGATAATCAATTAACTCATTTTCCTTTTGTAAGATAGAAGTGGAATATTTACTTCATGGCTAGTCTATGAATTTAGATAATTTTTAGAAAATATTTTGGAATCGGTCTTTTGACCGCCTTGGTAGGGTTAGTATTAACACTAGATTTACGGAGTCAATTTGACTCATTCGAAATTTGATTACTACATATATAATATATTGGTTAGTTAATTTTTTAATAATAAATCTTTCATTTCAATTGATTTGGAACTATTTTCTTGTATGATTCGAATTGGCTCGCTTCAGAAAAATAGGTAAATCAATATCCGTAAATCTAGTGTTAAGATCACGAAATCTCAGGAATGAGCTATCGATGGAAGAGCCTTCGTATCTCACGAACATCACTCTTCGATATTTTTCATCGATCGAACGCACTTGCAATAATTCTTCGTTGAGAATTTCGCAATGGCAAAGCTAATTCTTAGGTTGCGGTAACCGGTGCACGGCGTCGACTATCGACCTTCGTGGTACCGCAATTTCCTGTCGGACGATGCGATTGGCCGCGCAGATAATTCGATTAATTCTATCGAATCGACCGGACCATTGTCGAGATCGAGGTATACCCTCTAAGATAGGCTATTCCTCGCTGTTGCCTCTTCCATCGCGATTTGTTTTCCTTTTCGCGGCTGAGAAGAGAGAAAAATGTTCAACGGACGGACGTATCCGTCACTGTCGACGGTGTCGTTTAACGTTTTAGGGTGGCCACGTCGAAGCAACGAGGCGTTCGATAAAATTCACCGCATCTTTCAACCGTACTTTCTCAAAGTTTTGGAAAATTCCCAATAACTATTAAATTATACTTGGTAATTTATCAGGTGGACGAGTTTTACATGAGGCATCGTCTTTGACGGACATATAGGATGTCGCATTTGTTTTGGAGTCATGTTGCAATCTGTAAAATTATTTACTCTTTTTTTTTTAATACTAGATTTGCGGAGCCAATTTCACTCGATCAAAATTGTATTACTATATATATAACATATTGGTTGGCTAATTTTTTAATAATAAATCTTTTATTTAAATTGATTTCGAACTATTTTCTTTGGAAAGAAGTTCAATTTTTTTGCTTGAGTCAAATTGGCTCACTTCAGAAAAGTAGACGCATCAACATCCGTAAATCTGGTGTTAAATCTAAACTTCCATAAAGAGCACGTCTCTTACAAAGTAGATGAAGGTGACTTGAAAATTAGCAAGAAACTTGGTGTCATATCAAAATTAAATATTCTGACGCCTCTTTACCTCAGATTTAACTAACGATTGTTTTATAAAATGTTCAGATCTGCAATCAGTGGGCTTGAATTTAAATCCTCTGTCATTTCTGGAAAATTTCTCCTAATTTATTATTTAATATATCATAGTCTGAGTGGTGTGGAACCCATCTATTAGGTGTACAAATTAATTCTCGGCCCCTTTTGACTAACTTTGACATTTATTTATAACAATGTTGATATAAATTCAATATTAAACATAATCTTCTTCATTGTCTATACGTTTTTGCCATCTCTCAGGTAATTGTCGGATTCCAGATCGGAAAAATGATAGTGATTCACAACAATGAAATCATTGAGGCATTTATAGACCTGTTCAACTTACTTGAATTAAGAATCAGTTAGGTGGTTTTGTAGAGATCGAAATAAGTGGCTACTTGAAAAAATAAAAATCAAAATCGAACAAATCATTTCTTTCGCCTCTGTAGCGTTTCTTTTTTTTAGTTGAAACGCGAAAAGAAGACAGTGCCTTAAATGTTGCTTATCGAACGACATCGGTCGACACATGATTTTTCACGTTATGCCTGGAGTAGAGTCATACGATATATTTTATTTTAAAGCTAACAAATGGCGCTTTAGAATGACTATTCAAATTTGGAAAAATTCTAATCTGAATAGGTTTTGTGGTCGATGAAATCTGGGGGCCGAGAATTAATTTGTACACCTAATAAATCTGTTGATTTTTCAATTAGTCGAAGTGATTTAGTAATTAAAGTAAAAATAATATATTCTTAGTGGCTCAGAGTCTATACAAAATTATTTCTCGTTTGTGACATGGTGTTCCTTTCAAGAGGACTTCTCTTCGTGTTTCTTCTGTCATCTTCGATTTAAAATAAAATCGCGGACCGATAAAAAAAAGCTGCGACCTACATTAGACCTTTTGATAAGCTGAAAAAAGTCGATCGGTATCTGAAATCGCCCGATGGGGCTTCGCAAGAGAAGCAACGTAATCCGAGGCATCGCATTTGCGAACGGACGTTCCTTCCGCGTTCTAAAAGCCACTCTCTTTCTCGATCATCTCTGGAGAACCGTTTCTCCTCATGGACCATTTTTGCACGATGAATTTTGCGATTTATCTCGATCGAGACGTGTGCTAACTGCGCCTGAATTCTTTTTCAAGCCGTTGCGCTTCAACGTGATGTAATTGCATTGTCTCTTGTGATTTTAATCAAAGAGAAAGAAAGGAAGGAAAGTCTGCGACTGTTGCACGGTTCAGGGAAGAGACATGTTTTTAGAAAGTTTCTAGCATTTGAAAATCCACTGAGTATTTGGCGATACCGTGTTTAAAATGTTGTTGAATATTCGTTAAAGTTTGTTGAATAAATCTGAGGTACTGTAAATGTTTGTCAAATTTCACAAGTGTTTTTAAATCGGCTTAAAATATATTGAATTTAATTTAACAGTCTTTACATGATTACGAGATGGAGTACTGTTAATTCATGAAGTTTTGTAGACTATACTTTTTAATTTAGATGTAAAAACGGAAAATTTACATTGTCAATGGTATGGTAGTAGAGTTTTGAATAAAAAATGATAGGGAATTAAAGCTTTGCGGCGATATCGACGTGCACAAATCGACAAATACGATTGTTCCTATCACAAATTAAAATTTGCTAAATTCTACGTGAATGGAATAAAATTATCCACTCCGAAACGCGTTCGACCGTTCAAACATATTTAATTATATCCTCGTATAATTGTTTTAATCCAGCAATTTTCTTGAAACGATTACATTACATGATTTTTCAACTAGGAGACTAGTACTTTCTTTCAGAACAGAAAACTACTCTTTGAGTTCATTCAATTTCCTCCACACCCTCGACAATACCTGTTTTTCCCAGAAAAATGAGAAAAATTCACGAATACACCGTCCCACCCGCACTATGCTTAAACCAGTTTTTATCTATTAGAAAATCTAATTTAACTTCAACAAAATTCAATTTTTTCGATGCCAAAAAATTACGTCTACTTCAAAAAATTCGTGTCTCATCAAAAAACGTTTTCTTCCTCGCAGGAAAAACTACTCCAAAACTTAACCACCGATTAAGTAGCAATTCATTAAAAAAGTCTACTTATCTTCAACCAAACTCAATTTTCTCAGACACCACAAAACTACGTGTCCCCTAAAAATTTCATGGCTCGTCGCCAAAAGACGTTTCCCTTCCCGCAAGAAAACCTACTCCAAGACTTAACCACCAGTTAATTTGATTTTCTCGATATCCTCTCTCGATAATACATCTTCCTCTGATCGAAAAAAAAGCATGTGCATTCCCTAGAGGTTTCTCTCTCGACCGGCAATTAAAACGTTACGATTCTTCTCGCAGAAGAAACGCGCTCTTTCCCGACGATAAAGTGAACGGAGAACAAACACGTGTCAGTGGCGTATCGAATAAAAACCGCAAACAACGTTCACGTTGATTGAAGTCTAACATAATGCGCGATCGTCCAATTAAATGGAAGAAGAACGGATCCGACGAGCATTGATCCCGAGGCTTGCTCTCTACGAATCGGTGATCTCCCTCGCACCACCCACGGCGAGCCGGACAAGAGAAAGGAAAGGAGCAACAAGACGAGGGATTTATCGTTATCTTTGCACCGATATCACGAGTGACGCGTGTCGTTCGAGTTGCAACTGGGCCCGCGACGTCATTGACGAAATCGTTGAACCAAAACGGAGATACCGAAATGACCGAATGCGACCTGTGGTTGGTCATTTTGGAAATTCTTGTTTCGTTCATTTTGGTTTAACACTTTATGGACCGCTGTGACTTCGAGATGACGAAAGACACGTTCAAATTTTTCTATTCTTCAAAGTTAAATTTACAACTTTGCCAAATATTATAATTTAACTCGTGAAACTCATGAAATTCTTTACGATTCGATGTTTAAGAATCAGGTTTAATCTATTACTTAAAATTGTGCTTTTATCATTTTCCAATTATGTTGTTATGAAACTGATCTTCGGATAGTATGAAAAATTCGGAGTATAGAGGGATAGAATTTTCGGGTTTAACGTTTCTGGACATCTGATTTACTAATTGGTTTTCACGGCAGTTAATAAGCGGTTTACTGTGTCAAGTATTCAGAGGCGAGAATTTGGAATTGTCGAAAATATTAGGGGTACCGAAAAGTAATCAAAATTGGGTAGGTGAAAACGTAATTGAAAATGTTTTTCAACAAAAAATCGAAGGACTTTTTTAAAAAGGGAACCGAATTACATACCTTTACTTCCAAAAAGTGTTAGAAAATTATGGAAATTATTTTGTTGAATAGTATTACAAAATTTCTTTAATTAAAATTTGTTTATCGCCAGAAAAAAAGTTTTGATTACTTTTCGGTACTCATAATATATAGGTATCAGGAAAGTGTTTGCGCCCAAGTGACCGGTCAGATGTGAGTGGAAAGTTAAAAAAATACCGGTAGATAAAGTGTTAAGTAGTTTCGACTGTGGTTGTCTTCCTAGATGGTGCAGATTTTGAGTGGTTTTTAAATAACTGAAGGTTTCATGTGTGGAGGGTAATTTGGGAAATATGGAGTAGAAGGGATGGAGGTGTGAACTTTGAACTACTCGTTAGGACTTGAAACTTTTGGAGCTTTTGAGTCTGTAGGTATTTTAGTTTATTTCAATTTAATTTAAATCATCTTGTAAATGTACTTTTGAGTATTACGTGGATTTATATTAAAATTTAATTAAATGCATGAATTCTTTCTGTATTGGGAGATTTTACATTTATGTCGTGCCATTACGAAAGTGTTAGAACGTGGGTGGAAGATATTGGGGACACGTCTCGGAAATGGTAAATTCGAGAGAAATTTTGAGCGTTTCCGTCGTGTTTCAAGCGCTTTGATGTTCGTAGTCTTGCAGGAAATGACGATAAAAAGAGGTACACTGAAATGCGTTTGTACTCGCGATACTGGTTGTATCTTGTTTAGATAATACCGGATCTATTCGAGTAATATTCGTGTTAAAGCTGAAAATACTGAGTTCTGTGAAACAAAAGGAGGAAAGACGTGTCTTTAAATTCTTTCACGTTCTAACAGCTACTATTTCGGCGAATTGCAACTTCAAATTGCATCTTGACTATATTAAGTACTAATGCTCCTCGGCGAATTGCAAATTCAAATTGCATCTTGACTATATTAAGTACTAATGCTCCATTTCTACACCCAACTTGTCATTCTGAAGTCTCTGTCTATTTTTAATTATAAATGTACACAGCATTAAATCACCCTAAGCATACAATTAATGAAAAGATGTACAAAGATGTTCACTCATATAAATAAAAACTTTGCACAGAATCGGAGCAGAGATACACAATACGTTCAAAACATAGCGCAATTAGTAGCTTACAGAAATTACCGTCACTCTTTCATTCCTATTCTCCCTCAATTTCTACCTATTACTTACTTCTCCTCCTACAACTAACAGCATCAACATTGTCGACAATTTCAGAAGTAGAACGGAGCAT
This sequence comes from Cerceris rybyensis, assembly GCA_910591515.1. NCBI lineage: Eukaryota > Metazoa > Arthropoda > Insecta > Hymenoptera > Crabronidae > Cerceris > Cerceris rybyensis. The sequence goes on along the minus strand of OU342791.1, from coordinate 26,010,597 downwards.
ACATTCGAAACAATCGTAACAATTGCATTCAAAAATGCATCACCGTCGTATCGAGAAAACTTCAAGGCCGCGCGATTTCCTTATCTATCGGCAAAGATCACCGATAGCGTTCGAACAGAGATTACCCATTGTCAGATTGCAAATCAGTCGAAGCTTCCGGACTTGCTCAACTACACGTCCTTCGTGCACATCCGCGATGAGCATCGACTCAAAAAGAACCATAGAAATTACAAACGAAGGAAAGCCTTTCACCGGAGATCGCGGAAAGAAGTGCACCATCGATGTGTATTTCTTATCGTGAATAAAATCACGAACGATTCAAACCTTTCTTCCCGGGGCGATTTCCTCCTCCGGAAGCTCGTTTCAATCAATGATAGAAAGTCAAATCCTGCCACTTTTTGTGTGTTGGGTGATTTTACGATTGCGAATAAACAACCACCTTGGATGATCGAACGATCGATTTTTTGAGTTCACTCGATTACGATCAACGAGTCGCACGAAATTTAAAAATACGATCGACACGCACGACGGCGAGACGCGCCGTGACGCCTGTCGGCGACGCACTGGCAGCCGACGTCGCGACGACACTTAAACGCGTACAGGGACGCGACTGCCGGCTGCCACCGGAGGAGCCTCCTACCACAGCTCGATCAAAGAGAGAGAGAAAGAGAGAGACGAGAGACCTGGGGAAGCGGAAAGCGGTAGCCGAGGGAGGCCAGCGCAGGCGCAATCCTACCGACCACTATTTCATTCTAGATTCTCGATCGCCACCACCGTCTGCGGCTCCACCACCACCTCCACCGTTTTCATCCTCATCGTCGTCTCTGTCGGTTCTATCGTCTACGTCGTCTACGTCGTCTACGTCGCTTCCGTTCCCTCTGCTACATCTACCGTTTACGTTGTGTTCGTCGTTTCTGATGCTGGAACCGTCTACGTCGTCCTTATCGGCTACAACGTTCCTATCGTTTATGTGGATTCGGTGGTTGCCACTGTCTTCGTCGTCCCTATCGGCTACGTTGTCTCAACCGTCTTCGCCGTCCTTGTCGTCTATGTGTCTCAACCTTCTTTGTCGTGCATATAGTGTACGCTATCTCAACTGTCCTCGTCATACCTATTGTCTACGTTAACTCAACTACTTTCGTCGTCCCTCTCGCCTACGTTGTCTCAACCATCTTCGCCGTCCCTATCGTCGGTGTGTCTCCAGCTTCTTCGTTGTCCCTATTGTCTACGTTGTAACAACCGTCCTCGCCGTCACTGTCGCCTACGTTGTCTCAACCGTCTTCGCCGTCCCTATCGTCTGTGTGTTTTAACCTTCTTCGTTGTCCCTATTGTCTACGTTATCGCAACAGTCTTCACCGTCATTGTCGTCTACGTTGTCTCAACCGTCTTCGTCGTACTTATTGTCTACGTTATCTCAACTGTCCTCGTCATATTTATTGTCTACGTTAACTCAACTACTTTCGTCGTCCCTATCGTCTACGTTGTCTCCAGCTTCTTCGTTGTCCCTATTGTCTACGTTATAACAACTGTCTTCGCCGTGACTGTCACCTACGTTGTCTCAACAATCTTCGCCGTCCCTATCGTCTGTGTGCCTCCAGCTTCTTCGTTGTCCCTATTGTCTACGTTGTAACAACCGTCCTCGCCGTCACTGTCGCCTACGTTGTCTCAACCGTCCTCGCCGTCCCTATCGTCTCCGTGTCTCAATCTTCTTCTTCGTCTCTGTTGTTTACGTTATCTCAACTGTCCTCGTCATACTTATTGTCTACGTATCTCAACTACCTTCGTCGTCCCTATCGTCTACGTTGTCTCAACCGTCTTCGTCGTCCCTATCGTCTCTGTGTCGCAATCTTCTTCTTCGTCTCTGTTGTCTACGTTGTCTCAACCTTCTTCGCCGTCCCTACTGTCTACGTGTCTCAACCTACTTCATCGTCTCTGTCGTCTACGTTGTCTCAACCTTTGTCGTCCCTATCGTCTACGTTGTTTCAACTTTCTCTGTCGGACTCACCCTCAAGTTGTCCCTGCCACTCTGTCATTTTCCATGACTGCGATATATTCTCCGCAAGAAAAGTTTGTATCCCTTTCAGCAAAGGGATGCAACAAACTCGAAGAATCGGCGAACCGATCCTCCAACGACGGCTCTGCCGAGGATTCATGCGTCAATTCGCAACACGATTTGCAGCTGATTCGTGGATGCCGCGAGAATTCGTTTACCCGGGGTGTGGCACGGGAAAGTACGAATTCTGATGGAGAAATGCGATCTACCCGACGTTTCGGCTACTTGAGTTTAAATTCTTATGCTACTTGATTTTTGGAGTATTCCATGGGATTTTATGGCTGGTTGTTTCTCGAAAGGTGAACTCGTTTTGCTTTGGATGGAATTAAACCTTGGGTGAAATGTTTCATGCATGAGAATAAGGGGGAATTGATTTTGTTGCTAAATTGAAACACCTGGGAGTTGATAAGTTTCTGAAGTAAATAAGGAAAATAAATTGCAATTCCTTTCTTTTCAGTATCACAAAGTACACCTTTTGTGGTGCACAGTATTTTTACAGTGATTGCACTGTCTTCCTTAGATAGGATTGCATCGACCTCTATTGCAAGCCATTTCAAAGATTTTAAAGTTTCGACACCGATGCTCACGATTTATGTATTTTTGTAGGTTAACGATCGTTGAATCGATCGGAATCGGATGTTTTTATGCACCGTTTATTTCTCGCCATAAACTACTCGAAAATATCTGAAAATTTATCATTCGACACGATTGTTTGATTCGCTTCATCATAGACTCTTTACGACCGTGAGACACGAATTCCATTTGTGGCGTAGAAGTGAAAGAAAACATCACCTACAATTCCGGAAATTGATAGCCCATTTCCTGGCGATTTCGAAATGACATGGAAAAATTACGTCTTCCTCCATTTTTCCCTGAAATTCTGCCATCATAAAACAAAAATGAGAATATCTGTATCTCGCAAAAAGATATATCTTTATTTTACTTGCCAAAAAATAGTTTGATACCATCAAAGAAATTAACAAAAGAAAAATAGGGAAATCAGTCATTCGTCAAAATATAATTCAAAAACTCTAACGTACATGAACTCCAAACTGTGCAAATAAAAGAAACAATTGCACAAGTTTTCAAAATCTGAATGCTAATCCACTCAAAATACAGAAACAACAAAAATTAAATTCCTCTTCGCTCCACCCAAAAAAATTCTGTCACCATAAAACCGCAACACGGGACATATGTATCCCGCAAAAAAATATCCCGTGAAACTCGTCCAAAAATAATTCAAAAGCCCCACACCATAGAATCTCGTAACGTCGCGCGAAAAATCTGTCTCGGGTGTGCATTAACGCGAGAAAAATATTTCACCACGAAAAATCTCCTTTTTCTCCCCCTTCATTTTCACCCGAGTATTATCTACCACTGTAAATTTTTTTCGGAATGCGAAAACGCGTGTTTTGCTTTTTTTCGCACTTTTACGTGAACCTGGCAGCAGCATAATGCAGGCAATTTTCCTGGCCGACGACAAAATTCCCTTCCGATCGGTTTCCCGTATCGAAAGTAGTGAAAATCGCATCGAAGAGCGGGGTCGTTACATTATTTATCCGGTAGCAGTGTCGACACGCGCTGATTATCTCGTGGCGCCGGTGTATTTTCTCGCTAATGGCATCCACAGTTCGTATTCTATGGGATAGGAGCCGGGAAAATGCGAAGCGCAGAGCCGAGAAAAGAAACGACTCTCGCCATGGGAATCGCGAGGTAGGTTGCGATCGGAGAACCATGTAAAATAAAGCCGGTATCTACGGGGATGTAAATGGAAATCTGATAACTCGTCGTTTAACCCTACATCTACGGGCGTTAAATCTAATACATTTAAATATATTAAATAGTGAAATTTATTATAAACGTAAAAAGCCAAGATTCAATTAAGTGCTTTGACACTTAAAGTCACCCATGTGACGTCTATTTTTTTTCGCTCCTTTTGGGAATTTTTTTTGACGAACCATTAAAATGTACATTTTTGGAATTCTTACCACACGTTTAGTGACACTTTTACAATCTATTGGAATTTTTGCAAGCAAAAGTAACGAATTTAATTGACTTTACACTCTTCAGAAGACATGTGTAAAAAAGGCTGCCATGATTCCAAAGGTTTGAGAGATGACTCCCTTAGATTTCAAAATATTTTTTATAATCGTAAAAGTGAAGTTAATCGATTTGGTCTCTGAACGGCTCATATAACAGTGAGAAAGATAGAAGCAAGTACGATGAATATCAATGGTGATAAATGAAAAGGAAAATTGTGATATTTTTTTAACATCTTTCGTAGCAGTTGATTCTTTTACAAAATTCGGAGAAAATATTCTTCAGACTGTCAGCACTATATAAAGCAATTCCGGTCGAAGAATACCGTCACCTAACATCACGTTGCCATTTTATTCCATCGAACACCCCGTATAGTGGTATATCTAACATTCCAGCCAGCAATAAAGCTTTTTCTTCCAAAAACGATCCAACTTTCTTCCCTGTCCTAGGACGTCGCGGTCTCGCACGTGCTGTCGCGTATCTCTCTTCCTATTACGTTTCTTTTGCTTTTCTTTTGCTCCTTCGTGCCTTCCAGTTCGAATGTTCTGCCCTCGCAGCCACCGTTTCTTATCACTTTTAAGGGTTGCATCGGCCGTACGAAACGAAAATCGGTGCACCGGCGTGGCAATAAAATCCTTGCCGGTCGCAAATTTCTTCCGTCAGCTTTTCTCTCTTCTTCCGACAGTTTCTTTTTTCGTTTCTTCCTCTTCGGATGTCCCTTTACGGCTTTCCTGCTGATACACCACGTTGCCCTTTTGCCTGTTGGACGGTCTTGTGTGTTGTAATGTTGAATTTGATTAGATTCGATGTTTCACTTCTCAGTTTTACGGATGTCTCTTGATGTTTCTTTGAAAATTCTGCACTTTCTTGTAGAAGGTAACACGAGAGTCGCGAGTTACCTCCTGTTTATGCTCCAATTAAAATGCTCTCTCTACTTTTTCCTCCGCGTTAAGTGTGCAAATTTGTTTCTGCTTTAATTAGTTGCGTTTTCTTCTAGGAGATTGCTCCACAATTTTCTAGAAGAAGTAATTTCCATTTTATGGAAATGACAAAAAGAGCCAAATTCAACGGATCTTCAACATATCAATCTCGAAAAAAATATTTAATCGTCACAAACAGGATATGAATTTCACACTTCGTCGTCCAAAATACATCCTCAATTTTTCATAAATCCAGAATATACATACATCTCTCGCCCACTAACGGTGAATCTCTACAAAACCGTTAAAATAAATACGCAAACGAAGCCGCCAGTATTTCCATGAAAAAGCAAACGGACCAAGCGGAGAATAAAATTCGCCAGAGCTGTTTCAAACAGCCTGTACCACCGAATTTAATCAATCAAACAAAAAACCATTTCCATCGTATCGCTAAAGACCAAGTATTCAACAATTGAACAAACATACGGGGGAAAAAAGTAGAAAAAAAAATAAAACGTAAAATAATTCCTCAACTTCGCCTAAAATCGAACTGACAGAATGAAAAAAAAATCAACAATCCCTTGTAAAAAAAAACGTAGACGTGATCTTAGCACGTTCGATGCCACGAGATACGTGAAAAGAGTAAATCGTCTTGGACTTTCCTCCGTAAACGTTTAAGGGAGGAAAATCCGACGTCCCTTGGCGCAAGAGAATTATGGACAAGTCCAGCAGCTCAGGTGCAAGGAGAAGAATTTTCGGTGGAACTTCTTCCCAGAAAGTTCTCAAGGAATTTTCTGAACACGCGAAAAGGGAGGTGAGAAATATATAGAGAAAAAAGACACTACTCGAGTCGGTTCATCGCGGAAAGTTCGTAAGGGCGTATATATATTCGATGGATTACGCGGAGCAACTCCGATGTCGTATATCTCTTCGCTCCTCAAGATGAAAATCTAGGGGCTGTTACTTCACGCGAGTTGAAAAATTCCATCGCGGAAATTCCGTGCGAAACGTGGATGAGATCGCGGAAAGACCGCCACTGCCACCGGAGCTTTTCCGTCGTTCTCTTCCAGTCGCAACTTTTTCTTTTTCTTCCCCTTTTTTCGCTCAGCAGCGCGTGATAGTCCCCGGGGGATGAATATAAAGGGTTGGAGGAAAATTATAACGCTGCGAGCTGCTTTTTGAGTAATCACTCTACCGTTGAGTTATGCGTCATGACGAAAAGTGCAAAGTAGGTTATCGGCTGGTGGTTTGCAAATGTTTTTTGCGAGGGGAGGAATTTTGGCATTGATTTTAGAGGGAGAATTGTGCTAGATATTTTTAGGTTATTGCTGATATTAATACTAGATTTTTGAACGTGAAATCCATTGCACTACAATATATAAAATAATGACTTTAGAAAAAAGAGGAACCAATCGAAGAAGATGATTGTTCGTTAAATAATTATTATATTATAAACTGTACTGAACAGATTTTCTGTAGATGAGAAATATTTATAGAAGCCAGTTTATAGTGCCATGTATTTTGTGATTCCCTTCGTAATAATTCAGAATTAAATTAGCGAAATAAAAATTGATTGGTGGTTCTTGACATATCGTATAATTTAACGAATATTAACCCCTTTACAATGACGTACAGTGAAAGAAAAAGGAATGAAAAATTTGTAAGTCTTCCAAAAACTGTTAAATTGAAAATAACAGTAGGTCCGGAGACGTTGAAATTATTTTCATGCTATTAACCTGTTAACCGGGGAATTAATTTTTGTTCAACTTGTTTCAAATTGGAATATTTTTTTTTATAGTGAGAAGTATTATCATTACATCTAAAGTACTACGTCAGGATTAAACGGATACGAACGACATAAAATGTAATGCGTTCAACAAATTACGTTTAAAAATTTTAAGGACGAAAAAATCGACAAGCTTACTGGAGTTTTCTTTCAGATATGACGGAATTATTCGTCACGCCCGGTTAACAGGTTAATATTGTATTGATTTATGCCAGTATATCGGAAATTAGTGATAGATTATTATTTGAACAATTAGTTTTGAGTTATTGTACGATCAGTCACAAAGGAAATCGTAAGGCAAGCGGTTAATATCATAGAAATAATTTTATGGTGTAACGTCTCTCTGATATTTCTAGTTTAATAGGTTTTGCAAACTTGAAAATTTCCTATCCAGTTTACCGTGTCACGAGTGTCACTCGTTACAGTACAACAAGGGGTTAATGAGTGGAAGAAATCTCTCCATGAATTCTATTTCTTCAATTACTTTTGTGAAAGTTGAAATTTGCATAAACATAGTCCACTTACAAGTTCATGCAAATCCAGTCTACCACACACTATAAATTTCTGATAAATTCAAGTTTGTACACAACTTTGTACGTTCTGACAAAGATTTCTTGCAGTGATTAGAAAACGACGGAGACAAAAAGTGTGCTGTTTTAAAATTCTGGTAAGAGTTATGAATAGCATATTCTTAAGGTGGATGAAGAATATTGCGGATGAAAGATAGAAAGTGCAACGTTCATTTTCACTATGATCGATTCTCGATGAGATCGAAGAACATGAAATTAACTTGGGGCGATTGAAGCGAAGGGAAAGTAGGATGACTTCGTGATACTTGAAATAATGATAATTACAGAAACTGTGATAGGAATTACTAACATCTACAAAAATAAAATTTCTTTCGTTCCACAGACATTCTTCAAGTCGTTCGCCAAAATGCAAAAATTCCTACGAAATTAATCTAATTACACAATTATTGTATTAAAATCTCATTACGCGATGTGAAACTCATAATCACGTAAATGTATGTCGAATTTGGTAACCGCAAATAATATTTCATCAAATTCCAATATCATCCAAATTCCTAATTGCAGCATCTAGGTCAAGTATTTAGAATATTAAATCACGTTAATGAATCTCAATTATTTTTCTAATTAAAGTCGATAACGAGCGACTCGTGCACATAAATACGAAAGTACACAAGTCTCGCGGCAAGTAATAACGGGAAATAATAGCGTAAACTTCTCCTCGTCATCCAAGTGAAATCGCTCGCAAATCCGAGACTATTATCGCAATTTCTACCGCGATGCTAGCTGCTAATCTGTTATAATCGCATTCGTGCGTATTCAACGATTAGAAATTTTCACCCAACATCTTACAAACACTTCGATGCGCTTTCTCGATGAAAACTACGCAAAGACGATCTTAATCGTTGGCAAACTTCGCCTAACTTGTAAACATATATCTGCCGAACGAAAGTTCCGCTAGATGCGCAAAATGTTCTCGATATATCACGTAACAAGATTATACGATAATTAATTATTACGATGCAAGTTACTACGATGCGATAAAGTATACTTTCGCTCGAACATGTACCTGGAATAATTCTCGTTACATCGATAGCTATTGCAATGGAGCGTTATAAACGAGTGCTTTCAACCTTTTGCGATGGAGTATTTGCAAATTGGTTCAAAATAAACGCCTCGTTTAGCTGAATATGGATTCTAATCATGTGCAGAAATTTGTCATTGCTCATTGTGCAGAGTACAGCATAGTTTTAACAGTTCGAAAGGTCACTGACACCGTGAACTTTGAGATAAATTATCATAGTTGAAATATAATATAATAATGTAGTATGATGATTAATTTGCAGTAACTATTCAAAGCAGTACTAAATATTATAGTAATATCAATATTTCTCAATGTATCATAGGCTAAGTAATTTTTAGAAAAGGAATTTTTTTATCAGTAAAAATGTAGAAATTCTTTGTGTTATTTTAGGAAACGTGTACCCTTATAAAAACTGTGATTGTATAGAAGGAAGTTTTTTCAGAAATTCGATTTCCTACGTTTGCCAATGTGATTTTGGAAATTCTAGAAGTCAACAGATGTCTATGTTCTAAACAGATTCGATGGCGAACGGAGGGTGCGAAATTCCAGGACTCAACTCGTCAGGATCAAACGGTTAATTTTCGAGCAGACAGTAATTCGTTACATCGGCGTTATCGAGAAAGCAATCTCTCGAAGGTCCATGACAAATATCAAGCTCGTTCCTTTCGCGTTGTGTACGTGAACTGTGGCAATTGCCGATAGTTTCGCAGTGGATAACTTCGTCCAGGGGTGTCGTATCATTCGCATCCCCCGAACGATTTGTCGTCCGTCAGAGTAGCCATTTTTCCTCCTCATCCAGGCTCCGTTTATTCCTCATATTTCGAGCCTCGTCAAATTCTGTCGGTGGAAACCCTCTCCCTTTTCCCTCTTCGTCCTTTTTCTTTCTCTTCTATCTGTCGAGAAGGGAGGCAAAAATCCGGCTTCCGGAAATCGTGTCACGTACGCAGTCACGCCCTTCCTTTGGTCTTTCTGATTGCTTTTCGAATCAGAAAATCTTCCATCGCATTGAAAACCCCACAAATTCTTCCTTTTCGAACTCCGTAGATGCCCTCGTTAATCTTTCAATGGCTGTAAAGTATCTTTCACGTTCCTCGCCATTACTATTTCAAGTGTTTTATATAGATTTCTTCGTTATTATCGATCAACTTTCTTGTTATGAAAAAGTATTCGTCTGTCTTGTTAGTGTACGCGAAAGGTGATTAATATCAAATCAACCAATAGTGATTAATTTCAGAATACTTCTCACTGTTACATTAAAAAGACCAACCTTCTCGGTTGACTTCAAAAAATTCAAATTCCAATTTCATAATCACACACACATACCTTCGATTAGAAAATTCGACAACATATGTATAGTCCGACAACTGAAAGATGGCTGCACAAATATATTAAATAAGTACTTTGAAAAAAGGGGTATTAAGAGGAGGAAAATATGATCGGTTCGGAAATCTATGTTTTATAAGATCAGCTTAGAATTTCTAGTCTAGCACGCTCCTATAAATGTAGGGAATTATTGGAAAAAATTGTGAATAAGTAATTTTGACTTGCTTGATCGTTATAGTGTTAAATGCTTATTTTCGCTAATTCGTTTTTGGAATTGCCAAACTCAGTGTCCTCCTTTAACCCCTTGCCTTACGATTTCCATCTTAACAGCATTCACAATAATTCAAAGTTAACTCCAGAAATACAAATTTCTCTCTAAATTCTTAACATTTGGTATAGACGACTGCAATGTTAATATTATAAAAATAATTTTGTATTTGGTATGTCACACGTCACTGCAAGCTAAAGGGTTAACAGGCTAAGTTTAAGGGTTCCAAAAATGAAATAGCGGGAATAGGTGGTTGAAAACGAGAGGTTCCGCTACTTCCTAACCATCTTTCAGTTATCAAACTGTAGTTACTATCTCGTTCAAAGAAAAATAAATACCTGTACACCTACATGCCTAATTTCAATCACCAGCGTACACCCCAAAAGAATAATTTATCCCACAAACCCTTAATTCTTCCAACATCTACCTTTCAATCAGCAATGAAACTACCAAACTCCACCGTCGAACTCGAAATACGCGACACGATTTTCCTCTCCCCAAAGAAGACGATTTGACGGTTCTCCCACGCTTTTACGAGCGGGCGTTTGTGCTCATTGCGAATATTCGCACAGATCACTGTGAGCTGAGTTTTCGGAATAATTTAATTAGCGAGTGTACGAAGCGAAGTGGCAGGTCTTATCCCGTGGGCTTAATAGCGAGCTCTTGCCCGTGTCTGACTCTCCTACCCTGGGGAGGAATCTCTCGCAGGGAGCCGCTTCGCTCGAGGCCTTCGAGCATCGCGGAAAACGCGCGCCTGGAGAACATCGCGAAAACGAGGAGCCCTCTTCTCCTCGACTATTCTCGGCAGTAACGTTTTAATGAATTAATTAAGTATTATTTCACTTAATTCACGAATCCCTCTCCGAGTTTGTCTTCTTAGCTGCCATACGACGTAGAAGAGGATTCCAGTTTTTTCGATTTCCTTTGATGGATCTTTCGCGAGTGATCGCTTCGATGACTTTGATGGTTTCGTTGAAGATGATGGGTGCATTATCTTGATCTTTATTTAAGCAATTTGTATTTTAGCTGATAGGCAATTTTGGTTTTTTTTAAAAGAACAGTTTTCTCTGAGCGATGCAAGGGTTGTGGAAAAACTTTAATTTTGGGAAATCAGATTTAGGCGGTGGTGCATTATTTGTATGGCTGATATTGAGAGTGTGTTGTGTTAACAGAGAAATATATCTAATTTTCTTCACTGTGTGGGGGATTTGATAAATTATAAAAAATTTTTTAATTTTTAATACACTCTGAAGAAGAGGAAACAGTATTTCTCGACGAAGTGTGGAAAGTTTGAGGTAAACGGTTGCACTTGCGACTCTCCCTCCGTTGCACTGGAAATTATTATCCGCCTAATTGTCTGGAGGTCCCTTCGCAATTGCTAGGATACGCCGGAAGATAGATATACAGCGTTACAATTCGTCCTTTTGCACGCAATAACATCACATTCACGCAGGACTCGTCGCGTCTGGTAGGAGTGCTTTAAAGGCGAAACTTTTAATTAAAAAGTAACCATTGACGTACAGCAGAAACAGTGCGCGACTGGCCTCGAGCAATTTGCGGCAATATAAAAGTTCCTCCCGGCCGTTTCCAGAATCGCTGGAAACGGGGGTTGCTTTCTCTCCATCCCTGTTTCGCTCGTAACAACCGAGAAGGACCGAATTCTTCAACATTAGGCACCAATTCCCATCGAGTTTTCGAGCATCCAATTTATTCGATCGAATTACATCCTTTGCATTTTTTAAATCTCACCCCGAACTGTATCTGAGTTTGCAAACTCCTGTTTTTCATTTAATTCTTTTTAATACATTATATAAAGGCCACGTAAAAGTACGTTTTACGATAACTGTGCATAGACCGTATGAAAAAATTACAATTAGTGTCATTAATAACTTACATTTAAAAAGTTAAGTCTATTTTTGAATTTAGAGAATGAGTAATTTCCAATTTATATTAATTTCTTACAAAGATAAATTCGTGCAGATTTTTTGACAAATTTCCCGCTTCGGTCTTAACTCCTTAGCCTACAACAACGTGTGAGACTCGTGGCGCAAAAATTGCATAAGACATTTTGAATTCTTTCAAATACAATTAAAACGTTGAACGCCACCGATATTTCCTTTGTTTCGTCATTTCTATTAAAGTGGAAATTTTTTTCTATTAGCACCACATATTTATAAAGCAGAAACTTTAAACACATTGATAGATCGTTATTCGGCAGATCTTTTTCTTAACGCCAATATTGAAATATTCAATATGGTAGAAAATTCATATTGTAATTTAAACGTAACTTGAAATTTCATTGAATTCAATAGCGCCGGTCACCGGTGACCCCCATAGCAATCAACGTGTTTAATTTAAAATATCATCTGGTCGCAAAATGATCTCATTATTTCCATACTATTAATATTGCATTCAGTTATGCGAAATATCAGAAATCAGTGAGAACTTTTCATTTCAGGGATTTATTTTCAGTCTTTGTATGCCGCGTCAGAAAAGAAATCGTAGGTCAAGGGGTTAATGAGTTGTTAGAAAATACTCGCATACAATGTGTTAAGCACTGAACCACATCTCTAATCTACAAGTCTCAGGTATTATTTCAACGAAGAAATATAATAACAATTAACATTTTTTTGCATTACTAAATGGGTTTTTTACTCTATACAGAATTTCAAAGAAACAACGTAGCCTAAACATATGGAGACGAAAAAGATCAAAAGACAAAGAGTTCAGCTAAAACCCTAAAGCTCTTATCCCACCTACATCTCCCCCGCTTTGATGAAACACGCTAAAATCCATTTGGCAAACCACGTCATATTTCCAAATGAAAAATAAATCTCCACCGTTACGTTACACTTGTAACAACGGTACATACTATCACGATCAGTTTCACTCGTTCAAAGTCAAAGTCGCGGAGGTGTGCGATCACCGATATCATCGGTCGCATTCGTCTTTCATCCGGCATTCCTCTCGCGAGTAATCACTCTTGCGTTACAAGGCTCAAAGGCACGGCTCGACGATCTAGATTCAACAGAGGCAAAGAGAATTCTGTAGGATTGTTCGTCAACACTGACACCAATGACTTTTCCCTTCCATGGGCGGCGCGACAATCCTCCTCGTCGTAGAGTTCCTTGACCTTTTCTCCATTATGGCCGCCCACAAATACGTTCGAGGATACGAAACGCGAATAAGATGCCTGGGTTTAATTATCATTCGTTGCCAACGTCGTATATAACACTGTCGTTGGACACGTGTATTGCATTTTTCGCACGGTTCTTCCTTTGTGCCGCAAACGTAGATGATAAATTGTGTGATGTGACCACGGATGAATTGTTATCTTGGTAGAGTGTTTTTGGAGGTATATTGATTCAATGGAGATGTTTGTCTAGGAACTTTGAGTTTTGCATCTCGTAACTTCAGATCCATCGTTTAATCCATTCACTGCCAACTACGAGATATCTCGTGGTTGCATTATAAGTTTCAATCAATAAATTTGCAATAACACCTGAACGTGCACAGCATTTTTGAAACAAAAATGTTCTTGGTATCATTACAAATGTTGAGATTATATTTTTGAATAATTAAATTAATGTTTTAAAAACTTATTGTCTACTTCTTAAATTTTATCACGTAAGATAATATTTACTTAGTTTTTCTGGCATTGAATGGGTTAACCCATTGCCGTGCCATTTCTTTTGTGATTAACACTAGAACTACCGGCCTCAAATCTATCATATTTTAATAAATTAAATAAGTACTTTGAAAAAGGGGGAATCAAGCGGCGGAAACTTTGATCCATTGGATGATTCATGTTTATTGATATAGACGTAGAACATTTATTCTATGACTCCTATGTAAACTTGGAGAATTTTTTGAAAAAATTGTGTACCAGTCATTTTGACTGGTTTGGTAGTTCTAGTGTTAAATGTGCAATATCTCTGAATTGATTACTAAAATAACAATCTAGCTCCTAAGTTTGGATATAGTAAATGATTTAACGTAGTATTGGATAGCAGAGAATTAAGGTTATTTTATCAGGACCCACTGATATTTTTGACAAAATAATTTTTGGAGTACTTCAGAATTGACTATTCCATTTATCGCGCCACGAGTAGCACTCGTTATTGTACGGCAAGGGGTTAATTTTATACTTTTAAATAATGTAGATTGTTTTTATTCCACCCTCTGTGCTGCGAGGGCTCGCAGATGCTTCAAGTCATGGGGTTAACCCTTGACCCAAGTAAGATTTTTAATGAGAAGAAAGTATCATTTATATTACTTGGTGATAAGTATAAAATTAACTCTTTGTATTACGATTTAACATTTGATCTGCCGACGATTAGTTCAATAAAAACAATGAAGGGGATAAAAAATTGGCGGATTCAATTGTTTGCAGTCTTCAAAGTAGCCATAGACAATTGAAATTGCCTAGAAGCAGCGTTAGAAATTTCAGGAATAATTTCAAAAATTCAGGGCAAATTATTTCGACCACCTTGGTAAATCTAGTGGTAAGTTTCGATGGATCGTGCCTTGTTTCACGGCAAGATCGGTCACCCCTCGTACTATTTGCATTTACGAGCAATTTATCAGTGGACAAGAAAGGTCCATTATCTTCAATAAATTCTGAATGCAAACAAAAAAATTATCGAGTTATCCCAATCGAAGTACCACGTCTCTCACACGACATTGCAAGCTAAAGAGTCAAAAGCGATGAAGCCCTTGTTATTTTTTGTAAAACACAAAAAAAGTCGTGTTTCCATTAACACGTTCACGACGGGCTGAACCACCGGTGGTACATTTTTGTCTGTCCCATCGGGCGGGCTGAGCCACCGGTGGTACATTTAATGTTTGTCCCAGTTAAAGAACAAATTACTGTAAGTGGTAAATTCATTTAGATCTTTATATAATATAATATAATATTATATTGGAATGTTTTTCTTAAGCTGCTATAATAAGATTGCATTTGTTCAGACAAATCAACGCCTTTTTTTGCATTACTACGCTACCGGATAGGAGAAAATACGAAAAACACAACCGCCCCATGTTGGAAACACTACATTCAGGCCCCGTCGTGAACGTGTTAAACAATCACAGGCACATCAGACAAACGTGTTCATTTGCCGTGGTTTAAGAGCAACAGCTTGTTATCACGCATGAAATTCTTTGAAATTCGGTTTTATAGTAAAACCACAAGCAATAAAAGAATGCAGAGCGTGTTCATTCAGGAACCAATCAGTCCCTCGTTCCTCTAACTATCCTTTTCGTAGACGAGCAGCACAATTTCCTCCATGAAGATTCAAAACGAGATCCACTAATTGGTAATCCGAACCTCTGTTCCCATCTTCGGTTCTCCATCGAGGGACGCAATACCTCCGAAGAAGCCACGCTCGTAGTAGAGTTCCTCCGAGCGGCGATCCAGCTATCGGCAACCTGTTTCCAGCGAGAAGAAAAAAAGTCGTGCCGGCAGCCAGCAGGGAGATACTTTTCTCCGACTGGGCAGCAAGAAAGGATCTGCCTTCCTTTTACGACGCGCACGCATTCGACGACACGCGGCATTAGCATATTCTTCATTTTCGGCCAACTTCTTCTTCTCTTCTTTGGTCCCCGTGGCTGAAGGAACTCGTACCGCTCGAGGGGCACTTTCTTTCTTTCTCTGCTACGATCTTATTTTAACTGGCGTGCACGCCGCTTCTTTTGCGCCCTCTGTATTCTTGCGGACAATAGCAAGCTCCTTTTCTGAGATATTGCTGCGATTCGACCGGGGGCAAGAATTTCAGCGCGTGGACGCGCGGATTGCGCCTTTCGCATTTCTGCCGTTGAGAAATTATTGTTTGGAAAGAATTGAACGCTCTTGCGGTTAGATGAGAACATTTTCGATATATTTTTCTTATTTGTAATATCTTCTGTAATATTTTAGGTCAGGTTTTACGACCTTTGATTTCATTTAATACTAGAACTACCGAGGTGGTCAAAATTACTAGTTCCTCATTTTTTCTAAAAACTTTTTATTCCGCTATTATCATCATTTGTACCGAAGTGAAACTTTAAAGACACTGACAGAGCGATATTCAACAGATCTTTGTTTTTCTAACTTCAATATTTAAATACTCGATGCGTTAGAAAATTCATAAATATTTTGATTTGGACATTACATAGAATTTCACGGAGTTAACACTAGAACTACCAAGGTGGTCAAAATGACTCGTTCCTTATTCCTTCTAAAAATTTTTTAACTTTATAGGAGAGCCATAGAGTAGATATTGTGCGTCCATGTTACAAAACATAAATTACCGAATTAATCATCCTTTCCACCATTCGATTTCTCGTTTGCTAAAGTGTTTATTTAATGTATTGAAATATGGTAAATTTGACGCCGATAGTTCTAGTGTTAACAAAGTATTGCAGGGTTCTGTCGTATTAGAACGAAAATTTTCAAAATGGATTTAACCTTTTGCGGTGCGAATTATTTCATTAATTTTGGTAGTAGACTAAATGAAATTAATTTTGTAATAGTTTCTATCGTTGGTTATTCATTTTTTAAAATGATATCAGTAACTATAGGTATTGACAGACATTTAGGTGATGTTATAAAATCATTATCAAATTGGAAAGTCGATATTAAATTGTCAGAAAATAAAGTCAAGTGAAAATCTATGTTGAGTGCTCGACAATCGCAAAGGGTTAAAAAATTTTAGGCAGAGAGAGTAAGAGTGTAGGTGTAGAATTTTGAGTAAATCATATTCGTAGGTAGTAATTAGAAATGTATCAATATCGTGATCAATAGCTCTGAAAAATATTCGATCAATCATCCGCTTAAACCAGTATCAAATCGAGACCCAGTTAATCAAGGATTCTCATCTTAATTTGATCAGCTTTCGATCAAGTCCCCACTATAGTGATCGCACAGCGGTAGACGTCAATAAATCTCATCTCCAAAGGGTTAACGCACCCTCGAATGGGATCGCAATTGACCCTGCCAGAGGACGTGGCATTGCAAGGACGACAGGACGACAAGGATGAACCAGTTTCTCCCATAGATGAACTCACGTCCCCGTTGAAGCGCGGCTCTTCGTTCACCATGAACGTTCGAATATAATAAAATCGTAGACCAAAGAATTAAATACAACATTATAGATGTCGAATAAAAAATAAATCCTGAATCAACGACAACAAAACGATAAGTGTTTTCTGGGAAAATATTAGCGAAAGGTCTCTTAAAATTTCTAAAATCGATAGTCGTTTAGCAACCGGGAGGGAGAATAAATGCTTTTGCGGCTGTAAACCATTTAACGTCTAACAAAGCCACGCAGGTGTTAGGTAGGTGTTAAATGCCCGGTAAAACGATCAAGAGGAATGTAAACCTCGCTGTTAAGCTCAATCGATTTACCGGTTCTACGTGGTTACGGAGTTATTTATAATACTACGAAAAAGTTGCAATTAACGGTATATTCAATCTTATTGTAGACACGTTTGTTCAATTCCATGGATTTATTTCATTTCTTTGAACGTTCCTTAACCCCTTCGGACCCTGTGCACATTGTAATGTACATAATACTTTTCGTGCTGTATTTTATTACGTATAGGTTTAAACTTAGTTCCAACACCTAATGAATTTTATTTTTTTATACAAATGTTTCTCAGGATCTTCTTAATGTTACAAATTTTGCGTAAGGACCATATGCCCATTAAAATATACATTTACAAATTATAAATAAATAAATATTGTCTTAAACGAAAAAAAATTCGGGTCTGAAGGGGTTAACACAGTGCACGCCGGTCCCGCGATAATGCGGGAATTCAAATAATGTAATTTTAGATTTTACCGATCAATATTAGTCATATAATTTTATTTCGAGAAAAACGGTAAAGTGGAAAAAAAACTCAATATTAATCCCTTTAAATTGTGCATTGCTTAAAGTATTTAAGTTTAATATCGATATAAACAGCAACATTATCAAATATAATAAAGGAGCAGATATTTAGCCGACGTACAATGTGTGAAAACAAAAATGAAACATTCATTAGCGAACAGTTTTAGTAGAATCGTGGTCAAATTAGTTACACAAGATGTCCATATTCACGGTATAACTAGTTCAGAATAATCTTAATCAAAACTAATAAAATTCCAGCTGACAAGCCCACGTCCCGTTCACACAGACCACAGACTTCGGTCATTCTAATTCCCAAATACCAAGAGAACCCAAGAACGTACTTTACAACCGCAAGCGTGAAAGATACGTTGCAAGATAAAGGCAATCCAGCGAAACTGGTTCATATTTCCTCACCGTGGACAAGTCGTGCAAAACTCACGCGATCTCAGAAGAAGAAGGATATAGAATCAAAGAAAAAGGCAGTTACACACGACAGAAAGAAACTCCAGAGACAGAGAGAGAAGAGAAGAACTTGCAAAGACCTGTACAAAAAGGGCAACTCGCAATGAGAGGATTACACGGAGAAACAGAGGAAGACGAAGGATCGTATAAAGACATAGAGAAAGAGAAAGACCGAAACACCAAGTGCAACAGGCTCATTCGGCGATCGTATTCGCGAAACCGCACCCGTTGCCGAACAGCCGCGCGAATGGCCGTTTGTCAGTACCAAATAGAACGAGCGATCTCTCCAAGGGTCTAACGAGGGCTCGTTATGGCACCAGTGAAGATATACGCACCGTCGTTCAACACACACATACATTTCGGTTCTACATCGGTACAGGAAACATTACGTGTATATACGTCCATCCGCAGGAGATATCCATGCAGCTATGGGATTCTCCGTTGGCCACGTTGCCCACGGGCATCTCCGAACCGGTGATACCCTGGCGCCTAATTAAACCGGAGAGTATCGGCATCTCCGCCCACGAGGGGAATCGCGACCACGATACCTTCTTTCGAGGTGCAGGAAACCAATAAAGGGCGCGATTCATTTTTTTTTCTCTTTCTCTCTCTTCCTATTGGTTTCTCCAAGAATTCTTGGTCGATTTCTGTGGCAACGGCTGAAAATATCGGTGCCTACGAGAGACTTTTCCCCTTTTTCCTCTCTGTTCTCCTTTTACTCTTTGAGTCTCTATTCATTTTCTCTCCTTTCTCTGCACGAGTAACAGCGCTCTTGCGATCGATCCTAAGCGCCGCCGGATGTCCGACGTCGGGGACACAATTTATATCGACGATAAATTCCTTTTCGCTTTCATTAGTGGCCTCGTACGGGCTATACCTGCCGTTTCACGGGGATGGAGGGAGGACCGATGAAAGAAAAAAGATTTACAACGATGTTATACGCGAGCTTCCTTCGCGAGATATATCGCGTTCTCGTGGATGAGGAAGCGTGGGCGAATTAACGCGATGGAATGATGGGGGTTGCGTTGAGGGTTGCGTTAAAGGTTTTGCGAGAGGAAGGGAGGAAATGGAGGAGAAGGAAATCGTGTATGGGGTTGGACGATTCGTGTGGACGGTGGTCGATTTAATGGCGATGGCTTCATTTCGTTTGATATTTATTAGTAGCTGGTGTTTTGGTGATAGGTGTTATATTTTGGTGTTGAGCTAGGTGTTTGGATGTATTTTGGTGTTGTGATGTTTTATATTGGTTTTGAACAGTGGGATGGAGAGGATTGAGTAATATATTAAGACTGGAACTACCGGTGTTAAATGTATTTTGTTTATATATTAGGTAGAACGAAAAGGTGACTGAGATTCATTATAATTTATTGAAACTTTGTCAATTTATTTAGAAAGAACAAGCAATACGTATTTTTTTGTAAATAAAGACGTTTGCTTTGTGAAAAAATGATTTTTTTTGCTTTACGTAATACATTAAATAAGTACTTTGGGAAAGAGGGATTAACCCTTTTAGTGCCGGTCGAAAAAATTGATTGAATTAATGACAAATGCAGTTGAGAATAAAAAGAATTGTCACTTGGCCATAGTTTTGTATAGAACACACAATGTAGAGTAGAAACCGTGTATTTACAATTATCTATCATAAAATTTCTGATATCATATTGGAATCTGAATAACAATGCTTCGATGCTGAGTCTTAGCATCATTGCTATCAACGATATATAAACTGAAAGGGTTAAGCGGTTGAAAAGATGATTAATAGCAGTAACTTAAGTTTTATAAGACAGTGGTGTTTCTGCAGTATAGCTTTCCCTCAAATCTAAACATTTTTATAAAAAAAAATAAAAATTAGTGAATTCAACTTACTTGGTATCTCTAGCGTTAGATGACAAGTTGCATTAAAAATTAATGTAGTACATTTAGTAAATATCTACATATTTATCAAAGAAGAATCTGTCAAAATGCAATTTTAAATATCGTAAACTTTGTCGTCGACAAAGTTTCGTTGAATCATAATCATCCTTGCAACAAGATTCCCCCTAAAGTAGATGTCTTAATTAAAGGGCAGCTTTAATAACATCGTCCCCAAAGATTAAATTTGTATTCGGATGAAATCTTTTTATCAGCCTCGATGTATCTCGTGAAAAGTAGATAAGCGTAATACGGAAACGTATTTCCATTTATCTCCTGACACCATCTTCCCGACGGTCACGATTAAACGTCGAAGAGTTTCATATCGAGTGGCCGTACTTCGAGCCGAGAGATCCGCGCGGGTATTCTTAGGAGAAAGTTATAAAAAGACGAGGGAAGTGGGTTACAACGTCATATTGACACTGCTGTACAATACCAAGAGCAAGGGGTTGCTGTCTAATAAGTTCGGACGACAATGGTGTCCCATAGACTAACCTCGAAGCGAGTTTGTGAAAGAAAGAAGCGAAGGGAGACCAACATATATATATTCGTCGATGATAAAGCTGCAGGTGCGAGAAACTTTCCTGGTTTTTTGTTATGCAATTTTACACCGACCTACCTCTTGTTTTATTAATTCTATTGAAACGACTTCTCAAGATAGAACGCTGACTTTCCATTTCGCTTGTAAATTGAAACATTTAACCTGTTCACTGCCATTGAGCTAATATTGACGTGCACAATTTGAAAGAAAAATATAGTTTTCAGAATTATTAAGTTAATCAATTCAAAATATAATCTCGAATTTCGAGACTCAATAATTTATTTCACTCACTTAACACTAAACCTACCAAGCCGGTCAAAATGACCGGTTTCCAATTTATTCTAAAAATTCCCTAAATTAATAGGAGAGCCATGAAGCAAAAATTCCATTTCTATCTTATAAAACATATATTAGTTAATTAATCATCGTCTCACTTCTTGATTCCTCTTTTCCCAAAGCACTTATTCGGTGTATCTAAATATGAGCAGATATAACGCCGGTAGTTTTAGTGTTAATGATTGAAATAACCGGCCATTTTGACCCTCTTGGTAGTTTCAGTGTTAACGTCAATTAATTAATTCCTTACACTAGAAAAACACAGTTTTAAGAAATACTAAATTAATCAAATGAAAATAAAATCTCGGATTTGGCAATGATACGAAGAACAGTTTCATTTTGAGAATTAATTAAATTGGAGTAGTCTCCAAATTAATCTTCAATTATCACAGTACACATTCGCGTCTCAACAATTTGTGTCACTCACCTAATGTTAGAAATAACCGGTCATTTTGACCATCTTGGTAGTTTTAGTGTTAATGTCAATTAATTAATTCCTTACACTAGAAAAACATAGTTTTCAGAAATACTAAATTAATCAAATGAAAGAAAATCTCAGATTTGGTAATGATACCAAGAACAGTTTTATTTCAAGAGTTAATTAAATTAGAGAATTCTCCAAATTAATCTTCAATTGTCACAGTACACAATCGCGTCTCAATAATTAATCACACTTACCTAATGATTGAAATAACCAGTCATTTTGACCGTTTTAGTAGTTTTACTGTTAACGTTTCATTCTAATCCTACTGTTCACGTTCGGTCATTATCGCTACCTTATTAATTCAAACCCACAACGTAACGAAACACCTCCTACTTCACAGCGAATGGAATAAACAATACAATTATCTACACTAATTCACCATTTCTCTAACTCCGTCATACCTTGTAAAATTCTAATCTCTCTACAACCCCAAACTTCCAACTAACAAATCATCAATTTAAAAAATACATCCACACTTTTCCTTTCATTCAAATTCCCAATTAAATCTCACGAAACTCTATACTCGGAGAGATTTCGTCGCCTTGCTGAAATTCGAGCAAGCTACCTCCTCCTCGTTCTCCCGATCGAGAAGGCGGTCGGCGAACTCGTTCTCGCGAAACAACCGAAAGCGTGAACAAAACGAAGGGGAATTTATTCGTGGTCACGAGTTCCTTCCACGAGGAGGATCTCGGTGTCGGAGATACGGCAGCGGGTTTCTCGCAGAATCTTCGTTCTTAGACGCAAAGTCATCGGCTCTCTTTCCACCTTCGTTCGAGGCTCAAGAGAAAAGGAGAGATGCGAGAGGATTGTCCTTGGATGAATTTAATAATCCCCTAAATGGGAACGGGCCTCCGGCGCAACTTCAATTCGGGGCTTAAATATGCAACGAACGATTTCTGAATACCAAATCCTCGATGAATTCGAAGAAAATTCCCGCGGCTGCTCGGGAAGAATCGACGGCTCACCCTTGTCCTTGGCGAGCCGCCCTTCTTCAATGCCGGGGAACTCGATTATCTTGGAAATTAATCGTCGAAATTAAATCCAGATCCCAATTAGAACGGGAGTATCGTTAAAAGTTCGTATTAATTATGGACGGTAATTGTCAGTTGACGCCGACTCGGTTTACATGGCGGGTGGTGAAGAAAGGGTGGATAATGAACGAAGATACTATCTTTCCTATGAGATTGTTGACGGAGAAGTGATTTTTTGGTTTAATTTAGAGGTAATTTTCGTGAAAATTGATGTCTTGCGTTGAGATTATTTGGCAGGAGGTTGTATTGGTTCTTGGAATGGAGTTGAAAACGATGGGATATTGAGTATTCTTAAAAGACTGAGACGCAGAAGACGCCTACTGCGAGTAGTGAGTCACTCGACTACACAAGTCGCAGAAATAAAATATTTTAAAGCAGTTGCAAGATGTTAACGTTTTATTATGTTTCAAGCTACTTTGAGAGAAGGCGAAGACCTACGGTGTCAGCTTTCCAATCTAAAAATTACTGGACGCTGCGTTTCTTGTGGAAATAATTGAATCTTAAAAATGATATCCTTTATTACTAGCATTTCCGGCGTTGTATCTATTGTATTTAAATGAACTGAATAAATACTTTAGTAAAAGAGAAATCAAGCGCAGAAAAGGGTGGCCAATTTAAGTAATTTAGGTTTTATAAGATAAAACTGAAATCTTTCCTGAGTGACTCCTCTATCGATTTAGGAAACTGTTAAAAAAATTAGATACGCGCTTCAACAATTCATCTTACTTTCTTAATGACTGAAATGACCATTCATTTTGACCGTCTTGGTAGTTTCAGTACTAATGACAATGAATTAATTCCCTACACAAAGCAATTCTTCCAAAAGTAAACTCCTTTATAAATCCTACCTTGGAGAACTCTCCCAATTAATCTTCAATTATCACAAAATACATTTGCGCCTTAATAATTCATCTCACTCGCCTAATGATTACAATAACCAGTCATTTTAACCCTTCGAGGACAACGGGCAAATATATCCGCCCTGAGAAAAAAAATTGGTTATAGATTGTCGGTGCATATATAAACGGTTAGAGTTAAAAAATTAAAATATAATCGTTGAAATATTATTTTTCAAAGAGTAAATTTCAACTTGTATACACTAACAGACTGTCTTTCCGATGAAAAAGTGTTTTTTCATCGCTAAATAATTCATTGTTTCTCTATATTCAAAAATGCCTCCATCCGCAAAGGGTTAATCGTCTTGGTAATTTTACTACGACTGACAATTAATTCCCTAAACAAAGCAATTCTTCCAAAACTGAACTCCTTCTCAAATCCTACCTTGGAGAACTCTCAAAATTAATCTTCAATTATCACAGAATATAATCGCGTCTCAATAATTCACCTCACTCGTCTAATGACTACAATGACCAGTCACTTTGACCGTCTTGGTAGTTTTAGTACTAATGACAATTAATTAATTCCCTACACAAAGCAATTCTTCCAAAACTGAACTCCTTCTCAAATCCTACCTTGGAGAACTCTCCAAATTAGTTTTCAATTATCACAGAATATATTCGCGCCCCAATAATTCATCTCATTCGCCTAATGATTACAATGACCAGTCACTTGACCGTCTTGGTACTTTTAGTACTAATGACAATTAATTAATTCTCTACACAAAGCAATCCTTCCAAAATTGAACTCCTTTACAAATCCTACCTTGGAGAACACTCCAAATTAATTTTCAATCATCGCAGATCACATTCATCTCTCAATAATTCATCTCACTCACCTGATGATATGCTGATTCGTAGATTGCAGCAAAATGGTCGTATACTTAGTGATAAGCATCTTTCTTCTCCCTCGATCGAATCGTCGCTCCAACGATTCCTCGATCGTTCACTTTCCCACGTCAAAGAAGTCACCTCGAAGTTCCAAAATCAATTCACAGAGGTGAGAACATTTAACATAAAACTCGTCGAGGATGAATTCCAGCGAGCTTAACCGGCCGATTCGAGCACGAGACGTTGACTCGCGGCACTCGTTTCGCATAAATCCGACCCTCGCGTGTCTACGAAAATCGAGCAAAACCGTGGTGGAAGCCGCGATGGAGCCGCGAGGGAAGGCTCGCGTGAATACCGTGAAAATTCTCCCAGCTATATTTAGGACTCATATTCCAAAGGCGTATAAAGCGTTCTGCCGACAAGACGAGCCACTTCGACGTCCTCAACGAGGTTCCATCTTATCTTCCAATGCAAAGACATCGATTGAACGAAGAACGATGGTGTTATGAACTTTGATGCTCCTTGACAATCTTTCAAGTCATTGACCGTAGTCAGGTGGAATAATAAATTCTTCTTTTCTGATCTTCAAAGATTTCGAGGCATTCAATTTCACAGAATCGACAGGTACATGGATGGAAATCTTTTTACAATTCGAGTAGAAAGATTTATAGCAAATAATTTTGTATTCCTTCTTCGTTCCTCTTCTTTCGTCGTTTCTTCTTCGAGGTTCGATTCAAGGTCTCGAGCTGGTTGCATCTGTCGTAGCTCTCTGAGAAATTGCCCCAGGTGCTGGGATTATTCGACGACGGTGTCGAGCACAGGAAATTTCGAACACTCGGGAATCGCCATGGTGGCGCCTCTCATGTTCTATTATTACGTATTTCGCCGAGGTTGATCGAACCTGGAGACAACTAAGGTTCGAGCTTCTGCGACGTCGCCGAGGGAAGTTTCTGGGCGTCGTTAAACATCAAGATCACCGAAATTTCGCCCCTTTCGAAGTTACACCCTCGATGCTTCGTGCTTATACGTCCTCTCGTTTAACGGAGTCGTCCTGAGAGAGCTATTTATTTTCGTTTATCTTCTCGCCAGATAAATCTAACGGAGTGAAACGTCGAGGAAAAAAAGAGTCGACGTAGTTTCACACGGTTCTGCGCGCATTCAGTTTTTCAGCTTTTATCTCGCGCCTTTTTCTCAAATAGCGTTGATACAGTTACGATAACTTGCAGAATTCCAGAGGACGATAATGGACAGCTAATTCAGCCGTCTAGAATCTCCAGACGGATCGGAACGTCGAGATTACTTTTATTACAGACTCAACACAGTTTCGAAACTACAATCTCCAAAATTTTACGTCCATCGATGCGTCAAAGTTTATATTTTCACCATCATCCTCAAGACATTTCTCTTCCAAATTCTCCTAAAAGTCCATCAATATAATGATCTCGTGTCACCAATACTTTTAACTATCACAAAAAGAATTCTCAATCCTCTCAAATCAATCAAATTCTAAATTATCATAAACACTAAGCCTCTCCCATCCTCCTGACTAATTAGATCTCTAACAGCTTCACCATCGGACAACAACGACGTTCATTGAAGACTGTAAAAATAATCCCGCCCATTTACTACACCCCATGAAATTGTTAGCCACCGAAGAATCGACAAAGGCAACCTTGTTCGAAGCGATCCCGTGTCACTGACACTGGCAGGTGGCAACGATTACTAATTAAGCTAAGTGGCGTCGATATCCCGATCTAGGGTACGTCGACCAAGAACGCGGAGCCTAACTAGTCTACAAGCTCCCTCAGAAGCGATCCTTCCAATGAACATTCCTTCGCAACTGTTTCAATCGGTGTCAACGAAGAAGAGCGTGCAACGAGCGATAAATAATCTCTCGTTCTACCGATGGGACGAGATGGAATGAGAATAAAGCGATAAGAAGGAAGATTGAAGAAACGAGACGATGCTCGAGCTCGTCGATGACGTTATATCGAGGAACGACATACGGAGAAGACCTCGAGGAACGTCATCATCGAAGCTCTTCCGTCCAAGGAGAATTTCTCGATGGGATCAATGTCGAATGAAAAGGCGACCTTCGCGAAGACGTTAACTCGTGACGAGGAGGATATTTATAATGACTTTCGAGAAGACCACGCGATGACCCTGCATATCGTGCAGTTCTATCTGTTCGTGGCAAGGAAGAGAAAGAAGAAGACAAGGACTTAGGATCCGATCGAGTTAGTTCGATCACGAATCGCAATAAACGTTATCGCTGAACAACAGGATGAATTACGAGAATGGCACGAGAACTGGAGGAAGAAGTCTTGAGAGGAGTATTGGAATTCTAAAGGATGTTCGAAGGAATTATTGGAATTCCTTAAAGACGAAATTTTATCGGAAAATTCGTGGTGTCGATCGATGCTTAGGTTTTTGATAATAAAGATAAGTATTATGGAAAGAGTGAGAAACTTGTAACTGCTCAACCGGCTTCGCTTTACGTCTTTCCGCCTCGAATTGATTTCATGCTCGATCGCTCTCGAGTCTGGGTCATCCGCGGTAACTTTCGAGTCCAGGAAACGAACTCAATTGCACTGTCTTTTGAATGAAATTTTGATAAATACTGGAGCAAAAATTAGTGACGAACTTCAACGTCTCACGTTGTGGGAATGGAGCGAAGAAAATTTCTATTCCCTCGTACGATTACATGACTTATCTCCCATTGAAACGTGACGGGAGCTTCCTCTCCTCTTCTCTTCTCGTTATCAGCTATGCTTCACCCCGAAAGAATCATCATCGTGCAAACAATTCCAACTGTACCGTCGATCGACGCGGTCCTCAAAGCGTTCTCCACAAAGTAAACCACAATCAACAATTCTACCCTCAAAACCTACCAAACTACCTACATAAAACCATCCAAAAACTCCAAAAACTTCGAACAATTCTCTATCAACGCTCCAAAACCTAAACTCACCCCAATCCTGCAAAACTTCATTCACGAAAATTCACTCACGAATCTCCTCGACTCACGTCACAATAATTACACATCGCTGTTCCTCAAAGATCCAACGTTCTCCAAAACTTCAAGTCTTCGTCGAAAAGGACAGTGACCTTGACCCAGGTCGAGAGTCTTTCGGGCGAGCAAGGCGAATAAACCGTGGAGGCCGTTCGTTCCCAAAATCCCTCGAAACGATCGAGGATCCGGACGAAGAGAGGCCCACGATCGGTGAGATTATTTATAGATGCACGCACGAGCCAGACAAAGAGATTCGAATGTCTTGCCTGGCTGGCGGTCGCGAATGGACTGGCACGGCGTTAGTTAAACACTATAGTCGCGCCTGCACCGTGGACTTTAGTTGCATGGGCACCTTATGCGCCGCCTATAGTCCACACCGTAGTGCATATCGTGCTCGATCCTCCTGTAGTTTCGAGAGAACGACGATACGGTGTGCACTGCTACACAGAAAGACGAAGGAAGGTTCCTTCTTCCTTCGTGTCTCACCTTTTGCATCCGGATTTCGATGTGTGCATTCGCGCGCGCACATTCTCTCCTGCAGTCGCATCGGACCTTACTGACGGTGCAGCGAGAGATGTGCTCGCGTGTTTTCAACCTGATATGAACGTTCTCGGTTGCATATAGGGAGGATGGAGAGACACCGGGAAACGTGGACGCCTACTTGTTCGTTTCGTTCGTTGGAGTGGGACTGACAATTTCGTGAGACGCGTCTCGTTAAGGGATATGCTCGATTGTTGCTGATGGTAGTTATTGGAGAGAGTGGGCTGACGTTTTTCCGGGAGGTGATTGTCTTGGTTTTCGCGCCTGAGAGAGATTTTTGAAGATGGAGCAATTGAGGAGATCGTTTATGGTTTAATCCTTTCGCACCGGACGGGACATGCGCTGTTCCGGGCTGAACAATTTTTGATATTACGGCTGGGACAACATATGTTCCAGTTACTGAAATACATCTAGGGCAGAAAATAACGTCAAGTTGCGCCTCCAAACTGATTTTTAATCGTTCTGGGTCCATAAATTTCTCATCTCGATGGTCTCCGATCTAATCAAACAAGCGACAACTGTTAAGGTTGCTCAGTTTTCGGCATAAAAATTATTTTATGTAATAATCGCTTGGAGGAGAAATAACTGATCCTGGTAATGGGGCGCACTTGGACTGGATTTTTCGCCGTATTGAAAGGGTTAAAGGGGTCTTTCGTGATTTGTGTTTGGGACGTTTGGTTTTTTACTCAATAAAATATGTAATAAAATATTTACCCCTTTGCAATACGCTGTCGCCATAGCGACGATATTGTGATAAAAGCTGACAAATCTATTGTCTGATAAGTCTGAGGTATTTTTATATTTTTTTTTTATTGCAGAATATAACTGTAAAATGTGTATTCTTCTTTGTGAACTACTTAGCTTACAACAGCGAATGGGGTAAATGGTATAACAAATTTTGAAGTCTTCGAAAAATTATTGAATTGAAAATATCTACCGGTCACGTAACGGTTAAACTATTTCTATACTATCCATACTACGTTCAGTTAGAAGAAATATCAAAGATCAGTGAGAAATTTTGATTTCAGGAATTAATTCTGAGTAATTGCACGCGTAATCACAAAAGAAATGTTAGGGCAAAGGGTTAATGTCAAATTAAGATTTTAATTTTACACAAATGTGCACTCGCACCATGCAAATAGTTCTGGAGTAGCTGATAACTCAAAGTAAAAATTACTTAGACTCCAAAAAGTTAAACGGAATGCTACAAAACTGAGAATAAATCCAGAAATGATAATTTAAAAAATTGCGTTAATAATACATTAAATATCATGAATATATTTCATTCAGAACTGCGAAACGAAGTGTCTACCCCTCGATAATTTCGCTCCTCTTCGCGACACCAGGATTTGTTACAATTTGATTGCTCTCGGGTTTGCAATTACCAACAAGCATCCACTCAGTAATTACCGGTAATTCTGCGTGGTTGGCGAGTGGCACGAGTCGGAAAGAGTCTGAGTGAATTACAGATTAGAGAAACTTAGGAGTCTCAGGCGCGCCGAAAGTCGCGTACGTAAAGCTTAACGCTCGTTAAAATTCCAACGTTGGGATGAGCCGAGTGCGTAATATGCGTAATTTATTGTAAGCTTCTTAGGTAAGTTGAGTTCAATTTCCCGGTATTAAAGTCCACATACCAGATATACCAGGAGAAAAGTCTATGATTAATTCCAGGTATTTTAATGCTTTTAATTTCACGCTTGAAAACACGAACGACGAAGGAGAAGGAGAAGAAAGAAAAAAATAGATATTCCGGAAATTCAATAAAACCATGGGATAAAAATGGACGATGAATACGACGGGATAGGTAACGGATGTTAACGTTGCTCGTGGAATTATTAGAGAGGGATGGAGGAAGGTAACTGACGCTTGTATGACTATGGGTCTATAAATAGTTCCACGGTGCAATACGGGTATGAGTGAAGTATCGAGGAAGATTAAGGACACGGGACTGTTTGCGGTTCGAGGATATCTTGGAAAAGTGTTCGAAGGATCTTAATCGTTGGAAATGACATGAGAATTGAATTTGAGTTCGTTGTTGAAGAATGGAGGCAGAGAGACAGCTGATGTGTGACTTTATGAGTTGATCATTGTGCAGAATGACACAATGATGGACAAAAGAATATCTAGACTTCAAGGTGGGAAGTATTTTTATTCCTGAAAGAAAGAATGTAGATCAAGGACCTTCAGCTGTAATTATAACAGTAATTATGCATCATCAAGAGATTCAACAATTAATGATAACAATTTGTCGACGGTTGTAGTAAAGCAAATTTGTCGAAACCATCTAACAATTATTTGATTACACGAATAGATACAATAAAAAATTTCTATCTTTCAGGCCAACGTGATACACGTAATGTCGGAGCTCAGGTAACAATTTCCACCGTGAAAAAATACAGTAACAGAATTCGCGCTTCCCACTGGAGCGAAATTCTAAAGCGGCAAGTATGAAACGCGATTAAGAGAACACAGCGGCTTGGAAATCTCATTGCGGTGTAAAGTCACCGTGAACGTTTAGATACGCGGATATTCATAGAATGCACGGTGCACGTATATACATACATCGTCGTGAACGTACGACGGCTCACTCCAATTCCGTCGTTTATACAAATCGAAATAAAGAAGAAAGAAGCAACAACAAATCGGCGCAACCGAGAAGTGGCGGGAAACCTGGAAATATTTTCTGCTCCGTAAAAATAAAGCCGAATGAATCCGCGAAATATCTGGAATGAGGCGTGGAAATTTCAAAAATAAATGTCTCAGTTCTACCAAATCGAATCGTTGGTTAAGTTTTTAATAATAAATCTTTCATTTCAATTAATTTGGAACTATTTCCTTTGCAAAAAAACTGTAGTTTTCTTCTATAAGACAAATTGGCACACTTTAGAAAAGTAGATGTATCTACATCCGAAAATCTATTGTTAGTAAATAAAATAGAAAAATACAAAACAATAAGGCACTTTTCCATTCAGAATTGATGAATAATTCTATCGAACACCAATTAAGAAGATCGAATCGATCGCACGCGACAAATCTGTTCGATTTCGTTCCACTCTTGCGCCTCGAGTGTCCGCCGATTTAATTCGCATATCAGTTCGCAACAACCGACCCCGCAAACTATGCTGCAGTTATGGTTGCCGTTGGCAACGACGGAACGCGATGCACCAGGATGCAATGCACCGTGATGCATTGCAACGCAGACGAGAGATTATTTCAGCCGCGAATTTCCGGCTGAATGAGTCGCGTGCGCTTCACGGTCTTGCATTTTCGCGGAGTGCCCCTACTGTCGTCGATCGTAGCTGGCAATAATGCCGCGAATATTAGCTGCTCATCCCGGATAATGGGACCATAGCGGTGAATACCGGTATTCGATGAACCGGGACTCGCTAATGGCGTCGATTGTTGCTAATTCTCGTCTTTGAGCGAGTTTCGACCTTCCTCTTGCTACCGTCTGTCGCGAAATGTTTAGAATGGTTTATATTGTTATTTTTCTTCGCATTGAATGTCGCAGAGATCGTGGATGAAAATTTTGATTAATTCCTTTGTAATTTTTAACAGTAAGTCTAGCGAGGTAGTAACAATGAATTGGTTTATTTTTTTTTTAGATATTCCTGATTGTGACGCTGTTTTGTTTTTAATTTTCTATGGTGCGGAATGCAGGAGAGTAAATCGAATTGAAGGAATTTTATGGTGTCTAGCCCTGCTGTTCTGCACATTTATATCTAATATTTGTAATCCTTCCAGGCATGGTGACCCGGCGAACAAAGGTTCAGATTTTAACACTTTGGCGACCGGTATTTTTTAACATCTTGCCCACTTCTGATCGGTCACTTGCACGCAAATATTTCCCTGATACTGATATCTCTTCGAAAATTGCAAAGTTTCTTCACTGAATCCTTGGCACAGTTAATCGCAATGAAAAATAATAATTTATTAATTGCCGTAGCAACCAATTAATAAGTTAAAAGTCCAAAAGTATTGAGCCCGAAAAGCCGACTAATCGGTTACCGGTTGGTAAGGCGTTAAGAAACATAAAATATACAAACAGGTAGACGTTAATGTTAAACATTGAATATCAAAAATTAATACTCAGAAATATAGTGTTTGTTAAAATATAATCTCCATTTCGGGTTACATAGATCTGACAATGAGCAAAGCGACAGGATCAAATACAGTGGAGTGGTCATTGGTGGTTGTACGTTTAAACAATGGCGTTTATGAATTTATTAGTCCAGTCAATATTAAAACGAAATAAAATACGTTAGGTATCGTTATTGAATATATAATTAATTTATCTTTCTATATAGTTTACACAGTTTCATTCTAAAAGTTGCAATTCTACTAAATCAAAGTTTCACTGCAATAAAAACGATTAAGAATTGGGAATTATTCTCAAACCCTGGAAATTTAGGGTCTATTTTTTATAAAAAAGGGGAAAGTTCTACATTTTAATATTCAATCCTCACATCCTGAAAATTATTATTATCTTTCTCCGTTTTCACTTTCGGACATTGAAACTACCATAGAAACTGAAACCTGAATTTAAATTAAGTACAAAAATTTCGATTTCGTCACAGGTCGAACAAGATCGTCCATTGCGTCACTGAAACACCAAGAGCCAGTTAGCAAGTACACCGACGCAAAACATGGCGAAATGAAAAACAAACGTGCAGGCTCGTGTCACACCCGCACGATTCTTTTTACGATCGTTTAGTCGCGCACACCCGAAGGTTGAAGGCGTTGCAAGAAAAAAACTTGCCGTTGCAAAAGCAGAGCTCCCAAAAAACCCGTCGTTCCGAGCGATTAAGTTGCACAACTGAAAGACTATCTTCTTCTCCCAAAGTCGACAAAAAATGATCGATCCAAAGAATCGTTCTTTTCAATCTTCCGGCGAGAAGAAAAAAAGGTATGTCCTCATGTCGCAGGCTTTCCAGCAGGTATTTACCTGCGTAGGTATTCCCGATTGCCCACACGACAAACCGAAACGTATCACGCACGAAAATAGCCCGAAGATTAATACGTTTATGCAAACAGTCCCTTCGTCTCTTTCTCTCTTCCCCTTATATTCGCTCTTCCACCTTCTCCTCTCTGTATTTCTCTCGCGCCTCTGCAAAAACTCCTTCCACCGCGTCACTTTGAATAATCGACCTCGTACCTCGCCAAAAAAAATCTCTATGCGCGGGGGGTCCTCGGTTATTCGTCACGGTGATATTTCGGTGATATTTCGCGGTCCCATAAAAGTATAGCTCCTTCGATCAACCCGCGGATGATTCATCAGCGAGCGATCAAGATTTCTCTCTTTCTGTCTCTCTTTTGTTCATCGATTAATTCCAGCACGAGGAGATTCGTCGAAGGAAACGTTCGATTCGACGATAAGATATGAAAAAATAAATACATTCGCGATGGTAGGATCAACGAATCTCATTAATCTACTCGATGACGGTCGACGAAGGTTCATTAAATGAATTAAGAACGAGATTGAATGTCTGCGCGAAGAAACGAGGAGTAAGTTACAGGTGTTCTCTATTTAAGGGGACAGGTTCGCGTTCGATGTAATAAATCTTTCCTCCCGGAAACACGTGCGATCTGTTGCAATGTAAAAATCATTTTCCCGTATATTTCTTCGTTGTGTGTCGTCAACCCACGATTCGTATAATTTCCGCGTTTAGCTCGACACTGTCGGTCAGTGATACCGTTTAATCGTTAGTCTGTCGATGGTAGCGCATCGTGCTCAGTTAAGGTCGATTTACATTATACGACATAATATTCTTTCGCATCGACGGATCTCTGTGATTAGCCACCGTGATTAATGCTAGTGCGAGCACGTAAATGCCACAGCAGTATTTATAATGAGACTTTCGAACGTTCGTACCTTGCTTTAGATTTACGAGTGTTGGACAAGTTGTGGGAAAATTACTCTTTGTTGCAGAGAAGTGGATATTGAAAGAGTGTGCGGGGAAATCTTATTTTAAGTTGATTGAGAGGACGTTAAGGTAGTTCTAGCTGGATCCAGAAATAAAAGTTTCTTTTTCCATTAGAATGGAAAAAAATTGCGTAAGAATTAATGCAGGGGCTAACTTCACAGAGGTCATTTCATTCACTTTTTATCTTTCTCTATAACTATGAAAAAATTCAATAATATTCCAAAAGCATAAAATAATACATTGCTAATTTTTTATTAGAATCCATCGACTCGTTCTTCCATTAGAAAAATAAAAAAAGATTTTACGGACTCAGCAAAAATTTGTTTCCATAAGGCCCATGTTAAATATGTTATTTTTGAACATGATTTATTCATAAATCGTGTGGACGAACTTGTTGAGATTCCGGTTATAATTATAAAATATCTTAGAGTTCTTTCTTCTCTCAAGAAAAATGATAAGTGCCTAGAACTACCTTAAGTAAATTAGATTTAGAGAAGTTATCTTGTGGGCTATGAAACTCTGGTTCTTTAGATTGCTACAGAACTTGTAACACTAGATCTACCAGGTGCTCAAAATTATTTGTATTGAACTTTCTGCAAATGTTCTTAACCCCTTGAAATAGTCAATTTTGAAGTGCTCCAAAAATTATTAAATTAAATATATCAGTGGGTCCTGGAAAATAAAATTAATTCTATGATATTCACTTTGACGTAAGGCCATATACTATATTCGAAATTAGGGGCTAGATTGTTATTTCAGTAATTATTCAGAGTTATTGCATAGTCAGTCGCAAAAGAAATAGTACGGCAAGGGGTTAAAATTTCTAATGTTGCTTTTTTTAAATTTTCTACGTCGATCTTGGAGACTGTAACAAATTGAATCGATCAAGTTCTGTGCCCTCTTCGTTTACTTGATTCGGACTGATTTATTTTAGAATTTTGAATTGAATTAATCCTCAGTAGGTCTAGTGTTAACATACGTGATTTATTTAATTAAACGTTAATCTATTTTTACAAGAATAAATATCTTATTCCCAAAGTCAACCCATACGCTCTTTCATTCTCATTTTAAGTTACTGCGCCATCTTACTCCGAAATAGATTTGGTAATTCAATTTCTAATCGATTAATCTAATCAATTGATACCTCCTGTGTTGAATTGAGTTGCCTAATTAAATTCAGACAAAAAAGATAATCTCACCCAAAAAATTGCACTACCTACATACAATTCTATTAACTCTCTCCAAATTGTAACACATTTCATCCCCCACCTACATCGATTTCAGCCTTCTCAACGTCCTCAAACTTCGTACCTCCTACTTTTTACCTTTACAGTTTCCCCCAATTAACACTAATAACAATAATCCCATCCTGTCCTACAAATCCCATCCCACATATATTAAACGATCGACATCGATCGTGATCGCCGTTAAAAACGAAATATAATTTCATAATTCCAAGTTGAATCGTGCATCTTTCGCGTGTTCCACCTAAGGCAACGGATTATAGGTATTACCTTGGCGAACCTTCATAAACGAGGCAGGAAGGTTTATTCAACGGAGGTTTTTCTCCTAATTGGATTTCCCCTTCGGCATAGGGAATTCACTTATCGGTGGAAGAAGCAGCCTCTCCTCGGCACGCGGGATACGAGATCCGATTCAAAAGCGACAGCCACGCTTCGTGGAACTCGAGAGGCTCCTCTCATGGTTGCTCTATCGACATCCGGCGGACAGGAAGTCGAAGAAACGAGGAACGGTGCCATTCGTCGACAGAGAACCGAGACGATCAGAAGAGGAACACGGAGAAGACAGACTCGAGGACGATGCGAGAGAACAACGCCCGGAAATTCGTCTCGACGGATTATTGACGTGATGTAACAACGATTCTATTGTATTTGCTTCTTTTTTCTTCTTGTGCGTCCACGTTGCACAAACGTTAGCGTTATTTTACGGTGTAATGCGCCGGAGCGTCGGAGGATTTGGTTGGACGTAATTACGGTAATTCTACGGTCTACGGCGTGGATTGATGAAAGGGATAACGTGATGTTTGAAGGCATTTTCTTTTTCGATAGATTGATAGATATATGGTTGCTCTTTTTTTGATACAGTGGGAGATGTGGCTTTGGTTGAATATCTTGGAAGATTTCTGTTGGATTTCGGTAAGTTTCTAGCGGTAGATTGGTATCAGGTGGAAAAAGTTTTAGTACCTCAGTGTAGAACTGCGTCGAGGAGTTTCAAATGCTGTCTACTTTGCTACTGTAGACGCCGTTAAATCCACCTCGCTTCGAGGGACTTCGGTTCTGAAAAGCTTGAGGTGAAAAAGTGTCAAAGAGGTTTCCTTCTTCCATCGATATTCTGTTTACGCTTTTTTTGAGTGAAGTGTCAGTAAATGATATGCGCAAGCACCGAGGAAAATTCAAATTATACTAGTTCTCTATCGTCTTCTTACAATTAGCTCTGTGTGATCAAGTAAACGAAGAAGCTAATATCAGATTTTTCTAAAACTTTTATCATTCTAAATGTTCTTTCGATTAATTTGTCAAAACCAAAGTGCGCCATATTTTGAAATTTGAATAAATGGTTGTAATCACTTAAACGATAGGGTTAATCATGGTGAAACGGTGCAATTTGAGCCAATTCGGATAGCACTCGATTAATTTTATTGGTAGCGGTACTAATTGTTTTTGCAAGTGAAGAAGAAGCATCGTTCTACTCGAATAGTAAGAATTATCAGGACAATTGTGCATTTTCCACGATAGCAGCTACGAGAAACAGGATCCGCGAGAAAAATGAGGGAAAAAGGACGAGGTATCGGCGCTAGGACGAAGAAGACAGGATGGAAGGTGATCGTAGACTTCTATCGAGAAACCGGGAGCCGTTCTCCGAGTTCTTCAAGTTCTCCGGAGAGTGAAGGTCGATCGTAACCTCTCGGCCAGTTGGTCGGCTTCCACAAATAGCCGTCCCACTGTGTGCCTTCTTTGTTCGCTAATCGTCCCGAGAAAGCAATTAGACCTTCCACGCCCATACGATATCGTCCTGGAACAGATTCTTCTCCCTTCGGAGTTCTGCTCTATTTTCGCGGATGTCTAGGTATTCTGCGTTTTTCGTGGATCTTCCTTAAAATTAAAGTTGAACCTCTTGAAGGAAGTTTCTTGAATTTTTGAGAGGAACGAGAGCAACTGGAGATTTTAAAAGGTTCAGGAGGCACAAACGTGGAAATTGGAGGAATATTTTTTGGCAATGGCAGACAGGAGATATTGATATCTAAAAGAAGTACATAGACGAAATTGTTGGAGCACTTAAAGTTTAAGAAGTAAATAAAAATAGCTAGAAATATATGGGAAGGTGATGGTACCGTTACAAATTGGAATGGATGATCTTCCTTGAAATTAAGGTTGGATTCCTTGGAGGGAGTTTTTTGAATTTCTGAAAGGAACGAGAGAGGCTGGATATTTTAAAGGGTTCAGGGGGCACAGGCGTGGAAATTGAGGGGAAGTTCAATATTTTTTGGCAATGGTAGACAGGAGATATTAATATCTAAAAGAAGTACATAGACGAAATTGCTGGTGCAGTTAAAATTGAAGAGGTAAAAGATATATAGGAAGATGACGGTTCTGTTAGATATTCGAATGGATAAGAGACTTATCAGTCAGTTCTCGTACAGAATGGCCTATTTCTGTGACTAATTATTCTTAAAATATTATTCCAAATTGAGATTTCAATGAAGTTCGACTCATTAAACTCGAGAAAACGTTACTCCAACGGCAACCGTCGCATTTGACGAAGTTCACGAGTACCATGGCTAAATTGCTTTCCGGCCATTCGACATTTCAGATTTACACTTTTTTTCCATCCGGTCTCTCCATTGTTTGTACGAGAATTTCGTATGAGTGGTTTAATGCTCTTCGAGGGCCTGATATTACGATGCCAGCGCAATAAACGTTTCCCCCCATACCGTTCACTTTTTCGCACAATTTTTCTCATCCCCCTGTACTTCTACGCGCGCCACCACAAACCGACTATGAGGGCGAAGAGAAAAAAAAGGTTTCGCTCATAATGGCATGCCGTGGAATCGCGTAGACGGTGCCGTCGAATTTATAGAGGGTAGATCGAGCGTTATAATGCTCCTGCCGTGGGGTAATCATGGGGCTTTGGACGCGCGAAAAAGGAGAGGATTAATCGCGAGATCTCCCATCGGCAAAGCTGACTCTGCGCTCGATCCGATCGCTTCGACGATGCCAATTGGGGGATTTCGGTAATTAGAAGTTCGTATTACCTGAAATTCGAACTCCTGGCGAATACTTCCCCTGATTTTGGTATTTAGGGATTAATGCTTAGGACGGTGTGGATACAAAAACTATTGGGGATGGGGTAATCGAAAATCGATCTTTTTTTTTTCAACTCTGCCTGTTGCTATAAATCTAGTGCTAATATTGCAATGAAGTGATGGAATGAAGTTTATAAATTTTTGTAAAAAGCTAAAAGGTC
The DNA here is from genome assembly GCA_910591515.1 of Cerceris rybyensis. Classification (NCBI taxonomy): domain Eukaryota; kingdom Metazoa; phylum Arthropoda; class Insecta; order Hymenoptera; family Crabronidae; genus Cerceris; species Cerceris rybyensis. The sequence goes on along the minus strand of OU342791.1, from coordinate 25,972,274 downwards.
AGACTTGTAACAAGTGGATCTGAATTCAAATCTCCCGCCACCTCTGGGGAGCTGTTTCTAAATTATTAATTAATATATCATAACATCGAGGCCACTTAAAACACTGAGTCCTAAGTGAAATAACTATGACAGTTAAGGTAGTTTTAGCTGGATTCTGAACTAAAAGTTTCTTTTTTCATTAGAAATGAAAAAAATTGCGTAAGAATTAATGCAGGGGCTAACTTCACCGAGGTCATTTCATTTACTTTTTAGACATTGAAAAACATCTCTCTCTATAACTATGAAGTAAAAAATTATGAAAAAATTCAATAATATTCCAAAAGCATAAAATAATACATTGCTAATTTTTTATTAGAATCCATCGACTCGTTTTTCCATTAGAAAAGTAAAAAAAGATTTTACGGACTCAGCAAAAATTTTTTTCCATAAGGCCCATGTTAAATATGTTATTTTTAAACACGATTTATTCATACACCGTGTGGACGAACTCGTTGAGATTCCGGATATAATTATAAAATATCATGAAGTATATATTTTCAACATTTTAAGGAAATCTATCGAAAAATGATAAGTGCCTAGAACTACCTTAAAGTAAAAAACAAATGTGAATCGACACAATGATCTATCAAATATTCTCTAGTAGAATTTGAGCAGACTAGACAGACGTTATCAAATGCAAGATAAAAAATATGTTCTTCGAGATTTTTTGTCGATGCAAGGTGAAACCAGCAAAGCCATAAGAGCCCTCTTGTTCCATGTGGCCTGTCAGGCAACAGGGTAATGGGAAATTGAAATGCATCTACGGTTGCGCCGACGCGACGTAAGAAAATCACTTCAAGCTCATTAGCCCTTAATGAGTTAATATGAGTGAGCTCTTTGAGACGCCAAGGACTAGGAGATCCGAATCAAAGCAGAACCTCCCTCCTTCGCGGAACCGCGGAAAATTAAATTACCGCAGACTGTCGAGATGACGGATCGCTCTGTTTCGTTTCCGAAGATAAATCCGAAAATAATGTTTCTGTCTGTATCTCGCGAATTAGTTAAATTTGACTTCGAACTTACAACTTAAAGCTCCAAGATCATCGAAGAATTTTCTTATATACAATTCTAAAGACATCTCAATTATCCTTTGCTCAAATTACTTCTATATCTGTTACCAAACGATTGAAATTAATTCCTGATACTAGAAAATAGTGATCAATCTAATCACTACTCGATATTCCGATATTTCTAATTATTGATGCTACCAATAAATAGAAATATCGATGCTTATTTCAATCTAACTTTGATATGGAAAATTATAAGTTCCAATACTTTGTTTAAATCCTCAACATAATTATAACTCCGCAGTCCCCGTGACTTTTTCTAACTATATCCCTCTTTTGCAAAAAAGGGTATTAATCTCCCAGTCTCAAAGTTTAAAAGAAAAGACCCGGAAAACGACGAGAAAAGTAATCTTCCACGCGAGTTAATATTTCCCTTGGTCTTCCATCTATCCCGAGAGATCGGCGGCTGTAGGTTTCTTCGGCGTTTTAAACGATTAGCTAATGAAAGCTCTTCCGAGGTGAATGGGGCAAGAGTCTGGCTTAAAGGGATAGAGATCGGAGAGAACGGGCAATTAATTTTACGAGCGGCGCAAATGGAACCCATCGAGTGTGCCAGCCGCAAGGAGACGTCATTGGCCGCGATATTTACGTCCTTTATCGTTCATATAAAACTGACAACTTCGCTACGCCCTTTTAACCTATCACGACCGCGTAATAGAATCACGAGGTCGCCCATTGCATTTTGCACTCCTCAACACGGATTTCCACCTCGATTATCGTTAAGCTGGCTTCAAACCAGGAACAGACACGCGAACGAGTTAATGAGCGCAATTAACCTTTCGATTTATGCCTCGCTGGTCAAAAACATCATCAAGAAAAAAAAGATGTCACATATTTAATAGCAATGAATATGTTACGGTAAATGTGATGAAGCTGGTGATTATGTATAATTGCCGGTTATTATATATAATTACCACTATAACCCAGACCATAGACAGACCTTCTTTTACTCCGGGGGGAAAATGCGTTTACCCAACCCCTTGTGTAATGGGAGAGTGTAGGAGTCGCCGGGAGTTAAGCTCCTGGGCCTAAACGAGATCTAATCCGGACTTAACTCAGACAAAAGTCTCAAGACCCAATCCAGCAAGCTGAACAGGTTCTTGAGGAAGTCTCTTTCGCACCCCTTATGGGGTTTCCACCTATGTGGCTCGGGTAACCCCGGGTTCGCCAAACCCGTACCTGACCAGCGAGCTGGTCAGGCCCCTGAGGTATAAATCGTGTCAATGATCTTGATATCGGTTTCGGTATGTAGATATTAATATGAACATTTGCAACTTAATTGCTCTTAGAATTACAGAAACTACTAGAATAGGTAGTTTAACACCATATTGGTATCTCACATTCGCGTTCCTTTGGATCATAGTGAGGAGATTAATAAAAGTGTATATTTAAAACTAGATCTACCAACGTGGTTTAAATGACATGACCTGAATTTTTTTTAAATGTTCCTTAAATTTTAAGGGCCTTTTTTTTTCAATTTCCTATGTCTATCTTGAAGAGTGTGAGCAATTGAATCGTTCAAGTTTTCTGCCCTTCCATTTATTTAATTTACAAAGATATATTCTACAATTTTGAATACATTAAATTAATCCTTAGTAGATCTAGTGTTAAAAGAAAATGTAAAACATACCAACAACAGACGTAAATTTTAAATACACCAATTATTAGAATCATAGTACCTGTTAAAATATAATCGTCATTTTGGATAATCCAGACTCGAGAAGAACAGTAGGGTTAAAAGAGTACGCAACAATTGCTAGACGACAAGAGTTAGATTCATCCCCATAAATTTTAAACGTCTCATCGGGCGAATGTTCACCTACGTTCAAAACGCAGAATGCTAATTCCGCGGACTGAATTATTCGTCAGGGCGAAACCATAGTCGGAGTGTTCCTCGTCTTTCTCATCAGAATCCCCCTGGGAAAGTTTCGAGTGGCGAGACTACGTACGCTCGTGTTGAAACACAACGGATTATCCACCTCCGGGTATGATATACAATCTCCATAAATCGGCGTATAAGCGCCACTTTTTTTTTCTTTCTCCTCCTCCTACCTCAGTCTCTTGCAAGATTCATGCAACTTCGGTACGGCACCTTTCGCATTCGATAATCCACCGGGAAGACACGAAGAAAACCGTCCCTCGGCTTCTTCGCGCGCCCTTTCTCGCCGAGAATACTGTAAAACAGTTTTCGACGACCTCTCCGGTTCGTCTCTCTTTCCAGGACGACGATTTTTCGCCTTGGAAAGGCAGGGTTTGCCTTAATATAGAAAAAAATGTCGCCCTCGAAATTTATGACGGGGTGGCACCCTTCCGTGCGGATTCCTCGGAGGGCAGAAGGGATTAAGGGCGAGAGAGAGCACCAAGGGAATGCGGAGGCCCGAAACGTTATCGTCAAGGAAGACAGCGGTGGGTGGCACGAAAATCGTTATCTTTCATTTTTCACTTCATAACGTCGGGACAATGATGCCAGTCTCCAAGCGAGCATTGCCGTTCTTCGAGCGAGAAAGACAACCATAAACTTTTCCCTTCGTATAATACAGACCTACCCCTTTACGAAGGTAGGGACGGCTTCGTTTCCGCATCCTGGAAGTCTGATTAAAATCTCGCCGCGAGACGAACGTTTCAACGACTCGGAAAAACGATGCCCCTTTTTTCACCCCTTCAACGTGTCTCTTGCAATGATTTCGCCGTGGATTTTCATCATTATAGTCCTAGGGGTTATCGCTGGCAGGAATGAGAACGATTTTAACCCTTTCGGTACCAATTTTGTAGGAAGTCAGAGAAAGACTTTCAGTAAGCTGCTCTTATTAAAAACTCCATGTCGATCAATATACTTTTTGAAAATTCTCGGGAAATGGGCACAAAGTAGAAAAAAAAAAAACAAAATTGATATATCAAATGTATTTTATACAGTGGTACCGAAGAGGTTAACACTACACAGAAATTCAGAAAATAAGACGATTCTTGTTGCACATACATTTTTTTTAATGCAATGAAGTTGGGTTATATTTAGTGACAAAGTTATATAGTGATATGAATTATCGAGTTGGGATAAAAATGCACCACCATGCATCTTCACGTGTCAAAGAGGTGGGACACTTTTAATCCCACTTTGCTTCAAAGAGTTAACACAGGTATTTCGCTAGTTTTGTCATTTCTACGGAAGCAAAATTTTTTCTATTAAAATCACCTCTTTATAAAGCAGAAACTTTAAAGATACGGATAGACAGATGTTCAACAGACCTTTATCTCTCTAACGACAATACCTAAATATTCAATACGTTAGAAAATTCATAAATGTTGCAATTTAAACGTTACATGAAACTTCATAGAATTCAATAGCACGGGTTACCGGTGATCCCCATGGAAGTCAACATATTAAACATACTTGACATACATTTTCTATCATACCCTTTTTTCAAGCTACTATTGCCCTTTACCCTAGACCCTAGAGTCTTATTTAATTCCAATCCACTAACCGGAACTCCTAGTCTTCACCTCCACCCCCACCGCAGTTCTCCAACGTACTCCAAAATCTATCCAATAGCGATCGAATCAAATTCAACGACACCTTTCGTTTAAACTTCCCACCCACACTCCAGATCGAATCGCCTCTAAACCTTCACTGGTGTGCTCCAAAATCAAATATTCCATCTACCAATTCCGGTACCACTTGTCGAGCGTTCCAGGCGCGAGGTCTGGTCCCACGTTCGATTACTTCGTTATCTAACTCGTGCAACATCTAGATACCGGACACCCTACCAATCGATTTGCAGGAACGGGGACCAGCTCATCGACTATCGGGCAACGTCCTTTATCGACCGATTCGATACAATATCGTGCATCTGCAGACTGGGCACAGAGTAGGCCGTGTACTCGCCGCCATGTAACTATGGGTCCAAGGGAGCGCAACGCCATGGGCGCACCCCCAATGGAGCCATTGTGACCGGTGACAAAGACACGCACTTCATAGCTCGAGTAAATCTCGGCTGGAGGTGGTCCCCGAACCGAAGAGAGAAAGGAGTGCGAGATAAAAAAAAAGAGGAGGAAAGAGAAGAAACCGGAAGCGGGAGAAGGAAGGAAGAACCCTTCTGTTGAGCGGCTGCCGGGAGCAACCCTCTCTCATTGTAAAACGTCAAATCGATTTTCCTGGCGCGAGCCAAAAGCCACGCGGCGCTAAAGTGAACGCTTTTGTAAATGGTGTAAATTGAGCGAGAAGGATGCCATGAAAAAAATGGACTGTGAGTACTTTGGTACCAGGGCTGCGGTGAGTTTTTTTGAAGGAACATTAGCGCGGAGAAGGTACTTGTTGAGATTCGAGGATAGAATTGTTAGCGATTCCGTTGGGAGAGACTTTTCTGAGGAAATGGTTTCATTTCTGAATTGCTGTGGAATTGTTTCTTTCCCGGTTTTTTTCTTTGTGCTCTTGAAGAAGATGAGGGCTTCGGGGATGAAAATGCATCGTTTAGGCACCCCATTTTTCTGAGATGCATTTTAGAACGGTTTGTAGAACTTTTAGGTGTATGAAGGAGTTTACCGATTTAACTGAGAGAGAAATTTTTCTCGGGGAAAATACTTTCGTTTCTGAAAGGACGAAGATTTGTTTTCTTTTTTGCGGAGAAAAGACGAAGGCTTTCAGGTTGGAATTGTACACTTTCCGAGAGATTTTTCCGAGATGCATGTCGAAATCTTTGCAGGATTTTTCATCGTACAATTCCAAGGCTTAGGACGTTTGTAGACGATACAAATTCGAAGTTGCTACGGTACGTGGATACTCTGTGTGATCCAAATTCTAAATAAAACTCAGGAACGTTTCCATGGCAGTCAGGAGGGATCAGAATAAGGAGGACCATGCAGAGGTCACGAACTTCGAAATGGCGATTTGAGCGGCTACGAAGTCCAAGCTCAATCTTTGAACAATTGGTCTTGGTTCCAAATACCTAACAACTTTCAAAACTTCTTCCTTATTATATTATTTGTTACTTATTATATAGTAACCTCAGTGACCCCCCATCCACCTAAAATTGAGAGTCCTATCAAACTTAGTTAACATAGCAGCTAAAATCTAAATCTAAAAACTAGTCCTCTAACTTCATCCAAAAGATTTAATTCCATACCTTAAAACTTATACCTTAAATAAAATTCTCTTTATTATTCGCAATAAAGCACAAATTAAAATAAAAATTCACAACCATCCTATCTTCCTCAGCAATTCAGAAACCCTTCGCACGAAAATCCAAGGGTCAAGAGTTGCAATATTTACCAGCAGTGTCAATAAATTCGCAAAATATCAGATTTCACTGAGGACACAGTCCTTCATCCGCCATGAAGAAAGTGTTTCGCATTTATCGCAAGAACCCTGCGTTTCATTTCGAAGAGTTCCACCCCCTGAAGGGGGAAAGGGGGCCTGCGAAACGAATCCAGGGACCCTCCGATTTCCGCGAGATTTCGCAACAGCACTCGAGAAACTGTCTCGAATATAACGTCGTGCAATATGTGCCAACTTCTCGAGTCGTCGAAGCGACAGCACGTTTGAAATGCTACGAAGGGAGTTGAGAGGTGAGGAGAAGAAAATTTGCATGAATGTGGATCATATATATGCGCATAACGCAATGAAAAGACGCGAGTTATTGGCAAGATCGATGATACGTTGTTTACGCTCGTTTCCAATGCACTTTCGTGACTTGGCATTGGAGGAATGTGTTTTGTTTCGATATGGTGTCTTTGAGACGCTCTTTTAAATGCCGATTGTGCGAATTTATGGACAGTAGACACTCGTGTAACGCAAGTCTTACAATGCGAATTCCTATGAGGCGACAAAGATATTGCAATTACTGTCTTCATACAGCGTAGAAAACAATAAAACATTAGAATTACCTGATTTAACACTAAAACTAGCCTTATATTTATAGTATTTAAATATACTAAATAAGTACTTTGGAGAAAGAGAAAGGAAGAGGTGAAAAGGACGAGCAATTTTTGTTTTATAAGAAGTAGAATATTTATTTCACTATTCTCGTATCAATTTGGGAAATTTTGAATTCTGAAACTGTAAAGGGTATTTTGTTGGAGATGCGTTTAACTTTCGGAATGTCTACTGGTGACTGCGAGGAAGGGGAAATGTGCTTTCAATCGTGGAACGGTCGCGGATGACAGCTGTCATTCACAGTTGTCATCGGGTTAAAGGTTTGGTGCGACTATTGTAGAAAAATGGAAAATGTTGGTGGAAATTCGAATATAGAATATTGTAATAAGTTGCATTTGACCTTTGCACAAAATGTTTACAGTACTGGAGTACTATAAGCAGAGAAGGAGATGAAAAGTAATGTTTAATTTTTAAAATTATAGTAGTTGATTATTGTGATTCCCTATCGTTTGTGTCTCAAGATTGGACACATATTTAGAGCTAAAAGACTATTGCGATTAAAGAATATTTTTCGAATTCTAATAGTTAATTATACTACTGAAGTGATGACGTTGTTAACACTAGGTTTACGGGACGCGTCAATTTGACGCATTTCAAACTTCGAAATGAAATATCTCAAAAACTATAGTATTAATTGCAACCACTTTTTGTCGTAAATTAATCATTTCAACCAAAGAATTTATACACTCAATTATTTTTATCTTAAGCCTTCTAATTTTTAAAATCTGTATGTAGTATACCTATCTCTACGAAACGCGTCAAATTGACGAATTAGCTAATTTCACGAGTAGTTTTTATATATTTGCTTTGTTCGTAAAATCATTATTTCAGTTTACTTACTACTACAGTTTTTAAAACATAATGTGCAAAAGATTCTACAGTTATTGTTATTTCAGACAGTCTTCGCTAATTGTAACTTTCTGCGATAGGGTAATCGAATTGGAGCACAATATTTTTTTTTATTTTGGTCAATCCGCCTTTTCTAGCAATATGACGTAAATCCAGGTGATATAGTAAAATAAGATGTTGAGCAAAATTGTCAAAATCAATGAAGATTGTTGTGGGGATACCTCCGAAGATGACCAATATGAATTACTCTAAAGCGAAGATGAGAGTGAAAGCTCCGAATGCATTGAAAGTGGAAAGATAGAAGGATTTTCGGGTAGTAAAGAGGAAAATTTCTTGAAAGTATATCATAGTAAGAAAAGGATGACTATGTTTTCTTGTTTTGATTCCGAGGATGAGAGGACGAGCATTCCAAGCACATCCCAACATATAATGGATAAAATTGAAATTACAGTTGACAGAACACGGTGGATAAAATTGAAAGCAGACGAATCTGTGAGTAGGCCGCCCATTCATTTGATATTCAAGGATATCACAGGACCTACTGGCTATGATAAGAGAAATATTATGTCAGGTTATGTAACTAGTGCTTTCGGATTGATAATTGACAGACACGTAATAGAACACATAAAAGACTGCACTCAAACGGAGTCACTAAAAACCTCCAGAAAAATGAAAACAGTAATTTTTGTATATATTGCAAACAGATCATGTGCGGAAAATGCACAAACAAAATTCAGTATGTCTATAAAAAATGTGCTCAATAAATGTAATTGCCATATACCGTTAATACCATTGCTAACATTTCCGTGGCAATTTAAAAAAATTGACTTTTTACTTGTTAATAATGAATCTAACTGTGAACCCTAGTGTTGTTTAATTTATATTTAATTTGAAAAAACTGATTTTTTAAAGGAAATGCGCATTTTTGCTTACGCGTCAATTTGACGCGTGATCGTAGAGATAGGTATATAAGAAACGCCCGTAAACCTAGTGTTAAATCGGATCAATCTCATTGAAATGTACATGGAAATTGAACGACAGTTGAATGGTGCACGACTGAAATATCTTATATCTACTTGGACTTATATAGAATATTTATTTTATAAAAATTTAAAAGTGAAAGACTTGAAAAGCGTCTTTTGCCTCGGCGAGGTAATTTTTTATCGAATTTTTTGGCGAATACTTGAATGGAACTGATTTGAAGAGCGCCGGAAATGCGCTTCTGCGACTATTTCAAATTCCGGGGAGATATCGGAAAACGTCGAGAAAGTTGATTGGAGAATTCGAAGAATAGAAGAGCATATATTTGTGACTGATCATCAAAGTGTGACCGTTTTGCTGATAAATCGACTGTCCTTTCGATGAAACTCTGAATGTCTTGTATTCGGAGACAAAAGGTTTGTTGAAATGTTTCTGCATTATTGTAGAAATCTATAAATTTGTAGCTAATGTGAAAGAACGATAAAACTACTAACAAATTTGCCAGAAATTAATGAAACTTTCAATAAAGTGGCCTATGCACAATATTGAAAGTAATTTTTAACCGCAATACCATAAACCCGCTAGGGGCCGAATTTTCTGTGATATCTGAAAATTAGTTACACGATAGCACATTAAAAAATAATAAAAGTACTATTGTAAATAATAAATTTTGCTTGATGTGGAAACGTTGGATTGTAAAAAATTCCATGGTTTTGAAGAGCTAACTTGTAATATTTGAGAAAGTTTAAAAATCGATTTTGAAAAGCAAAAGCTTAGTTTTGTGTTACTTCAAAGTTACAAGGGCCCATAGAGGGTTAATTATAGACGTTTAATAAATGGTATACCGTTTGTGTAAAAATCGATTGAAGCATTTCATCAAGCTTCATCATGAACAGTTACGGACATAATGGCAGATGTAAATTAAAAAGTAATAAACGTCCAATCTCCACTTCCATCCACCGAATAACGAATTCTCCGATCGTAATATCTACATTCCGTCGTCGATTTCGATGTACTGCAGCGAGCTGAGAAGATGGCAGCCCCCTGTGCTAAGCTCTATTTCACTAATGCGACTTACGTTTAAGACGTACGAAAATTAAACAGTCGTAAGTATTTCGTTATTATTGTATCAGAGGTCAAACACAATCATCGCCTCTGGAAGATTCTTCCTAATTCATTATTTAACATACCCTAGTCTCGAAGATTCAACATTCACAATTACTAAGCTCTGGTGCGAATCGTTCTCTTTCCTCTCTGAAAACATTCTTAAAATTATTATTCACTATATTATAATCTGGGTAATTCGAAAACTACCTAAAACCGTTGTTCCTGAGCGAAACGACGATTTCAATTAAAGTCTCTAAACTACAAAAAAAAAAGTTTATCGTGAACTATAGTTGATAAAAATGTAACGGCTTAGACTTACACTTTGAAAGGCTGAATTCAAATTCTCCTCCGTCTCTTCTAGGAAATTTGTTAAAATTATTAGTTCCTATTCTAAAGCATCGACAATTGGAAACTTATTTAAAACAGTGGTTTCTACGCAAAATAAACACAGAATTTAAAGTGAAAAAGTGCACAGAAAGAAACGAAAGATTGTTTCACCCAGCCAAACTAATTACTATCAACTGCCATTTTCTCAACAACATACGATACATCAGTTTACTATAATAGCTGTTATACGAAGCAAGCTTCCTTCATTCTCGCTTCCAGTATTTTCTAAAAGCCAACTTTTCAGCACTCAACACTACCAGAGACTCGGACAATTCCAATCGCTAACGAAACGTAAGAGGAGAATGTAAAATCCCGCGCTCGTAATACGGCAGCGAATAATGTTACGTAATAATATTGCGAAGGGTAATTTATATACATGTTCGTACGTTACAATAAAATAACGTAAAAAGCGGTTCCAATGGATCGACACCGTGAAAGTGCGTGAGAGCCGTTCATAAACAACGACAGGATAGATAAACGACTGCTCTCGATTTCGATCGTGTCTAACATCGATCGTCGTAATCGTCGATGGTCTCTCGAAAAGGTGTGAAAGTCATTTTCGTCCAAAGAGATGAAGTGTCGACGAGAAAATTGAAATCGATCTACGTCGGTGAAAGGAGGAACTTTTAAAATTCGAAGAAAAATGATATCGACGATAGTAATGTAATATGTAGAAAATTTATGGACTCTAAGAATAAATCTATGAATTGTCGATAGACAGGATATCGAGTTGGCAGAAAAGGATCGCAAGGAGGAAAGATATCGATGCTTGCAATGTAACTAAATGAGAAATTTTTACTAGAAACTATTACTAGTATTTTGGATTTACTTGAACTACTAATGGCTCCACTATGAATTTGGCAAATGTTTAAAAAAATTTTGAACCGGTCAATTTGACTGCCTGGATTGTTATACTGTAAAATAACCATGTAGAAAAATGTACAGTAGTATTCAATAAAGTAATAATTCAGGAACTATTGTTCAGAATGTCATTACAGAACGCATCACACTTATTAATCTTATTTTAAAACCTAATCTAAACCACAAACAAAAATCGTCAACGACCTGTAAATAATTTTCAGAAATTCAATATCAAATAATTGCAAAATTTCGAAAATGTAAAAAACTAAAAGTCAATGAAGTAATAATTCTGAAACCATTATCGAGGATACCATCACAGAAGGCATCTCACTTTCTTTTCTTATTACAAAACTTAATCTAAACTTAAATATAAATTTATGAAACTTAATCATAAATTCAACGTCAAATGATTGAAAATTTCGAAAATGTAAAAAATAAATGGCAATAAAGTCATAATTCTGGAACCATTATTGAGGCTAACATTACAGAAGGCAATTTATTTTCTTATTTTATTACAAAACTTAATCTAAACCGCAAATAAAAATCATCAACGACCTGCAAATAGTATTCATGAAATCAATTTCATATCAGTAAAAATTCGAAAAATTGCGTAGATGATAAATGTCAATAAAGTGGTAATTCAGGAAGCATTCTGCAGAACGCCATTGCAAGAGGCATCTTACTTATTTTCCTTATTAAAATATTTAATCGCAACCACAAACAAAACCCATCGACCAGTATCGATTCGCCGAAGCGAATGAAAGAAACGTCGCAGAGAAAGGTTACCGCAAAAACCGCTATATTTACGTGCAAGCACTCGAAAACGGGGGTAACGATTAACGACGGGATATCGAATAAATCTGGATTATGCCGTTCCATAAAAGAGACAAGATCTCAACGTTGCAGAGTAAATCGATTTTCCCCCGGCTTCTCCGCGAGGCGTGCACTCTTCCTCGGCATCCTAGGGACCCATGGACTCCGTAGAACGCAAGTGAGCGATAGTAATTATAAAATGTACGTTTAAAGGCATTTAACGCATCGTTAAACGAGGGCAAGCCTCCGTGCATGCGAGTAGTCGAGCGTGCTGCAAAGATAACGGAACTTACCGAGTGATTTTAATGGTCGTACTTATTTTACAACGCCAACGTGCTTCAGTCCTCGCATGGCGAATGGACTTCCACGTCTTAAAACGCTTTCAGACAACAATAAAAGGAAATTGGGGTGTTTTAATTTATGAATCTTTGATTTAAAAGTGAGCTTACATCGTTGTCTTCGCGAGGGGGTGAAATTCGAAAGGGTGGTGTGGTTTAACTCTTTGAGGCACAGAAATTCCGAAAATAAAATGGCCCATGTTGCACATGCATTTTTTTCATCTTTTAATTAAATAAAGTTGGTTTATATTTATTAATAAAGTTATATAATAATATAAAATTTCGAGGTGGGACAAAAAATGTCCCACCATGCATCTTCACTCACCAAAAAGGTGGGACACTTTTCATCTCACTGTGCCTCAAAGAGTTATTGTGAGTAGGGGAGAGAGCGGGGCTAAAAGTTCCGATTTTTAGTTAACTTCAAAATTTGTTAAAATACTTGCTTTTAGTATTCATACGATGCGATCGAAATCAACTTACATATGTAACTTTGATATTAAGACAGTTATTGGGGTCATTTTTTGAGAGATTCTTTTATTATTAATTTTTTTATGCCTAAAGTCGGAAAGTAACAACTTACCCCGACTTGGGGCAAGTTGTTAACAAGCCGGGATAAGTTGTTACCGTATCTGTTAAAGCTATTATTTGTGAAATAAGAAACAATAAATGATTAAACCAAGTCTGTTTATTTAAGTACTACTCAACAATATCGTACGAATCATTCGTGAGATAGACCACAAATACCAAATGCGAAAATATTTTCTTACGTGGACCAGCGAGGCACGTGATGTCGTTTCGTTGTTCCGGGTCCTACCAGTTTGTTTAAAATGGCTACTGTCGGTGCAAAGTGGCGTTCCATTTCATTACGAATTTACACAATATTCTTATCTCTTCTCCTCGCGGAGTTATTTCAATCGGAACAACTTACCTCGGTAACTTTTAACCCCGCACTCCCCTACTTTGGGGAGGTGTTTTACAGTTTGGGGTAGTAATTTGTAAAGTAGGTGGAATTACCCATTGGGGATAATTTGGATAAGAGAAATTAGAATGAAGCTACAGAGCTTACAGAGCTAATCAATCGCTGATAGTACATTTGTTCTCGCAAAAAACTGGTTGTAGAGAGTGGGACAGTAAAGTGTGTTCATCTTGAATGTTACCGTTATTTGTAATAATATGGAAAAGTGTTGTGCACAAAATGTACATGGCATATAGGAGGACATACTGCGATATAAGTTCTGTTTGCATGGGTGGAACCAGAGAGGAGATTTGAAAGTCACCGTTACTTCTCTAAATGGATAGCTGCGTTCGTTTGATCGGGTTGTAATAACAGACACTGACAATGAGACGATTTCAGGAAGCTACAGTACATAGAAGACCGTGCAAGGTCAAGCGTGATAGTGAAATACACTTTCTTATATTACTACCGACTCGAATTAACCTTACAGACACCTGGGATGTTTACATATCCACCTACAGGCGATGTACTGCTACGATATGAATGTTGCCAGATCTTTTGTTTACATAAAAATACGCAAAATATTCTCGTTAAACTTTTCAAATGGCCACCACATCGAACATCTCTTGCAACGTTATAAAGATAACTTCATTATTTCATTTGACCTTGACTGACCTTCCACGATAATTCGTTGAAATCGTCTCAACATCGGATATCACAAGGAGACAAAAGAAGATAGCGTGTAATTAAAAAAAAATAAAGATGACCTTCAAATCTCCTCTACGCCTCCACCCATGCAACAATTGCTCACATTACAAAAACTCTTCTCCACGTCATTTTGTATAAAACCTTCTTCCGTATTATTACAAATAACCGTAGTATTCAAGGCGGAGATGGTCATTGACCTCTCTTGTATACTCGCATAAATAAACAAAAATCAAACATACGAAGCAACGGAAAGCTTCTTTGTTGTTCAATTATACCAAGAAACACCAAAGGAACCTCACCTCTTTCGTCTGGAGTCGACCAGTCCTATGATGACGTCACAAAGAACCAGCATGATATCCACCAACTGCTTCCTCGACCTTTTCTCCTCCACCAAGATCACACCGACAAGAAGGATCTTCTATTCGTCGAAAACTGCATCGAGATGCACTCCAAACTGCGTCGACTTCAACGTGGAACACTCGCGAAACGGAGCAACTCACCGAACGTCCGACAACTCGAAGACACGAAAGAGAACTGCCGAAAATGAATGACCAACGACGAATTCTTCCGAATTACGGGCGAAGATTACCGATCATTCGCGAAATACGGAAAATCCGCGAAATTTGCGAAACGCGAGGTGGACGATGCTCCACGATGGACAATGCCGTGGGTACAGTGCTCTCGGACTCTCGAGAGAGCCACTCGTGTTCTAACATTAGACAAAGACAGAAATAGACTATAATTTGCAAATCGAGAGAAGGGAGGATGCGTGCACCGAGAGACAGAAATCGACGAAAATCCCTGGACCACGGCCAAACGAATGGCGGAAAGGGCGGGAGGAAGATTCGCGAAAGTACGAGATGAACCGACTGCTGATAGCAGAGTGAAACTGAGATTCTGAAACTGAGAGTTTGCTATTGGTTTTGGATCATTTTTAAGCGAGTTCAATGCTATAGGGAAGTTGGAGGGAATTGTTAATTAACAGGTTGAGTGCCATGGGGGTCACCGGTGACCGGCACTATTGAATTGATTGAAATTTTATGTTACGTTTAAATTTCAATAATTATGAATTCTCTAACATATTGAATATTTAAATTTTGGCGTTAAGAAGATGAAGATCTGCTAAACACCGATCAATCAGTGTCCTTGAAATTTCTGTTTTATGAATATGTGATTTTCATAAAAAAGGTTTCACTTCAGTAGAAATGACGAAATAAGGGAAACATCGGTGGCATTCAACCTGTTAAGGGTCGATGATGGTAACCGGTCGAATTAAATTATGATGTAGGATTGCGAGAAGGTGCAGGGATAGCGAAGGGCATTGCGGAGATACGTACGAAAGATAGTGCGAGAGAAATTGAGAGAGAGAAAGAGAGAGAAATGAAAAATCGTGTATGTGGAAGTGAGAGTGAAAGAGGGTTGCAAGAGAAAGTGCCTGCGAAATGATGAGGGTGTATCACTGTGTACGTTTGTGTGCGTGGGGTGTAGGACCTTCGGAGGAATCCGAATGCGTAAAAAGGTCCAGAGTAAGTTTTAGCGTTAAAGCGAACAGAAAATATCTTTTAACATGACAGCGAGAAGAATATATTTCAGAGTAGCGAACAGTGATCTAGCGAATAGCGTAGCATAGTTGTTGTATATTTGATGATTTTAGTATATTTCCATTTTATGTCTTATATTCTTTATATTTTAATAAAAATTTCTATTATTGCGTAGTTAAATAATAACTTTGCATATTTGTGAGAACCCATTCGAGATTTATTTACTATTGAGGCCCTCGTCCGGAATCTTACAACATGAGTTTAGATATTGTAGTACAAGGATTCAAAATGATAGTCATTCTCGGCAGATTTACAGATCGCTATTTATCTGTTCGTACAGAAAAGTAACTTTGCAATCTTCAGGATGAATTAGAGCCCAAAGTTCGCCACGTTACCAGCCCGGTATTCTCCTCTCCGTGGCTTCCCTCGTTATTTCCAATTTATCTCTCCTACTTCGGTAACTCGTCGGAACTCATACAAACCTGTAACTCCAACTGTAACACCCAATATTCCTCAAAGCGATATAAATCCGAGCACAGTGCGGCTCCAAAGGACGCTATAATTACTTCCAGCTCGAACCACGTCGTCCCCTCTTAAAAATATACGCCACGAGAATGATAAAAATCCGTGGATTATTAACGAGATTATTTTCAACTGCTCGCTTTAATCTTCTTTCGTCCAGTTGCTCGAAACTGTCGTGCCAACAGAGACAAAAAGTTCCGTCGAGAGCTACGCGAACGAGCGGGGCAAACTGTTTGTTTTACCGCGGTTTAAATTGCACCGAGCCACACCGCAAACCGCGATTAATCCTTTCCTCGGGGCAATTAGCAGGGTCGTCGACACCGGACAATTTTTTCGGCTGGCTTCGAACTGCCGTACGTCGCAGAGAGATAAAAAGCATCGACGAAAACCATATTCCTTTCAATCCTGGTCTCATATTCACGACTTTTGGAGCCGATTCCCTCTTTTTATTTCATCATTCTTCCCTCCTCCGTCAGCCACGGTCCCTCCGACGTGGCTCCTAATGCGCTCACTCTTGCAGACCACTGCTTTTCCCGTTTAACTCGATATTCCGTTCTGATTTGCAGCTCAACTTCTTATCTAACGTTTCCTTTCTCTTAAACTTCGCGGTTTATTCTTTGCCGGAGGAGGAGGTCCTCTTTGTGGGAGAGAACGATTTAATCTTGCGAATGCCACGGGAATTGGATTTCAGAAGAATTAAATGTCACTCTAGGACCATTTGGAGCGAGGTCGGCATTCGTGGCTACTTTCTGCGGAGTTAGTTATTTCGGTAGACTGAATAACGTATATGAAGGATGTACGTTGCGAGTTCGTAAGATAGGGAATTTTCTGAAATTTGTGATAATTCTTTCGTATTCTCTCTATATTTTATAGAATTCATTGTAGTTTTTTTTATAGTTCCTTATATTTCTATGTTTTGTTAGTAAAATAAAGTTATTTTGTGTTTCATTTCTGTGCTAAATTTTTTTAAAAACACCAAATTGCAACCTCCAATAACTTACATTATGGAAATGGCAGAGGTTTGACTTCAGTTGTAATTAGTGCTTTGACAAAGTCAAACAGCATCCCCGTCAATTCGCATCCTTTCCACGCGGTTAATTTGCAAACAGACCTAACAGGCTTCCTCCGAAATTATCTGTAATTACTCGATAATATTGCAACACCGTGAGACGCGGAAAAACGTAACACGAAGCAGGAGCATCCCGTTATTCTGGTCATCATGGAAATTAGTATTCGTTTGTGCACACGTCGCGCTGCT
Organism: Cerceris rybyensis; assembly: GCA_910591515.1. NCBI lineage: Eukaryota > Metazoa > Arthropoda > Insecta > Hymenoptera > Crabronidae > Cerceris > Cerceris rybyensis. The sequence goes on along the minus strand of OU342791.1, from coordinate 25,954,922 downwards.
ATGCACGAGCGAGTGCACTTTCGCACGAATGCACGAACACCGACGATCGCGTCTCGAGTGAATGGTCGTTGAGCGACGTTTTCATCAAAACCCGACGAAGTTCCCTCTTTTTAGCCGACGAAACAGACCGAAAGTTCGTTCAATTCGATGAACAATACGCAAAAGTTTGACCCTTCAACGTAGAGAGAGAGAAAGAGAGAAAGAAAATGCAGAGGGAGGGAATTGTTTCGAGCTTTTCGGCAATTCGTCCGCAAGCTCTTCTCGGGCGTTGATTTCGCTTTGCAATTATCGAGCGGAAAGGTTTCTTTTCGAAGCAGGGGATTTTAAGGGAAATCGGAAAATACGGATGGTTTTTCCATTGAGGTTCTTACTTTACGCCCTTCGAACAGTCAAGATCATTAACGTCGGCGCGAACGAGCGTGTACTCGTGCCGTTAATGATTTCCTAATTACGTAGAAGGAACGCGAGATAATTAACTCGAGTTACCATGCAGGCGCGCAAATTTGCGATTCAGAGACGAACGATGGAGGTCGGAATTGCAGACTTCCTTCTACGTTATTTCTTGATTATGTGTCGGTGATAATGACGTGACTAATGGGTTTATAGAAGGGTATTTTCTTATATAATTCTCTCACGGTGCTCGATTATTTCGGTGTTTAACACTTCAAACTTGAACCGTACGGTATCACTTACAAGATAGAATTTCAAAATTCTAATTTCTCACATCCGATTGGCACAAATTATTTCTACTTCACCAAACGGATTGATTAAATGTAATCTAAAATGCTACTATGTTATCTGAATTTTAACTTTTCAAACATATGCATGAAATACAAAAGTACGGTCAGACTTAGCGACAAATCTCAACCGCCAAGACGGTCTCAGCGGCAACAAAATGGTATATTTCTACGAAAAATAGATAATTATCGTAAATTTGGATGTATAAATTCGAGTCATTCTTTATATATTCCATATCTTATAGTTTCATTTATTTGCTAAATATAGCGTTTATCATCACAAACCTTTTATAACCTCATAATAATAATAAAGATCTGATAATATTTATAGTACACCTAAGTACAGATACATATTCACCTCTAAAGCATTGTTCCTCTGTCAATGCAATTAACTTAAATCACTAACAAAAGATTTTTCACGCATTACACCATGCCAACTCCCATCAACATTCCCGCCCACCATACCTTTCTATGGTTACACTATACCACTTCCCACTGCAACAGCAGCGCATGAAAAGTCATCACCAACCAAAATCAACCACAAGATTCCTCCTTCATCTACATCCATTTGACATCTTTATTCATCGTTCTCGTTTCGTCGGTTTCTCACCATAATCGAATGCTTAATCAAACGTCGAAGCGAGTCTGTCATAGACGGCCCTCCGCCCCGACTCGATCGGCGCAAATCGTATCGTGTAATTAGTATCGTTGATGCTAGAAATTCTGGCTGAACAGCGAACAATTCGCACGATCAGTTTAGCACAGAGGATCGCCAAATGGAAGCGATAACATTTGTAAACGGACGTGCTCGTCTGCACGGTGTTCATGGTTTTATTATCGATTCCAGCCGCTGCACGCGCACACCCGCTCGCGGGCAAGTCCGTTAATTTTCTCGTTTAATTTACAAAATAAATTGCACCCGTAATTCGACGCTCGCAATCATGCCGGGGGAATATGAATATGTAGCGGGACCAATTGTCGGGACGGCCACTTTACCCGAATGCGTCTAATCGCACGCACCCCCTGCATTTCAGGGACCTCGTAGTTCTATGGGGGGTTTGAAACGTTTATTTGTATGAGAAGTACTTTGATGTTTGTGGAATTATGCCAAAGTATTGCTTGGAAGATGAATTTACTTGACATTGAATAATTTGTTGAGCCGTGGTGATTATGATTGGCAGTGGCATGGTGAGAAGAAAATGGTCTGCATAAAATTTTTAAATTGTGAGAATTGGTTATATTACTTAACCCTTTGAGGATTAGTGATGTGTATATGTAGTCTGAGAAAAGATCTAATTGTAATCTATCACCGTATGTACATACGGTATAAGTTTAAAAATTAAAATACAATGAAATATAATTACAAAAATAGTAATTTATAATTTCTGTACATTAATATTCTAACTTTCTGATTAAAAGGCGGTTTTGAGTCAACAAGTAAATGATTATCGCAAAGGGTTAAAAGTAGTATTTTGAGATTGTCATTTTGTAGGGGCCTTGAAATTGACCTGTAAGCTAAAGTTTCATCGGTAAAAATTAAAAAGGAATTATCAACAGAAGTTGATTTACACAAACCTATTATTTTGTACAAAGTACAAAGAATATTAAATAATTTTCAAAAAAAAACCTTTCTACTGCTGCATAGAATATTATTTACAATAGAAAACACTCCAGGAATATTCAGGAAAAGCAAAAGTGCTGAAAAGGGCAACCTAGCAAAATATAACGATCTCGAAAATGTGAAGTTTTCTCATGGGAATGTATGAAAAATGTTTCGAAATCTGGAAAATTCTGTTTTCCGGCAAGCTAAAAGATCAAATTATAACAAATTGCATCGCGTTTTCCCGTCCGTTCCGACGAGCGATTGCGTTACCCATCGCACGTCGATGAGGGCGTGCACGATCCTAATTTGTAATTCCGTAATTTGCGTCGAAATAGCCCTCGCTTGGGCGAAAACACCTGATGCCCACCCCGAAATTTCTATTCTGCACAGGCCAAACGAGGAGGGAGAATGGGAGAAAAAATCACCCCCAATTTAAAGCGACGAATGAAGCCAGTTCTTTTTCACTGGGCAACCTCGGCGAGGGTCGAAATTTCGGGATTTCGAAAGACGGAAATAAATCGGTAAATTTGTCAGTATTCGCTCGATATCGGCTTCGATAAATTCTTAGTAACGTCCTATAATGACTATCAATAAATATCCTCACTTTGTCGACGAAAACTTCCTGGATTCATTCAAATCCTCTATTCGATTCTCCTTAACACGTTGACTGCCGTGTGGGTCACCGGTGACCGGCGCTATTGAATTCAATGAAATTTTATGTCGCTTTACAATTGCAATATTTATGAATTTTCAGACATATTGTATATTTAAATATTGGTGTTTAAAAGATAAAGGTCTGCCGAATACCTGTCTATCTGTAAGTTTAAAGTTTCTTTTCTATAAAGATGTGAATTTAATAGAAAAAATTTCGATTCGGTAGAAACAATGAAACTAGCGATTTACGGTTGGCGTTCAACGTGTTAACACTAGAACTACTAACTAATTCAACATAATACAAGTCGTCAAATAAATATGTCAGACACAAAGAAACGAAGGAGTTAAAAATCTTTATTTTCAATCGTTTACAGTGTTTAAAGTAGACGTAGACAATTTAAAAACAAACAGTGGGAGAATTTTCAGTAGCATTGTTAGAAAATTCAGGGGAAGTCATTTTGACCACCCTGGTAGATACAATATTAAACGTGTATCTTTGAAAACATTCTATCAGCCTGAAATAATAACCCATAGTAATTAAAATTCACTGAACGTACTCCCAGTAATTACATTAATCTCGAGGAGTAATTAAAGAACATTAAGAAACCTCGAGTGTCTCGAAAACGCGAGCACGAGTTTCATGTTGCTCGAGAAACCGGCCAAACTCGAAGGGACAAAAATCGCGAGTATCGTGGCTGGAATATAAAAAGCAAGAAAAAGTCAAATCACGTTAGGTTTTCTGGCCAGTCGAATCGACGCTTTCCCCGTGTTGGATATTCAAATTAGGATTTCCATTTAAACGTTCGTGTACCTTCTTATCTACTCGATGAGCCCTTCTTCTTGATGGACGCGTAGCAACGTGATTTTTTGGTTCGTTAGACCCTTTGCTGGTCCCAGGGTGAGGGTAAACTCGATTTACTTTCGGTGAATTTAATTTCTCGCCTGCTAGGAGGCCCCTTCTATCCGATCTATCGGGGCATGCCACTTCACGTTAAACGAGCAATCTTGCACCTTTAACTAAAATCCCGGTGCGGCCTCTCGTTCTGGCTCGATGAAGATGGTATGTTGCGTATGCATTTTTCTACCCAGTTTTTCGTTTGTATAACATTCGGCCATATTCTTCTTTTTTTGTGTGTTTTTTTTTTAATTACGTTCTACGGTAGGTCGAACATTCGTGCGAGCGAAAGAGAGCTTTTGTATTTTCCAAGTCAGCATAATTATTCGGCATATTATCGGATTTATTATTTAACATGTGGTCCGCAGTGACAATCTCTGTGTGAAATTTACTGTTAATGCTAAATATCAATATTTTTATTTGTTGTATCGACTCTGGAAAAGTAAATAAAGGGATGATTTTCAACACTAAATCTGCCAATCAAGCCAAAATGACAGGTTTCTATTTTTTTCTAAAATTTCCCCCTCTGATGCAGGAGGCATGAAACAAATATTTCATTTCTCTCTTGCAAAAATGTAAATTAATTAATTAATTATATTTTTCATCTCCCGTTTTCAGTTAAACCAAGTACTTGATCGATATATTTAGAAAAATAAACATAACGTCAAATAATGCTAAATTACCCACACATTGGTAATTTTGTACAATTAAGCTGCAAAAAATCTCTTTCATTCAGATATACCGCAGGAAAAAATTTGAATAGCTCCAAATATTTTTCCTGATGCAAATTTCACGAGTACCAAAGACGTATACACCGTCTCGTCACAGTATCCTCCCCACATGGGGAAAATAAGCGTACAGTAGTTCTATACATTCAGCAATTTTAAGCACGAAAATGTGCTTCAAAGCCAGCGAATACGCAAAACGTTTCAATAACCCCCTACGTAGTCGTATCCGCGACAAGTTTGACGTTCTGGGAACGGAGAATGCAAATACACTCACGCGTGTGCGCGATTACACTCGCAATTCGATTCGATGTCATCTGCAGGCGTGCACCTGTTGCGAGAGAGACGGAGAAAGAGAAGTGCCGAGAGAATTACAGATAGAGAAAAGCGAGGGAGAGAGAGGAGGAAGAGAGGAAGAGATAGAGTGATAAGCAGAGTTTCAATGGAGAGAGACAGGAAGAGACAGAGAGAGTTGCAGAAAGGGAAAGAAGGGTGATAAATCGAGATAAAATCGTAGAAAGAGAAAGACGGAAACAACGATGGAGATGATAAATAAATGAATAGATACATAGGCAGACAGATAAATATGATATGCTAGATAAATATATACACGGTGTACCTCAATATCTTCACTGTGAGGTTGCAGTTCGATTCTTCCGTATTCTTTGTCGCTTCAATTATAATTAGACTGCGGATGTTTATGCAAATTTCGAGTTTCACAAATGCAGGTGAGACAGGAAAATCTATCTAGGGATTTATTGCACTCAATAAATATTACAACAAATACCATACTTTGGATATTTTAGATATATTTTTATATTATGTGTTTTTTGTATATTTTAGCCGTATTTAATTTGTCATAAATGCATAAAAATCCGCAGTCTGATTATAATATTCAACACTGGGGTTATAGAAGCCGATAAATTGACGGATTCCTACATTTTTAGAAACGCTTTTCAAATTTATAGAAACGTGGTAGAGTGAACTTTTTACATATAAGTACTTTATAATAAACAAATTACTTATCTGATCGTCTTCCTTGCCGCTTGATCCCTCAATTTTCAAATTCTTTATTTAACCCTTTGCGGTCCGAGCTATTTTGTTAATTTTTGTAGTCAGCTAAATAAAGTTAATTTCACAACATTTTCAAATTCGTTTCTTTCAATGTTATCAATGACTATATTTAGGTGATACTACAAAATTATTACAAAATTGGAAAGTTGATATTAAATTGGCAGAGAATGAAATCAAATGGAAAGCTATGTCGAGTCCTACACCTAGGAGTTTATTGTTTTACGTGAATAAACCACTGAGGCTACGATAATTTAAATAATTTAGGAATACTTTCACAGACGTAACAAGGGTTGTTCGGATCCATAATGTTAAGAGTCTGAGCCTCCTTGCCCATCATAGCTTCGAAAGTCTATGTCCCCCCATCAGGTAGCTCCATGATTCCCTACTAATTATGCGCAGCCCATATTTAAACGATTCAACAAATTAACACGTTCGTGGACGTGAATTCTATAGAATTTATTTTCATTATAATCAATGCTGTAACATTCATATCACACTACATGTTAAAGCCAATTATAATTCAGTCAATTGTATACAACCATAATTTTTTATAATTATTATACATTTTAAAGTAATAGCTAATTGATCCATTGATTATCTTCATATTATTTCATGTTTCCTCTGTATTATTAGAAGTGTACCAGTCGACTGTCTATTTCTGCAGCACACTGAAATTTTCACTGTCCACGAACGTGTTAATTAACGCCACAAATTGTAAACACTTATCTGAATGCGATCACTAAGTTCCATGTTATGAACACTTTCAATTGCTACGTCAAAAATACAAAATCCTGTTGTTCATCAGCACTGTGTTTAAGTACACCTTGTATGCACATATAATTAAACAGATAGACTGAGAGAGAGAAAGAGAGAAAGACTGAAATAAAAAAGAAGAGACACAGGAAGAGACCAGCACCGAAATAACGGCTGCTACCGACGTGACAACGAAACAAATAATTACCCGGTCGGAAAGTCACTTTGCAGTCTGCCTGAAAACGGATAAACAATATTCATCGTTGGCTGCCGGCAATTTCTACCTTGACATACGGATACACGAGAGGACGATGACGTTTCGCGGATACACGTATATTCGCTAATCGTTATCGTCCGTTCTCGTCTCGTTGCGCAAGGACGCGAAACGTTTCAAAGAGGAAGACACGAGAGACTCTGCGAAAATCCATTTCAGTATGTGCACTCGCGAGACAGAAGTCATGCATAATAATCGGACACTCCGAGACGTGTAATTCTTACGTTGCATTTTAATGTGAAATCAATCGTACAATTTACATTACGATTATTTCTATGCGTCACTCGATAATCTGCGGTTGGATATCGGCTCGATGTAGAGATAGATGTGTCACATGGAATGAAAGTCACGTATGTCTACCTGATTGCGAGAGGATGACTAACGTCTGTTAGTTTGCGAATGCAATCTTTTCACTGTCAAGAGTTTTTGAGAATTTTCAAATAAATATGGAGAAGTGTTCATTTTTATAACTTGCAGAAGTATCTACGTAAATTTTTCAAGCGTGGAATATTTTTTGTAAAACTCTCACGCGCCAGTCTTTTATGTAGAAATTTTTTAACCCTTTGAGGAGTAACAATGCATTATCTGAGGGAAAGTTTAATTATATCTTATTGTCGCAAGTATACACAGTTAGAATTGAAAAATTGAAATTGAACCGTTGAAATATTGTTGCACAAACAGTAACTTATAATTTATATATTAGGAAGACCGAAAAGTAATCAGAATTGGAGAAGTGAAAATGTATTGGGAAACATTTTTCAATAAAGAATCGATGGACTTTTTCAAAAAGGGAATCGAACAACTACCTTTACGCTGACAGAAAGTGTTAGAAAATTATGGAAATTATTTTGTTGATTGGTATTTAACATTTCTTTAATAAGTAAATATTTTTCGCCAGGAAAAAAAATTTCGATTACTTCTCGGTCCCCCTAATATAGTAACAACCTAACTTTCTGATAAAAAGGTGGTTTTGAATCGCCAAATAAATGAATCAAAAGTATGTCCGTCTGCAAAGTGCTAATTTTTAATAAATGGGTTAATCAAATTTCAGGTTATTTATTTTAAGTAGACCTGAAAAAAAAATCTACAGACCTGTACTCCAAAATGCAACGGTAATTGAGAACCAAACTCTGGGAAATGCTGATCTACGATACTTATGAAGGCAACGTAAACTCTACAAATGAAATTCGTGCCACGTTCGTTCAAACTCGCAGACCTCACCCGATTAAACTCCGAACAGTTGTTCGAAACTTTCGATCTTCCGTAATTAACACCCTCTTTTTCCACCCCGTTCGCTCTACTAATTATTGCTCCACTCAAAGTACACAGAATCTCCTCGTACAATTTCCCTGATATACATCTTTTTTTCCTGTCGATTTTACAATCCGATCGAAAGACTTATTTACCATAAAATAAGTTTTCACCTTTTGTTGTATCAATAGCGAGCAAATCTCCTTGAGAACTTCTTCAAACACTTCTTTCTTTGTCTGAAACTTCTCGATAGTCATTAGCGATGGCAAAGAGGTGGGTCTACGTTTGTAAATCAATTTGCAAGTTGCAGAGTGTATGCAAACTCGTCGGCGATTAACTTTTATCTCGTCGGATTCGATGCTCCCTTTTGTGAAAGTTTAACGAAATAAGTTTACGGGGGTGCCGTGTGGAGAAACCTTAAAGGAAAATGCCTCGTTTCCTGCCGGCCAAGCCGGCGTGCATAATTCAAGGGTGGACCAGTATCGATTGAGTCGCTGCTCTCCGAGCTACCGTTCCGTTTCAGTTTTGCGTTTGCTGGAGGGAAAAGAGAGGACTAAGAGGACGGATTCTGAAATATTTAGGACCGTCCTACGCGTACGACTCGATTTTGTCGGAAGTTTTGCCCCTGAATGACGAAAGAAAGATCGAGGATGTGGAAAATCTCTTTAGGTGCAAGTTATTTTCACGGAGACTATTAAACTTTCATTCTGAATTTGACGATTGACAAGATAATGTTGCAGGATTTATTTGAAAGTTGTAGCAGAAAATGTCGTTATTAAAAGAGGTACTACAACTTGCAGTTAAAAACTTGGATACCCAGTTTAGTTGGACAGACAGAACTGGGACAAATATATATATCTCACTTATAAATATAAATCTCAATAAACTGAGAAAGTACTATGTATTTTATTTTAAATAATATAAACATCTTTTTCGTGAAAAATGCAAATTCTATCTAACTTCTTACGATCTCTTCCCGCTAATTGAATAAAATGAAACATTAACGCATTGAACGCAACTGATATTTTCCTCGTTTTATCATATCTACTGAAGTAATAATTTTCCTATTAAAATCTCACCTTTGTAAAGCAGAAACTTTAAAGACACAAATAGATATATATTCAGCAGGATTTTATCTTCTGAAAGCCATTATTTAAATACTGACTGTGTTAGAAAATTGGTAAATATTGGAAAGTGATATGAAACTTCATTAAATTCAATAGCCAGTCAAACCTGTTAAATAATCTACATTTTCACGGTAAAAAACTCAATTCAATCAGCTACACCCTGCAACCCCAAATTTCTTACATCATCAAATTATCTTTAATCACAGTATCGCTAAATCTTCATCCCAGAATTCACGAAAAACCCCGTACACTTCGCGAGAAGCCGTAAGATTTCGAGGTTAACCATGGAGAAATTCTTACGGCAACGATAGCGAGTCTGATTTTATTTAATCGCCATCGTTTCCGCGCATCCCCTTGGAAAGAGGGTATCCCAGATTCGCGAGGGGATCCTTCGCGAATCCAAGCAGAACGATAACACCGATAATTCACATTTTACGCCCGAAAATCGTGACCCGGACACGCGTCTCTCGATCTTCGCCGTCCTTCCGTGCCGTTGGAAGAGAAGAAAAGGTCGAAGGAGTCGTGGAATTTTCGCGCACGCGAGCATTTTATTTCGCGATGCGTGTCGACACGCCATAAAAGTCCCGGTCGGCGAGATTGGAGAGGCTGAGGAGATCGTCCTGGTATTCTGGCACGTTGGAAAGGGAAAGGGAGAGGAAAGAAAATTGGCGAAGGCCGATCGGAATGGAGAAGTGGCGAGGATACGAGGAGCTGGGAAATGAGATCGACCTCCGAGATTAGTACGACCCGGGATATTTGCTAATCGCGTTCAAACTTTCGTAGAAACTGCCTATCGAACTGACGAAACGTATTCCCGCCAATTGACACCTTGTGCTACGATTTCTTTTGTGGCAGTGTACTAAGGTGAATCGAAATTAATCTCGTTTTTTCCAGTTATTTTAGTCAAAAACTAATCGATTTTTATCGATCCAGTATTGAAAATTTGCTTGCTAGATGACAAAAGGTTGTTCATAACGAGGGTGATTACATCAGTCATTGAAAATAAAAACTTGTTACTTTATTTGCATCGATTTAATGTGAAAAACGACTTTACCTTCCGGTCCCCTTAATATTATTAGGGAAATACTTTTAGAAATGGAAAATTATCAGTGGATCCTTTTACATCGAAGAATTTGAAAAGAATATTAGTAACGTGAAAACAAGTTTATGATGACATAATATTGATTTTTCCAAATGGACGTTTTTTAGGAGACTCTATTCAATTTCTATGCTACGATGAAGGGCTTTGCGTTTTGAAGTATCGAGATACTTTGATTCGAGTGTAGGGTGTTATTTCCTCAGAAGTCTTCAAAATTATTTAGAACTAATTGAATACAATACAATGGAATTAATTTATAGAAACACCAATTTAGACATTATTCAAAACGAAAGGCTGAATATTTCCAAACAAAGAATGAATAAGTGAGGCAACTTTTGTAATTACGGGCACAAACATGTGCAACGAGTATACCGTCCTTTTGTGGACAAATTCCTGTGACGGATGTGGCTATCTGCCAGAGACAGCTTGATGGCAGCCACCGAAGTAGAGACGGAAGCTATCGACGAGGATAGAATATTCATCGTAAAAAGTGATATCAAGAAGATGGAACTATAGAAAGGAAAAAAAGGAATTTTCATCAACCATATCGTAAATCAGAAAATTCTTACGATATCTATAAAGCGATTCTCCCGTATTTCGAGCACAGCGGAAGAACTCGCCAATCCAGGCGTTCAAAGGATTCGGAGGGAAAATTTAGAAATTCGTCGAAGCGATTAAATTACCGGTAAATTTGACGGATAGCGGAATATATAATACTTGAATTGGAGGCGATCTCTGGCGGAATCTGGCCACAAAAGCCGAGGTCCTCGAGCGGGGATAAATCCGAACAGGCTGGGGCCAAGTATCCCCATGTAGACCCAAAGGGGAGGAGGAATTTATGGCGCTAGACGATCCATTCGGTAGCCATTAATGCAGCCTACCCTCGAAAGTGAATCCTGTTGGAATTGCAACGACATGGCCATGATAATTTGCACCCGACGGCTCTCGAGAATCTTGGTAATATTCGGTGCGACACTCTTTGTCATTTATCTGTGAAGGACGAGCCATTAATCTTTGCGCTTCGTTAGTTCATGGGGTAAAGGAATTCGTCGGATCACTCGGATGTTAATATTGACTTCGGGATAAGAATGATCGATAGGTATGTAAATGGAATATGACTCCACGTAAATGTCGATTTCTCTTCGATAATTGTCAGGGTTGTCGCGTTAAAAGATGCTTAGGTTACTTTTAGGGAGGAAGATATCGTTTGGATAGATTTATGAATGAGGAGATTAAAAAGAGCGTGTGAGAAGATTATGAAGAGCTGTGCTTCAGATGATGAAGAGCTAGCTTTTAGATTTAAGCAGGAAATGGAGCTCCTTCGTCAGAGATTTCAATTTATATCATTTAGTATAGACAGTTGTCCGAGGATTAAACTGGAATTGAAATGAACTCCTTGCCCTACGAATTCTTTTCAAAGTGCTTCCGCAATGATTTAGAATTAAATTGGTCAAACAAAAATTGATCGGTGATTCCTTATAAATGGTATAACTTGTCGTAATGTCAATATTATAGAAATAATTTTATCATATCGCACCTCACTGATATTCCCGATTTTATAGATTTTATGGAATTTGAAAATTTTCTAGTCCATTTACGGCATTACGAGTGTAGACTAAGGGGTTAAATATTATCAACTATTAATATCCTTCAAGAAAAAATATTTAACACGTTGACTGCCATGGGGGTTACCGGTGATAGGCGCTATTAAATTCAATGGAATTTCGCGTTATGTTTAAATTGCAATATTTATGAATTTTCTAAGGTATTGAATATTTAAATATTGGCATTAAGAAGATCAAGATCTGCTGAATATCGATCTGTCAGTGTTTTGAAAGTTTCTTCTTCATAAATATGTGATTTGAATAGAAAAAGTTTCATTTCAGTAGAAATGAAGAAGCAAGCAAAATATCGGCGGCGTTCAACGTGTTAAAATTACAATTTTTTCGCCATCTTAACTCCTTTCGTTTATGTCTATTTGTCACGCTGAAGGTAGGAGCTATTAATTTCTATGCTGAAATCACGTCATTAATTACAATTTAAGCTAGAAATTCTACGAGCATTTTAATCCTTATGGAGTTCATTCGACGAACGAGCTTGTTCGTCATTAGCGACTACCGGCTTAATAAATTCGCGAAAATGATGCTTCCCCAGTTAATCCTCGGTAATTCGTCCGTACGGAGAACTCTGGATTCACGGCATCGCTCGTGAGAGATTTACACGCTTAATTTCTACGTTACATCATGGCAAAGTGCCTGCAAATCGTGCCGAGGGTGGAGACGCCGATGGGTTTGCAGTCGTTTCAATTTTGAAAGGTTTCGTATCCTACTCCAAACTGGAAGTTCTCACAAAATATTGAAACTCTTCGAAGTGCTTAACACTAAACTTACCAAGGCGGTCAAAAGACCGGTTCCAAAATATTTTCTAAAAATTATCTAAATTCATAGAGTAGCCATGAAGTAAATATTCCACTTCTATCTTACAAAAGCAAAATGAGTTAATTAATTATCTTCTTTATCTCGCCACTTCTCTTTGTGTAAGGTCGTTATTGAGTATATTTGGATTTTAGTAGATATAACGTCGGTAGGTTTAGTGTTAAAGTACATGAAATATTGCAAATTCTGAAGATCTTGCAAATCTGGCGGTATTCAATTTGCAAAAAAAAATTCTGTTAGTAAGTATCGCTAATTAGTATGTGCTAATTATGGAATACAAGGGAAATAGGCAATTTTGCAATGAGTTGGTATTATTATTGAAATTAATATCTTCGTCTAGGATTATATTTTGCTGTGGATAGATCTTGCGTGAATTTACGAGAGATCCATGGGGGTCTGCGGCTGACAGTTTTAGAAGCCCCGTAAAGAAGACCTCAGACGCCAAACGGCAGTAACCTTAGGTGCTACAGCTCCATGGCACTCGGGATTTATCGTCTTCCAATAAATTTTACAAAATTCACCAAAATAAATATTATATTCTTTGCTGTCACAACATGAAACGACAATAATTCACGTCCATTTTCATTTCAAACGTTAAATCTCTAAATTAACAAATTTGGAAAAAATATCTACAGACAAACTTCGAAGCACTGGCAGATGAAATTTTTATAAAAGTGCAATATTTGCTATCAGAGAAATATCCGTATAATTGAAACTTAAATCGCAAGAAACCTCACGAAATTCAACACAATGAAACTTCACATCCTTAACAGCTCAAATTCCGCCAATACTTCCCCTTCTTTGTATTTTTATAGAACTAAAACTTCCAAGGCAAAAACAGTTATTTATTCAGCAGCACTTAAACTTTTGTACTCCAGCAGTTTTATATCAAATAGTTCAGGAAATTCGTGAATATTGCGGTTAAAAAGCCACAATAAATATTATTAAATTTTGCAGTGCCAGTCACCAGTCGTGGCATTTAACGTGTTAAACTATAAATCATCTTGAAATTCAGCACAATAAAACTTCACATCCTTAACAGCTCAAATTCCGCCAATACTTCCCCTTCCTTGTATTTTTGTAGAATTTCCAAGGCAAAAACAATTATTTATTCAGCAGCACTTAAACTTTTGTAATCCAGTATTTTTATATCAAATATTTCAGCAAATTCGTGAATATTGCGGTTAAAAAGCTACAATAAATATTACTAAATTTTGCAACGCCGGTAACCAGTCATGGCATTTAACGTGTTAAACTATAAATTATCATGAAAATATCGATGCTCATCCCACGCTATCCAAACACGTCCAAAACTTCTGCCAAATACATCGGCTGATTCGCAATTCACGACAATGTATTTGCGTATTCGCGTATTCGCAACATCTGACATCCTCGGTAGGGTCCATGCGTGAAATGATACACAACACCTGGCGTTGACACACCCCGGAAATTAACTAATTGTTAGATTTCTCCCGACACGGACGTCACGTCGCATACTGGTCGATGGAACAAATGATTCCCGACGAGGAGTACTCGAAATATGCGTTTGACAACGCGAAACTCGATCCTGTTCTCGCTGTTTGCATCCCAATGAAACAATCAGCGACGAGTGCCGTGGAAAGCCCGTGGAACATCTCTCGAGATCATTTTCCTTCGAGAGAAACCACTCGCTGTGGGATCAGGATTCCTTTTTACGACTCCTTTTTACGGGAGATAAAAACAGCTGAGAAGCTCCGACAATTTGAGCACTTTGCGACTTTCCAAACCCCATGGAAATAGGCTTTTATGTACGATAAATCTCGATCATTTGTTTGCGTTGTTTAACGCTAGAAGTACTGGCGATAAGTTTATTGTATTCAGATATATTGAATAAGTACGTTGAAGAGGGGAATCAAGAGGTGAAACAGATGATTGATTTACGTTTTATGAGATAGAAGTGGAATATTTTTTATTGGGTTGCTCTATAAGTGTAGAGAATTTTTGGAAAAACTTGGGAATCGGTTACTTTGACTACTGGGGGTTTAGTGTTGGTCTATCAGGTTTGAATTTAGTTGTGATCTAGATTAACACGTTGAACGCCAACCGTATTTCGCTAGTTTCACTGTTTCTACTGAAGCGAAATTTTTTCTATTAAATTCACATCTTTATAAAACAGAAACTTTAAAGATACAGATAGATAGGTATTCGGCAGACCTTTATCTTTTAAACACTAATATTTAAATACATAGTATGTCTGAAAATTCATAAATATTGCAATATCAAAGTGACATAAAATTTCATTGAATTCAATAGCGCCGGTCACCGGTGATCCCCACGGCAGTCAACGTGTTAATGAAATTTCAAGGTGGGTGAATGTTTTGTGGGGTACTCTTCTGTAAGGCATTGGCGATATTTAAATAGTTTTCTTCTAAATATATTCTTAGCTTTAACTGCTATGGTGCTTTTACCTACAATCGACAGTTCCATGGTTCCAAACCATGATGTGGTGCACCCTACATAGGAAAAATTCCCCCACAAAACATCAGCAATTTTTCTACAGTTCCGCAACGTTAACACTTTATCTACCTCTTACTTTTGGAAGTGCACAAGACTGTACTTTAAAATTAAAATATGAAAAGAATCATTATTTTATTCTACTTCCAGTTATCTCAAAGCAGGGTGACTTTATTTGATTGTAGCCAATCAATAAGCTATCACTATAGGAGAGATAAATTCTGAAAAGTCGATTAATTAGCTAACGGTTAAAAAAGTGTTAAACTCCCTCCTCCAAAAATCGTGCAAACATTGCCAAACGATGTTGAACAATAGCGGCAAAGAATGAATTCTAAAAAAAGAGGAAGAAACGAGAAAAAATCTCGCAATGTCCGAAGAACAGGGTGAAATCTATTATCGGTAGAATTAGCGGCGCCTGGGGGCACGTATTTTCGGGGACACACCCTTTGTCTATGGCTAACGATATGGGGTCGTTCGGATAAGGGGTGCGCATCGCGTACTCGTGTACGCTCGCGTCCCCTCGCAAACATCAGACTCGCGTTAGTCGTCAGAAATCAGAGGGATATCCGGTGGCAGCCGGAGAAACCAACCCCTGGGAATCCCCGCGGTCTTCCACCGCTATATCGAGTTTCTCGATAACTCGATCGACCTTCGTTCCGCCTCCAGTCGGTGCGTTTCGATCGCTGGATTTTCTTTCTCTCAATCTGCGAGAACAGAAGAGAAAGGGAAGCCTGTCGGAGTACTGATAGCGGGGAGAATGAATTTTCGGCTTTGTCGTTGAGGAGGAAAATTGAAAGCTGATGTACATGAATGTAGGAATGGGTGGTGCAGAGGTATAAAATGAACGATACACCTATCCTATTTTACGTTAAAATATAATTATAATAATAAAATGAATGATTAAATACAATACAGAATAAAGCAGCAACACACACTCTTTCTCAACTCTCTTTTCCGACTCTATCTTCCGACTAACTCTCCACTCTTCCAAAACCCTCTTGAACACTCTCTCTCTCTCTGTCACACTTCATACACTCTTTGTCTCTTACGCAAATCTCTCGGTCCCAAACCATATCGGCACTCACTCATCGCATCTCAGTCACACATACACACACAACACACCCCTCCATGAATGTATTTATACAGGATGTTTAATATATTTCGTGAATTTTTAGAAATATCCAAGCTGATTTTTAGGTACTATTTTTGGAACTAAATTACATAAGCCATCAAAGGAAAAAAAACTGGGTCGTGTAACGGAGTTAACAGGGTTCTTATTGCAGAAAATTCAACTCTCACTTTGGAGAATAAATTATATATGCCGTGTCATTTTTTTTCTAAATAAATGAGCAATAACACAAAATTAATTTCTGAATGACAATCTATCCCTCAATTATGATGAGGCGTATAATATAACGAAATATAAACACTAAAACTATCAATGCAGTTAAAATGACTAATTAACAATTTTTTCTAAAAATTCTTTCAACTGATAGGACAGCCTAAATATTCCACACCAATAAGCCAAAAATAACTTAATTCATCTTTCTCACCTCTTCAATTTCCAGTCCGCATCAAACAAAAGACTGTTTCCTCCTCACCAACTACAACCACAAACCATCCAAACTTCACCAATCAGTCAAGACTTATTCAGTACTCAAAGGGTTAATAAAATCCTTAACGAAAACCGCCCCAACAATCCACCAAACTAGCTTCGCCTCCCCTAAAACTATTTCCCTCTACCCACGCATCAAAGACTCAACAATTATGCGAGGATTTCGCTAAACCATCGATGCTCATCCACAAAAACACGTCCCCAGAGTGTTACACACAAAAGTCCCCCGATTCTCCGGTAGAGCAATGTGCGATGATTAATGACATTACAAGCAATTATCAAGATCGAACGCGATCGTTATCGATCGTAAGTGAGATCGAAGGACACTCGAGGGAGAAAGGGACGAGAGGGAAAACTGAACGGAGCACGTAGCAGCAGCCTGGGGGAAGCCCCGTGTATCCAATTTATGGTCTACATCGATTACGATGCCCTCGACTATGGTGGCCGACACGGATGATTATCTTAATGATTATGTAGACAACTCCCGGCGAGAAACGTTGAATTAACGAGACTCCGTGCCGTGGGAGGAAAAAAAGGGTTCGCGCGGTAGCGCGATAATAAATTAGAACGCGAACGAATCCAGGGATCAATGATTACCGGCGTGGATAACGATCCTCGGTATGGGTTACTGCTGGAATTCGATGCGTTATCCATTTACCAGCGAATGTGATATACTTTTACCGTCGAAGACGAATTGTTGGTATTAATATTGTTAATACAACGGTATCGTGTACCGCGGGATACTTGGAACCGTAATTATTTGAGTTTTACAAATGAATTTCAATGATTCTCGTTTTTTCCATCGATCGGAAAACTTATTGAATTTAACCCCTTGCTGGGTGACCTCTTTTGTGGCTACGTGTGCAAGAATTTAGAATTATATTGATGAAGTAATGATTTATCAGGGATTCTTGATAGTATTAACCCATCGACAGTTTATCGTATTACGTTTAGGCTACCAAAGAAATCTAATTTTAAGTCTATGACTAGATTCTTTGCTTCCTCTGTTTTCCTAGGTTATTCTAACTGAAGAAGGAGACGTTTTTTAGTTTACATTCCGAAGTGTTTTTGAACATCAAAAAACTAGACATTTTTTGGGCCAGAATTCGTAATTTTACCAAACTGTGAAAGGGTTAATAGTACAGAGATAATTTGACTGTGTCGTGTTCCATTAATATTTATAATTTGAAAGCTTTTGAAAATCTTTAATATTCTCTAGTCTAGTTACTAAAGTAATAGTATTATTTGTTATTATAATAATGTAGAAGTTAAAGAGAGACGATGGATTCAATTTTATGGGGTAATATTTATAAAAAATTATTTTATAAATGTCAATTGGATCGAAGTATCGAGTGAAGATGAAATTATGATGTTCTTCCAGAGGGAATAATTAATGATTTTTTTGAAGGTCTTTGATCCACTTTGCTCATTAAAAAATCTCTTTATACGCGATACTACCGTGTGTATTATTAACGAAGCATATTTCTCTGCGAACGTGATCTACGAATATTTCACGAGCTTTTGCCCATTAAACGACGCTCCACTCGGAGAGGATTTCGAAAGCGTAGCAAATCCGCTTTTAATACGAACGGTACGTATGGAGTCTGCCAGCATCGGGGTGTGCACGTATGGATTTTTTTGGAAAAAAAGATATAACCCTGGCTCACACGAGATCGTGGGGATTCTCTGACCGGCATTAGATTCGCGTTAGACTGGACGAGATCGTTAAAGGAATCCGAAGGAAGATGGAATCTCTTCGGACGATGGAGAAAACGTGGTTGCCATTGGCGTATTTTTCTCGTATCTCGATTTTAATAAAATAATATCATTCATTACCATGATCATAAGACGAAAAATCGATCTTTAGATACAAAATTGTATTGTTTTAAAATGATGGAGGAGAACTCGTGTTGCTAGTGAATTTCCAGATGTTCACTCATCGTTTTTTAAAGGCGTTTTTACTAGTTGAGGCTTCTTATCCTAAAATCGAATTTATATATTGACTTGATTGTAATTTATGTAATTATTTTTTCGCAATAATGAAATCTTTGATTACCTGCACTTCTATCTTTAGTGTTTTCTACTTTTTTTTACTTCTCTACACTTTTTTTATGTAATTACTACAGTAATCACCTTAATCATTTTCACTTTTTTATTTTAATTGATCTTTTTTAGTCTCACAATTGCAACGTTGCACGAAGATTTATTCGTGATTATTTGATTTGCGATTGTCAATTAATACAAGTTAGAGAATTGATTCTCTGTGGACAATGGCGAGGCGACGCCGGTTATTAACGTTCTCCGGAAGTGATACCGTGGAGAAAGTGAAAACAGGAAGCCTTGACGGCGGAGGAACGAAAAGAATGGCGATGTTTCAGTGAGGGCGAACTTTTTAGCGAGATTACCGACCGATAATAATTCAACCGCGGGGCTGTGGCCTAGGGACGGAATTTCATTTCAATTCCGTTCCACCACCCCTTTGCGGGTCCATGGCGTGTTAGGGGCTGCAACTGACAGTGGCGCGGGACCCAAGAGAAAATGCTGCCAGGTTGTCGAAAATCGGACGTCGACGTTTTCCAATATCCTCGATATTTCTGATTATTCTTTCCGTTTCTATTATTTCTGGAAATTATTTCACGAACTTTGATCCTGTTACTGATGAGAAATTAATAATTGCCAGCGTCAGTAATAAATATTTTGATGGAGTTTTATTAAATGGGATATTAAACGGATGTATTGATAAATGAATCTTTCAGAGTGATTGTAACTGCATAATTACGTGGCAATATTAACGTGTAAAATATAACATGTCCTTCACTCAATGTCAAATTGAATATAATACTATAAATTCAACTTTAATGTGAAGCGGAAGTTTTAGGGCTATAAATCTAAACTGATACTTCAATATTTAACATTCAACCTATGAAAGCTGTCAAATTAATAAGTTTCTACCTTTTTATAAACATTTCTAAAATTTATAGAGGTGCAATATAGAAGATATTACATGTATATTTTACAATAGCCAAATTACTCAACCGCAATCTTCTTTGTCACATGATCCCTCATTTTCAAAGTATATAATATATCTAAATATATCTAACATCCAAATATTACACCTTGCAGTTCTAGCATTAATAATCAATCCTCTACTTCAACCAAGTATCTCAACATTCCTCATATCAAGAAGTTTTATGAAGGACATTCTACAAGAATTACCTAAACCTCGTGCCAATTTGTGAACACCGTTCACCGACAACTACCACGTAAATGCACCAAATTCCCATTAATCCCGTAAGTCTGGCTGTTGTTTTGCAAGAACATTCGTGCAAATTCATTTGGCATCGCTCTCCACGACGATCCACGGTGTTTGTAAGTATAAACGCGCATTCCTAGAATTCCCGAACGTACGCAAATTATTTTCAATTCCGTGCGAAGAGAATTCCGCGTTCCGAGGCCGAATGCAGCTCCAATTTAACGGGACAGGAGCGAAGAACTGCGTACAGAAGAGGCTCGACGCGATACTGAAAAAAAATTTCGCTTGGTAATGACTTGCACGAGTCGAGTAACGCTCTCAGAAGAGCGCATACATTGCACGTCGTTGACGAGAATGAAATTTCCATTTTTCCCCATCGCACACCGCCACGGACATCGAGCCCGACTACGGGTTTTCCCTTTTCTCTGGCTTTCCCAGGCATCGCAGGAAATGTTTACCCCTTTCTCCGTCTCCTTCTCCACCTTCTCTTTGCATTTACGCCTCTCTCTGTCTCGCAGAGAATTATTTTTGTTCGTCGTATATGTAGTCTCGTGATTTTTCGTGCTTTTATTCGACTTCATTTGCTCGTTTTACATCTCGTGTTTAACGCGTACAACTTTTCCGGTACGAGCCTCCACCCTCGGATAATAATACGGGTTTCAATATCAGTTTCTCTTTTCTGCAATATTGACCGTGCTCTTGATTTCGTATTTACACGCTGTATTAGTTCATTCCGTGCTTTCAGACGAATTTCAGACGTTATTTTCTTTTTATAATTGTTGTTAATTAATTTTAATGAAGGTGGTAAGTAAAATTATAATTGAAGCTTATAACCTGAAATAATCTGATGTTTGTAAATCTACTTGCTCTAACTAAAGCTAAAAATTAAATTCCAAGCTAAAAATTCTAAACTAAAAATTCTGAGCTTAAAATTCTAAGCTATATATTAAAAACTAAAATTATAAGCCCAAAAATTCTGAGCTTAAAATTCTAAGCTAAATATTAAAAACTAAAATTCTAAGCTAAAAATTCTACGCTAAAAATTCTAAGCTAAAAATTCTGAGCTTAAAATTCTCAGCTAAATGCTAAAAACTAAGATTCTAAACCAAAAATTCTAAGCTAAAAATTCAATTCAATTAACCTTTATTTGCAAAATAACGTGAAGCTGCTTAACAGCAGCTCCACAAATTGTAATTCAACTACTTCAAAATTTGCATGCCTCAACTCCAATATAAAGATACCAAACCCTACTTTCATTCCATCACTGTTATTTACAAAATTAATGTCTCCTCCACAGCGTAGAATGAAGAAAATGCTAAAATCCTCCAAAATAATCCCCAGCCACGTAACAGCAACTCCAAAAACGAGATTCAACTCCATCAACATTTACTTCTCTCCTGTCGTTAATAACAGCGCGAAATTCTACTTGCACACAGTTACTATTATTTACACAATTCATCTCTCTTTCACAATTTCTACGAAAAGAAGAACACCAGACACGCGTCCAGCAGAGCAGAGAACGTGTTAACACCATCCCCCTTTGGATTTCCCAACGAATATTCTCGTTCTACGGTCTCTCCGTGGTATCCGGCTGTCACCACGGCACGTTCGATATTTTCGTTTACGAAATTCGCCGTCTCGTCGGCTCGCAACTTTTCAGACAAAACCGGACAGACATTAAATGTCCCCCGTGATTTTCGCGAGAGAGGTAAAACAACGGGGTTTCCCTTTCGGTATCGATTATCGCCGACACTCGGCTCCGCTCTTGTTAAGAACGACGCGAATGAACGTCGCTCCTGAGGATTTATCGCGAGACGCTTACAATTTCGGCAAGTGCCCGAACTTTCTACGAAGTGGAGGAAGAGGAGACGCCGGATGGCGTATCTTGATAGATAATAAAAGTTCCTTGCGAATTGCTTCCCGTGCTTTTTTGGCGTGGGATAGAATTAATGGCGTGGAGAAAAAAAAAACCGAGTTTTTGGAATTTCGAAGAGAATTTTGCAGATATTTTGTTGCTATGAAAGATACAAATATTCTTTTTTTGGGGGGAAAAATATGGTTAGAAGTGAAGGTGGTTTCTGAATTTTGTTAATAATAAATAGTAGGTTGTGGGTGGAGTTTTTGTGCCGAGGAAAGTAGAATAAAGGAACAGTGTTTCTAGTATTTTAATTTAGTAATTAATTATTTGCAAATAGCAGAGGAGACTGCGAGGCAAAGGTTCTCCTGAAAACAAAATTTCCTGCATCCTTTCACAAGATTTTCTTATTTCTTCCAAACTTGTAATTTTAGAAATATGTAATTATATGATCAGACTTTTTGTTTGTTAAAGGTATTTGCAAATTGAGTTCTTGATAGACTGATAAAAATAGTATTAAGGTTAGTCTCTGGGCTAAGCTTCATTTCCGTCATTCCCATGGCTGCACTCCAGCACATTTTTTAAAACTACCCCGTGAGACAATAAATATCTACGGAATTAGCATTCCCATAGACAAATGACCCATTTCGGGACATGTGCGTTGGATTAGCGTCATAATATTATGCGTAATCGCTTTAGTCTGCCAGCTGCCTGCCGCGTTTCTTGCTTCTAGACAAAGCACCGTTGCACGAAAACGCTCTTCCGGCCTCGTAAATGCCGTCGCAGCATAATGCTAAAGATCATTTCCTCCACCGAAAACGCATCTTAAAATTTTAGCAATTTATTTGACAAAAATAAATCACGTAATGCTACTATTCATCCTCCAACAACTAATTTAATATTTTCAATTAAAACGACAGTACTTTCATATTGTAAAAATGCAACATAAATTGTACAAAATATAAGAAATTTGTAAATAAATAATTACCCCTTAAATGTAGAGTGCTCCAAGTTTGCAATATGTTTATTTTTCCACTTTTAAAATACCCAACTCGAAAAATAATACGTCACGCTTCACAGTTACATTCTTGCAAATTTGAAGAATATCGAAATTCTCCAGGACAATTTGTAAGCGTAACACAATTAATTGAGAAATGGAAAAAAAATCAGACATTTAAGAGTTCTGATGATTTAACCGAAAGAAAGGAACTTTAATGGAGTTATTCGCTGTAATTAATTTCTATGTTGAAACAAAACAAGCTAATAAAACAGAAATCTATTGAAATCCCTCGGACCTAACCCAGACGGGGTGGTTTTAAAGAATTCAGAAACGTAATATTTTACGAAACAATAAATCTAATATCGGCGAAAAGGGACGGTACAAAGGCAGACATTAATTAAAGGGTTTGTCCCTCGCGTTTAATTCTCGCCCTTAATCATGCACCCAATACTCTTAGCCCCGATTTCAAGGTAGGGATTCCACGGAGCTACCCTCTTCTTCGCCACGGAAATTCAAAGACCTTTCGGCAAAACGTCGTACGTCTTTCAGAAATGAAGACAATGCCGAACGTTAAATCTTCGGCTTGAATCTCTAAATACAGGAACCACCGTGTACATGACAGCACCCCATGCACGACAAATGTAACATTAATCCCCTATTTCACGTACCGGGTGATTCCCATTAAAATTCTGCCTCCTCAAAATCACAAATGAAAAAATAATGAATAACTCTAGCACTTATAAATTTCAATTTAAAAAAAATTCTTGTGATCTTCTATTTTTAATAAGAGTCGATGAGGTTTCACGTGGAAGATTCAAAGTAAGAGGAAAAGAAATAACGTGAAACGATGATAAGAGATAACATAAATTGTAGAGACGACTTTGCATGTAATAACGTCGAAGGTTAGGCGTGTATTTAATCCAATGGAGCACCCGTTATACGGTGTGTCCCATATACCAGCACGGATATTGTAGGCAAAGTCTCCCATAGATCATGGGGAAGGCCTTACGATATGGAAATTATTCCGCGTGCACGCGCCTACGAGGCGTCGAGAAGATTTCCATCATAAATTACAGGAATTCATGATTTAACCTTGGTCACGCTATAGGGGTAGTTAACGGCGTGATCGTGTCACCGTTTGACTCGAAAACCTTTTTCCCATAAGATCTAAGGTACATGGATAAATCGTTAAATAAGTTTCTAATAAATCGGATAAATAACTTCTGCCGAAGTTTCTAATCTTCTGTTACAGCTTAACACTAGAACTACCGGCGATTAATGTGATATGTTATAGAGATACCGGAGAAATGTCTTCGAAGAAATAAAATACCAGAAGGAGAAAACTGAACGATTCGATAGTTCATATGGTACGATATAAATGTAGAAAGTGAATGGAATTGCAGCATTATAAAGTATAATTTTTAAAAAGAACCGTAAGTCGTTCTAATTATCTCGGTAGATTTAGTGTTAAGGCAGTAATTATAATAATACTGAAAGCTTCATGTTCAACAAATTAATATAACACTTTCAACAAATCAATAACCTTCTATAGTCCAACTTTTGATATCCAAAGATCAGTTTTACAATAGCACAATTAGTAAATGATAAAAATACTTTTAAATGATGAATTAATTCTGAATTTGAAAATTTCATAATTTTCACTTGCTAAATTATAACATTTGGCAAAGTTAAAAATTTGACTTTGAAGAATAGAAGCTCAAATGCGTCTTGTCCTGACCTGAAGTCATAGGGGCCCATAGAGGGTTAAATTATTCTCCTAATAAATGTGAATTTACGGTCACAACTTGATTAAAGTCAGCTCAAGGCTTCAAACTTAAAAAAAATTTTAAATTAAAAAACTTAAAAAAAAATTCTGTAATTAATTTCAACTGGTTAAAATCTTCAGGAGAAGTATTCCGAAGAATAAAACTCCTTGAAATTGAAATCACTGTACGGAAAAGAGCTCTCGACATAGTTTCCACAGAATCTAGAAAGTGTCTCGGTCGATTCGCGCGCTCGAAAGTATCGAAACGAGCCGATCGGCTCGAATCGTTCTGCACTTGACCTCGAACGAATGAAAAAGAAGACGAAGAGTTAGGTACTCACCGCTCGTAGGAATCCGGGGTCGTGCAGAGCTCGCTCAGCATGCAGTCCAAATCGGTCGCCAGGGAATTAAGCAGCTGAAAGAGAAGCAAAAGGGGTTACTACCGGTTGGGGCTACCGAGGCACATTCATTGTTTCGCAACGATACATCGATCGGCTTTTACTACTTAATGAACACGTGCCAGAGTTGCAGATTTTCGTGACGACGAATTGCGCCGGTGATTATAAGAATAGTTTAAGTCAAAAATGAGAAAATCTGAAGTTTTAATGTGCTATATATTAGTTATTAACTCGTAAGTCAAAACGGAAGTCAATATTGAAGTTATTTTCTATTTCTTTTTGGTGATTTAATTAAACTTTACTTTTTAACGGGTTGAGGGGAGAAGTAGGAGGTAGCCTTTGAGATGATTTTCAATGAGAAAATATATATATAATTTTACAATGTTCGTGGAGCTCTAATTATATCCTGCTGAAAAGGTTTATGTGATTTACATCATTTTTGCCATCTGATCTTCGTCATAAAGGAAGTGGAAATTTCAGTTTGACGAATTTTATTGTTTCAGAGAATATCATTTTATTCGGCGCTCTTCTATTCGGCGGCTAATTTAAAATTCTTCCTACATACGAACAATTCTTAACTGCTTCAGGAACGATAATTGAAAACACGGGATTAAGATTATTAATTAAAGCTACTTGGTATGAAACGGAATCACAACGACTGCATGGAAATGAAGTTTAATCTACATTGTTGAAATTCCATTCCATTAGTGGAACCCTCATAATCGATCCCCGATACCGCTACCTTCCACCTGGAATTTCATTAACATTTAATTAGCACCGTCCAGACGCAACATTGTAAAACCGTTTCTAAACGCATACCAAATCCTCCTTCACTCACAACAAACAGCTGAGTGCCTACTTAAAAATTGTTTAAATTGTTCTATATTATCGTTTAACCGGCATGATTATTTTTTCTAGGGCACCTTCCATTGTTCAGATTTCTGATCAGTAAAAACTTAGAAAGGATCAATTTGTCTCAAACCTACTATTCTAGATGGTTTCTAAATCATCAAGATGGAGGTTCGAGAAGTCAAGGTGGTACCAAGGAGATTCAGAAAATCAAGGTGGATCGGAGAACCAAGATGGCTCACAGATTCAAGGTGGCTCAAACAACCAAGATGGATCAAGGAACTAAGGTGGTTCAAAAACCAAGGCGGTTCAAACAACTAGGGTGGTTGAAGGAATCAAGGTGGACCAAAGAACGAAGGTGGCTAAAAAACCAAGGTAGTTCAAAGAGTCAACGTGGATCAAGGAATCAAGATAAATCAAAATGGTTCAAACTAACAATAAGATGATTGAAGGAACCAAGATAAATCGAAGACCTAAGACGGTTCAAAGTACCAAAGTGATTCCACCAACCAAGATGGTACAAAATGTGAAATACCCAGTTTAAAAAAATCTACCAGAGATAGCAGAGATTTAAACTACGTTCCACTAATTGGAAGATGAAACCCTCCATACCTTCCATAATCTTCAATATTCCACCCTCCCTTCCCACCACCCAAATCAATTCCTACAGCTCCTCCATGTTATCTGCGGCTACGAAATAATTAATAATTATATTCCAAGTACCCGTGCGAATCGCATCGAGAAGTATCATCATTACCAGATCTCTCTCAGCGGATAAGTATATCTATTTACACGGGCGATCGCGAGGCATGATAGAAACACGGCCTGTGTAAGAGATGCCTCCGGTATTTGCATTGCATCATGGAATCGGAGCCCGGAAAATTAGGAGGTTTCCATCCGGAGGCACTTTCGCTGAGTCAATATTGAACGTGGAGAAGACATCCGATAAAGTTTCGCCGAGAAACACGGGGGCGATCAGGTGGACTAGGGCGGGTTTACACGATCCGTGCACACGCTTCTTCCGCGCGATAAGACCAAACGAGACAAAGGACGTACGAAGAGAGAACTGACGGGGATTTTATTTTCACTGTCGCGATACGGTCTTTGGGGATACGATGCGAGGGAAATAAAATGATGGAGTTTGAGTTGGGGTCGTTTAAGTGTTTGGACAATTTTTTTCATGTTGTATAAATATATTAATCATAGCGGACGGAGAACAGTTGTGGTAATGGAAATACCCGAGTCGAAAATTTCAGCCCAAAATCCTCCTAAATTACCAAATAACTCAGAATATTTAGGCTGAATATGGAAAAATATGTTACATATAAAAGAATGCAAATTTTAATTCCATAATCGCCCTACACTTGTTACTTTTTGCCACTTTTACCTACTTTAGGAGCAATTTAGGCTTCATACAGCCCAAAATAATCCTTAGCATTCTATAATGAGGAGCTTTAGAATTGGATTGGAATTGGAGTGGAATGATCGAGGTCCAAAAAAATTCTCGATATACTAAATATTAATTTGATTTAGGAGATTTAGAATTTATATGGAATAAAATGATAATTTAATTCCCACTTGCTCCTGAAAGCCCTATTTTTAGAATATGAGTCGACAGACTTGGAACTTCTGAAATATTTTTAGGGGATGTCAGATTAAATTGGAATAAAAATGTTACCTGATCAGTCCATATAACTCCTAAAAATCATATTTACAGGACTTTGAAGCGCGTAGACACACTAGTTGAGGATTTTGAGGTTCAAAATGGTATACATAATTAAGCGGCAAATGAGAGATCAAAAGAATCTAGGATTTGAAGTTTCTTTTTAGGCTGGACTTTTCGACTCGGGTACTTGCACCAAGAAATAGAATTTCGAAGACTTCTAGAAAATAGACATTGAAATATTGTAATAATCGCCATTGTAAATTTCTCTCTGTGTCTCTCTAAAATTGTAGATTATGAAAGAAAAATATATTTAAATAGAAACAATGAAACTTTGGTAATAATACCGTGGTCCTATTTTACCATAAAATATGCCCCCAAATTTTCTATAACGGTCTATCAAGGAAATAACCACTGAAATCGAAATCCACAACATAAACACCCTAGACTTTCGAATTTATACGATTAACAAAAATCCCTCTCGCGTTTGCGACATCACTCGAAGAGACGGTGAAACGAATTCGTCCGAGAGAAAATCGACTATCCTAAATTCTACGATCACAGGGAGAAAAAAGACTTGTCGAATTGCAATATTTGCAGGATCGTTGATTTACACTTTGACGGCTAAATGGAAATAGAAATCGAGAGGAATTCGCGTCGGATTGAAATGCATTCTTTATCAATCGCGAAGCGTATTCAGCCTCAATACAGCACTATACTCCGCGATCCTCGGTCAAAAGGGGGATTTCCGTAATAAATGATCGCCCTTCGCGTTTTACGCATCAAAAAGCCGATGTTTGTGTGCGCGTAACTCTTTCGTAAGTACTTGCGTGACTCTCAGTAAATTCATAAGTTCATCGAGGTTATCATGGATTATGTAATATCTCGCTGAAGTAATGGCAGATTATTACTGCACTACTGGAATTCATTACATAATGGGCATATGCATATATTTGATTACATTTTCCTGAACTTTATTTTGCGTTTTGGCTTTAACTATTGTTTATTATAATCTCGCAGAGAATAGGTTTTGAAGAGACTATTTTATATTTAGTTTTATATTTATTATGAACTATTGTTTATGATAATTTCACAGAGAATCTATAGATTTTGAGAGACTATTTTATATTTATTTTGATATTTATTATTTTATTATATTTATATTTATTATAAACTATTGTGTATAATAGTTTCACAGATAATCTACTGTTTTGAGGAGACTTCGAAAACCATGAAGATTAACATTAGAACTACCCAGCAAGTAAGAATGACTAGTTCCCAATTTTTACAAAAACTCTTAAAGTTTATAGGGGAGTCCTAGAGCAGATATTTTCCATTGACCTTATAAAATACAGGTTACTGGATCGGTCATCTTTTTCACCTCTTGATTCTTCTTTTCGAAAGTACTTATTTAATATAATGAAACATAATAGATTCAACGCCGGAAATTTTAGTATTAAAAGACATTAATGCTAAACTTAATAAGACAATTGAAATAGTTGGGTCAAAATATATTCTGAAAAATTATTCAAATTTATTGTAGTGTTATTTTTGTAATTCTCTATCCTCATTTAGTAAAGTTTGACATATTGAACTGTTCAATTTTCATAGTTCCATCATTAATTCTCGTTGAAAATATTTATTGAATATTCATGAATGGAGCATTAAGTGATATTTTGAAAAAAATTTGTAAAGAAAGAGAAATAAAAATTTAACATTATTTCCGAATCGCCCGTTATATTTCTTGCCTAACAAAGTTTATTTCCGTTCGCCTCGAATGCAGCGTTATTACGATAATATAAATGTACGATCATAAATTAACGTATCATGCCACGAATGGGAGTTCCTACTTTTCCTGTCACTATTCAAAACAACGTTAATAACACTACGTGCATATCACACTGTAATAACAATTTTACAATATATCCTACTCGACGTCACAATTCTATTCATTATCTCCATCATTTTAATCATTCCACCTCCTACAACAAACACAGCACTTTAAAAAATTTCTGAAATCTTCACAAATCGTCTTCCAAGGTTGTTACGAGTAAGAAAAAATTTGTCCCATTTTATTAATTAATATATAATAGCCTCGATGAATCAGGATCCACATACAACACTAGTCCTAGTCAAAATGACCATATCAAACTGAAAAAATATATAATAACAAAAAAAGAATATCATCCTACATAAAAGCACTTCTCCAAGTCAAAGTTAAAACACTCTACATTAATTCCAGCTGAAAAAAAAATGGAACCAAAGAGGTCAAGTACTTTCTGTTCCTCAAATGCCACCTCTAAGGTCCTTACGTCCGTCAATCTCTCAAAACTCGATTTCCCTCTCTCGTTATTTGTACAATTCCGTTCGAATGTCCCTGTATTATGCCGGCATTAATGTAGGATTATACAATAACCGTAGGTAATTAGAGCAAGCGTACGATGCCGTGAATGGGAGCCCGCTATCGTTCAAAAGGCCGTAAACGTACGCTGCCGTAACGAGCTCGGCTTCTTTTTCTCGTATGTTGGACAGCGGCATAATAAGCAGTTGGATTTTGTATGAGAACGTAAGTGCATTGGGTTTGTAGCGAGTCAAACTGATGTACGAGTATACAAGTATACTTGTTCGCTCACGAACATTCTCCTGAGAGAGTATGAAAACAGGAGAGAACAATCGTTGGCAACGGAGAACGTTAATGGGAGCAAGTTGATCGATGATGGAGAAAGTAGATTTTAATAATGAATGGTTTTTAAATAGATGGATATTTCATTGAATATTTTTCATTTTATGTTGGCTATAAGGAAGTTCGGATTTAACGATTTTTGTTGAGCAAAGTAGAAATTGATTTGATATTTCCTTGTGCGGGAACTTCTTCATTTGTGAAGAGGCTTCTTTAAAGGGGGAGAATCGGATTGATTGGAGGATGTAGTTGGATACTGTTGCAAACACTTGTATTTAGCATTTCTTGCATACGAGTTCAACAACTTGAATGATAAGTATGGGTAGATACACTGTTTAGTAAATAGAGTGCTCTGTGTCAGGGTTTTACGATATTTCTAGCAGTGATCTTTCAATCTTTGAGGCCGACATATTATTATGCCTTTGGGCTTGGAATTCCAGAACAACTGGCGTGAAAATTTATTCTGGCAACTTGGAATGTAGGCACGGTTGAAAAAGGCGGAAGAGAGAGTAACGAAACAATAATATGCAGCGATAGCATTGAGGAATAATATTTCTTCTATTGAAAAGATAAGTAAAATTTGTTACAATAAATCATCTTTATCATTACCAAACAGATGAAAATAAAACTAAAAATAATCCTGTAATACAAAAAATAAATTATTAAATCTATCTGTTCTTATAAAGATAAAGTACGCATCAATTGTCGATCTGTGCTTTTTCTAGAAATTCTAAAATGTATAACTCAAATTAAACTTAAAATTAAAAAAGTTTAAATTGAAAATTGCAGCAACTCCAATTTTCCACGTACACTTCCAACAAAGTCCTCAATTTGCCATCAATTATCGACTTTAACTATGCTGAAATAACAAAATTCTAATTGAAAATTCAAATTAAAACAGAAGTACGATAGATTGAAATTTATAGAAAGTGTAATTTTCCAGGTAAAATTCAAACAAAAGAAGAAAATCAAGCCAGGCAAGCCGATATTTCCTACTCCATTCTACCCATACAGTTCCATGGGCACAAGCGCATTCCTAAGTACATACTCGTAGGGCAATAATGCGATACAGCGCGATGTAATGCACATTTTCGAGCGCAATTTAAATACCACCGTAACCCCCGCAGGCGCACTAGGTTATTCTGCATCAGGACGACCTTAAAGGGTCATCGTGAAATTGTAATTGCAATTCCCTCCCCCCGACTTCCAACCCTCGCACACCTCACCGAAACGAACCGCAATCTGTCGATACGAGTATCGAGTTCGACTCTGACACGGGTGCGTCACTCCTTCTATCGAATTTCGGGCTTGTTTCTCTGAAATTTTCATGCGCCTCCCTTGGGAGAAGATCGAGCGACAGGAAATAGGATGTGTCGTAATATTCGCAATGGTTCTCAGGGCTCTGGCATTTTTCTTCGCGAGTCACGCCTGGATTGAGTTATTGTAGAGTCTCTTGCAAGAGTTGCATTGGGGTGAATAGATTTTTTGGGTTATTTCTGTGAAGTTGATAGCTAATTGTTTTGCTATGGGGTTTGGTGGAGGAGGCTGTGGAATTTTTCTTCGCGAGTTACACTTGGATTTAGTTACTGTAGAGATGTTCTGAACGAGTTGCATTGGGGTGAATAGATTTTTTGGGTTGTTTCTATGAAATTGATAGCTAATTGTTCTGCTATGGGGTTTGGTGGAGGAGGCTGTGGCATTTTTCTTCGCGAGTCACACTTGGATCGAGTTATTGTAGAGATGTTTTGAATGAGTTGCTTCGGGGTGAATAGAACTTTTGGGTTGCTTCTATGAAATTGATAGCTAATTGTTCTGCTATGGGGTTTGGTGGAGGAGCCTTTAGCATTTTTCTTCGCGAGTCACACTTGGCTTTAGTTACTGTAGAGATGTTCTGAACGAGTTGCTTTTGGGTGAATAGAATTTTGGGGTTATTTTTAAGAAATTGATAGCTAATTGTTTTGCTATGAGGTTTGATGATGGAGGCTGTGATACTATGATTGACAGATGTAGGTAGTGAAATTAACCATCTCGGCCTACGATATTTTTTTGGTGCGTACACCAATTTAGGGCAAATTTATTGTAATAAAATTTATCAGTAACTTCAATATATGAAATATATTCCATATATTTTTAAATAAAATTGATAATTTGACGATATAGTGTATGAAGAATTTTTGTAATTTTGGAAAATGATTTTTAGATAATTTCTAGAAAATGTCAAAATTTTTCTGAATCGATTACTGCATCATGAGTCACACTATTTAATTTAAGAGTGTGAGATTGAGATCCAAGAATTTGTAGATGTAATTAGTTGAGAATTTTTTTTAATTTAAATGAGCACCCGAAGTAGATAGTTGATTTCATTTTGATAAATTTTGATGGATAACTATAGTCGTTTTATGTGCAAAGAGTTTCCAATTTTGTAACTTTATAATTTTTATATTAGGAGAAACTTAAATGATATCCTTGGTGTAACGTTGTCGAAGGCAAATTTTCAAAAAGAAGAACGAGTCTCCAGAAAATTGAAAAAGGGCAATATTCCACGTTGCTGCTTCAATCAATTTGCAATGTTTTATTTAACGCATTTCCATTTATAAATAATAAATGAGATACTAAAATATCGCCTCGGCGAGCCAATATTACAATTGGAATGCATTTGAATGTGTTTTTTATTCCGGAAAATGTAAATGGCACACTTTGCAAATAAATAAAATAATTCCAAATTCAAAATGTTCGTTTATGCATTCAACGTAACACTGTGATTTCTGTATAAACATATTCGACGGCATACAAGCGTCGCACATGTCGTGTATGTTTGGTGTGAGTCACGTAAGCAACGAAGCATGGAACCCCATAGAACGGCAAGCCGGTTAGATATTCCGGCTGTCGAACCTTTGCTTACAAAGCCGATGGAAATCGATGGATTCGCGAGACCAACGGAAAAGGCCGAGATGGATTCTCAGCCACGAAACCTTTCATTGATCTGTGGTGGCAGAAAAGGTTGAAGAATCCATAGAAATGATTAACGAGACAATAAAAAAAAAGCCTGGCGTCAGAGTTCGATAAATTTAATTGAACGCTCCTCGACTGGAATTTGATCAAGTAGTCGTCGTAATTATATTTATCGCATCAAACTTTTTGCAAACTTAAGTGTCTTCTTTTTTACTTTTTTTAGATCGTTAACTCTTTGTCGATCGAATTATTCTGCCTATGATTGCAATGTGTTGTCAATCAGTTAAAATTAATTTGGTAACTTTATAATAATTTATTTTCTACCGTTCGGGATTTATTTTTCTCTAATAATATCGGTAAATATAATAATTATTAAATTTTGAAGTTGATTGTACTTTGATAGAAAATTATTTGTGACTACATGAAAAATATTGACTGCATCTCTATAGAAAAATGTTAATAATCGATTATATCTTTGCTAATGACTAAAATTTGGAGAATATTTACGGAAATTTAAAAGAAAAATGCCAATACCCCACCTTCTACCATATTTACAAAATTATTCACGTTGATAAAAACACTCGGTGAACATTTGAAGATACATAGCTTGAATTCTGCGAGTCGAGGAGAAATGCGAAGAATTTCGGAGTGAAATTAAAGCAATAATGCCACAGAAAACGTTGCTGTGAAAGAAAATACGAAAGAAAAAGTAAGGTGAAATAAGCCGGGACAGTCGCCAGAGAGAAAAACAGAAATATGTAAATAAACGAAGATATCTTGCCTTTGCATAAATATCAGGCCATTCAGAAGGGTAAAAAGGACAGGCCAATGGTAAATGAAGACCGTCGAATTTAGAATGCAAAAAGAAAAGATGGAAGTTGAATCGAGATGTTGGTCAGGGACGAGTAGACAAAAATTGTTTCTACATTTTTCATAGCAGGCAAAAAACCATGAATGAAAAACGTTTAACTCGGTCACGGCCTTGTGACAGAAAGTAAGCATTCTGTCCTTCATAATTTTTGACATTATCCCATCTACAGATTGCAATTTCAAAAGCATCTGCTCCACAATAACAAATGTTAAGCACATCAATTGTTCAACTTTAAATTACATTATCAAATTTTATCTTCCCCCGAGTCGAAAAGTCCAGCCTAAAAAGAAACTTCAAATCCTAGATTCTTTTGATCTCTCATTTGCCGCTTAATTATATATACCATTTTGAACCTCAAAATCCTCAACTAGTGTGTCTACGCGCCTCAAAGTCCTGTAAATATGATTTTTAGGAGTTATATGGACTGATCAGGTAAAATTTTTATTCCAATTTAATCTGACATCCCCTAAAAATATTTCAGAAGTTCCAAGTCTGTCGACTCATATTCTAAAAATACAGCTTTCAGGAGCAAGTTGGAATTAAATTATCATTTTATTCCATATAAATTCTAAATCTCCTAAACCAAATTAATTTTTAGTATATCGAGAATTTTTTTGGACCTCGATCATTCCACTCCAATTCCAATCCAATTCTAAAGCTCCTCATTATAGAATGCTGAGGATTATTTTGGGCTGTATGGAGCCTAAATTGCTCCTAAACTAGGTAAAAGTGGCAAAAAGTAACAAGTGTAGGGCGATTGTGGAATTAAAATTTGTATTCTTTTATATCTAACATATTTTTCCATATTCAGCCTAAATATCCTAAGTTATTTGGTAATTTAGGAGGATTTTGGGCTGAAATTTTCGACTCGGGCCTACAAGCAACATTATTTAGAGCATTTTAAAAGCAACAACACTTGCTCCTCGCACTATATTATACCTCCCCTGTAACGGGTCTCCAGGCAACACCGTAATTTACTTAAATGCACCTAAAAACGAGGATATTCACCCTTCGATGATTCAATGTGCTCCCCAAATTATACAAATTACACGACACACGCCATGTGTGCTCGATAAACATCAAATTAATTATTCCATCCGAAGGTTCTACCCACTGAAACCAATTCTCAAAACCGTCCAACTTGAATATCCATATTCCTATCGCGGTCATCCTTCGAAACTTTCTTTAATGGCACTTATTAATTTCATAAATTCTCCCACCGGAAATCCGTATCTTCCTTTACCCACAGTGATCCGCAACGTCCAACTTCGCGGAGGGAAAACTCGCGCGAGTGCACCCGAAAGAGAGAAAATTTCCCCCAGGGAATTCTCTGATAACTGTATTGCAGGGTGGCTCTCAAGATCTCCCTTCTTCGATCATTAAACTACGAATGCGAAAGTCCGTCGACAGAAAGGGGAAGGAATCTCTCGGTGGAAGCACTCTCGAGGCCGAACTTTAAGAAGAGCACTCGAAGAGCAAACGCGACACGATGGCAGCGCGCTCGAATTAAAATGGTCCACTGAAACTCATTCCCCGAATTAAACGGATTAGATCCAATCAGCACTCGTCGCTGTCGTTGCTGCTGCTGCGAGAACGGACGCGCAACACGTCGTAGAACGACGACAATGACCACGATGGCGATGTTACGTTTAATTCAATTTCGGTCTTTGTTTAATTCAATCTATGTGTATTGAAGAAACAACGAAGATTACCGTTTTGATGGTGAATTTATTTTTTTTTGTGTTTAATCGTCATAATTGAGGAATAGATTCTATTGAGGGGTTTGTTTTTTTGAATTTATAATTCGCGCGCCGCGGGAGCACGGTGTCACGTGGTTGTGTGGAGGGAAATATGTTTTTTGTTTGGCAGGAAGTAATAGCGGGATTAACAGTTGAGGTTTTTAATTAGAAGGCTGCTGGTTGAAGCTCTGTAATCTCCGATAGATTATTTCTAATTAAAATATATTATCCTAATTAAATATATACCGTATTTTTCGATAGATAACGTGCGTGTTATCTATACAAAAAAGTTAAAATTTGACAAAATAAGAACCTGCCCGTTATACATTATAAAGAGACATGAAGTATGTCAAATTTAATAATAAAACTATGGTGAGATTTTAACTAAGAAAAAAAAGAATGCCGAAAAGATAGAAGTGCGCGTAATACAATAGCTGCGTGTTATCTATCGAAAAATACGGTAATTATAATTTATATATCAATTAGTAATGTGATAAAAGAATCTCAGTAAAATTGTAGGTCCCAGATAACTATGAGAGGTTGAATTTTTGTCATATCTGACAGATTATTTCCAATTAAAATTGAATACGTCATTTAATAATGTGATAAAAGAATCTAAGTAAAATTGTAGGTGCCAGGCACCTGTGAAAGGTCAAGTCGAAAATGATAAATGAGAAAAAAAAGTAATGAAGTTTTCCAAGCAATTTTACGGAATCTTCTACGTAAAATAAGATAGTAATTATATTTTTTTACGCCATCAATCGCGTCCTTGAGGAAGCAGCAGCTGCAAAACCACGAGAACTCGTATGACGAAGTAGTATAACACAGATGTCGGAAGAACAGAGGACGATTGTCCCGAGCGAATATCATCCGGGAGTATTTTAACTCGCTTCGGCGAGATTCTCGAGTTCGATCGCAGGAAGTCACGATAAATCATACGACAGAAATGGAACTGTATTAGAATTATATACGAAGATTACATACGGACTATCCGGTAAAACGAGGCGAAGGCGAACAGAGCCATTCAGATCGATGTTTCAGATAGTCGGCAATGTATGCTCCATGTCCTATCCGACGGTCTGTTGGCTTACATAACTTCCCCATGCAGCTCCTCCCGTTGTTTATTTGAGAAGTATATCCATAAGACGAGACAGTTATACGGGAAAATAAATAAAGGCAGTGGAAACTGTACGACGCTTTGATCTCGGAGATGATCAGACATTGGAGACACGGTATAGTTTCGCTTCAGGCATTAATTCTCTATAGTTTGAATTTTCAGATGCACCTAAAGATTAGTTGCACTATAATATATTAAAGAATGATAAAAATAATCAATTTAACCCTTTGCGGTCCTATGTCGAGCAGTACTCGACATAGATTTTCTCTTGATTTTATTTTCTGACAATTTAATATCGACTTTCCAATTTCACAATGATTTTGTAATATCACCTAAATGTCCGTCAGTATCTATAGTTATTGATATCTTTTAAAAAAATTAATAATTAATGACAGAAAATATTGCAGAATTAATTTTATTTAGCTCACTACCAAAATTAACGAAATAATTCGGACCGCAAAGGGTTAACTCTTTCAGCTACAGTGGCATGAAAAGTGTCCCACCTCTTTGATGCGTGAAGATGCATGGTGGGACATTTTTTGTCCTATCTCAAAAATTTATATTATTATACAACTTTGTCAATAAATATAAACCAACTTTATTCAAGTAAAAGAAGAAAAAAATGTATGTGTAACATGGGTCATTTTATTTTCTGAATTCCTCTAACTCAAATAGTTAAGTAATGGATTTAACTAGATTTTTAAACATCGAATCGTAAAGATTTCTATCATTTGGAAACGGAGTTGAAGTGTAATATTTGGTGAGGTTGAAAAATTAACTTTCCAAGTTGAAAGGGTTCATAGAGCAAAATAACTTTCATGATCAGTTCTTTTAATTATTTTGGAAGCATGATCAAAGAAATTATCCAGCAAAATAAATGAAGAATTTAGAAATCGGACGGTAGACGTCGATTGCCAAGAAGTAGAGATTTTCTAATCAAAGACACGATCTAATCTTGCTTCGAAGATTGCAACTAAGTTGGATTAAATTGCATAAAACTCTCGCACGACTACGCTTATCAAAAATATATTCTAACGAGGAGATGGTCAGCAATGAAGATAAATAGAGGACCAAGGAACCCCTATGACGTTTATCTACCGACAGTGAGATTTTTCACATCGAAGATGCAATCTAACTTTACTCCCAAGATTAAATCGACCTCTAAATAACTTTATTAAATCTATATATCTAAGCTGGACGTCGCATTTTATGGTAAAGCAAGCAGCAAACTCGTTCCGATCCAATGAAAGCATCGCCCACTGCTCTCACTTGCAATCCTCGAATAAACATTCACCAAGAATTATTTCCAAATGAATTTCAATTACCTGGCGTGAAACTCTAGGAATAATTTACAACGATTAATAGCCTCATTAACGCATGTACCTTATTTAACACTCTTAAGCTTCAAAAATAAATCTAAGCTGACCACTTCCACCATTTTCTCTTTAACGAAACAAATACCACGATAATACTAAAGAGATTTCAATCATTCCACAAAGGAAAAAAAATCCAACTATAACAATTCCAAAATCCCACTTTTAACCCTTTTGGTGCCGAGCGAAAAAATTGATTGAATTAATGATACATGTAGTTGCGAATAAAAATAATAGTCATTTGGCCATAATTTAATATAGAACACGAGCTATAGGGTATGCGATATGTATTTACAATTATCTTTTTTAAAATCAATGTTAAAATTACGGTGCCCAGCATTAGCACTATTACTAACGACGATATATCGTCGTCCGGCACTAAAAGGGTTAATTACGGCGCCTATGGTACAAATATGATAGAAAAAACTTAATACTTTACCAACCCGTCTATTAACCCCTTGCCGTACTATAATGAGTGATACTCGTGATGCTATAAATTGGAAAGGAAATTTTCAAGTTTTACAAAACCTATTGAATTGAAAATATCAGTGAGATACGACACAATAAAATTATTTCTATAATATTAATATTACGTTAAACTCTACGATATGTCAAGAATCACTGATCAATGCTTATTTTACTAATTTAATTCTGAATTATTGTGGAGTCAGTCACAAAGTAAATAGCACAGCAAGATAAAAAAATACCGATCGTTAAAGTGTTAATACTCCCCAGAGAGTACGAGCCATTTAACCCTTTGCGGTCGGTGCCGCCATAATGGTGGCATTTCGAAACTGTCTTAATGATCTTATTCATAATCGTGGAAAATTATAAAAGTTAAAGCTTTCTGTTTTTCTATAATTCAAGTACTATTATACACTATAGACTAGCTTCAACATATTCTGTGCTTTTAAATATCCATACATCTGCATGAAATCACTCAGAGGAAAATTACTCCTGAAAGCTAATTTTTCCTCGATTAGCTGGTACTCCCATTAGAAAAATTTGCCAACCGCAAAGGGTTAACACTAGATTTACCAGCGTGAAATCTATTATATTTAAATATGTTAAATATGTACCTTAAAGCAAGGAAAATTAAGTCTTGGAAAAGATGCTAGATTTGGTAATTTATGTTTTATACGATGGACGAAGAATATTTATTCTACGGCTCCCTCATAAACCCGTAGAATTTTTGGAAAAAATTGTGTACCAGTCATTTTGACTGGCTTGGTAAATCTAGTGTTAAACTCCCAGTAACTGATCGACTCTCTATCTCTGTCTCCTTATCAATCATAACCACCTAGCTTAAACTTCAATCGCAATTTTAACCATCCACCAAAATTCTTCCCATCCTATCGATCGACCCGTTCGCTTACTTTATATCAGCCTCGCATGCGATCATAAATCACACCGAGGGACTCTTCGCTACTTTTCCCGAATGCTCATAGATTTCCCTCGCTGCCTGGAAGCAGAAACAGGAGGTCGAGATTGAAAGGAAGAGAATGAAAATCACGAAACGCCTGGTAGAACCGTGGAAAAAGGGGAGTCTTCGAATATTTATGATAATCGCGCGCATCGAGAAGGTACTCGATGGACCTACGTTTATAAGATGTCCATTCGTATGCAACTCGCGTATGCACCGATGCGACGTGCATCGTCGACACGGTTGTCGTTGTTTTCGCAGGTCGACATTTATACTTGCGATCCGTAACGTCGAAAGGAGAGGGGAAAAGAGCAATGGCGATTAGACTGCCGCAAACGACAATTAAAAGGGTTACGTTGCTGGCAGCTCGTTATCGTAATGGACGTTGCACGTACATAATGCACACACGTACGTTAAGAACACACGGACGAGCTTCTGGATGGGCTACAAGAGACAGATACTAGACACTGGAGCACGCTCTCTGCTACGCGGACAAATAAACGTCCAACACGCGTCCGGTTAGCGACGTGCGTCTCCCGCAAAAGTCGAATGTCCACTGTCGTTGTAAGAATTCGTTTAATAGGAGCACGGTAGGAGGAAGTGCGCCATGTACTGGGTGTCCCGGATGAAGCCTTACGGGGAAAGGTTAAAATTGCGATTGTAGTTCGAGGTGGTTATGGTAAAAAGATCAAAAATCGGAGGGTCATTCAGTGACCGAGAGTTCAAATGGTTCGTGGTCTCTGGGGAGTATTAAGTTTTTTCTTTCATATTTGTACCATAGGCGTGGTGGTTGAGGGATCATGGAAAAGTGTAGGTCTTGGGCGACAGAACTGTAGGAGTTGAAAATGAAAAAATAGAAAGTGAGAAGAGGACTATGGAAATATAAACGCGTCTGAGATACTATTTTTTTTCTGGGTGATAATACTGTGGATTTCGGATTTGGAAACTACCTTAAAGTGTGAGTTCTAGATGAAATGAGTGTAATAAGGATGAGTTGGATTGATCAATTGATCTGATACTGCGCGGGAAGGTGTCTGTGCCCGACGGGGTATGGGAAAAAAGTGGTGGGTCATACGAGATTTTTGGATTTTTGAGAAAAATTTGCAAGTGTCTGGTTCAAGTTGAAAAGGGTGACATGGAGATCAAAATTGTGGGGTCTAGTAGCTGCTAAAATAACCACTTGACAAACTGATTTTTTTGTATCACAGAAACTGAGGAATATGGAAACCAATAAGAAATCTACATCAACTCAAACTGGTCCAAAGATCGGTACAAACTACATATCTTCCAAAAAATGAGTCACTTCACAAAAAACATCAATTTCTCTCAACATTCCACTGACCAACCTCCCAAACAATCAAAATCTACCTTCCACTGAACCTTCGTGCAAAACAGAGACACCACAATCATAACTTCATTAATTCAACCCATCCATTGACTCCAGTACCCAAACAGCAACCTCATCCACCCACAAAAGCAACACAACTAAATCCAACAGCAAGACCAAAGCGAAACTGCCAAAGGTGCATTCTCTCCTCGGAAGCAGTGAACTTTCGCAATCTACAACTATCTCGTGTCCAATAAAGCCAATGTATACGAATCGTAAAAGCAAGGATAAACGTTCGTGTTTATGCGTCGCCACGCGTCGACCCAACACCGCCGTAAAAGAATCAACCAACGGACGAACAAATTTGCGTTCCTTTCGCTCAAGTAAACCGAGAGAAACCTGCCGCGTTCTCGTCAAACGTTCGACATCCTCTTCGATGGCGAATGTAATTTTGAAGTCCACCTGCGCTGAGAAATTCTCGACACACGGTGTGTGCAACGACAGCTGCGCTCCATTGAGAATGTTACGTGTTCCGTGCTCACCATTTATTTACCAGACTCTATATACCCGCTCCGACACACGTGACAGCGAGAATGATAAGACAAGAAGAGCGTATACACGTATCTTTGTGTAGTGGTCGGCGTGTAGACGAGAAGATACCGATGAGAAGGTAAAAAGGATACGAGATAAGGACGATGGTACTCGAATAAAGCCGAATGTGTGCATTTTTTTTTAATCAT
Organism: Cerceris rybyensis; assembly: GCA_910591515.1. NCBI lineage: Eukaryota > Metazoa > Arthropoda > Insecta > Hymenoptera > Crabronidae > Cerceris > Cerceris rybyensis. The sequence continues at coordinate 25,913,182 of OU342791.1, read as the reverse complement.
TTTATACTGAGAATTAATAACATTTATTAAATCCTATATTGGTACTTGATATGTATCGGATTATGGACATCGTAAGTTAGAGTTTAATTTCGAGTTTGTAGCTCGAGAAATATATATTTTGCTTTTAATTGGTGTTTAGTGATGTTCGTTTTTACTGGTGAAAAATAAACGAATGTAGATGGGGAATGTTAGTGAATTTATGTCAATGGACGTTGAGATGAAATGAGAATTTTATGGAGGAGTAGACACCTTGTTTTTAAACTTGTTTCAAATTGGTTGAGGTATTTTCAAGTTAGAGATTTGAGATTAATAGAAGTTATGGTGTGAAGTATTGATGCTATTTCGAATATAGCGCCAAAGTAAAATGAGTCTTCGATGGCGCTGGTGACGGTCAAAGAGGTCATAGCACCGGAAGTTGTTGGAAATCGATGGAGTTCGAAATGAACGTTTACTTGGAAATATCACGGTTGTTTCTGACTGATCGTTTGCCAGTATTTACGTAGGTATTTTATACGATAAACCAAATCGAATGTTCGAGTATTGATAGACTTAATAACAGGCGTTACGCGTTCCAACAGGAATCTTTGTTTCCGGGTAATTGACGCGACGGGACCGATAATCACTTCTCGAGCGATTAAATTCTCACGTTTTTCACGCACCGGCGTTGCAGCCGCAAGCGACGTGTAATTACACGGATTTGAATTGACGTCCCTCCGTGAAATTAATTACGCGCGTTACTAGTCATTTTTACGTTTTCGTCAAACCAATCATTCGTCCCACGTACGTGAATATTGCGCTGAAGGAATGCGAAAGTAAATTGACGCTCGATTGTATGTAAAAATCGTCAAGAAATCGTCTGCATTTTATATCACATTTAAATACAAATACATTATCCTTTATTTTTATTTCATCGGCAAACCTCTCCTCTGCTTTCTTTGTTCCTCTCTACTTCCCTAATCCTTCAACGTACACGCTGTCGACGTGTCTACACTTTTTTTTTTTCATACTTTACAAATCCATTCGTCTTTAATAACACTTGCAACGAATACCGACATGAACTTTTTGCTATTCCCGCGCGTAATTCCAACTTCATTCGTTCACAACGCGCACACACTTTGATCGGCACATACAAAACGAAAAGTACGAAGACTGGAATTCGCGCTAACGTCTCGACTGAACTTTACGCGCTAAAACGTCCACGTCAATTAACAGTTCCAAGAAGTAAGACAGGCAAACGTCTTTTTCTTCATTGAGCACATAAACTTGCTCGATCCGATGTTCAAAGAACGATCGATAGAAGAGCGGGAAATTCAAACTTGGCAATTTAACGATTTGCTAATTTGCATTACGCGCGAACAAGTAGCAAATAGCGAAGGAGAGTTTCTCACGGCTTGAACGAGGAAAGGAGAGAGGTTTCTATGGCTGTCACCATACCGTGTCAGACGTAAGCGAAATGTAAAGCGCGATGGGGAACCGTAACTCCTTCTCGGACCTTGCGTTCCTTACGAGAATGACGCAGGTGAGTGAGGTGAACTTTAACACGAATGTGCAGCCGAGTTAAGCCGCGTACTTCTACCTGGGAATCGATACGAACGTGCCACCGACCGACCGTGGAATTGCCATAGCAACATCCGAACCAAACACAAATTGTTTGCCGTTACTTTGCGAATGAACGAAAATTACTTCCTGCGAGGGGGAGGAGAGGAATGTTCAAGCTTTGACGGAAGTTCGACGTTGAGCTTTTTCTTTCGCTTTGTGTTTTTCATTTTGAGCGATGCGCTGGGTTTTGTGGAGGGTACCGAGTCGAAATATTGAACCTATTTTCATGGTATTTACTCCTGTTTGAACCTAATATGATACTTTTCAATACTAAAACTCTTAATTTAAACCTGTAACTCCTCAGTAAAATGATACTCCTATTTAGCTATCACCAAAACCTTTATCTCCTGAATTGGACCTGTTACTCGTCCTAGGATAAATAATAACTTTTCTATTCAATATATATTTAATATCGCATAAAGAACTTTAATTTTGTTTAATAAAAATATAAGATTTGGTAAAAGAAAGAAAATGAAATGTAAATAACATTTATTATAATTATTCGTGTTGTTATTGGGGTAATGTAAGTAAATAAATAACCTTTCGATTTACATCAATATGCATGTAATACTTTTTACATATAAATTAGTTAATACCATTACGTTATAATAAATTTTTATTTGTTTGTAATTATAGTTATCACATTAATTGGAATAGTGGTACACTTATAATTGGAAACGAGTAAAAATCCATTATTTTTTAGTGATTTTGATAAATTTATTTTTGAAAACTATGTGCATATATATAAATAATAATAATCAGAATAATAATAATATTAATAACTGGATAGGATGTAAGTCCTCAACGGAAGTTGAAATTGACGTTCTATTTTGCGCCTTAAGATGGCATAAAGGGAAATTTGTGCCGCTTTTAGGCGCCAAATAGGATCTTATTTTTGTATTTCTAATTTCTAAATGTTGGGTAGCAAAAGGTTCAAATGAGGTTCAATATTTCGACTCGGGCTTTTTGGTAGTTTTAGAAAGGTTTCAAAGCGGTGAGGATGCGTATCGGTGTTTGGAATATTTTGAGAGACAATGAAAATGGTAGATGAATTTTTATGTGTTGTTCAGAATATGGAAAGTCTACGGTATTGTGAGTTACTATTGTTTCATATATTTAGCTGATATTAGTGTGAATGTTGGTGTTTGAAATTTCTGATGTTCTGAAGTAAATGTTTGGAATTAATTCTATGTTGTATGTAAATAAGGTTTTATGTTTTCTTTGTTATATTTATTGGCAGGAAATATTGCGTGGTAAAAGCTGTCGAAAAGCTTCGACTTGCTGCATATCTTACAGAAAGTGGAATGGTGTATCGATAAGTAATCGGTGTCGACAGGTGCAACGGGTCGTCTTAGAAAGTACAACAGCAATTTCCATCCTAACGTCTTACCAAACTCTTCAAATATCCCTCGGATAATTTACAAATCCCTCCGGTGATCTTTCTGACGAAACTTACGCCAAGTTTAAGCATCTGCCATCAAGTCAATTTTATTCATCGTGGTACATTCATGTCTTTGCGTAAACACTTTAAAATATTCTACGCTTATCGATAAATGGACCGTTTATTTTGAAAGTGGTGTAAGTCCATTTGCAGCCTGTAAATATACATAATTTTAGTTAAATTCGCCTAAACGAAATTTGTATAATCAAATTAGATATTGATAAATTGATAGAAACATTGTCAGATTCGTCATAATTAACCAATATTTTTAAATTGACAGATATGCTAACCTTTAAATATCTCGAAACAAGAGAAAATGGACTTACACCACTTTCAAAATAAACGGTCCAAATAACTCACATAATTTTATAGAAACATATAAGTATTGTTAACGCATTAATTGACTTCACTCCGCTAATTTTATAATATCTTTTCTAACTCGCACAGCTCAGAAACCACAGAGCCTTTGTTGTAGAAACTTTGATGACGTTGCTCCAGTACCTACTTTGCAAATTATATTTAAATCTTTGATAGGCTAGAATAGAACAGATCCATTTTGCCAATAAAAAGACAAGTGCACGTTAACACCTTAAGAACAGCTGAAAATTGTGCGATATACGCCTAGGACCGAACATTTTTGTGAAAATTTACAAAAATTAGACCATTCTTTCGTGGTCGGTAACTTTCCGCACTACCGCAAAACCAATCTTCAAAGTGATAACAAATTCTAAAGTAAAGTAATTCAATTACAGCCAATTTTTTCTACACCGCAACACAAATTACTTCCAATTAACACATAGCAAGAGACTCAAGACAGCCCCAATTTTTCCAAAAATTCCCAAGATTAATAGAGAAACAATAAAGCAAATATTCCCCTTCTCTGTTATAAAATTTAAATTACTTAATTAACCATATTTTTCACCTCTTGCTTTCTTTTCGTATTCCCTTGATAATTTTAGATATGTTAGATACAATGTCAATTACAGGGTGCGAAGAAGCTCGTACAAGTCAAAAGATTGATCAACAGCCCCTAACAATCTTTTCATCCGCGCCGCGCGAAAGTAAACGCAAAGCACGTCGTTAAATAGCATTGAAATTCCTCAAAGATCATAGGAAGGACGACGATACATAAATCACGGACGTCGGATTGTCCATTTGCAAAACGAAGCAAGGAGAAGCGATCGTTTCGCGACGAAAAGGAAACAACGAGCCGTGTTACGGGTTCCCATACAATCTCCGGGGATTCTTTCACGGCGCTACGATTTTGCAACGGTCGACTTATCCAGGAGGCTGCTGACCATCCTCTTGGAGAACGTTCTCCTCTTTAAGTTGTCGACTTAAAGTAGCACCACCATGATATTTCCATGGGGCTGGGACTCCCGGTCGCGGAAAGTGTAATCCCGGCGAACGGCTGTAAAAGCCGTATCGTAGATTTTCGAGGTTTCGACTTTTAGCACCGCGGAGCCCTTCCAAATAATTTAACATCGTTTTAACTTGATTGAACGAAGGATTTATCGCCTCTGTTTTTTCCTTTTCTCTCTTTTCTTTGTCGTTGTTCTTCCACTGTGTTTCTCTCCTTTTTTTTCCTCCACTTTCATTCAACTTTTTCACGTCGATGGACTGGAGCGAAACGATCGACGTTCATTCCGTAGAAACTTTTCCTACGACTCTTCTTGCGGATCGTTGCTCTCGAAGGATAAGGATAACTAGTTTTGAGGAAATGAACGACGAGACTTTGACGCTGTTAACATTTTCTTAGTGAACTGAGAAGTTGGGAATCCTTTCTGTAATTTGGTTTTAACACTAGATCTATGGGAGCCGTCAAATTGACGGATTCTTACTTCTTTTAAAAATTCTTTTCTGATTGATAGACAGATAGTAGAGTAAATATTTCATAGGTATCTTATAATATAAAAATTACTTTAATGACAGTATTTTTTGTCATTTGATCCGTCTTTTTTCGATGTACTTATTTACAGTATTTAAATACGCCAGATTTAGCGGCCGTAAATCTAGTGTTAATGAAAAGTACCTTTTGCCTTATGATTTTATTAAGGTAAATGCAGAGTTCTAAGAAACATACAGGAGAAGAAGATTTTTTACGAATCATTTCTCTAGGAAGGAATTAAAATATGAAAAATTAACTATGATAAACTTGAAACGTATCAACCCTTGGGGAAAGTCCGACAGCCTTGCAACTTTTGAAGAGTGGTCGCCAGATGTGCCGATCGTTCATTAAAATCCAACTTTCTCTGACTTTGTAGCCTTCGTTGAAATATCCTACTCGTTTCCCTCTTTTCTTCTCCGTTTTCTAAAGTACTGCAAAAGTAATAATCATCTGCGATGCATTCGACGTGCGTTGTCTTCGACATCCGGTTCTTTCTTTCGACCCTTTTCAAGTTATCGAACGTAGCAAATGACGGAACATTAAATACACGACTGAGAAAATAGCCATTACAAGTTTGTGAAAAATCATTTAAATGATGTTCCAAAAGACGAAAATTGGATTTTCAAAACAGTGGACGAAAATGGAGATGAGTATTGGGAGAAAACATACGCGAAAAGAAATATAAAAGCAACAATCTAAATCTACACTATTGAATTGTAATATAAATCCTTTAGGTTTCCACAAAGTATCATATCTCATTGTAAAATTAACAAGGCACAATACACTATGAACTGTTCTTCCTTCTTTCCTATATTAACCCTTTGAGGACGACGGGCGAATATCTCCGCCCTGAGAAAAAAATTGGTTATAATTTGTCGGTGCATATATAAACGGTTAGAGTTGAAAAATTAAAATATAATCGTAGAAATATTATTTTACAAAGAGTAAATTTCAACTTGTATACATTAACAGACTATCTTTCCGATGAAAAAGTGTTTTTTCATCGCTAAATAATTGATTGTTTCTCGATATTCAAAAATGCCTCCGTCCGCAAAGGGTTAAATAATAATTAAGAAAAATTTCCCGTAGAAGAAATTCTAACACCATGGCCCACCCCTTATGAGTTGTCGAAATATAATAAAACAGCCCTAAAAAATGAATAACACGTATTTTTTTGCTTCCAGGAGAAAGATTCTCAATAAATGAGGAAACAGCGACATTCGTTCCAAAAAAGTATCAATAACAACAACGACGATCATTAGTTTACGGATTGGACAAGGTTATCAAGAGAAATGAAATATGACGAGAGCGTTTACTTGTCGCACGTCGGACTGCCGAAATGGGGTTGTTTGCGTCGAGGGTAAAACGTCCTCGACTCATCCACCCCATCAAAGGCGGGAGGGTTGTACTAATAGTGGCAGGTCCGAAGATGTCCTCTGACAAAGTAAACCCAACCTCGGCATCGAAGGTATATCGACAGTTCGCTTTCGGGAAACTTTCGAGACACAGCCATGACGGGCACCATAGTCTCCGTTCTAACTAAATTGTTGTATAGCGGGTGGCGAAAAGACGCCTTATATTATCTTGAATGAAATATAGTTTAGAAATAGATATAATTGGGAAATGGCTTTGCCTAAGAGTACTGTTAATTATTGCCTAATTAGTTAAAAGCAATTTGTTGCCAGTAGAGTTTTTGTCTAAAGTACACTTAACCTGAATAATATATAAACTTTTACTGTAGAACTTTCAGTGATAAATTTGTTTTTAAATACGTTGCAATTGAGAAAGATAATTAATTTGATAATTGAAGATTCCATGGGTGTTCTATGAATTGGGAAAATTTATCTCTTTAAAATGTAGATACTTCATTGGATATTTAATTAGATATTTAGATTTTAAATAATTATGCACCAGTCATTTTGATTGCATTGCCAATTCGGGTGTTAAGGAAATTATGTTATGTAAATTAATTTTGAGTGTACCAATTTTGCGTACATTTAAGCGTCAAGAGTGAAAAATTAAGGGAAAAGACTGGAAACAATTGCCGATATGTAAAAAGAAGTCTTATCTCGGATAATTACGGTTTTTCATACACTTCAGATGATTGATAGTTACTCACGAGGGAAAATGATAATAGCTATAGAATTGTGAGCAAGAGACGATCCATTTGCGAGCATTCGTAATTAACTGAAGTTCGAATGAACCGAGATGTCTGGACGATTATGCAAAAACACGTATTCCATCCCTACGTCCTTCGTTCTTGCAGAACTTATTGCGTCCCTTGCGGCTTTAAAACGCTTTAATTTGCCACGCAGAAAAGAACAGATGGTCCTTCGTCCCTGCTAAAAACACCTAAGCCATGCGAGTTAATGCACAGCTGAATATTCAAAAATGCTCACGGAATATCCATTTTTCATGGAGATGCGTTTAGGGTGCCTTCAACCACCCGACGTCCTGTTTCTAAAATCGACCAATTTTTTACAGAAACTTAAAAACATTATTTTTCAGTTAGTTTTTTACAAATAAAATGTATCTTTTAAAACTTGTAATTTCCTATTTTTTATAAACCACGAAAACTCAAGTTAAAAGTAAGTTGAGAATCGATGCAATATCGTCAATATCTTCGAGAAGAATGTAAGAGTAAAAGGAGTTGAAAGTTAATCGAGCGAAATATTCAAAGTGTCCGATTTCAGACACCTTAAAACAAAAGATCCTCCGGCACCGAGGGTGAAATTCAGACTATCCATCACGTTTTGAAAATCATCCCCGAATCTCGCCAGCGACACGGGCGGAAATGAAAAGGAAACATCGTGAACATTAATTCTACAACAGCGAGATATCGCTTTGGTGCATGACAAAATTTGCATTAAACGGGATTCCGCCGACTTCGCATTTCTCCTGTCGACCCTCCAGCCACCGCGATACTTCACTTTTTGCCCCTGTATACCTTCCAACTTCTCTTCCTTTCGTAGATATTTTCAGCGTCGCTTATGAGATTCCATTGGTACGAAAGAGTTCGATATCCGTTCGATAAAATATAAATCAAGGAAAGTGTCTTCATACGAATTAACCCTTTGCACTCCAAGTAATTTTTATTATCAGCTACTAGCTACTCCAAGACTATTTACACGGTGCAAATGTACATGGAAAATTAAAAATTTTGCTTTGACGTTAACAAAGAAACGTATACATTTTAAAGTTACGTTTTACAATATAATCTATTATATAAAGCTCAAATACCACTGATTGACTCATTAACTCACTCACTCACTCACTCATCACGAAATCTCAAAAACCACAGAACGGATTGCAATGAAATTTGGAACATACCTTCCCCTTAGGTGCTCAATAAGAAAGGGTTTTGAAAAATTCGAAATTTTAGGGGAGGTTTTGGGGGGTTAAAGTATGGGCCAAACTCATCAACGCAGAGCCGAAAATACTTGACCTAGAAACTTGAAATTTTGCATGAGCGTTCCTTCTAGGGTATAAGCACCCACTAAGAAAGGATTTTTCAAAATTCGAAATTTTTAGGGTTTTTTTTTTTAGTTTCGAGTAAACCGTAGCGAAGCACGGGGGCTTTCAGCTAGTAAAATATAAAAATACACCGGATTTATCTGATAACGGAATTTTCCGCTTTTATTAGAATGTCGCCGCTGCGGCGACAACGAAGTGCAAAGGGTTAAATTGCTTTATTAGCGCGCACATGTCACGAACACGATCAATCAGTGGAGTAAATATCGTTGTTACGAATTAATTCTTCAAAAGACACCCCTGAAAATTAAAATTTCGCACAATTTTCTGTTTCTTTCAATTTTGATGATACTCATAAATATGCTCGACTACTAGGAATAGTCTTGCGAGAATATATCGGTCCAAAATGTCTCAATGGGAAAAACATGACTTCAGAACATTTGATGCATGTAAAAAATGCGAAAATATCAAATATTCGTCGATAAAAAGATACAAGTAACTCGTAAATGTCAAAAACGGTCGAAAGCAATAACCAAAAAGCCATCGACTGTACGTCGTATAGCCAAAGGCGAAACGAATTTCTAACAAAATTGTAATATCGCGCCTCGAGCATCGAACCAGGAACGCTTTAAATTCTATGCTCGTAGGCAAGTGAAGCGGACAGACGGCGGGATGAGATAAGGTGGGAAGAAGAAAAGGGAGGAAAAGTCGAGCGACGGAAAAAGCAAAAATAAGGAACACGCGAGTCACACGCGCGGATAATCAAAGCGAAACGGCGATAATAATACGAATAGGCTGGCTGGAGTCCCAAAAAGGGAGTTGTCGGAAAAACTTTTCTTTCGTTCGTGCCACCCCATGCGAATACTTCACCCTCTTTCACTTTTTCTTCGCGTTCCATTTTTTTTTCTCTTCGTCCGTGTTTCCTCATTTCCTCTGTGTTCTGTTTCTTTCCCTCTTGACCTTTTCCTCTTTCCCTTTGACCTTTCGCCCTTTCTACCTTCCTCTCTGTACCTTTTCGCTCTTTCTGTCGGTCGCTCCACCTCTCTCCCTCTTTTCTTTCACTCTTCCTCATATTCTCCTTTCCTCATTTTTCCCTTTTTCCCCTTTCAACCTTTTCTTCTTTCTCTTTTTCTCTCTCTGTCTTTCCATCTCTATTTCGACCTCCCTCCCGCATCTACCCTTTTTCTCTTTCGTGACAAATGACGTCGGTGTCCTTCTCTCGTCCTACGATCCACGCAATTTCCTCAGTCGCAATAAAAGAACGCGGTTATGGCGGCCGCGCGTGTAAGGACGCCACGTTACCTTGCCGCGTATTCTTTGAATACGACAATACAGTCGTCCTGTCCGTGTGGCCTGAACGGTTTCCTCGTAAATAGTTATTATCGCGTGTGTGCTGTACGATACCAAGCACCGTTGAAGCGACGTTTGCTAGGACGAACGAAGCGCGAGCGTGGACATCTTCGCGATAAGGATAAGGGGTTACGGTGGATCCACGTATCAGAAGTTATTTGAAGAACGATAAGATGTCGCGAGCAAAGGTAGCTCCAATTTTTCCGGAAACCGCTTTAGATTACGAGATACGACGATGCGCGGAGAGGAATTATGAGTAACGCGAGAGACGAAGTGGAGAACACTGGAGAACAGTGGAGGGGTGACATTTGGATTTTTTTTTCTGGGAGTTGAGCATATCTACTGATATTTTGGTATTATTGTGACTGTTATTTTTGTATCATGTGAGGAAGTGTTATACGAAACGGAAGAAAAGTGTGAATGACGTTTGTAATCGCGGGGGATGAAAGAAGGTTGGCGAAGAAAGGCAAAAGGGGATTATTGCTGGTCGAGTTTCCGAAGAGGTTCATTAGAGGTTGTTCTACTTTATGCAATGGAGTTTTTTTTCAGAAATTGCTTTAGATTTTGAGATACGACGGTGTATGGAGAGAAATAATGAGTAACGCCTGAGAACAAGTGGAGAACACTGGAGAACAGTGGAGGGGTGACATTTGGATTTTTTTCTGGGAGTTGAGCATATCTACTGATATTTTGGTATTATTGTGACTGTTATTGTTAATAATGTGAGGAAGTGTTATACGAAACGAAAGAAAAGTGTGAATGACGTTTGCAATCGCGGGGGATGAAAGAAGGTTGGCGAATAAAGGCAAAAGGGGATTATTGTTGCTCGAGTTTCCGAAGAGGTTCATTAGAGGTTGTTCTACTTTATGCAATGGAGTTTTTTTTCGTAAACTGCTTTAGATTTTGAGATACGACGGTGTATGGAGAGAAATAATGAGTAACGCCTGAGAACAAGTGGAGAACATTGGAGAACCGTGGAAGGGTGAGATTTGAATTTTTGCTGCGCGAAATTTTTTGGTGAGAATGAAGTTTGTGACCTGAGGGAGGAATTGAGGTTGATGGAACAGGATGGAAGGGAATTTTTGCTACTTGAACTTTTTAATTGGCTCATTACGAACTGCCCTACTTTTTTTACGTTGGAGTGTTTTTTCGGTATCTTCTATGAATTGCAAATTATCAGGATTGTAATGCATGAGTGGGAATAATCTTCGGTAATAATGATGAGCGAATTTGAAAACCATTGTTCTATCTTTAACTTATTATAAAATATTAGCTTTAAAGGAGGAACATTGTATGAAATGATAAATTCTTAACGTTAAACATAGAAGAATCTTAAGCACTCACCAGGAGGTAGCTAGAAGCATTGCTGCCAGTAGACTCTCTCTTTCTCGGAGACTCGAAGTCCCTTTGTATCAGTGACGTCATCTTTTTGTCATATTAATCACGGAGTTCTAACGCGGCGTAGCACGAAAGCGGTAATTAGTCGAACCGCGTGCCCCTAATTAATCTCGAGCCGGGAACAGAACGAAAACCGTGTCACCGATCGCGAACAAAGATACGAACGAAATTGTCCTAAAAGTCATTCTGCTATCTGCAACAAAAAAATCCAAAAATCCATATTAGTAATTTCTTCTCTTATTCAATAATAAAATGATCAGGACTCAGCAGTAATCGTTATATAAAAATACATTTATTTAATTATAACGAATACATGGAGTGGTTATTTATAATTAGTGTGAAGATAAGTACGCGGCGAGAAAAACGTGCACCTTCTTACACAGGAGGAACACAATTACAATTACTGTTTTTAAAAAAACAAAAGAACACTTAAACGATAATAAGAGCGCGGCGGATCATAGCCCTCATCGATCAATGGGCATATCGATATCTGTCGTATCGACATATCCAACAAAAATTAATTGTAATAAATAAAATTAATAATAAAATTAACATCAAGTAACAAAATTCCATCCCACATTCTCAGTTCCATAGATCTTCCAAAAAGAAAAAATTACAATTTCGCATTACAATGAAGCGTTCCCCCGTTTCGGTAAAATGGAAATTCCAATTTCGCGAATGTGCCCTTAAGAAATTCATGGATATTCGTAAGGAGGCTGTAGATAAATACATCCGGGTAAATGTGAAACCTGAATATTTTATTTTTCAGAAAGCCCGGAATTGTGCCGTGGGAGTTGTCAATGCCGTGGCCAACAGGGCAATAACGGTGCCTGGAGATATTCGACTGTCTTTCCCGCTGCTATCGAGAAGAAAAAGTATAAGGTCGATTTCCTTCTAAACGTATAAACGTCGTCGTATTATTCCATGCTGTCAGAAATTACACCGAGAATGCGATAACGCCAAAATCAGCCTCGTCGCCTACGATCTTTCGTATTCGATAAGATCGTTTTATATTTTCGATATCATCGTAAAATAAAGGTCGTAAAAAAGTAACGTCAAATATGTTGCATAATATTTCATCGGTTTTTGCAACTTTTTAAGGGGCCAGTCCGACGTAAAATGCATTTTTCCTTTTGCGAAATAGCTATACACTTTTTGCTTTATTTTCAAATAAAATCTTTATATAGGAAAATGTTGCGTAATTTGTACCGGATAATCTAATCTATAAAAATCTATAAAATAAGTTAATCGTTGCCTTTATTTAGATGGAAATTAAGTTGAGTAATATTATATTTCAAATTGGGATTTATGTATATATTTCAGCGTAAGATGGAAATAAAACCGTTGAGAAAATGTTGAAAATATTTTTTTTAATTTTTCTGAAAGTACCTCAATCTGTTTCGTTACATTCGTGTATCAGTCACAGTATCAAAATTGTTCCCAATTTCTTTTGCACCAAACTACAAGTACATTTCCAATTTAAAACAATACTTTCTCAAGTACTTCAACACTAGGATCATCCCCCACAATTTTAAAACTATGATTCTTTAAAAAAATATGTAAACTAGACAGAAAATTGACTTTTTCAATATTTTACTGAAAAAGTTCCTTAGAAAATGCAAGGAAAAAATACTGTGCTAATTTTCATGCCAAAAAATGTCCCTTAATAATTTTCCCGACGACCAGCGGAAATTACGTTAATTGGGGAACTCATATCGGTACCATTTCACATTTCTAGCGGACCATTGCCAATGGCAATGTCATGATCACCGAGTTTAATGAATTAATAGTATTGTCGTACCCATAGGCAAATTTTCTCCCGTCGAATTTGGCAGTAATTTGCCACGATATTTCATTCGGGCTCACGTGCACGCTGTTCCGGGGGATTTAATTCGTAAGCTCTGCTAAAGCATCGGCTTACGGCTTCGCGGTTTAAATTGCTCGGACTTCGAAACTTGTTTCGGGATCTTCCGATTTATGAGTATGGATTACTCGATAAATATGGTGCGAAAGACACCGCGAGAAATTGCACGGTGAACGTTATTTAGCGTAGGTTTTCATGGGCCTTAAGAAGGTGATTTTTCTCGGAGGACACGCGAGGAGAAATCGAAAGGGAATAGCGCGCGAGATGTATGGATTTTATGCTGTAAATTCGAGGGGAGATTTTGCTTTCGATGAAACATTTTCAAACGTATTTCATAGTCGTCATTCTACCGTTTCTTTTAACGTGATAATTAAAAAGTAATCGAAACGATTGATTACATTTTGTTGGAAAATTAGATAACGAAAGGGTAGATTTTTTTCAGATTTCTTTGTGCAGTTAGAAATTAATTTTTCGACATTAAAATGTAGTTAGTAAATGGTTAATATAATAGTAATTGATATTCTATTCGTCATGAAGTTAAACATAATTATGAAATGAGACATAGAATTCGCATATTTTCAATTAGGAATCGTTTTCAAATCCTTGAAAGCTGCGCAAGTCAGATAGCAGCCAATGAATTAGACCTTCCAGCCTTTGCCGTGAAAAATCGAATAAAAAAAATTGAAATAATTCAAAAACTGTCAATTAAATTGTATGATGCGGTTTCTAATAAAGCTAAAAACACTTCTTTCGCAACTAGTTTTTCAATTGCAGTGCTACAGGCAAAGGGTTGGCTAACATTATCGTTCAATGAGCGAGTGCATTCGGTGCAAGATCTCTCATGACCGCCTGATGTCATCAGCAAAGGCAGTTCGGATGATTTCGCAAGTCAATTTTAATCGAGACCAATCAGGGTAACGGCTGCAGTATCTACAAACGAGTAAGAATGCTGAAACAATTGTTCGGTCCATTTTACACGTCCAATTAAACGCATCATGTTGTTTCCTAAACGATCAATAATAAAAGCGCGGAAAAAATATTTTCACAACAATTATTTCGAAATAGACACTTTTACTTCCATAACACTTCGAAATTAAATTATCAAGGTAATTAACACTCACATCTCACCATAGACGGTCACTTAACTAATTATAAAATAACTGCATTACAAAAAAAAGTGCAAATAATAATTGAATACAGAAAATAGCCTTCAATTAATAACCCAAAAAATACATTCCATTGAACCGGTCGTTTGATCGTATATGGCAAGTGTAGCGTTAAAAAATTATCGACACGGAAGGAGAAAAGTAAAAGTCAAACTGAAAATAGTTGTAACACCTAGAGTTCGTTAAAATAAACACGTAGATGACATAAACTTGGATACAGCAATTGTTATTTATGCTCCTACAGTAGCATAACAACCACTTCACCCCCGTGAAATGAAGGCGAGCCATGAATGTCGATGGCCCGATTAAAGCCGCGAAACTTGGTTGGATCGTTCATCGAAAATTTCGAACATGCAATATGAATTTTCGATGCGACGTCTCTCGCAACTGCTGCGAGTCATCAGAGTACAACGGGTGAATCAAAAATCAGCATCGATTGTTTGTGACTGGACATAGAAATTCTCTGGGGCATGCATTACAGTGGCGAGAAATTCAACGGGCAAAATACGTGAATTATTTATACGTAGAATAAAATATGTGACAGCAGAAATATTTCAAATAAACTGTGGTAAGATGATATAATTAGAGGAGTCCTGCCATTTTGGAGATGCCTATTATTTTTATTATTTTATTTTAAATAAAATTAATATCGTTAATACCGATTAATACCAATGTCACAAATGCACCTGTACAAGAATTTTATTAAATTAAAACCTCCTATATCAACATTTTACTAAATGAAGTTCTTCATTACAATATTTCTATATTAAATCCTCTGATTGCAAAATTTTTCTAAATTAAATCCCACTAACGAAGGACAAATTAATAAAATCTCACCACATGGAATTCTAATTAAAAGCATTCCATCTTCAAAAACAATGAACCCAGAAGCCAACGACACACAAGGACTTCATCAAATTCTTAATCCCCTCCTCGTAAACCAATCTCACAAAGTTTCTCCGCAGACATCGTCAAATATTTCATATAATCTCCGCTGATGACTTCGAAGAAAACGTTACGAATACCAGGGAAATTTTGCATTCCAATTTATTCAAGCCTCGATAGCAAAACGGACCATGGATGTTGGAGGCGCAACCGCACGATAGTTAACCCTCGAAGGAAGGTCGAGTAACCGGCCTGCCACGAATTTAATATACTCTTAATTATATTTGCTTTGCAGTCGCTTCGTTTCACGATGTGTGCGCCGTGTATACCGCAGGCATAGTTTGCCGCATTGTTGGCAGATTTTCGCGCAAGAATTCGCCTCGGCGGAGTAAGCTCCCCTAATATTCGATTTAGAGTAGACGGCGAATTGAATTCAGAGTCTGAAGAAGCCCGCTCTCGTCGAGGGTGCTTCTGGATGAAAATAAGCGAACTTGAATATACTTTTAGCTGGAATCTAATTTGTATACGGCTTTTTAATACACGGTGCGATATTATTTCGTGCAGAGAATTTTTTCTAACGTCGTGTACAGCTAATTTTTTTAATGGCGATGTTTAAGGGTCGATTTTTGAGAGTCATTGTGGGATGAGCTCGAAAAAGGGGTCGTATCGCTGGCAAGTAGAGAAATATTTGTGACAATAGTATTAGTTATTATTAGACTCCGGATGTTTATGCAAATTTCAATTTTAACAAATGCACCTAAGTTAGGAAAACCTATGTTGCACTCGTTAAATATTACAGCGAATACCATACTTTGGATATTTTAGATATGTTTTTATATTATGTTCTTTTCGTATATTTTAGCCGTATCCATTTTGTCATAAATGCATAAAAATCCGGAATCTAGTTATTATATTCGGTTGGCAAGAAAGTAACTTCGGTTTTGTAGTGTGAAATGGAACTTAATTTTTTTTAACAAAGAATTTTTTCGATGACCTTTTGCCATTGTTTTGACAAATTCGTGATTCTGGTTTTATAGAAATACTTGCCCATATCAAGAAAAAATTGAACCCAATGCAATTTTAGGCTATCATCGCCATTGAAAGTTTTACCATTCAAAAAGTTTTGCAAGCTGAAAAATAAATGGTAATCTAATGGTGTCAGATCAGGGCTACATGGAGGCTGTGACATCACTTCCCAACCAAGCTTAGATTTTGCAAAAAATAAAAAAGTAAAACATATCAGAAATGTTCGTTTTTCACTCTATGTTAAAATTCTCCTAAACAAACAATTATAAACAAAATAAAGCGCAATTTGTTTCTAAGCCAAGTCAAAAGTTTCACAATTTTCGATTGTTAGAAGAAAAAAATCATCACATTGACAGAAATCATTGAGAACAAACGTAACGCTGGCTCCCATCAAAAACCGAAATTACTTTCTTGCTGACCCAATAATAACACATTTCCATTAAAATTCTATTAAATTGAATTCCCCTGTGTCATAAATTTGCTAAATTAAATCTCTCTATATCGGAATTTGTATGTGTATTAAGAGGGTATTTCAAAATTATTTGTCATGACTTTTAGGGGTTGTTCTACACCGTTGAGTCTATGGATATTTGTGAAAAAGATCCACTGCGTAATTAGCGATTGAATTTTAGTCGAATAAGTCAGGCTGCCATTTGGTTACATAAATAAATAATGTCGTTTAATTTCATTTATAATTTTAAAACTAATCCTTCTTGCAACGAGAGCAGTTATTGATATCACATTTATTGATATCAGCAGCAATGATATCACACTTCTACCGTATTCTGCAGAATTACGTTATAAAATGTTCCCACATATATCTGATTTCAACAACTAGTCAGTAATAAATGATCGTAGAATGAAAAAGCCAATCAGAAGGCATTCGTCTCTATCGATAGGCTTCTATTCCATCTTTCTTTCTCCCTCATCTGTTTCTAAACGCATTAAACGCATACTTAAGCGTACAGTCACCCGCGTAGGAGTTTCTTTCGTGGCTTCGAATGCGAGATCGCTTCGAATTCCCATCGACTCCCTTCGAGTAACCCCTCCGTGAAAAACCACCCTATTCGCAGCCTCCATGAAGTTCTAACGAGGCAAAAATGTCGAGATTACGTCTACGGCGAAGGATTGATCGACAGTTCTATCGTCTACGGCTCTGTTCGAAGAATGAAACCGAATGAGAAAGTAGGGAGAGGGTTCGTTGAATCCGTGAGCCGCGATTTTACTTTTGACATTTTTGTCCGCGTCAGTTGCATTCTCCTTTATTAAATCGCCCACTACCAAAACTCATTCCAGACGAGAATCGATTCCGCCATGGAGAAGTGAAACGTTTCCTTTATTGTTCGACTGACTTTTCTCTCCTTTTTTTTATCCATTTTATCTTACCGATTGGCAATATTCCTTCAATCCCTTATCACTCTATGTAAATTAATTTTGTCAATCTTTTCTGACTGAAGATTCGTTTTTATTTAATAATAATAATGATAGACTGTGGACAAGCCGATTCCGCCATGGAGAAGTGAAACGTTTCCTTTATTGTTCGACTGACTTTTCCCTCCTTTTTTTATCCATTTTATCTTACCGATTGGAAATATTCAATCTCCTATCACTCTATGTAAATTAATTTTGTCAATTTTTTTCTGACTGAAGATTCGTTTTTATTTAATAATAATAATAATAGGCCGTGAAGAAGCTGATTCCGCTAGCGAAAAGTGAAACGTTTCCTTTATTGTTCGACTGACTTTTTCCTCTTTTTTTTTATCCATTTTGTCTGAGCGAATGGCAATATTCCTTCAATCTTTTATCACTCTATGTAAATTAATTTTGTCAATTTTTTTCTGACCGAAGATTCTTTCTTATTTGGTAATAAGAATAATAATGGGTGGCGGAAATGTCGGATAAACATAGAAAACTATTTTCAAATGTCAGGGTTGAAATTAAATCGGGAAATATCAACGATGATGGAGAAGTATCCCGTGCAATGAACCGCAAAGGGTTAAAAATTGTGGTGGAAAAAAGGGAGGATAAATCGACAGTGTTATTTGTGTAATTTGATATTTTGTAGAATGAATTTCATGCTATGAAAATAGACTTCTCTCGGACGTGCCTCAATTCGATTGTGCTCAACTGGAAGTATTATATCCCACGAGTTTTACGAAGAATAGAAGCCCGAATGAAATGAACGTGGGTGTACGCGTCATAATGTAATTTCCTTCTCCCGCTAGACGTTCGCGAGGCAACTTTGTTCCCAGGAACAAAAATACAGACCCTATTTGCTATCATCCTTGGGATGACTTATGCAAAAACTTTTCAGCCGTGAAATAAGAAAACCAAAATTGAATAATAGCTCGACCTATCCCTCGTACAAGTCTGCGCGAGAAGATCTATGACAGTGGTACTTTTAGAATGAATAAAACTTATTCAAACTTTCTATAAAACAAATATAAAAACTTCCAAGTGGTACAATTTAATTGATATTCCATTCTCCATTAAATCTGACACTTGAAAATTAAACTCCAAAAATTAAAGATCCTACATAAAACTATCATTGTAGTTAAATGAAACTACAAATAGCTTCATTACATTAGATACACTTTTAATAATTTTACTCAAGATTCACTCTACTTGTAATTAACAAAAAAAAGGGAATTAGGAAAATAAATCATTGAACATCTATCACTAAATTCATCCACAGCAAGAAACGTTCTCGACTGTCTTGAAGAGGCAGAGAAAAGGGGGATACGGAATCACGATGAACGATCACGATGAAATTAGCCTAAATTGGCTGCACGGTTGGGCCCGCATACCCCTATGGCTCCCATGAAAGAGGAACGTCTCGCGACCCGTCTTCATCTTCCAGACGCATCGCCATGAACGAGCCGGTCTTTAATCGGAGTCCACCGCGGGCTTCTATTATCCACCCACGCATGAGTATCCACTTGGACTCTCTCTCAGAGGCGATAAATATCATGGCACGTTCTAATAGAGTATTCACCGATCCGTGGATTCGCGTGAAAACACCCTTTATGGTGACCGGTGTCGTAAAGCCACGGGATAAATTCTCGTAGAAGGTGTACCGTATGGGAAATTGAATGGGACGACTTACGTGCTGGTGGATGAATCGTTAAATTTAATGTATCTTGTGTTATTTTGCGCATAGAATGGCGTATGGGGAAAGTAAGTAAGCTGAATGGATGAAATGCTTGTCCAATTTGATAAGATTTAGTTGTTATCTAATATTCTTGGACGTACAATGAGACTAGGATTGATTGGAGTATTACTTGTGGAGAAGAAGAAATTGAATGTGAAGATGCAGATTAAATGGAGATATGGTAAATTAATGAGGTGCTATAAAGTAATGTTGCCTCACCCTATTGGTTTCAATTCATAGAAGTAGCATTTGTATGATGGAAAAAATAGAAAAGAGAAAATAGTGCGGCCCGAGATGAAATTTCTATCAACATTGGATAATTTGTTCTTAATTAATAATACTAAAACTACCAATGAAGTAAAAATGGTCGATTCCCATTATTCCATAAAGAGTTTCCAAATTAATAGGGAAACCATGCAATAAATGTTTCATTTCCATGTTATAAAATTTAAATTACTTAATCGATCATCGTTTTCACCTGTTGATTTCTCTTTTTCCAAAGTACTTATTCAGTATATTTAAATGTAGCAGTTGTAACGCCGCCAGTTCGAGTGTTAATGTATACACAAATTTCACTTGTAGAGAAGGAGAAATTGAATGTCAGGATATATGTAGATATAGTAGGGAGACGGTTAATTAATGAGATACTGCAAATTACAGGGTGTATGGGGAAGTGGACTACAGAGCTCACTTTATTTTAGTGGTTCAAATGCATTGGAGTAACACCCACATTGTAGAAAGGTAGAAAAGAGAAATTATTGCTATCTGAGTTAAACTTGCTATTATCTCTAAACAATGTTTCTTAATTATCATTAAATATATACGCAAATTCCTCATTCGCACATCTGCCTTGTAAATAAGAAAGGAACCATTTATTACAATAACACCCCGTCTAACCTGAGAAAAAATTAAACCTAAGGAAATCAAATAAAGGAAAATTTTAAAATTCAATACAAAACTAAAACGCAGAATATATCTCCCACTTTGCAAGCTGTGCGACTGCATTTACAACAATTATACAAAGTTTATTTTACCATGACACCTCCATAGGTGATACCATCAAGCCATCCAGCTCTCCTTCATATTATTTATAAAAACTGAAACAGCTTGCAACCGATTAACATGAAATATTAATTCTACAGAGTGCTCCATCCGTAACAGTGACATAATCAATTTCCTCCTACGTACCAGCGTGCTCTATCTCCAACAACCCAAGTACCTTCGACACGACACTCTTATTATACATTTTCCAATATTCTTTTCGATCAAACTCGCCAAATATCCTCGCTCTTCTGTTCATTCGACGTATTCATGGTGTAGAAAACTATGAAAAGTACTACGTCGATCCTTGAATTACATTCAAATCGAAAGTAGCCGCCCTTCGAGCGACGCAGAGTTATTATTACTCGAAGAAGATATAAAGTAGAACGTCCTCCTCGTAGAATCCAAGGCACGATTACGCTGCCGGTCGTTGAGTGCCGGTGTAAATTACTGTTAAAGAAACGAGACGGTACGATCAAGAGTCTAAATTGAGGCAATGCAGCCCGTCTATCGTGGCGAAGGGGCGGAAAGAGGAAGCGAGAGGATCGAGAGACCCGACCGAGCGAGAGTACGCCGATGGAGAAAATGATAAGTCGAACGATCGCGTGAATTACAACGGGAAGACTTTGAAAATAGGAGATACACTGCAAACGAGAAAAATGTTTGAAACGTGGAGCTATTTTTTGCGCGATTAACACTAGATTTAATGACGATTAATTCGCTATGTTTAAAAATGTCAAATAAACGAAAGGGGTGAGAAACTTGATCGATTCAGTCGCTTACAGTTTTCAAGATGAACGTAGAAAATTGGAAAAAATTGCGTTCGAAAATTTTGATGACCTTAGTAGATCTAGTGTTGATTAGCCTGGAATTTTAAGTTAGAGGGAGTATTATAAAGGTAATTTTTGATTGGGAATGAAGAAGTAGGGTGTAATAGATAAGGGAGTTTAGATATGTAAGAAATTATAAGAGTGAAGGTGTATGCTGTATGTATGAAGGTATGCATGTGATAAACAGACTGCGGATTTTTATGCATTTATGACAAATTAAATACGGCTAAAATATACAAAAAGAACATAATATAAAAATATATCTAAAATATCCAAAGTATGGTATTTGTTGTAATATGTATTGAGTGCAATAAATCCCTAGATAGGTTTTCCTGTCTCACCTGCATTTGTGAAACTCGAAATTTGCATAAACATCCGCAGTCTAGTGATAAAGTATACAAGCGATTGAGTGATTGCGGCTAGAGTGATATGTATGTTTATGTGTGCATGTGGTCCTTAGGACCAAGCGACTGGAGAAGAGTTTGGAAGTCAGTATGTATGAAAGCGCGCTAAGAGACGATCGAATTCATTGCATTTAAAATATATAGCTAATTATAATAGTAAGAGATTGTTTTATTCATTTATTTGTTACTCTGCTCGTGCCACTCCCTGAACCCCCTCACAGATAGGTGGGAAATGTGAGTGAATTAAAAGCAAGGGGATCGAGACGAATGTCAAATATTCACGATTTCGAGAAGGAAGTTTCAAGAGATCCTGAAGTTCGTTAAGTCGCGATTCCAAGGAAGCCGCATTCCGTGGGAGCAGCGACCGTAATTCCTGTTCGTTGTACGAATCGTTCCCTTCGTGGTTCAAGGCAAAAAAGGCGTGTAACACCTTAAATTATGGAGACCGACCAAAAGTGCCGATGAATCACCGTGCGTGTGAAACCTACGTTTTAAAGTCGAAAAATTTGCTCCGAGTTCATAGATTCCCGTACTCTTCACCCTTAATTAAAGTATTATTTACTCGATAATTTTCTACTCAATCAATTTGCCATTGAAAGAACATTAACCCTTCGCAATTTAAATTACTTTTACACTAAGCTTTTGTAGACGTAGGTATTAATTGAGAGAAATAAATTTGGCTAATTTCTGCATCACTGTATCCACTTTTTCCTTAGACATTAATAAATATTGCTAAATGATGCTCTGATCAATTACAAAAGATTATTGTCATGTATACACATGTAAAATCAAGACAAAATTAAATGATTAAACAACGATGATAAAGAATTATCACAGTCTAAAGCCGATGCAATAAATATTGCTCCAGAAATGAATTCATACGATCATTAATATCGAATAAAATTTTTCAAAAATGTTAATAACAATGAAGAAACATAACAGCATAGTAAAAGATCATAAAAACATCAGCGAGGAGAGCAAGGTAGTAAAACTTTCCCAAACATCTCCACAACATTTCCATACAGGACGAACCACCGGCAGAAAGCACCGTGGTACATTAATTATCTAATAGCCATCGTAACACGTGTCGTGCATAAACATGAGAGATCGAAAGAGGACTTTACTCACGTGTGAAGTAGACGGATGAATTATAGAAAGTTTCGAGACGGCCGGAACTCCAATCCTTTGAGACGACCACGTGTCAGAAGAAGCACAAAGGGTGGGACGTTTTTAAATTCGGTTTCAGTTTGTTCACGTGCCGATTCACCCTCCTAATACTTTTTTCTAGCTGCCTGGAGTTTTCCTTGGGAGATACTTCGTTTAGAAAACCACTGATCAACTCCCACTGACCTTCGTCGACTCCAAAACACTTCGATGTACTGACGATAGTCAAATGTGCGGGCAGCAAGAAACTTTGTTTACAATTTGCAATGTTATTCCAACCTTTCGTGGAGCCTATAGTCGCAAGTTTCTATCCAGTTTTTCTGTGAGAATATTTCACGATTTAATCTCAACAGTCGAATGTTCATCGAAAGTTGTAAACAATCCTCGCAACGTTTGAAGTTATAAAAAAAAACTGCTCGATGGAGGGAAACACTTTGATGACATTGTTTTCAGATCAATTTTCCTAAAGAGTGTTTCACGGTTATTTACCCTCAATATCGAATACTAAATGATACTTTGCAATGCCTCACGTGATCAAAGTGGTAATTATCTCACTCAGGGAAAACTTTTATTTATGTTAAATATAAATACTCATCTACTCTCAACGTCGATTACTCATCATAATTACTGAATAATCCATCATAAAACTCCACATTGCAAAAAGCAATTACTCCACAAAGGGAGACTCATGGATGACATTATTTTCGCGATCAATTTTCCTAATGAATGCTAAATAATCCTTTGCAATGTTCCACGTGATCAAAATGATAATTACCACACGGCGGGAAAATTCTATTTATGTTAAACTTAAATGTATCCAGTCACCCACACTTAACATCATAACTACTGAATAACCCCTTTAAAAGTTTCACATTAAAGCGACTACTTCACACAAGGGAAACCCTTTGATAACATTGTCCTCGCGCTCTATTTTCCTAAAGAAAGTTCACAATCGTCCACACTCAACATCAAATACCAAACAATCCTTTGCAATGTTCCACGTCACCAAAATGGTACTTCCCTCAGGGCGGGAAAACTATAATTTAAGCTCAGCCTGAATTAAACTCCCTCTCGATTCTCTCGAGCCATATCCACAACTACCTCCATTCAACATCGAGTATTCATTGGAACTACTGAACAATTCCTCTCGAAGTTTCACGTCACCAAAAAAGTAAATGTCGCGCAAAGGGAAACCATGTCCGATTGAATTTAGCAAGGCCGCGCGAAAGAGGACGACGACCAGAGAAAGACTCGAGCACCACTGGTTGCAGCATTAACATCATCATCACCATCAACCTCCTCTTCGTCACCACCGCCATAGCCACCACCACCATCGCCATCCTCGGCACTGCCAGCACTGGCAGCGTTGCTACCAGCCACGAACGGTACCCTAAGGCCAACCAACGACTTTCACGGGGCTCCGTCTCTACCGCGTGCTCGAGTGTAAATAGCGATAATTTGTACTTCCACGATTTTCCACTCCCACGATCGCGTGCGCGATACGCGCGCGCGTTAAAAACGAGCCTGATTTGCGTGCGATCGTGAGCGTAATCTCGATTCGATAGGCTTTTTTTTTACGCCCGGAAGCCTGGAGGCGATGGTTGCAGAAGCTCGGCTTTCAGAGTATGCATGATTGTTAAAAGATTAGGTACGGCTGATGAGATATCTTGTGCTTTGGGATTATTCACCTTTGGATATTGCTGACTGGTTGTGTTTTACGTGCATGGGAGGAGTTTGATCGCAACTAAGAAGTTTGGCAAAGGTGGAATGGAGAATGTGGAATTTCATGGGAATGTTGTTTGGATGCAGTTATAGAAAAGGTGGATTTCGTTTGATAGCGTGAATGGGTTTCAAGTAAAATTCTAATTAATTTAACCCTTTGCGATGTGATTTCCTTTGGGATTATTCACCTTTGGATATTGATGACTGGTTGTGTTTCATGTGCATGGGAGGAGTTTGATTGCAACTGAGAAGAGAAGTTTGGCAAAGGTGGAATGGAGAATGTGGAATTTTATGGGAATGTTGTTTGGATGAAGTTATAGAAAAGGTGTATTTCGTTTGGTAGCGTGAATGGATTTCAAGTCAAATTCTAATTAATTTAACCCTTTGCGATGTGACTTCCTTTGGGATTATTCACCTTTGGATATTGATGACTGGTTGTGTCTCACGTGCATGGGAGGAGTTTGATTGCCACTAAGAAGTTTGGCAAAGGTGGAATGGAGAATGTGGATTTTTATGGGAATCTTATTTGGGTGAATTTATAGAAAAGGTGGATTTCGTTTGGTAGCGTGAATGGGTTTTAAGTAAAATTCTAATTAATTTAACCCTTTGCGATGTGATTTCCTTTGGGATTATTCACCTTTGGATATTGCTGACTGGTTGTGTTTCATGTGCATGGGAGGAGTTTGATTGCAACTGAGAAGAGAAGTTTGGCAAAGGTGGAATGGAGAATGTGGAATTTTATGGGAATGTTGTTTGGATGAAGTTATAGAAAAGGTGTATTTCGTTTGGTAGCGTGAATGGATTTCAAGTCAAATTCTAATTAATTTAACCCTTTGCGATGTGACTTCCTTTGGGATTATTCACCTTTGGATATTGCGGACTGGTTGTGTTTTACGTGCATGGGAGGAGTTTGATTGCAACTGAGAAGTTTGGCAAAGGTGGAATAAAGAATGTGGAATTTTATGGGAATGTTGTTTGAGTGAAGTTGGGAAAGGTGGATTTCCTTTGCTAATGTGAATGGGTTTCAAGTAAAATTCTAATTAATTTAACCCCTTGCGATGTGATTTCCTTTGGGATTGAATAACTTAGAATTAATTGAGATTTCTGATATAGGATATGTGTTGGGGCAAAATTAAAAGTGTGAAAGTAGTTAAATGGTTGCTAGTACCACTGATATTTTTAATTTCATAGTTTTTGTATAACTTAAAAATTTCCTACTCCATTTCAACACTAGAACTTCCGGCGTCAAATTAGCATATTTTGATAAATTAAATATGTAGTTTGAAATAGGGTGAATCAAGCGGCAGAAAATTTGATCGATTGGGTGATTTATGTTTATTGATATAGCCGTGGAATATTTGTTCTATGACTCTCATATAAGCTTGGAGAATTTTTTAAAGAAATTGTGTACCAATCATTTTGAGTGGTTTGGTAGTTTTAGTGTTAAAATTAAAGGTGGAAATGATAATGATGATACTTCGGACAGAAGTATTATGAAGAGGAAGCTGTCTGCTGGTAGTGGTTAGAAATCAAGGACAGTTACGTGTTTAGAGGTACTATACTTTACTGACAGCAATATTTAAATATTGAATGAATCAATGAATCTAGGAATTTAAAAGTTATAAGGAACATCAAATACTACAGCTCCATGACCCCCATGGATTTCAACGTGTTAAATGTACCCCAATGTGTTAAGATAGGTTTTGGATTTGTTATTTAAATATATTTGGATTTGGATATTTAAATATACTTAGTAACTACATTGGAGAGAGACAAATGTAGATAAGGAAGAAATTTTGACCCAACTATTTTAAATTTCATGAGCAAGAATTAAAGTATTTGCCACATACATCCCCAATTGGAGTGTTCTCCAAAAAAATTGAGAACCAATCATTTTAATTGCATCAGTAGTTTTAACATTCAAGCTATGGCTCTCTGTGATTGAGAAAAATTCAAATTCTTGTCAATTTCAAAATTAACCGATTTTTGATACCGTAACCCTCTATGGGCCCCTGTGGCTTTGAGGTAACGCAAGACACATCTAAGCTTCTATTCTCCAAAGTGAAATTTTTAACTTTGCCAAATATTATAATTTAGGTCGCGAAAATATATGACATGCTCCACAATTCGACGTTTAAAAATCAGGTTTAATATTACATTTTAAATTGTATTTGTATCCCTTTCTACTTGTGCTATTCTGAAACTGTTCTTCTGGTACCGCAAAAAATATAGACCACAGAGGGTAAAGATTACATTTCTCCCTTCGAACATCATATTTTTCAAAAACAAATGTCAAATCCCAAACATTGCTCTGACACCTCTCAAAAGGCCAGTTAAATGGAAATCTATGCAGACAATTTCGCGCAAGTATTAAAAATACGTCTTAAATATGCAGAGGCGCGCTTACCACTCGTCGCTGAATCATGCGGTCAAAATACACCGAGTGTACGTTTAGTACGTTCCGGGGTGAGTTTCTGTAGTAAGAAAAAAATAAGAAAAAGGGAAGAGTTCAGAGGTGTTTATTAATAAACGAGACCGTAGCGGTAAACGTAGGCGCTGAAGGAAGAAGAGAAGACGTTCTTGTGTAACGTTCGTGTGTACGCCCGCGGAGAAGATATCCGGAGAACGTTATTATTGCGACTGGGCACGAAATCACGGGAAATAAATTCGTTCGAGAGCACCATTAAAAAGCAATTCCGGCTGACTCGTTGAGCGAGAAAAATAGACCTTTCTCGACAATACACGAAAGTGAATCGTTCGAATGATGGTTGCAAGAAGGACGGAGAAACTTGCATCGATCTTGAGACGGTAAATTGACGATTTTTTCAGGCGTCCTGCATTGTCGCATAATGGCACATCGTGGTAGCACACTTTCACCCTGGCTCTCGGTGTGACGGTGCCCTGCCCTCGTTTTGTGAGAGGATAATTGATGGGTTGAGAACGTAGGAAAGTTTTATATGCTTGTTTAGATCCTTGATTATAATATGGAGAAGAAATTTCAGTGTTTTATTGGAATTTCAAACTGAAATAGTCGAAACGGAGCCTATTTAACACTAGAACTACCGGCGTCAAATCCAACATATTTTAATAAATTAAGTAAATACTTTGAAAAAGGGGGAATCAAGCGGCGGAAAATTTGATCGATTGGGTCATTTATGGTTATTGATATTGACGTAGAATATTTATTCTATGACTCTTATATAAACTTGGAGAATTTTTTGAAAAAATTGTGTACCAGTCATTTTGACTGGTTTGGTAGTTCTAGTGTTAATTAATGGTAAAACTACTAAGGCGGTCAAAATGGCTGGTTACCATTTTCTTCAAGAAAGTCTTTATAATTATTTAATTGATCATCTTGTTCATCTGTTGATTCCTTTTTTCCAAAGTACTTATTAGTCTGTTTAAATATAATAAATATAAAGATATAATTAAGATGTTAACACTAGAAATACCGGCGTTAAATAAACTAGATTCCAGTATATTAAATACGTACTTTAGAAAAAGAGAAATGAAGGGGTGGAAAAGATAGTCGACTCGATAATTTTTTATTTGATAAAATCAACGTAGAGTATTTGCTCTTTGACTGTCCTACAAAACTTTTGGAAAAAATTGAGAACAAATCATTTTGACTTGCTTGGTAGTTCTAATGTTAATACAATGGCTAGAAAATGCTCTTCGATTGTCTTCTCTTTCACAATACGTCAAAAAGATTCTATAAAGATGGCAGCATCGAATAACATATTCCTCTTTCAACTACTAAGCGTATCATAGCTGCAAAAACGACTTTCAGTTTCCGCTGCTCCAAATTGCATCATAATTCCTGCACCAATATCTCCTACATTGCTTTAATTATCTCAGAAGTAATTAATAAATACAATTTATACTGCAATTATAAATTGTAATAACTACCATTTATACTATAAGATAACGATTTGAACAAAAGTTGCAAAACTAAGCTGGTAATTCCGGTTGTCTCAAGACTCCTCGAAAAGTTCCAACAAGCTATTTATTACATATCGCTGAACCGTGAACAATAATGAAGAAGCGATTAACGAGAGACACGCAGAAACGAGAAAAATCTTACAATTACGTTCAAGATTACGTGAAACTGAAGAATGGGGAACTAGTTAAAAACTTCGTGCACGATTCCATTGCTATTTGAAGCGCGCATTACGTCGAACTACTCGTTGCGAATGAGGCAAGATTTACGTTGAAATTGCAGGATCAACGACTATGTATAAGGACATCGTTAGCTTGAAATGAAAGACCGTTGAAGGCTACTCTTCGTAATCAGTCGACTCTAATCATAGACGTGGGCTTCTTTATTGAGAGATCGAAATTACACGAAGCTTCTGACAAATAAATCAATCTTTGAGCGTACAATTCACGAGGAATCTTACAACTTTTAAATTGACCCCTGTACCTGTAAATTCATTTGTATGGCATGGACATTAATTGAACACCAAGGTGCCAAATCAGCAGCTTCTTTTTCATTTTTAATTCGCCGGGCAAAGTTATGCGAAGTGATTACAATGAGAGACGAATTGAAAAGGCGCCTAACGAATTTTAGATGAGAAATGAATGTTTACATCGATGTAAGAAATAACGTGGCTGTAGGTATCCTACGAAACTCTAATTCGGTATGATAAATTCACGATTCTTTGTTAAACATGTTATGTCTATTTTTGTGGAATATTTCAGAGTAACGAGTTTAATTCATCAGTCATCAATAACTAATTTTGAGTAAGTGTACAGGTCTATCGACGAATAAATATTTTTTAACAGTAGAACATACTTGGTACCTTAACTCTAGTATAAAATATAACTTCTATATATGTAGGGATACTAATTGTGATGGTTTTGAATAGTCAGTTCACGTAAGACGCACTATGAAAATAATATTTATTAAACTATAAAAAAACAAAAAAGGTACCTTCCTCGTACTTTCGCGTCTTGTCGAGCTCTGTTAATTGCCTATCGCTTTTTGTCTTTTCTCGCACCTTCTTTACTCACTTTCTCTGTCACTTACTCATTTACTCACTCATTAGATCTGTACTCTCACAAATATATCCACTGAAATATTTCCACATGAAATCAAAGCCTAAATCCTCGTATCAATAATTATTCCTGTCTTACACGTTATCAAATTAATGCTAAACTATCAAAGGATCAATTTAGCTAAAAATATTATTAACCCATTTGCATCACAAGCAGATATGCGCGCACTTTTCCTGGTCACTATCATCGAAACCCATTCACATTGTGAGTGAATAGCAACACATATGAACAGTTTAAATTATTTAAACAACATTCGCCGATTAAAGTACAATATCACTTTTTGAAATACTGTTAGACTTCGACTTAATATTAAGAAATTTTATAGTATAGATATATTTGTGAATTTGTCATATGATGCAAATGGATTAACAGGTATCAAATTGTAAATTTTCTCAAAAAGAAAATAAATGCTCCAGCGCGTCGATGTAAAAACTTAACAAGATCATCGATATTCCACCGTACTCTAACACGATGAAACAATAAAGTCCCCGATTGCATCCCATTAAGATGCATCTCGGGATCCAACGTTATTCGTTGGTTCGCTTTGACAATCCTCAAAGCGATTCGTTTAATACGCGAAGATAAAAGGCACTTCGCGCGAGCGTAATGCTGTTACACGTCGTCATTCGCGTACCAATTAAATCAAAAAACGATCCGGCCGGTACTAATTGCCCAACGTCACGATTCATTACCAGTCTGCTTTGTTCCTCGCTTCGGAACCCCCGCGTTCGAATTATGTCATTAATTGTCCGTAACACGCGCACGAAGAATTCGCGACGATATCTAAATGCAATGTTGTCCATATAGAGCGAGAGAATCTGCAAATATATTTGCATTATCGGTGTCAAATCGCGAACGTGACGTTCGTGTGTCACGCAAACTTAACGGATCATAGAGATCGCCTGGAAATTTCGCGATTGAGGTGTATCCTTGTGATATACTTCCTTGAATAATTACTCGTTTTATGTATTTTATTTTTAACATAGAATCGTTACGTGGAATTCTATTTAAATAATTATTTTGAAGTACTTGAGCAGCGTGATTGTGTCATTATGGGATTAATGGCTGAAATTAACACTAGATTTACGGATATTGATATACCTATTTTTTCCGAAGAGAACCAATTTGACTTATACAAGAAAATTGAAGTGTTTCACAAAGAAAATAGTTCCAAATCGATTTAAATGAAAGATATATTATTTAAAAAATTAACCAACCAATATATTATACATATAGTAATCAATAGACTGCGGATGTTTATGCAAATTTCGAGTTTCACAAATGCATGTGCGATAGGAAAACCTATCTAGGGATTTATTGCACTCAATAAAAATTACAACAAATACCATACTTTGGATATTTTAGATATATTTTTATATTATGTCCTTTTTGTATATTTTAGCCGTATTGAATTTGTCATAAATGCATAAAAATCCGCAGTCTGGTAATCAATTTTTAAATGAGCCAAATTGGCTCCGTAAATCTAGTGTTAAATTTAGGTCTGAGAGGTCTTTTTTCTATAGCAGAAAATTGAATAAAAGGGCTGCAGCTTTTAAAAATTAGGTGAATGTTAATTTTCAGAGAAATCATGTTGGTATTATGTTAAAATTTTGCAGTGTAGGCGAAATAAAATGCTGAACTTTTACATCGCCAGGTTGATGCTGCAGCATATTGCACCTGAGTCTAGAAGAAATCGTAAGGTCAGGGGCTCAACAGAATGTGGATTCTTGCGTTATATCTACTTGTATTGTAAAATTTACAAGTACCATTAACACTTTACATTCGGATATTTTTTTAACATCCTACCAGCTTCTGTCATTTGGCTGCAAATAATTCCTTGATATCGATATCTCGTCGAAAATTATTAATTTCTTAATTGCAGTGGTAACCAGTTAGTAAGTTAAAAGTCCAAAAGTGTTGAGCACGAAAAGCCTATTAACCCTTTTAGTGTCGACCTAAAAAAATTGATTGAATTAATGACAAATGTAGTCGCAAATAAAAAGAACTGCCATTTGGCAATAGTTTCATATAGGACAAACAATATAAAGCAGAAACTAAGTATTTACAATTATCTGTCACTAAATTACTGATGTCGTATTGGAATCGAATATTAGCCATTCGATTTCCAGTGTTAGCACTATTACTAACAACGATATATCGTCGACTGGCACTAAAAAAGTTAATAGGCTACTTGTTAAAGTTTTGACACTAATTGTTTTAGGTTTATAAGTTATTATATTATAGTTCATGTAACGCTATAAATAAATAAGTTGTTATAAAGTTTTCTATTATGATTGAAGAACACGATCGAATCGCAGCACGATTAAAAATTGATAAGAAATCTCCACGTATGATTAAAAATAGTAGCCTACAACGAGGAAATAGAGGAACACCGATTTCGTAGTTTCAGGGGAGAGATTATTTCAAGGAGCTTCATGGGTTTAGTTTATTTATCGACAAATGAACGTGCGCATCGAACACGGGAAACGGATACGATCACGCCTGGCTCGTTGTGTGGGTGTATGTCAAGAGAATCGTAAAAACAGATGGTGATACGCGTCGAAATGATTTTCCAGCTATTTCCTGCGCTCTGAAAAAAAATCTGAATATCTCCCATAACGTTAAAACCACGAGTATTACCGTATTCTCGCAAATATTTGCATTCTACCCACACAAATCATGGGTTGGATCCAATCGATCAATTCACAATGTGACCCACTAAAAACGGAAAGGAAAGCCGGTAATTTAGAGAAATCTTATTCGAAGCGACACGAGAAATCGGAATAATGCCGCGCGAAAAGCGATTTGCATGCAAATCACAATCGAAATCGACCGGATCGCCTGAAGATCTTGACGATTCTAAGCGAATCATAGAGTTTCTCATCTGGAAAATAAAAAGACTTATACTGGACGTAAAATTTCAAAGTATATCTCATTATAGACAGTAATTTTTTCATGAAATAACAAATAGCTATTCAATCCTTTCAATTGTTTTGTCAGCGTTGACACTAAAACTACCAATGCACTCAAACGACCGTTATTGAATTTTTCTTACCAATTCCCAAACTGATACCGTTTCTACTTCCATCTTACAAAATCTATATTATAAATTTTTTCAGTTCGTAGCGTATTGTTTGGGTGTTCCGATGTCACTTACATGCCATAATTACGAACTTGTGTCGCAAATGCTCAATCTCCTAACTCTTGAAAAAAGGCGCCTGCTATCTGATACTTTATTTACTTTCAAATTGTTTAACAACCTAATTGATTGTCCTGAATTACATTCGTTGTTTAAACTCTATGTACCTAGCAAACACCTCAGATGCCGTGACCTTTTCTTCATCGAGAATCATCGTACATTATATGGTAGATATAACGTTATCAATCGCCTATGTTTGAATTCGAACACTTATTGTAAGTCTGCAAACTTCTTTGACAATTATTTACGCTCCTTTAGACATTCAATTGTATCCAATTTATCCTATCAATAATTATTGTACCTTCAACCAAAGGGTATTTTTGAGACCCCTTTCACCGAAACAATTATATTTATAATAATAAATTTCTATCTTTTAACACTAGAACTACCGGCCTCAAATCTATCATATTTTAATAAATTAAATAAATACTTTGAAAAAGGGGGAATGAAGTGGCAGAAAACTTGATCGATTGAGTGTTTTATGTTTATTGATATAGATGTAGAATATTTATTCTATGACTCTTATTTAAACTTGGAGAATTTTTTGAAAAAATTGAGTACCAGTCATTTTGACTGGTTTGGTAGTTCTAGTGTTAAAAACTATATTTAAAAATAATAGATGTAATGCCTTAGTTGGTAATTCTAGTATTAATGTGACCTCTACGGACTCCTAATTAGTGCACTAAAGTTTAAAACGCCATCATCTTTAGAATCCATCTAAAATTGTAGATCCTGAGGGACACGGTCATAGCAGTTGACTCCAAAAAGAAAGACAAGAGAAGAAGGACGAAAGAAGGAGCAACTTGCCAACGGAAAGCCACCGCGAGAGCGATAAATCGACCGCTCGAAATCAGAACGTAGACGAATAATCGCTCCTGCCAATGAAGGATACGAGGCGATTCGTATGGCGCGCCAACTGGTAACACGACTTATTCTTCGTACCGTTTTTTTCCCTTTTCTCTTTCTTTCCCACTCTTTCTCCTTCCCTTTCTCTCTCTTTCTCTTCTCGACTAACGCGCACGGTATCTCGAATCTCGGTAGATTAAACGTTGGCCCCGCGATAGAGAGAAAACGAGTTTGTGAGTCAGATCGCGCCGGTTTTATGCCGGAAGAGCGCGAACCACGTGATATTTCAAGAGCCGAACCTTTTTCGTTCTCCGCGCCGAAAGAAGAATCGGGATAAGGTTTGCGAGCTGACAAATCGATACTGAAAACACTCGACACGTAAGTACGAGCCAAGTTCGTCGAGTTGCTTGTACGACACGTCCGGAGGTGTCGTTTCTTCGATTGGGGAAATAAAGAATCTTGTTTGATTATTAATGCGATTGTCAATCTCTACGTCTTGGCGACAATTTTGGTATTGATAATAAATGCGCTGAAGTTAACACATTATATGTGAGCCACGTAAAAATACGTTTAAAAAAAGCGATTCGTGGTATCAATCACTTGAATTTGAAAAGTTAAGACTGGATTTGAAAAGTTAAAATTAGATTTACGGGCACGAAATCTGTTACGCTGCAATATATTAAGTGAGGTCTTTGGAAAAAGAGGGACGGAGTGATTCGATAATTGGTTAAGTAATTATTGTATTATAAAATACACGTGAGATATCTACTGTACAGGTACTCTGTAAATTTGAGAAATATTTATAAAACAAGTAGGAACCTGACAATTTGACGGCTTCCGTAAATCTAGTATTAAGTATATTTTCGCATTTAGAGAGTAAGTAGTTTCCAATTTATACTAATTTTTTTGTAAAAATAAAATACGAGCAAATTTTTCAACAAGTTTCCCTCTTGAGTCTTAATGAGGCGCTGCAAAACAACCGCATACAACGTGTTAATGTATTAAAGGGCAAGTAATAAAGTCAATTTCACAGTAGATTAATGTACCACTGCTAATAAATTAAGTTATCAAAAATTTCTAAATGGTAGTAATACTTATGATTGGACCAATGAGAAGATCATTTTAGGAAAGTTGAGTAGTTTAAGGGTTTGATGATCACGAGAAGTTGGAAGAGAAATATTCAATAACGAATTGAAAACAAGTAGCGTAGATTGAAACTGCTTTATATCTTATCATGATGATCAAGTGACCAGTTGCAAGTGCTACATTTTAAGCTTCCGATATGCCGCTGCGTGCCGGCAAAGGATAATTAAAACCGGTGATTGCGCTCTTCCACTCTCCACCTGATAAATTACAGTTTACTCTTGAACGTTTCTTTATCAACTACCTTCCTACGAGGACATACAATTTTACGCGAGTTTCTAACTACCGAGGTTGATACATATATCACATGGAAGAGATATTATAACTATTAACACCGTGGTACGGGATATACAAGGTCCGCAACATATCATTGACCACTGGAATTTTTTTACTTCGAACCTTCGTTAAGTGCGAAGCTGATATTATGATTTTTCCTGCCGCAAACTCTGATTAACCTCTTGCAAAAGTTCGATACCTCAAGGACGTTAAAGTACAAAATAACAGGCATAAGTAGAACTCGCAATCAGTGAAACCGAGTTCAAATTCACCGAGTAAAAAGTCCAGCCTAAAAAGAAACTTTAAATCCTAGATTTTTTTGATTTCTCATTTGCCGCTTAACACTAGAACTACCGGCCTCAAATCTAACAGATTTTAATAAATTAAATACGTACTTTGAGAACGGGGGAATCAAGCGGTGGAAGACTTGATCGATTGGGTGATTTATATTTATTGACATAGACGTAGAATATTTATTCCATGACTCTTATATAAACTTGGAGAATTTTTTGGAAAAATCGTGTACCAGTCATTTTGACTGGTTTGGTAGTTCTAGTGTTAATTATGTATACCATGTTGAACCTCAAAATCCTCAACTAGTGTGTTTACGCGCCTCAAAGTCCTGTAAATATGATTTTTAGGAGTTATATGGACTGACCAGATAAAATTTTTATTCCAATTTAATCTGACATCCCCTAAAAATATTTCAGAAGTTCCAAGTCTGTCGACTCATATTCTACAAATAGGGCTTTCAGGAGCAAGCAGGAATTAAAGTATCATTTTATTTCATATAAATTCTAAATCTCCTAAAATCACTCCAATTCCAATCCAATTCTAAAACTCCTCATTATAGAATGTATGGCTTAATATTGGGCTTAGATTAATGTTCTAAATAAGAATGTTGAGGATTATTTTAGGCTGTATGAAGCCGAAATTGATCCTAAACTAGGCAAAACTGGCAAAAATGAACAAGTTTAGGGCGATTGTGGAATTAAAATTTGCATTCTTTTATATGTAACAGATTTTCCCATATGCAGCCTAAATATCCTAAGTTATTTGGTAATTTAGGAGGATTTTGGGCTGAAATTTTCGACTCGGGCCTACACCTTCAAGGAAATTGTTCCTAAAATATTGCTTGACCTCTTACTGCACAGATCATATGTGACACAATTAATGTTTTATTTTATAAAACTCATTTAACTTAAACAACCTGAATTTTTTGCATGACTACTCATACTTTTGACGTTGCTTTCTAAAATTGTAACATTTAAATTTGTACAGTAGCTCACGATGTCTTAACTGGATTGAAACATTGTTGTTTTGAAAACTAGTTTTCACTTTTAATTTCTCCACTTTCTGCGCATTAAAAAAATAAATCTAATGAGTAGCATATTTGTCAATTATCCTTTGCATTTACCAAAAAATATGTACGTGTACATCATAATAATATTCTTTTTTGAAAACAAATTATAAAATACATTTTTTCTTATTATTTAGGAATTCTACTACTACTTAGTTTATTCAATAAAATTATTTCTGCTTCGGAAAAATGATCATACAGTAAGAGATTGATATATCATAACCTCGGTGGTTCGCAAGCCAGCTAAATTAATGGATCCTGTCGGAAATAACCACAAGAATTGAAGCCAAAGGTACGTACAGCACACAAACAAGTGAACTTCCTAGACCTCACCGTTTATCAAAGGTTTTTTCATATCAACTTCGAGCTAATTCTAAATACAGCCCATAATACAGGACTCCAATCTACCCCCTCTTGTCACAGCAGCTCGAAGTAATCGTTCGTTCGTTTAAAAGCTTGCTTTGCGTCACAGAGTCGTAAACTCCCGCAGCAACATATAGTTTCCGTTTCCATAAGTTTGCATTCGCATTGAAAGCCCTTCTCAAAAGCGCGTTTTCTTCAGAACCGGTGGAAAAATCGACGTCAAAGGACGCAATTGCAAACGAGTCGGCGAAAGACGCGGCGAACGAAACTCGAGGGGCTACTTTGATTAGGAAAAAAGAGAAAACGGCGAGGAAATTTTTTTTTTCACGACACGGAAAGAGAAAGAGTCTTATAAGGCGATTCGAGGAGGAGTGAACCCAACGGACTAAAAGCTGGGGCCGCAATTTGCTTTAAATTTCCCGCAGAAAGTAACTTCCCCGTATCAACGTTGACTGAAAGCCAATTCGTCCGACGGGTCGAGTCTCCGAGTTTAATTGAAAGCCAATTAGCATCACAAAGGGCACCCTTTAACGCCGACGGGACACGCGATTAATTTATCCTGCCATCCGGACGCTGTCTCTCGTAATCGTAGATTCCGAAAATTTCCTTATAATCGCAATTAGCTTGGCGTGTAAAAATTGGATGGAGAACTTTATGAGGGCTGCGATACAAAGGAAAGATGACGTGAACATTTCAATTTCCGCGGTTGATGTTGGAAAACTGTGACAATATCTTTGATAATCCCTTATGAACTTAGATGTGAAGCTTTATAAAAGAAATGTATTCTTTAAAAATTCGCTACTACTGTACGACAGAAATAAGAAGTCACTTGGCAAGTGTTTTTCTCCGATTCGTCCGATGGATAGAGACAGTACCTCGTTCTGATGTCATTTTCAATTTTAATTGGTATCTGGCCAAAAAAACTTAACACTCGTTACATTATCATGGGAACAATGAAAGAAATTTTTTACGTTTCGATTGTAACTCGTCGATCTGAGGTTTCCAGGAGAGTTTTTCCAATATTGATATTGTTTTGTAAAAGATTACACATCTTTAATATCAACCTACATTTCGTCACAATATTCCCATGATGAGAAATGTTTTTATCGCAGGAGAAAAATTACAACCTCCCATAAAAAAGGGTCAACCGTAAACACGTTTACCAGTTTCGTTGCAAATAAACTCCAAGCAGCAGACAAAACCGATTAACATTTGCCATGGAAAAATGAAGTCCTGACGGCATTGACCTACCAAAATCCCCCATCGCGCCTTATTGAGAATACGTTAATTACCCCACCGGTTTCTTACAAAATGCGGCCTCAGTTATTACTGTTCATTAAAGCTGTTTAATTAGGGCGTACACCTTCTTGACGAAGGTCAGGTTATTCTCATGGTTTCTTCGCCACACAACATTTCCCGGGCCTTCTTTCGTACATCTACCAATCGCATTTCGCGCTATTCTCATCTAACGTTTCTTTTCGTGCTTCAACCCCCTGATTAGACTTTTCTTCCGTGTTTTCGCATACTCTAATGCCGTCACTTCCGCTCGAAATGCACGCTAGACAGATTATTCTTCAGGAAAGAAAAGAAAGAGTACCGACGATCGTTACAACGATAAATCGTTTCCCGCTTCTTCGACCACGCGTGTAACGAACAGTTTTCAACTAACGACGAGAATCAGGAAGAATAACGCGGTGGAAATTGACGACAGTACACACAAAGAACTGATATTACTTTTACGGTACCTAATTGAAGGTTTGAACTCGAAATTAGTGGGATTGAATTCACAGTTCTATCACCTTTGGGAGAATTTTCTTAAATCATTTAATGTATTATACTACTAGAGGTTCAAAAACCACCCTTAACTATAGATCTTAACCCCTTAACCTATGATTTCTTTTCTGATGGGATGAGCAATGACTCAAAATTAATTTCTAAAATCACTATCACTCTGGTTTCACTGATTTCTGATATTTCGTATAACTGAAAGTGATATTAACCTCTTGTCCCATAATGACGAGTGACACTCGTCATGAGATAATTGGGATAGGAAATTTTCAATTTTCGCAAAACCTATCAAATTGAAAATATTAATAAAAGGCGATACGATAATATTATTTCCACAGTATTAATATTGAGGTAAATCATACGATACATCAAGAATCACTGATCAATTTTTATTGTAACAATTAAATTCTGAACTATAGCTGAAATAGTCACAAAACAAGTCATAGGACAAGGGATTAACAGTACAGAAATAATGAGACCGTTTCGTGATCGACTGATATTGTCAATTTAATAGTTTTTGGAAGACTTCAAAATTACCTATTTTATTTTTCGCGCAACGAATCTCAAACGTATATAGTTGTCGGCTAAAGGGTTAATGAAGATGCCCACATGAGTTACAGAAAAACACCATAAAATATTGTTACGAGTCGACCGCGCATGCACTATCCTTTCGGACATAATTAATTAGTACACAATCATAGAAAAATTAAGAACGTTTATTTAAAGAGACACGTCTGTTCACCAAGACCATGGACCGCAGAATCTCTTATCACTTATTTAATAACAAACAATTGCCAAGTCTCGTTATCCAGTAACATTTAATCTACGGGGTGCTTCGTGACAATATTATCATACGACCAACCCTTCCGTAACGCAATATTCGCATATAACGCGGTACAAATTAATAGTATTACAGAAAGGCTGACTGTAATTAAGTTTTCTACATATTTCCAAGTTGCTAATCACAGTCTCCTCTGCCTCGAAATTTCTTGTATCAACGGCCACCAGTATGCTTCCAATCATATCCACCTACCAAGAACTCTCCATCCCTTAATCCCTTTTTACTCCTCCCATTATCCTCCTCACTACCATCACTCATTTCTACTTCTCCCACGCTCCACAGCCTAATTAAAAAAAAAAAACTTCCTCTTCCCAGCAACCACCGTACCTCTTGAAACGGAAGTTCCAAAAAGAAGCATCCCCACAAACACATCCCGCGAATTTCCGCCTCATCGATCTCCGTTTCTCGTTCTTCTTCCAACGTCGTTACAAAGAACAAACTGCAGTCCACGGAGACGGATTACGATCCCAAGAATCAACCGTCCACGACATCCAAAAGAATCTAACGTCGAAAGCTCGAATCGGATTCCCAAAGACGACAGAATCGCTTGGAATTTAGGGTGGCCATAAGAGCTAGGCAGGAAAAAAAGGGGAAAGAAAAGAGACGTCGTCGAGTGCACGAGAGACATCTTGGGGGTTGGTCTGAGCGTGGAACGATCAGGTGGAAATTAATCGCGAAGAAACGAAGTTGAGGGTAGACGATGAGAAAGGAAGAAAAATAGGAAGAGCAGAGAAGAGAAGAGGAAAGGGAAAAAAATGTAATTATCGACCTGGCTGGAGAGTGGCTCTCGGACTAATGGCCACATGATGGCGGAGGCCCACGAAGAGGGGTGGGGAAGGTGGTTTCTGGGCAGATGGTCCTGTTGTAAGGGTGTCTCTCGAGATACAAGGGTTCGACATTAGCGCGAGTCTCTCGATGCCGAAGGGTCCGAAGGAGAATGAGACAAAACGTATGAACATCTCAAACTTGCTCTACGGAGTTCTAGCGTATAAACCATGGAGTTCGAAGGGGTCGAGGAGGACTGGAATATTCGATCTCGCGGAAAGGTCGTACTTTTGTGTCGAGGATAATGCGAAGTCGTGAATAGCTGTCTGTTTAACGGTGTTCTACTTATATTCGTTTGCGTTGGTTAGAGAAACGCCAATGTACTGTGCGGAGGAAAGTTGGCGGGATCCTATAAAGTAAAGGGCACAGAAGCAAGAGGAATACGCTGTTTGCTCCACCCTGGTGGTCATAGTACATGGGAATAACATTTGCATATTCACGGAAACATAAAATATTATTACTTTCACTTAAAAGCTCTCATTTGTTTGTTAAAAGATCACACTAACGTCCGTAAGGTCTTTTATGATCCATAGTCTGTTGTCTATTGGAAATGTAAAAATGTTTTGTACTGTTTCTTTAAAAATACTTTATTGAGAATAGTATGCATTTAAAAGAATGCGAATTAAGTAAGTAGTATGTAAATTGAGTCTCACTTTGAGCCAAAAATGACCCCTGGGACGGATACAGATTTAATGCTATTGGAGTAAAGTACTTTCATTTGTCGTGCTAGCACCTATCTTTCTGAATGAACTACCTTATGTTATTAATTTGGAAAATAACGATAGATAGCAATAAATTTGCGATTGATACAGCATAGTTACTTTCATTATTCGTCACCTTAAAAAATTTCCAAAGTGTATACCTTCATACATCACTATGCCTTCAGAAACGACTCTGATTTCTTAAGCCCCACTTTAACCCTTTCGCTACTACGGATGACTATAGTCACCCGCTGCATAAAGGAAACCAAACGTTAAGACAAGTGCTATATAAATATACGTTCATGAAAAAATTATGAATACATTGTTACGAACACAAATCGTTTGGTTTCTAAATACAATGTCACAACGTCGTTTTTGAGACAAAAGACTTGGCTCCCAAGGCCGAAGACCGCGCGCGCTTAATGTTTCCACTTTCGGTGCGGCGCTCCGTACCGAAAGGGTTAAAATACCTCCAAAATTCGTAGTTCTTCCGAATAGTCATTAATGTCCCTAGCACAACGTCACCATAATTTCGCATCGTTCATAAAAAAGAGAAATTGAACGGCGAGCAAAGCCGGTACGTGCATCGTCATCCGGAAAATTAGACTTCGGAACCGTCGAATTATCGTATAAAGAAGAAACCGCGATGTATTTGTGACAAATTGACGACTCGGTATCCGAGCCCTGCATGCTAATTCGTTACATAAACTCACGGGACCAGTCATCTACCAAAGAACAAATGGCTCGACCTGCAAATACCATCGAATTAACGATTCTCCGGGGGTTTCGGTTGAGCATTATTTCCACAGCAGCGTATCCTATTTGTAACCGAAAATCCTTTATAAGGAATACCTCGTTGAGGAGGACTTCAGTCGATCGTGTGTCGAAAACGGTTATAGAACGAGTTGAAATTGATTTTTTTTTGTGAGTGAGAAATAAAGGAAAGAAAATATGTATTACGTTAGATGGTGGACCTTCGTGGTTCTTTTTGTACTCGTCGCGCATAAATCTGTGGACGGTGTAAGTTTCTAATTGTTCATTGTAAGAATTTATTTACTGTGTTGGAACTGATTTGCAGTGTCTTTTTAAGCACGAATTATTACGATTAATTCTTATTATTTAAATGACACTGACTCTTAGGCAATGAGCATGGAGCAAATGGAGAAAGCTGCGACGGCTATGCGGAACAGCTGCATACAGAAAATCGGTGCAGATCCAGGTAACTAATAATATTTTAAAGAATCTAAGGTCTTTTGAATATGTGTAATATTTTTGTCAAGTTGAATTGGGTGTTTTATGCGACAGACTAATTTTTTCGTTAGTTGTTTTC
Organism: Cerceris rybyensis; assembly: GCA_910591515.1. Classification (NCBI taxonomy): domain Eukaryota; kingdom Metazoa; phylum Arthropoda; class Insecta; order Hymenoptera; family Crabronidae; genus Cerceris; species Cerceris rybyensis. The sequence goes on along the minus strand of OU342791.1, from coordinate 25,871,052 downwards.
TTCATTTACAACAATCTTTGCGCTGTTTTCAAGTATCTTTGCGTATCTCTGGGTTTCAAGGGAGTAAAGCGGAAAACTTTTTACAAGTGACGAAAATAAAGAAAATCTGAACGAGTTAATAGTAATGTACAACTTTGATTCATTAATAGTGACATTGAACAAAAATATTACCGAGCAGAAAGCGGGAATATATATTAATTATCATTGATTAAAAGGACTGTGAAAACTTTGACCAAGAAAGGAATATCTATGTGATTCTATCATTTAATTATTATATCTTGAATTTTCATTGGAATATTTAGAATTAGTGGCTGGAATCAGAAGAGGCGAATTCCCGGATGACCCGAAAACGAAATGTTACACGGCCTGCATCATGAAAAAGTTACGGACGGTAAGATTACAAATTCTATTTTAGATTCAATCATTGAATTGCGTGAAGTTCTACGCTATAAATAAATTTAGAATTATCACGAATGATGGAATTAGTCTTATTCTTTGTTACAAGTTCAAAAACGGAGCTATCGACGTTAGCATGGTGGAAAAGCAAATCGACGCTATGATGCCAGCAGAATTTAACGAACGTTTGAAGTTTTCTGCGAGGAAATGCGGTGCAGCAGGTAAGAGCACGGAAATTCGCGTTAAAACTTATTTATCCTTGCAACTCCTTTTTCACGAAGGCATTATCTTGTAATTTATGTAACGGAGTTCTTTAAAATGTCAGCTAAGTCACGAATGAGACATATACAAATTAGTGTACCTTTTTTTCTCGTTATGAGCTGCAAAATGAGCATTATTGTTGTAAGTTACAAAGAATCTTGACATCTCGATAACAGGCTACAATGAAAAATTCTCACATTAAATTTTCCTACGAATACGCCGTGTAGTCTTTGGTGTTTTCACGTCCGCGGTATTCCGGAAAGTGATTACTTGTTTTTCTTTAGCATAACATCGTGTACACAGGAAATGAATATCTTACTATGGAAATGAAATCATGATCTTTATTTAATTTAAAAATTCAATGCACAGCCAAGGAAACTTAAATGAAAATGCTTCCCCCACTTCAATCTGGGGGATGAATAAAAAAACTCGATAAATTCATCACTTCCTAATAGACTGATGAAATAAAATCAGAGATTCTATCATTCTCATCAGATATCATAACGGAACTCTAAATTCCACAATTTTACCAGAATTTAAAACCATCTCCGCCATAACACACTAAATAATGAGATAGAATTTTGCATTACATTTCATCATAGCCCCTATAGAAAAATGTATAATTTCCCATAAGTCACGAGGGATTTGAACTTGGACCCACTGATTGGAAATCAGTACCTTTGCCTATCCACTATAATATTCTCCATCATAGTCTCCCATAGAAAAAGTTTTACAGAGGTGACAGAGGACGATTTGAACTAAAGTTCGAACCCTAACATTAATTGCAAACCCAAACCTTGACCTCCTTCTCCACCATAGACTTCAATAGGAAAAGTTTTCCAGAGGTGACGAAGAACGATATGGATTAAAGCTCACTAATTGCACTCCCGAAACTTGACCTTCTACATCCTCCTCTTTCTGCCATAACTCCAAAGACTCATTTCATCCCCATCACCTGCACACCTTTTATTTCTCGCTTCAATTGCAAATGTTATTACATTAAGCTGGAAAACCTTCATTTGTATTCAACCTTTAGCCCTATTTTCACGAGTTTGACTCCTGATGAAAATTTTAAGCCAAACTTGAATATCAAGTTAAGTAAGTTAATCCCGCGTAAAGTATTAACCCTTTTAGTGTCAACCGAAAAAATTGATTGAATTATTGTCAATGTAGTTGCAAATAAAAAATATTGTCATTTGTCCATAGATTCATATAGAACACTAAGTATAGAGCATAAATTGTGTATTTATAATTATTTGTCATAAAGTTACTGATATCGTATTGGAAATTGAATATTAACCCTGTTAGCACTATTGCTAACGACGAAATATCGTCGTCCGACACTAAAGGGTTAATATTTCAAATGAGATCGTGTATTTCCATGCAGAATTATTAATTTTGGACTTTGATTCAAATTCATTTGACTTTTACAAAAGATCCATTGAATGCAGTAAATGCTTGGGCGATTATCTTTGTCAATCGCAAGATATTGTATATTGAGCGTTCGGTTTAGGCATGAATTCTTGCGAGTTTGCCGATAGTTCAAGAGGTTAAATTGTCATATTTAATTTGACTTTCTGTTCAGCCTCCGGCGAGGATGCGTGTGACATCACCTACTCGTACCTCAAGTGCGGATATGAGACCGATCCCGAAATATTTTTCTTTCCCTAATGAGAGGAAGGGTGGGAGAAATAGAGAAAGAATCGTCGACGAAATAAAACACCGCCAAAGGAGTCGATCGTGCGAAGATTCAGATGAAACGCAAGCTATTCGTTGAAAATAAAAGAAATTACGTTCTTCCGGTGGAATTATAGCTGTGCACGCTTCTTACTGGCGGACTGACGGAAATTGATTCAACTTACGATAGGATTTGCAACGAAATTATAGTGAACGCTATGCGGGCTATGACAATGCAAAAATCATCGACGCGAGCAATTACATGAAGCAACTTCATTATGTAAAATCGAGTAAAACTTCTTAAGGTAGTTCTAGCTGGATTCAGAACTAAAAGTTTCTTTTTTCATTAGAAATGAAAAAAATTGCGTAAGAATTAATGCAGGGGCTAACTTCACAGAGGTCATTTCATTCACTTTTTAGACATTAAAAAACATCTTTCTCTATAACTATGAAGTAAAAAATTATGAAAAAATTCAATAATATTTCAAAAGCATAAAATAATACATTGCTAATTTTTTATTAGAATCCATCGACTCGTTTTTCCATTAGAAAAATAAAAAAAGATTTTACGGACTCAGCAAAAATCTTTTTCCATAAGGCCCATGTTACATATGTTATTTTTAAACACGATTTATTCATAAATCGTGTGGGCGAACTCGTTGAGATTCCGGTTATAATTATAAAATATCATGAAGAATATATTTTCAAAATTTTAAGGAAATCTATCGACAAATGATAAGTGCCTAGAACTACCTTAAACAATCGTGCAACTATATTTGGGACTAAGTTCACAGTTCAATAAAAGAATCAGAATAAAAGTAATGAATAATGGAATAGTAATAATTCCAATTAGAATATTTCCTGTTATAATCATAGAAATGATCTTGATTTTTCAATAAAAATCGTTGAACTTCTTCATCAAATTTTCATCGCGCAAAAAACCAATCATTTAAATTAAAGAATCATTTGCAACTCATTTATTAATAAAATTTTTATACCCTGGAATAATAGAATCAAAGAAACTTCAATCTTTGATTCTTCACACCGTGAAATGGAAAAAAACTACCTTTAATTGCACACCGATTACAAAATTGTTACAGTGCCTTATAGTCACAACAATTTCAAAAACTATTCATTCAAGCTACAAATTACAAACTCAAATAACAAACCTCCAACGTTGCTAAATGTCGAAATTTCCATGGGAATTTATCGAGACCCCGTGATTAAAACCGAAATGTGACATCTCTCACAATGAGCTTCTAAATTACACAGTAATTTCCCTCCGTGCGGCAAACCTGTCACCTAAGACTCGAAAATTGAATGTTCTCCTACTTCCTCGAATCGTCATATAAAAGAAGTCGGTTCTTTGTTCCTTCGTTTTTCGTGAACTACGCAACCGCGACTATTCGTTCGAGGTTTCTTTCTTTTTCTTTCTAATTCAAAAAATCGCTAAAACGATCAAGGATTAGTAGAAGAATAAAAATCACTGAGAAGAAATGCGAAACATCGTCGTCCTTCTGTTCGCGATGGTGACGTTAGCCATAATAGGGTTCGATGGCGTCGAGAGCGTGAGTTATTTATTGGTTTCTCGTGATTTTCATACGACGGACGCATACATCGAGGCGAAGGAGTAAACATGGGGTTTAATATTGCAGAAAAAGATGCACCTGGCGGAGGCCAAGAATGCCGTGAAGAACGTGAGAAAGACTTGCGCCACAAAGGCCAACGCTCCGGCGGGTAAGACATCTTTTTTTTTGGAGTGAATTTTAAATCGACGTTTGTATTAATAATATTACACTTTCGAGTTCACCATATATGAACTCGTGTGACTTGAGAAACCACAGGATTTATCGGTGTTTCCATATTTTAAAATTCTTTTTTTAAGTTTTGTAATTATATTGCAACTTAATTCGACCAAATTACTGAGATTCTTTGGAATTGAATTAAACGTATTGTTTAGAATTGTATCTGCAATATTTTGTCACTTTGATATCCTAAAATTATTGTGATTAAAGTTACTGAGATTCTTTGCAATTGAATTAAATGTATTATTTGGAATTGTATCTGCAATATACTGTAATTTTTATATCCTAAAATTATTGTGATTAAAGTTACTGAGATTCTTTGCAATTGAATTAAACGGATTATTTAAAATTGTATGTGTAATATTTTGTCACTTTGCTATCCTAAAATTATTGTGATTAAAGAAACTATATAAGAATTTGGGTATAGAGGGTTGTACAGCAATTATCGAAAATTTGTCTAAACTATTTATCATCTCGCAAGTGAGAAGATATTCCATACTTTAAAATCTTTTTTCAAGTTTTATAATCATATTGCAACTTAATTCGATGAAATTACTAAGACTTTTTGTTATTAAATGTATTATTTAGAATTGTATCTACAATATTTTATCAGTGTGCTGTCATGAAATTATTGTGATTTAAAGAAACTATATAAAAGTTCGTGTATAGAGGGTTGAACAGCAAATATCGAAAATTTTTTAAAACTATTTATCATCCAGCAAGTGAGAAGATACAAGCTTTAATGTTACGCGATACTTACCGTGTTTTATTCCGGATATTCATGTAATGATTTTATTGTAGCATTATGCATAATCTTCAGTGATTTATAGTTTCCGGAGGTAAACCTCTGTGTTTACGTAAATATTAATCTTTATTACGATATATTCTTCACGCTTTTCGATAATTATCGAGGTCTTGAGGAGAAGAGGCTCGAACGTCGTGAGAAAAAAAGATGTAACGCAAGAATCTTGAATTGTTCTTTTAACGAAGGGATAGGTAATAATGATAGATTCTTTGATGATAAATTCAATTATTTTTTGCTTGTACGTAGAACTTTTGGATAACGCTCTCAAGGGCGAATTTCCTGCCGATAGAAGACTTCAGTGTTACTTGAAGTGCATCATGAGCATGATGAAAGCCGTAAGTAATTTTGGCGGCAGTTTTAATCCTTTTAGTGTTGGACGACGATATCGTCGTTACCACTAGGACGATATCAGTAATTTGATGACAGATAATTTGCAAATACACAGTTTACGCTTTATATTGCATTCTTTATAAAACTATGGCCAAATGACAATTCTTTTTTATTTACATCTACATTGGTATTAATTCAATCAATTTTTTCCGCCGGCACTAAAATGGTTAAGACTGTTTCACTTCTATCAATAACTACGTAGAGTTACAACTCTTTGCGATGATAAATATAACTTGATAAAATCATTAATAATTTAAAAAGCCTCCCATTTGTTATTAAAAGCTTGAATTTCATAGGAAATTTTGTGAAAAATTGCGATCTATTCGTTGAAGTATCAGTGTATGAATTGTGAAATATAATTGGAGGAGAAAGTTAGAATATTTTTTACGATAATATTATCTTTCAGATGAGAAATGACGTACTCCGGGCAGACGTTATAATCAAGCAAACTGATCTCATGTTGGTAGAAGAGGATGCCGCACGTGTTAAAGCAGCCGTTACGAATTGCCTTGATGCAGGTACAATTTCGAAGTTAACTTAAATCTTTGCTCGTAACTCAAAAGAGTGATACAAAAAATCCCAAAGCTATAATTCTTATTGGAAACAAAGCACTTCATTTTTAAAATAAGTAAGAAAATGTTTAAAGCTAAATTCATAGTTGAATAAATAATAAATAAAGAATATCAAGTAACTTAAACTTCTTGAAACGTTACGAGCGATAAAATAATTTAATTAATTGTCGAATTCATCAATTTGGTACAAGATAACTATTTTTAATTTTTAGCGACGAGCGAAGATGCATGCGAGGCTGCATGGCAATTCAGCAAGTGTTATTTCGAAACCGACAGCGAGGTGATTTTCCGATGACATAATGTTCCGCAAAATCGCACGATTTCGAAAATACCTTTTTATCGAAAAATCCAAAGTATTTATAAAAATCGAGAGAATCGTTAATAGTGTTCGCTGTGTCTGAATATCGCACGATCGACTCGAATTTCTATTGTAATACTACGATTTCATTCATCATTTTCTAGTGTACCCCGTGTTCATATATTAATTTATTTTTATATCCTATATTTCATTATTTTAGATTTCATATTATTTCATATATTTCTCGTACTTTTTTTCGTCATTTTCTGCGCCGATGTATGTAACTAATTTCCATAATTTTAGAGGTACGACATTTTTGGCGGGAAAAAATTCTAGTGACCCCGTGTTCATATATTTATATATTTTTATATCCTATATTTCATTATTTTAGATTTCATATTATTTCATATATTTCTCGTACTTTTTTTCATCGTTTTCTGCGCTGATGTATGTAACTAATTTCCATAATTTTAGAGGTACGACATTTTTGGCGGGAAAAAATTCTAGTGTCCCCGTGTTCATATATTTATATATTTTTATATCCTATATTTCATTATTTTAGATTTCATATATTTCTCGTATTTTTTTGTATCGTTTTCTGCGCTGATGTATGTAACTAATGTCCATAATTTTAGAGGTACGACATTTTTGGCGGGAAAAATTTGATTGCGTGAAATTTAATGTATTTAAATCGCTTGCAGGCTTACATGGTGCCATGAGGGATTCGAGGACAGAATCACAAAACCATCTGAGATACAAAAGTCGTCGATTACTGAGGCATCGTTCACGACGTCGAGTATCTAGAGCGGTTTGCAAGAACTCAAGGACGAAACGGCACTGCAGAAGAGTTTAGCAGAATCTTAAACATTTCCTAGAAAACTAAACCTGTCGATCCATATATATACACATATGTGATTTTTATAAAAGACAAATAGTATTCAATCGAAGCGCTTATTTCAATTTAATATTTGAAATTGTACCCTTGAAATTTGAGATATTCAATTTTGTATTGGAAGTTTCAGATATTGAACTGGAGACTTTTATCTTTAAGTGTAAATAAAGATTGAGTTTATGAATTATGAATTATTTATAAATTATTGAGCTGTACTATTTACGACGTTAATTGCTAAGAACAACGCAGTTACATAGATTTAATGTATCTGTCCGTCGTTTCGCTGGTTCTTAACCGGTTTCTTAGAACTGACATTACTCATCGCGAAATAAAGATATTAGAATGAATGTCAAAGCAATTTTTCACTAATGATTATGCAATTATTTAAAGTGTGTTAATCATAATCCTTTCGTAACTCTCCTAATCTCTTGCTCCAGTTAAATAAAACAATTGTGACTTATTCAATTGTGTTAATAAATAAACATTAAGTACTTCAATTGTATCCTTTACGATTTTTCCATTTTTGGCGGTAGAAAACAACGTTTTTCTCAATAAAGTGGATACATGGAGAAATAATGAAAATATCGGAATTAATAAATTCAGAACGAAGTATAATATTCCTGTGCATTTAAAATTTATACTTTTAAAAATTAAATGGTAGAGAGTATTATTAATATAATTCAAGAAAATTTGAAAAATTTAGTTTACCGCTTACTTTACATTGCATCAATGTACAATGTAAACAAGTGAAATTAATTTGCAGAATCTATAAAAAATAAAACACTTTAATACACCTAGTACTTGCCTCATTACACTGAATTAAATCCACGCCATATAAGAAATATCTAATTATAAAGCTGCTTCTACTTTGTAGGTAAATATCGCATAGAAACACCTCAGAGACGGCAAGCAAATATATAAACAACAATCTCTCGTTAAAGCCGTCTACGGTAACCTGATTTTCCGTGAATTTTCTTCGCAGTGGAATCTTTTAGTATTGTAATAATTTTTTTTCAGCTAGGAAATGAAACAGCGGCGCTAATAATTTCCTACCTAACAAGCACTACTCCTTATGACACGTATATGTACACATTATCTTCTGCACTATGATATTTTCAAATCTGCATTTGCAGAAATTATTTGCAAAACTTAAGCTTAAGCTATTTAAAAGAAATTGTTGATTTGTTTGCGATTTTGACAATAAACATATTCTCTGTAACACTTTCCCTCTGATTAATGCTTAAGAAAATTGAAATCTTTTATTCTTGGCACTACAAACTCATAGAAATTAATTTCAGTTTTTCTGACACACATTTTTCAATGCACATCGTAATTTCAAACTTATTTCAAATTCATCGTAATGTTTTCGATTTCTTACGCTCGCAATACTCTTACTCGAATTTATTTTGCACTTTTGAAAGCTCTGAGAAATATGAAATCAAAGGTACATTACCTAAAAAAAATTCAAATAAATAAAAAAAAAACAGTAACCAATATCAACGATTTTATCTTCGATAAAAAATACCACTTTCTAGAGTACATCTTCGGCTCATTGATAAAAATGGCGCCCTAATTTCTTAACTAATACAATGTCAATAACGAGATCGAAGATATTTCTCTCTCATTCCCGACCTTCGGTTAATTTTTTACAACAATCTCAAAGACATGTTTTACATCAATTAATACTTTTTCCATTACAACCAAATTATACACTGTTCTCCAAGAACTATTAGAAAAGATCCTACCGTGCAATTAAATAATACACTTACGACAATATTTCTCTAAAGTTTTATTCCCTACTTAAATTAATATTCCACGCAACGATATTTTTTTCCAGGTGTTATTCTATTTCCGACTAAATTACACTAATCAACGTCTGATTGTAAGATATCGGTCTATTCTAACGTGGGAATGTAACATCGTAACGACGTTGTTCAACTGAAAGCTTTCCGATAATTCCTCTCGGCCTAGTCCCAATTAAACGAATAGCAAGAGAAAGAGAGAAAAATAGAAGAAACATCATCATTAACATTTTAACACAAAGAGTTGGTAACTTTATCCTCGACTTCTTTGTTCTCCAGATTTTAAAGCTTCTGTTTCATCGCAGAGCATAATTCGCGACAAAAACGAGCCAAGGAATACGCGAATCAGTGCAGACCATGGAATAATCCAGGAATGTCGTTGAAACGCGAATTCAAAATGTAATTAATACATCTAATATGAATTTTTAATGAGAGAACACTAATGCTATAGAAAGGTATTTGAAGAGAAGGACGAAATATTACGAGTCTCACGTGTCGAGATGACAAAGAAGACACGTTTCGTGATGAAAAAAGCTTACGCTTCTTCATAATTAGACAATTATACGATGTTCTTCCCGAATGTATTGGGAGCGAAACAATTCGAATGCACAAAGAACTACGGCACACACACCGGCAATTAAAATGTCTTACGTAAATCTGATAAATCAGGCAATTATCTTGTTTCCTGCACATTTCCATTAGAATCTGCCACTCGATGCTGTTCGACGTATGCACAAATCAACGCGTATAAATATCATGTTCGAGGTTCGACAAGCGTCAGTCGTCGAAGACAGTTTGCGGTTGTGAAAACCTGAAGCTGTGAAAACGATTTTCTGTTAATTGTGCTTACGAACTTGTAAATTAAAATCGACAGAATGAAGGTCCTGGTTGTCGTCTGTTGCCTCCTCGTTGCCGTGGTAAGTACAAAATGTTACGATACTTTTTGTAAAAGAAGCAATTATATTTGAATCTGGCTATGGTGACTTGGAGGATGGGGATTTCGACTGCAGTCGATGGGTCTGGAAGTTCATAGTCTTATAAAATGCAATTTCTCAAAATTAAGGGATGATTTAAAAAACCTCCTAGATACGGCGCAATTTTTTTCGATGTACTGTCATCTAATATGAAGTTCATCAAAATTTCAGTGACCAAGAGTCACTAGGACTTGCCTATGGTAGTTATGGGGGTGGAGACTTATTGTTAGACTCGAACGGATAAAGGATTCGGCATCTATTGGCTCTGAGGATTTTTTTAGTGTGGGTTCTTGTTATTACAGGAATTTTTATAAAAATATGGATGTTGGTGAATGCATTTAGGAGTTGCCTATGATAGTTATGGGGGGTGGAGACTTATTGTTAGACTCAGAGGGGTAAAGGATTCGGCATCTATTGGATGCGAAGATTTTTTTAGTGTGGGTTCTTGATGTTACAGGAATTTTTATAAAAATATGGATGCTGGTGAATGCATTTAGGAGTTGCCTATGGTAGTTATGGGGGTGGAGACTTATTGTTAGACTCGAACGGGTAAAAGATTCGACATCTATTGGCTCTGAGGATTTTTTTAGTGTGGGTTCTTGTTATTACAGGAATATTCATAAAAATATGGATACTGGTGAAGGCATTTAAGAGTTGCCTATGATAGTTACGGGGGTGGAGAGTTATTGTTAGTCTCAGAGGGGTAAAGGATTCGGCATCTATTGGCTGCGAAGATTTTTTTAGTGTGGGTTCTTGATGTTACAGGAATTTTTATAAAAATATGGATCCTGGTGAATGCATTTAGGAGTTGCCTATGATAGTTATGGGGGTGGAGACTTATTGTTAGACTCGAACGGGTAAAAGATTCGGCATCTATTGGCTGCGAAGATTTTTTTAGCGTGGGTTCTTGATGTTAGAGGAAATTTTATAAAAATATGGATGCTGGTGAATGCATTTCGGAGTTGCCTATGATAGTTATGGGGGTGGAGACTTATTGTTAGTCTCAGAGGGGTAAAGGATTCGGCATCTATTGGATGCGAAGATTTTTTTAGTGTGGGTTCTTGATGTTACAGGAATTTTTATAAAAATATGGATGCTGGTGAATGCATTTAGGAATTGCCTATGGTAGTTATGGGGGTGGACACTTATGTTAGACTCGAACGGGTAAAGGATTCGGCATCTATTAGCTCTGAGGATTTTTTTAGTGTGAGTTCTTGATGTTACAGGAATTTTTATAAAAATATGGATCCTGATGAATGCATTTAGGAGTTGCGTATGGTAGTTATGGGGGTGGAGACTTATTGTTAGGCTTGAATTAGTAGAGTCAAGATTCGGCATCTATTGGATCTGAGAATTATTTTTAGCGTTATGGATAGGCGGTGGAATTGAAATGGAATTGTATTATGAATGGTTATGGTGGTATTTTACGGAATTTCTGTGAAAAATAAGATGCACCATTTAGGATCTTAAGAGACGGGTAATACTAAAGTACAGGAAATAAGTGATAGTAAGCAATGACGTCAAATTTCAGGCACTGGGAGACCATGAAAAAGAAGAGATGACGAAGTTCGTTGAAGTTTTAAAGGGAGAGATGGATCAGTGTGCTAAGGAGCAGAACTTCTCTCCGGGTAAGATCGAATTAGAAACTATGGATTTTCGTCCAATCCCCTACTAATAATGCATAACAATTGTAAATATTTGTAAGAAGTTTGGGATTCACTTTACTACTTATTGGTACTCAAGAATTCGTCCTTGTTTTGGCAATAACATTAGACGAAAAGTACTTTAACTTTTTCCAAGTAAACTATAAGCAATTAGAGAATGTATAAAATACAAGGTGTACAAATAATTATTTCGCAATAAGAAATGCACTACGTTGATTCCAGCTGCATGCAAATAGAGAAAGTATGACACCGATACTTCAATTGATACATTGATTATTGCATCTATCTGCCTTTGTATTTGCAATTACTGTGAAAATGCCTACTTCTTATCCTACTCATCACAATGGTTAAATATATTAACGAATTTACAGAGGACATGCAAAAAGTACGGGACGGAGTAGAGAGTGGAGATGACAAGGCTGCTGGTTGCGTGAGAGCCTGCGTAATGGAAAAGATTAATGTTGTAAGTACACATGTGCATTAATAATCAAAACATTACTCGTAACCGAGATTAGAAATGATAAAATACTGCTCTGAACATCTGCAAGTGTTACGATAAGCGAATTTTTATTTAATATTTTACGTACGCTGTACTTTATTGGTATCTTCCTTTCCTTATTCAATTTATTGCTGAGAACATTCAAATCATTAATGTTAACACTAGATTTACGGATGTTGATACATCTGTTTTTCTAAAGTGTGTCAATTTGACTTATACAAGAAAACTGAAGTTTTTTGCAAAGAAAATAGTTCCAAATCAATTTAAATGAAAGGTTTATTATTACAAAATTAACCAATCAATATATTATATATATAGTAATCAAATTTTGAATGAGCCAAATTGGCTCCGTAAATCTAGTGTTAACAAATAGAATTATGTATGGAAAAAGTCAAAATGAATAGAGAGAGATAGCATAGGGAGAAGAAATGATTTACTACTCTGAAATAGAATAATGAAGTAATGAAAGTGTAATTAAATCTGGTAATTTAAACTAAAGAAGATGGGAACAAAACTTCCCTCGTCTCAGTCACGTACATGGAGTATCTTATGCGGTGCAAGAGAATGATATATGTTCCACGTAAATGAGACAGGAGGATGGGGGAATCTCTTCATCTGTTAGTTCATGGCGGGACATATTCTGTTTTCTTGAGTGTACATCTTACGCTGAATTACAGACTAACGTGTATATAGTAGAGGAAATTGAATGTGACTCCCTAAATACGAATATACCATATTTCTCCTGCTAATCTCAGTTATTCAAGTGGCGTTTCTTGTTGTACGACACCGATACTTGCACAGTGAACGAATTATTATCCACTCACACGTGTGTGTGATGCTACCGCCGAAAATTATTGGCCAGTACCACACTCTCTATGTGGCTTCGTAGTTTCTTTTATAGTCTTTGGTCTTATAAGATCTTCTCTTAATTTTAATAAACTCTTTTTTTAAATTGATTCTTCAAAAATATTGCCGGCCCCTAGCAACGTTTGATTGCGTAGACGTGCGGCCATTAAAACTATCATTGTTAAATTTATTATATCTATATGTATTAAATAAGTACATTGAAAGGAGAGGAATTACAAGGTGAAAAATTGAGTCCAGTCATCTTGACTTTTTAACACGTTGAACGCCAACCGTAAATCACTAGTTTCATTGTTTCTACTGAATCGAAATTTTTTCTATTCACATCTTTATAAAAAAGAAACTTCAAAGTTACAGATAGATAGGTATACGGCAGACCTTTATCTTTTAAACACCAATATTTAAATATACAATATGTCTAAAAATTCATAAATGTTGCAATTTCAAAGCGACATAAAATTTCATTGAATTCAATAGCGCCGGTCACCGGTGACCCCCACGGCAGTCAACGTGTTAATAGTTCTAGGTTTGAGTAATGCGGTCTTATATACTAATTATTTCAATTATATGCACAGCACACTTTATGCTGGGAGATAGAACAACAGGTGTAGAATAAGAAATTATATTGGCTAACACTTAAAACAAATGTATTCCATTTCCTCGAGTCCACCCTGCCAAATGTACCTAAAACCTAAACAATGAATTTACATATGGTTTTGTGCAATTATCAGGTGCAGGGTGGTGAACTGAAGATTGAGAACTTCAAGAGTACGGTGGAGAAAGTGCACGAGGGTCACCCGGATATGGTTGAGAACAGAATGAAGATGTTGGAATCTTGCGTCCCCGAAGGTGAGGGAAATTTGTTAATTAAACATGTAAAGACACGTGGAGGGTACGTACTTACTGATCTTATTACTGTTTCAGCGAAAGAAAAAACTGACAAGTGCGACATGGCAAATGTATTAGCTAAATGCTACTTCGAGAAAGTAAAGGAGTCACATTGAATTTATTTTTCCTAAATATAACGAAATTGCTCTTCTTTTTCTCTTGAAATCTGCGACAACGAATATAAGTACTTTTAACAGCATACGTAAACATAAAGATTAAATAAAACATTTTTAAGCTTACACGACTACTTTAAATTACCAAATCCTTGTGAAGAGTACCTTTCCTAATTTAAAAAAAAAAGTATCTTTACACTTTTGACAAAAGTTTCAAACTGCTGATATAACAATTTTTAATTCTCATTTTTAATACAACGAATAATTTAAGACAATATTAAAACTAGATTTACGGATGTTGATATTCCTATTTTTCTGAAGTGAGCCAATTTAAATCATACAAGAAAATTGAAATTTTTTGCAAAGAAAATAGTTCCAAATCAGTTGAAATGAAAGATTTATTATTAAAAAATTAACCAAACAATAATATAATATATGTCGTAATCAAATTTTGAATGAGCCAAATTGGCTCCGTAAATCTAGTGTTAATAACATAAAAGTAATATCACCGTATCATACTCCACTGTTATTTTTGATTTAATAATTTTTGAAAAACTTCTAAATTTCCTATTCCGTGAAGAATATCACTCGTTATTCTACAGCAAGGGGTTAAAACAAATATTGCTACTTAACGTTAAGGATATAGCGGAAAAGTAAAGAGATTTTCATTCGCTTTGCGTAACCCGTGTACTCGTTAACGAATTGCGATGCAAACGGTAACCCGATAATTATCCGGGGAACATCGGTCAATAATGTGTCCCGATTCTATCATCTTACAATTAGTAACAGCGAATATGCTTCACTCTCAAACAGCAACAATAGGAATTACGAACGGTTTTCGTGGAAAATCTAACACGAAGTGCCCGCATACATGCCATAATGAGTAGGTTTAGGGCTGTACTTAAAAAAACTTGCGTAAGCCGTATAAATCATAGAATTACCTCGTTTCCTGCCGTTTCCCGTCAAGATTTAACACCTGCTTTTGTTCTTCGCGGCAACAATACCATAGACTATAAATATCATCTCGAAGTATCATCAAATCAGTCGAAGAAGAACAGTGCAATTTGGTGGAACTGCTTTATCGGTTCTTTCTCATTGGTTGACCTTGGATCTATGCTAGAAGATTTTCGTTCGTCGATTTCATCATGAAAACCCTTTTGATCGTTGCCTATTTCTTGGCTGCTGCGGTAAGTACTGAACTTTTATTTTATTATCTACCTGGTTCTTCGACGACTCGAATGACAAAATATTAGAGACGAATTTGAAGAAGTACGAATTTCTGCTGCGAGCAAAAGATTTTCTGAAGGATATGTGGAAATTTTTGGCAGATATGTGGAAGTTTGTAATTTCTTACTCTACTGAGCGTACAATTTTCTTTTCTTACGGTAGAGAAAAATTGAATTTCTCTAATTCGAAGCTTCAAGGAAGATTTAATATCTAATTTGCGAAGCTACAAATTTAAATAAAGATTAAATTTGTAATTTTCTTTCTTGATCGTGGAGAAACCGATAAATATTTAATCGAAACATGGAAATTTCTCATTTGCTAGGCTCTAAATTTCAAGGAGAATTAGTAACCAATTTGTAACGCTAGCAATTTTGAAAAAATGTAAGTTTGCAATTTTCAGGCGGTTGTACGAAGCGAAGATAGGGGTCTGCTAAAAAAATATCTGGAGTATTTAGTGCCCTACTTGAATCCGTGCGCTGAAGAATTCGAACTTACAGACGGTGAGAAAAAATAATTGAAATCATTACAAAAAAGGAATTTTTTTTTATCAATCCATCTAAGACAGAGATAACAAAGTATTTTAAATAATACATACTATATAACAATTTGCAGAAGAAGCACATAACGTACAACCGATTGGGGATACCGCGGATGTATCGAAAATGGGCTGCGTCAGAGCTTGCGTGATGAAACGAATGGAGGCGGTAAGATCATTCTTAAAAGCTATTAGAATATCGTACACTAAAATTCAATAAAGCTCTTCACAAAAAAGCTCATTCATTAATGCATAACAATAATTACGGACAATGCTATTACTTACACAAACACTGCACTTTGAACCTCTGCAGTCCGGCGGTGCGTTTTACTCGTTGGAATTTTGCATCAACCTGAAATCAAAGTAAATTCAATTATTAGCATTATATTTTCAAGGATAAATATTCTGTGATTTTATTGAATTCAATAAAATTTCATATCACTCTATATTTCAATATTTTTGTACTCAGATAGCTATTTCTACTTTTAAACTTTCTCCTCCGCAAAGGTACGAACTTAACAGTTTATCGACCGGTATTTTTTTTACATCCTACTCACTTCTGACCGGTCACTTGGCCGCAAATACTTTCCTGATACCGATATGTCTTCGAAAATTACAAATTCTCGTCACAGAATCCTTGGCACAGTTAACCGCAATGATAAACAATAATTTATTAATCGCTATGGTAACTGATTAATTAGTTAAAACTCCAAAAGCGTTGGGCCTGAAAAGCCTATTAACAGGCTACCGGTCAATAAAGTGTTAATAGAAGGATATTCAGTGACGTAGAAAAAAAAATCGACGAATTACTGGTGGTAGTCCACGTTTTAACGAAAGGCATTTTTTCAATAGTTATTGTAATGTATTACGATAGTTTTACTAGAGAAAGTGCTAAACAAAAGAATATTAGACGGTAGAGAATTATTTTTCGCTTCATAATATAATTATTATTTCTTTTTGAAATTCTCAGCGCAGAAATTAATTATTGTCTCATTCTATTCATATTTCTTTAACAGTTGAAAGGTGTTGATGTGCAACTGGGACCGATAGTAACGATGATAGAATCAGTGCACGCTGGCTACCCAGAGGAAATAGAGGAAGTGAAGAAAATCGCCGCCAATTGCATCGAAATAAGTAAATCGAATTTCCAATTATTTATTAAAACAGATTCACTTGTTCTTGCATAAACAATAACTCATTCTGTTACAGCCAAGGGTTTGACCAACGAATGCGATATTGGTATGCAATACGCTGATTGTTACATCAAGAAGCTCTTCGAACAATAACATACCATCGAACGAAGAAGGAAATCGTTCGTAACACAATTTACGTATTATTTATAATAATCAAATTTCAATAATACTGTTATTAAACACATAATTATGATTCTATTGATATTAGATAGTTGTATTAAAATTTAATGTCATCGTTCAAAGTTTTATCCTATAATAAATTAAAATATCTATAAAAATATCTATAAAAGTGTTTATTTCTTAATAGAAAATAAATATTCATTAATTGCTAGTTGCAATCACACGATTTAAAATCCTCCTAAAACAATACGACCGGTACAATCAAACCGTATCAATTATTAGGTGTACAAATTAATTCTCGGCCTTTTTTGACTAACTTTGACATTTATTTATAACAATGTTGATATAAATTCAATATTAAACATAATCTTCTTCATTTCCTATACGTTTTTGCCACCTCTCAGGTAATTGTCGGATTCCAGATCAGAAAAATGATAGTGGTTCACATCAATGAAATCATTGAAGCATTTATAGACCTGTTCAACTTACTTGAATTGAGAATCAGTTAGGTGGTGTTGTAGGGATCGAAATAGGTGGTTATTTGAAGGGGCTAAGTCTGGAGAATATAGCGTTTCTTTTTTTTTTTTGTTGAAACGCGAAAAGAAGACAGTGCCTTAAATACTGCTTATCGAACGATATCGCTTCTACACATGATTTTTCACGTTATGTCTGGAGTAGAGTCATGCGATATATCTTATTTTAAAGCTAACAAATGGCGCTTTAGAATAACTATTCAAATTTGGAAAAATTCTAATCTGAATAGGTTTTGTGGTCGGTGAAATCTGGGGGCCGAGAATTAATTTGTACACCTAATAAATCCAAAAAAACTATGAAAAGAAATGTATCCCCATCGACAAACTTCACCTTGACATTCGCCCCATTACGACCTTCATCCAAGGTGTCTGTCCATACCTTAGAAAATTTCGGGAAATGCTCCTCAGTATGGAGGAAGAGGAGGAACAAGAAGGAGATTAAAGAGAGCAGAGATCCGGAGCATCGGCGCTTATGCAGACACCGTCGGCGGGTTTATGAATAAACAAAAGCGACCTTAACGCGTTATGAATTATTAAGCTGCACTTGGAGCAGATGCACGTAAAGTCCATGGTGTCTCGAGAAGGAGAAGGTCTCGTCGCTTCGTACGAACGCACCCGGTATAAGAGCGTTCCTCGGGGGAGAGCGAAGATCGCATTCGCGTAAGCGACTCACGTTGCGAGGCGGTATAATGTACCCGGTAATGGTCCAACTTACCTCGTATGTACCATGGAATAAAGTTACGAACGATCTCATGGAGCGGAGAACAACGAAGGAGGATCCGACGCACTTTTGCAAATGCTCAGGTTTGTCGACGATTATGGAGGGGTGGTGTATTTTTCGAAAGAAGACACAGATGATTTTGTACATTTGAGGAAGGGGTGGATTGGAGAGATAGAAATTTGAAGTGATTTTTCTGCTTTACTGAGATATTGTGTGCAAATTTCATGAAGGGGTTGGTTGGAGAGATGGGGAGCAATTTTTTTGCATTGTGACAAATATTGAGTGGGTAAGTAAATGGGAGGTATAACAGAAGATATTATTTGGTGGCTAATTTTAACCTTTAGTTGGGAGTATGTGTTAACCCAGTGATTCCCAACGTGGACGAACCCTGGTGGTACTGTATCACCTTCTAATTGACACCTTTTATTACTATATTTTACAAAAAATATAGAAACATTAATACATATATCTTTTCTTTTAATTGCTAATTAAATTTTTAAAATATTAATTTCCAAGGGACGCTAAGTAATATTTTTTCTGGAAAGGGGGCGGTAGAACAAAAAAGTTTGGGAACCACTGTGTTAACCCCATGCCCTACTATTCATTTTGTGACTGCTTCCGCTATAGCTCAGAATTTAATTGCTAAAATAAAAATTGATCGGTGATTCTTGAGATTTCGTGTAATTTAACGTAATGTTAATATTATGGAAATAATATTATCGCGTCATGTTTCATTACAATTTTCAATTTCATAGGTTTTGCAACATTAGAAAATTTCCTGTGCCATTTATCTCGTCATGAGTGTCACTCGTCGTTGTATGGCAAGGGGTTAACTTTGTGAGTATTGGTATTGACATCATAAAGTCTGCAATGGGTTGGATATCTGTTATCACATGGACGAAGGTAATGTGTGATGGCTGAAAGTGTGGAGGAATTTATATATTTGCAAATTCTCGAGTTTATCGGTGATTAGGGGGGTTGGTATATTTTTCGTGAACGACCACGTTGATTTTGTTAAGTTTTAAATGGAGATTGGATACACAAGCGAATGTTTGGAATTTTCGACGATCTTTGAGAAGGGGGTTGAAATTACTGGTAAGTCTTCACACTTTAACCGACCGGAAGCCTATTAATAGGCTTTTCGGATCCAACGCCTTTGAACTTTTAACTTATTAATTGGTTGCCACTCCAATTAATAAAGTATCATTTATCATTGCGGTTACCTGTGTTAAGGACTCAGTGACGAGAATTTGTAATTTTCGAATAGATATCTGTATCAAGGAAGTATTTGTGACCAAGTGATCGGTCAGAAAAGGGTAGGAAGTTTAAAAAATACCGGTCGATAAAGTGTTAACTGGAGAATCAAAGTAAAAAGAAATTTGTAGGATAAATTTTAACATATTTTAACTGTCATGTGATAAGAGTAACGTGTACAAGCTGAAACACCTTGCAGGAGCAAGACTTTGTGGAAACTGTTGGTGATTACAGGCGGTAGCTTTTTTTAAAGAAGGACGCGGCTAATCTTGAGTAATTGCAGACAAGGATAACACAAGGGCAGGTATTTCTCGACAAGTTTTTGTAAGAGTGAATTTTACGAAGAAGAACGACAAGGAAGGAAATCTCAAATGTGAATCCGTCACAAGAAATAAAATAATATTTGTAGACATTCATCAGGTAAGGAAGAACGAAGCAAAAAAAACAGACTAATTTTCGCCTCTGTGATTATCCAGCGGAAGAATGATTATATCTTCAACGAAAAATTAATGTAGAAAAAAACAGTCGTATTTTTCATAAAATCAAAGAAAAAAGGACGCTCAAAAAGTAGATCATGCTCTGCACGATTTGTCAAACTAAATCTTATTTTGTACTTATGAACATACCGTTAAGATGAAATTTAGAGTGATATCATTATCAATGTTTTATATAACGATTCAGCGACATATCCATATATAACATTACTCTTTGAAATTCCTACATTTCCAAGAAAAACTGCTGTCAGCGAACCAATTAAGATTCGATCATAATATTTATAATTCCGTGAAACAATTATACAATTCCCTGGAAAATACATTTGTGCAAAACATTTTCATTTTTGTCTTACAGAAACATCATCTTCGTTCATTCATTGATAAATATAAACAATAGACATCATTTCAAAATTATCAAATTAATATTACTCACTAATAGATACATATTTATACTCCCTGTATCTTATATCAATTAAACTCATATTTATCAATAGTTGAAATTTCAAAAAAAAATATCGTGTGACGTTACTATATTTAAAACTAGAATTATGCTGTTACACGAATTGTAAAAATGTTCATTTCGTGACTTTTACATCGATATCAAAATCACAGTGATCGTATTACACCAGATTTATCCGTCTCCAATTATTATATCCTTTCGGAAATAATCCTTGAGGATAATTAATTTCGCATTCAAATCACTCGGACAAAGTACCAGACCTTCCGGATAGAGTTACGCAATGACAATAAAATCGGTGCAAATCTGATAAGATTTTCAATTATAATACGTTTCCCGTGATGCATATCCACGTGACGTAATTTTGCGCTCACGACAGGTATATATCCAGCAGTCCACATAGTTCACGACAGTTTGCGAATTATTCCTAGTGAAAACATATCGGATCGCACTTTTCAGTGGTATCGTGAACTTGATCTAGAATTTTCTACGGAATTTCATCAAGACAATCGTAAAATGATGAAGGCTGTAGCAATAATTGCATGCGTTATTGCAATTAATGTAAGTAAAAGTGCAGCAGATTTAAATTAACGATAAGAAAAATAAGACAAGTGGACGAACAAAGGGATCAACGAAGATTCCATTGCGCTGGAATCACTTTTCTATTATCTGTTAATTTTATTATTTAGTAAAGGGTGGGCCATCTGACTTTTGGAATTTTAATCGGCTATAAAAAAAAATAATGAATATTGTTTAAAAATTGAGTTTATTAGAAAGATTAGACATTTTCATTTAAGAATGAAACACAACATCATTCGAATGACTGCCACGGCTGGCTTGGCAGTACCCCATCGGATAAGCCCAATTTTTCAGTACATTTTCGATTGTTTGGGCTTCAATCGCATGAATGACAACTTCGATTTCGTGTTTCAAGGCATCAATCGTCTCTTGATGGTTGGCGTAACACTTATCCTTAAGGGTTCCCAACAACAAAAAATCCAACGGGTTCAAATCACCACCGAGAGACGATTGATGTCTTGAGACACGAAATCGAGATTGCCATTCATGCGATTGAAGCCCAAACAATCAAAAATGTATTGAAAAATTGGGTTGATCGGATGGGATACTGTCAAGCCAACCGTAGAAGTCATTTGAATGATGTTGTGTTTTATTCTTAAATGAAAATGTCTAATCATTCTAATAAACTCATAATTTTTAAAAAATATTCATTAGCTTTTTTTTATAGCCGATTAAAATTCCAAAAGTTAGATGGTCCACCCATGCAACGAAGAATATTTTACTCTCTTAAATATAATTTGCAAGCAGTACTTACTATCACATTTCTTTGGGGCATTTTTCGGAGAACATGCTATGATTTGTTTCCTACGCCATACGGTTAGACTAATGGTATCTGAGGCCAAGTATGAAATTTTGATAAAATACTATTTCGAATTGGAACAAAATGTGCTTTATGTGCGCCCTTTGATTTCAAAAATTGAAACTGGTAGTCCTAAAGAAAATTAATAAGTATGACGATCAACCAACCTCGATCGACAAACCAACATTTTTAGTTCTACAACATAGTTTTACAAGTAACAATGCGACGTTTCCTGAAAATGAAATCTTGTAAAGGTTCAACTATACAGTCAACTAACAAGCAATAATAATTATCTCTTTGTTCGATGATATCGTTAAAGTATATGATTATTTGAAAGGGAAATTAAAAACAACGTTTTCCATTTCAGATTGCAACATCAGCATCCGAAAAAATTATAGAGAGCACAAAAAAATGGACGGGTTTGTCGGATTCTGAGATCGAATCCTGTTTCGAGTCGTCTGGTATCACTATTGGTAAATATATAATGTAATTTGCAACAAGAAAAGTAGCTATTATCCTTGATGATCACTACTTTTTATTTACAGATGATATTCACAAACTCGAGAATACAGAGGAGAAAGAATTCGACAAGGAAGAAATGGACAAAAGACTGAAGAAGGTGAACTGTTGGATTGCCTGCATATTCCAGAAGATAGGCGTGGTAAGTGTTGACGTTTGATTACTTCAATTTTCTTCCGTTTGCAAATCAAGCTAATTAATAATAATTCGTTCGATAATTTCAGATGAAAGGAAGTGAGATTCAAGCAGACGGGTTACACAAATTGGCAGAAGAAAAGTGGTCCGAGTATATTAAAGGTGACACCCATGAAAAAATAGACAAATGTGTTGCCGAAGGTAAGTTTTACATTTCATTCTTACTAATTCAGTATCTCATTAAATATAATTACGTCATATCTGAAAGAAAACTCCAGTAAGCTTGTCGAGTTTTTCTTCCTTAAAATTTTTAAACGTAATATGTTGAACGCATTACATTTTATGTCGTTTGTATCCGTTTAATCCTGACGTAGTACTTTAGATGTAATGATATTACTTCTCACTGTAAAAAAAAAATATTCCAATTTGAAACAAGTTGAACAAAAATTAGTTCCCCGGTTAACAGGTTAATTCAATCCACAGATATTGCAAATATCGTAAAGAAAAAAGAATTCTTCGATTATAATATGAAAATCAAATTAATAAAGAAAATTCGTTGCAAGATTTCATAAAATATCGTCAATTATATTCCTTTGGAAGATCTACTTTAGCTATTTTGTCAGTGTGCAGAAAAATCGTGATAACGAGAAAATCCATGATCTCAGATTTCCAATGACAAGTTTGTGTTTATATAAAATTAATCGCTGCAAGAAATTGCATCGAACGGAGTACGATAAACACGATGGAGATAAAATTTTTAACGTTTTAATAGCTTCCGAATGATAAACTCTCTCAATGATCTTTTCAATGTTTCAGTGAAAGACATCAGTGATGAGTGCGAAGTGGCGTTAGCCCTCTCCAATTGTCTCATGGTGTCTCAGCAGGAAAACTAAAATGACATTATTATGGAACAATGATGGATAATTGTCGAAAAATTCAAGACACCGAAATAAAGGAAATTTATCGATCCGAATATTATTTATAACTTGTAATAAATATTGTGAATTAAAGAAACATCTGGAATTTGCTTGATTTACGAAGTTGCCTTGGATAGAAAATTTTGGAAATTAGGGATTCTAATTGTAAGTGCGATTAAAAAGAGAATTATGAGCTTCATGGAGATAAAAGGCCAAGTATTTTAATAGTGAGACATGAGTTTAAATTCTTTGCAATTTTACCATTTTTTTCCGTGATATAAAGTAGATTTAGTAGTCACAGATATGAAGACTATGGTAATCATTAGACTGCGGATGTTTATGCAAATTTCGAGTTTCACAAATGTAGGTGAGACAAGAAAACCTATCCAGGCATTTATTGCAGTCAATAAATATTACAACAAATACCATACTTTGAATATTTTAGATATATTTTTATATTATGTTCTTTTTGTATATTTTAGCCGTATTTAATTTGTTATAAATGCATAAAAATCCGCAGTATAGTGATCATAGAAGGCTCTGTCTCGCAAGAAGAAATACTAAATTGAAAACCTTATCATCTTTAGGAAAGAAATTTTTCAGTGATACATAGATAACTTTGATAGTAATAAAGGGTTAATTTTCCAATTTGTAAGCTTAAAACAAAAACAATTATAAATTATTTTTAATTAGCAAGTTGAAAAAAAATTTTACTAATTGATAAACCGTTTAAAATCCTACGCCCTAAAAGAATTCACAAGAATTCAAAGTAATTCGAAATAATTCAAAATAAGATGCATACCAAAATCAGTCAAATTTCGATATAAATAAATTTTGCAGGTATTTAAGAAAAAAAATAAGTAGGAAGAGGAAAAATAGTTTTCTTAGGAAACGGAATGTTTCTAAGAACCAAAAACTTAGACCAAATTCCTTGTACTGGGAAAACATGAACTATGAAACTCTTCAATGGCAAAAACACAACTTGAAAATACTGACGAATACAATTTTTCATCTATAAATAGCTTTGAATTTCCAACTAAGGAGCCCGAATTCACGAAAAACAACGAGAAAACAAAGTGCATCGATGATTCCTGTTATTTTAATAGCCGGAATACCGGAAAATCCTAGAATTTATGCAAGAAATATACAATCAAACAGTTTTTCAATCGTTTTGTTTATTTTCTAATCTACATTCCGACGTAACTGTTACTCGTAAAATGTTTGATATTATCTTGTATCTTTAACCTCTGATTTCGCGCTCTGGACGATATAAATTGAGCTGTTGCATGCATTGAACATCAATTTCACGAGACAAACTCACACGATTCAGTTATTTCGGTAAAGGTGCCAAACAAATATCAAAATCATGCGTAGTGCCGTGATTCTTGCCTGTATTTGCGTCCTCCTGGTAAGTGAAAAACGTGAAAGTGATTTATCAAGTTGCATCCGATTAAAAAGAACTTCGATTTTCGCTATTACATACAAAGTGGAAACAAGTGCAAACATTATAATTTCACAGCAATTATTCCAAACCCATTGATAGTTTTATGTTCGCCATTTAACAACGCTGCTCGAGAATGTTTCTTTGAAACGTATTATCCTTGGAACTTAAATAAAATTTTTTATTGTTTCTTAACCTGTTAACCGGGAGTGACGAATAATTCCGTCATATCTGAAAGAAAACTCCAGTAAGTTAGTCGATCTTTTCTTCCTTAAAATTTTCAAACGTAATATGTTGAACGCATTACATTTTATGTCGTTCGTATCCGTTTAATCCTGACGTAGTACTTTAGATGTAATGATATTACTTCTCGCTGTAAAAAGAAATATTCCAATTTGGAACAAGTTAAACAAAAATTAATTCCCCGGGTAACAGGTTAAGAATATAATACCACTCTTTTTATTGCTACAGTTTACTCCGTTTCTTCTTTAACAAATTATATTATTTCGATTTATTTAATACTTCAGACTGTCGTCAATGCTCGCGACATCGCCGAGAATTTGTCTAAAGCTTTCGACGTACCATTGGAAGATGCAACGACGTGCATAAGGAAAGGGCAAGCATCGACGGGTGAGTCCATGAAGACGAAAAATATCATAAAAAAAAATCTATAAACATTAATATGTAAGAAATTATCATCTTAAAGGTGTAAAGATACACAAACGGTTAAAATATTGTAAGCGCCCTTCACAATTAAACAACTCAAATATTACAAAATAATCCCGAGTCGAAATATTAGTATATTTTTAAGTCTCCAAAGTCCTCATTTCTTTGATGTAGAAATTTGCCGCCTACAATTGAATGCGAATATAGTTCTCAGAAAGTCTCAATGAGGATTTTGAGGATGAAAAAAGAGTTTTTTGATTATTTAAACTGAGATATTAAACTCAAAATCCTCAAAAATATTATAATTAAAATCTAAACCTAATTCTCAAAATTCTCAATGAGTTTTTTGAGGACTAAACCGACAATTAAACAATTACTTTAATTCAAATGCAAACCTCAAAATTCTCAATGAGTGTTTTGAGGACTAAACTGACATTAATAAAGCCAGTTCCAGTCCTCAAAGTGCGGAATCGGCGCGTAACTACAACTTTGAGGACTAAACCTGTTTTTAAATTATATGTATTTACCGATCCAGGAATTCTTAGATAAGTCTCAAAATCTACATTGAGGATTTCGAAGACGAAGAATGACCGAAAATTTCGTCTCGGGATGTCTCTATTTTAACGGATCCAAACTTCTCGCTCAAAGACAACTCTTTTCTCACTATTAAATCAATATAAACATTTGCAGTTCGCTGTTATCATTCTCATAATCGATATGAAATATAAGGGAGACAATATCGTTACGATAATTCGTAACAATATATATAAGTTTTATACGTTAATTTGTGTGTGTATTCATTTTAAGTTAGAGGTAAGAAATTCCGCAAAAATGCAACGAAACTTCTGAAGTTGATGGGTCGTCTGCGCGAAAAAAGTCTCGAGTGTAAAGGGTTAAATTATCACGAAAAACTTTTTCCTATTAAAACGATATTTTTCTAATAAAAAATTCTTTCTTTTTAGCGGACTTTGATTTGCTGGAAGAAGCAGTGAATTATATGACAAGCGCAACCATCACAGACAGCAATGGAAGAAGGGCTGCTTGCGCCTTAGCTTGCATTGCTCAGAAGAAGGATATGGTAAGGCCATTTTTGACAAAAAATCCTTCGTTTTTTGTCCCATGAACTTGTCCATGTACTTGTTCTATAGTTTTAAGGATATATCCATTGCTAATTGTAAAAGCCAAGAATTTTTTTTATACAAATTTACACAGAAATAAATTCATATAAGATGAATTGATTCCTAAAGTGTTTCTCATTCTTACAAAGCAGAAAATTCTGCTTTTCTCCCAGGAAAACAATGAATTCAATGTTTTAAATGAATAATAATGAAATTTGCAGATGACGGATTCAAAATTGAACATGTCAAAAATTCTGGCAAAAGTAGAAACTTATCAGATTCCGGATGATGCGAGACTTAGAGTGCTCGACACTACGGAGGCTTGCGCCGAACAAGGTAATTGATTATAAATGAATTATCTTACTAATTTAGCTATTTCAGTAAATATAATTTAATTATTTACTAGTAAAACTATATTACTATTAATTATATTAATTATATTATAATAGAATACATAATCTTTCACCCTTGTCATTAACACGTTGAACGCCATGGAGGTCAGCGCTGTTAAAATGAATCAAGTTTCTTACGACTTTTAAACTGCTATATTCACCGATTTGCTAATATATTCGATATTTAAGTATTTCTATTACGAAAGTAAACTAACGCCGAGTATAGAATTATTTTTTATCTGTAACTATTCTGCTCTATAATAATTTAAAAAAAAATTTGTTTAGATCGATATAAATAATGAACTCACTCAGCGAGAAAGAGGGGAACATTCTACGTGTTATATTTATGATATTTGTTTAACATCGAAAGGATGTAATGTCGAATTAATGTCGTTATAATAACATCATAATTTCTGTTTCAGTGAAAGATGTAACGGACGAGTGCCAGGTGGTGTACGAATTTGTGGGATGTGTGGTCAAGAAAATGAGAGCGTACAATTAGAAATATTTTTCTGTGATTCAGTTCTATGTGCGAAGAATTCCTTAAATGTAAACGGCATTAGAAGTATTATCTTCTAGAGTTTAGTAAGATCAACTGTCAATAAATTTTAAATTTGAAGAATATACAAAAATGATTTATGCCTTTTACCTGAATTAGTTAAGAATGTTCTTTTGTTTGCTTTATATTTCAAAACATATATTTAAAAGATAATAGAACCTAAAAAAATATGGAGTATTGTGTAATAATTGAATTTGAAGTTCAGCTTAATTTTGTAGTTTAATGACAGCGTGAAATAAGTTTGAACACGCCAACCAAACATAATTTCTACAGGGAATTTTTGCGATCATTATAATAATAGCGACATTTACGAACAATTACGAGTAGCAAAGAAATATTGTTTACAATATTCGGTCGAAATCTGATGGCCTTATATAAATCTATTATCTTTCACGGTTATCTTTTACATCCTGCACAAAAAATTAAAGTAATTATATTATCGCCTATTGTGCGACTATGTATTTACGGATATAAATGCAACGTCAATAGGTTGATGGTGGCAGTTTACCAACTATTTGCGAATAAGCAGGCATCTCGTAAGAGGACAGCTGTGAAGAGTCTGAAACTTCAACAACGTGTGGATAGAGAACAACTATGAAGGCTGCTGTTATTATAATCTGTTATTTGGCTTTAATTAGTTGCACGGTAACGTTATTAATACTTATAATCTGAGGATGAACAAAATACAAATTATTTTTAAGTTTGCTTTATCACTTTGTCCTTATAACGTTAATATAGAATTTATAAATTATAGTAGAGTTATTTAACACGTTGAACGCTACCGATATTTCACTATTTTTATTATTTTTACTGAGCTGAAACTTTCTCTATTAAATTCACATCTTTATAAATCAAAAAATTTTTAAATACAGACAGATAGATATTCTGCAAACCTTTAATTTTTTAACGCCAATATTGAAATATTCAGGATGTTCGAAAATTTATAAATATTGCAATTTAAAAGGTACATGGAATTAAACGCCACGGATATTTCACGATTTTTATTATTTCTACGGAGGTAAAACTTTTTCTATTACATTCACATCTTTATAAATCAAAAAATTTTAAAATACAGACAGATAGATATTCTGCAGACCTTTATCTCTTTAACGCCAATATTGAAATATTCAGGATGTTCGAAAATTCATAAATTTTGCAATTTAAAAGGTACATGAAATTGAACGCCACGGACATTTCACTATTTTTATTATTTCTACTGAGGCGAAACTTTCTCTATTAAATTCACATCTTTGTAAATTAGAAAATTTAAAAATACAGACAGATAGATATTCTGCAGACCTTTATCTTTTTAACGCCAATATTGAAATATTCAGTATGTTCGAAAATTCATAAATATTGCAATTCAAAAGTTACATGAAATTTTTGGGAAATTTCTGGGAAACTTTTCCTAAATTATTATTAGATATATCATAGCCTCGATGATTCAAAGTACGCCTAAAACAGTGGATTATGGCTAAGTGATTACAGTAATCGAAGTCAAAACGCAACAAAAAAGGAACGTCTGCTTGCAATCAATTTTGTAAATATCTCTTCTAGGTAATACGTGCCCAGGATGATGGCGGTAGGCCTCATTTTAATGAAACCATGCACAGAGATTGCATGGAAAGAAATGGAATTAAATGGGGTAAGCAAAATTGATTTCAATAATTCTAAAAGTAATTTCTTTCATGTTACAATTATATGCATTGATTTAACTGTTTAGAAATGATTAAACAACGTAGTCACAGGAATGTTGAAGAATATAAAAAAGCATTGTCCTGCCTTAAAGCATGCCGTGCTCAAGGAATGGGATTGGTAATTAAACTTTTCATTTCCTTCATTTTAATTTCTTTACAATCCGTACATTTATGAATTATGAATGTTTAGAGAGAAATGCAATATTTAATAATAAAACTGATGCAATATGAAATAATTCGTCGACGTTGATCACAAAGAATTCTACTTCTCAATAATAATCCGTACAATTAAAATATATCAATATCTAGAAAGAGATGAAATATTTTAAAAAAGGATGGTGCAACTTTATAATAACGTTTTAATTATTTCAGATGAGCGGTAGCAGCATTAATTATGAAGAATTAAACGGCTTGCTGGACAAATTGACCGAACGATGCGATTTGACGATGGATACACGCGAAAGTGTACATAATTGCACTTCAAACAGTAAGTACGACAATTCAGAGGAATTTAATATTTTCATACATTCCATAGAGCTTATTAAACCACACTTTTCAGTTGATAAGAGCGCTGACGAATGCACAGTGGGTGCCGAATTTGCTGAGTGTCTTTCTTCAAATTTGCATTCCTGTTTCTATCAATCAGGAAGAGGAACAACGATGAATCCACAACATTCAACAGAGCCCTCTCCTTGATTTAACTAAGCATTGCTATGAATATACGAAGATATTTCCGATTGAACCTATCTAGCTTTAAACGTTGTTGCTTCATTAGAATTTAATATACAACAATAAACGTTGTTCATTCTTTGGCTTTAAACGGACGATTCTTATCAACAATCTTCCAATATACCTGAACTGAAACCTACTTATTTTCTTCCTTCCTTTCTAAATATAAATCGAAATATAGAGGCTATGATACATTTAATAATAATTTTAAAAAAATTTCCCAATATAATCTATTAAATTTAAATGTATTAAATAAGTACTTAACAAATTAACCCTCTATGGGCCCTTGTAACTTTGAAGTAATACAAAACAAATCTAAGCTTTTATTTTTCAAAATCGATTTTTTAACTTTCTCAAATACTACAAGTTAGGGCTTCGAAACCATGGAGTTCTTTACAATCCAACGTTTCAAAATTAAGTAAAATTTATTATTTATAATAGTGATTTTATTATTTACTAATGTGCTATCGTGTAACTAATCTTCAGATATCACAGAAAATTCGGTCCATAGAGGGTTAAAAGGTGGAAAAGACGATAGACTAGGTAATCTATATATTATAAGATGGACACAGAATATTTATTCTCTGACTCTCCTATAGACATGAAGAATTTTTTAAATGAATTATCTACCAGTCATTTTTGTTTCCATAGTTCTCATATTAAACAAATAACTCTTAATATCGAGAAGTATTTACATATTTGGATCGAAATTATATTTTGCATATTACAGTTTCACAAAGTTATCTGTATACAAAAGATAACTACAGTCATCCATTGATTTTGGATCAGCCTAAATTGCGTTATCTTCGATGAAACAAGTAACGCAGAATGCAACTGTAGATGGAAATGTTTGGAAGCATCGAACATCGGTCGAACCTGTTGGTCAGAGTTGTGGGGAATACATAATTCCACATAAATGAAATTACAAAGTCAAATGTAGATTGGGGTACGTCAGATAAGGGCACTTAATGCAAACGACCGTCGCCGAAGCGGCTGAGCCTTTTGTCTAACACGGCTCGAATTAACACCGTCGCAAAATGCGCAAAACGTGCACTACCATTTACCGTTCTTGATCCTTTCGATCGCAGATCATCGTCTGTTATGTAAATTCAACAATAATCCTATCACCGAAACAGATTTAACGTTGTTGAATTAGATTTTCATTCGAAGTAACTTGATTCATCAAATATTCCAACTATAAACTACCTCACAACGATGAAATAATATATAAGTTCTGATAATCTAAAATTCAGCAACTTCCAAAACTTTACTTTCCGTCCATACATCATTGTTGTATTGTATTTCGAGTTTATGATTATTCAAACAGCATATAATACAGGAAACGCGTGCAATTTTGCCATCCTAAATTCATTATTTCTCCTATTTTCATTGTCATGAGTCATAAAACCTTGCAGAAATATAAAATACAGCAGGATGCGAGAGCGTGATGGAATAAATGCGAGAAACTGCGAAAGAAACAGATAAATAGATATTTATTGTTGACCATTACAATGTTGCACAATCCCAAAAGGCAAAAAAGCCAGTAGAACAGTGTCGACAGAGAAAACATGTAACAATATAAAATAAAACTTTGCAACGACCCAGTTAGATTTAGAGATTGTCAGGATCCATTTGGATATTAAAAGCTTCGCTACCGAGCGTGAATGTAAATTCGTGAAGCAAAAAGTTTCGATTCTAGGCGAAATAACTTATTTCCATTTCGATCAATCTCACTCAAGTTACAGGGTCCTTCGCTGAAATAAGCTCGAAATCAGTTTAGATCCCGGTGAGACTTAGTGTTTAGCCCTTAGTTCGCGTCGCTCCAAGTGACGGATAACTTTGTTACTATAATTCAATCGAGTTGTCTGGCTCTATAAAGGCTTCCAACTATATATACTATCACCGTGCAAATGGATATCGCGAGTATGTGTATTCGACGACGAGAATACGTTAGAAATGATAGCCATTGTTGTATTTATTTAATACTAGAACTACCGGCTTTAAAGATATTATAATTAAATACGTTAACTCTGCTGTTCTGCTAATTTATATCTCACGTTTTTCTTATTCGTATTCCTTCCGCTCATAATGACCCGGCGAACAAAGGATCACATTTTAAGTAATATAAAATATACAAACAGGTAGACGTAAATGTTAACTCCTTGCCGTACTTTAACGAGTGGCACTTGTGACGCAATAAATGAAATAGTCCATTTTGAAGTGCTCCAAGAATTATTAAATTAAAAATATCAGCGAGTCAGGATCAAATAAAAACTATTTTATGCTATTTAATATTGCGTTAAGTCATTTAAGGAATGGATTGTTATTTCAACAATTAATTCAGAGTTACTGCTTATTCAACCGTAAAAGGAATGGCACGGCAAGGTGTTAAATACATTAAATAGCAAAAACTTAGAAAAATAGTATATGTTAAAATATAATTTCCTTTTCGGGTCACATAGGCCTGAGCAGAACAACGGGGTTAAATAATTACTTTGAAAAAAGAGTAACCACGAATTAAAAGATATTGTCAATTCAGTAATTTATATTTCACAAAATAAACATGAAACATCTACTGCGTTGGCATCCCATGCATTTTAAGAATTTTTATAATAAATTAAGACTCCCTAAACAATTCTGCTACTAATAGAAAATTCTATAAAGGTTCTACTTCGAAATTACAACATAGTTGATGTTTATGATAACAATTCC
Organism: Cerceris rybyensis; assembly: GCA_910591515.1. Classification (NCBI taxonomy): domain Eukaryota; kingdom Metazoa; phylum Arthropoda; class Insecta; order Hymenoptera; family Crabronidae; genus Cerceris; species Cerceris rybyensis. The sequence goes on along the minus strand of OU342791.1, from coordinate 25,838,355 downwards.
TTATCTTTGTATAGATCTTAGAATTTGTCAGAGTTTTTATAGAGCTTTTCAAGACATTCAAATTCGCCATATCTAAAGTTCTACTTTCAAAAGAGAACCATCAATGCAAAGCTTTTGATTTCAAATTCCTGAAAGAAAAAAGTTTCTCGGCATTGTAAGACACCAGATTTCATGGAGGTTTACAAAATTCCATGCATCGGAACGAAAGACGTGCTATTTGAAACACTTGCATTCCATAGGAGCGATTAAACCGAAAGTCTTTCGAGTCGCGGTTGACGTAACTCGGTGGTTTGCATCTCCGGCGTGGATAGTTCGGGATGATAACTGCCGAGGGCAGACCACCACGGAATTCTGGAATTCTACGATGAAATTAGCATCGCTCGAATTCCAACACGAAGCTCGTAAGTTATGGGACAAGCAAACGAAAGGTCCTTTCTATTAAGGTGCTTACAACTTCGATGAACGTGCAGGATAGCGAACCGATACGAAGTCATTCTCGAATTATCGCCGGAAGCTACAAACACCCCATAGGCACTATTAAGACGACACTATTGTCGACAAAGTTGCAGGAAAGCACGAACATTAAATCATGGGGTTGGTGCATTTATCGCTATGTTCCCTAATTACGTGAATCTTCGACCAACAGTGGAAGATTCTTGGACAGCTTTATTGACGATATGGAAAATTGATGAAAGGCTTTTTTTGACAATGTTGCGAAAAATATTTCTGATTTAGATTATCAAACGTAGGAACTTTCTGTGGGTCCTGTACTTACCTACGGTTTGACAAATGCCAATAATGTAGAATCTCCTCTGTCTCTATCTATATATATTTATTCTACATACTTTTCTCTAACAACTGTATATACACCTTAAACTAACTAATAATATCATAGCCTAAATAACAAAATAGAAACACTCACTAAAATAAAATAACTCTAATAACTCTAATTGCTAATACTCTCCACTAAACTCTATATATAACTCCACTGTATCTCTCCTCGCAACAAACTCTGTGTCTCAACTCTCTCAACCCTCTCAACCCTCTCAACTGACTCTCCCAAAAATTCACACTCGCATCTAACCTCGATACTCTTTCTCACAGCATGCATTCTCTATTGCACTCACTTATTTTCTCCTTGTCCACAGACTAAACATTCACTCTAACCCTCGAACTCGCCGTCTTCCAAATCGCATATTTTAAACATTCACTCTCAAATACACAAAATCCATCCACACTCGCTAACTAAAAGCTATCTCTTATTTTTTAAAAATTACGATACTACAATAATAATAATATCTTTATTGAATACATCAAGTCAGGCTTATACTAATTATTTACATGTTTTCGAACGAACAGTTTATGTAACATGGTAAGAAAATATTAAAATGCGCTTAAGAGTTATAGTATTAGTGTTAAAAAATCGATTTGCGGAAAAAGAAAAAAAAAACATCAACGCTCAAATGACAATGAGAGATGGCTAGGAAGTAGCGGATCTCTTTTTTTCAACCACCTATTCCCGCTATTTCATTTTTGGAATCCTCAAAATTAGCGTCTTGAAGTAAACGACTATGTAGGCTGTTCATTTTAGGAGACTGGGTTTGACAAATCCAAAAACGAAATGGCAGAAATAGACATTTAAAAGTGAGAAGTGGTATCACTCTCTAGACATTTTTCAGTTGTCGGACTATAGATACGGTCATAAGATGCCTATGCACGAATCTCTGGACGAAAATCGGCAAGACGAGCCGAGTGCAAGCGGAATATTTTTCTAAGTTTACACTAGTAATTCTACATCTCGTACAGTAACATTAAATCAGTGTAAATATGTTTAATTTCAACCCAATTGGACTTTTTAAACTACCGATTCGCGTACCGGATTGCGTACAAAATCATACATTCGATTTCGTTTCGCAACAAACGCTGAGTTTATTTCTTTTTCCGTTTTTTCGTACGAACATTGTATCGGAAATTTTATTAATTTTTTACTATTAACTTTCGAAAATGACGGCGCATGTCGCAGTCTCGTGATGTTGAAGTCTGAATCTCTTTGCTTCTAGAATTCTCAGAAATTGCATGAAAGTTTCGAATTTCTCGAAGAAGGAGAATATAGGTAAACTTTTTCGACACTATACGCGAAAGGGAGGGAAACCTTAAAAAAGTTATCTCGTCTGGGATGCAGCGAGAATTCTCATTCGCTTACACGCGGAATATGCGAAGGACCGATGGATTTTCTGGATTAAAAAATTCCCTCTCCCCGTGAGACTCGTTAAAAATACTCGCGAAGGGGACAAAGAAGGCGGAAAAGGTCCCTCCGAAAAAATGCTTCGCCTAGTGGTGGAATTCCTCGCATTACGATTCCACCCTTGGCGCATACAAGGTGATCCCATATAGAGGGAACGCGGGAAATCGTTATACAAGCTAGAACAGGATGAGCATTCTTTTTGGTCTGTGCTGACAACATTTATGGGGGTTTCGTAATGTTGTACATGACATAAAAGAGATCCTTGGTTAAATTAAAGTGGATAACGCTGCGTTACACCACACGTAAAAAATTCGAATTACAATTTTACCAGAAATTCCGCTTTTCTCTGTTGTACCGCAAGAGAAATTGAATATGTTGCTGTAAATTTGCTAATTCTTAGTTTGTCCTTAATAAACTAATTGGGAGAAGAGTTCTTTTATCAAGGTTCTAAGGTACCATCTTCAATTTCCTAGGGTGTACAACTTATGGAAGCAAATCTTAGCTAATTCTTAGTTTGTCCTTAATAAACTAATGGGGAGAAGAGTTCTTTTATCAAGGTTCTAAGATACCATCTTCAATTTCGTAGGGTGTACAACTTATGGAAGCAAAGCTGACCGGTATTTCGGATTGTCTTGTGTACAGAGTGGAAAATTGAAGACGAACTAAACTCTAAACAGGGAGACTCGTACGCATATATACGCACAATATCTACTCTATTGCCCCCCTATAAACTTGAAGAAATTTTAGAAAAAATAAGGAACGAGTCATTTTGACCACCTTGATAGTTCTATTGTTAAAATTCCAAACTTTTAACACCCATCACAATGAAATAAAAATTATAATTCTAATTTCTTATTGCTAGTCACGAATTCAAAACTCTCTCTCCTAAAGGTCCAACGAATTCTTTCTATTTACAATCTTTTGAAAATTGAAATCACGAGTGTGAAGTCGACATTGAAATGACAATTTTCCATTCAACCAGTATTCCAAAGTGTATACGTGTATGGGTTGACACGCAAACACGATCCACGTGGGGCGATCGGACACACTGGCTGAACATACTCGCAGTTACACGCTTTGCGTGATATATAGATCGCCCCATGCAACGGAGGTATTTCGCCTGCACACAGGAGCGCCATACATTATGCATATATTACGTGCACGACCCGTACGTGTGTGTACAGGATGCTCCTGTGCATACGACGGGAATGATGTACAGGGTGTGCCAGGTGTCACCTGGGATTATTTGCAAGAATGGTGATGAACTATGATGGAAGTTTCTAGAGGGTAATGAACAAGAGTGAAGTTTTTGCTGAGTCTAAAGAGGAGATGCAACTAGGTGTTTGTCAGAAATAGCGCCACAATTTTCTTCGCTGCTATATTCAACCCTTTTTTTAACCCTCTATGGGCCACTGTAACTTTGAAGTAACGCAAGACAAATCTAAGCTTCTATTCCTCAAAGTCAAATTTTTAATTTTGAGAAATATTTTAATTTATCTCATGAAAATTATTAAATTTTTTACAATACAATGTTTAAAAATCGAGTTTAATCGAGTATTTAAAATTGTATTTTTATCAGTTTCTAATTATATTATTGTGAAAGTGAACTTCAGATATTACAAGAAATTCGGACCATAGGGGATTAAGGTATTATATAGTGAAATTCGAATTTGGAATTGAGTTTGAAAAATATCGAGTAATATTGTGAGGAAGTTCTTGTAAATTAAACCCTCGTTGGACGATTTCTTTTGTAAAGTAAAAATTGATTTTTGATTCTTGATATGTCGTATAATTTAATGTAACATTAATGTTGGAAATGTACGATCATTTTTGCCAAGAATCTACACTTCCAGATGGACTACGAGCCACCATTGCGATGTTACGCTATACATATCACATGGGAAAAATTCCCAAGAGGTGATACACGTTTTTCGACCCTTCCTTTAGGAACTTTTTTATGGTACTTTTATGTACAGTTCGCTTAACCTCGATGTATTATGTATTACCGTGATGCCTGGTACCTTCATATAAATTAAGAAATAAATCTGTAATAAAATGTGAACACTCTATACTAAATTAACAAAGTACATTATATTACATTGTAATTTAATAATGCTCAATTTTTTTCACCCATAGAGAACAAAAATCACAAAACAGTTGGCACTAAAAGGGTTAGTATATCGCGAGGTTTCCTTCTACAGACCATTCTATTTGAGCACTGCACTGTATGGTGCACGCATAATGGGCCCCATGACTCTATCACAATTCATCGGAAATAAACAACTTTTAAACAAAGGCATAACAAACCTCAAAGTATATAAACACAAGTATGATGTCATCTCAAAGTTTCAACGATAGAAATAAAAATGTGAAAAGCAAGTATAAAAGATACTTAGAATGCACCATAAAAAATCATAACCACTCGGCTGGAAGTAACAGATCACCGTATACGTTGCAACGAAACGACGAGCATGTAGCTTCACCCCCCATGAACACAAACGTGAATGTCGTCAATGTATGAGCACATGGACGTTTAAGGGACGAGCAAGGTGGGCCCGAGAATACGGCGTGAAAACAACGGCTAATAAACCTAACTCCCATAAAGAGAAGTCGTAACAGGCGGACCTCGAGATCATTTTGAAAACTCATGCCGACGCTCGGCCACTTCCTGCCGCGGAATTTCCCTCATAATAATTTGTCCCCCTCTACGATTACGAGGTACCGTAAAATTAAGGGAACGCTCGATCCCGTGCACTTTGGCTTTTAAGCGCGTCGCTGAAATTTTGGCAGAGTACTACGAAAATTCAAATAGGTCGGAGTTTTATTAAATTATGTAATGTCGTTTTTAGTAATAAGGATACCTTATAACTGGAAGATTCTGAGTTTGGGGGACGGTGGAGGGATGAGTGATATTTTTGACGGAAGTTCGAAGCAAGGGGTTGAAACAGATTCTCAAAGATTGGCATATTTGTAAGATAGTTTGAAATTTAGTAAAAGTTGAGACAACAAATTTTTTTTAATTTTTCAAAAAGATTTAATGGATAACAGAGATATTACTTTTCGAGAGCTATCACATTTTCAAAATTATTATTATAGTCAAAATTCAAGTCAGGTGAGGTAAATTTTCGGAAATTTGGTCTAAGAATATTTTTAAATTTTCAAGGAAATTTCTATGTTAGAGAACAATGAGGCAAGATTATAATATCTTTTTTTACTGGAAAAACAGAGTACTCAAAGATCGTTAAAATTTCAACAAAATTCTAATAAGAGTCGAGCCAAAGATGATACGATCTTTTCTACGAAAATTCAGTCTAAGGGGCTGCAACCACGCCTCAGACATTCCTGCATTTTCATAGCTCGACCCACCCTACAATACCCACGCACCACCTACATGAACTGTCTCTTCAAATTTCAAAAACAGCTTGAATAACTATCACACGACTCACGAAAACAACCTAAAACAATGCCTACAACTCAACCTACAATTACACCAAATCTACATTTCATCAAAAAACATATCAATTATCTCAACAAAGAGAAGATCAACCAAGGAAACATCAAAACCCTAGAAACAGAAAATTCGTATTCACGTTTCTACCAAAACCAGAACCATGTGCGCCAATCATCGAACACGTAATACAGTTTTAATTCTAGGTCATAATATAGGCTTGTCGATAAACTACAATCAAGATGTCGTTTGCAAGAGAAACCAAACATTGTTGAGGTCAAAGGTAACCTTTTCGTGGCTGAATCCTTGATCTCCTTGTACACGCAAAGTCAAGAGGACTACAATGCCAAATTGAAGTCAGGCCACGTAGAATCGAGGAAGTTTGTCGAGGAGTTACGACGAATCTACCATACGAATAGAGGTCCATGCCCTGTCTGTGTCTCTCTGAATCGATTTTAGGCGCGTGGACCACCATAGGCGTATACCCCATGCACAAAGTGATCGTTGGGAGGAAAGCCATCGTCTAGTCTCCAACGAGCTTCGAGCGCACGATACGGAAATTCTCTTTGTCGCATTTATTTTAGGATTTTTTTCAGATACTCCAGAAAAGAACGCGGAAGTAACGTTTTATGGTTTTTACGGGTGATTTGTCTGAGATATGGAAAAGAGGAGGGACGATGGAGTGTGTGTGCAAAATTGAGTTATTGAGTCTCAGCGGTACCAAGTATGTTCTCCAAAGTTTATTACAACGCTACCAATGGATTCGTGGTTTAAGATTCTTATTTTGGGGGAAAGAAGACAATTATACTTGGGAGTTAATCGACCGGAAATGGGTTCTGACCCACGTTAAAATATTTACTTGTCCAGGTGTTTGAAAAGTTGTCCCAACTTTCAGGGGTTGTTCTGCACCCTTGGTTCGATTGAGATTTGTGAAAAAACCCATAGCAAAATTCACGAAAAGTATCACATTTTTTTTACTGACCCATAGAATTCGCCTAGGCCTCCAAAAGGTTGGAGAACTGGAAGCCTGATTTACTCAGCTAAAATTCAATTGCGAGGACACAATTAAAAGTTAATTTGCGTGAGAACGGTTCATTTCTGACCCGTAGTTCTTCTCAGACATTTTATCTACGTAACACGGAAACTGTAATGAGCCAATAACAAAAATTTTGCTACTCTTTCACGAATTTTGCTGCAGATTTTTTTCACGAATCTCCACCAATCGAAGGGTGTGGAACAACCGCTGAAACCTACGACTACTTTTGAAACATCCGGTACTCTGTTAGCTTTAAATGGAGCTTCTTTTGATTTATTTGAAAAAATTTCAAGACAAGAAAACTGTCTCTGAACAAATGTACTTTAAAACATAGCAATTGCCATTGTCACACCTAAATTTCCCATTCTCCCGTGCATTTGCGTGTAGATGGAAATAATACTACAAAATTCTCTCCGAATTCGATAACATTAATTCGATTTGAATGTCGAAGAAGATCGCAAACGGCATCTATTAAATGTAAAATACTCGTTGCAACTCACGTTGGAAGAAAAAGATCGGGACGCGACGTGACGGTTTCTCGAGGGAGAAACGATTACCGGAAACGGCGAGATAGATAATGCGAGCACACGTACGCGCTGTATCAGCGAAGACGCGTACGCTGATAACACCCACGCGACGTGTTATTTCCCGTAGAGAGGACGTTTCCCTTTTATACGACGCCTGCATGCAAACTGTCGATCGAAACTATTCGAATTAACTTAAATTTACGATGCGTTCGTCCGGACGAGCCGAGCGCACTTTGAGAAGGGTGAGCCTCTGAGAAGAATGGGTATTCGCGATTCAAAATGACGGCGAACTTGAATAAAGCTGGATGAAGATTCAGTGAGGTAGAATAAGACGAAAGGACTTGAGAAATTTTCGTGAAGAATTATATGGTGAGGATTGTGTTAAAGGCTTGGAATTAGTGGGCGGAATTTAAGGTACTGTCGACTCTATGAGAACTTTGCTAAATTATTACATAATATATCGTAGTTTTGGCAATTTCAAAACGGTATAGAATTTTAGGTACGACGCTAAATAATAGTTAAAGCTGTAAAATAGTAAAAGAAGCTTCTAAGAGGAAGAAGATGATAGAAATTTGCACTCTGAACTGGCTATGTGGAAATCAAGACTGTATTGTATAATTAAACTATATTTTTAAATAATATAAGACCAATCATTGGCAATACAAATAATATGAGAAACATGTGTGAAGTTTATTTTAAAAGTGGTAAAAGTTACTCTCTTTTATACGAATCTCTAAAATTACTATTTTTCATTATAGTAAATTGGTATAAGTCGGTTTAGCGTTATGAAAAATAGTGATTTTTAATGACAATACGAAATTACTCATGCTGACAAAAATATAAGTATCCAAGATAACATAGTCCAAGAAAGCAAATCCTAAGTGTTTCGATTATAAAAAAATAGCCTCGTGCCGCTTTCAAACTGAACTTTTCATGTAATAAAACACTGTATTATTAGAATTATTTATAGATTCTCATTTTCTTTACGCCTAATTCTAGCCCAAATCGTAACTCTGAACTCACTCCAACATCTAAAAGGATCAACAAAGTGCACAATCCAGACCGATAAATATGCTACATTGCAGCACAAATTATCCAATTATATCAGCCAGACAACAAAGAAGCTGCACAATAAGAAACAATAAAGAAAACTTCAATTTCTCAACGAGTTCAATTCTTATTTCCGTCCTAAACACTGTATGTACTCTCCTTTACGTACTACGCGCGCGAATATTCGCACACGATTCGTTCGGTACGCAACGATGCTCTTGGAAACGGTGCTTAAAGCTGCAATATACACCGGGAGCCACTTACTTTTATTGCTGCGCTTTATCGCTTTACGATACCTCAGCATTATATGCTCACCCACCGAAAAGCCGGCGTGCGAACTTCCAAAGTGCGCGAATCTACCGTTCGAACGATGTGGAAGAATGGAAATTGATACCGATAGCAGCGGCACGAATTATTCGCAGGGGGAAGTGGTCTGCAAAATGGGAGAAAAAGAGAAACGAGGAAAAATTGGACGTAACATTCGCGGGAGAGAATTACAATGGCACCTCAACATCTGAGGGTCGTTTCGGTGATTCAATTATTTGAAACGGTTGATCGATTAAAGGCTGATGATTTTACGATAGATTTGTGAAGTTTTTCAATCAAACTGTTATTTAATGCAATTAGTAATACTTTAGATGTAATAGCGAATAAGGCTATTCGCGCTTCTGGATCCGGAAAAAAATAATTTTCAACTTTTAAAATGTAAGATTTGAGTCAAATGATATATTGTATTGTTATATAGTGAAATGATATAAACTTCATGTAACTTTCATATTGCAACATTTAGGAATTTTCCAACATACTGAATATTTAAATATTGGCGGTAAAAAGATGAGGGTCTGTCGAATATCTGTCTATCTGTGTCTTTGAACTTTGTGTATTAGAAAAATGTGAATTTAACACTAGAACTACCAAGCAAGTCAAAATGACTTGTTCTCAATTTTTTCGAAAAGTTCTCAAAGTTTATAGGAGAGTCATAGAACAGATATTCTACGTTAGTCTTGTAAAGTACAGATTACCGAATCGGCCATCACTTCAATTCTTTAATTCCTCTTTTTCTAAAACACTTATTTAATATATTGAAATATAATAAATTTAACGCCGGTAGTTCTAGTGTTAATAGAAAAAGTTTCAATTCAGTAGAAATAATAAAACTAGCAAAATACCGGCTGCATTCGACGTGTCAAACGTCGTTTTCTTCGAAAAGTGATAGAGTGATGTTGATGAATATTCGGAGATTAGGAGAATAATGGGATCTTGGTGTTGAAATGAACATTGAACTTGAGAGTTTGAGTGAGAATTAGCAATGAACTTATGAACTTAATGAGAATGAACTTGTAATGTGAGCATGAAGTGAACCGAACTGAACCTTGGTGATTCAAGGGAGAAATATATGCAAGTGTTAAAGTTTGTAGCATTTTCAAACGATAACTAACGATCGTCCGTTAGAAATAACGAATTCTCGATCACTGAGGCAGGCCTCGATAGCTGTCACGAGAAGAAAGTTTTAACAACGACAATGGCTCGACTGTAACGTCGAGTATGTTATCTCGAAGTATGGTCGGCTCGAATAATAGGCTGTTGCTGAGGTACCCTTTCCATTCAACCGAGAAACGCAACACTCTAATGATAGGAACGACTTACATCGAACGCAGAAATACTCGATTCAGCAAATATATACCTATGTTCATCTCACGTTTCTTTCTTTCTTTTTCATTGTTAAATTAAATTGGAAAACGCTACGTTGAGCTGCGCGCTAAAAATTTGAATTAACATCTCACTGTTAACTCAATCGGCAGTGTTCTTTGATGTACAGTTGAATAAACTGAACGACATACTTTAATCTTTTATTTAGAGGAATTATTTACATATCAACCTCTTGCCGTACCATTTTTTTGTAACTGAATGCGCAGCAAGTTAGAATTAATTACTGAAATAACAATCTGTCTCTCATTTCTGATATAGTTTATAACTTAACACAATATTAACAGCATAGTAATAATTTGATCCTCTTGTGGGTGAGTAATATTTTTATTTTAACTAGCTAGCCGATTAATCGGCTTTTCGGGCCCAACACTTTTGGACTTTTAACTTATTAGTTGGTTGCTATGGCAATTAATAAATTATTATTTATCACTGTGGTTAACTTTGTCAAGGACTCAGTGAAGAAACATTGCAATTTTCGAAGAGGTATCAGTGTCAGGCAATTATTTGCGGGCAAGTAACCGATCAGAGATGGGTAGAATGGTAAAGTGTTAATAGTTTTCAGAAACTAACGAGTATCACAAGTGTCACTCATTATTGTACGGCAAGAGGTCGATGAACTTTGTGTTTTCAACTGTTCATCAATCGATAGCCTAGTATCTCGATATTACAAATTAAAATCAAATAAAATTACACTGTCATGTAACAATAGAAATCAGAAGTTATCAAGTTGCTTATATTGTTGTTCATTAAATCCTACATAAACATGTTGAACGCTACCGGTCACCTTAACAACACAAAATAGATATACAGCCAACAGAACCTCACCTTTTCAAAGCCAATATTTAAACGTTAAATATAACAGAAATTTCTTAAATGTTACAATGTAAAAATCATATAAAATGACATTGAATTCAACAGTGTCGGTCACCAATGATCCCAGTTGCGTTCAACGTATTACATAAATTATTAATTTTCAGAGTTATTGAACTTCACATATACAGCCTATCTAATATACATAATGTTTTCAATTTTTCTGAGTAAAAGGTGTTACATTAGATAGTCGAAACATTACGTTAACCATAACCTAATCTCGTTTCCTCATTTAAAATCTCCCGGTGAAAATATCTCATCCACGGACCATTATTCGAGCCGACTATACAAGCTCTACGCAGACGATAAGAAAGAAACACACGGCAGGGTGAATGTCAACGACTCGAGCAGGTTGGATAAGATTTACGTTATCCAGATGCATATGCCTACCGGTGTTGATCTGCTCTATTCTTTCAAGGATTTCTCAACTTCAAAGCAAGATGTCTCTGTCGTGGGTATCGCGGATGGCTCAAATAATTCGCGAGATTCAAATGTACTTTGCATTGCAACAAATAATTAATTTGGTACACACTAACCTGTCGCATATCCGCGAATCATTTCTGGGTTGATAGAGATCGAAATCATCGCAGCTTGCTTTTGATGGACGCACAAAAAAGAAAGTTTTATCCCGTAACGGTACACAACAAATTCCAATTATCGGCGCCATCTTGCTACTGAATCAGGTGTGCCAACTTAACGGGACAAAATATCAAATTCATTTTTGAATAGCTAATAATTATTACGGAAAGAAAGTAATAATAATCACTTAGTATCGTATCAACATCAGTAAAAAATTGAATATCGAATCACGCTTCCTTTCAGAGGAACAAGATAGATCGATTTGATCCCGTTGCACCGTGCCTACGTTTTCCCTCATGACGGAACGTAGAAACCGAGGGACGTTCGATCGTTTAAACGCGCCAAATGCGTGAAACTCGCGTAGGTTATAATTTTTCACGACACCCACGCACAGAAACGGGTTTTCTCTGAATGTGTACACCAGACCATTCACTTTCGCGATCTTAAAACGTAAGTTCGTCGATACCGTTAATTACTATCGCCGATATCCGTTAAATACTGTCGAGATTCGATATTACACGGATATTTCCAGCAAGCGTCAAAAACTATGTTCTCCGTATCTCCGATCCAAAGATTAGTGTAAAATAAACCACGATGATTTCATCCAATGTTTTAAAATATCATTTCAATATACGTAATATAGTAACACTTGTCAATGTGTCCAAACTGGTTACAACGAACGTGAATACACGCTCGACATTCGTATCTAAACGACAATCTAAGGAGACAAGTACCTTTAAAATGAAATTCTACCTGCCGACGTGCAATGCATGCCTGCACCATTCCGTATTTGTGTTTAACTTGACCACACACTTGTATTAAACAACGCATGCCGATACGAGCTAGTAATACACTCTCTGAAGGTCGTTGCATGCGCGTCTTTGTGTATTACGACAACTTCACGATGTAACAAAGAAAGTCTCTGTCCGCGACCGCATACCGCGGCTCTTGGGTAAAACGTGAATTACACGTAGGAGTTATTAACTGTTCATTGAGAATGAACGCAACTTCCTCAAACATAATACAACCTTCAGGATGTACACAATTAAATGTCCGATTTATCGAAGGGATATCGATGTATCGAACTGTAATCGTGAAAAATCAATGGCGTTCCAATCTGTCAGATATCTTGTAAAGTCGAGTCGAGGTTACTTGTACAATAATGCATTTATTATCGTTTAAACTGAGAACAAAAAAAGATCTAGGGGATACGTTCGAAGAGCTCGCATTACGAGAGGCTGACTCATTTCTTCGTAAATACGCGTATCTTTGATGGTAGACATTATATAAACGAACGGACAATCAATTCTATAGTGTGATTCGTTCAAATTGCAGACGGTTACTCTAGGGAAGGAAAGTATACTATCTTTAATAGACTTTTACACGGGTTTCAAGGTTGCGCATTTATAAACGGCTCATCTTTTCACTGAACTTTCAAAAATTCAAATTTATAATTCGACTGACCATCTGGTAGGATTTTGAAAATATACAATTCACATTTGTAGAACCTTGTGCTATACAATAAACGTCGTTGACAGATAGTTTCAGTTTATCTACCTATACAGTTATCGTGCCCGTTTGTAACGTAATTTCACATGCAACGTACAATTACGGTGAAAATTATAATGCAACAAGAAACGTGAAATGACTTCGTACGATAGCCAATTATCGACAAACTAGCCAGTCAGAAATAATGAAACGCTCCAATCGCATCGCGTACACGTGCCGATAATTGACGTTAAACCAGTATGACCTAGACAGGTGTGTCAGATTGAAAATTTTGTCAAAGTACGTAATCAATCACATATTGAAGCATTTCAAAAATAAACCATCTTAATTTTTAAGTCCATATAAGTAGGAAAATAAAATTCACATACCTTAAGAGTCTCGTTGTACTTCGATCCTGCGTAAGAGGTACTTGTCACACATCACGAAACACTTCACGAAAAAAAAATAATACGAGGTAAAGTAATTAATGCAACAATGGAAAAGGTAATGATGCCCGTAAAAATTACACGGCACAGTTAATAGATGGACATAAAACGATACAACTGCAAAAAGTCACGCGAAAAACTCACTACTTTGCAACACCTGTTGCGTGTGGAGCACTAACTGGAATGTACGGGAGACGTGCGAGCTACGCGGCGTCGTCGACGGCACTGAGGACACCTCGCGGCAGCGGCAGGAGGTCACTGCATAAACAGAGCTGGCCGTACCGACGCTGTTATGAATTTCGTCGGCAAAGATCACGCTCTTACTGTTGCGTTTAAACTTAGTTTTAAACAGTTAACTGCTAACGACGTGTACACACGTCAATTAAAAGTTCTATTGTGGTAGCCTTTTTAATACTGAATTGCCAATTTCTTATAGACTAAAAATGTAATTTTTCCACATTTTGATTTCATCTTTTCGTAAAATTCATCACAGAAACAGTTGCCATATGTTCGACGAATATACACGTCATTGTTCGATTTTAATTCCGTGTCTCATGAGCGATTCTTAAAACTAAATTCCGCAGTTAACTGGTTAATATCGTAATAACATTATATAATTCTTAGTCTTAAATATATAATTAATATTATTAAAACATAGAATTTTTATAACTAAAATATTTATTTAATATTAGATACATATAGAATTATTAGAACTTAAATATACTTTTTGTATATTTTATTTTCAATTTTGTGCAATTCTATATTTCGTTACGGCAGAGAAGAATAATTATGTTATTAATATATTATTTTATTTAAATAAGAAAAGAACATTTTCTAAATTGCGTAATAGCACGTCTGTGTTTAAGGTTAAATTTGTAAAAAGTATTGTCACTTCTTACCAATTTTACTGATGTTTTTCTAAAGTTATATTAGATGTGTTATCTATCCCGCGCTTTTCGCATCGATGAAATTGAAGTTAATAGGGCATGTAAAATCGTTGATAAAATCTACTGATGTTACGATCGGTAAGTGTTTATCAATTTCTGTAAAGTACACACATTTATCCACTAAGCTAACAAAATTACTTATAAATAACTCCGCCAGAGAGAACTGGAAACAAAGGATAAAGTGGGGCGCAGTTGTACAGTTTTCACATCGTAGTATACATAGCACCACGTTCCATAAATCCTTCTCTATTAGTAGTAACTCTTAAAACGTATTTAGTGTTCCATTTGGCAATAATACATACACATGAAATCGTTTCCATTAGTGACGAGAAATTTCGGTTTACCTTTCGAGTGTATTACAAAAATAAAGACACGAAAGTTCGTCCATAAGAAACTAGTAGCCTCGATGAAATAATCGAGCGGATAAATCGGTCTGTTAAGGCAGGTAGTTGAACATACATACGACGCCTCCCTGTTGCCTCTCGCAAATCGGTGCCTTAAAAAGCAAAATTGGAAAGCAGAACATCGAAATAACTATATAAAAACTGACAACAGTACAAAGGTAAGCTAAAATTAATAATATCACAACTGTATTTTCAATTTGCACGCATTTTCATCTCTATTCCATGCGAACTTACGAAATGCTAGACATGCTACAGGTTCTAGTTGCGATTATTTTTGTCCTCTCTTATTGACCATAGAAAACACGTGCAGAAAATTGAAATTTATAACGATCGAAGGATGATATTGTCATTTGCATCGAGTCGAATATTAATTCGATAACAAAATGTAATTATCTCGCGATAATAACAGTTATTTATAACGTGTCAACGTTTACTCATGAATGTATTCAGATATTTGCAATATTCGATTTAAGATAATATTATTCTTACGTCTACACGTTTTCCGATGCTTCAAATGTTATATTCATTGAGTGAAATTTTTCATACTTGCAATATTTATTCAACGTACTGAAATTCTGAGGTTTAGCCGCGATAACATTCCATCCCATCAAATCGACCGCCTACACATACATCCACACAATACATTTGTACATACACAGATCTGCTTTTTATTAGTGTTACGATGCGTGCCTTACTTCTTACCGCGCAGAGGAGAAACTTGTCATTAGTTATTTTAAGTTTGGATGACTTCATGTCACAATATTAAGTAATTTCTACCACAGCCTATTGTCATATGACATAATTTAGTAAACGGTGTCATCCTAGGACCAGATTACGATGTAATTCGCTCTTATCTGTAACGCAAATGCGTATACGCCTTTTACGCCTGCACGATAGCTTGTAATCGACCCCGAATGGTTTTCTTCATTCTTTTACACTATTCATTAAAGTAAACAAATAGAATCGTGTCTTTGTTTAATAAATAGTCATTTCTAATAATTAAAATAATAATATTCATCTTTGAGGATTATTGTGCAAGCTTCTAAAATGATTTGATTTCTTTCTTCATTTCAATTGAATTAAACATTGAAAAATTCAGCTTGTATTTGACGCAACGTTACTTGTTAAAATTCTATGTTTTTTCTGTTACACGAATTTTATAATTTTAGGTATCAATTATTTTTATATTTAAATTTTGTTCGTTGTTGACAATTTTATATCTCCCTCCTGAAACGTTCTTGATGTACTTACGCAATTTCCGATCCTGATGGAAATATTGTACCTGCGTTCGATGTATCGTTGCATTGTGCAGCTTTTAAATGCATCTACGGTAATTTACGATGTTTTTTAGTGACCTGAAATAATGGACCAAGGATTTCCGGGGCAACATACCACTACGACGACAGTGACCACGACTACTACCTCAACACAACCGATTATTCGATTTGATCCCTCCTACACGAGGACATTACCCGGCAGTCTCAAAATCGCACAAGTGGTAAGTTAATTATCACGAATATTACCATATAATGAAAAATTCTGCGTGTGAAGATAGAAAATATTTAATTCCATTTGGTATTTCCTATTAGCCACGCATTACTATCGTTATATTTGCAATTTAATATCCGTGATTAATGAATGGAACCCGATCCCATTTTTTATCATTACGTAATATGTTTGTAGGAAATAGTGAAAACGAAAAATGTAATGATGATTCTTGATATTTTAGATTTTAAATCTTCTGGGATTCATATGCGTCACGGTATCGTCCGAAAGCAGCCACAGCCGCGGAGGATGGTTCAATACAGTGGCCATGGGTGGTTTCTGGGTTACGGGGATATTACTCGTTTTCTATTTATTCCATATCATTGAGAAATTTTCGAAAATCCCATGGTTAAAGATTGTAAGTAATATTATTCATTCACCTTTTACTCCATACTCTTGCTTGATCCTTCAAGAAAACGTGATTGCATTAAAATGTGGTAAACTGAAATTTTATACATTTCATCGAGAATCATGCTTTCTAAATATGAAATAAAAATAGGTAAAGGTTTATGTAATAAACTATTACCTAATCGTTATGGTCACAAACTCGTTTAACGACTTATATGCGAACATATAGGAAGATATAAGTCCATAAAACTTTCGTTAGTTCATTACTTTCACGTACATGCAAAACCATCGTTTCTAAAGGAAGGTAACGAGAGAATACTCTTTGCACTAGTTCGACAATCTTTCCTAAATAGATTAACGTTATCTTTGCGGCTTTCACGTCCACAATAATTTAGTTATCTTCATAATGACGTTTAACACATTTAAATCATCGTGCGAGATTGATGTTGCAAGTACTAACGTTCGTGTATCTTACAGGAGTTCATATTTTGTACAATTTGGGCAGTTTTTTATTTACTCGCTGCTTCCTTAGCAGCCGATTACGCGCGACACAGTGAAGCTTACGGAGTGGCGGCGGTAAGTTTCGCATTGCAGTAGTTCTGAATAAATAAAGTCTCTACCTGTTGATCTCCACCCTTTTTTTTATATGTAACATTCTTTATTTTGAAGTTCTTTGGATTCTGTGCCATGTTGGTTTACGGGTACGATGCATGGCTTAAGTTTTATGCCGCGAGAACCGGAACCTTGGCACAAGGTCAACAAACTCCGAAACAAATGACTACGGTAACCAGTACAGAGTATTAATTTCGACATAAGATGTAATAATTATTGGTACAAGGACCACACAAATGCACTACGATGAAGACATCATTACTTTAACGTAAGTTTTATTTCGGTATAATTACCACGCAGTTCTTTCTCTTCTTCGTGGTAGAATTTTGATACGCCAATTAAGTTCGACCACTTGCGTTTCGAGTGGGTGTGCACTAGCATATTTGTGTATGTATGTTTATTCTCATCGTGCGCAACTCTTGATAGTGTCATTTTTTCTCTTTTTTTGTACTATATAGAGAAACGAGAATATACGAGTTACGCGTGTATTGTTATTCTATATTAACGATTTATGTGGATGTACAGTATAATACGATACATGAAACAACGACTGTAATACAGAAACAGTATTTCCGGACGTTAGTATATACATATATTTTGTAAACAGTGTTCTATTACTGTTGTAAATCGTTGCTATATTTTGGGTCTGTAATCAATTCGAATTGTTACTATACATTTTTGTATAAATAGTAAATATGTAGATGTAATATGTTTTATATCTCGATCTTGAATGTAAATGAAGATAAATGTACTCCTTAATTTATTAACGGTTAATGAGATTCAGTTATGTTCACATAGATATATCCGTGTAGAATGATCAAATGTATTTCCTAATGGACATATGACAAAGGGAAGTATTGTCTTCGAGTATGTTTCTGTTGTAATCATGTTACCCTGATTTACAGTGTTGTTCATATACACATTCGGATCTATTATGATGCATCGTTTATGATTCGAGCATCATTTCTAGCAGTAGGGAAAATGTGTTATAATTAATCGGTTATCATTAACATTACGTGAAGTGTATTTACTATTTTTGTAATTTTTATTCGATCAACTCGATACAGGTACATTTATGTGTACACGGTATAGTTAAACGCTAGACGGTCTAGTTTTAAATTCCAAGCAACGTAGATATATACATAATAATTAACGTAATAAGATTGATATTATTAAGCATACTGAATGAAATAAATTATTCAATGGTATTTTGTCAGTGTGACTATGTTGTTATGTCCTTTTATTTGACATCGTGTAAAATTGTACAAAATTTGTTGTAACAGTTTCTTGTGCGCAAGTTTTTTTCTTTCTGTTCGATGAAATCGTAGGAAAAATTATAGAACGTGACTCTGTTCGAAGAATAAAATGCTATTAAGAAATATTATAATTGCAATAAGCTTCATGTAGTTTGTACTACTTTGATAATATCTATTGTTCGATACCGCGCTTTACTTGTAGCTCACGTCTTTCAATATTAATTAACTTAAAGGAAACTATCTCAAATGTTTTGGAACAATTTCAAACATAATATTGCAAACTTTCGTTTTTGTAGATTTTGAAAATTACGTATAAACTAATATAGGACAAACTAGTTTCCGTAAATCGGCCGAGGACGGCGCGCCTGTTTCTTACCCATTGACGAAAGATCTATAGTCTTTCCATCCGGAAGCACTAACTTATTTTCTTGATAATCTACAAATCCATTTTCCTCGTCTTCCTCTCGCTGTTCTTCATCACATTTTATTCCTGTCTCGTAGGTATATTCCCGATGAATACCATCAGGATCAATGTACCCATACTTACCACGCGTCATGCAGTCTGTTCCAATTATTTCTTCTTTGTATGAACCATCATCGTTTTCAAAGCCCCAAGTGATAGAGCCATCCGAGTTGTCGTTACGATACCGTCTAATAATCTGCAATTTTTTAAAGTTGTTTTATAGTTTCACATTTCCTCTGTAGTATCCTTAAAAAGTTAGTACACAGTACTACCAATATATCACAATTTACCTGTGCAACTGGCTTTTTGCCACGGCTATCAAAAGGCTGAGACGATTTCACTGGTTTTGCAATTGTTGCTGGTTTTACTTGTTGCTTGAAGTTTTCTTCTATCGGTTTTCTTGGTTTATTTGGTTTTTGGGCAGGACGATACTGAACAGGTGCTGGCTGCGGTACATTTCCTCCTCTGCCAGTTGGTGCAGTTCCTTGTACAGGACGATATTGTACTGCCGTTTGTTGATTGTAGGCAGGATTACCATAATTTCCTGGATTTCTTGCTCCACCAGTTGGTCCTAAATTTGATATTGTACGAGGCACGTTCTCTTCACTCTCTTCCTGACTATCTTCCTGTTCCTGACTTAGGTCACGATCGTCATCGTGAATATCACGATCAAGGTCTTCCTCTTCTGGCTCTTCGTTTACAGGTTTAATAGGTACTGGTGAAGGTAATGGAGGTAAACCAGGCTTCGTTGCTCTACCAGTTGGGAATGCTGTTGGACCAATTGCATCTTCGACTCCTTTTGGCCTGCATTTGAATAAATTTCTTTATAAAATTTCTATCTAGCATTACAAATAAACGTAACATTGATGTAACAGTCATGTAATATTTTTACAAACATTTAAGACATAGTACTTGTACCACTGTTAGCTTAACATACTTGAAAGTAATAGGACGACGAACTCGTTGATTCGCATAGATAGACTGAGTCGGTGCAATTGGTCTAGGAGATGGTAATCTCTGGAACCTTGTTGTCCTGAGAGGAATCGGTAAGCCTACATCATGAAATTGTGCCAAAGACAATGCAGTGAAGCAAGCTAGTAACTGTAAAAAAAATATTTCTACATAATTTTATGAAACTCTATAAAATTAAGATACACAGGAATTTGGAGTAATTCCTTCTACATAGTTTTAAACATCACATTTTATATCCGTACCAATTTGCTATTGCGTTAATTTCCATACCGCTCGATACCGAAGTCACGTTATCTTTCTTCGATTACTCGCTATCGCAATTTTATTTAACCTACATGCTCGAGTCTTCGGTAACATTCTCGTAATATGAGTAACAAATGAAACAAAAGCGATCCCTCGTAATTTATCATCCATATATTAACATCCCTTTACACGTTTCGCTTCTCGCTCTTATCAATTTCTTTCTGTTGCGTAGCTGATCATATCCGGCTTAAATGTCAACCGATTAAACTGTTACGCGTGCACTTATGCATATCACGGAATGCAGCGTACATATTATACGACGTAAAATACCCGAACCGAATCACTTTCTCTTTTCTCCATCCATACAGCGAATTCTGAATACGGGACGCATATTTTGCCAATTTCCAATCATATGTAGATGTACGATTGCACTTTGCAGTATGTAAAACCAGAATCACGAACCGGTATCGGTTCAACGTAAAAACCAGACCCAGTTTAAACGAGTTACAAGGAGATTTAACGGAAATTAAGAGGAAATAAGAACAATTAAATGATGGCAATAAAAGGTAACTGACATTTTCACTGTTGGTAAATTTGTAACTCTACGATGTAAATCTTCTACCTTACTCCTTTTCGAAGTTACTGGCCTTAAATTGACAAAATAATTTGATAACTACGACATAAATAAATATAGAAGTATTGGATCTGAAAAATATCTAATAAAAATGGAAAAGTAAGTACTAAATTATCGACCACTAAGAAATCAACTAAAGTTCAATATTTAGTTGCGATTGCATCATTAAAAAGTAAGTGCTGTTCAATGTTACATGTACTCTTGTATTAGAAATATTTAAAGGATATGTTGGAGAAATCAAGTTATTATAGACGAGGGAGTTTTCATACATAAGGGAAAGAGGGGGAAATGTATAATATTGTAGCAATCGCATGCAGCCAAGTCGGTTTCAGCGATCGGCGTATCCTCATCCACAGTTCCTGTAGTCTGCAGGAATGCACCAGCTTCGATGAGGAGGGGGAGAGAGAGAGGTGAATCGAGTGGACGCGGATTCGTTTCTTATAGCTCTGCACTTGGTTCCAAGTCGAGGCACGCGCGGGTATTTATACGGAATAAGACTAAAAATCTACTCGACTTTCTTGTTGGACGCTTTCACTCGCGTTTGCCAGCCTGTGTGAGCACCAATTTTCGTCTTTCGTGACGGCGATTGTAACAGGCCAGCTAGAGACCTCGTTTTGGATGTACCTTCTCTGTCTCCTTCAACCTCTCTGTCTTTCAACTCTGTTTTTCTCTAATCTATCATCGGAGAACTGGTTTCAATATACGCGCCAAATGTTTTAATAAAAGCCACTACAATTTATGAAGATATACTTAAGAATTATAATGAAGATATTCTGAAAAAATTGTTTATTATCACTAGATCTACCAATAATTACTTGAATATATATAAAATTGTCAGATAAATGTAGGGGGCAGAAAACTGGTCGATTCAGTCGCTTATAGTCTTCAAGATGGACGTAGAAAATTAAAAAAGTATCAACGTTGGATATTTTGGGAATATTTAAAAAAAATTCAGAGTAAATTATTTTGACTATCTTGATAAATCTAGTGTTAATTTTAATTCGTATTAGATACTTTTGAAGTATAAAATAGACAAGTATGAAGTAGAAAAAGAAGGTAAGCAAGCTTGAAGGCTTGGTAAAGAAGTTACGTATGTAATGTTAAATTACATAATTAAAACTTGTTATATGCAAACTATCTTGTTGCTTTTAAGTAACTATGTATATAGTTAAGAAGATTGTAGTGAGGTACATTGATGTATATAGATAGAGTCGAAGGAAACGTTCGAGTACAAAGGAAACCCTAGATGTAAATCGAAAAAATTTTGAAAACTATCCGGTAGATCGTGTACCGGTTTGAAAAGTGTATTCTATGTTTGTTAAGAACTGGACACGATATTTTACATTTTGAAATACGTTGTACTTGTCTCGGGGAAAAAAAGGGATTTCGAAGAATGTTAACAATGCACACGTGATATTGTTGTACGACACACCTAAAGTCTAAAATTGTATACTTTCATTGGGAATTCCAATGTTATAATATTTTAATTTCGAATTAACAGAAATAAATTTTTCGCATATTTTTGAATTTTATAGCGGCGATATGCAAATTTGAAAAAACGTACGCTACTAAAATGTAGAAGATTTAATGGATAAAATATAACATTTTTAGACAGTATAATGGGCATAGTGCATTGGAGAAGTAATGATAGATAATAATAATAATCAGCTAATAGCAAACAATAATAATAGAATAACAGAAAAAAAATAGAATTGTTTGTGCATTCAGTTACCAAAGCTAACATTCTCTAACAATAATTTCCAAATTATTATCAATGAAAAATCCTGTAGCTCTTTTAAATATTCAGAGAAAACTCAAGTATATTCCTTTAAATATCAATTTCACTAAACATTTTTATCCTATTGACTTAAATAAATTAAATTTGAACAAAATTCGCAAAGAATTCGAAGATACAAGAGGAAAAATGTCCTGTCGCGTCTCAATACTCTTTATAGTATATACCTTGCACGATGCTATTTGATCTCTCTCTTAGATAAAATACTTCAAATTGCCAACTATAAAAAGCACATTACAAGCCCTCATAATGAGCGTAGAAAAAAAAACTAACATACTTTTCGTGACACGTTAGTTGCACCATACAAACTGATTTTGATCGCGAACAAGATACCTCAAATTGCCGAGAAAGGAAAAAAAAATGCAACAGAGACCGTTAATGAGTTCAAAAGAAAACAGGAAAATCCCTCTACAATCATTATTTGCACCATGTACTCGATCTCGTTCTCAGACAAGACACTTCCACTAGCCAACTCTTAATGATCGCGAAAGCAAACGATGAGGGGTACTCCTCGTTAAAAAATAACTCCACCACGTTCCCATAAATTCTACCATATACTTAAAATTCTTCAAAAACCAAAAACACAACATAGATTCTTAACGAGCCTAGAAAAAGATCAAACAAATGTCTTAAAACCTCCCATATCCACTTCGTTGCTCTACTTCTTCCCACCATATTTAAAACTGATAAGAAAACCTTTGTGCACCTCAACAAGTGTACAGAAAATAGATAAAAAAATGCTTTCTAAGAGACGTTACTTCAGCCACGTTACTCGATCTTCCCCAACTCGAGATACTTGAAATGAGAAAAAAAGTTAAAAACCCTAAGGTGGCCCTTAATGATTACAGAAAAGAAAAGAGGAGATACTTTGAAGTACTTACGATCACCGCGACTCGCATGGCCATGTCCTGGGTTCCCTGTCGCAAATGGTGATCACGCAGGGTGTGGTGCCGGCGCGTTTATGCCTCACACTACCGCGAACGACTCCCCGTCTCCTTGTTCTTATACCTATATCCCCGTTTAAATTCCTATGGTACGAGCAACACGCAGGCCAACTTTCCATCGAGTAGCAGGAATTGTGTTCTGCAGGTTGCAAACACGAGATCGCGAAATGATTCCGCACGTATTCGCGTATGCTGTTCGTCCTTTGGCTCATAATATCGATAGTTACATCGGTCTGTGGTCGATTAATCCAGGCTCATCCCTTTCGATGATGGAGTCTCATGGAGAACCTGAAGAATCGAGCAACGAATGACCAGACAGTGTTGGCTGGAATCACTGTTTGTATCTGGATAGAGTGTCGATTGAATTTTCATGTGTTATTGTCAATTTTTTGCAAATTTGATAAATTTTTGATAATGTACGGGGTGTTTCGAAGGAGTTGTCATGACTTTTAGGGGTTGTTCTACACCCTGCGCCATTTTTAGCTCCGTATCCCCTTTGCGGACTGTTTAAACATGTTTAAACGTTTATAATATTAAATTCATATGTAACTTTATATTGGGGAGAGTTTTTAGAATCTATTTATTTATGCAAAAAACTAGACAACAGAGCAGACATATTTCTGTTATAGTTTGTTTTACAAATATATATTTATTCTTTCTGAGTTATTTTTTGACAATAACGCTAGATTAAAGAAAGCACTGTGTTTGTAGCATTTGGTTATATAAACAAATAATTTATTTACAATTTTAAGATTAATTCTACGAGCAACGAGAGCAATTATTTCCACTTCAGTGGCTAAGAGGTACGACGGTCGCGGCGTGTTGTCAAAATATAGTCGACGGAGCTCGGCGTCCTACAGGTATCATTTCCGAGAATTTTAACAATAAGTCATTTCGATGTTCGCCTCGCCTCGCTATCAGTTCCCCTATGACCGCCGACGAGTAATCAGTGCTCCGTGAACGCGTTCGCGCATTTTCACCTATCAGTGCGTGTATAATACTTTCAAAGACGAGATTCTCAATTATCAAATGCCTCTCTTTTTTTCTACTTGGTAATTCATCCTCACAGTGGTATCAACCCTTACTTGGCGGCCGTACATCTGCTCTCAGCCACCAAAGCTCTTCCACCATGTCTACTTTCAGTCACTAAAGCAACGAATCATCAAACGTTTCTGAGGTACACAATTCCATGTTTACACAAAGTTAAACAAAGCTAAAAACTAGACAAAATTAGGATTGCATATTCGCAATTGATAAAGATTAGAACACTATTCTGCAATGGAACTGACTTATTGCAAGTTAAAAGGAATGCTGGTTTTAGCCATTGATTGCAACAGTTGAATGAATGTCAGTGTCGATGGGGGATCGATAATTGAGTTCATTCATTGAAGTACATGAATTAATTATAGTACAGAATACGTTGTATATTGTTAAAAAAGTTATACTTTTAATCTACAAATTTTATATTGCGATCGTGAGCGAAACTAATCGACCATACATTCCTGGATCGGCGAATTCCTGGGCTATCGAGTGGCTTGAGAGTAAGTCAACGGCTTGGCACGCAATCCACTGGCAAAGTTGCAAACGTCTTGTCGGTTCTACCACGTGGCTCTGGTGGTACTAGTTATGGTTACAATTAGACGGTTAGCAGTACATGTAATAGTCGTCGCTGTGGTAAAAGTGGAAGGAGTCGGTATTATTGAAAGTTACATAAACATTACATCTATGTCGATGGTGGTTTTTTGTCGATGGAAATGTCCAAGCGAATAAAAGTAGTAACAGCGTAAAAGCGAAGTTCATTGGTCTATGAAATCAATTTCTTCGTACACGTAATAAGGAGGAAATATCTCTTTGGTGTTATGTTTCCTGATAATTTCATGTTAAACATTAATAAAAAATGCAATAACTTACTTTACTAAAATTATACATTTTCCCCTGCCAAAGCTAAGAGACCTTAAACTCTTCGTGAAGTCAACTCTTCTCAGTTTAATCAACTCTTCATTCAATTCTCATCACGAGAATTCCTGTTTTACTAAATTAGTTAGTTTCATCATTTCCACTTTTTCTATTAAAATCACATCATCGTAAACCAGAAAATTTAACCCCTTGCCTTACAATGACATGTGATACACGTAACGTGGTAAATGGAATATAAAATTTCTAAGTTTTCGAAAAACTGTAAAATTGAAAATATCTGGAGGTCAGAAGACGTTTAAATTAATTCTATGGTATTAATATTCCATTCACTTATATTGATATTTCGGGAATCAGTGATAGATTATTATTCCAACAATTAATTCTGATTGTGCGGTTGCTTACGAAAGAAATCGTAAGGCAAGGGGTTAAAGACACTAATAGGTAAATATACAGTAGAACTTTATCTTTTTATCGTCAATATTTAAATATCCAATACATTAGAAATTCCATAAACATTGCAACTTCAAAGTTACATAAAATTTCATTGAACCCAATACCACCGATCACCATTCACCAATCAACGAGTTAAAGAATAAATTTCTTCATAACAATTAACACTTTGACTGCCATGGAGGTCACCGGTGACCGGCGCTATTGAATTCATTAAATTTCCGTGTAACTTGGAAATTGTAATATTTATGAATTCTCGGATATATTAAATATTTAAATATCGACATTAAAAAGATAAAGGTCTGCCGAATATATATCTATCTGTATCTTTAAAGTTTCTGCTTTGCAAAACTACGAATTTAATAGAAAAAGTTCTACTTCAGTAGAAATAATGAATCTAGCGAATTACCAGTGGCGTTCAAAGTGTAAATAAATAACAAAAGCATCCGCAATGTCAAATAATTTTGTCAAATCGAAACTAAAAGCCATAAAACTCGTTCTGATCGATCCAAGTCTCACGACGATTGCAATATTCTACTGAAATTCCACAGTGGAATTCACATATCGCGTTGTAATCTTGAAATTCATCTCATTATATATTCGTAAAAGTAATCTAGAAGCTGGGCACTGTACTTTCTTCGGTTGGGCTCGGCTCCATCTAAAGCGGCTTCCACGGTGAGGCAGGACTCGAGGCTCGAGGCTCGAGGCTCGAGCTCAAGGTCAGTGGCGGGGCCGAAGCCGCGTACACCGATCCTCGTAATACGATTGTAATGTGTACGTACGCGCGATCTTATCAACGTGCAGTGAGATATAATTTAATGCATTCTGCTTTCACGTTTGATCACGGATCCACGTACGTTCGTGAGTGGGCGGAGAGAGGTTGAGATTGCGATTGAAATTTTGACTGGCAATTCATGACTCGCCCAGTCTACAGTCGAGTTTAACTTGGAGAACGCTAAAGCCGTATTACCGTGTCGTTTCTTGCGAGACTGTTCTGATTTTGGATAACGCTTACGAGTTTTTTGCGCAAGGATACGTTTTTCTTCTGTTTACCTTTCTCTTCGTGTCTTTATACTAATTCGATGCTCGTTTCATTGGCTTTTACGCTTTAGTATTTGGGAAGTTGATGGAGATGTATTGTTTGCGTGATATTTAATGAGAATAGAGACTTGATGGGAAGGAATAAATTTGTACGCTGGATTGTACTAGATTGACGAGACTCTTCAAAATGTCGATCCGACATTCTCCCGTTACATGTATCTATAACGATTCATATTGCATCGGAGAATTTGTTAAGTCGCATACCAATTGCAAATGTTACCAGAGCCTTCTATACTATCTAAAACCAGTTTGCTCTTGGCGTCTTCCTCATATATCGTAATTCGATGCATAGATCCTTCCTTCGCGTCCTTTCGCTGCATCCTTCAAGGTCAATTAAAGTCATTTCTCACCGCATACCGATAATTCCATCACGATCGGCATAATAATTGTAACGCTTTCCTCCTCGGTATTTCAATTGCAGTATAAACTATCACCTTTATTTTTTCCAATGTTTAACGTTCATCCAGCACGAGAATTGAACATGTAATGGATACTTTCGTATAATCAAAGATCAATGTGAATCACTGTTCTGGCATGAACGCGTTATCAAAGACGGTTTCTGGTATGGTACTCCGTATCAAAAGAAAACAAAGATTGATAAATTTAAGCTGCTACAATATCATATAAATTCCAAAGTTCTCAAGGTCACGCTATATTAAATAACTGAGAAAAGGTTTGGTAGAATTCCAAGTTTCCAATCCCATTCCGTACCATATTCTTGCAGAAACGTTCATCGAACAATTTCAACAAAATTACAGCCATAAATATCTTGAAAGAGAGACCAATTTCAGTGTCTACCTCGAAGAGCGTCAAAGTGTCTTTCAAGCAGGAATTCCGCGCGTCAGGACCCTCGCAATCGAATCAAGTACGTTGGTCAACAGGTCCCAGTGGAGGTGCTGGCAAGAAGCAGGTACGTAGATGTAGGTAGGTAAGTAGGTAGGTTGGTAGGTAGGTTGGTAGGTAGGTAGGTGGGTAGGTGGTGCACCAGAGCAGACGCTTGCGAGAAGCGGACAGGAGAAGCAAGCCTAGCCAAGCCAAGCCGGTCAGCCAGACGGATCATTTTGCCGAGGCTAAAACCCTATGGAACCGGTTTATCCTTGTGCGCGCTTCTCATTCTTTCTTTCTCCCTTTTTTCACCGTACTTATGTAGTCGCCATGCATCCATCGGTCGCTACTACTGAGACGTATAAAGGTCTAGGGATAGGTCCATTACATTATTGGATATTTCTCCGTATGTACATGTACAAACAGAAATATTTTTATATTTCTCTGAAGGGTATTCCATAACATAATTTAAGTTCAGTATAGGAATTTATTCTCCAACATCCGCACATATCATGGCATCTTATGCCTCAACGCCAAAATCGCATATAGACGCCAAGAACTCAAAGTGTAATGGATACTCTTGATGGCAATATTCACGTGAATCACCGTTTTACTTTGAAAACGTTATCGAAAAGAGTTTCTGGTATCTGCTGCTTTACTTGAAAAAAAAAACAACGTGAACCATTCTCTTTGCGAATGTTATCGGATGATCGCAATGCGATTCAACGGAAACGCACGAAACGTCTGAACACAATGCTCTACTGAAAGTGAAACATACGAAATACAACCGTACAAAAGAAGTCGATTGTTAATTCAAAACTAATCCAAACATTCAATACATAATATCATTTATTATCAGCATAACCAGAGTCGAAATATTGAACCTATTTTCATGGTATTTACTCCTATTTGAACCTAACATGATACTTTTCAATACTAAAACTCCGAATTTAAACCTGTAACTCCTCAGCAAAATGATACTCCTATTTTTGTACTTAATTCCTAAATGTTGGGTAGTAAAAGGTTCAAATGAGGTTCAATATTTCGACTCGGGACTGGATAGGATGTAAATCCTCAACGGAGGTTGAAATGGACGTCCTATTTTGCGCCTTAAGATGGCATAAAGGGGCTATTTTTGTACTTTTAATTCCTAAATGTTCGGTAGTAAAAGGTTGAATATTTCGACTCTGGAAATATCAAGCTTTCTTCCAGACAAATACGTTTTTCTCAGACGATAAAGGGTTTACGTTGGACAAAGCATAGACTTACACAACTTAACTCACGCTCGTAGAATATGTAAGAGTGCAAGTACCCAGCATTACCTTTAAAACACCATACCTTTTATGATTAATTGTCTGTAATTCCTGCTGGAAGAGGTACGTGCATACAGGACCTGGGGAACTGGATGCAACTGGTATCCATAGATGGCACCCCGATGACTTAGAACAGTCTCGTCGTCGAGGCCACGGTCGGGGCCGCGACGTCTCTCCTCCCTTCGAGGCCTGCGAGTTCTCAAGCTCTTGCTGCTCGTAGAGGTAGAGTTCTCGAGTGCAGTAACACCACAGTCCTTCACCTGTTGTCGCGACGGTCACGATGTCGGCTAGTATCTTGTCATTGCCATTGGTTTCATTTTTACCTCGTACACCGGCATCGACATTGACAGTGTCCACGCGAATGGATTCGGAGGTATTGCACCATATTCGAAAGTATAATGGGACACTCTTGTTTCTACGTTACGTATACAGTGATTTTGAAGTGGAAGAGAGATTCTTTGAATGTCTTATCGGTTGTTAGAATCAAGAGGTTCTTTATGACGACGGTAAAGGGAAGTGTGAGGATCTTTTCGCTATTTTTTTTTCATTTGTAAGTATTGAGAGTACGTAAGGCTCCTGAGGTTGAGTTCATTCTTTATGTGTAAGATTCGCGATACGAAATTTAATCCTCTATGGTCCAAATTTTGTGTGATATCCGAAGATCAATTGCACAATAGCATAATTAGGAAATAATAAAAATACTATTTTAAATGATGAAATAAATCTGAGTTTTAAATATTGAATTGTAAAGAATTTCATGGGTTTCGCTAGCTAGATTATAGTATTTGGAAAAGTTACAAACTTGACTTTGAAGAATAGAAGCTTAGATGTGCCTTGCGATACCTCAAAGTCACAGGGATCCATAGAGGGTTAAATTGTTCTTTTTTATTCATTTAATACTATCTTGATAAGTTAGTAATGTTAACAATAGTCTCAACGATTTGTGACAATGACTACTTTCACTTTATACTATCCACAGATATTTACGCTTCAGTAGTTCTTATAATTTCCTGCTACCAATGTAAATCCTTCGAGAAATCTTTAACAAACAAGTCCCTCTCAAATACGATAATGAAACATCCCCAAACGGTTCACAGATCAATCTATTTATCCTTTCCATTTCTTTATCCATCTCTGATAAAAGAAAAGTGAAAGCATGATACAAATCTCTCCTAAAATCATTCCCGTGGCAGATTTCATGCTATCTCCGACATTTTCGAATATCCACTCAGGCAGCCGACGTATCGTAAATGTAACTTTGAAAAAAAGAAGTCTTATCTTTCGTCCATTTGGACTAGCGCCGGGTCCGATATATGTGACGATGGCGGCGTCATCGAGTTCCTCTGCAACCGGCCGATCGAACGCGGACCATGATCGTGCCGATTCCTCTGATTGGTCGAGACCCGGCGTTACTCACGGCGCAAGAAGATTCTTTGTTTTTCGTCCGACCGGCCGGCCGGCAACGGTGGAGCGCAAGTTATACGTGCAGTCGGAGGTCCTTCAGCCGTCGCGTCGGCTGCAATTATCACGCTCGTCTTCGAATTCAATCGGTTGTATGTATCCCTTACGATTCTTCCATTGATTTTCAAAACAGTACTGTAATTTCTATCATCGACTTCGAGAGCTACTTACAAAAGGTGCCGAAAGATCGACGTATAGATCTTTGTGTGTTCCTAAAAGTTTCGCACGGCTGCGAGATAGCCGGCAAGGATACTGAGGAAATGTTACTTAAGTCGGTCAAAGGCAGGTAAGGTTCGTTGCAGAAGTCAATTTCAATGTATTTTATATCTGTCGGTTACAGGATTTTAAGTAGTATGATAAAATACAGTGATTAATAGAGCAATTTTAATGATTAAGGAGCTTATTTAATGTGAAAATTTGTATCTAATGACAAAAAGTAGATTTAATGAGATTTTTCGCTTTATCCTGTATGTGTAACTCGATACGTTGAATCGTACTTTTTAACACATTGTATGCAGGTGTTTTTTAATGTCTCATTAAGACTTAAGTTGGAAACTTGTTGAAAAATTTGCGTGAATTTTATTTTTACAAAAAATTATTATAAATCGCAAACTGCGTACTCTTTAAATTCGAAAATATACTTAACTTTTCAAAACTAAGTGATTAATGCCACGCATCGCCTTTTTTAAACGGTCTATGCACAGTTTTTGAAAAACGTACTGTACTGTCGCCCGCATACAATGTGTTAATTAGTCATTGTGTTATTAAAAATTGTGAATTATCGTAGGATATGATTTATAATGTGTTAAGTTCGATAAATTCACGAATTGTACTTCTTGAATGAGCACGAGGTAGGTGGAGTTTTAGATCGAGCCACCCGGTACGTATGACAGTTGTATTCTCCCGCGGATCTCGACTTCCTCCGACGACCTTCAGCATAGTATCGTTAAATTGTGAAGTGCATTGCCCGCGACTGCATCGAAAATAGACAAATATTCAAAAGACAATGATATTTTATCAAATATCAAGTTAAAAAGAAACATATTGTTCGCATTCAATGGAAATTCGCGGTAGACAAAGTATTTGAGCGTTGATACTTGAATCAAGTTTCGAAACATAATGGAGGATTGTAAAATGAAAAAAAAAAAAAGAAAAACACTTCGAACGAGAGAATAAATCGAGTGAAAGCTCGAAGGAACAGAGTTCCTTGAGTGTGGACAAAGTTGCAACGTTGTAGGCACATACGTGCATGTTTCACGCGCGGACACTGCTTCGGTCAAGGTCGCAGTCTGCACGTTTAATGCTTTTTTTGCACGCTCTCTTTCCTCGCCTGTACATGGTGTCCCGAAAGTAACATGATTACCTCAACCATTATAAACATTTCATTTCATTGTACGTCTTTTTAATTATTGAAATGTATGGGAAGTCCTGATTGTTAAACAAAATACAGTGTCGAGGCTTGGTAACTCCACCACCGTTGGCGGAATCCGATGGCCAATGGGGTACGAGTTTCCTTCCCTCGGCACGAAAGGCAGCTGTAACTTAAACATAAGATGCATGAACGTTTTAATTGTTCAACAGTCTCAAAACACTTCGCCGGAGACTTAAGAATTTTCAACGTTGACCGCATTATTCTTTAAGCTTGCGTAAGTATCTTAGTAAGTATATTTTTCTAGAATAATACTACAAAAATTGATCGATGAACAATAAACTTTATGTAATAGAATCTATAATTATAAACTGTATTAAGTTTGACTAAATGTGCAAAGAATCAAAGCGAGTTATTCGAGCAAACGTAACATTAAACGGTTTGAATAACCTTGAATTAGAATTCTGATACGTATACCTATAATCACTTGAAATACGTATGTGTGTGGCATAAAATATTTATTCATAAATAAAAATTATCTATAATTATAGGTAATTTTAAACTTTAGGATTCTGAATATAGTGTCATCTACTGGTGCTTTAAGGGAACTTACTTTACATTTGAATTTTCATTCTTAGTTGAATTCAGCTTTGAATTTCTACACATAAAAATTAGATTTTTTCTACCTATACGTGTGTATTCATTTTCATATTTATTTCACCATTGTATTGTAGACGACGTGATATCATGCGGTTTATCTTCAGAGTTGCTTGGACTGTGATTTTACTTAAAACGATGAACCGCGGCGCTGTAGCATTCATTTAAATCTGTTCAGCTTGAAGGATCGTATGTCAGTAGTGCAGTGCGCGCAGTGGAGTTGTGATATGGTTTGGTCGTGATGTCGTACATGTCGAAAAACATGGATAATGTTTCTATGTTTTGGTTATTGTTTGTCGTAATAATAAACTCAGGATATTGTATGCAAAGAACAGTGAGTACAAATGCGTTTTGCGTATTCCAACTGCGCAAAACTGTAGCGATAAATTGAACATATTTGCACAGTGGCCTTTTATTTAAAAACAAAGATCGTGTACCAATGAATCATCGAATGACTTTGTCCTGTCTTGTATTTGGAATTTATTCAGACGCTGTCTCTATCTTTGGATTAGTCATTGATTGATAATTTGACAGTAATTGGGAGCATAGAGCGTTGCATAATGAGGAACGCGGGATCCTATAACCTATTTATTAATTAACGTGGGAACGTCAATTGAGCAGTTAATAATAGTGTGACATGCGGAAATTCGTAGATAAACTAAATTGCTGGATGTTACTTTACCCTGTATTATCTTACATTTTGTGTTTACGAATTAATGACCGCAGTGTCAGTTATCATGTAATCAAACCTATCTTGAAGAAAAAGATGTTCGAGATTGACCCGAGATTTATCTGCTTATCAAAACATTTCTTATTAGTCATGAAAATTTCACGTATGCACGTAGTTTAAGCAATTTTTCTGTTATCTTATATTACTTTAAATCTATATCGTTAACAAAATAACAATGACTGTATTTTAAACAATAATCCACTCCGATTTATACATCGTAGTTGATATCATTTGAGTAATAAAAATTTTAAGAAGTTGTTAATGTTTTTGATAAAATATATAATGAATACAAATAAATAAAAACTTTCCTTGAATCCCTGTATTTCATGTTTATGACCATGATTTATTTGTTACTGAATTGTAAACAATCAACTTACATTTGTATATAAAAGATTTTACCTGGCATTAGTTACGATCATGGGTGAATCCTGACTGCGGCGCACTATGTAAAGATCAGAATTTGACAACCATTTACCTAAGAGCCGATGGTCCAAATGATACTTTACATTATTTATGGGATTTTGGTGGCAAACCATCCGTGCTACTAGCTCTCACTCCACCAGCAACTTCCTTAAATATTAGTTGGGAGGATTTCCTTCTCAGGAAAGAAAATTCTATAAGATTTTCGGAAGAACCTAATTATACATTTGGAATAGTAATAAATAAGGTGAATTTGCACTGTAAACAAGTCTTCATATGTAAACACTGTAAATTATACGTTATAAGATGTTCATTGTTATTATTAGGTTATTGAATTCAACGATGTAAACGACACAGGGATGATTAGTACTGCCAATAATGTAAATATAAATGTTTTGCACCCTGAATTCTTCCATTGGCAAAGAAAGATTTTGTCTCAAAGCAACGACTTTGTTGCCTTAAACATGGAGGGTAATTCCTACGAAGACTTAATTGCGAATATAAGCAGAGGTGGAAGTATAAAACTTTCGGTAACTTATGTTCCTTTTGAATTCTCATTATTAATATATCGTATTTCTTTTATAATCCATTGTTATACAATATTCAAGTTTTTATTGCAACGTTAACAGTTAATTGTTTTACAATTTACCTTTATTTTTCAGCTAAGAGGGTTTTGTACTCTTGATCATTCTGAAATTGTGCCTCATATGTTACACACAGAGAATTCCACTCAGATTGATATTATTCTCGATAATATAGAGACCAATAAAACTTTTTCCAACAGCAGATTTGCTGTAGAATTACTTGTAGTCGGTGCAGGAAATCCTGACATACCTATGTTTATTAATTCTAAAAAAAGCTTGGATGACGAACACACACCAGGCATATTTGAGGTAATGAATAAATGTTTTGGATATAAGGAACTACATTATGAAGATTAATATTTTGCAAAATTTTCTTTCATTTCAGGTCGTTGAGGTCAGAACACCGCCTTTCAAAAGAATGAATAATTTTCAAACCGTGGGTGCTTATTTACAATGGAGACCAGTTTCTTACACGTCCAATTCTCGTGATATAGAAAGTTTAACAGAAACTATTCAGTATCCACCCAGGAAAGTACCCAGACCCGTGGATGCTGTTAACGGTTCCATGCTTTATTGTTATTACGGAAATGAAATTAATGATTTACTTGTACAAAAAATGACTGTTTCATTGGGAATGAAAGATGATGGTTTTTACAAAAAAAGTCGTTACTCCACATGGTAATTCTTCGATTCTATTTGCACGTCAATTTGTTACATTGCTCCTTATACTATATCTTTTTTTATTTGCAGGACATTTTTAATTGGATACGGGACACCACCCGATGAACAGTTTTCTTATTTAGTAATCATGATCCTCTCGATCGGTCTTGGCCTTCCGGTAATAATTATGTTAGGTGCAGGCCTGTACCTCTGTATTCGCAAGATTCCAAAGCAAAATAGTGAATTATACATTAATCGATAGAAATTTCTATGGAAAGTCTAGACTATGTGATTTTTAAACGAAATGTTTGCACCGTTAGTTGCATTCCTGATATACCACCGTTATACTCTATAAAGAGATATTCCTATATTTATGTATAGCACATATATTTTTTACACGAAATTCAAATATCTTGTATATTGCGAAGTTGAGAGAGATATTATCGTAATGCATCGATTTCTATTTTATCTTTGTAAATTTGTACACAACGATACAAGCTTGTTAATAAATTAAAACGAACCACCATTGTAGGTTTTATAAAATCCTTTTCTTTCAGCAACAATACGAACATCCTACAATTATCTATTCGAAAATGAACTCTAAATTGTCACAAAAATTGGTAAATAATCTGTGTTAAATTACAACAATCAATTTATTCGGAATATCAACAATTACTATAACATTACGTTTCCTTCACAGTTTAAGTAGAATAAGTCACCGCTCACGTCACCGACTAACTTATCTCGCAGAAAAACCACTGAAATTACCATAACAATAACGATGACAAAAATCACAACGTAACATCGTTAACAACTCGTCCGAAACCGTTACACAATGAATCTATGCAATGACACGTTTCTCAAAGGAAAATCTACAGCTGTCTACGATCGTCTAGATAGATTCAGTGGAAGCAGTCGAATGTTCAGACACGTCAAGCTGATGTTTTCAGGCAAAGATAGTACAATCGGCGCGATATGGTACCGTGTTTCTTGCGTTACGGGGGTGGCGGGTGAGGTGCCGCCAGTAGAAAGTACATTATCATTGATCCATTCGTGGTATGGAAGTATAAAGTGTAACGATTTACAAATCCTGACCTCGCGCTATCAAAGCGCATATTATTTCATCTACAATTCTACATTAATCCCCAGGATGAACATTCTACTCTCTTATTTCTTAACACTCCAAACGTTTACCCTCTACGTAGATATTAATTTGAAGAAAGAGTATTGAAAGGGGTACGAAAGAGCAGGATTGGTCGAAGAAGTAGAATGTACCGCAGTCGCGATCAGACGGCTACGGATTTCGAGTTGCTCGAGTCTTTCGCGCAGGGTAGTCGAGTGCGGTGGGTGAGCAGACAGGGGGTGGACCGCGTAGGGGGTTGCAAATGGTGCGGGTATTAGTGGGGTGCCTCGAAACTAGTTCCTGTTAAGTCCGCTGCGCGAGATTGGCGCGTGGCGGTGCAGTAACGTCTGCGTCGGTTCGTCTAATCGCGACAGTCCTCGGAAGAGTCTTTCGTGGATCCAAAAAGCGTGACAGATACACAGGGACAAGGTAGACGAAAACGGGAGCAGTCAAATCGGTGAACAAAGTGAGTTTCGTGGATAGGTAATTGATCAGACGGAAGAAGAGACGCGAAGAAGAAAACCATTGATGAACAAGAGGGTGCAAGTGGCGACGAAGTGAGAAAGTGTTAGGAGGGTGGTTGCGAGAGAAACGGAGCAAACGAGGGTGAGCGAAAGAGAACGAGTGTATATGAAACAGAGAGAGAGATAGAAAGTAAGGGGAGGGAGAGACTAAGAGAGAGAGAGACATAGAGCAAGTG
Source organism: Cerceris rybyensis (assembly GCA_910591515.1). NCBI lineage: Eukaryota > Metazoa > Arthropoda > Insecta > Hymenoptera > Crabronidae > Cerceris > Cerceris rybyensis. Next base: position 25,801,483 of record OU342791.1, on the reverse strand, counting down.
GGAGACGTTCGAGAGAGAGAGAGAGAAAGCCCGAGAAAAAGAGAGCGCGCGCGCGTGTGTATGTGCCAGAAGGAATCGACGACAGAACAAAGGGAGTGGAAAGGACCCTGACGGTCCTTCGGCAAGGAAAGTTGACGGTACGAAGAACGAGTAGGAAGGAAGGAAAAACGGAAGGATCATAGTGAAACGAAATAGCAATACAGTCTGACGGAACAGTGCGGAAAGTATAACGCATCGGGCCTGTCCCCGAGGAAGGGACCGTCGCGCGCAACGCGATCAATTTTCGTTGCGGCGCGGGCGGTGAGACCGTAGGAAAGGAAGAAATGACGACAGCAGCGAGATACCGATAACCGGCCAGATAATGTTGTCGCAGAGCAAGTTTTACGCTCTCTTTATCCACTACACATTCGTGTAGCGCGACACGGGGCGGGTCCTTGCCGCTGCGGTGAAGAACAGTGGAATAGGAAGAGGAGGTGGAGGCGCAAGGAGATTATAGGAAGAGTGGAAAGAAGAGGAAGAAACGTATTGTTGCTGAGTGGAGAGAAAATTGAAGACATCGTCGATAACTTCTCGTCGTTATTGTCTTTAAAGGGAGTTAGAGCGAGAGAAAGATTAAGATAAAAGATAGAGAACGAGAGAAGGAGAGACAGAAAGACAAAAAAAAAGTTTGTCATTGTATGGTGTCGAGTGTACAGTGTCGTCGCTTGCTAGTGTGCTACCCTTGCCGAAGCTGAACGAGCAAGGCCCGCGGAGGTATTTCAGAACCCGCCCCTCCTCGACGTCACAGTGCCTATTCTCTATATTGCTACGTCGTGCTTCTTTTTGTTCAAGTCGTGTCTACCTACGCTATTGGAGAAACTCCTCTTCGACCGTAAGTATTATCACTTTTACATTTTTCTTTGCCACAAGTATCGTACAATTTTCTCCAACCAACATACAATCGTTCGTTTCTCGTACAGGCTCTTTAAGTAGATAGGATCAGCGTTTAGTACTCCGTAAACTTATTCGTTGATTCTACTACTTCTCGCTAGCCACATGTGTTCCTATAGGGGCGCTAGTAGCGCTTCATGCAGGGCCACGTCGTTGAATGCTGCTTTCTGTTACATCACTATCACATTATTAATACATATCTCGATGTATTATCTTTGAAAATAACGCATGAAATTCCACAAGGGATATTTTCATGATTAATCGTTTTATCTAACGATAGTTTCGATCGCACGAGAGAACATCGTGTAACGTAATCGTTGTAAGGGGATGCACGTACACAAGTGACACGGCTTACGTACAGTGTGACGCGCGACTGCTATTCCATTCTCGATATATCGATCGATACTACCGCGGTCAGGGATCAGTCGGTTCACTCCCGATGATAAGCGTTTGCTCTTCTTCTTTTGCTCTTCCCTTCAGATTACTCGTACGTAAAATAGGTCTGGGTGACTTTGTGCTTTTTAACGAAGGTCGTCTCAGTAGTACTCGTGACAGTATCTATATCGCGTTTCTCCGTATGCTTGTTTGTGTCTTGTGTCTCGTGATGACCTTCCTCCGCGCTAAAATTGCCGGTCAATACGACGTGCACGATCCGCTTAAGAGTCGTGCGATGGTATCGATCACCGCCTCGTGCACGGCGATGCTTGCAGGGAAGCTTTCTTTTCGTTGTGAAACGTGGAAATCGTATTTTCCACGGATATCATCCGGTCTGTATCTTGGAAAATGTGTCATTCGACACTAGAGAGACGTAATAATACTTACTGGAAACCGAAGCGAATGGCTATTGTTTCGGTTTAATCCGTTCCTTGAAATAGTCGTGACTGCTCTCTTATGAGCAAGTCAGATCTACCTGGATGGGAATTATATTTCTTTCCGAAGAAATTATATGTGATGAGGTATATTGTATTCGTTGCACGAGGATGAGAGAATTGGAACGTTTTTATTTCTTTTTACTGGATTATGAAATGAGTGAAGGTGTTGGAGAACGTGGAAGGTGTATTTGGAAAATGATGGATACGGAGATTTAAGGCACTATTGTATTGCTTGGTTAACATTGGATGCACGCGATTTTATGGTGACAATTGATTTTATTCGGATAATTTATACGTGTCTTTTAAACATTGATGAACTATTCTTTTTAATAAATAAGGGATCAATAGTATAGTCTCGTAATGTCAAAGGTCGTATCAGAGCTACATTGTCCGCGCTAAAACGAAACATATTTTCCCGTTAAACGATTCAGCACAAGAAAGTCCTCGTGTGACGTCAATACGCCAATCGGATAAACTTCATTTCTCCAAATCAGTTCACCGATGTAATATTCACGCTCTCTTGCTAAAATTTTATAGATCGATTTTCTTTCCTTTTTCGCGTAGAACAAAAAAATTCGCTTTTGTCATACCCACAACATACATTAGGCTTAATCACAATCATAATTATACGTTTTCCTTATTTAAATCTATCAATCTTAAATCTTGTCATCGACAGTCTACCAAATAAATATAAAAATATAACATTACAAAGTCCAGCATTGTGAAGAGCTTGCGATATCTCTTAATCAGACCAAACACTTCAATTCTTCCCCATAAATCACACTATTTAATCAATTCCAAAATAATCAATCTATATAACTGACAATACAACAATTAAAACAACCTTTCTGTCACCATCATCATAATTCCAATTCAATTTTCATGATTTACTCCTAGCATCATTGCCCGACACAATTCCAACATTCCAACAGTCCATTGCCTTAAATTTGTCAACCTTGGTATCTTATCTTATCAAAATACCCCATAAAACACCAAAATTTCCGCGTTCACATCGATATATAATTAAAAAAAGAAATTAATCCATATATCTTGCAACCCTTCAAATGTTGAATCTAAAGTGACAATTACAACGGATAAAAATATTCACATTTTTTTCCAACGGTACATACTGATCGCACTTGTCTCGGTGCACCGTGGAGAGAGCCCTTAGAACCCCGGATCTTAAGTATAAAAGAGCCTACACTAGGAGAGAGAGAGTCACTTAAGAACTAGCAGCGAAGCGAGTCGTACCGAGCAGATGGATTCTACGACTAAACCAGACGGCCAGAGGTCGTCTAGATGATATACACCTTGCAAGAATTGCACAGAGACTCCGAAAAGTTTTTATATCCAACATCTTACCATCTTCCTGACTGACATTGTTAAATTATTTTCAAGAAGCTTGTATCACGAAGTATCAGAAGAACTATGAGTCTCATTTCTTGCGAAGAGAAATAACTTTAACACTACAACTACCAAACCAGTCAAAATGACTGGTACACAATTTTTTCAAAAAATTCTCCAAGTTTACATGAGAGTCATAGGATAAATATTCTATGTCTATATCAATAAACATAAATCACTCAATCCATCAAATTTTCCGCCGCTTGATTCCCCCTTTTTCAAAGTACTCATTTAATTTATTAAAATATGTTAGATTTGAGGCCAGTAGTTCTAGTGTTAAAATAAAGAGTTCTGCCACAAGAAGTAAATAAGGTAGAGAAGATAGAACGTTAAAAGATGATAGTTATTGATGAAGAAATTAGATTGAATTAACACTAGAACTACCGGCCTCAAATCTATCATATTTTAATAAATGAAATAAGTACTTTGAAAAAGGGGGAATAAAGCGGCGGAAAATTTGATCGATTGGCTGATTTATGTTTATTGATATAGACGTAGAATATTTATTCTATTACTCTTATGTAAACTTGGAGAATTTTTTGAAAAAATTGTATACCAGTCACTTTGACTGGTTTAGTAGTTCTAGTGTTAAATATGACACTATTTATGAGATAGTTCAATATGTTTAAATTAATATGATGGAATCGGAAGTACTTTCCAATATACTGATATGGAGATGCAGGAGGAACGGATGTGGTGAAGATATAGGCGGAGATGTAGGAAACGCATGGCGCAGTGGTTAGTGCCGCGCCTGTGGTCAGACACGTTAGGCCTTTGGCCACGGCTGGAGTAGAACACAAACCTGTACTACTGTACGACTCGTTCTGCGGTGAAACTCGTGCATCAATGATACCAATACTTGTCTACTATTCCGTGTTTCACTGTATCTACCTTACCAAGATATGACTACTAATTGAAACATACCTTTGCACCGAAGATTATTGTATTCGTACATTTTGAAAAATCGCGGGAAATCTCAACACTTGAGCAGTGTGAAAGGATTTAGAAAATAGTTATAGTAACACAGTGCTTAAACAATCAGTAGAAATCTACTGCAGTAACTTGTAGTGAAAAAATCACTTGGCAAGAAGCCACCACGATGAAATATAGTCTGAAACATCCCTTAGGAAATATTCTACCCTTTGACGCTTCCTGGAAGATTAAACAACTTGGACCCAACGATGGTATCAAACATGAATTATCTTGTGTGATAAAGTGTTCAGGTTGGAATTAGATCAATATGGATGATTTGAAGAAATGTAACTTTTTATTGAAGTTAAATTGTGTGAAGAAGGCGGGATCTTGGTGATTCTGAATGCGCCATGATAAGGGACAGCGTTGGAAAAGCGCGCGCGCAAACGAGAAAAGGGTGAGGGTAGAAAGAAGGAGGGACATTTTGCAGGGTAGACGATGGAAGAGAAAACGCAACAGGTGCATCATGCTTCGCGTGACGCTCCAAGTGCAAGTGCACTGAGACAAGTACGCGTGTACCAAGTACGGGTTTAGCGTATTTCATTGATGTCAGTATACTTTGTACGTGTATTTATGTCATCGGTGGTCCTATTTTATCATCACTGTGATATAGCTACCTAGAGAAAAGCGTGGGACATGTGTCGCGACAGGACATAGAAATAAAAATTTGATTTAACTACAGTGCCTATGATGACAATTAAAGTGATTTTTTATAGTACAAACAAAACTTTGCTATTCAGAACATATCTTACAATAATTTTCTATCCAACGTGTTAAGTTCCAAAGCTAATACCTTAATTCACTACAAACTTCCAGAAGAGTGACATATATTTATTAATCTTTAACAATAATTTATCCTAAATTTTCCACGATCTCCTAATAAAACTTAACTAATCTCAAATAATATTAAATATATTAAAAACTTACCCCTCCGTATCATAGGAATTTGAATTAAACTTCAGAATCATTTCAGAGTCTGACAATTCACGGTTTATACTACTAGCATTCATTATAACGTGTCGTATATACAAAGAGTTCACTCCACCGTCATATATCAATATCACATCGATGATATACAACTATAATGAATTTTCTTCCGACATGCACAACGATTTCCTCGTAATCGTGTTTTCTATTGCATGAAAGACGTGTAATTAGTTCGAAGCTGGTAACAATAGTTCCTCAATGGATGGAACATTATATTTGGATACTTAGCGAAGACACGACGCGTTAGAGAATTATATAATAAACCGTAGAAAGTTCAAGGTTCTATCGATCGATGAAAAGCTTTTCATCGAGATCGAATCTGATGTGGGGCGATCTTCCGAAGCACAATACCGAGCCGAACCGTAAGAAAAGTCAGCCGTTGAGCAGGCAGGCAAACGGGCAACCGATCGATTGCCCTCGCACGAACGCATGGCCCTGTTCCATGCTATACTTTAACCCGAGATATACTTTGTCTTTTGTGGGTCGTGCTGGTGCAGTTGATATCGTGAGAGCAACAATTTGTAAGGTATATTTAATTTTCTATTGGTCGGTAATACGTGTTTGTATGCAACGCTATCGACGTACCGTCGAAATGTTACGCGTTTGGCGCAGGAATGATTACATTCTATTTGGATCTTGAAGAATCGTACGATTCAACGTGACAAATACTTCAATGCGACATTTGTCTTTCGGTATCTCGTAATATCTGAAAGATAGAATTCACGCTTCGAGTGACAAAGATGTTCCGGCATTGGTGCGTCGGGGTAACGTTTAATAACGGTTATCGATTTCGAATTTCTCACACGATTTAATTTTGTGAGTCACTGAGAATGTGTCTTCTACGAAGAAAGGTCTTACGTCAGTGCTCGTTTACTAACTATAATAGCAGACGATTTTCAGCTTTCGGTGGAATTGCATGAGTCGCACGAACTTTTTGGATGTCATCATGAAATACGGAATACACAGTCATCGTTATTTCTTCTACCGTGTATTCCACTAACATACATTAACATTTCCCTGTTACACCCTTCCTTATTTCCACTTTAACCCTCCTTTTTCTAATGTCCTCAGACTACTTGGAACACTAACAACTTAACAACTTCATCAACTGAGCTTCAAAATGTATACAAATTGGTACCAACTATTCCAGATGAATTTTTCACATCCTCAACTCTAACGTATCTACTTCACCCCGTTCTAAAGAAAATTGTAAAGAAACCACTAAAACTGAGTAGAACAAAATGAAAGTAAATTCTATCAGAGAAGTACATAGTGCTGTTCCTTGAAATCGACATTTTTATCATTTTCAACCCTTGGCATTGGGGGATGCGGCTTAAGGGATCCCGGTAACCTGTGGTAGTATTAGCGGCGATGGCGATAGTAGTGGTGGTGGTAACGGCGGTGCGACGACAGTAGCGTCAGCGGTCGTCGTCATGACAACGTTTTTCCGCAACGTACCCGGCCTGGTTCGTGACGTCATGCGACGTCGGCGTCGGCGTCGGTGTCGAACCGCTGCTGTGCTACATCGCGTCGCGGAGAGGAGGATTTTCTGCCGTCGGTGGTTTCCGGTGGCGCCACTGCGCCCTATTCTCCATCAAGATGGCAACTTGACGAATACCGAGAATACGGCCGATCGAGACGAGAAAGCGATTAATCTCATTTTCGACTTAGTTTGTCACTAACAAATTTAGCAATTTTTATGACCAATAGGATCCACAGGATACTGCAGTATTGAGTAATTTTGACCGAATTTGAAATCTCGATGGTTGTACGATCAGTGCTCACGATGAGTCTTGCTTCATTTCCGCGTGCATGTCAGGATTGAAATGGATCGTGCATCCGTTTCATTCTATTGATTGCTGTATGCAGAGGAACTATTTTATTGATCTGCAAAACAATTGTCCGTGGTTCTGAGAGGAATATCGAGATTGTAGGACATTCTGATGAACGTTTTACCGAACGAACGTTAGATTTCGAGGTTTTTTAATCCACGATGTATCCTTCAACATTGGGAGGTTCCAACGGTAGATCCATACTTGGTACGAGGTCAAAATCATTGACTTCTACTCGTGAAATAGAACATTCCTGTATTTTCCATGAAAATAGATCTTAGATCACAAAATAGTTAGCGAAGTTTCTCAATAAACATTTAAGCATACGTACAGAGACTTTCCGTTGATTTCCTCGTGTGCTTTTTTAACGAAGGCTGATTTACCATAGATATACTTGACCCCGTTTCTTCCTACTCTGCGTGTTGGCAAAGTGCCGTTTTTATTGTACTCGTATGTCTGCAGGATAAAAGCTGCAATAGTCAATTAAATTGATCTTTATACCATTTTACGATTCTCCTTTACGTCTCCTATCGTATTCCACTCCGTCATACATTTTTCAGCGTTCCGTATAGAAACATAACGAGCAAACATTACCAGCCAACTCTGAACATTATCGTATCCCAAAATATTTCTCCGATATAGGGTATACTTTTTTCAATCAGTTTCCACGAAAGAAAAGAAAAAAAAAACCGCATCGATGTATAAATTATACCAAGAATCTCTTATCAGTCTCTTAAATCAGTATACAGTAGTATAGTCGTTACCATCGCAATTACTTCACCGCTGTAATTGAATTAACAATTAAATTAAAACCGTGCCTATTCCCTCTGTACCGCAACTTCCCAACGGTCTTGCAAATGAACTCGGGCATTTTCGTGCATCATCGGCTCGTCGCTCGGGTGGGCCGACCCTGCGTATGCCCATTCTACTGGCAATCAGTTCTTCACTCTTACTTTTCCTCCTTTGCTTATAGTCGTCGGTTCGGCGTTGGCGCCTCGACGACGACGCCGATGCATAAGCGTGTGACCGAGTTCCGGTGGAATATGATCGACCGCGCGAAACTCGGTCAAAGACCACCGACACCTTTCTTCGGGCTGCCTCTATATCGCGTGCTTCGAGTAAATTTTCGCCGTCGTGAATATGCGTGAACACGTCGCGCTCCTTCGCGAGTCGAAAAGGGTTGCGAGATAGCACGGAGTCAAAATTCGGATCATTAGAACGAAAGGTGCGTTATAAATGAAGTTGCGGAGGTTGCCGCAACATGTTTGCTACCTTTTCACGTTGATCGTTTGTCAAATATTGATCGAACATTGGAACTTCTTTTTAGGGGGTTCATGAATGTGTTAAGAGAAATATGTATTGGTATGTTTGAAGAATTCTCGTTTTCGAGAAATTATGAACTTGTTATGATGATTAGACTGCGGATGTTTATGCAAATTTCGAGTTTCACAAATGCAGGTGAGACAGGAAAACCTATCTAGGGATTTATTGCACTCAATAAATATTACAACAAATACCATACTTTGGATATTTTAGATATAGTTTTATATTATGTTCTTTTTGTATATTTTAGCCGTATTTAATTTGTCATAAATGCATAAAAATACGCAGTCTGATGATGATTCTTTCTTTTTGTTGATTTTTGTCGATTGTTATATTTATTATATGTTATATATATGGAAAAGTAGTATTGTTATGTAGGTTTTTTTTGAAATGTTTGCAAGTTTGATTAAGTAAGATTTGAATTTCTCTTGCAGATAAGAATCGATCGACTCGAAGACCAGACTATGTCATTTCGGATAACGGATTGATCACACCCGTCGCTTCATTCACACGTGAGTGTATGAAAAATAGTGTTTTTATTGTCGATACACTTTACATGATTTTAGTTTTACTTGCAAAGTCGAATAGTCAAGAGATATACTCACATGTATTTTCTTATGGAATGTTGTGAAGTCACTGATTCATAATTCATGAACTTCTTGATGCTTACAATTGACAAATCTACTGTTAACTCTCAGTTCATTTAATTTAAAGCAAATATTCATAGAATATCTCCTACAGAAACAAACGTCTCTAAAATACTCCCTGCATTTACACCATTCGCACCGCGAAGATCGTCTGATTACAGAAAAACCTGTTCTACTTTTTCTGTTAATCGACACATATCACTTCGGCAGTGTTTTATCCCTCAAAAGACAAATTTCGAAATAATCCTATTTATACGTCGACAATAGAACCTCCATTCCAATTGCAATTAGCAAAATTAATTTAAAAAAATTTCATCTCACAGTACACAAATACTTACAATTCCTCAACACTACTCCCAGCAATCAAATTCTCACATAACGCTGGATCTATAGAAATGGTCAACTTGATCGGTTTCTACTTTTCTATCAACAATTTCTCATTCTCACAGAGAACTAGTACAGTAGATATCTCACGTAAATCTTACAATACAAACTCCACCTAGCTGATCCTCTTCCTTCTCGCTTGATTCCACATTTTTCCAATGTACCTATTTCATACATTTAAGTATAACAGATTTAACTCTTTCGTTACGAGTGCCAAGTATAATCGGCATTGAGTTATACCATACCTCTAATATCTCTCGAATGTATCGACCCCCATGGGGTTAATCCATCTTAAAGTAAATTTTAGACATGCGTGATAAATTTCGCCCATCGAGACTATATCTTTTTGTTTCACAGTGGAATATTCGTACATTACGAAAATTGTAATAAAATATCTATTTCAAAGTGTAAACGAATGAAAGGGTTAAAGTCTACTAGATCTACTGCTAAACGGTACTAATAAATCTGCATAAACAGTACTATTATCACAATACTATCATCAGCCGATCCTCTAATCACAATACTACAATACTATTCATAATATCACATATATTCGCTATAATCATAACACTCATTGTACACAATATTGATTATAGTAAATATAGGTGATATTGTGAATAGTATTGTGTACGTATAATATTGTGATTATATTCACTATAATCACATTGCTCATTACTCGATCCTTAACTTGAAATCCATAACGCGTAGGTCGGACATGAAAAATCTTGGTTCGCGTTGGACGGTCCCCGACATAGCACGCACTGCCGTAGCGCGTTCGTCACTTCTCGTCGCCATTTCGTCGGAACGAGATTCAGGTAGTAGCAGCATCAGCAGCAACAGCAGGATCAGCAGCAACAGAAACGATAGCAACATTAGCATCGGTATCGGCAACCGTAAGAGCAACGTTAGAAGTAGCGATAGCGAAATCGTTAAAAGTATCGTCGGCAGAGGAATTCGCTTGAGCGATTACGTCACGGCGATCGAGAAGAAGAAAGAGAGGAAGAGTACCGGTAGATCGGCAGTCGACGTGTTACACGGAGCGCATTTATCCGTCCGATCGTACGTAACGGCGTCGTCAAATCGCATCGACGGCACGACGCGCTTCGAATCGACGCCAAGGCACCGGCCTCTAGCCGGCAAGTCTCGCCTTTCTCATCATCGGTCTCGTCTTTCTCGATCCCAGCCGTCGCAGCAGCCACTCTACTACCCCCCCGCGTCGCGGGATACGCGCACACTACATTTCAGGAACTGTTAGCACCGATCAAAAGTAAGGCTCAATTTTTAAACACTTTTTGCAAATCATTATATCATATTCCATGGCTTATATCGTTCCACGAATTGGAATTTGTGTTAAAATGAAGATGTAGATGAGATCTATACTGTAGATCAGGGGTGGCCAACTCGCGGCCCTTGAACATTTTTCCGTACCGCGAAATTATCATCGGTATCATTATTATTATATTATTTATGTTTACATGTAACAATAATAGTAAACACAATAATAATATATAGGGATATATAATTTTATATGCGGCCCGCGGTGTTATGATGCATTTTCAAAGTGGCCCGCAAGATCATTTGGGTTGGCCACCCCTGCTGTAGATAGTCTAAATTGCGGATGTGGACTATGTAGATCAGGGGTGGCCAATCCAATTGATCTTTCGGGCCACTTTGGAAATGTATCATAACTCCGCGGGCCACATATAAAATGATATATCCTCATATTAGATTTAGACCCACTTTAGGCATTTTTTTTTTAGTGAAAAATTGAAGTATAACGAGTTATTAATATTGTGTTTACTATTATTCTTACATGTAAACATAGATGATATAATAATAATGATACTGATGATAATTTCGCGGTACGAAAAAATGTTCAAGGCGGGCCGCGGATTGGCCACCCCTGGTGTAGATCATTCGAGGTGAAATGATCATACACGTTGACCCATTGAAGGTGAAGTTAACACTAGATTTACCAAGCCAGTCAAAATGATTGGTACAGAATTTTTTCCAAAAATTCTACGGGTTTATGAGAGAGCCGTAGAATAAATATTCTTCGTTCATCGTATAAAACACAAATTACCGAATCTATCATCTTTTCCACGTCTTAATTTTCCTTGCCTTAAGGTACATATTTAACATATTTAAATATAATAGATTTCACGCCGGTAAATCTAGTGTTAGGAATGTTTTGTTCTGAGATATCCCATAAATGGTGCTAGTGGTACATAATTTTATGAGACGTGTAGTTTATGAGATGTCTTGTAGTTGTTAATGGATGGATGAAAGGGAAAAGGTGCAAAGGAAGGACGATATAGCGAGATCGCGAAATTGGGTTCAATTAATACTCCAGTTGCTGAGTACTTTGGGATGAAACGATCAGAAGAACTATGAAATTGCAATTGCTTTTGATGAAATACTTGTTTTCTTGTTAGTATGTTGAACAGTTCGCTAACGAGGTGTACACAGATATTATATGATTTTATAATTCATGCTGATAGAATTTTACCACGTGGATATAAGAGCTCATAATCGGATGACTTCTGCAGGACGTGCGTATGCGTCGAAGTTATTATAGGGTTAAACTACTTGAGGTTTAGAAACCGTAATCAAGGAATTAACACAGAGAGGTCGTCTTTAAGGTCTTTGAACTCGGATTAGAGGTGGAAAACAGTATTGTACTCAGTGCCAAAATGGTTGTAACATTCATAGAACTGCAGGGGGGAAGATGTTTCCCAAGCTTGATGTATGGTTCAGAATATTACTCCATCAATCAGTGCCGATTCTTAAGAGTTTAATATACGATCTCGCTATATCGTTGCTACGACTGTACATTCTATGCCTTCAATACACCTTCAGTACCATTCAAACACGATCGAGGGGGCTACTATAGCCCTAAGGGCTCGAACTTGCAAACAGTGGAACGGAGTTCGAGCCCACTTCTCTTCAGTTTTCACAGATATTGTTCTCGCACTTGGTATATCGTAATTTCTATGACGTCTCTGTGTTTTACATAACATTCAGGGTCTCTATTATGTTTTAGCTGCATTCAACATTTCTCTATACCTCACAATTCTCCTTAACTTGATAAATCCATTTATTTATCGCAGATTAACACTTTAGCGACCGGTAGCTTATTAATAGGCTTTTCGGGCCCAACGATTTTGGACTGTTAACATATTAATCGGTTGTCACAGCAATTAATAAATTGTTATTTATCATTGCGGTTTACTGTACCGAGGTCTCAGTAACGAGAATTTATAATTTTCGTAGAGATATCGGTATCAGAGAAGTATTTGCGATTGAGTGACTGGTCAGAAGTGGGGAGGATGTTAAAAAATACCGGTCGGTAAAGTGTTAATAAATCCTCATAGAAGTTTCATTTCCAAGTCGCATCACGGGGGATAAAATTATTTAAATTTCTCCCTTATCATCTGATTCATCACAAATTCTCTGACATCTACAATATGACATTTATGATCTAACATCTGAAACATAGCTAAGGAGCAGCGGAACCTCTCGTTTTCAACTATTCTTGCCATTTCGTTTTTGGAATTCCTCCCTTATCATCAAATCCATCACGAATTCTCTGATACTTACGATTCAACAACTAAAACATAATTAAGGACCCGCGAATGCTCTCGTTTTCAATTGCCTCTTCTCGCCATTCCATTTTTGGAATTCCTAAACTCAGCCTCCTAAAGTCAACACTCCGCATCTTCGTTTACTTTAAGAACCTGGACTTGGGAATTTCAAAAACGAAATAGTGAGAATAGGCCGTTGAAAACGAGAGGTGTCATCAATTCTTAGCCATCCTTCAGTTGTTGGATTCCAAGGAAATCTCTTCGCTGAAACTTATCTGAAACTATTCAACTAACAATGACACTTTCTGCACACAGGAAGGTGGCTCAGCTGTGCGCAGCCTAGACAATGTCCGAAGATTCTGACTCTATATCACAAGAAGAAAGAAGTTTGTTCCGTCCGTTCACGCGGGAGTCCCTGGCAGCGATCGAGGCTCGCATTGCCGAGGAACATGCCAAGCAGAAGGAGCTCGAGAAGAAGAGAGCGGAAGGCGAGGTAGGAATGCAAAGATTCACACTTTTCTCTTCCATTAGCGAACGTCGATTTCAAACAACCGTTGCTGATCAGCTACGTATTATATACTTTTTATTTCTTTACCTTAAACAATCAATTCTTTCGTTTGTTTCGTTTCCTTTCAATATACGATAATCCACGAACATGCAGTTCGAGTTGCGGGAGAATTATCGTTTAATACTTTTCCTCTTTAAACTTAATCCCAGCAGAATTAAAAAAAAGTATAACGAGGAAATGGAAAACAAATCGTTGATTCATCCTAATCTCGAAACGCATGAGATAAGTTCGTCGATTACTTCTACATGTTTAGCATCCAGTAAACTCCCCCATATTACCACATATCCTATTACGCATATCCACTTACGTACACACCAAAGAATGTGACCATTGACACTGTAATATACAAATGAAAATTATTCTTAGATCGGCGAGCAAGATGTCGACACGGTTTCGAAGATTTTTCTCGATTTTCACCGATCGTTCGATTATTCCTGGCGCGTTTTCCGTGTCCGGACGTAACAATGCCATGATTGTCACGTATGGCGCGTTAATTAATATTCGAAATACAGGCTTATTCTATTTTGCAGATCTGTATAGTGTGTCTTCGAAAGTACAAGCATCATTGATTAAGTGCGTTACGATTTTTTGTCATTAATTGTCACTTATACTCAAGACACGATCAATTCCCGCCATTAATGGTTTCAAAATACTTCTCAGTCAGAGATTTAAACTACTTGAAATCAAATTCTAGAAAATGTTACCATTAATTGCAATCATTGAATGATAAATTAATTATCATCATATCAATTGATTCGTCTTAAGTATATCACCTCGCACGGAACTTTCCGTGAAGCTCGATAGACTGGTTGTCTCTTCTTTTTTTTTCTAATTTTTATTGTTCGTTTCCTCTTTTGCGTAGTTGCAGTGCCGTTTGCGAAATCTGTTTCTTCATGTTCACAATCATAATATATATATATATTGTTATATTACGTCGAGCTGCGGTGTTTCTACCTTGTGTCCTCTTGTAAACAACCGATTGTCGCTACCCGTCGCGTTGATTGTGTTGCTTGATTTACTGCTAACGTAGTGAAAATACATGCCTATTCTATCGACGACTTTAATCTGTGTCTATCTCTTTCTCTCTCTCTATATATATATATATATATTTACACACATATGTATAACACAACTGTCGTCGAGTAATGTATTGTCTCTGTGTTATCAAAGATATGTCGCGTACGAGCTCGATGTCTGCAGTGTCACTATTTGTGCCTGTTTCTTCTCTCTATACATACATAAATATTGCTGTGTCGTAGTTCTCTCTCTCCCTCTATTCTTCCCTGACATATACTTACGTCTACACGTAAATATACGTACTTACACACGAACGTGTCTATTTATACACTCGGTATTTTGCTATTCCAACAGAGGAAAGCTCTGTCTTTCAGTCAGTGTCGGCTGAAGCTACCTGTCTTCTTTCGCGAAGTAGATTCAGAAAAGTGTATACATTCACGTTTTCTTATTCTATTTAAACAGCATTAGTCTCTTTATCAAACTTACCTCGTCAAATAGAAATGTTAAAGTATTCTAATACGATTTAAATAGAATTACTTTTCTTTTAGTATATACAATTTTCATTAGTTATCTTTAAATCATATTTCAAACCCCGTAGAAAAGTTGTCTTGTTATCGATGTCTAGAGTGTATTAGATCATTTACACTTCCCTTTGTAAGTTCACTATTTAGACTCTTTTTCTATCTTCATAGGATGAGATTAAAGAAAGAGGGAAAGAGAGAGAGTCGAGATGGTATCAATTGGTGCGCTTCGATGCCCTCTTCCTTTATTCCAGCTTGTCTGATCCTGCGATCCCACTGCTTCAACGTCTCCCACGTATCCGTATTCGTATGTCTCTAAATGATATTACGTACATATATATATATATATATTTCTATCTGTCCACATATATAGATAGGAAGTTACTTGTGTATTTGTATTTCTTCTTTTCCCTGACTCTTCCGCACCCTCATCTCCATGAACCTCTCCACGGATCACCCTCCAGATCTGTTTCTATCTTTCTGTCGCCTGTTTCGTCGTACCCTGCCTCTCTGCGTTGCTTCGAATCGATTCCATCCTCTGCCACCCCTTTATCACATATTACCTATATATATATATATATATATATATATATATATATATATATATATATATATTCTTCCGTAACTGCATATTAGCGAAACTTGTTTCACATGCCAATATTCTTCTCCCCCCCGCCCCCCACTGTTTTTCTGTGTATCTCTGTGTGTAACAACTGTTTCTCCGTTTCTCCAATTTCAGGGAGGTTTTGGACGGAAGAAAAAGAAAAAAGAAGTAAGACGTTACGTCACGCTAAGTAATATCGCTCTCTATCATCCGACTTTTACCTTTACTCTCACATATACACGTATACATATATTATATGTATATAACTTTATATACATATATATAAATGTATATAGATATACATATATAATTCTCTCGGAGCATTATCACCGATTTCTATAATACTTTTAGAGCAAGCATATTCCGAACGATCGATCGGCTAGAAACGCGTCACTCACTGCTCGATTATTGTACAGAAACACGCCTGAATTTTCGCAACTGCCACGTTGTACGCCGTTTTTTTTTTTTCATTGTTATTATTTGATATTGGTTGATCAACGATATATCGATGCGTTTTGTGATAACGAATGGAGACTTTGGTGGTTGACTGATAAAGTAACTGTTATTGGAATGGCTTCCGTGTCTACTTAATGGTTTTAGTAAATAATTCTAGTTGTAAGTGGATTACAGACTAACTGGAATTTCTATCTGTAGTTTATATCCGGTTAAAAAGGTGGATCGACGTATTCAACCCTTTCGCTACCCTAAAATCCTATTGAATAGTTCCTCCGTCTTATTATCAAATTTATCGCATCTTCTTTATCGAATAACATTCCTACCATTGCAAATAAAATAACTTCGACACTAAAATTACCAAGCAAGCCAAAGTAACTCGTTAGCAATTTTTTCCAAGAGTTCTCGAAGTTAATAGAACAGTCATAGAACAAATATTCTTGATCTTATAAAATACAGATTATCGAATCGATTATCTTTTTCACCCCTTGATTTCTGTTTTTCTAAAATATCTGTTTAATATATTGAAATATAATAGATTTATCTCCGATAGTTCCAGTATTAATAAACAGTTCCAAAAAATAGTAACATTTGAAAAAATTCCACCACTTTAACACTAGAACTACCGAACCAGTCAAAATGACTGGTACACAATTTTTTCCAAAAATTTTCCAACTTCATAGAAGAGCCATAGAACAAAAATTCTGCGTTCATCACAAGAGACATAAATCACTAAATTGATCATCCTTTTTGTTACTCGATTCCTTCTTTTTCAAAGTACTTATTTAATATATTGAAATATGATAGATTTAACGCCGGTAGTTCTAGTGTTAAATTGCAACACATAACTTACAATTATCCCCAAAAATGTTCATCGAATAACCGCGACCTCAGGCCGAAAGAACTTTTATTAAGTCGCTCGAAGAAACTCGTTCTCCACCACTTCTTTCATGGAGACCGACTGCAGTCCTCATCAGCGAAAGGGTTAAACTCCTATTTTAATTTCAACCTGTAATCCTTCAACGATACGATATCGTACACCATCGTCGATACATCGTGGCAGTGCATATAAATTTGATCATTAACAAAATACATTCACAATAAACGATCACCACCTAACGCGCTTATTTGTTCTGCTACACTAAAACACAATCTACCGCTCTTTCCCGCAAGTGTCTTGACGTCTTACGACAATTAAAAGCGAGCCCTGCCTGTGCTTCGATTTGCGACACTCTTCCTATATTATTCGAATCTCAACGATACATGAATTTATCATTAACAAAACCGTGCATCGTTCATGGTTCACGTTGGATAAAAGTAATTTTGATACACTGGTTATAAGGTAATTATCAAAAATATATACAAAAACAAAGAAAAAAGAAAACTAATCGAGTTGAGACGGAATCGGCACGGTTGGCTCGTACGGCCGATTTCTTCTCATCCGTTCAGAAGGCACGAAACGATTGTCTCTCTCTCTGTAAGATATTTAAAAGAAAAACATATTCAAGAAGGCTTCTGCTGAATTTGCGCATTATGTATGTCTGGTATTAGAGCTCGCAGCCGCTTGATGACGCCTTGGAAACTCTGCTTCGTACATACCTACATATACATGTATTATATATACGTATAGATCATACATGCCGTATTCGTATCCGCAATGCTTGAGCTGAATTTCTTCCTTTCCTCGGGGTCTTTTTTTCACAGGTCTTTTTTTTTATTCGCTCTCTTTCATTTTTTTCCTTTCTTTTAATTGCGCGCCCCGGTAGCAGCGTAAGTGAATAAAGGTACACGAAATGCACACGATCGCGAGAGGCAACGTGCCTCTCTCTCTCTCTCTCTCCTGGGATCGTATTGATTTATCGCCAGTACGTCGCAATACGGTCTTACGGAAGGTGATAGTTTCCTATCGGTGTACGCCGATCGCATGGAATTTCATCTTGAAAGTTGTGCAACTTTTTGGCCCGAAACGCGGCCAAACGGATAAAGCCTACGGCCGTTTCACGGTTCTCGATTAAGTCCTGACACCGGAAGGTTCGAACGTTCCGAGTTTCCGCCGTCGGTTTCACAAATTTGCGTTCGAAGCGAAGAGATTTCATTTAAAACGTTGCCAACGCCGCTGATTAACGATCGTGGAATTTGTAATTATCGGTAATCCATTCAATCGTTAGTATGCTAAATTCGAGTCTACGTTTAATACGATTAATCGGTTTCAGAGAGTTCTCATTAACTATTTTTTTGTTGTTGATACATACTTTGGATTTGTTGGATGTAGAATTTTCAATTGGTAGTACAATATTCTTTCTATGGCAAGGAGTTTTTGTATGACTTATGGTTTTAGTTATTATTAAAATATAATTGTAGAATGTAGAAGAGAGATCGTGGAGAAATATTGTACAGTGAACTTTCATTTTAGAAAATCATATGGGACGTAACGTTCATCCTTTATGTCGTGTAACACTGTAATTAATTTTGACAATACGAGCGCGACAATGCAGAACGTTGCATTCTTTTATTCCATCCCGCAGGAATCGCGCTTAAATTCCGTTCCGTTGCAAACGTGCAAAAGGGTGCACATTTTCAATTTCTATCTCGGTTAATGCTCTCGCGATTCCGCTGAAAATCGTTCGTGCGTTTTCATTAAAATGGGGGGAAAAAAGGTGAAAAAGAAAGGAAACAGAAGAGAGATACTATTCAACGGTGAACCTTTCTCGCTGTAAACGTTTGGTATTGCTCTGACCGTAATAAATTTAGCCCCGAATATTCATCGATAGAGATTTCGCTTGTGCAAATTAGAATTAGGTAGACTTTACGTAGGAATCTTAGCATAGATCGTTTATCACGATGTTCCGTGTGTGTGTATGTCTGCATACGATTCGAAGGAGAACGTTTAATTAGAATCTTAGGATGCTTTTATAGATTAGGCAATTCGTGATCGGTGCAGCAACGAGAACGATTACTTCCGATTTCGATTGATTTGATCCGTTTCATTCGTATTTTTGCAACCATTCATAATTATTAATTAATCGATTGTAAATACGCGGTGTTGATCTTTTCTGGAAGAGAAATAATTTCATTGTGATTTCAAGTTACCCCATTTGCATCATAGAACGGGATGATGTGTATCGCCAATGCGGAATAATCCGCGTGAATTGAAAATATTACGGAAAATTTGATTATATATTATACTTTTATATTTCATTATAACTAGATAGTAGTTAATTAACTCCTGGCTGTACAGTAACGAGTGACTCTCGTGATTCGCTAAATTGATCAGGCAATTTTCCAATTTTGCAAAATGTATTAAATTGATATTATCAGCGAGACGCAACACGATAAAATCATTTCTACACTGTTAATGTTACATTAAATCATATCATATATCCAGAACCACTGGTCACTTTTTATTTTAACAATTAAATTTTGAATCATTGATACAGAAATAATTTCAATGATCCATCATTATTACTGTGACGGATATTAAAATTTCACGATGCAAATCGGGTAAAAACCACCATAAAAAATAATAATCTTACAAACCGCGGAAATTCAAAGACAACATTTAGTATCTTAGAATGTTATCATAGACTTAGAAAATCTCCTAATCAACGCATCAACGCAAACGATTACTTTCACCTTCATTTCTTCAAATTTGATCCTCAACCTGCAACAACGGCCAAAACTGAAACTACATTCAATAAAAAGGATCTTTTCTAGAAAAGAAACAATTACACTCGTACAAAAGAATCGTCACTATAACCGAAAGCATCGGAGTCCCAACAAGTAGTACGAGTCGATAATCGTTCCACTCGTACAATTAGGAGTTACACCATGAAATTACTCCAACAGACTTCTCGAAGATACGATTCAACGTTAACGGTACACCTCGACAACCATTAAACATCTAGGTGATGCAAAGAGGACGTTTTTGTCATTTATTTTCTTTCTCCCTTTCTTTCCCCCTTGTTCCTTCTTCTTCTTTCCTCTCGTGCACAAAAAGGAACACCACTTTTAGTTCGTTCATTCGAAGGGTAAGGAGGTCGATAAGTTGTTGCGGTTTCGTGTGGTAGCTCGTGTCCTCGTATCTAAAGGCAAGTGATCATACTTCGAGTTTTCTAATAATGACTCGGCCGAACGATTCGCGAGAGGAGGCAGTGAGAGAGTCGGACAGAGATCACACATGGACCTTTTCCAGGTTCGTATGTTCACGACCCGCTTTTAGCACCAATTTTCTTACTGTACACGTATGTATAGCCGCCTTCTATACGACTAGTCGCCATAGCTGCTTTTCAGACTAGACGCGGAATAGATGTTCCCGATGCTTTCAAAGTAGGAGGGAAAAAAAAAAATGAAATGTGGGGCAACGTCGTGATATCGGTAAAGTACACGTATACGCCGTGGAGAAACGTTGCTGCCTGAGTAATACCAATCGGGGGTGTCTGGATTTAAAGAATTCTCTTTCATTCGAATCTCGATTACTTCTCAGCTGACTTTCGAGATGATTTGTAACGATGGAAAATGAAGAAAATATTGGTCACGTTGATTAGGAAGTTTTATTTAACACGTTGACTGGCATGGAGGTCGTCGGTGATCGACGGTATTGAATATAACCAAATTTCATATGAATTTGAAATTGTAATATTTACGAATTTACTGATGCATTGAATATTTAAATTTTGGCGTTTAAAAGATAGAATTCTATTGCATATGAGTGACTTTCAAGTTTCTGTTTTACTTCGGTAGAAGTGATGAAAGGAGAGGAATGACAGAGGTGTTCAACGTGTTAAATTTTTTAAAGTTTAAAATTATTAAAAATCATCGATTAGTCTTACTATGGCGGCAATAATTATTTTCACGGTATACGTAAAAAGAGTAATGAGCGTCCGTGCGAATGCGAATGTTAGAGAATTCTGATGTAAGGATCATCGGCGTATTGTCGTGCGTTTCCCTATCATTTTTATCTAGTTCCGAGGACGTGCCTGCCTCGAAGCTCGGGACTTTGTTTTGCGATGCACAATAAGCAATAAAATTAATACTACGCATAGAGCTCATCTAGAAGCGGGTTATGAATAACTGGTGCACATAGAAAACAATACGAATGAATATTTCCAACCATGAAAATCATCTGTTCAACGAAACGTTACGGATTAATTATCACTTTTTGCGATTGTATTTAAGTGTCGTTTATTATGAGTCGATTAAATTGATTGATAATAATTAAGTCGTGGTACATATTGGAAATATTTGTTTCGTTGAAACAATCGATGAATTTCACTTGTTCCTTCGCCTCTGGAGAGAAAAGACCGCAAACGTGTACGTGGAGAATGATATACAATCATGGTACGCGTTCTGTAAATATTTACAGCACGTCATAACGGTAACGACGATTAATGGCAATGTAAAATCACCGATGGAAAATCGGGAGGGATTTAGAAGTTTTCCATTCGCAGGTACGGTATGACGACGAGGACGAGGACGAGGGTCCTCAGCCGGATCCGATGTTCGAGCAAGGAGCACCGATCCCGGTCCGACTGCACAACGAATTTCCACCCGAGTTGGCCTCCACACCTCTCGAGGATATCGATAGCTTCTATCATAACCAAAGGGTATTGTTCTTTTGTCTCAGTATACATTAATTATTAATCTATTCGAGACAGATTGCACTTCGTGTTTGCAATGCATTTTCTAGCGAAAAAAAAAACGGGTTGTACACCGTGTGTGTAATTTACTTCCGAGCCAAAAAGACGGGTTGCATATCGTGTTTACTATGATATTACAAGTATCAGTTAGAATGGAAAAAAATAGTAGTCGAAATGAAACTAGTTTAAAATAAAAGGTACCTTAGAAGGGTGTAAACAAGAAATTTGGTATTGGGTTCAATTTAGACCTAAAATGCGTGAGCCAAAGTCAGGATAAGAATGCGAGAAATAGTAAATATAAAGCGAAAAATTATGGTTTTCTCTGGATGATCTCCAAAAAAATGTACCGTCTCGAATGGGTTAAGTTGCTTGGAAAACTGGGGGATGTCAATCATTTTTATCACAAATAGAGAATAATCTTCTTTTGCTGCGATTGGTATTAATTGGTAAATTGCTTTTAAAACTGGAGGACATCGACAGCTTTTATTATAGTCAACGGGTATCGTTATTTTATCTTTGCCGGCAATGGTTATTAAATCGTTTACCAAACACGTTACGATCGAATGTGAATCGGTACGGTGGCTTTGTTATTCAAAGGTTACTCGGTCCTGTTATTAATATTGGAGACTATGGACACGTACTAAATCCTCTTACGATACTACTTGTCAGAGTGAATATACTTTGGTCCCAATGAAACAGTCTTAAGACGATCTTCTCTTGCAGGTGTTTCGTCTTAGCAGTGCACGTTACGTTTAAATTCTATTGCATTAAATTACATTATTGATATTTTTAGACTTTTAATCATCATCAATTAAAATCCACGTTATTTTTTGACATCAGATATAAAATTCTAATTATTTATCTTACAATGAAGAAGTATTTTTGAAAACATCCTCCTGTTCTAAAAAATCGTTACAATTTCTACATCTTGTTATAAAACTTTCAAAATAATTCGTGCTACAAAAGGTTTATCCAAGCTTTCTAAATTCTATCGTACGAAAATCATTTTAAATTCATCCTGTTACAGAAGAATGTCACGATTTCAACATCTCGTTACAAGACCCTCACAAAAATCCATATATCAAATTTATTCAACTCACTTATTGGTTTTCAAGGGTTTAAGTAAAAACACTTTGTTTAAAATCAACTAGGAACTTTATTCTAGAACGTATGGGGAGGGTACGTCTTTCCAGTACGAGTGAAAGTCACAGAGTGAAGTTTTTAGACAATTTAGCCAGGTCTAAAGACCCTTTTCAGCTTGAGTATATTCCAGATTTTTGTACGTTCCAATATACTCTATTCGTAAAAGAGAAAAACCAACATCACTAACAATAACTCGTATCGTACACGAATCATGTAAAAGTATTCTGTTATGCAACTACCGTCACAATTTATGCATTTATGATCTGTATGTTACACCTAAAGCGTGTTCTCTAGGCAGCTTTCTCAGAGAACATGGTAATGTCAGAGAAATGTTGACTCTATTTGCATACATCCCTTACGCCACACGATGTACGAGAATCTATTACTTCCAATTCAATTACACCTGTCTCATCCACCTCTTTTCAGACCTTCGTCGTCATCAGCAAGGGAAAGGACATATTCAGGTTCTCAGCGACGGACGCGATGTGGATTCTCGACCCGTTCAACCCGATACGACGCGTGGCCATTTACATATTGGTTCACCCACTGTTTTCCTTCTTCATCATCACTACGATATTGGTTAACTGCATACTCATGATCATGCCCACTACGCCCACCATCGAATCCACGGAGTGAGTACTGTTTATTCTCGCCCTCGTGTATCTGCTAAAATCGACAAGAATCCGATTAAGTATACGCCCCATATTCGCTTTACCTCTTATCTCTTTTTTATACAACTTGCACATGCATTGTGCACGAGCATCGATCTCCCGTGACGAATTAAGTACGTATCGTTTCCACCTGTATCGGATTATATTTGTCAATTTGATTTGTAATTTAAATTCTCGCCACCTCTTTCTCCACTTCTGGACGAAGTGAATATGTAAAGAACAAAGAGAAGATCGCGAGAAAAGAATTGAAGAAGATCGATACTGGTGCATCTAGATTGAAGTATCCTTGGTATTAAAAGTTGTTAATTTATATGATTAACATCGAGTGGATGGAAGTGAGTCAGGAGAAAGTATACGAACAGGTGTTTTCTATTTATTCAACTGATAATGAATTGAAACATTCGTATGTGACATATACGATGGAAATGTTTGACATAACGTTAGAGGTG
This sequence comes from Cerceris rybyensis, assembly GCA_910591515.1. Lineage (NCBI taxonomy): Eukaryota > Metazoa > Arthropoda > Insecta > Hymenoptera > Crabronidae > Cerceris > Cerceris rybyensis. Next base: position 25,777,486 of record OU342791.1, on the reverse strand, counting down.
TCTATCGATGAAATAATAATAATAATAGCACAGTTATAACGTAGTAATCGATGAGCACACACTTACAGAGATATCGAAGTAAAAAGGGAGGAAGAAACCGAATTTTTGCATTTTCGCACCCCTTAAGAATATTATGAAAATAGGAGTATTGATATCGCGAAATTATAAATTCCTTATTCTCTCGGTCAATTTACTTACGCTTGCTCTGCAGTGACTGTGTGAAACAACGTAGCTTAGCGTGTCTGCAAGCCTGAGCCGGAGATGAGTCACTGTAATTCATCAAACGACACGTCGCTTATATAAAAGCGACCTGATTCTTTCTCTCTCTTAATAAATCCATAATTACAAAACGTAAATTTATCGCTCCGGAATAATATGCAGAGAGAGAGAGAGAAGAAAAAAAATGAAGTATCATCGAAAGCTTACGGCCTGTACACGTAAAGAATAGATATTTCAAGCAATGTTCTACGTGTTATAGCTCTAATATATGAGTAGAGACTGTGATAAATTGTATTCCGTTGGTAAGTTTTGTTCTAGTCTCTCTAGAGGTAGCGTAGAACACGAGCAGTCCGCCCGAATGATGTGAAAATAAAAAAAAAAAATTAAAGAAGAACATATGCGTGTCGCACGAAGCACACCGACGTCCTTGAAATTTGACCTCTTCCACGAAGTCGTCCAATTTTCGTTCGATTTCGGGCGGATTATGCTCGACACGAGAATATCCATATTATATATCCGTAGCTGAGTTGTCAACGTCGATCAGTAACAAAATTAGATGCCGGTAGCGATCGGAGGATATTGCCAAATTTAGCAAAAGCGACGCGCTTCACTAGAAAAAGGCGGCAGTCGCAGTAGATCATCTTTATTAGATTAGACCTCTCAGCGACAGTTTTATTTACCCAGTTATTTCCCAGAGTGATCGATGCCAATGCATTTAACCCCGAAAAAAGAAAGGAAAGAGCGATGAGGATGGAAAAGAGAGGATCATTTTCAAGATAAACGATTTATTTGTAACTCGAAGAAAAGCAACACAGAGAAGTAGAAAGGATGGAAGGAAATAAATGAAATAAAGTGAGAGAATTGAAATCAATGGGAATGGTTTTGGGTGTATATCCATGGTTGAGATAATAAACCATGGATTATACAGATTTTTTTCGGGGATTGAAGACACATAATTAATTGTTTACCCTCTTTTTTCTCGTGGGTGCGTCGTTCACGCGACATGAGTGATGTTATGGCGCGTACTAGGCGTAGAGAAAATTTTCTGACGCGCCAGATATCGTATTTAAAGCTGAGTGGTGTGTTTGTTGTTTTCAGAGTGATGTTTACGGGCATCTACACATTTGAGTCCGCCGTTAAGGTGATGGCGAGGGGTTTCATTCTGCAGCCTTTTACCTATCTTAGAGATGCATGGAATTGGCTCGACTTCGTAGTTATAGCTTTAGCGTGAGTAGTTAAAACTTATTCTTTATAAAGAGAGAGCGAGAGAGAGAAAGAGAGAAGGGAAAGAAAAGCGAACGTGAGAGAAAAGACGGATGAACTTAAATACGGTAGAGTACAGGGTGAAAGAGAAGAGAAAACGGAAGCGGATGGGAATGGAATATCGGGTTATCTGTGTGCGCGTTGGTCGAGACGATTTTAAAGAGTTTCGAACTCGATTAAATTCAATTAGTGAAAAGAAAGAGAAAGGTTAGAAGTCTAGAGAAAGAGACGTCTCGAGAAAATTAGAAAATTTGTCAAATTACAACTACGTTTTCTCGATTAAACGTACGTCCTTTGATCGTCCTGTATCGAACGAACAGAGAATTTAGCTTTAGGAAAAATCTTTAATTGGATACGGCACGAAAATACGACTAGTCGTCGAGAGTTTCGGGTAATGACGAATAACGTGTTGCTCGTATAGTCGATCGAAGAAGATATTCATGAATAATAAAATCGATATGTCGTGCGGCGGTAAGATCTTATTGGGTCTCGAGGAAGCGTGAGTTTTCTCGATACTGATGCATTCCATCATTGTAATAAAGCAAGATTAAAGGAAAAACAAAAAAATGAAAATAAAAGTGAAATGATTTATTGCCATTGATTCTATAAAGTAAACTAAAAGAGACGATTAAATTGTATTAGGAATATAATTCACGCTTTTTCGCGGAAAGTCATAAACGAATCTACCTAATATACTATTTATATATATACATATATATCATTATATATATCTATCTACTTTTATATATGTATACATATATATATATAAATACACACACACGTTTCTTTTAGTCTTACGATTAAAGTAGCATAACGGAGTAACTGCGTTGACGCAATGTTAGAAAGTAATAATTTCTTTTTTTCTCGCACTAAGAAAACAGCAGGCTCCGTTTTCAATTAGCCTGAAAAAGACGTTCTTTCCTGTGTCCCTTAGTTCGACGGGTAGATTCGTGCCACGATGACGATCTTAGCCGTATCGCGTCGACAGGACCGATTTGAAAGATCACGTCGACCTCCGTACGACCAGTTGGCGCAGAGAAGCGTTACCCACAAAACGCTAATTAGTATCAAGTTAGATATTCAGGTTATGAAAGTAGACCTCTTCGCTAGTTACGTTAAGTACGCTATGAAATTTGTGTAGCACTGAATTATTATATCTTAACTCTTATTTATCATAATTACACATTGGCAGTATAGACAGTACATCTCTATATATACATTATTATATTACATGCATTACATACATGAATACTTATATATATACATATATATAGGTATATGAATTAGTTTATTTAGATAGGGATAGAACTATTATATTATCTCTAGTAACCTCAGATGAAAGAGTATTTTATTATCATCGTAATACGTTTAATTAGTTTAGACATACACGTCGATCTGATGAGTCACTTGATAATTGTTGTAGCTTAGAACGTATATAAACATATATTATATATTCTATATATATATTATATACATATTTAACTATATATATATATGAATATATAAATATATATAAAAACGTAACTGTTGATAGATGATCGATACGTGTACTTTTTAATCGGTATAATGAGTACTCGATTACGCATCGCAACATCGTCCCTCGATACCACGAAATTAATTCAAAGTCTATGTCGACCGAAAAGATCGTACGATTGAACCTAGTTTTTTGATAATTGTACGAATGTAATTGATAGAGAAAAGAGGAGAGGTGGAGGGCTTATTATTAGATGTAAATGAATTGTCCTCGAAAATTCTTTGTTCTTTCATGGTATCGTAACATTATTATAACATCATGCATGCAGTAATAGCTATCTTACGATCCACGCAGTTAACAGCAGACTTTGGTAGGCAATAGGTTAAAGTAGCGAGTAACCTTTTGAGTAATTACTATCCTATGAACCCTTTCTAACGTTTTGGTTTTTTGTTTGTATCACTGTAATGTGTGTGATGTTCGGGTGTATTACAGTTATGTGACGATGGGCATAGATCTAGGCAACCTTGCCGCTCTCAGGACATTTCGAGTCCTCCGAGCCTTGAAGACTGTCGCTATTGTACCAGGTATGCTTAGAAAATAGAATTGGGTGTAGATGCAAATAGAAGTCATAGACACTTGTCGCGATCGCTGTACACATTTTCGTATTATCATCACCGATGACGCCTGTTTCTACTTGAATCTTACTATTGTCTTCTTACTTTCTCCATTATTATTTTTTCTTCGATCTTCCATCATTCACGGATCGTCCCATCGATCGAGCCATTAGCCTCGACGATCCGATCGAGATCATTGAATATCAACATCTCGTTATTGATCCTCGAATCTCGTTTTTTCTAATTATTTGCTGTTCCATTTCCTTTGGAATCTTCATCTCCAATTTCCTTCACCATGTTCTACTATTATTGTTAAAACGTTCGTCTGTTTCTCCTTCGTCACCATTTTATGCCGTCCATTCGTTGTTTTCGTCACTCGACAAAAACCCTATCATCTCTTTCCACACGCTGAAGAAAACCGGCTCGTTGAAGTCGATGTCCAATTTTTCATGGTATCCACTGAGTCCACTGTCCTTTTCTTCTCGTTCTTTAGGTCTGAAAACCATTGTCGGCGCTGTGATAGAATCCGTAAAGAACCTGCGCGATGTGATAATCCTGACGATGTTCTCCCTTTCCGTCTTTGCGCTGATGGGCCTCCAGATTTACATGGGGGTCCTCACGCAAAAGTGTATAAAGAACTTTCCTGAGGACGGCTCCTGGGGTAATCTCACCGATGACAACTGGCTGCGATTCGTTAGTAATGAAAGTACGTAATAAATTTACTACTTCTTCCAACTTATTTCACCCTTTGCAAGTCTAGTCAACGTTACGTTTCGTTGTAATTCAATCCATTTGCTGAAATCTATAACTTTGGGTTTTTCTAATAATGTTATACCCCCATTTAAATATACCTTGGCGCTTATAATTGCCGATGGGATCACGACATTACGTGATACGATTCATTTACGTAATTTTACGTTTCTTTGTACAGCAAATTGGTACGTGAACGAGGCTAAAGATATGCCATTATGTGGAAATTCAACTGGAGCAGGGTATGTTAGATATTTTTCTTTAATTTATATTCCAGTCTTCATTTAAATGTCGATTTTATTAATAATTATTATTATTTGTGAATTACAGGCAGTGCCTTCCTGGCTATACGTGTTTACAAGGATACGGCGACAATCCGAATTATGGTTACACGAGTTTCGACACTTTCGGCTGGGCCTTACTTTCCGCTTTTCGTCTCATGACTCAGGACTACTGGGAGAATCTGTATCAATTGGTATTAAGATCGGCCGGTCCATGGCACATGTTGTTCTTCATTGTAATCATTTTTCTTGGCTCCTTCTATCTCGTGAACTTGATCCTCGCTATTGTCGCGATGTCGTACGACGAATTGCAAAAGAAAGCCGAGGAGGAGGAAGCCGCCGAAGAGGAAGCTATAAGAGTACGTATATTTCTTTTCTCAATTTTTTTAACATAAAAAATCATCTTTTAACAGCTTCACACTTAACACTAGATCTACCAAGGTGATCAAAATGACCAGTCTTGAAATTTTTTAAACTCTAACGCTGCTTCTTTTTCACTTTTCTACGTCTATGAACGTAGAGTTTTCTCCCCCCTTCGTTTATTAATTCAGACATATTTATTTGACAAGTTTTAACACTAAGGCTACCACAGAGAGGTCAATTGATCCCTTTTCAACTTAACACTTTATTGACCGGTAGCCTATTAATAGGCTTTTCAGGCCCAACGCTTTTGGAGTTTTAACTAATTAGTCAGTTACCATAGCGATTAATAAATTATTGTTTATCATTTCGGTTAACTGTGCCAAGGATTCTGTGACGAGAATTTATAATTTTCGAAGAGATATCGGTATCAGGAAAGTATTTGCGGCCAAGTGACCGGTCAGAAGTGAGTAGGATGTAAAAAAAATACCGGTCGATAAAGTGTTAAAAACTGCCGGTACGTTTAGTGTTAAATACATTGAATTAATTGTCAATAGGTCTACTGTTAAACGAAGATATTTTTTATTTCGTCCGCAAATATATTTCAGTATTGTAACATTATTAATTAAAAAGTAGCATTAAAAATTACACATATCAAAGTATTTTTCCACACCCTCAGCAGTAACAGTGTCAAAGTGCAAACCTACATCTAATCCAAACCACAAACGATGCGGTACCATGAAAAAAACACAATCAATGCTAACGTCATCATAGCCCCACAAAACATCAATTAAAAATTAAAACACATTCTAACTCATTAATCGTACTCATTGATCCTCCAACAGGAAGCCGAGGAAGCAGCTTTGGCGAAAGAGAACAAACTAGCGGCGCAGGCAGCCGCAAAGGAAGCCGCGGCTGCAGCCGCTGAAGCCGCGGCCGATCAAATCGTCAAATCTCCCTCGGATTTCTCCTGCCACAGCTACGAACTCTTTGTCGGCCAGGAGAAGGGTAACGATGATAACAATAAGGAGAGAATGAGCATACGTTCGATCGAATCCGTCAGCGAGCACAGGGTCAAGCAGATCAACAACCACAGCGCTGCCAATAAAGTGCGAAAAGTCAGCGCCGTAAGTATCCGACTGATGATAGATCATCGCCCTCTCTCCTCGTTTAACGTAATGTACTTTTGTTCCTACTATCGAACCTGATTTCCTTACCTCGCTCCTACGAGAGCAATTAATGCGAGGCTCTTCGGTTTCGACTCGACTCGTCGTTTATGCAGAAAAGATAGATATTCTTGATGGCAAGTCGTAGAGACGTAGTTTCACGGTGATGGAACCTGAAAGTACGAAGAGTATTTCTTCATGGCTGTGATGGATTTTTCGAGGAAGTAATATTATAATTTATCGAGCTATTTGACATTGAAAGTGGAAGATTAGAGGAAGTAACTCCGTAAATCGAGTTCTTTGGCATTGAAAGTGGAAGATGGATACGATGGAAGTTTTACGAATGGTGTGGAAAGTAGGGTGGTGCGATAGAGTGTCACTGGTAGATCGTTTCTTGGATGATCCTACGAAGGAAGTGTTTGACAAAGGATACGGTAAAACAGAAATACCGTAGAACCTCGACGAGTCGAGCCTTCCCGTAAAAATTTGTTGCCCAGTAGCATGCTTGTTGTTCGTGTATTATGATTATTCGTTTTTTCAATCCCTCGCTAGGACGCTTTTAAATTCTTCGTTTACGTCTTATTAATCATTTTATTCGCAAACTTCGAGTCTGATCATCAGGCGACTGTCAATGATATTCTGTTGAGTTTACGTTACGTTCGCATCACGATCTCTCGCAATAACGATCTAAACTGGTATCATATCGACGTTATCATACGTTGAAACGTAACACATCACGGTGTCTTGCATGCAAACGCATGTATCGTAACTTTAGTATGAGGAGATACGAAACGTCGGATTGAAACGTACGCTCATAGTAAGCTTTTGATAAAGCATCACAGCAATGGTGTCGTAAATTTTAAACTTTCGAGCGTTTAAAGAGGACATGAGAAAATATGATCATACGAAAGCGAAGAAACGATAAATGTCTATGGGTGAAGGTGATATTGAGTAGAGGATAAAAGCGAGGTAAATGTATAAATGTGATTTCTATTGCAGATCACGTGTTACTTTGTTTGTACGCATCAGCACTCGAAGCCGATCTTCGTGTCTCCCGTTCCTACATTTATTGTTAGATGCAACTTTAACAAAACCCTTTGACTCCGATACATTGCGACCGGTTACATTATCTACATGTGTATTCTTGTTCTCACTTCTCTATGTATGTATGTATGCTTTGCAAGTATTTATATAAACATATATCCGTATCGAGTGCCTCCTTGGTGTACACTTTAGATCACGTTACGAGCCGTTTGGTAGGAGATATCTTTTCTTGTTTTTTTCTTAAGGTCTCTCGCGCCGCTAATGGCCAGTTTACTTATGCCTACCAGGAAAGCCTGCGGAAGGTACGTGTCTCACGATGTGTCTGTCAGCACCGACCGTACGTACTAAATAGCTGTACAAGATCAAAGATCCTAATTAATATCGATACCATCGACGGTTCGACGCGTCTGATAGGCCGGAATATGATGAACCATCGATTTACATCGTTTCATAGAAAAAACCTCCTGTAGTAAATGTATACCAAAGTTTCTAACGATCGTTTTACATATTTTTTTACATTGAACTCGAGAAGGAAATCATTAAGGATATCTTCCTTCCTCTATCAATGTGTCAATGTTCGTTAAACGTCTCATGCTCGACCATCCGAAAGTATAGTATACACCAAAAAAATAATTAGAACTGAATCCTCGCAAAATATAGGGTACGGTGTCAAACACTCTCTCCGTTAAGTGACTTAAGAAAAAAAAGGGGGGAGGCATTCATATAAATAGCATCACTCTCCACAACGCCTACGAAGACTTTCGATATCAAGCATAGAAGAAACGAAAATTAAACACCTGGATTAATTGTTATCTAGTGATCCCCTCAAACATCCGAATAGGCCATGCACTAGCCAAGACTCGTTCGACGCAATTACCGATTCGTGAAGATAAAAAGACACCCTTAATCCTGTTCCTTTTTACGTAATTCCTCGACCTTCCTCGCCCTCGCCTATGCTTCTCGGAGAAGGTCGAGAACGGTGAGAGAGAAAAGCGGTGGTCCGCTTTGTTGTAATTTCAGGCGAGCCTTAGCCTACCTGGCTCACCATTTAATCTTCGCCGGAGCAGTCGTGGCAGTCATCAGTTCACAATAAGAAACGGTCGTGGTCGATTTGTTGGACCGCCAGGTGGTGATAGAAAACCCCTAGTACTTTCAACGTATCTCGATGCCCAGGAACATTTGCCATACGCCGATGATTCGAACGCGGTCACCCCAATGTCGGAGGAAAATGGTACCATCGTCGTTCCGGTTTACTATGCCAACCTTGGATCTAGACATTCGTCATACACCTCACATGCATCGCGTCTTTCATACACATCTCATGGGGATCTTATCGGTGGTATCGCTAACGCTGGAAAACCAATGACCAAGGAGAGCCAACTAAGAATTAGATCCGTCAGACCACCCTCTGTTAATGGTCATCTCACAGATTCTAATCAAAAGTGTCATTACGTGAGTATCGTTTTAATATCTTGACAAAATTCAGAGGAAGATTGTAACGATAAGAGGGATTTTTATCTAGGATGGTGATCTGGAGGATTCTATGGATAAGGCTAAGCAACAAGACAATCCGTTTATAGAGCCCTCTCAGCAACATGCCGTGGTTGATATGAAAGGTGTGGAATTTTGGATAGATGAGAAATGAATTTGAATTTTGTTGTTAATGATTTTTGTGATTTCTCGTAGACGTAATGGTACTGAACAACATCATAGAACAGGCTGCTGGACGACAAAGTAGGACTCCCGAGCAAGGAGGTAATGTCAAGAGATTGTTCTCTCATTCCTTTCTTCTCCAGTTTATACACCCTTGTCACAGATGTGTATCTCTTGTCTACCGTGTGATGAGCATTCTATCATTTGATGTACACTGTTGTTGAGATTTTTGTACTTTTCTTCATTGATATTCGATGCTAAAAATTTTTGTCTGAGCGCCTTGTATATAGTAGATTGATATATATACATATATATATATACATACATATATTTATTTTTTAATTTTCAATCTATACCTAAGCCCAAAAATAGCAAAACGGCGAGAATTATTTGTATCTTACTTCAGCATCTGTAATACAACGAACAACGGTGCATGGTGCGATCCTGTTTCTTCCAATCCCCGATAAGTTTTAAAATGTATATTGTTTGAATTTTTATTATCGCAGAATATTCCTCGGAAGTTACGAAGATGGTATTGTCCGATCGTAAGAATTTTTTAGACATCGAGATAACCTTAACTAACGACTTTTTCAATGTCCGTACTCATAAGTAGCGAAAGTACGTAACAGATAAAAAAGAAAAGAAAAGAGTATACAATAAGAATCGTAACGCGTGAGCCATCGAATCAATGGAAGGATAAAAAGAACAGTTTGTAGATGATTTTTTTTGGGGAAACAGAGTTTGTTTCCTGAAACATGACACAGATTAATATCCTCGCTGCAGCTGCACGATCCTGGTCGCTTCGTGCCTGGATTTTTGCTTTGATCATCTTAGAAACGTAACTGCAGCGAAAATTTCTTTTTTCATTTCGTTACCTAATACTTTTTTCGTAATGGCACTCGCTTCGTCGCGTTTAGGGCACTGCAGCGTTTTTTGCACATTCAAGAAAATACGGTCTCACAAATTACAAAATAGTATCAGAAGCTTCGTTACGAACTATAGTGCGCTATAAATAATAATATTTCATCGTCGTCTACAAACATGATCCTTTTGGACGATGTGATTTAGAGCTTGTACAAACATTTAGCGAACATAACGAATAAACACGCTAAAAACGTCGCACTTTAATGGCTTAGAGTCGAACGATTTTCGTTGCCATCACGCACAATAACAATTAATCATGTAACAAGGGCTAGTCCATGATTTGTCGGCAGGACGCGTAACCTTGGCTTCTTGAGAATAATGACATTAAAATTACAGCAAGTGTCTGTAACTTACCGAATTCGTTGTTCCTCTTTGCAAGCGATATATTTATCATTATTTAACATTTTTTTTTTTAATGCATGCTCGTTTACAATCACGTGTGATATTCTGCATGAAGTATCAAAGCTCGCGTAACACCAAGCAACAGAACCATTTGAAGAACAAAATTTGAAGAATATACTTCCATGTTATTTGTTCAATTTTGTTCCAATTGACAAGGTATAATTTATTCTAAATTCTATGAAATTTAATATATAGATTGTACATAGTTCTCCAGTTTCAGTTTTCTCATGCTTCCACTTTACTGCATCTTGCCACGTTCTATGCAACCGCGTTGAAATGGCCATTTTCGTTGCTTCATTAGCATGCGATGCAACCGTTGATTAAAAAGTTTTACTTTATTGTTCGTCGCTTGCAACGATATTTGCCTGCTTGCCCGTATATAATCTGTGATCTGAAAGAACAAGCTTGACAGATGAAAACCTCTTTCCCCAAAAAGAGTGGTGCCAGACAAAATTACTAACACGCGTTACAGTTTCGACCTATTACTTTCCGACAGACGACGATGAAGAAGGGCCCACGTTCAAGGACAAGCTGTTGTCCGCTGTACTACGTTGCATTGATATCTTCTGCGTATGGGATTGCTGCTGGTTGTGGCTTGAATTTCAAAAATACGTGTCTCTCTTGGTGTTCGATCCGTTCGTAGAACTTTTCATCACCCTTTGTATCGTCGTTAATACGCTCTTCATGGCGTTGGATCATCACGACATGGACAAGGACATGGAGAGGGTGCTAAAAACTGGAAATTATGTAAGTGTGATAAATCATTGTTCTTCCAAGATAATTCTGTATGGTGAGTAATGACGAAATATGTAAATTGCAGTTCTTTACGGCGACATTCGGCATCGAGGCAACGTTGAAACTAATAGCTATGAGTCCAAAGTATTACTTTCAAGAGGGATGGAACATTTTCGATTTCATCATCGTCGCTCTCTCGCTCCTGGAATTAGGTTTGGAAGGTGTACAAGGTCTCTCCGTGTTACGATCATTCAGATTGGTGAGCTATTTTTCATTATTGATTGTGAAATGAAGAGCTTTATTCATTCAACTTGCAATTACAATTCTTTGGGTATAAGTTACCGGTATATTAATAACAGTAACCAGTTGTGTAAATTATAAATGTTCAGATGCAATAATCACATGAATAGTACGTCTATGGTAGGTATGGAATTACAGTCGACACTTTCGATTAGAAAGAGTTTACATTTAAATTCTCACCTCCTCTAGAAGATTTTTCCTAAATTATCATTTAATATATCACAGCCTAGCTGAGTTCGAATTCATTTAGTCCTTTTGACCCCTAGCAGAGCCAAATGACCGTAGCAATTATAATTAACACATTCCGTGCCGCGTGGGGCGTTTACGACCTCCACTAAACTTTCCGTTCAGACCACTTGCATTTCTCATTGCAAAAGAAATAATTTTATTGAGAAAAATATATTGTAGAATTAAATATAGACATTTTAACACTTTACCGACCGGTATTTTTTAACATTCTAACCACTTCTGATCGGTCACTTGCACGCAAGTATTTCTCTGATACTGATATCTCTTCGAAAATTGCAAAGTTTCTTTACAAAATCATTGGCACAGTTAACCACAATGAAAAATAACAATTTATTAATTGCCGTAGCGACCAATTAACAAGTTAAAAGCCCAAAAGTGTTGAGTCCGAAAAGCCGATTAATCGGCTACCGGTCGGTGAAGTGTTCATATCATGTATACTGGAAAAAAAATTTTTAATTGTAAAAGTGTGGGTCCTATACGCCCCACGCGTCCTGAACAGAAAATCTTTAACACTAGAACTACCAAACCAGTCAAAATGACTGGTACACAATTTTTTCAAAAAATTCTCCAAGTTTATGTAAGAGTCATAGAATAAATATTCTGCGTCTATATCAATAAACGTAAATCACCCAGTCGATCAAATTTTCCGCCGCTTGATTCCCCCTTTTTCAAAGTACTTATTTAATTTATTAAAATATGTTCGATTTGACGCCGGTAGTTCTATTGTTATAATTAGACTCCGGATGTTTATGCAAATTTCAAATTCAACAAATGCAGTTAAGACAAGAAACCTATTTAGGGATTTATTGCACTCGATAAATGTTACAACGAATACCATACTTTGGATATTTCGGATATATTTTTATATTATGTTCCTTTTGTGTATTTTAGCCGTATTCATTTTGTCATAAATGCATAAACATCCGGAGTCTAGTTATAATGATCCAGCACGGAACGTGTTAAAAAGTACAAGAAGAAAAACGAAGAGAACATGATAAACATTGCTTTTTTTCAGTTAAGAGTCTTCAAGCTGGCGAAATCGTGGCCTACATTGAATCTCCTGATCTCCATTATGGGTAGAACAGTGGGTGCTCTGGGTAATCTAACATTCGTCTTGTGTATCATCATCTTCATCTTCGCCGTGATGGGTATGCAGCTCTTCGGGAAGAACTACACGGACAACGTTGATCGGTTTCCCGATGGCGATTTACCAAGATGGAATTTCACCGATTTCATGCATTCATTTATGATTGTTTTTCGTGTACTTTGTGGAGAATGGATCGAATCAATGTGGGATTGTATGCTCGTGGGCGATGTTTCATGTATACCATTTTTCTTGGCCACTGTTGTCATCGGTAATCTGGTCGTGAGTATACGCATCAAAACTTAAGACAATCATCTATGGTATAACTCCTTTTTCATTTTCTTCCTCTATCCTCATTTACATTCTATTTCTTCCAACACCGATGATACTTCATCATTAATGAAATCCTTTTTAAACAAATACCGATGATAGTTAAAAAGATTTCTATCCGAGTCGTTGTAAAGCCGATCCTCAATTTCATAAAATAGGTGCTGAACCTTTTCTTGGCTCTGTTGCTGAGTAACTTCGGTTCATCAAATCTCTCGGCGCCAACAGCGGACAACGACACAAACAAGATCGCAGAGGCGATCGATCGAATAGCACGATTCGTTAGGTGGATCAAGCGAAATGTCCTTTATCTTGCTAAATTGATGCGAGCCAAATTCACCAATCAGATATCCGATCAGGCGCCAGGTGAGGGACCGTCCAACAGTTGGAGAGAAGGTTTATATCCAATCAGATCGCTTGCTGTGTGCGCTGTGTAGTTCGTGGCACTAATTTTGAGTTTTGCTTTACACTTTTAATCGTTTTTTCCTTTTCTGCCAGTTGACGATCGATATATATCTGCGTCACGACTATTTTCATTTTAATTCCGAAATGTAGAGCGCTTTCGACTAAAAACACAGATAAATACAGCGCGCAATATTCAAAGGCTGATATATTCTTTCCTTTTTATTTACACGAACTACGTTACTTTTTATTTCCTCTATTCATTATCAGCGATGATCTTATGTTAAGTAAAAAAAAAAACGTTGACTGGCATTTTTAATCTCATGCTCAGACTCTTTTTTTTTTCTTTCTCATCGGTTCGCTACTTTTCTTCGTAAAAATGCCCCGAGATAAGAGAGCCGCCTGAATCATCGAATCAGTTAGATAATATATAGAGAAGGGTGGAATTCAATTTTCTTTCGCCGTTTCCTCCTTTAGCTGCCTGGCAGTTATACGTTGCTTTGCATATTATTTTGGGAACGCGGAAATTTCGTAAATTCGAAAATAGATAGTACGTTCGTTTATATATGTTAAATGATAGAAAGAAAAGACGAACGAAGTAGTAGAGTATCCTGTTTTACATGGTACGCGTAGATCGTACTTGTTCTACTTAATTCTCGGTTGAAGCCGATGTCGCGAACTTATTCTACTTATCCGTGAATTGGAGAACTTTAACACCAACCGCATTATGCGCGGTTAAATGAATGGTTTAACACTTTGACTGCCATAGAGGTCACCGATGACCGGCGCTATTGAATTCATTAAATTTCCGTGTAACTTTGAAATTGTAATATTTACAAATTTTCGGATATATTTAATATTTAAATATCGACATTAAAAAGATAAAGGTCTACCGAATATCTATCTATCTGTATCTTTAAAATTTCTGCTTTGCAAAAATACGAATTTAAAAGTAAAAGTTCCACTTCGGTAGAAATGGTGAATCTAGTGAAATACCGGTGGCGTTCAAAGTGTTAATGAAATGAGAATATATAATTTTTTTCATTATTAAATAAAGACTCTTTTGTACGCTGTTCTCTAATGAACTTGACCGTCCCCTGCAGTATTTTGAGCAAGTGTTGTTTCGTAATTAGTTTCATAATTTCTACTCCAAAATATTATAGCAAGTACTGAAGTAATTGACTATTAAATTGATCGATTTTAACAAAATAAACGCTAGAGCTGTCGATGCCAAATTTATGATATTTAAATATCTGAAGAGAGTACTTTGAAAAAAGGAGAATCAAGCGACAAAGAAGGCGCTCAATTAAGTAATTTATATCTCACGGCATATGACAAATATAATTTTAAAACTTTAAGAATCACTCATTTTCAATGACTTGACAGTTCTAGTGCTCAGTACTGGATAAAAAAGTGATCTACTGCGTACCATGTAACGAATTACCATAGTATCATTTCATTGCGGATAAACGGGCGAATTTTTTGTCACGAATACCATAAACACGCGAATCATAAGTGCATGCAAGATAAACTACTCAAAAAAAAGAGCGACGAGCATTTCTTCATTTACGTTCACCTTCTTTACCACGTTCTCGATTCGGGGCGAATAATAACACAACGAATACCAGCGAAAAGACGTATCGATTGACATAAAAGAAAACAAGAACTAACATGTTAGTTATCATACATGGATTGATTTTCATGCAAATATGTTTTTGACCAAAAGTGTTCCGATAAGGGCGGGTTAGAGATTCTATGTAATTGTGCAGATGGAATTGATCGAGATGGGGACCTAGATCTTGCAGATGGAGAACTCGACGCGTACAGAGATAAGAAAAGTGCTAAGGAATTAACACAGCTCGAGGTTGCTATCGGAGATGGAATGGAATTTACTATTCACGGTAAGCGAGTCGAAAGAATCATCTTGTAGCAGCATTTTCCCCTAACATCCGCAAATACGATGCATCTGCTGATTTTATTAACTATTTCTGTATTTCTTGCTTTTCTGATTTCTTTACATTCTCATAACTCAGTCCGAGTAAGAATAATCAGACGAAGCTGATCTTTTGTTCAAAGGAGATTTAAAGAATAAATTGAAGAAGGGGAAATTGTGTATGAACAACAGCAAAGTTATTGGGAATTCGATAAATCACCGTGACTATAGGCTGGACAACGATTACATTCAGAACGAGGACGATACTATCAGGTCGGTTGGAGCATCCATAAGATTTATAACGTTTAACAAACAACAAATGGTAATTGTCTTACAACGTCTTTGTCTTTTTGTTTCTTTGACAGCAATAAATCGTATGGCAGCCATAAGAATCGCGCGTTCAAAGATGAAAGTCACAAGGGTAGCATGGATTCTCTGGATGGCGAAGAAAAGAAGGATGCGAGCAAGGAAGACTTGGAGCAAGAAAAAGGTACTAATTATTTTATTAATGTAAATTATTTCTTTCAATTGGATTGTAAGAAGAATTATTATGATATTGAAATTGATTTTTTTTTCGAAGATCTTGAGGAAGAAGGAGAAGGTGACGACGGTCTAGGAGACACCATAATTCAAGCAGACGAGGACCCCATCGAATCTGATTATCCTGCTGATTGTTGTCCGGAACACTGCTATAAGAAATTTCCATTCTTAGCTGGTGACGACGATGCTCCGTTTTGGCAAGGTTGGGCAAATCTGAGACTGAAGACCTTCCAATTAATCGAGAACAAGTATTTCGAGTCTGCCGTCATTACTATGATCCTTTTGAGTAGTCTGGCTCTCGTAAGTATACGTCGATGTTCATTAACCCCTTGCACTATTTCCACGAGTCTGACTCGTGATGAAAATTTTAGGCCAAACTTGAATATCACGAGTCTGACTCGTGGTATTAATATCGGGCAAAGTATTCATATCTCGAATACGGTCGTATGTCCCCGTGCAGGATTATTAAATTTAGACATTGATTCAAATTCATTTGAGTTTCACAGAAGTTCCATTGCGTGAAGTAAATATTAGCACGGTAATCTTTGTCAGTCGCAAGATATCGTATATCGGGCGTTCGGTTTAGACATGGATTCTTACGAGTTTATCGATAGTGCAAGGGGTTAATTGGTATTTTTAAACTTGACGAGGAAAATATAAAATCCTTTTGTCTTCAGGCCTTGGAAGATGTTCATCTTCAACAACGACCCATTCTTCAAGACACATTGTACTACATGGACCGAATATTTACTGTGATTTTCTTCCTTGAAATGTTAATCAAGTGGTTGGCTCTCGGCTTTAAAAAGTACTTCACAAACGCTTGGTGTTGGCTTGATTTCATCATCGTCATGGTAAGTTAAGAACTTATCAAAAACACCTACTTAAAATTCTCTACGATTACACGCAATAAGACATTTTCAGTGAAAGAATCTCACAATACTATTAATTAACTTTGCCTAATGAAACTTGCCTAATTTCTCCTTCTCTTTGCAAACAAGCTTTCGATCGTCTTTACGAACGATTTCTTGAATCTTTCGCTGAATATTCGATCGATCAAATTCAATCAAATTTCGAGAAAATATCTCTAACTTTCTGTGACTCGATTGAATACATCTCGTGATCAAGGTCTCTTCATCTTGATCCTATAATCTAAATTAAAATAAAAAAAACTTCCAGGTCTCCGTTATTTATCCAGTCACAGAAAATTATCACGATTGACTCGAATAAGTTACTCTTTAGAGAAAAGAACAGCTCCTCGTGAATTTCTTATACGTTCGAATCCTCTACGTATGATCCATCCGTCTCTTCCTCCTTTCTCTTCGATTCTCTTCCTCCTTCATTGACTTTAAAATCTGTACGGACGGGACAGCGGCGTGGAAACTTCCAGCGGATTTCTCTTAACCGATCACTACAGTATAGTTGTTGTTAATGTTAACAAATAAATATCGTCCGATCTGATGAATGTTTGATGATAATAGCTATCGCTGATCAACTTGGGCGCAATCTGGGCCGGCGCAGCTGACATCCCGGCATTCCGTTCAATGAGAACACTGAGGGCCTTGAGGCCTTTACGAGCAGTCTCACGATGGGAGGGCATGAGAGTAAGTCATCGGACGACGGGGACTTAAAAATCAGCCTAACTCGCCGGTGTGACGATGTCTAACAATCGTACTTGTCTCGATGAATCGATGTGTTTTAGAATCTATAACATTCTTAGCACTCTCCACTCTTTGAACTCCTAAAATCGCATTAACCCCTTAGCCTACAACTAACTATTAAATTGAACTAACTTCAAAAAACTATTAACCCTTTGCGGACGGATGCATTTCTGAATATCGAGAAACAATCAATTATTTAGCGATGAAAAAACACTTTTTCATCGCAAAGACAGTCTGTTAATGTATACAAGTTGAAATTTACTCTTTGTAAAATAATATTTCAACGATTATATTTTAATTTTTCAACTCTAACCGTTTATATGTGCACCGACAAACTATAGCCAATTTTTTTCTCAGGGTGCATATATGCGCCCGTCGTCCTCAAAGGGTTAAATTGGCAATATCAACCGATCAAAAAACGGTCTCGTTATTTCTGTACTATTAATATCAAGTACAGTTATACGAAATATCAGAAATCAGTGAAACCTTTTGATTTAAGGAATTCATTTGGAATCTTTTACACGTCCCATTGGAAAAGAAGTCGTAGGTTAAAGGGTTCAATTCGATTTTATTCAAGCTAGTGTATCTTAAATTCATATAGTCTTGATTTTTTTTTTGCTACACTAGACAACGTTAATTTTTTCTCATTTATTGTAATTGTGAAATTTCTGAAGTATTAGTAATAATTTAATATTTAATTACACGTTCTAAACACCTGTCTATTCATCGAGGGTAGTACCAAGCTTCGGCTTTCCGACTACGATAAAAAGGGGAGAAATAACAGATAAGGGCAAAAAAAAAGTACCATCAAACCTTAAGAAAATGGAGTGAGAGTAAAACAATAGCTACAGCAATTGTAGCGTGTACTGTGGTGTGCTTTCCGATGTGCAGAGGTACACTGGCGTCTCTACTCGATGTCTGCACTGAAACTGGAGTCTTTGTCGTACTAGCTACCGCCTATGTACGCCTTTTCTAAACATCTTTTGATACAGTGATCGTTGTGCAACGTACTGTATATCTATATACATATATATATATTATATATATATACATGCTTTCTGTGTAGTGTACAACCTTCCTTTTGTGTATATGTGCGCGTGTGTACTATATGTACGTCTACGCGTATAATTTGGGATATGTTTACCAGGATCTTGGTAATATCACGACACACAATGGTATTGTCTTTTATCCAGCTGCAATTACTTGGAAAAATGTCTTTCAAAATACTTGTAATAATTATTCTGAATTAAAACATATATCATTTCAATCTAAATATCAGCATTGTGCGTCGTGATGGCAAGTATGACGAATCTTTGGTCTGTTTCAGGACGAAGCCGATTACTATATGCTCGTAATGATAATGATTTTCCCTGCCGAGGCGTTTGTTGCTCTTTATTTGTCTCTGTCAGTTGTTCCCGCGTGTCTGCTTATAATTAATCCCACAATGTGCACAGTTCAACACAAGACGTTGAATTGAATTCAGTTCACAGAGTACAGCGTAAAATAGCTTAACGAGAAACGATGAAACTGTTGCGTGCAATGATAATTATAGGCAAACACCGGCGTCATGTTACGTACATTTCCTAATTATCGTTAAAACTGCTAAGTGTGCCGTACCTGATTTCTATCTATGCCTCTATCTCCTCTGTTTCTGGATATCTGTTATGTATTGTATCTACAACGTGTATATACACTTTTAAAATGTCTGAGCTCTCCCCACAGATCAGCGGGCCCATCTATCGTTATGTCTGCTCAGATATCTCGACCTCTAAGACTTCGCCAAGCGAAACAAACGATGGCGACACGTCGAAACGCCAAAAAAAAAAGTCTCCGGCCCTTTTCTCTTCTTCCTTCTTTTGCTATCTTTCACTATTTCTCATCTATTCTCCTCGTCTATTCTCTTATCTCTTGTCTTTTCTACTCCTCCCGATTGCTATCCCCTGACCGAACTCCTTCCGTCAGTTGGAACAAACAAAAAAAAAAAGATGAAATCGTTTTCACACGTAGCCTGTTCACTTTTTTGCTGTGATTCGCTCTCGTTTCTCGCTCGCAGGTATCGCTCATTAACTTCGTAGCGTCGCTCTGTGGCGCTGGCGGGATCCAAGCCTTCAAAACAATGAGGACCCTAAGGGCCCTAAGGCCACTAAGGGCGATGTCTAGAATGCAGGGGATGCGGGTATGTAGCCCACCGTCTCAGCAGACCTTGCCAGTTGGCTCTACTTGTGTCTCCTCGGAACGAATTTGCTCGGTTTTGGAAGGATCGATGTTCCTCTCGTCGATCCATCCAGTTTACTTTGTATTTATTTAGTTTATTTATTCATTTATTTATGTTTTTTTTTTTAATTATTCCAATTGAAATTCTCCCGGTGCCGTCGAATTTTGCGTTCAACCAAGTATCAATAATCACGGTGTTCGGTATCGGCCGTCCCTCAAAGAGGATGAACACTTGGAAAAAAATGTAACATCAGGATTAACATTTCCATTCTGTAAAATTAATCGGCGGCACCGTTCATTTCTCTCGTGAAACTCGACAGAGAGGCCGGAGGATCGGGTTTACTTGAAATTTTCTCCTTTCTTTCTTCTTCCTTTTTTTTTTCTTTTTTTTTTTCTTAAACAAAGACACCGGTGATCCAGCTTGCACGAATAAACAAGCGATCGGACCGGCTCTCGATGAGACAATGAATAAAGTCCTCGGCCTTGCAAGTGTCGAGAGGACACGACGGAATTTACTATTGCACGTGAACATGCGTAGGGCAGTCGCGAATGCACAAAACGCTTCAAGATGCGAATGCCTCGGATGGCGCGTAGATTATATCCGGACACGGTTTATCCGCGAGATACACGCACTTTAGAGGACACGTGCTTTTTTTACATCATTGATCATGAATCATTGTATCCATAACTCGAAACAGTTGCGTTATCTTTATACGATACCGCTCGATATACTTATATACAAACAGCTCGCATTGAAACACGAACATAAACGACGATTCTGTGCAACAATGTGAATTTAATGAAGCACAGGGATAAACGAATACTTTACAACTTACTACAAATATATATTTATAATTATAGATAAATAAATATATATATATACAATATTACATAATCGCAACACAAGGTCGCTGAGACACTGGGCGTAGAGTCACTGTCATGCCCACACCCTGACACTACTTTATCCTTATCAGTAGTTTCTATCTTCGACATGTATTTAACGCATACCGATAGCTTTCTTTTTTTTTCATTTATTCGCCTCATCTTAATTTCTGCACGCACTATAATAGTATCCGTTTTGTATAGTATCTTCGTCTATGGCTTCCCGCTTAGCTTATTACTGTAACCCCTTAGGCTGCCATGGTAGAAACGACCCAGCGGCTGAAGCGCAAGTTTTTTGCATGACACTGGAAATGCTGGTAGAGGAAAATGCATGTACCGGACTCTTCGATGACGTTTTTATTCGCACTATTTGTGCTTCGTTTGTACAGGGGGTAACCAAAACGAGAGGACACTAGTTTGGAAATGGATAGGGTACTCGCATTGTCTGCGAGTTGCTTCAAAAAGCGAACAGTTTTACTGTTTCTCATTTGTGCCGAGATAATTGGAAATATTGTTGATAACATGGATTTCGATTGGTTTGTTTTTTTTTTTACTTTTTTTCCGTTTTTAAAGTACTATGTACTGTTATGAGATTATTCAAATGTTGAAGATGATGTGGATTAATTTTAAATAATTTACTTGTGAATTAATAAAAGCACGGACGATATCTACGTGATAAGTGAAACAGTATTGACGGTACAAACGAATTTTGCTCTCGATTTCTATCGGATTTTGAAAGTTATAGAGAATATGAGGTTTGAGGATTTTATTTTTATGATTATTGATATTAAAACTGATAAAAATCGACGAGACTTCCGATGTTAGATACACGTTGACTTATCAAGTACATAGTTTATCACGAAAGCTTTTGAGTTTCCTTGATTCACCAAGTAATAAAAGTACTTTTAGTTTCCTTTTGTTTTCGCACGGTTTTTCAGTTCGTTGATTTCATTGTAATACAAATGCGAAATTG
This sequence comes from Cerceris rybyensis, assembly GCA_910591515.1. Taxonomy (NCBI): domain Eukaryota; kingdom Metazoa; phylum Arthropoda; class Insecta; order Hymenoptera; family Crabronidae; genus Cerceris; species Cerceris rybyensis. The sequence continues at coordinate 25,756,039 of OU342791.1, read as the reverse complement.
AGCTGCACATTCGGTGATGCATAGCGCGTTACATAGTTAGATAGTCGCAAATAGACGCCTATAGGCGAATATTTTAGACGCGTACAGGCGAAATAGTTGTTGTTGTTGGAAGGCAAAGACATTATCAAAGGATACGTGTATTGTTCAACAGGTAGTCGTCAACGCCTTGGTGCAAGCCATTCCATCCATCTTCAACGTATTGTTGGTGTGTCTTATTTTCTGGTTGATCTTCGCCATCATGGGTGTGCAGCTTTTTGCCGGCAAATATTTTAAGGTGCGAATCATTCTTTAGGTTTTACTTTTAAAGAATATCGCGGTAGACACTTAAAAAAAAACAATTTTTCTTGCAACGCTGTTGAAATCCTATTTTACATTAATTAATCGTCCTATCTGGTCCTGTGGCAAATTTTCATATATTTGCATCTTCCAGTTAGACTTTCATTTAAAGTAATTGTTTAAAAAACAGGTTTAGCGGATACGAAGTCCGTCAAGTTTTGTCGACACCTATAGAATCTTATATTAACCCTTTGAGGACGACGGGCGCATATATGTGGTCTGAGAAGAAAATTGATTATAGTTTGTCGGTACATATATAAACGGTTAGAGTTGAAAAATTAAAAAGTAACCGTTGAAATATTATTTTACAAAGAGTAAATTTCAACTTCTGTATATTGACAAGACTGTCTTTTCGACAAAAAAGTGTTTTTTCATCGCCAGATAAATGATTCTTTTTCAATATTCAAAAATGTCTCCATCCGCAGAGGGTTAATAAATAAATAAAGATGTCCAGTGCTCGGACTATTCATTTGATAATTCCAGCTAGGAAAAGATAATATCATTTGCAATTTTTAACGATTTAATATATGTTGAACTAAATACTCCTTTGCACTGCGTACTAATTTAAACTTTTCTCCAAAACTTGATAATTTGTTTATCAATAAGACTATGTATGACAAATATAATTATACTTAGAAGACTGAACAATTTTCTTTAACAATTTCCAGTGTGTCGACGCGAACAAAACAACGCTTAGCTACGAAATAATCCCAGATCGAAATGCTTGTTTGGCGGAGAATTACACGTGGGAAAATTCACCAATGAATTTCGACCACGTAGGAAAGGCTTATCTATGTCTGTTTCAAGTTGCAACATTCAAGGGTTGGATTCAAATTATGAACGACGCCATAGATTCCAGAGAGGTAAGTGTCTCAAAAATAATCACAATAACTGTACCTTTAAAAAAATTCTATATACGAGAAAATAATAAAAACGGTACAATTTCTATTCCAGATCAACAAACAGCCGATTCGTGAAACAAATATTTACATGTACTTCTATTTCGTATTTTTCATTATATTCGGATCGTTTTTTACCCTCAATCTATTCATTGGAGTGATCATCGATAATTTCAACGAGCAGAAGAAAAAGGCCGGTGGGTCGCTTGAAATGTTCATGACAGAAGATCAGAAGAAATATTACAATGCTATGAAGAAAATGGGCAGTAAAAAGCCTCTCAAGGCCATACCACGTCCAAGGGTTAGTTATCAAGTTTTTCCTAAATTAAAAAACTAACATATCTCTCCGACAATTAAAAGATATTTACAAAGAGATTAATCTCAAGGATTATTTCCATACAATTTTGAATTTTTCTTCTTTTTTTCAGTGGAGACCACAGGCAATAGTGTTCGAAATAGTGACGGACAAGAAATTCGATATGATAATCATGTTATTCATCGGGCTGAACATGCTTACGATGACGTTGGACCATTATCAACAGAGCAAGACATTCAGCGATGTTTTGGACTATCTGAATATGATATTCATTGTGATATTCACCAGCGAGTGTCTCATGAAGATCTTCGCTCTACGTTATCACTATTTCAAGGAGCCATGGAACCTCTTTGATTTTGTTGTTGTTATATTGTCAATATTAGGTAATGTAATGTAATGATTGGTTCAGTCGTATGACTTAAGTGAAACGATAGAAATGTATCAATGTCAAAATGATCCTGTGAGCTTTACTCTCATTGACACTCGACACAATCTTTTTCTCTTTGCTCTCACAATTAGGTACAACTTAGTACTCGGCCTTGAACGAATGAATTGAGCATGTTTTTGCCACGAACTATCCCTATCATCTCTTCTACTCTGCACGCAAAAAAAAGCATTTTTTCTGGTTTGATAAAAAAAGCGAACAGGTTCGACGTTTCACTTATGTCGCAACGATTGATCGATGTCATTACGTTACGTAGCCTTACATTGATGTTGATTCGATGATCCTTTACCTACCCCTGACCCTCATTTTACGGTGTATAAAATATCTGTTTTTAGCCGAAATGCCGTGTGCAATGTTCGTAAGTTATGGCATTGGTTTTTAATATTTTATCTTAACTGTGATAATACTTGAAAACTTTTTTACAATGGCGTCATAAATTGAAATATTTCTATAGAAAGTAACTTTGATATTTTTATACAAACTTTGATATTTTTATAAAAAAAAATTTTATATGGTATTTTTACACATAATATGTCATACTTTTTTTACGTAACGTTGCAAACGACTTTTCTGGCGTTGACTAGCGTAACGGCGATTACGATTACAATCGAAGCATCGGGTAAGATTTGGTCTGTATAACATAGATTTTAGAATTTCGACTTTCTGCTAAAAACTAGTCTTCCCGTTTTACTAGAAACGGATAAAGTTTACCATAATCAATAACATTTCTTCCGTAATTTGCACCGCATAATTGAATTGAAAGATTGAGCTTCTATCGAGCTTCTAGACCATCACAGGATATCGGTGCACGTTGATTTAATTTGATGGAACCCTAACGACTAGACTCTAGAACAGATAGTTAGTTCTTAGGAACGCAACTGCATGATACATTTTTTTTTTCATCTTACCAAATTCTATCTCTCGAGATCTGCATTATTCGCAAAATTAATTAGTCAGACGTAGGAGAATAAGAAACGAGGAATGACATTAAAACTTCATCGTAAACGAGGTATAATTCTTTAACGAAAAGTCAAGGAACAATTCTACAAATTAGCCGCGGCATAATTAACACCATCGTAATTGTCCTCGTTGCTACAATTTGTCGTGAGTATTAGAGGAACGTTTGCACAATTCTCCTGAGAAATCGAACGGTACTTGAACTCTCTTACGATTCATCTTTGATCGACGATAACTTCTGAATTAATTAGTTACACAGTAGACCGATACTTCGACGTGCATGTACTACTAACGGAAATGTTATGAAATTGCACGAGGTGAAAGAGTTTATTCATTACCTTAAAAAGCACCATGAGAAGAAATTTGCACCATATTTTCCTCTCCTTCATTCCACCGCTATGAAACTTGCTACGATGGATTTATTAAGCTATAACTTGTACTTTCCCTCTCTAGGTCTGGTGCTCAGCGATATAATTGAGAAATACTTCGTGTCGCCGACTTTGCTTCGTGTTGTGAGGGTGGCAAAAGTCGGTCGTGTGCTTCGTTTAGTGAAGGGTGCCAAGGGTATCCGGACTCTTCTCTTCGCCTTGGCAATGTCGTTGCCAGCACTTTTCAACATTTGCCTATTACTATTTTTGGTGATGTTCATCTTCGCGATCTTCGGAATGTCTTTCTTCATGCACGTCAAGGACAAAAGCGGATTGGACGACGTGTACAATTTCAAAACGTTTGGACAGTCGATGATATTGCTGTTCCAGGTAAGAATAAAAGTTTTACGATTGCTCTGCTAATTGTGATGGTGATTTGAGTAATTCGTCTCCGTAACATAAACTATCATATTCGATTTTTCAAACCTTTCGCTCAGACCCTTTCATAAGTACCGATACATACAATAAAATCATCAAGGTGGTCAAAATGACTGACTTTTTAATTTATTTTAAAAACTTTTCAAGTTTATGGGAGATCCATAGAGAGATCCATCTTGTAAAATATAAATTACTAAGTTAATCATATTTCCTTCCTTTCGATTTCTGGTTTTCTAGAGTACTTTGTTAACTCTCTATACTCTGAATTTTTCGAAATCCGAAAATCAGTTTCACGATACCATAATTAGAAAATGATAAAAGTACAATTTTAAATAATAGATTAAACCTAATTTTTAAACATTGAATTGTACCAAATTTCATGATTTTTACGAGATAAATTATAACACTCGGCAAAGTTAGAAATGTAACTTTGAAGAATAGAAGCTTAGACATCTTCAGCGTTACCTCAAAGTTACAGGGACCCATAGAGAATGAAAGTATTAAAATATAATAGATTTAACACTAGAACGACCGACGTTAAATTTGTTACATTTAAATATATTAAATAAGAACATTGAAAGAAGAGGAATCAAGGGGTGGAAAATATGATCGGTTTAGTAATCTGTGTTTTATAAGATCAACTTAGAATTTCTAGTCTAAGACTCTTCTGTAAACTTAGGGAATTTTTGGAAAAAATGTAAACAAGTCATTTTGACATGCTTGGTCTTTCTAGTGTTAACGCCGACAATTCTAATGTTAAACAATGAACATACAACTTCATCTAACATATTTAATTTAATTATTCCAGATGTCTACGTCCGCTGGATGGGACGGTGTTCTCGATGGCATTATAAACGAGGAAGACTGTCAGGAACCGAACAATGAAATCGGTTACCCAGGTAACTGCGGTTCCTCGACGATCGGCATTGCCTATCTTCTTTCCTACCTGGTCATCAGTTTTCTGATCGTAATAAACATGTACATTGCCGTGATCCTCGAGAATTATTCTCAAGCTACGGAAGACGTACAAGAGGGTCTAACGGACGACGATTACGATATGTATTACGAAATCTGGCAACAATTCGATCCAGATGGCACACAGTACATTAGATACGATCAACTGTCAGACTTTCTGGACGTACTGGAACCCCCCTTGCAAATTCACAAGCCGAATAAGTATAAGATCGTGTCGATGGATATTCCCATATGTAAGGGTGACCTTATGTTTTGCGTGGATATTCTCGATGCTCTCACAAAAGACTTCTTCGCGCGCAAGGGTAATCCTATTGAGGAAACAGCAGAAATAGAGGCTCAGGCACGTCCAGACGAGGTAGGATACGAACCAGTCTCCTCCACTTTATGGCGTCAGCGTGAAGAATATTGCGCACGTCTCATACAAAATGCCTGGAGAAAGCACAAGCAACAACGTCTTGGCGGTCCAAGCGAGGAAAGCGACGATCCCGATACCGATCCTCGTGTTAGACAAACCGCTGTCTTGGTAGAGAGTGACGGATTCGTGACGAAGAATGGTCATCGAGTCGTGATACACAGTCGATCACCTAGCGTCACTTCGAGAACCGCGGACGTCTGATCGCCGACGTTGATACCGTCACCACCTCCACCGTCGTCGCAACCGTCGCCGCTGCAGCTGCAGCCGCAGCCGCTGCCGCTGCCACCGCCGCCGTCCGTGCGACGATCGCTCCACCGCAGCACCATCGACTTCGAGATTCTCGTCGTCGATGATTTCACACCTTCAGCCGTTGACGCTACTTCGAGAAAGAAGTAGCGAATTTCACGGGCCTCGCGCGCGCTCTCCATCGACAGCCTTATAGTTGTATAAATACATTCCTCCAACGAGTTGCCTTTAATCGACTTTAAACGCCACGATCGTTGGGAGATAACGTCGCTAGCTAGACGAGCGTGCGAGCAAGATACACACGGAAGAGCGTGCAGGAGAATTGAGCGGAATGCGGACGTAAGAGAACTGAAGATATAAACGAGAACCTTTTTCGAATACCGCAACTCGAAACGTGTACTTGATGATACGTTGCTCGAGGAACGTTTTTTTTGCGGTTGATGAAAACGGAACGGCAAAATGGAATGAGGAGTGCAACGAGGAATCAGCGATCGCAACGAAGTACGAAAATGATAAGGACGAACGTACGAAGAGGAATCGAAGGATAGAATATTTCTAACGAAACAAGGGAACAGTCGAGATCACGGAATGAAACAAAAAAAAAAGAGAACGTGTTTACTTGACATCGAACGATGCGTGACGATTTTCGAGATACTTCCCCAAAATACAATACTCGAAAATCGTCATTGCATCGTTTTTAAATTCCTACCTTCGATGGACTTCGCCAGCGTTCCTTATCGTTTCTTTTTCGTACAACGACGATTCGCGCTGGCTGCGTTAATCGCACGCATTTCGAGACACCACCGATGTGCCGTAATCAACTGACGAATATTACGACGAAGAGGAAAGGAGGAGTACATATATACGTTTACGACGAGCTAGTAACACACCGCATTCCGAAATCAGCGATCGTTTCATCCTTATACAGTAGCCCTATTTGTGAATTCTTGCCGCCGTTTGGATTTTTTACACAGTTTTACAGCGGTTCGCCTAATCGCTGAAACGTTGACTCGGTGCGGTTGCGGTTCGTGGGTGACAATTTGTTATCTCGTCGGTTGCTTGGCATAGTGTGGCAAAAAGCAGCGTATAGAGAGCGAGAGAGAGAGAGAGAGAGAGAGAGAAATAAATCGAACTTATTGTAACGTGAAACGCCGGAGAACCGAAACGAAGACTTTGCTTGAAAATGCCGATGACAAATCGGAAGGGTAGGAAGAATTAGTCGAATGGTTATCGTAAAGATGAGGATGATAATGACGATGATAATATGATGATGGTGAATGAGAATGTTACAAGTGAAAGACTCACTCGTGAAATGTACGTGTAATTATTACATTCGCTCGGCTTGAAAAAATTTTTGCGCGATGCGATGCGCAAAAGTCTGATCGCGCGGCTTTGTTCTACCCGCCCCCCTCCCTCTCTTCCCCTGATTCTGCAAAAAATCAAGCCGTATACGTACCAGCGAGAGCTCTATGACTTATTTAACATTCTCAAAACTTTTTGCTTCTCGTCGTGTATCACTCGCAACTATCTTTTTTCTAGGATAACGGTCGTTTTAGATCGCCGTTTATAAGTTCGATTCGAATTCTCATTATTTTCCTCGATTTTACTTTCGTACGGTATCTCCCTTCGTAACGGTTCCTGCCTTCATCCATTCGATCTATTTTATCGAAACGTATTATCTGTTTTCATCTCTTTCTCGTTGTTCTCCTCGACCTTCCCCCCTTTTGCTCATCCATCCAGACGTCCAGAGGTTTAGTCCTCTTACGTTATCAAACAGAAAATGATAAAAAAAAAAAGATGAAGAAGAAGTATATGATATGCTTGTCACGAAAGATATGCGCGACGGATAAGCATGGGATACGTTTAGTTCGCGATCCTTCGTTCCGATTCTCATGAAAAAGGGACGGAGAGAGGGGTGGCATTACGAATTTCGCAAACCATCATCAGCTAGATATTTACACATTTGCAAAACTTACACACACAGTCTTACACGACGTAGTAAATGCGCTTTGGAATAAAGTAAATATACATAATAGTATAACGTTATTCGAATAATCGTAATCGACAGCATCGTACGCGCGTAAACCCGTCACGCGGTAAAACGCGCGTTGTGTTCGCCCACCTGTTACCAAATGGGACTAAACTCGAGTATAATCATTAATTGAAATATACGTTGAATGAAACATTACACTCTTACTAAGTTTAATCGCGGATGCCAAATTTCGAAGTCATAAATCAGAGAGTTAAGTTTTCCCTTGGAAATTTACTGTTAAACGTATTGTTATACTACGTGATGTTTCATGTTTCAGATATTTACTAATTTACGTTAACTCGTCGATACTTCGCGTTTGTTATTTTATATGAAAGATTAATCGCGTGAAAGATACGAATGAAACTTTGTCCAATGTTTCGCTAATATTTACGTGAGCAATAATACTTTGTCACGAAACCCGGTGAAATTTACTTTCGATACTATGCACAGCTTAATGTCAAATTCATCTTCGCGTATTTGACACAAGATAGCTATACGAATCGAGAATAAAGAAATTTATTGCAACGAGTATCAAAAGACTCGGCATATTCAGCTTCGACTTCGAGATCGGTTTCGAACGGGTTTACGTGCTTAACGCCGAGCAGAATCTCGTGCCTGATGACACTCTGATGTTGCCGTCCTACCTGCGGGAGAACGACAAGATCGTGTTATCGATCGTGAATATCAAGGTTTCGACCGTACCTACGAAAATTCTCTATGGTTTTTTTAGCCACGGCACGTGATTCTGCCCTAAGAATATCGATCACAACGTCCCCCCACCGCGCAATTTACGTACATTATAGATCGCCAAAAGAAATCGAACGCGTATTAGAAACAGACGTTTTTTCAAAATTCCCAGACAAAAATAGTTCATTATAACGCGTGATGACGATGGCAACGAGACACGATTTCAATTCTGTCGTTCAGTGCGAGCCGCGTGACTGTATCCAAAGTAATACGGATCGACGTATGTTACACGCGTATATACATACATGTATGTGTATATACGTGCATATATAAAATATATATGCGCGTATATACATATAAATAAGCGTTATCGACATTACGCATGGTGAGCTTGTGCGGTGGCGAGATATATTAAAGTATGTGTGTGTGTGTTAACGCGGATTGCGCGATCGTTATTTTTCTACGTTTACATCCGCGATCCGTAAGAGCTAAAAACGATGAAAAGGAACGAGGAGCGGCACAAGTTAACGAGAACACCGAAACAAAAAGAAAACGGGTCGGTCTCTTCTTGCACATTTCGATTGGTAACGGTATCAATGGTAGCGTGTTGAAAAACAGCTGCGACGGCGAAACGCGGTAATAACTAAATGTAGGATCGTTCTCGCTGGTCGAAAACGGACATAGTGTGGGAAGAAGCTCGCAGCTCGTTCGACGACTGAACGCGGTTTATTTGAAACGACGAGGACAATGACGACGACGACGAGGACGACGACGTAAAACGTAAACGAGTGACGTACGTTTTAGACTGTACAGAAAACTTGAACGAAAACGACAACGACCAAGATGTAAAGGGACAAGATCGTTGAGAGAAAAAAAAAATAGAAAGAAAAACGGAAGATAACACAAGGAGTAACACAAAAAAATGTTCATTACTTTAAGCTACGAAGGCTCAAAAGGGTGAGGATCATTGTAAATTACTCGTACAAATTATTCACACACTATCGGTGTCGAGTCCGCTTTGTCAAAGTATTTTAGAGAAACCTGTCCGATATTAATGTCCTCGTACCTTTTCTACGTATATTATAATTGCATTCACAATACTCGTCGCGGGCCATTCGATGATTATCTCGTGAGTACGCTTCAACGTATTACGCACGCGCGTAGCTGCGTCCTCGCGACTCGTTCGTTCAAATCAAGTCGTCGTTCTTCGTTCCCGCCGGAAATTTACTCACGCTTTCGAGATCCCTCTATCGGATGGATCTGAAACCTCGAAATCAATCAGCAATCATCGATTATCCCATTTACCGCGCGCGTAATATCGGTAATAAAAAAAAAGAATTCTGTACAAAAGTGGAAGAACAAATGAGAAACACGAAAAAGAAGCTGTTGTTGCACCTTGCGCAGAACTCTTCGTATCTTTGTCCCGGCATACGCTTACATATATTAAATCGTCGTATTCGAACGATAACGTGTATAATAGAATCAAGAGAGCTCGCGTTACGAAAACGAGACACGAGCGAAACGTTTGCGCGAATAAAAAGAGAAACTAAATCGTACGCGAGAAAAAGCACGAGAGACGACGACGCAGAACGAATCGAGGCACGAGATCGGTCGACGAATCTCGCATAGTCGTCGATCGTTCTTATATCGACATACGACGTATCCGATGGTCCGTCCGGCTCACTGTCTAATTACTCCGATACCCCCTCTCGCCCCTTTTTGAGTTTCGATCCCTCCCGTGCTGTAATATGTGCAAATAATTCGATAATAATCAAATGGTTTGTACGCATATAATATATATATTTTCGATACTACTTTGTCGAATGGGCAGCCGCGAACTTATATAGAAGCAATAAAACGAGACACATACGTCGCAGAAATGTGAAAGGGATTAAAAAAAAAGAGAAGAAGAAGTAGATAAAACGACGGATAGGGCAGAGATTGGACAGATTCGTGAACACGATAAACGTCCCCCCAAAACAGAGGCCTCTTTTAATGATAGATCGTGCGGTTATGTATTATGGAAATCGTTCTTCCCCCAGAGGCGTCACTTGGTATATTGCTTCTTGTCGTTTTAACGAGATTCGCGCTTTCGTTAGATCGTTTATTCTCATTCGAACCAATGAAACGCGAGACTCGTTCGTTTAACGGCGCGAAATGTACGATTGAAATGTCACTTCCCCGGTTTTCAATCGCGCTTACACGATCATCGGTGATCGTCGATATTTCGCAACGTTAAGAGAAACGACGAGATCGTTGGAATACGATGGATTAAAGTTTGTAAAACGCGTCTCTAACGGTAGGCTGTCAGAAAATTCGTTTATAGGTGTACAACGCGGGACAGGAAACTCGCAGAACGACGGGCGCGTTCGTTCGGTTGTCTGAATTGTAACGATATAGAAAGGAAAGGGGGAGGGGGGTTGAAGAGTATGCGTGGTGTGCTTCGTTGATTTTTGTTCGTTTTATTAAAAAAGAAAAAAAAATGAAAACGTAACATTAAAATACCAGCTTTTGCGCGACGACGGCTGTAAGATATTTAAAACAAAAAAGAAAAAAAAATAGGGCTTTCCTTCGTTAAGCGAGGTAAGACGAGGTTTAAACGTACTTTCTCTGTGGACGATACTGCCGTTACGCATTGTATAACAAAAAAAAATGAAAACTATAAGTTAACTAATCGTAAATGCACGAAATTTTCTTAAACGGATAGCAAAAAAAATGGGCTTTGTAGTGTCTCGAAACTCTCGAATCATTAACCTACATCGTGAGATAATAATAATGATGATATACAAAAATCCTAGAGCTGGGCTAAAAAAAAAGAAAATAATTGTAAAGTGTCAAGCTACGGAGCCTGTCGGCCAGTATAATGAACAAGCAACTGCCATGGGTCAACAAGCTAGATAGAAGAAACGTGCTAAGAAAAAAAAAAATTCAATTTTAACGAGCTAGCTGTCGAAATATAACGCGCGAAGGATCGTCCATTTAAATGCGTGCTCCGTGCATGTAGGCGCGCATATCCACGCAGGCGCATACGCGTGTGTGAATACGCGCGAGCAAGCCGACAAACACATTGAGACAGCGTGAGAGTGAGTGAGAGAGCGAGAGAGATGAGGAGAGAAAGGGTGGGAGAGAGAGCGAGAGAGAAAGAGAGAGAGAGAGAGAAAAAACACGTAGAAAAGCTCCTCCGTTGAATGACATTACTATTAAAAAAAAAGCAAAAAAAACAGAATAAAATATGGATTATTTGCACAATATTATAAATAATTACTATGTTTACTACGATTATTAAATTAAAGAGCAAATAATAAAACGATAAAAAAACTGTTGTTAAATGATTAATACAAAAAGGGGGATGAGCGACAAACAATAAAAAAAAAGAAGAAAATAAATGAATTAGTTAAAGATCGATGTCGGATCAAAGTAAAGAAATGACGAGGATGATGATGATCAAGACGAAGGAAGGATAGAGGAGGAAACGATTCGTTTGTTATCGATTAGTTAACGATCCTTACATTACATTATTGTAATTATATAAAGTAAACGATTATTACCGTAATAGTTACAATTAACAAGTTGTTACCGCTTTGTTATACATAATATAATTAATATACTAAGATTAAAAAAATAAGCGAATTCATCGTTGATTCGTCCTTTACTTATGTAGATATTAAATACGACCGACTATATTGTTTTTTAATGTTTCACCGTATTTCTTCGTTTGCTACCCGATTTCGTTTGGTTGAAAAAAAAAACTCGGTTCTGTCGGCTTACCTCGCCCGCCCACAATATACACACGTTTTACAGAGATATTTTCAATAAACGAAAAAGCTTAACACTCATACGGTTGTTGTCCTTGCCATTATTTGACCCTGTGTCACAAAAGACACTTGCCATTTGTCTTCAACAATGGAACCAAGTTCGATGGAACTTATTTTCTTTCAACTATACCTTGTACCATTAAAAACAAACTATCCAAATTGTACAGATTAATGAAACTTTACATTAAACTTAATCATAAAAAGAAAGCTCAAACCCACCTATAAATCTATATTTCATCAACATACCCACAATTACATTACTTACATTGATAATCAATAATGTCATCTACATATTCCTAATTACAACGTCACACAGACTAAAACCTTGATCTCGAAAATATAAAGAAACTATACAATACCACGAAATACATTTATTTTCCGCATTCAAAATTCCTGCATTAACTCTACATTCAACTGCTTCAACTTATGTCAATTGCAGTTCTTGCAGTGCCCGGAGAGTGGCGCTGCAAATACACAGTGATGCATCGTTATAGAAGGCCGTAAAGGTAGAACATCATCTTGAGACTGACTACATACACATGTACACATATGTACATGAATATACCCATATTCATGTGTACATATGTGTAAATATATCGTTCTTACGTCCGTTGCGTGGGATGCGTGACAGATTTACTGTACGTGATTCTGTGAGACGATCAGTAACGATACGGGGGAATGTAGCAATGGGTGGGGTCTGGATGATGAATCCCTTCTCTTCTCATATCTGATTCGAGCTGATTCGACCCAGTATCGTACAGTTGTCATACAGTTCGACGGCATCCTTTGTGCTCGACGTGTAATGCGTGTTCAACGATACTAGTGTAATGGCAGCACGAAATCAACATCAAGTACAATCAGCTAGTTAAAGAATATGGACCTTGAGACAGTTTGGACGTACTTGGAATTACGAAATACGATCTGTTCTTTATCCAGGAGATGTTCATAACGGGATGAAACGTTTTACACGAAAGTGAACCATACGCATGTTCCTACGTTTGACATATCAGAATAACGAATAGTGAGAAGTAACTCGTGAAAGTCTTGGAAAGGCGCGGCGGTTCTTATCATCATTATCACTATGATATCGGGAGAACTGACCTCAGTTACCGCTTTACACTTCAGCGTTATATATTTATTGTGAATGATTGTGTTTGGCACTCGTGAATCATTGACAATTTTGGCAAATTGACAGAGAAATTTGCCCTTCCCTCGAAACGCAATATTTGAGTTGCTGAGCGGAATAACTTTATGGAGGTTAGCGGACAGTGTTATCCGTCTATTTATACGTAGTTGTTATACATTGTCCGATAAAAAACAAGTATTTCGTAAATGTACTTAAATCGTTCGTTTATTGTTTTAATCTACCTTACGTCATTGTGTATATAGATTTCTTCTATTTCTGGATTATATATTTATATACAGTCTATAATGCGGAGTATTCGTAAAATGTATACAGATTTACATAAGAATATCTTGAATATGTTTACATTCTCTATTCACGAAAATTTCATTATGTTTATGAATACTTCTGTATATAATACCAAATTCTATGAATCTTTGCTGTTGACTAATCGGAAATTCTTTTTTTAGGTATATTAATAGTATAAGGAAAAAAGTATTATTTATTTTCAATGGAGAAGAGAAGCATAACTGGCAAAGACATCCTCAGGATGGATGGTCTTTTGCCACCGACAAGACGACTACCTGTTTGCGATGCTGTGAGTTCCGGATCAAATAAGAAAAAGGATAAGAAGTGGTCCTTAGGTGGAATCTTAAAGAGGATATCTTCGATAAGGGATTACGACAGTTCCTCCAACGAAGAGGAGATGGTTTATTGTAAAAAGGAGCCCAGAACTCGAACACCTTTCCGCCGAAAAGCTGACAATGTTATATTACGTCCGGTTCGCAAAAACATAGATCAGCATTCGAACAGAGTGAACTCAACTACAGCCGAGAATGTGTGTCAATCATCGGACACGCTCAATGTTCAGAGAGATTCCATTCATTCTCGCAGTAGCGATGGCTCGTTAGAAGGTATTGGTAGAAAAATTCGTAAAAATAAATTGAAAGCCCGTGCAGAAGCAAAAAGAGATCGCATTTGCGCAGATAGTAGTTCGGACGAAGAATCTCGTAAATCTACGAACTCGTTAACGAGATTTCAAAACGAGGATAGCATGCACAACAGTCAGAAGACTAATTCATGCAACAGAAAGAGTCGAACCGCGCGAACAGAACGTTACATAAAACGTTTAACAAAAGACGACAATCACAGTCCCACAGAAAATATAAACAACGCGAATGACAAACGAAATAGTCTCGATTTCGTAAATGAAAATCAATGGCCTACCATAGAACCAAATGAATATCGACCTCCCATACGTCCTCGTCGTGTTTTTCTGCAATCCAATAATCATACATTTCCAGCACAGAAATACGGTGAAAATATGCAAGAATCTACAGTAGGTCTGCCGAATGCTCAAATCAAATCATCAATGGATCTTGCAAAATATCCCGAGGATCGTTACATAATAGATTTAAATCAAAATACCGCATATACGAAGCCGAAAGCCAATTACAGCATAAGTTCATCAGCAGTTAATGTTAATTACGCAGATCAGTATAAGCCTACAAGAAACTATCAACCTAACAATCAAAACACGTGTCCACCGGAACCACCTCCCAGAGATTCTCGTTCTCGTGTTTTTGCATACGGCTGTCATTCATTTCCGTCTAATGGCAGATATCAACGTATAATTAAATACGATGACAGTAGATATCCAGGAACGAATGATATTAATGGAGGCTCGAGAAACCAATTGCAAATTTTGCCTACGTGCGACTCAAGGAATGAAATTAGTTGGCACGATTCAAATCAGAAATATCCACGACGTCCTCTGTCGTTAAATGCTGCTTCGACACAGTTTTGTAACATAAAAGAATGTACAAACAACAAGCACAATTCGACTGGTAGGCACACAGATGAGCTTGTATTTAGTGAAACTGAAGCAATAAAGTGTCAAAGACGGAACGATCGTAATGAACAACTTAATTTAAATCTAAAAGATCACGATATATCAGCACGAAGAAATAAACCATCACCGATCTGTAAAAGAAATTCACAAGAATCTTCCTTCACACTTAACGAGCCTCTAGAGAGGCTCTACGTAAGATCTCCATCTGAGCGTTTATCTGAACGAGCATCATACGAATACAATACACCTAATATCCATACACGCAATGCACTAGAAGATACATGCAGAGAGAAAAAAAACCTAGAAAAACTAGAGAAAATACGTCAAGAAGAGATAGCAAAAATAAACGAACAAAATGCATTAGAAAGAAGAAGGAGCTCAAAGAATTTAGAAGAAGCACTCTCAGAGTTAGAAGCAATCTACAACAGTCTTCGCCTCGGTGATGACGAGCTCCTAGATCGTGCAGAACGACGAAGTATGGAAGAATTCAGTCTCAAACGAGGAAAACCAGAAGATATCGTAACACTAGCATCTATAGATTCATCAGACCGGACGAAAGACGACATGGCTTACAGACGAATGCATCCAAAGGAAAGACCTACGTCTCTCTCAGATATCGTTGGACAATCTGCTCTTTCCAACATCAGCTATTTAATGGCATCTCCAGTATTAACGCGCAAAGACGCAAACGATGATTTCCATTACTCTCTAAATCAACCAAATCGTCGAGACGAACCGGATGTAACGCGCGACGATGTTGTTTATCGAAGTATACATCATGCCAACAATACGCTAAAAGTAATCGATCCTCAACCACTGTTTGGAATACCTCTGGGGCCAGTGACTACGGCTACCGAGAGCGACTACCTGCATACGATACCAACGAAGCCAGATCATCCTCGTTCACTGTACATACCACAATGCGAGCCTGACATTGTTACGGACGATTTGGCCTACCGTGCTTTCAGGAAAGATGCCAACACGACGAAGAACGTCGTTGAAAGCAAAGCCGACGCCGTGAGGGATCCGCCGGGAACCACTTTTGGTTTGAAGAAACGAGCTGTTAGGTCTCTATCTGCTAATCTGTACGGGTTGATAAATCACGATAGGATTCACTTACGAAGAGAACCTAGTCTTCAGGAGATCACTGATGATATTAATGAAACAGTGATTAACGTGAATTCATTACCTGAACGCACGGAATGCTTTAGACGAGTTGTGAGCGATGGCGAACTTTCCGATTATGACACTCGTTGGCGTAGTAAAAGTTCCTTGAAGACTAACACCGATATAAATGGTAATCATTCGGTCTCTAATTTGAATCGTAAGAAATTACGAGTTTACATTTCACCCTCGACAAAGACGCAAACTTCCGAGAAGGAAAATGAAACTGATAAAAGAGCACAGAGCTGCCCGTTGTCCGATTCTGCACTGTCGTCGAAGATATTGAACGATGAATTCTGGCAGAATTGTTTGCAGCCGGAAAGCAATGAGTTAACTGATACAAATAAAACCACAGAATCGGATATTAGCGCGTATACTCAGCTCTGCCAAGATTTAGTTAATTTAATAAAAGGACCTAATGATACCGAGGTAAAACCAATTGAAAAAGAGCCAGTCGTTTCCGCTGTTAACCGATCTATTAATACGAACAATCCTGAAAATAACTCCAACACCGTTGCACCTTCTGTTTTACATATCCAATCTCTAGGTAGTCAGTATCCAAAGCCAAATGATAGCAATAATATGACAGAGTCAAAAGAGTCTATCGATAACGTGGATATGGAGAAGTTAAGCGACTCGATGACGAATACTGGCAAAGACGATGATGTTAAGACTGAAGAGAATACACTTGATTTCTATCTTCGTCTGGCCGACGAAAATGTTAAACTAATTGCGGAGGCGTTTAGCAGCGTGGCGGACCACCTACGTGACAGTCATTTAAGCCAGAAGAATTCGTTGACGTCGCATCGTTCGGAAATAGAAAACGATAGTACAACCCACGAGGCTAGTACGCGTAGCTCAATTGCTTATAGTCAAGATGATACAAACGACGAGCAGTCTAGTTCAGTGAGAAGCATTGAGAAATCGGATGTAGTTCCTATAGATTCTACGACTATCTTAGAAGGGGACCATGAAGAAGTTAAATCGAATAGCACCGAAACAGAGGCGAATATTGATCCACAACTTGACTTGTCCCGAGCCGTTCATGATTTGCAAATGGCAGCGGCAAGTTTATGCAAACACGAGAAGGAAATTGAAGAGTTAGAGGTACGATTGAAGAAGGATGTAAATACGAGTCTTCCAACTGTTGTTGATAGAACGGAGGATAGATCGATGTTAATTGGAGAAGAGAATTCGATAGAGAGCGAGGAACAAGAGCAGGGGCGAGATCAAGAGGAAACTGTAATAACGACTGACGTTAAAAAGCAGGCCGAAGAGCATGGCCCTATTTGCGAAGGTGAGACTACGGAATGCGAATTTTTAAGTAAATCGTATGACATCGACTTTGTTCGTTCGACTGGAATGTGCGTTTCTTATATTACTAACCTCATAACAGTTATGTTAACAACATATTCTATGGTTTTGCTCGCTTGTTTTCTTGCACTGCTTTTAGCGATCGTAGCAGCATTGTGAGCGGCCCCATTAACGACAATACGTTAATGTGTTATGTGATTATTAAGGTTTGACCCCGAGTGTTACTACTACTATAGGATTTTGTCATTTGAATCGTATTACTAATGTCGTAGGTCTCCAGGCACTTGTTCGTTCATGATGCAAACCATTCCGTACGAGTATGTAATAAGTAACTGACGTGCTCGACGTGATAGAGCGACATGCGGCAGGGACAAGTTGAGTTTGTATAAAATCAAGTTTTTATGGACTGTTTAAGAAGGAATGATAATTTGTTGTTGTTGCTGCTCTTGTTACTGTTGTTAATAAAGTTTAAATGTTAAACGTACCGACAATTTATTGGTCTTGGGATGTTTGGGAATTATTATAATATACATTTCCAATTTGTAACGTGGCCATTTTCCTGTTATTGTTTTAAGGCATAACTGTTTGCGTACCAGAGAGTTTTCACAAAACATGGTAGAAAAACGCCAAGGGCCGCGATCGCGCTCATTTGATTTGTTGAGAAGCTTTGAGCGCGCCGCCAGCTGTCTATATCGACAAAATGCGCTGGTTTTTTCGATACGAAATCTGAAGAGTGCGAAAGTGGGCCGTGGTACACAAACGGTTAAGGGAGAATCTTATATTTATGTCTACTTACATACTTCATTTATTATCTTATACTTATAACTTGCAATCTCCACGAATGAACGATCGCGATGGTAAAGTAGTTTCATCAAATGATAACACGTCGTCTTACTTTGCAAGTATAAATTCCATCAATATATCAAGTACATTAAGTTAGATAAAAGTATATAACGTTGGAAATACGACGTATCATAAGTCTAATTCATTCCTAGACAAAATTAAGAACTATAGAGCTAAAATACATGAGTTCTCGTCATTTTACAGCTGTAGATCAACGTTGCTGCGCTAAACGTTACACGATCATGCCGTCAGAGGCGCGCGATGCATCAAAACGCAACATCGATCGTACGAGTTTAAAAAGAGGCTCTGAAAGTCGGGTAAGGAGTTATCGATTGTGGACTCGACTGACGTCATCGAGAATCACGCCACATCCCCGCCCATGGAAACTTGGCTCGTGATTGGTCCATGTGCAAGCCGGTTATCTATATCGAGAAGCATGACCGTCGCGACTTTGTTGGCTGGGTTCACGAGTCCTTGCATGTGCATACAAATTGATTTGACGCCTTTATTTTTCGCTCATGTATTCTCTTAACTTATTATAATCTACGATTCCATTCCATCGCACTTAATATCATTACGTAAATGTAATACAAAACAAACGTCCAACGGCTTCTATGTCCTTGAATGGAGGAAAAAAAAA
Organism: Cerceris rybyensis; assembly: GCA_910591515.1. Classification (NCBI taxonomy): domain Eukaryota; kingdom Metazoa; phylum Arthropoda; class Insecta; order Hymenoptera; family Crabronidae; genus Cerceris; species Cerceris rybyensis. Next base: position 25,737,174 of record OU342791.1, on the reverse strand, counting down.
ACGACAATTTTTACATCAGATTTTAGTGGTATATAATAATTGTTTGCTGGTGTATAAACTTACAAAATTGTTATTATAATATCTAATGTGTTTCGTGATCGTAGTAGGTCGAATCGGTCGAATCACGATTATATTCCGGCAGATCTCGCTATCGTCTCTTCGGCGATCCCTTTAGTTTTAGGCCTACAAACGGCAAGATGGCCGCGGTGGGATCGTGTATATACAGAGTTGTTGGTGTTTCGCGCTCGCATTAGTGCATGACAGTTCGCGATACGGTCTCTACGTCGGGATTTTTTCCCGATACTCGCGACTGTTCGACGCGTAATAGGTTAACAGTTCGTTTTACATTGACGAGAAGGTGTTTCGTGCAAGGAAGAAAGAATGATATTTGCAAATCGTCCACGCGATTATTGAGCCATCACTCGTGTACTTATTGCGTGTTGACAACGTAGGCGGAAGATTAATCATCGTCGTTGTGATCGTGTACGATCAAGATCGAAGCACCGGAACCACGTGGACCAAACATATTCCGGTTTCTCTCATCGTCGCAGTATCATTGGATTCCTCTTTACTTTCGCAAGAACACGGAATACAAACGGAGCCGATCGTACGATCGATCGTCATAACGAATGTAAGAAATGCAGGATCGTGTTATATATATCCTACCACAGAATCTTACGTTTATTATTTTAAAACGAAACCGCCACAATCGAAGTCGATTTCGTTCTCGACGTGTGTTACGTTATACATCAACGAATCGGCTAAAACAGCTGTCTCGTAGTCTCATGCTCGACGCGTGTACCTTCCGCGTGTGTTGAGTGGGATCGAGGAAAAAAAGAGAGCCGTGTCCCTCCCCCGCGTGAAACAGAGATCAAAGATCAAAGATCGACGAAAAGTTGTAACTCACGTAACTACTCGTATCAAAACCACGATACCGACTTCAGTCGTACGTTGACCGGTGCGGAGCACGCCACGCCGCGATCACACTCTCTCCCTTGTGCTCTTTTCTTCGTCCCTTGTTCCTCATATGTGCGTACCACGTATACGTTCGAGCAAAACGGTATACGCAAATACACATACGTATACGTATACAAATACACCCACACCATTCTTGACCCTTGGATCGCATATAGTGATAATTTCCTCTCCTGACCGCGGTGGGAAAACCTACTGTTAGTCGACAGGAATCGACGAACTCGTTAGGAAGAAAGGAATTCAACGAAACCCAAGGATATTCGTGATTTAGTGTACGAGGTAAGAAAATCAGGAGAGTCAACTTTTCGCGCGGTTGCTTTCGTGATACGTGGACATCTTGGTGTTCTCTGTGCGTGAGTATCTGTTCTTCTTATGGTGTAAGAGGTTAGGTGCGTAGCGTGGTTTTCTGTGCATTCATAAGCAACGTGAATCGATAAAGAGAGCAAGGCCACGATCATAATGTACGGATTCATCTTTCTTTATATGATTATTCATTATCCTCGAAATCGAACGATATGAATCGATCGAACACGTGCTACGCTCGTGATACTTTATCTGAAATGACTTTGGAGCATTTACGATTTGAACTTCCGGGATAGTGGTTTTACTTAAGAGAAGTAAATTAATGATGTTTGATCGTTCCGGTAGAAAATCTCGATATATCTCGATACATGGAATCTTATCGTTTCTGCGGTTCGTGGGGCATCGTGGTTCGCCGCAGCGGAAAGTCATCGATCTTTCTTTCTCGGATATTGAATTCATGGTCAAATCTTGCGCGGTCGCTGATCAACGTTGTTATCGATGAATGAACGGATTATGCAAGCGGAAGAGAACATTGCTCGTGTGCAACCTCTGCACGTACGAGACGTGAATTGTTCCGAACGTTTACCGGCTCAGTCTCAATTGTGTGGTCGTCGTTGCTGGTACCTTTTCATTGGTAGCAGACATTTTTGTAGTTTAGGAAATCCTCGAAAAAGAGGGAATTGAAAAACAGCCTTTTTGAAAGTAAGAATATTTTATTGGATGTGAAATAGTTCAAAGCTTAGCCTCGATGTAATATTGCTAGTCATTATTCGTCAAGTCATTGTTATGTAAGGTATTTGTATCGTTATAGATGCAATTTATAACGGAGACTTAAATTCAAATTAAATGAGATCGAGATAGACCAGATGTTTGCAAATTTTCGCGTTGCTTTTAGCGAAAATTCTTTCATAGATTATTTAAATTGTATATTTGAAAGTGATATCTTCACTATCGATGATGCTTTCATATCGATTGTTGTCCGAGGCTCTGCCATCGATTGAACATTACCAGAAGTACGACAAACGTCAGTTACTTTTTTACGAAAACTTTATCATTGGAGTAAACATGAACGAAATCTTCCACGAAGCTTGGTCTTGATAAGCTAGTTAATTGATAATCGTATTAAAACTGGAAATTTCGTTGCGAGAGTTTTTAGGAATTGACAGTTATGTTTCTAATTAGCACGCGAGGCACATGGCGCGTCATCATATTACCGTAGGTAGATAGTATATGACGCTTCACGTTGCGTCATTGGTTTCGAATTAATTGAAATCTGAATTAATCGAAAGTCGAATCATCGTGGCACGATTCTATCTCTTAAATTGAGCGATTTCAACCAACCTTTGCGTCACTGACAGTGACACAGAAGAAAATCAATCGACCTATGCAAAGCGCGGAAAAGTTTACTGCCGGTGTGCAAGCTCTCGTCACTTTTGAGAGATAATTTCTATCCGTTATATTTTATATTCTACGTTCTGTATTTATTTCAAACTGTGAGCCGTGGACAAAGTTAATTAATTCTATTAGTTATCACTCGGCTAATTAGAAATTAAGCCGCAAATATACAAAACAAACAAAGTTAACATCGTACGACGTTTACATTGGCGATAGAGGGCAAGAAATGTCTTCTCTGTTTTCGTTTTGAAGGAGATTCAATACGAGGACTTTTCATATTCGCGTTCTATATTGAAAATTTTAGCGTATAGGCAATCTTGCCACAGGTATTAAACTGTAAAGGTATAGAAGAAAGAGGAGTTTACAGCGTGTTGCGTTTACTTCGCTGATAGAGGCCAAGAAGTTTAGAAAATCCGCCATAAGGACTTTTGATATCGCATTCTGTATTTAAAAGTATAGCTTCTGAGCAAATTTACCGCAGCAATAAACCTGAAAGATTCAAAAGAAAGAGGAGTTTGCAGCATCTCGCGTTTCCTCCACTGATAGCCAGAGGCTAAGAAATGTTTTCCCCATTTTCGCACTTAAGAAAATCTACCGTAAGGACTTCTAATATCGCATTCTGTATTTAAAACTATAGCTTCTGCGCAAATTTACCGCAGTAACAAACCAGAAAGATATAAAAGAAAAAGAACTTTGCAGCGTCTCTCGTTTATAGCACTGATTGTCACAGGCAAAGAAATGTCCTCACTGTTTTCGTTTTCAGGAATATCCAATACAAAGATTTGTTATATCTTGTTCTATATTTAAAACTGCATCGACTAGACAAACTAAAGCACTAAAATCGAAAGATACAAAGGAACGAGGAGTTTGTAGCGTCTCTCGTTTATACCACTGATAGTCAAGAGACCTAGAAATGTCTTCTCTGTTTTCGTTCTTAAGAGGAACCAAAACAAAGCCTCTTGATATCGAATTCTATATTTAGAATTGTATCGTCTAGGCCAATTGGTCACAGCAATTAAACCTCGAAGATGCAAAAGAAAGAGAAGTTTGCCGCGTCTTTCGTTTATACCACTGATTGTCAGAGGCCAAGAAATGTCTGCCCTGTTTTCGTTTTTATGAAAAGTCATTACGTAGACTTTTGATATCGCATTCTATATTTAAAACTGTATCGTCTAGGCCAATTGGTCACAGCAATTAAACCCCGAAGATGCAAAAGAAAGAGAAGTTCGCCGCGTCTCGCGTTTATTCCGCTGATTGTCAGAGGCCAAGAAATGTTCTCACTGTTTTCGTTCTCAAGAACATCCAATACGAAGATTTTTTATATCTTGTTCTATATTTAAAACTGCATCGACTAGACCAACTAAAGTAATTAAACTTAAAGGAAAGAGGAGTTTGTAAAGTCTCTCGTTTATACCACCGATAGTCAAAGACCTAGAAATGTCTTCGTTCTCAAGAGAAGCCAATTTGAAGACTTTTGATATTGCGCAGGACAATATTTATCATCATTCTACACGTACACCGGGCTAAGGCAATATCAACGTAACAACATAGCGACAGCCGAGTAGATGAAAACAATTGGTACGACGGCATATACGTCGATTTAGTTCTAGCCTCTGTGCCAGATTAATAACGAGAACGTGGCATGAAATCTTTCCCCTTGGTGGATCGATGCTCCCTTTCGGTGCTCGCACACTCCTGTCTCAAACTCTTTCGAACTTTGTTCTACGTTTACTATTAGAATGCCATAGTTATTCTACTTTGTAAAAGTAAGAGAACCCTTTTCGAGTTTATCGCTTTCCTCTACTTTTACTTTCATCGACCGTTTATTTAAACACTGAGTTATTTATGAGTCTTGGATTAAAGTGGTATAGCTGGATATCAGTGGAAGTTATTTTTAAGAGTTTTCGTACTTTTCTCGCTGAGTGTAAATATTATGACGGCGCGAATTAATTACTATGTTTGTTCACTGATGAGGTATGATGATGAGGTAGAGATCCACGACCTTTAATTATTGAAACATGTAGTTCACGGTTGATCATTGATGATGATTAAATTTCGGGAAGTTCATGAGTCATGTGGCATCGATTTTTGAGTTTTTAATTCTACGCGCGCGACTGATGGTGAATATTTATAGTCGATGCAAATTTTTGATACATTAAATCGAAGCAGATGAATTATACATTATTCGGATGATATTAATTATGTGAAAAGAAATCTTCTATAATAGGTTTTAACGCTGTAGCTATTTCTTTTGATACTGTTACGTTTATTTTTTATTTTCAAGGCCATCGTATGCACAGTTGGCTAACTAGTTAAAAATGCAAATTTCATAATGCGATAAGTCTAATCTCCCACAAATTGATGTAAACATTTATATAACAATTCTAATGCAACGGGAACACATAAAATTATAAAACACGTTCCTGGATCGCCTAGAATTCTATTGTGACCCAATAATTCGAAATATCTCGATAGTAGCCTGATTATTCAAGATTCAATGCGTAGCTCAAAAAATTTTAATATTTCAACAGTTGTCTGATTAATCAAAACTCAAAACGCCGACACAGAATTCAACGTGTAGATCAAAACAAAAAACTGTCAAGAGGTGTCCCGAAACACATAATAAATAACTAGTGGCGCATATATCGAAATCTGTACATAAACGAGTTTTGTTCGCGCCACGTGTCGAGAGCGCATATATGTAGTCTGTGTTCACCTTGGCGTAACGTAGCAGTGTAACACGATTTATGAAGGGTCCGACGTTCAATGTCGCAAAACTCGTTACCTCCTCACTTTGCAAACGCTCTTCACGCGCTTTAGACTTTTCATTCTCATGGTGCGCTGTGATAACCGATGTATTTGACTCTCGTGTTGTAGGAAAAGTGTTTACACTAATAAATTAAGAAAGGATCATTGCTTTCCATCGACTTTCATTGTCTCTATTTTCTTATGGTGCGTGCTGCTATTGAAATAGCAAATAATATACTTATGAGGTCCTGTTAAAACTTTTCCGACCGGTAGCCTATTAGTAGACTTTTCTGGCAACGCTCTTGGACTTTTAACTTATTAATCAGGTGCCATAAATTGTTATTTATCGTTGCGATTTACTGTGTAAAGGACTCAGTGAGGAGAATTTCTAATTTTCGCAGGGATATCGATATCAGTAACAATTTACAGCCAAGTAACCGGTCAGAGATGCGTAGAATGTTAAAAAAATACCGGCCTGTAAAGTGTTAACACATTGTAACAAATTTATTATATTTGATAATGTTACTATTTAAAGCAATATAAATTTAACACTAGAACTACCGGCGTCAAATCCAACATATTTTAATAAATTAAGTAAGTACTTTGAAAAAGGGGGAATCAAGCGGCGGAAAATTTGATCGATTGGGTCATTTATGGTTATTGATATTGACGTAGAATATTTATTCTATGACTCTTATATAAACTTGGAGAATTTTTTGAAAAAATTGTGTACCAGTCATTTTGACTGGTTTGGTAGTTCTAGTGTTAAACACTTTAAGTAATGCACAATTTAAAGGGAATAATCTTGCCTTCTTTGTCCACTTTACCGTTTTCCTCAAGATAAAATAATATGGCTGATATTGAGCGGTAAAATCGTAAAATCATATATTTGAAATCCCGCATTATCGCGGGACCGGCGTACAATGTGTTAACATTTGATTAGCAGTGGATGTAGCAAGGTATTTAGTCAATATGATTTACTCTGAATTTTATTAAAAATGTTTTGAACTTTTAACACTGCTTGGTCAAATTTTCAAACAAGTTTGAAACGATCAAATTTTTTCTTCTTCATTTCTTTGCAGAAAACAATTGATACTCTGATATTCATCGAAACAATAATTATTCTGTAACAATATTTAGGAATATTGGGCCAAGAGACGCTGATAGACAGCGACCTAATTAACTGCGATATAATGGCCAAATATTACTAAATGTGAATCAGGATAAACGAGAACTGTTACTTATCTCCGATTCCGTCATCGCTTTCCCTTCAAAATATGTTTTGAAGACTTTTAATCCCAGTGAAAGTCGCGGGAAAAGTGATTGCCCTTTTGGACCCTTACTCACGAGAAATCAGGGTCATCCGAACCTCCCACCATACTGTTTCAAACCCACAAAACGCCAGTCTTTCTACCAAATCCAGAGATTTTGTCAGAGAACTGTATGTACAAAAATGTTGACAGTCTGTAGCTCGCGACTACGTTACTTTAAGTTTGTTAAAACTCCGAACTCGAAAGTAGTGTCTTCTTAACCAGTTAACTGCGGAATTTAGTTTTAAGAATCCCTTGCAAGGTACGGAATTTAAATGGAGCAATGACGCGTATGTACGTAGAACACAGAGAAAATGTTTCTGTTATAAATTTTACAAAAAGGGGACAGCAAAATGTCGAAGAATTACATTTTTAGTCGATAAGAAATTGACAATTTAGTATTAAAAAGGCTACCGCAATAGAACTTTGGATTGACGTATATACACGTCGAACGCAATTAACAGGTTAAATAAAGTGCTGTAAACCCATCCACGGTATGCAATCACAAAATATGGTGTCTGAAGTGGGATACAAGAACACAAAACTGGGACAAATTCCGAACAACCAAGATCTATGGATATCCTAATTATAATATGATACTAAAATAGAACTTGGTGCTACCTAGATTTTATGGTGTAACTATTGTTATAATGTTATGGATTTCATTATTATCGTTATGATTATTTGATTGGATAAAACTCAGTTGATGAATCTTATTGTAGAGACTAATAAGCAAACGTTGATCAGGTAAACAAGGAAGAGGCTCATAGTCGTCATCGTTGATCGCTTGAATATTCAATTAACTGTAGGTCGTTATAACAGCTAATATTGCTTATACGATTGAGTAGATTACAGTAGAATGCAAATTGCGACTTCTAGGAAATATCTTGGACTGTTACGTAAAAGTGTGATTGTAATTGAAAGACAATTTTGGTTTTGAACTTTGTATTCGAACTATAAACACTGCTCTTAAATATAGAATATATATATTTTTTTAAAAAGTTTCCTTGTTAGGTCAGCAACGTGATAATTAAGCATTTACGCTAGCAGTCCATATCAAAAAGTCAAACGATCGAATTTATAATTTGTTCCACGTTGCGCCAAGGTGTATTACAATATGGAGAAATTAGTTTATAGAAATGACAAAGAATTGATATTAGTTGATAATTATTCAACAGATTTGACAATTGTCTCATGAAAAACTGAAGTATCTCGAAGCGAAGAATGTCTGTCCTACATCATTTTCATAATTACAGGCAAATGCGTACATATATATTAACACTAGAACTACCGAACCAGTCAGAATGACTGGTACACAGTTTTTTCCAAAAATTCTTTAAGCCCACAGAAGAGTTATGGAATAAATATTCTACGTCAATCTAGATAAACATAAATCACCGTATCCATTTTCTTTTCGGTCTCTTGATTTTTCTGTTTTCAAAGTACTTATTGCATATATTGAAATTTAATAGATTTAACGCCGGTAGTTCTAGTGTTAATGTTACAGAAGAGTTTATGGGATGCCATGAACACTTTGTATCACACAATGGGCATGTAATTTGTATCAGAAAAAGCTGATACGCACTCGAGTTGCTTGTACAAACGTTGGTGTTTGATGTCACAGCTCGCAATTGGGTCGACGGCGCTCTTTTATTTATCTCTCTCGTAATCTCGTTAAAGAATGTTTATATATTTCAACTACGCAGGCCGAATGGACTTTAATGGTACGATAAAAACTACCTGGAAGATCGATTCTATCGAGTATTAATAAAGTTAATTATTAAACGAGTTACACGGTGTTTCCGCTCGTTTCTCATGGATCATCGTGGAAAATTGTGATAGGATAATACAACACCTGTCGGCGCAAGTGGAAAATTAGCATCCAATCGAACTTCAAATTACGTAACGAATAGCACTTTGATCGGTGGGACTCAGTTTTAAAACTTCCGTCGTACTTTGGTCGAATTATGAAATATTTCGTTATTTGCAAAAACGGCGTTATCTGATTCGTGTAAAGGGGTCAAAGATTAAAGTGCATTCAGTTATTCCCGTAAGAGATAATTGAAGTCGGAGTGAGACGGAGTGGGGAGAAAAGAAAGATAAATAATGCAATTCATTGAAAATTATTTCATTTATCTGTTGAAATGATTAATCGCAATTTGGTAATTATGTAAAAAGAAATGGACACTTAAGAGATAGCAATGATATTTTTTTCAATTATCGTATCCAGTGAGTACACTCGTACAATTGAGGTCGAAAGTCGTTCTGTATTTTTGAAGATTTCATCGATGATGATACGTTTCATGTTACGTGGATGCTTCGATATGCTGATTTCAATATTGTTACATATAAAAGCGAAGTGCTCGTGCCAATTTCGCAATATTCAGTTCACTTATGAATTTCAATCGGTCAAGGAGAAATAACGCGACAAATTCCAGGTTAAATTGATGGAAAATTTCCAGTTCGCATTAAAGGCAACAAATGAAGAACATGTCGCGACAAATAGGACCCGGCAACAACGTGCATTACTATAATAAGAACAACCTTGATGTAAATGGCTTAGAAGCCTATTTGTGCAAGTCGATAACGAATAAGTCGTAGACTAATAACTCTGTTAATTTAATTTTCATCTGTATCAACACCTCAGATTTATCACGAGATATCAATTTCAACGATGGTCCTCTATTCGATTAAAGCAATTGCCGAATTAATTACAACTATTCGGTAGTTGACTACTCCACCGGTGCAACTATTCGGTAGTTGACTACTCCACCCGTTCAACTATTCGGTAGTTGACTACTCCATCAGTTGCACTTTTCGGTAGTTGACTACTCCATCGGTTCAACTATTTGCTAGCTGACTACTCCATCGGTTCAACTATTTGCTAGCTGACTACTCCATCAGTTGAACTTTTCGGTAGTTGACTACTCCATCGGTTCAACTATTTGCTAGCTGACTACTCCATCAGTTGAACTTTTCGGTAGTTGACTACTCCATCGGTTCAACTATGCGGTAGCTGACTACTCCATCAGTTGCACTTTTCGGTAGTTGACTACTCCATCGGTTCAACTATTTGGTAGCTGACTACTCCACTAGTGCAACTATGCGGTAGCTGACTACTTCATTAGTTCAACTATCGGAAGTTGTCTACTCCACTAGTTCAACTATTCGGTAGTTGACTGCTCCACCAGTTCAACTATCGGAAGTTGACTACTCTACTAGTTCAACTATGCGGTAGTTGACTACTCGATCGGTTCAACTATGCGGTAGCTAACTACTCCACCACCAGTTCAACTATTCGATAGTTGACTGCTCCACTAGTTCAACTATTCGATAGTTGACTGCTCCACCAGTTCAACTATCGGAAGTTGACTACTCCACTAGTTCAACTATGCGGTAGCTGACTACTCCACCTAAGAGTCAGTCGTAGAATTTTCTATTAAAACAAATATTATTTAATTCTCATTCAGTAAATTTCACTTTACGTTACTCGTTCGAATTAAAACGATTGGAGAATTAGTAAAATAAAAGAACTTAAATTTTATCACCCATAGTAATCAGAGGACTTCAATTTGAAACTTACAGACAATTCGCGCTCTTTCGAAATCGCTGACGAATTCTTGTAACGTTCACCTCGTAACTTTCATTCGTGGAATTAAGTTCATATCACACGCGGTTGTTTAGAATATCTTGCTATCGATGAAATTCTTTCGAAATCGTCGAGTACATTTGCGAACCTTTCCACCTGTGCCGTTCGAAGTTCACAAGCATTGGCGAAATAGCACAAGAACCGCGAAGACATCGTCAATATCGTCATACATTCGTGAGAAGTATAGAATTGATAAGATATTCGTATTTTTCTTGCTTTTTATCTGCTCTCGTTTTTCAATGTCCTCGATGGTTTATCGTGGAGAGAATGATCACGAATACGACTGTCCCGAAGAGTTGATCGTTCTTGTTGATGGCCGGTGTAACTAAGAATAAAGTCATGGATATTAATACAGTCGAGAAGATGTATTTTAGAACGTCTAATTGGAGTGCCTCGTGGTCTACTTTGTGCTAGACAGGTTTTTCGGGTGTTCGTGGTCGTTGTTTAAGAGTATCGGGTAGATTTTTATGAGGATCATTGTTTGGAGATGTTAATGATTAACATTAGACGTTAATGCAATGAATTTTTCTTATTTGTTCTTAAAATTTCTAATATTACATACGTAACAAAGGTGATAATGCATTTGATGTAGTATAGGATAAATTTGCACGCGTCTCATATGTCTTCAATAATTAATTAACATTAATGTCGATTCTTAAATATTCATAGTATTGTAACAGCAAAGAGTTATTTAGATATTTAAGAAAAATAGCCGAATTTTATAATCCTTACCGAAAGTTTTAAATACATTAGGCATTAACTATATTTTTTTATTATATATATTGTTATAAATTTTTTTAACATATTAGATGATGCGAAAACAGATGACTTTCTTTTGCAAGTGTTTGGGGAGATATTTCAAATGTAATTGATAATGAATTATTAACACCTGGTTGATTTATAAAAGTCAAGATCTACTACGCGTAGTTAGCAGAATTAAATATTGTGTGTTTTCCTTGCAAATCAATTTTGGGCGTTGTAAAACAAGAAACGACATAGTTTTGCGCTTTACTGAATATTTGCATTCACGACACAAATGCCACAATATTTTTCTTCGCTTAGAAGAAACAAATTGAATAGGGAGGCAAATAAATTTATCGACAAAGATGCCAGTTGATATTTAATTTAGCAAATTGTTGCGCTATTCTTAAGAAGATTTATAGAACGCGCAATATTCGCGTGATCATACAATGAGAGCATTGCGTCAATGCGGTTTATGGTGCACCCATGCAATGGTTTCTCGATTGATAGAAAGCATCGATGAAATAAAGAACAACATCAGAGAATGTAACTGCAAAAAATCTGGCGTTCTTTCCTCCTTCGAAGATGCAACACAAAATATCCTACTATTTTAAAGGATTTTATAATGAATCAAGTAACAAAAAGTCGTGTGACACAGTGGAATTGTAAAAAACGGCAAAATGTCCTCGAATCCTTTAAGATCGTCTAGAGTTTCACCATTGTCGACGTTACTACGCAAGTAACTTGACCATTGGCAATTTTGTTTCGAATGCAATTTAATGGCGAATGTCAATGTGCGTCATCGATGACCAAAGTCATTGGGAACGTAACAATAAAATGTGTTATCCGCGTTTGTAAGCTGCAACAAGTGCCATTGAGATTTTCAAGAATAATTCGAGGACATCGATTAATCTCGAATACACGACGTAGATACGATCGCTTTAGATTGTGTCAAAAAGTGTCTTGTAATATCGCGAAAACAGAAGGCCTACTTACAATCGTGTAAATATAGAATTGAATTCTGACAGAAATGAAAAAAAAAAACGAAAAAGAATTGTTATCGTTTCAGGAAATCTTTTTGAGCAAATGTTGATTATTTTCTCGGCATTATCTTTGGTAGCACGATATGAATTTCTGATGAAAAGGTTGCTTAAATCTCGACAGAGATAACAATTAAGTCCTTTTTGTGAATAACCGTCTTTTATGAGACGGGGAAAACGTTGCAAATAATTTAGTTATTTTTTAAATATCTTCCTTATTCGACATCCTCAATAATTTTGAATCAGCAGTAACGAATTAATTAAGATTATATTTACAACTCATTAATCAGTACTTTATTATTTTAGATCTATCCTCATACTACATATTTTGATATAACATTGCAATTTAGAATTGTAATTATTGAGCATTAATTCATTTTTCAGATAATAATTTAGCCTTTTTTGCGAATAAATTTCTTTTATATAATGAACGATGAAAAACGTTGAAAAAAATGTGGGTAATTTTATAAATATCTTTCTTAATTCTTATATATACAGTGGTACCCAATGAATTAATATTTTATTTACGACTCATTAATCAGTACTTCATTATTTTAGATGTATCCTCATACTTATATATTTTGATATAACATTACTATTTAAAATTGTAATTGTTTGACATTAATACAGTTTTCAGATAATAACACAGAATGTGTATTAAAACATCTGCTACTAACAAAGAATACTCCATGTTTGAAACTTCTCCTACAAGTAGCACAGATTCCACCACCTAGATACCTTTCACCAACAAATAGTTTTGTCTTAGCTTGGTAATTTCCAATTCACCATACATTCCGTCTTCCATAGCTAATTCTGGATCAAGTATACATCAAATATCAGAGCTAATGGAGCCTCCAAATATTGAACCCAGAGATAGAAGTATTAAAGAGTCTAGCCGAATAAGGTGGTCAAAAGTGCCCTTGAGCCGATTTTATTCGACGATGGGTCATTCGAAAGGTGATGATGAAAAACCATTGCACACAAATTTTTAATCCGATACCTTCACCGGGAGGGTAGTTATAGGGTAAAATCGAAAAACCAGTTTTTGCCTCATTTTCCCCAATTAATGTGGAGCACAAATTCCAAAAAAATTCTAACACATTCTAAACATGAATGTACACATTAGAGATTTTTTTCAGATTTTTCCTTTGCAAGTTACACTCACGAAAAATGAAAAACCGAAAAAAAAATGTTTAAACATCGATTTCGTATTGAAATCTTCCGAGCACAACTTTTTCCTTTTTACAGTAGTTGCATAATGTTATCATTGTTATACCCTAATTTTTTCAGATTTTTTGAGTACGGTGCATCACGGTCGGAAAAATCAAAAACCGATTTCTGGGACACATTTTGGGCTGAAACTCGTCCATTATCTGCCATTCTTGCATGATTTTAATACAGTATGTTCATATTGTGACCTTCAATGTTTCTGCATAGAAATATGTAGATGTTAAAGAATAATATCGGGATAATTAAATAAATTGCTGATTGTATGGTCTTTATAACCTAGAATTTTAACCGTTCATTCAAAAGCATCAATGGCGCAGTGGCTATGGTGTCTGCCTGTCGAATCGCTGGACACTTTTTTGTCGCGGGTTCGAATCTCCATGTGGGACTTAAGTTTTTTTCTGTCATTTTTTTTTTTTTTTTTATAAAAGACAACAATATTCAGTAGTAGCTTTAAAATGTTTCACAGATACTTCTAAAAATAATTATACAGTATACTTTTTTCTTCCTCGACTCTTTTTAGTCATGTCACGATTTACAATTACAAGTACTTTTTTACATTCTGTACATTGAATTTTATATTTCTTTCATATTTAAAATATATTTTCATACATTGCAATAAACCAATATCTATGAACAATATAAAATGTTTGAGAATACTTATAATTGCAAAACGTTGCATGTCCAATTGTAAGAAAAGCATGTTTTACTATTATTTTTCTATAGGTTTTATATTGTTGAAAGGCATAAAAATATCTGTGAAACATTTTAAAGCTACTACTGAATATTGTTATGTCTTTTATAAAAAAAAAATTAAATGACAGAAAAAAACTTAAGTCCCACATGGTGATTCGAACCCGCGACAAAAAAGTGTCCAGCGATTCGACAGGCAGACACCATAGCCACTGCGCCATTGATGCTTTTGAAAAAAACGGTTAAAATTCTAGGTTATAAAGACCATACAATCAGCAATTTATTTAATTATCCCGATATTATTCTTTAACATCTACATATTTCTATGCAGAAACATTGAAGGTCACAATATGAACATACTGTATTAAAATCATGCAAGAATGGCAGATAATGGACGAGTTTCAGCCCAAAATGTGTCCCAGAAATCGGTTTTTGATTTTTCCGACCGTGATGCACCGTACTCAAAAAATCTGAAAAAATTAGGGTATAACAAAGATAACATTATGCAACTACTGCAAAAAGGAAAAAGTTGTGCTCGGAAGATTTCAATACGAAATCGATGTTTAAAAATTTTTTTTTCGGTTTTTCATTTTTCGTGAGTGTAACTTGCAAAGGAAAAATCTGAAAAAAATCTCTAATGTGTAAATTCATGTTTAGAATGGGTTAGAATTTTTTTGGAATTTTTGCTCCACATTAATTGGGGAAAATGAGGCAAAAACTGGTTTTTCGATTTTACCCTATAACTACCCTCCCGGTGAAGGTATCGGATTAAAAATTTGTGTGCAATGGTTTTTCATCATCACCTATCGAATGACCCATCGTCGAATAAAATCGGCTCAAGGGCACTTTTGACCCCCTTATTCGGCTAGACCCTTTCATGTTCGCTACTCGCAGCGATATTGACCAAGGTCGAAGTGAGGTCGTTCGTCGACATTATATATATATGTTCGCCTCTCGGCGACCCCGTTGTCTATTTCAAGGAGGACACAGTTTCTTCATAGAGTTTTTATCTTCGTGACAACGATTCCTGGTGCCTTAAAAAGATCTTACACTTACTCTACTCTTCTTAGAAAGAATTTTCTATAGTTACAGCAGCAGTGATCGATTAGCACGATGGATATCGTGTCCATTGCACATGGCCAACGTTTTTAGCTTCTCAGGCGGAATTGTTAGTTGAAAAAATGTGAAAAGGTGAATTGAAAAGGTGAAATATATATTTAATAAATGTTCATGAAACATGTTCCTATAAAAGTCTATAGGTAGTTGGTACTTTGCATATTACAGATGCTTTTAGTTATTTAAGAATGATCGTAAGCTTGACGAACGAAGGAAGCATAACTGAAGACGTGAAATGTATATTCATTGAATATATGTAGAATAATATCTATCTCTAAATATCTTTAGGTGCTTGGTACTTTGTACTTTGACTTCTAATCAAGTCTTCTCATATAAATTATGTAAAAATTGTTAAACTTGATACTTCTTTGACTCCTTCAATTTAGAATGAGACCTTTTGAAATATTTTAACACTTTGGTGATTGGATTAACATATTCCTTGGTGGCAGATTTATATGTCTTTAAGAAATCTAGAAAACTTTGTAGAACCTTCTCCCGCCTTTTTGTCATGTATGCGTAATATGTATATTGTTCAACAGTATTTTGATCTCGCACACATTTTATGATTCTTCATCAAATTCCGAATTTCCAGTGAAAAATAATTATTTTTTTTTTATTTTCATTGATTGTTCGTTATCAGGACATTGCAGATATAATGAAATCTCGATAAAAGTGTGCATCTTGACAAATAAAGAGATCAAATAATCGCATGAAATAATTAATTCACTAATCATCGATGGATTTTCATCATTTAATCGCGTTATGCAACGTATTATGATATACTTAAAAGAAAATCTCTTTGATCCTGATGTCTTATCGCTCGATCGTAGATCTCGATCCGTCTGTTCGTATTATAGTTATCGTGTTATCGTCCAACTATTAATAGATTCCGTACCTAATGAATACAGAATACATTTGTACTCGACGGTTTCTTCGATAAAACGAATTAGCAATTCCGGAAGTCGCGAATTGCGACATGCCACTTCACGCCGAGCTTTTGATCACTGCAGTGATAATGTAGCTGGTAGTTGTTCGCATTTTGCCGTATATCTTGAGCTAAAGGATTCTCAATATTTATTTAACTCTTGGAATAATTCCGATGAATAGTATTTTATCGGTAAATGCACATCGGTAAGTGCACAGATGATTTGTAGATAAATTTGTTATTTGAAAATTTCATCATTAAAATATTATGTACTGAGGGTCTACTTATTTTCCTTTGCCAATTATCATCGTAGCAGATTACTGCTAAATCTACAAATAATTAATCCAATATATTTAAAATTATAGAATGTATACATTGGGGAAAAAAGAAGTGAAGGATTCAAAGAACTTGAGAAAATGGAAACAGAAACAGCGTCAAAAATTTTCGAAAAATTTGCAACAAATTCAGATAGTTATTTCGAGCATCTTCAAAGATTTAGTGTTAATTGGCTGTTACAGATGCCCTTTTCTTAGAAGATTCCAAATGATCGAGTCTTTCATTCAATAACCTTTTGTAAAAGAGTAGTTTTAATTATAAAGCTTTTGTTTAATCGAAAAAGAGTTGTTACTTTCACGTTTCAATAATAAATTCGTGTCAATAGAGGCGCGCAGCAATGTGCGTTTGTAAAATGGCAAGGCGTCAATCTCCAAAACAATTTGCATATGCAGAGTTGGATTACGTTTCAATTGCAATCGTTTAAAATACACCACGAAACAGTTGTCACAAACGAATAAACGTGCATCGGTAAAGTCGTGGAAACAGAGTCGCGGAAATTGAGATCAATGAGAACCTCTGAACAAATAATGCATGCGTCGTATTATGATGAATGTACTACGGTATCGATAACATGTAAATAAGTTACATTTCTTATAAAATCGTAGTAAGTTGTTAGACGAACGATCGAAAGTAATTTATATGCGTTGCTATCGTATCATTAATAGGCTCATTTATTCTCGTATCTTGCATACATTATTAATTGATAGTGGTTATTAAAGACAGCGTAATTAGATAATATTAATTGTAATTACGGATCAAAGTGTTTTTATACATAAGACATAAATGCTTCTCACTTCTAAGCACTTGTTGCAAGTGTTTCTGACACAGGAATATAAAAACATGCTATGGGGGGTATGAAGGTGAAGGCTCGATCTCTCAATAAGTGGCGCCAAGTTCAAATCACCGTAATTCCTGAATAATATTTCATGTTATTGTTAAATCTGTAGGTCTTAAGCTAAACTTAACCCTTTGCACTTGGGTGTCGAGCCTGAGAGGACATCGTAAGTCTACCATATCACTTGGCTGCCCCCTTTGAAGGAACATTTGAGTTTATTAGTGATTACAGACGTTAAACTTTCTGTATTGGTACATTTCAAGAAATGCACATTTCTCTAAAAGTTTTTTGTTGAAGTAGGGCAAGTTAGGAAATCGTAAAATGTCGTCGAGCTGCTGAGAGTTAACGTCAGAGGTAATTCCGAGTGCAAAGGGTTAAAAGGGGTATAAAGGGGTCGCTATGACTCCTGGAAAGATGACATACTTGTATCACAATCTCAGTGGTTGCAAACTCCCATAAAATTGAGAGAAGATTTTCAACCAGGCTTATTTGGAATTCTCAAACTCCATCTTCGATCCCTGTCAGAGGTTTATGGCTGACAAGAGACATGTAGTTTCAGACTCTCAAATAATGGCTTCAATTCCACACCCCACACATTCTCTACCACAGTTTTCCCCATATAATACCATAACTCCGACGGTTCAAAAGCGACTTAAATATTCGTATTATATTCTCTTTTATGCAATAAAAGCTACTTAAAATTTTCCATTGCAACTAAAGTCGGAAAATCGACGTATTAAACAAACGTGTACAGGTGCACGCTTGGAAAACGGTCACACGCTAAACGATCATTGAATTTTCATAACAAATTACGTTAAAAATGAATTCCACTCTATTCCGTGGCATTGAACAATCTCCCAGTCATAAATAATGCAATATCGTTGATCGTCGAGTAATTGAAAGATGCGAAATTATCGTCGTAAATGGCGAAAAAAAGTATTATACATGATGGCGCATTAGTCACGTCGAGAACGACTTCGATCGTCGAAGAAGTGATGGGGTACCGTCGTATCGCGACGATAAAGCGAAAAGAAGAGAAGCATGTTTATCTCTCTCGTGAAGACTAACCACGCCGACAATGGGAATGGTTTTTCTTGCAGTGTCATTAATCCGCATCAAAGCGTCTACCGTGAGAGTACCGGAAGTTAGATCCTTTGGAAGTAAAGGTGACCGGATAGTGCCGCCACCATGATCGTGGATGACAAACAGTGAGTCGCATAACTGCACACCACAAATAAAAAGCGACGCGGGAAAATATCTCGTTTTGAATTTTATCTCTGTATCTTTTTCTTTCTATCTTTGGCTACGCACATTTGTAAATAGCAAAATGTAGATTCGCATGAAAGAAACGTCGCTGTGGTGCATGTTACACGAATGCAAATTGTACGAATGCACGTGAAAATGTCTCTCTCGATTGGCATGCAATAGTGCAACAATGAGTATAATTTGCTTTTACTCGAAGACGTCTATCTAGATATCTATTGCCACGTACGATCTGACTCAGGCAAACGATGAATACTGACATCATGGGGTTGTCTGGAGTGGTCTGCTAATGTTCTGAAATATTCATTAACCCTTTCAAGACGGTGTGCAATCACACCATGCAAAATATTAAATGTTGAAAGAACGTTTTTAATAACGTATATTAGTTTACCTCAAAATTTTCTGTAAGAAAGACAACAGGAAAGGGTGGGGGATTGGTTGCATAGAAGTGTTAAATAGTATTTTTATTGAAGCGATATTTTCATATAAGAAGATTTTTTTGTTTTAAAACAGAAGTTTTTCTGCACAGAAAATAGTTCCAAATCCATTTAACCGTTTGCGTACCACGAGCCACTTTCGCGCTCTTCAGTTTTTGTGTCGAAAAACCCCAGGACATTTTTTCAATGTTGACGATTGAAGGAAGACTTTGTTAAGATATTTTGTTAAGAATGCATCAGGTTTGTCTTTTATAATATAAAGTAATTCCAAATTAGGATACAAGCACGAGAAGATTGTTCTTGTTGTGCACTACATTAAATAAAACACCAATTATAGCTTATTTTGAAATAAAATCTCAAGAGCGCGAAATTGGCTTTTGGCTTTCGAAGTAATTTTTTAAAATCTTCCCGGTATTCAAACGGTTAAGTAAAATATTTATTATCAAGAAATTAACCAACAAATATATTATATATATAGTACTCAAATTTTGAATCAGCCAAACTCGTTTATTCCGTAAATGTAGCGTTAAAACATTACCGTACACCGTAAATTAGTAGAAAGAAGACTAGCACAACGAAAAAGTGGCAAGATTGGCGTATGATTCGAACCTTCTGTCACTTATTGTTATGTGACTCTCTACATCGTGCAGTTTGATATGAATGCGCTAATCAGAGCCACATTCCATTTGCAATTCTGTCGATATCACTCTCTCTAATACTATACAGTAGGTTCTAGATGAAAAGGACATAGAATGAAATTTCAAATCAATAAATACACAGAGTAATCGTTCACAGACAAATATCTTTATTTAAAATACAAGTTCATGATACATACGTCTGGCCAAAGTCTCGAAAGGGTTAAAGGTCGCGGAATGATATATTACTCTAAACGTGATAGTGCGTATTGCTTGAAAATATGATATGATATAATGAAAAAATAAAATGAGGGTATTTCTGATCATTAATGGACCACCCTGTTGTCTATAGAGAAGATACATTTAGCAGAATGGAACACGATACTCTGGGCATCAGTGGTCGAGAATAATTCCCCCATAGAGTTCATTTACGTGGTACTTACGTCATGCCGTGGAGCAAGATGCACATTGTGCTCGTAAATATGCTTACTGGGGGGATGTCTTAGCCATCAGCTTCCATGGTGTCACATTCAATTTCCCTGCTTGTACATAGCTCGAGTTGGGTTCAACGTGCAAAATGGATTCTTGAGACGTACGAACGAAACGTATAATTCAGATATAATATGCAAGTCTAAAGTACAAAGGGAAGAAAGATACGTCTTTTGTTTTTTCGTGTTGATTCATACTGTTTTTAGAAACGCAACTGGCACGATTCATTTGGAGTAGCAAAATTTAACACTGTTTGTACTATTAATTGGTGTACACCTAGGCGGATTGGTGTACACTTATTCCGACGAATGGTGTTTTTTGATACCTTTTTTATTTTATGTTTTCTATTTTCTTAGAGGATTAATTCAATATTGTAATATTATTAAGTAAAAAATAGAGTTGTGACTGAAATATATTGAGGTGTGTTTTAACACCGTCGGTAGAAACAGTGTTTTTTTTTTACAAACGCACTTGAGAAAATAGGTTGTATCTGTGTATTATTTTGACTGTAGCAGCTGAATAATACGTTTCTGATGATAGAAACGAAGTATTGTTTTTAATAGTTAGTACACTTATTCTCTATCTTTTACTTTCTTCTTTCGCTTTTGCAAGAGAAGATACTTTTCTTTATTTTTTAAAGCATGCAGCTTATTCTACGTGCACTTCTTTTAAAGCACATGCAGTTTTTCTTCTTTCCATAGTGCAATTAAATAATTTTTAATTTCTTCTCGATGGATCAATTCGTAAATGAGATCTATCGAAAGTGAAATTCCTTATACAGCACTGGTACCAGTTTTCTCTTGAAATATCAAACGATTTTTAAGTATAAAACGACGGAAAACGACTTTCACATAAAAAATCTCGACCAATCGATCTTTCTCTGTACGAGACATTTAAGTATCAACGTTACCTTTAAAAAGGACAATTTCTCAGAAAAGTCACAAGTCCCGTTTATTCAACGGTCGTATTAAAATTCGTTTTTCTCTTCTGACAGACTTTCGATAAAACCTGTTCTTTGATATGACAATAAATAATAAAAAGGTACTACGCCTTCCCCGGAAACTCGTTAACTGTCATCATTTGTAACGAGAAGTTTGCATAACTATAAATAACTCAATAATAAACTTCCGTACGTTGATACCAGCAAGTGAACCCTACGTTCCCCTTATCAACTGTAAAGTATTGTTTACTGTCATTAGTCAACTACTTAATTGATCTTTTCCTTTTGTTTTTTTCGCAACCATAAATATTTTCCTAACTCGTCGACTTCCACGTCAGAAATTTACATGTGATAAATACATTACCACAAAAAAGGTTTTGAATCTCTCATAAAATTTAAATTGATTTCAAAAAAATACAAAAATTACTCATTTAGTATACCCAAACATAATAGATATCTATTTATTCTAGATTCTAGATTCTTGATATTTAGACTCTAGATATTTAGTATACCCAAATATAATAGATATCTATTTTTTCTAGATTCTAGATATTTAGTATACTCAAATATAATAGATATCTATTTATTCTAGATTCTTGATATTTAGACTCTAGATATTTAGTATACCCAAATATAATAGATATTTATTTTTTCTAAATTCTAGATATTTAGTATACTCAAATATAATAGATATCTATTTATTCTAGATTCTAGATATTTAGTATACCCAAATATAATAGATTTCTATTTTTTTTCTAGATTCTAGATATTTAGACTCTAGATATTTAGTATACCCAAATATAATAGGTTATTTATTTTTTCTAGATTCTAGATATTCAGTATACTCAAATATAATAGATATCTATTTATTCTAGATTCTAGATATTTAGACTCTAGATATTTAGTATACTCAAATATAATAGATATCTGTTTATTCTAGATTCTAGATATTTAGACTCTAGATATTTAGTATATTCAAATATAATAGATATCTATTTATTCAAGATTCTAGATATTTAGACTCTAGATATTTAGTATACCCAAATATAATAGATTTCTATTTTTTTCTAGATTCTAGATATTTAGTATACTCAAATATAATAGATATCTATTTATTCTAGATTCTAGATATTTAGTATATCCAAATATAATAGTTAAAATCGGATATTCACGTTAAAAAATCGTTGAAAGTAACGACAGATAACAGATGGAAGGTGAAGAATTTTGTGGACAGTCGTCGAGAAAAGTACCGTAATAAATATTCGATCTTCGCGCCAGAGAACTTAAACTGGCGTATCTCGGATCTGTACTACGTACCGAGGCCAAAGCCGAAGGCGCTTATGGCACGTTCGCTAGCTCGTGACGTTCAAAGTCCGCGAAGATATTCGAATCTCGTGTCTGCTCGTCGCGTGTCCGTACGTTCACGCGATTAAATCGTTCTAACCAGTCGGGATTATATATAGAGCAGGCTAGCATAGGATAGCGTAACACCGACTGAGGACTCAGACTGCTGGTGGAATGTGCAGAATTTAAAGCTAGCTTTTTATGACGCTCACTAAAGACTGTCTGCGAAGACCGTCTCTGAAAACTGTCTGCGAAAACCACTGGCAAAGTTACATTTATGGAAACGGTTTATTATTTTTGAATATTTTTAAAGCATCAGCGCTGTTTGTCAGAGTCGCAGTTTGAGTATTTGTGTTAGGAGTAATAATAGGATTTTATTATTAAAAAATTTTTATTTATTTGAAGTTTTATTGATGTTTATTTGAAGGGACTTTGAAACGTTAGGGTCTGGCGAACAAATCTCGGACGATGTGAACAAAGCACTTGGGAAACTTGTAGAAAGAGATTGAAAAAATCATAGTAATTTGAAAAATAAATAGTTTTGTTTTTCTATCTGAGGTTACTAATTTTGTAATGTTAAAGGTACAGTAGATAATGAGATTGTTAAAATTCATAATGCGCGATAGTTAATTTTCTAAATATACTGTTGAGGCTATTTTTAATATTGCATTGTTCTTCTTTTCTGCAGGATCGTTAAAACTTTGTGACGTATTGTTAAAAGTTAGTAATATCAGATTATTTCTGTTAAAAATTTTTTAATTGCAACATTTCATCTCTAAGAACTTCCAACATTGATTACATCCATTTTCTTGAAATTGATATTAACAACAATATTCTCCTACGTTTTCCCTATGTAAAAATAATTAATAATTAATACTTGTTTACACGCAAACACCTTCCTGGTTATTCATTATGTCAATGTCGTCCTTTCAAAGTGTTAGTTATTACCGTCCGACTTTTGTATATTCATACTCCCATAATGCGACACGATAGGTTATTCAAGCCATGAAAAAATCCCATTACGAAACAATGCGAATAAAGGCCTGCATTATATAACCTTTAACGATTTCAGTGGCATGAATCGTGTAATCGGTAATTAACAAAGGAAATTGTTTGTACGTTCGCAGCACTGAAATAGCGTTTAGCATTTTATAAAGCGTGGAACATTACAAATCACTGCGATTAATTTGCAACACAATAATTCATTTCTGGCGCTTTGAAATCCTACCGCCCCCTAATTTAATAATAACAGGAAACTTAACACTAGATTTACGGATGTTGACATATCTATTTTTCTGAAGTGAGCCAATTTGACTCATACAAGAAAAGTGGAGTTTTTTGTAAAGGAAATAGTTCCAAATCAATTTAAGCGAAAGATTTATTATTAAAAAAATTAACCAACCAATATATCAAATATATAGTAGTAGAATTTTGAATGAGCCAAATTGGCTCCGTAAACCTAGTGTTAAATTCACTTTTTCTACCAAAAAATTGAATTTCTTATTGAGTATCGATGTGCAACAGTTGAAAATTATTGGCACTTTATTTTCTTTTAATTATTTATCTAAATAATAAAATTACTCTATCAGTATTATATGCGGAAGTATTAATTTTTTAAATATATATACAATTCTTTTAATTTTTTAAATAAATTATTAATCCCATAATTATTATATGACACGATAAAACCGACAAGCATGAAGAAACCGCACACTGTGAATTTTATCGCACAAAGAAGAATTATACTCGGTGCAGACGAAGCAAAAAAGTGCAGTGAATTCTGCGAAAGCAGATAAAAGAGTGTATGTAGGTACAATGATTGCATCAACGAATGATCGATTCCAATGACGGTCCAATCAATAATCGGTTTGTGCGAGGCAAAACAATTAAAAGAGTGTTGAGTCAATGTAAATACATAGCACGACGCGTTTCCTATGCATACACCTACTTAAACTAACGGGATTGACTGAAAATCGCGCGAAGATGTACAAACGCTTTACCTTGAAGTGGCTTAGAAATTACATCCAATTTGCTCGACAATTCCTTTTGAGTTGCACTAAACATAAGCTACAACTATGATAGGCATGTTAGTTCTATCTTACAATTGTTCTTTCTTAAATACTATTCTTTCAAATTGCACGAGAAATTTTTGTTTATCGTTAACGCGTTGAATGCTGCTATCCTTACTTTTCTTGTTTTTTTTTTCATACATTGTGGAGCGGAAAATTTTATTTGTGTACAGAGAATTACTCAAGATAAATATAATTATGCGACTAATAAAATTTAATCCATTGTCCTACAATTTTTGTACGACTAAATATGCCACAGGTGAGAATTAAGTTTCTGAAATAAAAATTCGGCAGTGGTTCCTGCTATATCGCGTAATTTAAAATTAAATTTATAATATGAGAATAATTTTATGCTATCGTACCGATTTTTTCAACTTAACAGTACTTAGAAAACCTAAAGCTTTTTTTATTTCATTTTCTGTGCCACGAGTGTCCCTCGTTATTGTAATATTTTTAATTTCACAATGTTGCAGTGCGTAGGACAAGGGGTTAACATTAAAAGGATATTTTATGTTAAAAAGCTTGCAGAACAATATTTTGTATCAAAAAGAAATCGCGAAACGGTATTATCATTTGAAAACAAGTAACTTCACTGAATTTAAAAGGTCACCCTTTGACTTCCACGACATTCAACGCTTTAACGTTTCCCTTTTTCAACTTACTCATTCGCCAACACATTCAGCAATATATCTTGTAAATATTACAATCTTCCTCCTCTGTTTCTCTTCTTTTCGCAATAACACGAGTTAACGTGTCGCAAAATCTTGCACGTTCTTTCAAGTTTCAAATAAAAAATATAATCTAAGAATACTTTGTCCCCATTTTGGTCGATCGTGTGCAGGATAACACGTAATTAGTATAGCAAATAAAAAGCTACTTTTGAAGGAGTATCCTGCGTTTCATTGACCGATGTGGAGAACCAACAATACTCTTATTAACACGTTTCAATCCCAAGCTTTTTTCGCGTCTGCACGATGCCGTCGATGACTCAAATAACAATATACTACAAATGTTTTTACTCTCCGAAGCGTTAATGACACGCAAATATTAGTCTTATCGATGGAGAAGTGAAACGTATGAAGTAGAAAATTGTAAATTATTCTAACTAAGTATTCGTGAGGTTCACCGGTGTGGAACGTGTTAGAAGTACGTATCAGTTTCATAATTAGTTGTGAAGTAATATCTGTGAATCAGATCAAATTGTATTATTTCGCGTGGAACATTTCATTTTACCTGATTCTCCCTCTATTAGTAGTATTAATGTTCTTCTTGATTTCAACTTGTTATGGTAATGAGTTCCAAGAGTGCGATGTATTCAGAGAAAATAACAAGAGATAAATCATTACAAATTGTACATAAAAAGATAAAATGTGGTAGAAATAAAATAGTAAATTGAGAATAACTTATTAAGAACTAAATTTTAATAATAGTTATTGCTATTACTTGAAAACTCCTAAACTTTTAAATTTTGTAACAATAATAGTAAAGTATTAAGATACATGAGATGATCAAACGATTCGAAGACATTTGTGAAAGAAAAAGGAATTTGACTTGACAAAGGTATACTTGACCATCAATTGTTAATTAAAATAAGGACTACTAATACTAGAAATGAATGGAGAGTACTTGATATGCATTGATCTAGGTTAGTATTAAGTATTTGGTTTCCGATTTTGCTGATTGTAAAATCACGCGATGCGTGAACACTTTTCTCCGCTGATGCGCACTATTTTTGCATGGTGCATGCTTTCGGTCATAGCACTCTTCTTATTAACGTCTCGAGGTTACTCGTTTCTTCTTTAAGCTAATGTACGCGCCTCATATGAAACACTAAGGAAATACTTTTAAAAAACTACAGTAGCGGTATAATAATGTGAATAAGGGTAAGGTATGCAGTGATTGATTCTTGTTTTCGTTGATTTCGTTTTTAATGCCGCTTATATAAGCTAATGATATTTATGTCTATGAAACAATTTTTATAATTCGTGTAACAATTTCCATATTTTATTATATATTCGTTTGAAATTTGTTATATTCATCTTCCCACCGACTAGAACACTAGATCTATTGGTGTTAAATTTGTTATATTTCAAAAATGAAATAAATACTTCAAAAATAGCAGAATCAAGTGGCAAAGATGCTGATTAACTAAGTAATTCGTGACTGATAAGATATACGTGAAATATCTACTGTACTGCTTCTCTATATCTTTAAGAAATGTTTATAAAAAAGTACCAAAACTTTCATTCTCCAATGGCTTCCGTCAATCTACTGTTAACACTTTAGCGACCGGTATTTTTTAACATCCTACCCACTTCTGCTCGGTCACTTGCATGCAAATAATTCCCTGATATTGATATCTCTTCCAAAATTGCAAAGTTTCTTCACTGAGTCCTTGGCACAGTTAACCGCAATGAAAAATAATAATTTATTAATTGCCGTAGCGTCCAATTAATGAGTTAAAAGTCCAAAAGTGTTGGGTCCGAAAAGCCGATTAATGGGCTTACCGGTCGGTAAAGTGTTAACTACAGTTTAGAATAAATAAAACTTCTTTTAAATGTTCAAGTCGCATGTTGTTTCCCGTATCCTCACCTTTGAATCTTGCAAACTATACACACTTCGTGCATTCACAAAATCACGCCATCACCAGTCAGACGATATATAATGTCCATCTTTCTTTTTTTACCCCAGAAACAATGCTGAATCTTAAAATACGAGCGCAAAAACTTCAAGCTATACACATCAATCACTGAATGCTTTACTTGATATATTTTCTGGATATCTTTATCCTTGCCAATTTCTCTAGCTTCGTGCTACTTTGCCGAAAGAAAATATAGGCGTGATCCATGCCAAGCATGGCGCCACAGAGTAGCATAGTTCTTGCAACCTTGCCTCCGCTTTCACAGGGAAATGAAAGGCTTCTGGATTACCGGGGCAATCCATGCGATCAAGGCGCTGTCGTACGTCTATGACCTGCTTACGTTTCCGGTCTATTTGATACTGCAACGACCTTGGGAGAAGAGGAAGGCCTCGAGAAGGTTGAAGGCACGGCCTATCAGCAAGGATGGAGACAGCATCACTTACAGGACAGTCGACAGTCCTGGCTCGGTACATGTTTCCCTCGAGAGGAAAAAGATCGACACCCTCGAAAAAATGCTCTGCTGGGCCGCGCAATTGCACGGTGACAAGAAGTGTCTTGGTACCAGGCAAATCCTTGCTGAAGAGGATGAAGTTCAATCCAATGGAAGGATATTCAAGAAGGTAAAATATCAAATGGATAAAATCTTTGTGTAAAGACTCAATTGTCCAGTGCATTTTTTAAATATTCAATAAAGTTAGATAGAAGAATGTAAGAAAAGTTTCTAAGGAATTGAAGGAGCAGGCAGATTGATTTTTAATACATTGAGTGGTAAATATTTTTTATTGATTTCTTTTACAGTACAAAATGGGAGATTACAAATGGAAGTCCTTCGTGGAGGTCGAAAGACTTTCGGCTGCTTTCGGTCGTGGTTTATTCGAATTGGGTCTAAGCGCACGTAAAAATGTGGTAATCTTCGCCGAGACGAGGGCAGAGTGGATGATCGCTGCACACGCATGTTTCAAGCAGAACTTTACAGTTGTAACAATTTATGCAACGTTGGGTGACGAAGCTATTGCACACGGTATCAATGAGACCGAAGTGGATACCGTTATCACTAGTCACGATTTGTTGCCAAAGTTCAAACGACTCCTTGTAACAGCACCGGACGTTAAGACGGTTATTTATATGGAAGATCAGCTTAAACCTACAGACACAACCGGATACAAGGTGTGTTTTTAGCAATCCAGTGGCGCCAAATCCTATTACAAGTTGTATTTATAATATGGAAGAGAAAAGACAAAAGTACTGTGGTATTTTGCCGACATCTTTCTTTCCATTGCTCTTAAAAACGTAAATAGTTCTCTTATCCATCGATATTGTACTTTGATACGCACATGCTCGATCACGCACTCGTCACGCATGTTCTTTTGTACTCCAGTCGAGGAGTCTATGATAATGAGGATAAAACTTTCATTGGGTTAAGGTTCAAACGCTAGGCACTTTTTGAAAAATTTATTATTACTTTTGACATTGGTATATCGCATTTGTAGATCGCATTAGTGTCGCGTATATTACAGTTAGCTGTTCTTTTTTCATGGATGATAGAAGTCCTTGAGACAATTATGATAAATATAAAGGTCTACATTATTCCCTCTTACTTCTTTTTAGGATGGCGTACGGTTGATACCATTCTCTGATGTAATTAAAATGGGCAACAAAACCAACGTGTCTCCAACACCACCGACAGCAGAAGATACTGCTATCATAATGTACACATCAGGCTCAACGGGCGTACCGAAAGGCGTTATTCTGTCTCACAAGAACATGATGGCCACGTTGAAAGCCTTCTGCGATGTTGTAGACATAGAAGATTATGATGTCTTCCTTGGTTTCTTACCTTTGGCTCATGTCTTTGAACTGTTAGCTGAGAGTGTTTGCCTCTTAACTGGTGTACCAATTGGCTACAGTTCACCCCTTACTATGATCGATTCGAGTAGCAAAATTCAGAGGGGATGCAAGGGAGACGCGTCTGTTTTGCATCCTACCTGCTTGACCGCCGTACCCGTAAGCTTTCAAATGATTTTATCAACCCTTTTAGTGCCGGACGTTATATCGTCGTTAGATAAATTCTTGACACCCGGCTTCGGGATTATTATTTAATTTTCTCATATGTTCTATATTAAACTATGGCCAAATAACGATTCCTTTTACTTTTAACTACTGTCTATAATGAACAACTGAGTTTTTAATTTTTTCGACCGGCACTAAAATGGCTAAACCGTCGATTGTTGAAACTTTAGACAAGTATATAATTGTCATGGTATTCATATTTCTCCAGCTCATTCTCGACCGGATATCCAAAGGTATAAACGAGAAGGTGAAGAAATCAGGGCCTTTTAGACAAGCAATATTCAATTTTGCTTACGAGTACAAACTTAAATGGGCAAAACGTGGTTACGACACACCTTTCTTCGATAAATTTATCTTTGGAGCTGCCAGACAAGTTCTTGGTGGTCGAGTTAGGCTGGTACTTTCCGGTGGTGCCCCATTGAGTCCGGATACTCATACCCAGGTTAAGATGTGCCTATGCGTCACGGTGATGCAAGGATATGGTCTTACGGAAACGACTTCATGTGCGACTGTGATGAGGGGTATGTATTCTTGATACAAATTTCCATGAAAATGTATTTAAATCAATACATCAAACTATATGATGTTTCTTTTTTTCTTTAAGCACACGACAGATGTACAGGAAGAGTAGGTGCACCGACGACAATTTGCGACATCCGCTTGGAGAACTGGGAAGAAGCTGGTTACAGAGTCACAGACACACCATATCCTAGAGGAGAGATTCTCGTTGGTGGAGATAACGTTTCGTCCGGTTACTATAAGCTTCCTGCGAAAACGAAGGAAGATTTCTTCCAGGAAGATGGAAAACAATGGTTCCGAACTGGTGATATAGGTGAAATCCATCCAGATGGTTCTATGAAGATTATCGGTACGTTTGTCATTATTCATATATTTTCCATTTCATGAATCATATGGAGAAACTAATCGATTAATAACGATATTTACAGATCGTAAGAAGGATCTAGTGAAATTGCAATTCGGCGAGTACGTATCCTTAGGTAAAGTCGAAGCTGAATTGAAAACGTGCCCCGTAGTAGAAAATATCTGTGTCTATGGAGACCCGAATAAGACTTACACGGTAGCGTTGGTTGTACCTAATCCTCATTATTTAGAAGAAATCGCGAATAATCTTGGTATCACTGGAAAGAGCCTCGAGGAATTGTGCGATAATCCACTAGTTGAGAAAGAAGTGTTGAAAGAACTCGTCGAACAAGCCAAGAAATGTTAGTATACAATGATTGATCTGTCAGCAATAATTATGATATTTGAAATATTAATTAGCGTATTTCATCTGTTCAGGCAAATTGCAAAGGTTCGAGATACCTGGAGCTGTAAAACTGTGCGCGGAACAATGGTCGCCGGACATGGGATTGGTGACGGCTGCGTTTAAACTTAAAAGGAAAGCAGTACAAGACCGTTATCAGCATGAAATTAATAGGATGTATGCCTCGTGATGTCGTGAAAAAGGTTGCGCGAAGTGCAACGCGTGAAATCGTTCGGAACCTAAGAAACACCTTACTCGTCCGACAAGACATTACCTCGACAGCTCTTAGACATATATGTTTGTCGTAAACTATGTTCGTACGGCCATTACGGATGTTGTTAAAGCTTACTAGAATACGTATTTCGTCGTATTCTCTTTGGCTAGAGAACGATGATGAGTTTCTAGACGGAAATACGAGAATTACATATGATTATTCGATGTTAACGATCAATATCAATGGATTCGTACGTTTTGCGAGGATAGCTTTGTAAATTTTCTTTATAATAATGTCATTGTTATTTGACTTTATATGTAATATGTATATATATCGATATGTGTCGATATGTATATACGTAAACGCAGATTGTGGATCTCAAGTGATTTTTAGAATTATTACTGGTATTTAAGGTTCTAATTTCAATTATTCCGTAAATGGTCGATACCGTAGAACAATTGTACAATTTTGTCGTTACACGAGTGCTGGAAAATGAAATGCACGCGTGTAAAAGAGTTGATCGAAGAATAAGTTAATATCGTGGTATTGATGGGAAATAAATAAATGGTGCAAGGCGATCGTTTCCGTATTTGGATGGTCGCCGTTTAACTTCTCTTCCTCTTTAAAGTCTCTTTCGTTATTTCGATAAGTTCGATATCTTTTGATAATTCGTTGCAATAATTTCTCACGAGTTTTTCCTTACTTTTCATTTAATGTTAACGTAATTACAATATAATTGTCAGTTATTTCTTAACTGATTTTAATACGTAAGTTCACAATTTGTACAGTGTACTTACCTTAAGTATTACACAAAATCGTCGTGCTCGATTTTTCACAAAAGTATAAGTCTACGAAAATGCGATTTTCTCTCTTTTTATTGTACGTATGTGTGTGTATATATATACATATGTATGGAAAATCGAACGGCGAGTCAGTTTTCATTTGTTAATTACGGTTATCGGAGGCGTTTATCGTTAGGTTAATTGCGTTTTATTGTATCTTTGTATAAAATGAATTTCCCTACTCGGGAAATTCCTCGTAGGATTTTCGTCTGGTAGCGTCTCCATTTAGTACTTGTTACAGTACAATTACGTGGCTACTATTAACTCTATTAATCGTTACATCACAAAAACCTTTCTTTCCGCAGCAGAATTGTGTTTTTACGTGTGTATGGGTGAGTTCATGTGTGTATGCATTCTGATAGTTTCATTGTTGCGTGTGTGTTTACATGCATCTATGCCTACACCGGGAAACTAGGAATTAACGTATGTGAGCTTATAAAGAAATGCTGCTTACAAAGCAGACATCGTTCTATTCAGTCTCTTTTTGTTTTTTTAGTCTTCCTCTTCGCAATATTCATTGCAATTCATTCTTGCACATGCGATTGATATTTCAAGGTACTCATAAGAATTTTGCAAATTCCTAGACTTCAGTTTTTTCAACGTTCGTTGAAATTTGTCCTTCGATCGATCGTCTTGTAAAATCGCCTAAATCATGTTCTAAGGCTACTTTAACTCTTCTATTATATTTGAATTTTCCATCGTCAATTTCATTCAACGAGAATTGCATCGAGTTTCCAGGCAGAAGCCATTTAACGTGGTCTTCCCTGCTGAAAGTGGAAAGAAATACTTCCCTTTAGAAAGTATTCCTTTTCTGTAAACTAACTGCATACGAATTGCAGCCCCTTAATCGTGTACAGTGCGCATTTTGCGAATTAGAAAATATTTCATTGTCATTGAAAGTCGTTTGACCTTTTCGAAAGATGAGGGCAATACGAACGATTATTGTAAATTGTACGGAGGATCTTCTTGTATCATATTAAATCATACCTGTGTATTTTAATTTTTAGTACACTTATTTTAAGTATCTATCGATGCGGAAGTAATGGAAATCATTTCGATAGTTTCCAATCGTCTGTTTTCCGTCGTTAATTAATGGCAATGTGTATGAAGAAATGGAAAACACAAGATTGGGAGGACATCCGTGACGAGAGCAGCCGGTTTTCCTTTCACATTCGCATTCAGAGTTCCTGCGATAGTTTATTGCGTGCATCACGAGACCGTTAACGATTTCGATTAAATTATGAAGATCTATATAATATTAGATAGGAAATGCCAATTGTCATCCGGTCGTCGTAGTGTAAACGACACCGAACATTATTAATGAAATTGTTATTGTCATTATTCTGAAGTTATGGTAAATGAAAATAAATGTACAGAATTATAATATATGGTGTATCATACAACTGTTTCTATGCGAATTTGTTGCCCCTTTGTGAATTTTTTTTAATATCAAGTTTCGATCACAACGAACATGTTCAGTTTTAAATATAAATTTTACAGTCTCTCAGTTTTAATGTTTTCTATAGGTAATTTACCAAGTTAACTAGGTGCAATTAATTATTTATGAAATAAATAATATAGAAATTGTATGGAAAAATTGAAGAGAAAAATTTGTGGTGCTTGGTAATAAGCTAAAATTATCCTAGCTTCAAACTACTCTTTGCAGGACCTAATGAGTATTTTTCATATTTTAAGAATGTACTGATAAGGTGAATGAAGCATTAAAACAAACGAAAAACGGATACAAGGGTCAAATAACGTTTTCTTTCGAGACATATGTAGTCTTTGATCGTTTATTCGTTAAAAATGCGCCGGAAGAAGTGTAATATATCGTAATACATAGAGCAATCTATTAAGTTTGGTCATTGCGATAAATGTCACAATATAGAACAGCACCTTCGAGTCACCAAAAATTGATGACCCCTATCCTCTCTTGCACAGAACAGCGTCTACTTTCAATAGAAATACGAATTTTTTTTAAACGGAGCGTTCATCGTCACTGACAATTCGCGCTATCGGTAAAATCTGTAAAATCTGTCGCCGTCGCGGCAGAGTTCTTCGAGCTCGTTATAAAATACGTCTACTTATAAATACGAGGAACAACGAAGGTTTCACATTTCTTTTTTGTAAGAGCCTCCTAGTTCGAATTTCTCGAGCGACACTTCCGGAAACGTTTAAATCTGCAAATACATCTCCTTTCATATGATTTTTAGTGTTCGATGAATATTTACTTAAGAAAAAATTCATTTTAACACTTTATCCATCGGAAGCCTTAATAGACTTTTTTATTTTATCAGCACTTATTGGCTGATAGTCTATTAATCGGCTATTTGAAAATATGGCATACAATTACCCTGTATTGAAACAATTAAAATTGGAATGAGTATTACTTCACATTTTGATTTTAAAGCTAGAGAGATTTACAAATAGGTACAAACACCTCGACGTGATATCCATAAGAACGAGCGGTAGATAAAGTGTTAATTAATCCGCCAGATCACTGACTTCCGTTTTACGCAAATTACATGGATTACTTGCTGTAATTTCACGGCATTCTAGGTACGCGTGGTCATTAGAATTAATGACAAATAACACATTCCGTTTGTAATTACATTTGTGAAATTAATTACAGAAAAAGCTTTGTCTCCTCTATCTATCTTCCTCCGATGCAATTTATACCAAGTGCAATGATTTCTTCTCCGAATATTCCAAACAAGTGAGAAGCTATGAGTTCAACAAAATTTTTAAACAAAAAAATACACGAAATATTTCACATATTATCCTATTTCTCCATGCACAGGACGCATTTTTTTCGAAAAAATTCGGAGTCTAAGGTCTGAGTATATCTTATACAATGGTTGCAAGATTTTTTACTCGAATAAAATTCGAGGTCTTTTTCCAAATTTCGTAAACTGTGAGACCCAAAATTAAAGTGCGTCCTATGTATGGAGAAATATAATTAATAAATTAACCAACAATGAAACTTAATGGCGTCCAGTTGTCCCGATAAGTTTCACTCGAATAAAATCTTAATCATTTGACAATATTTGCGCGTTGTCTCGCGACAAACAATGGAAAACGTTCGAAGACATCTCGTTATCGGAATGGCATCGATCCGACGAACGAGAGGCTCGTACTCCTCGTCTAATTTCACTTATCTCGTACATTAACTACGCGTAATAGATTTTATTCACGTGACAACAATGTATAGAGTTCTCTAACAATATGTACCCGTTATTCTATAGTCGTATGTTCTCTTCTAGAGGCCCGTAATACGCGGTTCGAGGCCCTGGTATCGTAATCTCAGTTCAGAAATATACGCTAAGAGTTTTTGGTCAGAATCCTTACGTTGTACGTGTTCATTGTAACTTTGAGATCCTTTACGTATCTACGAAGGTCCTTTCTTAACGCGTGGTACATATTTCGAAAATGATCTTTGAATAGAGCATTAATATAGAACTATGAATATTTACTTCGATATACTGAAGAATATCTGTTAGAGAAAGAGAAATCAGAAAGACTGATTATAATGTCTAAAACATCAAAGAAGTTAAAATGACTGATCTCTAATTCTCTGAAAAAGTTATTCAAACTTTCAGCGCTGAAATTATTATAATTTCTTAAATATCCTGTACTCCGTTTCATTTAGAGTTTCTTCTTTATTTCTGTAGCCGAAACTGGGCACAACCTGTGTTGTATTTGTTAATATAAAAAGTCAATCTCAAATTTGGAAACTTATCTGTTTTTGTTGAGTTACATTGTCGAATATACGATATTTTTGAAGGGCAAAATATCTCTTATTCGTTATCCTGTTTTATTAAAGTTATTTAGTCCAAAAGTTCAAAGTCCTTTCTCCTTTTAATTTCATGTTACAATATATATTGTATTACAGAATGTAATATATTTTAGGTACCTTCGAATTAAGTTCCACGCGTTATGAAGTGCCCTGTATATTATAAAGACGAAGTAAATACGAAGCACACCTCGATCCTTCGACGCTGGACAAGGTTTATGCATCGTTCGTCCTTACGGTCGAAGATTTACGACACGTCAGGTTTAAATGTGCTTCGCGTACTCGAACACGCGTACTTAAGGAGTTGGGTATCGATGATCGATCGACGTAACCAAGCCTGTTTCTGTAACACTGGGAAATGTTAACTCTTCATAAGATAGTATGCACTTTTTATTATTTTTCTTGCTTAAATATAGTCGTGTTCCACGTATGCTTCTACTTTTTAATAGGTCGGTCTACTATGGTCGACAGTTTGCTAAGGGTCGATATATTTGAACGTCGAACGCCAAAGAGAAGTTGACCATCTACTTGAACAACTTGTTTAAACTTCAACTTTGAGTGGATAAATTGTATTTTCTATAGGTCAATTTAATTTTGTTAAAACCGATGATTCTATACCATTACATTCAGTGAAATATTGCTGAAAGACTCTTTGGATTTTTGTAAGATTGAAACTTAAAAGAAATTGGATCAAGTGAGTGCAAACGAGGAATTAAAACTTCAAAATGTCTTTTCTTTGAAGTACCCTTACTTTTATAATGGAGAAACGTTGCTTTTGACTGTCTATGGTTATTTTTCTATTTTTGTTTCGGTGAAAAGAAGTTTTCTTTTAACGGAAACATCGTCGGGAAAGCTGTATTTTAGCATGGTAGCTTTATTTAGCCATAGTTGCTTTTTGGTCGTCTTCTTCCACAGCGAGAAAGTCAAGTATCGCTGAATAAATTTAGTTTACGCGAATTGAAGAGTATCGCTTCAGTTCTTTTCACGAGTTAAAGTAGTTTATGGACGTGGACAGTGTGTTTTAAAGATTGAATAAAAAGGCACGCCTCTCATGAATCGTTTTTCACCGATGGATTGAAAATTCTATAGGATTTCGTTGGAAAAATTTGCTCGATTTCAAGCAAAATTATAATTATTCTTGTGTTGGCAGTTTCAGATGCGCATGTTGCAGTTAGTATTAGGCGAAATTAAAAGTTATTACAGTATACTTGGTAAATAAAATATAAGATTTTAATTTTGCTTGAAATCGGATTTTCCAGGGACTCAGTTGTCAAAGGAACATTAATTATCAACGTAACGAAGTAGGTCTTTGTCCCTTGAACTCTAAATTTATCGATTACTAACGAAGAAAAGATAAATGCAGCCATTTTGCTGTTTCTACAATCACTGGTAAAGGAATGAATTCATCTACAAATATTTAATTTCTTCTTCTAAGGAATATTGATAACGCTTGGTACATTTGTAAGGATAGTTCAACCCTTTAAGCTTGCAGCATCCC
The DNA here is from genome assembly GCA_910591515.1 of Cerceris rybyensis. Lineage (NCBI taxonomy): Eukaryota > Metazoa > Arthropoda > Insecta > Hymenoptera > Crabronidae > Cerceris > Cerceris rybyensis. The sequence continues at coordinate 25,700,382 of OU342791.1, read as the reverse complement.
CAGAAAAATACGTTCTTTAATTTTATCACCCCTACCAAAACACCAAGCTTTATCAAAATCGATATCCAACTTTCCGCGTACGTTTTGTAACTCCAAATGATATATTAAATATAATAAAGTACAATCTAAAATGTAAAAAGTGAAGATAAAAGGTTCGATCGTTCATCGATACGAGTAACATATCCGCGATAGCCGTTGGCTGAAACGCAGAAGAAACTTTTAAAGACGGAGAAAGAGTGGGTCCCCGTTTTATTCGCAGCCTAATAATCTCAGACGAATTGACGTGCACTTTGGAATTAATTTCAGCCGACATTCGCATTTATTCTCGAGTCTAGCACGTTACGGAACGGAGGAATGGATTTTTTGGGCGTCGAGCGTAATTTCGACTGTGACGTAACTTTAAACTGCACTAGTCTCGAGAGTTCGAGAGTGATACGAAAGTGGTGATCGACTGATTTTAAATTCAAACGGCACTCGAACTTTCATTGGAGTTCTACTTACGATACGAAAGAGCTGAGGTCTCTGGTTGACCTTCGAATTATAGAGCGAGGAGCTTTTAGGAATTCCTCCGATGTCGTTAACTCGCACCAATTTTCATTCGGTTTTTACCTTTAACAGTCACTAACATCGAAATTGTCACCATGTACTTGTAAACGAACTGGAATGAATTTGAAAATTCTTTGTAAATGAGAATCATGTTACTTTTACGAATTTAGAATCTGTGGTAATGTAATTATTTCTGCTGCAAAGCCATTTTTTTCTCGTAAAAAAAAATTAGATTCATACCTTTTTGCACTGTTCTCAAAAAAATATCTACTTTATGTTACTTCTTCAAATATATAAATATAAATAGGAAATTCATCTTGCAAGTTTCCTTTTAAAAGGTGAGATACTAGGTACACTTGAAGCGTGGAATTAAATTCACTGAATTCAAGATGAAAGTAAGGCTATAAACTGACTGCAAGAAGCTTCTATTTCAAGAAATATATATCACTTTTTTATTTCAATTCATCTTGATCACATTCTTTCGATAAAATTCAATAAATACGTATATTTTCAAGATATTTCTCAAATAAGTCGAACTCCATCGAACTTTCGTTTCGCCAAAGCTTTCGAAAACACTATTCCGCTTTGCAACAGTTTCCCCAACGTGTCGATTCCTGACTCTTTCTCCTTTCTCTTACATCTTTCATAATGTGCGTAATGGTAGAACAGCAGTTCCGCTTCACCAACAAGCAAGACACCATCGATACAACGTGCCTGGAATTAACCCTTCGTGAACTTCCTCGTTTCCCTCTTACATTTACAACTCACGCCGAAACACTTTTCCACCTGAAGAACCCATTTAACACCCTTTCGTCTCGTACATAAACATTCGAACTATTAAATGTGCTGCCTGTTCCTAACACACGCATCGTCTCTAACTTTGACTTTCAAATTTGTCTTTTTATCCTGAAACCTTTGGTCCACGAAGGGTTGAATTATCCTACACCTCGTAACCTTCTTTTCATCCGAGTCTTCAAAGAAGATTAGAAAGAAAAATGTTACTTTTTTCTTCTCGTTCTCTTACATCCCGCTCCTCTCATATCTGCCACGAAACATTTCGCTTAGGGCGAAAGAAAAGTCATCGGTTTCATGGGTTTCAGAGTTAAACGGTGATGTAATAGGCTCTGGGTTTTCCCCTGGAAGTAGTAGGGCTGAAAAGGATGCCCGGTGCCGTCGGTGTGAAGGACCAGGACGCCCAGGATGGCGGTGGAAGCGTGCGTCAGGAAGCGTAGTAGCCCTCCTGCCTTTTGCGACACTTTTCGCGGGCGATGTAACACAGGGCGATCGTAATCAGCACGGCGATAGTGATCCCCATGCCGATACTTATCCAAATGATCTCCTCGTTTATACCACTGTAGCCTTTTCCTGAAAGCATGCTGGATTTATCTTGTAATCTTGACCATTCACTGGATGTATTGATCTCCAGGGTTGGTCAGAACGAGTGATTTTAAGGGTTTTAGTACTTTTTCTATCGTTCTTTTCATTTTGCGGCTTTAACACGTTGAATACCACTGGAATTTTGGTAGTTTTATCATTTTTTTTTTGCTAATGTGAAAGTTTTTATATTAACAGTAGAAGTATTGGAGTTGTGCTTATTACATTTCGATGTGCTGAATAAGTATTTTGATAAAAAGAAATCAAGAGATGAGACGGAAGATGAATTAACCCTCTATGGGCGCCCGTGACTTTGAGGTAACGATGTGTCTAACCTTGTAATCTTCAAAGTCAAACTTTTAATTTTGCCAAATATTATAATTTAGCTTGCAAAAATCGTGAAATTCTTTAGAATTAAATGTTTAAAAATCAGATGTGATCTATTGTTCAAAATTGTATTTTTATTATTTTCTAATTGTGTTATCGTGAAGCTGATCTTCGGCTGCCATGAAGAATTCGGACTACAGAGAGTCAAGTAGTTTAGGTTTTATAAGATAAATGTGAAATATCTAATGTGTGATTCTCCTATAAATTTGAAAAATTTGGAATGAAAATTGAGGACCAGTCATTTTGACTACTTTGGTATTTCTAGTGTTAAAGTCACGTTTATGATATATTAAAAGTTTCATGAACGAAACGAGAATTTAAACTCGAGGCTACGAACTCGGAGTTCAAGTCCGTAGATGCATATACACCATAGCCCCCGTAAAATTCACTCGTTCTTTTCTTGTTCTTTGCTCCGGCAATTTTAGAGCTTCCGTATTCATCTAGATTGGTAAAGTGGAGTCGATGTAATACGAGTAGAAACTTCAGACTCTCCATGATGCGCGATAAAATTGATGAACTGTTTTACATTCTAGGATTTCTTTTGAGAATTCCCTTCGAAGTTTGAGATTGTTAAGGGAGGTGTAATAATATTGAAATTTTATTAAGTACACTAATTACGTGGTAAATACTCTGAAATTTTATTAAATAATCTGAAACAAAAAGGTTTTATAACACCTCCGACAAACCACTGCAATATTTATTTATTTTCTGAGGGGAATTTTAAAAAAGGGGTTAATCGATTTGGCTGGTGAGTGGCTCATATAATTAATTTAAGATTCTTTTACAAATCATGGTCACCGAATACTTATGCATTTTCAAAATAATTAGGAAAAGGAGATATCTAAAGCTCAATTACTCCCATAACAAGCTTGTTGATGTAATTTCATGCTAATTTTTGTATTAACCAGAGCGAAATCATCCTCAAAAATATCCACTGCGAATCAAACGCTAATTATCTACACTATTGATTGGAGGATTGTTCCAATGCCTGAATATCTTCGACAAAAAGCGACCTGATTGTCGATATTGTCGATGAAAATGCAAATATCGAGGATATCAGCGATTCCGAAATTACATGGCGCAGGCGTAATTTTACGTAAAACTGCAATATTCGCACTTAACTATAATACATTACCATTGTAGTGGGAGCTGTAAATCCCAACTTTGCCAGCGACTCGTCCACCAACCGGCATTTTTGCCTTTTTTATTTCTTTTTCGTCACCTACACACAAAAACAAAGTTTTATCATTTTTTTCGCACTTTAAACATATTTAAAAAAAATTAATTGTCACATTATTTCGGCGGAATAGTCTGTGAGATGCGTCTGACAGAGCAAGTACTATTACGAATTTCGATTACGTATGATTACAAATTTTTGGATAATTTAAAAATTTATCTTTCACTATGTACGACCGCAAATGACAATTTTCGAGAACATTTTCATCTACTTATTATTTTGGATATTCATATTTTCCTCGCTATAAATAATTTCGTATAGGCATTAAAAAATCATTATTTTCTTTACACTCAAGTGACCTATGCTAATTACAAAATAAATGGCTCGTAATTGAGTGCAAATTATATTAAACAATACAGTATCATGTATAATAAACTTGGAAATGAATGTCTTAGAGATGAAATATTTTCAAATGCAAAACCACTAAAGCAAACACATAGGAATAATTTCATTATTTTTCTTTTCAGCTTAATAATGATTCTGCAGCTAGTTGAACCGACTATGTATACTGTTGCAGGTACGATAAAAATAATTCATCGGCTTTAAAATGTCACTGTTTTGCAAGAACGACCAAGGTACAGCGTCGGAGGCTAAAATGTAACATTTCTTTCGCGATTAACGAGAAAACCTTGCCAACCCGAGTACACCCTTTTTAATGGAACTTTATGGCATTGTAGAGTGATCCAAAAGAAGAATAACGATATATTTCTCTTGCGTCCATGAACCTTAGAAAGAACAAAATCTTGCCTTAAATCGATAGCGACGTTTACACTTTTTCCAGGGCTTTACTTGGAGTACAACAAATAGAGACAAGCGAAATAAGAATTTAATGGTATTACGAGAGATATAATACAGTTCTACAAACAGTAAACTATTTAATCCTTTAATTCTGCGATTAATAATGCAGGAGGAGATCGCCGGTGCTAAATCCTATGATAACTTTTTGTAAAATTGTAAACGATGAAATTCATCAAAAATACATCCAACATCAAACTGTTTATTGTACGATTAATAAACTATTGCCGAACAGATAAGACGTTTATTATGAAAGTTGCATAAGTTACTACCTTTTAAATTGGGGTATCTAAGAATTTGTATTAACGCATTTAAAAATATTGGCGCCAAACGAGAAGATGTACTGGTAAAATTTATTTTATATACCTAAATTTTTCTCAGCATATATAATTTTACATAGTCATTCAAAATCCACTATTTTTCATTTCCGTAAAGTGACTTATAGCACTTTCAAAGTAAACGGCTCACGTAACAGTTTCTATTTACTTCTACTTTCTACTTTCCAGACACATTCTACAAGCAGACATTTTCATACAACGTCAACGCTATTAATAGTTATTACCATGAATAATTTTCTTTTTAGTACTTTAACATGCGTTTCTCCAAAAGTACAGATATCGCCTCCACTTTAAACGAAGTTTCTCCTTAAAACGAGTACAAATAAAGGTAAACCACATGGAACTTCGTGTCCCGGACTATCGAACAACGCCGCAAAATTTCATCAGGATCAGTGATTACAAATTCGCGAGGTTCCCTCGTAAGTCGCTTAATTTGCGAAGCTAATGCGATCTAATTTGGCGGATAAAGCAGGAAACAGTGGTAGCGTATGCCGAGCACGAATCGATCTAACGGAATGCCGTTTTCTCGGCTTAAATTGGCCGCAACAACGGTGTGCAAAAGGACTCATCCGTTTGAAAGCGATTCCTGGCCATTCCGATGTTGATGGATCGATTGCCGTACCTCGAAGATGGTATTTCAATCGCGTCTTCTCACCGATTCTTCGACATCTTCATTTTGTAGGTTTCAAAGCCAGACCAAAAGCCAGAAAATCAAATGGACATTGAGATTCATACGCGAAGGAAATAACGAAGATAAATCGTCCGGCGAATAACTAACCGATCGTTGGATAACATTTATTTCGACTGTCGGAGACGTCAGTCGATATATTCGAATCGCAGATGCCGCAGCGAGAATTTATAATGCCGCGGAATATCGCGATATTTTCCAAGCTATCTCGTTTGACCGACGACTTTGGCATTTGCAAGTGCGAATTTGTTCGGTGAAGCTTGAAGAATTATGTAAATGTAAATTACGGAGTCATTTGGAGTTTTGGAACTTCGCCTTCTTCACTGGCTTGTTGAAGTTTTAATGTTGCGTTCGACGGGTGCGATTATTTAAAACGTTGTGGAAAATTGCAGAGTACTTTTCTACTTAATGGGAGCTACCTATAATTAGGAATTTTTGAAATTTGTTAATATCCTCAGTATTCAAATCCGATTATTTTATAGCACTCTATGTTTACAATTATTTTGTCACCATCTGTAGTGAGTTAAAATAAATGAAATTCACAAAATTTTCTGTCGTTGATTATTTATTTTTTCAAATTCTGTTTAATATTTACGAACAACCAAATGCAATTATTTCAAGCCAAACACAATTATTCCAACTAATTTTCATTTCGCCCCAGTCGCATTTTCACATCACCAGCTCCTCCCACGTCTTTCGTGTTCTCATCAAGACCACCTGGATCCTTCGAACTTTCCAAAATCCCCAACGATTTCCGTCATCGAACAATAAAACTAATTCCAAACTTCAGAACGTTCGAATGCTTTCAAAAACTCGAGAGAGACCGAGCTCAATACTCATCTTTAACAACCCTCAATCGAGCCAAGAATTCAGCTCGCGCGCCAATCCTCTTTAATCGAATCCGATTCCGTTTTTGCGGACGATAGCTAATCGAACCATTTTCAAGTAAACCTCTGCCGTTCTGATTTCGATTTAACGTACGTTAGAAAAAAAGAAAACAAAAAAAAAAGACAAAGAGGAAGAACGTCCTCGAACGAAGATGTTTCTTAAAATGGACACGTGCAACAAGTAAAACCTATGATCTCGATTCAACTTCCCACCATCGACGAGTGTCGGACGATTGTAAGCGTGTCGCGGTGTGCAACACTCTCTTTTGTTCGTTGCAATTACATGGGACTTGTTGGTGGCACGTGCAGCAGCGCATCCGTTCGCGGATGAAAGCTTTTGTTTCATCGAGCTGTTTTGCGCCCTCGGCTTTTGTTGTCGCAAGAATCGAGGATGTCGTGAACGGTGCGACGCGTCGATTCGATGCATTCGCTATTAGCCCGGCTGACGTTTACTTTGACGAATGGAAATCGATAATGTGCGAACACGTATGTACATGGAGGTATATTAAGGGCAGGAATTGAGATATAGACTTTTCAGTATTGTCGTAGACTCCCGTAGAACTGTCGTCCGGTTGGATGAGACTTTGACGAGGAGTTAATAACGTGGTTTATTCTCACGTCTTTTGAATCATGGTAAAGAATTTTTCGTCGTGTTTGTTGTTGTTTTACGTTTCGTTTTTCAATCTTTTTCCTATCGAAAACTCTTTTTCTTTGTTTTTTTTTTGTAATAATTCTCTTGGACATTTGATCCTCTCGGGTTGAAAGTATTTCATTTACAGCGGCGGGACGAGCAGTCTCTTGTGTCTGGCCATTAATTTCGGTTCGTCGTGTGCATCGATGAGAGGGGGTTACATTTTCCCTCAAATTTTTCTCTTCTTTAACGCTAGATTTAGCAGCTATTAATCTGAAGAGTTTAAAAATGTCAAACAAATATTTTGGAAAAAAATGGAGAGAAAAAGTTTGATCGGAAGAGGCAATAATGCATGGTTTTCTTCACGTATTATATAATATAATATAATATTTTCCGTGGTTCGGAGCTTATAAAAATCGGCATTTCCGAATTTGATGAGAATCTGCTGAAAGAATGACAAAACTATTTCACCGGGATGATTTCGTTAATTACGACAACATATTCTATCAGATATTTACTCGTTTCATTTGTCCTGGTTAATCAATATTCCGCGAGATTTAATAATTACTGATCCGATTCGGAGATTTTTTTAAATCTGCATATTGTTCGAATTTTGCAGGAGCTTTTGTCGAATGGTTTTATAAAAATCTACCGGGCTCCAATCATCGGCCAGAAATTCACGGACGACCGAAATTCGTGGAGTTTAATGACGTTGCAATTAAATCGATAGCCGTTATTAAATTATGGCTATCGAAGCTCGCGATTGCAGGCGCATCGAGTTGGAAGTCAAGTTGAAAGGCAATTTGCCTCATTAGGGAACCATGTTTCAGTAGGTACTGTAACGTCCTAAAGGAGACACCATGTTACTGCACTTACTGTGAAATGTCTTTTGACGTGGTGCTTGTTAGCCATAACGAAGATATTTTTCTCGGTTTGTAGACAAAACGCGACGACGGCCGATGAATTTCTACGAAATTGCATTATTCTTTGAATTCTTTATTATTGCAGCAAGTTTGAATCGAAATGGTCAAAATCGCAGTGAGCTTTTAGTTTGAGTAACGACATCTGAGCTTGCAAGCTCACACCTGATGGCTCAAACTAAAAAGCTCAATTAATATGTCCAAGTTTCCTCCAACAATATGAGCTTTTGAGCTATGAGCACGTAAGTATAGAGCTTTTGAGCAATTTATTCCGAGTTTCTCGCAAAATTTCGACAAATCCGACCGAGCTTTTTAGTTTGAGCAACGACATCTGAGCTTGCAAGCTCACACCTGATGGCTCAAACTAAAAAGCTCAAGAAAATTATCCAAGTTTTCTCTAAAAATTTGAGCTTTTGAGCTATGAGCACGTAAGTATAGAGCTTTTGAGCAATTTTTCCGAGTTTCTCGCAAAATTTCGACAAATCCAAGTGAGCTTTTTAGTTTGAGCAACGATATCTGAGCTTGCAAGCTCACACCTGGTGGCTCAAACTAAAAAGCTCAAGAAAATTATCCAAGTTTTCTCTAAAAATTTGAGCTTTTGAGCTATGAGCACGTAAGTATAGAGCTTTTGAGCAATTTTTCCGAGTTTCTCGCAAAATTTCGACAAATCCGACCGAGCTTTTTAGTTTGAGCAACGATATCTGAGCTTGCAAGCTCACACCTGGTGGCTCAAACTAAAAAGCTCAAGAAAATTATCCAAGTTTTCTCTAAAAATTTGAGCTTTTGAGCTATGAGCACGTAAGTATAGAGCTTTTGAGCAATTTTTCCGAGTTTCTCGCAAAATTTCGACAAATCCAAGTGAGCTTTTTAGTTTGAGCAACGACATCTGAGCTTGCAAGCTCACACCTGATGGCTCAAACTAAAAAGCTCAACAAAAATATCGAAGTTTTCTCTAAAAATATGAGCTTTTGAGCTATGAGCACGTAAGTATAGAGCTTTTGAGCAATTTTTCCGAGTTTCTCGCAAAATTTCGACAAATCCAAGTGAGCTTTTTAGTTTGAGCAATGACATCTGAGCTTGCAAGCTCGCATCTAATGACTCAAACTAAAAAGCTCAACTTGGTTTCGATAAAATTTCAAATCTTCTTAAAAAAATGTGAGCTTTTGAGCTGTATGCCAAAAAAATTAGGAGACAGACAGGACAGACGGGACATGCAGGACTGGAATGGACAGGCAGGGCTGGAAGAGACGTGAAGGGCCGGAATGGACGGGGAGGACTGAAAGAGGCAGGTATTACTGGAAGGGTGAGCCTTAAGGGATCTGCAGGGCTGAAAGGTACCGGCAGGACAGGAAGGGATAGACAGGGTTCTAAGGACTAAGAAAGATTGTATAGAAGGGGCAGGTTTTAAGGGACGAGCAGGGCTGGAAGGGGAATTAAGAGGTTTATTTGTATTCGAGACTAAGAAGCAAAGTGTGGGTACTGATACACTTCGCTTTTGTTGAATACAATTTTTAATAATATAAAATAAATGTAAAATACAAAAAAAATACCTCTTGAGAATTTCTAACAATGAAAGGAATTTTAATAAAGGTGAGATGAAATTTTTCATACCTGTTTAATGCAAAAATGACACTCTACCTTCAAAATGTGGTGTTAATATTCAACTTTCTTCGAAGACTTTAAGTTTGGGCAAAGTTTTAAAAAGCTGCAATGTTAAATAATACACGTACGCTGCATAATGAAATAGCACTTTTTATCTGTGAATTGAGTTGATGATTTTGAAATTCCTCAAGTAGAATAGAATGAACTATAAGCATACTTCTTCAACGCTGAAACTCCAAATAAAATCCAACTAATCGATAGGAAAAATCCCTCAAATTTCTAACAATGCAATTTCTCTGACTTCCTACGTTCATTCTGAAAAATTTCAACGACTAAACTGATCAATTTTCTTCGTCCTCTTCATTTATTCCCTTTCAACATCGATAATTCCAGCGTTACAGCTTATTTATCTGCAGAACCAACCGTCGACATTATATGGTTTTCCTCTCAGAAAGAAACCAATGCAATTTACTTTCTTTCACTTTCAGAACAATACTCGTTCATCGGTGAAATTACTTTCAATATTAAAGTACAATTATTAAAAAGAAATAATATTGAAACGAGAATATAAAGGAGTTCATTGATAACTATTTCATTAATACGAATTGTTCGATAGTACAATTAGAAAATAATATCGGCTAAATGCATAGCTGCGGCCAACCACATCGCGGTACATTTGCAATTAGTCTTTCAATGCAACATCTGTCCGCGATGATTTGGAGATAATTTCTATTAACACACGCAACTACCGGTTAACTCGTCCAGTTACCGAACACTATTATCCTGCTTCTGCATGGATTTAATTGTCTTTAGCCGAAACATACGCGACGTTTCGAGGAACTGTTCGATTCATTTAGTAATTCTGTAATTAGGGGAATATCTATTAATACGTCCATACAAGCTACGTTCAAACGTTTACAGTATTTTGCCTTTTGGCTCGAGGTATCAGGGTATTTTGTGATATTCCGAGAATTAATTAACTTCATGATTCATAAATTACAATTTGCAAATATTAAAATAAAATTGATTATTTAGCCATATTTTCAATTGATTTTAAATTTGTTTTGCAATACATAAAACAAAATATGTGTCGATTCCAAACTATCCTTTTCCAATATATTTTATGCATATTTTATTATTCAGTTTACTGTTAGGAATTTCAATAAAGAGTTAATACAATGCATATAGGCTTCCTAAAGATACGATATTTTTAATCAAAATTATAATGGCGTTTGCGATATGTAATAGTACATAATTAATGCATAATTATTAGTGTATCTGTTAACATTTCCGCACAAATTATTGTACATTTCATTCAGGAGTATTATTGTTTGATGAAGTTTCAAAGTTAAATTAATACAATGCATGTTATACTTTATGAGATCAGAATAATGCTTTTTACAATTGTGTATTGTTATTTGGGGGAAGTAGTATAATAACTATAGACTGTGTTCTGGTAAACGTATGCAATTTAACTTCGGAATATCTGTATCCGCTAAAATCATGATAATAAATTTCAACGTGCTTGTATGACGCACGTTTTCGCTTGTGACAAGTAGAGAAATCATACGTGTATCGTGCAGTTAAAACAGAGACGTGTGCGAAACATTCTGCTCGATTTAATGCATGAATATATTTGCTCGTTGAAATTGTGAAAATAAATTAGTATCATGTACATCCTCTTTTGTGGTCTCAGACGTAGAGTTTCGTTTTGCATACGAATGCTCACAACTAGTACCGCAATGCCGAGTAAAATAGATTTAATTTCATTTTGAAATATTGTTTCTTCTTCCAATTTTGAAAATATATGAAGTATTGTATAGTAAGCAACTGTGTTTATAATATACTTCAATCTGTAAATAGTAGTATTTGTCTGAACGATTTAATTTCTTCAGCAGTGATAAATAACTAAAATGTTACAACAGCTGGAAAATATTTCATAACATATTGGAAAGGAAACGTAAAATTCTATACTTTATTTAATTCAAAATCGCTCTTGAAAATTCTGTTAACAGCTTAATTTTAGAATATTCTGCTTTCTTCAACTTGGGAATAATATAACAATATGAGAAAATATCACGATATTTGAAAAAAGTCTAAAAAATTGTGTTCAATTTAATTGGAAAATATTTCTACCACTGAAAATTCTGACAAGAATTTAACTGAAAAATATTTGTATCCCTTAAAATCCCGGTAACAGATTGCCAGAGATTCCAGTGATATTTTGCAGATTCCGAAGTACACGCGAATGTTGTTTAAACGACCTAACGTGAGAAGCATCGTAGACGGTAAATTCAGGTATGAATACGTTCGCCGTTTGCCGGGATAAAATATCCGGTTGGCCGATCGAAATTACCTATCGATTAAGTAAACTGGCAGCGTTAATAAAACGCTATCGGCGAAACAGGCAATATCCATGTTTCAACGAGAAACCGTTTAATCGGAAATATCGGTTTGATCGGTAATAGATCATAGATATCTCGGCTACTGTAAATACACTCCTGGTACCATTTTGATTAATCGAGTCTTATTGCAAAACATCGTATCTTTGTATTCGTCCGAAATTTCATTCATTTCACCTAAGTAAATCTTCAAATATTTATTTAAATAAGATTTATACTTTCTAATAGGAAGTATATATGCGTAGATATTTTTAATAGAACCTTTTGTGCTCAATTCATTTCCTACATCTTGGCAGACGTTTTCCCTTGAGAAATTATTGCCAGGGGAATATTTCTTTTCGAGTAGCTGCACTGCAATGCTGTCTGCGATATTTTTTTAAAATGGAACCAGCTAGAAATTTTTTACATTTGCCATGCTTTCATCTTTGGATCTCTTTTCCTGATTTTATCTTCAATTTAATCGAATGATGTTTTTAAATATTTCTTTTTCCAATAATTAGAAATTCTCCGTATATGATACATGTGCTGTGACAATTATTAATATTAAATTCAAATTGATAAAATACTAAGAACTTTGATTATGACTTTATACTCATTTTTATCAGACACCAGTTATCTCTAGATTTTTTTTTTGATGGATAGATACCAGCGCTTTGGAAGCTTTCTATTTTTGGACATGCACGAGAAACCTCTAGCAATTAACAAAAATTTCTGAAACATTACGTTTTAGCTCGGGGAATGTTACCGTTTACTATATGGAGCAGTTAAAACTTTTTCCGATATTGGACTTCTTACACGTTCGTACACCCGTGCGTTTCTACTGTAGTCAAATGAGAACCAGCTTGAAATCGGATGAAAGCTGCAATTCTTAATGAAACACGGTTAATTAGAATTATTCATCAGATGATATCAGATTAAATGCATCGTACAAGAACACGGGCGATCGACTTTTTCTGTGAAATCTTTCTACCATGGAAGAACTCTTATTATCATATTTGATTATTCAAACCTGTCAATCATTGATTTTCCCAAACAGTAATTAAGCTTTCTTTTAAAGCTGTAGTGTCAAAATAAAAAAATTACTTGAGGTTTACTCTACCTCAACATGTATGTCTTATTTTCATATTTTAAATAACATAGCTAGTGAAATAGTTTTTAAAATGTCAAAAGCAGTTGAACTATTAAATGTTCTTGCATGAAAATATTATTGCAAACCATTAAATATCTCAACATAAAGGGACTATGATGGGTATGTAGATAAAAGCCCGTACTCCCAATTAGTGAGTCTGAGTTCAAATTACAGAGACCACTGGGAGACTTTCCTAAATTGTTATTTAATATATAGTACTTTAGTTGGAAATCCATCTAAATCTTCTGGTCCTTAGTAAAATGACCACAGCAGTAACAATCGAAAAATACAAAACCAGGAAACCCCAATATAAGAATACATAGAATAATATCACCCTCAAATAAAATTAACCCCTTGCCGTGCCATTTCTTTTGAGATTAAATGTACAATAACTCTGAATTAATAACTAAAATAACAATCTAGCCCCTGACGTTGGATATAGTAAATGATTTAACGTAATATCGAATATCATAGAGTTAATTTTATTTTATCAAGACCTACTGATATTTTTGATAAAATAATTATTGGAGCATTTAAAAAATGACTATTCCGTTCATCTTGTCACGAGTAGCACTCGTCATTGTACGGCAAGGGGTTAAAAAACGCCTAAATTTGAACTTCCTCTCGTTCTTCCTCCAGAAGTTCACTTTCTCTTTGACCTCTCCTCACACTTTCATACTCTATGTTCGTAATTTGCAATTTCATCCTCATGTAAGCCCTCTTATCAACTTTCACGCTCATTCTCTCTCTCTCTCCATCGTTAACAGCTGTTTCATCTGTCCTTATTAGCGTCAGCGATAAAGGAAGAATGCGTGCAGAGAGATCTGCAAGAGGATGAAACAGGGCGAATGTAAGCGAAAGTAAGCGGGTATTACCGAGAGTGAGGAAACGAAAGAGAAAGTTGGCATGAGATATCCCAAAATGACAAACAAATAAGCCTAATTTACAATGTACTTAACAGTTTACAAATGTAATTTAATTAAATACAAAAATTTACAAATGTGCAAGTAAGAATACACCAAGATATTCAAACAAAACGATAAGTTCTCATTGTCATAAAATAGAATGAAAGCTTAACAGCGCTGGAAATCCATGTCGAAAGTCAGTAGTTAAATCTATTTCTTGAATTATGAGAATTTACATTCAGAACGATTCAAAGTTACTCAACGATAATCTTGAAGCTCTTACAATACAAAATACAATATTATCAGTGTCCTCCGTGACCTTAGTTCAATGTCAAAGAAGCTTAAACGATATTCTAAAAAGCAACACTACCCTAAGCAATTCATCGTTGATTTCTTTCTGCCTACAGAAGCCCTTTTCCTGTTTTCGATTCCAAGGGCTCTCTACTTTGAAGTGTAACTTTGAGCCTCTCCAAGAACGAAATGCACCAGAACGCTACAAAGGAAGGACATCCAAAACCAGAGGGACGATCAAAGGATCGTCTGGAAAGTACGCGACCACCCGAGTTGGAGGGAAGAGGTCCAATAGATTCGCCGGAACAAAGATTTCAATTGACAGTACTTGCACGACCCAATCCTCGAATTGGTTCTGGTCTTTTCGAAAATCACCGCGTCCCCGTGGCCACGCCCTTTGGCCTTATCCTTGTTTCATCCAGAGCTTTTTCGCCAAGTCAATGTCGCTTCGACCGGCGAGCCAAAAATTCATCCTAGCAGCTTTAAATTGGTCAACATTTAACGAGTATCATTCCATGGCGCAATTAGGCGAATGCAAATACGGATTCGCGCTACGATCGATGGAAATTCAGAAACGAGGCGTTGTCTCTCGGCACCAGACAGACCGACGACTGATCGCGGTTTGGCTTCGCTTTCCTCACCCTTTCCAATTCTCTTTCTTTCTCTCCGATGTCCTATGCTACCCCTGTTTCTTTCTCTGGTACCCCTCTCTTGTTGATGGAAATAGCGTTACACAAACGCAATTCGAGCGTATCGTTGCCCTCGCTGACAGGACGATGGTCGGGTTGAAATTCGATGGAAATGTGATTAATCGTTCACCGTGCTCTCTGCATTCTGACGTTACATCTTTTGGGGGGTGATCGGCCGATCGAAGAGAGAAAAAAGTACGAGCAGTGAAAGATAAATGCTATTTATCACTCGTAAATTTACTCTTTGAGAGACATTCGAGGAAGTTTGGTAAAAAGATAGCCGAAAACGAAAGTGCTTAATCATATTTTATTGATTGACAAGAAGAGAGACACAATACCGATAATGTTCTGTTCTTTAAACGTCACAATTTGTTTCGCCAATAAATCCTTCCATGTTGTACAAACTATTCCTTGAAATTGATATTCTTCTTTGAAAATCCCTCTCAATCTTGATGATAATAACGAATCTATAATTCTAAAAAAAAAAGAAAAAAAGATTTAAAAAAATGAATTTTGCGGTGAAAACGACCAAGAATATCTTACGCTTCGCTGTCTCCGAAGTTCCCGGCAAGAAGATTAAGTAGATTTCCCCGCGCTTTAATCAGACAACCCGAACCGAGTGAATCGTGGCGCGTTCACGGCGAAGTAGATTGTCCCGTTCTTTCGTCGGACAAAGAAGGCCCTTCGAGGCTAGTAGATCAGCATTCGTTTTCATTCTACGGACCATGCGAGAATCGGGAAACCTCGGGAGGTACTCTCACGGGGAGGCACTCTGACCGAACAAAAGGAAGGCGGAGTCACGCATGGTTTTCACCCTCCGTCGAAACGGAGCTACCTCGCACTCGACTAGTTCTCGAGTGGTTAGCGCCGCTATTAAATCGGACAGGAAGAATTCCAAGGAATAATTCGACGAATAGTTATGCGGATTGGTTTACGACTTAACGTGAATTAATCTTGAAAGATTGCAGCGCGGGATACGTTTTTACCAATGAATCATTGATCAAGTTAAATTATCCAAAAGAAAAGTGCGGTGTAAAAATGTTCAATAAAAACGACCAAGTGAGAACATAAAGTGTGAATTTTCTTGCAAAAATAACGATTATCTCAAGGAAAATTCATCTTATTGAGAACAATAAGAATTGAATTGTTTCGTACAATTGTAAAAAAACATACCTGTCTATGTTGCCGAGGTTTCAGCGTCGTCGACGAAAAGCAGGTTCTTCTGTCGGGAAAAAGTCGCTGGATGTCGGACGTATATCTTCGATCCAGAACCTCGACGAGGGTTGATCCGAGATTCGTTGGAGCCGCGAGAAGATGAGGAAAATTGGGGAGAATAGGCCGAGTTGATCGTGGACAGTGTTCGGCGGGTATTGCGAACGGAAGGATATCCGGAGTGAAGCGATCGCGGGTGGAACGCGGTGCCGACTGAACTTCCCCGGCGTTCGTCCGCCAGAATGTTACCGCTTGTCTAATAACGGCGGCGAGTAGCGGGCTGCGCCGAGCCGCTGGTTCTGCTCGCAGGAGTTAGAAAGAGAAAGCGAGAGAGAATGAGAGAGAGATCGAGAGAGAAATCAAAAGAGAAAGAGAGAGAGAGAATGAACAAGAGAGGGAAACTCACGGGAAGAGACAAGGATAGCTGCAGGGAAGAGGGTGAGCAAGGGAGTGAGACTATTCAACAAAAAGAGATAGCAATAGGGAGAGGGGATTTTGTAGAAGAGAAACAGGAAGTGGATGCAAGGGAGAAAGGAAGATCGAGCAGGAACGCGTAACAGAGAGAAACGTATAAAGAGCGAGAGAGTTAAACGATATTCACGGGAAGAGACAGAGAGAAGCAGAGGGTAGTTGGTTCACGTTGGAGAGAGAAATCAACGAGGGAGGGAAAGCAGGGAAATATATGGGGGTAACGGAGGACAGTGTACGCACGAGGGAGCGAGATAGAAACGGGAGAGGCGGAGAAACATGAAAGAGAGAGCGAGATATCCAACGAGAGCTCGAGGGTTTTAGGGGAGGAAAAGCGATGAGAGGACCGAGCAGCGAGGGTGAACCAAAGTTAGACAGAGAGAGAACCAAGGGAGCAAACAGTTCAAGGGATGGAATACACGAGAAGTGCGTGAGAAAGAGACAGAAAGAAGCATCGGAAGAGGGAAGAAGAGAGAGAGGATACCCTGGAACCTCGCAAGTGTGTAAATGAGCAAGAAAGAGATGCAACGAAGAAGTGAGATAAAGAGCACGAGGGTGGATGGGAAAGGGAAAGCCCTGAAAGGAGGAGCTTGCTGGGAGAGAAGGGGATGATAGAAGGAGAACGGTGTACCGCAACCGGGGAAGGAGGAAATGAGAGCGGAAATATGAGCGAGAGAGTCGTCGAATGTCACCGAACATCCGTTGAAAAGAGAAAGACATTGCGTTAAACCAAAGTGAGAGAATGTTACAGAGAAACGAGAAGAGAGGAGCGTTAAACTTGACTGAGGAAAAGAGAGAGTTTGGAGAAGAATGGTAAAGGAACAAGGGTGAAGGTGTAAAACGAGGGTGCATAGAAGCATCACCGTCGAATGGGGACGGTGGTTCGTACGAAATGGAAAATCGTTGATAAAAAAAGGATGAGAATGGATAAAAGTCGACGCCAATGCGAGCAACGCGAGAAAAGAGGGGTTTATCGAGTCGAATAAGGTACGTGGACGTGTGGAGGGTGGACGCGCGAAAGAGAGGCAGAGGTCATCTGGTAGGGTGAAGTGGTGAGAAATAAAAAGAGAGGAGAGAAAGTTGCAAGAGTGGTGGACGAGTGCGAAAGGTAAATTCTTGGAGAGGAAAGACACGGCGAGACGAAGAGGGTAAACAAACAGAGTGTGGACAAAGACTCTGCACGGGATAAAACGAGAAGGGGTGAATTTCGGAATGGCGCGCCGATGTAAAAAAAAAAAGAACTGAGAAGTAATAACGAAGCGAGGGGTTTTACGAATTGTGACCCGAATTGTAGTTCATAGTAATTACACTGTATTTAGAGCAAGAATTTAATGAATTCGTTGAAAGAATCGAAATTGCTTTTCTCGGAGAGGAAAGATTGTGTTGGAAAAATTGATGGTACAGTTTAGAATGGTTTTTTTGAAAGAAGAATCGTTTTTCTATTGAAGATTTCTCATGCGTAGGTTATAATATAAGAAGAAGGAGATAAATGTTGCCAAAGAATGAAACGTGAGGAAGAAAGAGTCACAGGAGAGACGAGTTAAACGTATATGCAAATGGAACAGTAAAAACCCTCTCGTATCGCGGAGGCTGCGGAAGATTGAACGGAGAGGGCGAAGAAAACAAAAGCGGCAAAAGAAAACGATGAAATTCTGCCAAATAGCTAAAAAGGTTTTCGCGTAAAGATAAACATTGCTGGGAAGAACGGAGGCACAAAAAACATACTAAAAATAGACAGGGAATAAATTAGATCGGAGTAAGTTAAAGAGAACGTCTCACAAAAGTATAAATATCGTGATAAATAAAAATACTTATAATACAAAGAAATATAACTTGCAATTGGTGATTCAAGATCTTTTAAAAAGTCGCCAACTACTTTCTCAGGAAACGAGAAAACCTAACACTATACTCTAAGATTATTTTATCACCCTAACTTTACGTCTTCTTGGAACTTCCTGCCGACTTTAATGCCCCCTGCGTTAAAACCACGATAATAAAATAACTCCGATATTAATCTTAGAAATTAACGTTTCTTCCTTTCGGTAAGTATAATCGACAAAACAAGAAGACTGAGAAAGAACGAGTAAGCGAAGAGAGGAAAGAAGAGATAATGGGGTGCGCCAAAGAAAAGAAAAAAAAAACGGGGAAAAATTCTGGGTGGATTCCAAAGTGAGAAAAATAAAGAAAGGGGAAAAAGAACCATTTGCGTGAAAATAGTATAGAGGACGAAAAGAAAAGTGCAACGAAATATAAACTGTGAAGGTCGAACGAAGGACGCGTTTTGGTTCTCCTTCGAACTGCTACCAACGTCTTCGGTGAATGGAGAACCGTGAACGTTTACATAGACGGAATCGAATGAGAATAATCCGAATAAAAAGAAGGAAGAAGTCGCCGACGAACCGATGGGACTTAGATCGTCTCGAGGTTTCTATGGATTTTCATCTCGTTACCTCGACGAGCCAAGAGGTGGCTCGTACGAAGGTGCAGCCATTGCCAACTGGCGGTATATCAGGGTATGACGTCAAACTAGGAAGTTATATACCTCGAACCGGGAGCATTTTTCCATTGCTTTTGAAGCTTTGAAATTTTTACGAATTTCCACCAAACTTTCGTGCTTCGTCAGACTTTTTTTTTTCCTCGGGTATTTTTCCTCTACCCTCTACCGGCAAAAGGATTCCGCTACCGACGAAGCACGTTTTTTTCCCTCGTAACTTTTGATTTCGCAAAAATTTTCGTAATTTTTCACAACTGAAAATTTGTTAGAGATGTTTTTACAAAATCTGTGTTATTGGAAATCATTGGAAAGGGTTACTTTTATTTTTTACCTCTATACGGTCAGGCGAGTATTCAATCTTTCTTCTCCCCTACTTCGTTCTACGTCCTTTTCATTTAATTCGACGCTTAATTCGTCCACTTACACGCTCATAATTATCCAGTGAATTTTTCGATTCCGAGCGTTTTACCGTGGAGCCTCGAGCCATATAAATTTGCAATTTCACAAGCTTTGTGCAATGTTAGCGAAAAGAAGGGAGAGGGGCAGCGAACCTTTGACGAAGTTAAGCGCGAAAACACGAACGACCTGGCCGCATGAATAAACGGTTTCCCAGGGACGAAATTAGAGTTGTTTTTCACTGCTTTCAATATTCGTCAGTGGTGTATAAACATGGTGCTGGAATTCTCCGGTTTTGCTGTGCGGGTGCTTTCCTTTAAATCGGGCTGCCTCAAACGTAGCGATATGTGTGACATCCGGAAGTCCAAGGGCTGTCTCCTTCTTAAAAGCATCTGGAAGGAGTTACCTTTTAAATTAAAAGCTTCTTGATGGTTCGAAATTGTCGTTGTTTTTCGGAGAACAACGGTAGAGAAATGTTATCGACCTAATATGTTTCGGCGGAACGGTACAAATTGTATTTCGAGTTTACGGTAAATATACTTGTACCGCGAAGCTTGCAAGAGTTTATAGTGGGTGATGAATATGGGGGCTATGGTGGGAAAGCAAGTAATTTGGGAGTTGTAGCGGAGAAGGAGGTAAAAGCTGTGAATTGCAATTAGTAGGGACGAGTTCATATTCTTTCACTGTCGTCTTTGATTAATTTCTCGTAAATTATTATTTAATGTATCATAGCTTCTGTGGTTTGGAATTTATCTATTGTAGACGATCTGACTGTAGTTGAATTTGGAAAATTTTCAAGAAAAAATTTGTCGATGAAAGTATTGAACGCTCAAAGAAAGCTTAACTCATGCGTGGCCAGAATGCGGATAAAATTAATTTGAAAACTACGTTTAACACGTTGACTCGGTGCTATTGAATTTGATTAAATTTCTTATGGTTTCTCAATTGTAATTTTCTAACGCATTCAATTTTTAAATAATGGCGTTTAAAAGATAGATTCCTACAGAGCATATATCCACTTATTTATTTCAAGTTTCTGTTTGGTAAAAATGGAATTTTAATAGGAAAATTATCACTTCAGCAGAAATTATAAAACGAGCGGAATGTCAGTGGCGTTCAACGTATTAAACTTTCCATCGATGAGTTTCTCGCTTGACTAGTACTTCAGGAATCTTCCAGAGATGTTTTGGATTTTATTGCACTTAGTTTATGAAAGTTGCAGGTGGAATAACAAAATGTTTTTAGGGAAAACTGATGCTTAAGTATTTAAATGGTTGTCAAGGTGAGATTAATGAGATCGAAAATAATTTAAGCAACTTCCTAACTGCAACGACTGATCGATCGGTCCTTCGTTAAACGAGTTTCGCTCTTTTGGATACTTCGAGAACAAAGGGTACTCGATAGAACGATAAGTTTCGAACTTTTCAATTCAGAATCGAAGAACATTGCTTTTACTCTACTTCGATACGTTAATTATCGATACCAAGAATAAGAGTACACTGATTCAAAGTACTTTATTATTCCAGGATACTGATTAATTATTTCTCCACTGTCTCAGGCTTCTTCTTCATGACACTCTGAGAAAAAAAATAATAATGTCGGATGATGCAAGTAAGACTGAAACTTTTCCATTCAGGAAAGAGCTTCACGCTTGAGCTGCCGAGAAAGCGATTGGTTATTGATCGGAGGGTTAAGTTGAAAGTGAGTAATGTAATTCCGTTATTCTAATGATTAGTTAATTAATTCTTCATTAACTCAGGTTATCTCGTTCCCCTGGACACTGGAAGAGGGGAAAGAGCGCAGGTTGGAGCAGTAAGTTCGAAACTTTTCGAACCACAATCGAGAAGTTTCGCAAGCTGAAATGGAAGGCTCGCCGCAAAGGGGTTAAAATTGTCGGAAAGCAGAAACCGTGGAAGAATGAGTATGAAACACACGAAATAGGTGTATCGATCGGTATACCTTGCCAAAGATTTGCGACGAAACGTTCGCAGTAATTTTTCAAACTCAAAATTAAAGTCTCACTGCGGATCGTCTTCTTGTACTTGCTTCAGGGACGCTGGAATTTCAACTGGAAATTTTGTTGAGACATCTGGAGACTGTGAAGAAGGAAATTGAAATAAATGTGACTGCTAAATTTAAGAATTAATACTTCATAATAGTACTGCTTTTCTGTAATTGCTACACTTTAGGATATTTAAATATTGTCGTGAAAAATCTAACTGGAATGTTTCTTTTTTAGGAATGCACTCGCAAGATGTCCAAGTGTTCTTCGGTGGAAAGGTCATCGAGGGTAAATGTGCATACTGCGAGAATTTTTAAACATACTGAAAGTTATAGTTTCACTTGATTCTTCGTAATTATTATGAAATAAGATTACAGAGCGGAGATCAAATTCCTATCGCGACAGATTTTTCCTAAATGATCATTTAACATTAGATCCACAAACGACTGATTCAATAGATTTAAAATTGTCAAATAAATACGTCCGAATCAAATAAGGGCTCAGGTACCCCGGGTTTGCCAAGCCCGTACCTGCCCACCTCTTTTTCAAAAAGTGGCCAGGCCCCTGGGAGAAGTATAATAAAAAAAATTCTCAAAAATTAGCCACCATGCCTTCATCCAAAGAAACGATTAATCTTTTCGATGGTTTCTAGGCCAGACCAAATTCAGGCGTCATAAATCAAAGAATCCGTCAATCCTTTTGGACGTTTCGAGCCCAGACTTTATCCAGACACCAGCACCCAGGGAATCGATCAATCCTTTCGAGAACGATGTCGATAACGATAAACTACCCCGAAAAAAAGATTCTGGCCACAAACATATCGCTGGTCTCGCAGAAAAGCGAAGGGTAACGATTGGAAGCTCCTCGGGCATTTCCCATTTGATCTCCGGTTATGATGGCCGCTTTCATCGGCGCAGCACACCCCCCGGGGGCGAAATACGTATTTTCCATTGTTCGAACAGTTTCGTGCGAGCGTACGTTTGGCCATGCAAAGTTAACGTGCTCGAGATTACGCCGTCGAGCGTATCGATCTGCCGTTGAAATTAAAATATCGCCGCTCATCTCCGCGATGCGGGTTTCCCCCTGTTTTTTTCATGATTTCGTAGCGACACGGATTTCGGCGTGAAGCATTTGAGAAATTATCGGCTCGTGGACACCGCGTCGTAGTGGTATTTAATTTTGTTGATCAAAACCGACGCTTGCACGTGACCGCTGGGTGACCGCAGGAAATTTTGGCCAACGCGCGGCTTGACCAATGATCGACCGTTTCACTGACATGGAACTCTGTATAGCCTTTTATTTTGTAGCCGATAGACATCCTATTGTCTATATATGCTGTTTATCACGAAGATGCGACGCATGTCTACGCACCACCTACAAATCGAAGACGCATCGAATACGCATCACGCCAATATAAAAGCGCAAACGACGACGAAGAGCATTCATTACCAATCCTCATCAGAACGAGTTAACATCGATCAACGTATTAGCTTATAAGCCTTTCTGTATTCTTTGAGTATTCTAGTAGTGTAGTAAGATTTGTAGTTTGTTAAAAGTCGAGTTTAAGAGGACGAATAAATTCCCTTTTTAAAAACTCGAATCTCTGGACCTCGCCGGTAACAATTTTATTGTAGAGAACAGAAAGTTTCGACTTATGCTTTGTACTGTATGAAAATATAATATTTTACAACGTTTTGATATTGTAAATATAAGATAGATGAAGATATGAAAGTGTTTTGTATTGTGTGTGTATGCGAATGCGACTTATGTGCTGAGTTCTAAGAGTTCTGTAGTAGGAGGAGCGATTTTGCTTTCTTATAAAAAAGAGTTGGTATTATTATTCGTTACTTATCCAGTTACTGAAGTAAACATTGTTGTATTTCGATATTTTTAATTCAAATGGGAACTTTTAGTTTAACCGCTGACAGAGAGAGGGATCCTTTTCGCTTTTTTCAGCAATAACAATTAGTAACTGTATTAACAAATTATATATACGAATCTACAACCAGACTTAACGTCTTACTACATCGATAAATTAATATAATTAATTTTCAAGCTATCTTCTTGCTTCTAAGAAATAAATACTGAAGCTACACCATTAAATCATTTTGCATCGGCAACATGACATTCTGATTCATACTGCAATCAATTCCATCATAAATTGATGAACTTCTTCAAATATTCCACGGTCCAAGCAATTTCGCTATCGACGAATCTCTCGTTCTGTTGTTCACTGATAAATCTCACGCAAATTTTGCTACAAAAAGTGTGTTCGATGGTTTGAAACAAGCGCACTGATAAAATCGCAGCTTAAACTGGTAAGAAAGTTGTCCCTAACACGCGGACAGATTTCGCCAGACGGTAGTTCGCACGGCAGTACATTATCTAAATAATTAATCCTCGGAATCGCTGTTATCCCGCTCCCTAATCTCGCAGAAGCTAGTTAACGCCGACTCGTAAATTACATGGAGTTCCGACTCGATCCTCGCTCCAGAATGCACATGCACACCTGTTTGAGAAGCATCGAAGCAGGGAAATGTAAACATTGTTTTACAAAGAGATTTACAACAAGTTGGACCGAAGGCAAGTAAAGCGAAAAGAGAATGAGAGGCAAAAAATCACAGATAGGCAGGTAGTCAAAGTAAAAGGGAGGAAGGAAGGGAAAACAGGAGGGTGAAACGAATGGTAAGAAAGGGAGCAAGAAAGAGTGGAAGAGAGGGTGAAACGGTGATGAAAAAGGGAGAAAGAAAGAGTGAAAGAGAGGGTGAAACGATGGTGAGAAAGGGAGGGAGAAAGAGAGAAAAGGAGGGTGAAACGAGCGCGAGCGGTGAGAAAGGGAGGAAGAAAGGGAAGAAAAGAGGGTGAAACGAGCGGCGAGAAAGGGAGGAAGAAAGAGAGAGTACTGAAAGAGAAACAGGAAGAATAAATAGGAGAAAAGAACAAAGCAAAAGAGAAAGGTTAAGGGGGCAGAGAGAAAGGGTGGAACATTAAAAGAGAGAAAGGGATAAACGAAGAAAGCAAGACAAACAGGGAAGCAAATGTATTATTCAGCTTGTATATCGACTCAGAGGAGTATTCTAAAGCTCGATCTAAATATAGTTTTGAGATCAGTCACGTATGTACGTCCCGGAGAACATCGGTACCAAGTTTCTCGATCGTCATCTTCTAACCGTGAAGAGAAACGGGGTCGCGTGTGTAACTTTTGCCCCGGATACTAAGTCTAATCTAATTTCTTGCGGTTCAATTAAAGGATTCAGTCGATTATCGATAAATTCGACTAAGTTGTATCGATACGTCGTTGGTAATTGAATTTAACATCGCTAATAAGCACATTACGAAACGACACGGTTCGTTACCCCTTGTTCAGAAATGACAGGTATGCCATTTGACAGAGGTAGTTTGTCTTATCTTGGAATTAATTGCTGTAATAATAACACCATGAATTGTTTCGAATGTAGAGAACTCGAAGTATGCGCTATTCGTGTAAACCGTCTCTCGTCCTTTGGGTAATTAAATTTCGAAGGACAATTTAGAGGAGTTAAAGTACAAAACTCTTTCCTTGGACTGGATAATTGATTCGTCATAATGCGATCAAAAGAACGACGTTGTTAATTCGTCGATAAACTTAGAAGGGCGATTGTAGGAATATATCTAATCCATTAGAGAACGTATCTATGCCATCAAAGACTCTGATACTCAATTAAACGACCTTACTATATTCGGAGACCTTTCCCTATAATTGTACCTCTCTTCCGTGGATTTAGTGGCACAGTTTCCGAGATATTTTTAATTCATCGTTGATCTTGCCAGAGTGTCTAATACTCAATTAAAATGCCCTTACCACGCTCGAATACACCTCGGTGGATTTAAATCTCGGCTTTGGTTAAATTTAGTAGCATCATTTCAGAAATACTTTTAATCCATTGAACTTATCGGTTATATTGGATATTTAATGTTCAGTTAAAACGCTCTTGTGAACTTTGAAGCTTGTTGGATGAATTTCATGATTTATGATGGTTAAATTCTGCAGCACAATTGCGAATGTACTTTGCAACTATGAAAATCATCAACCTACAAAATATCCGATATTCAATTAAAATTCTCTATCCATGCTGAAAAAGCTCTCACTGTGTGCCAATCAGTAACGCAATTGTATGTATTTCCCAATAATTTCATTACCAGGCTCCCTTAAAAGCGATTACATGTTGCGACCGAATTTTTGACCCAAAAATCGTTTCATCTCAACGTTGAAACGATTATCTCCGAAGGAAATTGCACATTAATTAGCAACAAATATAAGCATTTTTCTACTAAGAAGTTTTCTGACCTCTTGTCAGAATTCAATATAAAAATATTATCCTAAAATCAATATATTTTCAAAGAAATCACCGTTCTTAAAATCATATGCCTTTTTTAAATTCAAATTGTGCAAAATTGTTTAGATTCTTGCCTTGCAACAAGAAGGGACCCTCAATCATATTGTAAATTTAATTTTAAATTATTAGATGAAGCATAAATAATCGTTAATTTGATTTCAACAACTTAATTCATAACTGTGGCATACGCCACTACAAAAGAAATTTAATTCTAAGGTCGCGGTAGTTAAATAGTGTTCATAATTTAAAGAGCATTATTCGCCTGATTTATTCTTGATTCTCAATTTATAAATCTTTCCATTCTCTTCACTTATTACTTACAATTTTTCTCCATGCAATACATCATTCAATTAATCCTCTGCAATAAATATAACAGCGTCTCTCGTAATTCGTAGCAAATAGGTTAAACACCGTAAATTGAACATCATAAAAATTCCCCACCATAAATTCTATCATGTCGCATTAATTCTGGTAATATAAATTGCAGGTATATTCATCAAAACGCGAATTTGTTCGTCCGGAATCCGATTGTCGGATGCATTCCATGAGAAACGCTCTTTCAAGTTCTCTCCCACCCTCTATCTTCGCTTCCTCAATTATCGTTCCTCCGCCCTCGACTTTGAGGGTGAAAGAACCGTAACCTCTGCCCTCGATACGACGTAATTTAATTTCCCTCGGTAACCTGGCGATCCGTGTATTAAGCGTGTCAAAAATTCGAGAGGATTCGCAGTCGACGTTCCTCGTCCACGGGGAAAGTAATAGAAGCGGTAACTCGAGTTCTAAACTTCTCTGAAGGATTTATAGAATGCTCGATCGAGCGGCCGAGTTCGAAGTATTAAGCCCTGAAGGGACTATTTTTTATCGTTACTACTGCGAGATGTAGGGTAGCTTCAGTTCGTTGAGATACTTAAGGATTTTTATTAGAGAATTCTTGCCAGATATTTGTCGCAGTATACTTTTTTTCTAGTCATTTCTCCAGGTAAAACATTGGACGCTGTAACGTGGATAACTTTGTGTTTTTCCTATGTATTTTTTTTCAATTCGCGTTGTTTTACGGTTTCGTTCTTTCAACCGAAATAGAAAAAAAAAAAAGTAAATATTCGTAAATAATTCTGGAGGCGGGATTCTTCTCCGAGGAGGCCGAAAAGAGGTCAACCGCGATCGTTACATCCAACGACCGCGTAATTTAGTTTTTAATTAGGCGATCAGCGATTAACCACTCCGGAAAATTAAGAAATTGGAGGGAAAAAGATTTATTATCATGGAATCTGGAGGAAGCAGAATCGATACTTCAACACTCTGCTGTAAATAACAACAAGCTGCATTCCTCAGTTTTTTCCCCTTCAATTTCTCTCTTCCTATGGATTTTAAATCTAAAAGGATTGACAACGTCCCTTAAATGAATGAATTTCACGTAGAACTTTGTAATAGTTAAGTTTTTAATGGATCAGGAGAAAAAGTTTTGTATCTCAATCGTTTATAATTTATAAATTCTGCAACATTTCTGTAGCCAGGAGTTTGTAATGTAACGAGATTAACGTTTACGAGAGAGCTACGGTAATGGTAAAGTAAATAAACTGTTCACCGACCACGTCGATTCCAGAGCAAATTCTGAGACGAGCACAATAAGGAAATGAACCTTATTAGAGCTGAGTAAACGTTAAGGGGTTAGAAGTCAAATAATATCTGGAATCTCCAGTTCTATTGAGGAAATTCAGCTGAGAGAGAGAAATATAAGAGGATGAGGTAGAGAGACAGAGAAACGGAGATGGAGAAACGTAGAAAACAAGGAAATGTAGAAGCGTAAAGACACTTAGAAGAAAATCAAAGAGACAAAGATAGAAAGCAACGCAAAGAGATCAAAATACAAAGAACGGTTTAAGACAAAGACAAAAGACTTACTGGCGATTTTCCTTCCTAATCCACCTAATGTAATTGTACGTCGATAAAACAATTAATCATTCGGCAAGAGAACTTTTCCAACGTCAGGGAAATTCGTCCGCGAATATTGATGTTATTTGCAGCGAAAGCTGACCGGAGATATCTTGGGAAGTTAATGAAAATGGAGAGTGCCGATCGAACTTTTCCTCTAATCAATTTTTCACCGTTCGATTCAAGTTTACTTTTCCTATATCCACAGAGATGGATTCTGATTAAAACTAACATTTGCACTCTTACTTTTGCCAAAATAAAATCGAATATCATCCAGGCAATTAATCTTCCAGCGTGTATATGCCGAGCAAACCTTTTTTATGTCTTTCACTCAAAATTCTTGATTAATCTTCATTAATGTCCTCCTGTGCCTATATTTTCGAGATTCATTGATCGTTGTTTTGAAATATATAAAATTGAAAATATTAAATTGAAAAAATTATCAATTTCAATGATGAAATTTAACGAGTTTATTCAACGAACAAACACATTTGGGGAATTAGTGCTTTCAAATATTAGGAAATCCGGGAATGAGAATCCTGCATCTCTATAATTTCCTTGATATAATACGAGGATAGTTTCGACGTGGCTGATCAAATATTCAATTTTGTACACAGAAGCTCTTACTAGATTAACAAACATTTGGCTGGTAATTTCCATTGGGCATTTAATGGCAGTTGTACAATTCGAACGAATGATTTCGTGGTGCAGAATCATCAGGAAATCTCTATCTGGGATTTGTATTCGTAAATTTGATGCTTTCTCTTATGGTGCTTTCTATAACGCTGTATCACGTACGGTTATGGGATATGATGTTAAATAAAAATGAGGTTCGAGCATACGGGCGAAGGTAAAATAACTATCGATCCCAAGATACCTATCTATCTCCCATATTTTTGCTTTCTCACTGAACAGAATTACATTGAATCTCCTGTCGAAATTTTACACACCATTCTTTTTTATTATCTCTGCAAGGATTGAACAATTTTTTAATTTTTTTGTACAAAATAGAAGTAGAATTTAGTAGAAATAGAAATTAACCCCTTGCCATACTATTTCTTTTGCGACGACCTTCGCAATAGCTCAGAATTAAATTGATAAAATGAAAATTGCTCGGTGATTTTTGATGCATTGTATAATTCAATGTAATTTTAATATTATAGAAATAATTTCATTGTGCTTTGTCTCACTGATATTATCATAGGTTTTGCAAAATTTGAAAATTTTCTATCCAATTTACCACGTTACGAGTGTCACTCGTTATTGTACGGGAAGGGGTTAAGAAGAATTTAATTGAAGTTGGTAGGATTTGTCATTGATAAAAAATCCCACCGATAGATAAAACCGTGGTGTATGTGGTTTTAATGTAAATCGCGATTTTTGGGATGAAAAAAAAGAGTTAGAAATTCATGGAAGCTGTGAATAATGTGTCGGGGAATTCAGATAAACGTATCGACGTACATCGGAGAAAAGCGGAGTGATATACTACTTCCAGGTGGCGTTAAACTTTTTAAACTGATAATAGAAAAACGTTGTAGTATTTTTTCATTTTTACGCGGTACAGGGCGATAAATATTGTTTAGTAAAAACAAGAGGAAAATAAAAAATTGTAGCCACAGTACTGACGGAGTCGTGGATTTCCAAGTATCATTTAGATAAATTCAACTTGAAATCCCCTTGCTGCCATTTCGTGAAAATTATTCCCCCGTGATTTTTTTCACTGTGGCTTCGTTGTTATGAAATTCAGCCGAAATTGTCGGTCTTTGACGATACGAGGAGACTTGGTTGAAATTAAGAATATAAAAACAATAACGGGAATGTTGGAGATAAAGCCTCTGCGGTTGGTGAGGGATTATCAGATGGCGACGTTAAATCTCCCTTGCTGCTATTTCGTGGAAATTTCTTCTCTGTGATATGTGTAGCATAAATTGAATTTTTGAGTTGAGATTTTTGTTAGATTATCAGTGAAAATGTAGATTCTCGAAAATCATACATATAAATGTACAATCGATGTTGCAATCACAGGAATAAATTCACAAGATTGTAAATACCAGTAGTTTGTGATTTTCATCGATAATATTTATATCTTGAATTGTAACGTTGTAGAATATACGAAATACAGTCAAGGAATAAAATATAAAAGAGGAACCTACTATTTGCAAAGATATATATAATTTTATGCACAGAACGTAACGTACAATACTTCAAAATTGTACAGAACGAACGTTGCAAAACCAACGTAGAATAAGGATGGGAGAAATATCGACGAAGAATAGACGACAGGTTTCGAAAGACCGACAACCACCTTCGCATTTGTAATTCAAAGGTGTCGCAGAAAAATTGCTGAACCCGTAATTTTGCCAAGTTCCTCACACTTTCACCATCCTCGAATGATTTTGCAGAATTACGAACGTGAAAATATTCTTGATGTGTCTCCGATAGAGCAATGAAAAAGAAACAATTTCTTTCGAAAGATTAAAATAACATTTAGTCGAATCTTTATTTTTGCAAGTTCCTGTCAAAGGCATGGAAAAACAATTAATGTAAAAGTTTAAAAGTTAACGACAGTGAGTTAGGTTTTGTACGGACGTCGTCAGCAGACGAAACGAGTTTAAAATAACCAGGAAACGAGCTTAAACAGCTTTTTGTCATGCGTTTGAACGTAGTTGAGGGAAGTGTCACAGAGAAAGCTAGGCCGTTTTGTGCTTTATTTCTTCCTCGTACGTGTTTCACAATTTCTTCGAAATTTATGAAACCAGCTCGAATAATTTCAGCTTCTACGTCGCCGTTGTATAAGCATTCGTTTAACTCGTGTGAAAAACACGTGTAAAAATTGTTCCTGTTGCGAGATAAATGCACTTCTCTCTCTTTAATCACCTTCCCTTGAGTTTACTTTATACCTCGGAATGGAATATTAACTGTCGGATGTGTTTTCCAAGTTCGTATATTATTTTATACGTGGTAGTAAATATTATGTAACATAAAACACTATATTCCATGACGGACATCCGATGAATTTCAATGGCTTCGACAAAGAGTCGACGGATATATCCCGCGATTAAAAGTACTTACGTAAATAAAGCTCTACTTTTAATTGTTCTCATTTTTTTTTTAAATTTCATTTTCCAACGGTACGACAAATCCTCCAATTACTGTAATTTATTATCGCAATAAATAATACGTTGTTCCCTCCATTACAAGCTAAACGGATGATTTGTCGCTCCTGTCAAGCGCTCGTAACACCTCACCTCATTACGCCGTTTCCCGATAAATCGCAAAGAAAATCGTACAGTTTCAGTGATAAAAATATATCTAGAAAACATCCGTCAACCCTTGCGCTTCGAAGGATGTAGATAAAAGTTTTCGAAACTTGGATGCTCAGTTATGTGGAATGTATGTACGCGGTTCAACTATATGTGTTACTATGTATTACATTTCTTTTGGCTGTTTTCATGTGAGATATCTTTGAGTGTTTATTAGACTGGAAGATGTTTGACTATCGTAAAATAATTGAGTTTCTCCTACATGAATTCTTCATTTCTTCGTTGGTTATACCTGCTGTGCTCATTTCGCAATAAATTTTGTCTTTTTTAAAGAGAAACTTTATCACAAATGTATCGAGGCTAAGAAATTCTGAGTTGGGTCTGGGTAAGGTCACAGGTCTCATTGTCAGCTAGGTACAGGTAGATTTCAATTACATCTGGCTTAGGTGTGAGAAAATACATTCAAGTAATACATTTAAATATATTTAAGTAACTTAAATACTTAAATACATAACAAATAAATAACAAAATAAATAAATATGTAATGTACCGACCCTCCGCTTGTTTAGTATATAAGATAACTATAGGAATATTTTGTAAACGCAAACATTTGTACGCCGTCAAACTAACTTCCATCGTCACCTCTGATTCACTACTTCAAATCCAGATCTCCTAGTTTTCCATCCCGACCTTTCAACTCCCTACTCTCTTAGATCGAACCAGTGGAATTTCACTGGTTCGCCAGTGGAAACTCATTTGTTTACCAATGACACTCACTGGTTCCGCCAGTGATCTCGGCGGTCATCAAAGTTCACTGATTTACCAGTGAATCTCACTCGTCAGCATATTCAAAAATAAAACACGGCGCATGACGATGCGGCAGCGGACGCAAATTTCACTGGTTCGCCAGTGAGATTTGTATTCACTGGTTGAACGAGTGAAATCTCACTGATTCGATCTAAGAGAGTAGTATCGTCACCGCTCCTTATTCATCCACGAGTCATCATCCATATCCAAGGTCCAACTTCCTTTTCCTACTCCTAAATTCCCAAATACCATCACCCTACCCCCTCTCCTCTTCTAAACCTTTAAAAACCCTACATCCTCAATGCGCTACAATCAGTTCTCAGTTCAAAGTCACCAGTTTCTCTTACTCTTACGCTAGTTCAAGTACATCATAAATTACTAACTCCAACGAATTGTGAGAGTCATCTTCTAAATATAATTCCAAAAACTAAATCTAATACAAGACTCTCACAAGTCCTCTTCTAATCATTCAACACTCTGAATCTCTCTTGGAACGAATCGAGTATTTTAATATATAAAAGTCCTAAAAGTTTAAGTTCTCTTTATTTGGCGGATCCTGAGTGCGAATAACCACAATTCGCCATTACAAATACATAACAAGTACTTAAATACATTTAAGTAACAATCTTTAACTTTTACTCGCAGATTCCTTTTACTTTTCTTACTGCATCGAATCCACAATATACCACACATCGCCAATAAATATTTCTGTTACAGTTAGGTCTCACTGTCAGTTAGGTATCAAGTACAATAGATTAGGCTTCAGTTAGGTCCGAGGAAAAACACTTAAACCTACCTCTTCTGCGGTCCGAATTATTTCGTTAATATTGGTAGTGAGCTAATTAAATTTTATTGTACAATATTTCCTATCATTGGTTATTCATTTTTTTAAATTGCATCAATAAGTAGAGATATTAACGAACATTTGGGTGATATTGCAAAATAATTGTAAAATTGGAAGGTCGATATTAAATTGACAGAAAATAAAATGACCGTAAAGGGTTGAAGGTCAATCTTTCTCCCTTCTACGCAAGTTCCCTTTACTTTTCTGCTTGCATGGGATCCACGATATACCACATATCGTCAATAAACATTCCTGTTATAGTTAGAGGTCAAGTAGATTTCAGTTAGGTCTGGGTTAGGTCCGAGAAAAAGCATTCAAACTTGAAGATGAATCTTTCTCTCGTGCATTCAGGTTCTCCATAGCATCCTCCTCGCATCTAATTCATCATATAATACCATATATCATCAATAAATATTCCGAAGTCTCAGAAATCTGAACGACCGTTAGCTGATTTGAAATGCACTCACAAATGCAGCACTTCTGCGCGCTCAAGGCAAAATAAACATCGTCTATCCTTGTTAAACCGAGTTTCACTTGGTTTAAACGTGCCCGTTTTCCCGCGACTAAACAGTCTCGGATAGAAATTCAGATACGATGCAACGATGCAACGATGCAGAAACGGAATATCGGGTATCGGAACGCGTCTGTCAGAATTCACGGCACAAATGAGACTGAGGGTCTGAACAGGGTGCTCGAGTGGTGTTGTCGAGTTGGAAGCATGGTAATTATTGTGCACAAAGAGATATTGCGTTCGCTTTGCTAGCTTCTCAGTGGGTTATACCTGTCCGAGGATTTTCCTCGGGGAATATCGGAGTGAAGGTGTCGAGGAAACATAAGACTCGAGTTGGATGGAGTTAATCAAAGGTATTCCGTTCTTGCAGGTTGGTGTGGTAAGTTGATTAAAGTTTGAATGGATTTGTGGTTGATGAGATGATTGTTGATATTAATTATACATTTATAATATCGCATGAAATACTAATATAGCGAAAAATTGTTAAAGTATTGACAATTATGATGATTGTTATTTTACATTGTAGAAAATGACGCTGCAAAGTTAGTAGATTGATGGAATATTTAAAGAGAATTGTCCTTCTGTGTTGCAAATTGTAAATGTTGATGCAATTTTATCGATTGAAAAGCAAGGAATGAAGTAGATGGTTACTGACGGATCGTTAAAGAAACCGTGTTTGGTTCCGATTGGCGAAATGATGAAAAGTTAGAAATTAATATCGCAAAATTTCTGATTTAGTAAGCTGTAATGAAAAGTTAAGATTAAGTGAAATAAATATCTCTGTCGATTTGATTTACGAAATTAAGGATAAGATGGTTCACAAATTAATTCGGTAATGGCGTTCGAATCTTCTTCCAACATCTCGATTCAATGAAGACTCGAGAAGTCTCTTAGAACGTTACAGGGACCTTTTCGATTGGAAGTTCGCGGAAAATTTTATAAAATCGTTAAGATCTCTCTCGAAAGTCTCGAAGATCCTGATGACTTAAAAGTCACGAAGGAATAAAGCTCTGGCTTTACGATCATGGAAAATCTCGTCCACTTTTTTCTTCCTTCTTCTTCATAATCAAAAGAACACTGTCACTTTGTTCTGCAATCTTCATATTTCTCTTCCTGATCTCGAGTTACCGATTGCTTCGAGGCTTTCCAACTTACATTAATATTAAGATATCTTTAATAATACCACGAATTTTTCTGCAAACTTGCAAGAAAACTTGCCAAACTCCCATCAATAATTATCCACCCATTGCACAGTATCCAGAGCTAATAAAACGCTTGTAGATGGACAAAAATATGAATTATTACATCGCTACATACGTGCCAACTGACTAAAAAGATCACAAAAATAGGAAGAGTTATTTAATCAAATAAAATCCTTAGATTTCTTCGAGCAACAATTATCTGCTACAAAAATCCACTATGCAAATTATAAACTATTTAAAAGTGGTCACAGTTACTTAATCCCTTGCCCCAAAATTGTACATGCAATAACTCAAAATCAAATTGATCGAATAAAAATTGATCACTAATTCCTAATACACCATGTAATTTAATATAATACTAACAGTAATAAAATAATTTAATCCTACATCAATATTTCCACTTTAACCTTATGGAAAGCACCATAATTTTCTATTACGTTTATTACATTACTGGTATCACTTATTATCGTAGGGAAACAGGTTAAAAATCCCCACTCTAATAGACAAAATGTACCTCAACACAGCACTAATACAATTGCTAAAAAATCCCTTCAAAGAGTAATTATCTGCGAAAAAGCGTCCGTGACAAATTAAAATTAACTTTCCACCGTCTCGCAAAATACTCCGACGCCGTCGTCTTGACACTCAAAAACGTAAATGACCTTTTGAAAGCACCGTCCGACGATCTCCCCCAAAACTGAAATATTCAACGCTCGCCAATTACGTTCAGCCGGAATGTGCAATTTTCATCGCGTTACTTAGACAATTAGACGTTCGTTCCTCGTTACGTCGAGTAAGCGAGACAATTACCGCGATTCTTCCAGCAACAATGCCCCGGACGGAAACTACCGGCAACGAAACGGCCTCCCAAGGAAGCTGGCTGCAGCTAGCTAGATTATTTAGTTACTATATCGACGTACTTGTATCCTCCATGGGGTTCATTACTGACCCGCAATCCCTCTCGACGTGCAGGTCCTCGTGGCTGCTTCACCATCGGCAACCCCCGTCGTGTAATAATAGGAAACCGGCAGAAATTGCAACCAGGGGAGCAGATGGTGGCTCTGCAACCCTCCTAACTTTCCACTTTAAGCCATTGACGGATCGTAAATAGGAACTCGTTCGTGTATCAGAAAGTGTCAGTTTCGTTGCGAGATTCTATGAAATTGATTCCGCGAAGGATAGTACGAAGAGGATGTTTTATTTGTTTTTTTAGTGGCTGTATAAAGGAAATTCGTTTTGAAGGAGATGATCGAGTGGAGATTGGGAAAATGTGACTATGAGTTCTTTGTAGATGCGGGGGGTGGCGGGAATTTTGAACTCTTTGATGGCTTGTACGTTGCGTCGGATTACATGGGGTGTGAGAGGGAGGAAATGTAATACTTTTTAACGGAGTACTCGTTTACATGTTTTGTTCGGTTGTACTGTAGCATTTGAGCAGCTAAAGGAGGAAATTAATTTGATGAATAAGAAATAGGATATTATTGTAAGATCACACGGAACATCAGGAATAAAGTAACAAATAAGGGGGCTAAAATGACTCAAACTACAGTGATTTCACGTTTGATATGTTTACAATTTCTTCATTGGAAGAATGATATTTTTATAGATATAATCGTGATGGCAGGGGATTCTTAGTTTGCGTGAATAAATAATTAAAGATTTCTGAGATTTTAAAATGTATTGGATATATCGACCTATTCTACTTACTCTCGATAGTATGGCATTAAGCTTTAAGTAGTAGTGGAGGATCGATGACTAATATAATTTAGGTGAGCTTTGAATCACCCTATGTAATATTTTACATAATAATATTAAGGAATGTTTCCATAGCGATGGGGATTTAAAGTTCACACTCACCATAATACCAGTACTTAGCCTTTATGGCTGCTCCTTTCATATTTTTTTATTACAATCCTCTACAGTACAATACCGTTCTTTTCAGTTTATTTGTCTCTTCCTTGCATCGATGAATACTGTTCTCGTTTTATTTTGCCACGTTACAATTGTTTTCCAAATGTCTCACTACATATTGAAAAGCATATGTAGAAGATGTAAAAAAATTGTCACGTTCTACAATTGAAAGTATAATATTGTTGTAGCAAAATTTGTTTCGTTCTAAGATATATTTCCTGTTACACAATATTGTAACGAATATAGAAGACAGTTAAGGTTTACGACACGTTGTAAAATGAGCAAGTTGCTGGCTATTGAATCAAATGAGGCTGCAAAATAAACTTTATGTCAAATAATTAAGTTAATATCTATTATGAATTTATATAATATAATTATGATAATGTAACAGTGTAGATATAAAGTAAAACGAAAGGAACATTTATTAACAATTTCGGTATTGCTGTTGAATATTTGCTCGCTTAAAATCACTCGAAATTAGGTAATTTATAAAGCAGAGTTTCCTCTCGAACTAACTTCAAAATTATCCGACGGGAAATCGTACAAAACTTTATGCGAAATAACGCTAGTTAAAATTACTATATTAAATGCAATCTTAATAATACAAGCGCATGAATATTCAACAAATATCATGTACTCTGTTCGAACGTGGGAAGATTGATGTAAGTATGTATTTGAACGGGCTCTGAGATGCAAAAATGAAAGCTTCCCGTATGCACATGTGTGCATATATGTTTGCATTGTATCTGCATATTTTCATGCTGATGCAGCGCACGAATCCGTACTCTTATTTCCGCCTGTTTAGTTATGACACGTAGATGCAAGGAAAACTAAATAATCCCTCTCCATTACCAAATGTTTCCATTAAAAATTCTCTCTAATTATCATTATTCTCAGTTAGTAAGCACTGCCGGTGAAAAATCTCCACGGAAATTATCAGTTTTCTTATTATAATTTTGCCACGGAACGTGATAAAAATTGTTTAAAAATATCTCAACCATCTTTGTCCAAATTTTCGTTAACTAGCATATATAAATTTCCATAGAATAATTGTATCTCTTAACTCTCTATGGACCCTCTTTTTTTATTCTATAAAATCAATTTTTCACTTTCTCATATATTAAAAAATTAGTTCTTACAAATCGTATAATAGTATTATTTTACTATTTTCTAATGTGCTGCCACGTAACTGATCTTCAGATGACACAGAAAATTCGGACAATACATGGTTAATTTAAGTTACCCCTTTCTTAAAATTATATTCGCACGCTTTCCCCCTAATTTTTCAAATATTTCGCCATCGTTGTTTTCCATCGGAGCAAAGTTATCATCTGGATAACTAATTTTCCCGAAAGTAGAACCAACAATTGAGGATTTCCACGATATGCAAAGTTTAGCCAATTATCTCGATAAATCAGAGGATACTGATGCAAAGTGATAAGAGAATCCGTGACATTACAGAAGTAACTTAACCCCGGAACGAGATAAAGACAGAGACAAACGTATTACGTGTAGGGGGAAAGCGGAAGTTTCGTAAGCTGCCTACTATTTTTGTTGTTTAGCGGAAGTCGAGGAAGGATGTTGC
Organism: Cerceris rybyensis; assembly: GCA_910591515.1. Taxonomy (NCBI): domain Eukaryota; kingdom Metazoa; phylum Arthropoda; class Insecta; order Hymenoptera; family Crabronidae; genus Cerceris; species Cerceris rybyensis. The sequence goes on along the minus strand of OU342791.1, from coordinate 25,662,558 downwards.
TTCACCTATGGTATTAAGGTTGGAGTTATCATTGTAAATGTCAGAAAGTCGGCCCTCTATCTTCGGCTCGTTTCTTTCCAACTTGGTCAAATGTTTCGTTCGCGTTCTATCCTCACAACTTCTGACGGATCATCGTCCATTTATTTTCAGTCAACGATTGGAAATCTTTAGAATGGACCCACGGTCTATTTCGGTTCTGTGTTATTTTTCCACCTGGATAGGCGTAGGTAATACCTAAGGTCAGAGAGTTCAAAAAATTCGATCGTTTTAATATTCAGGTCAGGGAGGTGTTTCTCGTTAAAGGATTTCGATTAGTTGCATTTTTGTATTTTGTTTTAACCCTACCTTTCCGTGGAATATTTTGTTGGTTACGAAAGTGCTTTTAAGATTATTCGCCCTTTAGAGCAATGCATAGATAAAATTCTAGAATTTTGATATGTTATTTATACACAGCTCATACGTTTTACTGATTTTTTTGAAAAATATTGGTCGTATAGTTTTTGAATAATTAAATATTAAAAATGCGACTTTTAACACATGGTAAATGGGAGAACTTGCCGGAAATGTCCTATTTATTGAAATTTCACATAATTGGCTATTCAAAAATGTTCAAAAAACTTATTATTCAAAACTTTAACCGTTTTAATTACTATAAAAATTATACAACATATACATTCACGTGTAATTTTAGACCAATATTTGTTCAAAATAATGAAAAACTAGTGAGACAACCATCAGCCATGACAGAGGCTTGGTTCATGTTTGACTGCAAAGAAATTTGGCTACGCTGCATAAAAAGCGCGAAATTCAAAAATTAACTGCATATAGTTTATCTACTACTGAGCGTGACAACATATAATTGCGTTAATAATATTTATTTTGCATTCTATGGTTATAAAAAAATTTGTCAAGGAAATAAAAATAAAACTATTTGTTTACAATACACTAATTATGGATGAACATAATATATATGCATATACATTTCCATGCGTTGTTGCCAAATTTATTATATGACACATAATACGATCATCGAGTAGCATTTAATTTTTAATTATTAATAGTGTGAAAAATTTAAGTTAAAAATTATATTTAAGTTAACGACTAATACGGTTCTAGGCCAATAACCTTAACACTATTGCAAAATACTTTGGAAGTGTCTATTAACAATGAAATTATTGAGAGTTAATTTATCGTTGTAGATATATGTATTAAAAAATAGATAAATCGAAAATAAATGTCGTGTTTTTTAGATATGAAACAATTTATTTACAGAAAAAATATAAAATATTTATTCCTTCTAACTGAGTATGCACAGTTGACCTCGGCTGTGATAGGTGAACTAAGTTTTAATAATTCATGATGAATCACACCCACAATGCTTCACCAGCTACATAAAAATAACATTTCTCTTTGCTTTATCTAATATATTTAAAAAGAAAAATGATATGAAAAGGAAAAGTAAATTGATCCCTTCAACCATCAAAATTTTGCAAAGTCAGCTTAAAAGATTAAAAGAATAATAGAACAGAAAATTTTAGTTTCTTGATAAAAATAAAAATCAGTTATTTACATTCTGTATATGCATCCTTAAATCGAGAAATTCTCGTTGCAACTCGACAATCGAGAAGGGAAGCAAATATTTATTTAAGACTGCCGACCATCCAGTTTTTTTGAGATTGAAATAAGCGTGGATCTACAACGTAGAAATCCCTCGTTATACTTTCCCTTTGTCCCGTTTCACCTAGGAACGTTAATTTCCCAGCGTTACTCTTTTTCCAAAGGCGCTCGACGATGGAAACAGCAACCGTCCCTGATTTACCAGAGAAGATTACGGCGTGGAGAAGTGCAACGACGGAAAAAGCAGAGGTATATTCTCTTTCGTTTGGCGATAAAAACGCGATCCGTGCATTCAAAGTCGGCAGGATATTGTACATATCCCGGATAGCCGGCTGGGGATTTTGCTATTTTTGTGATTTTCGCCACACCGACCCGATACGATCTCGGAAGATCGAGAGAATTCTGCATGGACGCGCGGCGTTCGTCCTGACTTTATCCCGTCGCGTATTTCTGCTTGACGAAAGCGATATTATCCGGCTATAGGGAGACATATTTTTACTACTTTCTATCCTTGCTTATTTCTCTCGGATGTTGGTCCATTGAATCGTAGTAAAATGTCAAATGCCAGCTCTTCTTTGTACTCTCCGGTGCTAATAATAGATTTCATGACCGCGCTTTTTCTGTCTCATATAATTATGGCGTTTCAAAACGGACGTTCATTGTTTCCTTTTAATTTTTTGGTTTCAGATTTTAACCTAATTTTAGAAGCGCTTGCAATTTTCAACATAGAGGGAGGGAAACGAAGATAATTTAAGTAATACGATGTTAATGGCTGTTTGAAGGGCTTTGTAATAACGTTACAAATTGAAACGACGCCTCTCTTCATGGAGAAGACACTTTAATTTCCTTTTCTACATCGCCCGTAATTTCGAGTTAACAGTAACGAAACAACGTTGTTTCCGCAACGTGCGGAATTAATTGTTGGTCGATTGTGTTTAGTAATGTCGTTAGGAATCGCAAAAATTGAGTTTTCAGTTTTTGTCGTTAGGTTAATTGACGAATAGAACGAAATTATACTTACAATTAGTTAATGGCATTAACTCGAAATTAACATTGTGGATCAATGTTAAACTAATACTTACAGTCAGATGGTTAATGTATACAGTGGTAGGTGAGGGTTAATAGAAGAATGTTGAATTTTTTTCTCCGCTTCTGTGGTCCGTTGGTTTTAATTAAAATTAACGAAGCAAACTCGGAAATACCAAAGTTCATTACAGTTGCCGCGGATTTTTAGATACTCTTCTCCAAATTTCCGAATCCCTTTTATTCACGAGCCCCAATACCAATTTCTATTTCGGCCCCGACAAAACGACTAGCCCCGATATCGACGAAGGTTAATTACGATTTCCCGGTGATTCGTAAATTGCCACGAATTACAGCGGCACGCAGCGATATCAGTTATCCGTAATTTTCGTATAATTAAATGGACTCCGTTATAGCGATATCGAACGACTGTAATTGCAAATATCGGTGTGGTTTATTCTTATAGGAAATTGCCATTGTGAAAAGAGATACGGCAAACTGCCATTGCAATTCGACAATTCCTTTTTTTTTTTATTGTTATTCGACGATTCGTTAAAATCGAAAATGTACAACGAACAGGAAATTTAACGGTCGAACCGCCTATATATGGAAAATCTATTATATTTCAATAAGTTAAATAAATACTTTTAAAAAAGAGGAATTAAGAGACGGTAAAGATAATCGATTCGATGATTTATTTTTTTTTAAATGGACATAGAATATTTATTATATGATTTTTCTATAAAATGAAGAATTATTGGGAAAAATTCTGTACCAGTAATTTTGACTCGTTTGGTAAGTAATGCTAGTATTAAATTCAATTTTTACAATTCATCTTCTTTCTTTTGTACTTACAATTAGCCGCGTTAAATCACGTTGGATATATTCTCTGGTGGATTATGGGACAACGACAAGTGCGAATATTGTTCCATCAAGGTGAATGTTATTGTTGGGAAAGCTGAATCCACTCAGCGGTCACGGAGGAAAACTGTGTATGAGAGAATTCGAACGGAACCCTGTCATTTTCCCTTTATCTCTTAATACGGACGATTTAATCGTGCGACTTGAAATTACTGACGTTATATTTAAATATATGGAATAATTATTTTGTAAAAAAATAAATAAAGTGGTAAAAATATAATCAATTTACTAAATTCAATTTTATTAGACATTCAATTTTATTATAATTTCCTATCAATACACGAGAATGTTTGATCAAATTAGTTGCAGTTGACCTATGGTCATTTGACTTATGACCTATGTATGACCTTACATGATTTTATTGGAGATAATTTACCTGAATAAGCAGAATTTTACTATGATTTACAATTGACAAGTTTGGATTGGCAAAATGTTGTAAATGCTTTGTGAAAGTATTCGAAAAATTATAGTTTTGTAGAGAGTCAATATTTGTATCTTTTGTGCAGATGTAAATGACCTTAATACAATTCTGTATCGTTGTATATTCAGGTTTATCCAAAGGAGGATAACTATGGAAATTCGGGGATACTTTAATTAAATAAGCAAACTCTTCGATAAGTTTCAAGTCGACTGTCCTAGAAGTGTGAACCGGGTTTAGAATGTTAACTAAGGAATTCGTTAGATGTTGGAAAAGTGTAATATAATTGTGATTTACTAATTTCAACAAAAGAGCTTATCGTTCTAATAAATACAGGAAGTTCCTTGTCAAGTTTTAAGCCGACTGTGCTAGCAGTACCAAAAGGGCTTACAAAGTTAATCAGGAAATTCATTACACTTGTAAACATGTCAAATAGTTACAATAATTATCAATTTCACTTAAAGAGATTCAAATAAAATAGAAATTCTACGATTGCATTAAAGATTAAAAAAAAACAAATAAGCCAGTCATTGTTAAATATAATTTTTTCATTTACATTACTTACCACTGAAAATTATTTACTTCCATGTAACAAAGATAACTTTTAATTGAAAATGTAGTATGTGCAAAATTCACGAGGAAATTAAAAAATATTAATTTCACTAAATGCAATAATGCTTATTAAAATCGTCGTTGTATCACGTATGGAATATATCTCAGGTTTAAAACGGGATATTTCGGGATTTATGGGTTTTATTATTTCTCTGCCGCTTCTCCGTGTATCCTGTGGTTATAAGTGTCAGCCGAAGAGTAAGTAAAGTCACCTTATAACGCCAGAATATATCCTAGATAACTTTGGAACAGAATAAATTCTCTGAAGGCTTGGATCCTACCATACGATATTACTAATTCTTTTCTTATGGTCAGATATAAAAAATTGCACGGAAAATCGATGGTTTACGATCGCGTAAAGTTTGTAATTCACCTACGCGCCATCGGTACGTACAATTACTCGAACATATAAGGGAAAAGTGTCGTCGAAGAATCATAGAATTCCAACGATTTTCCATTAGAAAAGCAATTTCTCGTTGAACGGAGATATTAAAATTGTTGATGTTCCAACTCGTTTCGAAGATTTATCGTGTGATCAGCAATATTTGGAAATTTAATTCACGCCTATCTCGAACGGAATTTTCATCGTGGATAACCGCCATTATCTGGAAGGGAAAATATATATGTACCACGTATTATCGAAGTTTGAGATATCGATGAATTTATTAACGTTCCTGCAATGTCGTTCGATGTTTAATTACCCCGCAGATTCAGCGTTTCTCCATGAGGAAAGTGACATCGAAATCGTATCATACATTCCTAATAATTATTACAAATATCCATGATACATATTACCCTAGGATACCATTGTTCAAAATTTCATTTAACGATATTCCAATTATCCCCTCCTAAAATATTCCATCGACTATATGATAATTATTATTCTTGTCAGTTTAATTATTCCCTATATACGAGAAATTCTTGAAAATCGGAAAACACGAAAACCTTCTCGCATTTTCGTGGTACCAGCTATTATAAATCTGTCCTATTTATCGTCGAGAAATACCACTAAATTTCTCCTCCCGTTATCTATTATGCCCATATGTAGGTACATCACTCTCCGATAAAATTGTCATCGTTTAAACTTCAATTACATTATATTTTCATCGGAATTTTCATCCCACCGATCACAATATTCACCAGGGTTATTCTAAATCGCGATAATTTATCGTTCAGTGCGCTATCATCCGAAACACCACTTAATCAAACCTTTTATGGTCTGTCCGGAATATCCGGCCATCAAGGGGGTGTTAGCAGGGTTGTAATCGAATACGTGCACCGACAACGTGCAACCTGCGTCAAATACGTCAAATACGTATGCAAAGCAGGCAGCAGGCACATTTCTCTTTCGTCGTTCGTTTGCCGGTCTGACCTGCCAGCGTCATAGATATCAGTGTATGGATAATGGAACTGGATACGTAATGCTACCTATGCCATGGTAATATTCAAACGAACGGACGTTCAACCTGCCAGACTGTTTTGTTACTTTGCCTTTCTGCTGTTATGTGTTCTTCCTTTTGGTGCCAACTTTGATCTTGATGTGTATGGTCGTTTGATAGGATAAATATAGCTAGATAAATATAGCTTTGAGGGTGGTTAAGGATTTTATTGAGGTTCTAGATCTCCATGTTAATTGATTTGGTTATTTGATCTAGGATCAGGTTGCGGTGACATCTGAATTACCGAGGGTATGATGTACTAACACTAGATTTACCAAGGGGGTCAATATGACTGATACCAAATTTTTTAAAAGTTTTGTTTTTAAATTTGTAGAGCTGTAGGCTTCTTAATTTTGTATATCTGTTTTGTAAAACGTGAGAGATTGAATGTACTTAGTTTTTTGTATGTTTTATTCTCTTTCTTTTGAAGTAATTAGTTAGTATTTTTAAATATACTGAATTAATAGTCGGTAGTTCTAGTATTAAGAATAAATGTATGGGAAGACTTTTAAGGATAAGTCATTTTAGATCTATGTTAAAGATCTTGTCAGACGTAGAACGTATTTTAATATTAACTGATTAATGTTTTATTAGGACTATCTATGGATTTCACCCTTTGAAACCATGGACGCATATATGTGGTTTGAGAAATAATTTAATTGTAATTTTTCGCCGTATGTGTTCAGGGTTAAAGTTGGAAAATTGAGTGACTTACTAATTTAAAAGTGGTTTTGGATCGCTGAGTGAATGATTATGTCTTAATATGCAAAAATACTTCCGTCCGCAAAGGGTTAAGTGAGTTTTGAATTACCAGTCACCATTGTTATGACATGGGTTGGCGTGTGGGAAAACTCTCACTAAATATATCGTGGAGAGAGGATTCGAAGTTGATCTTAGTAGTTATGAGAGAGTTAATTTTAGAGAGATTAACCCAAAGATTATCCCTGTATGTTTAATTTCATCTACCGTAGCGTCATATCGATGAAAGCTTACTGTTTTAGGAAGGTCCCCAATCACCGAGGGTATCATAGGAATTTCATATGGTAAAATTTGATAAAGCCTACGTGCACCGGTAGAAATTTCATATGGTAGAATTTGCCGGAGTCGACAAGTACCGTAGGGACTTAAAGCCGAACAGACTATTTACAAGTCTCTATCTCCGTCGTCATTGATCGGTCGGTGTCCTTATACTTCATGCTTCAGTTACTATAATCGTCCTGTCGAATCATCAGTATTAGACAGATAACTCTAGATCATTCAATCTAATATAGTAAACATTACTTGAAAAATGTAAAAGCTGCAGACATCTTTTGAATCATGGAAAGTAGTATGTAAGTTTCGGAACAAAAAATTCGCGAAAACATTGTGGATAGACTTAAAGCTGATACTACTTTTTATAGTACACTATCTACTTTCTCATCTACTATCTACTTTACTCTTCATCGTTGATAACAAAATACCAATACAAGACACAAAAGTTTTGTATCTCCATTATTGTACTTGTCGGACGGACCGTCAGTACAACAAAGCAAATAATTCAAACTTAACACTAAACCTACCAATGCAGTCATAATGACCGGTTCGCAATTTTTTAAAAAAACTACCTAAATTGATACGGGAACCGTGAAGTAAAAATTCTACTTCTACCATATAAAGCCTAAATTAGTTAATTAACTAATCCTTTCACTTCTTGATTTATCTTTTTCCGAAGTACTTGTTCAATAAATTTAAATTTTAGTAGATATAACGTCGATAGTTTTAGTGTTAAGTAAATTATTATATGAAATATCGGTAACAAAATTTCATATCAGCAAAGAGATTCTTAACATTACAAGTACCAGAATTATCCTGTTTATTCTTAATGGGTCATATAGGTCCCAAAAAATGTTTAAAAGAGCTGAGAGAGAATTAAATGCTATAAATTTAAAATTCAGTGGATCATATATGTTCCGGACATAAGGTGTCCTCCCTTTTGCAATAAATCATTTTCAGTTCTTTGCGATCAATAACAGAAACAGATAAAAAAATCAAAACAATTGAAACGCATAATCAGTTAGAGACCGAAAAGATTATACTTATTATACGTTTGGAGACTTCTTATTAAAATTAACCCCTTGTCACACATTAATGAGTGATACTCGTGCTATCGTAAGTTAAATAAGAAATTTTCAAATTTTACAAAATCCTATCAAATTGAAAATATGTGTGATACATCCTTAACATTACTAATACTTTAAATTGTACAATATATCAGGAATCACTGATCAATCTTTATACTATCAAATTAATTCTGAATTATTGGGGTGGAAGTCACGGAAGAAATCTTACGCCAAGGGGTTAAAGATTTACTCATTTGATTACATTCCTAACTCCAACATTAATCTCCAAGGGTACTGTAGAGTTTTCATACCATACATCCGCAAAAGTCAATACACCGCAGAGATACTTAAAGTCGAACCCACTGTTTACAATCTTGCAACCCCGTTACCATTTGTCCTTGCTACCTTCATATCTCGTTGTCTCTCTTGTTATCGTTATCCTATCGAATCTTCAGTATAAATCATATAATTCTACCTTACCAAGCTCATAATAAAGACACGACATAAAAAATCTAAGCTCGAAACAATTTGAACTCGAGCCTGCAAAGCCATAGATGGAAACTTCATCGCCGGCATAGCCATCTCGGTGTAGGTGCTTTATATCACGCAGGCCGTATTCCCGGAAAGCTTCGCATTCATAAACGCGTTCCCGTTCTTTTTCCTGTCTTTTATTAATACATAAATTATCTGTTTACGTAAGCCATCGTGTAGGAGGTTATTTAATGCAAAGGCGTAATCGTTAAGCCGTCGGGGGTTGTTACGCGTCTGGATGCACATCGGCTATTTAGTCTCGTGCACGTAGACGGAATCGATATGGGGAAAGATAATGCTAGTGCGTCCTAACGTGTAACCTTTTTTTATTTTTAAATCTTCAACACTAAAAGAAGAATTATTCTGTTATATTTTTATAGGCTTCACGTTGCGTCAATGATTTATATGTGGTAGAATAAAAATCCTCCCCTTGTGTCTTTTTAATGTCTGCGTGATATGTTGACTGGTATGCAGTATAGTGATAATTAAGTATAATAAATAAAATCAAAATTATTAAGATAGTACTTAGTATGTCTTTTGTAATTGCAGAATGGAAAAGAGTAAGTGCAAAGTATTGAGAAAAGAACTTGATGGTTAATTATTGAATTAAATATTTGAATGTAAATTGAGAATTAGCAAACGTGTACACAGAATCATAGAAAGTAGTCGAATTGAAACAGGCACTTGGTGCATTTCTTACGTTGTATCAAAGGGTTTACGCCAAAAATAAATGGAATATAATATTATAATAGTCATATCGTATAAACTAAAGTATATACATTATAGAGCAGATTTGAATGCATAGATAAAATTAATACGCTTGCATAAAAACAGTTGAAATCGACGTAAGCATAAAGTATCCATCGTTCCAAAAAAATTGCAAGAGCTACCACAGAGATTCGCGATATTCACAACAATAACGAGGTTATTACTGTTATGCTGTGGCAACTACCAAGCGACATAACAAGCTGACACAATGTTTACAAACGTAAGACTCTTGTTCAGCAAATAATAATCTAAAGTCAAGTCTATACGCAAGGTTACGAGCAACTCCATTTCTCAACGTACTATCAACAATAACATTGTTTCTCCTTGCTAACCGTTATCAATATTTATAACAGATAGAACAAATAATTCCCAACAATGTTATCAATTGAAATCTGTACTCACCTTCCTCGTTCGCCCTTTCAGACTTCTGTCCATCCTTTTATCGAAGCCTCAGGAAAATGTCCAACGATGCGTAAAATTTGCACTTTCACATTCGCCGTCGTTCGTCACACATGCCCACGTAAAACGATGCGTTCCGTCAGCTTTTCCCTCGTAGAACTTGCAAAAAGTCCAAGGGACGATCGCTGACGTCGTTGACGTCCGAGGGAATTACGTAGCCAGCTGTCCGTTAGAACGGTGCTTGAAATAGTATCCCATCTCTCAGTGGATTGAAACGTGACGGTGACATGGCGTACACTGGGATAATACGTAGGCATGGTGTTCCATGGAACAGTGGATATACGAGGTCTCGGTCGTTGGAGGATTAAGATAGGAGGAAAATCGATTGTAAAGGGTGAACAAAAGACGATGAATGAAAAGACCGAGAGAGACTAGAATATTGCTTCGAGCCGAGTGAAACGAAGACATTTGAAGGACATTGAACAGCGATTTTATAATGGATGGAAAAGTGGATCGGATTTTGTCAAAGTACAAGACAAGAATGAGAATGGCGCCGCGAAGGAAACAGGAGGCTAATAATGGAGAAAGGATTGGATATTTAGGACAAGTAGAATAAATCGTCCAGGAGTCAGACGTTGGGATAGGATGGTCGCGCAAGCGGAGAGAAATAGAGAAGAAGCTACGTCGGAGAGAAAAGGCGAGCAAAGGGATTAAATGGAGGGATAAGTAAATACGCAGGGCAAGTAGAGTAACTAGATGGAAGTTGGACACCGAAGTCTCGACAAGAGGTCGTAATAAAAGTAGCAGGAAGCGAAGAAGAAACATGGAACGACGGAAGGCATAGAATTAAAAAAGGAAAAGAGTGAAAATAACGAATGACCCCATAGAAGGAGACGCAAACAATACGAGAACCGTTGAAATTGTTCATACTAAAAGGAGAGAGAGAGAAATACAGTGATAAAGAAAGAACTAAAGCGTAGAAATAACATAAATACGCGGCCCAAGTAGAATGGGTCCGTCCGTAGTACGGCCAGACACTATGTCCGCTCTCGTAAAAGCGCGAGGAAACTGAGAAGCGGCATAGAACGTGATTCGCTTGGTAGAAAATAAAACAAGTACCCGTAGCAAGCAAGGTGGCACCAGGTATGCATAAGAACGGGCTGTCCGGTCCCATAAAAGTCGGTGATAAAAAGAGAAGGAATAAAAAAGGGGTGAACGAGTATTAAGCAAAAGTAAAAGGACAGATAAAGAGAGACGAATGGGGAGTCGAGGGATGAAGAAGAAAGGTACACGGGGAAAACGAGAGAAAAAGAGATCAGGCACGTTGGCCAGGGGAGAATGGTAGCAGGGTAGCAACGTAGCAGGGTAGATAGGGCAGAGAATAGGGCAGGGCAGTTAGGGCAGGACAGGGCAGGGCAGGTGGGTATGTAGGTAGGTAGGCAAAGAGCTGAAGCCCAGGAAAGAGGGAGAAATCGGGAAGATCCAGCAAGAGAGAGAGAGAGACACGGCGTGCGTCGAGTAGAAATGCCGTGGAGCAACTGAGACGGACTACACCGTGAACCTTAGCGTGACGAGGAGAGAACGTGGCGCCTGCGCAATCATTCTCGAGAACGAGCCCTCATCCGAAATCCAGGATCCCAGTTGCGAGCGCGCCGCCGGTAGAAAGCATTCGGAGGACGGAAGATACGGTCGCCGACCTGGGTGCCACCCGGCGAGGGGCACAGTCCACCCTCTATCGCTCTCTCTCTCTTTCTCCCCGTCGGTCTGTCTTGCTTGCACCAGTGCTACGAGTCAGGATCCACGAGGGACCGGCCGGCCGGTTGTTCCGGCTTCCTTCTTTTTGCCACCTGTCTGCCAGCCGACTTGGAGTCCGTCGACCGGAACGCCTTTTTCTTGGGGAAGGCAAGGTGACGTTTATACGATTGTTGCACGAAGACTAAAGGTAAAGGGACGCTTCCTGTCGCGCGAGGGAGAAAGAAAGAGGGAGAATTGGGGTACCGTAACTACCCCCTTCTTGATTACAAAGTGTCATTGGTGTTTGACATTGTTCGATTCAGGGAATGTCTCTTATTTTTGTAACTTCTTGGTATCAGAGGGTTGAGATTGGTTCGAGGGATAGGACGTTTTATTTGTCCGTGGGAAAGCCGTAGGGGTTGTTTTATTCAATCGGCCAACAAGTATACCGGTACAAAAGAGTGGTTAAGTCGTAAAAGAACGAGTTTTATTGTTCTTCGGTAGAAAACAAAAGGGGGAAGGGAAATCGGAGTGGAGTTGGGTGGTAAGATCAACACGGAGGTATGAGGGGGTGAAGAGGATACCAGGTGAAGAGACATTTCTATTGTTAGGAATGTAGTGAAAAACTTGCCGGAAAATCAGTCTGTATTGTTCCTTCTTTATTTCTCTCCGTGTAAAAAGAGTACGATCAGAGTGTAAGGAAGTTGCGAAACGGTCTTGTCAAGTCTTTGCCTTGTTTTCAACCGGTAGTGGAAGAAACTCGGAGTAACGCCAGGTGAGAAGGAGGAGGATGTTGCGTTCTCTCTTTACTTTGCTGTTTAAAAACTATACGGGAGATTCGACGATTGAACTATCTTCAATGTACTTTTAAAGCTTTATTATTTTCTTTTGCTGAAACCACCTCGTAAAGCTTTAAAGTGGTCGTGAAAAATAGAATTTCAATTATTTCCCCGTGGAATAACGGGAACAAAAAGAAATCAATTAAAAAGTAGCGCAGTGTTTGATCGAATGTGTTGTTCATTTAACAGGAGAATCGAGACGATTTCTATCGAATTCATCGGCTCGAACTATCATCAGGGAGAAAGGATCACGATAATTGGGATTTTCAACGTTGAAACCAGCTTCGAAATTGGGACCAGGGGGCCCAAAAACAACCGGTGCGCTTATAAACACGACTGTCGAGGTAAGTCCAAGGCGAGATATTATTTTTAATTTCTCCACGTGTTCAAGAAATGCGAACAGGAATATAAATGTACACCTAGAGTATTATATACCAAGTATTACAAGCCGTGATTAAAAACTTCAATCACGATTGTACATTACGAAACGCGCCGCGAACGTTCCGCATTCTCGATTCGACAAATGCACCTTTTTAACCACTTAACGCTCATGCCCGTGACGTTCACGGGCACGTCAAACGGTCGAATTTGTGCATGCCCGTGACGTTCACGGGCATAGCTGATACGGCCGCCACTCTGCGGTTTGTTTATCTTAGCCGCTGATATTTTAGAACTCAGTTCTTTGACATCTTACACTGAAATGTATATATTTCCAAAAACTTTATACATTGTATATTGGAGGAATAAATACAGATAATCTCTCCGTCTTCTGCCGTTACCTTTTGTCTGTTTCTTCAGTCTTTGAGCGATCAGTGTGCAGTATACGTCATCCTTGTAATATCTTTTTCGTCTTACGATTTTTAGTTTATAGTGTGTTTATTTCTTATATTATTACTTTCGTGTTCTGCTTGTTATAATTAATTGTTGCTGTTAATGTTATTTAGTTATATAAGTTATAGAAGGATTTCCCTTATTAGATAAACAGGTATGATGAAAAACTTGTTATTTTTCCGAAAAAAATAATTCGTTCGCCACTAGGAGTACAAAAAACATTTTATAATATGCACAAGATAAGCATTCAGGCAAAAAAAAACTTGTGCGTTTTTGGACGGTCGGTTCGAAAAAAACCTGAGCGTTAAGTGGTTAAAATGAACCCGACGTTACGAGACTTTGCCGTTTCATTATTTCTTCATGCTTGAAACATTTCGAATAAACCCAATTGCAATAGTTGATTGGAATTTCATGATAAACAATAGGTAGCATGGATGTGCAATTAATGGCTAATTAATTTCGTGTAGAAAAGAGTTTATAAATTACGGCTCTAATTGAATTGAACTTTAAAAGCTTGAGGATTTTCAGGGGATTAAAACTTCCGATGGAATTTTTCCGGTGATTTTAAAAATAATTTTAAAATCCGAGTTTGAAAGGGGGTTGGAATTATATCGTAAGAATGCAGAGTCTATTTTTTGACAGAGATAATAGAGAGAAAAAATCTGGAAAATGAGAGGAAAGTTGGAAATTAATTCTAGCATTGATATTAAATTGATACTAATGCCACGTGAATATTAAGAATTCGGGAATTGCAGTTACTTTCGAGGATCTAAAGGCCGTTGATAAATAAAATCAGAAATTAATTTTATTTTTCTCTTTACTGCTACGAGCTTACCTGTAAAATTATTATAATAATGACGCTCGTTGACGGTGTACGTTCTCGTATTAAAACAGAAACGCCTCGAGCACACTTGCAATTAGTCGCGAAGAGATATTAAATACAAAGTCCCGAGGACTCGCGTTTCGGTTAATTGCGGCAGTGATTCTACGTTTATTACGTCATAGTGACGGAGGAAGCATCGGAAATCGTCGTTGTTTCTTTCGATTTTCGACGCTTGTTGTTACGAGAAAATTTCGATTGTTCTGGCAATTCCGCGAGACAAGAATTCTCGAATATTCTATTAAACGTACCGAAAATTTCATTAACATGGAACTTTGAAGGTGGAAATTTGAAATATTATTATACTCCTACGTAGGAAATTGAAATATTAAATAATAAGGAAGAGAATTTGTTCGTTTCAAAAATTCTGAAAAATCTTCAGAGTATTTCGTCGGCTTAACGGCTAGAGAATAGAAACTAGAAGTATTAATTAGCATATAATAAATAGAGTTATTACATGATAAAATATATTTCAATATTATCAAGGTGATATAGAATTGTCTACAAAATCCATTTGCATTTTTCATGTGTTACTTTATAGCAGAAATGTTATGTTCTAGTGAGTAGTCAAGAAAATGGGAAGCCATTACTCTAAATATAATTATCGAACTTGATTCTAGTCAGTTGAAATTTATCTAACACCGAAGTTTTGTGATTGAATCGTACGAATCCATAGATAACTTGCAATTCGAGTCGATAGAATTCCCGTTAACGAGAGAATAAGTATTTTTTTCGTTTTTTCAAAACTGAGTGCCACGGAAATTGGAAAATCGATTAACTCGTTTATGAAAACAGTTGTTCTTCATTTTCAGTCACCACTTGTAGCTGTTTTTCATTATTCCATCATCCAGTTTTATTTAGAACGACGCAAATACCGAGGAAGAATCTCCTCTCAAATGTTAACCAACCTCTACTTTTTTAATCAACAAGTTTATTCTTGTTTTCTATCTTCGTCACGTCGTATATTTATATTCGTCGGTGTTAAATCTGCAAATTAATCCATTCAAAACAAAATCCAAGATATAAACGACAAATAATAACCGAAAATAAAAAACAATGGTAGAATAAAATTATCAATACACATATCAAATTCATCAATTTAAAATTCTCAATAGTTTTCTATATTCAAATTTTGTCAGACCAGCACAAAACTTATCATATTCTCCTAAAACTAACTAATTTAAAAAACAGAAATTGATTCCAAGTAAAATTGCATCGATAATAATATATTCGAGGTTTATTTGTTCAACAAAGAGAACCAAGTAGATTCATTGAAACTGAGAACCAGGGCTAAAAATGATGCTGCTCTCGTTTTACTTGAATCTCCATCCTTTCGTTCCATGTCCCGTTAAAAATTTTCATCTCGTTGCACGTCTTTGCATCGAGACGCATTTTTGCGACGACCACGCGGCGCTTTAACTCGTCGAATAAAAATATCCAGCATTCTATCCATCCCTAAAACCATTCACGATTCCACCGGCAAGTACGGTCTTCGTTCGTTTAAATTGCAGTACCGTTCTTCAGTACTTTTTCTTTAAACATTTAAATTCAACGCGACATCACCGTCATGTCCGATTTGTCGTTGTCGCGTGAAATATACGAATGCAAACCTGCTTAATTATTCGTTAAAGCCCGTGCGCTCGATGGTTCAATCGGATTTCGACGATGACGGGCCGACGAGCATGTAATTCCCGTGAAACGTGTCCATAAAAGATTTTCATCTGTCCTTTTATCCCGAAAAATGACGAAATTCAATGTTTCATTCGGCCTGGTGATCCGAAAGTCAGTGGACTATTCAAACAGGAAATAATTCTCTTTATTTGTTAAAAATCTATTTTATAAATAATAAATATATGTAGGAATGGGCGGTGTAGAAGTATGTGCTGAAACGATACATCGATTCTATTCTACAAAATATAATTAACACGTTGACCGCCACGGTGACCGGCGCTATTAAATTCAATGTGTTATGTTCAAATTGCAATGTTTATAAATTTTCTAAAATATTCAATATTTAAATATTAGTGTTAATATATTAGTGCAAATTTTAATTTTAAGAATGTTGAGATATTTGGAGGACCGGAAAGTAATGTTCTTTTACATTAACACGTTGACTGCCATGGGGTCACCGGTGACCGGCGCTATTTAATTCAATGAAATTTCATGTTATGTTTAAATTGCAATATTTATGAATTTTCTAACTTACTGTATATTTTAATATTAGCGTTAAGAAGATCAGGATCTGCTGAATATCGATCTATCAGTGTCTTGAAAGTTTCTTCTTCATAAATATGTGATTTTAATAGAAAAACTTTCACTTCGATAGAAATGACAAAACAAGCAAAATATCGGCGGCGTTCAACGTGTTAATTAAAATAATAAAGTGAGGAATTTACAATACGAAAATAATCTTTCAGACGGTAATAATTCTGATCTCTTCAAACGTTCTTTTCACACTCTTAACACTAGGTTTTTGGAAGCCGTCAAATTGACGGATTTTTTAGAAACGCCTTCAAATTTTTAGAGACTTGGTATAGTAGATATTTCAGATGTTTCTTATAATACACAAATTACTTAACTGATCATCTTCTTTGTCGCGTGATCCCTCTATTTCCAAAGATCTTGTTTAATGTATTGCGGTGTAATAGATTTCACGCCTGTAAATCTACAGTTATACACACTCTGTCATTTTTCACACAATTTCCATCTCTTGTGTTCATCTCACTGTCCCAACTCATATCGGCGTTCACTCATCAAATCTCTACATATATTTCTTGGAAAGTATCTTTAGTTAGTTTTGTTGCATATGTCCTTCGAATTATCACTACTTTTTTAGAATTTGAAAGAAATTAATAACAAAAATGTTATGGCAGTCTAAAAGGGTGTTATTACTTTTATGCTAACCTGTATTTTATTTTGCATACTTGTTCAGGGATTTCCATTCGTTTTCATGGGATAAAGTATGGAGTTAATAAATTGTAAGTATTTCTATTTGATTCAGCTTCATGAAAACGGTGAATTATACGTATCAGTTTGACTTTAGCGATGAAAAGTCGGAGGATTGCATTTAAAAACGGAAATGTCTCTGGCTATGTCGAACTTTACCTTAAAATGTCCGACTGGAAATTCCCGGTGCTTCCTCCCCGTGAAAGTTCGCGCTGAGTTATAAATGAAAGTGCTCGTAATTCATCGAGTTCCATTAAAACATCCGACTAAAAATTTCCATTATTTCGTTCTCACGAAAGTTCGAGATATTGCAACCAAAAATGCCTGCATTTACGAGGACGTACGTGAAAGTGGCTTGGACTGCGAATTTCTTTCGTTCTGCCATCGTGAAAATATTCGATGTTTCGTTACCGGTGAAGAATGACCGTGCTACGTTAAATTTCGCAAAACTAATCAGCAAAAATGATCCCTTCCTACGAAGGGGAGAAAATTAGTTTGAGAATGGAAATATTCGTACTGGCACTCGAGTTTCCACGAAACCACCCAACGTATCCCTTATTTGTTTCCCATCAAAATACAGCAAATTGCATTTGCATACGAAAACGCCGGTATCATGTGAAATTTGGTCAACTTACTCGTTCGAATATTCACGTCAAACATTCACCAAGCGAAGATGCAGAAAATTGGTTCGAAAAATGAAAATATTTTTGCTACTTTCGCTCTGTCGAAATGATCAAACGTATGAATTTTCTTCTCGTGAACGGATATCTTTCGTAAATAAAAGAACGTCCCTTATTTCCTCTCCGTCAAAGTACGCGAGAGCACATTTGCATATAAAAACCCTCGTATCTTGAATATTAATTAAAAAATTGTTATTACATGTACTTGGACGGAAATAGCGGAAATTAATCGAAAAACTAAAGATACACTTCGAACCTCGGCTGTGTTGAAACACCTCGATCAATCGTTCTCATTCCGCCATTTTTAATCTTCCCCCTAAAAATTCACAAAAGCGCGTTGGCTCGCAGAGATCAGTCCATCACGGTGTGAAATTTGTCAAACATCTCCGTCAAAAAACTTCCCACTGTTTATTCAAGCACGAAGACAGAGAAAATTGCGCCAGTAAACGAAATCGCATATGCACGACAGTGGAGGGTGGTTAGCCGCAAGGAAGATGAGGCGACGGGAGGATTTATCGTGGCGGATGCTCTTATCGAGCATATTCAACTCAAATATCATCATTGCACACTCTCTCTACAAAAATACTAACAACTTGCTCAAAAACCAAAAATATTCTTCCACTCTCCAATCCTCCGAATCAATTGCTTTCATGTCACCCCCTACAATCTTCTCAAAAATCTATGGAACACCGTCAACACCCACAGATCCGTCCGCGCCGCGTTAAATTCCGCAACAAACTCTATCAAAATTCCGCTCTCAAAACCTCCGAATCAATCGGCTTCATGTCACTTCCTACAATCTTCTAAAAAATCCATGAAACTCCGTCAACACCGAAAGATTCATCCACGCCGCGTTAAATTTCGCAACGGACTCTATCAAAATTCCGCTGTCTAAACCAACAAATCAATCGTTTTCATTTCACCCCCTACAATCTTCTCAAAAATCCATGAAACTCCGTCAACACCCACAGATCCGTCCACGCCGCGTTAAATTCCGCAACAAACTCTATCAAAATTCCGCTCTCAAAACCTCCGAATCAATCGGCTTCATGTCACTTCCTACAATCTTCTAAAAAATCCATGAAACTCTGTCAACACCAAAAGATTCATCCACGCTACGTTAAATTTCGCAACGGACTCTATCAAAATTCCGCCGTCTAAACCATCGAATCAATCGTTTTCATTTCACCCCCTACAATCTTCTCAAAAATCCATGGAACACCGTCAACATCCGAAGGTCCGTCCACATTGCGTTAAATTTTGCAAAAAACTCTATAAAAATGTCGCCGTTAAAACCTCCGATTCAATCGCTTCCGTTTCACCCCCTAAAATCTTCTCAAAAATTCATAAAACTTCGTCAACCCCCCAAAGATCCGTCCACGCTATGTTAAAAATTCGAAACATCTCCATCAAAACAATTCCCGCTGCATATTCGAGCACGAAGGCAGAGAAAATTGCACCAGCAAACGAAATACCGCACGCAAGACAGAAGGAGGAGGGTGGTTAGCCGCGAGGGAGAGGGTGAGACGTGAGTATTTGTCGTGGCGCAGTCGAGACGACTTAAATCGGCTGCAATAATTCCAAGGAAGATGGCTTGGCTCTCGATAGAGAATGACCTACGCCAACGGCAGGCTTTAATATCGCGAGAGGCGAGACGCGAGTCGAGTAGAACGGCTCGATGAATAGGCCAGCCTGGACGGTTCTTCTCTCGAGGCGCTTTCTCGTTAAGAAGCCGTACAACGGAACCGAGTTGACTCTGTGTTAAGCGAAGGATATACTTTCACCGTTTTCTTTTCGAAAGGAGGGAAGATGACAAGGGCGAAGGTACACCCACCGTTCGCCTTCGTTCTTTACCCCTGTTAGGGCCACGCTTTCGACCCCGATGTCCATTATGATGCCAACGTTTTCATGGTACCGTGCTGCCAAGAAGGATGTATTACTTATTTCGAGGACAGATAAAAAAGCTCCGGGGATTTGTGAACTCGGAGAAATACATTTCGAGATCAACCCTCTTGCTCTATCGCGCCCTCGGTGTTGTTCCTCTTTTTCTCGTCGCGTTCAATTATAGGCCGTGTTACGGCTGATGATCGATTTGTTGGCGAGGTTGCGGACCAAATTGCGAAACTTTTGCAAGGCTTAGAGGAGCTTTGAATTTTGAGGAATTTTTCGAGATTTACGGAAATGATAAAATATTTTCTTGTGATGAAACTATTGGGTTGTTCGGAAAGTAATTTCGTTTTTTTCGGTGAGAATGAAAGACGATTTTCTTGTAGTCTATAAATATGTCACTGAATTATATATTCTCCATTTTGTTCTAATACCTTTTGTCATCTTTCTGGCAGTAGTATGATTCGATGTTCATAAAAGTTTTGATCTTTGCTGGCAAAAAAATCAAAGCCTTTTTTGACGTCCTCATTCGAAGTAAAGGTTTCGCCGTTCAAAAAATTTTGCAATCCAGTTTTGGCACTGGCGTTATGTTAATGCGTCTTCCCCATAAAAATCGAATAATTTTTTTCTTGCTTGAACAGCATTTTTACCGTTTCGATAGTAAAAAAGTCAAATATGGCGAAAATGCTGCTTTCGACTTTCCATCTTTAATAGAGGACCAAAGAAAAACTATTGTGTACAATCAAACAAATTTTTTCACAAACAAGCGTTGCTATATCAACTGTCAAAATATATAATAGCAATGCGAATTAAGTGTGAAGTTAATTGTGAAAAAATATAATTATATCCTCCGTCAGGAAAAAACGAAATTACTTTCCGAACAACCTAATAATTAGATTAAATTAACGAAGTCGTGGATGATTGTCTATAATCAAGAATAAATTAAATATAGTAACAGTAAGAAGTTAAGTTTACTTTCAGGTAAAATTATAATAATGTAATGATAAGTAGTATATGATTTAGTAGACTGAATATCATTCTGATATTTACCACTAGTTCTTTTCATCTGCTCTTTTTCACGACTCTCGCTCGACTTTTTCAATCACACCCCAAACATGTGTCGTTTATTCTTCTCCTTTCGCGTATTCACTCTTTCACACGTTTCGCACGTACAGTCACAAATGTCTCGAAAAACCGATTTCACCTTACGCATGCACGTCGTATTCCATTCTCGACAAGGGAAACTTTCAATTTAAAAGGTGCCTGATAACTTTTCAGACTCGTCCTTAAGTATATTCTGCCATTTTTTTTCTAGTAATAGAATTGGTGATTCTTTTTTATATTTAGTTTCATATTAAGTGATGATATTATCATTTGCTTGGACAAAGTGCGAAAAATGCGACGTTGTTTTTAAGAACGACGGAAGTTTAGAGATTACGATAGGATATTTTTTGAAAGGTTTTATTTTCTGTTGCTTTGTTCATTAATATTCAAGGAGGACCACGGAGAAACTTCGAGGCGATATTAAAAGTTGCAGCTTCCTTCGCTTTTGCTCGTCTCGATTTATTGGTTTACCAGAACGTTTCGATCGTTCTTTTATTTCATTAAACACAAGGATTACATCAATAATTCATTTATTGCTCGGTCTTTTGCCGGTGGAAATCATTTTAAGAATATCGTTAGGTTTCTTCTTGTATGAGGTTTCGCCTTGGATTCCTTGGCGACCGTTTCTTGAAGGATTTTGCGAAAATACGTGAGAAGTATTAAGGATTATGACATAATTATCGGTTTCATCGATTACTTCCTAACTATATACGTAGAATTATGCAATTAGTCTCAGGACAATCGCAGAAATTTTTTATTGTAAAAAGATTTTCCTCAAACCTGTAACAAAAGCTTCAGATATTCTATCGAGAAAAATTAGCCAATAACAATGCATAAGAAATTACGTATTCAATTAATTCCACGTCAATTAAAAAGATTTTCAATTGCAAAATAATTGTTCCGATTTCTTCAACAGTAGCGTCTCAGACAAAATGAATCGATAACAACACTCATGACTTTAGAAATTCGATTTCAATTGTTATCAAGACAATCAGAGATTGTAATTATACCATTAAGAAAATCATACATTCATATTCAAACAGAATGAAAAATCAGCGTAGAAAAAAATATACAATTGTCTTTTCATTGTAATTGTAAGACAGCTTTTTTGCGTGAAAATTCTTAAGCTTCTTATTTTTTCTTTTAATAAATGCTAATCGCTCGAAAGACCGTTGTCTACGGTTAAACTTTCTCCCAGACGTACTTTGTGAATCTGGGTTTAAGAAAACCAGCAAAATGTACAAGTCGACCATGTCGTGCAGAGTCTATTCCGCAGAGAGTAATACTAAATACCCTTCTGCAAACATTTCGTGAAGGCTTCTTAGAAATGCAATTCTCTATTATTCTCCCGTGCTATCTTAACGCTTATTAATTTGTAACGATGCAGTCTATTCGAAATGCAGCCGTTTGAAATATTTCCTCTCGTATGTTCCCTACGCGAATTAACAAAAAAACGTTTTGTAATTCATGGAGAACAGTCACATACTTCGTTTACAAGTCTGACGTAATATTATCTATGGAAAAAAGAGTATTTTTTAATCGTTTCACTCATCCACGATGTAATTTTCTTCCGAAGTCTGTTTATATTTCAAATATAAGAAAAATATTTACGTTACTGAAGAAAGTTCAATATTCTTGCATCTCAAATCGCCACACTTTTTCACATAATGTTTATCAATGAAATATTAACGTTTCAAAGTTTCCAAAAAATCGAAATTAACTTAGAAGTTCCCTTCTTTCATAATCTCCATGATTCTACCGTCTTGTAACTTTTTCAAGCTACCAAACACTTAGAGAATTCTCTTCTAGCAACGACGATTTATTACATCGAATAAGTTACATCTGTAGAAACATTTGTCACCTTTTATCCCCCTCCATTAAAGTTGCCTAGCATTCAACGAATGCTTGCTGCAGCAGCAAATGCACGTAGTCTCCATTCGCCAGACAAAATTCGATAAAAAACGGTCCAGTTGATTCGACTTGCCCGCAAGCTCCTTACGAAAAGATCTCATTGTACGATTTCGTCGGATACTTTGAACTCGAATCGTTTCACCGAGTTTTCCCGCGAATTACGTAGCCATAACGTGTACAAGAAGAAACCACGAGTTTTCTTCGTGAAAGGATTATACACGTGAAATTTTCCTTTTAATGTTAGAAGAGGGAGGGGTTAATAACGCTCGGTAACGACCAACCACGTCGACGACAAGAATGTCGACGGATCCACGCCTACCAAGTGAGATTCTAAAGACGTAGAAGTGTCTCTTGCATGATGATCTTCTCTCTTTAGAGATTTAATTCGTTGAAGGTCCAGCAAGACCTTAATTATGCCGCATCGTTCACTAGGTTTTACGTCTGCCACGCTAATGGCATACGTGTCCTGCAAAGTTATTTTTCGGTCGTACGATTGCCCGCAGGAGGAGATACTAAATTGTATGAGCTATTTTGAGCGACCCATTTTGGTAATTAAGCTTACGGATCCTCGAAGGAGAGACTTCTTGCTTCTTGAGAGACTAATTTCTTTTGGTGATCTGCAAGTTACGGATGTCGCGGTTTCGAGTTGTGCCTTGCTGTTTTGAAATTCTTTTTTTGGAGTTTGAGTATGTATTGTTCTGATGAGATTATTTGTTGGAATTGTATTTCTGGTGTAAAAGTATAAATTGTATATTAGGAATTATTAAATATGGGAATGTAAATGGAGTGTATGAAGGTTCATCGGCTATTTGATTTTTTATGGTTGTGTTTTTGGGAACAGTACATTGTTGGTAGATATTTTTAAATTATTGTAATAGGAGACGATACTTCGAAACAATGTGCAGCTTCCTTCGAGGGTTCGAAGTTTGAAATATTGTGAGATATCTTCAGTGACCCCTTTCGCTATTAAAGTACACGATGTTCATTTATTAGCCTCCAGATTTTGAGATAGTACCATAAGTAAAAATGATTCCTTGGACATCTGTAGCAAATTCTGAACCTTTGTAAAATCAATTTCTTGTATTTTCTCGAAAACTTCTATTTCCACATTGGTGATTTCTATATTGGAAGAAGATTCTCGAAGATAGAAGAATATTGTTTTCAGACAAGAAATACGAGTCGATTTTCTCCCATGAAATAAAACGATCAATTGCAAAATCAATAGGAAAGAATCGACAGTTCCTTGGTGTAGGAGAAAATCTTCGTTTTTTTTAAATTTCCCGTGGATGCACCATTGTTCTGAAAACCTCATTGTTCCTCCCTTAATGATCTATTTACTTGTCAACGTCTTAATTACGTCAACGTTCATTGTAACGAAAATACCGCATTTATCCAGGCTTTCGTGATTGCCGAAAGTGAGGATATCATAGTAGAGTGCACGAAAGGAAGGTATTTTTTTAATGATCAAGAAGCCGGATTCATTTATGGAGACGTCGAAGACTCACTGGCGGACTTCCGCGTTTCCTCTCTAATGGCTTAATTCGATGAGAGCCATCCGAGGTCTTAATTGCATCCCGCGCGTCCATTACAAGATTTTCGTCGCGGTGCAGTTCATTAAAGCCGACAGAAGATTGGATAAAAGGCATGGATCACGTACCTTTTATCGAGGATCATCCGTAAAGGAGAATCCTGGCGATGGATTCTCTTGGCTCGCCTTTGACGAAGTATATTTACGAGGATCAGAATTTCTTTGGACTCTTGGAACGTCTTTTTGCTTCTTTTGTGTAGCTTTCTTCTAAGTTCAACCTTTTGCGGTCATAGTAGATAGAACTTACTGTTGCAAGTGATTTCTCTTTCGTCATTTTTATATTGGGATTTGTTAGAGTTTGCGCTTTTCAATGGAATATAGGTGAACAGTGAATAATACTTTTTTTTAGTGGTTTTAAAAGAGATAGCATAGAACGCATAGATGTATAGATATAATTGATAAATACTAGAAATAATGAATGTATGAGAGTTGATTGGAAGCACTCGTTACATGGATATTATTCATCTTTATTTGTCTCACAGAATTAATTAAATATTGTGTATTGAAGAGGAGAATTTGGAAAGAGAATTAGAATTTCTTTAGAATCTTGAAAAGTCTTTTTGCTTCTCTTGTGTAGCTTTCTTCTAAATTCAACCTTTTACGGTTATAGTAGATAGAAGTTACTGTTGCAAGTGACTTTTCTTTCGTCATTTTTATATTGGGATTTCTTAGAGTTTGCGCTTTTCAATGGAATATAGGTGAACAGTGAATAATACTTTTTTTAGTGATTTTAAAAGAGATAGAATAGAACGTATAGATGTATAGATATAATTGATAAATACTAGAAATAATGAATGTATGAGAGTTGATTGGAAGCACTCGTTACATGGATATTATTCATCTTTATTTGTCTCACAGAATTAATTAAATATTGTGTATTGAAGAGGAGAATTTGGAAAGAGAATTAGAATTTCTTTAGAATCTTGAAAAGTCTTTTTGCTTCTCTTGTGTAGCTTTCTTCTAAATTCAACCTTTTACGGTCATAGTAGATAGAAGTTACTGTTGCAAGTGACTTTTCTTTCGTCATTTTTGTATTGCAATTTGCTAGAGTTTGCGCTTTTGAATGGAATATAGGTGAACAGTGAATATTACTTTTGTTAGAAATTTTCAAACAGATAGAACAGAACGTATAGACGTATAGATATATTTGACAAATACTAGAAACAAACAAATGCCTGAGAAAAAGTTGTAAGCACCCGTTGCATCGATATTAATCCTCATTCTTTCTCTCACAAAATTTAATAAATAGTGTGTATTTCACTGCTATCTTATAATATTCATATTTTCTGGTATCACTAAAAAATGTGAATATTTTATTAAAATTAATCTTTATGAAATTATGACAGTTTAATTTGAATTCAAAAATTTAAATTTTAGCAAATCCTTTTCTTTAAAAGAAATTATTGTGGGAATGTCTTTAGAGATGTCTGTGTATATAGGATTTGAAAGTTTCTGGAATCGAATCGAACTGTGAAAGCTCCCAAAGTCGTAGAATTCCTATGGCAAATTCTTGCACAGGAGGGACAAGTAAACAGAGACAAGTTCGAGCAGTGATCTTTGAAACGGTCACAGAAGGAGTCAGTAGATTGCTACAACCATAGCAAGACGTTCCAAAAGGTAAAGTTACCATGGAAAGACATGGACAAGACACGAATTCTATTCTTACTCGAATAAAATTGTATCCCACATTATTCCAATCGCTCGGGGTTAATTAGAAATTGATTAATGAGTTGATTAGAGCTTCTACTAATAATAATTGTAATAATTAGTAACAAAACTAATAATAATTTGACTTGGAGAAAATACAATAGTATTAAATGATTTTTTTTTCTTTTATTTTCTATTGAGATGAATGAAGATAATATATATGCACTCAATGTAATAGAACAATTAAATATAAGGTTAACAATTTCTTGAGGAATTCGACGTATTTTTCGGTAATGAGGAGGTATTCGTTTAAGTTCAAAGAGCTTTAATAGTCCCTGTAATGACTCCGAACAAAGAGAACCGATCCGAAGCCTTCGGAGGAAACTGGAGAACACGAGAGGGGTTGTTCTCTTCTCTAATGATATAATTCGTTGGGTGTCTCTGAAATAATTAGGGTTTGCGAGTCAGTTCTAAGTGGCTTATCCTTTTACTATTCGACTGCTTTAATAATTACAATAGCTGAGTGTGTTTGTTGGAAAGTTCAAACTCTAAAAATTTCATATTCGCTTGAATGAAACAAGTAATTACTCTCCCCATTGCATTCTAAGTGTATAATCGTAGGTCAGGAAGGAGGTAGAATTACGGCGAAATGAAGTTTCTTCTAACTTTCGAGAGCACGAAAGTCAAATTTCATCAACAAAATTGATCTTCCGTTTCTTTTAAAGTATCGTCTACAGTTTATCTTCTCGATTTATTTCAAATCTGTGACGGCCAGAGAGAATTTCTAGCATTATACTGAAATAAATATATTTTTCATTTGAAAAAAGACTGTAGATTTTGCAAAACCAGTGTAAAATCCTTCTTCCTAGTTTTCCAGCTACTTTTATCGTATCAGAGTGAAATTGCAGTGTTCTTTTAAATCCCATGCAATTTTCGTTCAAGGCAATATCGAAATTTTCGAAACGAGAAGAAAATCCTTCCTCCTCTTTTCTCAGCATTGCATTCTCTTCTTTTTTATATACACACTTAAATTCCTGCAATCAATAAAACCAATATATTTTTTTGCAAAGCCTACGACACTATAAAATTCTCAAAAAACATTTTTCAATATTCCATTCTCTTCTTTTTTATATACACACTCAAATTCTTGCATTCAAATAAAACCAATACAATTTTTGTCAAACTCAAGACACTGTAAAATTGTCAAATAACAAAAACATTTTTCAATATCCCATTCCCTTCTTTTACACCACAATCAAATTCGTGCATTTCAATAAAACAGAAGTATTTCTTGTTGAAACTAAAACATCGTAAAATATCAAAAATCAGACGAAAATCCCTCCTCTCATTTTTATCAATATTATATGAGCACTTTTCGTATCAGACTTAAATTCCAGTATCCCATCAAAACGGACATCTTTCTCACCTACCCCCAAAAACCATGTAAAACGTTCAAAGCAACAAAGAAGATCCTCCACCCATTTTTTTCATCATTGTACCCTCTCTTTTATCGTATATCGATCACTCTTCCCTCGATATCCGGTGTAAACGTCCCAAGTCCTCTTGGAAGCTCGCTCGAAATCGCCGAGTTATATGTTCGAAACCGGCCAGAATTTCCAGTGAAAATCTCGTCGTTCAGGGAAAGAAGTTTCCAATATTTTTACTGCTAACATGTCTACACAAAGCTGTAAGGAAAAAAACAGGTCTTTCGAAGAGTTCCAATTTCGATGATTAAATGGGGAACACCGTGTGAACGAGGTCCAGTCCCGACGGAACCTCCTTCCCTTGTTGAGCTTTTACTTTTCTGCGGGGAAAAGACAGCAAATTGCAACGTACGCGTATTGTTTTGTCGCACAAGTTTCGCCGTGATGATTACGAGACCGGTATCTGCCAATGGCAGCGAAACAATACGTGGATGAATAAAAAAATAGAAGAGAAACGAGAGAAGAAAGAGGAAGTTGGTAAATAAACGAATATTTGAACGTGGATAGGAGGAAGTTTGTTAATTGCAAAACGATTGGAAAGATTATGGACGAAAGCGGTTGGCGATTTTTAGGGAAATTACGAAAGAATAGTTGGATACGATTGGTAAAGTGGAGCGGCCGTGTTAGCTGATATTAATGATATTCCATATCGGGTAATTAATATCGTTAAGCATTAATTAAGTTTATTCCCGTTCTATGGTATTATTGCGCTTGGGCATTATAACGATAATGGCGTGAAATGAATTATTAATGCTAATCTATCTTGCCCCGGAATTGTTAATGCGATCCGATTTTCTTGTTGGATCGTAACGGAGGGCGATTCCGGTGAAATATTCAGCCGATTGGGAAAAATGTTTGCTTTGGATCAGCAACGAGAGAGGAAAAATTCTGGTCGATGTTTGAGCTTTAATTTCCGTTTGGCGAATTTAACGGGATCACTTTTTATCCAAGTCCTAACAAGTCAGTTACTTGTGTAACTTCTGCAAAGTTATTGACATTAATGTTCAAACTAATTTTCACAGTTGTAAAACGAACAAGTTCTTAATTACTTTGAATTATTTCTAAAATTTTCCAAAATCTCATTCCCCTAATTTTTCACTATTTTACCAAATGTTACTTTCCACTTCAATTTTTTCCCCCGTACCTTATTTTTCTCCTAACATAGTAATCTACTGAGCCTTTGTACGCTCTTTGAGCCTTTTTTTTACCCAAATCGTGATTTAATTTTATTTAAATCCTGCCACAGTGTGCACAGTGAATATATATTATTTCGCATAAAATTATTACCAAGAGAAAGTAGAAAAAATCTGATCGCTTAACAGCAAATAGACTACAAATAAAAAAAGGCTCTAGTGAAATTCTGTATGACTTTTTTTAAACACTTTGCTCAAAGTTAAAAACACACTGAATCAATCATCGCCAGCATCAATTCAAAGAAACCCTAAGAAATCAACGTTATCGTTCAAAAGAAAATAACAATTCCACCATTTCCTTGATTAAAATAGCATCTCACAATTTCCAAGTTTCCCAACAAACAACAAGTAACATTCTTCCCTTGCAGTTCGTGCATTGTCGAAGTAAAACTTTCTTACTGTCCTATCGAAGTCCGAGATCGAGGTAAAATTCGAACAAAGAGTAGTCGATCGTGAAGGTAAAGCATCTCGGAGTTCATTATCCTGGGATTCCATCGACGAGACACTTCATACACCACACATACCACGGATAAAATCGAATTTCGGGGTGAAACTGTCTCGTTCGCGCCCCGTCGCTTCGTGAACAATATTTACGGCACGAATTCCGGCGGTCTGAGTACCAAGATATCAGAAACTTCCCTGACAAATCTCCGAGAGAGTGCCAGCCGCGGGAATGGATTCTCACGGTGGTCCTTCGAGACCCACGTCAGATCGGATGAATTCATGGCCGATGTTTATATATTAATTACGAGGAGAGAACGGATAGAACGTCCGAAATGGCTGCCATCCGTCGAGAAATTCAATTGGGGTAAAATGGGAAATGATAACTGCTGGATAATCTTTGCTGATGCTCCAAATGTAGTTAACACGTTAAGCGCCACGCTCGTTCTTAACACATTCGCGACCGGCAATTTTTTTCCGTTTCTAATGCTGAGTACCGACGAAAATAATGATATTGTAAAGCTGGTTACCGCACACTTTTATCGTTAAAATAAAGATAGTTATAATATTTGTTTTGAACTATCAATGTTGTAATTATGTGTTCTTTAAAATAAAAAGATTTGATAATTTGTTAACTTACTTTATAGGTAGATAACGGAGCATTTGTTATTACTATGCTTAGTTTATTTAGCATTGTATTACATGCATTTTAGAAAAGCAGAGTGAAGACAAAATTTAATATTTCTGTTTAGTGTGATTAGTAAAAAAACAATGAGTTTTGCGTAAAGAAACTCTACATAATTTGCTTATATAAGAAGTGTCACGACATTTTCCATGAGTATTGCAAACTCTGCAACGTTTTTGTGGATATTTTAATTTCGCCCATTGTGCAATTCTTTCCAACTGTTGTGTTGTCATGTCACCTGAAAGTCTATAAGGACTATCAAGGTGTCTCATTGAGATAGCCATTATCCAAAGCGCCTAATGTTGGCGAATTCAAAAATAGAAATTGTAGGACGTGAATTCACGTCAGCGGCAACCAGGTATAGGATTTAAAATTACGTGAATTCACGTCAGCGGTCGCGAATGTGTTAAAGCACTTTCCGTTTAGGCCCTTTATTAGAAAAGATAACTTTCTATTTTTTTTAACATACTACATTCATTTTTGATAAAATGTTCTATTTTATACTTAACTTCACTAATTGTGGCTCGGTTAGACGCGACAACGTAGCTTAGGTAAAAAACTAATTGTTCATTTTCATTGTTCAGCGTCAGCATAAACGAAAAGTCAAAGTCCGGTCCCTAGGGACCGGTGTGGCGCTTAACGTGTTAATATGGAACTATAGACGTTATATCTGTTATAGGTTTTAATTTAATTAAGCCATTTAGGTTTTGTTGAGATAGAAGATTTCTAAGAGAGAAATGGAATATTTACTGCATCAATGGCCTATTGATTTTGGAAATATGTCAAAGAAATTGAGAACTGATCATTTTTACTGATTTGGTAGTTTTATTATTAACATTAAACCTTCCTTGTTTCTGATATATTTGCATATATTGAATAAGTACTTTAGTAAAAAGAAAAAGAATAGGTGAAAATCATGATGAATTAAGTACTTTGGTTTCCTAAGATTGAAGTGAGATATTTACTGCTTGGCACGCCTAGCAATTTTGGAAATTGGCCAAAAATATTGAAATCTGATCATTTTGACTGACTTGGTAGTTTTATTATTAATATTAAACCTATCTTGTTTCTGATATATTTGCATATATTGAATAAGTACTTTAGTAAAAAGAAAAAGAATAGGTGAAAATCATGATGAATTAAGTACTTTGGTTTCCTAAGATTGAAGTGAAATATTTACTGCTTGGCACGCCTAGTAATTTTGGAAATTGGCCAAAAATATTGAGACCTGATCATGTTGATTGACTTGGTAGCTTTATTGTTAACACTGCAGCTACTTTGTTACTGATGTATTTGCATATATTGAATAAGTACTTTGGAAAGGAGGAAAAGAATAGGTGAGAAATATGATGAATTGAGTAATTTAGGTTTTCTAAGATTGAAGCGGAATATTTACTGCTTGGCACGCCTAGTAATTTTGGAAATTGGCCAAAAATATTGAGATCTGATTATTTTGATTGACTTGGTAGTTTTATTGTTAACACTGAAGCTACTTTTTTTCTAACATATTTATATGTACTGAAGGAGTACTTTAGAAAAAAGGAAAGAATAGGTAAAAATTATGACGAATTAAGTCATTTAGGATTTCTAAAGTAGAAATGGAATATTTGCTACATGGCTCGCCTATCAATTTGGAAAATTCGTTGTTTAAAAATTTCTATGATATCCCCTTAAAATGAGAAACAATGCCGGTTAGAGAATCCTTCTCATTAGTAAACCACCGAATTAATTGGGTTATCTTCACGATGATAATATCAAGAAGATTTCTCCTTCAACTTGAAGTCTAAGGAAATTGACGAAAGATTCTGCACAAACTATCGATTTACGTTACGTTTAACTTCAACATCGGAAAGTTGATTAGGAAAATATATCCGGCACGATGGTCTCGTTAATTGCACTTCTCGTTTATTTATCTGGGCATCGATGACGGTATTTATTTTCAGTCTCGATATGCGAAAAGGTTCGGAAATAAATCGACGTACCGATACGCGTTCGCCAAGTTGAGCTGAAATTTTGTTTGCGAATGTCACTGTCTGAGCTGAAAGTATGTACTTGAGCCTGGAAGGAGTATTTATGGCTGGAATTCGAATGGTTCGTATGAATCGAACTTCGACGAGAGATCTCCTCGTATTGAAATTGAAAATAGAATATCCACGATCGGCCCTTTTACGCACTGAATGCCAAATGTTTCGTGATATTTTTTTAGGAAAATAGAAACGCAACCAATGCCAAGTGACGTTCAAACCGAGTTTTGATTTATCACGATTTTTAGTCATCATTTGGAAGACTGTTAGGGGGAGATCCATAGAATTTATATTATTTTTAGAGATTTATTTTTGGCAAATACACTGATGGCGAAGGGCTGCTTTAGGAATGCTGAAACGAATTAGGTGATACTACCATTTCAAATTGCAAGATATCAAAGTTGCAATTTATCATTATTCTCATAGGTGAGTTGCTGATAGAATTATATTTTTTATCTACTGTACAGATAAAATTGAATTTGGACAAAGTTGTCAGGAAAAAATACAGAATTTAACACATTCGTCATCGTTATGGTTCTCTTATTCATATTTTTAATCCATCAGTGTCACTTCATATCAGTTATCAGTAATTATATAAATTGGTATCTCGATGACAAAAATTTAGCTAGTAAAATAGAATTCTAACAAACAATACCACTGACCATTACGTTTGATTTGATAAAAAACATTGAAATTAATGCGTCTGATTCATCCTCATTACCCACAGTGTTACATGACGAAGATGGAACTTGGAAATCATAGAAATGAGACTTCCTTTCATGGAACGTGCGTTCGTTTTCTGATTAACGACACTCCCCGCCGTTGATGGCATCGTAAAAGTCTGAACCGCGCTTTACGGAACACTCGTGAAAAGTCGTAAAAAAAAAGAAAAAAAAAGAAAACATCGGGAAAAATTTCTATAGCCAAGTTCTAAAGTGGAATTATAGTTGTTACACGAGCAGCCACGTGAAAACGTTCGAGTGCTAGACATGTACGTTTACATATGTATATACTCTTCTTGTGCAACGGGTTGTGAAGTCGCATCGTTCTCGTATATTTTCCTAGCGAAAAATTTAACCGATCCGTGGATATGAAAATGGAAGAACAATGCCCGCAAGAGTTTCCTTCTAATCGATAACACGTTGCGTACCTTGCGTTCCCATATTTATTGAAAAGTACGCAAAGTTTGTGGCTGCTTGGTAGAATTTAGAGAATTCATTGCTTTCGTTGCGTTTGAAAAATATTTTAGGGTTTTTTTGAAGATGATTTTTTATTAATGCAGCTTTTTTATTCAAATGGATGAGGTAGGTGGTTAAGAGGAAAATAATACGGGCAAATTTTCAAATTATATCGTTGAGATTTGCGAAATTGAACTGGGGGCATTACTCTGAGAAGATTATGGCGAATAATTTTGATCAAGTTGAGAAAGAAATGGACTGGAAGGTTAGGCGAATTGCCAAAATCTCTGGGTCGATTATGCACTTCATTTTGAGCTTACGTTTCTCCATTAATTCTGAGCTTCGTATTCTGCGATTAAAAAATAATACGTCTCCATAAAATTAAAAAGAAACACTGTACAGAATTTTCCAAGAAAATTCAACAGCTTGTCGAAGTTTTAAAAAACTGTATTCTTCGAAAATTAGTTCAACAACAAGAAACTGAAAAAAGGAGCCTTAAAGTTTTCCAAATTAAATGAACTAAAATTGCAGGAAAAAATTAATAAAACTAACCCACTTAATTTAATGTAATTTAGTAATCTAGTTACAAAAACTTCAAAGATAAAAAAATGCCAACGATAACTTTTCCTAAGTGCACAAACTACCCTGAAAATTATATTTAGCAAAGAGTACGTAGAAAAAGAAAGATGTATAGGTAAAATTTCTTGGTCAATCGCGCGTTCCTTTTCGACTTTAACTTCTTCCACGGGAAGAAGTAGAAGGGTGCACCCCCGTGAAAAAGTAAAGTTCGCTTCGCTGATATCCCCGGCAAAAAGCTTGCCGAAAGTAGAAATGGTGGTTGACAAATTTGTACGCTCCAAGCTGCAGATGGAATTTCATCCTTACTGCACCGAGGACGTAGACGTAAATGCGTTTCGTTGCCGCGAATAGTTTTATTTTCACCCACCGACGGATTGCAATACCATATGCATCAATGTCACTCGCGTTCATTCGCGATATATCTTTCTTTCCGTTGAAAATTCCCAATACTTCCACGTTGCTCTCAAATTTAAATTTCCATTTAAGAAGTACTCTCCATCTTTTCACCGTCGAATCACAAAAATCCATTTTCCTTTCCCTCATTTTCTCGTATAAATAATGTATAAGTTATTTACAGATATTACTTTGGAAGAAAAGTTATTTAAACAGATTCGAAAAGTTACGAGCAATTTGAGAATACATTGTTTCTTTTTCCTTCAAAATTGAGAAGATATTTTACTTTTTACTTTCTTGTCGAATCGAAATTTCCTATCGGCAAAATATTTATGATGAAATAAGAGCAAAGAGGAGACACATCGGTCGGCGAACTTGTGGAAGCACGTTCGAAGGAGGAATTTCACGCTCGTCGCTCAAACGGCGACACGGATATAGTTCACTGCCGTCGACGGTTCCGTTCTCCCCCTGCAACGATTTGCACAATCGTGTATATCAGTGTCATTTACATACCCGTTGTCTGTCATCCTCTAACGGAGTCAGGTGTAGATACCAAAAATCATTCGTGCCACGTTCAAGAACCGTCCGACAGACTTTTTCCACTGGTTATCCACTGATATAGAGTCAAAACGACGTGAAATATTGGAGTAAGAAGTTAAGTGCATGTATTTTTCTGGTACTGTTGATGTCACGTTCTTTCATGGAAATTCTAATATTATTCGCAGTGGCAAACCACTATTTGATATTCAACTTTTATTTCAATCGATGGAGAAAGTGTCTGGTACATTTTAATATCTACTATTCGCTGGCGATTCGACATGAAATTTGAGAGTTGATGGATAAAATTATTTATGCAATTGTCTAGAATAATTTAATCCATATTTTGCACCAGTTATTCTCCGATATGGAGTCGAAACGATGTGAAATATCGGAGTAAGAAGTTAAGTGCATGTATTTTTCTGGTACTGTTGATGTCACGTCCTTTCATGGAAATTCTAATATTATTCGCAGTGGCAAACCACTATTTGATATTCAACTTTTATTTCAATCGATGGAGAAAGTGTCTGGTACATTTTAATATCTACTATTCGCTGGCGATTCGACATGAAAATTGAGAGTAGATGAAAAAAATTATCTATGCAATTGTCTAGAATAATCTAAGACACATTTTGCACCAGTTACTTTCTAACATAGAGTCAACACGACGTGAAATATTGGAATAAAAAGTTAAGTGCATGTATTTTTCTGGTACTGTTGATGTCACGTCCTTTCATGGAAATTCTAATATTATTCGCAGTGGTAAACCACTATTTGATATTCAACTTTTATTTCAATCGATGGAGGAAGTGTCTGGTACATTTTAATATCTACTATTCGCTGGCAATTCGACATGAAAATTTAGAGTAGATGGATAAAATTATTTATGCAATTGTCTAGAATAATTTAATCCATATTTTGCACCAGTTATTCTCCGATATGGAGTCGAAACGATGTGAAATATCGGAGTAAGAAGTTAAGTGCATGTATTTTTCTGGTACTGTTGATGTCACGTCCTTTCATGAAAATTCTAATATTATTCGCAGTGGTAAACCACTATTTGATATTCAACTTTTATTTCAATCGATGGAGGAAGTGTCTGGTACATTTTAATATCTACTGTTCGCTGGCGATTCGACATGAAAATTGAGAGTAGATGGACAAATTATTTATGCAATTGTCTAGAATAATCTAAGACACATTTTGCACCAGTTACTTTCTAACATAGAGTCAACAGAATGTGAAGTATTGGAGTAAGAAGTTAGGTGCATGTATTTTTCTAGTATTGTTGTTGTCACGTCCTTTCATGGAAATTCTAATAATATTCGCAGTGGCAAACCACTATTTGATATTCAAGTTTTATATCAATCGATGAAGGAAGTGTCAGATACATTTTAATATCTATGATTCATTGACGATTCGACATGAAAATTTAGAGTAGATGGATAAAATTATTTATGCAATTGTCTAGAATAATCTAAGACACATTTTGCACCAGTTACTTTCTAATATAGAGTCAACACAATGTGAAGTATTGGAGTAAGAAGTTAGGTGCATGTATTTTTCTAGTACTGTTGATATCACGTCCTTTCATGGAAATTCTAATATTATTCGCAGTGGCAAACCACTATTTGATATTCAAGTTTTATTTCTGATGGAGGAAGTGTCAGGTACATTTTGTGGCATAATACTTGGGTGTCAATGCCCTTAGAATGACTTCTCCCCTTAAATGTGTGACCTAGAGAGAAGTGGGGGAGGTCATCCTAAGAGGTTACGTCTCAGGATACGGAAGACACATTAGAGTTTTAGAGGAACTGTGAGACGTACTACTTTAGAAACCCTTAGATTCATTAGATTATTAGTTATTTAGTATTTTGTTGTTTTTCTTGTATTATATATAGTTCCATATACTCAATATATATATATCTCCTATTTATTCATATTATATTCTTAGTGTGTTCTATATATTCATTAGTCCTGACATTTAGTTTTCTTCCTTCTTTATTCTTATTTTATCCACGCCTACACCTTGGTGCTATTTCACCGAATCCTACTACAATTTTAATATCTGTTATTCGTTGGCGATTCGACATGAAAATTGAGAGTAGATGGATAAAATTATTTGTGCAATTGTCTAGAATAATTTAAGACACATTTTGCACCAGCTACTTTCCGATATGGAATCGAAACGGCGTGAAATATTGGAGTGGAAATGTGGGGTGAAAAGTTAAGTACAAGTATTTTGCTGGTACCTTTCTTGTTCCGCTCTTTTATAGAAGTTGTGATGTTGGCATTAGATAAATATTTTATTCGATGGTAAAGTTTCTTTTCAATTGTCGAAGAAAGTATGAAGTATATATTAATAGTTAGCATTCGATAAAAAGATCGAGAGTTTTTGTAATGTTCAAGAACGATCCAACAATTCTCTTCCACTAGTTCTTCTCCAATATGAAATCAAACGATGTGAAATATCCCAATGAAAGGGAAAAGGTTGAAAAGTTAATTCGCGGTAGGTAAATATTATTTGATATTTCAGTTTTATTTCAATCGTCGCATGTAGGAAATATCGAGTACATTTTAATATTTATGGTTCATCGGTGATTCGATAAGAGAACTGAAAGTAGAAGGACGAACCAATCGTACCGAATTCGCGGCCATTTCTACGGAGAAAACGATTTCTTCTTACTCGTCCTTTTCTGGATGGTTCACTCCGATACTTTTGAAATAACGATATGTACTTCGGAGAGAAAGCTTGATACAAATATTTTTCTAAAATGATCTCCATAAACTCATTTGCACTATTATAATATTATTCACATTTCTTCTTTATTTTCTCTTGTCACAAATATTGACAAAAAGGACATTTTGATATTTAGAATCGTTTGATCTGTCATCTAGAAAGAGATTGAAGGGTAAATGTGAAATCTGAAATATCTAATACGGAATCCTTTTCCATAAAGAGGGTGCTTCCTTTCTAGATCGTCCCTTTGCACAAGCTCTCGTCCGATATGTTTGATAGAGTGTTGTATATTCCATAGAAACGACCAGATGCAAAATTAGATCTTAATATTAGATTATACTACTTCCTTCAATTTTATCTGCATTATTCAAAACATTACTAGAAATTTCTCTTAGCTTTGATGCATTGCGATCGTCCTGCTT
This sequence comes from Cerceris rybyensis, assembly GCA_910591515.1. Classification (NCBI taxonomy): domain Eukaryota; kingdom Metazoa; phylum Arthropoda; class Insecta; order Hymenoptera; family Crabronidae; genus Cerceris; species Cerceris rybyensis. The sequence goes on along the minus strand of OU342791.1, from coordinate 25,625,008 downwards.
GTGAAATATTGATGGAGGGCGGATTTAAATTCATGGATTCCATATGTACAACTGCAGATCTCTGCCCGTATAAATTAGGTAAATTTATATTACTACAATATATTGATTAAATTTAAATTTAACTTACAATCGGACATTGATTAAATTACAATGTGATTTAAATTTTAAAATTCCAACGACATCGCGTTTCGCAGGGAGATACGACGTAATATTTCGATGGAAAGTTCAGGAGTATCGAACCTTCTGAAATTTTGATGAAGTTAAAAAGAAACCGGTACATTCGATTTCGCTAACTCGATATTTCCTTTTTGCAATCACGCGTAAAGCGAATAGGACTGTGAGGAATACCTGAAGTCGTGATCGAATCGAAGGAATCGTGAAACCGTGGCATCAAAGCACGATAAAATACTTTCTTTCCGGGGATCATGTTATTTTTGATGAATCGTTTCTTTTGCATCGTTAATAATTTGCAAATATCAATGGAAAAGACCCTTTCTTTCGAAAATGAATTATACTTTTTCTCATCGTACACAGAAAATAGATTTGCAATAGGAATATTAAAAAAATAACTTAGAAAGGTGTGCACAGTTCTCCTCAAATTTTTAATTGAATGTGTCTATTGAAAATTTAAGTCGAAGAAATACTAATATTAAAAGTTGTAAATGATTTTCAAATTGTCCCAAGTCAAAATGAAATTATCAGAATTTTTAATCCTGTAAGGTCCACAGACACATGTGTTTTCTGAGAAAAAAATCTGATTATTTATCGGCATATTTATACACGATTAGAGTTGAAAAATGAAAATATAATCGGTAAATATGATGACGCAGATAGTAATTTCTAACTTCTATATGAATCTGACTTTCTGATAAAAAAACAGTTTTTGATCGCTAAGTGAATGATTAATCCTCAAAATTAAAAAAAGTCTCTGTCATTATATTAGAAACTGATAATTCCGTTGTCAGCTAAATTGCGTGTATTTTTGAATGTTATAAAACATAATTTTAAAATGTATACCCTTCTTTTTTAACCCGTTGCCGTACTGCAACGAGTGATACTCGATTTGCTATAAATTGGAAAGGAAATTTTCAAGGTGTACAAAACCTATTAAATTGAAAATATCAGTGAGATGAGACACGATAAAATTATTTCTATAATATTAAAATTACATCAAATTATACTATATGTCAAGAATCACTGATCAATCTTCATTTTACTAATTTAATTCTGATTTATTGTAGAGGCAGTCACAAAGTAAATGGCACGGAAATGGGTTAATAACAAAGCAAAATTTTAATTTTCCACAAATGTGCACTCGCACAATTGTAAATAATCCTGAAGCAGCTGGTAGCTCATAATAAAAATGATTCAGAATTATTTAACACTAGATTTACCAGCGTGAAATCTACTATATTTAAATATGTTAAATATGTACCTCAAAGCAAAGAAAATTACGATGCGGAAGAGATGATAGATTCGGTAATTTATGTTTTATACGATGGACGAAGAATATTTATTCTACGGCTCTCTCATAAACGCGTCGAATTTTTGGAAAAAATTGTGCACCAGTCATTTTGACTGGTTTGGTAAATCTAGTGTTAATATACACTATATATAAGTATATGAACTCGAAGGGTAAATATAATTGGGAGACACATTTTTTGTAACTAAATGACATATAAAATTATAAAAGGAAGATTAAAACGTAAGCAACAACATGAAATGGGTGATACTCAATAAATTTGACCTGCAAAAGATTAATGCCCCTCCATTATGGAGAACGCAACTTAAGAATTCCTTTCGAAGGACGCGTCAACGAAGATCAATACGTTCTATGAAACTTAAAGTAATAATGGACTCGTAGATTGAACAGGAAATCCGGAAGATTATCCGGAATACAAAAGTGCGGTGATTTGCTCTCCTAAGAGGAATTTCAATGAAACTTTTCCAGTCATAAATTCGCAAATGCCAACTCTAAGAAGACAAAAATTTACGATCAGTTTGAATGCAACGCAATTGTATTCGTACTCTCAAAGACCGGAAGTTACTTAGTACTTTGTATTAAAATGACGAGTTTACGTGGCTCCTCTGTGAAAATATATGAATATTTCTCTTCTCTTCATAAAAGCAGTAAAGTCTCGCAATTTTTCTTTTCATATTCTCGCTATTATTATTCTCCATCTACGTACGAACACATAGCTGCAACTTGCTATTTCAAACTGACGAAATTAAATGCAATATCTGTAAAGGATTACACGCAAATAAATCGTAGTACGAGGTATTTGCACGAGAGAATGCACAAACATAAAATATCAAGAACGGAGGTAAAAGGCAAAGGTCTGTCTATTCATACGGCATAAGTGTGGTTTCGCAAGAAGGAAAAGTATTCTATTCTACGAAGCGAATACAGCGGATAAACAGAATTTGAAGTGGTCGTCGTAAAATCCAAATTTTACACCTGCGCATTCGGACTACGGGGAAGTCAGTAAAGTATTCCCTTGTCAGGAATAAAAGCGAAATTTCATGCTGGTCGCATTTAGGTACTAACGCACGAATATCACTATAGATATGTCAAATAAATTCCGTGCACTTTCTATTTAATTTGAATTGATTACGAATGCTCATGATCTTCATTTCTACATCTACATATCACATTAGGAGGATCGGAAAGTAATGTCGTTTTTTATATTATATTGGAATAAATACCTTTATACCAAGTTTTCATTTTTAACACTAAAACTACCGGCCTTTAATCTATTATATTTCAATATGTTAAATAATTAGTCTGGAAACTGAAAAATCAAGAGATGGAATAATTCGATAATCTATGTTTTACAAAATCAACGCAGAATATATGATCTATGAATTTCTTGTAAAGTTTGAGAATTTTTTAAATAAAATTGTGAACCAATATTTTGAATTGCTTGGCTCTACTGTTAGTGAATGATTTAATCACTCTCGTTATTAGCAACCCTTTTCTACCTAATGTGAAAATTTTCAACGTCGATTCGTTAACAATCAATTGTTTTTTATCAAAATATCTAGAGGAATGAGGTTACTTTTTGGTTTTCCTAATATTTGCGCACATTTGGACGTATAATGTCAGCATTGGTTTACAAAAGTACGCGGAACGATATTTTTGAATTTTGTGACTGAATTTATCATAATTCGAGGGTAAAGTTATTGTTTGACTTTCATTATAAGTTATCAGGGCGTAAAATGAACTTGTGGAATGTAAAGTTCAAATGGACCCGTTGCCCCTTCAAGTTTTTTTCTGCAACTTTGTACGTGGATTTAGCGAAGAATTTTCGCGAACAATGGAAACAAAATGAATGCGTACTTCGACGAAATAATAACATACAATAAAACGTTAGTTTAATTAACGTTATAAATGTGAAAGTATAAAATAGAGCTGCAAATATCAAGAGGTAAAAGTTTCGGAGAATAATAGAGATAAATGTAAATATCAATGTTTATAGAAAAAATATTATTGTTCTGATTTATTTAATTAATAATTGGAAGTATAAAACGCAGAATACGAAATAGTGCACATATTGAGGGATTGGAAATTTTCACGAATAATATAAATAAAAGTAAATGTCAACGTTCACCTGATTAAAGAGCAATCTTGATTAAATTAATTAATGACAGAGGTATACAATGTGAAAGATACTTGCAAATATAATGAAGCAAATATTTTGGCAAATAATAAAGGTAAATGTCAATGTTCCCGTAATCTTGATCTTGATTATTTTAATTACTGATATGTGTTGAAAATATACGAAGAATTTCCAAGTATAAAAGGAAACAAATTTCAACGAATAACGGAACTAAAGCAAACGTCAATATTTCCATAATCATAGTATCATTTCACCAAAAGCATTAAACTAATTAATTCCATCGTCATAGTGTACAAACTCTCAAATATCAAAGGCGAAAATATTCTTGACCAAAAATGCAGAATATTTCACCGAAACAATAACATTTCCGTGATAAACAGTTAAAGTAATTAATTTCACCTACCTAAAATCCAAATGGAAACTGTGACATAACGTGGAAGCTGAATGATGTTGATGCGACAGAAACCAACACATGCGGAAAATAATTGTACCACTAATCATGTCAGTTATTTAATGAATTTCTTCTTCCTTTCAACATATTTCAATTTTGACTGTACAAATTGAATTCTACGGTGACAATAGAATCATCAACGAGATTAAAAGCTTGAAATTTATTATTTATTGACAAACCACCATATATGCTCCGGTTCAATGAAATATAATCGACGAATTCAATTTCTCAAGTTTTTTGGCACCGACTCGTTTCATAATCGCCGGAACAATTAAACTCCTGGCAAATCAGTTGAATTACAGGCACCCCCGTAATTACGTTCACCTCGTTCAAAGTCCTTCTCCAAAAATAGCACGAGTGTCAGGTAGAATGCAGGAGACAATCGTTTAACTCTGTGCAGCTTGCGAGAGCCGTGGCATACGTTTGTTTTGCCACTCGTATATACGGGGAAATTTATTGGCGAGGTATGATCATTATTGAAAATGATGTCAAGCGCTTATCGACGTAGAATGTCCGATAATTTGCGAAATTATCGTATCGCAGAAAATGGATTTTACGCTCGAGTGATGCGAATTGATACCAAGCTACACCTATCGATGGAAATCGTGTCAAGGGTTTCGATTTTCGTACATTCAGGGAACCAGAGAAAAGAGCCGCATTGATACCAGGAATAGCGAGTATTTCTGCGACTACTTATCGTCGCATGGGTATTTATACGTAAAGAAAGGAAGAGTCGTGGAGACATCAGGGTACATAGTGTAGTATCGTAATTTAAAAAAAATAAGAGATAGCTTTTAGTTAGCGAGTGTGGATGGATTTTGTGTATTTGAGAGGGAATGTTTAGAATACGTGATTTGGAAGACGGCAAGTTCGAGGGTTAGAGTGAATGTTCAGTCTGTGGACAAGGAGAAAATGAGTGAGTGCAATAGAGAATGCAAGCTGTGAGAAAGACGAAGAATGCATGCTGTGAGAAAGAGTATCGAGGGTGGATGCGAGGGTGAATTTTTGGGAGAGTCAGTTGAGAGAGTTGAGAACGTTGAGACACGGAGTTTGTTGCGAGGAGAGATACAGTGGAGTTATATACAGAGTTTAGTGGAGAGTGGTAGTATTAGTTATTAGAGTTATTTTATTTTACTGAGTGTTTCTATTTTTCTATTGTGTTATTTAGGCTATGATATTGTTAATTAGTTAAGATGTATATATAGTTGATAGAGAAAAGTATGTAGAATAAATATATATAGATAGAGACAGAGGAGATTCTACAATAGTATAGGGGAGACTGGGGCAAAATGGTATAGCGGGGCAAAACGGTACCGGGGCAAAACGGCACTGGGGCATAATGGGATCGGGGCTTGATGGGATAGCAAAAAATGAAGTTTCTTGGGTGCTTGATTTGGGGCAAAATGGGACAGAGAGGAGTGGAATATCAACCCGTTTTGCCCCGGTCCCATTATGCCCCGCTATACCATTTTGCCCCGGTCTCCCCTACACAATATATGGTGTGAATTAATGGACAATTTTACGTATGACTTGTTTTCCTATGGAAAATTTGATTTAATAGAACATCGTCGAACGAACGATGCAATTAATACGGATCCACATTGGATTTTTATTGTGCATGGACGTACGTTGGTACGTTCGCAAACGCATATCCGGCTTTGATTTATATTAGCCGGGTGTGTCGGTGAAATAGCGATATAGCGGAAATTTAAATTCATGGATTCCGGGTATTTGTTTCCAGATTTGTCTCTGTAGAAACTTATTCCTATTGCAAAGGTAATATCACGTTTCACGTTCTGTCGAAGCGCCAAGCCGATTAATGAAAGCGAAACGAACGGAGGAGATTCGGCAACGTTTTGAAAGTAAAATATGCGATGGATGAAAAAAACCAAGTGATTTGTTTGGATTTTTAACAAGGCATATATACATACGAATCGAAAATGCTATCTGTGGAGAGTGCAAATTGTTCGTAATATCGTTTGTTAAATTTACAGTAAAGGGCGATAAGTAAAATTCTATATTAGTTAATAGAAAATATTAAGGGGACCGTAAAGTAATGTTCTTTCTTTAGAAATGTTACTTAAAAATCAATTGATCTTTATCAATCCGGTATTAAAAATTCGCAGACGACAAACGATTGTTCATAACGAGGGTGATTGTATCATTTATTACAAATATACACTTGTTGCAAATTTATTTGCTTGGATTTAACACGTTGAACGTCGTCGATATTTTGATTGTTTCGTAATTTCTACTGAAGTGAAACTTTTTCTATTAAAATCACATATTTAGGAAGAAGAAACTTTCAAGAAACTGATAGATCGATATTCAATAGATCTTGATCTTCTTAACGCCAATATTTAAATATACAGTACGTTAGAAAATTCATAAATATTGCAATTTAACACTAGAACTACCAGACCAGTCAAAATGACTGGTACACAATTTTTTCAAAAAATTCTCCAAGTTTAAATAAGAGTCGTAGAATAAGTATTCTACGTCTATATCAATAAACATAAATCACCCAATCGATTAAATTTTACGCCGCTTGATTCCCCCTTTTTTAACGTACTTATTTAATTTATTAAAATATGTTGGATTTGACGCCGGTAGTTCTAGTGTTAAACATAACATGAAATTTCATTGAATTAACCACTTAGCTGTGTTTGACGAGTATACTCGTCATGCGTAAAAGCTACCACTGGTTATTTAAATTATAATTTTGACGAAAACTAAAATATATTCGTAAATTTCAAGATGCTTGCAATATTTTGAGGCCATGCCGAAGTAAAACGAATAACTAAAGGGTATAAATAATTTGAAATAGATTTATGCTCTTCTCTCGATTTTCGTGATCCAAAATTCAAAAGCATTTTCGCCACAGTTAACTGGTTAAATAGCGCCGGTCACCGGTGACCCCCATGGCAGTCAACGTATTAATGTAAAAGAACATTACTTTCCGGTCCTCCTAATATGTCAACATTCTTAAAATGTTGAACACAAAATATTCGGGTTGTTTGGCCAAGGTAGAGTATATTATTTAAATTTTTGAAGGCTCGGAAGATGTGATTACTTCTTGGTCTTTGAAAGGACCTCTCAGGAGGATTTATCGACATCGTCAACAGCGAGATACTCTTTCATAGTATCAAGAGTGTCGACTGTAGAGTCTTTGATATTCTCAATTTTTCAATATTTTACGTAAAGAGGATTCAATTCACTTTTTTTTATTTTTCTCGATGAGTAGTCTAAGTTTTCTAAGCGTTTGAACCTTTTTTTTTAGCAAGTATCTCAATCGAGGTTCATATAAATTCTCTGAGTCTTAAGCAAGAAATAAATTTTATTGCCGGACATGAAAGCGACTTGGTGGACGTCATCGTGGAAGTGAAATTCTTCCTCTTTATCTCGGTGCAACCTTAAAATACTTGAAATTGCCGCTTCTGATACGAGAATGCAATTCCATTTTCCCGCGGCACTTCAAAAAGTGAGATACACCTTTGTCCAACGAGCGACCTTAATATGCCGCTATTGTTGTCGCAGATAAGCTATCGTGTTTTTTATGAACACTGGAGAAATTCGGAAAGTCCATGTGCCAAAAATCGATTCCTAGATTCGCGAAATATGGCAAAGAATTTCGCATTCAATTCATCGTATCCGAAGAGAGAAAGGAGTAGAAAAAGGAAAGGAAAAAATTAATTTCTCCCCTCGATAAATCAAACATCTACCGAATTTTTCGATGCACAAAACGTGCTTGTGGTTGAAGTTTTTGGTTTTCAAAATTTCTGAAGAAATCTGTTGGAACAACAGTGCCGTTGGAATTGCAGCGTGTTTTTCCGCGAGTCCTTTGTTGCAGGACGGGTATGAAAAGAATTTCGCAGTGACACTTTATGCCGGGAGAAAATTAATTTTCTGCTTTGACAAATCAAATTCTGTAGAATTTCCACTACATTTATTGAAAGAGTTGGTCGGTGAAATTTTTAATATTCGCGTTGGAAGCGGAGAAATATAATTTGTCGCGGGAAATTTAATAATTTCAAAGTGAAAATAAAATTAGTTTATGGGTCAATTAATTTTCAGAAAAGCTATCTGAAGTGGAAACTTGTCATTTTACCGAATGGAAAATTTCGTTGAATTTATCGCGACGTAGAATGCTCTATTTGCCCGTCCTGTATTTAAAGATATTGGCAGCGTTGTGATTTGTTGCCAATATTGTTTCCAGAATATTCCTCTCTCTATTAATTCCCACTATCAATCATTCAAGAAATCTTGACTCGGCCAAAAACATCCTAGAACCACTTCATACAATCGATGTTCCCAAAAATGAACTATTACCCACGAAATTACTCTTCTTTTTTACATTCATACTTCTTACACCATAACAAAACAATATTTCACGAATAATAAAACAACATCTGAGACGAGCATACGGTAAAATTCATCGAAAACTCTTTTCTATCGGTCATTTGGTTTATCGTCTACGATAAAAACGACATCATCTTCTCGATTGCATCGCGATTTACGAAATGCTTCGTCTGGATCTAAAAACGTCCTTTGGAAGAATAAACCGAGCGAACTGTCTTTTGTTTAAGAAATATGTACATACGTAGACTCAAGTATATATGTATATATTTGAAGAAAATGTTTCTTAGGAGAGAAAAGCTCGAATATTCAAGCATCGAAAACTTCCTGACAAATCTTTCCATCCGAAAGCGAGATGGAATTACACGGCCGTCGCTCAAAGCGGCAACGTGACTCCCGATGGGAATACCATGCCTCTTGCATGCAACGACGCCCGTTCCTCTTTTTTTTCCTCTGTGTTTCTATCTTTTTCCCTTTGCCAATTTGCAAAGTCGCACGAACAACTGCCGTTCGACTAATAATTCCATGGACATTCACGTTATTCAGGCCGACGTTCCTGATATTCGAACTTGTTTCGACTTTTATCGAAATTAAAATGGAAAGAAAAAGGATCGATGCATCGTCCTTGTGAATTTATCATAGCAATTAGTCTAGCAGGCGGATCTCGTGGAATATTTTAACACGTTGATTGTCATGGGGATCACTGGTGATCGGCGTTGTTGAATTCAATGAAATTTCATGTAACTTTTAACCAATTAACTGTGGAATTTAATTCTAAGAATCCTTCGTGAGATGTGAAATTAAAATCGAACAATGAAGTATACATCAGAGCTGGGCATTATTTCAGGTACAATATTTTAAAACTTATTTGAAATATTACTTGAAATAAAAAGTTATTTCACAAAAATATTTCACTATTTGAAATAAATTATGTTATATTTCGTCCAACAAAATAATTTGATGTAATGATTATCTATTCTTTTATTTCGTGAAATACATCAGTTCAAATAATAAAGTAACAAGTTATTTTCTTATTTGAGATAAGTATTTCAAATGTCAATAACATGTTTGATGCCCTAAGAATGAAATCTCTTTGCGATGAATGTTCGAAGAAAGGGTTTTATTGAAAGCAAATGGTGTAAAATAAATCTTTATTGCTATCCATCAATAACTTATTTTCCGAACTAAACATAAATAAGGCAAAATTTCAACTTACAATTAGTATCATACATTTCTCTTAATTATTTCAAATATGTTTATTTCAAATGACTACGCCGAAATAAATTATAATAAAGTTATTATTTGAAATAAATGTACTCAAATAAATTCCTCTCAAATAGTTATTTCATAGAGATTATTTGAGATAATGTTATTTTCAATAATTAACTTATTATCTTTGTTTGAAATAAAATTTGCCCAGCTCTGGTATACATTCGTGATATACAGGGCAAAAATGTTTGTGTTATAAATGTTACGAAAAGAGGAAAGCAATACGTGAAAGAATTGCATTTTTAGTCGATACGGAATTGACAATTCAATATTAAATAGGCTATCGCTATAGAACTTTGGCTTGACGTGTATACACGTCGAACGTGGTTAACAGGTTAAATTGCAATATTTATGAATATCCGGGCATACTGAATACTTTAATATTAGCGTTAAAATGATAATGAGCTGTCGAATATATGTCTATCTGTAACATTAAAGTTTCTGCTTTATGGAGATTTGAATTTAATGGAATAAGCTTCACTTCAGTAGAAATGATAAAATTAGCGAAATACCGGTGGCCTTCAACGTGTTGATATGGGAATTGTCGATTATCTGGTACGTCGTTTGCAGATATGTACGATGGATAGAATCGTTTCGTAGTTTGACAGTTTCGTTGTTCTTCGTATTTTTAATTTCGCTACAGACAAAACTTTATTTTTAGTTTCTGTTAATCATACCTTATCTCGGTATATTTTAATTCAGAGGATTTTCGAATCCGCGAAACGTCAGTTCCAGATATCTACGATGTCTGGATAGAGTCATTTTGACGAGCAGTTTGAAATTTCTTCCGTTATTTGAAATATTTTTAATGTCGTATGAAAAAGAAGTTTATTTTATCTTTTACTTTTCATCCATCCATTATCTTGGGATATTTCAATCTTGGAACATCCGTTTCGAAGCTTTTAATGGAGATCTCCACGATGTTCGCGTAGAATCATTTTCTAGGATATTTGATGAATACTTGAAAATCCTCCATACTCCAGTAATCGCAGCGGGAAGAGATATACTTCACTCTTTTTTTTTTTTTATTCTTTATCAATCGTACGTTCTCTTGGAACATTTTAATCCTAGGATTTTTAGTTATTCGAAACTTTGCTCGCAGATTTCTGCGATATTCACGTTGAACTTTTTTGCAGGATGTTTGATGAATACTCGAAAATTCGCTCCCTTAGTCGTTATACTTCAAAATTTTCAGCCAGCTGAGATGAGTTTTATTTATTTTTCATTTTCATCAATCGTACGTTCTCTTGGAGTATTTTAGCCTCAGGATTTTTTGGTTATTCGAAACGTCGCTCACGTTTTTTTTTGCGATATTCACGTTATATCTTTTCACAAAAATCGTTGAGTTCTTGAACATTTTTCCCGTTATTTTACGTGTTTCGAAAGTCACTACAGAAAAAGGTACATTTTTTAGTGCTTAGTTTTTTAGACGTTTTCTACATTTTTTCATGGAATGAAATAAAGTAGCACTCGAAAATGATATAAAGTAGCAATAATAATCTTTATTTAAATGAATTATCTCCAATGAAAAGAGATACTTTAAATAAACGTTCCTCTTCGTTCAAAGTTTGCCAAAATACAGTCGATTTTTCCACGTCAAAATGCCTACTTAGCTTTCAGGGCGTGCAAAAGGATGATCGAACCTTCGTTGAAAAATACCTCCCGATCCCATCCATCGAAACGTTTACTTTTCTAAAATATTAAAATCCACTGCACTCCAAAACCCCATCTGTTCCTGGTATCTCTAAAAGAATATTAATATTACTTGAAAGTATCAACGCCTTGCTCCTTCAAAATTCTGATAAAGTCTTCCTCTCTTTTCTTTTGTCCGTTTCTCTCTCATTCTCTCTTTCTTTCCTTCGCCACTCTTCAACGTTTTTTTTCTTTCTCCAGGGCTCGCATTTCATTTGGAAGTGATTTCATTCACAACCGACGGAAGTAATAGTGAGCAATCCTTGGAGTACATTTCCCATCGAAATTTTTCCACCAAAATGCTCATCGATGATAAAAGTCGACGGTGTCATTTTATACTTCGAAATGTCACGAAATTATCAACATCAATGCCTTGCTCCTTCAAAATTCGGAGGAAGTCTTCCTCCCTTTTTTTCTCTATTTCTTTGCCTGTTCCTCTCTTTCTCTTCTCTTCTATTTTCTTTTTCACTCTCCAAAGTTCGCATTTAATTTGGAAGAGATTTCACTCACAACCGACCGAAGTGATCGCACGAGCAATCCTCGGAGTAGATATTTTAAACGGAAATCTTTCCACAAAAATTCTTAACGATTATAAAAGTCGACGGTGTCATTCTATACTTCCAAATGTCACGAAATTATCAGCATCAATGCCTTGGATGGAAGAAATAAATGGAGGAAGATTTCCTCCCTTTCCTCTTCTCTATTTCTTTGCCTGTTCCTCTCTTTCTCTTCTCCACTTCTTTCCCTGCTCTTTTATTTTTTTTTCACTCACCAAAGTTCGCATTTAATTTGGAAGTGATTTCACTCAAAACCGACCGAAGTGATCGCACGAGCAATCCCTGGAGTACACATTTCCCACCGAAATTTTTCCACAAAAATGCACATCGATTATAAAATTCACCGAGTCATTTTAATCCTCCAAATGTCACGTAGCTTCAATGCATTACTCCGTCAAAATTAAGAGGAAGTCTTCCTCCCTTTTCTTTCTTCAATTTCTCTGCCTCTTTTTTTTCCTCCGCCTATCTCCCTCTCTTCCACTTTCTGTTTTTCCCTCCAAAATTCGCATTTAATTAACCGACTAAAGTGATCGCAATCCTTGGAGTGGATATTTCCCACGGAAATTTTTCCACGATAATGCGCATCGATGACGAAATTCGTCGGTGTCATTTTAAACTTCGAAATGTCACGTAGCTTCAATGCATTGCTCCGTCAAAATTAAGAGGAAGTCTTCCTCCCTTTTCTTTCTTCAATTTCTCTGCCTCTTTTTTTTCCTCCGCCTCTCTCCCTCTCTTCCACTTTCTGTTCCTCCCTCCAAAATTCGCATTTAATTCGAAAGTGCTTTCATTCACAACCGACCAAAGTGATCGCAATCCTTGGAGTAGATATTTCCCACGGAAATTTTTCCACGATAATGCGCATCGATGACAAAATTCGTCGGTGTCATTTTAAACTTCGAAATGTCACGTAGTATCGTGACTCGCAGAGAACGTACGTGTCTCAGCATTTACGTGAGTCGCCTTCGAGATCCACTCGCGATATCATTTCAGTGATTTCAATTGAACGGACCCGAAGAACTGTTTCGGTGACATCTCTATACGTGATTGCAGGATAAAGGTATCCGATAAATCCGTTTTTTTTTGTCGCACACGTCGATAAGAGGGGTTCTTTCAGCACCATTTTATCGGTCCTCCCATGAGGAATCTCTAAAAGGATCCTCGACGACATATACGCGCGATTTTAAGCGAGACGGATTAAAAAGCACTCACGGACTCGTTTGATATTTTAAGCTCGTTTCGACAGAGAGAAAAGGCAGAGGGCTTCGAACGTTGAAGGAATACCCTCGAAGGACGATGCGCTGAAAATACAACGGCAATTTCTATCCTAACGGCCTCGTTACTTTTCGGAGACACGAGCTAATTTGTCGAGGGATGAAAAATATCCCGCTTTCCGGTTCTAGCTGATTTAAAAAGTGTAATCTTCTAAATGCATCTGAATAATGTTAATTGGGTGGATTTGGCAATGTCGATTTTTTATTGATGTAAAATGGCGAATAAGGATTTTAATATTTCATACGTTATTCCGCACGTTGATCATTGATTATGAAATGAAAACATATTTACTTGGTGATGTTAAAATTTTTTTTTTGCATCGGGTTGGTCAGAAAAATAGTGTAGTATCGTAATTTTTAAAAAATAAGAGATAGCTTTTAGTTAGTGAGTGTGGATGGATTTTGTGTATTTGAGAGTGAATGTTTAGAATACGTGATTTGGAAGACGGCGACTTCGAGGGTTAGAATAAATGTTTAGTCTGTGGACAAGGAGAACATGAGTGAGTGCAATAGAGAATGCAAGCTGTGAGACAGACGAAGAGTGCATGCTGTGAGGAAGAGTATCGAGGGTGGATGCGAGTGTGAATTTTTGGGAAAGTCAGTTGAGAAAGTTGAGAGCGTTGAGACACAGAGTTTGTTGCGAGGAGAGATACAGTGGAGTTATATATAGAGTTTAGTGGAGATTATTAGCAATTAGAGTTATTAGAGTTATTTTATTTTACTGAGTGTTTCTATTTTGTTACTTAGGCTATGATATTGTTAGTTACTTTAAGGTGTATATATAGTTGTTAGAGAAAAGTATGTAGAATAAATATATATAGATAGAGGCAGAGGAAGAGATTCTACAATAGTTAAAGCGTTTTATAAATATTCCTAGACTGTAACAGGAAGAGTTGCAAAATTTAATACACGTATTTGAGCTGCTGCGTTAATTGCAGCATCAGTTTTTCATAATTTGTGTTTTATTTGGTATTAAGTTATATTTGACAAAAGATGTTGCTATTATGGGTACACTACTTGATATTGAGCCGTTGATAAAACGAACGAAGGCGATGTGAACAATTTCGCACCCATCGGCGAGATATCCTGCCACAACCACGTTGTACAACACCTCCGATGGGATATTCGACATGGCTGCGGTGAGATATCTCGTCTATGCTACCGGAAGGGTTTAAATTATCCCGAAATTGATGATTCTCCATAATTCAACCTCAAAACGTCATTCTCTCCCAAGCACTTTTATAAAAAAAAATTGTCAGAATCCCGTAGGTGGCGCATTTATATTCATTTTCTATAAAACAGTAAAAAGCCAGCGTACAAAATATAATTCAATAAAATAGAAATAAATATCTAAATTCATCTCAAACAAAAACGTACAAAGAATATTCCAATCTATACAATGGCAAAAAAGTAGAGAGTAACATTCAAATCTTTCTACAATAAAGACGTAAAAATATTCTAATCTGTGCAAAATGAAAAGAGTTGGAAAAAAGATATTCAAAAATATCTAAAATGTAAAAAATCTAAATTCATCTCAAACAAAAACGTAAAAAAATATTCCAATCTATACAACAATGCCAAAAAAGTAGAGAGTAACGTTCAAATCTTTCTACAATAAAAACCTAAAAATATTCTAATCTGTGCAAAATGAAAAGAGTGGAAAAAAGATATTCAAAAATATCTAAAATGTAAAAAATCTAAATTCATCTCAAACAAAAACGTAAAAAAATATTCCAATCTATAGAATGCCAAAAAAGTAGAGAGTAACGTTCAAATCTTTCTACAATAAAGACGTAAAAATATTCTAATCTGTGCAAAATGAAAAGAGTTGGAAAAAAGATATTCAAAAATATCTAAAATGTAAAAAATCTAAATTCATCTCAAATAAAAACGTACAAAAAATATTCCAATCTACACAATGTCAAAAAAGTAGAGAGTAATGTTCAAATCTTTCTACAATAAAGACGTAAAAATATTCCAATCTGTGCAAAATGAAAAGAGTTGGAAAAAAGATATTCAAAAATATCTAAAATGTAGAAAATAAAATATTTTAAAATATAAAATTGCAACCAAATAGGATATCAGAGTAATTGAAATAAAGAATAGAGTATTCGCGGTGTAACGTTGCATCGATCGAATTCTGTGTTAACAACGCAGCGAAAATCCGCAAAAAAAAAGTGCCTGCATTTGCAGTTTCTCGATGCCAATGGCAAGCAACAGCGTTTCTGTTTACCGAAAATTCGGGACACGCAGGACCCGCCCGAAATGCACACGAGTTTCTCGCAGTAGCGAATACGTCGGTCGCTATTGCGTTTGCACTGGCGATTTGTGGCTGCGCTGGAAATGAGCCGCGATATTCGTATGCCGTCATTCAATTTACTTCGTCGAGAATTTCGAAATTTCGGAGAAGTCTCGACGGAGCTTGGCTCACGGCTAGAAAGGAAATATTGCGATGAGAGCGAGATTATTCATTTTTTGCAGTCCTACTTGGAATTATCCTTGGCGTCGTTTTGCCTCGTGGCAAATATTGCGCCGGATTAAGCTCGTCTTGAATTTTTATAGTGACAGTGTCTGCTTGAATCATTGCGGATTA
Organism: Cerceris rybyensis; assembly: GCA_910591515.1. NCBI lineage: Eukaryota > Metazoa > Arthropoda > Insecta > Hymenoptera > Crabronidae > Cerceris > Cerceris rybyensis. The sequence continues at coordinate 25,609,199 of OU342791.1, read as the reverse complement.
GGAAACTCATTTGAACGGCGATTTTAATGAATTTTTTTGCCAGAAATATCTGGATAATTGTAACGTTTTTTTATATATTTTCTTTATTAATTTAAATTAATTTATAATTGTTTGTTTATTGAGTTGGGAAGGATTAACCAGTTTGGGGAAATTTTGGGAGCCTTTTGATTTTTTGTGTGGAGAGTCAGTTTAATGATAGAAGTATCAAGCAAGTCAAAATGACTGGTACCCAGTTTTTCAAAAGTTCTCCATGCTTATAGGATAATTATGGTGCAGATATTCTACGTCGATCTTATAAAATGCAAATTACCGAATAGATAATTTTCTTCTCCTTTCGATTACTCTTTCTAAAGTAATTATTTAATATATTGATATATAATAGATTTAACGTCGGTAGTTCTGGTGTTAAAAGTGTGGAATATTGGGATTGAATGCCACCGATGTTTCCGTTATTTCGTCATTTCTACTGAAGTGAAACTTTTTTTATGAAAATCACATATTCATAAAACAGAAATTTTAAGGACACTGATTGATCGGTTTTTAGCAGATCTTCATTTTCTTAACGCCAAAATTTAAATATTCAATATGTTAGAAAATTCATAAATATTGCAATTTAAACGTAACATAAAATTTCATTCAATTCAATAGCGCCGGTCACCGGTGACCCCCATGGCACTCAACCTGTTAATATTAAAGTGTGTGATCAGTTACACGCCTAAAGTGCTATAATATTGAGAACATCAAAGTAGAAATTTATTATCCACTGCTGTAGCAGAATGTTGCGAATTATGTGGAAGTAATGAATACCAATATGAAGTCATATGATGTCAATTTTTGTAATGTGGGCATTTTCCTGTTCAAATTAATTTTCGAATTTTCGCAACTTCCCGTGTAAATATTATTTCTCCATCGAGTTTCCAGCAACCAAGAAGTGTCCCATTCTATATTACTTAACCATTACGTGTTTAAAATAGAAACTTTATTCCTACACAGAATTTCCAAACGTATGTCAGCTGCAATATTTCGCGAACGGATTAATTTTTCATTTAATCACCCTCACCTAAGTACAAATCACGTCAAAGTTCATTCTTTCTTCCCTCGAGAGTCTATTTACGGCATGTAATCCGTAAAACCTTACAACCCTAGCAGTGTATATTCTTTTAGCCTAAAAGTTCTCAGCTAATGTTAAATTCAGTCGAGTATTCCAAGAGTGGTTGTTACTCGAAATAAAAAAGAAGCTGGAAATACCTGGAGTTTGTCTACCATTTCGTCGAGGAGCGTGACCTCTTCTACGTGTCGGGCCTTCAGGGGTTACGTCTTAAATCTACCCCATACAGTTTAACGGAAAAGTATATTTTCCAGAGCTGTCGATGAGGTTCGGCACGAATTCGTTCGTTTTTTTATCTCATGTTTTTTTTATAATTACAAAGTCTAAGATATCGTTGGTGTTAAATATTACTTAAATAGGATTCTATGGTGAATTTATCATAACTCTTTTCTGTCTTTGGGGACAAGGAGTTAACAAATGAAAAATACCATGATATTGATACCGATATAAATGGGAAAGTGAAGCGATTCAATGTTTTACGGGGAAGAGAAAAAAATACAACCCAGTTGGAGCTTCGAGTATAAAGGGTTCAATGAGAAGCTGCAAGCTTGAAAAAAAAACTCGGCGTAGTGTCCGCGGATTTTTTCTTTTCAAGGGAGAATTCTTTTGTTCTGGGAAAAATAGTTTTTATTAAGTGGAATCGAAAAGAGAGATACTTATGGAAATAAGTTGCATGGTTCGAAGCGGTCTGAAGATGTTTCTTATTTTGTCGACGAGGAAAAAGGAGAAATGATCAGTGCAGAGCGTTCGAATGCCTCCAATTTTCGAAAGTAGCGGTTTCTTGTTATCTTTTATTGTTTTCTACATTGTTAACTCATTGACTACATATTTTTTCACGTACTTAGAAAATTAATTTTCTGGTGTTGATTAACACTAGAACTACCAAACCAGTTAAAATGACTGGTACACAACTTTTTCCAAAAATTCTCCAAGGTTTATATAAGATTCATAGAATAAATATTCTACGTCTATATCAATAAATATAAATCATCCAATCGACCAAATTTTCCGCCGCTTGATTCCCCTTTTTTCAAAGTACTTATTTCATTTATTGAAATATGTTGGATTTGACGCCGTAGCTCTGGTGTTAAACAGAAAGAGCTGTGCTGCATTTGAACGATGTGTACGTCACGGAGTTTTAAATCGTTTCAGGTCTTTGAAAAAGATGCTAAAAGAACACAGAGTAGTATTTTTGTTTTGAAAGAATGTCGATGGCGCCGCTGAAGAGACAATGCGTTGTCTGAAATTCCGTTGACGTTAGGTAGGTGAAAAATGGAATGTTTCTTTAGACGCAGATGACAGAAAGGATAATCATGGTTGTCGGTATGACAGTTTTGTTACAAACTGCTTCTATATTGCATCTGTTGCGTACGAATTTGCATCCGAGCATGCGTCACAATTCCGTGAATGTCAGTTGATTCAGAAATAAAAACTGCCCAAGCACAAAAGACCAAACCAAAAAATATTACTGCCAATATTTTAACACAACGGTTGTAACGATTTTTAAAAACATATATTTGTATCATATACAACCACAAACCATCCGTGGGAACAAATTTTGAAATATTCCATCGGTATCGAATTAATACAAAAATGAAAAATCCTCAGGCTAGGAAGATTAAAAAAAAATTATACCTGCCAATGTGTTATCCTAATGGAATAACAATTCCCCTAGAAAAATCTACATTGCATAAAATCCTCTACATGCCAGTATATTAAAAAATAAAAACTTTCGGTCAGAAGAACACTTAAGACAAAAATTTCAAGACTTTCTTTTAAACTACATCCATATTGCATAAAAACTGCAAACTTTTGTATTACAAATTGAAAACTTCTCACTTCAAAAAGGCTAAAATAAAAATCAGTCCTGCCAATAAATTATTCTAATGGAACAACGATTCCCTTAGAAAAATCTACATTGCATAAAATCCTATACGTGATAGTATATAAAAAAATAAAAACTTTCGGTCAAAAGAACACTTAAGACAAAAATTTCAAGACTTTCTTTCAAACTACATCCATATTGCATAAAAACTGCAAACTTTTGTATTATAAATTGAAAACTTCTCACTTCAAAAAGACTAAAACAAAAATTACACTTACCAATATATTATCCTAATGGAACAACGATTCCCCTAGAAAAATCTAGATTGAATAAAATCCTATAAAAGCCTATACGTGCCAGTATATAAATATTTAAAAATAAAAATTTCCAGCCAAAAGAACACTTAAGACACAAACATAAAGACTTTCTTCCAAATTACATTCATAATGCATAAAAACTGCAAGCTTTTGTCTTTCAAACTGAAAACTCACATCAAAAAGGGTAAAATAAAAATGATACCTGCCAATATATTACCCTAATGACATAACAATTATTCTATACGGTAAATCTATATTGTACAAAGTTCCATCGCCGTAAATTTATTAAAAACCGGAATCTCCCAACATCAAATTACACCTGAGAAAATATTACCATAACGATTCTCCTATAGACTAAATCTACATTTATTACATCCACCAAGCTGAAATAGCAGCTGCGTCATCGATAAATAATACCTCGGAAACTATACTCAGCCCTTTTCCAATGAGATTGTGCCCTTCATCGAAACGTAAGGTCGAGCACAATTTACAAAATCGCAGGTACAAATGCGCCGCTTCATTCCGTGCTAAAACGCCGCGAGCGCGTGCGGCTCATTGCAAAGAGGGAATGAAGGAAAGAAGGGGGTAAAAAGAGAGAAGAAAAGGTCTTTTCCCCGAGTGAAGGGAGCTGCAGTTAAATCCGGAGCAAATTAGTAAAGCGGAGGGGACTGCTCTCAGCACTTGCTATTGTTAATTGGCAGCCAGTAGAGAAAGTCAGAACGGTCGGATGATGGCGAGAAAGAGAGACAAACGGAAACTGGCTCGGTGAAAATGGAGAACTCGAGAGAGCCGGAAGGATCGATGGAAAAAGCGACGATAGGGAAACCTGAACGGCTATGGAGAAGAGTCGGAATTACCGAGAGACACGTATATTTCGAAAAATGTTTTTAATGGATAGAATAAAGCGGTGGAGAACGTTGGAGAACGGAGGGGGAGGAATTGGAGAACGGTGAGAAGAACTGGAGGGAGGAGTTGGCGTAAAATCTACGAGATAGGAAAATAATGAGAGAGAAGCTGTAAGATTTGGAATGTTCAGGGAAATTTTCCTTCGACTATGTTACCTCGCCTCATTAGGCATAAATAACTAATCCAGCTCCAATATCCAGCTTCATACGTTGGAAGTGAAGGTGTAAGAACAGTGTTAACCCCTTGCCGTACAATAACGAGTGCTACTCGTGACGCGATAATTAGAATAGTCAATTTTGAAGTGCTCCAAAAATTATTTGGTTACAAATATCAGTGGGTCCTGATAAAATGATATTAATTCTACGCTATTCAATATTACGTCAAGTCATTTACTATATCCGACATTAGGGGTTAGATTATTATTTTAGTAATTAACACTAGAACTACCAAACCAGTCAAAATGACTGGTAAAGAATTTTTTCAAAAAATTCTCCAAGTTTATATAAGAGTCATAGAATAAATATTCTGCATCTATATTAATAAACTTAAATCACCCAATCGATAAAATTTTCCGCCGTTTGATTCCCTTTTTTTCAAAGTACTTACTTCATTTATTAAAATATGTTAGATTTGACGCCGGTAGTTCTAGTGTTAATTCAGAGTCATTGCACATTTAATCACAAAGGAAATGGCACGGCAAGGGGTTAAGTCCAATCAAGCCAAAGCGACTAGGACTGTCCTTCCTCATCTTTTTAGGCATACGCTACAAATCCTTTTTGGGTAATCTACTTCCTAGCTAGATACGTGCAAATACATTCGAGCACCGCCATGTTAGAAAAAACGGACAATGGAAAAACCCATAATGCCTGTGCGATCGTTTTCCATAGGATGAAGGTGTAAGAATTGAAATTAAAGATTAAACGAAGAAGAATGGTAAGAGGAAAATTGTTTTTATAGAACGAAGTCGATGTATATGATTTAAAGTTTGTTATTTACCGTTTGCCACAGCTGTCGCCGTGTATATTCGTTACTACCAATTAAACGTAACGACTCGTACGAGTTGAATGACACAACGTTTCGTTTCACCAATTGTCGACTTTGTTAATTCTAAAAAAGCTACTGCAAGATTATCTTCCTGGTTTCCTGAAATTGCTAACTTTATCGGTGGCTATATTTTTTTAATTTATAACCTGCAGATTAAATGTAGCACTTAATAGAGTTTAATTTAATTATCGAGGAACTTTTTGGGTAAAATATGAGACAACTGTGAGGAAGAGCGAAAATATCTTTCGAAAGCTTCCAACTTGCAATGGCTATGAATACATACGCGAAACGGATTCATATTTTTACCAGATTTTCAGTATTCATGTCAAGTATACTTAGGTAAAATTAAACTTTTGTATTCTACCGGTCGTTCAAACAAACTCACTTCGAGGTAAATGTTTCTGGAGCAACAAGAGCACCGGCAAGGGCGTAACAAGTATCCGGCTGTATGAAGAATTCTTCTCGCATTTGTATTTTGTTAAAGGAATCCTCGTTGACCTGGCTAATGAGACGTAAACGTAAAGAAAAGGGAAATGGAAAAAAATATCGGATGGAGTTAAAACAAAATGCCGGGAAAATTTAAACGCCGAGAATGCCAAAGGAACGTCTCGAGAAAACTGAACGTGAAAGGAGCGAGTAACGAAATGAAGAATTCTTTTTGCATTTATGGTTGCTCAAAGGGAATCTTGTTGACTTCACCAATGGAACGTAAACAGACAAAAACGAGGATAAGGGAAAGAATAAAACGTTGAAGAAATTGCACACATTGAGAATAAATCGAACATTGATAACAAAAACGGAAGTTTGCCTGTACTCCCTTATATATGATAATTTGAAAATCTTAAGAAATTATTTAAAAACAGAAATTTTCAATATCACTTTCTTTGCAGTAGAGATACATGCAGTTATACTAAAAATATAAATGAAAAATTTTACAGGACTTTGATATAGTAAATACCTTATCCAACTTTGCATACCATGAGAGAACAGAGTGATTTGTTATCTCTGGGAGATTTTTCTTAGGTGTCACGTACGTGATTGCTCCAGGAATTCAAAAATCTCTTGAAACTAGGTCCGCATCGAAATGACTATAGTCGCAAGAAACCAAAACTGGGAGAACAATAGCCAGACTACAATAGTTGCTGTGTAGAACCTGTCGTTCTGAAGTATTAGGCCCTATTCTTCATCCCTTCGTCGCGCATTATCTCTGAAGTACTTTTCTCACTTACTCACATGATGATTTCGATACCGGAAGTCATTCGATGACGTTTTTCATGAAACGAGTACAGATATCAAAGGAGAAAATTAGAACTCGTAATGAACGAACAATTCTTCATATTGTTTGATTCTACTGAAGAAATTTCCGCTGTTTCTGATAATGAAACGCAAACACGAGAAAATCAAGCCTGAGAAAGGACGAATAAAACGTGAAAGAAATCATAACGAACGGAATACGCCGAGAATTGAAAATGCTCCAGGCATTTGTACCGAATGCATTCGATATCATTGTCAGAAATAAATTCACCTAGATGATTCGTCTGTAGAAACATTACGCACTTATATTTTAATTAAACGATGAAATGAAAGGAAAAAATTCTTCCTGTCGTAAGAACTTCTATCTTAAAAATAAAATCCGAAAGTCGAATCGAAGAGAGAAACAAATGAACATGGTCAACACTTTGATTGTCATGGGGGTCACCGGTGACCGGCTCTCTTAAATTCAATAAAATTTCTTATAATTTTTCAATTACATTATTTATTTATTTTCCAACACATTCAGTATTTAAATGCTGACGTTAAAGAGACAAAATCCTTCTGAATGTATCTATTTGTGTTTTTAAAGTTTCTGCTTTATAAAGGTGGGATTTTAATAGGAGAGGGATCACTTCAGTAGACATAACAAGACGAACGAAATAACAGTGGCGTTCAACATGTTAATTACAAAGTATTAACACGCTGAATGCAATCGGTATTTTGCTAATTTTATCATGCCTACTGAAGTGAAATTTTTCCTATTAAATTTACATCTTTGTAATGCAGAAACTTTAAAGATACAGATAGATAGATATTCGGCCAACTTTTATGTTTTTAATGCCAACATTGAAATATTCAATATACCTGAAACTTCATAAATATTACAATTTAAAAATTATATGAAACTTCATTGAATTCAATAGCTCCAGTGACCGGTAACTCTCATGGCAGTCAATGCGTTAAAAGCAAATTCTTGACGGTAATTCCCGCCAAAAAGCAGTAATATAAGTATACGTAAGTGGACTTTGAAATTAGAGCAACAAATCCTCGAAGAAACGGTCTTGGTCATTACAAAACGAAATCGGGATCAGAACAGAAGGAATATCGCAAGCTAGAACGAGAATCACGTTGAAGTTACTGGCGCAAGAGACGCTTCAAAATGTAGAATCGTTCGAGATTCAGCCTTTATTACGTGTTATTCTCCCCGCGAATTTCTGAGCCTCCGGTATTGCCAATTAAACGAAACGACATGACATTGCAAAGAATAAAATTCGTATGTAGCACACTCGAGTGAATTCGAGTGTTATTTTTCGTCCTGCCGTAGTCGAGCACCATGGAAAAACTGTCTCCTGTGAGACGTAAATCACAAAGCTATTGCGGTATTACGTGCGAGGAATAATCATGATATTTTCAACCCGTTAGACAACGGTCCTTTCTTCTTTCCTGATTTTCTGTGAACCTATACGACGAAGGTAGAAACGCATGGAATTTTACGTAGAGAAATCGAGAATCCATTCGTCAAGCGATATCGAGGTAATGCAATGCAATACGAACGATCAGAATTTTCACAGAGTTATCTTACCTGCGATATTTTAAAGGAGATTTCTCGAAGAGAGCTGAGGAATTTCGAAGTCTGACGAGAAAATTCCAATGTCTTTGTGTGAGGATTTAGTAGTGAAATAGTAGAGAAAAGAGTTTTTTGGCATTCATCCGTAGGAAAATGGTGAAAATATCTTGCTGGCGAATGCAATAAATGAAACTTTAATAACGACAATAATGACGAAATACTGAAATTATTAAGATTCATTTCAATATAATATTTTCGGCAGCATAAGCACCCAAAAACTTCGAAGTTTGCCCCGTAGACACAAATTATCTCTGCTGCATCAGCGTTCCACGGATATTTTGTCTGGCCTATCCCGAGTCGAAAAGTCCAGCCTAAAAAGAAACTTCAAATCCTAGATTCTTTTGATCTCTCATTTGCCGCTTAATTATGTATACCATTTTGAACCTCAAAATCCTCAACTAGTGTGTCTACGCGCCTCAAAGTCCTGTAAATATGATTTTTAGGAGTTATATGGACTGATCAGGTAACATTTTTATTCCAATTTAATCTGACATCCCCTAAAAATATTTCAGAAGTTCCAAGTCTGTCGACTCATATTCTAAAAATAGGGCTTTCAGGAGCAAGTTGGAATTAAATTATCATTTTATTCCATATAAATTCTAAATCTCCTAAACCAAATTAATTTTTAGTATATCGAGAATTTTTTTGGACCTCGATCATTCCACTCCAATTCCAATCCAATTCTAAAGCTCCTCATTATAGAATGCTGAGGATTATTTTGGGCTGTATGAAGCCTAAATTGCTCCTAAACTAGGTAAAAGTGGCAAAAAGTAACAAGTGTAGGGCGATTGTGGAATTAAAATTTGCATTCTTTTATATGTAACATATTTTTCCATATTCAGCCTAAATATCCTAAGTTATTTGGTAATTTAGGAGAATTTTGGGCTGAAATTTTCGACTCGGGATGCCATCATTAGCCGCCAAGTCTTCACCAAACATATCTATATGTTCTAAAACTAATAAGTAAGGTGAAAATAGATGTAATTTTTTTACAACATTTATTTTTTCAATTTCGCAAAGTAGACCCTCAGTTGTGATAGATTGAACAGGTTTTAATAACTTATAGTAATCAAATTCGAAGTACCCCATTAGGGGCATAAAGAAAAATGACCTATCTTTTCGTTTTATATAACATCCATATGTATTTGAGGACGTTATCTGTTTTATCGCTAAATTGTGAATTTTTAAATTCTAAATTGGCTATGTTCCTTCACTTGAGATTTGACTTTCAAATAACGTCGATCATTCAACGAGCAAAAGATATTTCGTTTAATTGTCAGGTGGATGGGATTACAAAACCAACCGGGATTTGTCTTTCGTCAGTTGCATTATGCAAATCGGACTTTCATCCGACATAGCGGTAGCTTCTAGCGGTGAAAGCTTTTCCCTGAAATTGCATTTAGTTTATGTAATAAATTCCGTTCCATTTGCACGGGATTATCCGTGAAAGATATCAATCATGTTTCTCTCTCCGTTCTTACTCTTGTTTCTTAGTACTCGACAGCTGTTTGTCGAAGTTTTTCTTCTTATTAGAGACGGTGCTACGAGACGTTCGAGATGTACGAGAGAAACTGAAATCCTTTTAACGTCGAGTGCTCTCCTTCAGAATTTATCCTGTATTTTTATCGTCCACTGTCCTTTCCAATGGCTCTTATATTTTCGCGATTGCCAATTAAGAGGAAGGACGTGACGACGGACTTACTTACGATATAGAATAGTCTTTCATGTTATCTAACGTGGATCAAATTTATCAAACTTGAAAGAAGTCTTCGATTCTCGAAACCAATGATATTTAACTATTTTTCTTCTCTATATTTTTATAATTATTTATTACTATGTTTAGACAGTTGAGTTATTGAAAAATTATTTTAATAGGTGTAAAAGAGGAGAAGAATGATCGCTGCAGTATCAAAAATTGACGGTGTGTGGTCCTTTCCAATGGCTATTATATTTCTGAAATTGCCAATTAACCAGTTAAGCGTGTTTGACGGATATATCCGTCATGGAGACGTGGCAGAATTTTGTGTTATGACGGCTATATCCGTCATGCGTAAAATTTTGTTACAATTTGATATTTAAATTGTAATTTTGGCGAAAACTAAATTATATTCGTAAATTTTAATATATTTAAAATGTTTAGAGGTCAAGACAAATAAAAATTATAAATAATTTGAGTTGGATTCATAACGTCCTGAGAGCTAACTCGTAAACAGTGTGTTGTTTATCGCGACACACACAGGTGCGCGCTTTGCCAAAAGGACGCCACGCTTAACTGGTTAAGAGGAAGGACGTGACGACGGACTTACAATACGAAATAGTCTTTGATGTTATCTAACGTGGATCAAATTTATCAAACTTCAAAGAAGTCTTCAATTCTCGAAACCAACGATATTTGATTATTTTTCTTCTCTATATTTTTATAATTATTTATTGCTCTATTTTGACAGTTTAGTTATTGAAAAATCTTCAGCAAAGACTTCAGTTTTGAAAATTAGCAGAATTCTTATCATTCTTGTATTTCGTATAGCATCTTGAGAGGTATTTAGGAATTTAAACCGTTTTCTTGCGGTGGAGAAAAAGATTGAAATGATCATTGTTGTGCAATTCAATTTTTGGAATTAGCAATGTTGTTATTATTCTTGAATTTCGTAAAGTACTTTGAGAGGTACTTAGAAATATAAATCACTTTCTTGTGGTGCAGAATAAGGCTGAAATGATCATTGTCGTGCCATTCAGTTTTTAAAATTAGCAATCTCGAGAGGTATTTAAGAATTTAAATCATTTTCTTGTGGTGCAGAAGAAGATGGAAATGATCACTGTTGTGCCATGGGTTGACAAAAAGATCCCATATCAGTATTTAGGGTCTGCGCCAGCAGTTCGGAGGAGGAAGGTGGAGAACGGTGGCGAACAGTGGAGAAAGGTGGAGAACGGTGAAAAGTTGAGGCAGGAGTTCGTGTAAAATCTACGATATAGGGAAATGATAAGAGTAAAAGTGTAAGAATTGAAATTAGAGATTGAACGGGGGAAGATGGAGAGAAGAAAATTGCCTTTATAGTATAAGTTCGCCGTTACGGAGTAGGACAAGAGGGAAATGATTGTTGCCGTGCCATGGGTTGACAATAAGATCCCATATCAGTGTTTAGGGTCTGTGCCGGCAATTTGGTGCGCCGTGTAAAATGTCGTTTAACAGATAAGACGTTACGAGGGCTTTAGATAGTTTTGTGAACCATAACAGTTTTCTCTGATTGCCTGGAACCGCAATATAATTTAATCCTTCTTTTAGAGTACAATTCATTTAATATTCACGTCAAATATACCATATATCCCCCTTCTTCATAATAAAAACAGTAAAACGATTTGTAGACACTTATTTTTCTTCCAGATGGTAACATTCATCAATGACATCCAGAATGCAATTAACGTTCATATTTTCTTTTAAACATGCCAAATTCTGGACAATCCAATCGTTCCGAATTTTCCCAACGAACTCGTTCACATAACACGGACGAATGGAAAATAAAACGGAAGTATTCGAAATATGTGCGGTTTTCGTTTCAATTTTCGTTTCCAATTTTCCCGCACGATTTTTCCACAATTCATGCATGCGAGCGGTACCGTAAATTAACGGAAACGAAGGCAATAAAATAACGGACAACTAACGCAACGAACGGTTTTTAAAAACGACTTCATAGTGGCGCATTTACCTATAAATTCGCGGGATATAATTAGAGAAGAATAATGATTATTACGGCTATTCGCAAAAAAAATATATAAATTTCATGAGATGTGGAATTGTAAATTGACATTACAAGAGTGTTTACGAGAATACTGAAATTGCAATTGCTTGTAGTTTCGTTTAGCGTAGTCGTAAATTCGTAATCATTGGAGAGTCGTCAATTCGTTTGGTTTACTTTTGTTGTACGTTCCTTTCCGTATCAATTATCCGATCGTTTGCATAACCGGTGCAGATGAGATCGTTTTAGTGGACTTTCATTGTTTAATCGAGGACATTAATTACGAGGTTACAGGCCGAATATTAATCACACCGATACTTTTAGCTCCGTTAACCCTGGCTATGGTGGCTGTACTTTATTTTCGTTGCAGTTTCCCGGGCATTAACGGCACTTACTATGATAAATGAAAGCCCACGATTTTCCCAGAGGTGTTTAAATTAGGCTCGGCTACATATTATCATCATGGTCTCAAATTGGAATGAATTTTTTATATATTTAATTATGATCTTCAGAGAGACTTTGAAATATTATCGTTTCATAGAGAGAGAATGCAGTGGATACATTTTTTTTACATTATTTTTCGGAGTTATTTCCGGTAATCTGCTTAAACTAAAAGAACATATGACAAATTTTTAATGAACTGATATTTTTTCATGAAATTTTCAGAAAAATTGGCTGTACTTTATTTTCGATGCAGTATCCTGGGCATTAACGGCACTTACTATGATAAATGAAAGCCCACGATTTTCCCAGAGGTATTTAAATTAGGCTGGGTTACATATTATCATCATGGTCTCAAATTGGAATGAACTTTTTATGTATTTAATTATGATCGTCAAAAGGCTTTGAAATATTATCGCTTCATAGAGAGAGAATGGAGTGGATAAATTTTTTTATATTATTTGGAGTTATTTCTGGTAATCTACTTAGACTGAAAGAACATATTACAAATTTTTAATGAACTGATATTTTTCATGAAATTTGTGAAAAGTTTGATGTTCGTTTTGCGTGGGAGTGGCGAACATTCACGTTATTCTGACTGAAGTTAGAAAGCAAAATTTTGGGGATTTTTTTTTAGTATTAAAAAATAAGGGGAGAATTGTATGGAGAGCATGTGCGATGAGAAATTTGAACGTGATATTGCAAATTCATTTATCTGCAAATTGATATAGAATTATTCACCTAAGGGTCACGTTCCTGGAGCCTTGGTCGTTGACCAGGTCATCGCGATGACGGATGTGACGTGTCAGGTCACAAATTGCTATTGTTATTTAAACAATGCACTATTCCCGCACAAATGTCTGACTAATAGGTTTCGCGTTGAAGTTTGTGCAGTGTTTGCCTTCATTTTCGTAACTTCTCTCGCGACATAACATATTCGGTCACCCTTTTATGAAAATTTTAATTTAAACTGTTTTGTTTTAAGGTCTCAACTGAACCTTACAAAACCACCCTACATTTCTAACAGCATGAAAAGTAATATTCAATTTATTGTTGAAATATTTTTGCACAAAGAATATTCCAAATATCATTTAGCAGTCTACATATTAATAATTAAAGTGCATTAATTTACATTACAAAATTTTATCAAGTGAAGTTTGTAATAATTTATAGAACGCCTTTAATACTCAAAACCCACGACATAGTTAAAATATTCTTCGGAAATACGAAAGCATGCTGAAATAATTTAATATCATTCCTGCGTTTATTTTAATGATTGCAACTGTTAAATCTTTATTTGTAAATAAGCCTTGAAAAATTATACTGTACGCAAATGTTTAACACGTTGACTGTCATGGGGGTCACTGGTAAACAAAAAAAAAAAAAAAAATGATCTTTCAACTGTAATAATGACAAATTTCCTAATACATTCAATATTTAAATGCTGGCGTTCAAAAGATAAAATTCTCCTGAATATATATATATATATATTTGTGTCTTGAAAGTTACTACTTTACAAAAATAGAATTTTAATACGAAAAGTATAACTTCAGTAGAAGTGATAAAACGAATGAAATATCAGTGGCGTTCAAAAGATAAAATCCTGATGAATATACGTCTACTTGTGTCCTTAAAGGTACTACTTTACAAAGATAAGATTTCAACAGCAAAAGTATCACTTCAGTAGAAATGATAAAACGAGCGAAATATCAGTATCGTTCAAAAGATAAAATCCTGCTGAATCTCTATCTATTTGTATCTTAAAAGTTACTGCTTTCCACAAGATTTTAATAGAAAAAGTATCACTTCAGTAGAAATGATAAAACGAGCAAACTATCAGTGACGTTCAACGTGTTAATACCAGAACACAGTCACCGGTACTTGGCATGACAGTAAACACGTTAATTTTGCAAAAAGCACGCTCTGCAATTAATCACGAAGACCGTGCAACTGTCTACATTGATCCGCACTAATTTCTTAGCTGCAATAATTACGTTTCTCTGATACGCAAACGGCCTTTGTACTCCGTAAATTCTCCTTTATCTCGTTAGCCGTGGCGCAGTTCCTCGCCGAGGAACTTCTACGCAGCCGTCCGTAGCAATTAAAGGAAAATCTGCAAGATCCGAATAAAACTTTTCCTGATTCAGCACCCCCGACATCCACTGCAGTCTCTTCCTTTCAAAAGAAGATGTTTTCGCGAATAACGTTCCTCAAGGAGATAGCGAAAATAATAGTTCCTCGTTGACTGTCACTTCGTCGAACAATAATTTATATAGGGTTGAGATATTGATAACAAGTATCGATACTTAGTTGATCTTAAATGATGAAATTTGCAATAACTGGAATTCATTGCTGATACTCAACGTAGCAGTTGAGTAGTACTGCATGTAGTACCCAGTTGAGCATGGTTACTTGAATAAACATGTGGTTTCCTGTACGTATTACGTCCCGTGTTGGATAAGGTGGTCGATTATTTACTTTTAGCGCCACAGCCTTCTTTTTTGTAAGTATAAATCGGATAAATTGCTTCATAGATATTTATGACGTTGGAGTTAGTAATTGGCGGGAAAGTGGGATAAATTGAAAAATTAGGACGTTGCAGTTAGGCAAGGATTGGTAGAGATATGATGCTTTATGGAGAAGGATGATGTAGGGGGAACTTATGGGTGCTTTATCATTTTGTAGACTTTGAGATTAATTGAAGTACAGGTTTGAGAGGTTTTTATGATTATTTGGAATTTCGAGATTTTCGATATTATTGATATTCGATGATTTTTAGAGTAGTCGTTTGTTATCATGAAAATTGGAGTGATAGTGAGCTTCTTCTCATCGTTTATTCATAATTGTTGCTATATTGCATAGAAGAAACGTTTCGTAACTTTATGATAATCTGTGTACACATTTTATCGAGCATAAACTATTTTTATACCCTATAACACTTGTCTCAATTGTTACTCTGTTTTACGTCTGGCAGAATTGGCAATTTTCGAAATGAAATTCAAAACCATAACAAAACTTCAGTACCATAATCGTCGAAAACTTTCTGCCCATTTATTTCTGCAACTTTACTGCCCATTCTCGCAAAATGCACCTTGTTGCATATTTCCGCTAGATCCACCTTATCTCACCTCAATAAATGTCTCATTTTTCAAAACTTTGGCTGTGGCTACACGCATCCAAAGTTCAGGCTCCTCTTTTCTAACTATCATTCGTACGAATCTATACTCCACACTGATATCTCTCTCCAGGCGTATATATACGTTCACATGGCTCAAACGGCTATTCTCCCTCACCTCATCCTTCCTCACTTTCTCAATCAGCAGGCAGTACGCATCCAATGTCCATGTTCCTATTTTTCAACAATCACTCATTTGAGTCTACAACAGTGTTTCTCTCCAGACGTATATATACGTTTACATGATTCAAACTGTGAATTCTCCCTCACCTCATCTTTCCTCACGTTCACGATCACCAGGCCGTGCGCATCTAATGTCCATGTTTCTATTTTTCAACAATCGCTCATATGAATCGACAGCAGTGTCTCTCTCCAGATGTATATATACGATTACATGATTCAAACTTTGAATTATCCTTCGCCTCATCCTTCCTCACGTTTACAATCACCAGGCCATACTCATCCAAAGTTCACGCACCCCTTTTCCAGCAATCACTCATATAATACGTATCTGTACTCCACACCAATGTTCCCTTCTCCAGGCGTATATATACGTTCACATGGCTCAAACCGCTTTTCTCCCTCGCCTCATCCTTCCTCACTTTCTCAATCACCAGGCCGTACATATCCAAAGTCCATGTTCCTATTTTTCAACAATCACTCATTTGAGTCTACACCAGTGTCTCTCTCCAGACGTATATATACGATTACATGACTCAAGCTGTGAATTATCCTTCGCCTCATCCTTCCTCACGTTTACAATCACCAGGCCATACTCATCAAAAGTTCATGCTCCCCTTTTCCAGTAGTCACTCATATAACACGTATCTATACTCCACACCAATGTTCCCCTCTCCAGGCGTATATATACGTTCCCATGGCTCAAACCGCTATTCTGCCTCGTCTCATCCTACCACACTCTCACAGTGTACCAATTATTTTCAACCATGTACGCCATTCGTCCGGCTTACCCAACATCCGGAGCGATCGTCAAAATCCAGGGGATATTTTGCGTCTCGTTAATCCCGATTATCGCATTGTCCTCGGTAATCCATGGGCGTTTTCAACGTTAATGAGGGGGTCATCGTTGTGACGTGGGCTGATTAAACGCGAGACACGCAAAGGTCACCGTGATATGTCGCGACACATGACACGGCTCGAGATTGACCGCAATTAAATGGCACCAGGGTGATCCGTTACTGCGGTACGTGGGTGGAGAAACAACCTGGACTTTCAGTATCGTGGTAAATTGGAGACTGATGAACGTTATTGTCATCGGTGAGGAGTAAGAGGAATTATTGATCGATAGTGCTATCAACATGTGCCTCGTTACAGAATCATCGTGTTTACCGGATGAAAGGATAATGAAAGGATCATTTATTCTCTGCTGATCATAATGTTCGACGTGGAGAACGGACGTCCTTCGTGTCATGTTTCATGTTTGACATTATTCTTTGACAAAAGAGTCGAGATACACGTTTCAATATTTTAGGTCAAAATTATTGTATAATTTGTAATTTCATAGTTATTTTTTAAATGGTTTTTCAATTTTAACAATTATCTTTCTTAGGTATCAAAAGTGCTCTTTAACATTAGATCTCGGGCAGTCGTAAAACTGACTGGACTTAGTTTTTTAACATCTTTTCTCAAGTTTATATAGTAGCAGTACAGTAAATATTACATGCGTATTTTATAACATACGAATTACTCAACTATTTTTGCAGTTCGATCTATCTTTTTTCGAAATACTTAATGTATTTAAATATACCAGATTTAGTGACCGTAGATCTAGTGTTAAAAGATAGGTATATGAGAGTGAGTGGTTAAAATAATGTTAATGTTTTGAGGTATATAATATTTTATATTTTCTTCAATTAGTCGCTATTTAAGGGACAGTGAAATATTTAGAGACTGCTTCATGGAATCAATGTTAGAATTGTTCATAATTTTTAAAAACTGACTGTACATGATAGTTTCTAATATGGCAGCGAGGGGATATATTTCAAGAGATATTTTTCCAATATTTTATATAATCTATCAGGGAAATTATGAATAGTTTTCAGTAATAGTGTTCATTCGAAGATCGAAAATATGGTGAAATTTCAATCGAATTTTCACATTAACGGTATTTGTATCTACGAGGAGATTAATTCCGGAAACAAATTTGTTTTACCCAAACTACTGCGGGTCTTTTTCACCGGTGTTATGTAAATCTGGCGGACTCAATACCCATGTGTCCCCGGGTTAATTCGTTTTTGCCTCCTGGCGAAATGGGAGCAAATAACGTTGTAATCCGACGACGTTCGCAATATTCGTAAAAAAAAGATAGCTAGAAGAAAATCATTCTCCGTAGGATCTTAATTAAAACGCCTCAAACGATGAAGATTAAAGTTCCTAGCTGTAAAGATAATTAGAAGGAAGAAGAAGCGAGAAATATTAATGCTACGTCAACCGGGTCATCTGAAGGAAGAATATAACAATGAAAGTATAATTAACTCTGTATTAACAGAAAATATTACACCCTAGTAAAAGTAGAAAAAATTAAATAATTTACACTATAAAACACAAATTTCCATAACTTTGATGGCTACAAATACACGATACTCGAAACATATTCGACTTCTGAATTTAATTAAAAATTCTCAGTTTAACTTATTTTCACAGGTCTAACATTAATCATATTTTTCATAAAAAATATCAACTGCATTCTAGCAATTAACAGTTAGAACATCATTCCTACCCTTCATAAATAAAATACCATTTACATTACCAATCTTATCAATTCAAACACTATTTCTCCAACTTATAAAAAAAGAATCCAGTCACTTTACCACTTCTGACAGTTCAAACTAGAATTCTTTTCCTCCTAAAGAAAAATTTCAGTCACTTGATCTCCTTTGTCAGTTCAAACATTGATCCTACTCCTCGTAAAAAAAAATTCCATTCCCTTCGTACCCACTTCGGTACTTTCGATGTTAATTATTTAAGGAGATATCTCGGCATCGTGAAATGCACATCGTAAAATGGCGTAACTCGAGAAGTGCTTATCGATCGAGTTTCCTTCATAAATCTCCAACTTTTCGCATGAAAAGACTGTTGACGCTCACTGATGTATCGGGATTACATGTAGCCCTCTGTACACACACGGGGGTGGATGCGATTCATACACGTCGATGTGTATACGAGACTCAATGTACAATAGAGACCTTCGATACCCATGCACAATTGAGAGGGATTCGCAAACATCAGGCACGGTGGGCGAAGAGAGACACAATGAGCGCTTTCAATACGGCGCACAATTGGCCAACAATTCTGAGCTACGTATTTTGCAGGTAACTATCATACGAGGGTATCGACATTGTTCGATGGTGTATGCGATACGAAAACTCGATTTCTCAGAGCTTAAGCGTGTTAAAGCCACTCCCGGTGGAGTGTGATTCTGGAGAGCTCAAGGGGCGGATTTGCAGAGAGTGTTTCGAGGTATTTCTTAGGGATTTTTGACAATTAGCGTGTCGAAGTGAGGGGAGTAAAAGAAATTTAATGTCCGATTAGTAAACTGTTGGTATTCTAACTGCGAATAGTGTGAAAAAGATATTGTAAATAATAATAGAAAATAGATAAATAATTTGTCATTTGAGACAAGTTTGACAACTGGCGGGTCGAATTGAGGGAAGTAACAAAAATTAATATCTGATCAGTAGGCAGTTGATATTGTGACTGGTAATATAGTGAAAAAAATTGTAAATGATTATAGGAAGTAGATAAATATTCTGTGACTTGAGTAAAATTTGACAATTGGCGAGTCGAATTAAGGGGACTAAAGAAAATTAATTATTTTCAATAAACAGTTGACATTTTGACTGATAATAGAATGAAGGAAAAAAATGTAAATAATTATAGGAAGTTGATGAATATTCTGTGATTTGAGTCAAAGACAATTGGCGAGTCGAGTTGAGGGAACTAAAAAAAATTAAATATCTGATTAAGAAACAGTTGGTATTTTGACTGGTAATATAGTGAAAAAAATTGTAAATTATTATAGGAAGTAGATAAATATTCTGTGATTTGAGTCAAGTTGATGACAATTGGCGAGTCGAATTGAGGGGACTAAAAAAGAATTAATTATTTGATCAATAAACAGTTGGCATTTTGATTGATAATAGAATGAAGAAAAAAAATGTAAATAATTATAGGAAGTTGATGAATATTCTGTGATTTGAGTCAAAGACAATTGGCGAGTCGAATTGAGGGGACTAAAAAAGAATTAATTATTTGATCAATAAACATTTGGCATTTTGAGTGACAATAGAATGAAGAAAAAAAACGTAAATGATTATAGGAAGTAGATAAATATTCTGTGATTTGAGTCAAGTTGATGACAATTGGCGAGTCGAATTGAGGGGACTAAAAAAGAATTAATTATTTGATCAATAAACAGTTGGCATTTTGACTGATAATAGAATGAAGAAAAAAAATGGAAATAATTATAGGAAGTTGATGAATACTCTGTGATTTGAGTCAAAGACAATTGGCGTGTCGAATTGAGGAGAGTAACCAAAAATTAATATCTGATAAGTAGACAATTAGTATTTTGACTGGCAATAGAGTGAAAAAAATTGTAAATGATTATAGGAAGTAGATAAATATTCTGTGATTTGAGTCAAGTTGATGGAAATTGACGAGTCGAATTGAGATGAACAAAAGAGATTAAATATATGATCAATATGGAGTTGGCGTTGTGACTGGCTATAGCGTAAAAAAATGCAAATTGCAAATTGTGATAGAGAGTAGAAGAATATTTCATGATTTGAGTCAAGCTTAAGAATTAGCGAGTCGAATTGAATTTTGGCGCATATTCTCTGATTCTCTGATCTGCGAATACTCTGTGATTTGAGTTCTTAGAACCACAATGATTAATTGTTCCAAAAATTTAAAAAAAAACAGCCTGATATCCCAACTATTCTAATACTAACCACAACTCCTCCCATCAGATGAAACTATCTATTAACCCCAATGAAGCCACCGTAGCTAAAAGTATCTCCAAGGTCTCCGCAAAGTCATTCTTAAAGAAACTACATCGACACCCTTAAAAGCTCAAACTTCCAAGTAGTAAATTCAAATCTCCCCTCTCAAGTACCTTCCTACCCGACAAAGTCCATTATTTCTCCATACTTCAACCTCCACCCAAAACCTAACTTCCCCTTTACAACCCCTCGAACACAAAAAAAATCCGAAAAAAACAAACAAGCATCCCATTACCAGAACTAATTCCCCCTAAAGATATTAAAATGTCAAGAGAACTTTTCAAGACATCCCTCCAAAGTGGATATAACAATACAGAAGTTGATTATTTCTCTTCACTTACCTGCAATTGGATGAGATTCATGGCTACTGGCTCCACAACCGGGAGCAGAGGAGAATTGGCTACAGGTGGTCCCGGGCAAATCAATATTGTTCGCGTGTTTCGGTGAATACGTGAGTACTCTCGACGTCCGTCGCAATACGCAGCCTCTGATCCCACCCATGATGATGATATTGCACGGTATAAGCACCTACTCGCCCTACGTGCTATGTTCCAATGAATTCTACATGTTTATTGTGATTGAAAAGTTCGGACGTCTCTCGTAGAGACGCGGCAGCTAGTATTTTGCTTCAGCGGGTAGGTACTTTCCGGCGAACTTTGGAAGGGGAGGTGAAAAATTGAAAATAGCGAGATAAAGGAAAGCGAGGGAAATATTTACTAGAAACTTGTTGAAGTTTGAGGGCAACGAACGTAGGAATGCACATGTATGGAGGTTCTTTCGTAATTAATTCCTTGGTGAAGGAAACACATCGAGATTAACCCTTTCGCTACAGAGTACTTTTTTGCAAGCTTGCTAACGCAACAGTAAGCAATTCTGCTGCGGATGAATAACTTTTAATGATTAATGACGTAATGTAAATAATTAGTACTTTATCGAAGTTACAACGCATATAATACAGGACAAATAAGAACTTATGATATTTGAAAAATAATCAATTAGAAAATATAATCTAATAATTAAGCCGTCGGGTGACTATAGTCACCGGTAGTATCGAAAGGGTTAATGGAAGAAACAAATATTCTTTTTGTTGTAGAACGTTTGATCAATTTTATATAACAATTCTTCAAATCTGATACTATCGATCTTGTTTTCATATCACAGATCAATCTGAATAGTAGAAACGAAGATACACTTTAAGTGGGATTAATTTACATGTAAATTATTATCGTCGTTGTGTGCACTTAATTTGTACATTGCTTATGTAATTTTCATATGATAAATAAATCTGATAGGTAGAAAAAAACATGTACTGCAAGTGGGATTATTTTACACGTAAATTATTATCAATGTTGGTTATAGTTGGTTTTTACATTGTCTATGTAATTTTCGTATGAAAAATAAATCTGATAGGTAGGAAAAAAAATGTACTGTAAGTGGGATTATTTTACACGTAAATTATTATCAATGTTGGTTATAGTTGGTTTTTACATTGTCTATGTAATTTTCGTATGAAAAATAAATCTGATAGGTAGGAAAAAAAATGTACTGTAAGTGGGATTATTTTACACGTAAATTATTTTCAATGTTGGTTATAGTTGGTTTTTACATTGTCTATGTAATTTTCGTATGAAAAATAAATCTGATAGGTAGAAAGAATTATATACTTTAAGTAGGATTAATTTACACTTAAATTATTAGCAATATTGGTAACAGTTGGTTTTTACATTGCCTAAGTAATTTTCGTATGAAAAATAAATCTGATAGGTAGAAAGAATTATAAACTTTAAGTAGGATTATTTTACACTTAAATTATCAATATTGGTTATAGTTGCTTTTTACATTGTTTATGTAATTTTCGTATGATAAATAAATCTAATGAGTAGAAAGAATTATATACTTTAAGTAGGATTATTTTACACTTAAATTACGAACATCTTTGTGTAACTTTGATTCAGAACAATTATACATGTAGAAAATAACTGGTTCGTTTAGTGAGGCGGTAGGTGACCCTCTTGCACCTCATGTGACACCTCACTTGTTAAATAGGAATCATCAAGCTCCTCTTCGATGAGGGACTCTGGGTAACCGAGGGAACGTACGTCTTCTTTGCTTAACTCTTGAAGATATGGATACATTGATAGCAGTTTGTACTGACTGACACACTGTACCATCCAGTCATGGACGATTGGAACGGCACGAGACTTCCGATGCCACATTACTAAAGACAAAGGATTTATCTGATCACTTTCTCATTTTCTGACATCACTTTTTAATTTTGAACGATGTTATCGATGACATTGGAATGGAGGAATAGGTATTTTCTAATTTGAGATTAATTCTGAGATGGAAGGAGTAAAAAGAATTACGAGTGAATAACTCACCGATTGTTTCAGAATCATAGACCTCTGATTGAATTATAATAGCTTTCAGTTTCTTTCGTTCGGCGGCAAGTGCCGCGAGCGAATCGACTACGGTAGCACCGGTAGCTAGTAACAAGTCCTAAAAGAAAACGTATTCCTGTAACGCTCAACTTGGCAGCAATTCAACTTTAAATAGTTCAACAGGATCAAAGGGAAACATAAATAAAAGGATTGCACGGTCTGATATCACGTACACCGAATTGATTTTCATTAAGTGCACAGCGAATTGAGAACAGAGCCGAATTTAGAAATCGCAATAAGTAACAGATCGTGCCTCTATTAACCCCTTGCCGTACTATAACGAATGATACTCGTGATACTATAAACTGGAAAGGAAATTTTCAAGTTTTACAAAACATATTAAATTGAAAATATCAGTGAGATGCGAAACGATAAAATTATTTCTATAATATTAATATTACGTTAAATCATAGTATATGTTAAGAATCACTGATTAAAGTTTATTTTACTAATTTAATTCGGAATTATTGTGGATGCAGTCACAAAGTAAATGGCACGGGAAGGGGTTAACCCCTTAGCCTGCTACTACGTGTGAGACTCGTAGCGCGGAAAATGGAATAGGAAAGGGTATAGCCGGTTAAGATGGTCAAATGTGCCCTTGAACCGAATTCAAATCGCGATGAGTCATTCGAAAGCTTATAAAAAAAGAATGATTTCTGCCAAGTTTCAACTTTGAATCTCGACCCGGGGGGTAGTAAAGGGTAAAAATAGAAAATCAGGTTTTTGCCGAATTTCTCCTATACCAGCGGATAAAAAATTTTGAAAAAATTCAGAGGCACTTCTGTTATCAGGGCACATATTAGAGAATTTTTTCAGATTTTTAAATTGAAAAAACAAGCTGTGAAAAATAAAAAACGCTAAAAAATGATGAAAAATGCCGATTGTGTATCGAAGCAGTCTTGGCACTATAATTATATTTTTACTGTAAGTACGTATCATTGTTACTATTGTCCTGAATTTTTTTCAGATTTTTCAATTTGGTGCGCCGCAGTTAAAAAAATTAAAAACCGATTTTTTCGTCGTTTTTTCCGTGTCAGAGTAACTTATACGTCGAATTGCTTCATGAAATAAGTATTTTATGCGATCTTCTATGTTTATACGTACAGCAAAACATCACAGGAATTAAAGAAACTGAAAAAACCGAATCATTTGAAACTGTTATGCGCCTTACATTGTAAAGTATGTACCGTATTTTCCAACGGCGTCGGTGGCGCAGCGGTAGAGTGTCGAGCTGCCGCTGCGAACTTTTTGAACGTAGGTTCGCGCCTCGAACTTCCAAGTCCCTTAGGCTAAGTTTTTTTTTTTTCGTTAATTACATATATTTCCTAACTTTACGACACAACGATCAATATTTACTTTCAAATGTTTTAAGAATATTTGAAAAACATATTAACCTGAAATATACGTAAATATAAGTTTGGACTGCTTGTTATGCCGCCGTTTATCCTGTCAATTACGGCATTGTTTGAAATTGGTTTTCAAATCTCTTACCTTTAACAGTTATGGATGGATGGCAACAAAAATCGTGTTGTTGTTTTTCTACTATTTAGCCTTTTCGTCTATTCGAATTAGATCATACAATTCTATTCTCTCTTTTATTCAAAATGTATGTTAGAATTTCTGTCACGGGTTCAATGCATGAAAGGTAAGAGATTTGAAAACCAATTTCAAACAATGCCGTAATTGACAGGATAAACGGCGGCATAACAAGCAGTCCAAACTTATATTTACGTATATTTCAGGTTAATATGTTTTTCAAATATTCTTAAAACATTTGAAAGTAAATATTGATCGTTGTGTCGTAAAGTTAGGAAATATATGTAATTGTAATTAACGAAAAAAAAAAAACTTAGCTTAAGGGACTTGGAAGTTCGAGGCTCGAACCTACGTTCAAAAAGTTCGCAGCGGCAGCTCGACACTCTACCGCTGCGCCACCGACGCCGTTGGAAAATACGGTACATACTTTACAATGTAAGGCGCATAACAGTTTCAAATGATTTGGTTTTTTCAGTTTCTTTAATTCCTGTGATGTTTTGCTGTACGTATAAACATAGAAGATCGCATAAAATACCTATTTCATGAAGCAATTCGACGTATAAGTTACTCTGACACGGAAAAAACGACGAAAAAATCGGTTTTTAATTTTTTTAACTGCGGCGCACCAAATTGAAAAATCTGAAAAAAATTCAGGACAATAGTAACAATGATACGTACTTACAGTAAAAATATAATTATAGTGCCAAGACTGCTTCGATACACAATCGGCATTTTTCATCATTTTTTAGCGTTTTTTATTTTTCACAACTTGTTTTTTCAATTTAAAAATCTGAAAAAATTCTCTAATATGTGCCCTGATAACAGAAGTGCCTCTGAATTTTTTCAAAATTTTTTATCCGCGGGTATAGGAGAAATTCGGCAAAAACCTGATTTTCTATTTTTACCCTTTACTACCCCCCGGGTCGAGATTCAAAGTTGAAACTTGGCAGAAATCATTCTTTTTTTATAAGCTTTCGAATGACTCATCGCGATTTGAATTCGGTTCAAGGGCACATTTGACCATCTTAACCGGCTATACCCTTTTGAAGTTTTCCAAAAACTATTAGTATTGACAATATCTTAGTATTTCTTATTATATCTTATTATTTCTCTACCGTTAACCCTTTGCACGCCGATGTCCCAGCTGAGGGGACATCGCAAGTCTATCATATCACTCGGTTTCCCCCTCTAAAGGGACATCCGAATTTATTAGTGATTACCAGACTGCGGATTTTTATGCATTTATGACAAATTCAATACGGCTAAAATATACAAAAAGGACATAATATAAAAATACATCTAAAATATCCAAAGTATGGTATTTGTTGTAATATTTATTAAGTGCAATAAATCCCTAGATAGGTTTTCCTGTCTCACCTGCATTTGTGAAACTCGAAATTTGCATAAACATCCGCAGTCTAGTGATTACAGAAGGTGAAATTATTGCACCGTAAAATTTTAAGAAATGTATGTTTACCTGATTTTTCTACTAAAATGTCACAAGATAGCAAATAGTAAAGTGCCGCCAAGTTGCTAATAGATAACGTCAGAGATGACTCCGAGTGCAAAGGGTTAATATTACGTTTAGTTATACGAAATATAAGAAATCAGTGAAACCTTTTGATTTCAAAAATTAATATTGCTTCTTTCCACGCCTCATTTGGAAAAAAAATCGTAGGCTAAGTTGTAGAGAATGAACTTCAATTTTCCCCTAACAGATCTAAAAACTTAATTTCTCTAAAAAAAAAAACTACTTTTCTAAAAGTACATCAGTGACTTGTCACGAGACTAAATCTTCGAAAATATCAATAATTTATCTACAAGGGTAAATTTTTATTTGTAAAATGAAATTTCAAAGTTCATTACGAATCTTACCTTGTACTGTGCAACCGAAACGTTATCGTACGGTCCAACGCACAAAAAAGCGAATTTCTCAAACAAATCTTTCTCCCTCAATCGTGACTTTCGAGGGCCAGCCTCGAGGGTGCTAGAGTCCACAGCTTCGTAGGGCACTTCGTCGACTAATTTCTTTTCCTCCAAAGAATCTTCCACCCAACTGAACACCACTACCCACTTCTTATGGGCAATTCCTTGCAAATACTTAAGCGTATTGCTCGCCTCATTGTTCTCCGTTCCTTTGACGATAACGTGCGTGACGTTCTTCTCGAATTGCGACACATAATCGGCATTGCACATTTGTGCGAGTTCTTTCACACAATTGATTTGCGCCGGTACGAGGCAGCTGCAGGTGAAACACAATTTCCGCCTTTCATTGGAATCTCGTGGAGCGTTCACCATAGCGTCTTCCTTTGTCTGTTTGTTCGCCGACGTAGCCGTTCTCGATATCTGTTCGAATTTGTTCTCCACGCGTACCGCGACGACCGCGAGTTTCTCTTTGGTGCTTATTTGTTGTACTTTGGGTGTGCTTTGATAAATGGGATGTATATTTCCTTCGTGAATGGACGATAGATCGTGGGATCTTCTCTCCGCCTGCGGAGATGATGTTGTCCTGGACTCTGGCCTTTGTAGAACGGTCAAGTTCCTTCTTGCTGTTGAATTAATCGATGGCACTTGGCAAGCGTTACTGAAAGTACACGCAGAGGTATAGCACCTTGCTGAAAATACAGCTTTCGGGGTGAGGAGAGGGGAAATGTATAGGTTCCACATTTCTTGGTACAGTACGCTAATCGAAAGTTGTCTAGCGGGATGAAGAGAGAGGTAGAAGTGTTCATACATTCATTGATCTGATTAGTAAGCGTTTCCTCTAATAGGACGGTAGTATTGAACACAGAAAGCAAAGTTCCTACTTTCACTCCAATCAATTAAATTCCTGCTCACTTCAGTCATTCAGTTTTCAGTAATTCACAATACAAGTCCGTAATGCGACGTGAATCGCTAAGAATCGAAGGTCGGGAGTCTTTGGTATAGCACGTTAACTGGAAGATGGTTAGCGGGATGAAGAGAGAGGAAATGTATAGGTTCCACACTTTCTGGTGATCTGATTAGTCAGAGCTTCCACTAATAGAACGTTAGGGTTGAACACAGGAGGGGGAATCTCCACTTCTACTCTAATTAGTTACACTCGTGCTCCTTCCACATATTTACTTTCCAGCAATGGACAATACAAGGCCATAACATAGTGCAAGTCCCTGAGATCCGAAAATCAAGATTCCTTGGTATAGCATGTTAGTTGGAAGATGGTTAGCGGAATGAAGAAAGGAGAAACATAGATTCTACACTTTCTTGTGGTCTGATTGGTCAGAGCTTTGACTAATAGGACGTTAGGGTTGAACACAGGAGGGGGAACTCTCCACTTCCACTCCACCCAATTACATTCGTGCTCCTTTCACACGTTCAGTTTCATAACAACGATACAAGTTCATAACATAATGCAAGTCACTGAGAACGGCAAGTTAGGATTTCTTGGTACAGCACGCCAATAAAAAGATGTCTAGCGGGATGAAGAGAAGGATAGAGGGGTCTATACGTTCACGTGATCTGATTAGTAAGCGTTTCCTCTAATAGGACGGAAGTATTGAACACAGGAAGCAAAGTTCCTACTTTCACTCCAATCAATTACATTCCTGCTCACTTCAGTCATTCAGTTTTCAGTAATTCACAATACAAGTCAGTAATGCGACGTGAATCGCTAAGAATCGAAGGTCGGGAGTCTTTGGTATAGCACGTTAACTGGAAGATGGTTGGCGGGATGAATAGAGAGGAAATGTATAGGTTCCACACTTTCTGGTGGATCTGATTGGTCAGAGCTTTCATTAATAGAACGTTAGAGTTGAACACAGGAGGGGGAACTCTCCACTTCCACTCCAGCCAATCACATTCGTGCTCCTTTCACACGTTCAGTTTCATAACAACGATACAAGTCCATAACATAATGCAAGTCGCTGAGAACGGCAAGTTAGGATTTCTTGGTACAGTACGCTAATTGAAAGATGTCTAGCGGGATGAAGAGAAGGATAGACGGGTCTATATGTTCACGTGATCTGATTAGTAAGCGTTTCCTCCAATGGAACGTTAGGGTTGATCACAGGAGGAAAAGTTCCCACTTATACTCCAATCAATTACATTCGTACGCCTTTCAGCAACTCACAATTCAAGTACAGAACGTGATGCAAATCGCTAAGAATCGAAGGTCAGGATTCCTTGGTATAGCACGTTAGTTAAAAGATGGCTAGTAGGATCAATGCGAGAGGAAATGTAGATTTTCCATACTTTCTCGTGATCTTATTAGTCACCATTTCCATAAATAGAATGTTAGGGTCGAACACAGGATGAAGAACGCTCCATTTCCATTCTAATCAATTAGATTCATATTCCTTTCAGTCGTTCGCTTTTCAGCAACACACAATACACGTTTGCACCGTAATGGGAATCGTTAAGAATCGAAAATCAGGAGTTCTTGAAAGAAATATGTAGGGATGAACATGCTCCATTCCCTGGTGGCATTTCAGCTTGTAGATACTGCACCAACATCTCGTACTTTGATAATACACGTGCATCCGTAATAAAACCACATTGTACCATGTACAGAAACTTCGCTCGGAATGAAAGTAATCCAGCATAACGACTACAGATATAACGTTACTCGTTGCAAGTTCTACCGCGATAGATTTTGCAAATTACCATTGTCGCTCTAGTATACTCCTCGGGAAATGCAGAAGATGTAGCAGGTATGTCGTTGTATTAAATTTAACGGATAATTTCGTAGACGGTAAGGTGGGTAAGAACGGCAAGTTGAAGACTTTTAACGTACTTACTTTTTCGTCTTTGTCTTAGGAGTACTCTCGACAATGTCTTCTTCTTCACCTGAGTGTTCGACGTCCTGTGTATTTCAAAGTAGAGTGAGTCTTAAAGAATGCGGCAAAGGATGCCTTGTTTATTTCGCAAGTACCGCAACGGATACTCGTTGAGAACAATAAAACCCAATTAAATATTAAATGTAGTACAGAATTACTGCTACGAGATCGTGTAGTCGTTGAGAACAATAAAATCCAATTAACACTAGAACTACCAAGCAAGTCAAAATTACTGGTTGTCAACTTTTTTAACAAATTCTCCAAGTTTATAGAATAGCCAAAGAGCAGATGTTCCACGTTGACTTTATAAAACACAGGTTACCGAATCGATTGTCTTTTCCACTTCTTGGTTCTTCTTTTTCCGAATTATTTAATATATTGAAATATAACAAATTCAACGTCGGTAGTTTTAGTGTTAAATATTAAATATAGTATAGATTTAATGCTACGAGATCGTATAGTCGGTGAGAACAATAAAATCCAATTAACACTAGAACTACCAAGCAGATCAACACGACTGGTTGTTAACTTTTTTAAAAAAATTCTCCGAGTTTATAGAATAGCCAAAGAGCAGATGTTCTACGTTAACTTTATAAAACACAGGTTACCGAATCGATTGCCTTTTTCACTTCTCGATTCCTCTTTTTCCGAAGTAATTATTTAACCCCTTAACCTACGATTTCCATTCTGCTGGGGCGTGCAACATTAATTCTTGAAATCAAAAGGTTCTGCAAATTTCTGATATTTCGTGTAACTAAACGTGATATTAATAATACAGAAGTAATGAGATCGTTTCGTGATCGGCTGATATTGTGAATTTAATAGTTTCTGGAAGTCTTCAAAATTTCCTATTCCGTTTTCCTCGTTATGATTCTCACGTGTAGTTGTAGGTTAAGGGGTTAATATATTCAAATATAATAAATTTAACACCGGTAGTTCTAGTGTTAAATATTAAATATAGTATAGAATTACTGCTACGAGATCGTATAGTCGATGGGAACAATAAACACGAATTAACACTAGAACTACCAATCAAATCAAAATGACTGCCAACTTTTTCCCAAAAATTCCTCAATTTTATAAAATCTGTATAAAACACAGATTACCGAATCGCTTATCTTTTCCACTTCTTGCTTCCTCTTTTCCGAAGTAATTATTTCACCCCTTTAATTCCAACCGAAAAACTTCATTTAATTAATGACAATTGTAGTTACAAATAAAACTAATTGTCATTCGGCCATATTCCGTATAATCTGTCGCAAAAATTACTGAAATTGTACGAGGAAACTAAATAATAATCCTACGATGCCCGGTATTAGAAATATCGCTAACGATATATCATCGTCCGGCACTAAAAGGGTTGATATATTAAAATATAATAAATTCAACGTCGGCAGTTCTAGTGTTAAATATTAAATATAGTACAAAACAGCTACCATGACATTGTGCCTCGTAAAGGATATTATTCTTTTAATTATCAATTAAAATACATTTAAATACAATAACCAATGATAATTCTATCTTCAGATTCTAAGAATTATTGCCAACAGAATACACGTGAAAACTGCTAATAAAAAACTGACCTGGTTCTGTGAATTCGTACTGTTTACGTTCACTTTTGATATTCTTCTAGGGGTTTCTTGGTTCGCCAATGATCTTCCGGCCGGTGACAATACGTTTGAACGATTCCCTTTCTTTTGAACCTTGCCAAATAAATCCTCCTCGAATTGTTTGATCAATAACTGATGCTGCGTGACATTCATAAGAGAGTCCATTTCGAAGGATGTTTCCTTTGGCGCGGAATCAAAATCCTCTGGTACCAATCCACGCATAAGACTTTTATCGATCTCGGCTGAACAATGTCCACTATTATGAATCAATGATGACCTCTGAATTTCACGGAAATTCTCCTCATTCGATGATTTCTTATTCTTTTCACCTTGGAATAGCTGAGATCTTTCAAACGATCTGTTATATCTTGATATATTTTTCTTTGAAATCCCATTAACATTGAATCGTTCCGGTGTAAGAGTTCGATCATCATCAGATTCATTCTCACGTAAACCGCCAGATTTCACATTTCCTTTTCCATGTCTTGCTTGATTCTCCTTGTCGGAACAACTTGTACTGCCGTATACAACATTGCTCTCGTTATTCGCAGTAAAGACATTTGTCTTAGAGGATGTAACTTCATTAGAATTCATCTTTAACCTTTTTGAAGCAAGTTCTTGCGCAAATACGCCTTTACGATTACGTTCATCAGCACGAATTCTTATTTTCTTCGTAGAAGTCTCCTCCATCAGCGCGTCAGTGTCAACGTTTGCGATAACTTCATCAAAGTTGTCCTGCATCAAGTTCAACTGTTTCCCAGAGGTCACACTAGGTTCTCCATCGTTATTACTCTCAATATTATTCTCGTCTCTCTGAATTTCCCGTACTTTGTCAATGATCGAATTGAATTCCAAGGAATCCCTATCGAACATATCCTTGCTTTCCGTAACTTGTTGCGTCCTCCTACTATTCGTAAGTTGCCGATCAGCGATACTTGCCGTGTCGAACATATCTCCAACCGAGGAGGAATCTTTGTTACAATTGTTCCTCGCAAAACTGTCCCATTTGTCCTTTGAATTTCTCAAATTAAAAGACTTCTTTGTGTCATCCAAACTTCCTTTCTTCTTCTGTGCCCCGTTTAGGTTCATATCTCTGCACCATTTATCAAGTATTGCTCTAGCATCTGTACACTCTTCTGAATTCCACGTTGATCGTTTCCTCTTCAATTCTGGATTCACATTCATCGAACAATCCTTTTTACCGGATGCTACATTCGTGTCTTTCTGTTCACTTACAGAAATGATATCAGGCGAGTCAGTGTCGTCGCTGGAGAGTCGTATAATTCGTTTATATTTCTTCGATTCTCTTATTTTCTCTCTACACGTCTCCATTACGGTATCACTGTCGGAATCGATCAAATGTACGAACTCTGCTTTCCCTGGATTCTTCCTATCCGACGTTCCTCTCTTGTGACACTTCTTGCTCGTATTAACTCCTGAACTTTCTGCGCCATTATCCAACTTCTCTCTTTCTTCGTCACGTGTTTTCATCTTTACAGGTTCCGTGGTTTTCGAGGAGAAACTTTGATCTAAGCCAGACTCATCCTCGGAATCTTCGCTATCCTCAAACGCAGTTTTTCCTCTATGAATCAACTTTCTCAGGGTATCTGATCTTTTTATCTTTTTGCTAGGAGGACCAGAACCATCGGATTCTGAAGTTTCAAGAGCATGTTGGGATTTGCGTATGAGAGCTCTGGAATGTACACCTTTTACTGTGGCTAAGCTACATATATTTATACTGGTATCTTTATCAATTTCTGATTGACGATTGAATTGAGAAGGTCGTGAAATTTCCGCAAATGGAGAATCCATGGGTAGAAACTTCAATTGAGAGTCTTTTTCTGGAGACATTAGTTTTACTCCTGAGATATTGGTAGCTCGAGATGATTTTTTTGAAGAAGGTTCAGTAGGATTGATTAGATTCTTCTTTGTGGGTGAATCCTTTTTCTGACATTGGTTTACTACCGGCTCGGGCAAAGACATTAAAAGCATATCCATTGTGTCTTGAGATATAACGTTACTCCTCTGAGTGGTCCTTTTGTTTGCGTTATTTTTCAAAGGATCGATGTCTCTGGACGATGTCTGTTTGTTCGACGATGGCTTGGGATCAACCGACAAGTTCTTCACTGTTGGATGATCTTCTTCCTCGAATTCTACTTCCATTTCGTTATTTATACTATTTATTGGTATTGTTTTTTGTACGGTAGGTTTAGGAGTTAATGTACTTTCTGCATCGTTTACAATTATATGCGCATTGTTGCCAAAAGTATTCGAAGATCCAGAAAATTCTTCGTTTTGTGAAATTCTAGTTTCTATTGGATTACTCGGTATTTGGATATTAATCAAAGAATTTGATTCCGCTAAATTCTTCAATCGTGCTCGTTTAGTCGAACCTAAATAAAAGAATTTAACAGTCGATCTTCTTTTCTTATTGACTCTACCTAATTTCTTGAACATCACCATAGACTTCTTTTGTTCCGTGTCTTCGGTATTTTTACTTGTACTGATCGCCGATACTGAAGATTGACGAGAAAAACTAGGAGGACGATTAACGAGGTTGCTTCCTCTTCGATTATTTTCTTCAGCTATGTCTTTTATTTCTGATGATAATCTTGTTGCATTATTATCAACTTTTTTCTCATTCCGAGTCATCGATTCCTGCAAATCACGTTTAGCTGCCAACCATCTCGAGTTACTCGGTGTCAATGATTCTTTTGAATATTCATCATTGCTGCGTCTTTCATTTAACAACAATTTTCCTCGATTTGGAGTTTCTCCTAACAAAGGCGATTGAAATTTAGATATGAATATCTCCGATATTTTCAACGGTCTACGTTTCTCGAAGGGAGTCAATTCTTTACTAGGACCTGACAAACATGAGTTATTGAAATTATCTTTAACCGGAGTAACCTGGACAGTATGGACAGATTGATTTTCAAGAATCTGAAGTACTTCAACATGTTTCTTCGGTGTAGTTTTACCCCTTTCGATACCTGGACTTTGTGTTTTCCTAGGATTTTTTGTTCTTTGATCATCTTGCGAAATTCCAATGATGTCATTCATCTGATGATTGTTGAGACTTCTTATCTGCACTTCTTCACCGTTTAATGTGACAAATGGAGATTTTGTTCCTAGAGTTTCATCTGCTGTCGATTCGTTGGCTTTGTTTCCAGGAGATTTCTCTTCTTCGCAGGTTTCTGTAGCGTTATGTATTCCAATAGAAACATTCTCGACATTTGGCAGCCTCTCTTCGTTTGCAATACTCTCAGACATACTGGAATCGTTTCTTTTTCCATTGTCCGTGTTCTGTTGTCTTGTATCATTGATTTGTCTCGACTTAATGGCTCCTTCCTTCACAAATTCATCCATAAGCCTTGATTTGTTTCTATTTTCTACACTGACGTTCAACGATTTTATTCGTCTCTTTCTCTTCTTCTTCTTGCGCATCTCTTTGCCAAATTGAACGACCGAGGACCAAGTCTTTTTCGTCGATGGTAACATATTCGAAGTGGATGCCCTGGAAGAATCCTCTTCTCCATGATCGCTGGAACCTATCTCGACTGAAATCAAGCTATCCTTTTTCTTAGCTTCTTCCGATACAAAATTCCTAGGCTTCTTTCCATCCCGAATTTCCACCGCTCTTAAATTCTTTTCATCCAACAATTGCAAATTCGTTACCGTCGAATCTGGTTCCATGGATTCCAACGATTTCCGTGTTTTTCGCTTGTTATTTTCTCTTGTTACTTTCTTATCTTTTAATGCATCCCAGTCGACACTTTTTCTCGATGAGCCACGCGTTTTTCTTGTACGTAACGTTTCCTTCTTTGCTCGATTATGTTCTTCATATTTATTTAAATCAACGTCGTCCTCTGTATAAATTAAGGTGTCGTCTAAGTTGTTCTCAATCGTGGGTAATTTCGGTGAATATGTTCCAGGACTGGAAAGCTTGTCTTTTGGAATAGTTTTCAACCAGGTTTGAACTTTGTTTTTCATCACATCGTAACTGTGGCAGTTTACAGGTGCTTCTTGCAATATAGGATCGATGGCGGAGTTAGAGCCCATGGAATTGCGATGGTGTGGTCTATTTGTATTGTAATCGCTGATGGTTCCAGTCTTGGATACGGTTGGCTCATTACGGGCATTGTTACTTTGTCGTTGGTGGTGCTTCTTCTCGGTAGACAACGTTGTAGTGGTGCCAGGATGATTTTGTTGTTTACTTTGTCGAATATCTTGCTCCTCGTTTGACCTGTTGCCATCTTCGATGCTCAGAGAACAACTTTCCTTCGTGTCGCGCGGTCTTGCCAAATGTGATAATACTGTAAGAAGGATTTCGCCTGTGTCATGGCTTCAGGGGAAGTGCTGATGGCTGATTTTAAAAGTGAATGTTTTATAAGAATAAGAAATTCAAGATATCTCAGGAGAGAAACAAATTTTTTTCATGCTGTGTTAAATTTCTTTTACATGCGTTGCAAATTTTAACACATTAACCCCTTAACGCACAGATTTTAAAAAAAACGGCCAGAAAAAATTAATTTCTTTTATGTAAAAAAAACACACTTTAGAACATTGTCTTGGCAATAAAATAAGAAAAAGATAGAAAATTAATCAAAATTTTAATTTTAAATACAACGGCGCTCGAATTATCTCGAGTGTGCACAGTTGGGCCTGTTTAGCGCGCTCGAATTAACTCGAGCGCACAAGTTAAGGGGTTAAGCGCCGGCTACATTTGGTCGCCTGTGAATAATAAGTAGCTGAAGAAAATATTTAATGCTTTATACATTTTCGCGAAATTTTTTGACTGTGAATGATTCTAGTTCATCTTTATAATTCTTCATATCACTCGAAAGTCTCTGAGGGTGATCATCTTTTGATTTATGAGATGTAGGAATGTCCATATCGCCGGTTTCCTAAAATAACGACACATTTCGAAAATGACAGTTTTACAGTAGGCTCTTTTTATTTTTTTCATTCTTTGATATCTACAAAAATATAAATCACACATTTTTCGAAAGTACTAACATTTGTTTGTTATTTCATTGACCACAACTCGATATCACTATAAAATGAAATTGCTATACAGTTTGGAAAATATTATACCAAAACTTATACAAAACGAAGTGTGTCGTTGTTCTTGAAAACCGGTGATATGAAAAAAGAAAAATTCCCACATTATCGCGGAACAGGCGCTCAATGTGTTAAGAAACCATTGAAGACGGTATCAGAGATTATCACGTTGGACTAATAGATAAATATTGTGGAATTTTCCTTCAAAATAAAGAGGAACTTCTAAAATCAGGAAAATCTGACTGAAAGTCACCTTAAAAAATTTGATTATATTAAATAACTAATTTTATTTGTTCCTTTGGTAGCTCCAACCCTCTTTGCTCCGATGCTCTAAGTAGTAAAAACATTGTGATACCGATATTTATGATTCAAAATAATTTAATATCAACGCGTTAAAAGAGTATGAAATTTGTAAAGAGTATCAAGTTTTGGTACCGCTGAGAATTGAGAAGAAGACACGTAAAACCGCAAGGGAAAGGCGGTTGGATATTTCGCAATATGGCGCGGCCTTGACAACAGCACAGCTACCACATTTCATAACGCAAACTAATCGAAAAGCAGAGGATGAGTGAAGACTTTAATCGTAGGGCGGCTCTTAGAAGCACCTGCACTCGTACATGTCGAAAACTTTTGGCAGCGTTAGCCTACTTTTAGTACGCGTTTTCCAGCTGCACCGCAACCAATCGGTACCAGTGACGTCATGCGAGCCTTCTTCTTAAAACCGCACAGTACTTTAGGTGATTCATATTACTAATACTTCTGATTCATACTTCTTTATATTTTACAGGCGACCCTTGACTTTCGCACACTCTACTTTCGCACAATTCGCTATTTCGGACACTTTTAAAAATTCAATTTTTTCAAGATTTTTGTCACTATTTAAAAAATTTCTTCTATGCAGTCAGTCCCTCGGAGTGAGCTCCCCAAATACAATATTAGAGGACCCTGAGGTTCTTTACTATTGTAATATTGTCTCTAGTGTTGCCTACTAGATATTGAAAAATCTCAAGATTAGAAAGAAACCATATTAACACTAGAACAATTGGCGATAAATCTATCGTATTTCAATATATTAAATAAGTACTTAAAAAATAAGTAACATGTCTTTTGTGATGGACCCAGAATGTTTGTTCTATGGCTCTTCTATGAACTTGGAAAAATTTTGGAAAAAATTGTGCACCAGTCATTTTGACTGGTTTAGTAGTTCTAATGTTAATATGTAACTTTTAATATTTTTTGTATATCCCTCTACTTTCGAACATTCGACATTCACACACATTTTTAGGGACCATTTATGTGCGAAAGTCGAGGGCCGCCTGTATTTTTGTACTTGCTATTGTTCTACTTTTATTCCTACTAATTATTTCATGTGGGACTGTACAATTTTAAATTAGTTTTAAGTGAGTGATTCTAAGGATAGAATTTATTATCTCTTTATTGTACGCTAATCGATTAATGGACTATTTTCGGTCATCAACCCACAACGACAGATAGTTTACAAGTGGGCTATTACAACTGACAATAAAATGAAATTATAATGTCTTGTAACAATTGGAATCGAAACGACTTAATGAGTATTTCATCACATTTTGATTTCACGCTTCCACTAAGAATGGATCCATGGAATACTGAAAAGGGTGTGCGATAGATCAAGTGTTAAGTGATAATTTAGAAAAAGATCATCTACAAGTGACGAAGATTTGAATTTAAATCTCCTGAAATGAGCGTCCGAGCTTCTAACACTGCATTTGAGGAAATCGTTAAGTTTCACATTTAAAGCACGCAATTCTAATGCTAATTTCACACTCGCAACTCCATGAAATATTTTTTAACCAGTTAGCTGTATTAGACGAGTGTACTCGTCATGAAGAAATGGCAGAATTTTGTGTATTGACGACTACACTCGTCATACGTAAAAGTTAATGACCACTGGTTATTCAAATTGTTATTTTGACGAAAACTAAAATATATTCGTAAATTTCAAAATGTTTGGAATATTTTGAGGACATGCCGAAATAAAAAGGATAACTAAAAAGTATAAATAATTTGAAATAGATTTATGCTCATCTCTCGATTTTCGTGACTAACCTAGGTGCGTATTCTCAAAAGAAGTCGTTACACTTAACTGATTAACTCATTTGCATCATATGACAAATTCAAAAATATATCTTTACTGTCAAATTTCTTCATATTAAGTCTAAAATCTAACAGTATTTCAAAAAGTGATATTGTAAATACTTCAATCGACTAATGTTGTATAAATAATTTAAACTGTCCATATGTGTTGCTATTCACTAATAATGTGAATGCATAAATGCGTTTCATAGGTAGTGACCAGAAAAAGCACGCGCATATATGCGTTTGTGATGCAAACATGTTAATAGGTAGAATATCAAGCAAAGAAGGAAATGAATATTATCTACAAAAGTTCACTAGCATATCTTTGCAGCAATGAAATAAATGTGTAATAACGAATAAGATCTATTCAGAGTATAATAGGAATACTTTGTCTACATTAGCATTTTATGGACCGCGTGCACTAACTTATGGACTGTTAAGGTGCACACAAAGTGCAAGAAAAGTAAAAGAAGAATTGCATGATCTTTACGGAAAACATTTTAATCTTGAAACGTTATTCTATGCCTGAGGCAATTTCTTGCTGAATAGTAAAAAAGTGTCATTTACAGTCAAGGTCAGTTTTAATTGCACAGTACCTGGCGGAAACAGTAGAATTGTAAAAAAATAATGTACAACACCGTTGCATTTTGTAATTAAAAAGTTACATTTGTTTTTTACCTAGCCATCACGTGATGAAATACTTCAAAATACCTTTACGGCTTTTATCCCATCGAAAATCATCAGTCTTTCGGATGAAATTCCTGTTTTATTTCAAATCATTGGTATTCGAGATCTACAACGTTTCGAAAGAGTAGCGTTGCATAGAGGATTGTTAAAATTTTAACGGGTAGTTTAACAAGAGGGAATTTTCGGCCTCGCGTAAAATACGAGATGTCTAAACGTTAGGGTCTCGTAAAAAATTGAGGTGTTAGAAACACAGAGAGTCGAAAGAACACTGGGAGTTAAATTTTTCAAAGGCTCGCCTCGCCAAGAGAAACGTACAACCGGCACGAGCGAACGTTACGTTAGATACGTGTTTTTTTTTTCTGGATTTCGCGGTTTCTATTCGACGAAGAAAAGAATTCGGGCAGAGCGTGAAATTTCGTATGGAAAATTGAAATTCAAAACGTGTCGTTTGTATGAAGACTTGTTATCTAGGATAATACGAAGCGAAGTCACTGTGGCAAGAGTTTCTCTTAGTTTTGCGATTTAATACAGCGGAGTGCTGAATATACAAATTTAAGGGAAAGATAGGAATTATGGTGTCTCGTGAATTTTACGGAAAATGTCGGAGTACTTCAATATGGTTTTTTTTGGTGGAATGAAAAAGAAGTTTTCTAACTGCAACGTGTCTCTTTTCAAAAGGTACTGTTATTTTTTACCTGCGAGAACGTAACATTTTCCAGGTATGCTTGTAAGAGAAAAATACTTTTTATAATTTATAGACAATTTATATTGTTTTAATATATTCTATGTATGCAGTTTTTACAATTAGAAAAACAGAAGTGGAAATTTTTCTCGTTGAAAGACGGCAACAATTAAACCGAAGCTAGCTACTGCGAAAATGAGAAAAGTTTCTGCAGAGTTCGGAGATAAAAACCCTTAATTTTCTGTTCTTCTTTCTGTCATAATTAATGCGGAAACACATATACAATAGTTTTGATTCTATCAGAAGTTTGTCAGATTTTAGGAAAACTTCTAATTACATTAGTATATAGAAATTTCTGTTTCAAGAATAGGTACTATGAAATTTCAGTTTTGAAAATGTGCGGAAACACATACACAATAGTTCTGATTCTATCAGAAGTTTGTCAGATTTTAGGAAAACTTCTAATTACATTAGTATATAGAAATTTCTTTTTCAAGAATAGGTATTATCAAATTTCAGTTTTGAAAATGTGCGGAAACACATACTCATTAGTTCTGATTCTATCAGAATATTATCAGATTTTAGTAAAACTTCTAATTGTATTAGTATATAGAAATTTCTTTTTCAAGAACAGGTATTATTTAATTATCAGTTTTGAAAATTTGTTTTATGTATAGTAACCCATAGCAATTGAAAAATTTCTCTTGTCGAACCACCAGCAAGTCGGAGCAAATTTAGTTTTTCCAAAGCCATTCTTCCACAAGTGATTTACAATAAATATATACATATTAAAAAAACACAGTATCTTGATACTGACATACTTTGTTTAATATTAGTTCTACTGCATAAAAGTAATATTTGATTTTCAAATTTCAAATTCTAAGCCACCATAGATCTCATTATCTTGAAAATCGCCCCCAACCTCGTTCATTTTTGGAAACTGTATTTATTAAATTTGCAAGTCCAATTTGATTATTTTAAGCTGAGATAATCCTAGAATACTATGCGCTCAAAATTAAAGCATACCTCAAAAATAAATTGCAAAATTTCATATAATATATCAAAAAATTAATATTTTTAATATCTCTCAATTATAAAATAACAAATGTGACTTCGAGGACAAATTACAAATGCTGTCTGTTCAGCAACGTTGTTTGCAAAGGGCTAATATCTTCACAACGAAGCAAAAAAAAAGCATTGATAAATAGATGCAAAATGAAATTTCTGACTCACTGTCGATGCCAGTATCCAATCCAATTGCGAAGATCAAATCTTTGAATTTTCTGGCGAAGTTTTCGACGCGTTCATCTTTGAAAATACCGCGGCGTGTGAGAACCTCTTTGCACAGTGGACACGAAGCATCCTTTGTGGAAAGGAGCTTCTCGATACACGTTCGACAATAGCAATGCCCACATCGCGTTTTCACGGGTGCCTCTATCGTTTCTAAGCTGAAAAATAAGAAAACATAGTTTTGAATATTTCTCATTCTCTCCCTTTAGATTTTTCTTTTAGCTTTAACTTCTAAGGTTTAAATTTAGCTCTCGTTAAATCGCAGGGAGAATTTCGAAGAACAGATAATCCCACGCAACCCCATCACTTTCTCCCCTAGGGGATGGTAGTTTTTAGAAAATCTCCCCACATAAAAAAGATCTCCGTTGGATCTCACTATCAATTAAACCTCGGTTAAATCTTACTAAGCCACTGGGAACAAAAGGGTTAAGCACTACAGTTTTAGGTGGCTTACAAACCATTCAGTCTATTTATGGTATAATGGTAATTCTACAAAAATCTCTTTGAGCTACTGAACATTTGAATTTCAGACCCTTGCCTTAGTCCCTTCGGACTAATTGTAAATTTAATCCAGTAATTGTTAATTGAAGACCTTATGACCTCTATACGTTACTACTACTTGCATTATAGATCTACAATGTGTTCGGTGGTTTTAAATAAATGAAAATTCAGTAAAGAGCCAAGGCATAGAATACGTAAAATTACTGGAAAATTTAAGGACACACAGTTTCGATGGAAAGAAAGAAAAGAAGTTTTAAAGCATTCCGTGCCAAGGTCATTTCAGGCGGTTTTCTAGTCGAGTCACGTGAGTTACCGATGTCTCGAGCCATAGATCTTTCTTTGATACATTGACTATCAAACCGGTTTACGATTCTGTTTTATAGTCTGATATTTTCTCAGACTACTATATTCGCATGGTGAATACAGTAGCATGATTCAGTTTGATTATCAACCGTGCATTTATGTAACTCGGTGCAACACTTTGCACGTTGAATCGTAAAGCGGAAAAAACAAATTAACATTAACCGGTTCTTTTTACTTATCATTTGTTACTGCGCGATTAGAATTTTTTGTGAAATTTGCGTGAATATAAAGTTTAGCAAAATCTATAATATTGGACATAACAATGACACGTGACGGGATAAAATGACAATACTAATGTTAGGTTGAATTATACGTTTTATTAGGAATCATTGATCAATTTTTATTTAAGCAATTTAAGTCTGAATTGTTGGAAGTTGCAAAATAAATTGTAGCAAATGATTAATTTTCCCGCTGTCGGAGCAAAGTAGGGGAAGAATTCTATTCCGCCATGTTGAAATCTAAGCCGCGAAAGTTTAAGTATTTTATCACGGATAAAGTTTGAGCTGAATTCTCTTTGTTATAATAACAGTTTATTATGACGTCGTTATTCTACACTATCTTTTACCATCTAATAACCGACGCTTTATGCGAGATAACTGTACTATCGATTTAACAGTATAAAGCCTCTGCTCATGTAACGATAATATGGAGAACATTCACAATTAAGCTATGCATATTTAATTATTGCAATAAATGATTACAAAGTGTGAACGTTAAATTGATAAAAATTTTGTCATTGAGTTTTTGATATACTATACTAGTTTTATTACACCTAGTAAGTACTGTGTGATCCTTCCAGGTACACAGCTTTAGTAAAGATAACACACATACAGAAGGTAATTTAATTGCATGAGTCTTGAAATGAGATAAAGCGTTATCTCACTTACATTTTATACACAAACTAGTGCATCGGATGCAACATGAATCATGAGCGAGTTTCTTATTATAGAAATGCAATAATCAAACTGATACAATTAAAATTAATATCATTACATGTGACAATTAGAATGTTTTTGGAAGCTATTAAATAATTTTTATGTACTGATTTGTTCTATCAAATGTGGGAATCATATTAAACTAATGTAAACGCAGAACAAAGCATAAATTAAGAATTAGTTGTCATATTGCAACGTAATATGGTGGGATTGAACTAATTCTTTTTATTTCTATTTAATTCTTGTATAATATGGAAATAATGGCAACATAAGAATTA
The DNA here is from genome assembly GCA_910591515.1 of Cerceris rybyensis. Taxonomy (NCBI): domain Eukaryota; kingdom Metazoa; phylum Arthropoda; class Insecta; order Hymenoptera; family Crabronidae; genus Cerceris; species Cerceris rybyensis. The sequence goes on along the minus strand of OU342791.1, from coordinate 25,566,425 downwards.
GCTATAATATCTTCCATTAGAAATAATATTTCTAAGGGAATATGAATGTTTGTGTATAAGAAAAGTTATCGATGAAGTTAAAAGATGAGCACAAGCTTCGAAGAATTAATCTATCCACATTTTCACACTGTTGTATTAAACTTCAACTTTTGAGTAATCAATCAAATCATTTTGTAAGTATCATAACCTAAAAAACCAAATGACAATCATGACAATACAGAGAAATCATTCATCATCTTAAAATGAACTAACAGAAGTAAAATTACACATTGTAATGATACTTTACTGCGCATATTAGTTAGTAATTCAAGTATCGATCAAGATCTTACCAAATCGAGCATTTCAAACATGTCTGCATGTGCCGGATCGCATCAGACAGTCTGTCAACAACCGCGAATGTTTCTTCCGTCATGTTTCTTCAGTATTGTGATCGTCACATCGCGAATGTTTACACTAAACTTAAATTATTTAATAATTGAAACATTAAACAAAGACACTCTAACACCGCACAGTTAACATCATAAATATCACATTACTGACATTGCACTCACATCTTTGATCCTAACATAGCTAAACTGAGCTAAACGCACAGATGTTTGCTTATTCAACCACCATAACATCATGGCGCTTCGATAGAACTCTTTACACGAAATTTGAATCCAACTATCGAGCTTCGTTAATAAATCAAAAAATCAACATATTACCTTGCATCAAAGCAAATATCTTTTACAAGATAAACCAAGGCACATATTCTCTATATTATACCCTCAAATATCTTCTAATTCGTAACAAAATGATCGAGAAATCGATTAAAACTTCAACGACTGTTTATCATCTTTCACAATAGAGGGCATTAGCGCGCTACTTAGTATGTGATACATTTCATGCTTGTTAAAGGCGGGAAACAAGATGAAGTGTTTGCGCAAAGAGTTTGCGCAATCGAGTGAAGTTGTTGGCAGGATCTATCGAAGATCAGTTTGTATAGAGTTCCTCAAGTGTGCTCATTGACAGCGTTTTACAAAAGGAATGTTAAACTTAACGACGTCGATAAACGTGTAAAGTTTAATAGTGGAAAATCGTGGCGTTTATCGAGTTTAGTGTACAGCGGTTATTGTACAGCATACTTGTCCGTGAAACGGAGTGGTTCGATGCGAGAAACTCTTGTTCGTTGCATCGGAGATTACAATGGACAATGTAGCACCGTGACAGTAAAGAATGCAAACGTGAGTATAATCTCGTTGTTATCCATGATACGTACTGACGTTCTTTTGCATAATCTATACATAGTCTTATGAAAATGCAGGAAGGCAGACGCGTTCAAAGGCAAATTTATATATTATGTAGCTAGGTTTGTGTACATGGTTCCGACGTTGGATCTCACATTCCAATTGCATAGTGTTTGGAAAGATAACGAGTGAATTTTATGCAACCTCTGAAAATGAGTTTTGCATTATACGTCTCTACAGTATAGTACACCTGTCTCTCTGTTTACACGGCAAATCGATCTCTCGATATATCGTGTAAATCGAAGATGTACCGTAGATCTTTCTGCAGTAGACAGATTATTTGGCGGGTAAATTTGATCTTTTTTAAATCCTTTATTTTAAAAACTGAAACTGGAAATGGTATAAATAAAACACAGTGTGAATCTGGGAGTAGGTGCATTTGGAAGATTTAGTAGTAAACTTTATATTAACTCTGAAAATAATTTTTGCATTATTTTACAAAAAACCTTGTCTTTTATTCTTGTGTTGGTATATTATATTTTTAATACGGCTGTTTGGGTTAAAACAGACCGTTGCAAATTTGAAAAAAGAGAAGTTTATTAAAGCGTGTCAGAAAATTTTAGTGGTTGGTTATGTAACGTATTGTAAACCTTTTTGAAATATGAGTTTAAATGTATGAGGTTAAAAGGCGTTGAAATATAGAATAGTTTTTAGTATTTTTATTATAAGGAGCAGAAAATATATGTGGAGTAATTTTTCTGTGCAGGAATTGTCAAGCTAATGAAGATTTCGGCGCGGCCGAGCTCATCGTTGGAGAGAAGAAGGCAGTAATGTGATGTAACATGATCATTACTGTACCGACCAATTGATGAAGTTATGGGGTGGATTTTTCTTGCCAGTATTTTACTATTCTCCCTATGCGGTAAGTCTTGAACCCATGAATATTTAAACGCGACGTTTACCGATGACTGAGATCTCACGATGGCGGGAATTTTGATCTGTTTGAAATTACATCACGCTCAATTATTTTTTTATTCGCGCCGGAAAACTTTTCCATTTTGAAAGCTTCAGCTTGTATTTACTTTTTTGATGCAGCATTCGCGCACAGTATTAATCATTTTACATAGCAGTTTTAATTAACGTATAAATAAATATTTTTGCATTTATGGTGACGCACATTTGCTGCGATATGTGAACAAAATTTATTTCAATTTGCATTTTACAAAAACTCACAATTCAGCTCTTTGCCAAGAAATTATTTCTAATTTTATTTTTATTTGACGACACTTAGAATTAAAACGATCAAGAGATATTTCATTTAATTATACATACTTGTAAGATTCTGTAGAGGATTAAATATTATATAGAAATGTTGAAAAATTAGAGCGCGAAGTATTTCTGTTTAGGAAAATTACTTAACACAGCTATTTGAGTGTATACAACGATTTTTTGATGTCTGATCTGTTGACATTAACTTACAAGCTAACTATTCTGAAATCATGGTAAACATGTAACATCTTTCGTGATGTTATTCCACCATAAATTTCAGAATGGTTGGTGGAAACTTTAAAAGCCCCACCCTGTATATGTTTTACCCCAACAATGAAATATCCCAGTGAGAGAAAAAAGTAGCTGCAAAGCGTTGTGTTTGTTTTGGCAATGCTTACAGAATAAAATAACGTTTCATGTAGCTCGTACTTTAACCTTTTCTGGGATGCTGATGCACACGTTTTGGTTTTAAGTTATTAAATATTGTAACACGGAACTATCTGCTGTAGCTTTGAATAAATATTTGTAAGTCCACATTTTGCAGCAACATCACGGAATAATATTACTTTACATATACGTAGTGGAATTAAAGGATTTGCAAAAAAAAAAGAAATTGTTCCAGTTAGAATAAAAATAAATATATTTATAAATTGTGATTCGTCCCCGAAGAAGTTAAATGAATTTAAAAGTGTTGTAGATATTTTTTTCGCTCACTGATTGTGAGGATTTTCAGTGTTGGGACGTAATATATGTATTTTGTGAAGTTTTTATCGTCCATTTACGAAAGAATAGTTTTTGAATGAACGTGTATAAATTTATTGATTAACGGAGTAGATTAAAGTTGTAGAACCAATTAGATCTCATTGTGTCGTTCGGTTTTTAACATTTGGTTTAGCTTGATAAATACACCTGTATTGATTAACGTAAATTAATATTGATATGTAAATTTGTATTTGATAATTGCTGTTTGATGTGTATTTTGTATTCATTTTGTAGACCTTTGATAGAAATTGAGAACACATCATGTTTGAATAGGAATATTTAATGAAAATGTTTTCCTGCTTTTGAAACATTGAGTAAAGGTACAAAGATTATAATTTATTGTAAAAAATACAATTAAATTGTTAATTAGAAGGAAAATGTGAAAACATGGGATTGGATTTTCTATTTTAGTAAATTAATTGATAGGTATTTTTTGGAAGTGCTAATACGTTAAATATCGAATAATAATTCTCTTAAATGCGGGATTCTTGGAACCACGATAATGAAATTAATATTTTTATGTAACCATTAACAGGTATACGTTAAAGGTGCTGTGAAAATTTCAGTGACATGTGCAAAGTTCAGGGTGAAATTAATTTAATTTCTATAACATTGCAAATAGTCCTTTTACTTTTTTTAGCGATTATGCATGAGAAATAAACTGGCACTGAAAGACTCGCAATCGGGTAAATTTATTCATCGAGCAATTCTTTCGGAGTAAATGAAATGACATTGTAGTTTCATTTACTTGAATTTTAATGTTTCTTCGATATAGCATATCTCTACGGTGGAATAAATTTACCAGAAACGAATCGGCTGCTGTGACAGTGATTAAGAAAGCACATATCACGTATAAGCTACTTTCCTTGACAATCACAACCCAGTAGTAAATATGCACTTAACGATATCGGTAATTAGCAATTACGTCGCGATTCTATAAAAAATTCAGTCTTCAACTTTAAGAATTTCCTAAAGAACTTATTAACCTCTTGCTGTACAATATCGAATCAAATCCCTGTTTCAGAAAACGACCCAAAATTCGATTTAAAAATTCCCAGTTTGCAAAATTCAATACATCACAACACTATTAAATATAAAATTCTGCTTAAAGTAATTACCGAATTATAATTCTTTACAATAACATACTCAAATCCAAAAATGTCAGTTTTAAAAAAAGAACTTAGACAATTAAACTGAAAACAGCCAGCTCAAAACATTCAATAAGTCCTCAACACTATCAAATTACAGTAACTTAAAAATTGCCATCTTAAAAAATTCAGTAAGCCCTCAAACTATCAGCTCCCAGTTACTTAAAAATGACAAATTATTAATCACTAATTCAAAAATATATAATCCAGTCAAAATTAATTACTAAACCCTAATTAACAATGATTAAGGCCCAACAGAGGTCACAAAACAAGGGGTTAATATTCGAAAACTACCCCATCATAAATCAGCTTCAAAATGAAAATATCCCAAAATCTAAAACCGTTAAGTGTATATATCTGCAACAGAGCCTCTCGCATCCCCAACCCCCCTCTCGCTACCAGAGGCTACACCAATCATCCCTCTAATATAACGCAACATAATTTAATCTAACTCTTAATTACAAAGTGACTTATCTTTGCCTGTTCAATTTTCACGCTGCGTGGAAATAAAAGTGGCGGGATTACCGTTGCCCCAGGGCGGTGGTGGGGCGGGGGCCTATGGACAGCCGCAGGCCGGCTCGCCGAGCACCCCGGGCCCCGGCGGTGGCGCGGCTGGCAGCGGCGCGAGTGGTTCCAGCGAATCGAGCGGATTGAGCAGGACCCTCGTCGCTGCTGGCGGCGGTGCCTCAGGCTCTGGCACCGGCCCCGCCGGTGGAGCTCTAGGAGTCGGCCTCGGTGTTACTGGGGGAAGTACCGGCGGTGGTGCCGGTGGCGGTGCCGCCGGTGGTGGCAGTGGTTGGTCCACGGGACCGGCTCGTCGGGGCCGAGGGTGGCGCGACTGGCGCCGCGGCGACCCCACCCTCATCAAGGGCCTTTGGAAGTCTAAGGGGCCTTTAGGTAATGTACTCGAACGACGTTGGTAGTTGTAACCACGATACAGGGAGGTTTTCAGATTGAGGATGTGTGAATAGGGGTCGGTGTGTGTGAGGTTGTAACATTGAAACTGATAATGAGATTATAGGCAAAATAGATAGCCAAGTTTGTGAAGTCACTTGGTTCAAGGTGTGGGGTAAGGTGAGACTATTTTTGCACCGTCTTTTCTAGTATATAGCTTGAAATTTGTGGCTGTTTCGGTTAATACAGGGCTAGAACTTTAAGTACGTGAGGGCGAGGGATGTTCGTATTCCTCGAACGAATCAGAGCAAACCACTGAACAAGTGACTTCTTTCGGTGAGCCAACGATAGTTTCTTTGAAGAAATGATGGGGTTTCTCTGCCGCTGTTTTATTTTTCTGCGTATATCTTGCTGAATCTGAGGAATTCAATGTTTAATTTTGCTTGTACTGTTGTTTCTTTTCTTGTGATATTTATTTATTTTATTTGAATATGCTGGCTCAGTGGCTGTTGTTCTAGAGTTAGTTATGATATATTTTTTGGCTATTTAGTACTGATACTGGAAGAAGAATGGTTACAGTGATGGATAATATTTTTCAAGCTACTGATTCAAAGTTGAGGACCTCGTTGTATCGTGGTTGCAGCTACACTTGTTACTGTTTGTAGATTTAGAGAGGATTTAGCTATTTCGGTTGCTTTCGTTTTGGGTGTCCGTTTATTAGCTGTGGAACTGCCAACGTTTAATTAGATGTATCAGGGTACAGTAGGTGTACACTGCATAGGGGTGGGGAATCTGGGAAGACGGTATGGCGGCAAAGGGTAAAGGGCAAAGGGGGTTGTTGTTTTGCTCCATTTGACCCAACCTTTGATGTGTTCACAGTTCCAATATGCAAAATACTCATACCAAAATGGGATATTTAGCATCCGAACAAATAGTTAAACATTCGTTTCGTATATCTTTAGTAACAACTGACTAAACTTTGTATGTAATATTCCTAAAAACTGGGTCAGAGGAAATTAATTAATTGAATTTATTTCATTAAATCATTTGGAACTGAAACACGTTGTAGAAGGATCTTCAATATTCATTCATTTGAAAGCTGCACGTTTGCAAATTTGAGTCTTCGAACTTAGAAATTAGAAAAGAGTTGTTTTTCCATGTTTGGCAGTTCCAGCGTTAAACTCACCCGTGATACACTTTGACGCTTCGATTGCCGAAGTTTTAGTGGTTTTAGGGTTTAAATGAATTTCAGAAAATACCTCGGCAATTATTCAGGAACGTCGCACAGTGGTCGATTTCGCCGAAATCCTGGCCAAAAATATAAGGAGTTTTTCAATTTAGCTGAAAATTGGTATATTAGTATTATTTTGGCCGCTGATTAAGAATCCGAACTCAGAATTTCCAAAAACAAAATGGCGGCTCTAATATGGCGGGTGCGAGTATCGAAAAATTGTCGGATCGGCACGAAAATCAGTAGTCTTATGTTTTTCCGGTCGCTGATTAAGAATCCAAACTCAGAATTTTCAAAAACAAAATGGCGGCTTTAATATGTTGGGTGCGAGTATCGAAAAATTGCCGGATCGGCACGAAAATCAGTAGTCTTATGTTTTTCTGGTCGCTGATTAAGAATCCGAACTCAGAATTTCCAAAAACAAAATGGCGGCTTTAATATGGTGGGTGCGAGTATCGAAAAATTGTCGGATCGGCACGAAAATCAGTAGTCTTATGTTTTTCTGGTCGCTGATTAAGAATCCGAACTCAGAATTTCCAAAAACAAAATGGCGGCTTTAATATGGTGGGTGCGAGTATCGAAAAATTGTCGGATCGGCTCGAAAATCACTAGTCTTATGATAGCCCGGCCCTATGTCATAAATGCTCTTCCCCAGCATGGCGCGCGCGACAAACAAATAACAATAACTCGAAGAATCGCAAAAAGTCGCAAGAAAACTCAACGAGGTCTTCTTCGGGAAGCTTCAAAGTTTAATTTAAAAAAAAATATATTATGTTATTCCACGGACTTCTGCAGTTTTAATGATATTTATTGCAGCAGTCCCTGTATCCTAATACAAGCATGTCATTGCTGTTCCATCTCCGAATTTCCCTTTGCTTAATAAAAATTTCGGTCGAAGGAGAAAGATGAAACATTATAAGGAACAAATATTTCCCTCATACCTGCAACTAGCCAGATTTTCATTAGAATCGTCAAAGATCTTTCGGTTTATGACGGTAAGCGGTCGAGGTAGCCGCGGCTATCTATTGTTGCCTCGGAACAATAGGCCACCAGCTTGTTTAAACTCATTCCGATTTTTAACCCCATGAAACAAACATATTATTTCGTTAATTGCCAGGTTGATCTTAGAGAAGGATTAGCAGTATTCATTAGGTAAAGCACGATAGCCCGGCTCTATGTCATAAATGCACTTCCCCGAGCATGGCGCGCGCGACAAACAAATAACAATTACTCGAAGAATCGCAAAAAGTCGCAAGAAAACTCAACGGGGTGTTCTTCGGGAAGCTTCAAAGTTTAATTTAAAAAAAAAATTAGCTTGGATGGTTTTGGAATTCACAACTATTTCACTAGCAGAAGGAAAAAAATATATAGGATTTACATTCTGTGCCATCACAGTTGTAAAATATTAAATAAAAAAATGAAACCAAGATATTTATAAATTAAAAGTATAATAAATAGCTACCAATACTGAAAAAGTGGATCAAACTTTAATTTCACATTGAAAACGTATTCTCAATTTCGACGTGAAAACGTTACATTATTTAAGTGCCAACTTTGACATTGCATATCTCTAAGAGTATTGTTCAATAAAAATTTTTATTAATGGAAAACAATGATCTGATATGTTACAAATCAAACGCAATTGCTAAATTTTGAAAATTCTAAAAAAAAATTTTGGGGTTTTGGCCAGGATTTCGGCGAAATCGACCACTGTGCGTCGCATCGCCCAATTATTAAGATTTCATTACTGAAATTACTGTGCTTTGTGCACGTCAACCCTTAGAAATGTATTTATCGTCAGAAATTGTCGCTCTTGCATAGTTCTCTAGGAGACAGTTTATCATTTACAATGAAGTCTAGTTTCTCAACATACCAATGCAAATTACCACAACACAAACCATTCATAAACCTTGGAATTTTGTTAATAACACAGTAACTCCGAATTACAACAATTCCCTTTGCACGTATCAACCTATGATATACAATTTCCACAGAACAACCTATAGAAAATCCAAATTTCTGACGATAAAATAACCAAATTCCAAAAGTTAAAAACCCTTAAAACAAAAACGGTTGATCGAAACGTCGAAGAGAAACATTGAATGAAATCTATTTGCTGTGCTAATGCTATTTATGTTTATAAGTGTGCCAATATCGATGTACATTATTTATTTCAGTCTCCAAAGTAAATAGAGATAATTATAACAAATTTCCTGGCATTAATAGCCACCAGTTAATTAAGCGGAATAAGCACCTCATCGATTCGATCTGCATATAATTTGCATGCTAACGTCCTAAACCAGCTATATGTGTACTTCCTGGATTACAAATAGTCCAACATGCAACGTGAAACCATTTGGATAGAAAACGAGACGTGTATCTTCGCTGTAACGTCTTTCCGATTTTTCGGGTCATCATCGCAGACCCATCTTCGATACGTTGTAAAGTTTTTTTTTAGGTTTACGAGTATACCTTAGAAACAGCAAGGAGGGAATCTTGCATTATGATATCAACCTCCGAGCCATCTTTCAAGGTGGTCCAATTTTGAGGAAAGTAGTTTCGCACAGTATCTCAAGTCTGTTCGGTGTTGGAGCTTTAAAAAAATGAAAGAAGCCTCTGATACATCGCAGTATCAGAATCGATTCATTCATCGTAAAGCTTTTAGTTTTTGTGATCTTATGTAAACACGTAGGTGTAATTTACATTTTGATGGATTTCATATATTTGTGTTAGATTGTTGAGAAGTTCTATGGGATTTGGAAAATATTGTTACAAATTATCGTAACGAAATTGTCTCCTCTATATTTGATATCGATTATGAGAATGACAACAACGAACTGCAAATGTTTATATTGATTTAATGGAGAGAATAGAGTTGTCTTTGAGCAAGAAGTTTGAACCGTTAAAATAGAGACATTATTTTGTAATATTTGAATTGTTTAATTGTGAAGCGCCGTTACACTGAGTTGGAAGGTAATGACATTATTATTTGAGCGGTTATTTGATTTTTGAAAAGACATCTGCATAGATTTGAAAACCTTTTAGTTAGTAATTTACATGTTGATGGATTTCATATATTTGAGTTAGATTGTTGAAAGTTCTATGGCATTTGAAATATATGTTGGAAGATAATGAGATTATTATTTGAATTTTTAAAAGAAATCTGCATCGATTTGAAAATCTTTTAGTTTTTGCGATCTTACGTAAACACGTAGGTGTAATTTACATTTTGGTGAATTTCATATACCTATTTGTGTTAGATTGTTGAAAAATTCTACGGGATTTGGAAAATATGTTGGAAGGTAATAAGATTATTATTTGGGTGGTTCTTCCATTTTTGAAAAGACATCTGTATCGATTTGAAAACCTTTTAGTTTTTGTGATCTTACGTAAACACGTAGGTGTAATTTACATTTTGATGGATTTCATACATTTGTGTTAGATTGTTGAAAAATTCTATGGGATTTGGAAAATATGTTGGAAGGTAATGAGATTATTATTTGAGCGGTTATTCGGTTTTTGAAAAGACATCTGCATCGATTTGAAAATAGATTAAGGACACGAATGAGAAGGTGGTAGGTGAAATATTCATGAAACGTATAAACAGTACGCGTCCTTTCACTCAGCCTTCATCCTTAGATTTTCACTTTAACTTTCAAATTCAAGATGGATCGGGTGCATTTTATGTTTCAATGATGAATTCGATATCCGATTACGGGAAATTCTATTCTCTCTGAAATATAATAGTGAAGCTCAACGAATTAGTGGTCCAAATTGAACCTTTTTCAATCTTCAATCTTCCTCGTTCTTTCTTCTTCCATCGATCCATTAATGCTTCCTTTCTCGCGTTTAACTGCTATCCTAGTTTTATCTAGGACCTAGATTTTTAGTCGAATTACAAAAATATAAAGGTTATCACAAGTTAAATAATAATTGAGCAAAAAATCAATCAGAAGTGTTAGAAATTTGAAATCAGACCCGTCAGTTTCTCTTCTCTGTCTACACATTTTTACTGGAACTACGAAAATATCAACATCATCGTACGTTAAACAAGAATTTACCAAGAAATTAATTATTTAAATGTTTGAGAAGATTCAAATCGGACCCGTCAGTTCCTCTTCTCTATTTCTATATTTTTAGTCGAATTACTAAAATACCAAGGTTATCACACGTAAAAATAAGAATTTACCAAAAAATCACTCAAAAACTATAGAAATTTCAAATTAAACCCACTACTACCCCTTCTCTAACTATCTATTTCTAGTCGAATTACAAAAATACCAATGCTATCCTCCATTAAACAACAATTTAGCAAAAAAATCACTCAGAAATTATATCAATTTCAAATCCGCCCCACTAGTTTCTATTTTCTATCTCTTCTACCCCCATTCCCCCCTCCTTTTTATTGCATCCCCTCGAATCATCCTCAACGCACGATTTCCCGCTCTCGCAGCGAAAAAGTCCAGCATGCCATGCACGTACATATCTCCCCGAGTAAATGCATCCCTCATCGTTGACGTTGTCCGTACGCGGATCGGATAAATGTGAAACGCGTGTCCCCGCACAGCTTCTTTAGGGAAAGCGGAGGCGTATATCATCCTAGCTCTGCTGATCGGTTTAGTCACGGTGGTCGTCGGTTGCTGGCTATCGGACAATTGCTGGTCTCCCGAGCCGGAAGGGGTGGTCACCCTCGCATAGCCTAGTGCCGACTTCCGTTCGTCCAGACGATAACAACTACCACGACGGCCCTCCTACAGGATTCTTCGGGACTTCGGCCAGTCAGAACAGCGTAACGTCGTCGGCAATCAGCGGCTGTTGCTCGACATTAACGACAACCACACGCTTTTACCCGTATAAACGTTATACCATGCTCATATGTACACATATATACATATACATTTACATGCCATGCAGTGGTGCTAAGTTGCCGAAACCCCTATAACAGGGGATGAAGGGACAGAGGGACTTGGTTGGTTGCTGCAATCTGGTGGTCCCAATGCGTAGATGTAACATTTGCATATCCGCGAGGTATACGTGATATTTAGAATTAATTATTTCAAGTATATACTTTTAAGTTATTTCCTCTCAATTTCAATGCTGTTAGAGCAAGACTCTTAACACTGGAACTACCAAATCAGTCGAAATGTACACTATTTTTTCCAAAAATTCTCCAAGTTCATAGAAGAGACGTAGAATAAAAATTCATCGTCACAAAAGACATGACACATGGAATTGATCATACTTTTCGCCACTCGATTTCCCCTTTTTTGAAGTATTTATTTAATATATTGAAATATGATAGATTTAACGCCGGTAATTCTAGTGTTGAGGTCAAAATGCTATTAATTATTCCTTCAAATCGTCATCTACTTCAGTCCGTGTGATGTATTGTTTAATCTTCTTTCGTTTCAATGCTCCTTCGCGATGAATTCGCCTGATCTGTTTATGTATTTGACTTATTTAAAAACTACGGTTAGTAAAAACACTAGAACTACCAAGGTGGTCAAAATGACTTGTTCCTCATTTTTTCTAAAAGCTTTTTAAACATATAGGAGAGCCATAGAGTAAATATTATTCATCCATCTTATAAAATATAAATTACTGAATCAATCATCCTTTCCACCGTTCGATCTCTCGTTTTCTAAGGTATTTATTTAACCCTTTGAGGACGACAGACACATAAATGTAGTCTGAGAAAAAATCTCATTATAATTTTTCGCATATATACACTCTTAAAATTAAAAAATGCAAACATAACCATTGAAATATTATTACACAAATAATTTATAACTTCTACATATTAACAGTTTGACTTTCCAATAAGAAAAATTGTGTTTTCATCGCCAAATAAATGATTCTTTCTCAATATTGAAAAATAAACCTCCGTCCACAAAGGGTTAATGTATTGAAATACGATCCAACGCCGGTAGTTCTAGTGATAAATACCCGCGATCGATATTGCGATGTTAACAGAATTGATCGGCAATTGAAAATCTCTACATGGTCCACATACTACCAAGCATATATATAGATATACAATACATTTATGAATTACCATGCTATATAAAGAGTAATATAATGTTAAAGCGTCACGTAATATCATCTCGTATTACTCTTTATATGACGCTCCATAATGTCAAGCCTTTGTCCCCGAGGAAGGCATTCGGGCGGAATACCAAACGTTCATCGAAATATCGACATATCCGACGATATACGGCAACCGGTCTAACCGAACCATGAAGGTAACGGATGACCAGGCGGATGGATATCTTTTTCGACGTGACGCATCGCGCTTTGGTGCATCGCGAGCGATTTATCGACGAAAGGGATCTCGGAACGTAATTAGCGAGAAGCCCGGGTTAAAGGAGCGAGGGGTCGAGGACAGTTTAGGGGGTAATATCATTGCCATTTGACAAGATGCGTTCATTTATTTAATCGATGTCATTGCGCAATTGTTAGCGAAAACGTCTTTGTACTTGGAGATATCGAGACATTGAATGATACTTGACGATGATGGCTTTCTTGGTTTGTTCGTTTCGAAAGGAAACGACGATGGAATGGCGTGCAATTGAATTATATCGATGGCGTAACCTTTGAAGCGATATTCGCTAAATCGCAAATGGATCGATAACTTCATTTCGAGGCTGTCGATGGCCTGCGGTGTATTAACGTTAGCATACTCTATCATGGTGAAACGAGCAGAGAGCCTCTTAGTCGACGTGTGTTTGTATGTATGTTAGCCCGTAGATCGGTTATGGGGTACGTTACGATTCGTCCCTTTATCTTAATCATCGTTCGAGATGGTTACAACCTGTTGGGTCGTCCAAATGGTATCGGATAGCACCTCGATATGAAACTTTACGAGCGTAGGGTACGTAATCAACGATAACGGAGTTATCGGCGTTGTACCGAATTCAATTTACACTGGAATATCGTTTCGTCGATCCGCGTCGATTGTAAATGTATTTCACTTTTTCACTCAAAGAATAGGAAAGGAAGAAACAATTGAGCGAGAAAATGTTCAAGGACGTGGTTCGATGAAGTTTCTTAACACTTTAGCGACCGGTGGGCTATTAACTCTTTGGGGAATATGAAATTGAATTCAAAAAATAAAATGACCAATGTTGAAATTGTTTTTTAAATTTTAATCGAATAAAGTTGCTTTGTATTTGTTCACAAAGTTATATAATAATAGAAATTTTCGGAGAAATTTTCATGTATGAAAGAGCTGGGACACTTTTCACCCCACCGTGCCTCAAAGAGTTAATGAACTTTTCGGACCCAACGCTTTTGGACTTTTAACATATTAATCGATTGCCACATCAATTGATAAATTGTTATTTATCATTGCAGTTTACTGCACCGAGGACTCAGTAACGAGAATTTATTAAAGTATTTGCGACTAAGTGAATGGTCAGAAGTGGGTAGAATGTTAAAAAATACCGGTCGATAAAGTGTTAAGTTGATGAAACTTCTCGATATTTCGGACGAATGTGGTAATAGCTCTCTACTGCTGATTAGAATTAAAATGCGTAACTAAATGCTGTCAGAATTGCTTGCTCGTTCAGCAGACTTTTGTATGTTTCATAATGTATGGTATTTTTTTACCGTAGTTTTGAAAGTTTAGAAGCGAATTTCTTGGGTGTGATTTGTATCATTGAGGTAAGATCATGGGTGGAGGTGTAATTTCGATAATGCTCGTAAACATGAATCAACTGTGACAAACCGCGTACACCTGTGCAATCATACATCTAAGCACAAATACGAGACGTCGATCGATCGTTCCTGGATCAATCGTGATCCTGCGTTTGTAGTGCAAATCGCCATTAAATAATTCGCTAGTCACTGCCCGCAATCACGTTCTTGTGGTCACTGAGCATTCGCTTTGCGGTTGGTCCGTTAATAACTGATATTTCGATGGATCTTCATTTTTGACGTACAATTTTCCTATAACGAAACAATTTGATTATTCTCTTTATTATATTATCGATGAGAGTTTTGAATTTTTTAGCTTTTTTTTTGATATTTAGTTTATTTGATTTGTTGATCGTTGTCGATGGCTATTAAAGTCTCGCAATATTTCACCGTTGGTTACATAAATGTATTGTTACAGCTGTGTGTTTTTATTCAATTTTATTTCGACAGAGGTATTTATATTTGCTCTGTTATTTTCATTCAATCACAAGTTTGTTATCCGCATTGAATGGAAACAGAGTTTTTAATTACACGATGTTTTCCAGAATATGTGTTTCCCTGTTTCATAAAACCCCTACTTCTGCATTCGAAAATAATTCAAAAGTTTCTCATTTTCGCAATTGAACAATCATGGCCAAATGCAACTTTGACACAAGCGTTTAACTATCTATCGGAAGTCGATTACTAGGAATCTTAATTCTCAAAGTTTATTCATAGCCTATTAATCGACTATCAGAAATGAAAATAAAATCAAATTTTTCTACTTTGAACCAACCGAGGTCACAGTGACACGATGGTTATTCCCTCACATTTTTCTTTTAACCCTTTGACTTCTGTGGGCATATATATGTGCTCTTTGCAAAATTTTAATATAGTGTCTAAGCAACTTTTTGCAATTATTATTTGTATCATTGGATTGGAAATTTCAAGACGACACAACCTGAAAACAAAATTTTCCTGCGCCCTTTAATAGCGGAGATAATTCGAAAAAAAAAACATTTTCAACCCCAAAGTTTGAGGGCTATTATTACTATATGGGGGACTATATCAAATATAGGATATAGGAGGGCTATATCAAAATACGTGTCAAATATTTCTTCGAGAACTATCTATCATGTAATTTTCATCAAAATTAACTTGTACCAGTTCGGTACATTCCCTCGTTAGAACAATCCGCAATCAAAGGGTAAAAACTACAACCCTTCCCAAATTCATACATACACTGTTATACAATATTCAAAATCAATCGTAAATAAAGCGTTAACCCTCTGTAATCCGACTATTCTGTGCCATCAAACATCACATGCACAGTATCACGTTAGAAAATGATAAAAATACCATTATAAATAATAGAAGTAACTTGATTTAGAAACATTAAATTCTAAAGAATATCATAATTAAAATTCATCATAAGAGCTAAATTCTAATATTTAACCGTTTACGTACCACGAGTCACTTTCGCGCTCTTCAGTTTTTGTGTCAAAAACCCCAGGACATTTTTTCAATGTTAACAATTGAAGGAAGACTTTGTTAAGATATTTTGTTCAGAATGCATCAGGTTTCTCTTTTATAATATAAAGTAATTCCAAATTAGGATACAAGCACGAGAAGATTGTTCTTGTTGTGCACTACATAAAATAAAACACCAACTTTAGTTTATTTTGAAATAAAATCTCAAGAGCGCGAAAGTGGCTTTTTTTGAAGTGATTTTTTAAAACTCTCCCGGTATTCAGACGGTTAAGAAAGTTAAAACATTAACTTTGAAGAATGGCGGCTTAGATTTCTCTTATATTACTTCAAAGTTACAAGGACCTTAGAGGGTTAACATCCACCACTCTACTCAGGTATGCGTATCATTGCCAACGACACTTCAACTTTGTTGCTAACAACTGCAACGTGCAGGTATTACCATGGTGTACAAACCCTCTAATGTGAACGTGGCATCAGGTTTCCGCCATAATCCGCGTAGCAAGGGAGTTAATTTCCGTCTTCTCGTGGAACGATCGATCGAGGTTGCATCGTAGCATTGCCAAAAACAAGGGTGCAAAAACACCCTGTACAAATGCACGCCAGTCATTTGGAGAAGCGAATCGATATCATCGCGGTGGATGGAACAGAACTGATTGGTGTCGATCTTCCTTTTTCCTTTTTCCTCTCCCTTCTGCATTTTTTACGAGAACCTCCATCTCGTGTCGAACCGCGATGCATCGACAGTCTAATTAATCCGGAAGCTCTCCGCAGCTTCCAGCACCGTATTTATTTATGTACTCATGCGTCTCTGCATCGCGATGCACTCTCGCGCGGATCGATTGATTTAATTCATCCCGTAGAGGATAGACGACATTTGCGTTTACCTGGCTCCTTTTTTTTTTAAATCTACCGACTGTCTGGCCTCTTTTCAGTCTGGTCGTGATCGCTGTAGAACGGAAAGACGATCGAATACGAGTTGAAATTGAGGAATAAAACGATTTCTTACATTATTATATTTCTGGTGGAATCGGATCTGAAGTTTTGCCAAATACGCGGATCGGAGTAGAATATTTGTCGGTTTGTATGAAAATTATTTTTATCGATTGTTTGGATGGTAGGTTAATTCGTTTATTTGATTTTATCGTTTGATTGAGTCTAAATATGGAATTTCAATTAAGAAATTATGGGATTTTAGTTGTTTTGTGATATAGAAAATTGATTTAGGTAAAAGTAGAACTGCATAGATGGAGTAACGTAGTGTAAATTTATAGATTTATGTACACACTATGTCTATGGATACTTTTTATCCTACGTTAACCGATAGTCTAAATTTTGGTGGTGTCCGAAGATCAGTTTCACGATAGCACAATTGGAAATAATATATAGGAAGTGATAATAATAATATTTTAAATGGTAGATTAAAACTGAATTTTACACATTAAATTTTAATGAATTTCATGATTTTCACGAGCTAAGTTATTGTATTTGACAAAGTCACAAATTTGACTTTGAAGAATAGAAGCTTAGAAGTGTCTCGCGCTACCTCAAAATCACAGGGTCCCATAGAGGGTTAACTCGTTTCTATTGCTCCTACAATTTAAATTACTCAAAATATCAGTCACTCTCTTCTGATTTTCTAACCCATGAAATTAATCTGCTCCAAATTAGTAACATACAATTATATTTTAGATACAACATTTCTATTATATTAGATATTTGCTATCACAAATTAGATATTTGTTTTACACCAGATCAAATTATATCTAAGATACAAATTCCACTTTTTCCCACCCCTTCTGCCGATCACGACCCGACTCTCTATATTCCATCGCTAACCACCTCAACCAACAATTTAATAGTCTGCCAAACTCTTACATAAAATGAACTGAACGAAATGAATATTAAGTCGACTTATCGTTGGAATTATGGTTAATCCGATAACCAGGCGAGAGTCGGTAACTAATACACCAACCGATTTTGTCTACTGGAGCCAGGTAAAGCACAAACTCACGAAACGGGACGAGAATCGTGAATTTTTTATACGCTCAACGCTCCAGGGTAGCTAACGTGATTAAGGTTTTCGTTTACGTCGATTAAATCAACGGCAACGTGGTAGGCAGCACGAGAAGTTCGGCATAGACGATGAAAATAATTCATCCCTTCGAAAAGGGCTTAAGTTTTTTCCACAATTTTGCGCGCAAGATATTACAAAAAGCAGGGAAGTTACGATAATGAATTGCAACGTCAGAGGCGTTTTCCTTAGATTCGCGATACATACGAACCTAGACATCGAATTTGCCATAGAAATATCGAAGGGAAACTTATCGATGGATCTCTTTTAGAGGTTTGCCTACAATACGGCACGTTAATTCATCCGTGCGTTGTTTCGAATGAAATTGTACGAGCAAAAATAAATGAAGAATATTTTTGCAAAATGATCTCTCGTCGACATGGGCCTCGGAACACGTAATATTTACGTGTATGGCCCTTGATCCGAGGTATGTCTGTACGCTTTTTATACCCGCGTTTCCTATCTTTCTCGATGTTACTTTCTCTTCGCTCGAAGTTTATTCGTTACGGAATAATTATTGCTATTTGATATAAATATATACATGTGCCATTTATTGTCCTCCGTACGCAACACCGAGTGTTCTTGATTCAGCTATCGATTCGGCAACTGCCGATCTACGATCCTATCGTACACGAGTTACGAGCTACGATATTAACATCGTTTTAATTAGCATCTTTGCTGTTAAGTTCCATCGAGCAGCTTCAATTTGTTGTTGCCAAGATCGCGGTAGAATTCTATATCCTTTTCGTGTCATCTTGTATCATCTTTCAAAAATGCTGTACTCATCGTGCCGATATAAATTGCGATCTTTCCCAGAGAAGACACGAAACGGACGTACAGAGTGTTTCAAAAGTACTTACCATGAATTTCAGGGGTTGTTCTACGTCCTTGGACCGATGAAAATGTTTGAAAAAAAGTCGGTAAGTCTGCGAAGGGGTAGCAAACTTTTTTATTAGCCCATTATATTCGTCTTGTTTCACGGACAAAATGTCTAAGAAGAGTTATAGCTTAGGAGAGAACCGTTCTCACGCAAATTAAATTTTAATTTTGTCCTTGCGATTGAATTTTAGTTGAGTAAGTCAGGCTTCTAGATTTTGCGAGCTTTCGGAAAGAAACACAGGAGATATCCTTACTAGTGCTGCACGAAATTAGAAAATAGGAGAAAGGTCAGCGAACTAGGAATAAAAGCGCAAGTTTTTATGTTCTTTTCCGCAGGAGTGTCCTTGAGCAAAGTTGACATTGAGCGCAGATCATTGACAACGAAATCTATCTATATAATTTTTCGGAGGCTACGAAGGTGTCTGCACTCGGTGCCAGATTCGTTCAAGGACCCTCCTGGAGAGAAGAACAGAAACACTTGCGCTTTCTTCATAGTTCAGTCACCCAGGCTTCTATTTTCTAATTTTGTGTACCATTAATAAAAAGTGTTTTTTTTTTTCTGAGAGGTCAGAGACCTAAAAGACTGACTTATTCAGCCAAAGTTCAATCGCAAAGATACAATTAGAAATTAATTTACATTAGAACGGTGCCTAAGGTTTCTCTCAGACATTTAATCTGCGTAACAAAACAACTTCGATGAGCCAATAAAAAAATATGCTACCGTTTCGTGAATTTTGCGTAAATTTTTTTCACAAATCTCCATCGATCCAAAAGTATAGACCTAAAAACCACGGTGACTACTTTTGAAACACCCTATATTCGGGTAGTTCGGTCGGATCGTGAAAACGGCTCGACGGAAGGGCAGGTAACCCATGTCAAAGGGTGGTTTTCGTAAGGGTCGTAAATCAGCGTGACGGGATGTCGAGAATCTTCCTCGCGCTGATGCACATTAGTAAAGAAAATCCTCTGCTTTCCATCCAGCAGGGTAGTCCTTGAGGAGGAAGAGAAAAAAAAAACTTCCTAAATCGTGTGCTCGACCTCGAGCCAACGGCGTTTACCACCAACTCCGAAGGAGGATCATGCGCACCCCCTTCCTTTTTCCCTCGAGAAAGCACTTCCGACCGTGAAGCTGGTGACGAATGAGGAAAAAGAGTGAAAGTGAGAAAGTAGAAAAACAAAAATAAAAATCTAGGTCATCTAAATTAACGATTTAGATTTCCACATGCGCCGATATCTCACCCTCGTAATCGTTAATTCAATGATTACATAGAATCGTGCGGATTCCGTCGAAAGAACCGTACAATCGTCCCGAATCTCCTGGTGGGTCCTCGTCGTAATTCGTCGCCCGCAAGTTCGGAAGTTTCCTTGTGCCCCCCCCATTGATTCGTCTGGAAACACGAGACGACGTGTTTCCAGCCGTGGAATCCCGTTCAAATTTGGCCGTCGCGAAACTCGATCGTAGATTCGACCGGGAGTCGTAGCACCGTGCAAGCTTAACGAGCAAATAATGCGAACTAAGCAGAATCCCCATAAACGACCATTATATTCTGCTGATGTGTCTTACGGTATAATCGTGCAAATCGACCGGACGATTATTGTGTCGTTTGCGCAAACTTATCGCGGATTATGTAAAGTTCTCGTGATATCGAAGAATTCTTTTGTCGTAACACGATAAGCCATTTTACGTGAGGATCACTCGCAATGATTGTTCGTTCGGGCGTGGAATCGTTTGAACGAAAATCCTATTTCTCACGGCAGATTCTACTCTGCGGTTTAACAAGCGGTCGTGTAATGTTGCTATTTAAATTTAACGTACCCTCCTTTTGCTCGTTGCCAATGAAACTCTAATCGTTTCAAGTGAAACTCGCGGAAATTCCAAAACTCTCTGGTTGCATTTTAAACGCGCCACATGCCCCGGAGTTTTCCGACGTTCGACGTTAGTAGGTGTACGAAAGTTTTGCACACTTTGTAAATGATAATGTGTACAAAATTTCTTGGCGTGTAGAGTACTTGAATACTACAATAGTTTGTCGTGTATTGTAAGAGGAATTGATGAAAAACATCCACCATCTTATATAATCCATAAATTCTGCCATAACATCTTTCACTTCATACACTTCACATACAACATTTTTCATTGTATATACAGTATCAATTCTATAATTCTTTTCATTCTAAACCTCCAAGTTCCAGAATATCTTGTTTCTAACGATAAAAATCTCCTCTTCGCCATACCGAAGCACATGGACGTTATTCGGTGTTAATAAAGTTACAAAGTCCCATCTCCAATTCCTCCAATTCAATTTCCGAACGAGCCTGGCATTACCGCCTCGGATTTCGCATCGATAATTAATTACTTTCGTCGGAGCACCATCGTAAAATACCTACACAGTCTTTTTCCTAATTGGTTTCTCATTGTTCGAAGTTGGCGCTTCGGAATTTAATCAATGAGTAATTGCTCCCGAGATCCTAGGGATTTCGTTCGTTCCACACACTCGTCCTCCGCGTTGAAACGGTAAATCCTCAGGGGAGAAACGGTTTTGAGGCAAGTTCCCTTTGTTCTAACGCCAACTCACGAGCAGTTGTTCGCACAGGTAGCTGGACGACGTTAGTCTTAAGGATTGTGCGGTAAGGCAAAGAGAAAGAGCTTCAGTTCTGGCAATACGAATGGAGAAGGATAGGAACAGAAGTTTTCGTCTCTCCGGAGAATGCTCTCGACCGTATTTTAGAACTACGTTAAGTTCTCGCTATCTCAGATGACGTTAAATGAGGGAGAATGTATAGTGGTAGTTAGGGTATCAAGATGCCGTGTTTCTCAATTTTAGTCTTCCAAATCGTTGCATCTAACTGCCTTCCCATTTTTATTTAAATTATATTGCTTACGGTAAATGTGATTAATTTAGCCATTACGTATAATCACCTCTAAATTAAGTAAATGTGATAAATTCTTGAAAATTTATGAATTTAACCGACGAATTGATATATAGAAAGGGATCAGAATGAAGTCACTTGGGGCGTAAGGGGAGACTGCTTTCGCACTACCTATCTCTTTCTATTCTATATGTCTGCTGTCCTCTTCATTCATAATCGTAGCTATTCACATTCATTTAAGTAGGTAAAATCGGTGTTTACTAATCTGATAATAAAAATATCGTGCGTACGTCAATGTTTCGATTTTCACGATCGATATCGTGCTGTCGCACTCAGTTCCACGGCTTTTTCTTTTCCCTCTTTGTCTCGCAGTGCGATTTCCCCTCAAGTGACTTGTTTCTGATCCCTTGCAATAATTCCCAGCTCCTAATGGCGAATATTATAAAAAAATGTAATTTTAATGTTTAGTCGGTCCACCTGATGGTGGACGTGTCTTAAAACTATGTCAAACCAACACTAATTTACCTTTTCAGTACAAGCACGTAAATTAAGCCAAATATTTCTGCTGTTATACACAATTCATCCTGGACCCCTGTTGCTGAAGAGTCTTAAGTTAGGTGTTTTTACCAAAGAGATGAATTAGTGTTGGTTGGGCATAGTTTTAAATAAGGACTGAGCATTGGAATTATGTTTTTTATCACGTTCGGCATGACTAGTTGGGGATTATATAAACTCGTCGATAAATCTGATAAATACTCTGGAATTTAACACACTTAGCAAACTTACATTAGTGGTGATTATACATAATCGGATTAACCATTTTTATCGTAATACATAGATATTGGTCATCGTTCATTTACTTTTCTCAAATCGAATTTTCATTAATCGATTTCACAGGTATGGAAACATATATATTTGGTTCTTTACATCTTTGTGACATCCTATACTTCAATTTCACTTCACGTTTAGTCAATTATGTAAAATTCCATTTTCACTGATCCTTTCGAATCGTATGAAAATATATTTATTGATTCGTTACATCAACACCTCAAGGACCGGTCCCTCAGTAGCGGAATATCGTAAATTTTGTAGCTATTTTGCTAAAAAATGTGCGGTCCTAATCTATCTAATACAATTTACAGTTATCCTTTAGTTGTTTAGTAATCTCTTTTATCTTCCTATCGAGTTACTTTACATTTTATCATTATCGACAGTTCCCAATTTACGATCAGACCTGAAAACGGCGTATCCCCGGACAATCCATTATGTTTTTCTTCTCACTCGATCGTTTCTCATTACAGAATACTTGACTTTTATTCATGCTCTAATAAAACATCATAGAACAGGTCAACCAGAGCTATCGAGATGTACAATAATTACAAGAAGAAGAGCAAGGTCGAGTGTCTTTTTGATCTCACGATTACCATTGAAACTAACGAAGATGAAAGGCTTGTAATAATCCCAGTTAAATTGCCATCTATACGTTACAATCACCTCGATACTTACGAATTCATCATCGGGATTCTCTTCGACACAAAAGTACGTCCGAGATTGTATATATTGATCGCACTCTAGAACAAAACGGTTGTTCGATGAAAAAGCAAAAGTCTCCACGGTGCAGAGTAGCTTTCCGTAGAGAGATAAGTAGATAAGAGGCTTGCCCGTAACAGGAAAAAACAATTAGCAGATTATACCGTCGGACTGGCGCGGGATAAATTGCAGTAACACCGAAACATTTCTGGCAGCAGTGCGAACATGACGATTATCTCGAAATAAGCGGGACTAACGAGAATGATTGGCGTAATTAGCCGTCAAACGGCGAATAAATTCGTTCGTTTTTTTGGTTCTCGTTAGGGTGCACTGACGAATCGGGAAGAAAAAGAATTCTTTCCCGTTTTTCTACGGCAGGTATATTGTTAACATCCTGCCATAAAAAGAAAACCTTTGTCCCGCGATCGAAGCATACGCAGGTTCGTTACATGAAGAAAAAAAAATAATATAAAAAGTGATAATAACGTACTAAATAAAGTGGACCAACGTCGAAAACCACATATGAAAATTCTAAAAAGGGTCGTAGAAATAGGAGGACCCGCTTGAAAGTGTTAGAAGTACATCGTGTTAGTTTCTCGGCACGATCGATTGTCCTTTTCTATCTCTCATCCGTAACAGATCTGTCGAAGAGAAGCCGTGCCATTGGGACATTGTCGTATGCGAACACTCGATGAATTTGAACAATCTTCTTTTTCGATTAACAAAGAAAAGTGGAGGCATAATCGACGATAATAAGTTCACCTCGGTCTAATTTATTTTAGTTAGAAATGTGTCGTTAATTGTGGCAGTGGTATAATCTGTAGATGATATATTCTTTCGTTTAAAATGTTTTGACTTTTTTGTGGATTGAATTGTTTTTGTACCACGAGAAAATTATTAGCTATGTTAAATGATTTAATTTCCGCTCTACTATGTAAAATAGTAGTGCCATAAGATAACAATTAGCTATGTTAAATGATTTAATTTCTTGTCTACTTTGTAAACAAGTAGTGCCATAAGACAACCATTAGTTATGTTAAATGATTTAATTTCTTGTCTACTTTGTAAACTAGTAGTGCCATAAGATGACTACTAGCTCTGTTAAATGGTTTAATTTCTTTCTACTTTGCAAAATAGTTTTGATGTACGTCGGCCCGGCACAAAATAATTAATAAGTACAGCTTTTTATATTTGTTGTCTCAAGTCAGTTTCATAATTCACCGATACATTTACTTAAGCCACTTATCATTCGCTTGAAGGTACTTAAACTTTACTTTTAGAGTGCACATTGAATTCTGCATAATTAGGCAGCTGTAAGCTCTGTCAAGTAGTTCAATCTTTTAATTCTTACAATTATCCTTCCACCTTGCATTGTACATCGACGAAATGTAAAATGAGAGATAAGTTAATTTTCTAATTTTTATCTCCTATCACTGTCACAATAAACATCACACATAACCATCCCAGTTTCCAAGATACGTACAATGTCTTAATCGCAGTAACGCAATTTGAAATGATTAATTTCCTCCGGCATCTCCGTTTGTACACAACGATTTTCAGGAAAGTAGATGATCATGTTAACGTGAACGTTTGTTTAAATCGCGATCGAGTCGATGGATTAACTAAATAATTAGGCATCGTAGGTGTAACTTATATCAGCTTTAGCTACGTTACATGTACCACTGTCTAAAAGGTTTATAGGGGATGAAATATTTCCATAAAACGTATATATATATATATATACATATTATATACATATACACGTATAACGTCGTATTCGTATATATACGGCTCTGCAACTTCTTTTTCTAGGACGTTTTGAACTATAAATTCTTATTGTTAAAAGGATGAAAAAAACGCTGATCTTTTTGTATTCTCGTTGTAAATAACGGAGTTTACGATACGTGTGTGCAAGTAGCGTTAATCGGGATACAAGGATGCATCTAGTATATTTTGATATGACTTCGTTTTTTTAGTACCTCGAAGTGTCGAAATGAAAGATGAAAAAGAATTGATCGTGAATAAGAGACAACCCCCCCCAAAAAAATAAAAATTAAACCAACAGAAATACGCCGCTGTTTCGTTGATAATTAGCTTTTCCTAGCTTTTCTCGTAATCAGGATCAATTTGGATTGGAAGTAATATTTTGTTTCTTTTGCATTTCGAAAGTTTCATCGATTTTCGTGAAATGCTTGAAAGGATTGATTGTAGTGATGAATACATGACGGGAGAATTTACTGTCGATAATTCGACGTTTTTATGAGGCGAAGTGAATCCATTTGGATCTTGATTAGCGCACAATTTGTCGTTAATTAGGTGAATCTTTCGAAAGACGCGTTGTATAATTCGATGAGCGATGTAATAGCAAGCTTCCGCTTGTACCTTTTGCCCGCGATTACATATATTTTTTATCGAGATTGCTGTTAAGCAGATTGTATTACACGTCGATAAGTATACACATAATATATACATATTAATAAACAAAACAATAAATACATTTTATTATTCATAACTTCACTTTAGACGTATTTACATGTAATAATACCGTGAACGAATTTAATTCGTAACTAGGAATATCCATATTGCAAAATCGTTGTCCTTGCTCGATGCCAATCGATTAACAACGAAAGAAAAATACTATGAATTTAAAAGTATTGATATTCTTTCACACATAATTCATTTAATCCTTTTAATTCATCTCCTATTTTATATCTACTTAAGTCTCTCAAGTAATTACAGAAGAAAACTTCTCTAAAATTTCATTCACATTTTCTTATATTTTCTATCTATTGATATACATTAATATATGTAATAATAAATGAATAAAAGAAAAAATGGAAATCATTAATATTTCACCTCTATGTGACTCTTATCGATGTGCTTATACAAATTTAGCTTCGACGTCCACTTCTTGCTCGGCCGGAAGTAACCGGAAGTAGTCGGCCAATGTAAATACTATCGTATGCGTGTGCCTATTTCGTCTTATAGTTTAATACTATTGTAAATACGATAATACTGTATACAACTGTACCTCGAATGACTGAAAAAAAAAAACACTTTAAACTAACTGTCAATTACATGGAGTTTTACGATGTACGGAACGAACCTATAAACGAAAATATACTTATGCGTATATGTTAATATATTACGTTGTATATGGAGAAAAAAAAAATAATATATACATGAAAATATGTGTAATGTATGGCCTGTGCATAATTCTAAATTAGATAAAAACCAAGGTATAATATTCGTAGGCCTACATATATATGTATGGATGTATGTAATCGATGAGAGGAAGAAAAGTAAACAAAATTATTCGAATCTAGGAGTAATAGTCGGTGTACGTATGTAGTCGAGTAAAGTACTATTTTGCTTGTTGCAATGCTTATTATCGCCTTGTTGCACCATCGTCGAATTCAGTTTTCTGTGTAATGCCACGCTGGGAATTGTGTATCGATGAAAATTACTTCCGGAAACAGCGAGTTTTTCTTCGCTACGTGTATAGTTACCCCCTCAAACTAGTATTTTACTCGCCTCTGACTATACGCATGTATGTAATCGTTTGACGTAATACAAGTTTAAGATGAAACGATATTAAATGGATTAATGAATATAATTGTAACGATGTTGAATTCGATACCCTCAACCATCATGATTTGTTTCGGTGATCCCTTTTAATCCCTTAGCCTATAACAATGTGTGACATTCGTAATGTGATAAATGAAACAGAAAATTTTCAGGTTTCGTTTTTTCTAAAATCTAAAATTTATGGAATTGGATATATTAATGGGGTCCGACATGACGAAATGATTTTTATAACATTACCATTACGTTAAATTATACGATATATCAATAATCACTAAGCAATTTTTATTTTGGCAATTTAAAACTCAATCTTTGTGGAGGAAGTCACGAACGAAGTCGTAGGGCATGGGGTTAAAACATAAAATTTTTGTTGTTTTTATAATTTTTTTGAATTAAAATAGATATTCTTTACGATATTTTGACTAAAAAAGTGATAGATATGGTAAATGATAGAAGTTTTTAATATTTGATTACTTGGAAATATAAATTGACTTATTTTTAAGTTTGAAACGTTATCTTTACGGTACTTGTAATTTTTACTTTAATTCTTTTCTTTACTAACGAGATTTTTCATAAAAAAGAAAACTTTAGTGAAGAATTTTTCTTTGGTCACGCTATTTTGAAGGACCATTCATTATTTAATTTCTTGTTTAAGTTCTATCTTTTATATAATGAATTTTGATTTCTTATAATTCTAACTCATTTCTGTGATATAGTTTAATTTACAGATACTAGCAAATGTTAATGTAATCTGGCAGATTTTTCGAAGGATTCAAGTCCGAGTCTGCTCTACGGGAATCCAAGGAACCATTCGTTAAAATCACCATTGCATCTTTCAACGAAGAGGTAAGAAAGCGAGATACAACGAATCTCATACGATCTATCGTAATTTATTCGATTTATAATTATTTACAGTGTACATCGGCTCAATTCAGTAATATAAATAACATCAGACAAATTATTCATTGTTTGCAGAAAATTACATAATAATATACAAGTAACTCATTGCACGTACAACGAACTATAATTTAACATGTTTAACAAGTAATTTCGCTGCAACTACCTTGAAAAAAACAAATTCCTTTGTGTTTAAACTCTTAAAAACATATCACGACAAATATTGTTCTTTCATTAATTCCAAAATTAATTGTAAGAGCCAAATTATCAGTGACTTATAAAACACCCTTTAGTTTTCTTCGTTCGAATAACTAAATAATTAAATAATATCTGATATTGAGCAGTTGTTTGCTCAAATCGAATAAAAATAGATATCCTAGATATTTATATTTACAGAATATCTCGTGTAGCATCCATCGTTACGTTTTTTCGCGACGATATCACACAGCACCGCTGAAATTAAAGGATGCTTTTCATTACGAAAATCGATGATTCAGATACATATGCTGCATGCGTTAAATAAATTAATGATATGATTTACGTAATTACAAGCTAAAGTAGAATTAGAATAGCCTTTATCACTATTCGAGTATACGCTTTTGGTATCCTTTGTTCAAAAACCTGCTAGTCAGAAGGTACAAAAGTTGTCATCACAGGATGCAAAGACACGATTTTGCAAAATTGCAATCTCTTATCGTCTCTAATTCCGCGATTCAAACAGACGATCGTTACTTTTCAAGATATCAAAGTAACGACGTCTTATCGCAGATTTCATATTTTTTGGCATCGATTTAATTGGTAAAATTTCTCACAATCATCGTTACTACTGTTGCGCCTTTTTTTTTAATCGTACAATAATAAAGAATTAACAATTATAAAATTAGTAATAAATTCGAGACGATGTACCTTCGTTTTCTCTGCAGAGATGCGGAAAACGTAGAGAATTTCCATTAACTCCAATAATATGAAAAAAAGAAATCCCGAGAAAATTTGGACAAAAACTTGATGTTTCGAAGAATTGAAAACATTCGATGGAAACAATTCGATACGTGAATATTTAACTGTAAATCACGGATTTATTTGGTGCGATTCAGGGCTACTCTTGTTCAAACAGAAACTTCCAAGTGTCTGTCAATTCTTCTTCGACAATTCTTGGAAGAATGCCTCAATCGGCAAAGTTGGCTCGTCCGTGGTGATTTTGAAATGCGACGAGACGATTCTACTTTCCGGCGAGACGGCTTTGAACATACCAGGCTTATCATAAAGAGCAGAAGCTGAGCTGGTTAAATCGGCAACGCTTTGCGAAGCCTTAGCGAACAATTCCTCCTCCTCCGTTCGAATATCAAATCTCGTTGTATTCTCGTCTTTCGACTCCATCTCTGTAACCGTTTCCTCCTCCTTCACCGTAGAATCCAGTTCAGTAATTCCAACCTCCTTTACTTGACTTTCTTCCTCATTTTTGGCAGTACTACTACCAAAGACCGGTTCGACAGGTCGTTTCTCATTTCCCAACAAAGTACTCGTTTCAGTTTCACTTTTTTCCACCACATCCTCCTCCTCTGTATTAAATTTCGCAGGTAAATTCGTTGATACCGTTTCACCTTTCTCAACTATAGGAATTTCATTAGCTACAATTCGAGTTGTCGCCATTGTAGTTATGGCAGAATAAAAACTAGTTTCCTCGGCAGCCATTTCGGTAGCTTCCTCCTCTCTCCTTCTTCCGTGTGTTGCCGTCGAAGTTTCCTTTTGCGTTGGTAGCCTACTCTTCATGATAGGACGTCGACGAACCGACGAGGAGAAAACATTTTCCGGTCTCGCTGTACTGGCCCTCGTTGGAGTTTCACTTTCATGATGTTGCTGGGACCGTGTTGGATTAGCAGTCGTACCAGAAATACGACTTCTATATACATTACCACCGATGGGTCTACGTTTTGGTACAAAACGATTTGACCTCTCTGTGGTCGATGAAACTCCCTCCTCAGGGACAGGTAATTCCTGGTCCTTTGAAATTGGAGTCGGTGAGGTCGTTCGGTAATTTACTCTCGACACGTACTTGTATCGACCGGTTGTCTCTCGATTAGCGTCGCTGTTTTGTTGCTGCTGATTCTGCTGATTCTGCTGACTCTGATGATGCTTATTCGATCCTCTCTGCTTCGTCGGAGGTGCAGATGTTACCGTAGAATCTGTGGTCGAGCTTTGAGAATTTCTACTTTTATAATCCAATCGACTCTTGTAGTCTTTGATACTAAAACGTGGCCTGGTTGTGTTTCCATATCTCATGGGTCGCATTTTAAGTGGTCTCGTTGTCGTTGAAGACACTTGCGGAGGCTGAGTCGTTGCCTCGGTCGTTGTCGTCGTTGTTGGCGGCGTCGTTGTTGGCGTTGGAGTTGTGGAGGAAGTTGCAGTTGCTCGATCGTAGTAATTATCGTCCGTCTTGATGAAGAGCTCCTCCAGAGGAATATTTGTAGATACACTGCCACCCTGTTGACGATTATAGTTCTCGTTCTCTGGGACATTCTCTGGTTTGTTTCTCGTCACCTCCGTGAGATATTCCAGTGGTACGGCTTCGGTCGTGTCTTCGCGATGATCTTCAGGGTCCTTTTGCGAGGTATAATCGGAATATTGATTAATAGGTTGATTCGTCACGAATTGATTGTTGTCGTAGTACTTTAGAACCGATTCTGTTGGATCTCTGTAAGTGTTCAGGGGGGTATGAACTATTTCTGTGACGATTTCAGCTTCGAAGGGTTCTCCGTGATTTACTCTGTTTCTGTGACCTGGACGTTTTCTGATGTTGGGTCTCTTTTCGGTTACTGTCTCGTCGTAAGTCTGTTGCGTGGGCTTTATACGTCTTCTTCGTGAACTGTCTAGGTTTTGTTGCTGTATATCATCTGGTTTGTCGTATTTGAGATATTCTTCGACCGTTGAAACAGTTACAGGTTCTTGGGTTGTGGTCGATGGTCGTCTTCGACGTGAGGGTGAACCTGGCCTTCGTGTTCTTGGTCTTTGAGTGGATACAGTTGGTAGAGTTGTTGTTTCCGGTGCAATTGTTGTTTGAACGGGTACTTCGTCGATGTGAAGAGTCAGGGGTACGGATGTGTCAGGATATTCTACAGGTGCTTCTGTCGGTGTTACGTCGTATGCGACGGTGGTTGGTTTTCTTCGTCTGGATTGATCGCGTGATGGTTTTTGAGATTTTGGACGATGTGGACGCACGTTGATTGGTGGTTCTTGATAATTAACTTGCTCCTCTTCTGGCTGTCTTGGTAGTTGTTCTTGATACTCGTAATTTTGATTGATTGGCGCCTCTGAGACGAAGTGGTCGGGTAGTTGGAGAACCTGAGGACAGAAATTGAAATTCAGAACGAGATATTCATATTTAAATTTTGAAGCTCGGTAGAACGAAATATGTTGCATTATGGATATTGTATCACATAAGAGTTTCGATTCTTCAAAATGTCGCACTCGATGGACGAATTGTATTTTTTGCGGTGCGACTTATTTTGTTAATTTCGCAGTGAGCTAAGTAAAATTAATTTCACAGCATTTTATATTACTTTTTTTTTTATGGTAGCAATAACTACAGGTATTGGCGGATATTTTGGTGTCGTCACAAAATCATTACGAAATTGTAAACTGACATTAAATTGTCAGGAAAAAAACCAAGTGAAAACCCATGTCGAGTACGTCTTGATGTAGGACCGCAAAGGGTTAACATTTATTCTCTCGAAAGTAGGAAGTTAAATTTAATAAAAAGAAAACAAATTTCAATTATTTTTGTCGACTTTCAATTTCAAAAAATATAATCATTCAAATTTTACTATACTACCATCTCGTTCAATATCACACTCAAAATTCAATTTCATTAAGTCCGTCAAAAGAAAACGGAACCTAACCCACACTTTTAATTTTAGAAAATAGAAGCATTCGAATTTTTGCTATAATTCCATCTCGTCTAATATCACACTCAAAATTCAATTCCATCAAAAGAAAACAAAACCTAATCCAGACTTTCAATTTTAAACAATAGAATCATTAAAATTTTACTATACTTCCATGTCGTCTAATATTCCACTCAAAATTCAATTTCATTAAGTCCGTGAAAAGAAAACGGAACCTAACCCAGACTTTTAATTTTAGAAAATAGAAGCATTCGAATTTTTACTATCCTTCCATCTCGTCTAATATACCACTAAAAATTTAATTTCATCAATTCCGTCAAAAAAAAAATCGGGACCTAACCCAGATTTTCTATTTTAAAAATAGAAGCATTCAAATATTCCTATACTTCCATCTCGTCTAATATTCCATTCAAAACTCAATTTCATCAAGTCCGTCAAAAAAAATCGGTACCCAACCCAGACTTTTAATTTTAAAACATAGAATCATTCAAATATTCCCATACTTCCATCTCGTCTAATATTCCATTCAAAACTCAATTTCATCAAGTTCGTGAAAAGAAAACGGAACCAATATCCCCCAAGGAACACAGCCACCCAAAAAAAAAATCGACACCATATTTCAGGACACTTCTGGAAAGTAGAAACTCCGAAGGTAGGAAAAGTTTTTATGACGTTCGTGAAATCTTGTTTCACGGGAAGCAATACCTGCGGCTGTTGAACTTCTGGATACTGGCCAAAAATGTTCTGCTGAGTAATCACAGTGGCTTCGTCCGTCGTAACCTTCGGTATTTCGAATTGCGCCAATTGGATCGTGTACGGTGTCTGTCCATCCATGACTCTCGTCAGTTGTTCAGTCTGATTCTTCGCCGTCTCTACAGCCAGTCTTGCCTCTTCCTCTTCCTTCTGTTGTTGTATCAATTGTCTCAACTCCTCCTGCCGTTTCTTCAACTCCTCCTCCTGCTGTCTCTCAATCTCAAGTTGCTGCTGTCTCTCCTGTTCCGCCAATCTCTGTCTATCTCTCTGTAACAACTGTTGCTGTATCAGATATTGTTGCTCGTTAAAGTGTTTCAACGATATACTCTCCGGTGTTTCATATTCCGGTTGGCTCGTTTGTTGATGCAAATCGATCGGCAATATCGGATTCTGATAATTCTGCTGCTGTACTTGAGGCCTCACATAAACGATCTTTGGAATCTGTGGAATCTGATTCTCGGCGATGGGCTCCTGATTAAATTTCCCTGGTGGATTGACGCGTGGTAGAACTTCGTTGATATCGGCATTATTATACTTGGACTTTGGTACCGGCCAAGCTGAAGGTGGTGGAGTAAGGTCTTGCTGCTCGGACACGTAATAGGTACTGGTAACTGCAGAAGTTGGCAAAACCTCGGTCTGTGCTCCATTGTCCGTCTGTTTCACGCTAGTACTTTGACTTGGTCGTTTATATTCGTGTTCTCGTGCAACGTCGTTAGATTGGCCGTACTTGTTGGAGGTTTGATGTCGAGAAGGAGCGGTAGTTGGTGTTGGGGTGGATGAGGCATAAGCTTCTGGAGGAAGAAGCGTCTCGTAGGGGAGAGAAGGTCGAAAATTGAATCCATTGTAGATAGAGGAAGGCGTGACGTAACTAACTTCGTGACTCTCGTGAACAAGGAAAGCTGGATCTCTCTCGTAAGATGTCTTGTAATGATTAGACTGATGATTCGTTTGAGCATAGTAATTTACCGGGTTTGGAGGATTAACTAGAGGTGATTGATACTTGTCGTAATTGGTACGGTGATCGTACTCACTACCACGCTTGTCCTTCCCGAAATCTGAAGCTATCGCTGTACCAGGAGGTTGGAAGTAGGGTTTGGCATTGTTAGGAACTTTAAGGGATTCGAAAGGTTTCGCTTGATGCCGCGGTGGCTGGAGCATTTGAGGTACGTTGTATCCACCAGAATAGTGTCTATTCTTCGAGGATGTCGTTGGTGACGAGGGTGAATTTGTGGTGGATGTGTAACCCTTGATAAAATATGTTGCCGCCCTTATTGGATCCAGTGGTTGGTGCAGATTCTGAGGTACATATTGAGGATGTCGTAAGTAGGCAGCGTTGTCACGTAAAATCGGTTTTCTATGGTGATCCAACTCAAAGCGATACGCGTCTTTCGGTGGTGGTAACAAAAACGAGTATTCCTGAGTTTCTTGAGCTATGTGTTTTATGGGGTGATTGTGAGGTTGAGCCTCGCCACGTGCTTTCGCTGCTGCATGACCGAAAACGGTGAAACTACCGAGTATACTTGGAGGATTGTAATCCTGATGAGGGGATGAAGCAGAGAGAGATTGAGGAGCTGGTGGGGGTGGTTTATTTTTTTGAGGTTTGTGCTTCTCCGAGGTTGCCATGTGCTTTTGTAATTTCCCATGGACTGGATGGGCTGGCGCGTTTCTCTCGAGATTACTCGATGGTGAGACGTTTGTGCCAATTGTTTCTTCGTATCCGCTCGTCAATGGCCGCCATCCGTTTGCGATCATTGACGATCGCGTCGGTGACTGGAAAAAAAAGATTTGTGAGATAAATGAATAGCTTGGCGGTGGAAAATTGTTTGCTGCGAAGATTACGATGATTATTAGCGCTTCGACTTTCTCGGGGCAGAATGATTTCCGGTCTAGTTTTCTCGGTGGGATTTGAGGAAATTGTGATGGGAGATTATGTTTGTAGGATTGACGGATGAAAGTTCTTTTTTTTTGTCTCTTGAATTGTGTTTAAAAGTGACGAGTGAATAAATTTGCATGAGAGAAATGGAGAAGGTGAAAAACTTGGTCGATTTAACACGTTGAACGCCATCGGTAATTCGCTAATTTCATCATTTCTATTGCAGTGAAAGTTTTTCTATTAAAGTTATATCTGTATGGCAATTTTAAAAATAGTGGTAGATAGATATTCAACAGATCTTTATCTTAGTAACGCTGATATTTAAATATTTAATATGTTTGAAAATTCACGAATATTTCAATTTAAAAGTTACGTGAAATTTCATTGAGTTAAATAGCGCCGGCCACTGGTGACCCCCATGAAAGTCAGCGCATTTATCCCTTTCAGTCTAAAAAGTAGGCATGAAAAATTGGAAAAGAAACAACGTTAGAATTTTTAGGAATATTTACAAAAATTCGGTACAAGTAATTTCAATAATTCAATAATTTTACACTAAAAAAGTAATTTTAATTTCGGTACAAATGTTAAGGGGGAATTTGTTTGTATTGAAACGTTGAATTAAAATAGGAAAGTCATTGTTAGGTTGGGACGTTACGTTCAATGGGAAAAGTAAATTGGTAGTTTCATTGTTTGTTATCGTGTTGTACTCACGGGTTTATTGTCAGAACGGTCTATTGATACTGTGATGGCGCCTATGGTTGTAAATAGCCACGTAGCTAGAACACCTAAATTATTTAAAAGATAAAAATAATTATAAAAAATCGAATTATTAAAATTCCTCAATTATTCACAAAAAGAAAGATACTTACAACTGAATATGAGTGTCGACCGCATCGTGACAGACCATGGGATCATTTAAGCGAGTATTCTGGAAAAAATAAAATTGAGAGTCAACAATTTGAATTGCTTCAGCGTACAAACGATCACTATATAATATATAATGTACAGATATATAGCAAATATTATCTTAGAATAGACATTGTAATAAAAATTCTTATCGATCTTAAAACTTTGCACCGTATGAAATTTTATCACGGAGAAAGGAAAGATAGAAAGCGCCATACATCTATCATAGTCTTCTGTAACGTTTCCGTGCTATTTTCTCGGTTTTAAATCACGGAAACAGTGAAATCCATAAAGAGAAATTTTCTCTTTTTACTACCATTTGCCATAATTCGACGATATTTCCAACATAGGCGGTGGCTTTCCTCCCTGCATCAAACGCAAAGGGTCTCGATAAGAATTCACGAGGGCATTACGTTTTCTGCGCGAGGGACTTCCGTTCTCCGGGAATAACGATTTATCTCCTTCAAAGTGTAGAATTTACAAGTAAACGCGAACAATTGGATCGTAGATTGTACGATGCCGGTTCCGCTAGAGTTGGCCAATCGTAGAAAGTACTTTCGTTAGTTTACCGACTTAACGAACTGTCTCCGTTGCGATTATCCTCGAAACATGTCATTCGTGAAGTCACATCCGGCAATGCGACGAAAGTACAACGAAGACTGTCGACGCATTGTTCGTTAGAGGAGGATCGTTCTGTGAGGATAATCGATCGTGAACGAGAGCTTATTATCATTCCCAAGGGCGTGCGAGGTGTGGAAAAGAAATTAACGATGTTGGGCGGTTTGCTTTCTCTCATTAATTTTCTAAGCCCGAACTATGACGTAAGTCGGCTACACCTTTCTCGTTTAAGCGGAATATGTAGAGCTAATTTGAAACTATAGTAGGGTACTTATAGAAAGTATTCTTACATACGATTATTTATAAATGTTTGCCTATCTTCAAGCAGAAGCATTAAGAGATGTTTTGCTTTGTATTAATGTTTGCCTTGTACTAATATATAGAGCTAATTTGAAACTATAGTAGGTACTAGTAGCAATTATTCTTATTGTTACATAGGTTTACTTGTATATGTTTGCCTATTTTCATTAAGCAGAAGTATTGAGGTATGTGGTTTTGCTTTGTACCAATATTTCGTTTGTACTAATATGTAGAGCTGATTTGAAACTATAGTAGGTACTGGTAACAATTATTCTTATTGTTACATAGGTTTACTTATATATGTTTGCCTATTTTCATTAAGCAGAAGTATTGAGGTATGTGGTTTTGCTTTTTATCAATATTTCGTTTGTACTAATGTGTAGAGCTAATTTGAAACTATAGTAGGTACTGATAGAAATTATTCTTATTGTTACATAGGTTTACTTATATATGTTTGTCTATCTTCAAGCAGAAGCATTAAGAGATGTTTTGCTTTGTATCAATGTTTGCCTTATACTAATACATAGAGCTAATTTGAAATTATAGTAGGTACTGATAGAAATTATTCTTATTGTTACATAGGTTTACTTATATATGTTTGCCTATTTTCATTAAGCAGAAGTATTGAGGTATGTGGTTTTGCTTTGTATCAATATTTCGTTTGTACTAATGTGTAGAGCTGATATGAAACTATAGTAGGGTACTGATAGAAAGTATTCTTACAAACGGTTATTTATAAATGTTTGCCTATCTTCTTAGCAGAAGAATTAAGAGATGTGGTTTTGCTTTGTAAATACCAATACTTCGTTTGTACTAATATGCAGAACTAATTTGAAATTATTGTAGGTACTGGTAAAAATTATTCTGTTTTGCTTTGTACCAATATTTGCTTTGTGCTAATATACAGAGCTAATTTGAAAGTATAGTAGGTACTGAAGGAAGTATTCTCAGCCACGGTTACTTATAAACGTTTGTTTATCTTCATAGGTTCTGCTTACATTCTGTATTTCTTATTATGCTTCTGCATTATATTCTACATTCTCTTATATTCTAGGTTCTGCTTACATTCGATATTTCTTATTATACTTCTGTATTATATTCGAGGTTCTGCTTCGTTTCTTTTTCTTTCATATTTTTTGGAGCTTTAATTGTCGCGGTCATTTTACGTAGGGCGTAAAATATTAGACTTGTTTCAGGTGAGTTTTAAATCACCTACGATATGATATTTTCAATGATAATTTAGGAAAAGCTCTTAGAAACGATGGGGATTTGAACTTGGGCTCACTAATTGGCGGTCGGATCCTTTAACTCCATAACTATCGTAACTCTTTGCGATTCAACTAAAGTTCATAGTAGGAAGTTAATATTATACAGTAATACCAGTGTTTTATTCCACATGTCACATAGAACTAATAGTTTTACTTGGTTTCTGATCCACTGGGACTCTAATCTACCGATTAAGTATTTAAAAAATTGTCGCGCAGGTGCCGCTTATTTGATCTCCGTCCAACTAATTTAAATTCGAGCCCTTCTGCACCATCCGCATAGCCGCTTGTCAACGCTACTTGAGACACTTTTAATTTCCTTGATTTATCCAAATCAAAAGCATTCTGTTATCTTTTACGAGTATTCTCGAGAGAGTACTATGAAAGGGAAAATTGAAATTTCTCGAGAATTGTCGAGATTTCTAGGTGCTGCCACCTGCGTGGTCAAAATCGCCAGTGAATTAGAAAATCAATAGAGCAAGTGCATTTAAATTTCACGCAGATTCCAGTTGAATTAATTGTGAGCCTCGACCGTACACAGAACGGCGCAAACTCTAAATGTACGTTCCGCCAACGGCTTCCGGTGGGAATGTGCGTAATTACCCGCGCAATTTAAAAAGTAGATGAAAAAGTGCAGAAAATCGACTTGTCATATTGTTAAACACGACGTTACGTAACAAGTTGGTGTGAAAGTCATGCATTATTTTATGCGAATCGTGTCTTCTTATATCGTCTATACTTAGGCGTCGAAACTTCAATAATTTCCTGTACAGGTACAGGAAATTCTTATTAACTTTAATAGTTGATTAGTCAAAAGTCTCAAACGTACCGACGACTTTATGAAACGATTCGTACGTTGAATTAGAAAGTTAACGAGCACGTATTTCATAACTATTTTATTATTCCCTTCCTTTGATTATTATTTCGTCTCTTTTGAAATCCCAGTATTCCGTTTCAATGGACAAAAACAGCGTTATCTTGTTTTTCTTTTTTACCTTTCTTTCTCTCGTGTATTTGCCTGCAAGAAATTCCATTTAATTCACACTGTAATTAGCGAGATTCGAACGCGCAATATTCGTGTTCCGAGACTTTATAATCACTCTTGCACGCGGGAAGGTAGAAGACAAGAGGAGAGAAATAAAAAGTAGGAAAATAAATGGCAAAGTATAACAACGACATGAAAATACATGAGGGACTAACAAAGAAACTGGAGGTAATAGTTTCTCGTAACGAATTGCCGAGACGTTTAGCAACGAAGGGCTAGAAAATCTCGAGCACCTCTTGTTACAGCTTTTTTGCCATCATTATGCTAAAGTATGCCACCGAGAAAATGATATTAAGAAACGCTTTTGAAATTGTTCCACCATCTACGAAGATTTACCAGAATACAAAATATATGGTTGTACATTCGCAAGAAAACCACCACAATATCGAAATGCGATATGCGTCGAAAGTAAATGGCATATCGAATTTCGAGAATAAGAGAACACCTAGGGCCAGTTCTTAAAGCCGTTGCTATTATATGTTCAGAGAGAAATGTTTATTATATTATTTCAAAACATTTCTAACAAGACGACTGACAGGAAGTCGATATAGGTGCAGAAAACTCGGCCAATTTATTTCTTTGATATCCCGGTAGCTAGAGTAAGGTAAAAGGTTCTATTTAATACTTCACTTTATTGCATTGCAGCGTGAAAAGAATTATTTTATATTCCAAGATCAATTCACTTTGTGGAAAGAAAAATAAACTCATATAACTTAGAATTTCTTTTTAACACTAGAACTACCAGCCTGAAATCTATCATATTTTAATAAATTAAATAAGTACTTTGAAAAAGGGGGAATCAAGCGGCGAAAAATTTGATCGATTGGGCGATTTATGTTTATTGATATAGACGTAGAATATTTATTCTATTACTCTTATGTAAACTTGGAGAATTTTTTGAAAAAATTGTGTACCAGTCATTTTGACTGGTTTGGTAGTTCTAGTGTTAATCAAAGTTCTAAAATATCGATAGCTATTCAACACTAATACTGTGGAAACTCTCATCTCGTTATATTAACACTTTGGTCTACGATTTCTTTTATGACTGAGCGGACGATGACTTAAAATTAATTCCAAAAACTAAATGTTCTCACTGATTCCTGATATTCCATATAAGTGAACTTAATATAGAAATAATGAGACTATTTCGCGACCGGCAGACATTTTCAATTTAACACTAGAACTACCGGCGTGAAATCGATTATATTTTAATATATTAAATAAGTACTTCGAAAAAAAAAGTAGGTCGAAGGAGTGATCGATTCGATGATTTATGTTTCTCTAGATAGACGTAGAATATTTATTCTATGACTCTTCTATAGACTTGGAGAATTTCTGGAAAAAACTGTATACCAGTCATTTTGACTGGCTCGGTAGTTCTAGTGTTAATAGTTTTGAAAGACTTCAAAATGTCTTATTCTATTTTTCGCGCGACGACTACCACACGTAGTTGTAGGCTAAGGGGTTGAACACTATGCTAAATAACTACTTTGGAAAAAAAGAAATCAAAAAGTGGAGAAGATGATCGATTCGGTAATCTGTGTTTTATAAGATCAACGTAGAATATTTGCACTATGACTGTCCTATAAGCTTGGAAAACATTTTGGAAAAATTGAGAACTAATTCATTTTCACTTTCATGGTAGTTCTAGAGTTAAATTCTGTTAAACCACTCCTCTAGTAACAATACTCAGCTAATTTTGATCTCTACAAAGAAACTGCAGAGTAACTCGGTCGACAAAAGTTGCCGAAAAAAGACAGGCAATTATTATACGTTTTTCTCCTCTGGCCTAAACGCTGTCAATTTTCACATTCTCCCAAAAACCGGCGAGCCAACTTTTACCTCGTGCAACGGAACAATCTTCTCGCGAGCCCTCAAACGAAAAGCATCGTCCTCAAAAACTGCCTATTGTCCAAAAATTTCGGCAATTTCCCCAAAATTTCAAGCATTCTTTTGAAAGAGTCGAAAGTTGTCGAAGAACAGTGTCAGAATTTTCTCTCCATGTTCATACCACGAAGAATATTAAATCCTATATTATTACAGTGCCGCGTGAAAGTAATACGATTATGAATAATTAAAACGAGAAAACAAGGAAAAGAATTATTGCTTTAAGCACCAAGCCGTTTAGAAAATCTGCAAACCTGGGCCAACTCACGATATCATTCAGAGCCTGTTTTTCAACGAATCGCGTTCGCGATCTCACGAAAGGGTTATGCTCTGGTTCTCTCGGCCTTTCGCTTTCCACTTGCGTGGTTCTAGTCAGATTGGTATACGCATTAATTGTCAATTATCTGTAGCAAGTTTACAGCAGATAGGCGCCCAAGCAGGCTGCGATTTTAGCCGAAAAAATTCTAATCTCGTATTACAGCATACGTACGTGTTACGAGGGCAGGAGACATTGCGTAGTTGCAAATGTAATATAGTTGGGCATAACTGCGGTGAGAAAAGTAAATCATAAGTAGGGGATTGGGAGAATGGCAGAAGTTGCTCGGGTAGCTTTTTCTAAGCCTGTGAAACCGCTGATATTTGTATAGAATTGCTTCCTTGCTGTAGTTGCTGACTGGAAACTTGGAGATTCGACCTTTTAGTGGGATTTCGGTTGAATATTTGTCGTGGTGTGCCTTTCAGTTCGTTTTTTTGTGGTGATCGTAATTAATTGGGTAAGATATTAGTTAAAATTTTAGACTAAAATTAGTTTGAATAAAGTCTATTTTTTGGACTCTGATAGATGAAGCTATTGTGTACGGTGCACTGTTAGTATTTTTATAATATTTGTAGAGAACTATTTTTTATACTATATTATTATTTGTATAACATTTTTATAGAATTAACGATACTCTCTTGCTGTAGTTGTTAGAATTAATAGTAGATCTACGGTCGCTAAATTTGGTATATTTAAATATATTAAGTAAGTGCTTTGAAAAGAGATCATGCCTAATATTTAGTGTACTAATTTTCTGTCGATGTGAGAAAAAATTAAAAAAAAATTAGGTATCCACTAATTTGGCGGATGCTTTACATTTAGTGTCAAAGAAGCAGACTCGTGTTCAGGGAGCTCGTATTCAAAATCCATGTTATCCCTGGGAAACTTTTCATTAATTAATTAATTTTCTTTCATTACTTAATGTGTTATAATCCCAGTCATTTCGAATCCACCTAAAGCACTAATTTCTAGATAAAATAACTATAGCAATCAACCAAAGCTATGGTCAATAAGCAAAAAAGGCTCAAACTCTTCAACAATGAGCCCAAATTCAGCATCCCTATCCTCTGGGAATTTTCTTCTACATTTTCATTTAAAAGATCATATTTCTCATCTCGTAATCCACCTAAAACATTAGACCTCAGACAAAATGACCATAACAGTTAACGTCGAAAAAGTGCAAAAGAAAAGAAAACCACACGATTATTTGAACAATCGCTTTAAGTTCCATGCGACTTGTCGACGTCGTTGAAAGGAAAGCAATTCTCTCTCGTTCGCGTGCTTCCTAGCGCGTATCTACGGATTCACTTTAGACAAGACAATACGTGCACGATGTGATGCGTGTGTGCAACTAATTCTCAATAGTGCTGCATGGCGCAATGCAACTGAAAACCGCACGTTTCTCAAGACGTTACACGAGTCTGCCGCGGATCTCTGGTCTAACAATGACGAGCACCGTTCGATGTCTTATTTTAGATAGCTCGTTTTCACGACGGCGGCAACGTGTATAAAGGAATGCAAGCCTCCCGTGGCATCCATTCACGGGAGCGATATGCAGTTCTCAATGCGACAGTAGACACGTAATGATGAATGATGCGAGAATTCATTGCACCTGACTTTCGATGAGTCGAAATGGAAGAGAAAAGGGAAAGAGTAGAAGAGGAACGTTCTTGGTTCTTATTTTAGATAATTATTTGCTGGTCCATGCCTTCCAGATAAAGTAATTAAATTATTTGGAGTCTTCTTCAAGGGACGAAACAGTTTCAAATGTGACAAAGCAAGTGAAAAGATAATTTATTCGAGAATTTTCTGCGAGTGATTTTGGATGTGGGAGAATCATTGAACTTGAAGAGAAAATAGGAGAAAGAGATGATGGACGTTCTTAGTTCTTATTTTAGATAATTATTTTTTGGTCCATGCCTTCCAAATAAAGTAATTAAATTATTTGGAGTCTTCTTCAAGGGACGAAACAGTTTCCAATGTGACAAGGCAAGTGAAAAGATAATATTGGGGGTACCGAAAAGTAATCAAAATTGGAGAAGCGAAAATGTAGTTGGAAATGTTTTTCAACGAAAAATCAAAGGACTTTTTTAAAAAAGGTAATCGAACAACTACCTTTACGCTGGTAAAAGGTATTAGAAAATTATGGAAATTATTTTGGTGATTAATATCTAAGATTTCTTTAATAAATAAATGTTTTTCGCCAGCAGAAAAAAATTTTGATTACTTTTCGGTACCCCTAATATATTCGAGAATTTCCTGCGAGTGATTTTGGATGTGGGAGAATCATTGAACTTGAAGAGAAAATAAGAGAAAGAGATGATGGACGTTCTTATCGGAGATAATTCTTTTTTCGAGAATACGTCGCAAACAAAGTAATTGAATTACTGCAAGTCTTCTTCAATGGAAGAAACAGCTTCTGACGTGACAATTCAAGTGAAAAGATAATTTATTCACGATTTGCTGCAGATGATTTTGGATGGCGAAGAGTTACCGAACTTGAAGAGAAAACAGGAGAAAGAGATGAAGAGGGTTCTCGATTCTTATTTTAGATAATTACTTCTTGGTGAATGCTTCACAAATAAAGTAATTAAATCACTGGAAGCCTTTGTCGAGGGAAGAAATAGTTTCTGATGCGACAATATTAGTGAAAAAATAAATTCGAGAATTTTCTGCAAATTTTTGGATGGCAAAGTGTCGTTGAGTGGATAGAGAAGAGAGTTTTTATTCCAGATAATAATTTTTTTATGAAAGCATTGCAAATAGAGTAATTAAATCACTGAGACTCTTCGTCGAGAGAAAAACATAGATTGCGAGGCGAGAGTATACGTGAAAAGATAATTTATTTGAGAATTTGCTGCAGAAGGTTTTAGATGTCGAACAGTCGTTAAATTTGAAGAGGTGAAAGAGGAAAGGAGAAGAGGATATTCTTGTTTCTTAATTCAGATAATTAATTTCCATGGTGGAAGATTTAGGGATTAATGAATTCAAATTTCGCGCCGGTTCTATTGAAAAGATTGAAGATAATTAAAGTCCTGGATAAGGGCATTGAGATGCAGTGAAATGCAAGGTAGAAAGAAGATAATAAGAACTTTATTTTTTTTCATTTTAGACAGATCATTATTACGGTAGAACTTCCGCAAATAGCACGGTACAAATTTCGAGCGACTTCCATTTAATGCAAAAATAGATTTCGGCATGATAATACCCGCGTAACAATGTATTATGCAAAAATTCGTTAATGAAGACTTCGAAGTTAATTAAGATCGTCAATAAAGATAGTGAAATTCCGTGAAATACGAGGTGGAAGAAACAGGAATTTCGTTGTACCTTCCTCTACATAGTATCTACATTTTCACGGTGAGAGTCATGCAAATAAAACAATTAAATCCACGCGTCTCACCGTCAAGAGCAAAAAACAATTTCCAACGCAACAATACACGCGTAACGATGATTAATGCGAGAATACGTTAATCACGAGCTACTTTCGTGGTTGAAGTATCATCAAACACGACAAGGAAGGCGAGGAGGACGAGTATTTTTCACGAAAATTGTATACTTTCACTGTAATGTGTAATACGAGATGTTGCTGAGACAAAATGATATAAATCAGGGCCGACAGTTAGCGAAAAGTGAAAGCACCGAAGAACAATACACGGAATCGGTTAAATTGCGCGCGAATCGCGTTGAATCGCATCCATCTTGATCGCATCATCGTAAGATATCGTAAAAAAAAATGAATATATTTATAGGAAAAAAAAAAAACATACAATTGTAAAGTTACAAGGCATATCGTGTTTGTGAAATTGCAAGCATTTTCCAGGGCGGAAGAATCGCTTAATCGTTTATCTGGAATCTTGCGAAATTCCTGATGAAGATTCAACGAAACGTAGTAGTCGTAGACGCTGAATGAGAATCGTCGATAACGATGAATGGTACAGACGATGTGTTGGAGTTCGAAAGTTAATTAATTAACGGATAATACACGCGTGCGGATAATTAAAAGTATCCTGTGTCGACTCGTTATCCGATCGAGGAACATCGGACATGTGGATTTTCCTACTGCAGATCGAGATAAA
This sequence comes from Cerceris rybyensis, assembly GCA_910591515.1. NCBI lineage: Eukaryota > Metazoa > Arthropoda > Insecta > Hymenoptera > Crabronidae > Cerceris > Cerceris rybyensis. The sequence continues at coordinate 25,521,953 of OU342791.1, read as the reverse complement.
CGAACCCACCACGCACTCCCTTGGCTTATCGTCTTTCCGGTTTTATGATTGCTTCCACCGGTAGTTTCTCAAGAAATTTTTTGATCTATCTCTCAGGATATAAATATCGAATAGATGGAGAGGTCTATGGTGGTTGACGAGGTAAAGATTCATACTTGCAATTACTTAGAGGGATATAAAATTCTCTTCTTTCGCTGCTGGGAAATTTGTTAAAACAATTATTCAATACATCATAGACTCATTGGTGTAGAAGTTACTCAACACTAAAACAACCAAGGTGGTCAAAAAGACCGGTTACCAATTTTCCCTAATACTTCTACAATTTGATAGAGCAGCTATGCAATAAATATTAGGTGTACAAATTAATTCTCGGCCCTCAGATTTCATCGACCACAAAACCTATTCAAATTAGAATTTTTCCAAATTTGAATAGTCATTCTAAAGCGCCATTTGTTAGCTTTAAAATAAGATATATCGTATGACTCTACTCCAGACATAACGTGAAAAATCATGTGTAGAAGTGATGTCGTTCGATAAGCAACATTTAAGGCACTGTCTTCTTTTCGCGTTTCAACTAAAAAAAAAGAAACGCTACAGAGGCGAAAGAAATGATTTCAACAGTTTCGAATATTCTCCAGACTTAGCCCCTTCAAATAACCACCTATTTCGATCCCTACAACACCACCTAACAGATTCTCAATTCAAGTAAGTTGAACAAGTCTATAAATGCCTCAATGATTTCATTGATATGAACAACTATCATTTTTCCGATCTGGAATCCGACAATTACCTGAGAGATGGCAAAAACGTATGGAAAATGAAGAAGATTATGTTTAATACTGAATTCATATCAACAATGTTATAAATAAATGTCAAAGTCAAAAAAGGCCGAGAATTAATTTGTACACCTAATATTTCAATTCTGTCTCACAAAATCGAAATTATTTAATCGATCATATTTTTCAACTGTAGATTTTTCTTTTCCCAAAGTATATATTGAGTACACTGAAATATAATGGATGTAAATATAATAGTTTGAGTACTAAGTCAGTAGAGACTGAGTATAATAACTATGGTAATTAGAGTCAGAAAGAGGAAACAAACTAAGAGAAATTTGCCGAAATTCTCCGCCAAGAGTTTCCGAATTAAATGCAAACGTGAGATTTTCATTGAAAATAATGTTAATTCAGGTAGATAGGAATTCTTGGAACGTTTGGAGGTGCTGATACGCAAACCGTGGTTGTAATAGGGATAATTAGCAGCCATTAGTCATGCTCAATGTTCAGTGAAATGGGAAACGATGAAATTAATGCGCCGCCTAATACGCACGTCAGTAGACATTATTGCATTCGAATAATAGAAACGCAGCAAAGGGAAAACTGGTTCGTTTGATTCCACTTAATAGCTAAGCAGCTATACTCCAAGCAGAGAATTTGCATCTTTTCTTCTGCGATTCATATTCCAATCCAATTACGAATAACCATGTAATTAAAAAAGAAATAGAAAAGTATAACCGTTATGGAATCAAATTGATCGTATTAATTAAAATCAAATTAACTATGATCGCAATGTACAGTAGGAAATTGTATTCGATATGACGTTTTGCAATGTAAGTTTCGCGAATAACGAATGGCAAGCCGGCGAGAATAAATCTTTTCGGAAATGCGAAAGATAAAGTGGACGTACGAAAGAGGAAATGACCGTACCAAATTGAATCCACTGTACTCAGCGAGCGCAACAAGATAATGAAGACAATTGGGAACAAACGATCGCAATTAATTTCAAATCAAAGTAGGTACAGTTTAATATTTCGTGCTCCTCGATGCGTTATTAGATCTTTCTTTAAGATTCTAGAAGCATTTGTGTGCCTAAAGGTATATAATCAGATTACTTCTGTAATGCTTATTTAATACTAGATCTACGGCTGCTAAATCTGATAGTTTTAAATATAATAACACTAGAAGTACTAAGCAAGTCAAAATGACTGGTTCACAATTTTTTCCAAAAAGTCTCCAAGTTTATAGACGAGTCATAGAGTAGATATTCTACGTTGATCTTATAAATCACTGATTATCGAATTTCTCATCATTTCCACTTTTTGATTTCTCTTTGTCCAAAACAGTTATTTATTATATTGAAATGTGATTTTAACGTCGGTAGTTCTAGTGTTAAATAAGAACCTTGCAGAAAGATATGTCTAGTGGTAAAATATATAATTAGTTGAGTAATTTCTATATTATAAAATGCACGTGAAATATTTACTGTACTTTTTCTATCTTTCTCTATCAATTTGAGAAAATTTTTTAGAAAGGTAGAAACCCGTAAATTTTACGGCTGCAGTAGATTTAATGTTAAATAAGGACACCTCTTCGCCAAAATTTTCTATGAATTTTAAAGTAAAGTTTTTTTTATGATCTTAATGCAATATTTTTCACAAAATAATTAATGAAAATATTTTTAGCCCCTGGAACGTACGTAGAGGATGATATTAAAGTATTAATACTCTGATAACGTTTTAATAATTCAACTCGGCAGCCATTAAAACTCGCATCATATTACGCGGCTTATAAACAGGAAAGCAACTTTCGCATTAATATTCCCTATGCCATGCGGGCGAAAATGTATAAAGATAATTTTGATCATGAAAATATCTAATGAAAGTACGTTAAGAGGGATAAATAAAATCGAATCTCTGTCACCTGTGAACTTTGAAATATTTCCTTAACCCTTTTCGCTACGATTTGTTCCGCGACAACTTTCCCTATAATTAAGAATTCAATTGCTAAAATAAACATTGATCAGTAATTCTTGATATGTCGTATAATTATATGTAATATTAATGTTAGAGATAAAATATTATCGCGTCGAGCCTCATTAATATCTCCAATCTAATTTCGAAAACTTAAAAATTTCCTATTCCATTTATTTGATCACGAGTGTCACTTGTTGTTATAGACCAAGGAGCTAAATGTGACAGAAATTATGAACTTGTAACTATAAATTCACTTAATATTTTTCCATTTTGAATGTAGATCACTTTCACAATCACCGATCCAACTAAAACAATCTCATATATTTAACAATTCAAATTTCTATTAGAAATCTACAATTGTGCATACTTAATTACAGAATTATAATAAAACTTTACGATTATATCACATACATAATTAAAAATTGAAAGAAGAAAATGTTCACGGTTTACCAAGTACTCACATCGAGTCCCATTTATCTCATTTTCCCCCTAAAACGGATGGGTAGAAGCAAGAAATAATAGCTGTCAGACATCTAACCGCATCTGAATTATCGCTAATAACAGCGATCTGACGAAACAGGATGCAAGCCTGGAAGATGAAGCTCTCGCTCGTACTTTCTTGAGTGAAAGATTTCGTTAGAGATCGACGGTGTACACGTGTAGAAATTTAACGAGCGTGATCGAAGACGATTAATTGCGTCGAGTCGTTTTAGCATGACGCGATCCAGGTGAAACCTCGAAACTCATGTATTACAACAATGAGCCGTTTATGAACGCAAGTAGAATTCGAAAGAGTAACCGTAGGCCTTCACGTTCCTATATACTGTTTGCACTTTCTTAATCCTGTACAACTTCACCGTGATATATCATCTACACGCACTATCACGCGTCATAAGAAAATTTCTAATCTTCATTTCTAATCATAACTCTTCCATTGACTTTCCTACGACCTATTAAAATCATCCGAGTCATTCGATGGAATTCTCGTAATCTGGCACATTCGACTTCCAATATCCACCTGCATGGTTAAACGTAACAGTGCAAACAAACGGAATTACAACTCGATCGTTCAAATTCAAATTTACCACCCCTGAAATCGATTCCACCCTTTTGGTACTGTATATAGATAACGTTGAATTTTTACCCTCTCATAACGCGGCACACCGACGATGCGACCACATCCATTTGTTTTTCATTACCGTAAACCCGTTCTAATTAATTTATTTCTGATTAACGGCCACCTACGTCTCGTCGCTCTCTTTTTCGCGCTCGTTTAATTATACGAGTAAACAGCCAAGGTAAATCCAAAATACCATGGTGTGGGTTCACGTTGGTCGCTATTCATTCGCAACTAATGGGACGGTCGCGAACCTACGGCTCGGTATATCAACGCATAACGCGACTGTATGCGAATGTCCTCCCAAAAGTACCGCTTAATTAGAATGTCCACAGTGCACGAATGCAGATATAGGGATCATTTTCGGGAAACTCACGCAAGCATGGTATCCCTCTGCGTGCGTTAATTAATAGAGAACCTTTTTTTTTGAGGGCCGATGAGCATAATTAGGGAGACTTCCGGTGGTATCGTTAATTAACGGATATCGCGTTTCTCGGAGTGCATTATGCACGGGGTACGGACGCGCTTTATGGTCTTTGATAGAGGTGATGTTACGTATTGTGTTACAATGCTGGTCGTGTGTTGAGATGTATGGATAATGGGGATGTTACGGTGGATGTTGAAAAGAACGATGATGTATGAATCGGAGTCTCGTATTGTGGAGATGGGGTGAAGTTGATTTGGGGGTTGTAGAGGAAATTGTAAAAATTTTAATTATAATGTCGTTTGGAATGTAACGGTTGCATTTTAGAATGATGGTGTAACTCAGGGGTGGCTAACCCGCGGCCCGCTTTGAATATTTTTCCGTGCCGCGAGATTATCATCAGTATCATTATTATTATATTATTTATGTTTATATGTAAGAATAATAGGAAACACAATAATAATAACTCGTTATATTTCAATTTTTCACTCTAGAAAAGTGCCTATAGTGAGTCTGAATCTAATTTATGGAGATATATAATTTAATATGTGGCCCGCGGAGTTATGATGCATTTCCAAAGTGGCCCACAAGATCATTTGGGTTGGCCACCACTGGTGTAACTTGAGATTTATGGCTGCTGAGGAAGATTGGAGGACCGGAAGATAATGTCGTTTTATTATATTAAATTCAACCGAATCGATTTGCTACAAGCTTTTATTTTTAATGAATGATATAGTTATCCTTATCATCAACAATTTTTTTCTTTATGTGGTAAGAAATTTTCCATGGCGGGTTGATAAGAATTAATTGTTTTCTGAGCAAAGTATCTAGAGAAATGACGTTCTTTCCGGGCTTCCTATTAGATTGAATATTGGAAGGAAAAGTGACATTGGAAAGTAGATTGAAAGTTTTGTTATTAAAGTATACCAGTAGAGAATCCTTGGAATGAATAATTACAATGACGGAAGTGTAATTACGATATCGTTGCAGCGTAAAAGCAATATTTTACAATGATACTGGAACTTGAGATGTATTAAGAGATTTATTATAAAAAATACGCAGAGGAATCCTTGAATCGAGTAATCACAGAGGAAATTACGGAAATCCAAATAACAATATCCTTGCAAAGTAAAAGCAACATTTCACAACGATAACGCAATTAGAGAACTATGCATACAGGTATTTACAAATATCGCAATGAATGTCAGGAAGAAAAGCAATGTTCGGATTAACTCGAGTTTATATCCATTATATAAATACAGCAGAAAGGAATCCTCGGAATTTACAGTTCCAAAAAAAATGGTTAGAGAAATACTTTTCCTTTGGATCGTATGTATTCCATTAAACTGATCTATGAGGAATATAGAATTCCAAAAAAAGGATTAGAGAAATACTTTGCCATGGAATTGTCCATATTCGATTAATCTGATCTATGAGGAATATAAAATTCCAAAAAAAAGGAGATTAGAGAAATACTTTTCCATTGGATTGCACGTATTCGATTAATCTGATCTATGAGGAATATAGAATTTCAAAAAAATTATTAGAAAAATACTTTGCCATCGAATTGTCTATATTCGATTAATCTGATCTATGAGGAATACAATATTCCAAAAAAAAGAAGATTAGAGAAATACTTTTCCATTGGATTGCACATATTCGATTAAGCTTATCTATTCGGAATATAAAATTCCAAAAAAAAAGATTAGAGAAATACTTTGCCATTGAATTGTCCATATTCGATTAAACTGATCTATTCGGAATATAGAATACCAAAAAAAGGATTAGAGAAGTACTTTGCCATGGAATTGTCCATATTCGATTAAACTGATCTATGATGAATATAGAATTCCAAAAAAAGGATTAGAGAAATATTTTGCCATAGAATTGTCCATATTCTACTAATCTGATCTACGAGGAATATAGAATTCCAAAAAAAGGATTAGAGAAATACTTTTCCATTGGATTGCACGTATTCGACTAAACTGATCTATGAGACGCGTTAATTGCGATCCAATTAAGAAAGCAGAGCGCCCCATTTTCGGCAATCGAGGTGAAAATAAAAGTCCTGAAGTAGGATTCGTTAGGAAATCCTCCGTCGTAAATCCTCTATGCTTGTTAGCACTAGACATATTAAGCGAACAGATCTCCACGGACGTTTCTGGTATACGAGCGCGTTACCATCACCGCGAGGACCGCTTAATTGAAAATCTGCCTTAATCCCCCAGAGAACCGAAGTTTTTGGCTGCACTTGCATCGCACTGCACACCGAGATTGCTCGGTAGACGCAATTCCAATCTCAGCCAGTACTCTCGCACGTAAGACAGAATGCGGATCTAGGTCGTTGCAACTCTTTGGAGGGACAGCACGAGGATTTTAATATGCATACCTTAGAAGTGGCCAAAGTTTTTGACGTCATTTTGCACGTTAGTTGCACTTAGCCTTCTACACGAAAGTTCAATTCGACTTTGTAGCTTCGCACGTGAGTCTAAAGAAAGATCCAGATTCTTAAGGTAACATTTTCTCCCACATTGTTCCGACATTGTTGGGTGTACAAAGTGTTTGAAGGAGATACTGTGTGGATTTTTCCAGCGTTGTTTTTGTGGACTTATCAATTTTTTGTCCGCAAAATGAAATTTGTTCTGTAGTGTTGGTTAACTTTAATATTAAGCGTACCATAGGCGGTCAAATAACCGGTTCAGTGAGGGGAAAGTACATAATTTTTTGTATTACAGAGCAAAAACTGTTTTACACGTTGTTTCCTATATTAACAGACTGCACCGCGGCCAAATATTGGCTATCAATTTGATTATATTTACTTCAATATAAAATTTAAGTAATACACAATTTAAAGGAAGTAACACTTTCTTCTTTGTTCACTTTACTGTTTTCGTCGACAGAATAATATGACTGATATTAATCGGTAAAATCTAAGATCGTTTATTCGAAATCCCACTTTATCACGGGACCTGCTTGCAATGTGTTAAGATGACAGTGTTGTGTATTTCTTTTACAAAAATATTATTATTATTTTGTAACTCGTATTAAGGTCTCCTATGGTAAAAATAAGTATATATAAAGTGTCAGTACGGTTAGAATTAATTATAGTTCTGCAGAATATCTAGGCAAAGGCAGAGAATATAATTAAATTCTAAAATTGGAATTAAACGACTGGAAATTTATTACAACGTCAAACCATCAGATATGGTTCACAGAGTAAATGGTTACGAGCCCAGTTCGATGATCTTTAAATTCTACAAATTGGAAGAACCTAACAATTATAATTATAATTTCACTTCATCCTGAACGTAAGATAGAAAGCAGGCATAAGAATAATTCTTTGCATCTATATAGAAACAAATTCAGCCGGTACCAGTCTTTGGTAGCACTTGACTCGTGAAGAAAATCGGGGCAGCCCGGTAGACGCAATTCGAGGCGCGTTTCACGGTTGTATGTAAGACAGAAGGAAAATCTAGGTCGTTACGATATTTTAAATGGAGGCAGCAAACATTGCGTGAATTTTAATATTCATATTTCAATACGCGTCTACTCTTCATCACCACTCGTTATATAAAAATACAATCGTACACAATTATCACTTAAAACAAAAATAAATTCAAAGCAACCACCTTGTATTAAATCAAATTGGCCTTGAAAATCAAAACTTCACATATCCGTATTCCAAGATGCACCAACTTTATGACCTCACATGCACAGCCGTGCACGTCAGGACGACACAGCTAATGCAATTTCACAGTTGCACTTACGGCGGAAAGGAGATCTAGGTCGTTGGACTGTTTGGGTCTAGGTAGGAAGAGTGCGTGGATTTTAATATGCACACCTTAAGGTGAGCACGAATTCCTGTTCGTCCGATTGCCTTTTGCTCGCTTGCGTCTCGAATGAAGATTAACTCGCGCTATCAGAGGGAAAGTCATGTGGATTTTAGGTTGCCCATAAAGTTGTGCGCGGGAGACGTCGATCTCTCCGATTTGTTTTTTGGTCGCGCTATTTTCGTTGATCTCGATGCAAGAGTGAAACACTACGTGTTGCCGGTAAGGATTTCCTTCGCGATAATTTCCGTCTAATAAAATTTGCATCGCATTCCGTTAATTGTGCAATGGAATTTTACATTCTATTTGAATTATACGTTGTAGGGTTGTGTTCTGCTGCACAATCACCTGCAGGCGTTACGAATGAATGGCGATCACCTTTGTTTGCGAAATTGCATGGTGAAAGAGACGGTCGTTTAAAAACGATGATTTTTATCGAGCTATACGAAGGTGATTTCTGAAATCACGTTTTATACGTCGTGTTAAACGGGCTGGTGGTATTTTAGCGATTAATTGCTCGTAAACCTTGATAATTGGGACTGTTTCTTTTCCTTTAACGTTATATATAGCAGTAATTGGAAAAAAACGTGTATGTGGGTCTTGAAGTTTATGTAGTTGAGTAGCCTGAAAATGGAATGCTTCTAATAATAGTTATAATAGTGATGTATGATTCGATGGGTGGATTTAAAACTCGAATGTACACATTTAATGCTAATATTGCTCAAGCTTCCATAATTTTGCAAATACAGAACAAGAAAAAATATTCTGAGAATTTTTTTTCGTATCGGAAGTTCGATTCACAAGCCGAAATTCAAGTTTACACTTCAAGAAGCAAAAATAAATTTTAATGACTTGTGCAATCTTATGTTTTTATCACGACAATGGAGAACTATTGATTTAATCCCAATGTTGTTAAAGATTTCTACAATTCTGCCCATACATAACAAGAAAAAATATTCACCTATTATCCTTTATATCAATAAGTCTATCTGCAAACTAAAATTCAAACTTAACGTTCAAGAAATAAAAGAAACTCTAATAACTTGTGTACTCTCCATTTCTTAGACCAGATTGGAGAATAAACTTTATTATTCCTCAAAAATGCTTTTTTGCTGAATATCGGTGTATCTCAAACACACATAGAACTATCGATCTAATTCCAATATTGTTCAAAATTCTCACAATTCTGCCAATATATAAAAAGAAGAAATAGTCTCCTAACTATCCTTCAAATCAAAAGTTCCACTCGGAAGCGGAAATTCAAGCTCAAACTTCAAGAAATAAAAATAAACTTCAATGACTTCTGTACTCTCCAATCCTCAGATCATATTGGTGAACAAACTTTATTATTCCTCAAAATTTATGCTTGCAATTAGATGTTTGCTGCACATCGACGTATTTCAAACACACATCGAACTATCGATTTAATTCCAATATTATACAAAATTTCCACAATTCTGTCACTATATAACAAGAAAAAATAATTTCCTAATTGTTCATTCACATCAAGAGTTCGATTCACAAGCTAAAAATCAAGCTCAAACTTCAAGAAATAAAAATAAACTTCAATGACTTGTGTACTCTCCATTTCTTAGACCATATTGGAGAACAAACTTTATTATTCCTCAAAAATGCTTGTTTGCTGAATATCGGTGTATCTCAAACACACGTAGAACTATCGATTTAATTTCAATATTGTTCAAAATTCTCACACTTCTGTCACTATATAAAAAAAAAAAATTTTTCCTAATTGTTCATTCACATTAAGAGCTCGATTTATAAGCTAAAAATCAAGCTCAAACTTCAAGAAATAAAAATAAACTTCAATGACTTGTGTACTCTCCAATTCTCAGACCACATTGAAGAACCAACATTATTATTATTCCTCAAAATTCCAGCTTAAATTTGGCCTGAATATTCACGGTAGCATTTAGTTCAAGCGAATATTACTAATCCGTTGTACAAGTGCTCCTACATGTGCACAAATATCGCATAAGCAGTTGTAATTGAAAGAAAAACTTTCCCCGCTTAAAGGAGAACCAATTTCTCGCTTTGCCCCACCTGTGTTCCCGCGGTTGCAGTTTCTAAGCACGCTGCAAACGGCACGCGAAACTGAATTTTCACGAGGTGAAGAAAAAACATGCACCTGTAACGATGTTAACGAGCACGCAACGAGCACTTACTTCAGGTTTATTTTCACGAACGATTCGGATACGTATTCTTCCGGACCGGAAGGTTCCATTCGTGGCGAACGATGGCAACATTTTAATTGTTCCCGACGAGCCGGACACCGAGGGAACGTAATTTCAGTAATTAAACATGGAGCACAATTTCTCGGCTTGAGAATACGTTCCATCTGAATTAGCAACGCCACGCAAAGAATCCTTTCCGCAAAGCGTATGAACCCTTTTCTCGACGATTAAAGTGAGCATTTAATGAGAAATGATGTAGTTCACCCTATGGTTTATAATTAATAAAGAAGACACATTTGCAGAGAATTGAGACCTTAGTTGGTACTTTAAAAAGAAACGTGTCTCTGAGAACCATAGAAATTCATTTTACAAGAAAAAGCACAGTGGAGGGCGTGTGTTAAACGTTGCGTGTTGCTTTCTGTGTTTTATGCGAGGTGATAGCACATCAAAATAAAATTTGAAAAATTCTAAACAAAAGTAGAGAGCACTTTTCTCCTTTAATAAAATGCAGTTGGTTTAAAACAAACAAAGTGCTATAAAAAGAAGATTCATCCTATCTTAAACAGTCTATTCAATAAATCATCTTTCCCAATCACTTCTCACCACGTCCACCGAGGCTGCCGCGAAAGATTTCGTCGAAACGCAACCGTGAAGTCTCGTTAAATGATAAAGAGCGTGTAATGCAATTTAATTGTCAGTTCCGTTCGAGCGCATAAACGACGGAAAGTTTTCTCAAACACGTCGCACGCATCATAAACGTGTATCCTGTACGCGCTTTTCATTTCGCCTCGTCGTCAGATTTTATCGCTGATTCCGTCGACGAGTAATTTGAATTGGCCAATTAGGCAGTCGTATGGTATCGCTCGAGTGGACATCCATCGAGAATCGTTGGCTCGACCGATCGGCACAATCGAATTTCACCTTACGAGCTCGTCCCGGCAAGTAGGTCGACGCATTTTCGCCTCTCGCTCCCGATAAGCGAATCTCGCTCTGTTCCGAATTTTTCCCGTGAATTTTCATCGTCGAGCTCCGACGAGATCGCGATCTCCTCGGAAAATCGCCGATAAAAGGGACACTCTCGTTCGCTCTTCACGCCCCGTCGCATTTTTATCTCGATCGAACGATTTCGGCCGTGTTCGCCGCCAGCGACGTGTAAAACCTTGGCAGATCGGAAGGAAGAGTGGACAAATATCTGCGGATCGGTGACCATGAGAAATGAAAATGTGAAAGAATATTGGCGGTCGAAAATCCACCAAGCCAGATGATACGGAGCAAAGAAATTTTGGGGGTCAATGTTTCTTGAGATTGTAATAGCCAGTAAGGCAATTTGCTCTTCTGGATCCATCGGAATAAGAGAACTTTTTTGTTTTTGAGTGTCTTAAACTTTGTATTCTTCGAACAGATGTTGATGAATATTAGGAGAGTAAGAGAATAACGGAAACTTGGCGTTGAAATGAGTATTGAATTTGTAAGACTTTTAATAAGAATTTGCAATGAATTAGAATTAGCAATAAGTTTGAATGAGCAAAGATTTACATTTAGCAATGAATTAGAATTAACAATGACTTGGAATTAGCAATAAAATAGTATTAGCAATGACTTAGACTTAGGAATTAATTAGAACTAGAAATTAATTAGAATTAGCAATGAATTAGAACTAGCAATGAGTGAGAATTAACAATGCCTTAGACTTAGGATTGAATTAGAACTAGCAATGAATCAGAATTAACAATGACTTTGAATTAGCAAAGATTTACATTTAGCAATAAATTAGAATTAACAATGACTTGGAATTGGCAATGAATTAGAACTGGCAATGAAATAGAATTAGCAATGACTTTGACTTAGGAATGAATTAGAACTAGCAATGAATTAGAATTAACAATGACTGAGAATTAGCAACGAATTAGAACTGGCAATGAGTGAGAATTAGCGATGCCTTAGACTTAGGAATGAATTAGAATTAACAATGACTTGGAATTAGCAATAACTTTGAATTAGCAAAGACTTAAATTTAGCAATGAATCAGAATCAACAATGACTTAGCACTTGCAATGACTTAGAATTAGCGACGAATTAGAATTCGCAATGACTTGTGAACTTAACATGAATTAACTGAGCCTAAACTGAACCTAACGAATAAGAACTAAACTCGTTGTAGTTTCATGGAGGAAAAATTGATGAGGAATCTTACTGTAGAAAGTGTGAATTACGAAGCTTTCTGAAAGTCGAAAGGAAGGTAGAGAGTGAAAAATGAAATGAAGAGAAATAATCGTAACTCAAATATCCTCGTACATCAGCACCGCAGTAAAGTATAGCCCTATTTTCAGTATTTTTTTTTATCAACGACTCTCCACGATTCATGATTTTTATGAAAAGTAATTTCAAAAAATTGTGCCGCCTTTAAGAAATTACAGTAAATTCCATTCGGCTATAAAGTCTTACGACTTTGCCATTATATGAAGGATATTCGACGAACTCTCGGAACAGTCTTCGACGAACTACGGGGATATTATATTGTAGTACTAACTATAAACCGAGACGTATACGTCGATACTAAAGTGTAATTCGTGGCTGTGGTTGTTGTTAGTTCGGGTGGAGTTACAACTCCCTGTAACGTTGATTGGGGTTAGAATCAAGAGCAATAGATATTTAGGAGTTTCTGCCTGTTACCTGAATATCGTTTATTTGATAGGAGCAACACCCATGAAACCTCAGAACTCATTTCTTGTATTTGAGTGCTGCTTGTTCGATAAAATTGATGTCGAAAGAAAAAATCTGATAAAACTTACTTTGCAATTGAGCCCACTAATTAAAAGTTTGACCTATTAATACTATTGTCACTGCAGCTTCTTCGTAATTTAATGAAGTCATAGACTTGGACTCCAAATGTTTTCCTCGACATTATTGAAAAAATCTTTCAGAAAAATTTTCCACTTCTGACAATGATTGAAACTGACTCATTAATTGAGATTTTGAGCTTTTAATTCCATAGACATTATAACTTATTTTGTATACTAAAATGACCAAGATTATTAAAACCACTGATTCTCAATTTCTTTAAAAAATTCTCCAAATTGCCAGAAGACCCATGAGGTAATTATTCTACGTCTATCTTATAAAATCTAAATGATTTAATTAATCATCCCTTCCATTTCTTGATCCCTCTTTCATCAAAGCACTCATTTAGTATATTTAAATATAATAAATCTAAAGCCGACATTTTTACTGTTAATTTCACCAAATCTTATGCTACAAATTCCAAATATTTTTCCCAACATTATTGAAACAATCTTCCGCAATAAAGATTTAGGTCTATCCCATTAATCAAGACTTTAAATCTTTATCTCCACACTCACCATACCCTCTAATGTTACGTTTTGTGAGAGGAAGTTGAAGAATTTTCGATATAATGGCAAAAGATCGATGAGAAGAGGTCGAAGGTCTACCAGTATTTACTCTGCTAATACTGTAAGACGATTAAGGTTAGATATATGGATCGTACGGCGAGCACAATGCTTCGACGATGGAGCTATTTTTCGTTGTTTTAACATGGTGACCTTCCGAACGGACAGCGTGTAAGCTTTTTTTGTCTTCCACTTTTTTTAAGTGGCTGTTAATGCAATGTGTAATCTGCTGCAGCTTAGGACACGATGTCAGGTATTCGTTTAACTTGCAACGTGGGAGATAACGTTTAATGCAGTTGAACGAGGTATTACAGGGACAGCAGTTGACTGGGGTATAAGTTTTTGGATAATTCAAAGCTTGTTTTGGCTCAGGGAATGCGGGATTTTATCCGTCTCCTGGGAAGAGGCCTTGTCCTCTGCATTTAAGAGGTGAGAATAGTTTGCAACTTATGCTCAATTTACAATTAGCACTTCTCCGCCTTCCAAGGTTGCTGCTCCTTTAATTTCATACCAGATACCGGCTATTATTTATTCAAGGAGGTTAAATACCTTTGGGAATTAAAATAATAAACTGTTGCCTTAAAATAATGAAATATTACAAAGTTTATTAATTCACATATCAACACGTTGACTATCACGGGGTTGACCGACACCATTTAACACTAGAACTACCAAACCAGTCAAAATGACTGGTATTCAATTTTTTCAAAAAATTCTCCAAGTTTACATAAGAGTCATAGAATAAATATTCTACGTCTATATCAATAAACATAAATCACCCAATCGATCAAATTTTCCGCCACTTGATTCCCCCTTTTTCAAAATATTTATTTAATTTATTAAAATATAATAGATTTGGGGCCGGTAGTTCTAGTGTTAATTCCGCGAAATTTCATCAAAACAAATTGGAATATTTATGAATTTTCGAATATTACTGAATATTTAAATATTGACGTTAATACGATAAATATCTATCAGTATTTTTAAAAATGTTTAATTTATGAAGAGATCGCTTTATTAGAAAAACTTTCAGTATAGTAGGAATTATGAAATTAGCGAAATACCGATTGCGTTCAACGTGTTAAATCGATAAAGTGTCTTGCCTTCTCTATCTCTCTTATCATGAATTTTCTAACATATCTAAATTTAAAAAACCAAACGTGTTAAAACGATACTATTCGACACACTTAACTGTCATGTGAATTTTCTGCAGTTAGTTAACACTAAACCAACCGACATTAAATGTATTATATTTCAATATGTTAAATAAGTAGTTCGGAAAAAAAGAGATTAAAAGGTTAGAAAAAATAATTGATTCAGTAATTTCTATTTTATAACATCAACGTAGAATATCTATTCTATGTTCCTCCCATGAAGTTGGAGAACTGCTGGAAAAAAATTGGGAACAATTTCTTTTAACTTGCTTGGTACTTCCAGTACAAAATCAATTTTACATTAATTCCTACAATTAATAAATCAAAATTGGTACCACTAATTTTCTTCATTTTCTTCAACTTCAATTTGAAGAAAAAAAAACTCCAAACAGAAATTTTCGAAACTTCTACAATTATCATCGCACACTTCTTGCATCATCTCGTCACTTTCCTCCAACCTCCATCAAGAAGAACACGAGAATCCCGATCTCAGATACCGATCTCCTAACATCGACTCGCACGCGCCACGAAATCGATTTCCAAACGTTCGATCCATACACAGCGAAGAATTTCACTTTCACTTTTCATTAGCCGTTGCACGAAACGAGACTATCTGCAACCCTTCGCCGATCGAAATTGGCTACCTGAGGAACGTAACCACGTTGGAATATCCAACGGGAATTGTTTGTCGGCATTAAATCTATCGCGCGCAAACAAATCGTGGCAGAGGGTTTTGTATTCGTGAGAATATATCGTTCAGCCACTCGAAATCGCGCGTTATTATTAACGCGTCGATGGAGGTCATTCGTTCGGAATACATCGAAATGGTTGGAATCGATAGACCGATTCGAGCTGCCTACAGGAGTTTGCGCTCTCTTATGCATTTCCTATGGTACTCTCAGCTTTGTTACGGGATTTGATTATCGCATTGAAAATACAATGGTGTCCGGTGTGAACGATAATGGAAAATACACGGTTTAACCTTGGAGCTTGCGCGTTCTCCAAATTCGGGTTCTCGAGGTACGATTAAGCTTCGATGATACTCGAAGACGCGATCGAGGAATTCACGGTGAATATTGAAATTTGATCGCGGTTTTACGATAGTTTGGTAGATGAGTGGTGCTTGAAAGTTTTCGGATTCTTGTTGACATTTATGGTGAGCGGCTGGGTGAATTTTAGCAGTTTTAGGAATCGCTTGAGGTATTGCTTTTTATTTGTCTTTTTTAACCCTTTCAATACGGCGAAAAATCTAGTCGGAGTGCGCCCCATTACCGGGATCAGTTATTTGTCCTCCAAGCGATTATTAGATAAAATAACTTTTATGCCTAAAACTGAGCAACCTTGACAGTTGTCGCTTGCTTGATTAGATCGGGGGCGATCGAGATGAGAAATTTATGGACTCAGAACGATTGAGAATCAGTTTGGAGGCCCAACTTGGTGTTATTTTCTGCCCTAGATGTTTTTTAGTAACTGGGACATATGTTATCCCAGCCGTAAGATCAAAAATTTGCCAGACTGGGACAATACATGTCCCGTCCGGTGCGAAAGGGTTAACTAGATTGATGAAGCAATAAAAATTTGGTGTTAAAGTATTTTCTTTAACACTGAAGCTACCATAAAGGAGACAATTCATCCCTCTTCAACGTAAGTTTGGCTATAGGAAAAACTATCGGTATGTTTAGTGTTAAATTCTTTTTTACCTACAAGATATAAATTGTATCGATATATAAATATCGATTTTGCATAGAACCAATTAATGTTAATAATTTAACGGCCGTCGGCCTGTCAATAGGCTTTTTGGGCCCAACGCTTTCGGACTTGTCACTTAATTAATCGGTTACTACGGAAATTAATAAATTGTTATTTATCATTGCGGTTTATTGTACCAAGGATTCATCGTCAATGATAGAAATTTATAATTTTCGAAGAGATATCAGTATCAGGGAAGCATTTGCATTCAAGTGACCGGTCAGAAGTAGGTAGGATGTTAAAAAAATACCGGTAAGAAAAGTCTTAAAAGTAGGAATGATAAAACTATCATCTTCATAGCTGAAAGAAATGTCGCACAGGTCGACGACACTTCACGGGACCTATATATCTCACACCGCAGTAAACGTGTTAATTAATTTTCTCTTCCATACATGTCGGTAATTATAAGAAGTTCTAAACCATTTTGCTTTTATGCAAGTTGAGATCAGTCTAACAACACAATTACCAACTTCAACTGGTACAATTTTGTATCACTTGAACAAAACACTTCCACTATAATATAATGTCTCTAAATGCAACGCAAAGTAACCGATAACTGTTCTAATGTTTTCTTAAGAACATTCTCATAATCATTGAGAAAATTGTAATCACCGTATTCAAGTAAGTACCTCCTCGGCGCCAACTGGATAATTTAATAGAATTCCGCGCAATGAACATTGAGTTGCACAAGTGCAACTGCACGTTTACGGCGAAGTCGAGAAGCAGCGTGCATATAAGCGACAGGCCAAAGCGAAATGTGTAACACTTCGATGCAACCTAGATGACCATACGAAGGAGGAAAACAGAGCTTCCGGCTGGCACAGCTGTTATTTACGATATAAACTATAATATTATCGAGCTCCGGCTACTCCCTAGCCCGAGGCCATGAATTCGTTGACCGAACTTCCCGTATTCCACCCTTACTATTTTTCTTCCGGCAGCTCGGCCCGTCGAGCACGAAATAAATGGTAACGATTTACCTTTTCTGTAAATACCACGAGAGCTGCCGTTGCTCCTTTATCGTCGAGTGGATGCATTTTGCACGGGGTGTTTCCTTCGAGGGAAACAATGGCGTCCTCGAACCCCCAACGATTCGGGGGCTTAAATGGAGCAAAAACCGTCCTCGGGTGCTAAGTGCTCAGTTGACGGTGTAATTGAAGAAATTATTGTTGCTTGAATACTCTGTGGGAGGTTCTTGAAAGGAGTGTCATTTTTTTTAGGGGGAAAATTTGATTCGTTGAGCCGTTTGTTGTTGTATTTGAAATTGTGATTTTTTTAGTCGTTAGATCTACTTTTTTGTGATTCTTCCAATTTTTGAAATATACTGTATAATTGTATTAATTAAAACACGTTGCTTGTTGTATTCTAACATTACATTTACGAAAACGGTCCTCGGGTGCTAAGTGCTCAGTTGACGGTGTAATTGAAGAAATTATTGTTCCTTGAATACTCCGTGGCAGGTTCTTGAAGGGAGTGTCATTTTTTTAAGGGGAAAATTTGATTCGTTGAGCTGTTTGTTGTTGTATTTGAAATTGTGATTTTTTTAGTCGTTAGATCTACTTTTTTGTGATTCTTCCAATTTTTGAAATATATTGTATAATTGTATCTATTAAAACACGTTGCTTGTTGTATTTTAACATTAGATTTACGAAAACCGTCAAATTGACTGGTCTCTACTTTTTTTATAAACATTTTTCAAATTTATGGAGAAGCAGTACAGTAGATATTTCACGTGTATTTGACAATACAAAAACTACTTAATGAATTATCATTTTTGCCAATTGATCCTTCTTATTGCAAAGTCCTTTTGTAATATTTTGGAGTGTAACAGATTTCACGCCCGTAAATCTAGTGTTAAGAATATATCTTAAATGAATTTTTTAATTATCCTGCTTTAGGAGACAATGTTTTCTAAGAGAATTTGCATATTAAACTGCTAAAAAAACTGAGATTTTATCTTCTTAAGAATTTTCAATAGTGTCCAGTTGTTCATTTTAATTGATGGAAGCTTTTCGAAGAATGTGGTTCAATGATTTCCAAAGTGCCATCGACAGAATTCGTACGAAACCGATTTGGTAAGTTCTACGAATATTGCTACTCGATTTGGCATTTTTGCAATATCTTTTCCGGCAAGACTCGTGCAACTTTTCGCATCATTCACGCTACGGGAGGATCCCATTGGTAAAAAAGTTATTTTCCTACTTTGAGAGAGAAAGAGAAAGGGAGCAAGGAGACCGATATTTGTCTTACTTATGTCAATTGTTTCCCCAAGTTATTCCAACATCCACGCAGTGGCCTATGCGAATTCAAGTGTCCTCCTGTACGTGTATCTCCTCCAACTTCCACGAGTATCCTGTTATTGCACTTTCGGGATACTCCCGCAGAACATTACGTGTTATAATGGCAATTCACGAGGTACACGTAGAACCTGCCGTAAAAATTTCCAGCACCGAGTTGCCATTTTAACGTTGCTCCTTCTCAGTTCCATTAAAAATCATCCAAACTTTTCGCTCGAGTTGTTACAATTTTTTCAATTAACTTTCTATCATCTGCTATAATTTTTAATACCCTCAATATCTAATGAGCACTTTAATAATGTCTTTGAGCATCTTAACACTAGAACTACCGAGCGAGTCAAAATTCTACATTGATTTTATAAAATACAGATTATCAAATCGATTACCTTTTTCACTTCTTCATTTCTCTTGTTCCAAAGCACATATTTAATATATTGAAATATAATAGATTTAACGCCGGTACTTCTAGTACTAACCCTTTGCAGTCTGAATTATTTCGTTAATTTTGGTAGTGAGCAAAAAGAAATTAATTTTGCAATATTTTCTATCATTGGTTACTCATTTTTCTAAAGGATATTAATAACTATAGGTATTTATGGACATTTAGGTGATATTACAAAATCATTGGGAATTTGGAAAGTTGATATTACATTGTCAGAAAATAAAGTCAAGTAAAAATCATTGTCGAATACTGCTCGACATAGGACCGCAAAGGGTTAATATTAATTCCGTTTCTTTTTTACTTTTAAATTACTTCCATTTCTTTTTTTAATTCTATTGTCTTATAGATTTTTATTGCACTATTGTATGATGAGAATTTTCTCTGACCCTGAAAAAAGATGGAACTCTCTTATCACTAGATCTACCGACGCTTAATTTCGCATATTAAAAATTCTCAAGTAGATATGTCCAAAATCAATTAAATCCCGGGGGAAAAACTTGATCGATTCAATTGTCTACGATTTTCAAGATAAAAATTAGAAAATTTGAAAACAAAACAGCCTTAGAAATATCACGAGTATTTTCAAAAAAATCAGGATGAGCCATTTGGACCGCCTTGGTAGATTTAGTGCCAAGGAAACATTTTCTTCGAGTTTCATGCAAAAATGGAAATTTCTAACAGCTTAATAGAAATTCTAATAAACTCTGTAGAAAATGCTCAGTGAAATTTGACATTATCTGACATTCACCGCGAAAAATCGTCGTCCTTCGTTCCAGGACTTCGATGTAGCTCATTGGGTCACAAGGGCAATGATCCTTTTCCAACAACCATCCATCGATTGAGCTTCAAGAAATCGTTCAACTTTTTTCTAATCGGTCCGGTGAAAATCCCTCGAAAGTGTGTTAGATCTGCATGGCGAATGCAAGCCGATCGGATATTTCTTCAACTTCCGTCGCGGATGTCGATTTATTCGAAAGTGTTTCTACGCTCGCAAATGCCACGATAAATCGGCGAACTCATTTGCCGCCTTAGCATTGCGGTTTCGAGCGAAGATATTACAGGGAATAATTACAAACTGTGGAGAACCGATGAAATTTTCAAAAGGATCGATGGTTTTATGTTGATTACTGGTTTTCTCGTTTCTCCGAGTTAACCGGCAGGAGGATCGTTAGTTTTAATTGCCTTTCGCGCACAGTTTGAGTGATTTTATTTCGGTGACGGTGAAAAAATTTATGGAAATTGATGACGATAATTTGGAAAAATTGGTTCCATTTTATCACTCACGGTTTACATGAAATCACTATTAACATTCTGGATGATGAGTTATTTTTTGCTCGTTCACTTAATTGAAATTAATTTTAAACAGTTTCCCCTCTTTACAAGCTTTTTTTAACACTACAACTACCAAGCAAATCAAAATAACTGGTTTTGAATTTTTTTCAAGAATTCTACAAGTTTATAAGAGAGTCGTAGAGCAGATATTCTACGTTGAGCTTATAATACACAGATTATTGAGTCGATCTTCTTGACTACTCTTTTCCTAAAGTACTTATTTAATATATTGATATATAATAAATTTAACGCCGGTAGTTCTAATGTTAAAAGTACGCTATAACTGTTGCACTAAAAATAGGTACAAACATTGCATTTTATAAAAAATTCCTTTCCAAGCTTTTGCAACATGTTTAAAGGTATTTTATCTGTTAAAATTTCCTATATTTTATCAGCAGAAAAATTGACAGCAGTTTAGGTAAACATCAGAGCCGTTATTAAATATAAAAATCAAAAACAAACCGCTGGAAAAATATACCGTGGCAAAAAAACTATGTCAAATGCAATTCAACGTATAGTCGCTCAAAATCAATTGAAACGAATGAAATTTATCAGCAGCAGAAATTTGTTAAAAAAGAGTTTGGTAGTTTTAAAGCAAACATTTCATATCTTCATTTCCGCCTGGCAAGCTTTTAGTTTCGGACGCAAATGCGGATTATAACGCGTTCTGCGTTAAGCAATGCGAATTCACCGGCACAATTTACACGGACCTGCGCGATATTTGCACGGGCCGCAGACCACGACTTATCCGCGAACAGAACGAGCTTTCCAACTTCGCGATTCATCGTCGCGTTCCATTAATCCGTGCTTTCAATATCGCAACGCATGATTTGTAGTTTAATCCAATTCCCTGAGAAATATCCATCGGCGCGTAACGTTGCGTCGATCGTCGCGTACTCGAAAATCAGACTCCAGAAAATCGTGTCGATCGCTCAGTCCCACGAAACACGGATCAAATCATCCGGCGAACTAGAACGGTTTACTGATGGTGATTCAATCGAATTTTTCTTCATTACGCCACTTTCCAATAATTTATTCATTTATTCATTAACGGAAATAAACCCAACAGTACGATAGACAAGGACCAAGAATTGAATTCGTTGGCACTGGAGAGTTATAATTATATTAATTTAATTTCGTTAAGTATAACGAAAATGTCTAGTATTGCGAGTTAATTATTATTTAGAATGATTGTTTGAATAAATACAAGGACTTTGAAACAAAATCGACACTGTTTTTGAGTAAATGATTCGATAAGCCCTACAATTCAATAGGCAAAGAGCAAGAATTAAATTCGTTGGCACTGGAGAGTAACAATTATATTAATTTAATTTCATTAAATATAATGAAAATATCCAGAATTACACGGTAATTATCATATAGAATGATCGTTTGAATAAATACAAGGACTTTGAAACAAAATCGTCAATGTTTTTGAGTAAATGATTCGATAAGCCCTACAATTCAATAGGCAAAGACCAAGAATTAAATTCGTTGGCACTGGAGAGGTATAATAATATTAATTTAATTTCATTAGGTATAATGATGATATCTAGAATTACACGGTAATTATCATATAGAATGATCGTTTGGACAAATACAAGGACTTTGAAACAAAATCGACACTGGCACTAATTACATTGACGTAATTACATACAACGACGAGTAGGTATGAAGACAATGGATAACTTATCAATTTGATGACGATTTGAACATGCACTCTAATTGCACATTTAACACCGAGCTTTTAATTCTATAGGTATTCTTCAGAATCGAATTAAAGTTCATGGGATAAGCTTTAGACATGTTTCCCAAAGTTATCTCATTACTGATTCAATTTTGTTCTATACGTCAATTTCAATTCCACAGTTATTTCGTTTCCAACCTACAGTGCTAACTATACCTCGAATCATCGTGACAACGACAAATCAAATCATTTAACCCTTTGAGGACGAGCGACACATATACGTGGTCTGAGAGAAAAAATTATGGTGTATCTCCACACATCTAAACGTTTAGATTTCAAAATTGAAATAGAATCGTTAAAGTACGATTACAGAAACAGTAATTTATAATTTGTACACATTTGAATACCAAATAAATAATTATCTCTCTAACATTGAAAAATGTCACTGTCCGCAAAGGGTTAAAAAAAATCTCCACCAAAATCGGTGATATCAAGATAACCACAATTTCCACATCTTAATCCATCGATCAAAATCCACCAAACGTCTACCAACTCTCTTTCCAAGCCTCACATCACCATAAACATAATTAACCCTTTCACAGTTTGGTAAAATTACGAATTCTGACCCAAAAAATGTTTAATTTGTTTTATGTTCGAAAACACTTCGGCCTGCAAACTAAACCACGTCTCCTTCTTCATTTAAAATAACCTTAGAAAACAGAGGAAGCAAAGAATCTAGTCATAGACTTAGATATCTTTGGTAGACTAAACTGGATAAACCGTTTCATATTTGACGCTCCGCCCGTGACTGTCACGGGATAAACTGTCAATGGGTTAGAAATACAATCACAGCAATCACAATTTTCCTCACCAAATCAAAACACCTCGAAAAGTGTCCAAGAGAAAGAAACACCCAATAAACATAAGTTCTAAAAGTACTTACAATTCTCACAATCTCCTCGATCGATCGCAAAAAAATCCAACCACCAAACGGACCCACAAGGCCCCCGTAGTACCACGAGGATCGTTAAGACTCGCGACAATAGTCCGAAATTGAAATCACGACGTACTTCCTCGTGAACAGAGGGAAAATTCTTAGAGACTGGCACGATGCGAGAAAAACGGTCGAACTATTCGCGTACGTGCAAGACAGTGCGGGCCCATCGGTATCGAGATTCGTCGGCTAGTCCGCGGGACTGGCTCATACTGGCCGATCGACCGCTCGAGAGGGGGCCAGCTTCTCTCGTGAGTCTTTCCACCATGCAAACCTGAGAGCCATTGGTCCCCTCTTTCGAGACAATTCGGTGGAAGAAAGTAGGCTTCGGCTGACCCTTCTTATTCCGTGAATCGACTTCGCTATTACTCGCGCACGAAAAAAGACTGGCTCGTGCTTGAATCGAACGATCGCGGGCTTTCCAGCTGGTACGCTGGAAAGTTTGAGTCGTGTTCGATGAACAGAGTCCTCGATCGTGGACGTGTGTTTTGAGGACGAATTTTTCAGATTGATTAGTCTTGCTGGAGGAGAGATTGATTAATTTGGTGAAGCGTATGGATGAGCTATGGGTCAGAATTGATTTTATGGTGGGGTGAATAATTAGGAGGAATTTAATTATGTTGAGGTGTGGGGTAAGTTTTGATTAATGTGGTCATTTGAGGGGTGGTGGAGAATATTCGATTTTATGAGGATTGGTTTCTTGGTTTGTTGTTGTTTGGATTCTTCATGGTTATTTTGAATGAGATGTGGTGTTTTAGATGGATTTTGAGATATTAAGGTATGGTAGATATAGAGTGAGGAAATTATCTATGGGCAGTCATTACGGGGGTGCATTTGTCATAAGAAACGACAGTTCTATGGCAATTGGTGGTGAAAGGTTTGGTGCTAATTGATATTGGTGTACGTGTGGATTATTAAGTATGTCGCTAAATTAATATTGAGTATGTTTGAAAATTTGATGAATAGATCACATTTGGGAAATGCTGTTGAAATAACATTGGAAGTATTTTTAATTCATGGTCGGTCAAATGTTAGAGTGTCACAGTAACCAGTGGAGTTTAATTTATAGAATTCCTTCAATACCTGTTATTCTATGGGAATTATAATTTAATGCAAAGTACACCGCGGTTGGACAAGTTTATATAAATAATACTGACAGTATTTTAATCCATGGTTACTTAAATACTATTAAAAGTCATTGCACACCCAACAATTCTCAAAGTTAAATTAAACAATTTCAACATTTGTACTACTCATGAATTAATGTCAAATGCATTTGAAAAATTCATAAAAAAATTGTCGTCCAAAATTGCAATAAAATCTCAAATAATTCTACTAATTGGAAGATAAGAAAAAAGATTCTTGCGGGCCATTAACGATCGTTTACACCGTCCGATCACTTTCATTGACTTCGAAAAGTGGGTCGATTGTCCTAGCGTGTAAGAGATGCGTGCAAGAAGGAAAAAAAAGTATCGACGATTTCCATAAATCTAGCGGACCATGGAGACAAACAGTGATTCCTATCAGAAAAAATCTCGTCGTTCTAACGAATGAAAAAAATTTTCGTTATGAATTTTAAACGGACGCCAATTATCCGACGACCTTATCGTTGAAATTTGAAGGAACTACGATAATTAAGACGTACGAGTTCCTCCAACTTATTTTAAATAAGTAGGTCGATCTTTATCCGTCCATGAAGGGATTGAGTAATGAAAAAAAAAGTCTCGACGATTTATGGGCATAGAGACTCGAAAGTCAAAGACTATCGTCGAACTGGCTAATTTGTAATTACCAAGTTGCCTCGTAAACGAAGGAAATCCAAGAAAATTGACAGACTTTCGTGACAATCGATTACTGAGAATACACTTGACGTAGAATTCGTTATGGCTCGTCATAATTTAGTACTTTCGTAATCGACGGACGAAGTTGGAACTCGCAATCGAATCGACGATGGTGATTGGTGCCGGTGTCATTTTAATATTCCAAGAAATAGGATGAAAGTTGCCGGTAATCTAACGCCTTCGAGTCGAAGTGACAGAAACCAGTTGGAGCGGAGCTTCGAGACAGGTAAATCGTGGCTGCGATTTCGTTTATCGGTAGTTGGACCTGTTTCGAAGACTTTTCAAATTGATCGCGTTACGGAGGGCCTTTTGATGTGGTGCGTTTTGGAAAGTAGGAAAAACGTGTTGAGAAATGTCAGTGGTATATGTTTGCTTTGGGTTTTATTGTAAACTTGTTGGTTATTTATAGCTCGCTTTCCAGCGTCAGAAATTGTGAAATTTGACGGGTGTATGTTGCATGTAAGACTCGATAGTTTTTAGACTTAGGAGAAAAAACTTTTTACACTTAATACGCTGTATATGGACATACTTCTGGATGTGTATATAGTTCTGTGTAGAAACACATTTTGTTATAATACTATTTTATCCTTTAGTCTATTAACTCTTTGCCTTACAATAATTCGTGACATTCGTAACACGGTAAATTAAACAGAAAATTTAAAATTTTTTCTAAAGACTATTAAATTGAAAATATCAGTGAGTCATTACACGATCAAATTAATTCCTTGGTAATATGGCAGATAAGTTAGACGGCATATCAGACATCACTGGTAAAGTATTACTTCAGCAATTAATTCTCAGTTGTTGCTCATGCAATTGCAAAAGAAATTCTAGGGCAAAGGATTAATCGACGTTCATAGACCAATAACTTATTACTCAACCATCATAAAAAGATTAAAATAAAATGACACCACTCTGAAACACCTGAAATCATGCTAACATAACGAATATCCCTTCACACTTGACTTTTAAACTCGTAGATTATCCAATACCCAACACCATTCTACACTTCTACCAAATATCCACAAATTGAATGTTAGATAAATTGGTAAATAAAATTACACAATTCTAAAACACCTGAAATCATACTAACATAATGAGTATCCCTTGACACTTAACTTTTCAACTCATAGATCATCCAATACCCAAAAGCATTCTACACTTCTACAAAATATGCACAATTTGAATATTAGGTAAATTGCTCAAATAAAATTACACCATTCTAAAATACCATCAAATTGTTCCCAGTATTTAGGTTGACGAAATATGGTTAAATTTTTAAATTTTTATTCACTCTACATGTTTCGACATCTTACGATGTCCTCTTCAGGAGTTTCTGTGTTATGTGTAGTTTGTTTTATCGCGAAACTTATGTGTTTCCATAGTTTTTCGGGTTTTATTCTGAGTCTAGATGTGAATTTGAAAAAATTTTTGTCTTCTACATACTCGGTCTTAATGTCGAGTTGCTGTGACGAAGAACCTCTTTCTGTAACTGCTGTACTTTCTGTAACTAAATTCTAAAATACCTAAAATCATAATAGCATAATGAATATTCCTTCACACTTGACTTAAAAAACTCATAGATTTTCCAAAATCCAACACCATTCTACAAAATTTCCACAAATTGAATGTTAGATAAATTGCTAAAATAAAATTACACCACCCTAAAACACCTAAAATCATAATAGCATAATGAATATTCCTTCACGCTTGACTTTTAAACCCATAGATTATCCAACGCCATTCTACACTACTACAAAATATCCATAAAGTGAACGGTAGATAAATTGTTAAAACAAGCAGTTTAGATTCCTCCAGTTAGTGTACGACGAAACAACCAAAACAGAACAAAACCGAAAAGACACATATTCAGCGAACATCAACAAACCCTACAAAAGAAGCACGCAACAATACATCGGAACAAACGACAGCGTATAGAAAGAAACGGAGAAGATAAATAAAGAAGATGGTACAGACAGATGCAGAAACGGAAGATCCGTCAAAGAGGAAGACTAGATTGCAACCGTGCGAGATATGGGAGAAACGAAAAAGGGGGGCAACACCAAGCCCGCTTCTGTCTTATGACATAATTGCTTAAGAAAGTTCGGAATGCGAATATCCACGCTCTTGGAAGCAGAAGTAGTCCAAGCGGCGCGGCGGCCGTTGCCGGGAGCTGCGCACCGCGGCGCGTTGTGCCGTTTCGCAAAACTTGTCCGCGCTAGGCCGAGCAGCTTGCTGCGCTCGTATCCGCGAACGCTATTTTGCTCTCTTTCAATACGAGACTGCATTGTAATTATATCACGCCTGCCGGGCAGGAGTCTCGACACTGACTGCACCGGCTGACAGCTTTTCCTTGCACTCTGCGGCCTTACAGTCACGTTTCATCACATTCTTCGTCCTCGAACATTTATCTCGTCGCGATGGAATTGATGAGTTATTTATTTAATAAATCCTGTCATGGTTGGTCACAATTCAATGTTGAAACAATCTCAGACGAATTTTCACTCTGTCTGGCTTGTTATCAACTTGTAGCTGTCAACTTGCAAAAGGCTATAGCAGGATAAGGTGGTCAAAAGTGCCCTTGAACAGATTTCAATGGGGGTGGTCTCATTCGATAGATAATGCTCGGCGATCATTGCGTACCAATTTTTAACCCTGTATTTTGACCGGAAGGGTAGTTATGGGGAAAATTCAAAAAACGGGTTTTTGCCCCTTTTTGCCTAGTTATTGAGGTACAAAAAATTCGAAAAAATTCTGACATATTCTACACGGTACCATACATGTTTGACTTACTACTTAGGTTCTTCAATGGAAAAATCTGAAAAAAATCTCAAACATGTATGGTACCGTGTAGAATATGTCAGAATTTTTTAGCTCTGTCTAACTTGTGAAGTACTAGTTTCTCACTTGCGAAAATTTGCCGAAAAATTTAAGAGTGAGCAAGTAGTATAGACCAAAATATCTCAGATAGACGTTTAAGTCTGGGTGCCTTATTACCGTCTTGTACTACTTGCCAACTTGTAAAAGGTCGAAAATTTTCAATCGAGCAAGTAGTGTAAGCCAAAGTATATGAGATGGACTTTTACCTCTATCTGATTTATCAGCGACTCATACTACTTTGTCACTTGTGAAATTTTGCTGTAAAATTTTCAATGGAGCAAGTAGTATAAGCCAAAATATATCAGGCAGACTCTTAGCCCTGTCTGACTTACGACCGACTCGTATTACTTGCCACCTTGTACATTTTGCTGTTCTGCCTCAAAAGATCAATTTGCTTTACAATTGTTACTTGTCTAAACTCCCGCTAAATCGACACATCTTCAAATTGGAAAAAATCAATCCACCCCGAAATTTTCCCATTTTGCAACCGTCCTTCCATCGTTTACCCTTTAAATGATCTAAATAAGTCTCCAAACATCGAAGCACCCAGAAAATCTCAAATCGATAATTCGAAGTACAGCGATTATCCGCAGCTTACCTGACTTTAACTTCCACGAAGTCGAAGTGAGAATTTCGACTCTCACGAGGTTTTTCCAAAATCCTCCACAAACTTGTATGAAGTTTAATGGCTTAAGCAATCGCATTAGGTCGCATTTATCACAGAAATCGTTTCAAGATATCAGCGTGGAGTTCTTAGTCCCATTTTTGCCATCTACCTTTCTCCAAATGGCCTTGCGAGACGTTCACAGTCAACCGGACGTTTTTCATCGTCGCATTTGGACGACTTTTTACGGAGATACGGTTAAATCTGCCACGCGATATTTTCCATGGGCCGTTGCATCGTTTAACCGTCCGCCGAATGACCGACGTAACTGATGTCTTTTTTAACAAACTGGATAATTAGAGTGAGAATAATCTGAGATCAGTTACACCGCCGGAACGTTCGCCGGTTGCTGAAGTCGTTCGGCCTTTCGCGCAATCGACGAATCGGTTCAACGGCCAGGAACGAAGACCGTGCAGTTATTGTTGCTCTCTTTCGGCTCGCTTTTTCCCCACCCCACCTGTTGATATCCGCTGCTTTAAGGTGATTGAAAATATTTACGAGGATTTTCACTTGGAGAATGAGACAATAGTCACTTTATCTTCTTGTTTTTAGTTTTGTAGAAATTTTTACCGCAATTACTTTTTTATAAAAGAGAGTTTACTTTTGTAATTTATATTAACACTAGAACTATCGGCGTTAAGTCTATTATATTTCAATATGTATTAAAAAAATATTTTAGAAAACGAACAATCGAAAGGTAGAGAAGATGATTAATTCAGTAATTCATATTTTATAATTGGCCATACAATATATACTGTATGGTTGACATATAAACTTGAAAAGATTTTAGAAAAAATTAGGAATGAGTCATTGTGACCACCTTGGTAGTTCTAGTGTTAACATTGTACAATGTCTGTACTTTCTGTTGAAATTAATTACTTTAAAATGAATGCTTAAATGTAATATTAAAATTAATTTAATAGCTCTTTGCGGACGGACAGATTTTTGAAAATTGTGAGATAATTATTTATTTGGCTGTCCAAAACTACGTTTTTTCAGAAAGTTAGACTGTCAGTGTACGAAAATGATAAATTGCTAATTTTGTAATTATATTTCAATTTTTCAATTCTAACTGTGTATCCATTCGACGATAAGCTATAATTAATATTTTCTCAGACCATACAAATGCATCGCTAGTCCTCAAAAGAATAGAGAATAGTCAAATTAATTTCAATTGAAGACAAATTAGTTATATATTCAGACTGTAAAGCGTGAGCTAAAATGTTTTCTTCAAAGGAGAAATAAAAATAGTAAGAAAAATCACCGAGATATTTGCAATTGATCTAATACTTCAAACACGTGCTCTGCATTCAGTCTGCAATAACTGTCGAAGAAAGTAACATACCGATAGAAGAAACGATAAAATTGTTGTTCTACGCGCCTGTTTGATTTCATTCCTCCACGATCAAACAAACAAACTCCGTCGATGAGTGCAATGAAGCGAATATTTGTTAAATACTCCATCGATTTTCTCGACGTTCAAACATCGTCGATTTTCCAGTGGTTTAAGTCGTTTAATCTCGTCCCGTCTTCCTTTCCGTCGATTCTGTAGAAATCTCTTAAACGTACCATGAAAATACCCTGACTTTCCCGATAAGAGATTTTTCAGAAAGTGAACTATTTATCGAGATCCGTATCATGTCGAATTCCACCGAAGCGAAAGAGATCCCATGAGTTAACCCAAATTTTTCACGGGATAATCAGTGCAGAGTAACCGCAAATTTACCCCTCGGCTTTCCCCCTTTCCCTCTTTCTTGCCCGAGCGTAATGTAAGTGTGAAACTAACCAAGCCAAGTTCGCTTTAAAAGACTCATCAGTTGCTCCGCAAACCGCGCTGATTGTCGGTAGCACTTGGCAAAAATGCTTAACGCCTCGTGAAGAAACCAAGCGATCCGTGTCGTTCCATTTCAGCACGGAAAGTTGCTCTTTTGAATTATCGAATCATTCGACGACTGGTCGTGTCTATCGCTAGGTCTGTCAATTAATTTTAAATATTTAAAAGTAAGAAATAAGTATGATAGAAAAATAAATAAAGGGTGGAAAAGATTGATTGCTTCAATTGTTTGCAGTCTGTAATAATATATTGCAAATTGAAAAAGAAATGGCGACAAGGTAAGAATTAAGAATTAAAGAATCTGGTAAGTATTAATTCAATTAATTGATTAAACTTTAGTTAGGAAATAATACTATTACTTAGGTAGAGGAAACTTAGGAGCTTAATAGTTTACATTTTACGTAGGAAGAAAATTAGCAGTGTTTATATTTTAAAAAACTTTGGATCAGCCATTGTAAAGGTGGGCCTATCGAGAAAAGAAAAATTACTTTTTAATTTCTGATAAGG
Organism: Cerceris rybyensis; assembly: GCA_910591515.1. Classification (NCBI taxonomy): domain Eukaryota; kingdom Metazoa; phylum Arthropoda; class Insecta; order Hymenoptera; family Crabronidae; genus Cerceris; species Cerceris rybyensis. The sequence goes on along the minus strand of OU342791.1, from coordinate 25,490,850 downwards.
TGGACCTCTAGATGTAAATTTGTCTACATTGATAAGCTGAACAACAGAAGGGCAACTCTAGATTATTCATCAGAAATCTCAATCAGGAATAAACTTACAAATTTTCAACATTTTCTAATTTATCTAAACATACATTCCGCAAGTCGTACTCAAAGTTTAACTATTAATCTCCACTTGATCCTCTCTTTAAAAAAAATTATTACTTCTAACAACTATTTCCTCAGCTATTTACATAAAATTTCAAACGTATCATTTAACATAGCCTAGTAAAAAATAGCACACAAAACTAAGGTAAAAAAGACAGTGTCGTAAATAATACCTTTAACATTCTTCGTTCAACGTCCTCCAAATCTATAGCTTACCGAATAGAGTGTCGAAATCAACATGAAATTCATCGTCAGATGCAACAAGCTTCGTATGCATACTGATTCGCGTACGCGTTGTATTTTTATGGTTAATTAATCTTGCACCTCGCGAAGCCCCGTGCCGGTAACCCACTTCTGTGGCCAATAAACGATTTCTTTGGTCCACTTAGAAGGCGCGTATGAAAAAAAAACAACAGCCACAATGAAATAGGCCCCCTCAACGATTACGTGACGTTCGTTCTATCGAAAGCTGCAAAGAGATTCGCTATTATTCGTCCTCCGGCCTCTTGATTTCTAAGCCCGCTCGGTAATGAGCGGCATTTATGGCTGTCGCGTTTTAGTTTCTCTTTCACGCATGCACGTTGAAATTGCCGATCGTGTAACGATCGTGACTCGATAATGACGCTCTCTATGAACGTCATTAGCTGTGGAGAGTTCCATTTTTCTTCTTCTTTTTCATTCAACGAGTAACTATTCTTGGATGTTCGGTAAACGAATGCAGGTGATAAATTGAAACTGCACAAATTGTCGCGGTGATGATGTGAAAATTACGCTATTAGGGGCATTCGAAGAGTAATATTTCTTCAGAGAAAGATTGCAGAGATGATAAAAGAATAAATGAATTGGTAATTAAATTACTATGTGTAACGGCAATAAAATCGATGCTTCTCTTATTCGGATTGGAAATATGTTATGTAATGGGGATAATTGTAGAGACTGCAAATAAGCGTAATAAATGAATTTAAATTATAGACAACGGTGATTCGATAATTATGATATTTATGGCATTCATGATGAATGTTTTGCTCAAGTGGAAGAAATGGATTTGAAATTAAATAATTGAGTACAACGAAGAGAAACGTGAAAGAAGAATCATTTCTTTTACCATAATTATCGTCAGTTGCACGTAATATAATATAATAAGCGCAAATGACTTACCTTTCCACTCATACAAGGTCATCGATCAAATAAATGCAACACCAACAGTTTCCTCTTTTTACTGCAACTTTGCAATCAATGCATTTAATAGACTCCCGTCTCTTTTCTCGTTCTATAATAATCAGTTTTCCAATTTTATCGTCAATAGTGTCGCGCTACATGACGATGATGTTGATAATAATAATAATCGTAATAACTTTAATTAATAATAAGAATAATAATCATCTAAATCGTCGATTGTAAAAATGGCTCGATCGCGCTGCCCCCAGAATTTTCGAAGGCATTTGGAGCAGCAGAAAACATCCCTCAACTATCAGTAAAACCTCTTAAACTCTTCCTATCTCTACGCAAAACTGTTGAACAGTTTTCACTCTCTTTTTCTCTCTCTTCCTTCATCTCTTCCTCTTATTTCTGCCATTTTACAATCAAACGCGTCTGTGCAATGACACTATCGGCAATTATACAACAGGCGTGTAAAGTGTTAACAGAACAATGATCGTGAAGGCAAGTGCTGATGGCTGTCTACGTCTTCTGTCTTTGATCTCGATGACGTTCAACGATCTAAGAACGAAAAATTGCTTATTTATTCAACGATAATAATTTCATCGTCGTCCCTGCAGAATGAAGTTTTAATAATAGATTAACAAGTCTTTTATTAATCGTTCAATCGTTGAAATTTCTATCGATCATTGATGATGAAAAAAAAAAACGTAACGAAATGAAAGACAGAAACGAATATCCAGCTTTTACAGTGTAACGTTGATATTTAGATCTATCCGTTCGCGTGACTAGTGCTAAATGTTCGTGTGCTCTATGAGGCAGGTAGAACTCTACGAATCCTCTCAATTCAGGCAAGAAGGCCATCGTTCCGATACAACAATAATGGTGAACATATTTTCCTGATGACATTCGTGTCGGTATCGTGAGGTTAACTTGTTCTTTATTCTCTATGCGATAAAATTCCAATGTTTGTGAAAACGTCTCAATAGCGTTTAACATGTTGACTTTGTTCTTTAATAAAGGTGTTCCGCGTCTCTTATATATTAATATCATAATAGTAATAATAATTATTATTAAATTAATAATATAGTCGTCATATAATTACACGTATACTTTACTCTTTCGTTCATCCTTTCTCTCGCATTCTTGCTCTCTTTCGCACGGAATATCTAAGAGCTATGGACTAGGATAAGTAGGATAAATTTAACTATATGCAATCAACAAGCCAGTCTAGCCGTTAACAAGTCTTTTTCTGCGAAAGAGTGCTCTACCACAGGTTTATAAACGATCCTCGAGAACTCAAAGGACGACTGCGAATTCCCGAAGGATGGGAGCGCAGTTTTCTTCGTTTCTGCGAGCTTTAAACTTCACGAAATATGCAACAAGGCTCTCGATTGCTTCTCTTCAAGCGCATCGTGCTAAAATTCTACCGATCTCGAGAGAGATACTTGCGAGTTTCTTCACTTCTATACTTTTTTCTACTAAATACCGTATCCTTTTCGAAAATCCAGAATTTTAGCTAAATTTTGAGTCATGAAGAATACTATACATCTTCTCGAAGGATATTCTTTGGAAGAAACAACGAAAAAAATTAACTTAGCTTTTTAAAAAGTAAATGACTCCTGCCTTTCTTCGTCTCCTGTAATCAAATGCTCGAAAACTTTCAATTTCAACTCATTTCCGATCCATCGAGAAACTAGTCTATCAAGAGTAGTGTATATTTAAGAGTAATTAATCACGATACCAAAGTTCATGAATATCTGCAAGAGACTTCGCTAATTAAAAGTCCATCAAAGTCAAGAAACTTGCAAGCTTCGATCTCGAGTTCTCCAAGGGTTACTTCACGATCGTCTCGTGAACGCACGTTAATATAGTTTCTTGGTGTTTTCTGTATTATTCTTTTTTTTTGTAATTTTTTTGGTTCGTCCGTGCAATCGTGACGAAGATTGCGCGTCGCTGGACTGCCGCTAAGTCTCTAGCTTGCCCGACTTAATTGTAAAGTAATACGAAACGTACAAGCGAGTTGAGTTTGTATCAAGACACGGCATGGTGCTTCGAAGGAAATAGAGGAAGCTCGAGTAAACGCACTCGATTTCTTTTCTTCGACGAAATTTTTGAAATATTCATCGACGAGTTTAAATTCGAGTTTTGTTAACCGTTTGATCAACGCACCTCGAACTTCTTCTGTTTCTTTTGCGGCGATTAAAATCCGCTCGCCGCGGTCCGTCCTCGTTGCTATTACAATATCCTTTTTTTTCTATAGTTGCATAAATACTCTGTGTCGTTACTAAATATTTTTTTTATATATATATATATATATAATGTATATCTTGTATAGACTACGTGCCGAATGTGAAATATCGGCTGACGGAATCTTTATAAATTCTCAGCGTAGTATCTTTTTATTTTAACAAATTGCATCAAGGTCGACTAGCTTAATCGCCTACTCACGACGATAATTCATTCGTGTGGCTACAAAATTTTCGTTTACACGCGATTCGCTTTCGAGATTCGTGTCAATTATCTCGATACTGCGTTTTATATTGGTTTGTTGCTGTGTGAAAGGCTCGGGACGTGGTTGCGAGATGAGAATATCGTACGATTTGCCTCGACGATGCTTCGTTGAAAGGACGAAGTCGTCTTGGCGCGATAGAATTAAGATTATCTTAGTAGTAAAAGGTATTTATATTACGATATAGTCAGTTGTATATCACACTAGAATCCACGGTGTCTATAGACGGATCTTCTTCCTCCGAGACACGCGTTTAGAGTTCCGCCAGCAGAACCCTAAACGAATTTATTTTAGTATTGCATGTTAGAATGTTTAATTACTACTCTTTTAACACTAGAACCACCGGCGTTGAATCTATATTATTTTAACACTTTGGCGGCCGCACGTCTCATCAAAATTTGTTTGCTTGGCGCCGGTAGGACTGTTTCAGATCATTCCTCTTGTCATAAATCGTCAAGTTTTACTAATCTCATCGTCAATTCTCTTAAGTTTTTAATCCTGTACCTCTATTTTCATGAAATTTCGAGGATATATATATATGTAAATATATGTAAAATTTTTTTGTTTTATATATTTCTTTATTTATACTTTCTTATTTATATTTTGCGCACGACACCATTGTGGTGTCGCCGGCCGTCAGGCAATACTTTGCGAAGGTCACCACTGTGGTGTCGCCGGACGTCATAGTGTTAATATAGTAAATAAGTATTTTGGAGTAATAGAAATCATAAAGTGAAAAAGATGATCGATTTGATAACTTGTAGTTTATAAGATCAAGATAGAATTTCTGTTCTATAACTGTCCTACAAACTTGGAAAATTTTCGTAAAAAATTGTGAACGAGTTATTTTGACTTGCTTGGTAGTTCTAGTGTAAAAAGCTCTACATTTGGGGGTAGACTTTTTTTTAATGATCGTAGATATAATAATTTAAGTAATGTTTACCTGTCATTGCTTAGCGGACTTGTACCTAGCCAGTTTGAGTTGAACCGGGTTCGAGACTTTTACATGAACTGCAATGTCCTCGACTGGTGCTTCTCTAACGTCCTGACCACCCACTGCTACGACCCTGTCACCCTTACAGATTTTGCCGCTTTCCAAGGCGCTACCACCGGGTAACTGAAAAAAAGAGTACACTTATAATAGCAATACGGTGAGATAAAATTTCTGTGTAAGCTGTAGGGAATTTTTAATATTTATATTATAGAAGATACGTCTGTGAGAGCTACAAAAAAAAACTTGGATTATGAGGATTTTAGAAATCTCAGAGAGTAAAGGTAGCTTTTTTAGTATAATTATAATTCTATATATAATGTAATTATAATTCGTACCAAATCCGACACGTATGCTCCTTTGCCACTTTTGAATCCCGTCAAACAGAGACCCGCTCCTTTGCCAGATTTCTTCTGCAACTCAACGTCCACTTCTTCCGCGGGCTTTTCGTGCCTGTGCACCACCATAATGATCTGCAAATTTTTACAGTTGGTTTAAAAAGTGTTTCAATTTATATATAAAATACTGAGTTAATAAAATACATTTTAAAGGTTTACACACCGGTCCTGAAGCTTTCAGCACAGCCGCATGAGCTTTGTCGTGTTCAATCGCCTTGAAACTTTGATTGCACATGTCGAGTATTTGATCACCGGCTTCCAGTCGGCCATCTTTTCCGGCTGCTCCATCCGGAAATACTTCGGTGATGAAGACTCCATTCTAGTCGAGAAAATGAGTATCAGACATTTTTAGATAGCAAAGAAATTTATATCAATATTGAAATTACAATAGTTTAATTAATTAGAATAATGTATAGTCCAAAAATTGTAAGTTATAGGTCGTCAGATTTTTGACACAACGTACCATAGGCGTGTCTGAACCACCTGCTATGGTGAAGCCTATGCCTTTGTCCTTTTCTTTCTGGAATTCTATCGTTGTGTCTCTTCCAACTTGGATCTTGCAATCCTTTGGATCCTGCGGTGGTTCCGGTTCCTTCGGCTTCTCCGGTTCTTTGACCACTGAAGATATTTTATAGAATTTATGGAAATATTTGAACTTCTTTGTTATGTAAATATGTTTCACCTTCTATTTTGAAGACATTCAGAATCACGAAGGCTTTATTTTTATTATGAGAAGCATACCTGGTTTATCGGCTTCCGGAATTATTCCCTTCGCCCTGTCTTCTTCGTCTTTCGCAACTTTACTCTGATTTGGATTGCATACTGTCAATGCTACGACACCCTCTGCTTTCTTCAACAGACTGGTAGCCTGAAACAATCATTACTTCGATAAATCTTCGATTCATTATCAGACAAATCAATTCGACAAATTTCGGTCCATTACTCATCCTCTTTTTTCAATAGAATAATGTATCAATTTGATTTTACATCATTTTAAAATTATTTAAATTATTATCTCTTTTTATCTATCCCTCCATTTTTACTTTGTCCAATTTCTTTCCAAGCTCGTCTACTAATTATGAAATTATACAAAAATTAATGAATATACGCAAAATGAGCAATCCCAATTAATTTTAATAAGAGAGTAGACAGAATGCATTTTTATAATATCTTTGAATCGATAACGCTATTCTTTTCCACTCGTAATTACCTCGTCGTAGGTGGATCCTAGCAAACAGTCCATGTTAACAGCCAGAATTAGGTCACCTACTTGCAAGCCAGCCTGCAAAATACAAATGTAAAACCATCTCGTTGTGTAATTAGGCAACACTGTCATCTCCAATTGGTATTCCATTACGTACTTCATTACGATTGTTCAAACTAGAAGTAATTACCTGCTCGGCGGCGCTGCCTTCCTGAATGTCGGAGATGAAGATACCTTGGCCGACTTCTGCGTGTTTTCCTTCAATAATCATTATACCTAATCCGTATTGACCCTGAATCGAAAGAAAGTATATATAATAATTGAATCGAATTAAAATTACAAATTAAAATCATCAAATTAAAATTGCAAATTAAACTTACCTTCTTCACGGCAACATTGCGCACTCCTTTATACTGATTGAACTGGTTCCACTGTATTAAAAAATTGGCAAATGAAAGGCCATAAAATTTAACAAATTAAAATCTAGAATATCCTCTATAAATGTGACTCATCAATTAAAAAATAATTTCTATGTTAATTTCAACTAGAAAATTGGAAATTATAAAATTAACATAATCGTTCCTTACATCGTCCAGAGTCGGAGGAAATTGGACTATCGGCTTCACAGCGATGTTATCAATAGCAGAGGCTCTCCTGCGATTTTATTCGACAACAAAAGAAATTAGAATTCCAATCGATTCCAAGTTATCCGCAAGAATAAAATTTCTCTCACCGAACAACGACAATTCTGAATATCGGTCCAGCCATGCCTTTGATGATCGCAGAAGCGTTCAAGTGACACCGTCCTTGCAACACGCAGCCATTTACCTAAAAACATTCGTGCGAACATTATCGGCAACTCTTTCGTTTGCACGAAAATGCAGACACTTTGTTCAGCCATGCAAACATCTCAAATCGATAAAACATTTTCTATCGATTCATCGTAAAATTCACAACGGAAGATAAATTATGGGAGAATTGTTTCCAAGCGTTTTGTACTTCGAAATGATCAATAACGTGGAATGATTTTAACGAGTCCATTAACACGAGCTTTTATTGAATTAAAACGAATGCCACGGCTAAGCATCAGCTATGATCGAATGAAGCTTTGAATGGTCAATTTAAATGGCACCTAGTCGTCACAGCACCGGTCTCGTAAATTGCTTAATCGTAAAAGAAGACGAAGAAAAGGCACCTCCAATATTTCGTCGCCAATAGCAAGCTCTCCGCCTTTGTGAGCAGCACCCCGTGGATTAAGGCCACAAATGAAAACTGCCATTCGGTTTCTGTCCTTGTGACCGGCTAGGGAAATTCCCAGTCCATGACGGTCCTTTTCCACTTTGATCATCAACACCTTGTGTCCGATGTTCCGGTACTTTTTTTGTACCTTCACTGCGAATATCAAAGGCGCAAGTTATTTGCATTCGGTGCAGAGGCGATTACTCGTTGAATTGCTACATTTTTTTTTTTTGGTTATTGCAAATTCCACTGGGAGTGAAAAATGCAGAAGTTAGGGTGGGTAGGAAGATAAGTAGATTAGGGGATTCATTTCGAAAATGTAGATAGGAATAATTGATAGATGGGTGTGTTTTAACGCTGGAATTAATATTGATTAATCTGAGACACTGAGATACGTGAATATATGGGATAAAAAGCAACGAAGGAGAGAAGAAAAGTAATCAGCTTAATTGTTTAGTATTTGGAGCATAAAAGAAGAGAGGTAAGTAGAAAAGCTGGGATTGATATAAATTATAGAGAATTTTTAAGAAGAGTTTTTGATGCAATGAAATTTAGACTTACTGTTCGTGTATCCAAATTCATCTTCCTGCTCAGGATCCGCCTCGATCTCTTCCTTCGTACGTTTCACATTTCCAGCGCTTTTTCTCGAAATCTGCCGCATTAATTCGAGAAATTGTAGCACAGTGAATGCGTGATTGTCTTCAAAGTTGAAAGGTTACGGAGGAACTTCTGAGATTAAAAATTACCTCCATTCCAGCCTTCGTGTAAACGTTTCCCTCGAGTTCGCGAGTATCTTCCTCCTCGGAACTTTCATCCGAAGAGTACTTCCGTCTCGGAGGAGCTTCCGGTTTCGGAGATGCATGATCCTCCTTCTCCTCGCTCACCTGTCGAAGTACACCGGGATTTGAAGGCGGTGATGGCGCCTTTTTACGTATTGACTTTTTCATGGAGGATCTGAAAATGCGTACATAATTTATCACTTCTTTTTTAGTATCCAATTTTGTCACTTAAAATCATCCTATACTGATTAATTTTCTAATAGCTCCAATACAATATCGAAAGTGTTTCACGATACCGAAAGTTACCGTCGCTCATAAGGATCCAAATTACATTATTTCGAAAGAGGAAGAACTGAGAATTAACGTTGATAGAAATCTCTACTGTTCAATGTTAATAATTATCGTTTTCGAGAAACCTGTTCTTCTTTATTGCATAAATTTCGGTGGACCAGTTGAAAATTGCAACAACAGTTGCACAATACTCAAAGTTACCATTGCTCATAAGAATCCAAATTATATCCTTTCGAAAGAAGGAAGAAATAAAGATCCATGTTCATAGAAATCTCTACGGTTCGAGTTTAATGATTATTATTTCCAAGAACCTAGTTCCTCTTTGTTGCATAAATTCCAGTGGAATAGTTAAAAATTGAAGCAGCAGTTTAACAACACTCGCAGTTACCATTGCTCATAAGAATCCAAATTGTATCCTTTCGAAAGAAAAAAGAAATAAGGATCTACGTTCATAGAAATCTCTACTGTGGAATATTAACAATTATTATTTTAACCCTGTTCTTCTTGGTCGCATAAATTACGGTTCAATAGTTAAAAATTGGAGCAACAGTTTCAAAATACCTAAAATTACCATTGCTCATAAGAATTCCAGTTATATTATTTCTAAAAAAGGAAGAAAAAACGATCCATGTTCATAGAAATCTCTACTATTCAATTGTAATAATTATTATTTCCAAGAAATCTGATCTTCCTTTACAAAGTTACCATCAAGCGAAACGATCCAAACTATTCGAGGCACTCTAGCTCGTAAATAATTTAAAAATTCTCAAATTCATCTCGTTCCTTCTATCGTCACAGTTTTAAGCAGCCAGTCAAAGATAGATTACATTAACAGATTTATAAAACATAACGGTACCTTCGCGCACTGGGACCCGCGCCATCTGATGCTCTTGTACTCTGCCTCCGAAAATCCGACCTTGAACTACTCTGCCTATCTCCGTCCTCGATTCCTCCCTGCGACAGATCGCGAATGAAACACTTCGTGACCTCGTGGATATATTATCAGATTAATTCGTTCTCTGTCTCCCTCCGATTCTACTTCATTAGGCTAAGAATCAACGATTATTCTTGGACGCGCGCGTCATTTACGGCTAAGGAGAAACAACACGCTTACAGATTATCTAAAATTGGTAACAGCGGAGGAGGAGCGTTTTTGAACGTGTAATCGTCACGATTTCCAGGGCGATGCGTACCACTCGCGTGATTCTAAAGTGTACGACGAAATAAATCGTGCGAGGTGTGATATTGCTGGTTCGCGCGCAATTTGCCTATCGCAACGTGTCAACGTGCAATCGATTACGAGCCGATGCGAATTCATTTGCATCCAATAAGATTCAGGCGCTTCCGTTTCGATGATTTTCCTTTTTTCGTTCGGTGCCGTTCAGAGGAAAAATATTTTTCACGCGACGATTGCTGGCGTGTTGGATTATTTGTTGACAAAATTTTCTTATTTTTTTAAAATATCTATCTACATTTTAATTTAATTTCGTGTGGCATCTAGAAATTTTAATTTTTAATCTCTGAAGCTGGAATGTGTAAAATAGTAATTTCGCGCAATTTTTGTCGAAGTGACAGATGTCTGAAATTGGAATGGGACTTCCGTTTTTTTTTGCAATGTAACAGAACTTCTATTATTAAGGCAAAATTTAACAAACAACACGTAATATTTAAAATCTCTTTCATCACTAAAGTATACTTTGAACGAATCTCACTGTCAAAAAACAAAGAAAATCTACAAATCCACTATTACAAATGAGAGTGGACGAACTCATTTACTTTTCATCTCCAGATATTAATCTTCTGTTTTACAATACACGGTGACATTTTTCAATCTTTCATCACCTCAACAGAGCGCTTCATATCATAATGCCCACTGATGCAGTGCAAAATAATCCTGATTTCAATTTCTTTACAAAGCCACTGTCATAAAGGGCACAAATTGAAATCCTCTCGCAAAAATAAGTCTCACCTGAATCACTTCCGGCGTGATGGACCTCGCAGGTGAAACCGGCGACGAATTCTGATGGAAAGACGCCGTTGGTGTACCAGGAGTACCCGAAACAGGCAAACGATTCCTCGTGTTCTGACCTCTTCCTCCGTCCTCTCCCTGAGCGTTGCTCTCGTGTTCGCTCTATAAAATATTAGACACTTTCATACATCTTCAAGTCGACCAAATATTCCTTCTACACCGATAAATACCCAAGAATAATACAATATCAACGCCACAGGACCAAAGAAACTCACTGGTACCACACGTGACAGGAAGAACCAAAAAAAAAATCTCTTCAAGATACTCGAGGATTATTTCGGTAGACGGTAAACCGGGTAGGCGTCTGAGTAAACCTTCTGGATTGAATTACTACGGGAGAAACATCGGTCGGAGTTGAATTGTTGCCAGAATAACTGTAATTTAACAGCTTGCCGCGGCTCGATTCTATTGGTACCAACAGTGAGCTTCCTATGGCCGAGTATAATGCCGTTGTTGGATGGTATTAATGTACGTTATTAAAATCTCCATTTCGCACGAGACTTGCTACACACATTCCACCGACTCTTGCGGCTCAAGGATTCGCGATTCGGCGACTGTCACGAAAGTTTCTATCCTTGCCACGTTAAATCGTTCAAACCTACGTCCGATCACGAATCGTTGGAAAATGAATCCAGCGAAACTCTTCGATATATCAGTTATACCGTAAGATCGCGGATGAATCAAGATCGGCCACCCCGAGGATCCCCTTCGTCCGACTGTCTTTCAGATCACGGAGAAATAGCGTCTGGAAGTATCGTCTCTATTCTGCCAGAATTATTTTTACAACCGTGTCCATCGATTACGTACAATCCTTGACCCGTGACGTTTCTTTTCACCGAGTATATCTTCGTTATTTCTGTTTAATTGCCAACCGCGCTCTCTCCCTTTGCATATCCTCGACTCAGTAGTCGATAAATATCCAGCGAGAATCGTCGCTAAGTAAAAGAATTAAAAAAAAAAAAACACTTCTTCAAAAATCTTCTTTCAATATCAAGAACCAACCCTAACGATATTTACACCCTTGAGATAAAAAAAAAAAGAAAAACAATCCTCGTAAATACAAAAGTCACTGATCCCATTTCGAAACTATTTAACGATAACCGCCAAACGGCGTGATCGACGGTCATGGTCACGGATCGGCGGTCTCTTTAACGTGCGTGTGAATGCGTGACGTACGACGAACGTGACGCATTTGCGTCCAAAGAGCCGGTGCATCGCGATGCAGCTGGTGAACGGTGGCTGGTAACGTCTACCAGGCGGTTTCGTGCATGAGACTGCGGGTGCCGACACACGAGGAGGGAGAGAGAAGGTGGATGGTGTTGATCAGAGGGGGCTGCCGCTCGTGGAAGGGGTGGTCCATGGTGTCGATGATGGACGGTTCGTTGCAACGACGTATAATCCGCGCTTTCCGGCGAACCGCGGCATCCCTGACTCACTGCCAATCGTTGCACGTTCTCCTCCTTCTCTACTTTATTTTTCATCCTCCTCGACAACCCCCTTTACCGCCACCCCGCTGCATCACCCTTTACTCTTTTCCTTCGCTCTCATTTTTTTTACCGAGGTTACGTTTCCTATCGATTCCAACTTTGGGAAAGTTTAACGCGCCGAGAGTGCATGGGTAACGACAGTTTTGCGGGCTTTTCGCTAGCTTGTTGAAGTTCGACGATCTTGAAAATTTACTGGAACTTTAAACATAACGTCACGAATGGAGTCTCATCGAACGACTATAAAGTTCTCTAATATGATGCTGTTTTTTTACAAAAAAAGAAATTCATTTACTGTATTCTTATAAATGGAAAAGTCTAGGATCTTTTAACACTAAAACTACCGACGTTATATCTACTAAAATTTAGATTTATTCAACAAGTACTTTGGAAAAAGATAAATCAAGAAGCGAAAGGATCAGTTAATTAACTAATTTAGGCTTTATATGGTAGAAGTAGAATGTTTACTTCACAGTACTCCTATCAATTTAGGTAGTTTTTTGAAAAAATTGAGAACCGGTCATTATGACCGCCTTGGTAGGTTTAGTGTTAAAAATGAGCAAAGAGAAAGTTTCTGTCGGGAGAAGATTGTGAATAAATAGAGAAAATAATTAAAAGTAGAAGTTAAAGGTATCTTGGATCATTGAATTTAAGTCTGCCGTTCAATCAGGTGCCATGATCTTCCTCGTTTATAAATCCACCCGATTCTCGCTCTGTTTCTCTCCGCCATCCCTCTTTTTGCCCTCTCAACCCTCTTTTGTCGGTGCAGGTTTTATTGGAGAATTCGACCCCGGTGCATCGTACGCGTACAAGGGCTGTTCACCGATAATGGCTCCGTGTTTCTCTCTCCCTTCATCTCTTTTTCTATTCTTCTTCTTTCCCTCTATCGGCTCGACCATCATCAACTTTAGCGTCCTTTCTTTTTTTTTCCCTCTGTCATTCACTCAATCGCTTCGACGTCATACAAATATATTGGTACCGTTCTCCTCGTGACGACGAGAGAACAGGAAATTGTGCGATCTGTTGGACAAAGATCGAGGGAATTCGCGACTTCTCGTTTCGTCGGTGGATTATATACGAATGCATCGAATTATGGCAATGGTTTCTGTTGTGCTGGACTTCACATTGGGAGCAGCGTTTCTCAGAGTCTGCTTCGAGGAATTTCAGACTTTCTCGCAATGTTTTCGAGGGCTTCGGAGAATAAAACGCTGTGTGTCTGATAACAACTGTACTTTTTCAATTTTTCACGGTGGTTTTGTTTAAAAAAGTGGAGAATTTAAAATTGTAAGGAGCATGAACTTGAAAAATTGAAGCTTCTTTAATTTAAGTGTTTGTCTATTATATATTTTGTATTCTTGAATGCAACGAGGATATTTTGGAGTTTAATTTTAATTTAGTCGATGCTCTATGTTTTGATAATACTTATTTATCATCCCTGGAATTCCTTCGAAGCAGATACTCCGGGAAAACATGTTCCCAATTCTCCAAAAATCCAGAGACTTGAGAACCACCAAATTGGAGAACGATTTCCTCCGTTTTCATCTCAGCATCTACCACGTACTCTTTCATCCTTTTTAAATGAAATGCAGGAGGAGATATTTCTCCGAAATATCATGCAAAAGTATCACTCTCCATGACATGGAATATTTCGTATCCTCGAATATTCGTTTCTCCATAATCCTCAATAGTACATGTTCCAATTATTATCAAATCCTTGGAAAAATGAACGATGAATTCTTCCACGTCACAGCATCACCATACTTCAAAAAATCCCCGAAGAAAATTCACCAAAGTGTATTCCCTTAGCTCGATATTTTTCCCATGCAAACTCGTGACAGTATTCACGGTGGCTTTTAAGAGGAACGTGTATGCCGTCGAGGAAATGAAATAAATCGGACGAGTTTGTATAAGAAATTCAATGGACGATGCAGGAACGTGCCGCGTCACGTCGAACGAATCCTAAGTCTCTGGCTTATCCGATTTTGTGAAATGTACTTTCTACAAAACACTTGGAAGGTAAACATCGAGAAGTCGAGCGTGTTCCATGGGAATATCTCGAGTACCACGCCAATCGGAATATGTGGGTCATGGAATTTTAATTCTAAGTCGACTTTCGTCCTTCATAGTAAACCAAGGACGTACGCGAGATCTCTGCAAAATATCGTCAACGAGGACTGGTTGAAAGACGAAATACGAAAGATAAAAAAACGAAAGAGAAATGTGGAAATCTCAAACGGCATTTTAAAAGACGGAATGTTTTTTTTTGTATAAATAAAATGTCTCTTGTCAAATTTGAAACGAGTAATACTACACGAAGTGCACTTCTACGAGCTGAAATAGTAGACCGTGGCATGATACGCGACGATATAATAAAGTGACAATATTTACGTTGCTTGTTAGTCTAAAATATACACGTATGCGATGAATTATTGCTGTGCATATATACAGAAAAAACAACGGTGTAGTTAAGTACCGTGTACAAACTTGTATTTTTCAAAGCTGCTAATTATCATACTTCTGTTATTTATCTGCAATTATCACGAAAACAAAGAATACCATTCGACCTGTATTTCTTCAAGTTACAATGGTAAATTGTTACACATTTACATCGTGAATATTAGTAAAATATTAATTATCTTCAAATATGCACGAATAATATAAATTACTGCTACGTATTTTGATAAAAAAAGTAACAGAAATGTCAACATAATTAACCACCACCTAGAAACTCGTTTCGTTCGAAGCAAATAATAATTTAACATAAACTGAAAATTTATTTCCCAGAAATCTCGTGTTATTGCTCGTTCATTACGTCACGTCGGAGTTAGCCGTAACTGCGAACAGTTACTCGGAGTAATATTTTAAATGTTCGCAATTGAAATATTACCCGTTCGCTTCGACGAGCCGAGGGAAAAGTAACAGAGGCCGGGTATAAAATAGGTCAATTATGTGTAAACCTTCATCGGAGCGTTTTGTTAAATTTCAGCTCGGCGCGTTCGTTCAACATTTTCACAGTGAAATTCTCCCAGTCCTCGTTACGAGCTGATAGAAGGTCGTGATTTTTGCGAGCTCGATAAAAGGAAGGATAAAAAAAAACAACAAACTGACCAGCCGACGATATTATCTGCGCGTGAGTACGGTTGGCGAAACGAGGAAAAAACGTCGATAACGTTTTTATTTGGCAGAACGCACGGCAATGTTCTGTGTCTTGTACGATCATACTTTTCGTCTATTTCCGTGTTTCACCACCGAGAACGTAGCGAAAAGCACGGGATACACGGATAAGAGTTATCTTGCAGCGTGAAAGAAAGCGGGAAAGGAAAATAATGGAAATAAGTCTTTGGAGAACATTTGGATCCACTAGAAACTAATGTATCGTAAGGGAAAATATGAAAATAGAATTTTTCGCTTCTACTTCTTTGGCATATCTAGTGAGCTGCATTTTTGCAATTAGTCTGCGATGTTGTAGATACTTTTGTTTCTATCGATGCTAATTTTTACATGGATTTAAATATTCAGTTTTAATTTGTCCATTATACGCATTATATGTTTTTTTTTTTAAATTACTTTTACGGTACAATCTGAATAAACACAGGCTACCATACATCGCATGCATCGAGCATCTCACAATGCAATCAATGTAAATCTAAAAGCAGAAAAAAACACGGGGTAAGGGTGAAATTAAGTTTAATCGCAATATTACTTGGAATGCTAGGAATCTTAAAGGATTATCTATATTATCGAAGTATGAGGAATGAAATGTAGTCTTGCTAAGAATATTCTTGTGACTAATCGATTAAATTTCAGTTTAAATTTAAATTCAAATTTAATCGAACGTTTACGGACAATTCGTCATAATGTTATGCCGGTGCTGGAATTATTTGAAATTCGATGACATGGATAAACGTGATTCTACGAAGCCAATCCTGTTTTTATCGTTCGAGATCTCACTTTTATCGGTTCAATTCTAGACTCTGGTAATTTTCCAAATTTTCCCGCACATAAAACCGCGTACAAGTTTCCCTATAGTCATATCATACGCACATACACACGCACTGGCTGCTGCGCGCAAGCAATTTAAAGTAATGTATTTCAATAGCCTGACTGAAGCGTAAAACACTGGCTTGTAAATTCCTTCGTCAATGAGTATTACGAAGATACCAATAAAATTCTACGAGAAAATCGTGAAATTATAAGACCAGTAGGGAAAATAATCTCGCGGAGGAAAAACGACTAGCAATATAACTCGAATACTTTGAATGCAAAGTACCTTTTGATCGTAGCGACTTAATTAAAAAGACAATTAATAATGGCGACGTTACAAAAGAAAATCCACTATTTTTTAATAAAGAATAAAATATGACAATAAATTGCGAATACGTGATTTGATCGAACTAAATGACCTAAAAGCAAAGCTAAAAAAATAAAAAATATATACTAAGGTTCAATAAATAGTGAAGAATACTAAAAAGATGACAAGGGTAGTACTGCAAAAAGTTATCTTACAGAGTTGAATGTCAAGGTATTTACAAATGGCGCGAAATTTGGAATTGTAAGGTTCGTTTGGAAGAAATCGAAGGAGAATATCAAACAATCTGCAGTTTTGCGTCAACAATCAAAGGTTCGACGGCTAAGAAATATCAGGACGACGAGGGAAAGGAGTACATCGATATTCCTGGTCGTGGCGGGGTCTCACCAGGTGCACCAGAGACTGGACGAGAAGACAGACAGGATTTCCGGCGGCTTGAATGACCTGAACTGCCCGCTCGTGCGTGCTGTGCCGCAAATCGACGCCATCGACCTCGATTATTCGGTCTCCGATCTGGAAGTAAACGGCGATGGAAACGCGTGCATTAAATCCTTCGAGTCGTCAAAGTTTGCCTCCCTAAGGCAGATCCATTTGTATGAAACATCAATTCTAAATTGGACCCTGAACAAAACTTTTGGGTTTCACCGATTTCCAATAGAGAAAAGTCATTTCTTGGCTGTCAAAATTACAGACATATACAATAATTTAACTGTGTGCACTGGAGAGGTACGACTAGAAGATTAAAACTGATTTATTGCTTGTAGTCACTAAAATTGGCGAATAATTTCAAAGCTAAATCCAGATGCAGTTACTGTTATGGCACAATAAAATAACTGATTGCAAGAGGAAAAATTTGTTAGACTGAAATATTTTACAAACTCTTAAACTCTCTAGGAATTCTTCTTACAATTTATATTACCAAATCTATGTTCCTAAACTTGAAAATTGTTCAATCTATTGAACCGATCGCTGCAGGAGGTATAATAAACGACAATAATACTATTGCATAAAGTCTTAAGAGTTACATAAGAGACTTTCAATATCATTCGAACGACGTCCACCGAGTGCAAAGAGTTAATAGCTAATATTCTACTGTAAACGAGTATTTTTCCATGTCGGCGCGTCGTCGGTTACAAAGGGATAGTCTGTTGTGAATTGAAATCACGTTACCTTCAGTTCGCCGGTTCTTCCGGCGGGACTGTTCGGCAGAACGTTCTTTATGAATATCCCGGATATGTTCTGTGACTTACTAGAACTGCCGTTATGCAGATCGACCTAAAACACATACATTTTTCATCGTCTAAAGATACAGTTTTCTCAAACAAATCCGATTATACTAAAATCGTTTCATGACCATTAATTAATTCATTCTCAACGTTAATTAATCTCTATTCATTTTTGTTATAAGATGCAATCGATATAAGTCTAGTTTAAATTAATTATACGACAAAGGAAAAGTTCATTTTGACAAGGTAGAGAGATTACTTCGAACTTGGCGCGACCTTTCGAGACCTCTAAAGGACAAAGAAATGTAAAGCAACGATCCTGTTACGTCTCCCTGTCGGCTTAATGTCTCGAAGCCACTCGGTACATTAATGCACTTACATCGGTGCAACTCTATATGCCGTGTGTAGCGTGCACCGGGACACTAGAACGGTACTACCATTAACGTGAGACCATTAGTAACCTAGTATACGACATCATTAGGCGGCCAATTAATAAAATGCAGAACGATGTTCCATGATAAAACTGAAAAGTCTCTCATACTAATGTAAAAAAATCGTGTACTAAATAATGTAAACAAAATAATCCAACAAGCTCGATTAAAAAAAAATTGATTACATCAGAGAAATTTATTACCCGAAATTTCATAAACGTTGCACAAGTTTGGCATTTAACAATGGTGCACTTAACTGTGAATTTAATCGCGTATAAAATTCAATATAAAATAAATTTTACTGTCAATTGAATTAAAAATGTAATAACTTGGTTAAAAATATAAAAACATACCTTTCCTCCGACGATACTCAAACCCAAACTGGTCTTCGGCTCTCTATAAATTTCAACGAGCCTCTCAGATCCCCAGTGCTTCGCCCAGGTGACGTTTCCGTCATGATCCCGATGCGTGACCGTCATGTCGGGTCGTTCCTCCACAAAGACAACGGTTGGAAACTTGCAAGGTGAACCAGAGCTCGATGTCTGCGAGCTCTCAGTCTTCTGTGAAACCGAGCTAGTTGGTCTGCTCTGAAAGCTCGCCTGATAACCAGTACCGGTATATTCAGCTTCTAGTAGCTCGTCATCGCTACACTGAACCGCCTTCGACTCCTGATAAGTTTGTACTTCAACTTCTCTTCTTGGACTTCGAACTAATCCGTCTTTGCACGGTGAACGTGGGACGTCACTTGATTTTCCAGGACTCGTAGAAATATCCTCGGGAATGCACTGTACGCTCTTCGACTCCTGAACGTATCTTTCAGACTTTGATGGACTCTCGTAAGACTCGTCGGGTTCGATACTCGGCAAGAGATCACCGAAATCATCCAACGAGCACTGAACGCTCTTGCTTTCACCCTGAGTTTGAGTTTGAACTTCCCTCTTCGAGCTACGATAAAATCTTCGAACGACGTGAAACGAATCAGAATCTCGCGGACTTTCGGATGGACTCGATGCAACTTGTTCCGGACTACACTGAGTACTTTTAGTCTCTTGTTCGGTTTGAGTCTCAACGTCACACTTTTCTTTTGGAGAGTATTGAGTCTCCTTGAAACTACGTTCGATCGGATCGTCGTAAATCCGTCTCGACCAGCCGTCAGTGGCGGATCGTAGAAGATCCTCCAAGGAACTCGAGAGCACTCGATGTAACAGACGATCCGACTGGCTCTCGAGAGTCTGACTTTGATACTCGAGAGAGTGTTCCTTGCAGATCAGACTATCTTCGAGTCTCGATGATACAGTTTCCTCCAGCAGCGGACGTTTCTGCTGCCGGAGGATCCTCTCGTAATCCGGCTCCTCCGATTTCCTCTCTGACTCTTCCCACTGATCTTCCTTTTCGGAAACTTCCCCCTCTTCTTTACGTCGATCCTGAACTTGTACTTCCTCTCGATGAGGGATTTCTTCGCAAGGTACAATGACCTCGTCGACGACGACCCTTCGTTGATCCGGTGAACTCCTAGTTTCTTGACTGCTCTCGTCCGATCTTGACGCAAGGGGACAAATAACGAGAAAGAACGATATTAGAGAGGGGAGTTTAGATGGAAGAGAAAAAGAAAACGAGAATGGAGAAGTCCGTCAAATCCTGACGAGTATACCCGCGGGCTTCTCGTGTTCGTTCTAACAGCGAGAAACGATGAAAAAGAATCCGCTGAAGCGGCGAATGAAAAGGTCTTCCGCGTGACCCATTAAGGCCCAGCCACGGAGGTTCAATTGCGTGGAACGATTTTCTTAATTGCGACCATCTCCCCGTCGTCGACCCGGACAATGGGGGAAGAAAAAAAGAAACGACGGATAGCTGACTCTGACCCGATGTTATTTCTGCCGTTGTTTCGCGCAAATCGTTCTCATGCCTTGTCTCTCGTTCTTCGTTACGACCGTCAGTGAAATTGCGATTGCACCGGCAGTTATTGGCGAAATGTACGCACTTTCGCGTGTGTGACGAGTACATACGCGGTGTGACATTTGAACGTTACGGTTTCGATTTTCCAACGTCGTTCAAGTCGCGGAAAAATTGCACTTTTACAAGTTTGCGGCTATTAATTTAAAAATTTTGTTATCTGGTTTTAACCCATTTGCATTACGAGCGCATATATGCGCTCACTTTTTCTCGTCACTATCATCGCAACGCATTTATGCATTCACATTGTGAGTGAATAGCAATACATACGGACGGTCTAAATTATTTATACCATATTTGTCGATTAAAGGACAATATCACTTTTTGAAATACTATTAGACTTAGACTTAATGTAAAGAAATTTGATAGTAGAGATATATTTTTGAATTTGTCATGTGATGCAAATGGGTTAATTTAATTTTATTCGTGTATATATGAATATGAAAGGTGAAATTCTTGAATGTAATTATTCAAACTAATTATTTTGTATATACGAGAAAACTACGCGTTATGCGACGTGCAAGGGGATTGACGTAGAAACTCGACGTGCCGGCTCGAGGAATACGCCTATCTTCTTTGCTGTGACAAAAAATTACTGCGCCTTTGTACCCGTGGAATGGAAAAAAGCGTCGTTTAATGTAATGGAATTTTTTACCAGCGTTAACACATTCGCAAACTTTGAACGCGACTTAGGTACTACATCGCAATTAGCGCGATAGTCCTCAAACAAAATGGAACGAAGCACAATTGTGAGTGGAAAAGACATGCAAACTCGATACATTCACCATAAAAATTTCATTCAGATCTCTGCAATAACCAGAACGTCTCCAATTTCGAGAGTCTTGAAAACATAACTTTCATCTAACCCAAAAAGACCTTCCACAAAAGACATATTTACTACAAGTCTACAATCTTCGTATCGATACTCCGATCCATCGACGAAATCCTTTCGCCGGCAAACTCAACAACACTTCCAATCAACGTTCAACGAAATAAATTCTCCACAAACCAAATGCTTCAAATTTTCAAACAAAATACTCCTCAAAATCTCCCACCCGTCAACTCGAACCTTATCACACTTCCAATTATCGTTGCAACCGCGGCAAAAAAACTATCATTCACCAAACTCCAAAAACAAGCAAAAATTCTTACACGATATCCACCTATCCACTTGACGTGGCCAACTCCGAGCAAAGATCGCCAGGTGAAAGAATTGATCCCCCTCCAAACGATAACGCTCCAAGTAAGCGGACCGAAACCGGACAAAAAATCTTCCTCCCAAAAACACGAGAAAACCTCTCCCCCTCTCTTCCTCCTCTCTCTCACCCTCTCTCACTTTTTCTATATATCTCTCTTCTTCCTCGTCGACGTAACACGGCGAAGCGAAGGTGTTCACTGTCGTTTCTCCCGGCAGCTCCGGACTGTTCCGGACCGTGGCCGTGCGTCACTGCAAACTGGCTTACACTGATCTAATAAACAACGTTGTCGGTTCCGCGTGCACATCGACGGCCGCTTTGGCACCCATACACCCACCATCGACGAGCAACGGCGCGCCTTCTACTTTCCGCGTTTGTTCAAACGGCACCGTTTGTTATCAACGCGCAACGTCCGTTCTTAACACAACTCGAATACTTCTCGTTGACCGTCTGACGGATCGAAACGGAGGTCGTAACGTCCAGTACGTCGTAGACGGCAGTCCACGTGAACCTGCTCGCCGATAGTGCCGATGCCACGAGATCCCGCGAATGCCTGAGAGGGAGGGTAGAACCGCGCCGAGCTTCGTTGCGGCAAAATTTCCCGTCTCTCTTCGCCGTTCTCCGTCTCCTACGGTGTCCTCCTTCCGTCTCGCTCTCGTGCCTTTCGGGATGGACGCGCGAGCGCAACCACCCACTGACGATGGATAGACAAATCGCTGAGGATCGTTTTGCGGATGTGTCGATGGCAAGAGTTTTGATTTTTGATCTTTGAGTCGTTTGAAAGGATGACGGAGCGATTTTGAGACGTTTGGAGAAATAACGGAGCGATTTTGGGATGGGGGTGTCTTATTTGGAGGAATGTAGGGTATGTAGGGGAATGTAGGTGGTTTGAATAGGTGAGAGAGTTTGAGTTCAGATTGTTGTTAATTTTAGAAGATGTTTGTGTCGTGTTGATGTGTTGTAATGTTGGTAGGTTGGAAATTACTTGAAAATGTAGGTCCTGGGAGAAATTACCATGGTGGAAGTCGAAATAGGAAATAATATAATGGGATTGTTTTTAGAAAACGGATAAAGTGATTGGAACAGGATAAATTTCAATTATAGCCGTCGCATCGAGAAGAGTCGATTGCATTTCAGGATTAAGGGGGCATATCCGGATCGTCAGTCGAATTTGTTAACGACATTCATGAAATGGTATTGCCAACGATTGTTTCCGAGTCCGAAGGAGCTTTTATGCGCACGAAGTTTTCCTCTCTGTCTTACTCAGAAATTTCCCAATCCTCCCGTTTTCTTCTATGGCACGGTGCCTTCTTCGGAGTAACTGTCTTTATCTTTTATCGTCTGTCTTTCCTCCTGGCAGAGCATCGTGTTTTCCACGTATCTGCATTCTACCTCACGGAATGTCTCTGTTTTCCTTACCCTTTCGATTCCGTTCGATAATTTTTCACCGTTTTTCCTCAATCTTGCGTC
Source organism: Cerceris rybyensis (assembly GCA_910591515.1). Classification (NCBI taxonomy): domain Eukaryota; kingdom Metazoa; phylum Arthropoda; class Insecta; order Hymenoptera; family Crabronidae; genus Cerceris; species Cerceris rybyensis. Next base: position 25,468,034 of record OU342791.1, on the reverse strand, counting down.
CAGCGACGAACGTTCCACGAAGTATCTCGTTTCCGTTTGGATTTTCATCTCTTTTTTTCTACCTTCTTATCTTCCACCGTTGGTCCAGCTGTATCTATGTTATTCTTCGCGCTTCTATCAGCGTTTGCTCTACGGCTTTTCTTTTTTTTTTTCCCCTCGTAGATCCGCATGCTCCATTTCCATCCCGTTTCCTTTTGCTCGCTCCGTAAGCTCTGCTTCTTTTTACGTCTGTCTTTATGACTCTGAATACTTTTCTCCATTTCCTTGGGACTTTCTGGGCCGCGAGACGATGGTTAACGGTGGACTGACAATCATTTTGAATATATATGTGCGACAAAAGTTTCAGTTCGTTTGGAATATTGCACAAAACTGAAAACTTCTCGGGGGACTTCGAGTATTAAGTTCCGAAGCGTCGGAGCGTTCGTGAATTATGGGTTGTGTTTTGTCGACGAATCGAGGACTTATTTAAGTAAAATATTTCGTGGAAGTAATGGGAATTTTGCCTCTTCAATTTTTCATTGGATTTGATGGAAAATTTGGGCAATTTTTACAACTTGGGAAATTCCATGTTATTTATATATTTCGTGAACATGTGGCAGTACGATGAATGTATTTCAGGAAAATGAAACACTGTGGTTCGATACACTTTCGAACCTATTTTTTAATGTGAACTACAGTTGTTTAATCTGTTATATTTAAATATATTCAACAAGAATTTAGTAAACGAGGAATCATGAAGAATCACACATTTTGTGTGCCTCGATAGTTCTGGGGTTGATAATAAATTTTGTCAAATGGTAAAACACTCTTTTCGCTATCGATACTTGGCTGCGCGTCTACGAATTCCATCGGGCGTTCCTCGTGCTCATTTATCGCGATACTATTCTGCTCTATTTGTTTCTCTTGCTTGCGTTCTTCTCGAATCCTCGGTCCATCTTTTCCACCGACGGAGATTTCTGTTAGATCGAAGATTCGTAGCGTAAGCAACGAGCACTCTGGGAATTTGCTTTGTTTTCCCAAGCCTTTACGTGTCCATCGTAGAAAATTCGATGTTACGTGCTCGTTTCACATATTCCAGGAAACTTTGATAATGGGAGAAGCGAGTGATAACGTGTATCGATTCGTTACGAGATTAACTATTATCAAAGTATAAGCAAAAATTACAATTTTGCACAATGACTTTTTTACCTTCGGGTAAGAATTATGCCTTTTTTTAAAATTGTTCTATTTTTTTTTCAATTTTATAAATGTGTCTGTTTTAACGACTACGCAATTATTACATGAGAATCTGTTTGCTTGTATGCGCGATGCAAGCGAGCTTCTGGAAGCCATACGAGACGAAAACAGGAACAAAGCGTCAAAGCTCGAGATTTCGAGGCTAACACTGCAGGCTTTGGAAAGTTGAAAGTGCAAATCTAACGTTTATATTTACCAATATACGACGATGTTGTTTAAAATCAGCGGAAAATATAATCTGCAGGAATATTCAATACCATAAAGCAAATTTTTAATTAAAAATTAATCTGAGATTAAAATTTCAATGGAGCTGCCGAAATTAAAAGCAACGAAGAGTATTGATTTTTTAAAAATACAAACACGAGAAATACAGACACCACGGAATTAATAGTTTAAAGTAACATATTCGGATTCTAATTTTTCGGAAGATTTTTCTTTAATTACCATCAAACTCGTTATAACCTCAGTGGTTTAAAATCATTGGAAATTCAAGTTACTCATCCCTGAAATAAATACAGCATTACCAGTATTTGCAAATATCAAACTATGAAATCTGCAATATTCAGAAAAAAAATACCAATATAAAAGTTCACTCAAAAAAGTCTTGGACTCTCATCGAAAGTCTATTAACACTAGATTTACGGAGCCAATTTGGCTCATACAAAATTTGATTACCATATAGATAATATATTGATTGGCTGATTTTTTAAATAATAAATCTTTTATTTAAATTGATTTGGAACTATTTATTTTCCAAAAAACATCAATTTTCTTGTATGAGTTAAATTGGCTCACTTCAGAAAATTAGGTATATTAACATCCGTAAATCTAGTGTTAATAAGTAATTGAAAAAATTAGAAGACGATATCATGGAATAAAAGCTTGAAAATATTAAAACCGCTTAATGCAAGACCCTCTTGGAATGTTCAACTAATTTGAAAACCATTCGGTATTACCAAATCGTTAGGAATCGACGTTAAATCCTTCATGAAAAGAATCATTGATTATTCAATGCTCGCGCGCAATTTGCGTTGATTCATAGTATTGTTATATTTCTTTCTTCTTTTCAATTTTCAACGAGCTTCCACCAGTCCAGGGAACAAAACGTCGGCGAGCCTATAGAATTTTCGGGTCGCGAAACACTCTGTGGTATTCGGAGCGACCTACATTTCCAACCAATTGTGCGCATTTCTCGGGGTTTCTACGGTCACATATGTAATCCAACGGGACGAACCGAACGGAAAATAACGCTGTTAATCGACATTTGAAGCCCTTTTCGAGATTGTGTAGATAACGATAGGGAACGAGCGAATTTTTTAACTGTTTGACTGCAAAAGGCGTTCGAATTTACTTCCCTTCATTTCTAAATACCATATAGTTTCAAGATACTATGTATGATTTATGATTGATTTATTTTTAAATATATCGCAACTTTATTTAGTTTCAGTGAAATGTAGGATAATCAATTAGAAATTACATTAATTAAAGCTTAAAGTTAATTAAAGTACGTATGAGGGTTAAAAGATAATGAAATGCTACGTGCATATATCATAGAGTAAAGATTTAAGAATTTGTATCTTTTAATATTTTCGTTCTCACTATTTTTGTTTGAGTAGCAATCGAGTATAAATTATTGGCGATAAGTTCACGAGCAGATTTCTCGCTTGTCTTCCGTATAAAAATGTACGTGCACGTGTGTTCGCTTTACGTAAGCTGGTATCTATGTAAATTCCGTTCTGCTTCATACCTCGCGGGACTTAAATGACGTTAGAGAAAGGTAATTTTTCGTAACTATCGAACATTACGATTTTGGACATATGAGTTAAGTTGTTCATTGAAAATTCATTCAGAATTTGGGTAAATGGTAACGTTAATTTTCAGTAACTAAGTATGTATATCTAACTGTTTTACATATCGTGAAACTGCGCAGAACCTGTGAAAATGAATGAAGCCTAGAAAATATGTAGTTGCACTCTGTTACGACTGACTGAAGTCTGATAAGAATACGAGGATATCTCGCATGTTACCGAAGTGCCACAAAGGCACATAAGTAGCGAATTAAGTATAGCATTTCTAGTTTAAGCAAGTTAAATCAACATTCTATACATGGTATAGGCAAAGAACATGACGAAATAAATTTCAATACGTAACATAACAATATAACAGCTCAACTATTTCCAAATCGTGAACATCAGAGTGAGCTTTTAGTTTGAGTAACGACATCCGAGCTTGCAAGCTCACACCTGATGGCTCAAACTAAAAAGCTCAAAAAAATTTCCCAATTTCCCCCAAAAATATGAGCTTTTGAGCTATGAGCAAGTAAGTATAGAGCTTTTGAGCAATTTTTCCAAGTTTTACGCAAAATTTCGACAAATCCAAGTGAGCTTTTTAGTTTGAGCATCGACACCTGAGCTTGCAAGCTCACACCTGATGGCTCAAACTAAAAAGCTCAAAAAAATTTCCAAATTTCCTCCAAAAATATGAGCTTTTGAGCTATGAGCAAGTAAGTATAGAGCTTTTGAGCAATTTTTCCGAGTTTATCGCAAAATTTCGACAAATCCAAGTGAGCTTTTTAGTTTGAGCATCGACACCTGAGCTTGCAAGCTCACACCTGATGGCTCAAACTAAAAAGCTCAAAAAAATTTCCAAATTTCCTCCAAAAATATGAGCTTTTGAGCTATGAGCAAGTAAGTATAGAGCTTTTGAGCAATTTTTCCGAGTTTATCGCAAAATTTCGACAAATCCAAGTGAGCTTTTTAGTTTGAGCATCGACACCTGAGCTTGCAAGCTCACACCTGATGGCTCAAACTAAAAAGCTCAAAAGAATTTCCAAATTTCCTCCAAAAATATGAGCTTTTGAGCTATGAGCAAGTAAGTATAGAGCTTTTGAGCAATTTTTCCGAGTTTATCGCAAAATTTCGATAATTCCGAGTGAGCTTTTTAGTGTGAGCATCGACACCTGAGCTTGCAAGCTCACACCTGATGGCTCAAACTAAAAAGCTCAAAAAAATTTCCAAATTTCCTCCAAAAATACGAGCTTTTGAGCTATGAGCAAGTAAGTATAGAGCTTTTGAGCAATTTTTCCAAGTTTTACGCAAAATTTCGACAAATCCAAGTGAGCTTTTTAGTTTGAGCATCGACACCTGAGCTTGCAAGCTCACATCTGGTGGCTCAAACTGAAAAGCTCAACCAAAGTTTCCAAATTTCTTCCAAAAATATGAGCTTTTAGGCTTCGTGACAGAATAATTAGGAAATCGTCAAGACAGACGGACAGGTAGGACTGGAAGGGATGGGCAGGGTAGAAAGTGACGGGCAGGACTGGAAGGGACGGTCAGGATTGAAAAGAATGGGCATAGCTGGAAGGAGCATTAAGGCCTATTAAAATACAATGAACCATCAGGACCATTAAGTCAAACACCAAAGTATTAAATCTCAACGTGCCAAGTACTAGGAGAAAACTCCTTTTCCTCTCCATCGAGACTCGAACTGCAAAGATTTAATACTATGCAAATCGTTGAATACTTTATTCTCTCACCTCTCAATTTTCGACGTATCGATTCCCTCAGACAAGCTTCTCTTTCGGTCCCCGTCCACGCTACTCTTCCGTTCGTTCGCCACATTCTCCAGCAGAATCGTCAACTGCGGTTCATCCGGTTGCGCTAGGCTACCGATCTTAAAGACTCTCCTCTCCTTCATCCTCATCTGCATCCTCTTGGAGCCCTCGCTACCAGTCCTACTCAACTTCCTCCCCATTCCCTCTTTCTCCCCGTCCACCGATTCCTCGGTTTCTTCCCCAGCGTCGGAGAACTTCGACAAATCCAATAAAATCTCCGGCTTGATGTTCCTTCCCGACACCCTGTTCTCATCTTCTCTTTTCCCATCCGAATCTACCAGAGCATTTTCTGAGGTCGATTTCGCCAAACCGGGCAATTGGAGCTGCGAAACGTCGACAGTTTCCGGAGAGGGTACACGGGTAGCCCTCACTCTCATAGGTTCCGGTACCATCGCCACTTCCGGTGGCGAGTGTATCTCGATCTTCGTGATGGGCTCTTCCAATCGATTGGCGACTGCCTCTTCGGCGGTGATAATCCTTGCTTTCACGAGATGAACCTCTGGCAGGATTCCGGTAATTTGATCACTAGGATCCTCGTAGAAGATCTCCTCAACGTTCTCTTGTATTCTGACCTCCTTCTTCGTCTCGTCGAGAAGAGATTCTCTCGAGGACTCCCTGGAGAACGTGTCTCTCCTCTTGCGCAACGAGCTTGGACGTTTCACAACAGTCGACATTTCGATCTCTGGTGGTTTCTCTATCGATATCAAATTCTCCGATTGTTTTACCACGTTTGTACTTTCTGTAAATTCATCCACAGTTTTCACGATGACGTCTATCTCCGATTCTGGCGGGAATGGTACTATTGGTTCTGTTACTTTCTTCTCGATTTCCAAATCTTTTGTACTTTCTTCCTTCTTTGTGTACAATATGGACGATGCCTCTGCAAGATGGCTGTTCGATGTTTCTTGCATATCGCTTAAAACGGATGGACGTTTGTCTCGTTGTTCTTTGTTCTCGTCAAAGACGAATATCTCCCGGGTCGCGGCTTCCTCCGTATCATCGACGAAACCTGTCGGCGATTCGGAATAAGTTAAAGTACTGTGTTTCGTTAAAAATTCAGTAACCCTCTCGATGCATTCTTGTTCTCGTAAACTCTTCCTTTCTTCCCTCGATCTCCTTCCAATTTCCTCAGGTTCCTTCTTCCTCGTTTCTTCGTTCTCTAGCCTCTCCAACTTCTTCGTTTCATCATCACCCAATATTTCATCGATCTTCCCTCTTTCCTTTCTCGATCTTCTCCTGTTTTCCTTCTCTTTAAACACTTTCTTCTTGGCACCCATTTCCGACGATGTGTCAGACTTGTCCAGAGTCTCACCAGAAGTAGAAATTCGTCCTTCCGAATCGAAACTATCGTGACGCATAAGAGTCTTCCTCCTTTCGAAACCAGAACGTCTCTGAGTGAAGGAAGAACTTGGCTGTATTGTTTTTTCAGCAACACGATCGATCGAATTCTCTTCCTGGACTTCCTGTAATGGCTCTTTCTTTAATTTCACCTTCGGTGCCACTTTTTCCATACTTCTTGTCCCTTCTTCGCTCGGTTTTGCAGGTTTTCTTGCATCCAACACCGTCGCACTGCTTTCTGATATCACGCTTTCTTCCTCGATGATGTTTGAAGGGTGGAATTCATGGACCTCGACTTCGACGGTTGTTTTTACAGATTTTGAATCTTGGGGAAGAACCGGTGAATGTTTTGAAGGACTACAGACTGGCGTTATTGGAGAGGCATCCTTCCAATGATCTTCCTCCTCTTCGTCTTCGTTTTCCGGTTTATCGGTAGACAGTTCGGTCACTCCTGGAAGAAGTGTCGCAAAAGATTTAAATCTGACTAGCCTCATCATATTAACAGCAGATGATTAATTGTTCAACTCATACTTCATTATATTACATATGTACTTTGAGAAAGTAAAAATAAAGAGATGACAAATATGATGGATTATTTTTCTAAAATACCCGTGACCCTACTTCCTGACTCCTGACAATACTTTTAATATAATACTTTTTGGAAAACTGCAAAATTTCCTATTCTATTTATCGCGTCACGAGTGTCACTTATTATTGGAACAGATAAAATGCCGACTGTTTTGGTCTTAAAGAAGTACCTGATCTCAAGTAAGAACATATTTCTCCTAATAGCAATAACGAAATAAATTTTTACAAAATATGTTTCTATAGTAAAACAAGTCAGAAAACACTGTGTGCGTGAGCATATGCAAGCCGTAAAATTTATGTATCGAAAATCACATCACTTGTCCCATCAAGAGACATCCATCATATGAATATTACCATCGTTTTCTCTAGAGAATTAGTAAAAATTTTATCCAGCGGACTTCCAATTCACGATAACGATCCGAAAGCTTTCGATGAAGAAATGACACTCGTTGGAACGATATTTATCGACGATAACACACGTGTACGAATCTATTCTGTCCATGGAATATTCGTTCGATCAATTCTTGTACGAAGGATGGGAGAAACGTTAAACACTGGACGACCTCGTTCTAGGAAATTTCACGGCAATCTTCGTCCTTGCTCGCGAAATAAAAATGGCACAGGTAATATCGAACGGAGGACAAAGCAAATTTAATCTATCACTTACCAGTCGAGCTGAATCTCTTAGCGTTACAGAGGTTGTTAATGTTTAACGCGCTTGTAAAACAACGAGAATCTCGATGCGAGATATAAAAGGAATTGAGTTTAATTAAGAAATTGTATTAAGTGGTTAAATAAAATAGAACGTCGGTTGTTTGATGGACCATTTTGAATTACAAATTCTTTGAAATATATGGACTTCGGGGATGTCGGGGAAAAGTTTACGGTCTCGGGATTATTTCGCTTTGATTATTACGAAAAGCACTTTAGGAGAAAATATAAATGGGAGTTGAGAAGCCTAGAATTAAATGATGCAGTTGTTCTGGTATAAATGGAAGTTCGTTGGTCCAATTAACAGTTTACGAGCTTTTTCTCTGGTATTGTAATGAACGTTAAAAATATAATTACACATTTCTCTGCAAAGAGACGTTCATGGTACGGTTTTTTATTTAAAACTGAAAATTAGAAATTTAGATCGTATATTTTTGTTTATAGCACATGCATAGAGTCTTGTGTGATAGAAATTACTATTTTACAATGTTTTAATATTAAAACAAAAATTTTGGGAGGTGCATAATTACTATTAAATTATTTGTTTGCTAAAAAATGGCAAGCGGAGGGAAAATTTCCCCAGTGAGAAAACTGACAAACGTAGAAAAAATTATTTGTAATACTCCAAGTGAAATATACATGCATCACCAATTTCTCTATGGAAATGCCTGACGTCGAGCAGGAAACGAATTTCCCCCGATGGCAATAATGCTCTAACGAGTTTTAAAAATTGCACATGCACTGTGGAGCTTTATTCAATTTTTCAATGGAATGTGTAATCTTCGGAAGAGAATACCTCTCCTTGCATTAATAATTAGTTAATGAAACTGTCAAAGAATGAAATTTACTTATATTCCAATAATAAAATTATTATTAGTAGATACTAACTCTTAAAAAATGAAACGTAGCTATTTTGTAACTTCTGCACTTGAATTTTGTAACACATCGAGTTGCCAAATTTTTAAAACCAAAAACCATGCATACCTTGAACAGGCTAAGCTCCTTCAACGTCAAAAAGAACGTTTTTTAGTTTCTAGAAAATTGGATGAAGTAGTATTAAGCTTCTGTCTGTTTTGTTGTATTAATATGTATTATATATAAAACTCAATTTTCCTCTAATGTCAAAAGAAGCCAAAAGAAAGTTTCATTAAGGAACGAACTCCTCTGAGAAAAAAAGACAAATAAATTTAAGAATAAATTGTCGTCGAATGGTGCTAAATTTTGTATAATTTAAAGAAGGGATCATGCACACAGGCCATCACAACGAAGAAGTACCTGATCTCGACGAGAGAAAGTCTTCGATTTCGGCCGCACGATCCGTCGTTTCGCTCTCATTCGGAAAACTCCTGGTGCGTCTCACGGGGCAGATCGTCGGCACCCTCTGCCATCGAGTCAGCCATTTGGAAAAACACCAGCGAAATCGAGAAAAATCAGTGAATTAGCAACATTACCGAGAAACTCTCAACGCATTTGCTTTCGTCGAACGACAGAAAAAGTAGGACCGAATTAACGCGAGGGGTTGAAGCAAATTGCAAAGAGTGCTGATCCGAAAATACGATATCTAACTTTTGCACGTTTGCAAGATAGTCGGAAAAGCAGAAAAATGACAATACGGGGAAGATAATTTGGAATTAGAAGTACAGATAGATTTTCAGGGCGAAAAAAGTCGAAAAGAATGTACCGATAGACGGTGTAAGTTAATACTGTCAAAATACTGGATGGAATAATCGCTAACTACTATTTACACATCCTTATGCTCTTCTCGATGATACTTCTAGCTCATTTATCAAATTCTAATTAGCCGAGGTGATTTTATAAATATTTCTGCCGATTTGTAAACGTGAAAATCGTGTTCTACGTTGAAGCATCAAGTCTTAGGGGTTGTTCCCGAAGAAGAGACTTAAAGGAGGAAATATATAATGTAATATACGTTAAAAAATTTAATAGCAGCACTGGACGTAAACAATTTCATTGGTAGAAATTTCTTTATAGGAAAATCAACGAGAGACTATATTTTTCTTTTTTTATTGTCTCTGAGAAATTGCTAAAAGGTTGGTAAACAAGTTTGAAAAAATGGAGATAGTTTTACGGAATGAACGTAGAAGGTATTACTACGCAGAGTATTTAAAATTGCGCTGAAACTCAAGAACGAAGCCACGGGCTTTCGTTGCTAATTGGAGCAGATAATTCCATTAATTGTATCGAGCCGTGGTCTACCGTACCGGACATTCCCTCTTGCGCCACAAACGGAAACGACGCGTCGAATTGCGGCGAGGTAATCGAAGAATTTCTTCCTTCCTTTTGGCAATTTCTCGAATTACATTTAGCCCTTCAAGGGATCCTCTTCTTGCTAATGATCTCAACAATTATTTACCTCGTTTCACCTCCTTAAATCTCCTCTATCGAGAGCATCGTTTCTTCGGGAATTTCCCAAACATCGATTTTACTTTCAACAAGCTGATAATTGCTTTATATACTTCATTTCGACGTCTTGTATTTCTCATTACACTTATTTCATAAATAATTTCTTTGATGAGAAAAAGTTTGGAAAAGTATAAAACGTTACGGAATACCGAAAATATCAAACACATATGATATATTTTGAATTAATTGATCAAAAATTAGAATAAATTAATGGTAATGTGATTACCTTCAGGTAATAAGAAATACGCATAGAGAGACGTTTCGGTGATAATTAAAAACGCAGAAGATGGCGCTTAATTACTAGCGCCATTAATTAATATAGACAATGAGTGCCGAAGTACTGAGAACAAGTGCTAAAGTATAATACTGTACACGCCGGTGCTGAAATAGACAAACTCTTTGATCATCTGTGATTTCTGTTGGCGTTTGAAATAATTTCTGGCGATTTACAAATGAATACTGATATGCGATAAAATATAATAGAAGATATTAAATATTAATCAACGACATAGATCATTTAAAAGCGTATATTATGTACAATGTACAGCTGTACTTGGATTACTTTAACCCTTCGTTGTAAAAGGAATATTTTATTTGTAGAAATTATTTATGAACATTTATGGATTGGTATTGATTTATCATTTTATAATTCTTAGAAAAAAAGTAAATGCAACGTTAGAATTTTGCAAAATAAAGTAATTTCACTTTGACAAACGAAGAGTCGAAGAAACTTGCAAAGAGTTGGGTTTTTAGAAGAAAAATTGCCTACTTTCGACGACTTTCAACGACAATCCGAGTCTTGGAATCTTGTCCTGATAATTGCACAATATCCCGAGGTCTTCTCAAAATATCGCAAAATATCAATTAATCTCGATCTCATTCCATCGTTCTTCCATTTAATTCTTCCTTTTCGCCGATCGTCGAAACACGTCGAATAATTGAATTGAAATTTCGAAAATTAACCGACGAGTATCGATGCAGAACAAGAAGAATTTGCAGGAAGACGAAAAAGTGGAAGAAAAATTCTTCGGATCGACTTTTACATTGAAAAACCGAATGGAAATAAACGGTAATCGGCTGCACCATGTTTGGAGCGCCTGAAAACAAATTCCAAGTAAAAAATTCAAACTGCATTTTCTTGGCCATTTTTCACACGCGCATTAAACACAATCACTTTCAAATTTTTTCTCTCGCACTTTGATCATTTTCAATAGCACTGTTACGATCAACAAATACGCGATGGTAATCAGCATAAAGAGAGACTTACCTACTTCAAATCTTGGCTTTTTACGCAAAACTCGTCCTTCCGCGATTATACTAATTGTTACGTACAATTAAATTTAACGAGCTTGAAGCGCAAATCGTGAATGAAAATGTCGGCAAACGTTTAGAATTTCGAATCACATCAAAACGACGATGCAAGAATTAAAATTGAAAAACTAAATCGCACGATCTTATTAAATTATCAAATTTAAATAATAAATGACAAAACATATTTCTATTATTCATTCTGTCCTTTGGTACTTACTTCCATGCAAAATTTTTATTTGCCAAAAAACGTACGTTCGTCGTTGCCATAAATGGAGCAAAATAAATGTAAATAAGAGAATCGGACATAGTTTATTTTACAAATTGGCCAAAAATCTCCATATTCCATGGAATATATAAATACCCACCGGTACGTAGGAAATCCTACGAAATTGAAAAGCCAGGATTTGCATAATTCCGAATGGTACAGTCGCGAAACGAAGTAAGCCTGGAGTTTTGATAAAAAAATATAGACTTCAAATGACAAAAAGGAAAAAAAGAATTGTAAATGAACTACGTGAACAGGATAGGACATAGGGAAGAGGTATTTTTGTTCGACAAGTGTTTTAAGGTCTTCGTTGTTATTGGCCGTTGTTTCCCTCGGACACGTGTCACATCGTTATTATTGAATGTAGGCATGAACTACTATCACATGGTATTTTCGTTAATTCGTTTATTAATATCTTTCGTTCTTTGGTCGTTTAACTGTGTGATTATACGATAGCTCGCTTCGCAAACGGCTCCGCCACGGACGTTTACGCGTTGCTCTGAAAAACGAAAGAGAAAACACCAGCGTTAGTGGCGAGGTGATGATGGTGAAGCGATCGCCGATCGAGAATGGCGATACGACTAAACGGAATGGTTTTTAAAAGGTAAAAAACAATAGAAATATCTGGCATCGTCATCGCCTGTTGACATTCCGCGAGGCATTCCCTCTATTTTGTATCTCTAAGCTACGAAAAGCTCGCTAACGCGGTAAACCGATGGAAATGTTTTGTGCTTTGAGGCAGCCTCGAAAAATATTCGTTGTGGCTGTTCTGTAAAATGTGGTGGTAATTCGAAAATTATCCCCATATGATGTTTTAAGCAATTCTATTATAAAGGTGGAAAGTCTATAAACGCAAAAATTGGAAAAACTTATCCATTTAGACGATGTTTTTTTTTTTCAATTGCAGTTATTTTACTAGGTGTATATAATATTCGGTAAACTACGAATTTAAATTTCAAAATAATGAATCTCCGATTAAATAAAATATTCTCTAATTAACAAAATTATTGTGTTTCAAATTGATTAATAAAATTTACATACAGATGTGGTAAGAGAATAATTACAACGTAACGATTCGGTGGAACAGAATCATTCATTTGTATCTATTTTCCCGCGTAGAATAAATTTTCAAAATTACGGTCACATTTTACAGAATTCACGGGGATTTATCAATATCAATATCGTCGGATTTCTACTTGTACGGATACGTCAAGCATAGATTCGGGTCATCGATATTTCTTGTATCTTTTTCAAACTTAGAATGAGCACATATCTATTTTAATTAGACAATTAATTATTCATCTGTTAAATGGTAAACTGAAGTTTGTTTCTCCTCGTTTAGGGAACTTTTGCTACGTGTAACATAAACGCAAGAAATGGAACTCGATACCTTAGGCACCGGTAGCCGAATTTCCCCTAATTAGTTTCTATGGTGTACGAGGTGCGCATACCATTCTATCCAGTGAGAGAATGCATATATATATGTACAGATTTGAGCTCAATAGAAGGTTCAACCTCCTCCCATACTGTTTCTAGGGTTTCGCAATCAAATTCCTAACTAAGTTTAGTGTTTAATACTAAAACTATCAAAGCGCTTAGAATAACCGGGTTTCCATTTTTTCGAAAAATTCCCCAAACCTCTAGGGGGGTTATGCTATAAATTTTACCTCAAAGAAGACATAATATCGGTAGTTCTATTGTTTATACGCGATATTAAAATGCAATTGCTTTGCAATTTCAAATCATTATTTCTTTAAAGTGATATCATACATTTATTTACAAAAAATATAGATTTTGGAATATAATTGCGACTAAAATTGTCGACAGCCCGAATCAATGCCTGGTTTATCCATAAAAATAGGAGACAAAAGCGACGAGTTCTCCAAACCGACCTTACGTAAAATTGTTTACTGCAAACAGGGAAGCGAAAAAGTAAAAGAAAAAAATTATGTTTTTTTCTTAAAAAATGCTAATTTTGTGGAATCGTTCTTCGATTTCTTTCATGGGTTCATTCAAAGCTGAGCGATCTTCGCCAATTGTAATAAATTTTGCATTTTTTTTACCGTCTTGCTCGAAAATTGATTTCCATGATTTTTATACAAATAATTCTCAGCTCTGAATTCGCCCAGGAGACGACGATTCTTTGTAATCTCGCGGATTCAAGTTAGAAAGAACTATACATTTCAACTAACAAAGCTGAAGTACTAAATTTCACGTAAACGTATGAACCTTTACAAGCTAAGTGCGCTACATTTGGTTTCCTCTTTCTAACAAATGATTCGTGCCGTGTGAGGAAGTATTGTTGTAGCGAGAGCCGAAAGTGGCATCGCGAAAAGACAATAGACAATTTCGCGAAACACGTCTTCTCGACGAAATTCCAAATCGTCAAGGAGCATAAAAAGTTTCAAGCTTCCAGATTTGCGCGATCTGAATTCATCCAATCGTCCTCTCGGCTTGTAAAACGATTTCCAACGATTTGAAAAACTCGTAAACTTCTGAACTTTTTGATAAATTTAGTAAAACAAAAACACGTTTAGGATCCTTCGGTGACCCTTTAAAGTTTAGTTCTTCAAACTTGCAACAAATCCTTGTAATATAAATCGCTGTCAAGTTATCGTTAAATTTTGAATATCTCAGAAAGAATATATAGGTATCAAGGTATAAAATTCAATTTTTAACTTGAAACTTTTCAGAAACTAGAAACTTTTCTCCATGGCGATTTAATTTATTCCACAGTCGACGTGAATAGTTTCTGTATATACGTTGCGCTTTCAAAGGAAGCAGACTTTCTGCAATTGGCAGTTTTTTTTGTTTGTTGTTTAACGAAAAGTTGTATTATAGAAATGTCATTGTTGACAATCGCCATAGTGTGCAATTATACGATGAAGCTCGTGGCAGACGTCGATACGTACGGAAACCGATGAAAAATGTGATGAATCTATGCATCTGTAAGAGTGATAATAATGAAGTTGACGAAAACGTGTTGATGACAATGACAATTGTGATATCCACGGAGATTTCCGGATAAAGTTCTGATAAATACTCCAACGACACCAAGACTTCCTCTCATTTTCATCAGAACACCAAATAATAGGTAATCTTAGAGATTCAAAATTGTCTTAGCATAAATAAATATGTTCGATATTTCATCGATACCACGATAAAGATATTGCTCGATAACTGTAATCCAAAACAATCACGATATTAATAGATGACACGATATAATTAATACAATAATTACGTCCCATACGATATAACTGACATAATAAAAACAAATGGTCAAAACTCGAAACTACAGTATCAAAAGAAAGATCGGGAACTCAGAAATTAAATAAACTTAAAGATAGTTATATCAAAACCATGCAATATCACCCGAATATTCTTGAATACTCCGCAATAAATAAACCAGACTTCACAGTGTTTCATCTGACTTCGGTTAAAGATCACAAGTGAAATCGCACAAAGGGGAAAAGTATGAATAATGACAATGGCGATGGCGATGTCGATGACAATAACAACAAAACACGAACAATGATCGATAATCGTGATTTTCGCGTGCCTTCGAGACTCTGATTAAAGACGATATAATATAATATGTATAGATATCATATATAATAGATACATATTTCTAGTTATGTATATATGTATATATTTATCTCGAGCTTCACGTTTTCTAAGCAGTGAAGAAAAAAGGAAGCCTAGAGGAGAATCGATTGAATTACGTAACTTGCGGGCAGATATCCAGCGGCTACCATCGAGGAAAGGCTTATACACCATCCGTTTGCTCGTTTCGAGTATTCGGGGTAGGTAGGTAGTCGAGAAGAGTGGTAGTAGTTGAGGTATAAACGTGTCCCCCGTGTTAAGTGGAGTAGTAAACGTACGTATCGATCCCCGGACACACGAGAGCCTCTTGATAATAGTGAAGAAAGGTGCCAGTGAGTAGTAGACAGTAGTGGAATGGTAGTAGAGCTCTACAAAAAGGTGAAAAGGTTCACATACGAGCTGTGATCGTTAATTCGTTAGAGAATCGGACGGAAAGGAAAGGCGATACATTAGAGACAGAAAGAAAGACAAAAAGCTAGAGAAAGAAAGAAAGAGAGAGAGGAAGCGAGAGATTAAGGAAAATTATACCTAAAATTTACTTGCCTCTGTTTTCTGTTCAGGCTCTGTCTTTCTTTTTTTCTAAATCACACCTCTGCACCTTTTTACCTTACATTCCATTCGGTTAACATTACAGGCAAGCTCTCTTTCTCTCTATCTTTCGTTCCTTTGATTCTCTTTTTTTAGTCACAAGCACTCTAAACTTTTATCCTGACCATTCTATCCTGTCTCTCCTCTCATTTTTTTTGCTACACACGTACATCTCTCAAAAATTTCTCTTTTCTCTCTCATCCTTTTTTCCTTACATTCTCACTTCTATATTTGCTCTCTCCCTCCTTTCTCTCTCTCTCTCGTACTCAACTTTTTCCCTTCCTACCGATCCTCTCCGCCCGTTCGTTTAAATTACGGCAAATATAACAAATGGCAAATATAATATATACAAAGAAAAAAAAAATTCCTCAAACGAATGCAACTGGCTAAAAAGAAAAATTCGCTAAAGTACGGTCACAATGTCTGTACGTATTCATGTGTGTATGTGTATGTATGTACTTGCGTGTGCCACTGTGTGTACCTGTGTGCACGTGTATGTCGACAAGTGTCAAAAGGACGTCAGGTGAGCCTCGGAGAACTCGGAGGATGGTGGTGAGTCGAGTCAGTCGAATGCAAATATAGTTCGGTTTGTTCAGCTACTCTACCAGGCAACTTTCATTCACTATTATAATCGTTTTGTTCTGTACTTACTTAGCCGATGGTTGGTCTCTAAAAACGTCCGCGCGGCCAATCACCGACCGCATAATACCGAATCTTTTTCTCTCGCTCTCTGATTTTTTTTTAATCCCATCATTTTCTTTCCTCCCACGTTTTTATCTCGCATAATCTTCCGCCACTCTTTCTCTCCGCTATATCATTCTCTTTTCCTTCATTCGGCTTTGTTTTTGTGTGTTTTTTTTTTTTACTGCTCGGGTTCTCCTACAAGCGCGTTCAGGTTCCCAAGCGATACGTGTTATCATAGCCTCGGTGATTAGGAACCCACCTAAAAACTTGGTAGGTTTTCCACGACGATACGAACGTTGGCGGTTGAATAAAAACTGGCGAACAAACGGTACGCTTGTCGAAGAAATTTCACGGAAATTCAAGCAAGGGATTTTCGATGGGGGGCTTCTCTCCTTGGGGGGCTGAAATTCTATTCTTGTTACTATAGATATAGTATAATTGTAGAGATAGAATTCTAGTCTCTCAAATAAAAGGTCTATAGTCGAAATCTCTTGCGGTAATTTCCGAGGAATTTTTCAATCAATGCGTATATCGGAGACTTAAATAGAAATCCTAAAACTGCAGGTCCTTGGCTACGCTTCTAGTCGAAGACAAAAGTGTTGACAAATCAAATGGAGGAACGATAAAAAGTAGAGAAAACTTCTTGGAAATGATTACGAGTGAGTACGAAGTTTAGTTCGCCCTGATTTAAGAATTTTGAGATTTTATCCCGGTTGCCATTCTAGCCTCACAGCAGAACCGGAAATGGATTCGAGTTTGAGCCACTTTACCGCCATAGCTTGGTGGTACTGACGCTGACAGTGTCCTAGCCTTTTAAATTCTGAGCTCAAGTTCCAATTTCGTCGTCTCAGCTTTATAATAACATTGAGAACAAAGTCTCAGACTCAGGCTTCAATCTCTTCGTCACATTCAAACGGTTTGAGGGTCTCGTTTCTTGACCTCTCAACCTTTCATCCCCTTCCGACCATAGCCTCGAAATGGCAACACCAATAGAACCTCAAAATCCCAAACAACGGGCACGATTGTAATCTGAACTTTCTCGTAATCAATTCCAATTAATCTTTCTCCCTCGATTCTTTTCGTTGAACCATCTAAATCTGCATGTCCTCGGCCAAACAACCATAATAGTCAAAATGGAAACAGAAAAGCAACAACGTTCGTTTTCGTATAGTTGCCATGTTCGCCGGAAAACACCGGCTTGCTTTCTCAGCTTTTCCTCTTTCCATTAATTTATTGTCGTTTCGGGATAATTTTATTATCCGCTTGGATGATCTTTGACGGACATTTCTTTCCGTGATCAATCGCATGGACAAGTTTAACACGTCTCAAGGCAAACCACGTGGAATTTCTTCTCTTCTCAAAGAAAACGAAATCGACGAAGAAGTAGAGGCTCAAAATTTGCGCACACTTGGCCGAGTAATTCTCACTAAGACGAATAAGCGGTGCGCAAAATCTGTTGAGGATTTTAGCTTGAGATTTGCAAGAGTTTATTTCTGCAGATTGAGGTATAATTTGAGCTTAATCGACGTTATATCGAGTATTGACAATGTGTTATTATTCTTACGTACAGAATTGAAGGTTGAAGAAGAGTTACATGTTGCTTTTGGTGCGAAGATAATTTTCAAAGTGATTATTAAAGATATTTTTGTCTATGTTTATGCTCGAAATGAATGCCGAATTTTCACCTACTATAATCGCAGGAAAACGAGAAGTTCAAAGTCAGACGGCATTGAGTTACATTCTTAGTTATATTTGATACGATCGACGGAATTAATATGGCAATATTATAATTGCAAAAGCTCGAGCAAAAGGCACGTTTAATTTGGTTATATTGCATTACAAATGCGGTGCGCTGTTTTAATACACATTGTGCGAGGGAAGGTGAAAAATTAAGAAAACATAGTGAGAATACAAATAAGCTGAAATTAATAAAGGATAGTCATGAAATATATTAATTTAACACTTAAAATAACAGAGGAACATAGAAAGGAAGGGTTTTGTGGATTAACGTTAAAAAAACAAAACAAAACAAAAAGTCTACGGCACCCTATTTATTGGTAATTTACAACACGTCGAAGTTTGCATGAATTCCCAATACAGGAAAAGTATTCCGTTTGGTTTACCGTTGTGTAATAAAAATTATAATTAACGCGGGTGAACGCGAATTTGGTAAATTTTTTACGAAACAATTCGAAATACTAACTTCGAATCGTGCTACCTTCGTATGACTATCTACTAATGATAATGAATAACATTGATATTATTTTAACGCTTTCTAAACGTGCAGTCTTATATATCCCTCGAGGGGATGCGCTTTTTGTGCCGTCATTCACGAAATAAAAACTCAACGATCATAAGAGGAGAAAGAAAATACTAATGTAAATACTTTTTGTCGAAGCTGTTTCTTCTAAAGTAATCCCAAAATGATTCCCTTTTTTTTTAAATACTTCTCAGATAAACCGAAATATTCCCGAATAAATTCAAAAGTCAGTTATTGAGATCAAACGTCGATCTTAATTGTGGCAAAAAAAAATGTTTTTTCCACGGCGAACGATTGCACAATATATTCTATTCTTGCTCACGGAATGGACTATCGCGTATCGCGCTAAAAATTAAAAGCGAAGCGTCGTTAAAATCAGCCTCACAGTTTTGCAATTCGATAAAGAGAATTGACGATATTTTCCTAGCTCCGTTTTCAAAAATGCAGTTCGACGAAACAGCAATACCATTACCGTTTCGATAGCAGTGGTCGAGCTTTGTGTATTATTACGAACACTATTTTAACAATTAGTTAACAATTGTGCAGGACATTTAACCTTCGTTGTTTAATACTCCAAGAACACATAAAACACCCGTTGCACGAGACACCGGCAAGTCTGACGTACTTAATGGACGGAAACCTTCAATACGTAAAAAAAAAAGAACCAGAGAAAAATACGTCGAACAGTAACCAGAAATTACGTCGACACAATGACACGGAATATCGCAACGCAAATTCATCTCCTCTCGATCTGACGTTACAAAAGAAACACCTGCTTCCTCACGAAATGGTAAATTCTCAGTGAATCGATAATCGATCGATCCACGAAAACGTTCCTCTCTCATTGTGCGTACGCCGATCGTCTCGAAGACACGCGGAATCGCGGAGGTTCATATTCGTAAAATTGACCGAAGCGGCTCGCTTCTGCGATCAGAATCCAAACGAGCAAGCAGAGGGGAATACTTAGAAGCTCTCGGATTTGACGAGATTGTGCTGATGCTTCAGACCCTCGATCAAATCCATGTGATGAGGTGGCTCGATCACGTTCACCTTACGCTCTCTGAAATACTCCCGTCTCTGCTTATGGCTGTCCATGATCGAGCACGTGGCCGCCTCGTTATCCCTATCTCTCGTCGTCTCGATCCGATCGTCCTGATCGCTCACCTGGACAATACTGTCTGGAATGGGCAACGGCTTCGCCACGCCGATGCGAACGGTCCCCTTTGGCGCGCCTTTTAGAGCCTGCACAGCCTGATCCAGGGTAGCGTTCTCCAAGGCGATGTCGTTGACGAAGAGGAGACGATCACCCGGTATCAATTGCCCGTCGACTTGGGCCACGCCTCCGGGCACGAGCGATCTTATTACTATCACAGTTTCGTTGGGGTTCATTGGATCCTAAACAGGGAGATTGAAGTTATTATTGCCAGTAGAAAATCCCAAGGATTGTCATACTTTAGTTGACGAGGAGAATTCGAGTATTTTTTTACTTTTACGATAGATCGATGCAAGTTGATTCTATTACTTTTAAACCTTTTAGTGCCGACCCAAAAAATTCATGGAATTAATAACAAATGTAGTTACGAATAAAAAGAATTGTCATTTGACGATAGTCTCATGTAGAACACACAACATGAAGCATAAACAGTGTGTTTACAATTATCTGTTATATAATTACTGACATCGCATTGGAAAATGAATATTAACCCTTCGATGTCCAGTGTTAGTACTATTGCTAACGACGATATATCGTCGTCCGGCACTAAAAGGGTTAAATGTATTAAATGAGTACATTTTTCTGGGAATTTATACGATCTCGCTTTGGCACGTTTCCAAAATGGCGGATTTAAATAGGTGTTAGGAGAAAAGATTTTTTTGTTAAGAAATATGATGATTTCGATTTGTACAGTATTCTGAGGAATCGATGTTCCGTGTGAATTGGGACACGTGTACTTTGGAAGAGGAGTAATTGAGATGCAAAGATGATCGGTTTAGTAATTCGTGTTGTACAAAGTACACGTTAATATCTACAATACTGCTCCTCTATACATTTGAACAATTCTTGCACAAAAATTGGATCCCGTCAATTCGACTACTTCCGCAGTTTTTGCAGTATTATATGTAAATTTGATTATTTTAAATTATTGCTATCCCATTATGGAAAACCAGGACGACGAAATGGACAATTTAAACGATAGATCGAAGTCATACCTGATAATCCAAAATGGAGAACCCAAGGCCCCGTTCTCCCTTAACCAACTCGATGATTTGCGGCTCGGAGCTCCACATCGCCAGGCCAGTCAACGGCTCCAGAGAACGTGACTTCATTTTATTCAAACTAGCATCCGTCACCGTAGCCGTGGTCGTTGTCGACGCTAAGGAACCGTCGGACTTTGCCTTCACCAGACGATCCATCGTCGGTAGCAAGTTTTGCAGAGATCCACCGAGGATACTCTAAAAGATAAACGTTCTATCGTCGGTCGGAAATTCGGATCGTTCTGGGACAGATGAGCAACGGGAATCTCCTTACCCGAGTTTGGAACGCAGCTTGATGTTGAGCAGTGTCGATCGGACAGAGAGGATCTTGCGAAGCGATGTTCCTTCCGCAAACCATACGAACGTGAATGGGTAGCTCCTTCAACACGCTGACCACTTCCATGTGATTGATTCCCAGTAAACGATAACCATTCACCTTCGAGGGAGAACAGTTTGGTTAAAAATATCAGTCTCGAAGAAAATTTATGTGGTATTTTCGAAGAAAATCGAGTATCCAGCTACCTCCAGCAATTCGTCTCCAGAACGCAGAGTTCCATTTTGTCCTACAGGACCCTCCGGCAAGATCGAACGAATGTAATGATGAGGCCTCACTTCCTGGCCATTTTCTACGTCCACGGTCCCTTCTAGACTGATCCCAAGACCACTTCCTTCGGCGAATTTCTTCAACTGCGCTACCTGTTGCAACAAAGTGCAATAGCCTTTCGTACAAATGTTTTCTTGTAAAAAACAAAATGTCTAATATAATCAATTTACAGTAACTTCAACTGCTTACAAGTTCAAAGTTGAATTGTTAATTAAAAACGCAAAGCTCGAAGTATGAGTCAAATGATTAACTGATACATTAAAATGAACAAATCTTAAATATAATCTTAAGTGACACATCAGTGACATTTAATTCACTCAGTTCACAAGGATTTTTATCAATTCGAAATTAGAGCTTCACCTTTTTACAATTTAAAACTTCAAGACATGAATGAGAAAAAAGGGTCATCGACCCATCAAAGTTACGTACCACAATCTCAGTGTCTGGACCAACGATCTTCTGCCACTTCGACTTAATAGCTGCCCGGATTTGCGGAGTAAGCTCACTCGACGGATCGCTCAGGAGAGCCTCGACGTTCGTCGCATCGTCAAGATCCTCCGAATCTCTATCGCGTTCGCCTTCCTGCAAAACCGCACTGTCCACCGTAGTATGCGATTCGCCTTCCGGTTCTATCTCCGTAGTGGTTTCTCCATCCTGCAAGATCCAAACGATTATCCTCGATCAAGTCGATTCGCTGTGACCGCTAACGATTACACTTGTTTCTCTCATCCAATTGTAATCGCATTTTCTTAATGCAACCTCGTGCTAGCCCGAAGACGAACGAAATTCGCAATGCTCACCGCGCTAATAGGGAAACTTGGTAAGCTCGTTATAGAGGGAGAACTCGGCTGAGGTAGTCTCAATTCGCTCGCTGCGATGGCCTGTTGAAGCTGCTCGTACTTTGGTCCACGTAAATATCTCTCGAGGCACAGTACAACCGTTTGCCCTGTGCGTCTCAAAACCTCGACGGCCTCGTGATTCGAGTAACCCTGAAGAGAATGACCGTCCACTTCGACTATTCTATCGTTTATTTGAATCTTATTGCTCAAGTCTGCCGCGCTTCCTTCGCTGATGCTCTTCACGAAGATCCCCGACAACTCCTCTGTAAGGAAAGCAAAAGGATTTCTACCTCGTAGAGGAAGAACATTTCGGAGAAATCGAGGAAAGTTCTTCTGACGATGGTACCAATGAGAGATTCAACGGTGATGCGGAAAATTTCATCGACTCTTTCTTCCCACGACTGGTAAATCCTCTCGACGAGCTAATAAATCTCCTCGGATCGACCGTAGACGCGGATAAAAAGAGAGGAGAAAAGACGCGACGTTTCTCAGGATGAATCCAGGATTTTACCTTTCTCGCAAACGTAACCGGCAATAGTGATCCCGAGGCCGTAAATATCCTTCTTAAGCTCGACGGTGAAACGTTCCATTTCTGGCAGTGAATTAACATCGATGGTGTCCATGGTGAGGACCGGCAACTCGGGGATCTGTACCGGAACTGGTACCGCTGGTATAACTGGCATCGTTCCAATTGGCAAAGGGTTGCGTACGACGTCCATGACGAGACCGGGTCTTGCCTGGAAGGAAGGATATCCTGGAATCTAATCCGAGCTGTCATAGACGTCGAAAGTACTTGGGGAAAAAATGAAGTTGGATAAAGAGGGTTGAAGGTGGAGGAAGAGAATTTTATTAAAATCCTCTTCTTACGATGTATACGAAATTGTCGCATTTTTAAAGGAATAATTGATATAAATTAGAGGCTTCTACGAGATAAATGGAACCAATGGAGAGATGCAAAAATATAGCTATAGAAACTAATACGGGAGGAAGGGATAGATTGTAATCGTTATGGGGATTAATATCGAGGAGATGATACTCGGTTAAAGCGTGTAAAAGTGACATAAAATTCTAAAGACAATTTTGATAAAATGATCTTACAAATTTCCATGGAAAGGAGCACTGAATAGCATAGTTGAAACGGTCTTTGAAGCTGTATCATTAAAAAAGAAGGTGCCGAACAATTAGGTAACCCTTTACGCTGATAAGAGAGAAAACGTAGCGAAGGAGCGGTAAAAGCCGTTCTTGATTTTAAGCCAGCCAAGTATGCTGTAAAATGTCGAAACGTTCTCAAACTTATTAAGGTCGGACATCAATTCCGTGATAAACTTTATATACCTATTCAGTCCATGGAGATAAGAATACTAGCACACAAAAAAAAAAGAATACCATGATGATAAAAAAAGGATTACCAATGAACGAAATAACAGAAAGATGTACAAAAGAAAGAGCTAAAGCCGTTGATAGCAGAGTCAAAGTGGAGAATCAACAGAAGGATAAAGGTAAAAAAAAACGATTTAAAAGGGGTAAAAAATAAGGGAAAAAAGGGAGTTAAAAGATTTGAGCAGTGTCGCAATGCGAAAGAAGCAGACACCGAAGTATATTCTTAGTAAGACTCACGTGCATCTCGACGTCGGACTCCTGGGAGTATATGTAGCCGTTGTCGTAGTTGGTATCACCCTGCACGTGACGCATGTTATACGTCTCCGGCACGCTGTGCACCAGGTGCCGATCCAACTCAACCGGGTCACCCAGAATCTTCGTCGGTACGATCGGAGCGTGGCTACCGAGAGCCTGAAATGTCCCATCGAATGGAATCCGCGAACTCGATTCCAGCTGGCGAGGGAAGCGCGCGTTCGCCAAAGACGCCGATGGAATTTACTGGCGGACTTGCTTCGTAACGCGATATTCGATTCTCCGATACGAGAGATCCTTGCGGAACTTCTGCGATTACGATTCCGACAGCATTCGTTCGGGTTTTAAGTCCGAAGGGTAATACGAGTTGTTGGGTTTTTTAACCTTTCGAAGTTCAAAGGTGAGTTTTAACTTGCCACTTGGATTGAACTGACTATCGGATTTGGTTGCTTGGAGTGGTTAGCACTAGATTCACGGAGGTGATCGAAATGAATTAATCTGAATTTTTGTTGTACAGTTTGAAAGCTTCTAATGTTCTTTTTTCAATTTTCTATGTGTATCTTGTAGATTTCAAGCTATTAGATGGACCGGATTTTTTGCAGACTTCATATTTTTTTTTTCATGGATTTATTTAATGTTTTTTCAAATATTGCATTAAATGTCGGTAGATCTAGTGTTAATCGGTTAGTCGAATTATTTAAGGGAGAAGATAATTTCTTAATAGATTTGACTTGTTTAAATCTTGCAAAATTATTTTTTGAGTTTTGGGAATACATTCAAGTAATTTCCGTAATTTTAATTTGGGGCAATTTTTGGTAATCTTGTGACTAAAATTTTACTTTCATCTTCAGTCTTTATATTATTTTGAAAAAAATTAAAAAGAATCGTAACTTGTTCGAGAAGGAATACGAAATATAAAACCGAAAAAGTATAAAATGTAGTAGGGAAATATACGTATTACAGCAAGATATATTTAGAAAACGTATATGTACGTTTCCTGAAGTCAAGCGGTTAATCATTCGCCATCGTAGCTTCGGAGATCATGTTCCGAACATGGATTCGATATTCTCGTTATTCACGGAAGGAGAGTTCTAGATCGAAAATTCGGAGTTTAATGAAAGTTTGTGAGAATGTCGAGAACGATGGTGTTGGTACAGAAAAAATTCTTTTATCATGGATGTTCGTTGCAGAGGATGTTAAAGCCGCTCCAAGTTTCTGGAATTTTCAATTACCTCCGCGAGTCTAGTGGACCGTAGACGACGGAAAAAACGTTTTTTCATAAAAATTAAGAGAGGGGAAGCGATTTGATCATAGATAGCTAGTTGTAGTGGTATAACAACGGAGAATTTTTATTCACTTTAAAACAACAATGTACGAGCTTAATAATGCAAGATCGTTCAACACTAGAACTACCGGCGTTTAATCCATCATACTTCAAGATATTAAATGAGCACTTTGGAAAGTGAGAAATCAAGAGACGAAAAGGATGATCGATTCGATGATTTATGGTTTTTTAGGTGGACGTAGAATATTTATTCTATGACTTTTCTATAACCTTGGAAATTTTTTGCAATAATTGTGTAGCAGCCATTCGAACTGGTTTCCAGAACTACCAGCTTTAAATCTATCATATTTCAATATGTTAAATAAGTAGGTACTTTGAAAAAAGAGGAATCGAGTGGCGAAAAGGAGGATCAATCCGGAGATTTATGTCTTTTGTGAAAGACGTAGAATTTTTGTTCTACGCCTCTTCTATGAACTTGGAGAATTTTTGGAAAAAATTGTGTACAGTCATTTTGACTGGTTTGGTAGTTCTAGTATTAATTGAAGAATGAAAGTTAATATTTGGAACTAGAAAAAAGTCTCGTCTATAGCTTGGTCTTTTAAATTCTCAAATCTGAAGATACTTTTTAAATATATTCACTTTTTTACATTGCACTCTCAAAATTTCTTTTTACATTTTGAACATCCACTGTTCCATGAAAATAAATTTTTCCACACTCTTCTATCGCATATAAAAATACATTTCAAAGCTGAAACAAAGTTGCAAAACTAATTTCTTAGCTTTAAGAACCACGAAAGATCTCTCCGCCAAAGAACCCGCACGTGGAACGCTAACACAGGGAGTCCGATGGTCTCGTGAACTTTCCGATTGTCGGAATCACCGTGCGGAAAATGTTTCCTGAATAATTCATAATCCTCGAATTACATCTCCCTTTCTCATTGAACTGGCATTATGCGAGATTGCAAAACTTTCGATGCTTCCCTTGTTTATCGCGTATTTTCCGCTACCAAAGTGGATAACGTCGCGAAGCGATATCGATCGTCGTACAGTTGCATCCTCGAGTTATTTTCACGGAAATGGTCCCAGTTTAACGTGATTTCGAGGATTAACCCCACAGAGATTTTTCTCTCTTGCGATTTTCCCCGATCGATACTAACAGCCTTGCCAGAAAAACGTCGAGGCGACGGAAACGCGCGGACCGGAAACTTCGTTGTCGTTTTTTTTCTCTCCATTTCAAGGATAACGAAATGGTATTACGATGTTTCCTTTTCCCGTCACTCGAAATTTTTCTTCAGCATTGCATCTCGCAAGGTGTGAAGATTAATTTGAAGATTGAAGATTTGAAGAAAATAGTTTTTTATGGAAATGAAATATACCTGATAATCCGGCGAAGTTGGTTCCACAGGTCGCGCGACAACGAGGCGCACGTGGGTTCCGGATTGTCGTAGAACCGCTGCAACCTGTTCACTTCCCATTCCCCGTAGATTGACATCTCCGATTTGCAATATGTGGTCCCCGCTTTGGAGCCGATTATCCTGCGATTTACATCACGATTTACAACACTACTCGTGTATCGAACGCAAAGAGCGTTTAATTCATGAATTAATCATCCTATCGATGAATGTTTCTCCTTTTGAATATCTTCGTCTTTCGATCTTTATTTGTAAACTAATTTGATTGTTTATTAACACTTAGCCGACCGATCGGGTAGATCTACCCTTTTCCAAACTAGTCGGTGGCCGACCGATCGGGTAGATCTACCCTTTTCCAAACTAGTCGGTGGCCGACCAATCGGGTATTATTTTTGACCTGAGGAACGCTTCTTTCTCTATAGAGCTTCTTATTTCTATAGAGTACAACATATAATAAAATGCACCAATTTTTGAAGTCTTTTATTGCCCATTATTACGGCTCTATGCAGAAAAATGCACGGTGAACAGCGTAGTTTGGCTTTCCGAGCGCGGTGGAAACTGTACAGGTCTCACTGGCGCGTGCGGTCGACTAATTGTAAGTGTTAATTATATAAAGCCATGATAACACTTCAGAATTCTTTTTGTGGGTCTTGAGAAGTTGTGGGGAAAATTACAACTACAAATCCAAGATGAAATGGAATCTTTCGGTCGTTTGTTACCATTGTGTCGATTTAAAATCACGGATATTGGAGGGTGATAAATTTGGACAAAATCTGTGATCTATCTGTGGTACTTTTTGTCATTAAATTGTCAATCGTTGGAATACTACGTGCCGAATTCATCTCTGGAGCCGGTGGTTAACGCAACATCGGTCAAATGGAAAAAATACAGTCGCGTAAGCTTGCACACTATCGGTGTTTTTCACTTCGAATGTTTTGTGCATTTTTCTGCATGCTGGAATTTTTTTCTCGCATGAATGCATTTGCTTTCGATACCGCTTTGCGGGCAACGCTACCGGATATATAATTGGATGATTTTGTCAAACGTGTGGGTTCAGAAGATATCAAAAAGGTCGCGAAATTATCTACAAGCATTGAATTAAAGCAACTGTGAATATTTCTACCTTAATCACTTTATTTTTTTTAAATATTATGTGAAATTCTAGCATAGAAGTCGAATTTAATATAAAATAAGATAAGTGAAGTGTTAAAAAAAGGTGAAGTCGTAGGATAAATGAAATTTCGAAGGATAAACTCGTGAAAGGCTCACCCGATCGGCGACGCCTCCGGGTAGAATTGTCTTGACGACGACGCCGGTGCTGCGTCCACCGATGATACCGAATCCAAGACCGCTGCCATCATTGATAAGGTTTATCACTTCAACCTGGGCCCATTCCGTTTTCAGCTGTAAGAAACAAACGAACAGAGCTTATATCTTGAGCGTCGTTTTACCTTTGGGCTAAGTTTTTTGAATCAAGCTGAATCAAACATGTAACACTTTGGAATTTTCTGTCTCTTAACAAAATCAGATCTAACTAGATCCAAAGAACGTATCAATTTTGTTTTATGTCTAGTCTTCCCTAGCTTATCGTGGCCTGACAATTTTTTATTATACAGACATTGGTAATTTCATGGTGTTAATATTCATCTGAGAAGTAATATTTTTAGCATTTTTTATACGTTGCAAAGAACTGCTAAATATTTTTTTCTATTTAGTATGTTAATCATGGAAGATGCTGTGTTTTTATTGTAAATTATGTTTAATTAAATAAGTTAGTAATATAGAGTTTTCTGCTAAGTAGTGGACGAAGAGAATTAGAGTATTCCTTAGAATTATTCAGACGTTAATGATTTTTAACAATTAAATCTTGTTAATGTAGATATCGCAGAATAGCTGGGGTGGGTAGTAGAGACTATTATCAAATTTCAAAGTAAAAATTAATTGAATAATGGATTAAGTATGAGAGAAATCTTTGTCGAGTCACATTCGACGTAAAACCACAAAGGGTTAAGCTCCCGAAGGTCTCAAGTGACCTGCGGAAGTAAACTAAGAAGACTTCCTAACGTTAAAGGATCCTCAAGGATGATGCGGAGTAATGAAAGTTCCACAGACACGAAAGTCTCACGATTAATTAACTAAATGCAATTAAACTTATCCTTCAACAAGCTCGAGTCACGATACAGCTGGTGACGTCTTCTTTGAATTATATCTGCCTCGTTTTATAAATCTGTTTATAATCTTACTTCATTTTATCCTCATAATCCACATATTTTTAAAGCAAATGTTTGAAATTAATGATCTATCGAATAAAAAATCAGTCACATCGAGAAGATATAAGACTTGTAGAATAGAACTTGCAGAACTGATTCCAAATGCTAATAATTAAAACATCCAACGTTTTAATATTGTACAAAGAAGAAAATCAAATATTTCTACAATTCCTAACGACAATTACCAACAATGTCCAACATTAATTCCAGACAATCTACAGAAACCACTTACAGCTACGTAGAAGTAGACTCGACAGGTCAGGTTCAAGGTAAAGAGACATCCAACACTCGGAGGCAAGCGTTTCTACTTTAAACAACTCGAGTCTTGCTTTCATTGCAGCGAACACTTCAAAGGCTTTTACGTTTAATGACAATCGACGAGAATCGTGGAATTCGACGATGGCAAGTAATGCCGTTCCTCCGGATGCACCGGAGAAACTTTCCGCCCTACTCGACGTTCCCTCTTCGACTAACGAGCACAAACTGTTCTCCGTTTGTGGGAAACGCGCGGCTGTGACAATTTATCGGCTAGTCTGAAACTAACGTTTCTTCGGCGTGCTCGATTTAATTTTTCAATTACGTTCATTCTTTAAAAGAAGCCTTTTTCGTTGAAGATTTCAATTTCGTGGGGTTTTTGGTCTTCTACTTTGCAATTGTTCAGCGTTAACTACTGTAGTTGCCTCACCTAGGATCTGCTGCTTTAATTGGACTTTAAACCTTAAGCTTGGACTATAACAAGTTAAATAGTCATTTATTTTTTAATTTTTTTACTCATTATAGCCTCCGTACGAAGTTTTGTTTTTCGTTTTAACTGGGTCATTTGCTTCGGATTTTCTGCCTTAAGTGGGTTTTGAAACACTGAAGGTATGATATATTAAGCAACTAATTAGGGAAACTTTTTCAGTGGTAATCAAAGACTTAGACTTTGATCCACTTGTTGGTAGTTTGAGCTTTTCCACCTCATTATTTTTTACAGTTTTTATTTTGTATTTTTGAGATCGTATTTGCTCCAGTAATTTTGCCTACGACCTGATTAGAGTGAATTTTGAGTCATCGAGGCTATGATCTGTTAACACTAGATTTACCGGCGTGAAATTTATTATATTTAAATATGTTAAATATGAACTTTAAAGCAAGGAATTAAAAAATTAAAACGTGGAAAAGATGATAGATTCGGTAATTTATGTTTTATACGATCGACGAAGAATATTTATTCTACCGCTCTCTCATAAACCCATAGAATTTTTGGAAAAAATTGTGTACCAGTCATTTTGACTGGGATGGTAAATCTAGTGTTAAATAAAAAAATTTTAAATAATTTCTTAGAGATAATGAGAAACTTGTTTTGGATTCCACTGATTGATAGTTCAAGCTTTTTAATTCTATTATCACCACATTGCGTATTTTCTCGCACAAAGTACAAGATTTTTGCAGTACACCCGGTATCAAAAGGTCTTTGGCCGTTCTTCGACGTTCCTATTTCTCTTATCGCGGCAAAACGACCGGTCGAGCATAATGTAGCGAGCCGGCGAATATTTAAGAGAACGTGTAACATCGCCCTCGCGTACGTTTTAATGACGATCTTATCGTTTTACTCGCAGTCCCGAAATATCCTGACCCTCGTAACTCTTACGGGAACATTGCTATTTTCAAACGTAGGAAAAGATAGATCGACCTTTAATTGCTTCAATCGGAATTAAAATTTCATATAAAATAATGCATCGACGTTGTCCATATTTCTGAACCTTTCGATAAAAACAGCATTAATCAAACTGTTATCGTGATTTCTCTGTAACACGAATAGACACGAAGAACACGAAGATTATACAATTTTATCAGTACTAAAAAAAATTATTAATTGACACGTCGGTAGCCAATAGAAATAAAAATAGAACCTCAACTATATTCGACCGCAGGACTTTCTATCTCATTGATTAAAAATCGACGAGAATCACAGTCAAAACGGAGCTTAAAATCAGTCGCCGAGAACGGTAAGGAAATCCTTCCAAACGTTTCCAGCAAGAAGTCAAAGGTGCCGTAGAACTCGGAGAAAATCAAGAATTCTCTGATCTCCGTTTTCCTGACAAGGCTGCACGGTTCAAAGGTAGGAAGAAAATCAGGCTACAAATACGCCATGAAGATACGATACTCGTACTTTTTCTATTTCGTTCTCGTTACACTTCTGTCATCCACGACGATACTGAAGACTACCCAGCCAAGAGTCTCCTATGCTTCTCTTTTTTTTTCTTTCCATCGACGACGAGAAGCCAAGATCGAAAGGTTAAAGGGAAAAATGCAAACGCATCTCAGGATGCAACGTCGTCTGAGAGAAGATTCTTGGCCCGAGGGCAATCTCGACATGCACCCTCCATCGATCGATCAGGATAATGTTACGGTCTACTGTCATCCCCCTGCTTACGAAATCCATAGTCCTCTTCGACCATCCGGTGTGACGGTGCATCCTCCGTGAATTAGGGGGATACGAGGAAATATTTGCCGGACTAACGAAGAACGACGGTGGTCGTTCGAGTTGCACGTTTCCCTCGAGTACCCACGTTGCCGCGCGGATATCTTAATTAACGTAATAGACTTTTCTAATTATCGTCCGCGTTCTGACGAATTACAGAGCGAGGAGAGAGCCTGCGACGAGAGAGATATGGGTCAATTGTTCTCGTTAGTCCGTGGGGGAGGGGGGGGGGGGGGGGGGGGGGGGGGCTAAAGAATATGGAAAACAGAGATAGAGGAAGAGGGAGAGAAAATGTGAGTTTTTAGAAGAGTGAAAAAATTTCGCATCTCTGTTATCATTCCGTTACGTCTGCTTCTCCGTGTCTGGCGGTAATCTTTCCCTTTTTCCTCTCTTCTTTTATCTTTACTTTTCTTTCGTTTTCTGTCACTCATCTTTCTCGTCTCTTCCCTATCTTTTATTTTCCACCCTTTCCTTCATCTATGCCTTTCTCCCCATCATTCCTTCTCCTTCTCTTCCAATTTATTCAACTTTTCCCTCTTCACATCGCCCATCTTTCTCTTAATTTACCTCCACCTTTCTCCCTTCTTTCACTTAATTCCCTTCCCTCAACACCCCTCCACTGGCTTTCATAATTTTTTTCCCCCGATTATAACGCCATTTCCGTAATTGATTCGCCGAACTTTCTTAATTATCCCATACATTTTAATGGAGTGGAGGAAACAAACGGCCGCCCGATTGTTCGCGTTTCAACGGCGAAAATGGGGATCGAGGGAAAACGGAAAACTGGAATAAAGGAACCACCAGGTCGCAGTCTGCTGGAAACTTCCAGTTCTTCGAACCGTAGGTTTTGCGAGTCATCTCTACTCGCATGACATTCGAGAGAGTTCCTTTTTATTCGTGAGACACGATGTTCGATGATAAACGACACAAATGGACAAAGTGTTGGGAACAATCGCGGACTAATTGCGTTCCTTACGGATGCGAAGATGTAACGAGACACGATTGGATTAATTTGATCGAATCTCTCTTCTCGTCTGCCTTTAATTCTCTGTTAATTACTGCTATTACAAGACGATGGATTTGACGGCTGTCGAGAGACAAGAAAATTGAGATGTTTGTTTCAAAACGGTATCATGCTTGTTACGAAGTATTAGGTGTAAGGGAAAGTTCTGTCGTTTTAATTCGTGTGGCATTCAAACAGAGAATTTGGACAGGAAACCAAGTCTTTTAATGTGATCCAAAGCAATAGTCTGATGAATTCCAAGCTTGAAGCCAATTTCTGTGAAAGTTAACGTGGGATTTGTCCTGATCATACTGCGATGCCTTTTCTGATCTGCGTTTATCTTTCAAAGAAAAATTACCCGAACGAACTTTCCCAAACCATCTTTGATATTTTTGAAATGTTACTGCATCCTCTCCAAACACGTCACACAAGTTTTTTTTTTTTTGCCTCCATCGCGTTATTCCCTTTTTGGAACTCATATAACATGCAGTGTCTTAAGTGCACTTTTTCTTCACTCATATTAAGAGTTTTACAAGTATAAAAAAATTGACTAAAATAAGAAAAATGTGTTTGAGTCATTAATCATATACTAATCTAACTGTTTAAACTGGTTTCAGTCGGATCAGAATTCTTGCTAAGGATCGACAACGCATAAAAGTGCACGTGTTCAAAAACGACAGAACTTTCCCTTATACCTAATAGAAGGAAAGAAAGAATTGGTGGATGGAAGACGATCTTTTGATTCTTCGAGCATAAACTGAACTCGGGGAATTTGCAAATAATGTTTCTTCCTAAAGAATGAGAAAGGAGGAGAGAAATTGTACAAAGGAACTGCAATTTACAAATTTTTCAGTATATCGAATACGCGGAATTTGTTCAAATAATGCTGACTCCTGAGGAATAAAGGAGAGCGTGACAAATTTTAAAAAGAAGCCGGCAACATTTGAATTTTTCAGGGCATTATCGAACGTGTGGAATTTTTTTGAAAATATTTCTTTAACCTGACGAAGTTAGTAAGGAATGAAAAATTAGGTGAAAAAGATATTCATCTCGGAGTTTCACGTAGAAGGTAAACCCGTGCTTTGAATCTCGTAATCGGACAACCAAGAAATTACATTGGACGAAAGGGATGGCAGCGTAAAAGCGCGGTGTCTGCCACTGTAAAGAGAGAATATCGTAGCAACGCAATTCAAAGGCTCGTTTTCGGTGGATATTTTTTAATTTTCACGGAAAATACCGAGGAAAAAATTTCATTCCGGTAGAATGCCCTTACGGAAGAAAATTTTCATCACGAGGATGCGAAACTTTGCCAACAAGATTATCCTGATCGTAAGAGAACTATTCGCACTTTTACTCCTTTTTTGTATTCGTCGTTGCAGGAAAAAATATAAGAAAAAAAGTCCCTTCAACAATTTACATTTAAACTGCAAATTGACTTTAAGTATTTCCGACTTTTCACTAAAAATTTCGCCGCGTTACGATCATGTTTTTAAATATTTTCTTTCAATTTATACATCCAATGTTAGTTAGAAAAAGAAACTGAACTTTTCGAAGGACTTGTGATTTTTAAAGGACCGTATTAAAAAAATTTCTCAATACATTTCACCTTAAAATATCGCTGCAAAAGATGGAATAAACCATTGAATGTGAAACTACATTCATTTGCAACGACCCCAGCCATACAATGATGTTTCTTTAATAAGAAAAATTTCCGTCTGAAAGGCGAAACCGGGGAAAATACGTTCTACATTCAATGCATTAAGGGTATGTTATTTCACTCTATTTCTACATCATATTTACATTCATTTGAAGAATTATAGAGAGGAAAAAGGAGGAAGGAAAACGGAAGGGAAAGCCTCGCGTCTTTACGCACACAGGAGGCAGAGTGAAAAGGGTCAATTTATGTCTGCCTATTTCTTTCTCGGTTTTACGTTTTACCTCGAAGAAGAAGAGGATTGGATCTCCCGGAGCACGAGTCTATTTCATTCCAACAAACCAATTATTGAAAATCTCGGCTCCCGAGGAGGCAATCCTGAAATTCTTTGTCGATAGCAAGCTTTCCTTTGCAACTGGCATTTCTGCCGTCGGTGTTTCCTTAATATCGTAGGAAGAAAAAAAAAAGGGAAAGAAAAAACGTGAACAGAACCCGTATGCCGGGGTAATTGAAAATATTCCTGCCGTAAATTTTTAACGACTGTCCTCTTCGCAAGAATTCACTCGAATACTCTTCCTGGATTCGTAGTCTCGATGCTACTTAAAAAATTGCATAAACGTAATTTCCCGTGGATTAAACGGTTTCTTCTAAAGATGCAATCCCTTTGAGAAAACCTTCCCGCCACAATATTCGCAATTTGTGGCGCGCTTTTTGAAAGATCGGAATGAAACTCGTGGAAGTAATTTTTTCTTGGTTGCGAAAGAGGATTGTATCAAGTTGTTGCACGACATGGGTTTCGTGCAAATTATCGCTACTGGTTTTCTCCATTCTTTTTCTTTTTTGCTGTAGAAAATGGCTATGAAAGAGCTTTATAAAATTTGAAGCAATTGAGGAACGTTTCTGAAGGAGAACAGAAAGGAAGAGTATTTATTAACTGTTCTTGAAATGAATGCTCTTTCATTTAGTGGCATTAGGAAGGCAGAGGGATTAAAAAGAACGAATGCAAATTTCATCCGGTGGCAAGTTTACAATTAGTTAAACACAAAGAATACAGTTCGCGACGTGACCTTTGCACGATAAGCCGGGTAGAAAGTTCACGTGTTCGTTTTAAGTCGGAACTACGTTGCAACTTGTAATTCCTTTCTGAAGGAAAATTGCTTCCTGTGCCACCCATGTCGTAGATATTGAAATTCTGTCTTAGAGAAATATCGTTTTAATGGAAGATTAAATGTAATTCCGTATACCATTAGAAATAAGGAAATCCAAAAGTATCTTTAGAGATGTTGTATATGTATTTTCTTCCCTTCCATAGCGATATTATTAAATTAAATTCCCTTCAAAAGTTATAGAGAAAATAACTCACAGTGACATTTGGAAATACCACAAAGATTGTCCCTTCAAACAGAAAAAAATTGATAAAATAAAATTTTTCAATTCAGTAGCACAGTGTCATTCATTAATATCCTGATTCAAAATTTGAAAAAAAACAGATCAGTATCAAATCGCGCACCCTAAGATGCATCCCTTTCGCGGTTGATCACTTTATTTTAAAAATTCGCAAACACAGGAAGTGCAGATCTTTCGTGTTTGCCAGGAGAGTGAAAAAAAAACGAAGGGCATTTAATGGCAAGTTACGATAATGAAAGTTTTCCGCGAAGTCTGCATTTGCGTTAATGTGAACGTAAAAAAGGCACGATCCGCGGTGAGTTTCACGAGCATCGCGACGAGGCCGCAATAACGAGGAAACTTTGGCGCGGCAATTCGAATAAATTATTGTCGGGGAAAGGCTTCGAAAAAAAAAGGAACGTGTACTTCGTGCAGAGAAAACACGTAGCTGGCAAAAGAGGCTCGGACATCGCGTAAAAGTTTCGTCAAACTGTCAAGTCGGAAATTAATTAAGTTCGAAGAAGTTTCGTTCGACTTTAATGCGCCGTTGAACGTTTAGCGAGCGATACGAAAGATTTACAGCTTTTACCGGGATTACGTTGAACGTGATAATTACAGGGTGCACTTTCGTTAGAGACGGCAGGAACTCGATTAATTAATTAATCGTTGTTTACAGAGACATTCTTTCAGTGTACGTTCAAATAGATGGTTCTACGAGTTCTCCACTACTTCTGATACAAATACCTTTCGTTTGTCTCTGCAAGAATTCTTAAGAGAAATGTCAAACTATGAATATGCTGAAGATTAATTAACAATGCATTTGACTTAATTGTAACATAAATTTGTTTCATGTTTAACAAACAACTGGACTATTCCTATAGCCATTTTTTGAAGAAAATCGTATTGTCAGAATACTAAAGATTAATTAAAGATTTCTTATGAATATACAAGGTTTAATGAAATTAAGTTATTAGATTTGTATACGCGTCAAAAAATTTAAATTTAAAGAAAAGATAAATTATTCAGCCAGAAATAATCTATCTTAATCCACTGTATTGAATATTTTTCTTACAGTTGGAAGATATACAAGTTTCTCAACTTTTAGCATAAAAACTTTCCACTAATCTCTGAAGTTACCCTAACAGAACTTTTTAAAGAAGATATCAAAGTTGTCGGTACACATCCTCGTTCAACTAATTCCTG
The DNA here is from genome assembly GCA_910591515.1 of Cerceris rybyensis. NCBI lineage: Eukaryota > Metazoa > Arthropoda > Insecta > Hymenoptera > Crabronidae > Cerceris > Cerceris rybyensis. The sequence continues at coordinate 25,431,405 of OU342791.1, read as the reverse complement.
AATCCTACCTTAATTCCGTACTCTTAAAATCCATATTTCTCCGTCAATGTCGTAAAACTCGCAAACATACCTAAGCTTCCCAGTTTAACAAATCCACCATCAACGATATCGCTATACTCTTTAATCTCGATCCATCATTCACCGCTCGAAATCTCCAATTTTCCAGCGAAACGTTTTGCAACCCGAAAACGAACGTTGGCTTTCCGTATTCGCAGATGTTCCAGCAGCGATCGACCTTATCGAAGAGAGTCGAATATTGAGAGATATAGCCGGAGGCCGAACGTAAAGCTGTATCGATAATAAAATTTCCTTTTGCGAGCATCATCGACGATGCCTCTGCCTTCTTATCTCGAGACTTTAAAGAGGAAAAATCGAGAGAGAATTCGCGTCCAGCGAATGTAAAAAGCAACGAAAACGACGTTGAATTCATACCAGCGAACAATGAACCAACGAATGTTAATCGAACGGAAAGCATAGCTGCGTTCAAGATGAAGTCAAGTATTTTGCGAAAAGCATGAAGAACGATCATATTCGAAATTTAATAAGTCCGGTGACCGATTTTCCGTGGAATGCTAGAGTAGGATTTGAAATAGAACGTGCCATGTATGGTGAATGTGTGCCGATAAATGGATAAGGGAGGAAAGGAATGAAATTGAAAATGAAAGACGAGCTTGGAATATTTCTTTTTCTTTTTTTTTTCTTCCTTACATAGATGTTGATCAATTTAAATGAAAATGTTGAGAGAAAAATTGGAGTAATAGGAAAATTATCTTTTGGGTATTAAATCAATGTGATTGAAACTATCCATCATTCGGGAATTGTGAAACAATTTCTATCATTTTGTGAATTTCAAGTTGGACGTACAATTCGATGCAGCTCCATCCGACGAGTTATTGCAGGACAGAATGCAATCGATCGTCGGAACGACATTAAAATTCATTCCGTGAAACTTCCAACCAAAAACTGATACGAAGATAATGACGAAAACATTGCCGAGAGAGATGGTCGTTGACGATCCAATCGATTTCACGGATACAGTAATTACTTCTTGGGACGCGCCATTACCTCGGACTCTTTGCCGATAGCGCTGTTGCAATCGATGCAGATATTATCATTCCGATTCTATTCTTACGGAATTTAGATTAAATTCTCTCCAGTTTGCAAATGTCCATCGAAGCGACAGTTTCATGGATTGTATCATTCTATCCTTCCTCCCTTACTTTTTTATTTTAAATATTATTGGTATTTTACTATAAAATATATTTTACTTCGACTAGGTTGAATTAGAAAATTTTCTCTCGTTGTTAAAGTTATTGTTGATAGACCTATTGTTATGCTAATACCATGTTACATTGTGGGTAGATGGTATTGACAAAATAGGAGTCATTAGAGGATGTAGCGGCAACCGGAATACAGCCTCGGAATCCCAAATTCTGGATCCCAATTCGAATCGTCGTCACCTCCCTGGAATTCTTCCTACGTGATATGTATACCATCGTTTCGGTTTCGATACCATTCAAGGCTGTAGGTTATGGATAATACGATCGTGGGTGTCGAAGCTGAAGATTGCGTAAATAAAGGTGTAATGGTAAGAATAGGGTGGCGAAGGAAAGAGAACGTAGGATATCTTTGTATCCTAATTTGGCTTGCTCACTTTTCCATGTGCGATTTGGGCATCATGGGATAGCATATGTGATAGCATGCATAGAATTGTTGATACTTGGAGATGTAGCCTGAGACGTAGCTCAGAAATAAGTCGGCTATTTATTTACAAATGACACAATATAAGTAGGAACAAAAATTTGAAAAGAAGAGAAATACGTCAACTTACTTTCTGCACTTTTTGCATCTACGGAACAAATTGTATGAATTATCCAATACATAAGTCACTGAATTAATCACAGATTTTTATATTAAAAAACTCTATCGTTTCACGTTTTGCTTTAGAGAAAAATATATTCAAAATCTGAATGCCACAGAGCATCAAATGTTGAAGAATATTAACAGAACTACGTGCAATCCTTTTGCAATTCCGTAACCCTTACATTCCGGGACGAAACAACGAATTTATCTGCTAACATTGTGCTTTTCCCTGAAAGGGTTTCGCCCTTGCGCAATAAACTTTGTTCTCTACGCTTATCTCTCCACCTTTTGTGCTCCCCGTTATCCATTTGCCGATTCAAACGGTGCGTTCAGCAAGACGTTACACCGCTTGGAACACGTACATCTACAACATCCTGACATTTGCATACTGGACAGATTACAAGGATCACTGGAAATGTAAATTTCTATTTGCGGACTGTGACTTTCACGGCAATTTAGTTGCAGGATAAGGTATTTCGGTTGTATCGGCAGTTTGAGGGAAAACAACGAGACTGGACGCTCGTAAACGTGTCGTTCCATGCGTTATCCTGATTTATCGTTTAGTTTTTTTTTTTCGCAACCCTTGGGTTTCTTGAGCAGCGATGGGTTTCAATTCAATGTCTGAAAAGTAGAACGACGAAGAACAGATCTGGGTAGAAATTTATCTACTTTTTCTTTTGTATTTTTTACCTTTTATTGATTTGGCAATTCCGTCTAGGAACAACAGATTCAGATGTGCTTTGAATCACTTCAATTTTGATGTAATAAATAATAATTCTAGAGTGTTGGGCCCAATATTTGAGAATAGGATTTTCTTATTTTGAATTACTATCAATCGAGTAATTAGTAAGAGATTTGTTTGTTTTTTTTGATAATGGAATACATGTGTGATAAAAACGGAGAGAAAGTAAGTAAGTGCTCTCAACACATCGAAAGAATCTTAAGCAGCAAAATATACGAAATCGTGTACAGTAGTGCAAATTCTCCTAATTGCCACCCAACCTTCGCACACCTCGGAAGCGACCTCGAGATAAAAGCTCCGAAACGAGACAGTCCTCTCGGTTTCGTGTAATTAAGTTTTTGCAACGAGATAACGCCATTTGATTTGCAAGAGAGCAGCGGAATAAACACCGTTCTCCAATTCTGCACCCAAACGAAGAAACTTAGATTGGGCTACCATAAAATATATATCACACCACAGAAAAAAATTACATTCTGTATTGTCGATAATTTTCTTTCTTATTGTAAGCAATTTCTGATCACAATGTTCAGCAGAAAATGAACAGAACTCTTCTCGTGTACACTTTCGAATATTATTTACTTAAAAGACACATACACTGATCTAATTTAAGAAAAAGAAATTATGAGAAATAATTTGAAGAAATTAGTGAGACATTCCAAGTCATGTGAAATTTCTTTTCAGCACCGCATGATGTCAGATAGCCTTTTGTTTATCTGGAACTACCCACAAAGGCATAAGTACAAGTACTAATTTTCTTGAACCGCCAAATGGGTGAGTATAAATTGAACAGATTTTTGAGAATTGCAACGATATTAAGAGGTAGCCGCTGAACCTGAGAAAAAGAAGTCAAAATCGAAAAGTTACCTGCTTGTCAGATAAATTGTTATCTTTACAATGCTTTGTTATTACCACTGTGTGTTATGTAAAGTATTTAGTTGATTCACCTAAATCCTCTTTACACTCTTCACCTTATACCATTACTTTCTAATCGCAAATCCATCCGAGTTCTATATTGAATCCGTAGAAGATCTGTAGAACACCGTTGTAATTTCGAACACGACATCCCCATGGATGTTTATCGATGTCTAAAAAACCTCCGAGAACATTGTGTGCCAAGAACGTCGTTTGAGTGGCGAGCAGCTTAGCCGAGAAAATGACGGAACTGCTCGCCGATAATTCTATTTCCGTCGCAGTCGACGACGGTTCTCGCTGTGCCTGTTATCGCAGCGTGAAGGAAAAAGGGGGAGAGAAAATCTAGGAGAGGAAAATAGAGGGAGGAGATGCCCTCCGGAGGGTGAGAAGGAGAGAAGAAATAAAAAGGGGGTAGTATTGACGCCCAATAAAGAACGGTGAGCCCCGGGGATTAATAAATATTATTTAAAGCAATCGACCTATGGTTAGGATACAGTGTCAAGTTTTTACGGTTACTCGATATTTTTAGATTTATAGATGTGCTCCTAGTTGCCTTGGGTAGATTGAAATATTAAGATATATCTAAATTAATTAACGGTGCGAAGTTCCTTAATTTTTGTTTTGCATATGACACCGGTAATGAATATTTTTGGATTGATGGATATGCTACTGATTGGCTTGACTACTTTGGAATATTAAGATGTTATTAGCAATATAATAGACTGCGAATGTTTATGCAAATTTCGAATTTCACAAATCCAGGTGAGACACGAGAACTTATCTAGGGATTTATTGCACTCGATTTATATTACAACAAATACCATACTTTGGATATTTTAGATATATTTTTATATTATGTTCTTTTTGTATATTTTAGCCGTATCTAATTTGTCATAAATGCATAAAAATCCGCAGTCTGGTTATTACATTCAGCAGGCTCCTCCAAGATTCCTTAATTTTTTAAACTATCAAAATTAAATCTATCAAGGCTCCTCCTAGATTCCTTAATTTTTTAAATTGTTAAAATTAAATTTATCAAGGTTCCTCCTAGATTCCTTAATTTTTTAAACTGTTAAAATTAAATCTATCAAGGCTCCTCCTAGATTCCTTAATTTTTTAAACTGTTAAAATTAAATTTATCAAAGCTCCTCCTAGATACCTCAATTGTTTAAACTGTTAAAATTAAATCTATCGAGGGTCCTCCTAGATTCCTTAATTTTTACACCGTTATGTGTAATACTGATGGAGGATATTTTCTAAAATTTGTTGGGCTGTCGAAAATTTGAAAAATGGCAAGATTAATTTCCAATGTGCACGACATCAAGCTCTAAACCACCCGTCCTTGCACGTCAAGTGCAGGAAGAGGAAATCAGGTAGTCAAACGATTTTGCAACTTCTAACACGATATAGAAATCTGAGGTAAATTCGCCTATCACCTTTCATCTAAGGTGCGAAAGTTGTATCCAAATAAGGCCAATTACGTGAAACCCAACGATCGATCGGTTTTTTATCGCCAGCAACACTCGAAGCGGGCGTAACGGCAAATATTTCCAGGCCGTCGTCAAAGTACCCTCGATTTTGAAGGAGACACGGGGAAGGAGGAGTACGGTGGAACCAGGAGGAAGAATAATGTCTCTCCTCGACGTTGAGAGGTAACCTTTCCCCGATAAAGCCAAGCGGAGGAGTAAACAGGCCGAGGGGTTCCATAGGTACGTCGTCGAAGAGGCTGGCAGAGAAGAATCCCAAGAAACTTGCCAGGAGGCAACCGACGAAAGACGAAGGGTCAAAATGTCGACGTTTGCGGGATAAAAAAATATCGGGGTGATGGAGGGGTAGACTGGAAAAATGACAACGATAGAAGACACCTTAGAAAGGTCGCGTTTCATTAAACGTCAATTTACAATGGAAAAAAGCGAGGGAGGGTTGTTAAAATTGAAAAAAAGTTTGGAATGTTGTCGAATCACTCTTGGGTATTGGATTTCCTAAATTGTTGATAAGATATTAAATTCTATCTCTTTAAAAGAGTGACATGTATAGCGAAACTCTGATTAAAATAATTCACGTGCTGACATTTGCTTCAATTAACTTTCAACCTAAACTGCAACGGAAGTATTCAAACTATTCAAAAGTCAAACTTTCCTGAAACTGGTAACTATTCAAGAAATACTGGAAACTAGACAAAAGCACTGGAAACTATCCAACAACAATCTTCAGTACGACAAAAATATCCTCTTATTTCTATAATACATCGCTTTACCACTCTATCCAGAAATTTACTTCTATTTCCATAAGTCTCAAATTCTCTAAAAACAAGCGAAATTTTACGACCTAAAAAAGATGATCAGCTAACTAATTTTTCTATTGTAACAAAAACCTTGAATCCTTTCTGTAGAGCTCTCCTATCAATATGAAAATTTTTAAGAAAAATTTAGGGAACAATCATTTAAATCGCCTTGGTAGTGTCAGTGTTAGAAATCAATGCTGGTTTAACCAGTTAGCTGTGTTTGACGAGTATACTCGTCATGCGTAAATGGTACCACTGATTATTTAAATTGTAATTTTTACAAAAAATAAAATGTATTTGTAAATTTCAAGATGTTTAGAATATTTTGAGGCCATGCCGAAGTAAAATAAATAACTAAAAGTTACAAATAATTTGAAATAGATTAATGCTCATCTCTCGATTTTCGTGACACAAAATTCAAAGGAATTTTCGCCACAGTTAACTGGTTAACTCTTTGAGGCACAGTGTCATTGAGGCACATTGATTAAAAGTGTCGCACCTCTTTGATGCGTGTAGATGCATGGTGGGACATTTTTAGTCCCACCTAGAAAATTCATATCATTACATAACTTTATCAATAAATATAAACCAACTTTATTGTATTAAAACAAAAAAAAATGTATGTGCAACATGGGTCATTTTAGTTTCTGAATTTCTGTGCCTCAAAGAGTTAAACCCAAAGACTCACATAACTCCTTTTACCCCTATTTCATAACTAGGCACAAACCATTGACACTGTTGCAACAATGCATTACTTCAGCTCGAGAACGAGCGACGGGTTGCTCAATTCTCCATTCGAGAGCTATCGATTATGCGTAGACACGCTAAACACACTCGGCAGCAATCAGATCGTAATGCTATTAAGCGATTGTCATACGTCTACTCGATGCTAATCAAGCAACGTCACTCTCTGCCAATGTAACGACGATATCGCTATTCTGACACGTCTTAATACATAGTCAAACCCCATTAACTACATCTCCGTGTTATTGCCGTCGTAAAGTTACAATACAATTTGTATTAATTTACTGTGGAAACTTGATGCGAATCCAATGCCAATAGGAATTCCATTATCGAATTTCGACGGACCATCGTGAAATGTCCACGTTATGTGTATTGCTTGTATATTTCAAATAAAATCATGTATTCCACCGTAATATGGAAATTTCATGAATTTATAGAAGTTATTGTTTCGATATTAATGGTATTAAGCGACGGTATGCCGATGAAATTATCATAACGAGGTGTTACATGAGGTTGGGTTTAATTACTTTTCCATTGGTGCGAATTTTGTAGATTTCAATTCTATCGAGATGATTTAAAAATTGTAAAGCTACATGGAAATTTCTCTCGGAGAATGAAAATCGTATGTTTATGGAAACAGCGGTGTAATTGAATTATCATAAAATTCGTTACAACAAAATCGTATTTTTCTTCATACTCTGTATCGGAGTTTAACGTTAGTGGAACAAAAGATATTAATTATTAGTCATTTTTCATCGATAAACAGAGTAATTAATTGATCAGGCAAGAACGGCTTTTAGCTGGTTTATAGATTAATAATTCTCGAACCTGTAATATCGTTGAATACAACGCGTCGATATATTCTATGTCACGTATAGCGAATTTAATCTATGTGTACATAAATTGTTTAACGTATTGATTATCTTTTGTTCAAAAATAACACGTTGGAAATTTTCCATTTGCCGTGAATATTTCGAAGTTAGTAGACAAATTGAAAAGCGGTTAATTGAAACAAAAATCTATTTAAGTTTTGACAATCGCCTTTTATACATCAGTCAAAATTAGCAAAATTAAATAGGAATTAGGGGTGCTACAGGGAGGAATCAATAACCTCGGATTTCTAACTAACGATCTCAACTGGAGATCTTCACTGCTTTTTCGAAAATCATGGTTACATAATTTTTTGAACATATGTTGCGACTTCGGTGGTTCAAAAATCATCTAAAATTGTAATAAAAATTGAGATACAGAACAAAAACTAGTAGAGACCAACAGCAACGTTTTGTTAAGACAAGGTTTGTCACTGAGAATCGACAGATTTCCCAGTGCACACAGAATTGCATTGATTCTGCACAAATGCAAACAGACGTAAAATGTACTCTAAGGAAATAAACTGTAATTTTATATTTATCAAATTCCACTATTTGCGGACATCCCATTAGTTGAAGTTCAGTTACGCACAAAGTTTACAGTCAAAAACATAAAACAGTGCCTTTTCTGTTCATCGTATTTCCAATATTTACCGTTATTCCGTTGCCTGCGCTTCGAAAACACGTAAAATTTATTATCTCCGGAAAGTAAATAACAATTTTACGTTTGCCAGGTTGCTATTTATCGACGTAGCATTAACTGCCGCATTAAAAAAAAATTGCAAAAGGTAGATAGAATGCGGTGGAAACGGGAAAAGGATGATATTTTTTCTCAAAAATAACAAATAGGAAGTGGCTCGTAGATATCGCTTTACCGATGTTTCTCGTGCTTCGGCTACACAGATTTATCAGCTGCAAAGTAAATAAAAAAATGTGTGTTAACATGGTTCATCATCAAAGTTTAAACTTGGAAGTCACTTCTACGTTGCCGGGGATCAGAAAATGGAAAAAGTTTTATTTAGAATGTTCCTGAAAATGTCTTCCTTATTAATAATAGTAGGGAACAGCATATTTTTATCAGATTAATAAAACTCGGAAGAAAATGATAAGGAACTTTGAAATTAAGTAACTGACCAATTTCAAAATCATCATTCCCCTTGGTATTTTTCGGTGTCCACTGTTATACTCGCTTTGTTTACAATCAAAATTTCATAAGGCCTCGAAAACACCGAAGCTCCATGAAAATTCAAAAACCACCCAAACGTAACACTCCCATCAATTGAAAATCCAAGCACGAACTCCATATTCACCCCAGCCCCTTCATTCGTACAACTACAATGATCAAACCTATACACCATCAATCGTCAGAATTTCTCAACAATCACATTCACCTTAACTAAAGGTCAAAAGCCAGCCCATCAAACTGTTGCATATCAAATTATCAACAAATCAAATGATCCTTCCACAACGAACATCTCTCCCAACCATCAAAACAGAGATGTAAACTACCAAAAAAAAAACCCCTCTAATATTACTATTCCTACTTCCTTTTCAAAATACATCTAACTTTCTATAAAAATGGAAGCTAGTATTTTTTCTATGACCGCCATAAACTTAAAACCTGCTTATTTGGCTGGAGTTAACCTTTGACCCTAATATGCTTAGTCTAAAGACCTTGTCCCTAAATCCTACCTGGTGTATTTGACTAAAAGACATCGACACTACTCACCACCATGTCAGAGCCACTCTTGGAGGCGTCGCTGACGGCGGAGGGGCTTCTCTCAACGACAAGGCCCCCTGGTACCGGCGTCGAGGTCGGCGTAGGTGTCGGCGTGGGCGTCGGTGTCGGTGTTGCCGCGGAGGTGGTGCTCGCAGGTTGGCTTGACTTTGGTGTCTGTGCTGGAGTAACGACCGATGATATTGACACCGATTGATCCTTGTCAGAGCCGGCCTGGTTGGTGGCCGCAGCCACGACGCCACCGATGATGGACGCAGCTGCTCCCGCGGCCGCTGTCGAACTCGAACCTCCGGACAATTCATCCGTCGGCAAAGAGCTCCCAACGTCTGTCCGCGGAAATCGTGAAAGAAAGGAAGAGGGAGGGTTAAGCATCAATCTTGGCAGACACGGGAGAAATGGTATTCGGGATACGCCAGGCAGAAATTTGTTGCCGAAACTTTTCTACGGTGCTGCTTGGGATCTCGTGGTAGAAAAATAACCGACGTGGCTGATAATAAATAACGGACGGAACATGGCTGGAATTACGTGGGAGAAACTGAGCGTTGGATTTGCGGGCGTGGAGCTGTGATTGCGTTTTGACGAATTCGGGAGAATAATGGAAAGACGGATGAGAAATCTGGGGAATCGATGATTTGATTATGTATTTTCGATGCATGGGTGATGATTGTATAGTATTTTTTGAATGATTGTATGTCCTAGTTTGGGGGGGATGGTTAGGGAATTAGAATGATTCGAAATCTGGTTCGATTCTACAAGTTTTCTGACTGTTACAATTCTGACAAGTGTCAGGTATTAAAGTATTTAAAAATTAAAGCTATTTCTCTATTTTTCCATTCTATATTTTACCTATCAGAAATGTAGTATTCTTATGATTTCCATCAAAATTTTCAAAGGAGACTGTGCTAATTTAAAAATATCTCCATAGTATTCACTCCAAAATCCTGTGATCCGAGAATTTAGTTTTCGCTGTCCCTATTAATACTCGAACAGACGGTCCCAGCAAAGTATTAAAAAAGCCCAAAAAGTACCCATCAATTTAAGAGGCTCTACACATCACCGAAAAACAAACCCTCGTCTTTTCCTCCCAGATTCCTATCGCTCGTAACATATTGTGTCTCGATTTCGCTTCCCAAGAACATGGTCACCCCAGACATTCCCGTTATTCTTACACACACGGAGATGTTCCCCGGGCACTGATATCATACTTTAAATTTCCCGGGTGGCTTAGTCGCAAAGACACATTTTTCTCGTTAACTTGCTCGCTATCACGAGATACCACGAGATACCACCATAGACCTTACAATCGACAAAAATCCACCCCCTTAAATCCTCCATCTTCGTCTCATCCGCATTTAGCTTAAGCTTTAAAAGTCTAAGCCGTGCTTCTGCCAAGTTCTTCGTCTTCTTAATATCATCGATTGATTATTTTGAATTCAATTAATCAAAGTATTTAATATAAATGTGTCCGTAGGCTAGATTCTGCAGGTATCAAAAGATTGCTACAGGTATAATCTTGCTTTGGATACGGTCTCCCTTGAATATGATACAAATTAATGAAACTACATTTAATTGCAATATAGCAATGAATACAGATTTGATTTAAGATGATGTACAGTGATAAGCTTTAACTTGTTTCTTTATAAGAGTACTTCTATTGTTGGTGAAAGCAGGGAGGATGGAAGTACTCGGTGGCCGTAAATGTTGAAGCCAAAAAAACTTGACTCTTATAAAATCTGACAGCCAAATGCCACTACTTCGCAACAAACTATGACTTGAAATCACAGATTTAAATAAATGCACATTATCTTGTCGCATCGAGAGGTTTCGAGAGTAGAAAGAGGTTTCGGCCGTAATAAACCGTTTGATTTACACCGGTAAAAGGATGAAATCAAAGAAGGGATAGATGATCATTGTACCAGGTGATTAAAACGGAGGTGCTTATCGATGGAAAAAAAGAATGTAATTACCTTGGGCGCTTCTTGCTACGACCAACTCAACCAGACCACGTGCCTTCTGAAGAATCGAGATCGCCTGCTCATGAGAGATATTCGAGTCTAGTGGCTGCCCATCTATCGCCAATATCTGATCCCCTTCTACCAATCGACCGTCACTGAAACAGAGCAAAGAACGGAAGAAAGGTCAGCGAGAGGCTCTCCTGTGAATGATCGTTATTAAACTCTCGAACAGAATTATTTGAAAATGGGAAATATGAAATTTTTAATCATCCGTGGGAATTAAATTTACGTATTTAATTTTACAGACTATTCTGATATTAGTATCTTGAAGAATTAAATAAAATCTGTAACTGAAAGTTAATACTATTGGAAAAAATAATTTTATGAAGTATGTAGAGAAATGAAAATCCAAGTGTAATGTTGAACTGTACTGGAATAACTTGCAGCTTCTAGTTTATCGCAAGGATTCATAGTTTTGGGTAATAATTTATTTTAGTCGTAGTGAAAAATCTGAAGCAATTTAACCTATGATCCTTTCGTCGATTTTAATTCGCAAGAAGCTAAGAAACATTGTGAATAAGGGAGAAATTTTGCAGCACAATTTTAACATTCAAAACACTGTTAGTCGAAAGGACGTTCGCATCAACCGGAATCCGTATTTCGTGGCCGATTATCGAAACAACGACGTTCGAACGGAATTGGCTAATGAAAGCCTCGTTAGAGGGACTCTGCAATTATTACGAATTAATCGCAGTGGCCGACGCGACGGAAACAATGGCGCGCAAACAGCTTCCTCGAGGTCCAATTTTACATCGATCGGGCCTAAATTGGAACGATCCACTTCCTAATGCGCCCGGACCAGTAGATTCCATTAACCAAACTAATTAAGACAGTCGCGATTGAACCGCCCGCATTTATTGCATTTTGCGTCCCGGGTCATTATCGTGTCGGATTGATTATCGAATGGAAAAGCGAGTCGCAATGCAGAAATGAATCGACGCGCCGTTTTCAACGCCCTCGATTTCATCCTCACATTTCAAACGAACCAGCCTGCTTTTTAACCCCCTACTAAATAATTTCATTTCAATATTTCATATTAAAATGTAGCATCTACAAATATTTTTCACTCTCCTATCACATACTGATCTACATAAAATGTTTTTATTTTTATTACTTGTTTTTTATATCTTCTAGCTTTAATTAATGCAATTACCTCATTTATAAACAAATATTTTATGCAGCTTTCGAACCATCGAGACGATATGATGGATTGAATGATAATTTGGGGAAAATCTGGGAAAGGAAAAGTTTGAAAAATCGTGTCAAGATGTGTTTCGTAAGCTCGTGAATTTTTCTGGTCGAACATTTCAAAACGCCTGCTCTTTCAACAGTCTGGCGATACGTACTCGTGTAAGTGCGCAACCAGAGTTCGTTTGAGAGAATTTCGACGAGGACAAATTAAAAGTAGCATTCTTGCGGCGGGAATAAAAATTCGCAATTAACTGTGAATTTACGGTTTAATGAGGGAACGTGGTGGAAATTTAATCGGAAGAAAAAAAGAGAAGATGCGCGTCCTCGTTTGGGCGTGCTCCTCGAGAAAAGATAGCAACCGACTGCTCTTCGCGGTCGTATAAATATCGCGGGAAATACGTACGGTGCGCCATAAATTATGGGAATAACTCTTGGGATGAATTCACATCGTGAAAGTGATAAAAAGTATCCGTACGAACGTTTCTTTCGTTCTGTCTGCCCTTATTTTGGAGTTATAACAACGCAGACGTTGTATTCGGTGTTCGCGTGTCTTCACGGACAACTGCGAGTCGTCTTGAACTTTCATGTAATCTTGTAACGATTTTGTTATGACGTTCCTGTTGTTAACGTAATTTACCGATCTCGTTTCAAGCGCAGAAATTCTACTATCGGATTAACGAGAATTGCTTTGGCAGTGTTGAAATTTGTTTTGCCAATAATTAATGGGAGGATTAAATGAAATCAATATTTGTAATATTGGTTGCGAGCAATTAAGAGAAACCAGTTAAAAGTACCTAAATTTCTTAAGAAACGGTTGGAAAAAAACAGGTACTCTATTGTTCTTGTTATTTCTATATTTACAACTTGTTTAACCTCTTGACCTACGATTTCTTTTGTGACTTCATGTGCAATAACTCAGAATTATTTGTTGGAATAATAATTTATCGCTGATATTCTGATATACCGTATAGAACTAATCTCAACATGTCCTGACCCCTGATATTTTCAGTTTAACAATTTTTGAAAACTTGAAAATGCCCGATTCCCTTTACCACGTTACGAGTGCGACATGAAATTGTAGGGCAAAGGGTTAAGCAAGTTTTTAAAATTACTTTTCATGGAAACAAATACACATTTTGGACTGCCGCTACTTACAATGTATAAAATCTCCATAAAACTCTTTCACGAACTTACCACTACAATCAACCCCATAAAACATTAACCAACTCCAAAGATCGATCGTTATTTGCTTCAATAACGGCAGAATTAATGCCTGACAGATAATGGTAAACGTATTAGGAATTTGTGAAAATTCGAAAAAGTAGAAATAAGATGTTCGTCTTGTCTGACAGTCGTCAAAAGACTGTCTCGAAAGCCAAAGGCGAAAATCAACGGGCGAGACATTCCGGCAGGTGATATTCGAAGAGGCGAAAGCGTCTCTTTTTGAATCGCTGCCAGCTGTGGCGCATTTGCTCATCCAGAACTGCCGCCATTGGCGATCTCTTCCTTTTTTCCCCATCCTCTTTTCCTTTCTTCCCTTTTCACCTCGATATTTTCACCAACATTTCATCGTGCGAATTAATTTCTCGCGTCGACGTGGTTGGCCCGTTTATTTCACCATTTCATCAACGATTAATTTCGTTCGACGAATGGACAGCACGTACAGCCTCCGGAAAATATGTATATCGAATCTTTTCACCCGAAAATTCGATTTTTTCCCGAAAGAACAATGCTTTCTCTTCGTTTTGAACGTGCCGCGAAACAAGCCGCTCGATGGAGACAATGAACACGCGTGATATCACTTTTAGAAAGGAAACAAAGGAGACGTTGAAACCCTTTGGAATAATGGCGTTACGCAAAATCAAGTTTCATTGGTATATTCTTCTATGAGAATCGAAGGTGTCGTTCAGTGCACATACCGTGAAGCGGAGATGGCTGGAGTAGTTTAAAAGGGGATGAAAATTTCCTGATATCTCTTTCCAGACGACAAAAGTGATTCGAATCGCAATGGGAATTACCCTCTATTTGAAGAAACTCAGGAAAGCCATTATTTCCTTTACGGATCTAACGTGAAGCCGTTTAGTGGCAGAATGTACAGTTGTGTAGAAAAATGGCAGTGAAAGGCTATTCCCATAACTCCGTGAAACGATCTTCTCCTCCAATAGCGGGTAATTTAAACATATAACTATTATAAAAAAAAATTTGAATTGGTATAAAGGAAAGTTCTGTCGTTTTTAAACACGTGCACTTTTATGCGTTGTCGATCCTTAGCAAGAATTCTGATCCGACTGAAACCAGTTTAACACTGGAACTACCAAACCGGTCAAAATGACTGGTACATAGTATTTTCCAAAAATTCTCCAAGTTCATAGAAGAGCCATAGAACAAAAATTCTACGTTCATCGCAAAATACATAAATCACTGAATTTATCATTCTTTCCGCCACTCGATTTCTCCTTTTTCAAACTAATTATTTAAAACATTGAAATATGATAGATTCAACGCCGGTAGTTCTAGTGTTAAACAGTTAGATTAGTATATGATTAATGATTTATACACAGTTTTTCATACTTTAGCCAGTTTTTTTGCACTTGTAAAACTGTCAACATTAATGAAGAAAAAGTGCACTTAATACATTGTATGTTGTATGAGTTCCAAAAAGGGAATAATGCGATAAAGGCAAAAAAAACTTGGGTGACGTGTTTGGAGAGGACGCAGTAACAACTTTGGGTGATTTTTCTTTGAAAGATGAACCCAGATCTGGAAGGCCATTAGATGTCAATGACGATGTGCTACGCAGTATGATCAGGACAAATCCCACGTTAACTTCCATAGAAGTGCGCTTCAAGCTTGGAATTTATCAGACTACTACTTTGGATCACATTAGAAGGCTTGATTTCGTGCCCAAACTCTCTGTTTAGGTGCCACACGAATTAAAAACGACAGAACTTTCCATTACACCTAATAAAACCCTGGATTTGATAAATTATCAATGCAGAGAGGCCAAGAACATACAGAAGGCCGAAAAAAATACAGAAAATAATACTATGAAGGATATTGAAGACGGCAAAGTGTATCTTAACACTTTGCCGGCCGGCGACAACAGAGTGGTGTCGTGCGCAAAATATAAATAAGAAAATATAAATGAAGAAGTATATAAAACAAAAAAAGTTTACATTTATTTACACACACACATATATATATATATATCTCCTCGAAATTTCATAAAAATAGAGGGACAGGATTAAAAACTCAAGAGAACTGACGATGAGATTAGTAAAACTTGACGATTTATGACAAGAGGAATGATCTGAAACATTCCTACCGGCGCCAAACAAACAAATTTTGATGAGACGTGCGGACGGCAAAGTGTGAAGACAATATCTTCGTTATTGGATAAAAAGGGGTGAAAGAATTTTCCTTCTTCGGCTTATTACTATTTTAAGTATCAACCTTGTTAATGCAGGACGAAAATATGTGTTGCCAATCGATAAAAGTCCGTCACGAAAGGACACATAGGTCGCATGAAGAGGACACAATGTTCATCGAGGCGAACGCTTTACTCTGGTGTTTAGTGGCCCGATAGCGGTTCCGTTACCTAATTTCCGGCAAAGCGAATTTCGATGCCTCCACCGTCACTAATGATACTACGGCCGCGGTAATCTATGCACCGAGTTTCCCCTGCATCAAAGGAACGGCTGCTGACGTCCCCGTCGAAAATACATCTCCGTCGGATGTCGCAGCGAGAAACGCAAATGTTTGCCGCGTCATATGCTAATTTCTTCGCTACGGAATTACGTTTGCGAGGCTTGATGGAAAAAGGGAAGTTTAATTAAGAAAGTATCGGAAAGACGAACAAATTCAAATAACTCGGCGAGGTTGAAGTTCACGAAATTGTACGATTTAGTTCAAACGGAACTGTAAAATTTCATGAGAATTACAAATAATAATTAACAAAATACTGAAAAAATTCTTCTAATAAATCCCATGTGTATAGAATATTTTCATTAATAATTTTCTTCTATCTGTTGTCTTTTTTAAAGTTTCAGACTTATCCATAGTATTTTAATCGTAAAATAAAATCGACATGAAAATTTATCCTCGAGGAGTTTCTAAGAAATTGATGTCACTCTCCTTAATAACGAGAATGAATTATTACGATAATACCGGGAGAAAAATGATCCACGAGCGAAAAGTTTTTCGCTACTACGTTCCTTATCGACGTCGTCGTTCCCTCCAAATTGTTGCATCTTCCCAGCAATTTTTCATCGAACCGAATTTCAGGAATTACCCTGAACGTCCTGGAATTTCTTCCGGACCACGAGAATTCGCTTCTATAATCCTGTCTGACCACAGAAGCACCTATAACACTGGCGGTGCATTCACGCCGATGACTTATACGAGCTCAATTAACCACCAACTTCGATCGGCATAAGCTACTTTCCGATGGCAATATATCACACCGTTAATTTTTCAAGCCTTTCATATCGAATCTCACGATCCCAGTTGAAACGAGAGGATAAATTCAACGTTCGTGATGATCGTACGATTCTGTCGGACAATAATTCTTCCTACTGAATTGCCAGATTCGCCTGGTCTGACTGCAGTGAGCATTAACCACTGATTCGCTAATCCTCTCATTACTCGCTCTATTATCGTCTACTACCAAAAATGATGCTCTTACATTTTACAAAGCATTAAGCAGCGCATGGAGCGTGAAATGATAGCATTCTCGAACCACTGCCGAATCTTCCGAGAGAATTGCAAGAGATGAACGCGTGTAATGAATAATTCCGGTGTACTATTCACACGTGCGATTCGAGATGAAGCTTACGTTAATTACAGTTTATATCGACACGTTGAACACTGTAATCCGTGGTATATAAATTGCAGAATTAACGGAAGTATTGATTCAATTTAATTTAGGTGAACATTATTTCCCAGATTCGAGGACTATTTTGCTCTGGCAAACAAGCAACTCGAGAGTATTTTGATTATACTAGGCAAGAGTTTTGCAGATACTTCGAAATGATTAAATACTAAGAACGCAAAAATTTGGGAATTTAGGGTGCCACAGCGGCGTCCCTCGAGTGCAAAGGATTAAACACCATCTAATCTACAATAAGAATTTTCTCTCCTTGTGAGTTCTTAGTATTCGTTAGTAAAACTAGAATTGACGGCGTTATGTCTATTACATTATAACATATTCAATAATTACTTTGGACAATGAGAAATCATGGCATGAAAAAGATGTTAACCCTTTGCAGTCCGAGCCATCTCTGACGTTATTTATTAGCAACTTGTCGGCACTTTACTATTTGCTATTTTGTGCTATTTCAATAGAAAAATTGAGGTAAACAATATTTCTTAAAACCTTGCGACGCAATAAGTTCATCTTCTGTAATTACTAATAAATTCGAAGGTCCCTTTAGAGGGTGCAACAGAGTGATATGGTAAACTTACAATGTCCCCTCAGGTGGGACATCGGAGTGCAAAGAGTTAAATCAATTAATTTACACTTTAAAAGGCAAACTTGGAATATTTGCTGCACAGTTCATCCATTAATTTGTGGAATTTTTCGACAAAATAGGAAACTGATAATTTCAGCTACCTAGTAATTTGACTATCACTAAGAAAAATAAATAACTCATAAATTGATAAAAAAGAAAGCCACTTTGAAAGTCCAATTGCTCGAAAGACGGGATGAAGAGATATTTTTCTAATCCTACACTCAAAATGTGAACAGATAGAAGTCTCAGTCAGCCAAAGAACAAGGGAGCGCAAAACGATCGCAAAGTAAGAAGACTACGGGTAAAATAGCGATAACGCTTGTAGTTTATTAGCGCGAAGCAAGAAGGAAGAACCCTTTCAGAAATGGCCGAGAATATCGCACAGAGACACGACGCTCCCGCGTGCCACTCCGGCCTGTAAATTATGAATGCAACGAATATTGCGAGGCCTGTATGGACCTCCGAGGGTACTCTCGCCTCGCATACCTTGCTCACCTCGAGACCGAGGGGAAGAAAGGAGGCTCACAAAGGGAGGGAAGATCGGATGACGTCTGCCAATGGGGAAACTGAGAGCTGCTCGCGACGGTTTTAACCCTTTGCCGGGAAAATTCTTGTTGCCCGGGGACTTGCTTGAGTTTCTATGCGTTTTGTGAAATGGTGGGAGTTTACATTTATTTTTTTGACCGATCATTTCGTATGGAATTAATCCTATGATTGTTTCCTTCTTCACAGTCTCGAAAATAGTATTATTAAGTATTCACTATAGTAACAATATTTGTTCAAAAGTGAAAGGATGTAAAAAAACCTATATTTTTTTCTCATTAGCTTTTTTACTTTCGCTGCGCCGAGAATATCTACTTTTTCTCGATACTGGATTTATTTTCACGATGGTTAGAATATCTATTTTTATTCTACACGAGAGTTTTACTTTCTCTAGATTTCCCATATCGACAGAGTACTTTTTCGAAATCAGTATTCTTCGGCACACCGAGTGACGAGTGTCTGGAGAACGCAAGCTGCTGGTTAATTTTCACTTTGGCAAGAAAATCTATTTTTATGTATAGTATGAATTTTTTTCACTTTAACAAAAACATCACATTGTTTTTAAAATACATATCCCCAACCATTCGAAGTAACGCGTGTTTGGGGAGCAAAGTTTACTTGCTAATTCCATAAATTATTCGTCTCAATCTATGCAACCTTCCAGTATTTTTTCCTTAAGTTTCTCCCTGGAAGTAAGTTGCACATTTATCGAGAAGCTTTATTCGTAGATTCATAGTTAAGACTTAGTTCACCAGAAAACAGCAGACGGTGGAAAAGTCGCCGATGCGCGCTGTTGTTTTAGATGGTAAAGCTTGTAAAAGCATTTCCAGACTGGTTTCTTCGAGGTAGCAACCTCAATTGAAAGTTTCGCGAAATATCAAACTACGAATGCAGTTGTGCAACGAGAAAGGACTTGTCTCTGAAAAGAGAGACACTCCTCTGTCGATTAAGGAAAGAAGAAGCAGAAGGATAGCGTTACTTAAAAATCGGTCCATTAAACTACACTCGAGGAGAATCTCGGCGAGTTTCTTTTTCGTGCAATCTTTATGGCACGGGGAAACGAAGGAAATTGAGCGGAGACTTTAATCGTCTTTTGGTTCGATCATTTTCTTTTGTCTTAGGGAATTTTCATGGTCCGATAAAATTAATAATGTATCGTGAAACGACGTCGACTTTGTATCTTCTTAATTTAGATTCCAGATTTCTCATTAAATTATTGAATTTTTATAAATTGTTAAAGTATGAATTTTATTATTAATATTTTTATGACATGAGGACCTGATATATTTAAAAATTACGTGAATTTTGTAGGCTTCTAGATGTATTAGGCGATGTTCATCGAAAGCGTAAAACTTTTACATCGCTGATAGGTAAAGTGTACATTTCAAAGTGAATTCCTCAAATAGCGGGTCAAAGCGAAATTGAGGTTCCCCGTTTTATCGGTTTACAACTTTTTTACGGAGCAAAATACACAAGCTCGTGACGTTTTTAATCAGTTGGCGTTTTTTCTGCCTTAAACGTTATTAGCTCGAATTTTTATTAAAATTCCTTATCCGTTAGAAATTTAAAAAAACACATATTACAGTAATATTACAATTTCCTGAATTCATTAATATACTAAATTCAATTTAGTAATTTTTTTTTAATACAAAGTATGACGGAAATAAGTCCACTGCCAAATAAATTAAAAATGTAAAAAAATAAATAGATTAAAGTTCAATTCTTCATACTTATCAAATAAACAAGAATCAAGTCAATAACTTTGTCACTTCTCGAGATAATAGTTCTCAACACTCACCATCCTTCACTCCACAGTAAATACCGTTAAGTGCACCACGATTTACGATTCTTCCATGTCCTCCCATCGATCGAAAATTTCCATACTCCCCGTTCAACCTGACCCATCGGATCGTGTCTAATACGTCGCTTCAAAAGTTGCCGCATTGAATAACAGATACGAGGAAAAGAAAAATCTTCTTTCCGTCGACCCACGTCCAACAATCGCAGGATCTTCGTCGCGAAAGACAACGTTTAACCCTCGTCACTTCCGTCGCTTCTTTAATTCCCTCGTTCTAAATGACAAAAGAAACTCTTCCTAAAGTTCCCCATGAGACACGGTATCTCGTGTAGAATGAGCTTCGAATTTCGTGAACGGGGGAAGTTAGGAGTTTAAGCCGACGACGTCTAACTAATATCTTTAAGTATGATCGGTGGTCGAGCTGTCCAACGGAATACGAAGAACTTTCGAAGAACCTGAAAAGAGCTGTGAAAATCCCTCGAACATTACGGTGATGATAATAAAAAAATATGATGAGACGTCTCTACGTCTCTGCAAACCTCTTGGAGTTTCTCTATGTCGATAGAAGATTTCGCTTCGCCGGAGGAGATTCGATACTTGCTGTGCTTCCTCCCGTCAGTTATCGAAGGAAAGTTTCGAGACTTCCTTTCCAATCGTTCAAAGGAATTTCGATGTAACGATTAACGATTACGAACTCCACTTCGAGAGAGTAAATTAATGTTTCGAACTCCAAAGCTTCAGGACAAAAGTACGTTCCGAGCTTTGATTCGACGTTATCGATGGATTCTATGGTCGTATTATATAGAAGTACAAATAGTATATATAGAAATACCAAGTTGTTTTAAGATTTGTTAATTTACAGTGTTTTCGAATGACGCGTTGAATGGCTTACAAAGGATACATTGAAAGTTTAATCATTAACTGACGAAGCACCATCGACGTTATCAATGAATTCTACGGTTGTATTGGGAGATAGGTTGATCAAGAAAAATATGTGAATTACCACGATGTTTTAAGATTTATTAATTTACACTGTTTTTGAATGACGATGCGTTGAATGGCTTTCAAAGATAGTTGATGTGGAAGTAATTCAGAATTTTCATTCTGTAGGTATTTCCAACACGTCTAACTCGATTAACTGTGTATTAAGCAACTAACTTCTAATCGTGCCAAGCTAAAGCTGATATAATCAGTAAGTCGCCAATGGTCAGCAAAGTTGTTCCAGCCGTAATTGATGGCTAACTACCGGCATAAGACAAACACCCTCCGGCGCAAAACAAACACCTGTCGTGCAGAGGATCACAGGCAACACGAAGCTGGATTACTGGCGTAAAATAAACACATTTTCATTTTGGTAGAGGTTCCAATCACTTCTCAAAGAATCGACCATAACGATTTATCACCTACATCTTTCAATCTTCGTGAAAAAATTCAGAGAAAACCAAATCCGTACAAAAATTCTCTAATCAAATAATAATTTAGAAACTATAAATTATATTTGAAGAATTATACTGTGCAGCAAAGCTTGATAACGTAGAACGTTAATTCATGGAGAATTTTACTTTAATGTTACCACGTTTTCAAAAAATTACAAATTGATATTTTGCAAAAGTGTAATTAGATTATTAATAAAACTAGTATCTATTGTATAGAGCAATATTAAGTGAAAGATCAATATCAAACAATCTTCAATAGATGCTAAAGAAGAGAAACTAAAATCTTCGTCCAACCGTAGATGATGGATAACTACTTGTCTGACTTTAACTGGCACGTAACTACTTGCCAAAGTTTCGATTGTAATTTAATAAACCATTATCTTCTCCAAGGATGCTTGGAATTTAAACCGATAATTCGGTTAGCCGGTATACGCAGGATTTGTTTATGACAGCCAAGTATCCATAACTCAAGCCTGATTTAACCATTAGCCTCGAGTCCTGCGTCCTCGCAGTGGATCAGGCATGTATTATATTATAGCTTGTTTGCTCTTGCCTAGCGAGTCATCCGCACGATACTACGATGACTGATATATAATAATTAGCACAGTCGCAAATTTGAAAATGAGAGTTGGAGAAACATGGGAGAGGAGTTTAATGAGGGACCAGCAGAGTACCGAATATGAATGTAACGTATGAATGCTATGGGAAGAAGTTGTTGAGGATGAACCGCAACGTTGGGTTGAACAATGAGAAGTGCACAGGTTAGATCGCATAGAAACTGATGTAACTGATGTCACGTTGTTTGCACTTTCGGCTTCAACTACTATTTAGCCTAGGACGTCCTATTCAACAGAAATAAAAAGTCATATGGTTGGGTTACGGGGTGAGAGTGTCGCTCGCACCGTTAATATGCACCATGTCACTCCTGGAAACCGTTGATCGATGAATGATAAACGGAAAGAAAACATTTCTTTTGTCATTCCCACGGTAATGTCACAAGTGTGAGGCTTTTTCTGACAGTCACGCATTAACTCCTTAGCCTACAACTACGCGTGGGGACCCGTAGCGCGGAAAATGGAATAGGAAATTTTGAAGTCTTCCAAAAACTATTACATTGATAACATCAGCCGATCAGGAAACGGTCTCATCATTTCTGTACTATTAATGTCACGTTCAGTTAAAGGAAATATCGGAAATCAGTGAAACCTTTTGATTTCAGTCATTAATTTTAAGTCTTTGTATGTTTCATCAGGAAAGAAATCAAACGTTAAGGGGTTAAAATCGAAAAAGTCGTTAGAACGAGGGATGTCTCTATCCATCGGATGAATCGGAGCAAACTACTTGCCAAGTAACTTCTTTGTTCTGCTAAATGGTACTGCTTTAGGTATCTTCTGAACTACATGATATATTAATTAATATGAATTCGTAATGTTTGTTAAAATCCTTGGAAATAAATCGATCTACAGTATCATGAAAATATAAAGCAGACCTGATCGATCACGTCAGTGGCACGATGACGGCGAAGAATGCTTCCGAGTAGCCTTTTCACGGTACTTCTTCGATACCGAAGGAAACGTTCGGATGGAAGAGCTCAGTATTGGAGGAAAGAAAAACAGGAACGACGGCCATTATAACGATCGACTATAAACGAGAAAATCCTTCACGAACAATGCCAGAAGCTGAACAAAAGTTAAAAGAGATACGTATCCTCAGAGAAGCTCCATGGAACTTTCAACAAAACGTATTCTTACGCTTTCAAACATCTTTCGGCGCGTCCACGAAGATCCATTACGTCGATCGTCAGAAATATAATTCTTAAAATTTCCTCAAACCTCATATTTTCCTTCAAATTTACTATTGTAATACATTACATACGTGCTAATGTCCATTAGTACGAATGCAAAAAACACGGCAAACGATAATTACAAAGAAATCACGCAAAACATCCAAGATGAAATATCACTTTCTCGCGCAGAAAAAGCAGTCGCAAAGTGTGCGCTCCCCATAAGGGCGTTGTCGCTCGATATTTCACTGTGGCGATCCATCATCGTCCACGATTTAATGCGACAACATAATGTTCCGCTCATATCGATATCGAACCAACGATTCCGTTTGTTCTTAATCCTTCGCCAAACGACGTCGCAGCCCAGCCATTCGTCGAATATCGTTTTTCCAATAACCTTTTCTTTCCCTCAGCCTTGTTTGACGTTTGCTTTTAACATCAACGGGTTGCTCTTCCGACGGAAACGTTTGCGGCAGCAGGAAACATAATTCTCAGACGGGGAATGCTTCGATATCGTGCACGGAGGGTAAGTTAATGCGTCGAGCATGACAGGGGTTATAGGTGAGCGGCATTTGACCCGTCAACGACATTATAGAGGTCAAACAACGACCCTCGATAAGATGAATGCAGAAAATATGATAATACTATTACGATTATATATGATACTTTGTCGTACGATACTTTATGATGAAAATTTCAATTGTGAGGAGCATACAAATTTAATCGATGGGTCGATGGCCGAAATTCATTGCTTCTGGCATTCGAGTGGTTCATGATTAATTAAAATTCCTCGCGATCTCATTTATAACGATAATGATTAATTTGATGTTGCTTTTTTTTTAATATTTAATGTGATATGGTAGCAGCTCTTATATTTCGGAATATTGGAACGAAATTTTAATTGGAAAATGTTTTATTTATTTAGTCATTTATTCTAGAAAGATATGAAAGATATAATTAGCATTGGATATTAAAAGCGTTCGTATGCAGACGATTAGAGTTGTGTTGGGGAATTTTGAATGGTATATTGCGTCAAAAGACATGGTCTCTCGGATGTTCCAAATGAACGATCCATCGACATTTTATGCGATCCGATATGTAGGCAACGGCAGCTCATGCAAGCTCTTTATGCGAACCCCGTATTGAAAAATCCGGCAACTCTACTCGAAACGAGAAAACCTCCTAACGACCGATCTCTTTCACTTTGTATACCAGCTACATCCTCCTCCCACATTTTCATTTTCTTTTTTCCCTTACACGATATAAAATCCTCTTCCGGCATCCTACGCAGTCTTCGCCGGAATACTCGAGATGCTCGAGCTGGTAAAAATTTGCGAGCATATACAGAAAACGTCGACAGTAATCCAACGACTTTATATTTTCTTGAAAACACAATGAACAGTGATGTCCAAACAATGAAAGCTTTGCACGGATTATCATGTGTCATTTGATTTTTATGGTCTCTTCACTCTGTTTCAAATCGGTGCGATTGTCTGGCAAGTTCAAGCTTCCCTCGCATCAACACCTTCTCTTCTACATATCTGATATTTTTCCTCGAGTATCTTTCTACGACGATATCAAACATTCAAGATTATTGGACGTTCTCCAAAGACGATGAAATCGTTGTCGACTTTTCATATATAGCCCTCATACAAAATAAACTTGCCCCTTTTTTCTTTAACCCTACCATTCTCCTCATTTATTCCCCGCATTCCTGTTTCTTCGAGCCACAGCAAACCGATAAACGAAAACCCACATTTAAGCAAATGTAAAATATACAAACAGACGTCAGCTTCGAATATACTGAATATCAAAAACGAATGCTCAAAAACAGAATATCTGTTGAAACACAATCTGCATTTCGGGTAACATAGATTCGAGAACAGCAGGGTGAACTCAGTCATAATTCTAAATGGTATTTGGTATTACTTCCTGTCTCTGTATGCTTCTCTCCACCTCTTTGTACCTGACGTTCTATTTCTACGTCTCTCTTTGTACCAGCTTCTCTCACTTTAAATCCATCTGTTTATGTATCCATCCAGCTATTTGCCAAGCTATCTGGTTATCTCTCTCGTTGAAAATCTATCTATATATCTCTTTCCCGTGATCTATCTGTTTATCTATTCCACTAGCCACCTATCTATCCATCTAGTCAACCAACCTGCTAATTATTCGTCTCTTTGCTTCACTATCCGTTTATCTCTACATACTCATTTACGTGTACAACTCCTTATCGATTCTACCTACTCCGATGTCTTACTAAAACACGATCAGACGAACCGAAAACACGAACGTAAATGGTGCTGGATTTACGATATCTTCCTGCATTCGCATTTCCGTCACGTCGCTAAATTGTCGGAATATCTTTCGAGAGTGTATTCCGAACAGAATGTTACCTTCCGACGAGTCGCCAGTCGTCATGAATAGATATTTCCTGTCGACGGAAAACTCGCCGTTCTATCGTGAAATCAACTTTCTTCTAAGATTCTTCCTCCCTTGATATTTATTGATTAAAATATCTTTATAATGAACTTTAGGTAGGAACTTTAAAATTTGTAATTTCTTTGCGACGATGAATTAACGAATTTTAGGAAACTTCGGATAGGAGTCTCGTAAAGACACGTTACTGCTGAGGTCTTCGAAAGCTGGAGTACCGTTTTATGCACCGTTTCTCTCGAGGGCATCCAAGTTCCTACTATAGTACCGATCACGTAGGAATTTATAAAGGATACAGTGAAAGTTTAATCATTAACTGACGAAGCGCCAGTTTCCAAGTACAAATGGTACCGGGTACCGTAAACTTCTACTGTGCTATGTCCTCGCGTAAAACCTGCTCGATGTCTAATTAAAGCTATGAGTAAAAATAAATTTAAAATAAATAAAATAATTCATAGGATTGAAAATCCTATTTATTTTGTTACCGGCGAGGTCCAGAGATTTGAGTTTTTAAAAAGGATTTTATTTCGACTTCTTAACACTAAACCTACCAAGGCGGTCAAAAGACCGATTCCAAAATATTTTCTAAAAATTATCGAAATTCATAGAGTAGCCATGAAGTAAATATTCCACTTCTATCTTACAAAAGCAAAATGAGTTAATTAATTATCTTCTTTATCGCCACTTCTCTTTGTGTAAGGTCGTTATTGAGTATATTTAGATTTTAGTAGATATAACGTCGGTAGGTTTAGTGTTAAAACTCTACTTTCACAACTGACTTACTCTAACACGTTATTACAATACTCAAAGAATACAGAAAATAAGCTTAAAGCTAGCAAATATTAACCCTTTGCGCTCCAAATTATTTTACTAACTATCCGTCAGATAAGCAAATATAGTCTCTGAAAATTGTCTCCTGATAATTATTCATTTTTACATTATACTAAAAAGATTTGTAATTACCGTGGGATATTTATGTTAAGATGCAAAATTATTGTTGATTTTGAAAAGTCAATAATTAATAGATAACACGTTAAGTAGCACAAGAAGCTGTGTCGAGTGTAGCTCGACATAGGAGTGCAAAGGGTTAACGTAGATCTGCTCTCGACTGGAGTTTAGGCTGAATTGAACTGCTGCTCCTTCGTTAGCTGCTCTTTTATATTGAAGATGATGAATAAGTTCTTTGTTTACAAATAATGATTATGTGTCTGGAAGTTATCTGGCGGTCACAATTTCAAATTTCTACGACACCCTTCACGTTGTCCCTTCTCGCAACATCGAAAGGGTGAATTTACAGAGAATACATAGATGTTCGTACTGTAAAACGTATCTGTGAATAGAAACAAAGATTCAGCCGATATCGCAAAATCGGACGAGCCACTCGATTTGTCATTCCATGCAGAAAAGCGGAATACATGCGTCAAACCGAGCCTAGCCAACCGGCACTTGG
This sequence comes from Cerceris rybyensis, assembly GCA_910591515.1. NCBI lineage: Eukaryota > Metazoa > Arthropoda > Insecta > Hymenoptera > Crabronidae > Cerceris > Cerceris rybyensis. The sequence goes on along the minus strand of OU342791.1, from coordinate 25,404,091 downwards.
ATAGCGGAAAGGATTAATCGACGGAGGCTCACAGAAGAAGAAACATTTTACAGAGAGAAAAGCAATTCTACCTCGTTCGGTATCGATTCGAAGAGTCGTCCGAGCGATCCTTCCACCACAGACAGAGGGCACATCCAGTGCAATAAGTATTTCCAGTCGGCTCGAATTAATTTCATTCGACCGACAAAGCAAACGCTTTTCGACGAGAAAACGCCAATTACTTCCATTGGCCGATCGATCAGTTTCGAAGACCATTGGTATTCGTTCGATTGTTAGCCGAGGTTGTATTTTTCAGATGGTTAATCGATATTAACGAGCGGCTATTGAGACACGATCCTGCCTACCGATGCTTTCGCACGTGCCTGGCTTTGCAAAATGACCGTTCGACCGATCGACACGACCAATACCACTACCTTCTAATCGAATATCGAATCGGGCGCCGAGTCATTTTCAGGTGCGACCGATCGAACGAAAGAAAAGGCTTTTCTCTTTGGAAGAAAAGAAAATCCAGGATGTAATTCGTGCGGCAGAATATTTCTGGAGCAGAATCGAACGAGTAATTGGGGAAAAAGAGAACGACGGATGAGGCTTTTTGATTTTTTTTTTTTGTGGAGAGTATACTCGAATTTTTGTTGAAAAGAAACTTCGATGGGAATTCAAGTGGCGGTGATGTTATATGATATTTATTGGCTACCAGACTTTTGCATTTAATTTGATAACATCGACAAGTGAGGTGCTCGAGAATTTATCATTTCGATGCTCTGAATTTGCAACGGTTGCAATCAGTGAAATTAAAAAAACAAAGTTGTAATTAAATTGTAAATGGTAAAAGTCGAAATATATGGAAGATATTTCTTTCTTTTTTGCTGAAAGGATATTTATTTCTATTAAAAAGAAAAAGTATGAGGGGAATTAAAATGGTGTATCTGTTATACGATATGTGGCGAATATAAAATTTCTTCATTTAATACGATACTACCAGCGATTGGCGCCCTTTGGAATTTATTATTTTTATACCACCTAGCTGTGGTCGCAATTACTGCACCAATGGAAAATAGAATTATTATCTGTACTCCAATAATATTGCAACAGATAAAACCCTCGTAGCACGACCGACGTTTCTTCTCCTCTTTCTATTTTTACGAAGGGTAATAAAATTTTTGCCGAAAAGAAACTTCAGTGAGGGTTAAAAGTGGCACTGTTGACATACGATCAGAATTGGATATCAAATTGTTGCATTTAATTCTAAATCATTGGAGCCCTGGCGAATTTATCACTGCATTTGTAACATAATCAACCGCGATTCACAGAAATTGCAAAACTACAATTATAATTTATGTTCAAACGAATATGCACTTCACAGTAGACAAAACACACTAGAAAGAAATATCTGACGTTGTTATAATTTCCAGCTTGAATACGCAAAATTCTCTTGGAGTGAATTATCTCAATTACCTTCGATACTGAAATGATTCTTTATTGGAGAAAAATGAGGGATAAAAAAAGTCAATTATGAATTTCTTGATTCGTTTAAATTGCCCATTCAATCTCGCGTAATGGTACACTCATTATCGGTGTAACCATCTATCTCGGTGAACCGCCATTCATTGCTCTCAAAGAACAAATTTGTATTGATGAGTGCCATGGTGAATATACGATTCGAGTCTCGTACTTTCAATTAGTAAACCCCAGTTCAATTTTCTATGTGCTCTGAATACTTTTTCCTAAATTATTACTTAACACTCGAATTACCAGCATTAATTCTATTATATGTATTAAATAAGTACTTTGAGGAAAGAGAAATCACGAGTTGAAATAAATGATCGGTTCAGTATTTTATTATTTACAAAACAGGCCTCAAACATTACTAATATAACTCCTCTGTAAACCTGGAGAATTTTTCTAAGAAATTGCTGGCCAATCAATACTCTGCCTTGATAATTAGTTGATAATCATAGCGATCACAGCCAAAGTATAGAAAATAAAAATTTACTTTGAGTCTAACACGACATTTTTAACTGATATATCTTACAAGCCATGTTTTAAAATTCTATCACTTCAATTAATCAGCAAAAATACCACAAAGGTTACATGAATAAAAACTGGAATTCTCAAGAAGTAGTCAATCCCAAATCTCAGTCACCTCTGTCAAATCCCGAGTCGAAAATTTTAAGCCCAAAATCCTCCTAAATTACCAAATAACTTAGGTTATTTAGGCTGAATATGGAAAAATATGTTATATATAAAAGAATGCAAATTTTAATTCCGTAATCACCCTAAACTTGTTACTTTTTGCCAGTTTTGCCTAGTTTAGGATCAATTTAGGCTTCATACAGCCGAAAATAATTCTCAGCATTCTATAATGAGGAGTTTTAGAATTGGATTGGAATTGGAGTGGAATGATCTAGGTCCAAAAAAATTCTCAATATACTAAACATTAATTTGATTTTACGAGATTTTGAATTTATACGGAATAAAATGATAATTTAATACCTACTTGCTCCTGAAAGCCCTATTTTTAGAATATAAGTCGATAGACTTGGAACTTCTGAAATATTTTTAGGGGATGTCAGATTAAATTGGAATACAAATTTTACCTGATCAGTCCATATAACTCCTAAAAATCATATTTACAGGACTTTGAGGCGCGTAGACACACTAGTTGAGGATTTTGACGTTCAAAATGGTATACATAATTAAGCGGCAAATGAGAAATCAAAAGAATCTAGGATTTGAAGTTTCTTTTTAGGCTGGACTTTTCGACTCGGGATTTTTCCTACATCATCATTTAACATAATCATACTCTCCATGTTTCAGAAACCCCCTAAAACACTAGGATCTAATTAACACAGCCATAGCAGTTTGAGTAAAAGAAACACAATACAGAAGAAATAGTTGTATTAATTTCCTGAAAAGATCGATCTTCACGTTCTCCAGAAAGAGCCAGTGATGTTAAAGAATAGCGGACAGAGTCGTTTATCGATATTAACGGCAAAGTGAACCGTCATCGTTCACAATCAAATCGGACAACGTAAGCTCGTATGAGGCAATGCTTTCAGAGACGAAAGACCAAGAAGACACTGTATTCTGCGCGCCGAAAATACACGAGTCGTTAAAATCAGACCGAACCTGTCGCTTTCGATTTATATCCATCTTATTGCGCCCTATTTCGACCTTTCACTTTGCCGCTGTACTGTAAAATATTGCGAGGATATTGCTGTATAAATAATGCAACTGTGGGGATCCTTGTGTACGATACTCGTGAACAGGAAATATTTCGTTCGGACCTCTTCCCTATTGGATGAAGTGTACTATCGTTTATAGAGTGTCGCGTTGCCGTAGGGCTTTTCCTTTTTAATATTTCAACGTTCCTGTTTCATTGAAATACTGTAACTCGGTGTATTCGACGACAAATTCGTATAGAGTATAGAGTTGGTCGAATTCGTTGCATCACTTAATTAGCTAATGTCCTCGTCATTCAATTTGGAGTTTGAACTTTGATAACAATTTTGTGTACTTTGCTAAAGTATATTTCGCTGATTATAGTTGTCTCTATTAACAGAAGTGAATATCCAATGGAGAATTTAACGTAATGAAAACGGATCAATGGTTGCAAATTGATGAAAAAGCTGATTAATGTTATCGATTAGAATGAAACTGTGAAAATACGGTATTTGTTCACAATAACGTTCGTTATGAAGAGGGGGTTGAATTATTGGGAAAAATTGAAGAAATAAACAGAGTGCCATTGCTCTTTGAGAGTTTTACCTTATCGATTCCCGACTAGAGTGTATAGTTGAAGAGACGAGAGGGAGAGGCCGCTTCTTTATTAATGTCTAATTACTAATTCAAAAAAAACGCACCCTCGTCGAGGAAGAAGCGAAAAGCGAAGGGACGTTGCCCGTTCCACCTTCGGGTCTCGTTAATAATTCGCGAGGGAAGCCTACGATCTCCGATAAGAGGACAGAATAAAAGAATGCGATCTCGGCCCGTATAGATAGAAGAATGTTCAAATATTCAATTAATTTTCCCCGAGATAGCAGTCTTCCCCTTATCACGTGCCATTGATTTTGCCAAAAATTGCACGGCCGGCAGGAGCACGGGTTTTCTACTCAATTTATTCACCGTAAGTGCAATCAAACAGCGATCGGTGCATCATTTTCTACGGTAATAATTTTGCACTTCGACGAAGCGAATGGAAAGAGATGGATGTCGACGTGTTTCGATGAATTAAAACGAAACATTTGGCTAATGCGTTACATGAGACACATTTTAATTCTAATTTAGCACTACATCTACGGAGCCAATTTGGCTCATTCAAAATTTGATTACAACATATATAATATATTAGTTACTTAATTTTTTAATAACAAATCTTTTATTTCAATTGATTTGGAACTAATTTCTTTGCAAAAAATTTCAATTTTCTTGTTTGATTCAAATTGGCTCAATTCCGAAAAATAGATATATCAACATCCGTAAATCTAGTGTTAATAAAATCATTTTCCTTCCATCAAATTTAGACTTATAATTTTAGTTTCAAAGAAATAAAAAGTCTTCTAAGTTCAATTTCGAGAGGATTACAAAAATAAAATAAAAGTAAATTGCAATACGCGATCGATTATCGATGCATCATACAAAAATATCGTTCCAACTAATCCATCATATTTTCATCCCAAAATTGAAGTTCAGGCTAATATAATTTCTACATCAAGATATTGAGTTTCATCCGGAATCATTGTTAGCCGACGTCAAAATCCCCAAAAAAAATTTAAGAAGAGAGGGATTGACGGATCCTCCTCATCGTTAGATTAAAAATATAAATTCACCGATCGTCGTTCAAAATGCTCCAAATCTCCTGGCTATGCTTCTCTTATTGTTTCTCACGCTGGCGTCGTAGCCGGCAACTATCCGGGATCACGGAGAGATTTTGCGAGGATCGTTTGTCGATAGGAGGGTGCGATCGTACATCATCCGATCGGAGGGTGCGTTTTTGCGTTCGCCTGTGCCAGTCAACTCTGCACATTGGCGGCATACTCTGCTACGACTGTACTCCAAGCTCTGTCGAGTTCGAATCAATAACGAATCTCTCTCTCACTCCATCTCACTCTCTTTCTCTTTGATTCAACTTCTCTCTCTGATTTCAGCCCTCTCTCTATGACTCTCTTCCTCTTTGGTTCAATCTCTCTTTCTCTCTATCTCTCTGATTCTCTTTCTCTCTGATTCTCTTTCTCTCTACCACTATGCCTTTCTCTGATTCTAGCTTTTTCTCCATCCCTCTAATTCAGACTTTCTCTCTCCATCTTTGATTCTAACTTTCTCTCTCTATTCCTCTGTTTCTCTCTTTCCCTCTGGCACTACATCTTTCTCTGATTCTAGCTTCTTCTCTATCCCTCTAATTCAAGCTTTCTCTATCTCTGATTCTAACTTTCTCTCTTTCTCTCTGGCTCTACAACTCTTTCGGATACTAGCAGTCTTTCTCTTCCTTTCACACTCCACTTGTCTCTTCAAACATCTTTCTCTTTTCCAACTCTACCTTACTCTTTCTCTCTGAATATGCCACCCTCACCCCTTCCTTCTCTGAATCTGCTACTGTTTCTCTCTCCTGAATCTACTATTCTCTCCTTTCCTCTTAAATTCTGCCTCTTTTTCTTTCTATTCGTGTATTTCTCCTTTTTCACCACTGTACTCCCTCGCGGTGGTGCTATTTCTCTTTCTGTTTCAGTGACTCCAGGCCGATGAGGAAATAAGGTGAAAAAAGAAGCACAAGTCATTGCATATAAGGTCGTGATTGTAAGTAGGCCGACATATGCGGACAGAAGAATAAGTATGAGTCGGTAAAGGTACGTGTGCTTCCGGCGAACATATCCGCTGCCCTTTGAGAATCGACTTTTCGGACAAAATCCCATGCATGAAGTAAAAAGAAAGTTTGCGGTGGTTGAATATTTGTATTAACAGTGAACAGGAATCAACAGAAATAAGGGATATTTGTAGATATTTGAATTAAATGTCAATGCTAGGTAATTTAAATTTTTGTAAAATTGTAAATAATATTTGTAAAGTAGTTGCTAAGAACCTTGAGTTTTAAACCCTCGAAAGGTATTAGGTAAATGTAGAAAGAAGGTTTATGTAAAATTCTTATTCGCATAAATGTACATTATCACATGTGTCTGTGCAGTGTAATAAAAAATTATTAACGTCACGCTAATACAGCAGGACAGGTTTTTTTCCATGCCTGCAACAACGTCGCATGTACAACCATTAAAAAAAATCATACAACTGACGTTGAACGACGAGAGTAATTTACACCTGCTCCTAAATTTGTAATACTACAGTACGCTCTTTTCACAGCCTCTTTTCACTTCAGATACAAAGCCATTTTCTATGTTTCCATCATTGAAAGAAATATTGAACAAATATTAGAATTTATGATGAGTAGAAATCTTCGAATTATCGGAAGTTTTAAAAACTAATTGTCCTAAAGACAGAGGAAAGTTACGACAATACATAAAATAATTGAAGATACGACAGTGTCGAAGAACTGGCTTGACGGTACGCCGAGAAAGTAAAATAAGAAGATTGTAGCTTGTCGTCTTGCTCGTAAGAACCCCCATCGTAAATAGGCATTCAGTCTACGGGGAAATACGAGCCTCGCGATTTTCCTCGGTACTTGAACTCTTATTTCTGCTTGTAAATTCTCAGTTACCGATACTAGAATTCATCGTGGCGAATTTTAACGCTACGACCCATTGCCAACGAGTCGTTTAACAGCTTAACACGTGACTATTAATAATAATTAACATACTGCTAATTACAACACGATTAATGTTCTGTAATAAATCTGTTCGCTTGTTTCAAAGCATTTGTTGATACAAGATACGCGTTGTGTATTGTATGATCACTGATATATTTTACGATGAGTGATTATTAATGTGGTCGAAAATTTGAAAAAATATTAGATGGATTCCGAACCAGTGAGACTGTGAGATATTAAATGATTATTTAGGAAAAATGTCAGAGAGGGAAATTTTACTGGGACCAACTAATTGGGTGCCCGAGCTTTTAACTGCTTACCCATCGTAGCTCCCATTGTTTTTTATTTAATAGCATAAATGTACCTGTAATTATGAAAGTGGTTAAAGTGGAAATTTTGAAACATTGCACATTTACATATTCTCAGGGCAAAAGAAAAGTTTAATTATCTCAAATTACAATATAGAGTATTTTCATCTGGAACAAAAATGAAGAATAAATGATTCTGACCACTGTCATAATTACTACCAAAGATAAACTCTATGGGGAGTAAGAGAATTGAGATTTTTATATGTAGAATTTTTACCAATTTGATAATAAATGGCTTATCGCAAGCGAAACCCAATTTTGAGTAACCTATAAAACGGAGTTACCAAAGTTGTCTTATACGTGTACCTTTTTTTTCAAATTTTTACTGCGTCCAGTTTTTATGACTCTCTCGTAACAAAAAACATGAAAAATGTTTCAGGTTATCGATGTTTATGATGGTTACGACAATGGAATTTCGAAGTCCCAATTAGTGAGCCGCTTTGAAACGCCACTTTTTGGAAAATTTTACTGTAGCTATTTTTTGTATCGCTTCACAGCCACGTAGATGAAGTGAAAAATATTTTAGTTTTTCGAAGCTGTGCTAAATCCGAGGTTGAAATTTCAGCCGTTCAATTGTGAGAACGATTACCTTCGCGAATTAAGCTCGAAATAACTGGATACTAGAAAACAATCATTGATTGGCAGACAAATGCCTCAACTTCTTTTCACATCTACTACTTAATCATTCAAGAAAGTATCTCATTTTTCACACAAAAAAAATTCCCTTTGCTAAACAAAAAAATATTAAAATCTTTCATAGTCTACCCTCAACGTAATCCAAAAATCTCATTAAACTGCAAACATTGCTAAAAGATACCTTGAAATATAAAAAACTTAACAAGTTCCCAATATAACAAAAACAAATAGGTTATTTTTATGCCAAATTAAATGCGGCTAAAATATACAAAAAGACCATAATATAAAAATATACCTAAACCACCCAAAGTATGGTATTTGTTGTAATATTTATTGAGTGCGATAAATCCCTAGAGAGGTTTTCCTGTCTCACCTGCACTTGTGAAACTCGAAATTTGCATAAACCTCCGCAGTCTAGTTATTATATAATTCTGTCTCCATAAAAGTACAGATTTTACATCACTGACCCACAACTCGATGCAGTACGATTAAAAGGAGAATAAGACTTCTCTACAGAAAAAAAAATTAGACTTCACTGCAAAAAAAAAGGAAGGAACCATCCGTTAAAATATCGTCTCTTCTCACCCGAAGCGTAGACGCCGTCACCATTCCTCCACTTCCGTTCGCCGGAGGAAAAGAATGAGAGAAGTGGAACTGCACTTTGTCGCCTAACTCAGAAGAACTGAATTGTAAATAGGGCAGTGTTATACAAGGGATACTGTATAGTTCTGCCCTCCGGGCGGACACCCGATATCTGTTTTCCATTTTGCCAAGGTAAACTCAATTTTTGCGCTACACGCGCCCACGCCAAATTAAATTTCCCTAGCGTTTATCGTGTTATTGGGTCCATAATAAATTCCCAACTTTCGCGCACGATAATCACCGTCCGGAATTAAACACGCCGGAAGTAACGCGAACCGGATAAAATTGCAACGAGGCATCCGTGCAAATATTTACCGAAATTCCCTTCGGCTCACCTGTGCCCGACGACAAAAGCGAATTTCGAATTCAGAGCTTGCAACTCGGTGAAAATGTCTCGAAAATTTTCTCTCACCTTCTAAATACTTTTTTCTACTTTATTTCTTTATTTCACAAAGTTCCTCCGAATTTTTACATTCACCGGAAGTATGATATTGAAAAATGTCCACGTTGATACTATCAAATTAACACCATTCCATTAACCACGTCACCGTTGAAAACTTTCATCTCAGTATTTTAATCCGTACTTAGTCTTTTACATGCAAGATTAATGGATTAACACCGTCAGCGTCAAAGAGGTCATTCACGCTATTAAATTCAACGAAAATTCTCAAACGACATCGGCAAACTTTCCAATTTAACCCTGATAAAAAGATTCAATACACGGAAAACGAAACAGACTCGATGAAAAGGGGATAGCCGTATTTTCGTAAACAGACTGAGTAGATAATTGCACCGAAACTCGTTAAGTAATCACAGTCGGCTCGAAACAGGACGAAAATCTACATCACCAAGCGAAAGATAACGTTTAATTTCGATGACTCGTTCTCGTACAAGTACCAATAAATGTGTGACTTTTGTACGCAAGAGTTACCAATAATAAATAAAAGATATTCTCAGCGTAGGGTTTAGCTCAACTCTAGGGTGTTAACACTAAATTTACAGAGTCAATTTGACTCATTCAAAATTTGATTGCTACATTTCTAATATATTGGTTGGTTAATTTTTTAGTAATAAATTTTTCATTTCAATTGATTTGGAACTATTTTCTTTGCAAAAATTTTCAATTTTCTTGTATGATTCAAATTGGCTCACTTCAGAAAAATAGGTATATCAATATCCGTAAATCTAGTGTTAATGGATAAACATCGGCATAATTCTCGACGGAGGTTGTCCGAGTCATGGACGTTGGCCCTTTTCCTCGCTCCTGGTTTCCACCTTCCTGAAATTGGCTGTTACGAGCAGTGGCCCGTGCTGCTGTAAATTTATCAGCGGCACGAAGCAGCCAGAGGCAGCTTTTCCCCGTACGGCTCATATAACTCTTTAATGCTCCCCAACCAAGCGTACTCTCCAAAGAGAGAGCTTTCGTTTCTCGTCTTCTTGTCTCGATGCCCGAAATGCTCCACGTTATATCTACCCGCTTCTTCGTTCGTTTCGCTCTTCTTCGAGGGAAACGCCGTTTGTAGTTTCTTGTAGAGTACTAGCTGAATATTTCTACTGCAGAGTATTTTAGTCGAAAGGACTACTGTTTTCTGGATATCGATGTCCTGCGCACGCTTTTGTTCAGACGTTTGAGTTGTTGCTCAGGGGATCACGAATTTATGAGGAGTTTATGGTTCACTGTTATGAAGTTGGATACTTTTTGCGGTTTGGCGGAGGTGGGCTTCGTTTGTGCCGAGGTGGATTTGGAAAATATTGTATTTAGGAGCAGCTTTGTTTGGAGAGCTTATTGTTTTAGGTGGAGTTTGTTTTATTTTAAGGGCTGTATTTTAGGAAGGTAGTGGTTATTTAGTATCAATTGTGCAGGGGGTTGTGAGGGTGATGTGATTGGGAATTTTGGAAAATTGAACTTATTAGTTATCGTATGGTGAATCAGTGTATGTAGAATGTGATGAAATTGGTTTGTAAAATTGGTGGAAAACGGTGGATTGTTTAAGGGAGTTAATAATTATATTATGAAGAAGTGAACGAATTGTTTGACGAGTATAAGTGTTGAAAAGTCAACAACTTTTTGAGGTGCTGTATTTTTTGATGGATGATATTGGATCTTTGATCTTGAAATAGTTCAAGTTCTCCAATTATAAACGGAATCCCATTAAGAGATTTTGCAGCGTTGGCGTTCCGTGGATTTGGCACGCGTATCGATTTTTGCATACCCATGAAATATGTATAAACGCGCATCAGCGTGATGCTCCGCTGTTTTCAGCAAAAAATTTAACCCGAAAGCCGAGAAAAAGCCACGCTTAGGCAAGCTTTTTATTACGAAATTTATGGGCCACCAAAACGGTAAATCCGGGCTGATGAATATCACACTTAAATTCAAATGAATTTTACACCCAATACCGAAATCCATGGGAAAGTATCACATAAAAACTAGTATAAATTAACAAACGACTTTCCTCTTCAAATTTTCGCTAATTCCTTGGGTTTCCAGACTAATAACTGAGAAAGTCATCAATCAAAAATGCACTCTAATTTGAAACAAATGAAAAAAAACTATTGTACGAAGAATGTTAAACAACCGAGTCCATGCACGCAATCAAATTGAGTGACCCTGTTAATCCCTTGCAGTACAATGGCGAATGACACTCGTGATGTGATAAACTGGATAGGCAATTTTCAAATTTTGTAAAACCTATGAAATTGAAAATAGCAGTGAGACCTGACAGGATAAAATTATTTCTGCAATATTAAGAAATCATACGATATATCAAGAATCACTGATTGATATCTATTATAATTATTGGACTGCGGATGTTTATACAAATGTCGAGTTTCACAAATGCAGGTGAGACAGGAAAACCTATTTAGGGATTTATTGCACTCAATAAATATTACAACAAATACCATACTTTGGATATTTTGGATATATTTTTATATTATGTCCTTTTTGTATATTTTAGCCGTATTTAATTTGTCATAAATGGATAAAAATCCGCACTCTGATAATTATTTAATTCTGAATTATTATAGAGGCAGTCACAAAAGAAATCTTATTACAAGGGGTTAATTTTCTTTCCCTGCAAATTCTATATTATCATTTGTGCACATAAAAATATCTTTTTACATTATCAACCCTTACTTCTCCTCCATTTTCAGCGAAACTAACAGTATAAAATTGACATTAGGTTAATGAACTGACTTTCCATTTCAAATTCATGTCGTCTAACAGAGAAACTCTACGTTTCTCTCTCACGTTAATTTGACACCTCGGAACTCCCATAATGGAGGATCATGAAAACTAGGTACCCGTTTCGAAAGGTAAGCCGATTTACGAGTCAACGTTATTGCACGCTTTGTGTGCAGTATATGGAAACGACGATTTGGCGCAAGATCAATCTTCCTGAAACGATTTACGAGCAGCAGACACGAAGTTGCAGGAGATGCAAATCAAAAATACCGTTCTCCCTCGAAAACCCTCGCATCAAAGCTATTAATAACGATTGAAATCAAAGAACAGCATCGCGAGAACTTTCTTGAAATATTTTTTTACAAAAATCTTTACGATCTTGACGACTAGGTAAAATAAGAGGGAAGAATACGAAATGGAACTTCCTTTAAATATTGCAAATGTCACAGAAATAAATCGATATAAAACTTGCAAAAATTCTCACCGAGAAACGAACTCAACAGTCGTTTCGCTCTGAGGGGAACAGGCTTTAATCCACGAACAATCCATGCTCCAGATTAAAAGTTGCGGTTAAAGATTCGGTCGAAAGAATGAATCTATTGTATCCATATTCCATCTCGTAAAAGAGATTTCACTGATTGTCTTTCTACAAAAATATAATATACTTTTCGTTGGAAATTCTCTGCAATTAATTAATAATTATTCGATGCCACGATCTGGGTTAGGTGTATTCTTTGCATTTTATTCTCAACGTGGATTTTTTGAAAATTACAGCTTGCAAATGATAATGGCGTCTTTTTAAATAAAATTTTATGTATTTTTTTTTCCATACAGACGTCAGAGGAAATTTAACGATCTGAGACTGCAAAACTTTCGAAGGACTTTGCACAAAAAATCTGCATTTAAATTACCTTCGTGATTTCTACGAAGTGGTAAGTAAATTTAATGACCAAAACCTGTTTCTTATCGATTCAACTTGGAGGGCTTCCCGAATTATCTCTCATTTACAATCTCGAGTATTAATAATTCACCAATTCATACATTTTCACGATCTCCTACTGCTTGTAGGTTTTAATCGCTAATTTGATGTTCTTCATAGCCTTCTATTTTGGAATTAGATATCAGTGGGGTCCAGGATATCTGAATTTATATGAAAGATAATAATTTCGGATCCTCCGCATTAATACTCCAGCAGTAAATCCGTTTCGCTGTTACAATAGCTGGCAACTTTCTCACATTATTTGGAATTTTATATCTCAAATTACAGTGACTGCACGTAATGCAGATATTTTCACAAATCTCAGGTTGCACATTCTACCAAGTAATACCAACTTTTTCGCTTTTATTAATCTCAATTCTAATATTTTTAATTTAATGCATACCTCTTTTATCAATTTGATAAATTATACAAAATAGAGAACCAGTCGTTTTGACTACCTTAGTAGCTTTACTGTTAAATATATCTTTTTTCCAACTTACTTATTTACTATTTATATGTTCTATTGGATCAATCGTCAACCTGGTTGACCTTTCGGCGATCACATGTCAACCTTCTGCGCACCGAATTATTTCACTAATTTTTCTTGAAAATTGATACTAACTCTAAATGAATTACTAATTTGAAATTAACTTAATACTAGCTAAAAACAATCCTAGATACCACAGGACATTTACATTAACACTAGAACTACCAAACCAGTCAAAATGACTGGTATCGTTCGACAACCTCAAGAAGTCTCCTGAGCGACAGAGCTTCTCGCTAAATACCGCCTATTCGCACCTTTTTTTTTTATTTAATCCACCCTGCTCAGCCTCCTGAAGGAGGCACTTGACAAAGTCGTAACATTGAAATATCTTTATGACGCTTGGCGAATCAGATCTTACCGAAACAGGCCTACCTCCGAGGAGACTTCTTGAGGTTGTCGCGTTATACACAATTTTTTCCAAAAATTCTCCAAGTTTACATAAGAGTCATAGAATAACTATTCTACGTCTATATCAATAAACATAAATCACCCAATCGATCAAATTTTCCGCCGCATGATTCCCCCTTTTTCAAAGTACTTATTTAATTTATTAAAATATGTTGGATCTGACGCCGATAGTTCTAGTGTTAAGATGCAAAATTATTATTAATTTCAAAAAATAGATAAGTGATAGATGATATTTCTAGTGCCACAGAAAGCTGTGTCAAGTGCAACTCTACATAGAAATGCAAAGGGTTAATCACTCTTCTTCGAAATTTCAGCCTCCTCATAGCGAACATTTCCTGTCAATCTAAAAAAGAGCAGAGAAAAACGTTCAAAAAAAAAACAGCGAAGGATTCGAGTAATCCCTCGTATACATAATCTATCGGTATGCTTAGTATTCGTAATATTGCACTTTCCTTAATCGTACTCGAGGCTGTCGAGAGCTGAACACACGTTTCAACGAAGGGATGTGCCACAGCTTACTCAAAACGGAGCGTAATTTTCTGACGAGTGAGAGAATCAAAGATGCGACGTTAGTATGCGAATTTCCCGGGGGTACGTTAATTGCCCCCAGTTCTGTCGGCTCGGCCTTAAAATGGGGAGAAAACGGGCCGACGAACAGCCGGATGGAAATTCTACCTCCGAAATTGCCTTGAATTTTGATTGATGCAATTTTTCGTGGATAAAGTTGAGGGAGAAGTATGAAGAGACGGGAAATTAAATTAAGGGCGTGTTATTATTAACGCCGGGAGTGTTAATCGTACGAGATTAAATTTCATTCTTCTAGGAATTCGAGATTATAATTGAAATGAAAATGATATTATGTTTGGTTGTACTTTTATGAAGAGTTATTTTGAAGTGTTTGCAATTTCGGTGTAGAAACTCGATGCGAAATGTAGTCGAGGGATGTAAAAGGGTTTCTTATTCGACGTTGAAACTACGAAAGTTTAAGTCTGAAGAGTTTCGTGGTAGAAAAAGTTTATTGATCGGAACGATCAAAACAATGGGTTGTGTTGAAGTATTTTTAAAAGGGAGAGAGATCTTCTGTTTGCGAAAGATTGTTAGATATTCTTAAATGTGATTGGAGATATCGATGTGAAAATTTCTGAAACATTTAATCGATGAGTATATTTAAACTATCGTTTATAGTATTACTTTAATTTAGTTAAAATGTGAATTATTGTAGAAGAAAGTTTTAAATTCAAAGCACGTTAATATTTGAAAGTAACTAAATGAACAAAAAGTTGCGACAATTAACAGTGCGCCTAATGAAAAATACAAGTTACAAGAAACTTGTTCAAAGGATGTTAAAAATACTTCTGGTAAAGCCTACCAAAACCTTGTGCAAATTGCGTATTCCTCTCTCAATGGAGCACAAATTATGTTAAAACACACTTAAACGAATTTCTCAAAGGCCTCCAAACTGCCTGCAACAATTCCGATGAGGAGGACTCGACACGAAGTATACTCGAAAGTTATTAAAGGGGCCCTTATTAACAGCCGAAACTACCAAGTTAGATGGCTGAAATTCAGCTAAATGCATGTCAACTTGCCAAAATTACGGATGCAACAATAGAATCCTAGTAGTAATGAAGTGTGTTCTCAGTTGCGTTAATTGTCAAGCTTCTGTGGTTCTCCAAAACTGGAGAACAAAAATTGACATAAAATATATCCAATAACAATAATTCCATTTCTTCTTTCTACACTTTCAATTCTTCGCTGGATACTTACTTAACACTAGAACTACCGGCGTTAAATCTATCATATTTCAATATATTAAATAAATACTTTGAAAAATGACGAATCGAGTGGCGTAAATGATGATCAATGCGGTGATTTATGTCGTTCGTAATGGACGTAAAACTTTTGTTCTCTTGCTCGTTTATGAACTTGGAGAACTTTTAGAAAAAATTATGTACCAGTCATTTTGATTGGTTTGGTAATTCTAGTGTTAAAATAAAACATTGCAAGCAAAATAATCATAATGGTTAAACTATAAAAAAATTATGAATAATGACGATTCTAATGGGTGTTATTGTAATAATATTTTATTCGCCAAGATGTCCTCTGCAAGAGTGAAGACTGCATAAACATAAGTACAAATTAACCAAAGTGAACCAAAGGAAATAGAATAGGAAAATGTGCAATAAAAAGGGCAAGATTAGGAATAAGAAGAACACGGATAGATAGGTTAGAATAGGATTGAGGGTGTCAGAAGGAGAGAGAGAGACTGAGAGAATGCATGGTTAAGATAGTTTTGTAAATATAGGATATTGTAAACCGAATCCAATTCTTAGCTGTGAGGCTGAATAAACACATACATACATACATACATGTCCTCTGCAATTTTAAATAATATTTTCAGTCAATAAGAAAATCTGGGCTGACCTAGCAAGAGTTCCCCAAGAGTACGTTAATCGTTCATGTGGTACCAACTGGCAGGAGGGGAAATTGATACGTGAAATCTTCGAGGAGGAATTTATTGGCGTTACGGGAGACGTCATGTCCAACTGAGACGCGATTAAGGGAGGATCTGCGACTGGATTTATCCGCAGCTACGTCCGATTAGAATTACATCCTTGGGATTATATAGTTAATTACGGATTATCCGTTTTGTGCAAGGTTTAAACGTTGAGGTAAAATTCCAGGAGGCTTTTCGTACATGCGCGTTACACTCGCATGCGTCGAGTGAGCAGAAAAAATTTAAATTTAAATTTGAAAATTTGATTGTACGAATGATATTTAAACGATGCGTTAGAATAGGCTTGGAAATTTTGGGTGAATTTTTGTAATCATTGAAAAATCATAAAACTAACGGGAATATCCAAATGAAAGTTGTATGATTGGGTAGAAGTAATTATTTTAATGATTTAAAAATGATTCTTGAAGTTGCCATGTTATGTATCTACAACCGGTGCTGCTCGACGTATTTCTAAGCACAGGGAATTCCCGAGTTGCTATGCAAACGTAAAATACATTCACTTAATAAAACTGAACGTATTTTGTCATAAAATGAATAGATGCGGTAGCACAATACATTGTAGACATTAAAGTACATCTGCGAGTTTCATACAATTTGCCAGGAATATACACTTCCACGTTTCCACTCGCAAATTGTACATTTAGAAGTTGCCAGGTTTCAGAAATCATGTTAAATATACTCTGAAAAAGAACGATGAAAATGAATATCAACTTATTACGAGCGTCTTAAGCTTTCCTCCTCGAAATACACTTTCGCAGCTGACTTTGTACGCGGAACGTTTCTTTGGTGCATTACTTTGATGTCGAAACGGAAATAAACGATAAGTCAGAGTAAATAATTTGACACGTAAAAAACCTGAATGGAAAGATAACACAGAATGTTGCTTAACATTAAGCCATAATTTTTATGATTCTTACAATAATTCAAATTAACATTTTTACACAGTGCGGTTTAAATAGTTTTAAAAATACTCTCTGTGCCATTTCTTTAACAAATCCTCCTTTAAAATTACAACTTCTACATTTAACTTCTTTCCATGTCATAAATTATTGTTGCTATACTATCGATATTAATCCAACCAGAAATTACAATTTGTCGCGTCCAATATGAATAGAAAATCCTATAAATAAGATCACATTTTTTCCATCCTCTCCTCACTGAAAAGTCCACCTCTGAAAAATCAAAATTTTTCACAGTTCTTTTTCATTCCTACAATTTCCTCTCTCACCACCGATGCGTTTCCCCATCGTAATTACAATTCGACCCCTTTGCGACCAGACAGCCAGCACGTTTGAGACCTCCAAACATCCCTTTCCCATTTATTTTTCTCCACAACCAGCCCAACCCCCAGGCTCTCAAAATTACAACGTTTCCCCGGATACCGTGCGGTTCGCAATTTCCACGCCTCGACCGGAAAACCCGTGAGGGTGCAAACGCGCAAAAGTTCCATATTTTCCCGAGGAATCGTTACCCTTTGAAATCCGTTCCTCCGGTTTTGTTTACGAGTCGTTAATTCGTGCTCGTGGAATCCTCCCGTAAAATTGTAACACCGACGCTTCCGCGACCGCAACTTCTCTCCGCCGTGTGGCCGCAATCCTCGGCAAGTGTGCTCGCAATTACGCATACGTATTCGCATGGATACGTAGAGGTATTCCAGAAATACGAGGAGGAACTCGCGAGGGAACTTTGAAACCGCGAAACCGTGGCAGAGGGTAAAAATGAAAGACGAAAAGGAGGTCGCGGATGAATGAGCGGACGGACGGTATTAATGTTGGTACACAACAAATCTACCGGCACAATTAGACGACGTTGATTCGGGAACAAAACGTTGAATTTCAACTCTACGGAATTGTTTTTGGAAGGACGATATCATGGGAGATACTGCAGGGGTTAATTGGGTGTGACAATTGTATTTGGCTAGAAATAAGGGTGGGAGATATCGTGCAATTTGTGGAGATATTATTTTTACCGGAATTGTAAAAATATTTTGTACTTTTGGAATAGAAGATAGTTTGGGAATTTTCGGATACTAAAATTGCTGGAATTTCTCGAATTTTCTTTCTAGTGAAATTATATAACACTAACCTTACCAACCCGGAAAATCATTTAAATTGATAGGATAGCTATGAAGTCAATATTCCACTTCTATTTTATAACACTTAAATTAGTTAATTAATCATCTTTTTCATCTCTTCATTTCTCATCGTCTGGAGTAGTTATCAACCAGTTAAGTGTGTTTGACGACTATATCCGCCATGGAGAAATGACATATATTTTGTGTCATGGCGGCTATATCCGTTGTTCGACCTTCATGACTCACGTATAATAAATAAGTAGATGCGCACTCTCAAAAGAAGTCGCCACAGTTAACTGGTAAAAAGTATCTAAATTTTAGTAGACATAACGTCAGTAGTTTTAGTGTTAACAGTCTAACCCCTAGATATACGTAGTTCCACGTGAAATGATGAATAATTGTATCACAAATATTTGTCTCCCCGCATCCATAATAAATATCGATACAATACTAAATGTAAAAAAACACATTATTCCAAGATTCTCTTGTTACTCAATACTTCTTCCTCGTCTCAAAACTCCCACTCAGCTATATCTCGCAGGATAATTCCTCTAAAGGGTTACAGTTTTAATTTCATCCCCAATTTTACCTTCCGAACTACTAAAGTGATTATACGAGGCATCATGCAAGAGAAATTCCTCAGAGGTGACGTCGCAAGGTGATTGAAACAGAAACCAACGATTTAGGAACCGGATGCTCCATCCCAACCCCATGGTAGCCTCCCTCAAATCTAATTCAGTGTAGAGAGAATAAATTTTACATTCTGCGCATACTATCTCGAGTTATTCCATTCTCTTTAAAGCAGACAGTATCTCCACGTGTGTAAAATCTCCCTCGTTCTCTTATTTGTGCAAAGTGAGTATCGTAAGGAGTACATACAATCGTTTTAATCCATTGTGTAGTAAATTTCCGCTGCAACGTCTCGAGTACCGAGAAGAAAGAATACGTCGAGAGGGGAAAAAATGTTTCTTATAACAAAACGGGAGAATATTCTTTGCATAAATTTTACGGCTAATGCTTCGTCGACCGCGTTTTGCCGAGCATTTTTACGCAGTATGCCGCAACTGTATAGTTTCGTGTGTATAACAGTACTTACAACGAACGGTTTCAGAATATGAAATCCGACGGCAGTTGGGAAGTTGCGAAGTAAAAACAAAACTCAGGGAAAATAAGAACGGGAGGAAAAAATCCACGGGCCAGTTAAAGCTTTTCTTGCGTTATTTTAGCAAGACTTCATGCGGTTTCTGGCGAGTGGGTAAAACGAGGGAGACACGAAATCTTCGTGTTTGCTTCACATTTGGGAATTCACTTTATTTCGTCGAAATTGAATATCCGAAAGCCATTATAGAATCGAGCGACATGCCCAAAGAAACTCAGGGCTGGAGAATATTACGCTTCGAAAATTAGTGAGAAAGCTTAACGAGTACAAACTCAACTCGTTTCATGGAAATTACAGACAACGTTGAGAATTTTCGACATTTCCAATGCACTTATTCTCTCAACCTTGAAATCTTTTTGTTACTCTGTAACATTACAACTTTAACATAATCCATGATACAGTCTCAGTTAATA
This sequence comes from Cerceris rybyensis, assembly GCA_910591515.1. Lineage (NCBI taxonomy): Eukaryota > Metazoa > Arthropoda > Insecta > Hymenoptera > Crabronidae > Cerceris > Cerceris rybyensis. Next base: position 25,384,406 of record OU342791.1, on the reverse strand, counting down.
TTACAATCCATAATTCATCCAGACAATTACTCAAGATATGGAAATAAAAAGTATCTTACAAGAGTCAGTAAAAATTGCAATTTTAATTAAACCCAAACACATGGGAGGAAAACGTAATCAAGATTTAACCGTAATATATCACGGGAGAAACGACGTTACACGGAAATACGAAACGAAGGAGAACGGCTCATTCGTTATCGACTTTTGCATGCGAATGCAAAATTTCACGCGTCATGCGCGCTAATCCTTATATTCCGTTGGAACTAGCCGGTGCGTTTGCCCGCCACGTGTTTAGTCTCGTACCTTCTCAGTCTACCATTGCAAATACAATTTTCCGTGCTCCCGTGAGTTCAAGATCGATATACACCACGCCTCACCAGGGCAACCATACAAGTAACTTCTCTCCGTTCCTTCCTTCCCAACGTCAAACTGGCCCTACACCCTCGCTCGTCGACATCACGTCCTTTCCCTTAATCCTGCCTATCAACGATAGTTCAGAACGATATATAAAATCACACGGGTCAAAGTGCAAAGTACAAATAAAAATCTTGGAGAAAAAACTGTTCGTGAACGTTGCTCCATTTGAGAGGTGATCGATCTTAAACATTCGCGGATGCAGGTACACTCTGGTCGATAAATGGCGCATGGTGGGGATACCCTCTCCATGCTGCCTCGGTATACGGCTTTGCTTGTCTTCTGCGCGCATTTTGACCTCGCTTTCTCACTTACGGTGTACCATCTTGGCAACGTGACTGGGTTATTCATCGAACTCCTTTCTTTTGTTTCACGGTTTGGGTATTGACACTTGTATATACTTCTGGCGTATAGCTTGGGGTTATGGTGTTTAGTTTACATGCAAAATATTAGGCGTTAGACGAAAATCTTTATATTCCGTTGGAACTAACCGGTGTGTTTTCCCGCCACGTGTTTAACCTTGTACCTTCTCATTGTCAGTCTACCATTGCAAATACAATTTTCCATGCTCGCGCGAGGTCAAGATCAATATACACCACGCCTCGCCACGGTAACCATACAAGTAACTTCTCTCAGTTACTTTCAACGTCAACCTGACCCTACAACCTTGCTCGTCCACGTCAGGTCCTTTCCCTTTATTCTGTCTTTCGATGGTAATCCAGAACGATACATAAAATCACACGGGTCAAAGTGCAAAAAAGTTATTTGTGAACGTTGCTCCATTTGAAAGGTGATCGATCTTAAACATTCGCGGATGTAGGTACACTCTGGTCGATAAATGGCGCATGGTGGGGATACCCTCACCATGCTGCCTCGGTGTACGGCTTTGCTTGTCTTCTGCGCGCATTTTGACCTCGCTTTCTCACTTACGGTGTACCATCTCGGCAACGTGACTGGGTTATTCAATCGACGGGCTATTTATCGAACTCGTTTCAGTTGTTTCACGGTTTGGGTATCGATACTTGTGTATACTTCTAACGTACGGCTTGGAGTTGTGGTGTTTAGTTTCGTTTAACTGTTTCGAAGTAAGTTTCATTCTGAGTTTTAGAGGATATTGTGAGAGGTGATAGTGTACGTTGGATGTGAGGAGGAATATTGTGTGAGATTTTGCATGTACTGTAATTATGATAATTATTCCATTGAGGCTTGGGTAGAGATAAGAGGTGATTTTATTTTATGATACTGGCATTTGTTCTATTTTGTGACAAACTTGCAACTTCTCTCTGATGAAAAGTCTCCTTGCTGAACTTCCGGATGTTACATGCGATTGCAAAGTTCCGTGGAGTGCACTTCCTTCGATTGAGGCACATCGAATGACAGAATTCGATGTCGTTGAAACTTCATTGGACTATTAATTAGATGAAAGTGGAGGAGTTACAGAAGGTTGATAATTCGAAGTTGTTCTCAGGATTGAGATACAAGCTTCTTAAAAGTAACATGATAGTCCTTTCATGGGGTTAACAGGTGCTTTGTTACGTCGAAGGAAGTCCTCGATGTTATACATTTAAATAGAAATATGACAGAGGAGATATACCAGCTACATAAAATTCAATCGATTTCATTTAAAACCAGGACATCCCCTCAAAGGGTGTAAAACGTAAGGAGAGGAGCAGACGCTAGCTCAATTGTCAAGTAAGAATTCAATATTAGAGATAAGAGGCGGAACCTGGTCGAACGGTTCGAAAAAAGAGGCGTTCCATTCGTGATCGAGCAATATATACCGGCTGCACAATCGCTTCAAGAATGGATGCTCCTTTCATATGACACAAGTGTCCTCCTACCTAACTCTTTTGTAGTTTGGAAACGCCTTCGTTGTTCACTGACGAATACAATTTATTTTTCACAATAACATTGCAGTTTTTGCTTATTATTCTTAACACTTTACCGACTAGTAACCTAGTAATATGGTTTTCAGGTCCACAGCTTCTAGACTTCTGACCCCTTGCCTTACAATAAATTGTGACACACGTGACGCGATAAGCGGAATAGAAAATTTTTAAGTTTTCCAAAAACTATTAAATTGAAAATTTCAAGATGTCAGGAGACGTTGAAATTAGTTCTACGCTATTAATATTGCGTTAACTTATACCGGTATATCGGAAATGACTTTCTTTATCCCAAAAATTAATTTTGAATTATCACGCGTTCGCTCACAAAAGAAATCGTAAGACAATGGGTTAACTTATTAATCAGTTGCCACGGAACGTTATTAATATTGCGTTAACTTATACCGGTATATCGGAAATTAATATTATTATTCCGAAAATTAATGTTAAGTTATCATGCGTTCGGTCACAAAAGAAATCGTAAGACAATGGGTTAACTTATTAATCAATTGCCACGGAAATTAATAAATTCTTATTTATCATTGCGGTTTACTGTTCCAAGAACTCAGTAACGAGAATGCGTAATTTTCGACGAGATTTCAATATCAAGGAGATATTTGCACCCAGGTGACCAATCAGAAGTGTGTAGAGTACTAAAAAAATACCGGTCAATAAAGTGTTAACTATTTAAAGAACCAAAGAAAGATACACAAGTCAATGTTACTTATTACCCGACAAATCCTGTGAGCGTCAAATAAGTCGAATCTATTCTCGGCCTCTGACCATCGATCCTACATTCATCACCGAGGAACCGCAAACGCGCAACGTCCTAATCGTACGTAGCTGAAGCCGAGAACGCGCGAAATTAAGCTCCCTCTATCTCTATCTCTCTATCTATCTATCTAACTATCCATCTTTCTATCTCTCACTCTCATACAGCGTCTCTCACCCTCTCGCTATCTCTGCCTGGTATTCGATCCTAGCCAACGTTCGAACGTGTGCACTCGCTCAATGAAGAATCTCTCCATCCGGGAGGGTGACTGTAACCGCGGAGGGTAGAGAAACTGCATCGCGATATTGCGGCAATTTCGGTAATAACGCCTTTCCGTACTTTCGCAATATCGCCTGAGATTCAGTCGAGTCCACAATCGCGGACAGGCCGCGAAAGCGATAAAACGAGAGACTCGGCGCTATTTCATTCCGATTCTCCACCCTCGCTCACTTCGACGAGAGCCCTCCTCTTTTTTTTACGAGAAAAAGTGCCTCGTGGCAAATACATGCCTCGATAAATCAGGAGAAAAGAAAGGACTGGTTGCACAACCAGTTCACTTCATGCGATGGACGCAACGGTGTGGCAAAGGAAGCAATGTTAAATTACGCAACGTCGCTAGCCATAGACGAATGTAGGGGAAGGGTTTATGCAATTGTCATGCCGTGTCGTCATCCTCGAGGACTCTTGCAGCCTATCGATAATTATGCAATAAAAGAGCTTGCACCGTTATTGCGCTCTCACTGTCCTAGTTGTAAAGCGCAGATGTGCACCAATCGTGCGTGGGCGGTGACATGTACCTATGTACACCTTTTGTTGCGAATGATTCATTTTTTTTTTAACTTTTTCGTGTAGAGATTGAAAGAAGATTAAGTTATTTGTGAAAAGAGTGAAAGAGTAATTTGGAGGATTAAATTATTTTAAGGGGATATTGAGAGAGGTGTATGAGGGATGTGGCTAAGGGGTGGGTTTCCGAATTGGCGAGATAAAGATGAAATTGTCATTGTTTGATATTTTTCTGAATTAGAAGATTTTTGGAGAACGTGTGAAATCATTGGTTTTAGGTGAAATTACCATAGAAATTATTATATGAGAAAAATTGAAGTTAATTATGTTTACGGTTATTGGGCAGCGTAATCGATAAATGTTTAAGAAATAATTTGACTCGAGATTCATTGAAATGATACAGCCTGTACCATTTGCGTGTGTGGTGATATTAATTACGGATAAATAATTGTTTTGACTGCTTATGAATGCAAATGCGGACACAGATAATAGCGTACAGTGAGGCGCATTAATTTGGAGCGTGGTCGAGTGCTTTAATTGTCCAAAGAAACTTACGTAATTTCGAGCAAGGATTAGTAACGATGAAATATAGTAGTTTAAATCGGATGTATTTTCTTTCAAAACTTTCTAAATATAGTCCTTGAGAGGAAAATTAATCGTAGGAATGTCTACGACTTCGTTTGGCTTCCTTCGAGCTTTTCATTTCCTAGGTATTACTCTTACTATTATTACTGTGAAATTTAACTCTGATAATCAGAAAATTACTCGGGTTACGTTACCATTATCATTTCAATTTCAACTTCGACAATTTCAAAGCATCTCGTTCATTACTGTTTTACATATATCGTAATATAAATGTAATTTTACTTTCCCAATTCTGCGAAACTTTCACAAACAGCTATTGTTACGGGAAATTTTTTATTCAATTCATTACGGAATTCAATTCATTATGGAAATCAATTGTTGTACGATATGAAAATAAATTTCATATCAATTTTTAAAGCCGCTTTCATTCTCGGGTCAACCACATTTGATAAAAAAGCGTCGAATATATTTGTACTTTGTTCTCCCATCGAATATCACTTCGCTCAAATTGCACAACAGTCGACGAATAAAATAAAAACCCGTTCCAATAAATTCCATTTTAATCGTAAAAACAAAACATCACTATCCAAAAAGAATTTAATTTGTTGCTCTCCGAAAAAAAAAAAAAATACGAATTGGAGCACCGATGAAATCGTCTCTCCAATAAAACCGTTTCTCGATTTAATTTCCAAGCACGAACGTAACATATACATCCACATACAAAAAAATTTCAAGGACTACTTATCAATATACAATGTAAACAATTTTCTACAAATTTCTTCATATAACAATAAATTTTTACAAATAATTACTGTTATATTATGTGTTATATTACTGAAATACAAAAAAAAAAAACAAGAATTTAGTCCAGTTTTCCAAGTAACAAATGCTTCTTACCAGTCTTTAATCCCTTGCCGTATAATAACGAGTGCACTCATGACTCGATAAATGTAACAGTCAATTTTGAAGTGCTCCAAAAAATTATTAAATTAAAAATATCAGTGGGTCACGATAAAATAAAATTAATTCTATGTTATTCAATATTGCATTAAGTCATATATCTGAAATTAGAGATGGATTGTTATTTCCTCAATTAATTCATAGTTATTGCGCATTCAATCACAAAAGAAATGGTACGACATGGACATAGATCATACATCAGTTCCACTTTTTTGTTGCTTCGCTGTCAGAATGCAAGTCAGACTTCTCACGTGTTTCAGAAACGAAGACACGGATCGATTGCAACGATTTTTTCTCCCTATCGAGAAGATTAATGGACAGACGAGTGGAAAGCCGAAAGGTATCGACATCCACGGCACGCAAGAAATCATAAGTCTTATACTCCTCGACAAGAAGGAAGCAGAGAAAGAGAGATAAAGAAAAAGAGTGGTGAAAAAAAAGAGAACATTAAGAAAGAAAACAACCCTCTTCGCTTCGAGGATTTTATACTTCAAACTCTTTCATCCGAGTCGAAGTTTTTTAATTTAATCCGATTCTGTTTAGTTTCGCCACTTAATTCGATGCCTCATCCTCCTTGGTATCCAACTGTATAAAGTTTCGATAGGAAAGATAACTGGCCCTTCGACAAATCTAAGAAAATAAATCTCCTGCAATATTGAATTTCAAGCACATCGAATCAACACTTTACAAACGAATCAGGCAGACAATTCAACCAATTCCCGCCAAAAATTTAGAAATCACCTAAACAAAGAACATTATTTACTACGGATAAATGTAGAAAACAATTCTTCAATTTCAAAGTCAAAATTAATTCCAAAGAGGATGAATTATAACGGGAACTTAAGACTAATATAACTCAACGTCGACCCTCAAAAGGGTTTCAAACCTCCGCGCCTCTACGGTCCTTAGGGACAACGCAATTCGCATTTACGGAGTATTAAATTATTCTCCCAGAGTATAAATATCGTCCAGTTATTTTTAGAGTTATATGTTCACGACGGATCATCAACCCTGTCGGATACTTTTTCAGGGGTAAAGATCGATAAACGTCCGAGCAATAAAGCGGAAAGAACGCCGTCCGAAATGGCCAAAGGGTGTCTAATTGAGGGAACTCGACCGGCTGGACTCTACAGTTTCTTTTGTGAATCATTCTTCTCCCGTAACGAAATTCCCGGGGAATTTGCGAAAAGGGGTTTCGCATTACTGACAGACCCAGGAATTCCAACGCTCCTAATTAAGAGACGTTAAACACCGTATTTAAGTATTATTCATTTGTCTTGTATTTCCCTTTTTTTTTTATCAAGAAGCTTATGTTTGTGTAATGCGAGATATATTAGAGAAACACGTGGATTTCGACGGGGGAAACGGCATTAACGTAATCCTGGTTAATCTTGTTTTAGAGACTTGGTTGATCGCTACTCAAGCGTACCATGGATAAAGAAGAATTATGAACGTTTGCAATCTCGCCAGTTTGACTGGCAAACAACTGCCAAACCAACACTTGACTGGATACATTCGAAAGGCAAGGAATTTAAGGTGAAATTGGCCTAACTAAAGTCCTCGATGACTTTCTGGGAGAATGTGAAATTTGAAAAGTTCCAGGTCTACTGGATATTTCGTTTGGCACGTAATTTAAATTCCTTTCAAAGTAAAGTTTAATTAGAAATTTAATTTAGGTGATTTATTAATGTCTCTGGATTCTGATTTATATATTATAAATACTCATTTAATTGAGTTGAACATAGACATAATGAAGCTAGAAAATTAGTAAATGGGAAAGGAAAATAAAATTTCAATATTTTTCATAACTAAGAAGAGTCTTATCTTTTTTAATGTTTTCAATCTTTTTCTCCCCTTGCATTACAATGACGTGTGGAATAAGGGATGCGGTAAATGGTAGAGAAAATTTTTAAGTTTTTTTAAAAACTGTGAAATTGAGAATATCAGTTGATAGATTATTACTTTTACGATTAAATCTGAGTTATTTCACGTTTGGTAACAAAAGAAATTGTAGGGCTAGGGGTTAAAATATGTTCCTAAGAATCTACTACCCTTATTTCTCCATTGACCATGAATCTATCTTACTTTGCATAGATCTGCCGCATCGTCGAAGTCAATCCAGCTTATCAGACTGGGACAAACAATTGCGGTATCAATTAAGAAAATAATTACACGGTCTCTGCATCGATGACCGACAAAACGTGAGCCGCAGTTTGCAGCGGAGCAGAAAATACGATGGCGTTGGAAGATATCGGCAAACACGGAGAATATTCTGAACCCAAAAGTTCGCATTTTAATGAAACTTTGTGGATATGTGGAACACGACTGGCTAAATAAAGAACAACTTTTTTTCCCCGTGGAAATTCGTACGGAGGAATATCAACCACCTCGGAGAAGTTCATTGAAATTTTGTTTCTGTTTTTTTTAAATAAAACTATCCAGGTATCGACGATGGAAAAGACTTTTATATTAAAAGTGAAGGCAGAAAAAAATATGCAACTTCTCGAACCTCCAGTAAACGCGTCCCTTCTTGCAAACTGATCGATAACTCTACCACGCAGTCCCCGGAGGATCAGCCTCTGTGAACGTTCGAAAACAAAAATCACCGAAAAACGTAACGAAGAACTTTGTATTCCGGTGTTCGAATCTCTTGATACGATACAAATATAAAAAATTCCCCTGTGTCGTCCATGAATAAAATTGCAAAAATTACGGTTCATTTTCGGCAGAGTACTTTGAAGATCCACCTCTCTATATAGGTGCAAAAAAAGAAATAACGGTAAAACGAAGCAAAGAATTTTGTATTCTGTTTGAGTCTTTTGATAAGATTCAAATATAAAAATTTTTCCTTTGTATCTTTGTACTAAATAGTAAAAACTACGGGTCATTTCATGGGAGCCCTTTTTTATTCTTCTGCTATATTTTTTGGTCTTAATAATACATTTCTTAAGACGTATAGTTTTATGTAGGTTCTGATATACTAAAGTAAGAATTTGTTAAATAATAATTTAGGACAAATTTCCTAGATGTGAAGGCGATTTGATCTGGGACACACTGATTATAAATCCGAGCCTTAACACTAGATTTACGGAGGCAATTTGGCTCATTCAAAATTTGATTACTATAAATACAATATACTGGTTAGTTAATTTTTTTTAATAATACATCTTTCACTTAAATTAATTTGAAACTATTTTCTGTGCAAAAAACTTCAATTTTCTTGTATGAGTCTAATAGGCTCACGTCAGAAAAATAGGTATATCAACATCCGTAAATCTAGTGTTAACTCTATACTCGCCATGATCCTCTGTACCCACCCTTCCACCTGTCATATTTTTTACTTCTTTTACTACTATTCTCCACAGTATTAAAAATTTTTTCAGTTAAGTAATTTCTGAAAATTTTTTCAAAATTTTATCTTTAAGTTTTAATAATCATTGCCCTATGAATGATCACTAATCCATCCCCAAGTAAATGTACGCTCCAGGAATCTTCATAAAGTAAATTCCTCCACAGCAACCCCTGTAGTCTCCTCTTTTACACATATATATTTCATCACAATTTTCATCATCACAAACAAAATTTTCTTCTCAAACAATTCCAACGTCGCATCCACTGCACATATACGATTATTACGCACGATACCACGGAGCGGGTAGACTACGAGGAACTTAGATTCTGATAAACAAGATCCCCGTCGGACATAAGTGTCTCATCTTTCACAGGCCCTTTCTGCATCGGTGCCAGAGCAAATGCGAGCGATAAATTGCACTATACGACAAAGGTAAAGGTGCAAGGAACTCCTTAAGAAATCCAACCCTGCGTCTCCGTCTTCCATAAAAAAACTAATTGTAAGATACAAAAATTATCACACTTTGCCTTCAGAAGGGTTGAAGGAACAAACCGTCGATTCTAAAAATCAAAGGAGAGGAATACCTTGATATGTCAACCTAAACGATTTGAAACTCAACTAAAACAATAGACAAAGTTGGTCTATTGAAATCTATCGGAAAAATACACAAGGCAATGCTTCGTATGGGAGCTATGGTGTATAAAAAGGTAAAAGGTTACCATCCTCTATCACTGACCCGAGTTCAAATCCCTCGCCATATCTGAGTAATTTTTTCTAATTTATTACTTAAAATATCATACCACCGGAGGTTTGAAATCCACCTAAGTAGATTACGAAATAACTCAAATTCTCAATCAATGGGTCAAAGTTCAAATTCCTCGTCATCACTTGAGAAATCACAGCCTGGACCACCTAACAGCAGGTCCTAGACGAGTTAACCATAATAGTTAAAGTTAAAAAGTATAAAATAAGGAAGGAAAGGAAGGATCGAAGATGTCGATTTCGTTTTGCGAAAACATGGTGGATCGATCGCCGTCGGAGGAGCTCGAGGGTGAATATCGATCTTGGCGGCGTTCAAGGGGAGCGTGTTACGGCACGAGCCGTCAAGCATCGGGGTACATACGTGACGGGACGTGACCGACTTTGTGCCTCGTTAAAATTGCATTAGGTAGACGCGGGAAAAAGACGTCGGGGGCCGACGTCTGAAAATACGCTGAAAAATGCAACCGGCCTGGTGGATTATCGCGACACCGACCTCCACTACCTCGGCTCCACGGTCGAGCTTCCTTTCTTCGGAGATTGCCAACCCTTAAGCTCGGCTCTTTCGTGTTGCGACGTATAATGTCTCCGACATGCCCGTCGGACTGTTCTAACGTGTACTTGGGAGGAATACTTGGATTGCTGGAGAATGAATTTTAGCGGGAAAATGTTTGTGGGAATTTTCATGTACTTGGAATATGGATGTGTTTTGGAATTAGAGAAAGATGGCGCATCTTGATGGAGGTTTGTTGACTTTTTTTATTAAAATTGGTAGGATTGTCTATGCTTTGTGATTTCTTGAGGCTAGTCATCGGAATGACTTAACACTAACACTACCGACGTTATATCTACTAAAATTTAGATACACTTAATAACTGATGTAGAAAAAGAGTAATGATTAGATAGACAGGATGATTAATTAATTTATTTAGGTTTTATAAAATGGAGGTGGAATATTTACTTCACTACCCTATCGAGTTAAATAATTTTTAAATAAAATTTTGGTCCGGTCTTTTGACCAGATTGGTAGGTTTAGTGTTAAAGGAGCGTTTCCCAAACTTTTCCGCGGCAGAGCAATATTTTTTGGAAAATTGGCTGTGTTTTGTTTAAAAATACATATCTTAGTATTTAAATTACTAATTTTATTATTGATATACGGGTTAGAATAGAATGGAGTTGTTTATATTAGAGTTAGGGTATTATAGGGTTCATTTCTCAAAATACTAAATATGTTGGTAACTGAAATTGAGGAGAGAAATATTTGTAAGACTTTTCAAGTACTTGGAATATGATTGCATTACAATTTACAGCAGATCTGAGCATTTTACATTCCGTAGACAGTATAAATTCAATCAATATAGAGATTATCCAATTCGAGTACAACAGATTTGTCGCAATACGAAAAAAAAAGCTAAAATAAGAAAATATCTCTAAATAATAAATTAGAAAAGAGGATACTTTCAACGAAGCAGCACCTTTCATTCTCTTACACTTTCTCGCGTCATCGCAGATGAACAAGTAACCTCCGCGTATTATCATTTTCCAAGGCGAAACAGATAGAAGGTGTCTCTCGTACATTGAATTATGCAGCGTCATTTACCTCGATGGAAAGGAGGAAGAGATCCCTCCGGCTCATTAAGAAAATACCGTGACACAATGTACCACGGTTGAAACAAGCCCCGTTAAATACACGACGAGAAATTTAGTTGGCAAAGAATTTATAGAGTATCAGCTTGATCCTCCTGTGAATCATAGCTACAAGAACTAAGCTGTTTTTGTAATGCGAGAATACAAAACGCGAGTAATGATTTACAGACAATTCTTGTCATTTAACAAAAAAAGCGCTTTTGTTAAATAACTGCGTTGCAAGTTGAAAAGGTGAGGTTTGATTTTAGGTTTAATTCTTTGTCGTACAATAACGAGGGACACTCGTGACGCTATAAATGGGGTAGGAAATTTTCAAGTTTGGAGAAACTTATAAAATTGAAAATATCAGTAAATCCCGACAGAATAAAATTATTTCTATAATATTAATATTATGTTAAATTATACGACATATCACGAATTGCCGATCATTTCTTATTTGACTAATTTAACACTAGAACTACCGACCAAGACAAAATGACTGATTCTCAATTTTTTCAAAAAATTCTCCATCTATATATAAATCATACAGCAAATATTCTATGTTGACTTTATAAAACACAGATTACTGAATCGATTATCTTCTTGGCCTCTTAATTCCTTTATTTTCAAAGTACTTATTTAATAATTTTAAATATAGTCCATTTGCCACCGGTAGTTGTAGTGTTAATTCTGCATTATTGCGGAGTCAATGAGGAAATCGTACAGAAAGAGGTTAATTATGTTTACGCTAATTAAACGTATTTTTGCTTAATTATTAATTTTCTTCGAGTACACTCGACGTTTGATATTTCCTACAAACTATCGAGAGAGCAAAGATACGAGGTTCGCATATTATGCGAAACATCGCTTGCAAGTACCACACGGTCTACCAACGCCACTAACCAGTCCTAAATACACAAATTACCGTAATTAATATCGGATTTTTACTATGGAATTTCTAAAGAACAGTAAACTTTAACCGTCTACTTTGAGAAACGAACAAAAGGTTTCTCCTTGTGCTGTAAAATCAAACTCGATAATCCTTGATAATCTGGTATTATGAGACTTTAAATATTAATTACATCAGAAGCTCTTAAATTATCGGTTTTTAACGTTTACTAATTTTCTATCTACCTGCCTCTCGGAAAGATATTAAAACAGACACTGAACAAATACGTCGATAGTCGTACATTTTTCAACGATCGCAGCACAAAAGTACGGTCAGCTCGATAAATGATGCGAAGTGGGGATTCTCCCATCGCATGATACATGTGTCTGTCTACTTCAAGAACGAAAGGTATTATTCTACTTATTGTTCTACACTTTGACCCTCTGCAATCCTATGACCAGCTGCACTGGACACAACTTTCTACCGCGATTGATATTCCGCCTATTAATTTTTGACTTCTTAATAACACTGATATTCTACCTTCGCACAAGTATTCCTCACTACTTACAGTGAATTATTAAATAAACATGAACTTACTTTTGCTTGGCTGACGAAAAGTTTGGAAAATAATTTGAACCCTAAAGAATTCCACTAATAATAGAATCTAGTAATATTAGGGGTACCGAAAAGTAATAAAAATTATTTTTTTGCTGGCAAAAAACATTTATTTATTAAAGAAATCTTAAATAGTAATCAATCAAATAATTTCCATAATTTTCTAACACTTTTTGCCAGTGTAAAGGTAGTTGTTCGATTCCCATTTTAAAAATGTCCTTCGATTTTTTGTCAAAAAACCTTTTCATTTACGTTTTCACTTCTCCAATTTTGATTACTTTTCGGTACCCCTAATAGTAGTAATTCATTACTACTATTAATTACTATTACTACACATAGTAATAGTATTAATTACTAGATTCTATCATTAGTAGCATTCTATATTACTCTGTTACGTTTAGTAATAATAACCATTAGTAAGTCGTCGACGATTCATGCCAACTTTCCACGCGCATTTTCACCCCTCTCTTCCTCCCTGATATTTTCACAGAAAGAAAATCCAATTCACCGAATATTTCTCAAGATTGCCATACTTGCATGAAAAATCACGACCGTTCTACAGAATATTTGTCAAAGAACATCTGCATCGGAAAGCATATCAAATCCACAAAATATTTCTCAAGCTGACCGTACTCAAGTGAATATCGACGCTTCAAACTTACATGTAACACTTCAGAAAAATTCTCTACGTAAACGTACCTGTTCTCGTGATCCTTCTAGGTCAAAGTCTCCTTCACTCCATCGAATTCCAGTCGAACGAAAAATCGTGTAGCCAGGTTCCTTCGTGCACCACCGTACGACGGTTTCTTCCTCTTAACGTGGCACATTTGATCACGGGAGGCCGTACTTTTCGCGAAACTCCAAGTGAAATATCTCGTTTCACAGGTGAGAGAAACGAAGGATAGTCGCGGCCGCCGAGTCGACGTTCTGTCGCGAATGAAAAATTTCATAAGGCTTGCCGAAGCCGCTCAGGATCGAACAAAACGATCGAGACGAGAGCGTATCGTGGAAGACGCGTCGTGGATGCATTCAAAGAAGAAACTGCTACTTCAAAGACAGAGCTACAGACCCTTTACATTCGGAAGGTAAATCGAGGGTGAGAATTCGACGTGCATCGTCGAGAGTCGGATTTTTATTTGGCGCGAACTGAGTCGGAATAGAGGACGAGTCTTTATTGGAAGGAGTGGCCTTTGAGAAAACACTCTGAAATGAATTCATGCTGCGATGATATTTGCACGAGACTAGATCGATCGGAGTGTGTAAAGAATCTTGTGCTCGTAAGGTTCTTTATTCGCTGAGAATGAATTGGATGCTTTGACAAAGTTCATTTACGTTACAATCTACGTAATGTGGGGCTGATTGAATTGTGGATTGTTTAAAAACCTTGAAATTTATTGAGAAATTCCTATAATTGATACTTGACGGATGCGTAGTAATAGAATTCTTATTCATAAATTATCGTCAACCAATATCTACTCTCTAGCGTGATATTACCCCTCTGTGGGCCCGTGTGACTTTGAAGCAACGCAAGACGAGTCTAAACTTCTATTTTTCAAAGTTCAATTTTTTTCTTAGTCAAATATTATAATTTAACTCGTGAACATGATGAAATTCTTTACAATTGGATGTTTAAAAATCAGGTTATTTAAAATTGTATTTGTATTATTTGCTAATTATGCTGTGATGGAACTGATCTCCTCATACGACAAAAAATTCGAACTATAGAAGGTTAAATATAATTACTTTGAGGTGATAAAGTTCTTTATTCGCTGAGAATGCACTGGATGCTTTGACCTAGCAAGTTCATTTGCGTAACAATCTACCTAATGTAAAGCTGATTGAGATTGTGCAAGAACCTTGAAATATACTGAGAAATTCTTATAACTTGCACTTTACTTGCCAGAAATGTAGTAACCGAATTTTTGTTTGCGAATTATCATCAATCGACGTCTGCACTCTAGCGCGATATCAATTACAAGTACTTTGAGGTGATAAGGTTTTTTATTCGCTGAGAATGCACTCTAGATACTTTAATCTAGCAAGTTCATCAATGTAACAATCTACCATTCGACAGAAACAAAAAGTCACTTGGTTCGCTTACGGAATAAGGGGTGAGTGTCGCTCGCATCCCCTATCTCCACGATATCACTCCTCAAAATCTAAGATCTACGAATGACAATCGAGAAGAAAACATTGCTTTCGTCGTTCCCACGACAACATAACGAATATGAGATTCTTTTTTAATCAGTCACGCATTAAAATCGAAAATTACGTCATAACGAGGGATGTCTCTATCCATCGAATCGTAGCAAACTACTTGTCAACTGACTTCTCATTTCTGTCAAATGGTACGCAATGTACATAAGACTAACTTACAATTAGTGAAATAAACTAAGAAACTCTCACAATTTCCACTTTATCTCCCGGAAGCCTATTAGTAAATTTTCGTTTATCAAAGATCATCAATCAACGCCTACAATCTACTCCGATATTCAAAACAATGAACAGTAAATAAGGTGTTATAAAAGCTCTCTGACACCTGACAATTTTAAACCTCCTCAACAGTAAGAACATAATTCACGAAAAAATAATAATTCATTGTCAACGCAACGAGAAAAAGACGACAGCACGCACAGAACAACGAGTGCAATCAAACAGTCGACACGTAGGATGTAACCGCGACGAAAAACCGAGTCGTCGATGCCCACTTGGCGCGTGCTCGATAAATCAATTCCCAGCAGGCTGGAAATGAACCGAGGCTGGATTCGATTCTGCGGATAACTCGACTGAAAATAGCACGCGCACACCCACCAAGCTAAGAACCGATTTTACGATGGACTGGATAAAAAGAGAGAAGAAGAAGAAAAAAAGAGAGAATGAGAGACACAACGAGAGAAAGAGATTCGAACGACGAGCTTCAAGTATATACGTGTGGCAGGGCAAACTTTCAGGCTGTCAAGCTCGCACCGGATAATCCGGATCCCGTAAATCCGTCGCGTCGAATTCGAGTACTCGTCGGTGTGCCACTTACGGTCGCTCGAAATTTCGCCAAAGTGCCGAGAAAAGAATGTGAAACGACGTAACGCGCGAGACAAATTTCTATTTCTCCCATTGTCGCGCACTCTCGCGTACACTCGCCGTCTGGAAATATGTGGCCGAGGAGTGAGAGCTTATTCTACTTGCGTTTAGGAGGTGATTATACGAGCATTCTTTCTGGGGGTAGTTCGAGGTACGGACGTTATTGTTTGCTTTCCATTAGCGAGAAAGAATGACGGTAGCTTTTTCTATTGGATCTGGACCAATTGATGGTATGGTTGTAGCTAATGTATACATCTAATTGGTACATTATAGTATCGAAGTTTTTGCATGGTAATGGGATTTGTTACGTTATTAGTACGCTGAACTACGCTTTTACGTGGGTGGATCAACGTTTTGTGTGGGTATAATTTCTGATGATGTTGTTGCTTATCATTGGGAGAAGATTGGGTAGAACAGTGATGAGCTAGTTACAGCCCAAGTCGAAAAGTCCAGCCTAAAAAGAAACTTCAAATCCTAGATTCTTTTGATTTCTCATTTGCCGCTTAATTATGTATACCATTTTGAACCTCAAAATCCTCAACTAGTGTGTCTACGCGCCTCAAAGTCCTGGAAATATGACTTTTAGCAGTTATATGGACTGATCAGGTAAAATTTTTATTCCGATTTAATCTGACATCCCCTAAAAATATTTCGGAAGTTCCAAGTCTGTCGAGTCATATTCTAAAAATAGGGCTTTCAGGAGCAAGTAGGAATTAAAATATCATTTTATTCCATATAAGTTCTAAATCTCCTAAAATCACTCCAATTCTAATCCAATTCTAAAACTCCTCATTATAGAATGTATGGCTTAATATTGGGCTTGGATGAATTTTCTAAATAAGAATGCTGAGGATTATTTTGGGCTGTGTGAAGCCTAAATTGATCCTAAACTAGACAAAACTGGCAAAAATGAACAAGTTTATGGCGATTGTAGAATTAAAATTTGCATTCTTTTATATATAACATATTTTTCCATATTCAGCCTAAATATCCTCAGTTATTTGGTAATTTAGGAGGATTTTGGGCTGAAATTTTCGACTCGGGAGTCTACTTAAAGAATCTGTCAGTCTTTTAACTCTTTGAGGCACAGTGGGATGAAAAGTGTCCCACCTTTTTGATGCGCGAAGATGCATGGTGGGACATTTTCGGTCCCACCTCGAAAATTTATATTATTATATAACTTTATCAATAAATATAAACCAACTTTATTCAATCAAAAGAAGAAAAAAATTTATGTGCTACATGGGTCATTTTATTTTCAGAATTCCTGTGCCTCAAAGAGTTAACTCTTTGAGGCACAGGCGTTCAGAAAGTATAATGACCCATGTTGCTCAGACATTTCTCTTTTTTTAATTGAATAAGATAGGTTTACTTTTATTAACAAAGTTGTAAAATAACATAAATTTTCACAAAGTTCTAAAATAATAGAAAATGTCCCGCTATGCATCTTTGTGAATCAAACCGGTGGGGCACATTTAATCCCGCCGTGCTTCAAAGAGTTAAATAGTATAGAAATTTTCATTTTCAGTGTTGTAATAGAAAGTATTTTTGTGAGACCTTATTGTGATTTACAATAAATTATACTAACATGCTAGAATTTTTCCTTTTTTGTGGACCCACGTTTAAAAGATTGCCCACCGCTGTCCTAGAGTTTCGCGTAAGAATTCAATATTCACACCTGTGGAATATATGAGGAATCGAGTGTCTATTTTTTAGTTATAATTAATTAAAGCTTTGTTAGACGGTCTATAATTTAATCTGAGTCTCAAAATACCGAAGTTCGTACAAATACGTCAAAAATTTCCTAAAATTGATAACGAAGAAATTCAAACTCAGATCGTCTATCATTCGGCTAACATATTGTAAAAAAATACTTGAAAGAAGCAATTTCAACCAATTTTTCGCCTATATTGCAGAAAAGGGATTGCAGTGATCGAAGATAAAACTTCCTAGACATTCCATTCCAATTTCTCCGTCATAAGTAAAAGTTGAGAAAGTCCGATTTTCGAACTTTTATTTCCAG
This sequence comes from Cerceris rybyensis, assembly GCA_910591515.1. NCBI lineage: Eukaryota > Metazoa > Arthropoda > Insecta > Hymenoptera > Crabronidae > Cerceris > Cerceris rybyensis. The sequence continues at coordinate 25,366,664 of OU342791.1, read as the reverse complement.
GACACCCCGTGTATTTGATACAGAGCCACTAAATTTTTCACGCCCACGAATACAAGGATTTGCGGCGGGAAGTATTACACAATTTTTGGATATGCAAATAGGCGACGAGATCGGAGAGAATGAAATTATGCAAATCGCTTGACTCCAGGCGAGCCAGCCGATTTATCGATTGCAAAATGCGGTACTACGTTGCGTGGTTTAGTTTGTCGCGATTAATTTTTATCCAGACACTTTCCGAGGATTCTGTCATTGTCATGGAAAAAGCGTGCATCGTGATAAAATGGAAGGAAGATCCGCGCATTAGTAAAAAAGATTAACGGACGATAAATAGCAGTGGATTTAATCGCATTCGGGTGGACACCTTTCACGGTGAATAAACATTTATCAAGGATAATTACGATGGAAATTTCATTTGTAAAATCGTATTTTCAGGATGAGAATTAATTGCCTTGTATTCGTAATATTTCTAAAGCTTATTACAGTATACCATATATATTTATTAACAGAATAAACCTACAATGGTAGAGAAAAAATATGAAATTTCATTTGTAAAATAGTATTTTCAGGATGAAAATGAATTGCCTTGTATTCGTTATATTTTTTAAGCTTATGACAGTAACGTACGGTGTATATTTATTATTAGAAGAAATCTAAAAAAATATGGAACAATAGTAACCATATACTGTGGAGAGAATTCTCTGGAAGTAAAAAGGGGGCAAGCAAAATTTCAATTCGACATTTAATGATTTAAAGGCCTATTTTCTTGTTGCTATAATTAATACGAAGAAATTCTAAACCTAATCGTCGACTTAATGGACCAACGCTTTACTTTGAACGGCACAAAAGCTCAAAGTACATAGAACCCCCTTTGAACTTTTGCATCGTTAAAGGTACAGCATTGATCAATTAAAGTGACAGTTAAATATAGAATTCCTTCGTTCTGAAATAATTAAGAAAATTAATTGATCCCAAATAAGTATAGTATTTGAATGTAATATCGATTCGACATCGAGTTTTAATTTCCTAACGAGTCAAGTACACTCAACCTTTGACCCGGACTTAACCTTGCAAAATCTTAACCCTTAGAACTACAAATTGGATCGATATTAACCCAAGATAACGAAGCTACCTTTTCAGAGTCGTTATTACGAAGAATTTGCAAAAACTGACGACGCCAATTAAAAACAAGAATATAATTGAAGTGGTCTTACTTAACAAGGGAGATTCCAACCCTTGTTGAACCATTCTTGAAGAAGCAGAAAAACGAACAATAATTTAATTTGACTTAGGTTTATGAGACACCAAAATCTCTTTCTTCCTGGACTTTCAGTCTTCTGACAAGAATCATGCACCTCTAACACTGAACCACCCCTTATCAACAAAACTCTGTAAAATATCTTGCTTTACCAAACTATAATATTCAGTATATTCTACAACGTAAGCACATTGACCGATGTTACATAATTCCAATATATTAATTAAATATATTCACTTCGTCAGTCTGTCAAACGTCCGGTTATCCAGGGTTGAAATAATTCTCTCTTTTTAACACCTAACCGACCAGTAGCCTATGAACACTAGATTTACCGGCGAAAAATCGATTACATTGCAGTATATTAAATTTAAACTATGGGAAAAGAGGAATCAGACGTCAAAGATGATAATTCGTTAAGTAATTTTTGTATTGTAAATTACCCATGAAGTACCTACTGTACTGCATCTCCGTAAATTTGAAAAATGTGTGTAAAAAAAGTAAGAATCTGTTAATTTGACGGCTACCAGAAGTCTAGTGTTAATAAGCTTTTCGAGCCCAACGCTTTTGGACTTTTAACTTATTAATCGCCTGCCATAATTAACAAATTGTTATTTATCATTGCGCTATTCTCTCAGTGGCCAGAATTTGTAATTTTGCGAAAAGATTTCAAGGAAGTATTTGCGGCCAAGTGACCAATCAGAAATGGATAGAATGTTAAAAAAATATCGGTCGAAAAAGTGCTAAAACTTCCAAAACAAACGACAACACTTCAAGCCGATGTTATAGCCTGGTGCCATAGGAACCTCGTATTCGAGGTAACCCCCATAAAGAAAGATCAACGGCGAATAGTCGGAGGGACGATAAAATTGAAGTACAGCTCTCTGAGCTGTGCTAAGCACTCGTAACCAGCCAGGTGTTTCTTCTAATCGGGCCAACGTCGGAGATCGATCGAGCAACAAGTGAACGGAAGAGGACGAATCCGTGCATCGCGCCCTCTTCGTACGATGCTTTCTATATAACGACATTCCACTAAATTAACCCCTGACCCCGTGAAAACGAGCACAGAGGCGGAAGAACCGTGCGCGACGAATATTCCAAAGGGAGGAAAAAATCCTGTTGGCGTATCAGTTTCGTTTAACCCTTTTAAACGCCATCCGACAACGACGGAAGTGAAAGCCTGCTATTTTCATGGATGAAGATTCGACGCAGGGACAAATGAGAATAATAGACGCCTTAACGAGGCATCGTATTTCGTGCCAATTAAACGCGCACCGACGTCGTACGAAAAACTAATGGTCGTATTAATGAGAACTCGTGTTACAGGTGACGGAAGAAAGGGCGGAATTTGCACAGCACGGGAATGCAGAGGTGAATTTTTCAAGAACGAAGAATCAGGTCAGAAATATCGGGTTTCGTTTATCGAGAGATTTTGATGGCTTGATATTTTCTTGGTAGAGTAAATATCTCGTTACTTCCGTCCGTTATATTGGTATTACAAAGTGATTCTGTCTCCAAGAAATTCCTCCTTGCAGGATAAGGGGTTCGAAATTTATAAAATTAGAAGGAAAGAGGACAGAGATTTTTCCTGGTACTTGATGCAGAATTAATGACCGTTTTATGGAAGTCATGCTAAAAGATACAATCTACCCTCGAACTTGATAGATACTTAATTAATCCTTTGCGGTCGAGTGTCATTAAGAAAGTATGTACTACTACTGGTAGTGTAAATCTACTAGTAGCGTAAAACTACTGGTAGTTGTGAAACTACTAGTACTGTAGAGCTACTAGTAGTGTAAAACTACTAGTACCGTAGAACTACTAATAGTGTAAAACTACTAGTATTGTCAAACTACTAGCAGTGTAAAATTACTAGTAGTGTAAAACTACTAGTAGCGTAAAATTACTGGTAGTGTAAATCTACTGATAGTGTAAAACTACTGGTAGTGTAAAACTACTAGTACTGTAGAACTACTAGTAGTGTAAAACTACTAATGGCGTAAAACTACGGGTAGTGTCAAACTACTAATAGTGTAAAACTACTAGTATTGTCAAACTACTAGTAGTGTAAAATTACTAGTAGTGTAAAACTACTAGTAGTGTAAAACAACTAGTAGTGTAAAACTACTAGTACCGTAAAACTACTGGTAGTGTAAATCTACTGATAGTGTAAAACTACTAGTACTGTAGAACTACTAGTAGTGTAAAATTACTAGTAGTGTAAAACTACTAGTAGCGTAAAACTACTGATAGAGTCAAACTACTAATTGTGTAAAACTACTAGTATTGTCAAACTACTAGTAGTGTAAAACTATTAGTACTGTAGAACTACTAGTAGTGTAAAATTACTAGTAGTGTGAAACTACTAATAGCGTAAAACTACTGGTAGTGTCAAACTACTAATAGTATAGAACTACTAGCATTGTCAAACTACTAGTAGTATAAAACTACTCAAATTTTAGTAAGAACTATATATACCTCAGAAACGTGCTACTTTTTTGGCTGAAAGTAGATATGCAATGGCAACGGTGAGACTGTTTGGTAGCTGAGAGTAGATATGCTATGGCAACGGAGAAACTGCATCGATGGCTGAGAGCAGACGTACGACCATTAAGGGTTGATACCACTGGACGGATGTATTGCGAAGTAGCCCGCAAAAAGAGAGGTATTATACACGCACTGGTACGAGAAAATGTTTAAACCCGATCACGCAGCAGTGATTACTCGTCGGCGGTCACGAGGGAACTGATAGCGAGGCGAATGTCGAAACGACTAGCTATTGTTGGTAGGCCCGCGGGTCGGACACCTGTAGGTTACGGTCATCGAGCTCCGCCGAGTATATTTTGACAACATAAGGCAACTGTCGTACTCCTTGGCCAGTGAAGCGGAAATAATTGCTTTCGTTACTCGTAGACATAATTTTGAAATTGTAAATAGATCTGAACGATACTGGTTGTTTATGTAACCGAATGTTACAATTATAATACCGCTTTATTTACTGTAGCGTTGTTGACACCATGTAACTCATAAACATAAAATGTATTTGTAAGGCAAACTACATAAAACAATACATAAAATCGTAAAATAACTGATAAATAATGAATGTCTACTTGCAAAACAAATTATAATAGTTTTTTGTATAAATTATTTCTAAAACCCTTGCCGAATATAATGTTGCATATTACTTTAATGTTATAACCGTTTAAACATGTTCAGAAAATTTTTTGATGTTTTCCTATGTATTTTAAAAACCGGACATCCAAAATGCATTCTAATAGTAGGAGGCCATAGATCAAATATATTTCTTGAAAAAAACATAATTGAAAGTTATAACACAAGTATTGTTTTCGGCTGAGAAAGTAAAAATAAGTTCTTACCAAAATGAAATTTTATGAAGACAACAAAATATCATCATTTGTGACTATTTCACACTTTCAAGTCTAAACCACCAAACTGATAAACTCTGAATCTCAATAATTTTTAACTCTTTTAAAAGACTAAAAATAAAACAGTCAAATTAACAGTCTTCCAATTTGATTCTCAAATAATTAAACTCGAGGATAAAACTAAGGAAGAACAATGCACCTACGATACCAAAATTCTTCGATATTTCAACAAGAATTATTGTAACCTTTCAAAGGGAGAAATTTATATTAACAATGTGCAACAGTATCGCCAGGATAGAAGAGTTAAATCAAAAGGATTACGAGAAGTCAATGTCCTTGTCGAGGGAATTGAAGGAGCTAGTCGGAGGCTGGCGGAGGTAAAAGCGGTTTCACGACAATAGCAATTACTCGTTAATACATATTCCGTGGACAGAGGAGAGGAAAAGAATGGGAAGAAAGGAGGAACTTGGTGCCCAGTGAAAAGAGGACTTTTTCGTCGTGCAGGCCGAAGTTGAACGACTGAAAAAGAGATCGTATCGATCTGAGTCGACGTCGTGACCACGTAGAGAACGAAGGGTTAATCAATTTCCAAGTTACGACGTAGCAACGTGCCATGTCGACGACGCCGGAAACGCGGCATTAGACGTCCAAGTAATTCTCATAAGTACACGTAGTTTGCCCTACTAAAAGCGGGGACAAGGCAGCTACCATCGGAAACCACCTAAAATTTGTGGCATCGAGGATATCACCCTGTGACGATTCAACCCTCTCGGAGGGTTAGAATTCTGAGCTGGAAATTTTGGAGATTTATGATGGATGTTGAATTTAATTGCGATTTAAGTCCCATAGTTTTGCGAAGGATGAAATTGCGATGGGAATTTGAGCTTGGGGTTACTAACTGTAAGTAGAACTCTGAGCGTTTAACTACTTAGTCATAATAGTTCTCTTTAATTTCTATCAAAAGTTGTTATTGCTCTTTGTTCAGATTTTAATTGATATGTTTATCATATCACGGACCTATTTTACTAGAATTTCAAGCCTGAAAAGCTTACGGCATATTATTAATCCCTTGCACCCCTTTACAGTCCGAGTAGACATCTTTGGAAAATAAAAAATCTTGCTATTGAATTCAATGAAATCTATCATAACTTTTCAATTACAATATTTGCGAGCTTTCTAACACATTAAGTATTAAAATACTTACGTCCAAAAGATAAAATCCTGCTGACTACATACCTATTTGTGTCTTTAGAAGATAGGATAGGACTTTAATAGAAAACGTACCACTTCAGTGGAAATGATAAAACGAGCGAAATATCAATGATGTTCAATGTGCTAACAAAGAAGGATATACATTTTAAAGTTATAATTTACAACTCAAAAAAATAAAAACACACCGGATTTATTTGACAACGAAGATGTCAGCTTCTATTACAATGTCGCCGCTGCGGCGACAACGGAGTGCAAAGGGTAAATAATTTAATACAGATATCGTCGAGGTAGAAATTCGAACTCTACTAATTGAAGGTGCAAACATATAATTCCATTCTCACCATAGTCTCATGAGAAATTCTTAACACTTTACCGACCGGAAGCCTTTTAATAGGCTTTTCAGACCCAACGCCTTGGATCTTTTAACTTATTAATTGGTTGCCACTATAATTAATAAATTATCATTTATCATTGCGGTTACCTGTGTTAAGGACTCAGTGACGAGAATTTGTAATTTTCGAATAGATATCTGCATCAAGGAAGTATTTGTGGCCAATTGATCGGTCAGAAGTGGGTAGGATGTTAAAAAAATACCGTTCGGTAAAGTGTTAATATCAAGAATATCAGGTTGATTCTCGTCTATATTACAAAATTCAAGTGTGTGTACACCTTGCAAGGTATTATCACGCCGACAGTGCAAAAACAATGTTATTGGTAGAAGCATGACAAGCGACAGAGAGCTGCTAATACACGGCATGCTGGTGAATTAGGACGTATTAACTAGGAGAACAACCCGATTATGTTTAGTTTGCATGAAATTTGTAATTCCTCCCTAGGGTTTAGAATAGAACAGTGCTGGAGAATCGGCGATAAATTTTGGCGCTACTCCGAAATGGAATGGATTTAGGCTAAAGCGAGAATGGAACCTTTGGTTTCGCTATTTTCCGGGAAATTCGACGGTATCGATAAACTCGAAACGATATGGGAATGTTTGTAGTTAATCTCGATGAAGACTTATTCGAGTGCTGCAGTATTGGAGGAAATGAAAGTAAAAGTAAAATTGCAACAATATTTATATAAAAAATCCAGTGGAAAGTGTAGGTTCTCAACGACATAATCCCAGCAATTGAAGCCGAATATATGAAAACAAACAACCAATCGGATTAAATCTCTGTTCTCCACTCGCAAATCGTGGTACCAAGTCGCCCACGTGAATCATCATTCAAATTCGACGAACTGTCCCAGAAACGGAAACCAACAAATGAACTTTCATTTCCAACACTTCTGATGTCACTTCTACCAAGCGTTCTCCAAAGCATATTTTATAAAAAAAACTTACAACTCAATTATTAACACTTTGCCGATCGGTAGTCGATTAATCGGCTTTTCGGGCCTAACACTTTTGGACTTTTAACTTATTAATTGGTCGCTATGGTAATTAATAAATTATTATTTTTCATTGCGATTAACTGTGCCAAGGACTCGGTGAAGAAACTTTGCAATTTTCGAAGAGAAATCAGTATCAGGGAAATATTTGCGTGCAAGTGACCGATCAGAAGTGGGTAGGATGTTAAAAAGTACCGGTCGGTAAAGTGTTCACATTACCAAGAATAAAACTTCCATTACCAGAACATCGTTAATGAAAAACGAACTTAGAAAATCCTCTAAAAATTCAAACACTCTCAAAGAGATTCATCATTGATCCATCTTAAAAAAACAAACGAGACAAGATGCAAAACAATCATTCGCTTCAATCACCCGGAAGTAATTTACAACTTCGTAAAGGACAGGTTCTCTGGAACGTTACTGCCCATAAACAAAGACAAATTCGTGCAACGTGGACGTGGTTTGCTCGAATTTGTCTCGCAAAGTTGGAGCAAACGAGCTGCGAAACGTTCGGCAAGAAGGTTAGCCAACCAGAGGCCGGACTATCGGGGATACCGATCTCCATTGTGGGTGTTGGGTTCTGCCACCTACTCGGTCAACGATATCGGTCCTCCTCCACGAAACATTTGTTCGTCCTTTAACGACCGAACCGTGAAACAAACGAGCGAGCAACCTAATCATTTGTCCGTGATCGTCCTCCACGAGCCGATACGCGTACCGATGTTAATTTCGTGGGAATTCGGCCGGCATGTTGCTCGTGTAAATACCCTGCTTTGTATTGTAATTAATTGCAGCCTATAAAGTCATTGTGAGCGATGTTTAATAATAAATAAATTATCGTTCGAAAGGAAATACTGATTTTTAGGGAAAATATTCGATATCATTGTACCTCAAAAGGGGGGACTTGAAGAATTAAATTAGAAGTGGAAAATAATTTGTTGAAATTAATTATTTGAGTGTTATCTTATAATACGATGATTAATAATATTCACATATTAATCCTTTGTATTTGTAGTTGAAAAGTGGTTTTCGATTGCCAAGAAAAAGACAGAACTCCCTAAGTGTTCAATTGCGAAGGTCATTTCGCTATTAACCCCTTGCCATACAGTAACGAATAACACTCATTACGCGACAAATGGAATAGTACATTTTGAAGTGTTTCAAAAATTATTAAATTAAAAAAATTATGACGATATGTATAATATATAAAATGGGTGACAATAAAATGAAATAAATTCTATAATATTCGATATTGCGTTAACACTAGATTTACCAAACCAGTCAAAATGACTGGTGCACATTTTTTTCCAAAAATTCTACGGGTTTATGAGAGAGCCGTAGAATAAATATTCTTCGTCCATCGTATAAAACATAAATTACCGAATCTATCATCTCTTCCGCATCTTAATTTTCCTTGCCTTGAGGCATATATTTAACATATTTAAATATAGTAGATTTCACGCTGGTAAATCTAGTGTTAAGTCATATATCCCAAATTAGGGGTGGATTTTTGTTACAACAATTAATTCAGAGTTATTGCATATTCAGTCACAAAAGAAATAGTACGGCAAGGGGATTAATGCCTCACTGTTTTGGGTAGTTTCTAACTGAGATTATAATGTATTAAATAATGTATTAAATAATGATTTAGAAATGATCTACCAGGGATGACGGAGTTTACCCCAAGTCTACTAATTGAAAGACCTAGTCTTCAACTTTATATCCATCATAACTCTGCTACTGTTTCATTGTAAAATATATATAGGAGAATATTTATCGAACGGTCATGATAAGGCAGCTTCAAATAACTTGATTATAAAACTTTTCTCCGCATAATCTGCTTCTCGTGCCGATGAGATTGCCACATCTTCGTAAGTAGTAAATATTTGCGGTGGAGATTTCCAGGGCTATACCGGGAAACTTGAGGAAGTTCGGCGATTAATATCGATTCTTCTCCTAGGGTAGCCTCACTCGCCATAAAATTAACTCCCGAGAAGTCTATGAAAAATACTTCGTGACTTTATATAACGATAGGCATATTTTCATATACGTCACGTTCATGGTAATACCTAAGAGGATTTTTGGATCACTAAAAGGAATTTCATGGAGGTGACGACGAGAGAATTCGAAGTTGCACGTGATATTTACAAGTCCGAAACTTGGAATCCAAACTGCTTCGTGCTACCTTTTAACATTTCAATTTTAACCGACTATAGTCGTCGACTGGAGAACTTATTGTTTTAAGAATGAGGCAGAGCGAAGAGAAATGTTTATTTTTACAATGCGAAACAGTTTATTTACAGGGAGAAATATATCACATTTATTCCTTCTAACTGCAGATAGTAGGCGCCGACTGTCTTAATAATTCATAACGAATCATCCCCGAAATATCCCAACAGACACATCAACAAATCATTTCCTCTCGCTTTACCCAATAAATTCTAACATTCCATAATTATGATGTATATATCTAACAGTAATATTGTAAAAATACTAAAAGAAAAATCGAGACAAATCCATTGTTTGAAAATTAAAGACGTACCTACTTCTATCGCTTTCATAGACCCATTACTTCTTCTATATCTCTGTTTTATACCGTGTTTCTTATCCGTAAACTGCCTACAGCCGTATGCAAAGACCTCTAGCCTCAAGGAAATTACAAACTATCAACTTCAATAACACCCTACCTGCTGCATAACAAAATACTTTACAGCGACCGTATTCAAGTCTAGTTCCAGTATCAAAGAGCCTGAAACCACCCCTATCGCCATGTCATCCTTCCATTTACATTCCAATCGACAAGCAACAATAATCATATCATTAATAAAACATTCCACCAAACTTCAAGCCACCAAAACTACCCTCATGGAACAAAAAAAAAGATCCCCAAAACTCACGACAATCAAATCGAAACTTGGATCCACCCCTCGAATATCCTAATCTCTCTGAAACCGGGAAGAAGGAACAGGTGTGACCTTCATATTTCGAAGGCGCAAAGAATTTTGATGAATCCCTTTCAAAATGGAGCGTTAACGCGGGGGAAACAATGGCAAAAGACGGTTGTTTAATTTCCAGACATCAATCGGACGACATTGTTCAGGCGGGCCGAGCTGGTTCGAGGCATGAATAATCCAGAGAGCAGAATAATTTCACGTTGAATTCGAATCTGGGATCGATGAGGTGCCTACTCCTACCTACGACGATCTAACCCAGTTTCACCTTCGAGGCGCGTACACGCCAGTTTCCCCACACAATACAAGCGAGTCGATAAAAAAGCAATTTTACGGCGCCTTTTTTTATACACTTGTATATAACGCGGTGTAAGCGCGTTACAATTTCATCCCCTTTGCCATCGAGTGCCGATGGATGGTCTCTGCTCGCGTGAAACGACGGCTGACGTTGCTATCGGGGATTTCATGTATTTATGTGTGACACAAATGTGCTGGCAATTATGACAGTGGTATAAGACATTTATTCTTCGCTGATACTTACACTTTTGATGGCGGAATGCAAGTTGAGATTTGTAATATCTGGTCAGATCGATAAACGACTTGGGTTTTAATTGTTTCTACAAAGTGTTTGAACTACATTGTGATGTAGAATGGTGTAACGCAGAATATCTGGAGAATTTAATCTGGCTAATTTTTTACTTTGATTGTATTTATAATTAGTGAGACAATCATGACAGCGATCTGTTTGTTTTGAATTTGGGAAATTTAGACCTTTGGGACGATCTGTATTTTGAGATTTGTACGAAATGATTATCAACTTTGTTAATCCTTATAATGTATGTAAATAATCAAATTTAAATAATAGTTATATAATATTGTAACGTATATCGATGCAATATTAAGTAAATAGTGAGTTTAATCCTTTAGCTTACAACAACGTGTGACAGTCGTGGCGCGGAAAATGGAAAAGGAATTTTGAAATCTTCCAAAAACTATTAAATTGAAAATTCGATGAAAAAAAATTCGAAATCATTATTTCTATATTAATGATACGTTCAGTTGTACGAAGTATCAGAAACCAGTGAGAACTTTTGGGATTAATTATACAAATTATTGACTTAGACCATATTCATAATCGCCGGCAGAATTATAATTTGATTACTCATCGGTTCGTGAAATTCAAACTTTTACTTTGGATTTCTCATTAAGCTCTGTATAACGAGACAGCCACGAACTTCGTTAAACAGCTTAATTCTTAGTGACTTCTGCAAGTTTGTACCAAAATCAAAATTAAATCTATAGCAACTTTATTAGAACAAAAATCCATATCAGGAATAACCCAATATGAAACTGCAAATGGATTAAGAGTCAGAAAAAATTTGGTAATGATAAGTGAAGATGTGAACTTGGATCCAATAATTGACTTGCCATAGAAATGTACGCAGATGTTTTTTAATATCTTGAAAATTTGCCCAGTCAGAATATGATCATCGTAGATCTGTTAAACGCCGTCGTTAAAAGGACGAGATTTTAGTAGATCGCGAATGTAACGTGTCACGCTGCTCTGTTTCGAGCGATAAAGGGCGATAAAGCATGATAAAGCGTGCGTTGTATTTATTTGGCTGGTTGCCTCGAGATAACCGATGCAACAGAGGGTTAACAAGCGAATCGTAAAACAAACGAGGGAAGAGCCTAATCATTTATCCCGGATCCTTCTCTGCCAACTACGTTTTTATCCCTCTAATGAGAAATTTCCGTGTAGCATTTGACATAGATTCTTGCTCGATTATGTAAATTAATACTCTTGATAAAATTACAGAATAAAATTAAATATCACCATGCAAATATATTTCATAAAACAGAGGCAACTGAATTAAAAATAGGTTGCCACAGGAAGATAAGAATTATGAAAGGTTTTTAACCCCTTAGCGTGCAACGTGTGACACTCGTGACGCGGTAAATGGAATAGGAAATTTTGAAGTCTTTTAAAAACTATTAAATTGAAAATGTCAGTAGGTAACAAAATCATTACGTTACTTCTATAGAATTAATATTATATTCAGTTGTATGAAATTTTGAAAATTAATTTTTAATTTTAATTTTAGAAATTAATTCTGAGTCATTGCACTCGAAGTCCCAAAGAGAATTGTAGTACAAGGGGTTAAACTTTCTAATTCTTTGTAACTGAAGTGAAATTCTGTAACTTTAATGTAATACTGCCTACGTTTGTTTCCACTCTCTGACGTAGTCTTTGTGAATTATTGTAACTTCATTCCTAAACTTCGCAACTTCATATTCAACATGGTGGACATGCATTTCATAAAATATATTATTACGGTTTCAACAGTGAGAGGGTTAATTACTTTCTGGAACGTCAATTATTAATTCATACTTTCTGCTGTACGTACATTGTTTCTGAAGAGTTAAAAGAATTCTTAGTTGTTTAAAAGCTTATTACTTAATTACTGCACGAATGAATTTTCTTAAAATTCTCTTTGACATCTTATGAGAAAACATTATGCAAGTGTTGTATTAAATTTACTTTGCAAAATCGCTAAATCTGCTTCGCTCGACGTAAACTCATGCATTCGTTATTCAGTTCGCGGAAATGTTGTTTTTATTGAGTGCGCATGAAATTCACGGAATTGGAAGGGTTGTTTGTTTGCTTTTATATTATCTGATTTACCTGCCATGGTCATTTCGCTCACCGTGTGTAGTTTTAAGTGGATTTCGATCAACTGAAGTTATAACTCACGCATCCCATAGGCAAAGTACCGGTGCAATGATAACAAGGGAATGAAAATAACAGTCCACTGATTGGAAACTCGGATTTTCATCCCTTTTGCTATTGTTGCTTCTATAATATCTATGAAGTTATAGTCTTAGCGGTAACATCGCAAAAAAATAAATTTATATGAAAGGAACACGTGGAACAGAAATAGTCGAATTTGGACCTATTGTTTGTGCAAAAATTGCTTGTACAAGTTCAAGTACAATATTTTCACATTTTTCTTTCAACTAGCGACACTTAGACGATTTCAAGTTGGCTCCTAACCGAAGTTGCAGCATATGAAAGGCCACTGAGGCAGAAATTTCGTAAAGCAGCCCACTACTTCAAAGTTTGGAATTTCATCCCTATCTCTACTACAATTTCGGTATTATTGCTCTTCAATTATAATAAAATTATAACATTGAAACCTCAAAAAAATATAGCTACGTCAGATCAATAATATAAAAAAACATATGTTTAATTTGGGCATGTAAAACCCAATGTTCCACCCCTATCGCGATCGTAAGTTAACCCCTTGACCTACAATGACGAGTGACACTCGTCATGAGGTAAATGAGATAAGAAATTTTCAAATTTTCGAAAACCTATTAAGCTGGAAATATTAATGAAACGCGACGGGATTATGTTATTTTTCCAACATTAATATTACGTTAAATTGTACAGTATATCAAGAACCACTGATCAAGTTTTTTTTAGTAATTAAGTTCTGAACTATAGCGGAGGCAGTGACAAAACAAATCGTAGGCTAAGGGGCTAAACATTTTAACATTTTTCTTTCAAGTAGCGATACTCAAACGATTTTAAGTTGACTCCATCCCTATCTCTACTATAAATTTGGTATTATTGTAATTCAATTTTAACACTAGATTTTCGGAGCCAATTTGGCTCATTCAAAATTTGATTAATACATATATAATATATTGGTTACTTAATTTTTTAATAGTAAATCTTTCACTTCAATTGATTTGAAACTATTTTCTTTGCAAAAAATTTCAATTTTCTTATACGATTCAAATTGGCTCATTTCAGAAAAATAGGTATATCAACATTCATAAATCTAGTGTTAATAAAATTATAATATTGAAACCTCAAAAAATATAACTACGACAGATCAATAATAAAAAAAAAATTCTCTAACTTGGACACGTAAAACGGAATGATCCACCCCTATGGCGATCGTAACTTAAATATTTTCACACCTTCATCTCAACCAGCTACACTCGTTCAATTTTAAGCCTGTTTCAAGCAGCCGAGTTTGAAATATACATACGTATCTCGAGGGAGGAATTTCGCAGAGGTGACAGCAAGGGCATGGAATGTGGGCCCACTATTTGGAAGCCCGAGGCTATATCTCTATCTCTATCATATCTTCTCTTTCATTTTAAGTTTTCGCAGAACAAATGTGCTCCGCTATTCATTTCGGTCGTTGCTCGAAACTTACGAAAAAAGTATTTACTGTGACATCGATAAAAAGACGAGTTTTTATCGGTGAAATTCTCTGTTTCGTTGTTTGTAAAGTATTCCATGAAGAACGTATTTGTATTAATGTCAAAGTTATCGCGATGAAAAGGGCAACGGTGCACTGTGATTTAATTTAATTATAATTATGTTCAAGACGTAATTTAATTATTTTGCAGATATTGAGATACAAAGTTTTAACGAGAAGGTTAAACAGTTTAGAGTTTTCGGAATTCTTCTCCTTTCGGAGTAGAAGAAAAAGAATTTTCATTGTGCTTCTCCCCCTTATGACTTAATCAATTTTGAGGATAAAGGAAATCGTAGTAAAAGGACAGATTTAAAATGTTATAAAAGTATCAGATTCCACTTGGAATTTCTTTACGCGATACTTGAATTTTCTACGTATTTCGCTTCTCGTTTTATGGAAGTGTACCAAGAATGCCTGTAAATTTGGTTCTCCTCTCGGAGTATCCTATTTTTATACAATGTAAAGTACAATCGATATCCTTTGCATTGGTAAAAAAGACAATAGGGTACATTTGAAAGGGAGAAATTCAAGTTTTATCGAAAAACATTTTTTCTCTCCCCGCCTTCATGCATAACATATTCGATATTATAACAGCAACAAGAATAAAGTTCGTTATTCAAAATATTTCAATTCATCCACGAAAATGAATCGCAATCTGTACGAATATTTCCACGAATAATTCCATCGAAACCATATCGATTATAATTAAAGTTACTTGTAGTAATTTCAATTTCCATAACTATATTAGTACCTTGATTTATCAATCCGCCCGTTTAATACGACATTCATGCAGCTGCAGAAAACATCCGCATAAATTCTACTTGAATAAATCTCGATTGATTTGACAAGAGACATCGTTCTCCATCCTTTAAAGTACGTCATTCAAAACAGTTTCTAGTTTGAACGTTTACACCGGTCCCATCTATTTTAACCGTTACTCGGAAGTTATAATACACAAGGAAATTTATTCTCCGGAAGTCCATACCGGAAAAAAAAGGAGGCGCGATACCAAAGTGAACATAAAAACCAAACTCCAAAGATACAATCTTCAGTCGGGCGTATTAAATAAGAATTCCTATTTCTTGAGAAAAGAATATCACACGTACCACCTGAAGATTTCGTACAACGACGCCGCGGCTATCGAGCCTCACTGCAACATCGTCTTTCATCCTCGTTCCACTCGTCTCGTTGTTCACCAAGAAATAATCGTCGCGCGAGCTCAACGTCCGCGACTCACGAAACGAGCCGTTCGTTTCACCGATAGAATCAACCCTTAGTAAAATGTAGAAAAGAAAAAAGAAAAGGTCAGGGTGGGAGAGGCAAAGAAGAACGAAGTGAAACGAACCAGTGGAAAAAGAAAAGATCAAGTTCGCGCGAATGACGAGAAAGTATAAAATAAAAGCTCTCTCCCTCCTAGATGAATGCACGATCGGAGACGAAAGATTTCCGGCACGTAGGTAGCGCGAAACGCAACCGGAACTTTTTCTATTCACGGCATGAAAAAAATCAAACGTACAGGGTTTACCAGCAGGCACAATAGTACGAGCGTGTTTATAATGTCGCGCGCGAATTCTAGCGCAACCCTCCGCAACGAAGGTCCGTCGAAGACTGCTCGACAGAAGGTGGGAGGCTCTTTTCCGAAAGCACCGTTTTCTCGACGGTAGCGAAGCTTCCGGACGAAGGTAACGGGCATGCGTGTGACGAACTACCCGATCAACACACCGTGCACACAGGGTGTGCCAAGAAACATACGTTTCGTGAATTACTGACGAGTATTGCAACGCGATTTATCATTCGTAGAGATTCGAGCTTATCATACTGGGAACCTGTTGTATAGGGGATGAAAGACAAATTGGTTTGAACGCGTGTTCGATGCTTATAAATGAACTGAATTCGCGTACGGTCGCGGTACATGAAAATGAGAAGTTTCATTGGCTTGATCGATAGATCGTAAATGGAAAATGTTTTTAAGATTTGATTTAATAATAATTGATTGGTTTGGATGGATTGATGTATTGAAATAGAATAAAATCAGGGTGTATAGACATAAGATGTCTGACGTTTGGTCGGGCTATTCCCCTTTAAACTGCTTATCGCGGTGATCTTCCCTTGGCACGGTTAAATGCCTTTCAACATCAGGCGAGACCTACGTGACTAATGTAAATTCGTCGTTTGACTCTTGAAAAATTTATCCCTATGTAGATATTGCTGTCGGGAATGTTTTTTATGTCTACGCAGTCGACTAGAGGTTTCATCGTTGAGTCGATAAATTGGAGAATAAATATATACAGTCTATTTTATCGCAGCTGCGTAGCGGTTTAATTTTCAATGTCGAAAGATTTTATTTATATTGCGTTTGTTACTACTTCGATATAGTAGAGCAATACATTTTTCGGGAAAAAGATCGATATATTAAATTTGGACTCACCAGCCTGCTATGCCGTTTGGTTGTATTTCTTGTAGAAATATGCCAAGCTCTCCTTTGTCCTTGCTGCGAAGCCCGACAACGCTGAATCCCAAGCTGGTACCCTCTGGTTTGTATAGCTGTGACAGAAATACAATTGCACAATTTGAATTAGTGTAAGAAACTTTTGGAAACTTCGAAATACAGATGATTTTGTACGCCGCATCCGATCTACTGGCCGTCATTACTTTCTACGTGCATTCTAAAGAATTTTTCTCGCGAGTTATCCATTGACTCCGGATTTCTATATATAGCATCAAACGATAGATATTATCGTTCCATTTGGAACACAGTGTGTAGAACAAGGCCTGTTCGGATCAAGTTATATAACGAGTTCCCCGAACAAGCCCAGGACGAAATTGCAGAACGCGATTATTATAACTACCGACTAAAACTTTATCCTTTCCTAGAAACTGAAGGACATTCGCTGAATAATGCGGCTGCACCCAAAAGCTACCAATTGCATTGACAATCCTTTCTCAACTGAACCTGAATGGGCACTCTTTAAGGAAACCATGGCCTGAGCAAACGTGGTTCTTTCCAATTTCACAACTATAAGATGCGTTTTTCAACTTACCTGAACAGTAAATATTTGCCGACCTCTGGCTGCTGCTTCAATGACTTTCTTAAACTCCTTGGCATACGTGAGGGTCGTTATAGGTGGTATTCCCATGACTTCGGAGGCAAGACTGGGACTTGTTACCTGTAAAAGAAAATCAAGTTTTTCTAAATACTGTTAATGTTTGATTAAATGTTAAACTTTGAAAGTATATTTACTTGAGCACTTGTATCTTCGCTGCTGCTATGCACCAATGGTGCGACTGGAACTCTTTGATCCTCTAATTCGCTACTATCTTGATATATATCCTGATACATATTTGACCCTAGAGCTTGTACTGGAGTATTGGGAACGGAAAGCTCCAATTGACCGCTAACATTGATATCAAAGTCACCAGGGAGAATGGACGGATGTTGTCCCAATTGAGTGTTTAATTCAATTAAAGAATCTTGAATACTAACTATACTACGAAATACTGGATCTTCTAATAGGGAAATCAAGGACTTCAAGTCCTGTGTGGTATGCATTTGTAATTTCGGATCGTCACAGTCTTCCACACGCTCATGAACGTGCTCCAATAAATGGAGCGCTCTTGATATATCTGGAATTTTGAAAGACATGTTAATTGTTAATGGTATATCTGTGTCAAACAAATTCTGATAGAATGTTGTATTTGTAAAACTGTATAATCTCTATTTACCTGCACTCAGAGGCATTTTGTTCCCGTTAATTCTGACTGTTAATTAAGCACGTATAAAATCCCTGTATATTTGCCTCTGGAAAAAAAACATAGATTCGTATAGGTTAGTATATTTTCGAAAAAGGATAAAAATGATTAACTTATAAACTAATCTCGATGTCGCAAAGTTGTTTAATTACAAAGTAATCTTAACCTCCAAAGCATGCAAATGTCTACAGTATTGATTATCAAGAAATAATATATTTCCTATATAAATGAAAGTTTGAAGAAACTCTAATTCATTATCTGCACGGTATTAATTACCGTTAACCGTAACTGTGCCACGAACATATCGTAAATCGATATCATGGTCATATAATTATTTCTAGTATAAATATAATAATGACGTCTTACCCAGAATCTTCTGAAGGTTTACAATGACAAAACGGCAAGATACAAATCGATGACTTTCAACAAATACTGTGACTGCGCGCGAGAATTACAACCGATCTTGCAGAAGATCACGAGAAGTATGTAATTGCATTTTGACATCAGCTGACTATACCAAACTATCGGAGTATCGAGCATTTGATAGCTCTCACCGTAAACTACGTAGACATAGAGTGACTTCGCGTGCAAAGTTACGTTTCAATATGGCGTCGCTAACGCGGGAAAATTTGATTCGCTTAACTTTCCTCTGCATCGTATCCTTATGAATTCTGTAAACTGTTTGTTAATAAATTACTAACTACAATTTTAATCGATTATTTAATCAATCTTAAGCAACAGAAGAGCAAGAATTGTAACTCTTGTATAAAATAAAAAATTTAATTATACATTTTTATCCGTAACAATACACGTTAATTACTCCATGTATTATTAGGTAGATGCGTCTCTTCTCTCTTACACGAATTATCTGTATCCATCGCAATGCTCGAATCGCCTAGAACAAACCTCCATTCCTAAAAATAAACACAAAGAAAAAGAAAAAAGAAACCGCCATACTTCCACTGCGTCGTGGTTCACTGTAACAATACAATACACCGACTTAACTTCCGTTATCCCTGAACCTTGTCAACCCCCAAAACCATGTGTAAATCTCTCTTTACACTTGACCGCACAGCATCAACCAACGATTCTCAACCTCCCATCTAAAGGTATCATCCCCAAATTCTTCAATTCCCATCAAATCCAACTCAAACATTACAAGAAGATAAAAAAGTAAAACACATAAACAAACAAATCTCTCAATCTTCAACCTGTAACGCTACCAGATCGTTACTCGTCCTGGTTGACCTCTGCCAGAAATCTCTAATCCATGATTCCGCCATGAGCAAGCGGACGAGGCATCGGCACGATCGGCTCGCCGTCCCGACGCGCCGGCGACGGCACCTGTGAGGATCATGATGATGACGATGACGATGGTGCTTGGTCTAGCGTTTACACGCGCGTCGAACGCGTTTTCCCGGATGGCCCCACGGAAACCGGACACAATGGAGTTACTTCCGCTGAGCACAAGGCCAGAACTCGGACGTGGGGACCCCACCTCACCTGTGCAACATCAGCGTTATCTGTATTTCTGCCCCCTACGGCTCGTCTATACGAACCATTCATCGAGACGGCAGTTTCCCCCCCGCTGTCAGGTGTCACCCATTATTTCCATGGTTCGCGCCGATTTTGACCGTCAGTTTGATTACAGGTGCCATTCGCGGTGGACGGGCGATTCTGTTGCATCTTTCGTTCAAAGACAAGCCAGTTGAACAAGTTTCGTCGGTACTTTGATAAAACCGCGAAACAGGAGTTGCTTGTTCGACGTTCTCCAAGGGGACCAAGAGAGAGGAGGAGCTGTTTCGTTGGGGGTTCGATTGGAGAATTGAGGATTGAACTGCTGGGACCGGCACGTTGCTTTTGGATCGAGGAAGTAAGAGGAATTATTTAAAAACGTAGAATTTCGAGTTTCGTAAGAGTGTCTTATGTAATTGCGGAGGATTCTGCTGATTGAATGAGATAAATGTAGAGTTCGAATTAAAGAGGATTTAATTGGTTGGCTTTTGCGGAAATGTTATGAACGTTATGTAAAGATCGGTGAGATTTGTGAAGGATTTTTATTTTATGAAAGTATGTTGAAGGGTGGATTAGTATTTTATAATTATTTGGTTCTAGTCTTTGTGTAGGGTTGAAGTTAACATGTTTTTATAAGAAATTTAATTGTAATCTTGGGGGATTTTTAAGGTTGAAGATTATTATTACTTAATACGTTATATTGTTATGGTAAACGGTATTGAGGCTTGTTCGATGGATAATTCGCAACGATGAAGAGTAATGTTCTGATCTACTCTGCGGGATTATAAAGGGTCAAAATTATGCGATCAATTGCGCAACGTTAATAACGGAAGACCATGCATATTCAGTTCTTGAATCGCTGTTTCATTGCAGCATATGAAATCTATTGATGCTAATCGAATTAGAAATATAATGCAGGCAAATAACGTGAGATAATATTCATCTAACGCTTTGTTTCCCGTTTTAAATGGAAATCCTGTACCGTTCTGCTGATTCTTATCATTTTGTAACTCACGAAACGTTGACCATTCCTACGTTAAAATTAGAAAATAATATTACAAAAGAAACAGAAATAACAAAATTTCTTTAATATAAACAATCAACATTTGAATTGATGTCCCATAAGAATTTCAAATCAGCACCGCGCCACGAAACGCTTTACCATCCCCTCGTTAAAATTAGAAAATAATATTACAAAAGAAAACATAAATAACAAATCTTTTTTCACAAATTAATAGCTAAACTACTTTAATATACACACTCAACATATGAATAGATGTCCCATAAGAATTTTAAATCCACAGTGCGCTCCGAAACGCTTACCATCCCCTCGTTAAAATTAGAAAATAATATTACAAAAGAAAACGTAAGTAACGAAATTTTTTTCACGAATTAATAGCTGAACTACTTTAACATACACACTCAACATATGAATAAATTTACCATAAGAATTTGAAATCCACATTGCGCTCCGAAACGCTTTCAATTCTGACATTAAAACTAGAAAAAAACATTACAAAAAAAAACTCATATAATGAAATTCCTTTTTCACGAATCAATAATTAAACTACTTCGATATATAAATCGACATATGAATAGATGTCCCATAAGAATTTCAAATCCACAACGCGCGAAATTTCCAAACCACTAAAGCAAACTTCTCTCATTAGAACTTCTCATTAATTAAATGATCCAAAACCTTTGATCAATCAACGTCAAACGCTTCTAACCAGTCGTTTAACCCTTCAAGACCTTTAATACGAAAAATCGAATCCTACGAACGAAAGGTAGCCCCTCACATGATCTATCGTTGCGTGCGAATGTCTCATTAACATCGACATCGCGCAACAATGAACGAATTCAGAAGTTGTTCGACGCGAATAAACACGCAACAATGCCACTCACATAGCGACTAGAGTTCAGAGTACCACGACAATGGCTGTGGCTCGAACTTCACAATGAGGCTTCCACAAAAAAAAAAGAAAGGAAAAAAAAGGGAGAGAGAGAAAGAGAGTAAGCTCCCGAAGCACCGCAGCTTTTCAAAGCGAGCAGTGTAAAGGAACGGCTGCGCCGTGTCGTTCTGACAAAACTTCGAGCAACGCGTTGGGAAAACTTGTTGAAACGTCAGGATTGTATTGGGCAAATTGCGTCCTACCATTATTTTCTTTTCACTTAACAAAATCTAGTTAACGATGGAAAAATCGCTATGCCTCGGGCCGAGCGTAACACTTTTCTTTCATTTTCGGAGAATGCAGAATCCGGGAGGGTTTATTAATATAGTTCTCGCAACGAGAAAGTGGTATTGATATTTATTGATATTGTTACGAGCTTTGCGCGCAATTTCCATTGTGCTATTGGTCGTGGCGAACCACGGTATAAATGGAAAATTGTATTTTTTTTCTTTATAAAAATAGTATGGCTTTATGTGTCGGTAGACTATGGAATAATTCATTTGTGACGAATTCGTTGCATGTTTGTAAGAAATTAAACATAATTTTCCTTCTAGATTCTCCATTTATGACAATCTTTATATCATTAATAGTCTAATGCAGCGGTAGCCAAACTTTTTGACCTCACGGACCAGTAAATTTTATGAAATGGTGTTATTCTATGAAGTAGAGTTTTTGTAACTTTTCACGTATTTCTATGAATTGAATTATGTTTCAATGCAACTTAAAATATAACTTAACGTGATGAGTAAGTATATTCCACATTTTTCTGGGGACCAGCGAAATTTTCTCGTGGACCGCTGGTCTAATGTGTATTTTTTTACATGTATTGTAAAAATATCTACAGTTCTAAACCCATCTTTCCATTTTTTGTTTAACCCCTTGCCGTATAATAACGAGTGCTACTCCTGACGCGATAAATGGAATAGTCAATTTTGAAGTGCTCTAAAAATTATTTTATCTAAAATATCAGATGGTCCTGGTAAAATAAAATTAATTCTATGATATTCAATATTACGTTAAGTCATTTACTGTATCCGAAATTACAGGCTGGATTGTTATTTTAGTAATTAATTCAGAGTTATTGCACATTTAATCACAAAAGAAATGGCAGTGCAAGGGGTTAACCAATTACTGACAACTAAAAAATACAGAAAAAAAATTAAATTAACTGTATAATGAGATTCTTACCAACCAACTGGAAGAAAAAAATGAAAATGTGTCCCAAAAAAGGGGCATTGGCGGATAACGGGTTAAAGTACCCGAGGTTCAGAATATTTAATTTTAATTGTATTATGTACAAGCAGAAGGGTTACGTTTGTAAATTCTATAATGAAATTGCAACCATGTAATTTCCCAGGATGCAATATTCTGGAAATTATAATGAACGAATCTATCATTTTCTCTCGTCAACGGTGATGTTAACCTTTGAATGAGCTTTTATCCTCTTCGGCTCGACAGCTACAATTACCGAGGCGATAAACCATAACGTAATTAATAAGCATCGCTTCTGGTACCGTGTATGTTCCCGGATCCGTGTGTATGTTGCGTTTACGTGTAGGACCGAATACCATTAGCGGACTAACGTGAATGCGCGAATCAATAATTCGCCATAATCTACTATAATCTATCAATAACCAATAAGTGCACGTTATCAAATTCCTCGACTTTATACGTTTAACGTCATCGATTTTATGAATTATTTTGGAAATGAATTTTCCATTAAAATACATCGAGTACGATGACTAATGAGATATTAGGAATTAGTGTTGAAATTTGCTTCATATAATTTTTCCAAATACATTAAAATTTTATTATATCATGTAAAGCTTTATAACGGTGACCGTTGTTCGTAAATGGCGTTGTTTCGTATCGAATTACTTACGCTTTGGCAAAAAGAAATTAAGTTACATTTAAATATAATAGATTTAAAACTAATAGTTCCAGAAATTAATAGAAATGAAGCTAAGAGGGGTAGAAAAACACTTATCAATCTTCTTGGGTACAGAAAATATCTATTTTTCAACGAATACAGGAGCTATCGACAAAGAATACACAAAACTTCAGAGTACGAGGAGTATAATGATAACAGAGACAACAGAGCTTTGGTCTCCTAAATGGCGAACTTAAGTTCGGATACATACCCTCAGCGTCTCCTCCAACAAACTTCTCTTAACTAATATATGCATATACCATCCCCTCGCTACTTCATAGCTCCTAAACCTGTACATCATCAGGAACATAACTGCACTCAACAGCAACTAAAAATATAAAAATTTCACACCAAGATCTATGAGAACTCCATCAAAAAGAACGTTACCTTACAAATATCCACCCGTAAATTCAAGTTCCCCAATTAACCAACTACAAACAAGTATTTCTCCTTTCTGAAACGTCCACTTCACTCTAAAAATTCAAAATCTACCCCAACTCGTAAATTAGCATGAACACTTTAACGACCGCACGTCTACGTAGTCAAATGTCGCCAGGGGCCGGCAGTATTTTTGAAGAATTAATATTACAAAGTTTATTAAAATTAAGGGAATAAAAATAAAATCAAAGATGTGGCGATGGAATACCAATAATAGCCAATAATGAAGCCAATAGCAATATCCACACTTGTTTACATTCATAAATTACCACACAAAGAGTGTGGTACTGGCCAACAACCTTCGACGGTAGCATCACACACATGTTGTGTGAGCGGTCATTAAAGTGTTAACATGAAAAAAAATCGAGTGTTAAACATAAAGCCAAGACACAAAGTGTATGGAGAACAGAGAAAGGAAAATCACTGTTTTGTTTGGCAAAAGGTCAACTCGAAATCTGAACGATACACGAGAAGCATTCGTTCTGCCTTATGGACAGTTCCATCTATTCGAAATACGTAGAGGGACAGCGGAGGATTTTATGGGATTCCTAGGGAGCACTCACCCTGAACGTTTCCACACACTCGCACCCTTCTGTGCCTTTTCACTCCACCGAGTTTGTGGCTGTTGTGCACGTATACGTGGCAAGGGACCAGCACACGCCTGTAAAAGCAACGATGCGTGGTTCCAACTTTCAGGCATTACAATATTAGCCGTCCATTATCTTCTCGGTTATCGTGACTAACATAATCGAGCTTCAACAGAAACGAAATTGATCTTCGTCCGGATTGATTCACGTCTATCGTGTACATAACCCTCGGGGAGAGAAATGTTTGTTTGATCGAACGCATTAACGCGTTGCCTCTAACCGTCTTTTTCTAACCAGTTAACTGCGTTCGACATGTATACACGTCGATTCAAAATTCTCTTGCGGTAGCCTTTTAACACTAAATCGTTAACTCCTTATCGAGTAAAAATGTAAAAATTCCACGTTTCGCTTTCTTCTTTTTGTAAACTTTATAATAGAAGCATTTGCTTTGTCTTTAACTTAC
Source organism: Cerceris rybyensis (assembly GCA_910591515.1). Classification (NCBI taxonomy): domain Eukaryota; kingdom Metazoa; phylum Arthropoda; class Insecta; order Hymenoptera; family Crabronidae; genus Cerceris; species Cerceris rybyensis. The sequence continues at coordinate 25,341,565 of OU342791.1, read as the reverse complement.
ATATATATACGTCATTGATCTACTTGAATTCCGAACTCTACGTGGGGTTCTCGCATTTAAATTCCGCAGTTGAGTGGTTCAACTTTCTGATTTAGCGATAGGAGATGAATAAAATTATATTGAATGTTGCTTTTTTCCTTATTGCATTTTTTGATTTTGATCCAATGGGAATTTTACTCGCAATCAGATCTTATTAATTTAAATAGGTAAATCACTGAAGCTATGAAATATTGAATAAGAATTTAGCAAGAATTTCTCAGAGGGGATGGGAGATTTGAAGTTGGGGCTACTGATTGAGAGTTTGAGGCTTTGAATCATTATTCACCACTTATCTGGACATACTACTATCCAAGTCTGGAATCCTAGAATTGATTGTTTTAGGTGGCTCTTGAACCACCGTGGGTGTACTTAAATAATAAAATTTAGGAAGACAATAATTCTTTCGATTTTAACACTTTACCGACCGGTAATCGATTAATCGACTTTTCGGGCCAAACACTTTTGGGCTTTTAACTTATTAATTGGTCGCTACGGAAATTAATAAATTGTTATTTTTCATTGCGATTAACTGTGCCAAGGACTCAGTGATGAAACTTTGCAATTTTCGAAGAGATATCAGTATCAGGGAAATATTAGCGTGCAAGTGACCGATCAGAAGTGGGTAGGATGTTAAAAAGTACCGGTCGGAAAAGTGTTAATATTACAATTGGAAGAAATCAGAAAGTTTTTCTCCTTTCAGAATTTCATCGCTGATGATACCGCTCGATAGGCAGCTTGAATCGTCGATTCGATCGTCAACATGAAGAAGAATCAGAACATAACGAACGTACTGAAAACCATTTCTGTCCTTGCCACTTTGAAAGTGGCTGCCAATGGTGAGTCAATGACTGCGGGACCATCTACATCATCATTCACTCTTTACCAAATTTGCCAAAGAAATCAAACAAAACTTTCTTCTTTTTTAAAACCTTACACTCCGGTCTCTCGATAATCCGGGATTTTAAATATATTATTGCAAAGGTAGATTAATATTTGTCACATCATTCTGTTTTAAGGAGAATGACAAAATGAACAAAAATACAGTATTATTTGGCTTAAATTGTGCATTGTTATACACATTATTGACTTTTTGATATTTCAATTTTGACATTGAATTAAATCAAATATAAGAAATTTCTCGGTTGATATTTAGTGCAATGTATTAATAATTCTCTGCATTTCTCTACACAATTATTGACATTATTTTCTAACTGATTAAAATAACAGGTACGATTCGAAAGGTATACCTAAGTTGCTGATTCTGTTAATGTTAATTCAAAAAAACAGAAAGAAGGAACCCAAGCATCCCTTAACAAACGTTCTAATTTCATTCACCATAGATTTGATACGTTGGGCTCGCTCTGAAAAGTTCCTTTTGTACGGAGAAATCCGCGGATAACCATACGACACCGCGAATCGCGGGCGTGCAAATCGATAGCAGGACGCACGGCACGAATGATGTCACGTGTGCTTGCGAAATTGCGTTTCGTCCCATTGTGTCACTGTCCGTGCCACTTATGGCACGAAAATGTTGCTCCGATAATATCAAAATGCCCTCGCACTCCCCGGCTTCCCTCTGCGGAGGAAGTAGCCTGAATTTCATACAGAGAAGGAAATAATAATCTCTCTATTCCTTTCTCTCTCTTTCTCTATCCCTCTTTCTCTCTCATGGAATAATAAAAAAAAAATATTTATATATGTATGCATGGACGTATATACCAGCGATTAGATGCGTTCCAGGACTGACGTTAACGACAAGGCCTATTGTGTGCTTTCAGGACAAACAACGTGCAACGGTGGGCTAGGAAGGGTCGTTTACGAGAGACTTCCGGATCAACAGCTTCAGGGTTTCGACGATGATGTGGTACAAAATACTTGCAGAAATATTTGCCCTACCCTTTGTTATGTATAATCAACCCCTGAGTTCATTAGGCGAACATTTATGAAATTATTAACCCCTCCATCATGGTAGAACTTAAGCTCGGGTGCAAAGTACTCTTTGTGCATTTATGTATGCGCATGAAGGATGTATTGATGTGGTTTCTTCAGTTATAAATGTTTATCAACTAAATAGACTGTTGTATGACCCTAAGTATTTTGAGTGTGGTGTTGCCTCTGTGGTGTAGGTTTTTGCTTCACGATTTTTTGCTGTGTATATTTATTAATTTACCATCCGCTGGATTATTAACTGACTTTTTGTCCCCGATGCTTCTTGATTTATAGCTTACCAACTGAAAGTACCCGTACTTCGCTACGGTTTAATATCATTAGGATTCAGGACTACTTAAATTAGTAAATATATATTCAATCATTTAAAACCTGCAATATTTCACGTGCTTCGATAGGAAAAAAAAAACATAAAATTTCGAATTTTGAAAAATCCTTTCTTAGTGGGTGTTTATACCCTAGAAGGAACGCTCATGCAAAATTTCAAGTTTCTAGGTCAAGTAGTTTCGGCTCTGCGTTGATGAGTTTGGCCCATACTATAACACCCCAAAACCGCCCCTAAAATTTCGAATTTTTCAAAACCCTTTCTTAGGGAGCACCTAAAACCCACGGGGAAGGTATGTTCCAGATTTCATTACAATCCGTTCTGTGGTTTTTGAGATTTCGTGATGAGTGAGTGAGTGAGTCAGTCAGTCAGTGGTATTTGAGCTTTATATATATTATATTGAGCTTTATATATATATATATAAGATTAAGCAATGGTCACGGCGATCAATAAGTTGTTATTTATTATTATATCATAGTGAGTTAGAAACTCAGGGAGGAGCATTTGTAATTTTCAAAGATACGTCGACGCGAGAGAAATATTTCCATTCAAATGATCGAACAGAAGTGGGTAGGACTTTAAAAACATACTGATATATTTTTAAGTACCCCAAAGTCATCTCTTTGCAATGACTTGATTTGAAGGAAGATTCTTATTCTACATTCTTTAGATTCGTGCAAGTTGTTCTATCCACAATGTCACGCAGTGCTACCTGCACGTTTAACCCCTTGCACTATCGGTAAACTTGCAAGAAACCATGCCTAAACCGAAAGCCCGATATACGATATCTTGCGACTGACAAAGATTACCGCGCTAATATTTACTTCACGCAATGGAACTTCTGTGGAACTCAAATGAATTTGAATCAAAGTCTAAATTTAATAATCTTGAATGGGGACATACGATCTTATTCGAGATATGAACACTTTGCCCGAGATTAATACCACGAGTCAGACTCGTGATATTCAAATTTGGCCAAAAATTTTCATCACGAGTCAGACTCGTGTAAATAGTGCAAGGGGTTAAACGATTTTATGGGGGAACAACGTGCCATGGAAAGCACGATTAAATCCTTTGATTCTACCAGGAAACGTACCTATTTAACTTCGAGTTTTACGAAATTTAGAAGATACTTATGAATTATTGTTTGAAAGAATCGGTTGATGTATTACTGATAAGAGGATTTCTCCCTGATACAGGTCCGAGACTCAGCACCACCGTTTAGGGTGCTGGAAAAATGTCAGGAGCTTTGTCTACGTGACAGAACAGCAACGAACAACCTGGTGCGCGCATGCACGAGCTTCGATTTTCAACCTGGTAGCAGAATCGCATCCTTCAGCGGCGCCGCCGAGTACGAAGAGAGTACTTGCTACTTAACGAGAGAACAAGCACAGCCGGAGGGCATTGGGAATCTTATGCTTGTACCAAACAGCGTTCACTTCACGGAAGTCTGTCTTGGATGTGAGTAACTTTTAAATAACCAGAGAATATTCCCTTTCATCAGGACGGAATGAAGAAATTTGCGAACATATAAATTTCCTCCTACACTCATTCTTTTTATTATTTTCTAGCCGACAGAATAGAGAGAGAATGTCCTAATCGACGTTACGTGTTCGAGAGACATCCGAGGAAGAAACTGAAGCTTCCTTTGACGGACATCAAGGAAGTCAGTGCTGCGAATAGAACTGATTGCGAGGACAGGTGATAATTCATTGCAAGGATTAACACTTTACCGATCGGTATTTTTTTCTGCACGATCACTTCGCTGCAAATACTTGCCAGATACTAATATCTAGACTCCGGATATTTATGCAAATTTCAAGTTTAACAAATGCAGCTAAGACAGGAGAACCTATTTAGGGAGTTATTGCACTCGATAAATATTACAATCAATACCATACTTTAAATATTTTAGATATATTTTTATATTATGATCTTTTTGTATATTTTAGCCGTATTTATCACAAATGCCTAAAAATCTGAAGTCTACTGGTACCTCTACGAAAATTACAAATTCTCTCCGGTGAATCCTTGGCACGGTAAATCGCAATAATAAATAACAATTTATTAATTGCCGTGGCAATCGATTAACTGGTTGAATGCCACCGATATTTCCCTTATTTCGTTAGTTGTACTGGAGTGAAACTTTTTTTTATGAAAATCACGTATTCATAAAACAGACATTTTAAGGGCACTGATTGATCGGTGTTTAGCAGATCTTCATCTTCTTAACGCCAAAATTTAAATATTCAATGTGTTAGAAAATTCATAAATATTGCAATTTAAACGTAACATAAAATTTCATTCAATTCAATAGCGCCGGTCACCGGTGACCACCATGGCAGTCAACCTGTTAATAAATTCAAGGTCCAAAAGCATATTAATAGGCTACCGGTCGGTAAAGTGTTAAATTAGTTTCAACGATTGCGATTCCTAATAAATTAATATTTATGGCATTCTTTTCAAGGTGTTTGAACGAGTTTAGCTTCATTTGCCGATCAGCTACCTATGACACGGCACTGAGGAGCTGCTCATTGAGTCGTTTCACTAGGAGAACGCATCCTGAATTATTGGAGGACGATCCAAATTCTGATTATTTAGAAAACACTTGTCTGAACGGTAGAATTCCTTTTGTCTCCTGTAATTTTATAATAATGGCATAGGAACTGTAAATATAATCATGTACTTGAGCGTCTAATGGTTTCAAATATTGAACCTTTCTTGCGAAAGCTCTCTGGAGATAATAGGAGAAAGAATTTTGAAGTTGGAACATTTACAATAGATGTTATATCGTGTTTGTTTGATCTATCAGCGGAACGCCGTTGCGACGGACTGGCAGTTTTCGTCAAGGAGGAAAACAAACGACTCAGAGGACCATTCGAAGTCGATATCTACACCAATCTTACTCTGGACGAATGTCAAGCACTTTGTTTGAGGGCGGAGAAGTATTTCTGTCGTAGCGTCGAATTCGATGAGCAAACAAGACAGTGCATCATCTCGGAAGAGGACTCGGTTTCTCAGAAAGACGACATCGGAATAAGTAGCAGCCCGAGTCATCATTTTTACGATTTAGTTTGTTTAGACAATCGTGAGTATGTGTTATTATTGTTAACACCTGTACGTAATGATAGAAGAGTAAGTGACAAGGAATAGTAAAACTGAAGAAAGGAGAAGTACAACTGCAATTGTTGGTGCGCCAACATTTGCATCCTGATGCATTTGCATTCTAACCCTTTCGCTACGGAGTACTTTACCGCAAGCTTGCGAACACAACAGGAAAGAATTCCGCCACGGACGAATAACTTTTAATGACTAATGACGTAATATAAATAATTAATTCTTTATCGAAGTTACAACGCATATAATACAGGAAAAATAAGAACTTTTGCTATTTAAAAAATATTTAATTACAAGATATGATCTTATAATTAATTCTTCGGATGGAATTTTGTCGGGTGACTATAGTCACCGGTAGTATCGAAAGGGTTAAGCATGCTGAGTACAAATTAGAAAATTAATTACACTTCAATGAATTTTTAGAGCTCGTTGCCCTAAAAACTTAAAGGGTCATTTCATTTCTAAAATTTTTACAAAACGAGTACTTTTAACACTAAACCTACCAAGCCGGTCAAAATGACCGGTTCTCAATTTTTTAAAAAAACTACCTAAATTGATAGGGGAGTCATGAAGTAAAAATTCTATTTCTACCATACAAAGCCTAAATTAGTTAATTAACTAATCCTTTCACTTCTTGATTTATCCTCTTCCAAAGTACTTGTTCAATAAATCTAAATTTTAGTAGATATAACGTCGGTAGTTTTAGTGTTAATATTCCACAAACGACGAACACAAATTCAAATAATCAGAAAGCCGCGAACCCGTAATCAGTTAAGAATGATAGAGGAATAAGTGACACAGGAAAGTGGAGGAACATAACTGCAATTGCTGATGCGAAAACATTTGCAACATGATCGTGCAGAGTATAAATTAGAAAAGTGATTGCACTTTGAAGAATTTTTATAGTTCGTTACTCCAATAACTTAAAGAGTAATTTCATTTTTAAAATGTTAACAAACCGAGTACTTCTAATATTCTACACACGGCGAAAACAAATTCAAATGATCAGAAAGCCGCGAACCCCGATGCTGCTCGTTTCGAAATATCGTTCTCAAAATTGCTGAAATTCTGCATGACTTTTCGTGACGAAAACGGGACTTTAGTGGAAACGAAACGATCGGTCAGCAACCCACAGCGCCTTATCAATGGCCACTTACGAAGCGTAGATCCGTCCATAGCACGTGGCTCCGAATATCCGGACAGCTCGACATCGCACCTCTTCTCCGACGGACGCAGACCAGACACGGCATTTCAGCGATACCGAAATTCACGTCTCAGCGGGGAATTTCATTCGGAAATAACCGGTCGCAGTCTCAGCGAATGTCTCGACGAGTGTCTACGACAAACCAGCTTCCAATGTCGGAGCGCGGTTTACTCCGAGCATTATCACACCTGCCGTTTAAGTCGATTCAATCAACGAGACGGCCACAGAATCATCTACGATGCCGATTACGATTATTACGAGAATCTTATGCGTAAGTTTTCGATGATGATTTAAATTGTTGGCCAAATATTGTATAATTATTAAAATGTGATTCGTTCTTGAGGCAGTAAAATGCTCTATTTGTGTGATAAGGGAAGACCAAGGGGATTATGGTGGATGTAGAGATATATTTGCATTTAATATACTATAGACTTTGTGGATTGGACTAATCTATAATTGTAGATCTTGGAAAACAAATTGGGGGAGAAAATAGAAATTAGAGCTGAATCATAAAAACATTTGAAAGCCGACGCGATCACTTTAGATTGATTACAAATGATTAGCGATTACTATCTAATTAAAGACTGGAATCTGCAATTACTGGACCTGAATATAAATTCTTATCACCTTTGAAATATTACTCTCAAGATATTATTATTCAATGTGGTATTACATCGGCGGTTTGGAAGCAACTTAAATTGAACACCTTAACTCAAAGAAAAGCAACGAATTGATTGTCTAAAAAGTAAAATAACTAATTGCTTGCTGTGATTAAGAAAATACCGCCAATGATACACGAATAAAATTGTGTCGACAGATCAATATCTAGATGGCGACCGAGACAGTCCAGGGTACAGGCCGGATCCCCTGGGGCAAGATACAAACTTGGGACGACCGTCTCTGGGAAGACCTGGTTAGGAATATGTAGTTTACTCTTTCATTGTCAATAACCAATATTCTTCGTGTTTGATTTACTCAAAGTAAACACACACTTCCAAAAAAATTCGATATTTATCACAAGTCTCAAACAGTAATAAGTATCGTTTAAAGTCAAAACTAAACCGCATAAATACTTGTAACTATTTGTTTTTGCACAGGTTATCCAAACGATTATGACAAAGAATACTCCAGCAGCGTAAAACCAGATCGATATCCAGATCGTCATCCAGATCGTTATCCAGATCGTTATCCAGATCGTCATCCAGACCGTTATCCTGATCGATATCCCGATCGGTACCCAGATAAATATCCAGATCGATACCCAGATCGTTATCCTGATCGTTATCCAGGCGACAGATATCCAGACAAGTATCCCGACAAATACCCAATATCCGGTCAATATCCAATTGGAAACGGAGCGGATAGTTTTCCTGGAAGCATAGATCGATATCCTCAGGGTGATCGTTATCCATCTGGTGATCGTTATCCTTCTGGTGATCGTTATCCATCTGGTGATCGTTATCCTTCTGGTGATCGTTATCCTTCTGGTGATCGGTATCCTACTGGTGATCGGTATCCTTCAGGTGATCGTTATCCTTCAGGTGATCGCTATCCTTCGGGTGATCGTTATCCTTCAGGTGATCGCTATCCTTCGGGTGACCGTTATCCTTCAGGAGATCGTTATCTAACCTCAGATAGATTCCCGATTTCCGATCGATTTCCAATCAGAGGTGGTGATCGTCATCCAATTCCCGCAGACAGATATCCAATCTCCGAACCCGGCATAGACAGGTATCCAAACGGTCGATATCCCTCTGGACAAGGTGGCAGATATCCAATATCTCCTGGACGTTATCCCGGTGACATTGATCGCTATCCTAACACCATTGATCGATATCCTCTTCCTGATGATCCGCTCGATCGTTATCCATCTGGATTAGGCGCCGTCAGACCTCAGGTCGACAGATACCCCGTCAGCGAAAGATATCCGGACAAAGAATCTTATCCTAACCGGTAAGTCATCTAACCAGACTTCATTTTACATATTCTACGAAAGGAACAACCCCCAACGTACTTCATATCTCTTCCCACGTAACAAATCTACCCTCAACTTTTCTTTTCGACCACAAAGTAATTGCAAATGGTTGCAACTTCTCATTAATCCATCTCAACTTTCTTCCAAGAGACAATCGTGAGTATGTATTTAATAGCCACGACTCTCCCTTAACCCTTTGCGATCCGAATTATTTTGTCTATTTGATAGTAACCTAAATGAAATTAATTTCCCAATATTTTGTACTGTTTGTCATTAATTTTTATTCATTGATAGCAATAACTATAGATTTTAACGAATATTTATTGCAAATTACTACAAAATATTATAGTATTATGATCTTTAATAAAAAATAACAAAAACAAAATATTATGAGTATTATTACAAAATAATTATGAAATTAGAAAGTCGATATTAAATCGTTAGAAAATAAAATGAAGTGAAAATCTATGTCGAGCAGCACTCGACATAGGACTGCAAAGGGTTAATGATCCCAAGTTCAACCTGGTTAACCCTTTGAGGACTAACAGTGCATATTTATAGTTTGAGAAAAAATGACCGCCTTTATACACAGTTAAAATTGAAAAATTTAATGCACCTGGTGAAATATGATTACCTAAATAGTAATTTAAAATGTGTATACATTACACTCTAACTTTCTTATTAACTGATTTGGATTACCAAACAAATAATTATCTTCTAATATTCAAAAATGTCCGCAAAGGGTTAAAATATGCCACAACTTCAATAACCATATCAATCAACCCCCAAAAAAAACACAATAAAAAATCTTTCTTCCCAGATATCCTGCACCTGTTCACGGTAGCTTATACCCTCACGGGTATCCCATCGACGACGTGTACGGACCACAAGCGCACCCAGATCGTCCAGGCTATGGTTCCAGTGGTTCCACCCGCCCTCTAAATTACGGTGGTTACAACGACGGAGGAATTATCGGTGGTGGTTACGTTGGTGAAGGTGGCGTTTACAATCCACGTCCATTCGGTAACGGCGGAGGTCCCATAATCGGACGTCCACCGTTGCTCTCGCGATGCGAAGAGCAAGATAACTTCCGCCAAGTTGGACCCCATACAAGAGTACGAAAGCCTTTTGTGAGACGTTACACGACCGCATCGTCTTTGGCCCAGTGCGAACGCGAATGCGCCGATGCGAGGGACTTCGTCTGCAGATCGTTCAATTATCGTCCCTATGCCGCCCCATACGGCGCCGAAAGGGACAATTGCGAGTTGAGCGACCGAGACTCAAGGGACATGGACATGGGGAATCCAGTTTATTACGACAGCGGTTCCGATTACGACTTTTACGAGAGAAACAACGGGAGACAGGGTGCCGATGGAGAGTGCCTCGACGGTAAGCGCCGTAATCGACCTTGGACCTCGAGAGGGTGGATCAGGAGAGGTTACCGGAGGGGTGGAGAATTTATGTGAAGTCCACCGTGGAATGTGTATCTCGATGTTGATTTTCATGATATTGTAGATACTTTGGAATATTGTCAGATGAAAAGATTTAGCTTGGAAAAATAAAATCGCCTTTTCTGTCCATGTCCTTTTTTTTTATTTTTGTTGTTTATTTCTCCGCCGTTGAAGCTTCTTTTTTGTTCTATTTTTTTTTTAATCTATGAAACAGTTCTTTTCTTCCTTGAAGTAATTTGTAAAATTGGGAACGTCAACGGGAATGAAGTTTAGTATTCTGTTTGGAATCAAGGATAGAGCTAGAGAAGCTTAGACATTTATAATTGCAGTATCATATTTTGTTTCTGATCGTTTTAGTAAGTCAAGTCTGTAGCGAGGACGGAATGGAATTTACGTTAAGGACACCTGAGGGATTCATCGGTCGAATTTACACTTATGGCTACTATGATCGCTGCTTCTTCCGCGGGAACGGGGGAACCGTCAACGTCCTCCGTATCAGCGGTCCCCAGGGTTATCCGGAATGTGGCACTCAGAGAGTAAGAAAATTCTCTTATTCTAAATTACCACACCAAATCACTTATCTAAACATAAATATAATTATTGTAACTCCTTTAACACTAGAACTACGCAGCAAGTCAAAGCAAGTCAAAATGGCTGGTTCCTAATTTCTGCCAAAAATTCTGCAAGTTTGTAGAAAAGTCATAGAGCAAATATCCTACATTGATCTTATAAAAAATAGATTACCAAAACGATAATCTTTTCCACTCCTTGATTTCGCTTTTTTCAAAGTACTTATCTAATAAATTAAAATATAAATTTAACATCGATAGTTCTAATGTTAATAAATTTCTATATCAGTCTTCCTATCAATGAAACTTTCTACCCCAAACTTTGCACCAATCTTTAAAATTTATTTGTCATTTCCCACACTATCCCAAAGTGAAAAGAACAATTCAATTCCATTTGAAACGATGTGGAAAGCTCTGTGGATAGTCTCTCGATACTTTTATTGAAAATAAAACTCCATTCGTAATTACAGTACGGAGACACAATGACAAACATCGTAGTGGTGCAGTTCTCGGACTACGTGCAAACAGGAAGGGACAAACGATTCAATCTCACCTGTCTATTTCGAGGCCCTGGCGAAGCTGTCGTCACTTCCGGCTACATCGGTGCCGGGTATGCCAGGTCATATCGATCGAGAGGCTGTGTCTTGCACCGGATGCACTTAATGCCACGAATTAAGTGGACCATCCTTGGCACGGTTGCACTAACCGGTGCAAGCACACTCTATGAATTTTCTTTAAAAATTCCATACATTCTTTCCAACTAGTTCAACCCAAAATTGCCCAACATATATCAACAATCTTTAATAACGAAGTAAACTTTCAAAAATATTTTCCTACAGCAAGTAAAATCAAAATGACAGTGGATCTTAAAAATTCCATAAAGAGTCTTTTGTAAATTAAAATATTCAAATATTTGCACCATAGAATTTCATACACCCTGATAATTCGCACGCTACAGTATTAACCCCTCAGACAAGGTTCATCGTGTCTTATAATGTCATTTGACGAGAACCAAGTAGCAATTTCAATTCCGCTAATGGAAACCATGCTTGTGATGCGTAGATCAGGGTCTCCGATCCCCATCGAATACCTCCCGGCGGAAAATACCCTGAGTTCTCGAGTACGTTTGCTGATCCTCTATCAAGGTAGACCTACAACGACTATCGCTGTCGGCGATCCCCTTACTTTCCGGCTAGAAGCTCAGGATGGGTACGGTGTACTTTATTTTAATTTAACAGGACTCTTTCATCAAGTCCTTACAACTTCATTATCTGCAAATTATATTTCTACATTTTTACTTTATTTTTATTATCTATTTCATTTTGTCGATGAATTTAATTGGTATTTTTCAACAGATACAACTATGTGACTGATATCTTCGCTACCAATGTAATCGCGAGGGATCCTTATTCTGGAAGAAGCGTTCAGCTTATCGACAGATACGGGTAAGAGATGTTTTTGTAAAATATCCTTTTTAATTTCACTTTAAATGTTCATTTTTTTTCTACAAATTGGTCACAGAGAGGAGTTTTAATTGTTTAATATGTTGAAATTCGTCAGAGACGATAAGGGTACTAAATTCAGTGGAGTTTTAATTGCAACAAACTGGCTATAATTTTAACAATTTCTCTATTCTCTTCGGACTTTTGACAAAAACTCAATTTTCTTATCAGTGATCAAGTTAAATCTATTTTTCAATTCAACTACTTCTACAAAACCAAATTAGTTGCTTCATTTAATGGATTCTTAACCCCTTGCCGTACAAGTGATGCAGTGAATTGGATAGCAGATTTTCAAATTTCCAAAGCTTTCCGAATTGAAAGTATTGATACGATGCGACACGATAAAAATATTTCTATAACACTGATATTACATGAAATTCTACGATATATAAAGGATCATTGATCAATCTTTATTTGGCTAAGGTAAATTTGAATCATTGTGGAGGCAGTCACAAGAGAAATTGTACGGCAAGGGGTTAATGAATGATTTGAATAACTAAACTTAGCCAAATGTGTAAACGATTGAAAGATCGAGCTTCAAAAAGTTTTTTCACCCTCGCCATTTTCGAAATTAGATCAAAAGCAATTCTTTCCCATACAGCTGCCCCGTAGACAACTACGTCTTCCCCGGATTAGACCGTCTCCGCGATGGTGACAGCCTCGAGGCTCGTTTCAACGCTTTCAAAATTCCCGAATCCAACTTCCTGGTGTTCGAAGCAACCGTGCGAACCTGCAGAGACGGTTGTCAACCCGCGTATTGTTCAGGAGGTACCGGAAGAAGTGAACCTTCCTTCGGAAGGAGACGAAGAGACGTAGCAAATGACACAGACGTCGATCAAAATGAGATAACAACGATAACGATGATGGAGAACGACGCGAATAATACCTTGACGTCGAACTCCACCAACGTCGAAGAAAACGACGCCGAGGAAGAGGAGGAGGAATATGTTAGGGAGATGATCGAGGTAATTTGGGAATTTTCTGGAATATTCCCCAGAATGGCTAAGTTATTCTGTACTCCTATAAAAATTGCGAGTTGAAGGAGTATGTAAATCACGTTTTTATATCGTGAGACCTTGTATTTCAGAATATTTACAATATTCTTACAAGGAGAACGCAAGGCCTTCAGGTCGCCAATTTTATTGAAATTTTACATACTGGTAGAGTAAGTCGTTCTGATTAAGAATATACCCTATTATAGGGGTAGACGGTCAATAGTTTTTAAGATATTTGTAATTAAAGTTTCATTGGCATTCTTATCAACAACTGTTGAATGCAGTACCAATATCTACCGTGGCACGTTATCTCCTGAATATTTTCTGAACATTTTTTAAATATTTTCTTAATATTTTTTAAATATTTATTTTATATCTCCTGAGTATTTTCTGAATGTTTTCTAAATATTTATTTTATATCTCCTGAATATTTTCTGAATGTTTTCTAAATATTTATTTTATATCTCCTGAATATTTTCTGAATGTTTTCTAAATACTTATTTTATAAGTCCTGAATATTTTCTTAACATTTTTTTAATATTTTTTTTATATCCCCTGAATATTTTCTTAACCTTTTTTTAAATATCTCGTTTATATCTGAACTGTAATTATCTAACTATTATATTTTTATACTAAAAATGAAACTTTAATTACAAATATCTTAAAAACTATTGACCGTCTGCACCTGTGATAGGGTATATTCTTAATTAGAACGACTTACTCTACAAGTATATAAAATTTCAATAAAATCGGTGACCCGAAGGCCTTGCGTTCTTCTTGATAGACATATCAATTTTTTTCATTTTTGTTGAGTACTTCGGAATAATAGAAAAATAACTGTAATCAAAAATTTTGACTGGAATGTCGATCACTGATTATCGAAACTGTATTCTAAAATTAATCAATCTTCAACCCTTTGGCCTACGATTTCTTTTCTAAATGGGGTGTAAAGACACAACCTTAATACCTGAAATCAAAAGTTCTCATTGATTTCTGATATTTCGTATAACTAAAAGTTATATTAATAGCATAAAAATGAGACTGTTTCGCAACCAGCTGATATTTTCAATTTAATAGTTTCTAAAAGACTTCAAAATTTCTTATTCCATTTCCCGCGCCACGAGTATCACACGTAGGCTAAGGGATTAATCGAATATACCAGTAATCTAGGCATTAAATCATTAACAAATAAATGAAAGGACCCAAAAACTATCAACTCTACTAAAAAAAAAGCTTCAAGTACCAAAAATTTCTCCAACCTGTGTAACAATTAAAACACCAATATATGCCTTCAATGTCAAAAGAATAGTGTAAACAATTCACTTACATATAAACAATATAAAAGATACTTTCCAACTGAAACACTCCATAAAACCGTTACAGGTGCTGGATTCCAGAATGGACATCAACGAAGAGACTGTAGTGGAAAAACAGACGACTATTTTGGAGAACGTTTGCATAACTCCAAACGAATATTACGGACTTGTGACGGCTGTTGCCGTACTTGTGGTGCTTCTAGCCTCCGTCGTTCTATTGTCTATGCTTATATACAGGTACGTAAGTCGTGCTCGTAATACCGTTGAATGCAGACTTACAAATTAAAACGGATCGCACTGAATATCCACAGAAAGTACGCTTACTCGGTGATCATGAAAAATCGCCGTGTCGATAAAGCGTGTAATCGCAGCAATCATTCGGATGACGCTTACAGCAGCCGAGTGAACAACTTTTCCTTCCTACGAGCGGGACTTCAGAAACCGTTTCAATCTACGTACGTAACATTTGATACCACTGGTTTAAGGTATTTTCTCAAATAACGAAAAAGTGCATTACAAACGTTTCGACTAACGACGGTATATCGTAAATCATAATTTTTTCGAATGATGATGACTCGAACAGCTATCTCCTCTTTTCTCGTAATATCTGGAGTAATAGCGAGATCTATTTTAATATCAATTAAAATGATGACGTTGAATTGATCTTTAAAACGATCATATCGGAGGTATCAACTCTTGATTGTATTTTGTGTATGAAATGTGCACGTATCGGCAGAAACTTTGTAAACTGAACGTACGAAGTCGAGGTTCTGAAATCATTGGGTCAAAGAATAATATTTATGGGAACGTCACGTTCATAGTCACGCTTTTCTCTTTGCAATAGCATTCTTATCCGTGTCTGTAATTCTGTAAAATCGTTAAATCTAGAATTTGAACCCTTTTAGTGCCAACTCGAGAAATTGATTGAATTAATAACGAATATTGTTGCGAATAAAAAAATAGTAAAAGGCATGAATTGCATATTTTGAATTATCTGTCATAAAATTACTAATATGGAGTGATAATGCTAAATAATAATCGCACGATGTTTGGCACTGAAAGGTCAAACAACTACCCTGCATTCGTTTTTAACACTAAATCTACGGCCACTAAACTTGGTAGGTTGAAATACACTAAAAATAAGCGCCTTGCAGAAAGACGGATCAAGCGGTAGAAAATATGATCAATTAAGTGACTTGTATATTATAAGATGCTCGTGAAATTTTTATTATACTACATATCTATCAATCAGAATAGAATTTAAAAAAAACCCTCAATTTGATGGTTGCCGTACATTTAGTGTTAAACAATAATTTAACACGTTGACTGCCATGGGGGTCACCGGTGACCAGCGCTATTGAATTCAATAAAATTTCATATTACTTTTAAATCGGAATATTTATGAATTTTCTAACATATCCGATAATTAAATATTGGCGTTAAAAAGATAAAGGTCTAACAAATATCTATTTATCAAAGTCTCCAAAGTTTCTGATTTATAAAGATGTGAATTTAACCCCTTGCCTTATGACGTCTATTTTGATACTGTCTATAAAAACTTAAAATTAATTCCAGAAATAGAAATTTCTCTCTGATTTTTAAGATTTTGCATAATCAACTCTAATATTAATATTATAGAAATAACTTTAGCGTCTCGTGACCGACTAGTATTTTCAATTTAATAGTTATTGGAACTTTTCAAAATTTCTTACTTCATTTATCGCCTCACATGTGCCACACGTTATTGTAACTTAAGGGGTTAATAGAAAAAGTTTCACTTCGGTAGAAATGATGAATCTAGCGAAATACCGATGACGTTCAACGTGTTAACAAGAACATCGAAGAAAGCATAGTAGAACAAGGGGTGTTAAGAAACAAAAGAAAATTAATCTACACATATTAACTTCTCACATTATCCTCGATATCCAAACAGATCAATCTCTCGATCGATGAGCAACGTGATCAACCAACGCGTAGCTTCATCCTCCTCTGCTCTTGAGGGTGCAGTGGGACTATCGACTTCGAGAAGAACCGGATTCGATCCAAGCGAACCGATTTACACAGATCCATCGCTGTTCGAAGTTGCCCGCTGCTCTTCACCGAAGCCTGCACTCAATGACAATTTCCATCTCATGTAAGGAGAATACGTTCCACGCGTTCTGTGTCCCATCGTTTCAGTACTTCCCACCATAGACTTGCAAATCGTTGATCCCTTGGCTATGGTGGTATCCGAGTTTCAATTCTATCATTTAAATCTCTGGAGAGATTCCGCGTGAAATGGGAACTTGGGAAATTATATTAAAATTATGCAAACATCGGAATAGAAACTAAAGGGATGAAATCAATTTTTTTCTTGGACTAGACCTTTACGATTACGACGGCATTAGTATTTAATTATCAGTCTAGTAGTTTTAAGCATCAGAGTATGATTTTTAAGACGTCTCTATCACTACTAGTCAAGATCACTGTCTACTGCCAGCTATAACTGCCATTTCAATCGAGAAATAGAATTTCTACAGACTCCAAATCACTTTGATATATTCAGAGAAATATTTTAACTTCCATTTTCTTCATTCTTTTTTTATTACATGCAACGTATTTACTCTTTATATCTCAAAATATTACTTTGTCTCGCAGGAAAGAAGTATCTCACGTAAAAAATCATATTGCACAAAAGAAATTGCAACTCTTCCGTCCAGTAATTCTCAGATGTATCAGCAGAAGTTGAAGTTGTCTTTAAGATATTTAATTATAATCGTAGTATTACATAGTTTTATTAAAATTTCATAAAGAGATCGATGAGAGTTACACTTGAATCACAAACTTATATATCATATTACGTTTTGTACTACTATTTGTTTTCTTATCACGAGCATAGAGAAGTGGAATGTCTTCCAATCATCCTTTTCTCAACTTTAGTATAAAAATAGAAAAGTTTCGTAATCGTAGGGACCTATCGAAAAGTACACACACGAAGCTTATCAAGTTTTCTAGCTCTCGTTACGAATACGAGAATCAATAATGGCTTTTATTTATTACTATTATATCCGAATTGCATTTATAAGAAGAGAATAAATAGTTATAACAGTAATTATAATTTATCCCGATGGTATTCCTTCCTTTATCGTTACTCTTATTATCCGTATCAATGAAGAAGAAGGATTCTGGACGAAGGATATATTAAATGAGAATATTTTATGAAATATCTCTCGCAAAATCTCCACAGAGTTCATTAACTTCAACGTTCAATCCTCCTTCATCCTGTCGAGCTTATATGTGAAAAACAACATCCTCAATCTGGCTTCTTCTTTGCGATAGTGAGCTTCCTCTAATTTAATCCTAGCTTCTTCTTTCAACATTGCGGCAATGTCGACCTTCATTTGCGCCTCGGAAAGAGCCAAAGCACGCAATTCTTCGTCTCTGTGCAACGATTTTTTCGTTTTACGACGATGATCCGAAACGATCGAAGGTGAGACCAACGATTGCGAGACGTTTGAATGAAAAACCAGGGGACTTTTCTCGGTACCTTCTTCTTCGTCCAATCCACTGACGATTGGCGAATACAGAGTTTTTCCTGATTTTTCTAAAGAGTCATCTTGTACTACGTTAGAGTCAACTTTACTTCCTGATGAGTCTAAATTAGCGGGAAAATATTCCGTTGAGCAATAATAGAACAATAATTACACATATTTTCTCATTTTTTCAAATTCTATGCAATTCTGTGAATTTCAAATTTATTGCAAAAAATATCACTGCGATGGTGCAAAAATTAATTGACTCCTCAAGCTTTTCTATTTAACACTAAACCTATCAAGTCGATCAAAATTACCGGTTTTCAATTTTTTCTAAAAATTACCTAAATTGATACTGAAGCCATAAAGTAAATATTTCGTTTATATCTTGTAAACTGTAGATTAATTAATTAATCACATATCTCATCTCTTGATTTCACTTTTTTCCAAAGTACTTGAGCAGCATATCGAAATTTTATTAGATATAACGTCGTTAGTTTTAGTGTTAAGGAAAAAACTAGTTTAAATAAAAGAATTCAGTCCCATGAAATAACAATTTTCTTCTAAATATTAAATTAAATTCCATATTATAAGTAAATTAACGAATTCGTCAATATTCACGTAAAGACGCCGAAAATCGATGACCTCCATGAAATTCGACTTGTTAAATATGGTGAGCAATTAAGTGTTATGTATCTTCGATAAAATTATCATGTTCGCAAAAAATATAAAAGAAATAATACAAATAATTCACAAAACATATATACGTACCTGAAACTCTGCAGGTATCTTCCTTCTTCAAGCTCAACTTCAGAGGTTTAAGAGGGCAGACACTTTGCAATGTGAACGGCTCCGAATCTTTCGGTTCGAACATGACATTCGGTGGTAAACCAACTGTACCGGTAGACGTTGGGACTTCCGACAGACAGCTTCTGTTCTCCCAACTTTTCGTCCTCACATGATCCTTTGATAACTGGCAAAAACTTTTCGAGATACTCCTGAAAGGAGAAGCTAATACTAAAAGTACACATTCATGCGTGCAAAAAATCACCGAACTTTGTTTCAGACATAAAAGTTTAGCTTTATTAAATCTATTAAACTACAGTAAAACCTGTTTTTGTGCGGTCCTTTTTTATGCGATTTTATTTTTGTGCGATTTGTTTTGTGCGGTATATGAATTCCATCTGTGTTGGCATTATACACTGTTGCAAAGTTTTCTATCAGTGTGCACATGTACACTACAAAGCGATGTTCGATGACGCTATGTTCATTTGTTATCAACAGAATACGCATCACAAGAAGATGCGCGTTTTGGACTACGACGAGCAGCAGTAAATTATGTGCATTTTGAAAATTTCTCCATGTGTAAAATGAGCAATTAATTTTTTTTTCAACATTTCCATGTATAATTTAATTATTACTTTTGTTTGAAAGCACTTTCTCAGTTTTTCATAAATCTTTGACATATTTTCCAAGCGCGACTTTTTTATGCGGTCCCTATCCACCGCATAAAAACAGGTTTTACTGTATTATTATACAAATTTCTCCTTTTACTTTAGGCACGAGAATTCTCCAATGCGACTATTGCAGCTTCTGTCTTTACCAGAAGAATCCTCTACGTAAAGATATATATCTACATTAGAAAAATCTATATAAAAATCACCAATGAAACCATTATATTTTTTCCAAAGTAAATTAAAGCAAAGTTCTTCAACTAATTAGGTTTGCTGAAGCAAAAACACTAAAACAGTATAGTGACATATATCGTCGATGTTAGTTTATCTTACCGGTAAAATTATGCAAATTGTAGTATCGTTAATTGGTTGAATTTACCGTAACTTTTTCTCTTCTCGATTTCTTTTGCAAGCTTTCATGTTTTCCCAGCAGCGCCTTAATTGCACAGCCGAGCGGACGCTTTGAGGCCCAACCATGGAGTTGTATTCTTCGGCAAGCTGGGACCAAGCGGACTTCCGTTTACACATTGATATAGGATCGGATTTCTTGTCCTCAATGTCCTCGTATTTGTTTATTAATGTTATCAATATTTCTCGCTCCTCGAAACTGTACGTTTTCCGAGTGCCTTTCAATGACGAAGAAGCCATTTTATCGCACGAAAGATACGAGACTATCGCAACGGTCTTCGGTTGTTTGTATTTTGATGAATTTCAATAATTCGATACAAACTTTAAGTGAAACAGTCACGATTCGGTTGATTGTTCGATTTGGAGTTCGAATTATAAATAAAACATAGCATTTGATAATTCTATCTTTAGGAATTGTAGAATTTCTTTTTTAGAAACTTAGATTTCTTTTGTTGAATTTCTTAATTCCTGCCTTGAACTGATTTTTTATCAAATATCGGCTTTATGAATAAAAAGGAGTAAAAAAAGGAGTTGCACTAACAACGAATAAAACTAACGTTGTAGGAAAAAATACTGATCTATAAAAAATGAAGATGTTTTTATACGAATTATTCGTATAAAATCGTCCGAATTCCGGGAATTCTACCTTTAGAAGAAGGATTAGTAATCGAAAGGTCAAACAGTGACATGGAAGAGTTGAAGTTCCTGAAAAAATGCTGGTCTACATAAAATCAAAACGTTGCAAAAGTCTCGTCCCAAAAGATGTCCGCGTTTCATAAATTCTACCTTTAGAATTACACTTTATATTTATTTTTATAGTGTCAAAGAATAATAGAGAAGATTGCGCTAAAAACTTAAATATGTTTCATGAAGTTTCCTAGCAGCTGGCGCTAGAAGCGTAATCTTTCTCGTCTTCCTCGCAGTGGGTTCAAAATACAACAAAAATGCGAAAGCTGTCGCGAGACTTGGAAAGGCAGCAAATCGAGTGACAGTGTAGTACTCATAGTAACTATTATAAAATGAAACGGTATGTTTCATCTGACGCGACTCCTTAGCGGACTTTTCTTATTTATTCTCTCCATACCGCTGGGCGATGGTGCGGATTACACGTATGAGATCGACTGCAATAACCTACGAATGGGGCAGTACATCTGCCCTCATCCCGATTATGATTTCATAGATATAAACACCCAGCAGCCTAGAGGATGCACCAAAGAGAATAAAGCCAAGGGTACGCGAAACTCTTATCCCTTTCATTCCGCTAGATACTCGTGAAATTCTCGATAACTCGACATAACCTCTCTTCGAAACAATTTGTGTTATTTAATATAATTGCCTTTCTTCTTTGCAACTCATAGTTGTACCTACCTTTATCTCTTATCTTTCTTAATTGAACTTCGATTTTCTACTTATTCGATCACTACGTTTTATTGGAAGAAAGGTGGAATTTTCATTATTTATGTTTTTTTGTTACTAGTGCTATGTCTAGCTGCAGATGGCCTCATTTGTACAGAAACAAAGAATAATACATTTAAGAAGGACATTCCTTGTAAATGGACGTAAGTAATTATCTATCTTATTTGCGTCTCTTTATTGGTATATTTAAATGCTATTTTTTATCAGAGAATAACCTTGCTTTAGGTTTGAACTATAATGCAAACTCATTTGTTCTAAAATTGTTAATTACAGAAATGGATACTCCTTTAAGACATCATTGTTACTGTCAATATTTCTTGGCATGTTTGGCGCAGATCGATTTTACCTTGGGTATCCATCGTTGGGCTTTCTGAAACTGTGTACTTTAGGGTTTCTTTTCCTTGGCCACTTTGCCGATGTAATACTTATAGCCACACAGATAGTAGGACCTGCGGATGGATCTCACTATGTAATATCGTACTATGGCCCAGGAATTCACATAGTAACAAGTAACAACTTTACATACAGAGTGCAACAATACGATAGCTGAGAAAAAAGAAATAGTGCACGAACAATTACTCTGGAAACTGTATAGCCCCTGCTTCTGTCACGAACAACGATATGCGATCCTAGAATTGATTCCTATTCGAGCAAACTTAAATGTAAATTACTCTATATGCTATTTTAATTGGCAAGCAAAGAAGTCCTCTTGTAGATATGTATTTCAACGAAATGCTGTACATAAAGATTTGTTACTGACTTACTTCCTATTGCCAGCATAGTCAAATAATAAATACTTGTTTTTATTTCTAACAATCCCCTCTTTATTTTACTTTCCCCGTACCTTAAAAAAGAAAGATCGTGCATACCTAAAATTTCAGTAATCGATACGTATTATTGATCTATGTTTATTTATTTGACACTGCATTATCTCCCACGAAATTATCCTTTTATCCACACATATTTTCATTTACGTCATTCTGGTCGCGATCGAATTTTAATACGTGCTCAATAAAGCATCTTACCGAATTTAGTTATGTATACTTCGCGATTAAAACAACAAATAATTTCAACTAATTGATCAACGATCGGCGTATTCTTCACGAAAAATTTTTCGATCTCCTTACGCGCATCGCATAACCGTTATCAAAAGTGACAAAAAAATAAATTATACCACGTCGTTTCGTATATTTTTATCAAGCACGTCTTCGATATAAAAGTGCACCTTCGCGTCTGCTACCAGTATCATTCAGAGTTGTAATTTCGACGGAACAAACCGAAAGAGTTACAGCTCCCGCGAACTATTTTTCTCCTTTCAAAAGTATAACATAAACCAACTACAAATCCATTGAATCTCAATTAAGAAATTCAACATGAATTTCCTCCGGTCTCTCTCAATTGGAATTTTAATTTCAATTGTAATAGTTCAACAGGTGAAAAGTTGGAATGTAAGTACCAATTAATACTTTTTCTTTATTAGTAGAAAAGAACGTCTTGAAGGATGTTACTTGACCGATAAAAATTAATAGAAAACTGACATTTTACGTGAAATAACATTCACCAACAGATCATCGCCGATATAGACATCATCGAGGACCAAATAAGCAGATATCGAAGATCACCAAAACTCTTTGTACCTCGCTGCCAACTCAATCAGTATTTCGACAAAGAAGAAAAACAATGCTTGAGTGTAGCAGGTGGTGGAAATCTAGTCTACATAGACAAAAGAAGATCCTGTGGAATGAACATCCTAAAACCAGACTGCTCCAACGATAAATATTACTACATTTGCAAAGGAAACAGAACTATCCTAGCCGAATGTGTGGAAAGTCAACACTTCGAGAATCGTTTACAAAAATGTGTCTACGATGAAGTAATGAAATCAAATGAAACTTTTAGTCAATCGGAAAACGCTGTATCATCATCAAATCATATAGAAACACCTGCTTGCGTAACATCAGGACGATTTCCGGTACCAGGTCACTGTACTTTGTTCTACACTTGCGAAACAAATGGACTTCGCATGTTTCAAAACATCTTTAAATGTCCAAAAGACATGGGATACGATTCGGAGAAGGAAATTTGCACTTTCTTTTCAACCTGTGGAGATTTAAGCCCGGAAGCGTTTTCACAAATTTGTTTACGTAGAGTAGATGACGATAGTCAGTCGGTGGAAGAACTAACGGAAGAAAATGAGAAAAGTGAAAATTTAGAGTCAACTGTTCATGAGATCACTTTAGTGGATAATGAAGAACATAGTCGTTTGCGTAATGAGAAAACTTGTAATGCCAAAGTGATTAATAACGTTGGTGAATTTACTTCACCTCTTGCTCCTATTATTGCTGAAGACATTCCTCATCAGTCTGTTGACTTTCCTGATAATTCTGCTATCGAAGCGTCTTCGGAGACACACTTCAGCGAAAAGTCACGTATCTCAAATACCGAAGATTCTTCTACAGTTGAATCGTATTCGACGAGAAACGCGAGTGAAGAACATACCACGTTGTCGGAGAATTTAAGTTCTATCGGTAAAATCGAGCTGGCTGAATCTTCATCTACTGAATCATCGGAGAATTTGAGCTTGGCTGAAGAAAATAATCATTATGGCGCTTCTTCCGAGAAAACCGATGATAACGTTGAAGAAGCGGGGGACGAAGTACTAGCTGCCATTGAAGAAACTACGCATGTTAACTCTGAAACTGCTGATTATACTTCAGAGACTTCACCTGTCAATTTGGCAGGTTCCACGGTAGAATCTGCTAATGATCTTGAAGAATCTTCAGTATACGAAGCTACTATTGGATCTCTCGGGACCTCTGACTCAAATGATTTGATTTCCACGGAGCCAAACACTTCTGAAGTTGCAACGGCTACAAACGACTCTGATAATATCGAAAGTACAGTTTCTACGGAAGAAAATGACCTTTTAACACAAACAGAAAATACAGATGTAACTGAAAACATCGTAGAACAATCAACAATGGAATCGTCTGATGTAGCAAATTCCGAAAGCGTTTCTGAAGGCTCTGCAGTTTCAAATGACAATGATGTAGAAAATGACGGTGTGGATGTCACAGAAAACGTTAGCGAGGTATCTTTTACCGAAGACAAAGTGTCAGATGAAACTGAAGAAACGATTAAACATTCAGTATCAGTATCGACGATCCAATCGGTCGAAGAGGGTGTTTCCGATGACTCTGCAAGTTTAATTGCTACCACGTCTGCATATTATGCAAACTATGACACTACGATAAGTCCAAACGAGGCTGAAGAAGCTTCTGAAAATTCAGAAGCGGAAACTAGCTTCTCTTCGGTAACGGAACCTTCCGTGGCATATACTGAAAGTGCCTCCGATGATTCTTCCGTTTTTACCACGAGCTCTGTTATTGATCGAATTCCTGATTTGTTTACAATGATACCATCGATAATACAAACTTTGTCACCGAGCGCTGTGCCACTTGCCGAGTCTGAAACTGTGACTCCTGTGAGTTCTGAGTCTGAATCGGTGATTGCCGAACCTGAAACTGTGACGTCTGAGTCTGAATCGGTGACTTCCGAGTCTGAATCGGTGATTTCCGAGTCTGAAACTGTGACTTCTGAGTCTGAATCGGTGACTTCCGAGCCTAAATCGGTGATTTCCGAGTCTGAAACTGTGACTTCTGAGTCTGAATCGGTGACTTCCGGGTCTGAAACTGTGACTTCTGAGTCTGAAGCGGTGACTTCTGAGCTTGAAACTGTAACATCTGGATCTGAATCGGTGACTTCCGAGTCTGAAACTGTCACTTCTGAGTCTGAATCGGTGACTGCCGAGCCTAAATCGGTGATTTCCGAGTCTGAAACTGTGACTTCTGAGTCTGAATCGGTGACTTCTGAGCCTAAATCGGTGATTTCCGAGTCTGAAACTGTGACTTCTGAGTCTGAATCGGTGACTTCCGGGTCTGAAACTGTGACTTCTGAGTCTGAAGCGGTGACTTCTGAGCTTGAAACTGTAACATCTGGATCTGAATCGGTGACTTCCGAGTCTAAAACTGTCACTTCTGAGTCTGAATCGGTGACTGCCGAGCCTAAATCGGTGATTTCCGAGTCTGAAACTGTGACTTCTGAGCCTAAATCGGTGATTTCCGAGTCTGAAACTGTGACTTCTGAGTCTGAATCGGTGACTTCCGGGTCTGAAACTGTGACATCTGAGTCTGAAGCGGTGACTTCTGAGCTTGAAACTGTAACATCTGGATCTGAATCGGTGACTTCCGAGTCTGAAACTGTAACTTCTGAGTCTGAATCGGTGGCTTCCGAGCCTAAATCGGTGATTTCCGAGTCTGAAACTGTGACTTCTGAGTCTGAATCGGTGACTTCCGAGCCTAAATCGGTGATTTCCGAGTCTGAAACTGTGACTTCTGAGTCTGAATCAGTGACTTCCGGGTCTGAAACTGTGACTTCTGAGTCTGAATCGGTGACTTCCGAGTCTGAAACTGTCACTTCTGAGTCTGAAGCCGTGACTTCCGAGCCTAAATCGGTGATTTCCGAGTCTGAAACTGTGACTTCTAAGTCTGAATCGGTGACTTCCGAGCCTAAATCGGTGATTTCCGAGTCTGAAACTGTGACTTCTAAGTCTGAATCGGTGACTTCCAAGTCTAAATCGGTGATTTCCAAGTCTGAAACTGTGACTTATGAGACTAAATCGGTGACTTCGGAGTCCGAAGCAACAGTTTCCGAGTCTTCTAACAACGGCGCAATTGCAGAAAATGTTGCAGCACCATTAGAAACTTCTTCAAACTCTGCCGAAGCAATAACCGTCTCAAATGATCAACTTTCTTCGGTCCAGAATAAAGAAAACAACGCAGAACTTGTAACGGAAGTGCATTATACTTTTCCGGAATATACGGTAAAGGTTAATGAGCCACAGTCTGATAACGTCAGAATAACCGAGACTGTAAATCCGGTGGAAGTAACAGTTACAGAAGCGGAAGAAAGTGGTCGATTGGTTTCCGATCATGTGATACCAATTTTAACTGTACCGTCGACGATAATCGAAGGAGAAGAATCAACAGAAAACTCTTATACTAACGGTAAAGTATTTACTTCTACAAGTTCAGAATTATATTCTGCGAACGATGATGAAGAATCGGAAACGATATTGGTACCGAGTACTTTGGAATCTCATTCTGTTGCGAGTAAGACAAATGATAAATTGGTAAGCTCGGTTGCAGATGAGCTACTGGAAGTAACAACAAAACATAAAGATATCACGAAGAATTACTTGACTCTATCGAAGAAAATAGAGCCTCAGAATTCTCAACTTTTCCCACGGCCTCTTAAGTCCAGAGTGGCAAAGATCGCGAATAAATTTGAGAAACGTTTAAGAAATATCTTTGGAAGAGCAACCAACAGGAAGTTGCGACAGGAAGACGAGTGAGTTTGACTACTCGAAATTCAATTAATTTGTTCATTTAATACAATTAAGGGAGTAAATTATATCTTCCACATAAATATAATAACTTATATGTAAATAAACATTGAGATAGGTATAACGATAACGATAGATTCATAGTTTATCAAAAATATATATTTTTTTGAATGTACACTAGTTCTGTTACATAATAAAATTATAATTCTGTGTTCAGTTTATGGTAGGAATTTCAAGTCAGTCATGGTAATTATAATTAAAAGTTGTAACGATTCCAGCCCAGCTGAAATCGTATTTTATTGTAAGGAACTAATATTTCTGTAATTAGGTATGTAATTAAGATCCTAGAATTCCACTAACGTTATACATTTTCTTTTTCTTGTTCGTTTACTAAAGTATAATATACACCTTTCTTCGCTAGTAATTGCGAATGAGAACCCATCTAAAAAAATGTACGAAATATATCAATAAATAATTACATGAAAATAAACTGCTATTTCATTTAAATTGTTCATTGTATTTAAATGATTTAAATGAACGTTTACGAACTTCTACGATAATTCCACGTTGCAATACGACGATGATATCGGCGGCTTTAACTGTGCTCAACCTATGTGCAATTACCAGCACCGTTCTACCGCGCGTACAGTTTTCTAACGCTTTTTGAACAATTCGTTCGCTTTCGTAATCTAAAGCACTAAAAACCACCACAGACCGTTATATAAAATCACATTGCAAAATTCAATCCTACATAATTTCCTCATTCTTACCTTGTAGCTTCGTCTAAAATAAGAATCGACGGTTTTTTGAGCAAAGCTCTGGCAATGGCAACACGTTGCTTCTGTCCACCTGAAAGTTGCGCTCCCCTTTCACCTACCTGCGTGTTATATCCATTCGGAAATTTTAAAATAAAATCATGTGCATTCGCTTCTTTGGCAGCTTCTATTACCTGATATCATTAAACGACAGAATTCAAGATATTTCGTTCTCGAAGAAATGTGACGTCACTATTGACGAAATAATACTCACGTCTTCGTCTGTAGCGTTTTGCTGTCCGTATCTAATATTTTCCATGATACTCGTAGCAAATAAAATAGGTTCTTGATCTATGTATCCTAACACATTACCTCTGAGATAACTAGAATTGAGCGATCTAATGTCTTTACCGTCGATCGTAATTGAACCATCGTCAACGTCATAAAATCTACAATTTTATAAAATGTTTCTGCCAGTGTGATCGTAGTTTAAGAAATCGAGGAGTATCTACTAGGAAATTACCTTTCTAACAAAGCAGCTACAGTTGATTTACCGTTTCCACTAGCACCAACGATAGCTATTGTCTTTCCTGCCGGAATGTGCAAGTTAAAATTCTTTAGGACAACGTGATTAGGTCTGGTGGGATAACTAAACTTCACGTCTTTGAAAATTATATTCCCTGCGAGAGACTGATCTGCTATGACCTCTCCACCGACCATCATTGGTGAAGGTGGTAATTCTAAATACTGTTATGATAAATGACTTTTAATTATTACTCCTAAATATTTGGGAGGGAAATATATCTATGGAGTTGTATTTTTACCTCAAACACTCTAGCACCAGCACTGATACCCCTGACATAGCTACCAAATAGTAGAGACAGTTGTGCAAGAGATCTTTGAATAGTTTGTGTGGCCATTAGAAAAGCCATGAGATCTCCTGGGGATAATTGTCCAGTGGAAAGCAAATGTCCACCGAAATATAAGGTTGATAGGAGAATACAATTAAGAAATAAATTTGTGCCTGCTTGAAACAGGCCAATGCCCAAACCTAATCTTTCATATAATACAGATCCCCATTCAACTTCCTTAGAAAATAATTCTACCTCTTTATCTTCTGCTGCAAAAGCTCTCACCTGTGTAAAAGTTCTATCATAGTTTCTATTGACCAAAATATATTTAAGAACCGGATAATAAAAGGAGAAGGAAGGTGAATACTGTTTTTATTTCAGAAATAAGTAAAAGGATTATTATATTTTGTAGTACCGTTTTTATATTTTGTATAGCTTCCTCACAGACAGCTGTGGATTTAGCTATTTGATTTTGAGCCTCGTTGGAAAGCTTGCGCAAGCTTCTTCCCAAAAATGTGCCAACAAGAATTACAGTAGGCAGAGATATCACCATAGCAGTTGTGAGCTGTGGTGAGATCACTATTACTGAGATGACACAGCCAATAATTTGGGTCAAACTTCTTAAACCTTGTGATATACATGTCTTAAATGTACTCTTAAAATCCTGCACATCACTCGTCAAACGATTCACAATTTCCCCACTCCGATTCTTGTCAAAGAATGCCACATCTTGCATAATAATTGATTTAAACAAATCTTGTCTTAGTTTTGATGCTATTCTCTCACCCACGTGAGAGAGTGTATAAATATAAACAAAAGTGAAGAATGCCTACAATAAATTTGATAGTGTTATTTCTATGCTATCTTCTCAGTGAATTTTATCCCTTTTAACTTGAAAGAATAAGGAAATAAGTGTTAACTAATTTTGAAGAAATGTTACATACTTGTGCTGCATACATACGAGCCAATGCAAATGCGGGTTGCGTAAGTTGTGGAAGAATTTGTGTTATAGAAACATCATCTTTGTTTTGGCAAACCCTTGTCAATACATTTATAACATTACCGACACATTGTGGTATCCAAATATTTAAAAGAGCAACAACCAATGCACTCTACATATCATTAAAAAGAATTTACAGTAAACAAAAAAGTTTTAAATAAGTGTCTGCTAAAAATACTTACAGATAAAGCTATCAATATGTGCCATAGGTGTGGATACAAATATTCTAAAAATGTCTTCCAATTAAAAGTCAATTCTTCGTCAGAATTGTCTTTCACATTGTTTGTGTTTTCAATTGCCCTACATTCTACGATCCAATTGTGGGATTTTAATACGCAGGTGGTTATAACACCTAAACCACCAAAACCAAACTTCAAAATGCATGGAATTGTTTTTAATTTACCACTATTGTCAGTTACATGCCTTTGACAGCTGGTTTTAAATTTTCGTTTTATAATATTAATTGTATCGCCATTTTTTTTCGGTATAAATTTTAATAGAGAGTTTCTGAAACAATCGAACCTAATTGTTGCTATTTATTATCACTTACAGTACGCTACTTCGTATCATTCGATCTTTAATCTGATTCGGTAGAAATTGCAAAGTCATTTACGACTTTAATTAACGATTCCGATATGAAATTGATAAGTTAAAAATAATATTTACCGCATAGACTGTCGCACTTACCTTGAAACTGTTGTACAAGTAGTGTAATGTGTAAATAATACAGCTCGTAATATAGACATACTTGCAAAACAACTATTTGTTTATTACTTGACACTAGTACACTTACACTTATATTCGTTAATTACAATTGTTCTACGTTTAAGATTCTATATATTCGTCTTGTATCAACAGAATAAATCACTTATTCCTATTTTTTCGAATTGTCATGTATATTACTCCTAATGTGCACACAAAATAAATACCAAAGCAAATTTAAGCAAGGTTACCTAATAATACTGTACCAAGGGCAGCGCCATATCTAAATACACATCCAAAGTCCTCGAATTTATCTCTAGATGGCGTGTACAGTACAGCCGTTTAAATCTCGCTATTCATCAAAATTAAACAGATATTATAATTTAATAATAATTTATTTGTTAAATACACATACACGTAAATTTTCATTATATTTTCAAGTTCCAATATGTTCTCTTATTACTCACACTTATTCAGCATTTGGCAATATATTTCAAATTTATATTTCATTAGACATGTGTTAGATGAAAATTAGCAACAATTTCGACCAATCAGACGCCGGCATTTCATCGCCATATAAAAATCAACGCCAATCAAATGCTCTAATTTCGTTCCTTGTTAATGTAAGGATCAGTTTGAAGAAAGTCTTTAAATCCGTAGGATCATTTTATGGAACGAAGGATCGCCGCGTTCGGATAAACATAATAATCCATTTAGAAAAGAATTTCGCGATCGAACAAATCGATAGGCATAAACCGGTATCGATAAAGTATAGATCGTGCATATCGTTTCGCATGAAAGTGTCGTGTCGCGTTTTATTTCTGTTAAGAAAGCAATTCGAAGCTGACTCATGTGTATATTTACAACTCGTGTAGTTCAACCGTTACAAAAAATATTCTAAACATTCGTCTGACACTCGTTCTTAATCCAAAATAGACAGTTTATCAATACTCATCGTAACTACTGTAAAGTGCGTGCATCGTTTCATGTCTCATAATATTGAGATTTCTCGGTAATCACGATAAAGTGGAAGACAGAACTTCGAACGAAGTTGTCACGGAAGGAACATTTCAAAGGACATTCGGACAATGGGAAAGTTAACACAATCGCAATCTTCATTCTACGAAGAGAATATCATCGCAGCAGCATCAATTTCACCAAGTGATCGACATCATCCGATGAATCATCGAACAAGTTGCCGGCTAATTGACTTGCAGAAGAGTGACATCGATCGGTGAGTGAAAATTATAATCCAATAACGGCAGCCATGATTGCACTCTTGAAAGTACAATCACCAATACACTTTCATTACAAACGATCCGCATATGTTCTATGTATAATCTTCCTCCATTTTTTTTTCTCCCCCTGATCAACACCGAGATCAAAACGTCTCGTAATCGTTCCGTTCTTTTTCAAAATACTAGAAAACCCTTGCTTCATTGTCGTCATACGAATATATATTTATCAAACGGGCAATTACAAATGCAAAAGGATTCTAATGGTGATATCTGGCGAAGTGGTATAAGAGTAGCGGTTAGGTACATAACATCAAGGTCCCATGTCATTGCCAGACTCTCGGAGTACTCGACGAAGTACTTAATACTACCCTCCCTCGCGTATTCAAGGCGGGAGCGTGCATTTCAGAGCGGAGTTAATAGCCGCACAGGCAATTAAACGTGGCAAATACATAAATACACGTTATTAACTTTGCGTACAAAGAGGCTGCCAGGGCGATTAGGCCTTTCAAGACTCAACCGTTCACCCTAAACCTCCTCTCTCCCCGGGAACGAGCCGCAATTTCAGAGCTTTTTTATTCGCTCGATGCATTACCTTGCTGATCAAAGCTCGTGTTCCTAAGTAAAGTAGTAAGCATTCTCTTTAACCGTTTCTTTCTTTTTTTTTTGTACAACGGTAACGCGCATACACGTTATTTTCCACGATAAAACTTCGGTACGTTTTTACCGGGTAGATTGAAAAGCGACGCGCCGCAACTACGACGTGAGATTTAAATACGTCCTTGATATAAAAAACGCGTGTTTAGTTCCTACGTTTTTGGTGGTTTATGGGTTTTCTTTTTATTCAACCTCAAATATGGAATGTATAAATTAATCCATCTTCGAGAGTTGACTTTTATTGATGTCAGCCGCGTGCAAAGTAGTCAAGACTTTTAGCGAAAAGGTAAAGTACTTTTGGCGAAAAGAATTGGAGGATAGAGGAGACATTGCTGAATTGCGAAATTTGTATTGAGATAGTATTTGAGATAATATTTGGAATAGAAGAGTAATGACGAAAAAATGAAATTAAATTCTAATAATAATTCTGCACACTTATCTTCTTTGTTAGTCACTCTGTAACTTGTCAGATTTTAGATTCCATAGTTGTAAAACGGGTTTTCAATGAAAGATAGGATAAACAAATTTAATTGATTTAATCTTAACAAGCAACTTGATTGAAAGCAATAATTCAGGAGGAAATTATTGGCTCTATATAGATCTTAATTCGTCGCGGTAGTAAACCCGATTCGTTTCCTCGTTAATGCATACCGACATAATGTTCGCGTCTTTTAATCCGTCGAACATAACGAATCTTAAATGTCGCGACGTGAATTTAACGTTAAAACTGTTCTTTCGACAAAAGCCATCGAGTCGAGGTCACCCACTTAACCCAGATTCCCAAAAGGCAAGGAGACACTCGTCCGGTGCATATAGTTTTCTCTCGTAGCGAAGCGTCAATGTTGAAGCAACGCGAAATCTCGAAATCCCCTAACCGCAAAGCATACGAGACTTTGAAAAAGAGGTATACGTAGATCCGTTGCAAGAAGGAAAGAAACAGAAACTCGAGTGTAAGTACGATAACTACGACGGTCTGCCGTCCTGCGGCGGCAAAAGAATGGTCCAAATGAAGCCTCCTAAATTTCAACACCCTCTTCGCCGGTAGCGTTCTACTCCTCTTCCTCTATTCTCGCTCCACTTCGCCTTCGCCCCTTTCCAACCCTCATTCTCTCTCTCTCTTCCTCCAACCATCGTTGCTTCGACTACCGTTTCAACTTCTCTCCCTTTCTCACCCTCGTTTCAACCCTCCATCCTTCTTCCTCTCTCTCTCTCTCGAATCTTCTCTCCCAGTCTCCCTCTCATCCCTCTCTCTTCCTCCATTTCTGGAGGTCCTCTTCTCTCCGTAAGCCGGTGCCCTCGCAATCAGTCGACGGAGTCGCGGCGGGCACGTACCCTCATCCGTGAAACACGCGGTGCAGGTGCCGGGGTGGCGATGACGCAAAGTCAGCGTGGGCCAATGGACTGGCTGGTACAGGGGTGGTGTTCGGTGGGCTACGATTGGGCGTGGCTCGAGGGGGTGCCGTCGATGCCACGGGGTGGGGGAATGCCGAAGTGTGCCCCGGGGTGTAATATCATACCGCTAGGTGGATAAATAGACGCACGAAACTAGTAGGGACGTCGAGTAGGGGTTGAAACGGAGGGAAGAGGAAGAGCCGCAGGAGGAGGAGGAGAAGGAGGAGGACAAGATGAGGAGGCGGAGGAGGACGCAGGGGGTTAGGTTAGAGGAAAAGGTTGGGCGGAAGAGTAACCGGAGGACGATAGAAGGAAAAGGGATGGAGTGAGAACGACAGAGACGGAGAACGTAGGAGGGGGTAAACTGGCAGAACGAGAACGAGAGCGAGAAGAGGAAATGAGGAAGGGGTCGCGCACAGAGGGTCGTTCAAGGGGGTTAGGCGGAAAGACGAAGAGGCGAGACGTTGCCACGTCGGCGGGGGTGAGCCATGAACGAGAAAGAGAGGAACAAAGGGAGGCATTGGGTGGCTGTGCAACGGTCGGGAGACTAGAACAAATAATGGTTGTAGTCAGCCTCAGCTTCCGAGGTATTTTCCACTCGTGCGAGTTATACGCATTCGAGCGCGCTTGGGTTCGCAGCGCCGTAGCGCCGCCCCGCGGCGAAACGATGGACCTTTGTATGCACAGGCCGTGTCGTGGCTTTCGCCGGACCGTGCCGATATGCTCCGCCACTGGAAAACGCCGGATCCTGCCTATTTCCGGTACACGTTGCACTATGCCACTGTTCTTGCGCGGATAGTTCGTGACCCGTTCGTCGGTGACCAATCAACGAGACGGGACGCACGTATTGCGATACGCGTATCTCACAGAGTAGACCCACAAGCATTGTAATCGGACCACCCGTTTTTAACTGCCGTAGGCGAGTCTGCCTCGTTCTGCCGAAGCCGCTTCGTAACTTTATTATGCTGAATTCGAAACGGCTTGATCTTTTTTTCTGCAAACGTTGCTGGTTTCTTCGGCCAGTAGACTTTCTCTTCTCTCTTACTCGTTTGCTTCTCCTTTAGCTGCTTTATTTTTGCTGGATTTTTACGCTGACGGGTAAACTAAGAAGCCTTGTTTTTACTGCGATCCTTGTGCGTTTCAATTTCACCCATGAGGCGATTCTTTATCGGTGTTAAAGATAACGATATACTTGGTGGCTGCACTCGTTCCTGTGGTTAGAGTATGCAGGATATATTTATATCTATGTCAGAGAAATTTAATTATCGACAACCAAGAAACTAAATGAGTTGTGAACAATTTTTCTAGAGAGAAATTAGAGAGAAATTTCTCATTTAGAGAGAAATTAACCCGGCGTGTGTATATTGAGTCTTTTAAGGAACAGGCAAAATTTGTACTTCAAATATCTCTCTAACATTTTCCAACATTCTGCATTTTTAAAAATAACAGTTTTAAATTCCTGACTTTAGCAACTAGTGGGCCACATAGTAGACACTCCAATAAGTATCTCAGAATTTTTGCAGATTTTTCTGAAGTCGAGAAAACCTTGTAAACCCGACTGTTCCCTCAAAGGCCCAGTGTACACACCGTGCCCTTAAAAATTTAGTATACACACGCCGGGTTAATTAACCCATTCTCTGCAAATTTTTCATGGTTTCATTATTTCTGGAAGAAATACCATCACACTACAAAAATAAAAGAAATTCACGCACACTACTATTTAAAAGTACACCTAAAACAGATTATTTTAAACACATTTAATCTCATCGGCATGTCGAATATCTAGGTATATTGAATGCTAAAAGACTTAGAAACTATAAATAAATCCCCAAATGGGGATCATGGAAGGTACCGGATTAATTCACAGTTACAAATATTTCAGTAAATCAATATTTTAACTGAAACAACGATTCTTGATTTGCAATACGAAATAAAAATTCTCTTCGGAAACGTCCGTGGTAGCGTAAAATAGACGAAATCGTCACGTTGAATAGTCGAGGACGAAGCAAGCCGTTGTCAGGGGAGAAATTATATCGGCAGACAGGGTTTGAGATAACTCGAGTCATCATCGGGAAAAGCTGGCATGCCTGAAGCGAGTCGCTATCGTCTCGCGTGCGATTTTGTAGAATGCTGAGCGCAGGGTGTAACGGAACAGGATGTTGTCAGCTAAAATTAAATTTTCCTCCTAGAGCGCCGGGTCGCTCGGCAACCTGATATTGTGGGCGTTAAGCTACCTACGTATATACGCGTATGCACCGACAGCGAACGCAGACAATGCTATCGCAAAATGTTCGACGACGTTCACTTTAACCGTTCGTAAATCATCTTACAACGGGAATGGAGTAAAGAAAGATAATATTGTTTAAGCGAACCCACGTTTGTTTCAATTAAACGAAACCGTATATGCTCTTTTTCGCACTTACTGAAAACTGGTGTATGTATGAAACTCTGAATTTCAAAAAAATTCTTTTAATTAGTGAACGTTTTAGGGATTAATTTTAGACGACAAAATTTAAAATAATATGTTTAATTTGTGCATAGTTTATACACTGGAAATGAAGAACAAAGATAGTTTTAGTAATTATAGGTACTTGTCTTTGTTGTTATTAATATTCGGTCTCTTTGTAGCTTAGAATTAAATAAATTAGATTGTAGGAAGTAGATAAGTAGAATGTACTAATTGTCAACGAATCAGTATTCATTTTAGGGACATGATTATAATTGAAATTGAAAATTACTGGAGTCTTATCGCTGTAGTAGCACAGATTGAGTTGGATTTGGATTTCCATTTAACTCGTACCTTATATACAGATTACACACTCGAGTTATAATTCCTCCGTTGTATTTATAAGCTTAAATCGAGTTAGGTCTGGGTTAACTGTCTATATCTTACCTGTCGGAGTACATTTAACTCTCATCTTAAACACATATTATACATTCTCGTTATATTTCTACCGTCGCATTTATACACTTGAGTAACCTTAAGTCTGCCTTAAGTTTCTTCATCTTAAGCGCCCAAGTTCATCGAACTTTCATCTTAAATGCAGATTACAACCTTGGATTATATTCTCGCAATTAAATCGAATTACAGTGCCTATAATTACAATAGTAATCTAAACTACCTATTTTTCATTTAGAAAGCTTCAGACTTCAGTTTTAAAGTCCGCTTTGACTTCAACGCAAAGCAGCAACTTTCATCCTCATCACACAGACCTCTTATCATTTCTCCAAACCACTTCTAGGAAAATATTAAAAGTAATTAACACTAGAACTATCAAACCAGTCAAAATGACTGATACATAATTTGTTTTCAAAAATTCTCTAATTTTACAGAAGAGTCATAAAATAAATATTCTACGTCCATCTCAGAAAATATAAATCACCAAATCAATCATCTTTTCCGCTTCTTGATTTCTCTTTTTTGCAAAGTACTTGTTTGATATATCTAAATATAGTATATTTTCATTCGATAGTTCTAATGTTTGTAATCATCATATTTTAAGGTAGTTCTAGGCACTTATCATTTTTCGATAGATTTCCTTAAAATTTTGAAAATATATTCTTCATGATATTTTATAATTATAACCGTAATCTCAACGAGTTCGTCCACACGGTTTATGAATAAATCGTGTTTAAAAATAACATATTTAGTATGGGCCTTATGGAAACAAATTTTTGCTGAGTCCGTAAAATCTTTTTTTATTTTTCTAATGGAAAAACGAGTCGATGGATTCTAATAAAAAATTAGCAATGTATTATTTTATGCTTTTGGAATATTATTGAATTTTTTCATAATTTTTTACTTCATAGTTATAGAGAAAGATGTTTGTTAATGTCTAAAAAGTGAATGAAATGACCTCTGTGAAGTTAACCCCTGCATTAATTCTTAAGCAATTTTTTTCATTTCTAATGAAAAAAGAAACTTTTAGT
The DNA here is from genome assembly GCA_910591515.1 of Cerceris rybyensis. Classification (NCBI taxonomy): domain Eukaryota; kingdom Metazoa; phylum Arthropoda; class Insecta; order Hymenoptera; family Crabronidae; genus Cerceris; species Cerceris rybyensis. The sequence goes on along the minus strand of OU342791.1, from coordinate 25,304,409 downwards.
TCTGAATCCAGCTAGAACTATCTTAATTTTTTTACTTACAATTATCCCACATTTACATAAACAGTACAAATATTTGATCGTCGTAGCCGTTTCATTGGGTTTTAAACACACTTTAAATATATCCTATACTCACAAATTATCCTTAATCGTACAAAGTACAAAGTTAATTAACAACATCGCAGAAGTTGCGCATCGAGTTAGTCGTACCGTCATTGAAAGGAAGGCAATGTCATCCCGTTGGTCGCAGTGTTTCTCGCGTTCTTCGGCCGTTCCTTTGTCCGTTCTTTCAACAGTCCTTCCGTCCATCCCCCCTGATACAATCAAGTCGGAGGGTCCACGAGAAACGAGGTAGCCATTTATTCAGCTACCCCGGGAGTAACCAAGCAGGGAAAGTCCAAGAAAACTGAGTGTTCCGCCATTGTCGCGACTTTTTTACGGACGACGAATCCTCACGGAAACTAGCTACCAAAGAAATACGGAATTGGATCAATATTTTTTTCCACCGGCTTTCCGACCTTATTAATCCAACGTAATTTATGGACACTACTCTAACGTCGTAGATTTCAGATATTTTTCACTCGTTCTTTCGAACGACTTCGATCAGAGAATTTAGAAATTAAATGTTGCTTGAGATTTGGCAAATGACCAAATGTTTGGTTTTAACATAATTTTTAATTTTTATTGATATTGGATAGATCTACTGAGGCTTGTAAAATGATTGTTTCTAATTTTTCCCAAAAGTTATTTGAATTTAGTTTAGAGTAATTTAGTAACGATAGAATTTTTTTCGTTTTTCTAACCTTTTTTGCAATATGCGTCTTATTGGATCGACGAATTTCCTTTCTGTCTATACTTCTTTTCTTTTCAGATATTTACTTTGTAATTTTAAACGCATATGGATATTTCTACAGTTTTAATTTCCACTAATATTAATTACTCAGTATTAATACTAGATTAACGGAGCCAATTTGGCTCATCCAAAATTTGATTATTAGATATATAATATATTGGTTGGATAATTTTTTTTTATAATAAATCTTTCATTTAAAAAGATTTCAAACTATTTTCTTTGCGAAAGACTTACATTTTCTTGTATGAGTCAAATTGGCTCACTTCAGAAAAAGAGGTATATCAACATCCGTAAATCTAGTGTTAATTATAATAATATTAATATTAAGTAGTATGCTCCTATATTCAGAGCTAGGTAGCACACTAATTAAAATTTCTGAATAATTCTAAAATCCTCAAAACCCACCACAATTCTTTTCCCACCCTCAAAATTCTTACAAACCCCCAAATATTATTCTCCTCCAATAAATCCATCACTTCGCGTTTACAAATCGCAACCCCAACCATCTCTACAGCAATAATTCTCCAAAAACTGCGAGAAAATTCCAAAATTCCATGCCAAACCGTACGTATCTATCACAACAGAAACTCGTATCGAAAAGGACAATGGATATTTGTCTCCATCGTTGATCCCTATTTCACTTTCTTCGAAAGGACCATTTACCACGATTAAGCCCAAATGATTATAGCTTCGCGCATATACTCGCCAGAAAATATTTAGCAAACACTGCCAGTCTGCCACGTGGACCACCATATTATATTCTCCAACGTTCGCATTATTCGTACCTCGACGTTGAAGCCGTCGTTGCTTGCCGATGGCTCAGCGGTTTGACTTTTACGACTTTCCGCACTATACGCTGGCAGAAATGGATGATTTTCGGGTCTATCCACCAAATGACAGTCTTAACGACCCTCCGAATCGATGGATATGCGGAGACAGGGTTATCGCTATAAATTATGACGAGTATTGGATCCTGAAATCGTGGGGCGCGAGCGTCGATTTATTTGGGGCTGATTTTCTCCCACATTGGTGAGGATGAACCCCTAATGTCATGGTGAATGATTGTTACTTCTTAGAGGGGATCATTGGGAAAATACGTTTGTAGTTTCGACTAACCAGTTGATATAGAGATTAACTATGCACTGTTTTAATTTGTGATGATTTAGTTATTAGGTAAAAGGCTATGGTCGACAATAAGATAAAATCTTGAACTACTAATTAACCCCTTGCCATACATTGACGAGTGACACTTGTCATGAGGTAAATGACATAGGAAATTTTGAAGTTTTCGAAAACCTATTAAATTCCAAATATTAATGAAATGCGACAGGATAATATTATTTTTCTAAAATTAATATTACATTAAATTATACGATATATCAAGAATCACTGATCAATTCTTTTTTTAGTAATTAAATTCTGAACTATGGCAGAGGCAGTGACAAAGCAAATCGTATGCTAAGGGGTTAATGAATTTAAGTTCTACTCCTCCGTCACTGATGGAAGATTTTTCTTAAATTATTATTTAACACGTTGAGTGCCAGTACTGCGATAATGCGGAATTTTTAGTTTTTTATATGGATATTCCTACACCTCCCATATCAAAAGATGATGACCTTCAGAGACTTCCGAGTGATATGAAGAACTTATAAAGATGCTCGGATCATTCGGTCAGGGAATACAAATTTTGCGAGAATGTATAAAGTATTAAATATTTTCTTCGGCTACTTATTGTTCAGAGACGAGCAAATGTAGCCGGCGCTTAATGTGTTAATCATAGTTTTAGTGCTTCTATGATACATCCACCTAAAACAGTACCTCTCGGAGCAAATTATCATAACACTTACATCTGAAAATATACAAAAAAGAAAGGTGTAATTCTCAGTCAGTTGATCGAAGCTCAAATTTCCCGCCACTTCTTGAAAGTTTTTCCTAAATTATTACTTAATATATCATAGTTTCGATGATTACGAACCTATCTAAAGCATTAGATTCCAGTAGAACTATCATAGCATGTAAATCCGCAAACATACTAAAGAAGGAATTATACAAAGTAATGAGCAAAAGTCTGAGACTTTCAGTCAAACCCTCAGGTCAATGGAACTAATTGTAAGTTCAAATTCTGTGTTGCCTCTGGAAAATACATCCAAAGTTATTACTTAACACGTTGAACGCCAACCGTAAATCGCTAGTTTCATTGTTTCTACTGAATCCAAATTTTTTCTATTAAATTCACATCTTTATAGAAAAGAAACTTTAAAGTTACAGATAGATAGGTATTCGGCAGATCTTTATCTTTTAAACACCAATATTTAAATATGCAGTATGTCTGAAAATTCATAAATATTGCAATTTCAAAGTGACATAAAATTTCATTGAATTCAATAGCGCCGGCCACCGGTGACACCCACGGCAGTCAACATGTTAATATATCATAGAATCAGTAATCATAAATCTACCTAAAACCTTCGATCGTAGGCACACAATCATACCACTTAAATCTGCAAAAATATGTAATAAAAAGATGACCATGTTGACAAAGTGCTAAAATTTTATATTCTCAATTACTGGACCGAAATTTAAATATCCCGTGACCTCAGAGAAAGTTCAAAAGTAATATTCAACATATCACGGCTAGAAATATGCATAGCAGTTAAACCCGAGAGGTATAGAACAAAGAAGAACCGGCAACAATAATTGGGGATTACGAATAGCGCACGTGGACGCGTGCGATGGAATACATTATAAAAAGCAATAAAACGACTCCACGTTGTATCGTCTGACAGGTCTCACTCTCGCATTTTCTTTATGAACGAGTGCTAATCTCTCTGCGGTAAACGCATCTGTTCTCGCGAGCAGGTGTTGCATTTCGATTTGCACCCAACTGGATTAAGGATCACACCGTTTTTGTCGGGTCACGTGCTACGGTCAAAATAAATCTGTTTTTCTAATCGGATTTTCGATCCGGATGATAAACTCGGGTGGTGTTACGAACCTCGGACGAGAGAGGAGGAGAGAATAATGTCAGGTGTTCCTCGTGTTAGTTTAAAGGGTGAAAGGAGACACTTGGACTTTGAATTTTTCTGTCCGTGAATTATTTATAATCGTATTAGAGCCGTGGTTAGTGAGTACATTAAGAATAATTGAGCGATTATCATTGGCAGGTGTTATTGTGGTAGAGATAAGATTTTTTTACATAGTTACTCGGTGTTGGGGATAGTTGAAAGTAGATGTTTTGAATGATCGAAGTGGATGAGTTTGGAAAGTGTTAGAATTAATCCATTACCTTCCACGATACCCATTTGAGGATTTGTTCATTTTCTAAGTCTTTTAGCATTCGATTTAGATATTTGACGCGCTTCTGAGATTAAATTAGTTGAAAACAGTCCGTTTTAGTTGTATTTTGAAGCGGTAATATTCGTGAATTATTTTTATTTTTGCACTGTGATAATAGTTCTTCTAAAGACGATAAACCAAGAAAAATTTGGCAGGGAATGTTCATTAATTTTATTAAGTTACTTACGTTCCTACCTCCCTAACTAATATAATCAGAAAATGATGAAAGTACTGTTTCAAATAATAAATTAAACCTAAATTTTAAATATTGAATCGCAAAGAATTTAATGATTTTTACTAGCTAAATTATAATATTTGGCAAAGTTGAAAATTTGACTTTGAAGAATAGAAGCTCAGATGTGTCTTGCGTTACCCCAAAGTCATAGGGCCCCATAGAGAATTAAGTTAATAAAGAAAGGTCGCTTTGGCTCTTAAACTCTAGGTTCAATTATAATCTACTCCCTTTACCACACATTTTCTACAATAAATTCAACGATTCATGATACTTCAGCAACGACAGACCTAGAATAGACCCAACTACTTAACGCACCCTACCCTCTCGCGAATTAAAACCCCAAAATCAGACACACATGTAGAAATTCATGCGTTTTACATACTAAGAGGAAGAATGAAAGAAAGAGAGAAATGATTCACTGACTAATTGTAATCACGAAAGACGATTGAGAACTGGCAAAACACCTGAATCAAATATCGCGCCATTTTTAACAAAATATCACGAATAAAATAGAAAGCCCAAAGTATAAAATCATGCATTTTTTCCACGTTAATTAATCCATTCTCTTATCTTAATTAACTAATTTTTCTCATACTCTCGTGCAGCTGCGCAATATTTTTCGAATCAGATTCTCCTACCTTCTGCAAATGATCGTCGACGAGAGGAAAAATAGACGTAACGTTTGAGTTTCCCCCGTGAGTTTTCCTCCATGAATTTTCTCCGTGCTATTTAAACGTTCTTTACCCCTCGTGCACGTTTGCAATTACAAAACATTCGCTTTAAACGGTTAAAACGTTGAAGCCTTCAATCTGGAAATTATCGCTGGTAGATATGCCCCGAGAAAATAGACGGTACTTCGCTACCATGACGTTGCCTCGTGCTAATTAAACGATCTCTATCCACCCGTGCTCGTTAGTAATTATGGGAACGAGACAAAAATGGAACGTGCATACATTTTCCGCTTTATTCTCCGTTCAAGTACTCCGCCTTTCGGCAGGATAACGGCGAGGCAAAAAAAAAAAGAGTAGGAAGCTTCGTGTACCACATGGATACTTTCCGCCGTTAATGAACAGACATCTCGTATGCTTCTGCGCGCCTGGAGAACGGAAGATGAAACGGATACTTTCGTTCTATTTTCCCTCCGCAATGATTCTTCATGATGAATATCATATGTTTCGTAAATATCGCAAATATGTAATGTTAACATCCTATCGTTTGTTTCATTGCAGTTGAGATTTTAATAGAAACTGTATGGTGTTCATTTTGCAAGTTGTGTAACAAATAAATCTGTGCTTTTTTCCCTGTTCACCGAGATCCATTTTTCTCGATTTTATTGCTGTTTGAAAAAGCTCTGCAACGTGGAAACAATTATTGTCGTTTCGATAAAAAAATATGTGGAAAATAGAATAAAATGTGTATATCGAATTGTGCAGCAATTAAGTCCATCAAAAGTTGCCGAACAAATGTCCACCATTTTGGTTCCCTCATTGGCCAACGGTTTCCTTAATTCACGAAGAAGAAGAAGAAGAAGTAGAAGCAATTTAAACCGTGAACAATTCCGGCTGGTGAAACTTCAGAAAAATGTGACGAGAAGTTTAATTAGCCGTAGTACAAAGTCCATTTTCATTGGGCATCGAGAAAGAGGCCACGTTTTTCTTAATTTGGTGAAAAAAAAATGGAAAGAAGAGGAATAGAAAGAAAGTGAATAAAAGTAAGAAAGAAAAGAGAGATAACGCGGTGAAATCGTAAGCAGGTTTCATGGTGGACAAAACTTTACAAAAATGTTATGAGGAGTTTAATTAGCCGACATTTAATTACGTCGTCTACTACCGACAAAGATGGCCTGATAGCAAGGAGGAGAGACTAATTGCGAAGTTTTCCACTTCGATTTTCCGAGAGGCTGCTGCATGCTGCCGCGCCATTTCTCGCTGTTGTTCGAATTAAACGCGATGCAGTTTTAAACTGAAAAGAGTGCCCCGAGCACACCAAGTATTTTCTACTGAATTAAATGCGACAACCTGAATGGTGAAAAGAAGCCAGAGCGAGAGAGAGAGATGAGAAACGAGGAGAGAAAAAGAATGAGAGAGAAAGAGGATGGGGTAAAAGAGAGAGAGAAAAAAAGGGAGATCGATAAATATATCGGCAGCTTCAACTGCGCACCGCATTGTGAGGAGTCCTTTTATCATTCGACGAAATAGGACGCAAGTCTCCTTAATTATTGCGCGTTAAAGTACATTCAGGAATTTACACGTCTACGTAATACACCCTGAACATTACGCAAAACGACGGAAACTAAACGTCGATGATTAAAATATATTTTACTGTGTGAAAGAAATCTAGTGAACTACGATGACGAGGATTATTGTAAATCGGGCCGAAAACTCGAATGGCAATCATTTAGGCTGATGTAACCGATTTTTGTTTGTTGTTTGGGACACAGGTAGAAGTGTGAAATGGTTGGTCGGCAATTTGAGAAACTCGATTAGAAAAATTAACTGGAATGGTTTGCCGGTTTTTCGGTTAATGAAACGACCTGCTAAGGTTACTGTAAATTTTAGTTACTAATAGTTGGACGAAAAATAACGTGAATTGTTAATTGTTTTTGAAATTTTCCTTAAAACTGAAATGCAGAGCTAAACATTCTTATAATTTTTTTTTTAAATTCTACTGAGTAACTTGCAACACCGTTCTACAGAGACATAGTATAAATTTTATATAAATAGTGTCACATTACAAAAATGCCAATTTATACGAAAGATCAAATTTTCAGAATACCTATGAAGTCGAAATCGTGGACTATAAAAATTAGTTGACAGTAGAAATGTGTATTTTTAACATCTCCTTTTAAATTATTTATTTTTAATAACCTTGTAACAAAGTAACGTGTAAATTGGGAGATAGAGGGTACAAACGTTTACTAAATTATCGTAAATTTTACATTAGCAAAGATTTCTTCTATGTCCACAAATACGTGAAATTAAGTAAATTTTGGTCGACAAAGTATATTTCGCATTTTGGCATGAACGAAATTTTGGGAACAAACTGTATTTCAGGGTAGAAATCCCATCGTTCGTCGGCCGACGGCCGCGTTCATCAAACTCGACCGATGGATTTCGGTATTCGAGTTCCTTCGATCGTATCGGACGTCGTTCGGCATCCTGAACATATGTCGAATCTTTTTCCCTCGGATGGGAAATTATTTAACATGGAATTCCTTTCTGCTTGATTCAGTCACGATCCGCGGACAGTATCGTGTAGGTTCGAGGGTTGCGGAATTCCTCAGGTGCCTTCCGGTTATCGAAATTCGAAGTTTGCAAATCTACATGATTTTTTGAGGTTGCTTGTATCGTTAAACAATTATGTGACCCCTATTAAAATATTTTTCTCCATTTTGTAACATTTTTATTTTCCAATGTGTTTTCACACGTTAGAATTTAAATTAATTTAAATTTATATTGAAAACTGAACGTGGAAGACGTGGTAAAAAATTCGTACTTAGAAAATTGTTCAAATTTCAATAACGAGGAAAATGTACAGTCCAGTAGACAAAATTAACATACTAGCAACACACCGAGACCGATTAAGCAAGTAGGGGAGAGCGGGGCTAAAAATTACCGAGGTAAGTTGTTCCGATTGAAATACCTCCGCGAGGAGAAGAGATAAGAATATTGTGTAAATTCGTAATGAAATTGAACGCCACATTGCACCGACAATAGCCATTTTAAACAAACTAGTAGGACCCAGAACAACGAAACAACATCACGTGCCTCGCTGGTCCACGTAAGAAAATATTTTCGCATTTGGTATTTGTGGTCTATCTCACGAATGATTCGTACGATATTGTTGAGTAGTACTTAAATAAACAGACTTGGTTCAATCATTTATTGTTTTCTATTTCACAAAAAATAGCTTTAACAGATATGGTAACAACTTATCCTGACTTGTTAACAACTTGCCCCAAGTCAGGGTAAGTTGTTACTTTCCGACTTTAGGCATTAAAAAATTAATAATAAAAGAATCTCTCCAAAAATGACCCAAATAACTGTCTTAATATCAAAGTTACACGTGTAAGTTGATTTTGATCGCATCGTATGAATACTAAAAGCAAGTATTTTAACAAATTTTGAAGTTAACTAAAAATCCAAACTTTTAGCCCCGCACTCCCCTAATTCAAATTTGGCGCGCATTTCTTGAAACACATCCTAAAGACCAAAAGAACATTTTCTTTGATCGACTCAGTGGATTTGAAGTCTACCATCACCGATTTTACAAAATCCCATCACAGGTGTCGGGCACTGTAATTTTCGCGGAAGTTAGGACGAATAGATATCGAGAACGGTACCAACAATACAGAGTAAGAGAGAATAATAGAAAGCGAAACCGAGACAGATAGAAACAGAAACAAAGATGGAAGATAGAAGAGAGAAAGGGTGGAAGAGAAACAGAGATCAACAGATAGAGAAAGCACGATAGCATACGTAAAAGCAGAAGAAAGACAGGCAGACACGCAGGAACAGAGATAGAGGAACAGCAAAAGAGAGACGAAGAGGGAGAAACACAGAAACTGACTGCAAGAGAAGACAAGAGAAAGAGAAACAGCCAGCAAGAACAAGAGAAGATGAGACAGAAAGCGTAGGAGAGTAAGCAAGAGAATATACAAGAGAGAGAAGCAGAAAGCAAGAGCGCAACAGAAGATGAGAGACGAAGAGAGTAATCGCGAGAGAGAGAAAGAGAAATAGCGAGGGTTGAAGCGAGAAGGACACAAGGGAGAGAGAAGAGTGTCGTAGCAGAGATTCGAGCGCGTCGCCAAAGGCCGAAGAACGCCCCTAAAGCGGGGGCTGGCGAGCACGACGAGGGGTGCTCGGTCGAGTGTACGTCGACGCAGCCCTAATTGTTTTACTCCCGTAGCCCCGGCGTCCTCTCAATCTATTTCATCCGCATCCCCGCAGCCACTCTCGTTTCATCCTGACGCCACCCGCAGCGCCTATCATGCGCCACTAATGCCCTAACAGGTTAACGTCTCGCATGATTATTCTATTGCCCCTAACCCATCGCCCGTCGCCCCTCTTTCCCGCTAATTCGGCAGGCTTTCGGTGCAATATTTTCCACCGTTCTGGCCTCGGCTTTTCGCCCGCGCAGTTTCCACGAGATGGAAAATATACCTTTGACGCGTCGTCAAAGAAAATGGCGGGTGCTGAAGTTTTGGAAAATCGTTTCATAGATTTCTTTCCACGTGATCCTTGTGGTTTACAATGTTCGTGGAATTTTTCTTTTTGAATACGTGAACGTGGACGTTGAGGTTTTTATACAAAATTGTTGGTTACTTTCTGGAGGGAGGTATTTGGGTTGATAGTATTAGTTTATATTAATTAACCCTCTGTAGTCCGAATTTTTTGTGGTATTTGAAGATTAGTTTCACCATGGTATAGTTGATAGTAGAACTACCGGAGTTAAATGTGTTGTGTTTCAATATATTAAATAAGGTCTTTGGTAGAAGAGGAATTAAGAGATGGAGAAGATGATCGATTCAATAATCTGTTTTGTAAGATCTACGTAGAATACCTACTACATGACTCTCGCATAAACCTAAGAATTTTTTTTTTAAATTAGAGACCGGTCATTTTCACTTGCTTGGTAGTTCTAGTGTTAAAAAATGATAGAAGAATTCCATGATTTTCACGAGCTAAATTATAGTATTCGGCAAAGTCCAAAATTAGACTTTGAAGAAGAGAAGCTTAGATGTAGTTTACATTATCTTAAAGTTACAGAGGCCCATAGAGGGTTAATATGTTTGACTTGATTATTTTCCTAGCTCCATTTCATCTACCGTTATCACAAATTTGCTAAAATTCTTATAGTTTACCCAACGATACTTGATTAGTAGACGTCGAGGTAGAAAAACAAATCTGCAATTTCCTATATAACAGTAATTAAAAATCATAGCCCCTATGAATTTTCAAAGGACTTTCCACAATTCAGAAATGGCAGGAATTCATCAAAAAAATCCCAAAGTTCCCACTCAATCAAAACCATAAGGTCTTGAAACGTCGGATGGTTTCACAGACCAGAAACGATCCATGGATAACAGTAGTGCCTAATAATTAATGAAGTTACTACGTGTCGAGTACATTAATCGTCATATAGAGATATATATTCAAAGCTAATATATGAAACAAGAATTATTAATCATACTAAATATTTGACGCGTTATTACGCGGCAAATTTAATGAGCGTAACGGTGTGGGTGCGCGGATGAACGAACACGTACGGGGATAATATTTCGCGAAAAGCGTAATTCACTCAACGTGTACTAAGTTTGCGCACGTACTCCGCCATTCGTGTAATAACGATTATAATGTTTTACACCATACCGTATTACATTGCGGTCGTCGAATTAAACGTGCCGACGCGTTTGGAAAATCGGAAACGCGTAATTCCGTACGCTACTAAACTCGTCTACGATTTCAACGAAAATATTGCGTGCCGTGTACGAATACACGATGGAAATTCGACATGAAAACTGCGTCGCTTTATGGAGACTTTCCATGGTTAATTAATTGGGAAATTTTCTAATATAACTGTGAAACAGGAGTGGAAAACAAAATGGTCGTATAGTGTCCGTAGAATATTTTATAAAATAGGAGGAGGATTTAATTAATTGTCCGTGGAGTTTGTCCCAGTCGTTTCGCGACGTAATGATGTTACTATACTTTGTAATATTTGCGCCGCAAAAATTGGTGAAAAATAGATCACGCTGGCGAAAAACGAGCCGGGAAATGAAATTCGTTTGATGCTGTTGGGAAGAGAGAGCGAGAGAGAGAGAGAGAGAGAAACGGTTAAATAGAGGCGCGAAATTCACTCTGCAAAAAGTATCTCAACGAAGGTTGCATTTTTTATTAGCATACCCGAGCAACTTACAAACAAACTGGTCGTAATTTGTAAAAGAGAATTTTGTTCAACTTTTCAGAACCTATTATTCTGCCATTTTTTTTAAGGAATTTCTCCCTTGACAATAATATTCGTACCGTACGAAATCCAATTAGAATGCTCCATAATCAATTTATAAAACACCCCAAGTTACAAAATCATCTCCAAAAAAAAATACAAAAAAATAACACCGTTTGAAAATTCTCACCCTTTGAAATCAAAAGGGCACAAACAGCCGTAACATTTTCCACTGTCCTCGATCTCCATAGCTTTAACACGATTGTCCGTGCACTCGAGAGAAAGAATACGGTGCATCGAACTGGCAGACGTAAACAGAGTGTAAGCGCGACTAAATGCGATGCCGGGCGTCGCAGGAGAAAATCCTCGTGGGAATAGACACTTGGCTTCGCGTTTAAGGATCGGACCCCATGGACGTTTCTATAAACGCGTGCGCGTATATAGAAACAGCGGCAGTGTAGTTTAATGCACTGTTTGCTGTTTGCACTTGGTCCTAATGGGCGAGCTTAGTGAGATTTAAATTTGTCGGTCCATGGGCACTGCCCGCGGGTTAGTCAGCCTGCCTCTGGGACGATTTAAACTTCGGCCTTCCTAATAATTCGACCAAGTTACACAGCCTGCGGCCGCGGCTCTTTCGTCCGAGTTTAATTCCATCTTTTCCCTTCCCATCCTCCTCGTTGTTCTCTTACTCCGAGTCCTGCGGGTTCCCTCCTTCGACGGGGAGTACGACATCTTGATTCTGGATCTACGGGACGTTAATAGGTATGTACAGGGTGTTTCAGAAGTAGTTGTCATTTTTTTCAGGGATCAACGCCCTTGGATCGATGAAAACTTGCGAAAAAACCGCCGCAGTATTCACGAAATGGAAGCAAATTCTTTTTATGGAGGGAAACATGGGTCTGAGAGGAAGCGTGGGTCAGAAACGAACCGTTCTCACGTAAGTTAACTTTTAATTCTGTCTTCGTGATTGAATTTTAGCTGTTTTTTTTTTGTGAATGTAGTTTATTAGTGTCTGATATATAATGTTAGATATTAGGGGTACCGAAAAGTAATCAAAATTTTTTTTGCTGGCGAAGAACGTTTTTTTATTAAAGAAATTAATTAAAGAAATTTATTAAAGAAATCTTAAACACTGATCAACAAAATAATTTCCATAATTTTCTAACACTTTTTGCAAGTATAAAGGTAGTTGCTCGATTCCCGTTTTAAAAAGGTCCTTGGATTTTTTATTGAAAAATGTTTCCAATTACATTTTCACTTCTCTAATTTTGATTACTTTCGGTACCCCTAATCAATATATTTTATAAAGCAAAGTGTACAATGTGCGTGCCACTAAAACTCAGAAATGAGTCCCGGTACGATCAAGGGAGTTATATAGTGTGGTAACCGTCTATCTACCGTCCATGAAGAAGGTTCCCGTTTTTACCTAAAGGGCGTGATTTTGAAGATATAAGGGTTGGAATTTTCGCCCTCTAGAAATTTCTAGAACAGTCCAGAACATTACAGAATATTGTGGAATGTCGTGGAATTTTCGAGAACATCCCAGATAATTGTGGAACATTATATTATATTCCACTTATAAATATCCCATTATAAATACCTATATCTCTTATATTTTAAAGTTGCATGCCGTATCTCGATTATAAACAGTAACTAAACATGACTTGAAATCATCGAAGAACTATAATTTCAGGTGAGAATACATTGTATGAAAGCTAGATAGAAATATAGTCGTAAAAAGAAGATTATTAATGGACAAAGAGAATTTTAGCTGAGTAAGTCAGGCTTCTAGGTCTCCGACCGTTCGAGAAGAAATATACGAGAAATCCTTATTAGTGGTATCCGTAATTAGAAAATAGAATATTGGTCATCGAACTAGTAAGGATATGGTGTTGCATTTTGGGCGCCGTTTCCCCTTTGAACACTATTTAAACATGTTTAACCCATTTGCACCATATGACAAATTCAAGAATATATCTTTACTATCAAATTTCTTTACATTAAATCTAAGTCTAACAGTATTTCAGAAAGTGATATTGTACTTTAATCGACGAATGTTGTATAAATAATTTAGACTGGTCGCATGTGTTGCTATTCTCTCACAATGAGAATGCATAAATGCGTTTTGATGATAGCAACCAGAAAAGTGCGCGCACATAGGCGCTTGTGATGCAAATGGGTTAAACGTTCATAACATTAAAGTAATATGCAACGTTGTATTCAGAAGGATTTTTAATATTAATTCATGCAAAAAACTAAACGTCCAGGAGAAATTCTAGTGGTAGGAGGCGATAGAGCATACACCCTTCTATTATAGTTTGTTTTACAAATAAAAATTTATTCTTTATGTGCTATTATATGTAGCTTGCTTTACAAATGCATTTTATGTTTATGAGTTACTTTGTGACAATAGCGCTACATTAAATAAAGCACGATATTCTTACCATTTAGTTATGTAAATAATATTATTCAATTCGATTTGCAATTTTAAAATTATTTCTACGAGCAACGAGAGCGATTATTTCCGCTTCACTGGCCAAGGAGTACGACGGCTGCCGCGTGTTTTCAAAACATACTCGACGGAGCTTGGCAACCGTAACCTACAGGTATCCTTTCCTACAATCTTAATAATAAGACATTTCGATGCTCGCCTCGCTATCAGTCCTCCCGTGACCGCCGACGAGTAATCAGTGCTCCGCACTCGGTTCACCTATTAGTGCGTGTATAATAGTTTTTAATTTATCCTCGCAGTGGTATCAACCCTTAGCAGCCGTACGTCTACTCTCTGCCATCAAAGCACTTTCACTGTTGCCATTATACGTCTACTCTTAGCCACCAAAGCAAAGAATCAACACGTTTCTCTGGTATATATATATAATTATTACTACGATTTTAATAGTTACGTTCTAAGTCCGATTATACATTTAATTCTTAATGAAACACGAACGCAAAGGGTTGAATATCATAGCCCGTAATTAAGAAAGATAAAGCGAGATGCTTATTTCTTCATTACCCGCGTGGACATTGGAAGCTTGACTTACTGAGCTAAAATTCAGTCGCGAAGATACAATGAAACTAAAATTCTTCGACACTGTGGGAAATTTTTCTTACATTATTAACACCTTAACCCTTTTAGTGCCGAACGACGATATACCATTGTTAACAATAGTGCTAACACTGGGCATCGAAGGGCTAATATTCAGTTTCCAATACGATATCAATAATTATATAACAGATAATCGTAAACACACGGTTTGTCCTCTATGTTGCGTATTCTATATAAAACTCAACATCAAATGACAATTCATTGTATTCGCAACTACAATTTTCATTTATTCAATCGATTTTTCTAATCGGCAATAAAAGGGTTAAGGACCGCTGTAAAATAAATGAAATATACGTTTAGGGCCGCACATACTGGACCACTCCTTAACCCATTCGAGACCGTGCATTTTTTTGGAGACCATCCAGAAATACTGACAACTTTTCGCTTTATATTTACCACTTCTTGTATTTCTAATGATTGTGGCTTTGAGTCGCCTACTTTAGGGTCGAAATTGAACCAAATACCAAATGTAATGTTTACACATTTGTAAGATACCTTTTATTTTAAGCTAGTCTTATTTCGAGGGCTGTTTTTTCTATAATGACTGATAATTGCAATTCAAGATCATTGCGCATACGGTGTGCAGTCGGTATTTTTGGCTCGGAAATGCATTGCACACACGGTGTGCAATTGGTCTCGAATGGGTTAAGATGTTAGCATATTATAACCCCAGTGATTCACTATCGATCCAAAATAATAAGTATTAGTCGACATAACGGTAGCAGTTAAAGCCAAGTAGCGTAAAACGAAAGAAAAACGCGTCAGGTTTGCAATGGAAAACTGTACGGCCGAAAACAGGAGTATCGAAGCTCGCAGAATGTCGCGTTACAAGTTAACCGTATATATCGCTATTTCCTATACATATTCGTATACACTTATTCCTTTCTTCGGAACCACTCCGATGCCGACGCAAAAGCGGACGAAAGTTTTGAGACACATGCCTGAACCTTCCCAAGAAACCTATACATTATAAATGTCGTACTCTCTTTTCCAGCACGCGTTTCCCACCTTTTATCGGAGGGAAAAAATATATATATATTTTTTTCCTGCTATATAGACGCCTACATGTAGATCGGTAGCTTGTTTGAAGAGCAGAGTAGTTCGACCTAAATTCTCGCGTATTCGCCAAGGATAAGGAAGAATAATACTGTCAGAAATGTAGCTAATCGTTTAGAGGGTAAGAATTATGCGATTTCTACTAATATAGCTAACGATACTTCAATTTTGGTTGAATCATTGAACCAAAATATATCGAATGCTTTAGAGGAAGACTTTGGAGACTTGTAATCTATGGTGAATTGATGATAACATTGTGTTACGTTGCGTAAATTCTGAAAATGACATGTTCTACCACGACTGTGTTTTATTTGCGACCTTTTATTTAAGGAAACCCCGAGTTGAAATATTGAACCTATTTTCATGGTATTTGCTCCTATTTGAACCTAATATGATACTTTTCAATACTAAAACTCATAATTTAAACCTGTAACTCCTTTTCAGTAAAATGATACTCCTATTCAGCTATCACCAAAACCTTTATCTCCTGAATTGGGCCTGTTAGGTTCAAATGAGGTTCAACATTTCGACTCGGGAAGTCACAGGGTTCTGATAGCATAAAATATTCCGTTTTTCCTAAAACACTATTATAATTATTTTCCTACGAAAAAACTGACTTTTCTCTACTGATCTGTTCATTTATAATACATCCTATCACACAAATTTTTCACACTATAACTACCAAACAAGTAAAAATGACTGATTTCCAATTTTTTCCAAAAGTTTATCAAGTTTATAGGACAGTCATAGTACAGATATTCAACATTGATCTTATAATACACAGATTACCGAATCGATCACCTTCTCCTTTTGATTTCTCTTTTCCCAAAGTACTTATTTAACATATTGAAATATAACAGATTTAACGCCTGTAGTTCTACTTTCTGCACCATTTTTTAATCTTACCCCTATAAGACAACCATAACAGATTACAACGCTTGAAAATACTCTTCGACATCATACTTTCTTCTTATATATTATAATATCTTTCCAAACAGCAATAGAAAATTCTCTTCAAATTCATCTCCGTTCAATCCATCCCAACAATTTTCAAAAGTACTAATATTCGAACATAAATCTTACTTTCCAAGCAACTTCGCAAGTCTTCAATACACTATGAAGTATTCTTACATTTTGTTATTAACAATCGTCA
Source organism: Cerceris rybyensis (assembly GCA_910591515.1). NCBI lineage: Eukaryota > Metazoa > Arthropoda > Insecta > Hymenoptera > Crabronidae > Cerceris > Cerceris rybyensis. The sequence continues at coordinate 25,287,728 of OU342791.1, read as the reverse complement.
ACGCTCATAACGATCTTAAAGCGTACAAAGAAACGTTGAAAAAGAAGGGAGGAAGAATTTTAATTTAATAATCGCGCGACTTTATTTGCCACGAACAAGGAGAAAAAGGGCAGAGAGGAAGAAATCAATGCCGTAAGCTAACAGGCGTCCTTCCTCACGGACGAGTTGCCTTCGGGACAGCTCTCGAGACCTCGACCATGCGAAAACTTTGTCCAAGAATCTAATATCATCCTTGGTTCGCGCACATTCCCAACATTCCTTCGTGTACTAAGACACGACGAAGGCTCCTTATACGATATCCAGCTTGTATGCGAGATCAGAGGAGGCTTTTCCATTTTAATTCCTTTCAAGGTCACGATAAACCCTTTAATCGATGGAAAAAGTGGAGGACTGGTGCCCCTGTTTGTCTCGTTTCGATCATCGAAACGCATAAACGCGATGTACGAGCAGAGAGAATCGACGGGTTGGAGCAATTGTGAGAGATATTAATTGTCGGAGATAAAAGTTGCTTTCTAGGGAAGGGGGATCGTTGGAAGTGGGTTTAGCTGAGTCGAATGCCGGTTGAAATTGAAGTTTGACGATGATGTGGTAATAAGAAGTGGATATTTTCAATATTGGGCTTTTGCTTTCTTCAAAGGTAGAATCACTGAGGGATGAAAAGTTAAAGAAATGTAGGGGAATGTTAAACCCTTAGTGTACAACAACGTGAGACACTCGTAGGAAATTTTGAAGTCTTTCAAAAACTATTAAATTGAAAATATCAGCCGGTTGCGAAAATTTTCTCTTTACTTCTATACTATTAACCCCTTTAACCAACGATTTCTTTTCTGATGAGGAGTGCAAAGACTCAAAATTAATTCTTGGAATCGAAAGGTTTCACTGATTCCTGACATTTCCTATAACTGAATGTAATATTAATGGTACAGAAATAATGAGACCGTTTCGTGATTGGCTGATATTGTCAATTTAATAGTTTTTGTAAGACTTCAAAATTTCTTATTCCAATTTTCGCGCTACGAGTCTCACACATAGTTGTAGGCTAAAGAGTTAATATTACTTTAATATTATAGAATTAATTTTGAATCATTACACGCGCAGTTAGAAAAGAAATCGTAGGCCAAAGGGTTAATTATTTGTTAATCTAAACAAATACGAGTATTAACCCCTTGCCTTAGGATTTCTTTTGTAACCGAACGCACAAGAACTCAGAATTAATTGTTTGAATAATAATCTATCAGTGATTTCTAATACACCGGTATAAGTCAACGCAATATTAATAATATAGAACTAATTTCAACGTCTCCTGACCTACCGATTTTTTCAATTTTATAGTTTTTGGAAACCTTAAACTTTTTCTATTCCATTTACTACGTTACGCGTGACACACGTCATTGTAAGGCAAGGGGTTAAATAATCTCCTGTAATATTGATATAATCTATTAAAGTGATATCACTTAAAATATGAAAAAAATCTACTTTCGGTTTGTTCTGTTCTGTAATTACAAATGGTAGAAGAACAATTTTGTTGTAGCCTTTTCTCCTGCCGTGTATTTCAATTCTTCTATCATTTCTTAGCACGTTTTACTATTATCTCTTATTCTCGCGTCGCAATCTCTGAGAGCTGAGGGAGAAATCTCTTCGCAATTTCGAGAAGAAACGCTCGTCAAGCCACGAAAGATTTGGCTCTCAAAATCCTCGGAGCACGATAGTACGAAAACTTTGCGGAAGAATCCGTTCTGCAGAGCGCATATATACGGGCGCAAAAGGAGCGCAATACCCGACGGTGCATTCCCAAGAAAACCCTGACAAAAGGTGCCGACAGCATTCTACGATTTCCCGAGAGATAAGCAGAGAAATTGTAGAGAGAAGACCGAACGATGCTACAGGGGAAAATGCTTGACGCACTTTCGAAAGCAGGATCCTCCTGCGGACAAGTAAAACAGAAGAATAGAAATATGTCGAAGAGGGAATACAGATCCAATGGTCTGGAATGGAAGAGTTTAGAAGACCTTGAAGTAGGAAACTTGATAAAACCGAAGATTCTCTCCGATTCGAAGAGATCGTTGGAATTAGAGGTGCAACAATTGGCAAGTTCTTCGACTGACAATACTTCCTTGCAGCGACGAGGATAAAAGTAGAGAGAAATTGCTAAGATTCTAGTAATTATAAGAAACAACATTTCGTGAATGATAATAAGATTTAAGGTAGTTAACTTTAACCCATTCCCTGCCAAATTTTTCTCGTTTCAATTGCTTCTGGAAGAATTATTGTCGCGGTGTAAAAATAAAAATAATTCGCGACCACTACTACTTTAAAATGCAACTAAAACACATTATTTTAAACACATTTAATCTCAAAGGTACTCAAATATCTAAATTTAATATTAAAAGACTTAGAAAATTAATAAATCCCCAAGTGGGACTCATGGAAGCTAATAAGTCAATTTATCCATCTTGATAAACCTAATATCAATTACCTTACATTAATTTAAATCAATTAGAAAAAACACATCCCTCCTCCAAATACCAACACACCCCAAATCCAAAGTACAATCAAAACCAATAAAACAAGCAAAAATTCAAAAATTCCTCAACAACCGTATCAACAAATTCCCCGCCCCCAAAAACGTTCTCCAAGAAACCACCCAAGACCGCAACAATTCCGACAATCCTAAGGACCATCCCCCAGCTCAAGGATCCATCGCCCATGGACAAGTTATAACGGAAGACCGATAAAAGCGTAGACAAGCCGAAACGATTCTAAGTACGAAGGTAGATCTCGATAAGATAGGATAGGACGAGGAACATGATTCAAAATGTATCCGTCGAAATGAGCACCGAAAAATAGAGGAAGTACCTCGTCGGCCGGAGAGGGTCCGGGGGAGAGGAAGAGAGAAAGGAGGAGTCGCGGAGGGAGGAAGGAGGGTCAGAGGGGAGGATGGGTTGCTATCTTAGCCACCACAAAGCAGTGATAACATTTTCCCTCCCGGACAGAAGCCTAGCCACCTTTCTCGTTGCTCCCAGGTCGATATCCGGATAACGTGGGTGCCGGTTGCCCCGGGCAACCGGAAGGCCACGCCCGCACCCTCAAACATGGCCGCCGGTATTCGCGAGTCGTGCACCCCGTTGCGCCTCCGGAGGACGAGCGAAGAGGGTGCGCACTCGCATTGCCAGGACGAAACGCGAGAGGGACTCCAATTATCATAATATTGGTCATTGCCTGTTTCCACGGGTGAGCCCAAGTAGCTGGTTATCGGAATCTTTCGCGCGAGACGCGCTACGCGCTTGTCTTTTCACGTTGCACGAGAATGTTTTCGTGGAGGACGTCCGGATGGATCGTTTCTCCGACTAGTTTACGAGGGATGTATAGGAGTAAGTGGAGGAGGCAGCTTATTGGGTTAGGAGAAGCGCGAACCGCGTTATTCGCTTGGCTCTTCCCGTTGCGGGAGAATGTATTCTTGGATCACGTCCTTGTGGGGTGGTACTTTGCCTACCTTACGATGGATTTACAGTAGTACATCCAGGAGGTAGCTTATTGGGTTAGGAGAAGAGCGAGTCGCTTTATACGCTTGTCTGTTCCTGTTGCAGGAGAATGTTTTCGCGAAGGATGTTCTCGGAGATTGTTACTTTGTATATCGTACGATGGATGTACTTCCGGTGGTACCTCGAATTAGGAGATGCGTTAGATGCTTCTTATTCGCTTGCTCGTCTTTTTTAGTTGTAATAGAAATATTTGAAGATTACAATTACGATGGGAGTACATTTGAAGGGTGACTTATTGGGTTCGGAAAAGCGCGAGTCGCACTACTGGCTTGGCTCTTCCCGTTGCAGGAGAATGTTTTCTCGGAGGTTGTTACTTTGTATATCGTACGATGGATGTACTTCCGGTGGTATATCGAATTAGGAGATGCGTAAGATGCTTTTTATTCGCTTGCTTGTCTTTTTTAGTTGTGAATGATTTGAAGATTACAATTACGATGGGAGTATGGGAGTACATTTGAGGGGTGACTTATTGGGTTCGGAAAAGCGCGTGTCGCACTCTCTTCCCGTTGCAGGAGAATGTCTTCTTGGATCACGTCCTCGTGGGGTGGTACGTCGCCTACCTTACGATAGATTTACAGTAGTACATCCTGGAGGTAGCTTATTGGGTTAGGAGGAGAGCAAGCCACTTTATACGCTTGTCTGTTCCCGTTGCAGGAGAATGTTTTCGCGAAGGATGTTCTCGGAGATTGTTGCTTTGTGTATCGTACGATGGATGTACTTCCGATATATCGAATTAGAAGAAGCGCTGAACACATTATCAACTTCCGTTTTCCTATTGAAAATGTCATCATGATTGGCGTCCTGATAGACTCTTACTTTGTCTACCGTATGATAGATGTATATCCTGATGGAATATCAGATAAGGAAAGGCGCAAGATGCTTTCACCAGCTTGCTTGTTTTTCATCATCGTAGTAGAACATTTTTGCAAAGGAAGTACTAATGAATAGCTTGTTCATTTACCTTACAATAAGTGTATAAGAGTACTTACATTGAGGGGGTGGCTTATTGCGTTGGGAAAAGCGTAAGTCACACTATTGGCTTGCCTTTTCCCGTTGCAGGAGAATGTTCTTGCAGAGGACATCTCGATGGATTGTTATTCCGCCATGAAGGGACAATTAGATAGACGTCCTGTACCAGTATCCGAATGAATTGATCGCTTATGCACTGGTTAAGGACGGTACTCTTAAGGCAATGAGTTTTAGCAATATCGTGGAAACTTTTCGCAATTGTTCTATGAGGGTAGTTGATGCATTGTAGAGAAGTGGGATTGGAGGTGTCGTTTGGATTGCGGGGATGGATTGTGAGAAGGATTCGGTTTATGACTCTGTTGTGTTCGATCTTTGGTTGGATAGAGAGAAGGTATGCTTTGTTTGGTTGATCGCAGATGCTAATGTTGTGTCTATGAGATGCATATATTTACTACTTGTATATTCTACTTTAGTTTCTAGTATTACGGTATCGAGTAAAGGATGACAAAGACGAATTTGTTCATGTAGCAACACTCAGGCTATCTTTAGTGCAGATTACAGTGCTGATGCAATGATGAATCACGCTTTTTACAAGCGCAGCAGCTAGAATCTGAAATCTTTTGATAAGAAGTCAAGATTCTTGAGAATAAAATTTCTTATTTGATCACGTTCAACCGGACTGTAGCTTATTCACATCTATCAACTCCCTATTAACAACACACTAAAAATTATATTTAATTTTCCTACTTTAACTGCTAGCAGAATTAAAAATTCCATTCCTAGTGGCCTATGGCGCCTGTAGAGTTAAAAACTTGACCTCTCAATTCTGAACCCACATTAAAATTCCCCTCTCTGTCACACTGACCCCGAACCATTATTTAGATAATGTAATTAATTTAATTTAACAAGCAACACTCTCCACATTTCAAAATCCACCTAAATCACACATCCCACTCAGAATTATCGTATCACCCAAGATCAAAAATCAAAACCTCAACAAAATCCCCACACCCCCAAAATTCCCAGTACCAAAAGCAACCATCAACAACACCATAATCACCTCAAAATCCCAACAACTATCTCATTAATAACACCAACAATCAAAGTACCAAACCCTCCTACCAATAATACAAAAATCCTCAAACATCCATCGTTCAAGCTAACTCAACATTCCACTCTCAAAAGCGTCTCACCAAAGGTAAAAGTGGCTGATACAAATGCAAAGATTCGTCTACAGATCCTCTCCACCTCGCGTCGTCTACTCGCGCGTGTAGATGATTGTCACGATGGTAGTTCCTCAGCCGTGTACACCCCTTTAATCGTCCGTCAAGTGTGTGTGCATTCGGAATGTAATATATCCTGGTCGGCACGCGCCGGTCACGTGCCACCGAGTGTTTGTTTCGGTTTGTATTGTCACCACGGACACGTCCGTGCCACGAAAGCTTGCACATCCCGGGGGAAAAGAGAGACTATCCATTCCAGGTTCCCTTTCGTAATTCCACGATCACCGGTACGAAAATAACGTGCCGTAGGTTGACAATTAGAACGATGAGAAAATGATTCATTATGTCGCGAGGACTAATAGAGATTCGACGGAGCGAAAGTTCGAAGCTGTGGAGTTGCATGAGAGGGAAACGTGAGTTTTCTGCCGTTAGACTCGTTGGATTATTGCCGCTTAAGAGAGCGTTTAAGAAGCGATTATCGTTGGAACGTTTGCCTCGTTGACGATAGGACCGGGGAATACTCGTGGATACGAAATCATCGATTTTCACGAGGCTTTGTGGGATTGCGGAGTTATTGGAGACGCGAGATATCGTGTTTGTTTGGATGCCGACGAAGGAGCGAAGTCTTTTTGCAAAGTAGAGGACTTTGAGTTTTTACGCGGGGGTTTTTGAAGTTTGGATAATAATGCTTGGAAATTTGAAATCTACTGACTGAGAAAGTATTGACACTGGATTCACGAGCGGGAAATTTGTTGCACTGCAATGCGTTAACAGGTTGAATGCCACCGATGTTTCCCTTGTTTCGTCATTTCAAGTGAAGTGAAACTTTTTTTATGAAAGCCACATATTCATAAAACAGAAATTTTAAGGACACTGATTGATCGGTGTTTAGCAGATCTTCATCTTCTTAACGCCAAAATTTAAATAATCAATATGTTAGAAAATTCATAAATATTGCAATTTAAACGTAACATAAAATTTCATTCAATTCAATAGCGCCGGTCAACGGTGACCCCCATGGCACTCAACCTGTTAAGTAAGGATTTTAGAAAAATAAGGTTCAAGAGGCAAAAATTATTATTCATTAAGTAATTATTGTAGTTTAAAATGTACGTAAAGGATCTACTGCACAAATCGTAATCTGGGGAAATTTTTATAAAAGAAGTACGAACCAGACAATTTGATGGCTTCTGTAGATCTAGGATTAAAGGAGGAAAGTGGAACTTAACACTAGATTTACCAAACCAGTCACAATGACTGGTGCACAATTTTTTCAAAAAATTCTACGGGTTTATGAGAGAGCCGTAGAATAAATATTCTTCGTCCATCGTATAAAACATAAATTACCGAATCTATCATCTCTTCCGCATCTTAATTTTCCTTGCTTTGAGGTACATATTTAACATATTTAAATATAGTAGATTTCACGCTGGTAAATCTAGTGTTAAAGTGAATTTCAATTCAGCCACAATATTTTATTTGTGTTTTTATTCAAGATTTTCTATAGAATTTACTTTAATTACAAGGGCAAAATTAATTTGCTACGACCTCCAACACAGGAAAATAAATACTCCTAAAAAAATACACAAATTTTTGTTAATCCTTGTAAAAAATCAGATTATCATCGTTCAAAAAATTTTACAATTTCCACCAGTATCGAAAGCGACGAGTTAATTTCCAACTACGATTCCCCAACTCAGCAAATACTCAACGTATTCTTAGCGAAATCAGCAAATCTCCTTCCACCTCGCCTCGACCCTGAATTCATCTGGTATCTCGTTTCCCGCGTTGTTTTACAGCCCGCGATCCATCGTTTACCTGCGTGCAACGTGTGTTGCGATAGTGCAATAATAGTTACTTTTACGAGCAACGTAGTCGCCGGCGGGTCGCGTGAAACGATCATAAATTTTCCAAGATACATCTAAAACCAAAGAGAGAGAGACAAAACTAACGAAAGAACCTCGAAGAATGAGATACCAGAAAATCAACGAAGAACGAAAGAAACAGACAGAAAATGATATGAAAATGGAGAAAAAAAAATGTAAACGAGAAGATCACAGGGGAGAAATAAAAGAGATTAGAAGAAAGGTAAGAGAGAAATTAGTGAACAGCAGGGTGCAGTAGAATGAGACGAGCGTTGACAGACTCGAAGAGCCGACGCGCTGTGGCTGTTGTCTTCGTCACGATCGAGGAATGTAATATCGTCACCCCAAGCGACAAGAGTTGCCTTCGTATCGCCGTTTAGAATACCGTGAGGGGGATGCGGGCCGGGATTAAACTGCAATGAAAATCCACTCATTCTCTACTCCTACCATTTCCACCACCTCGCCCCTTCCTCGTCCTCTGCAAGCCTGAGTTTCTCCTCCCGTGCTTCTCTTTGCAACGGAGTTGCATCGAAGCGGGTAAACAAGTTATTGCTTTGTAGTTGTTGATGTCTTCCTTCCATCGTTTTTTACCTTTTTTCTCTTCCACCATTCGTGACTTATTTTCCTAGAGTGGAATATTGGCGTGTGCGTCGATTCATGAAAGGACGAAGATGATGGATGATGAGAACATTTGTTTTTCTTCTTTCTTTTTATTACATTTGTGAAGAATTTGAAATTATATAGTTTCAAATTAAAGTTTCTTCTCAAAATTAGGGTCGATGATGATTTCAACGTTAGATCTACCAAGGTGATCAAAGTGATTTGCTTTGAATTTTTTGACAATGTTCGTGAAATTTCTAACGCTCTTTCTTTTTCAATTTTCTACGTTTGTTTTGAAGACTGTGAGCCAGTGAATTTATCAAGTTTGTTGCCACTTCGTTGATTTTGTTTCAAATAATTTGAATCTATCGTCGGTAGATCTAGCGTTGAAATCATTGGGGTAGTTTTTTATACTTGAAGTTAAGAATTAAAGTGACGTTTGTTCAACGGTGATTCTCTGAAAGTGGTGAAAAATGAATTCGCCGAGAGGGGAACGTTTTCGTTCTCCACGATGCGCTTTTTTTCCTCTGCTAATATGCCGTTAATGGTTGCCGTAAATGCCGGAATTATTATCTCTACGAGGATCGTTCACGTAGGAGAGTCGCACGAAAACAGTCTGTATACTTAACGATACTTTATTGTTGTTATTATTACATATTATTATAAATCTATCGTCTTGACACATACAATACTCGCTAGAATCTACAGAGACGGGTTTAACGATAGGATGTGTATCATTCTCGTAGCCTAAGAACTAAACGTGTAATTATGGCTTCGGTGTTTTCGCACAGTGCAGGAACAAAGAGATGTGTCGCAATGATTCTCCTCGCGGCCTCTTAAAACGACAGTCGAAAAATCTATGAGGATATTAAAATATACACCGTTCAAATTAATCGTCCATCCGTTGGTGTTGCTCTCGAAATTCCTTCCTTCGTTTCTTGTATTTGTTTTTTTTTTTTTACACGAGAAATTACAGATATACTTATACCCTATATTTATATGTATATATATATACTCTTCTCTCGTTTCTTCAAAAATTTTCTTTTCTTCATTCTTTTTATATCCACGAACTAACGTTCGTATGAATTCTTCTTCATATTTTTTTTTTCTTCGCTTTTGTGTATAAAAGACTACCGACTCGCGGATCGTTATTTTGTACCCAAAATGTCGACGCAAAAATGTCTATACTGTGCCCATGGCCTTGCATGATCGAACGAAATCTATGGAAAATCGTAAATCACCCCCGCGCTTCATACAAACTTTATCTATCGAAAACATTTTCCGTCGCGCGGGCGAGCAACAATTTCAAAGGAAATAGCTCGGATAATCGCACTGTTTGCACGCTCATTACGCCTGATATGCAAGCTTCTAATTTATCTCGCTCGAGTACCGTCAGATAAGCGTCAAATTGGCAATCGCCGTTGGCGCGAATTTTCGACGGGACTTATTTGCTTTGTTACCTGTACGCCACTTTCTGAGGATACGTTGATTGTTAGTTTTACCCGAGATACTAAATATAATAGAATATTTGTGTATTATAATTATTTCTTTATTTTTGTGTCTCTTAATAATTTTCTTTTAACACTAGATTTACGGAGCCAATTTGGCTCATTCAAAATTCGACTATTATATGTATAATGTATTAATTGGTTAATTTTTTAATAATAAATCCTTCATTTACATTGATTTGGAACTGTTTTCATTGCAAAAAACTTCGATTTTCTTGTATGAGTTAAATTGGCTCGCTTCAGGAAAAAAGGTATATCAACATCCGTAAATCTAGTGTTAAATGGATGAAAGTTTGTGGAATTGGAATTCTTTCCGACTTTGATCTGGAATAAATATCACAAATTTCGATTTTAAACTTGACAAAGTATTGAAATTTTGTGACCAAAGTAGTCAGTTTGGCATTGAACAATTATCAAAAATGATAGTAAACAAATCTTTTTTCTCTCTGTTTGATTTCTCCATTTGGCAAGGCGAGCGATGTTGCAGCTGCAAACCTTATCTGACAACTGTTATCCTAACTCGGAGCTTGTTTTTCGAGGAAAATTCCTTTACTACCATTAAAACATCAGCAATCTCGAGAAAACGACGACCAACGTATCACCATATACCTCCAGAAACCACCATCAGACACCCATTACACCGAAATAAACACTCTCTCCTTAATTCCGCTCTTTACCACCACCCTTCAACCAAGCAATCAGCATTTTTTTTCTCATCTCTCTTTCAACCCCATACCGTTGTCTTCTTTCACACCAAAAACAACCCATCCAACCCCTCAAACTACGTGCAATCACGGCACAAAACAGCGCTAATAAATTTTCAAAACCATTCAACGCGAATGTCGATCCTTTAAAATAAACAATTTCCTCTTAATTCAACCCTCAGACTCTTCCCTTTCGCGATTATTCTCTCTTGGAGCCTTATCTCGCAATTGTTATCCTGCATCGAGGCTCGTTTTTCGCGGAAAAACTCACGGGGGGCTGCGTTTACGCAGCACGTACATTAATACACCCTTATACTCGTTGGGGGTTGAGAAAAAGAGGGAAGTTCATTGAAAACTTTTTCCACCCTCTTTTCTCACAGTATGCTTATATGTATTTATATATATATATGTATATGTATATATTTATAGAGAGAGAGAGAGACATGTGTGTACGTGTATGCGTATGCCTGTGCGTATGTGTACACGGTTAAAAACGCCCACAGGAGATTCGAGTCGACAAGTGCTTTCGTACTATCTACAATAAAAATTGTCGTCGAGCTCGGTCGCTCTATCACTCGACTTCTTTACACGCGATTACATTAAAACCTTAAAACTTTCATGACCAGAAACCCCTTTATTTCCACGTTAAGCCTCGACGATGGCATAAAAGAACAATGGGGAGAAGAACAATACCGCGTGTCCTAATGAACGAAAGGATTTACAGCGATAGCATAGTGATACAGATTTCGTGGATTGTTTCCGTTTATGTTTACCGATCAGACTGCTGCCGTTGGTGTTAAATCATTCCTCTCTTGGTACTTTTTTTTAAGCGGTGAGACTTGAAAGAAAATGGACGAGATATCGGGCGAGATTTCGTCGATTGTTGGAAATGATAATTTACCCTTGCGTAGACACTTCTGCGGTATTTTCAGTTGACTTGTATTACTTCTGAGGGAAAGTAATGCAAGATATGTTGGAAACCATGGGTTATTTTGATTACAGAGAATTTTTGAAGTTTGAAATTTGCTCTTTGCTTTGTAATACTTTAGAGATTAAAAAGCAAAGTGATCAAAATATATTAGGGGTACTGGAATGTAATGTCAATTTTTTTACGTTAACTTCAAGCAAATAAATTGGGAACAAATTTTTATTAATGAATAATGTAATCATCCATGTTATTATGTAATTATCCCAGTATCGGTTATCAGTATCCTTTTGCTATATGGTATGCTAATTTTTAATGTCGGATCGATAAAAATCAATTGCTTTTTATATAAAAAGAACATTGAAAGACATTACTTTCCGGTCCCCCTAATAGTATAAATGCAAAAAATGACTTTCTCTCTCGCAAAAAAAATATCTCCACATTTATTATAATCTCCAAATTATCCCAACTTTCTAAAGTCCCCATTAGCATACACTTTAACCCCTTGCCTTACAATGACATGTGGCAAACGTGCCGCGATAAATGGAATCGAAAATTTGTAAGTTTTCCAAAAATTGTTAAATTGAAAATATCAGTAGGTGAGGAGCAGTTTAAATTAATACTATGCTATTAATATTGCGTTAATTTATATCGGTATATCGGATATCATTGATAAGATGATTAATGCAACAATGAATTCTGAATTATTGCGTGTTCGGTCACAAAAGAAATCGTAAGGCAAGGGCTCAAATGCCCGAGTCGAAAATTTCAGCCCAAAATCCTCCTAAATCACCAAATAACTTAGGATATTTAGGATGAATATGGAAAAATATGTTACATATAAAAGAATGCAAATTTTAATTCCACAATCGCCCTAAACTTTAGGCTTCATACAGCCCAAAATAATCCTCAGCATTCTTATTTAGAAAATTAATCTAATTGTAAGCCCAATATTAAGCCATACATTCTATAACGAGGAGTTTTAGAATTGGATTGGAATTGGAGTGATTTTAGGAGAGTTAGAATTTATAGGGAATAAAATGATAATTTAATTCCTACTTGCTCCTGAAAGCCCTATTTTTAGAATATGAGTCGACAGACTTGGAACTTCTGAAATATTTTTAGGAGATGTCAGATTAAATTGGAATAAAAATTTTACCTGATCAGTCCATATAACTCCTAAAAATCATATTTACAGGACTTTGAGACGCGTAGACACGCTAGTTGCGGATTTTGAGGTTCAAAATGGTATACATAATTAACACTAAAACTACCGACGTTATATCTACTAAAATTTAAATTTATTGAACAAGTACTTTGGAAAAAGATAAATCAAGAAGCGAAAGGATTAGTTAATTAATTAATTTAGACTTTATATGGTAGAAGTAGAATTTTTCTTCACGGCACTTCTATCAATTTAGGTAGATTTTTGAAACAATTGAGAACCGGTCATTATGACCGCCTTGGTAGATTTAGTGTTAAGCGGCAAACGAGAAATCAAAAGAATCTAGGATTTGAAGTTTCTTTTCAGGCTGGACTTTTCGACTCGGGTGTACAAAACTGATATTTCCAATACAAGAGCAACCCACGTACAAAGTCCAAATAATCATCCCCAAGAACATCGCCAATCAAGAAGCCTCGCTACGCAATCCATTCGCATTAAATTGAACAAAACAAATGTTATTACGAACGTAAAGTTTTATCACAAATATCCGTTATTGTTATACATACGAATGCGGTATACATCTCGGACTACTTTTGCTGTATGTACACTAAACGTCTACTTGACCGAGCACGGCCAATCGAGCGGGAGCTTTACATTAAATCCGACGAAGAAAAATGCCCCCTGAATAATAGACTGCTGGGCACATATTTGTCCAGGGTGGCTGCGTATTTACAATGCCGATATTAATCGACCGTTTGGAAACCTGCCGGCTCTCAACGATGCTATCCCGTCGATCGAAAGTGAAACGCAAGAACAAAGAAAATGCGGCGCGGCGCGGTTTTTTTTTTACGAGAAAAAAAATCGATCCCCAACGAAGGAGGTATCGTTGAAAGAAACGAGAATTTTTTTTTCACGATAAACCACTACGCTATTGCACTACGCCTTTTTACAGTTATTTCGCATCGCCATTCTCATCCAGTTGCTCGACCGGATGTTCACGTATCCGTCGAAAAGACGTCGAGGTTCTATCGTTGCGCTCTTTTCGAAAGCGAGTCCGTCGATTTGATCGATGAAAAAAGAAACAAGATAATCTTCACGGCTTCATTTATTTAAAGGAAGGCTCTTCGATCGGGCGATAAAAATATTTTCCTTGACTTCTAAACAATTAGTTTCCGGAACTCTTACCAAATAGGGACGTTGGTTATTCACCGTATTCTTCTCGGTTTAAGCCACCTTTTCTTGCCTCTGAATAGAAAATGCGCGATGCCTCCGTGATTCCGCGCGATCAATCGTCCGTTTTGCACGAATCGTTAGAGTTCATTTAAAAAAGAACATTCGAGATCGACGGAAACTAGGGAAACCTTCGATCCAACGATCTAGAAGGACGATCTACGTGTATCCTACAATTACTCTATCAACGTAGAAACTTCATCAGGTCCTTCCACGATCATTAATTACGAACACATCATCGCACCGGGAAATCGGCTACTCGAAGATAGTCTTTGAACGAATGAAAAATGCCCAGTTTCGAGAACCATCGTCGGAACTGTCCAAGAGCGAGATTCCTCCTCGCTCAAACTCTCATTGGAACGAAGGCATCGAGAAGATCATCCACCCATTATTTTCACCATGATCTCAAACTCTGATCGGAACGAAGGTATCCAAAGATCATCCGACGATCATTTTCACGAAACACGACTTAGTCTTTCTAATCGGACGAGGTCGCGCGAGTCCCAAGATCCACATTTGGATCCTCTACACCAGAGGCGAGAAGGCCGACGCTTGACTTCTAATCTCTCGATGTTCCGACGGGCTTAGATCCAACAAACCACCGCAATTTTGATCGCTAGCAGCTTGTTTGCCGATTAAAGCATCAATGCTAAAGTTCCTCTTCTTGTCCACGGTCGTGTGACTCGGTGGTATCGTCACGGTCCTCGTGGGCGTCGGGTCGAGCTGTCTGATCGGTGGTGCCGTGATCGGTACCGGTTTGTACAACGGTGGAGGTGGTTCCAAGAATCCTCCTAATTTCAAAGCTTCCAAAGTAGACGGAGAAAAGTCCAGCAACGGTAAACCAGGCGGTGGAGAGAGATACGCAGCACCAGGGTACGGTAGAGCACCCGGATGTCCACCACCGCCACCCGGACAAGGTCCTCGGTCCCCACAAATCGCGAACGTCGCCATTATCGCTCTGTCCCGAAGAACATAGTGCGGCGGTGGTCTCTTGTACCTCTTCCTCCGCCGGAGGAAACTACCGTTGTCGAACATGTCCTCCGCCAAGGGATCGAGGGTCCAATAATTACCCTTCCCGGGATTACCAGGCTCACGAGGTATCTTGATGAAGCAGTCGTTCAACGACAAATTGTGCCTGATGGAATTCTGCCAAGCTGGAAACTTGTCGTGGTAATAGGGGAATCGGGACATTATGAATTCACAGATTCCACTGAGTGTGAGCTTCTTCTGGGGCGACTGAAGTATCGCCATCGTGATCAGGGCGATGTACGAATACGGCGGCTTGATCAACGACGACGACATTTTGTCGTTCGCGTATCCGGAGGTAGCTTGACCGGTGGTGCCGGTCTTTTGTTGTCCATTCATCGACATCATTGAATAAGTCTTTTTGTTACGATTTCCTCCACGATTCCTCGAGGAAGTCGTCGATGGCACTGGAGAACTTGAGATAATGGGACTCGACGATGATTGAGACGGTGATAGATCATTCTTGTCGAGACTCACCGGGTCGACGATCATGCTGCTGCTGTCGGAGTCCCGGTCGCTGTCCGCGCAGCCGTCGCACGACAGATTCGACATCATCATCGCACGCGGTTCCATCGTGATCGCTTCATGGACATTTAGGATCACGGACTTTTAATTCGATCGGACTCGATGGAGTCGTTTGAAGTCATCACTTTCTGTCATACTTGCTGTCTTTTGATATTCACTGTTCTTTTCGCGCGCGTTTTTCTTTTTGCACTCAAACGATCCAATGTTTTCGCGCGTTTTGAACCTTCTCAAAGTATCACCATCGAATTGAATCTCGCCAGGACGGACGTTCCTCATCCGACATGTTTCGCCGAGGCAACTGTCACACGCGAGCTCTGACGAATGCTATCTTACGCTAATAGTTTGTTTCCACAACGATAACGCGCCTTTTTTTCTTACTCTTCCTTCCCTCCTGTCTGCCGTGCACTCGCTCGCGAGCTGTACCACGAGCTGACGCACCGTCAAGGATACTTCATACGATCAACTGCGACGATTCGCTCGATCTTATCCATCTTCAAACACCTTCAAAACTCACCGTCGTTTTCATCCATCTTCCAACGTGTTCTTCGCGTGTTCCTTCAACTTCTCCAATCTTCGAACAATACCAACAATCCTATCACTTCTCACAGTCCAAACTTCAACTTTAATTGTCTCTATTAACCGGAACAATCAGCTCTCTAAAAGTTCTCACCCTCTAAGAATCTCCTTCGATCTTCCACCTCTCAGTTCACCCTCGCCGTTCACTTTGAGAATATCGAAAACACCCCGAATCACGAAAAATCAACTCATGAAATCTCGTTCTCTCAACTTCCCTCGAGTTCCACGAGGTAATCTTCCTACCCCACGATACACGCCAAGAGGGGAAAAACACGAATGTCAATCGCAACGAACGTTTTCACGAGGTTAGGCTAACGAAACGCGGTCGAAGCTTATGAGACGCGATTGCAAGTGTGCCAGGACCGTGGAGGATCGTCCGCGAGGCGAAATCGTTGGTCGAATTGATTCGAAGTGACTGCTTTGGTTCTACCGGGGGCGGACCAATGGGCGGGCATTTCAACCCCTGTCGACGGGGTGGTAGAGTACCCCCACCATTACCTCGTATCCGGAGCTCCCTCCGTCCTTCTCCAAGGGAAGAGGGATCGCCGACGTCGTCGTCGTCGTAGTCGTCGTCACCACCAACGAGGAGAAACCCCCGGAGGGGACGGCGGAGTTAGGAAAATAGCGGGATAGATAAAGGGACTTTGGAGGCGGGACGGGTGGAGAGGGTGAAATTGTAACACTCCGGGGGCTGCTTTGCTTTGAGCGGCACGATAAAGGGACCTGCCGCGCTGATGGAACGTATGAGCTGATACTAACGCCATACCGATGCAGATTCTATCGGTACTCGATCGTCTTTGAGCACGACGATTCCGATATTATGTTTCTAATCGGATTTTCACTTGGATTCTGAATAGTGCATAATGTAAATTAAATAATGTTTTTTAAGGAGGAAAAGGAATTTGAGATTGTGGTGAATATGGGGTTAAAGGTTTTGGGATTAGATTAACACGAATGCCATAGATATTTCGATAGTTTCTTCATTTCTACTGAAAAGAAAGTTTTTTCTATGAAATTCTGATCTTTGTAAAGTAGAAAGTTGAAGATATGAATAGATAAATATTCAGCAGACCTTTAGCTTTTTAATGACAATGTTTATATTTTCAAGATGTCCGAAAATTCATAAATATTGCGATTTACAAAATTACATGAAATTGAATTCAATAGTGCTGGAAACCAGTAACTGCCATGATAGTCAACGTGTTAACTCCTTGGTCTACGATTTCTTTTTTGATGGGGCGTGCAAACATGCAAAATTAATTCCTAAAATAAAGAGTTTTCACTGACATTTTGTATAACTGAACGTAATATTAATGGTGTAGGAATAATGAAACCGTTTTGCGACCGGCTGATGTTTGCAATTTAATAGTTTGTGGATGATTTTAAAATTTTTGATTCCATTTTCCGCGCCACGAGTGCCACACGTGGTTGTAGGCTAAGGGGTTAATGAACTCGAGTTCAAATCTTTGATCACTGTTGTGAGTTTCTTTGTAAATATTATTTAATATGGTGTCTCGATGGTTTGGAGCATGTAAAAGTTACGAAGTAATTTTAGCAAATGCAAAAATTGTAATTGTAACAAAAAATTGGAATCATATGAAGATTTTGAAGAGGAAGAGAAATGTGAAAATGTTGATGGGCAGTTTAGGATGAATTTTCGCTTCGAGGTTAGTAGGAATGAAATTCGGTCTCTTTATGAGAAGGTTTAAAATTAATTTCATTGTAGAACTTCAGTAAAACGGCGAGATAATATTAAACGTTGTATTTGTAATGAATTAATTGGAGTCGCGTAACAAACGCAACGATTACGGAGATATTAAAATAGGAGAAACATTTTCGAACAAAATATTGGAGAGTGGAATGTTATAAAACGATGTACTACAATATGGTATTTGATACTCGATATTCTATAAATTACAGTGTTACATTTGTCGGCTACGTGTCGATGAAATTTCGTTGATGAAAATATGTAGTTCGTGAGAGTATTGTAAAAATTGTAGCCGCATGAAGATAGATAAGCGGGATTGCGGATTACGCGGAAAGAGCGACGTATGAAAGCAACTCCTCGAGGATTGCTTTGCTTTATGAGACCGCGACAAGGGGATGAAACGTTATTGGTAAAATATATAATGGAAACTTCGTTTATTTCGAAATTCCTTTCTCGCAATTTTCTTCTTAATATTAACATAGAAAGTATAAATCCCAAGGTAAAAGAAAATTGAAATTTCTATCGATTTACAAACAACAAATATAATCCAATCATTAGAATTTTCTAAATAAAAAGTTTAACCCCTTGGCCCACAACGTGTGACACTCGTGGCGCGGAAAATGAAATAGAAAATTTTGAAGTCTTTCGCAAACTGTTAAATAGAAAATATAAATCCCAAGGTACAAGAAAATTGAAATTTCTATCGATTTACAAACAACAAATATAATCCAATCATTAGAATTTTCTAAATAACAAGTTTAACCCCTTGGCCCACAACGTGTGACACTCGTGGCGCGAAAAATGAAATAGAAAATTTTGAAGTCTTTCGCAAACTGTTAAATAGAAAATATAAATCCCAAGGTAAATGAAAATTGAAATTTCTATCGATTTACAAACAACAAATATAATCCAATCATTAGAATTTTCTAAATAAAAAGTTTATCCCCTTAGCCCACAACGTGTGACACTCGTGGCGCGGAAAATGAAATAGAAAATTTTGAAGTCTTTCACTAACTATTAAATAGAAAGTATGAGCCGGTCGCGAAACGATCTGGTTATTTCTATACTATCAACCCCTTGCCTTACAATTTCTTTTGTCGCTGAATGCACAATAACTCAGAAATAATTGTTGGAATAATAATCTATCACTAATTTCCGATATACGGGTACAAATTAACGCAATATTAGTAGCATAGAACTAATTTGAGCGTCTCTCGATCTACTGACATTTTCAATTTAACAAGTTTAAAAAACTTAAAAATTATCTATTCCATTTACCTCGTCACGGTACCACACATCATAGTAATACAAAACGTTAACATTGCATTCACTTATACCTACAAAATATCAAAAATCAGTGAGAACTCTCAATTCCAAGAATTAATTCTAAGACATTGCACACCTTGTTTAGAAAAAAGAATCGTAAACCAAAGGGTTAAAAATAAATCTCCAATTTACAATTCATAAAGCGTGAAGGATCTTATTAAAAGAGTATCGTTAAAATAATCAAAGAGAAGAGACGAAACACGATCGAAGGATTTGAAAGGCAGCATCTGCAGGAAACAATCAGGCTCTATCTAAATCAGATATCGACGAGCGCCGATGCAACCCCGATTTCAGGTCCTCGGATTTTCATCGTCGAAATGGAGAACGATGCGATCCTACGGATCGCCAACAGAGCGAGGCAAGCTGCACGCATCACGAGTTAACTTCCCTGAGGCAGCTCAAATAGAATCTGTATTACGCCGCGGCTGTACACAGAGAATGACAGAGAGAGAGAGAGAGGGAGAAAGAGAGACAGAACAAGAGAACAAGTCAGAGAAAGAGAGACAGAGCAAAAGAGACAGTACAGAGAAACAGATAGAAAACAGGTATTCAGAGTGAGAAAGAAAGTAAGAGACCCAGACAGAGATGGAGAAGAACCAAAGGAGAGGGAGAAAATGGGCAGAAATCGTGAAAGAGCGAGGGTAAAGGGGTGGAAAGAGAGAGAGAGCAGAAGATAATAACAGATAGAATGCACCAAACGAGAAAGAGACAGAGAGAGAAAGAGATAACACGCAGAAGAGAGATAGATTGACGGTTAACAAAAGGGAGAAAGAGAGAAGAGACGGAAAGGAGAGATAGAGAAAGAGACACAGAGCGAGAAAGGGAGGAAGCAGAGGGATGATATAGAGGGATGCGATTCTACCTGGGCGCGCACTATCGGTTCACAGAGCCGAGCAGAGAGCGAATATTGTGTTTACCCATACGCACGGCTTTGCGATGCAAATAATCTGGTATTATTGCACTTACTCCGCGTACCAGCGAGGCTCTTCCACGACTGCCAACTCGCTTCTCCGCATTTCCGTCTCCTTCTCTCCATTCGCGTTATATTTACGCGATATTCATTATATTGGAATACCGTATTATTGCTGGCTCCGACGGTGGCATAAGTGCACGCCGTATATAGGATTACACTTGGGCTACGTTCGACGATAAAATACCTGCCACTCTGCCTCGAATATTTCTCCGATATTTAGTATCTCCTATTGTCGTTTATCGACGATTCACTGTGCACTCGGTATCCCAAACGAATGAAAATTGCTTTTCGTAAATATTATACGAACCTTTTGACCCGATAACGATATAAACGAGGAGATAATTCAACTTGTTTCGTCAGCGATTCAATTTTTGTATTAACTACTTGACTTGAGATTCTTTTGGGACTGGTATATGAGATTATTAGACATTAAATTGGTGAAGTATAAGTTGAACAATTAATTCCAATTATATTGATGGTGTCGAGTTGTATATTTTGCCTGGACAAGTCTTGTAGTTTTAAATAACGATATATTTGTAAGTTGTTTATAATATTAACAAGACAATAGGTAGCTACAGTGAGAGTATAGTCAAATTCTAGTGTTTTTAATTAATACTAGAATTACCGGATAAGAAAAATCTAGGGGTGGAAAATATGATCGATTCGGTAATCTGCATTTTACAAGATCAAGGTAGAATATCTGCTCTATGACTCTCCTTTAAACTTGGAGAACTTGTGGAAAAAATTGAAAACAAGTCATTTTGACTTGCTTGGTAGTTCTAGTGTTAATGAGCTTTAAGTTTTAGCATATATGCCTTTAATCATTATTTACTATATCAGCCTGGATGGCTCACAACTCAGTTTAAACTAATCTAAAACTTTTGGTGTCTGGTCACATTATCGTAACAGTTAAAACCAAAATTCAGAACATCAGCAACAAAACGTCTCCTGATATCGTAACACGAGCTGTTAACACATTGCGTACGGCACTCTACTGTTTCAATGTGCCCGCAAATTTTTAAGCGCTCCATAGATTTGATATAGTTTATATATCCGCGTATTTTATACTCTTTTGGAAATTCGATATACATTTATTTCGCTAAGTATTTGTCATAAGAATATTCAAAGCTACATTGCATTAGTAAAGTAACAAGAAATCTCGAGTAGTCGGTGTGCGAAATACGGGATATCTCGTTACCCGTACGCAATGTGTTAACTTGTCCTTACGATTTCTTTTGTCGCTGAATGCACAATAACTCAGAACTAACTGTTGGAATAATAATCTATCACTGATTTCCAATATACCGGTAGAAGTTAATGCAATATTAATAGCATAAAACTAATTTCTAACCTACTGACATTTTCAACTTAACAATTTTCTATTCCATGTACTGCGTCATGTGTGCCACACGTTATTGTACAGTAAGGGGTTAATATGATATTCATATAATATCGCAAGATAAAGGTCGTGTGTGTCTCGTTCGAAGCGAATGATATTTCCATTTAATATAAATGTTTTCGAATCTTGGCACAGAGCTCCCTTGGCTTCGTCTTTTGTGGGTATTGGCCGCGGAAGGCGTCGAAAGGCGAGCACCCTCTTTTCCTCGCCCTGTCTCTTGCCGATTCAGCGATTACCACCTTAATCTCGAGTTCTGGTTAGGTTAGATCGCCGAAGGGAAGGAGCTCGGGTATACTTCGCTATAGAACCCTTAGACGTTCGCCATTCAGTTCGCGGCGGATTGCGGATTCCTTGAGTTCCACAATTCGATTCGATTGCTTCTTATCCTGGACTCTCACGACACGTATTTTCCTCCTGATTTCTTCCTCCTCGGTACCCTTCCGACAAATCCTTAGAAGTTACGAGATGAGCCTCAACTCGTTAAATATTCCTGCGAGATATCGCACCGAGATGACATTGGAAAGGGTGAATTTATCATAGTTCGGTTTTCATTAAAATTTCCGCCCATTTTCGATCATTAGAGTAAGCTGGAATTTGTTTTTTTAAATTTACTGTCCGATGTAGTAATCGAATTTAAGAAATTCTCGAATTTTTAGAGCTTTCAATGTTACTTCAATGAATAAGTTATAGAAAATTGTTTTGCAATTGTGTTACAAAGTCCCAGTCAAGTAATGTTATTTCTCGCAAACTTTGAAAACAAATATCTCAAATTATTTTACAAGAAATCACGAGTGTGCAAAGTACCTTTCGAGGAAGGATAGGAATTTGATACAAGAAACCAATAGCTCTCATGGAAAATTAGCAAAGTAACTTTCTCCTCGAAGCTAAACAACCCCTAAAAATCCAACAACAGTGGGAAGACATTTCCTATGTAATTAAGAGACACCCGGAATCCCGTAGAAAAGCCGAGAAACTTAAACGCAATTCGAAATCTCGACAACCAGCTGAATTTCCATCGCCTTAAATTCCGCGCGTAGAGTTTCGCATTGAAGCAGAGAATGCCATATAACCAGTCTCAAAAAATCTACCATTCGCGGCTCTTTGCGGTGACCCAAGTGGAGAAGCTCAAAGACTCAAAGGACTCCGCGAAAGACGAACGCGTCGAGGGTTGAGGCACAGAGGGTGAAACAGTGCGCTAGAGTGAAAGAGAGAAAGAAAGAGAAGCCAAGAAAGGGAGAGAAGAAAAGACAGAGAAGGAGAGAGGGAGTGAGCCACGAAGACTAAGAAGGGCGGAGTCGGTAAGAAGAGAACGATGAAAGTGTTTACGGGCAAAAAGGGACTGGCTGCGTGGATGACTCGTCGACTTTCGACGAAAAGCTCGGAAGATTATGCCGCCATCTTGGATGTTGGTAAATATCTCGTCCCAAAAGAGCCCGTCGAGCAAGGCATCCGGCATGGTCGGAGAGGTAAGCCGTTGCCCTCCTCCTCTGAGCTTTCGAGGCAGCCAGTACGCCGATAGTCTTCCTCTTCATCTTTGTCTTCGTTCTACGTCTTCATCTTCGTCTTCGCCGTGGTAGCAGATCCGAAGGAGGTGGTGAACGAGGAAGTCCAAGTTGGCAGAGAAAGACAATGAACGATAAAAAAGGACAGCGAAAGAAAGAGAACGAAGGAGGGGTAGTCAGAGAGGGTGGCAAACGAGGAGACTAGATCGCGGAGAGGGAGGAAAGGTAAAGAAGTGCGAAGAGGTCTTCGGCACAAGACGAATATCCCCGCTACAAAGAATACTGTCGGCTTTGCACCTTTTCCAAGACGACGTTTCCCTGCTGTAGCGACTTTACCTTTCCTCCCTCCGGTCCTCTCGATCTTCTAGCTCCTCCATCCACCTCCCTATCATCTACCCCTGTCTACCCTTGCCGTGCACTATCCACCACCTCCTCCGCCTCGTTCTCGAGACTCTCCTTTGAGCCTCCGATTCTCTCTTCTCGTTTCTCGAGCCTCCTTCGTTCTTTCTTTCCCTTCTGACTTTGCAAGCGACTCGTACGCGGCTAAAGAGAACACCCATTTACCTATGCGATTCAGTAACGGACAAACCGGAGGCTCTTACGAAAGGAAAGGAGACCGTGGACTCTTGTTCTTCAGCTTTGACACGTTCGCGTATGTTGCGAATGGTGTATTGTTTGAAATTTTTTCGAAGATTTTGTGGAAACTTGGTGTTTCTGCAAATTGTCGAATTTTTTAAGAGCTCGAATATCTTGAATCTTATGTCATTTTTGAGTAGAGATAGTTTGGTGAAGTTGTTCTTTTTTGGAACTTGAAGCAGTCAGGGAGGAATTGTGAGGATAGTAGGATAGAAATTTTTCTTTTGTTTTTTTTTTGAAATTGTTATCTTAATTCTTAATTAAAAATTATCTTAATGGAGATCATATTTTAAGAGATACGATGTTTCTGAGTATTAATTTTTGATATTCAATGTATTTAACATTTACGTCTACCTGTTTGTATAGTTTATGTTTCTTAACACTCGATTTGTGGACGTGAAATCTGTTGTACTGCAATATATTAAATAAAGACTTTGAAAATAGAGGAATCAAGCGGCAAAGAAGATGATCAGTTAAGTTATTTGTATATTAGAAGATACATGAGAAATATCTATTGTATGACGCTTCTATAAATTTGGAAGGCATTTCTAAAAAGGTAGGAACCCATCAATTTGTACCAGTTAAAATGTGAACCTTTGTTTGCTGGGTCACTATGACTGGAAGGAATACGAATGTGAGATATAAATGAACAGAACAGCAGAGTTAAATTTGTAATCAAGTCATAACAGGCAATTAACCCCTTAACCTACGATTCCTTTCTGATGGGGCTTGCAAAGGCTCAAAATTAATTCATGGAATCAAAAGGTTTCACTAATTTCTGATATTTCGTATAACTGAACGCGATATTAATAGTACAGAAATAATGAGACCGTTTCGAGATCGGCTGATATTGTCAATTCAATAGTTTTTGGAAGACTTCAAAATTTCCAATTCCATTTTCCGCACTACGAGTCTCACACGCTGTTGTAGGTTAAAGAGTTAATATTATTTTCAGTTGTATGAAATATGAGAAATCAGTGAGAATTTCTGATTTTAGAAATTAATTTTGAATCATTATACGCCCTGTCAGAAAAAAAATCGTAGGCCAAAGCGTTAATTATTTATTAATCTAAACAAATACGAGTATTTTGGAAGACTTCAAAATTTCCTATTCCATTTTCCGCACTACGAATCTCACACACTGTTGTAGACTAAATGGTTAATATTACTTTCAGTTGTATGAAATATGAGAAATCAGTGAGAATTTCTGATTTTAGAAATTAATTTTGAATCATTACACGCCCTGTCAGAAACGAAATTAATTATTTATTAACCCTTTGCGCTCCGGATTATTTTTTAAACTTTTTGTCAGATAAGCAAATATAATCTCGGAAAATTGTCTACTGTTGATTATTCGATTTATTTAATACTAGGAACAATTGTAGATACTGCGATGTATTCCTGTTAAAATGCAAAATTATTGTTGATTTCGAAAAGTCGGTAATTAGTATATGAAACATTAAGTGTCATAGAAAGCTGTGTCGAGTGAAGCTCGACATAGGAGTGCATAGGATTAATCTAAACAAATACGAGTATTTTGAGATACTTCAAAATTTCCTATTCCATTTTCCGCACTACACATAGTTTTAGGCTAAAGGGTTAAGTAATCCATGTAAGTACACTGTGCAACAAGATATCGCTCGTCGATGCAAAAAAAATAGAGAAACAGTATACGTTATATACACACAATTCCGACTTAAAAAAGTAACTGAATCCAGAAAAAAAATCTCGTAGACATTTCGATCAAACATCTCGTTCTAAATGTAAAACAAGAACGAGACTTAAACTACGTTACTCCGATCGAGCGTAACATAGTTTCACAATGGCACAGAAGCTTCGGTGTTTCCGGGGTAGGGTAATTTTTCGCGAAATTTCAGCCAAAGCTAAAATATTCAGGGATCGTGAGACTGTATTAATAATTTCATTTCGTGCAGATTGAAAGGAAGAGAGAGCCGAGATACTCGAGACCTCGGCCACGAGAGGACCGACGAATTTGAAATTCAATTCGATGCAAATTCCCCGGCGGGAAACACACTTACGGCTAACCGGCGAACAAGATTGAGGATTCGTTGCTTAGCGTGCGGTAAACACTCATCGCTTTTTACCAGGCTTATGAAATATTGATAGACGTACATTGGCGTACGTGGATCGAGCTTTATGACGCTAACGATGTCATCGTCGAGGTGTGGGGGATACTCGTGAAACACGGCCGACAGTGTCGGGATTGAAAATTATTTTCCCTTCAAACGGAAGTTCGAAATATCACATGGATATTCTTTAATCCTCCCTTTCTTTTTCTAAAGTCGTGTTTTTTTTTTTCAATAAAAATTTTTCAACATTGAGAGATAATCATTGATCTCGCAATTCAAAACCGCCTTTCAATTAGAAAGTTGGAATATGATTGCATAGAAATTATAAATTACTATTTGTGTCATCATATTTCAACGGTTGTATTTCAATTTTTAAACTTTACCCATGCATGCATACAGCGATAGATTGTAATAACATTTTTTCTCAGACCACATAAATGCGTCGCTAGTCCTCAAAGGGTTGAATTCATTTTTCAAAAATTATTCGTCCGATTGAGCCACATTGTTTTGCTTATTCGTGACTTACTTTTTAATTAACTTTCCTGGAGCAGTAAAGATACAGGAATGATTGTAAGGGAAGGTGAGAGAGTTGCAAGATTTTGAGGGTGGTCGCGGATTGGGTGGAGAATAGAAACAAGTGGGATAATATAAAGAAAGTAAGAAAAATAATTAAGTCGGGGTGTTTTAATGCAGGTAATTGTTTGGGCAAAGGCGAAGCACATTTGTTATTGACCTTAGATGACTTTGAATCTTCTGGGAGCTTTTGCGTAGGATTGAACCTGTGGCCATTGCACTCTACATAAGTTGACCTTAACCCTTTTAGTGCCGGACGACGACACATCGTCTTTGACAATAGTACTAACACTGGGCATCGGAGGGTTAATATTCATTTTTCCAATACGATATCAGTAATTTTATGACAGATACTTGTAAATACAGGGTTTAAAAATGACAATTCTTTTTATTCGCAACTATATTTTTCATTAATTCAATCAATTTTTCCGGTCGCCACTAAAAGGGTTAAGTTTGCGTGAAAAGATGGACAGAGACATTTCATAGACAACATGATCCTCTATTTTTTAACGGACCTAGCCTGAAAAAACTGCATTAATAGAACCACAATGAATCTAGTTTTCTTATATCTACAGTGAGAACATTTAGAACGAAGATATTTCACCGTTTCTTGCAAGATGAAAAAATCTATGTAACTATAATATCGTATAATTATTATACTTTTCTTACGTTTTACTCAGTCCGATCGAAAGCAAAAAAAATATCCTCCAATTACAACCCTTTATTCACCCACACTTCGATCGACCCCCGTTGAACGTTTGTCACGTTTGATCTCCGCGACTCCATTCTTTCTCGCTCGGGTTCTGTTATCTTTACAATTTTTTTCTTCCGTCCGCTTTCAACACGACCGGCTTTCCAGTCTCTGTGGCCCCGATCCAGAGATATATGGAATTTTAAAAACAAAACCATCCTAAAACGCGCCGGTACGCGCGATGCATTCCCACATCTCCGTTAGGTGCTCGCGTTTTAATACAAATATACGCGCGTATATGCAAACATATGAATATTCATACGTGTCTACGCACCTATAAAATATAGCTATCTGTCTATGGCGATGGAAAAATATATAGCCAGATAAATGGATCGGTAGAGAGATAGTTAAATGAAAAGGTAGACGAATATTTAAATATACGAATAGATAGGTGGAGAGATAGATGGACAGATGGATGGATAAGTAGATGGTTAAATATATGGATAAGAAAATGGTTAAATAGATAGTTAAAGAGATAGATAAATAAATGAATAAATGGATGGATAGATAGATTGATATTTAAATAGGTGGATAAGCAGATGATTAAATAAATGGACAAATAGATGAACGGATAGATGGATCCATAGATTTATAGATAGATGGATAACCAAGTAGATAGGCAGAAAGATACATGGGTAGAACGCCAAATAAGCAGGTAGATAGATCGATACACGATAACTGTAACATAGAATGTGTGTAAATCTATAAATTAATAGATAGATTTTTTTGGTGCAAATAGCACAGATAGATTTAAATGTATAGATAGATATTAATATAGACGGATATTATATACGCATGCATCCATGCATATAGATGTATACATGTAACGCACATGACAGAGAAAGCGAGAAGCTTACATATGTACCGGTGCGCATCGAGAAAAGGGAGCAGAGCGGGCCAACGATCCCAATTACAAACATTTCTCGTGGCTTTTCAGAGTTGCATTCGCCGGAAGAGGGAACGCGGATCGTCGGTGCATTTCATAGTTCCCGCACCCTCCGTACACTCTTCTCGTACTCCGACGTGTATCGCCTCCGCGGTGCACTTGGCCCAAAAGTACTTTTCGTTTTCGAGTGCGTACGAGCACATGCGGGTTGATTTTCGTCTTTCCCCCCTTTTTTTCTCGCCCTCGTTACGTCACCTTTCGCGCACTCCCGCAAAGCGCAGGGTCAACGGGCCATCTTGCCACTCTACTGTGCTGCCTGGATTACTTCGATGAATCATCTTGCCTCTTCTTTTTCTTTTTGACAAATTTTCAAGAAACTTTCTCTCGAAAGAGACGCTTTTTCTTATATCGGAGTTACTCCAAAAGATGTATCCTGGAGTCAAGAATCATGGGTGGTATTCTTGAAGTTGTTGAAAATGTTACACAAATTTTTTGCCTGAGAATGAAAATTACGATAGGATATTCGAAATTTCGAGGAGTGGGCAATTTGTTGTTAATGTAGTTTATGGACTGTGGCTTCAGAGTTTTCATGGTATCCCTTAGTTAACCCTCTATGGACCCCTGTGACTTTGAGATGACGCTAAACTTATCTAAGCTTCCATTTTTCAAAGTCAAATTTTCAAGTTTGTCAAGTATTATAATTTAGCACGTGAAAATCATGAAATTCTTTGCAGTTCAATGTGCAAAATTCAAGTTGTATCCGTCATTTAAAATATTATTTTAATCATTTTCTAATTGTACTGTCGCGAAACTGATCTTTGGATATCACAAAAAATTCGGAATAGAGAGGGTTAAATTGAGAAGTGTAGACACAGAGCATCAGCGAATTGCAGAAATTCTGCGTATCTTATGTTGTTTCTCGAATTCTAGTGTTAGAGAATCCATCATTTGTAAATCGTCAGATACTTTGCCTCTCTACAGTTTGCTAACAATTTAGCACAGTGCGTCCGCAAAACAGGAGTAAAACGTATCAATTCCCACAGAAGTGACAGAAGATTTAAACTCAGACCCACTAATTACGAATTCAGACTTCTACCACCTCACCCAGCCACAACCCCCACAATTAATCGTACTTCCCTTCTCAAACATCGTCAAATTCCAACAACCCACTGCAACAAATCAATCAAAAGTAACCAATAACCCCATAATTTCCCGCAAAAGACTTCATCCCCCTCTATCTACCACCACAACAATAATCGCTGATCCTCGCCAACGTTCGTAATCGTAAAAGGAAAAACGAGGGAATTCGTAGTATTCGCCGGTGCAAGGAAAGTATTTAGCCGGCGAAGCAAAGGAGGAAGACGAAAGAGGAGAAAAAACGGAGAGAAAAGCGACAGAGGGTGATAATTTGTTAGCATGCGCGCACCCCAAATGCGCGAAATCCCGTCGAAGTGCGGCTCGTGCGCATTGTTTCCTTGTTTGCCAGGTGTTTCGAGTACCGCAGCCGAGTGGGGGCCACGCCATTGTTACGAGAAGTCGTGCAACCGCTCGACAAAGCCGACGATCTAATGCTCTTTTATTGTGCATTGTGCTCGGCCAAATCAAGGAACGGGGAACACACCAGTCGAGGGATCTACCCGCTTCCATTGCGCCGGGGTGGCGAGGTGCCTACCACTACTACCACCACCACCATCGCCAAAGAGACCAACGAGAATCACGATGTCGTTCTCTGTCTTTGCGATATGCAGCTTTTTTAACCCCTTCGATATGCGGAGAGAACGATACGCGAAACGGGTTAAAGTATTCTTAGTGGTCTGAGGACCGATTCGACGGTGTTTGGTATTTGGTTGAGAGTTTACGTTCTGCCAGTTTCACGGAGGAGTGGTATAGTTGTGATCGATCGATGGGTTTGTTATGTATGGGGTAACTGTAGTTTCTCCTTGGGTAGAGAGGGTTATATGTGTGGATACTATAGTTGGCAGTCGAGCCACATGTTACGTACGGGGTAACTAGAGTCAGTTCAGAGGGGGGTTACGTACAAGGTACCTGTGGGGGTAGACGGGGCAAATTTTATATACAGGGGAACTATAGCCATTTTCTTACTTCAGACGGCTCATTTGGATGGTATCTGTGTAAAGGAAATGGGAAAATTGTGATCTGCAGGACAACTATAGCTAGTTGGTTCCATCAGGTGGGTTATGTTCTTGGTACTTGTGGGAGGTAGATGAATTAAATATTATATAGACTTAATAGCACCTAAGAATTTCATGATATATATGTACATACTACCCAGGGACAATAGATGAAATAAATGTTATATGTAGAGCAACTATAGCCAGTTCTTTCCTTCAGGTGGGTCATGTACATGGTACCCCTGGAAAGTAAATGCGGTAAATGTTATGTATAGGGTAACTATTATTGGGACTTAACTCCATAGAGGCTAGAGATGTGTTACTCGTGGGCAGTAAACGAAGTAAATATTGTGTAGACTTAACCCCTTGCCTTACGATTTCTTTTGTGACTGAAAGCGCAATAAGTCAAAATTAATTTTTGAAATTATAATTTATCACTAATTGCCGACGTACCGGTAGAAATTAACGCAATATTAATAGCATAGAACTAATTTCTGCGTCTCTTGATCTTCCTGACTTCCACTATGAACCGGTCGTAAAAAACTAAAAATATAAGTCGGCAAGCTGAGTTAATTTAGAAAAAAAATCCGACGAGAATTTATCTTTATTTCGCATTCCATTTTGAAGGGAAGCCTTAATATCCGTGAATACACGGAAGATAAACCCAGTCTTATCGACCTAGAAACAATATCACGGAGAGAAGTTTCATTAACTCCGGAGTGACTTAATTAAATATAGATTAAATATTTAAGGATTAGGGCGATGATTCTGAAAGGACTAATTGAAAACCGACCTCTATATTCGAGCAGCGCCGTTGCGAGGCTCAGCGAGGAAAGCTAGGTTTCACAAGAAAGCAACAAAGCACAGTGTCCAGTGAATGGCAAAGATTTATTGTATCATTGCTCGTTTCCTGAATAAATTAAAAAAAAAAGAGGAGACAAAAAAAATAAAAACAAAGAACAATCGATCTCGATGAAAGATGAACGTTTGCCCGTCGTGATCGACGTCCCTCGAGTCGTCATTGTTTAATCCAGTTTCTGGATTCGGCATAATATTCTTCGCATTATCGATTTAACGCACTCAGGCAGTTTATTCGCTGTACAAACATCTATTTCTTTCAAGAAAAAACCACTGTCGTGCGTGAAATTCGTTAAATAATAATTCCATCGATTATTACATAGGTACGTTCTTTTTCGCTGAGTGTTTCGTTGAAAATGTACATCGAATAAGAATCATAATGATTCCTCGTCATCGCAGCAAAAATCATAATATTCGCAGTTTCAGGATCGAATTAAAGTCGACGAGAAATATCGAAGAATATATTTTATTTGAAATTTCGCGAATATTATAATTTTCACTGGGTCGTCTTTGCGTCTTTCGATTTCTCTTTTGTATATCTTATCGTAAAAAGGTGTTTCTTTCATCGTTGCGTCCAGATGAAAAGATCATTCGGCTGGTTATCAATTATACTATCTATTTTAATATTCAGGATTATTTCTATCGGAACCAAACACAGGCATTGCTTAACAAACTTTATTTCTGCTCTGACGTAATCATGGATTTGTTTACAGAACGAGATAAAATCTCGTTTATATTTTTACTTTATCGTTTCACTCCTTTCAATGATAGAAATATATTCTTCCTGTATTCGATCCCCTGAAAATCGTATCTCTTATGTCTTATATTCTCTCTTGTTTCTTTATTCGACTAGAGTATGAAAGGAATAATCACCCCTTGCGTAATCAATGAAACTCGTGCTTTTATAAAGGATTAATCGCAATCTTGTAACTTTCGGCATTTCTTTCGGTTATAAATTAACAAAAACTATTGTGTAAAAATTCCATTATTTATGGGGAGTAGGTTTCAATTCGAAATCCCCCGTTTTAGACTCGAAGAAATGAATTACAAGTGCGAGCGCGTCGTCGTCACTTGGAACACAAGTATCGTCAGTAGAATCGACGTTGAAAGTCAGACAAGTAGAATCGGCCGCGCTATCTTCGACATTGCGCCTGTTTCTTTTGTATCTTCTGGCTTTCACTGCTAATTTCCTTCCGCTTAGAATCTTGGATGACTTCCTGAACACCATGGCTATGATACAGTATACTAAACAATATTACATTGACAACAAAGTTCACGATCTCCGCACCCCTTAAATCTTTGCGAACTAGCGACG
Organism: Cerceris rybyensis; assembly: GCA_910591515.1. NCBI lineage: Eukaryota > Metazoa > Arthropoda > Insecta > Hymenoptera > Crabronidae > Cerceris > Cerceris rybyensis. The sequence continues at coordinate 25,255,721 of OU342791.1, read as the reverse complement.
CATTTATGTGGAAAAAATGTAGTTGTAGTTTATCAGCAGATGTGTACACGATTAGAATTGAAACATTGAAATACAACCGGTAAAATATGATTAAAAATACAGTAATTTATAATTTATATAGCAGTAATTTAAAATACGATTTAAATACCAGTACTTTATAATTTATATATAAATAATTTATAATTGTTAAATTAACCATTCGACTTTCTGACAAAAAATGGTTCTGCATCGCCAAATAAATGATTATCTGTCAATATTAAAAAATGTCTCCGTCAACAAAGGGTTAACAAAAAATCATTTTACAGTTCTATTTCAAGTACAAGAAGATGTTAAAATAATTAGAAAATTGTAATCTTTCCCATAGCGTGAGACAGCAATAAACAAACATAAAAGAAAATCTCCTAAAAACAAATAGCGAATTTAGCTATGAATGTAACAACGTACAAACAGAATACTTTGAAAAGTGACGATGATTAGAATTAATCAAGAATTTGAATTCAATGTCGTATTCACCATAGCCTCATTCTTTTTTATATTTATTCTTCACACTTTTATCTCATTCTGCACACTGATCGGCATCTCTCGCCCGATTTCTCGCATTTCCTTTCGTCATCGAACTGATGCGTTCGTGCGAAAAGATATTTGTACGATCGCATTGCGCGTGCTTACAATGCAACCACCAGGGATGTCCGTGTACGAATAACAATACATCGCAACTGGGACAAGATGACGAGTTTCTTTGAGCCGGAACGCATACCATTTGACAATGCATCGCGTGGAGCTCGTATTAGATGCCTGTCTTTCTTTGCCGAGCAAATGCACCGAAAGAGAAAGTTTCTGTGTGACGATAGAGTAACGTTATTTTTACGAGAAATATCAAATTCTCGATTGGAATGTTATATAGCATTTAACTTTTGTCCTTTTTTTTAGACATGATATTGTAACGTTATAATTTTTGAGATTTAATTGTAAGTTTTGAGGAAACTAGTCGACTAGTCCCAGATAATACGATTGATTACTAGTTGTTGTGGTTTTTTTTTATTTTTATGTCATTGTTGTCTTCTTTCTTTCGTTTCGTGCATTCAACGAAATTTCGATGGAAAAACGTTGAACGATGAGTGAAATGAATCCGTAAGTGTAATTGTGATTACTGAGAGAAGAATTATTGTCAGGATTCTGACTAGTTTACAAGACGATATCGAGGTGCTTTTTAAGCGACGGCATAATAACGAATCGCTGATGCAGTTTTATGTACACACACGATACGAAAGTTCAGCGCCGTTAGCCTTCAATTGGGCGGTGAGTTAGGAACAAATATAGAATGCGTTTGGTATCGAGGCGAAGAACAAATTAACCCCTTGGCTTGTATAATTGGGTCACTTTTCTGGCGGATATTAAAACAGAGAAATCATTCGGTTGTTTCTATGCTTGTGGCTTCGATTATGGTCGTATTGTCCGTGAAATTATGGTCTTTATAGGGTTTTGTTTGGTAATTTTTAAATTAATAAATTATACAATTGACACAAGTTGACAAAATTCAAGAGTTAAATCTATTTTGAAATGCAGATAGCGTTGCTGTTTCTTTGGTCTGTAACTTTAACTTAGATTTTTTTCTAACTTTAGTTTCTTGTCCTATTTAGAAATTTTAGACATTGCAAATCCTAAAATTTGAAATTATCAACGACGTCAAAGAAATTTCACAAAGATATTTTATCATAGAGGAAGTTTAACTTGAATTCACTTGAGATTTGCGAAATTAATCTTCTCGTTTCAAAATTTACAATTCAAATTACCTTTCAAATTACCGGAAGTCATATCACCAGTTGAAAAAAACAATTCAATCCAAAGTTATAAACAATTAGAATCAACTTTGCTTCCTCGATATTTAATCACCGCCATCATAGTCGTAGAATGAAATTCCAAGCTCAAGAGGTCAAATGTCACGTCACAACCTGACTAGATTCTCGAGGGACGCAAAGACGCTCCGACGTAAGACGGGCTGACGTATCTCTCCATAAAAATAACTCCATTACTCATTATCCTCTTTCTTTCTGTGATCCTGGAATGAATGATCAGCAGCGCAACCAGACGAGAAACCTGAAGGGAGTCTGCAGTTGATTCTACGTTAGATTAAAGAGATTACTCCGATACAAATGAAAAAACGATCCCCCTAAGTTTAAAAATGTATAAAAATCATATTTTTGATTCTTCCCATGCTTCGAATAGAAATGTCTCTTTTTTTTCATCCTCTTCTTCTTTTTCTTCTTTGTTTAACGTCGTTTATTTGTCCTTGCACAAAACTCCCGGGCACGGTGGTTACACTCCTGAATCTGACTAGAATTTGCCGCTTTTTTTCGATCGATTCTTCCCGAAGGATCGACGTAGATAAAGCAAGAAAAAAGAAACAGTAACAATTACATTAACACATTACCAATAGATCGTTCAAATAAATAAAAAAAAAAACGCTTTTGCAATAAATTAAATAATTTTGAAAAATAATCCACGTACAGATTCGTCTCTCGTCGAGTAATTGCCTTTTACACTAACACCGATAACATTATGTACAAATTTATTAAAACAATGACTAGCTTTCCCTATACGACAACCGTATCCCTCGAACGATTACGTTGATCGTCATGGATCGGTTGAACGATGATCGTAAATCGCGTTTAGAAATGTTCAAATTTCATAAAACGCGACCCTTCCATTATTCCCCATTCCGCTTTCTTTACGGCGACAGTGTCCGTCGAAATTGCAAGCTCGTACGTTCTTTAAACGTTTTACATGATCGTTAATTGATACACGACATCGAGTAGACGTAATGAAATAACGGAGAAGAAACAAGGAGACACTTGGCGCTTTGGAATCTTTTCGATCAATCTGCCTCGTACATGTACTCTCGATACATCGAAGTTACGTTCTCACGCGATATTCTTCTTTAATTCGTTGCTCGTTAATCGCAATGCGGTGCTTTCCATAAGCGAAAGTTCAGTTGTCACGAAATTTCGTAGTTTTTACCGACACGTCGGAACGGAAGTTAAAGTCGAACTTCCATGGGGAAATGATTCTATTTTCCTACTCTATATATTCCTCTCATAGAAATATTCTCACGTGGAAATATCCTCTCATGGAAATCGATGAATCTGACCTTTCGGCTCAGTGAAAGACTCCCGTCGAGTCGACGAGCATCGATGCTTGGACTCTCAACTTCCTCCTTTTCTTTCTATCTTTCATTCTCTCTCATTTTCTTACTCTCTTTCTCTCATATCTTGAACAGCAAAAAATATGTTTCATCTCAGCAAGAAGCGGCACCGTCACGCGTCGTTGATACGCAAGAAAACCGCGAAACAACGAAGATACTCGTAAAAATCTGCACATCCCGATTTCACTGACCCCACAATGTCCCACGCGAAATCCAATCAGCTTACCGTACGAATTTGACGCACGAACGATCAACGAATCAATTGAAAAAGTCATCATCATCAAACGGATCATTCTCTCTGACGAATATATTCACCGATTCCGATTTCCTGATGTACTGGTCCCCCCTGGACTTATTGTTGTTGTTATTATTACTCCCACCGTACTTTCCTTGCCGAGAATTCTTAAGAGGTAAAGTAGTAGCTCGATGATCTGGCACATTATCCTCAAGTTCCGATTTAAAAGCGAACGCATCATCATCGTACCTTAAATCTCCATTGAAGAATGAATCTCGACCACTATCCTCAGAAACGAAACCATCACCTGTTTGATGTGGAGTCTTTCCTTCACAAGTTAATTCTTCCGGTGTCGCTTTTAAATCCGAAGGTAGCCTTTGACGATCAGATGCATCGCTAGAAGCACTTGCCGTGGGTGTAAGGTCATCTTCGAAGTAGCTCGATCGTTTGCTGTATTCTCTAGGCATCTCTCTTCTCGGATGATCTTTTGGACACCTGGTGCTCGAGGAAGGACTAGAAGGTGGAGGTTTCTGATCTCCGACGTCTGCACGAATTCGTGGCTCGACAACCGACAAAGACTCCACCGCGGGTGATTCAACATGTTCGACACTTTGGGCGAAATCATCTTCAAATGGACTTTGAGTCTTTGTCTGCGGTTGTCGAGGCTTATGCCTGGCTATCCTCTTCCTGTGAAGACTTTCACTCTTTGTATCAGGCCCCTCTGACCAATATGGTCTCTCTACCCAACTGTCGTACTCCTGATCGCTGCCCCAGTAACTCTCGCGACTCCTAGAGCGCTGGGACGGCCGTAAGTAAGGATCGGAATCGTTGTCGCTGCATTCGGATCTAGATGCGCCAAATTTACTTCGTGGCTCGGTGTATACCATTTCCGTGTTACGACCTTCGTTAGCACTGTTGGGCCTTTTGGGCCAGTGCCTTTTTCTACCGGTAGGATTGTATCTAGGTGAATCATCACCGGGGCGATCGGAACCATATTCTTCGTCCCAACCAGAGGGAGGATGAGGCCTCTCTCTGCTTTCTCTGTAATAATAATAGGCCTCCCTCATAGGATAATCGCTGTCAGGTGGACCACCGGCTCTACGGCTCCAGAATCTCGAATCTTCCTCCCATCTCCTTCTCTCGTATTTCCTCCTAGACCATCTATCATCTTCGTCGTACCCCATGCTTTCCTGGCTACCGAAACGATCCTCTTCGTTCCATAACATTAATTTTCTTTTGCGCTCGTCGTCGTAGAAAGCTCCATGTTCATGGCCCCAGTTCCAGCGTTGTGGTTTTGGTCTGCACTTCCAGTGAGCCTCGTATTGGTCCTCCTCGTCCTTGTAGGGCATCTTCCGGTGAGGATATCGTCTAGGTTCCTCCTCCCATTGACTTTCTTCGTGCCAGGGCGATGGATCTCGTGGTCGATGTCCACCGCTCTTGTTCCACGTGGCGCCACGAGATTTTCTGCCCATTCTATCGCGAAAACTCCGGTCTCTCTTGTCACCAGGAACGGAGACATCCTCGTAGAAGGATCTTTCGTCGAAGGGTGGTGCTTCGAAACGTGGGTGTCGATTGCCACACCAGAATCTCCCATCGGTTCGTATTCTTCCGTTGCTCTCCTCGCTCTCCTCTTCGTCCTTCCACTCGTTGTCACTGTCGCCGGAATGACGATTCATGCTTCCTTTGAAGGAAGCTTCCCTGTGGAACTCTTTACCATCTGGAGACCAGGGTGATGTGCCACCAACGGATCGTGGTCCTTCGCAGGAGGACCTGTCTGAGCTGAAGAGACCTGTGTCGAATTTTGCCCAATTTCCATCGTCCTTGTTTTCTTCTCTTTCTTGCCTGGTTTCTCCGAATGGACAGAAGACATCCTCGAATCCTGAATTCGAAGGTTTTGTCTCCTTTGCTCGATGTGTTCCGTTGTTTAGCATCTTTATTTCTTCAAATATATCCATCGCTACGACCTTTAAATCGTCCTCTTTCTTTGGCAGCTTCTTTGGACTGGAAGGCGGTGGGAGAGTGTCGTAGAAAAGATTTAGCAACTCTGCTTCAGCTACATTCTTTGATTGTGTCGGTGGTTGAATTACTGGAGAAACTCTGGGAGAAGTCGAATCCTCTTCGTCGTTCTTCTTCGGTGGTTCCGGTTCTCCAATAATTTCACGCAGAGCGGCATACTTGTCGCTGGACGTAGACGTTGAGGACTTCACTTCTGCTTTTTCTATCACCAAAGAACCATTTGTTTCTTCCACGTTACTTTCCATTGTTAGTTTGTCCGAGGCTCCATTAACCTCGGTAGGTTTTTCAGGAAGTTCAACCTTTTCCTCGATTTCTATTATAGATTCTGGCTTTTCAAGCTCTTCCTCTGCTTCGGTCTCAACTTGTTTGATGGAAGAATCCGAGCCTGCTTCGACTTCCGATGCCGATTCTTTCTCCTTCTCTTCAACTTCCATCGGTCGATCGTTCTCCAGGGTCAAATTTGAAAAAGCATCTTCAGTTTCTTCTACCTCATCCTTCGACTCTTCCTTCATCAAATCTTCGGTACTTGGTGGTAACTTGACCGTCAAATTTACCAAAGAAGCTAAAGATTCCGACGTACTTCCATTTCTTTCCTCTTGTCTATCCTCTTCGTCCTCTTCCACAGTTTCCTGTTGCTCGGAAGACACTTCCGGTTCCATCGTCTCTTCAACCTCCTCCTTCGCCTCCTCCTCCTTCTTCTCAAGTTGCTCCATTTCCAGTAATTCTCTAAAAACCGCATATTTATCATACGTCGCGTCTTGTTTGCTCTCCTGTTCGAAATTCGTTTTAAAAAGAGGCTCGGAACTAACGAAAGACGTCTGCTCAACAACCGGAGGTTGCATTTTCTTCACCGATTCCACTTTTGGTGATCCCACATCTTCAACACTATCATTCACAGTTGATTCCTTCGTTGACAATGTTGCCAAACACTCTGTCAACTGTTGCAACGTCAAACTCGTTAATTCCTGAACAGTCATTCCAAGAATTGTCGCCATGTCGTTTAAATTCCAAGATGTCAGCTGATTAAGCGTAATATCCAAAGACGGTTTCGTTTTCTTCGACTCTGCCGGACTACTCCTCGATGTGAAGAACGTTGAAAGATGTGTCGTAGGTATCATCGAATTAAACGAGTCTTCAAAAGCAGACGTTGTAATCGATCCAATCAGATCAGATTTACTCGACATTTGAACTGGAGGACTAAAGTCATCGTCGAACTGACCTTTCGTTTCTCTCTGCACACATTTGTTCCGAGTTCTACTCTTCGTTGGTGAAGGTGAGGCACGTTCACGTTCAGGGAAATCATAGTGAAAGTATCCGTCGACGTGAGGTGGTCTAGGAGGTGGTTTAGCCGCTCCTCTCGAACCCTGCTTCTTCGGTGGTAGAGGAGGTGGATTGATCAAAATATTTCCAGCTGATCTTGGCGGAGGTTCCGGTACCAAATCCAATTCCGCGCTCGAAGTAGACAATCGAGAATTAGCATCTGAAGAGCAAGACCTCAACGGTGAAGCCGGTGAGTCCGTCGTTGCTGAAAAATCCACCGGAAATGGTTTATCTACGGACTGTCCTCTGCTAACCGGGAAGTCCATGTCTAATTCCTTCTTTCGACCAGATTGCAAGTATTTCTTTGGACTTGGTAATTTCACCAACGATTGTATAGTTTCCGTGGTATCCTTCTCCGTCTTTATGGATGTAGACGGTGTAGTTGAGGTGGACGTGACGATCGTACTTTTCGATACCACTGGCTCTTCCGGTGGAAGACACACGGAAAGTGGTTGATGATGAGCTGACCTCGCAGAAAGCGGTTTGTCCTGAGGTGTCTCCGATCGATCAGGAACCGACTGGATTGCTTCGTTCTCATCGAAACGATCGAAATTAGCGAAGTTGCTCTCCTCGAAGTTGTTCTCCTTGGATAGTAAATTGTTTTGTACTTTCGCCGAGTCAATGGACTCTGTGGCGACGTTAAAATTCGTAGGGAACGTTTCGGACGAGCTGGTAGATACCAAATCCTTGAGTACCTTTTTCGGAGGATTCTTTAGATGCTGGAAAAAGTCCTTCTTGTCGACGTAAGGCTTGATCAGACCGGTCCCCAGTGGATCCAACTCGGTGAAGACGTCTATTTGCGGGCTTTTAATTCTTGTCTGGAACAATTACAGAATATGTATCATTTTTAGGAAGGTGATCATCAAAATATTCGATCTTTTAGATATAGACTGGCAAGTTAATTAACCCCTTGCACTATCGGTAAACTCGCAAGAATCCATGCCTAAACCAAACGCCCGATATACGATATCTTGCGACTAACAAAGATTACCGTGCTAATATTTACTTCACGCAATGGAACTTCTGTGAAATTCAAATGAATTTGAATCAAAGTCTAAATTTAATAATCCTGCACGGGGACATACGATCTTATTCGAGATATGAATACTTTGCCCGAAATTAATACCACGAGTCAGACTCGTGATATTCAAGTTTGGCCTAAAATTTTCATCGCGAGTCAGACTCGTGGAAATAGTGCAAGGGGGTAAATAGAAGGAAAGAAGTCACTCAATATGAGGTACGGAGAATTACAACTGAAAATAAAACTCTTATTTCGTCGTTAAATGCTTCTTCAGTCGGTCACGCTTTAAATTCGAAAATTCGCGAGGACGAGGTACGTTTCCTAATTGTCGGGCGAATCAGAGCAAACTCTTATTAACTTTTTACCGAACGCTATTTTTTGACATCCTACCCACCTCTAATCAGTAACTTAATCGCAAATACTTCTCTGATACCGATACCTCTACGAAAATTAGAAATTCTCGTTACTGAGTCCTCATCACAGTAAACCGCAATGATAAATAACAATTTATTAATTGCTGTGGCAATTAAATATGCAACAAATTAATATGTTAAAAGTCCAAAAGCGTTGGGCCCAAAAAATCTATTAATAAGCTCGCGGTCGCTAAAGTATTAAGTGACTTCTTCCTAAATTTCAAGTATAGGCTGATTAGAATTACCTCCTCGGATTCCTTCTTGGTCGACACGTTCTTCGATAAATTCGAAAGTTCGTCGTCGTTGAAGAGATTCTCGGTTTCCTTGTCGAACCAGTGTATCGTGCTTTCTGGAGGTGGTGTTTTGCTGGCAATTGTAGTCGCAGGACTCGATGTCACCGACGTCTGAGGTGCTGGAACGGTTTGTTGTCGTTCCAGGTGACCTCTTTTAGTCGAAGACGGCGGTGGCGGAAGAATCGGCTGCACGGTGTCTTTCAGCTAGAATTTTTAGTATTTGGAGAAACTTGGTACTATTAAGAATTTTCTGATACTTAAGAATTTTAATAATTTCTTCAGATTACTGAGAGTTTTGAGAATTTAGAGTTTTTAGTATGAAAATAATGGGTCGTGTCGTTATAAAGTTACCTCTACCTCCATATTTGCAAATGAATCACCGAAGGGATCAGACTCGAAGAGATCGTCGGCAGACGGTGGTGGATTTTCCGGCGTAATTTTGTCCATCTGATGAATTCCTTGCTGTAAAGAATTTAATTCGTACTGTAAGTCCAAAAGATCCGCTATAACGCCGCTCTGAGATTCGTTCTTCTTCTCAGTTGGTTTTTCCATCTCCGAATTCGTATGCCTTATTCGATAAAGCGAAGATTCACTTCCCGCGGCACCCTGTAAAACGATGGAAATAAGTATGAAACACGATGCACGAATGTCGAGTAAAATTCAATTACGAAATCAGAGTACAGACTTTTGTGTCAGGAGCCGGCTCGACGAAAATGCCGCTCGTGTGAAATTTAATAGCACTAATGGCATTCTGTTCTATGTGCTGTTTCGCCAATTCGATTTCCTTCTTCTTCAGCTCGAATACAACTTGAAACAGGTCACGCATTGCTATCACTACCTGCGAGAAAATAACAATTAACCGATTAAACGGTACTACATAATACTTATAACAACAAAAGACACAATTAACACATTGTATGCGTGTGTTTTGTCAAATCTCACTAAGAATGAAGCAGGAAACTTGTGATCAAATTTTACTTTTACAAAAAATTAGTATAAATTGCAAAATCTGCTTACTCTCTTTTGAAAATATATTTATCTTTTCAAATTTAAGTGATTAATGCCATTAATCGCCAGTTTTTAAACGATCTATACATACCTTTATGAGGTCCCCATACAATGCGTTAAAAATCGTATATGGTCAGTTCAAAAAAAGAAATGAATTTACATAAAAAGACTGGCATACCTATCGTTTAATTTTCTCTGCTCTAAAATTATTGACATTAACAAACAAAAACAACAATAGTATTACTAATTAAATATACTCCCATAATTTAACAAATATCTACAATCATGTTACTGGTTCTCCAAAATACGACTTTATATTGAATTTTCATCGCGACCCTCAGAATCCACTTGGCGACACTCGCTAACAAATTAAAAATGGTAGAAAAAAAAGAAAACATACTAGTAAAAGATCATACGTAAAAGTAGTTATCGTTAATTGTTGAGAAACGTCGTTAACTCATCGAGGAGGCGGCCGTTACAAAGGAAAATCCAGCCCCAATAATTTGCGCTTTCCCCAACCCCCCGATCGCTCATTTCGGACTCCCCCTTTTATTTGCCACTGCTTCGAAGTTCCATCGGATCAAACGCGACGATATATGCACACGAGGATTACCAGATCGTTTACAAGAGGCGAGCGCGCAGAAATTAAACTTGGAAATCGAATGAGGACGTAGGCCGTTGAATTAATTCGCCACCTGTCGTACGGGTTGTATCAGCCACCCGGTTGATTTAATTTCCGCACGGTTATCGCCGTTATCGGACCGAGATTTCCAACCTGCCGATTAGTTTTCGCGTGGGATTGAAAACAAAGGCAGATCTCCATGTAATCGCTATTTCAAAACATCCGAAACTTAATTCAATTTCAATTTAGTTTTATACTCGGATCATTTGACACATTGTATGCCGGTGTTTTTTAACGTCTTATTAAGACTCAAGTGGGAAACTTGTTGAAAAATTTGCACGAATGTTATTTTTACAAAAAATTACTATAAATTGAAAACTGCGTACTGTCGAAAATATACTTAACTTTTCAAAACTAATGATTAATGCCCCGAGTCGCCTTTTTTAAACGGTCTATGCACAGTTTTCGAAATACGCACTTTTATGTTGCTCACATGCAATGTGTTAAGAATTAAAATTTATATGTACGTATATTTTAATGTAAAAATTCCTGAAAAAAAGCGATTTAAATTCCGCGATTTAAATTTAGCATTGATTATATCAGAGTTTTAAGATCCATTTACCGAAACATAATTTAATTCTGAGCAAAGATTTTTCAGTCATTAAAATTTTGTATTATTTTATATATATATCGTAATGTAAAAACTCATCAGAAAAAATTTTTCCAATAGGCAATCTTCCTATTCTATTTTGCCAATTCAGTAGATTTAAAGGTAACATTGATTATATCAGAGTCTTAAGTTCCATTCTCTCATACATGCAAATGTCTCCTAAATATACCAAGCATGAGTTTATTCATTTCTAAATAAAATAGAACAATGCTATCATCCATGTAAACATAATTAAAACCAGTCACTGCGTTCTTCAATGTTTCGTCCTCGTTGGCGCGAAAGTGCGCGCATAAAAGTGGAAGATCGGCGAATTTAAATTTCAAGAAGTCGCCCGACAGTCCCTTTGAGCGAGCACGAAGCGAACCGTGGATAATCCGACAACAATCTCCCGTGGCGTATCGATGGGGCGGTAGGCCGAATCGTATAATGCAATTATTTACATACGCGCCCGGAATTACGGCCGGCGGGGTCGATATTGCTTCTCTGGATTGGGCAAATATCATTTTAGACTCCCTCGCCACCCTGCTGTGAATCGTTCCCGATAACTGACACACTTTGCCCGCGTTTAAAGTTCCTCCTTGCTCGCAAAACGGATTTCCTGCTGCGCCAAAAGTGCAGATAGAAGATCCATTGTTCCTCCGACCGATTTGTGTTTCAACAGGACGAGGGCAATGTCGTGATCCTTTGTCCTGAGCTTTTTTTCATTTCAATGGGACGTTTTGTAGTTTTTCTTTTCGAACCTTTGAATGTTTATTAATTCTTTTAGCGCGGGAAAAGAATATGGCGTTTTTGCTTACACTTGCGGGATGGGTCAATTATGATGTGTTTTTGCGCTGATTGTAATATGGTGGCGCTTGAAACTGGTGGGGTTTGGGAGTAAAACTATCGATCTTAAATGTATTATTAGTATTTAAATAAGTACTTTGGAAAATGGGGAATCAAAAAGTGGAAAAAGTAATTGATTTGGTAATCTTTGTTTATAAGGTCAACGTAGAATATCTGCTCTATGGGTTTTCTATAAAATTGGAGAATTTTTTAAAACAATTGGGGACGAGTTAGTTTGACTTGTTTGGTAGTTCTAGTGTTAGTTTATTAGATAGGTTTACGTTGAGTTATTTAGAAAAAAATGATTGAAGTGAATAAGCGTATATGCTGCTTAGTCGATAACTTGTGCTGCCTTTAGGGGTTGAATTGAGAAATGTTGACGTTGTTAATACTTCCACTGTGCAAATGCACCGTACGAGAGAAGATGGGAGGAAGTGGATAATGAAGTTTAATGATCACTGAAATTATGAAAGCAATTTGTTGAAACTTTAGGGATACTTGGAGAGCTGCATTGAAGTACTCGAAGTAAGAAGGGTTTGATTGTTTCATCAGGAGATAACTCAACCCCGATGGCTAAATAAATTTCGATAATTTCCTTTCGTGTCACAAAATTTAAATATATACATAAAAAAAAACTTTTCCCAATTCTACGTAACCTAGTTGATAAACATTATGTTAATAATGCTTCACGCGTTATTTATAATGTCATTAGAAATTTTTTCAACGTGAAGCGACAAAAGAAGATAAATACTTAACTACCATTTGTGCGAGTACATTGCTTCGACAAAGCAATGAAAGAAACAATCGCGAGTTAATTACAATTGACGGACTATTATTTCCCATTGTTTTTAAAGTATTCTATGAAACGCGGCACTTAATTAAATTCGGTAAAGAAAAATCTTACTTGGCTCGCCGCTTTATCAGTCTTGATGCCGAAGAACCGATGACCAGTGTCCGGTGATCCGAAAATATATCCAAACGCTCTCGAGTCGCTCATGTCTTGGGCGATGAATGATATTTTATGCACTGGATGGTGATACAGGCAATCCTATAATTAAAAATTCAATAATTTTATCATTAAATTGAAAACTGAGATTAAAACAACATTAAAATCAACTTGACAACGCGTTTCAATTTCTGATGTCAAAATAACGAACAACACTATGAATAAATATTCATAAATTACATTTCGAAGCCAATATTTTTTCATTTCTAACATTAGAAATACGAAACTTTTGCTTATATGTTATGAGTAAATTGTTGTACGCTAGTCTTATATGTTAAAAATCGTCAAGAGCGGTAAAAAATTAATGGTCGTATTATAATTTTAAAAAAATGACCCAACTTACCCCAGATTTCTCATCTCTCAATCGCAATCCATCGATATTGACCTGGACGACGATTCTTTGTTTGTGCTCACCAGCAGCACGAATCGCCATCTTCAGGTCCGCCAAAGCTGCCTGGCACATCCGGTCACCGCGTGCTTCCGAGACTTCCAATATGCCGATCAGCTTCGCCTTGAACGATACACCCTCCCCCAGAAATCGGGTTGGTTCGTTCTTGACTAAAACGATCAAACCAATAACCGTTAAAAGCATCTTAAAAATATGCACCACGTGCTTCTCATTCCTTCTCTTCTAATACCTTGATATTTATAAAACAACATTATTTATCCAACAAAAAAACCCTGATCAATAATCACTACAAAAAGTGATGAAACAAAAAGCTTCGTTGTAATATTGAACGGTATACACGTCAGAGATAAGCGGCGAAAATGATTTCTACATTACTGCCATGTGACGAACGATATTACTGAACGAGAAAAACGTGATTTGACGAGATGACCTTACAGAAATCATTCTCCGGAAACCACTCGTACGCCAATGTCGGTGTAGTTACGCGGGTACTAATGGAGAAACATAAAATCTCTCGCAGTAGGTACCCCTCGTAATGACCCCGCATGAGTCCCCCGCTCAACCTCGTGTAAAGTGGAGCCCATTCGAGGTGAGGATATCGAATTATCGAATTTCAAACTGCAGGGGTCCAAAGCGATCCGACGGCGATGGTTTCAAACGCATTAGAACGATATTGATCAGCCATAAAACCAATTCACTCGACGGACGAGGAAAATGAGAATTCTTTCGAGGGCACTTGCGAAACCTTGCCTTACCCTAACGGTGTCATTCTACTTGATACTGAGAATGTTCCTAAATAGATCAAGTTCATCGACGATACATCGCCAATTACTTTCTAGTACCTGCATACTCCTGACACGTGTAATTAATCTCCATGTGCAATTTCGTTTTCTATTTAATATTTACTACCATCAACACATACTAATTTCCTGTACAATTACTATCATCTTTTGATTCCGGACATAAAATACGCACGAGCAAAGACTCCTAAATCATCAACTACAATCCTCTGCACCTCTTCGGCCTATTATTCAATCTACTATACAGTCATATTGATAATTATATATATGTTGTTACCTCCTGTTGTCTCCCCTATATTTGATATCGATTATGAGCATGATAACAACGAACTGCAAATGCTAATATTGATTTAATAGTAGAGACAAAAGTTGTCTTTGAGTAAGAAGTTTGGATCCGTTAAAATAGACACATTATTTTGTAATATTTGAGTTGTTTAACACTAGAACTACCAAACCAGTCAAAATGACTGGTACACAATTTTTTCAAAAAATTCTCCAAGTTTATGTAAGAGTCATAGAATAAATATTCTACGTCTATATCAATAAACATAAGTCACCCAATCGATCAAATTTTCCGCCGTTTGATTCCCCCTTTTTCAAATTACTTATTTAATTTATTAAAATCTGTTGGATTTTACGCCGGTAGTTCTAGTGTTAATTATAAAGCGCCGTTATAATATAATACTGGGAGTATTATACAATACTATAAATAATCCTCAGAGATCATCGAAAACCCTGTCATCGATCTGTATATACCTTACGAACAATTTACCTCGTGACCATCGTGCTCTTATGAAACCTTGCTAAGCCGATATTTCGAACAATATCAATCAAAGTACCCTCACCAATCTCCACGCGATCCTCCGCGATTCTCAACGACCGCACTTGTCCACCCTCCATAGAAATATCGAAGACTTCTTTCGCGGTAACTATCAGTCTTTTCTGCTGCGCATACTTTTCGCAACCCCTTTACGACTCTAATGACCGCGACTGCCGGCACATTTGTTTGAACGTACTCATGCGCCTCGAGTGGAGAACGCCAACTGTCGACACTTCAGAGTCCATCCGGGTAACCAATTCGCCCTTTCTTTCTCCCGTTTCTATTTCTTTCTCTCTCATGGAAACGTGTGCATAGCCTTCATCTCTAACGTGATCTCCCTTTTTCTTTTCCAGGAGGCTCCTTCGTTCTCCTTCCTTTTCCACGATTCGAGCCAGATGCGCCCTACACTTGTTCCCGCCGTTTCACAACAATTATTATTACACGGAACGATGCAGAGCGCAACAATGGGCCAATCAAAGATGGCGAGGTATCGTGGACGGGACGGGGTATCAGTGGAGAGCTTTTCTTTTCCAGGCAAAGTCATAGAAATAATGGCAAGTGTTTATATCGTGTGTTACGTCGACGTCGTAAAAGGGAGACGATGACAGAATTAACTGCGCAGTAATCAAAGTCAAGTGGGATAACATCGAAGGTTCCAGGGGAATGATGAAATTTATAGATATTTGATGAAATGCTATTGCATGGGATGATGAAAATGTGTGAAAGATTTATTGGAATTCAGGAGATTGAATATTTATATTAGAATTTCTTTTTTAGCATGATTTTAAGGTCAAATGATTAGATTTGATTTGGTGGGAGAAAGATGTTTGACAATCAAACAGTCCGCATTTTAAATTCAGTAGTATCGTCCGATACACGTACGACGGAGTTTCCAGCAGCTCCATCTATCAGCTGTACCTTACACTGCAATTAACAAAGTCGGTAAGATCAAAGGAAAGCGGAAGCTCGCGCGAAAACCTAGAACTGCCATTAGCCTAAGTTTCTTGCGCTAAAACTACCCCTTTTACGTCCTCTTAGCGTCACACATTTTACATATTCCCGATACTACAACTATGATATTGCGTCGTACCTCGTCTCAAGCCGTTCTATTCGAATCGAACGATCTTTCTCTCTTTCTCACTCTCCCTAACTCACTCTCTCTCCCCCTCTCAAGAAAAGGAAGCCATATTCCGAAACTCCCCCGATCTACAGGGTGGTACCACGATGTCATCAGGTATCACGATAACAAATTTCCTCCACGTCAAACCTACTTCCCGTACCCTCAACAAATTCTCATCAACGATCGACGAAACCTCTTAATGATCTCAAGAAACTGTACACTTTGACATAAACGTAGATCCACCATCATCGCAGGGGGTAGTTGGTACTCACACTTGCACGGACTGTTTTTCTTCCGTAAGGTCTGCATCGGTAGTCCCGCGTAGGCGACGAGAGACCTTTGGACACAGGTGGAAGAAAAGATCGGTGATCTTCTTCTTCTCCTTTCTCTCTCTCTCTTTCTTTCTTGGCGCACCCTCGGCCGCCTTGCAATCGCGGACACAATTCTCAGTACGGACACATGTCGCCGTACCTCTCTCTCTCTCTCTCTCTCTCTTCGTTCTAACTCTTCTTCGTCTCTTTTCTACTCTCCCCTCCGTTCAACCCTTGTGTCACGTCTGGTTCTCTCACCCTCTCTCTCTTTCTTCGTCTCTCTTCCACCTTTTACCGCTGTCGCTCCCTCTGTCGCCCCCCAAATACGCGTATTTTCACGAGCCGACGTAAGAGTACGAGATTGGCGCGTTTCACGTACGGTCGGTCCTCGGTGTCCTGCAAGAACACGTTCGCACGTTATCGCGGAAGAGCCGGCACGGTCCAGGCTCACGAGGACGAAACAACGGGAACGGTTTCTCGCTGTATACGCGCGTGGCGTAAAAATGCGGAGGAAGTGACAGCTGCCTCTGCCGGCACGGGTCACCCATGCTAGCTTTCTCTCTTATTGATCAATAATACACCGCCTAGTACGTGGCGTCGTCGCTACCACTACGGGGGCCACAGAACGCGCGTTTTCCCGCTAGCGATTTTACTACCCTTTCCGCTTTTCCACCACCCGTGGGGCGAGATGGTGATTTCGAAGTCTAGGGTAATTTCGTTTGTGAAATGGACGCGGAAGTGTTAGAGAGATGACGATACTTATGATGGAGAGATACAATTGTTTTTGGGGAGGTGAGTCTTTTTTATTTTAGTTTTTGGTAATGTTTGATTTTAATGCAGTGTTTGGAAAGGTTTGTAGGTTGGGGTTGAGGTATCTTTTATGTTATTTTATTTCTTATTTTGAAGATTGGAAGAGGTATGTGGAAGATTGGATGTAAGTTTGTATTATCGCTTTATTGAGGTGAATAATGCTGATATTTTACTGCGTTTGTAAGTTGTCGGGCTGAGATTGGTCTTTTTGCGTGGACTGTAGGTGAAATAGAAGTTTATTGGATATTTGCTAATTAAGGATAAATAATAGAATTCTTGATTTAAATGATAGATTGAAAAGTATCTGTATAAGGCGAAGGATTGGTGGGTAACTCAATGGGAGATAGTTCAAATATATTTTTTAAAGTGAATGTACAGTATGAATTATATTTTTATTTTGAGACTCTTTGTATAACAAGAAACATTTTACTTTTATGAACAAGACTTTCAAATTGCGACATTATTTGGGGCAAAAAATCCTGACGCACATGCGCATTCGAATATTACACCATGAAGAAACGATCGACTAGAGGGATGACCTATGAATTGCGCGCGCATCTAGATTACTTTGCTGCCTCAAAAGATGGCACTGAATTTTGGGCGGGAAAATTGAATATTCTTGAGATCAATCATAAACGTCATCACAAATTACGAAACAGATTGCGCATCTGATTTACTTTCATTCTCAAAGTGCTTAATTACATATACTATCATCAGCTAAAGTCTCGTAATCTCAATATCTTTCAAACATCCTAATCTCAGTGAAGACAATCAGAACAATCGTCGAACGTTAATCTGAATTCGTCTAACGAATAAAATTTCGATTCGCATCAATAATACGATAATTAATGTGATAAACCAAGTGAAAAACATAGTGCCACGTAATCTGACAAGAAATCACGCAATTGAGTTATTTCCAAGATGCACGTGAACCAGAATTCTTACGTATTCATCGAGACTTTTGTGAAACCGCAAGGTACTCATTGTGGCTGATAAAATTTCAAAGAGGCGATATACCGTCTAATTAATCAGACTATATCAAATGCGGTGCTGCGAGATCATCGATGACTAAAATCTATGATAGTCAGGGGCCAAGGAATCGGTACGATTAAACGGTACACCGAAGAAAATTGGCGCGTGTCACGAGTAAGGAGCCACGAGCCATGGCACGCGATGCTGAGTGGTGTCCAGTGGCGTAGCAGTTCACTTTCAAACAACCCCTGCAATGTCATTTCAGCTCAAGGTAGTTTCTTCACATTAACCACCTTCCTTAACATTCATCATTCTACAACTCATCACTATTCCCATCGTCTTATCGCAGAACACGTTTAAATTATCATAAAATATTTCCAAACGGTAAAAACATTCACAAAACAATCATTCGAAGCATACTTAATAAAATCCTTCCCACTAACCTCTAAATTCAAATTAATGCGTTAAAAATTAAACTATCTACAAATTTAATTATCACCCACTTTCCCAAAGTTTGTAAACAATGTTTGGCAGAAAGTTTGGAAAAAAAAAGTTTTAGGAATGAATGAATAGAAACGACATACATTTCCTGTAAAGGCGTTAGGGAGGGGAGCGCTACGCCATTGGTCGCTCGGTGGCTTCGTGCCGCTACATCGAAGTCACGAGCTCAGTTCGCGCACAGCCGCCGCGCCGTGAAGACGTGCGCTAGTGTCTGTAACGTGTGCTCGTGAGAGAACATCGTCCCGTGGTCTTCCTCTCTTTCTCTCTATTCTCCCTTCCCCCTTCCTCAAACACTCTATCTCAACATATTACCTATCTATCCATCAGTCGCGTCTCATAAGCTATCTTCTTATCGTTCTCATCACAGTGTCCACCAAATGAACACGCACCATGACGTTCTATGAATACCGGTGCACCTTGCTAACGATCGTCCTCGGATTTCTCGTACTTAACGTAACTGCCAGATCTTGGGGTAAGTAAAACGATCATTATTACATGGTGTCTCAGTGAGAAAACAAACGAATGCGATGTTAATTGAGAGTGTTGCATCGTATAAGAAGTACACTCGGGTTGCATCGATAGTACCGCGTTGCGGTCTGTGCGAGTACTGACTCCATTCACGCGGCTCCGCTCGTCACGTACGCCACTTTTCGCCGACTGTTTTTCGCGGCGTGGGGTCCTGACACTATCGAGAACCGAATGAATGAAACCCGTTTTCGTATTTACATTCGATGTTCCCCGTTCAATAAACGAAAACGTCTCGGTTGTCGATTCGTCCCAATGATATTTAAAATTGTATCCGTCCTTACACCTGTTTACGTAACGAATGTCAAGCTGAACGTAAGGGTGAGCGGACTGTATGTGCGTAAACGCACACGCACAAACATCAATGAGGAGTGAGCGTGATGTGCTGGTAAACATTATTATTCGTTGGCTAGAAATACGTCCTAGTTTGTCAGTTGGAATTCGAGGACACTGAAAACCATTGTAGGAAGTAGTTTTGAACGGTCCTGCTTTAAGGTCGTTGCGCTTACCAATTCGGAGTACAAGTATTTAGACGAATGACGAAGGAACGAGAACAGCTAAGCCAGCTAGCAGGTCTCGTTATTTGACCTTAACGTCGGTCATTTCTTCTCGCGTATTTCGAAATGGACCGTCGAATCGCGCCACGACGATTTCGCATTTACCTTTTTCTTCTCACTGTACGTCACGCTGATGAATTAGGATTTGAATATTCGTTGGTTTGTTAAAATTCTCGATGCGTCTTTGCTATTATCATTTGAGAACGTCCGATCAGTCGGACGCAACGTGACTTTGCGTCCGTAGACCCGAACTCGTTGTAATTTAACCCCTTGCGGTCCTAAGGTCGAACTCTGCTCATCGCAGGGTTTTGTCGCGACACATTTTCTGCCGACGTAATTACTTTGGAACTTAATAACGATATATTTAACTGAATCGTCTCTCGATTAGCGCAGCTGCGAAATAAATTGTTGTTAAATACAGATCAGTAGACGTGATGATGGAAGAGGTATTGTTAATTAATTTTGAGGACAAATTGATTGAATAATTAAGGGCATTATTTAAGAATTAATACTTTGTTGAATTATTTATGTTGCGAATATGTATACTTTCTAGGTAAACAGGAATTTGATGTTACTGTTACTTGTCGATTTATTTACATTAGCAGGACTTCACCTTGTTTGCTCATGTTATGATTATTTACCTATTATTTACTTCTGTAACCGCAAACTCTGCATTTACTCGTAGAGTACAGATACATCAAAGTTCTTGGTTGACCTTAAGGAGAATATCTCAAATTATTTAGCTCTATAAGGTAGATTACAAAAATAGTTTAGATTGCATAGCGTTACTGGTATTTGGAGTGTACACTTTAAAGGTTACACTAGGGTCACTCGCAAATTTATCTGATAAGACGGCGTTCCGCAACACCCGGAAATAAGTTAGTGTACTACGTACGATTGTACGAGTGTTGCTCTGTTATTTTTATAGTTTGAATTCTATATTCTGTCCGCATTCATAGAAAAATATGAGTCAAAGCTGCTAATCGATCCTGGAAGAGAAGAGCACAGGATTAACACTAGACCTATTGGCGTTAAATCTATTATATTTGAATATATTAAGTATGTACTTTAGAAAAAGAGAAATTAAGGTGTGGAGAAAGTGATTGATTTGATAATCTGTATTTTATAAGATCAACTTAGAATATTTGTTCAATGGCTGTCTTATATATTTGGTAAACTTTTGCTTGGTAGATCTAGTGTTAATTATTTATATTTAAGAATGATTTCGTTCTTGAAGAAACATATTAATGATCTATCAGTTTTTGAATTAACGATTTCTCTTTGTAACATGAAAATTCCAAAGGTTTTTGGTTAAAAAATGAGAAACAATCGAACATTTCGAATGCTGAAGAATCATAGTTGTTTGTCTGGGAGCCCGCCAATTCGTACAATTGCAAAGCGCGCGCAATTTAAAGTGAGATTCACGCATGAAAAGTTGGAAATAAGTATAAAGTAAACCATCCTGGCAAATATTTTCGTTACCAAATTTTTATCCGCTGTCGTAAAGTTTTATCGTGCGGCTCCCTGTGTATTTCTGATTGAAATTTGTGCGTGGTCATCGTTTATTGCTCACGTTATTTATGCAAAAGTAACCAACGACCGAACATATTTGACGGTGAAAAATCATAAAGCACTGTCCATTTTTCTCAAGTTTCTCATTTTACAACGAAAAAAGAAATACTTGTATACATCTTAGAAACAAATATAAATAAACAGTCAGTAATCCGGGGAGACAAATATTTACGTATTTGAACTTTTTCATGTTATTTTGCACAGTCACTATTTTGAAATTCATAACGCAAAAAATCTCTACCATTCATCTGCCAAGGGCGGCAACGATCGAACGTCCCTGGTGTTAAGGCACTTTCGATTTGACCTCTCAAATCCTCTAATTGGGTTAATTAAAAAGAAACGCATCTAAGCGATATCCGAGAAAGAAGTGCAAGTAAGCCGAACCAGTAGATATATTAATCTTAGTACTTTTTCTACCGTTATGCACAGTCATTGTTTGTAAGTCTTTATATTTACAACTACAAGAAATCTCGATCGTTTATCCTTCAACACGAATCGAAAGTTCCTAGCGTAAAACTACTTCAATTTAACGTTTCAAGTCCTTCGACTACTTTAGTTAAAAAAAATACTCACCTAGAGTATATCATACATACAAGTATAATCAATTATTTTGACCTCAGGACTTTTTCTATCATTGTCTACAATCTATCTTTCTCTACCTTTCCACCTGCAAAATATCCGAATCATTTATCCTTGGAGAGCGCCAACAATCGAAAGTTTCTGCTGTAAAAGCAATGTCAATTCAAACTTTCAAATCCTTCGACTATTTTAATTAACAAGAAATTATCCGGTACCTATTACAAACAAATGTAATCAAGAATTTTTCTATCATACTGCGGAGTCATTATTCGTGGCTCTATTTTTACAAGCACAGAAAAGAATCCGAATCATTTATCCTCCAAACCCAATAATCGACCAAACGTTCCTAGTGTTAAAGACCTCTCAGTTTGACCTCTCAAATCCTTCAACTATTTTAATTAACAAGAAATAATCCGATATCTATTAAAAACAAATATAATGAAGAATTTTTCTCTTGGAATATTTCCTATCAATCTACACAGTCATTATTCCTGTCTCTATTTTTGCAAGAACAGAAAAGAATCCGAATCATTTATCCTCCAAAGTCAGCAACCGACCGAAAGTTCCTAGTGTTAAAGTCCTCTGAGTTTGACCTCTCAAATCTTCCAATTGGTTTAATTAAAAGGAAATACTCGTATGTATCTTTGAAACAAGTATAACCACTCCGTTGTAATCGTGAATGCAGCAGTGATAAACCAACGAGATAAAAGTGACTTAACGTTGATCGAATCTAAATCATTGCGATTGTAAAAAAAATCATCCGCCGACAGTGATAACTTTAGCATTTACAATGTTCCTCGTTTTATCGTCTCAAGTGTAATGTTTTTCATAACGATACAATCATTCGACTTATTAAATCAAATTCTATCTTAATGTTTCTTGATAAAACGTTTCAATCGTTTCATGTAATCTGAATTCGGTAAATTAAGATTGCAATTAAAAGCAACGCGCACTTTACGACGTCGCGATATCCGATCGAAGAATCAAGAAGGTTTGCATCGACGTGCGCTAAACGTTTCCTTATCGCCCCGCTATGAGAACGTATTATCATTGTGTGAAATTTAGCATATGCAGTAAATTACCACGCGACTCTGTAAAACGTCATGCCATTTTGTGACCCACAGAAAATTCGAGACTTGCCAATTAGTCGCCGTTAGACTCTATGTCCTTTCTCCTTTTTTGTAGTACCCGTCCTACTAGAGTTCAGAGTTTTCAATATTTTTACAGCTCGATATTTGTTACTTTATATTTCTATTTTACTGTGAACTTTATTATTGAGGCAAAAGGTATTCAGAGATGGACGAAGATTAAGCGTCAACTAGTTTTGGACACTTAAGCCAAATTGTGAGCTATGTTCTAGTTAGGTATACAAACTTTTTACCAGTGATTACATTAGAATGTAATTAATAAATTACTGATAATCGTGTATTTTATATTTCAGTGTAACAACAAACTTTGTCGAATCGGCTCTGAATTGTACACTTTTTCAGTGCAATTAAAGACTATATATAATTATGTGGTATATTTATTTATAATGTAGTATATTTTTAAATATTATAGAGAATTGGAGAGTGGTAGGTCTGAATTATACAAACCCTTTTTTCTATCAGATTACAATCAGTAGCCTTTAATTAAAAGTATTTTAATTAATTTTTTTTTCCTTTAATTTAATTAAATTCACCACAAATTACTTTTTAGCCAAACTATAAGTATTCCTTCTTTCAATTCATTGTCTTTTTCTTCATTTCTATCGTAACGAATGTACTCAATTACACTAAACGTATAAGAACGCAAATATAAAAGTTACGTTGGGAATATCATAGCGAAAATGTTATGATATTTCGACATTCTACTTTGCTGTTAGTTTCTTTCGACCGGAAAGGTTAAACTGATCGTTGATCTCGAGCATAGCTAGTAAACATTGAGTTCCCGTTAACAGGACCTTAATTTATGCACAGCTACTGCTACACCGTTCTTTCGAAATACATATATATTTAATTCAATTCTCGTAGTTTCGTTGGGCCGATAAAAATGTCGCCACCAGGACACTATAGAAAGAACACTCAAGAACAAAGTAAAGCAACTGTCTTTATCGTCGAATAAGATTTTATTTTCCTTTAAAATTCCTTAGGAAATAATGTAAGGGTTCAAATTTAAGAAAATGTACACTTTGCTGTTTTCTTTTTTTATTTTCATTCATAATTACTACGATCATTTCACCTAAGACCCTAAGATTCTGATGGACTTAGATTTTTTGTATGTTTTAAATTATTATTAATTACATTTAATTAGAACAATTTATTAGAAATCACACTGAAGCGCAGGTTTGAACTCAAAATTAGTCCCACTGATTGGGACTTCTCTATCTCCATATACAACACACATGTCTCTAATTTCTATTATAAATTGTTACTATCCTTCTTCATTTTCGTTTCAATTATTGTTTAATTTTTTTCTTTATTTTACAATCGCAATAAATGTCGCTAATTTCAAAGCACCGAAGCTCAAAGGATTAAAATCACGAGCTATAATTCTATTCGTTCAAAACTGCGCACACCCTCGACACGACATGGAATAATTACATAATTAATCTCATGGTAGGTGTGTCTATAAAACGTTAACAATCGGGAAAAAAAAGAAGAAAAACCCGTTCAAGAAAAGTACGTCGCACGACAAGGATTACGTTCCTTCACGAAGAGCGAATAAATAGAATTCCTCGTGGAATATGCAAAGTAGCTGAGCTATTTATTTTCCATACAGTCGTTTTATCGTGCGACAAAATCCAAACGCGATATAGTAAACATATTTGCAATCGGTTGTTACTGCGCTACGATTCGTTCAGGAAAACATTGGAAATTTGTAAAACTATAATTTTATTTAGCACTCATTCAAACGGATCATATTCCGAGGAAACAAAACTGATCGTCGGATGATCGGTTGATTTTTTTCACTTGTCGCTTTATCATCGACGCCAGAGTGATAACTTCTACTCCTACGGAGGAGTGTTTTTCCTCGGGAAATTTTTTACGAGAAATTTCCTCGACTTTGCCGACTAAAAATACAAACTGTCGCGATGCAAAGTCGCGTCTTGTGCAACGCGACTTTTGTCTCGTCGGTCAGACGATAAGACTTGATTCACGATGATGATGGTCGATGTAAGGTCATTGTGTTCATTCATTCATAGACCTATGATTTTTTTCGATTTTGAATGATTTTGACTGACATCTACCAAGTTTCGATCTCAGATCTACTAGATTTACTAGATTAGATCTACAGAAATTCCGAGTTGCCAAAACTATAATACATTGACACTAGAACTACCAAGCAAGTCAAAATGACTCGTCCCCAATTTTTTACAAACGTTTTTCAAATTTATAGGACAGTCATAGACCACGTAGATCTCATAAAATTCATATTACCGAATCGATCATCAGTTCACCTCTTGACTTCTCGTTTTCCAAAGTGTATATTTAAATATATTTAAATATGGTAGATTTAACGCTAGTAGTTCTAGTGTTAAATAATAAATTGGAAAAAAGTATCCCAAAGATAACAGAGAATTTGGTTTCAGGTTGCACTGATTGTCGGTTAGATCGTGTAGATTTGCCAAGTCTCAGGTTTTCCAAAAATTGGCAAAATTAAAGAATATGGAATTTTTGGTTTGGTGGATATAAAATTAAATTGTCCATTAAACTAACGTAATTTAATACTTTACGGTCCCCTTTAGTATTATACAGGGCATAATATTGTGCTGCACCTAGTTTGGAATCGTTTTAATTTCCACTTTGCATTTTAATTGTGACATAATAAACTAAACGGTCTTGCAGTATTACCATATGTACATTACTGTCAAGTAAAAATTAATATTTCACGGTAGAACGTATAAGATTAATCTTAATGATCCAACAATGAAACCGAAGAGCTAACTGAGAGCAAAGAGAACTAATTCTTCGCCAAGAAGTCGCAAAATTCATCAGTAGATTAACTGACCCTCTAAATGATCTAATTAAATATAATATAATTATATATAAAGTCACTGAACAATAAATTCACGCAAAGTGGCCTCAAACGGAAGGTGAATCGAAGAAGACTCGGTAAAATATTCCAATTCCCATTTTGTTTGTAACTCCTCGACCCCTGTGATCGAACACGTTTTACGCACGATCAGAAAACAGAATACAAATGTTGATAATGTCCCGTACGTTATGTAACTACGATAATGAAAAATAGAATGCGTTATTGCATCAGAAGGAAGTCTTTTAGAATGAATGCCTTCTTTTCGACCTCGTTCATTCTTATCTCAATTCCAATAATCGTAATGGATTCGAGTAATTAGTCTTTTTAACGAAATCTCTGGCCAATTTGCCGGCATAATTCTTCCTCAATGGACAAGAACACCATGTGTTATCACATTTTTTTTTATTTAACTCGATGTGTTTATTAAACGCAATAAATATTGACCCAAGTATTTATAGAGTTCAGTATTTATGCAATTGTAATAATAAGATTGAGAAAACTTGGAATTTCCATCGTTAATAAAATTAGATAACGGACAGAAAAAAAATGTCGCGCTCTTAATTTCCTTAATCCTTTGGTTTACTGTAATGAGTGACATCCGTAGTGCAAAAAATCTAATTAATTTAATGCTCAAATTTGCATGGACAGCTAGAAAACAAGTAGTAGGACGAGGAGTTAAGTGATGAAACATCAAGAAACAGAAATTGACACCGATAATCACAGCTGTGAAAAAGAAAAACGAATTCCCCTGTATACAGGGTGGGGCAATAACTATTAGCACCTCAGATATCTTCGAAACTATAAGTTTCACAGAAATATTTGCTGAAATAAAATTGCACAGTACGAAGGGGGCGATCCGGTAGCGATAATAGTTTTTTTGCAGGTGGAAGTACTTCGGGCATTTGAAGGTCACCTTTATTTTTTTAAATGGATCGGTATGTTTTTGCTTCCGTATCATGATAGAGGATCTTAAAACGAGTTCAACGACCTATTATACAAGGTCATTCACGGTCATAGAAAGTAGAGAAAGGCGATAATGCTTAGGTTTTTGTATTAAATGAAACATACGTATTGTAAACAGTAGAGTATGGCGTAATGCTTACCGTTTACTTCATTGGGAGTAAACACTGCTTGAAGGACACTTTAATCAGTTTGCAGGATAAGATAAACATGATAAGATTAGTGTAGGGTTTCATTTCAAACACTAAGTTTCATTTAAATCCAGGATAAATAAAACGTATATTTAAGTAATATTATTTATTTTATTTACATTAAAATATTTATAAAACGTAATTAAAAGTAATGTTCTCCTTTCGCCTTACTTCGTTGATCGCTTATTCTCGACTGGCGCTAGGCTCTTCGCCGTTACAAAACAAACAAACGCTTGCACTCATTGTCAGATTTATTCTACGCACTCTGATATAGATCATTCCTTGTTTCTGTCTTTCTCTCTGTCTTTCTCGCATCCCACATTAGTACCGATAAATCGGCCAATCCGGCACGATGTATCCGTTTGAAGAGCAAGTCGATATGCTTCTTATTTATGGCGAATGCCAAGAAAATTCTGTAAGGGCGAAAAACTTGTACGCTGAACGTATCCACATCGGTCTCAGCCTTCGCGTCAAACATTTAAAAATGTGTGTAATAAACTTAGGCAAACCGGTAGTTTAAGTGTTCGTGAAAGTGAACGCCAGAAACGAGTAATTAACGCAGAAATGGAAATCGGTGTGCTCGCAATTGTGTCTAGAAATCCTCATATTAGTTCGCGACAAATTGAACGCGAATCTGGCATTAGTAGGAGGAGTGTACTTCGCATTTTGCACCGTTTCAAATTTCATCCGTACCATGTTAGTCTTCACCAAGAATTGCATGGGAACGACTTCATGAATCGCTTTGAGTTTTGTCGATGGGCTAAACGTCAGATTCAAAACAATCAGTTTTTTCTTAATACCGTCTTATTTACTGATGAAGCAACATTCACAAATCACGGGAATGTTAATTTGCATAACATGCATTTATGGGCAGCGGAAAATCCACATTGGCTGCGACAGGTTGAACATCAAAAACAGTGGTCTGTGAATGTATGGTGCGGTATCATAGGTGATAAAATTATTGGTCCTTATTTTATCAATGGAAATTTAAATGGCAACATCTATGCTAATTTTATGAAGGATACATTGGGTCTTTTGCTAGAAGAGTTACCTTTACTTACACGACAAACCATGTGGTATCAACATGATGGATGCCCAGCACATTATTCATTGATTGCGCGAAGGGAACTCGATGAAAAATTTCGAAATCGTTGGATTGGAAGCGGCGGTCCAATATCGTGGCCAGCTCGTTCACCAGACTTAACACCACTAGATTTCTTTCTTTGGGGAACACTGAAAGAGAAAGTGTACAAAGAAGTACCAACTACACCTTACGACATGCAACAGCGAATTATTGCAGCCTGTGCGTCAATAAGTTCTGACGCTGTAAGACTTACAAGTCAATCAGTCGTAAAAAGAATCCAATGTTGCATTGACAGTGAAGGTCATCATTTCGAACACCTACTATAAACGTATGTTTCATTTAATACAAAAATCTAAGTATTATCGCCTTTCTCTACTTTCTATGACCGTGAATGACCTTGTATAATAGGTCGTTGAACTCGTTTTAAGATCCTCTATCATGATACGGAAGCAAAAACATACCGATCCATTTAAAAAAATAAAGGTGACCTTCAAATGCCCGAAGTACTTCCACCTGCAAAAAAACTATTATCGCTACCGGATCGCCCCCTTCGTACTGTGCAATTTTATTTCAGCAAATATTTTTGTGAAACTTATAGTTTCGAAGATATCTGAGGTGCTAATAGTTATTGCCCCACCCTGTATAATAAGCATTTTGTTCGTTATCATATGATGCAACCGAATTACGCGAGTGACTCGATAACAGTGAAATACCGATAAAGACGAAGTAATTGCGTCTCTTTTCAGATTTGGCCGTGGTGATCGGACGTGAGATCGAGTTCTTTGCACGAAATCAAACGTTAACCGGGAAAACGCAAATCGCAGAAGCCGTGGCCCTCTCTGGAGTCGCCTATGACGATATAACTCGCACAATGTACTTATCCGACACACGCAATAACGTTTCCATATTCAGCGACGATCTGACGGAAAAGAATTTCACCTCGAAGCCGTTGCTCAATAGTAAGTATCGAAATTTTGGCACTGTTGTTTTACATTACTAGAACTAGGAATCGATGATGAGCCCCATGAATCATAATATTCTCTGGTGTGCTATCGTCTAATTTAATAGTTAAAACTAATTATTCTCTGGTGTGCTATCGCCCACTTGATTTATGTAATTATATTTTCTAATCTTGTGTTTTTAAAAAAATACGAAGCTGTAATTATAACGAGCTTAATGAAATAGTTTAAATACATGCGTACGTATGTCTTTTGATACCATTTTTTATAATACTAGAACTAGGAATCGATAATGACCATCAATCAAAACTAATCCCTGGTGTGCTATCATCTAATTAATTTGCCCACGTGATTTACGTAATTATATTTTCTAATCTTGTGTTTTTAAAAAAATACGAAGCTGTAATTATGACGAGCTTAATGAAATAGTTTAAATACATGCGTACGTATGTCTTTTAATGCCTTTTTTTATAATACTAGAACTAGGAATTGATTATGTGTCCCATGAACCCTAATATTCGCTGGTGGACTATCGTCTAATTAATTTGCCAACGTGATATACCATTACAAACAATTAATAGTTGATATTTCATATAATTACATTTTCTGAACATGTGTGAATTTAAAAAAATATACGAACCGGTAATTATAACGAGCTTAATGATGTCTAATAGCTTGAACTCATGCGTGCGTATGTATTTTGACATTTGTAAGAGACTGCTATTAATGTTACGTAAGAAATATAAATGGCTTATTATACGTGCGAAAAGATGCGTTGTTTGACGCGCCTACTGACATTAGAAGGAACGATAAAGGATTTATTAAAAGCCTGTAAAACGCTTCAAGTAAGAATCCTTGATCGTACTTTGATCTTACGAGAAATAAATTCAGCGTGAAAGTCAACAAATTAATTTACTAAGTCTGTTATCTGCGTTATTAATTTGCAAAGTCAGCGACTAACTTGATATTGAGATGTATATATAAATATTCTTGAAGGACAGAAAAAGAAGTCCTTAATCTATTTTACTTTCTTCTCTCTTTTCTAATTCTTATAAGTTAGAGCAACTTTTCCTAAATATCACCAATAATCGTTTCAATTATAATAGTAATTTTCAACGCTAAAGACCTCGTTAAGAACTTTCGAAAAAGTAGTCTTGCAATCGACTCATTAATTCAATTACACTGCCAAAAGATGCAAAAGTACATTGAATACATTTTAATACTTATCACGCGCACGATTTGACAAATTATCGTCGACTTGTGACTGTCAGTTGAATCGATTCACCGAGATTCTTCGCGCTGAAAGAAGATACGGTATTACGTAAGTGCAGCCAAGCATACGTGAAAGTTTACGTAATAGGAAAAAGCATTAAGAGCACAGTGATATGCGCAAAGAAAAAGTACAATTTTGCGACGTATATTCAAAGCGTGCTTATGCGTCACAGCGACTCTCTATCAATGGAAACTAATGACTTCTTGCAATTCGTTAACATTCAAACTTCTGGAAAATCTTGGCAAATCGATGAAAATCTTCAAACCTCTCACAGAATCAAAACTTTTACAACCTACTAGGTCAAAGTACGAATTCCTTTATCAACTTTTTTTCCTGTTAACATTAAAGAAATAATAAACATCAAATAATACAAATCTTACCAAAAACATAATACATTAATTAAATGTAAATATATAACCATAAAAATACTAACTCTTGTACCAATCAAACCTACAAGTACTTGCACCAAATCAAAGACTGTCAAATATCCCAAAGTCTTTGAAAATCCACATAAATTGTATCCTCTAAAAAAGACTACACATATCAAACTGTCAAATAGGAATCCACCTGACTCGATGAAAATAGAAAACTATTCCTACACTCTCAACAGAAAATAGAACCTCCAACTTCTAAATCCAAGTTCAACCTCCCGTTCCACCACCAAGAACTTCTCCTCCGTCCAACGCGCCCTGCAACCTCAAAGCCTCGAAACCCATTAGTAATCCTAACATCTCGAATCCATCATCTCCACAATGTAAAATGAATCATCACAAAAGAAAAAGAAAGAAGCCCTCGTTTAACTCGAAAGCGCCCTCATTACTTGCCCGTAGGACAGGAGCACAGCTACATCCTGGATATCGTGTTCGACGCCGCGACACGCACCCTCTTCTGGAGTGACGCCCTGAAAGAAGTGATAATGAAAATGCACGTGCCGTTAGACAGGCCGCCGGAGGAGCCTACAGTTCTACACGATTTAACCAACAGAAGTCCGCGCGGCATTGCCCTCGACGTGTGTAACAGGTGTGCCATTT
Organism: Cerceris rybyensis; assembly: GCA_910591515.1. Taxonomy (NCBI): domain Eukaryota; kingdom Metazoa; phylum Arthropoda; class Insecta; order Hymenoptera; family Crabronidae; genus Cerceris; species Cerceris rybyensis. The sequence continues at coordinate 25,224,599 of OU342791.1, read as the reverse complement.
ATGATGCCTCTACGTAGAGAAACCCCGGTCGCAGAAATTGCCGAGTATCGTCGACACGTGGCGTGGCTAACTTTACATACCTATACGTTTATATATACATATACATATTGATTTCTAACAATTTTCTCAAAGTTACGTCGGAAGTGCGAGATGCGAGCCGTGTTATTAAACGAGGCGAGAGAAATGATATAGAGAGTATAATAAGACTGAAAAAAAAATGTATCGATAAAAAGCGAAAGTTATAGGCCAGAAGAATTCATGGAGCGCGAGTAGATCTGATAATTGTACGTTGTTTCTAGTCACGTATACTGGGTAAACAGTAATAATACGAATCCGAGCGTCGAGCGTTCGAATCTAGATGGAAGCGATCGAAGAACCATTGTTAAAGAAAATTTGTACGAGCCGTTGGCAGTGGCGATAGATCACGCCGAGGGGAAACTCTATTGGATCGATGATGTCGAAGGTATTAAGATTAAGATTGAGAGGAGCAATCTCGATGGGAGTCAACGTGAATTGGTGGTGAACGGGAAACAACAGCAACCGGTCTATCTTGCTGTCGATCACGAATCGCTCTATTGGACTGACTTCGTATACAGAGCGGTGTGGACGATATCGAAGAATGCAAAAGCTGGAGATATGCCGACTATCTTTAAGTCTTATTATGTGCCTGATCAAGAAGCCGATCCCGCGGGTATCGTTACGCGGGATAATAGTGGAAAGATCGATTGCGATGCGATTGCTAAAATGGGGAAAAGAACTAACGCTTCGAAACCGATCTCGACGTTTCACGCGATCGAGTCGTATAACAATTTGACCACCAGCACGGAGGAATCGGAATTGACCACTGAAACCTCCAAACACTGCCTGAACGATGGTCAATTGGAGAAGGATGGTAGTTGCCGTTGCAAGATCGGGTAGGTTTGGATTTTAAATCAAATTAGTCTTTTAGATTCTTAACTCTTTGCACTCCTATGTCGAGCTACACTCGACACAGCTTCCTGTGCTACTTAACATGTTATCTATTAATTATTGACTTCTTAAAATCAACAATAATTTTACATCTTAAGATAAATATTCCGCGTTAATTACAAATCTTTTTAGCATAATGTAAAAATGAATAATTAACAGAAGACAATTTTCCGAGGCTATGTTTGCTTATCTGATGGATGGTTAGTAAAATAATTCGGAGCGCAAAGGGTTAACATCGTACTCTGTTACGAATGTGATGTAGAATTTTTATTGGTTGCGAAGTATGATTAGTATTTCAGGAGAAAAACCAAAGTTTCATTACGATCTTCCTTTTTAGTTTCTTGTGCGTTGTTCTTTTTAAATAATTGATCCTGGCATAACATGGTGTAAGAATGATCACAAAAAAGAGATATTTCATAATTAACACATTGCGTACTAGTGACGAGATATATCTTGTATTTAGCAAACCGACCGTCGTGACCGGCTTACGAGATATCTCGTTTATCATTTTTTCATCTGCACGTAGGCATTGATGGCACAAAAAATGAAACAGAAATTGATGTTCTTGCTACTTTTCTAAAGCAATATAGCCTTGAATATTCTTATGACAAATAGTCAGCGAAATAAATATATATCGAATTTCCAAAAGAGTACAAAACAATCGGACATACAGAGTGTACAAAAATCTGCGAGCCCTTCAAGCTCATTGAAACAGCAGAGTGTCGTATGCAATGTGTTAAAATTCAATTCGAAGGATCAATGTTACAGTATCCGCACGTTTCAATTTTCTGTCCATTGTTCTCTTCAAAGTGATAATGAATCCATCTTAGAACGAACATAGGATAGATTCCACGACCGGATGAAAATTCATGAATTTGTTTTTACGTATTTTTCAGATATTCCGGGGCATATTGCGAAATCTCTCTTTGCCACAATTACTGTCTTCGAGGCAGTTGCAGTATAAGCAATCACGGTTTACCGGAATGCGAGTGTCCGAGTGCATTCATCGGTGCACGATGCCAAAAAAACGTGTGCGAAGATTATTGTCTACACGATGGCGAATGCACCGTGCAAAACGGAAAACCCACCTGTAAATGCAAAAATTCCACGGGGCACCGTTGCGAGGAGACGAGTATAGACGTCGGTGAGGTTTGCGCGATGTTTTGCGCGGGAAACGAAACGGGCGTCATTAACTTCGACGCGAGCTCTTGCAGGTAGGTTTTTCATTGAGTTTACATACTTTTGAAATAGTACTTGGAAAAAGTAATGATAGAGAAATATATATAAAATATGTAGAAGGAATAAAATTCAGAATTGTCTAACATTTTAACACGTTCAATGCCAAGGAATTCATCGGGAATCGTCATTATTAAATACGATGTTAAACAATGATATTCACGAATTTTCGGATGTACATCAGAATTGATACAGAAATACTAGAGTGAAATAAATGAAGTAACGTTCAATACATAATTAGTTTTCCTTTCCATTTTACTACTTTGCCGCGGCGTCATTTTAATGGTAAAAGTTTCTCTTCGAAACAAACTACGGGCTGAACAAAATGCGGTTGACATTGAACGTGTTAATTAATCTAAAAAAGGGATAATACGAGGTTAAATTAAGTACATTCCACGAGAGCGGATCAATTTGCTTTAATGTACATTTATTCTGCAACGTACGGTCTATTTAGTTCTACATCGCACAAACGCATCTGGTGTGGAAAGAAAACTTTATTCCTGTATTTAAGAGAAACGCGATGAAAATATTTAACGGGACAATCCATCGGGGTGAAATCGATTCATTTTTACCAATAATATGTTTTGCGAATTAAACCGGATGATCGTGAAAAATAACATGAGATCAGAGCTTTTCATAGAGTCAAGTTAAACTGTTCTACTACACTGACCTTTGCACGATATTGCATTAATTTTGCACGAACGAATTAGTCGAAACTTGTAATCCACTTCTTTGACGTGATTTTAATTTCATAACCGTCGTGTTATTTTATAATGAAAGGTTTATCCGCCGAAAAATTCTCCGGGAATATCCAACAAAACTCGACGAATTGATATTGTCACAAGAAAAATATTTTAAATGCAAACCAGTAGGATTTATTGAATACGGAAAATATACACTGACGTACTGTGTCATCCTAAAACGTAAAACAATGTAATCCGGTTCTGAAACGTGCGTCGACACCTGATGAAATATTGACACGACTTAATTCCTCCGATTGCCGTGTAAAAAAATTATTATACATTGAAACACATTCAATCGTTATTCCATTAAAATTTCATCGCGCGATAAGCCCACACGATAAACTTTATGAAATAGTATAAAATCAAATAAACCTAGAAATTATTTACATTAGGAAAAGAATATTAATATTAATTCCTCCGCAACATTTAAATTCCACATGAACCTCATTTCCGTGTAATTTATGTAAATGGACATCATAAAAACATTTCAACTTCATCCTCAAACGTTCCAACAGCTGCATCTTTATAGTAAAACTAAATAAACTCGTTCATCCGCATCTCAATTACATTGCATTAAAACGATCGTCTAAATTGAATTTTGAATAGCCAACAAATGCATACGTATCCCTTGAATTTTAAACGATTCCACTGAATTAATAATCGCGTCTTAAAACGGAAAATACAGCGTGCTCCAAAAGTAATTGTCATGGCTTTCAAGGGTTGTTTTACACCCTTAAATCGATGAAGATTTCTGGAAAAAAACCTGCCTCAAAATTCTCAAAATAAATTTTTTTTACTGCCGCATCGCATTCTACTTGCTGCATAAATAAATATGTCTAAGTGGAACCATGGGTTACAAACGAATCGTTCTCGCGCAAATTAACTTTTGATTGTGCCTTCGTGATTGAATTTGAACTGACTATATCTTCGACCTTTCTCAAAGAAACACACGATATATTCATACTAGTGCTACAAAAAATTAGAGGTGAAGGGCTGGGCCACCGAACTAGGAAGGAAAGCGCAAGTGTTTATGTTTTCCTCCCCCCTGGATTAGAAACATCAGTTACATTATCATGGGAAGGACGAAAGAAATAGGTCCTTTTCGATTGTTATTCGTCGATCTCAGTTTTCCGGGAGTGATATTGTGGAGATAGACAATGCAAACGATACTCTGACTGTTCTCCATAACCGAAACAAATGATTTCTTATTTCCGTAAAATGGCAGGTAGATTTCGCTGTAAAGGGAGTTATTTTCACCACTTTAGTACAGAAAAAGACCAATGAAAACAGTTCATTTCTGACCCATTTGTAGCGGCTTTATTTCATAAATCTACATCGATCCAAGAGTGTAGAACAACCGCTAAAAACGTTTAAAACACCGTGAGCAATTGATAATAAACACGTGCACATCTTTTTTGTAAACAGGTGTAACGAGATGAATGAGTCTACTGCAAAAATGGTGAAATTAAACGTTGACGTGAAATACGGGCCGCTCTTACCGATATTCGGTGCTCTTATCGGCGTCCTGGTATTACTGATAGCCGTACTTAGCTATTACGTGAACAAATTACGAAGAAGGCCGCGAATTAAGAAAAGGTTCGTGGTCAGCAAAGGAGGCGTAACGCCCCTGACGTCCAGGCCACAGATACCGGACAATCAGTGCGAAATTACCATAGAGAATTGCTGCAACATGAATATCTGCGAAACTGTGAGTGAAATATCATCTAAATAACATCGTTTCGCGTGCGTTGCAATGGATGCATGCGTTTAATCCGTGTGCGAAGGATTGAAGATTCTTAGACGATCGTCCTTAAGTAGCGTTGGGAACTTAGTGGAAGGCAGCTGAAAATTTAAATATTTCCATCTTTTTTACTCCAATTGAACTTTCCAAAAAGATAGAATATTTTTATAAACGTTTATTAATGTTCGATTGGTTCTTATTTATTAATATTGTGTTAATAGGCTTAATATATTAATAACTAAAATTGTATTAATGGAATAATTTTGTATTACTTTGTTGGATGAGGGAGGAAAAGTTTGTAATTAACTTGACTTCCACTTAGCTCTCTGCAATACTTGGTCTGATTTGCAAGCTCGAGCAAAATTAACAACGGCGCTCATTGTTTTCGTTTATTCTTTTCACTGTTTTAAGGGAAGACACTGCTTACTTAATTGTCATCGTCAGTATTCTGTATTAGTATTCTGTTAATTGTTACTTGGTTCTTTTATTGTATACTTTTACTATTGTTAAAGGTGACCTAACCGAAAATAGATACAGTCCATTCGACCGTAATTACGTATCTCTTTTAAGTCCGGTAATGTGTTCGATTACATACGAAATTACATTATCTTACGGTAGAATCGACTGTAATGATATCGAGGTCGCCGAACAGTCGACGTTTAATATATCATCGATGAGAATTTGATTCCTGTATGGTTTCACTTTACAAAGTTATTTTTACAACCAAACAGCTACTAATTTCTTTAACTATTTATTTAGGGTTTCACCGAGATGCGAAATAGTCATGAAAGGCTTCCTTTATTTTACGTTATTACAAATTTAATGATCATAATACAAAAAAAACAATATTCGCCTAATATGTGCCAACATTAATGTCATTTTTCTCAAACGCTTTTTTTCTGGACCTTTTTATGTACCACGTTTCAGCCAACGAACAGTGACAGTTCCTTTGCCGCTGGATTTATTTATCGACGACAATTAAAAGAGGTCGAAGTTGGACCGATATTTAATATCAATTTTATATGATTTTTTTTCATTAATACATACATGCATGGATTTCAGGGTGTGCGTAAATGTCAACGATCCATATTAAAAGTTACGTGCTTTGTTTAGAGATTGCGTCTCGCATAAATCTCATTTTACAGCATTTTCGATATCTGCTTCTATTCGTCGCTTGTTTTCGAACGATGTATCTCAAATAAGTCGAAATAAATGATGAATTACAGAATTACGGCTGCTCGTAAGGGCGACAAAGTCTTTTGATCTTAACACTAGAACTACCAAAATAACTGGCTCCTCAATTTTTATGAGAGTTCTCCAAGGTTATAGGAGAGCCATGGAGTAGATAGTGCACGTCCATCTTCTGAATGACGTAGTTAATCATATTTTGTAGCTCTTGATGACCCTTTTTCCGAAGTTTTTAATTAATTATTTAAACTGAATAGATTTAATGCCGGTAGTTCTAATGTTAAGCGAGCACGTTTCAACCGTTTAGCTGCGGAGGGTGAATGTTAACTTATTAAAGTCCAGCATCATATTTTGAGAACACTCAATGCTTATTAGTTTGGTCTAAGTATCACATTAACCCAGCGCCATCATATGAATACACCTAATACAAAAATTTGTCGCATATATCTTGTGACTTTTTTTAGATTTATACACTACCGTGCATAAGTATTTGGAAACTCAATACTGAAATGATCGATTTCAGTTGTTATTTCCTTTATAATAACTGATGTCAAATATTAAGTCCATCAATATTTTTAATCTCTATATGGTTATCTGAGACAAGATCGAAAGCCAAAACTATATTAGAGCGTTTTACTGAAAGAATATTTCCCGCATTTCTAACAATGAGGAAGTGTCCAAATACTTATACACGGTAGTATATATAAAAAAAAATATATACATTAATATCCCTCCTCCAATATTTTCTCCACTGAAAAAGTATCTTCCATAAAATACCAAAGCTTCCGTCAAAAAGCCACCCCCAGCCTCGTATCAATCTCGACCACTGCAAGGGTTGCTTCTAGTCCCAAACATACCGCAGCTAAAGGGTTAAATCGCAATTACAATTTGTGCTGTAACTTATCAACGAATCAAGTATTTAATCGCATCATAATATCATCATTTCTTTTCCCAGTCGTCATGTTCAACGTCTCATCTCATGTCATCAAAAATCACGCGATTCAAATTCGAATGAGTGTCGCGCCCTATTACCGGTGACTTAATTCTTTTCCAGCCGTGTTTCGAACCGAAATTACGTAACGCAGGGCCAAGAAGTAACGGCACGAAAAAAGAAGAGAAGAATTCATTGTTGGATAACATGGAAGGGAATCCGTGCTAGCATAAACTAATAACCGGTCGTGCGAACTGGCGAAGATCATCTGGAGGCTGGTCATGCAAAACGGACGGGTCATCTTCGCAGGGGCGCACGTTCTCTGTAAATAAAGCAGGGAGCTGTAGTATTTTTGTTAAGTTTGGTAACGATCCTCCTCGTCGCGGGAAGCGCACCAACGCCGTAACGATGATGAGTTCACTTCTTTTTAGGAAGTAAAGCCAAAGGTCTTTTCGAAAAGGTCCTATCTCCTTAATTACTGTCGTATAATTAACAAAAAAAAAAACGTGTAGGGCTGTGTTTACGTAAACATTATTATTTCAGGTAGCTGTTAATGTTAACGTTCGAATATCTCTTCTTTCTTTCTTAGGTGTATATGTAGCGTTCTCTTTCCATTCGTTTTCTTTTCATTCTCTTACCATTTAGAAGAAAAACAGTGAAAAGAAAACACTCTGGAAATTTTAAGTTCCATGGCATTTTTTCTTTTTGTTTAAGAACGTTCTAATGACGAACAAAGACAAACGAAACGTAGGCTCGCGAGGTGTACGCGTTTCTTGGAAATTTTCTCTACGCGAACACCTCGTCGATGCGTGTTCTCTCGATGACCTTCTCCATTCGTTCACATTTCTTGCTAATGAGCTTTAATCGATGGCAGCAAATGCGCGGAGTTTTACCGAGCAGTGTTGCAGGAGCAGCTGATTAAAAAGTCTCATTTCGATTTCACTCACGGGGTGTGTTCAAAAGTTGCCTTAACCGATAATTATAATTGCTCAACGTACCATCAAGTACATTCCTTAAGAATCGTACGATTCCGGGATCACCCAAGTGAGCATCCTTTCATTTTCGATTGTCCTCGTTACTTTTTCGTTCAAAAACGCGTGTTTACTATTAATTCTCATCGTTCGGACGATTCTTTCGTGTTTCGATCGACCCGGGAAAAATGTCATTTTATTCTTTGAATTAAAAGAAAATAAATCGTCAATCATCGTATATATGCCACGGAACTGAATATTTTTCGATTGTCGACGCGTACGAATACCATTGTATTCATTTTTCTTTTTGTACTTACGCATCTACGAATTGGCTACTTAATTTTTTGAGTCACTTTAGTCCATCATCTACACTGCAACCTTTCAGATGCATTAGCATTCTCCAGACGAAACGAGTCATCACTGTTTGTACATTACGATCGATCGATGACATTAACAATCATCGGATTCCATGGATCGAATCTATCGAGCTTGTAATACGCTCGAGTTGAATCGATCTTACAATTAGCACGAATCGAATTTCAGAGATTCCATCGTTCAGAATTCCTGATTTGATAATCTTCGATGAACTTCGATCTGCTCTCGTGATAAAAGCTTTCGGTTTGAAGATATCGCTACTCTCGTGGATTTATGGAAACGTAAATTCACAAGATTAATGACAGAATTCGTATTCATTTTGGAGACACGTTTAGAAGATGAGAATATACGATTTTTCGCCAGCAATGTAGCTGTCCTTTATCAGAATTTCGAGAAAACTCTAATACCGTTCAATATCCTCCTAAGAGTTATCTTTTTCGGAGTTATTACTTTCGAAGCTTTGAAGATGCTTTTTCAAAACTGGCAAAAGGTCGGACATCCTCGACTTCTAAACGCTCCTACCCGGAAACCAATCCTTATATTGATTATTATAACCGGAAAAACTTCAAAAGTAAATTCACAAGGTGTTCTTGCAGGGTGTTAAAATTGAATGGTTGATACTTCATAACAGGGGTGGCCAACTTCTGTATACATATAGACGACTTTTTTCTCAAAAATGCTTCGCGACCTAACTACCAAAATCCTGGCATTTAACACACTCAAACTTGTGTCTCGTATATTAGTGACATGGGAGAAAGAGTTTGAAATTGTATTGAAATCGTCTCTCGTTGACTGTAATCGATCAACAGTCATTTCACGATCGACTTATTGGCTGCTCCTGCTTTATAGTACTTGCTTGATAGTCAAAATGAGCTTAATTGTTATTGATACAATAACACCCAGATAGAGGAATATTCTGTTCAAATATTTTAACAGTAAATATTTTATGTTTTGACAGTTCCTTATATTGAACAGCACTCCAAATTTTTACAAGTTTTTTAAAAACATTTTAACAACTGGTAATTTGCAATGTGTGCAAATAATTGAGTATATTTTTTACATTGCCCAAAAATAGATTCTTTTTTTATCGAGTCTAGTAAGTACCATGTATCTTTAAAATCCGAAAAATTTTAACACCTTTTATGTAAGCGCGCGTAATGTCGAAAAAAAACATACGTATACGTCATACGCATACGAGATCATGTTCATCGATCGTAATTGCCGAAGACGATTCCCTTCACTGTGCGATTGCATTTGTTTATATTCGTGTTACGATACAGACCCCATGCTATTTACACAATTTCATCGTAAAGTAATATATACACGTTGCAGTTAATGCACGTAAAGTGCCACTGTCGAAGGTGTTCTTTTTTTGAAAACGCTTTTATAATGCCGCTTGAAAGTTAGGAAGTCTTGGCGGAATTCATTGAGGAATCCGGACGAGGGTTTTTATAGATACTTAAACGCGTAAGATTGGACCTCTATAGTGTTTAATCACGGCAAATGTCATGATTCTAACGGGTCATAGGAATATTTATACACATAGAGAATATAAGAATATCGTGGAATACGTTTGCGGACTTGGCGGTCATTCGTAATCTCTTTATTTCCTGAGATACCTGTTAATGATAACTACGTATAAGCAAAGATAGATAAGACAAGATAGAGCAATTTCGAAGTTTCCGTACTGAACTAATCCCGGGTTCTTGGATAACTGCTTCCGATTATTTTTTACATATTATTCTTTTTAGTTGCATTCTTTGTATATAGCGTTGAGATGATTATTTGTTATTGTTTATTTTATTATCGACAATTGGCCCACTTTCTTATTTGGCAAAAATGGCAGACGAAAGTTTAATGGACAGAACGAAATCATTTTAATTCTTTTGAACTGATACATACATAGGGGAATCGATTCTAAACGGAACGGGCAGTTACTTAGAACATGAAACTTACATTTACACCAAAGTTATGCTTAATATTAGTAATATTAACCATAGAACGATCATTGATTCGTTGGAATTGAAAGGATGCTTTGAATTCGGTTCATACCAGTTTTAATAATATAATATGTAATGTAATTAAGATCGAGGGACGAACCAATGATCGATATGATACTAATAGTTATTTGTTTTCAATGTCTACTTTATTCTTTACTGCGGAATAATGTTCCTGTCGTTGTGAAGACAAAGCGAGAATGATAATTCATGACGATGTTTTCTGTTCCTGTATACGATAGAAGCTCTACTTAAAGGAAAAAAAAGAGAACACGATCTTTGCTTTTGAAATCTAGTGTATAATTTTGTACAAGAAGTCCGCATCATTCGTCAACTACGAAAGTATACCGAAATTGTGTGATTTATATTAAATATCGTGTTTGGAAAATAGCCCTCTCCCAGACACTCATCCCCAGCGACGGGATAGTGGTTTTATGGTGAAAGGTTTATGTTCCCTTAATCGCGAAATGTCTGATGCATCATGTGCAATATGTTTGTACATTGAGTTGTACCATGCCTATTAAATAACGAGTTTCTGTGGAATACGTTAAATAAAACGGAACGTACAACGGAAAATGCTGTTTTTTTTTTGTTTATATACATATATATTTCTTATAAATTTATTTGGATAAAATTGAAATAATACATCATATCACGAGAATATCATTCGTCATGTAAATTATACACGAATCATCGTTCGAACATTTTTTAACATTTTATCATTCGTGTAATACAAAAGACATTTCTTGTATAGCTGATATTAAAACATTTTGCATATCTTGCATCCCTCTATAACGATTACAATGTTGATTACTATTGTATACAGCAAAAATGAAATAAAATTAAGTACATGAAATTCAACCTTTTAGAGATATTTAACACAGATCTTAAGTTAGACATGTGATAAAATTAAAAATTTTTAGGATTTCACTATTTATATTTTAATTCTATTACAGAACAATTTACATACAAGAATCTTTTAAACTGAAATAATGTCAAAATAGTTATAAAAAAAAGAAGATTCACACCATGAAAATTTATTATAATACAAATTTATAAATTTATTTATATGTAACTGAGCTTTACTAGGCTGACTTCAACTGAGCTTCAGGTAAAACCACTTTTTCTCCAGGTTTAAATGCAGGCATACCAAGATAAGGACAACTGGCACATCGGAATGCATCTCCAAGGTAGCACTATAAGTAATATATAAGTTAATGCAAGTACCATATTAAATATGTTAGTGAATAATTGTGAAACATACATTTCCACATGAAGACTTTACAGTATTCTCCTGTGGCTGCTTGCCACTCAATTCTTCGGCCAAACCACAAGAACAATCTTTGCATGCCTTTCTTTTACCAGTTGTACTACACACTGAAAATTAAATGGCAAAAATCGTTTTACATGTAACATTACTGTTTTTAAGCTGATTTATTTAAATTTATTAACCCACCTCTTAAACTGGACTCTTGAGGCTTCACCATATCACTTTCATCTAATAATTCATCCTCATCGATTAATTCTTCATCCACAACATCATCTAACTTCCAGATACTTGGTTTTGGCTTTCCAAAGCTAAGAGCCACACTAGACCCAATCTAAATACATGATTATAATATAAAAATTTATTACAGAATTTCTAATTATTCTAATGAGAATAACTTACTTCAAATGATGGTTTCTCTGCTATTATTTGATATATATCATTCATGTCACCATATACTGTAGACAAAAGATCCTTAGTTGCTTGATTTGCATTTATATTTACACAGTCGTCATCCCTCAGCTTGAAGCCAGACAATCTCAGCTTTGACAATCTTTCATGGTATGAAAGACATTCATCAGACATTCTGTCTGTCAGAAGCTGTTCATACATAATAATCATACCTTTTGGCTTCAATATTCTTAAGCATTCTGCCAGAAATTCACTGTATTTTAAGGATGATTGCTTAACAATCGATATAATTGCATCAAAAGCGGACTCATTCTTAGTATCTGAAATATTTCCAAATAAATTTTCCCTTTTACGTATAAAATACACATAATTCTACATCAGTGTATCTATTCGTCGATACATCGTAATAGCGCGGAATTGAGACACGTAACAAGAAACTGAACTTTCTAGAAGTTCGTAAAAGTGTTTCAATTTACCTGTCTTAAATTGTTTTATATTTTCAATTGCTATTTCGTTTGCATTCCCAACACGTTCCTTTACCGCAGTGTTAAAATCTACGATGTCATCATCCGAAATTTCATCTCCAAGAACAATAAGAATGTTGTTGCCCTTTTGAAGAAAATTTAACATTTTGAAATGGAATGAAACTTCTAGGTCGAAATACTGCTAACAACACTTGTCAATAACTGTCGCAAGATCGTTTAATACTGAGTACGTTCAAACAAATCAGCTGTTCTTATTCTGAGTTAGGTTAAGTGTGACACAACGTTAGTCAATATTCAAACTGTATACGTGACATTAGACTTTACTCGAATGATAATCGATATAAGATGAGGAAAATAATATTGATTGTTCACGTTTTATCATTTTTATTATAAGCTATATTAATTTTAAATAATAATTTATGAGTCTATTAGAAACTGGTTCCATAGACATTGATGTTAGAATTATTAGATGGCAAACGGACCAAAGAAAATGGCGAATTAACTATATCTTTGATGGTTAAGTTACGTGCTAATAGGGGCTGAACGTTTCTCGACTGTATTTTTTTGTTGGAGTCTTAGATATAGGACTAATTTGATCGATATCAATTCGGGTTCATGAGGTGGGCACGCAAGTATCTCGAAGGTACCTACTTGATGCCTGTGGATACCTAACCCAGACTTTTGGCGGTCATTACCATCATTTTATGCTTTCTGCATTCAACCTTATAAATCTGGTTTTCGACGACCCTAGTTCCAGATTTTAAAAATAAAAAAAAATACAGCAGTCCTGCTGTATAAGGGGGTCTCTCATGAACCTTTTATTTTAAAATCTTTATCGAAGAACGGTTTAAAAATATACTCCGAAGAAGCATAAATCTTAAACCTGCTGGAAATATGTATATTTCATATATCATTCATTTCCATGTTGCAAAATTTAAAATTACCGCGCGATTAAAGATCGATCCGACAACAACATCGATCGATATATCGATGTTACGCTCGAGAGTTGCCATCTTTACTTTCGAACTTGTCATCACTTCATTCAAGACGTTTATGACACGCGATTATTCAGTTTTAATTACTGAGAAGTTTTTTTTATTTCATTTTTCGTAACGGAGGTGGAACTATTGAAATTCCAGTTGGGAAACGTACCATTAGCTTGACATATTTCTCCTAGAACACGTCTATTTTCGCGATAGACAATAAAAAACGTAGAGTGTGCACAGTGTTTTTTCGTTGTCACAGTCTGTCACCGCGATATGTCACGCTTATGACCGTCTTTGCGTCACTTTGAAATCTCTCAGAGGAGAAATATTTTATTCTTTCAGTCCTTGATTTTTTTAAGTAATTTATTTTATTGATACTGAATATTACACTGAATACTATCAAATTAGGTAGAGAAAAAATTCCTTGAACTATTGAAATATTTTATTAAATGCACAATACATTGAGATATAAATTGTTATCTGCGCAAAATGTACAATTCATCATGATATATTTTGCGACATAGGTGACTTTCATGTTTTTAAAATAGTATTTAATATCGAATGTTTTAACAAATATACAAGTTTATTGTAAATATACATATAACCGCATTTAACGTCAGAACTAAAAATATATTGAATATTGTACTGCAGGAAAGCGTCAATCGATATACGATAGAAATAAAATAATGTTCTGTGTACTTATAGTATGTTAAATGGCGGTATGTACATCGTTTCTCAAATATATTTAATCGCTACAAATATGGAATTATTCTGAAAATGGTCCATTGGATCGCTTAGTACTCCGTGAAAGCCGATAAAAGTTAGATCGTTGAATTTCATAGAAAATAAATGCTGGCATCTATCACGTTGGAAAATGCATTACTATAATCACATGGAACTTTTTCGAAATTCTGTTAATAATTGAATTTCGTCATATACCAAAGCATTTATGAATCGAGATCGTATTGCTACGAAGGATTAGTTTCTGTCGTAATTAGTGGATAATTTTGCGTATCTATGAGGAGATCTTCATTCATGTCCGCTTTTTCCTCGGGCTCGAATTCGTCGATATCCTCTCCGTCAGTTACAGCTTGAGGTCCGGTAGACTTGTATTGAAATGCGGAATGCGATAAATCGACTTCAACCGGAAACAGAGTCACAGCTGATAATAAATCTCGTGTGTTAGAATAATACTTAGCAAGGCCGGCTGCAAATTTTTGTAATTGCCATACAACATCCTGAACATGTTTATTATCCAGTAATTCTAGTTTCACAAGCACGTCCGATCTGAGCTTCGCAAATCTCGCGCGTGCTTCTTGACGACATCTTAGAACCAATCGGTACTCGTAATTACCGGTTTCGACTCTATAAAGAGGTTCTTGTAATGCCTCGTAACTTTGTTCCTCGTCATCCAATTCCTTAACTTTCAAGCAATAAGATAAATATTCGAATTTTGCATCAGCGTATTTGCTAATCGTTAACCGAGTATCTGGTATCGCTTTGTGAAGATATGTTCCCAAATCGCTAAGTATTGGTTTCAATGATTTTAACATGGTTACGCCAAATTTTTCCATTTGTCTGTGCTGTTCTCCAAATTGCCTGAAAGCCTCGCTAGCACGTGGCTGTGGCTCTCTTACTCCTATCGCTGCAAATGCATCTCCGAATACTGAAAAGAGTGTTATTCGTTCTTTACACATTACAGAATATTTTTAAACACAAACTTTGTAAATTGAAGAGTATCAATTTAGAGAATATTTATATTTATAAATACATTTACGATAAATTTCGAGTACATATATTGTACCTTTGTATATTTGAGTTAAATCAAAGAATGCGTGTAAAGTAGCTTTGGCATGAGCGACGAGACCTCTGTATAAATTTTCTGTACGTTGCAGTGCCATTAATCTTTGAACAAGTGCATCATTACAAAGAATTGCACGAGACAATCCCAGTGCATCTGCTGTTGCACTTCCCATTCCTTCTATCAGTCTATGTTTCACCTGAAGTTATGAAAACTTATTGTTAGTTAGAGCAGAAAAGTTTATTGTCCGTTCGCGATGAATTCGAGACCTCATAAAATTCGGACCTTTTTCAAAGCGATGTCGAGTGTACGACCTTGTTTAGGATCAGCATGTAGTTTGTTGTAATTAATGCTGACTTGACTATCACAAGATTGTATCATTTTTGCAACCTCTTCTTTAGTTTTGCCCCTAACTGATGTTCCATTAACTGCAACTAACTCATCTCCTGACTGTAAAGTGCCATCAATTGCGGCAGGAGTGTTATCAAATACTTGTAGTATGTACAAACAGGGACATAATGGACCACCACCTCCGATACTTATGCCAATAAGATTACTGGTGTCTTTTTGTATCACAACATTCCCAGAAGTGATAGTCATACCCCTATAGAGAAATAAAAGAGAAATATAAGGAAAAGGTATAGATTAGGATTCACTTATAATAGAAAAATAAGCAAGCAGTAAATAAAAAAAAAGCTTGTGCTAACTGTAAATTAGACAATACTATATATTTAATACAATTAATGGAAATATCTACTTGCACTGAAATACATTTTTAGAGATTTTATATTTCATATGTCCAATAACTCTAAATTTATTTTTTAACTTGTATAGAACTTAACAATATACATAACAAAAGCTTTAATCCAATAATATACAAAAATAACAATGTAAATATCATTTTTCAAAAAGAGCTGATATAGCATTCTCAAAGATATTACTCTTACCTTGTTGTTATAAGAACAGAACAAATACATGTAAGTATTTTATTTTATTATTAATAATGAATATCGATTATAAGAGTAGAATAGACCATACTTTTGTTGTTACATTAATTCTTAAAAACTTACATCAAACTGGTGGGCACATGATGAACAATCTGATCTTGAGCGACCAGCTCTACATCTGGTCTAAGTTCCACAATGACAAATGACAAAAAAGAACGGAGAAATGGACAATATATATCGAGAGACTGTGCATAGAGCTTTTCGAGAAGAGAACTTAAAGAAACTTAAAAGTGCATACATGCGATCTTCCATCACGGCCAATTGATGCAATTCAACATTAGCTGATGACACGGTAGTTACTGGAATAGAACTCTCTTCCACGTATGTTCCATTAGATTCTTTGGAAGTAATGTCAAGCAACAAGAGGGACTGATCCTTTAAACTATTCCATCACACCGTGGCATAGAGGCATGCATGTTACAAGAGAAAGGAAGCACATTGATATTGTAAGGAAGCATAACACATATCAGTGATTAAAGTACGTGGTTTCAAGAAACCAACATCTTATCCTCTTCGAAGAAGAAATCGTCATCGAAATCCATGTTCGTGCTTGCGATCTCGTAATATTATCTGCAATGTTAATATATGTTAAAACAATGTTTTCTCTCTCTGAATTTTGTTAGTAAATAATACTAAAGAAAATTAGTAGCACATTCAAAAAATAATCGGCAGACAACACATTATTAAAAACGTTATGTATTAAGCATGTTTACGTGAATAAAAGGAAGAATTAGCTGAAGGTTATCTGTCAAAGAAACAGCTGAAAGAAAACGACATTTGTGAATCACGTCGGCCATCAGGTTTTAACTTATAATCACGGAATGATATCTATTGGACCTGTTTTCATGTACTTTTATTCTTTTCATTTTCTGTAATATATTCTATTGTTCTAGATTTATAATTCTTACGAGGAACAATGTAACCAAACATAATTTCATGTAATACAATCATTGTATAAATTAATAGAACGTACTGTAACTAAATTAGTTATAAATATCATGCCTATTTCCTATGTGTTAAAATTCATCGTGTTTTACGATCTAGCTTTGTTGAGAAATATAAAAGAAAAATGAGCTTTAAAAAGTGCATGCTTTAAACGACTACAATCGGTACAGTCGATTACATTTTTGTAACTGACACACCAGAAACTATCTATACTGTTTTCTCCATTTAATGCCAACGCTTATGTTCCACGTTGTCGAATTGACGACTACGCTGCCGATCTTCCACGTAGCAAGCGGCAATGGCAGTGATAGAGTTATGCCGAACCATCATATCGCAGAGTCGATGTTGAAGTGAACGAATGTGAAGTGAAATAATTCGATATACATAACAGAAAAGTAAGGTTTGAAATATCATAATAAAATGAAGAGATTCAGCATTATCCTTCTGTTAACCATAGCAGGAATAATTCTCAATACGAACAAAGGTAATACGCATTGAAGAATCTCATCTAAAATATGTTTAAAACGGAACATTTTTATACGTTTCGCACGTGTACAATATGTAACGTTACGATATAATGTTTTAACTGAATTATCTTTCGTGTTTTATGATGCACGCGGAAAAGATTATTATTGAAAAATAATATTGTCATTATTTCATGACTTGCCCGAAAGCTTTCTCATTCAATCTTAGACAACTGTCATTTTAAAATTCATTCCTCTCACGAACTGCATTTTTCCGATTATTTAGAAATCATGGGCTACAAATATATATTGTTTTTAAAATTATTTACAATATATATTAAATATAGGCAGGAAGAATAACTTTGTGATAAATAATGAGTAATCTTAAAGTAGTAGAACTTGTAATAGGCAACTCTGTGTGGCTGAAAATATTTTACATCATATATTTCAGTGAGACAAGACAATTTTTTAACAACATTTGTCTTATTTATAGTTTATGCTCAAGAAGATGAAAATATAGATGATATAGTGGATGTCGAGGGAGAGGATAATTCAGTCATTACAGATGAGGAACCAGAAGAGGAATCTACCAATGCTTCTACGGATGCGGATACAACTATACTTTTTACTAAACCTGTTTATAATGGTTTATCTACTCTAGGTAGTTAATCTAATTATTTGACTACTGTGTTATATAAAAGTATATTGCAATTGATTTAATTAACAATTATTCAAAACTTTGCAGAATTGCCAGCTGGAAATTTAGTTGAATTACTTGTTGGTTTCACCAATAAAGGTGAATCTGATTTTGTTTTGGAGTCTCTAGATGCCTCTTTCCGCTATGCCATGGATTTCAATTTCTACATTCAAAACTTCTCCACTATTGCGTATAACAAAATTGTAAAACCCAAACACGAAGCCACTGTAGCGTATTCTTTCGTACCCTCTGAGAATCTTGCTGGAAGGCCATTCGGCTTGAATATTAATTTGAATTACAGGGATTCTGTGTGTATCATTTTATCATTGTTAATCATGAAATTGTATGTTCAAAACAATTAAATAATGTTAATTTTCAGAATGGTGCCGGCTTTAGCGAAGCTGTATACAATGAAACAGTACAGATTGTAGAATTGGATGATGGTCTTGATGGGGAAACCATCTTCTTATATGTATTTCTGGCTGCATGTGTGATATTGACACTTGTAGGAGGGCAGCAACTTCTTTCATCTTTGGGTCGCAAATCACGATCTTCCTCAGGGCGTAAAACACATGTAGAAATGGGTACATCCAACCCCAATAATGTAGACTATGATTGGTTACCAAAAGAAACACTTAATAGAATTAGTAAGTAATTGATGTACAATATTAAGTGGATGGGAAAGTTATATAAGTATAGTACGTGAGTTAGACTTTCCGCGTATTTTTTTTACAGACAAATCTCCGAGAATTCCAAAACAGAGTCCCAGGCAAAGGAAAGCAAAAAGAACAGCTGGCTCTGATGACTGAATTATATTAATATTTATGTATGTATATTATTTAAAACAGATGTATTGGAAGTATGGTTCACATATGACATTTACAATAGTTTCTTGAAAGAAATAAAACACTTAAGTCTTTGTAAATAAGACAACCCAAGCAGAAGGATGCTGCATCATGGCTGTTAATTCGAAACAGTACATGAGAAGAAAATCTGCTATCATATTAAAAGGAACAAGGCTACAAGAATGTAAATTTGTTCCATCTATGTGATGAAAAAAGCAATCTCTCGAAATTGATAATGTAATGACACATGTTATTTCTTATTTTAAGAATGATACTAAATGTTCCATAACAAATCTATCAGACTTTCTTAATTGATGAATTTACTTTCTTCATTTTCATAACAGCTTGAATGTGTGTGTGTTGTAATAGAACTGAAATTGTGATTATTCTGTAATTATACTCGCCACCTGTAAAAACATGATATCAATAAATTACAATTTTGTACAAACACCATATACATGCATTTTCGAAAAATAAAATTATAAATAAATAATCCATGAAAAGTTGCATTAAATGAAACTCTCGGCATAAACAAATATCTAAGATATGTTCTTAGCAACAAATATAAATAATTATTATATAATTATATGTTACACACAAATTTGTATATCTAAAAAAAATAAGAAAAAATTAATTAGCTTTCCTCAGTAGGTTGTAAAGTTTATTTATCTCAATAACTACATGTATGCTCGAAATTTATATTTACAGTTTTGATCGTTATACAAATATTTTCGTACACATTCATGCTTTCCTAGCTTTCTAGCCTAACTTACATGCGCACTATTGCAACAGTTCTCGCCAAGTAATCACACGTCATACGTGTTGTACTCGACCGCTGGTGGTCGCAACGTAGGACAGTTTTGCGTAGACTGCATTAAATACACAAAAATGTCAGACTTAAGAGACTGGTTTAACTCTTTGCCAATATTCACAAGATATTGGTTATTGTGCACCGCTATTTTTACATTAATTGGTAGATTTGGCCTTGTCAGTCCACATCACCTAGTGCTCCTTTACGATCGTGTTGTAAATAATTTTGAAATATGGAGACCTATTACCAGTGTTTTCTTTTATCCACTCAGTCCGGGCAGAGCAGTTCACTTTTTGATGAATTGTTATTTCCTTTACAATTATTCGTTGAGGTTAGAACGTGGAGAATACAATGGACGGCCAGCAGATTATTGTTTCTTACTACTGTTCTGTTGGATATGTTGTGTTATCATTGGACTTATCGGTGAATTTTTGATACTCATGGATCCTATGGTGTTGAGTGTACTATATATTTGGTGTCAGTTGAACAAGGATGTCATAGTTAATTTTTGGATTAGTAAGTTTATATTTCTACCATTACAATTAACTTGTAAGATTTTATCTTTATATCTAACATTGTTGAATTTTATTTAATAGGTATTCAGTTCAAAGCAATGTATCTTCCATGGGTATTATTTGGATTTAACTTTATCCTTTCCGGAGGTGGAATAGTGGAGCTCTTCGGTATACTGGTTGGACATCTCTATGTATTTTTAAAATTCAAATACCCACAAGAACTTGGTGGACCAGAATTGCTTAACACACCAAAATTCCTTGAAAACTATTTTCCACCTCAGAGAGGTGGTATGAGATGGTTTGGAGCTGCACCTACTCAAAGGGCTGCTGCTGGACAGCAAGCACAAGCCAGAAATGTATTTGGTGGTCATAATTGGGGTCGTGGTCATGTCTTGGGAGAGTAAATTATAAATTTTGTATTTGTAAAGAAAAATTCCATTTCAGTGTTACAGTTCTGTCAACATTAACAATCCGTTATTATTGTAACATTCAAAAATACTTCCCGGAATTATACATATACTTTAATCTTAAAATTGGAGCTCACAGTACTGATAATTCAAAACGGATCTGTACCAATATTAAGATAATGCAAATAGGTGAAGTAACAATTTAGAATATAAATTATAAATAACATTCTTTGTGTCCCAAGACCTCATCTTTTTTATAGAAGGCTGTAAGTGCATTTGCAATTTTATAAGTAACTTTTCTAATTTGTGAATGCGTATATTCTAAGAATCATTAGTACAAATAAATATCGAATGTAATATAATAAATCCTACGTGATTATCGAATTGTATTACATCAGACACCGATCGTTTAATATATCATGTTCTTTGGTGACTAAAGAATGTAATTTTACCGACTATGTACGTAGAAAAGGTTTAACATACTGCACTATTTAATTTCACAAGAAATTGTATGTTATAATTTAATATTAATAATGACATGCCAAGTATTTTGTACCCTACTTTAAACATTTAAAGAGTTTATTATTGTATATAATAAATCTTTAAATGCATCAAGAATACATATATCCCAAAGACAATTATGATCTCTTTACTTCAATGACTTGTAAGTAAAAGGATGATAGTAAAAAGAAAGTGTAACACTGACAAATAATTTTTGTAAAAATTTTTTATTTCTTGTCATTTATGATAAACCTGGAACAACAGAAATGTACAATATTAAAAAAAGAAAAGGTTTTTACACGTACGTTTTGTAACATGTGATGATTTATTATTGAGGTTTTCTCCTCAATGGCAATGTTCCTGATAGGCTTTAACAACACAGTACAGTGAAGTTGGAGCTTCTCAGGTGGATGGGATGCCAACCCCTACCAAGAGCCCAAAGTAGATACTTTTTATTACAATATCAAGCTCTAAGAACAGATATCCCTAATATCTCAGGGCCATAATTAAGAAATATGAAGAAATGTATACTGTTAGAGTCAACCATAAGAAGTATTATCGAAGTATTATTAAACCTGTATCTCATAAAGACATATAACATTGTAATAAAAAGTCTACAAAGAGCCCTACACCTACCAAGTTATTCTTCAGGAACTTCCAATGCTCCGCTATTGATATCATCTATGAGTTCACGTGGTGGCCTGCCTTCTACTGTGCAACCAACAGATTGACAAGTGCCCAAAATTTCTTTAACAGTACCACTAAGCTGCTTGGACATAGATCTGGGCCTCATTGAACGAGCAATAGCAACAATATCATCAAATGATAAGTTTCCATTATGTTTAATGTTCTTTTGCCTTTTGCGGTCTCTTGGAGGCTCTTTAAGGGCCTTAATGATTAAGGAAGCAGCAGAAGGTACTACTGAGATAGTAGCCTGTCTGTTTTGAATTGTCAATTGGACAGTAATCTTCAAGCCCTTCCAGTCACTGGTAGCCTTGGCAATGTCATCACCAACTTTTTTTGGAGACTAAAATGTTAAGAAATTATTTATTACAAAAAGTGTGAGAAATATTAAGTTTAAATAAATATGAGAAAAATACATGTGTTACTGCTAGGTTGAAAAATTGGTACAAATTATTGAGGTTAAAGGATTCAAAAAATATTTAGGTAGTTTTAAAACTTACCAAACCAAGAGGACCGATTTTCGGAGCAAGCGACGAAGTTGCACCAACTTCTCCTCCGACGCATCGCAAGAACACTATTTTCAAATACAATCAGATTTAAGATTACATACATTCAATGTTAGCACATGTTAAAATATAAAAGATGAAGAAAATACCTTTCTTAATTTCGTTAGGATCGAATTTAGGTGGCATTTTGGTTAATGTTGCGCGGAAACTTTAAGAAAAGACGAAGATTAGATCGGATTACAAAAGAATCCTGAAATGTAACCGTAGCCGCTGCTAACCACGCGGCAGGCCTTACTTTAAAAAGATGGAGAAACTTTCGGGGGCTATAGATATGTATTAAGATCTCACATAAACTATGGAGAACATGTAGCATGCTATCTCGAAATCATCCACCACAGCGCCATCTTACGTATTTTTTATAAGTAGTTATATTGTAATATTCATTATGTTATTTAGCTATGTATTAAAAATATATTTATTAATATTCAATAATAGATAGTTAGTTCAGATTCTACATAAGATGCTGAAACAAACTGCATCTAAAGCGATAAGCAATAAGCGAGATATTAGTGTTTAAATATTTGTCTTTCATTGCGGGCGTATTTCCCGCCAGAGAAAATTACAAACTAATTGGCGCTGAGAGCAGTGCCGCAAGAACCTCTTGAAAATTCTGAGTTTCCACTCTTTTACTATTCGCATAATTTATGGTCAAATAAGGTCGCTGCTGTTATATAGCCCGAAGAAAACGAAATTTCTATACTCCATGTTCCGCCACTTTTCAGATATTCATATTCCATATCTTACTAATTTTCTTTTTATTTAGGAATATCCATAATTATAATACGCTCTTTAGAACTTTAGTGAATTTGGAATTTTTGGAATGGAACAAAATAGAGAGGTTAAGAAATTTAAGTGCTATCGATTTAACAAATTCTTTATTTATCATTTGCACATTCCTTATTTAGCTACTTCCACTTCACCAGTTACAGCAATAGCTTCGATTTCAATTTTCGCTCCCTATATTGACAATTAAAGAATTAATATTATTGATTTTAATTAAAGTAAGTAAAGAAAAGTTAGTTATTCATACCACGGGTAATTTTCCAACTTGGTAGGCTGCACGTGCTGGAAAATTCTCTGTGAAGACTAAATTAAGACGATAGAAATTAACTTTCTCTTCTTTCAAAATCTAATTTACTTAATTATATAAAGTTATATGTTAAATCTTACATTCTTTGTAGACTTCATTCACAACTTGGAAATCATTCATGTCGTTTAAAAGTACAGTCGCTTTTACCACTACAATTGAAAAAATAATAAATAACAATAACGTTTTGACATGTTATTCAATCTAGATCGATACTATTTATAGTAAGTATGATAAAACTTGATAACAAAATATCGAGTACCACGCAAGCTTCGAGAACCGCGTGAATATGAAACATGCAACAAGTAATCTGTTGCTCGTCGATGATAATATAATTCATATTAATCAAAAATTGATGTAACCTTTATTATAATCAGAATCAGCTTCTCTTAAAATATGACCCATATTTATAAGAGCTTGTCGAGCTTCGGCGGCGACACCTCCTTCGACAAGTTTATTCGTTTTTGCATCCATGCCAACCATTCCAGATAAGTACAAAGTTCTATCGACAAGGACGGCTTGACTATAGAAATAAATAAACATGTAATTCAATATGCAAGTCGTAAATAAATGTTTACAATTAAAAAAGAAATTTTAAATGAATCGTTGTATCGCTTACTTGTACGGGCCGACGGGTTTCGGCGCCAAAGGAGTGTAAAAATATTTAATAGTCTTTTTCGATGCCATAGCGACTCTTGCTTGATTGTAATTGCTCGTCAAAGATTTTCAGACGAATAAAGCGGCAGTTATGATGTTCGCGTTATATAATGCCTTGGGTACCAACGTTTTGATAAACTTTTGGCCTTATCTTTCACCAAATAACTGACCATGTTATTCGAAGGGCATAGATAATGAGTACTCATTATCTACCTTAATAATATTTTGAATTCGAAAATAGTTTGAGAGATTAACGTTATTCAATAAATGCAGCTCGATGTCTGTAGAAATATTATAAATATTTGTTACAATCATGAAATTCATTTAAGGGGGAAAATAAGAATACTTATAATCGATGTCAGAAATGTTAAACACTGAAGGGAAGATATGTTGTTAGAAACTTTTTATTGCAAATATTCGTAACAGTTCGTCAACATTTGTTAAGTCAAAATAAATAAAGGAATATATAGTCTCCATATATAATCTTGTTAACATGTCACTCATATATGAAACGTGAGACTTAGTTGTGTAGTTTTTGTTGTGAATTTTTGCAAATTTGATATAAGTTCTCAATGAAGTTTTTACGAATCCTTTTAAAGTTCGCGATAATAACAATATTTGTCTGTTCATATACACCTTGATACAAAAATATTGGAAAAAGACAAAGTAAATGTAAAGAGTGAAATAAAGTGAAATCTCTGTTTATACATTTTACTCAACAGACCGATAAAAACGAGGTTTTTACAGCACAGTCATACCTTTTATTATAATATATGTGTATATATATATATATCGTTTGTGTGAGTGTGTGTATGTGTTTCGTGTGTTATGTATACGTATGTATAGAGCGTTTACACACTTTCTGTATAATCCGTTATTCTAAACACGACAAATATTACAATATACTTTTTCATCGATGACAATGTTGATGAATCAAAAGTGATCTGCTTTTACAAAGTTTCAGTGAGCAGTGTTATTACGTCGACCGCGCCTTTTGCGGCTACCGCCGGAAGGACGGTTGGATGAGGCCCATTGTTCGTAAAAACGTTCTGCTTCTAACCATTCTTGATATTTGTACCACCATTCCTCCCATTTTATGTAATCATCCAATGTGAGATCTCGAAGATATCCTCTCGCTTTATAATAATCATATCGAACGCGAACATCGTCCCAACATTCGAGACCTCTTGGTCCCTGGGCTAATAGTGATTCAGGGTAATGACCCGGAGGTGGAGAATCGTATCCTAATCTCGCTATTCTCTCTTCACCCTCTATTACAACTTTCATGGCGTTTTCGCCATCTTTTGTGATACGCATGTTCTCCATATCTCTACGATCAACGCTCCATTGTGCCATTTTACCGAATCTGTAAGAAAGAATGTATTTTTGTAGCATTTGCATCGTCTTAAGAATCATTGAGCTTATATAATGTATGTTTTTGTAGATACCGTTCCGAAAGCGTCATTTTTGGTGGACCAACGTGTGACGTAGTGGAAGAACTGTCGCTATCTTCGCTAGGTGAAGATTCCGGAGGAGGCCGCATCATTTGAGCTGCTGCATGACTCGAATGAGTTTTTTCAACCTTTACAGGCTTACGCATCTGCACAAGTTTACATAAAACAATTTACATGTTTTGAGGTTTACAAAGAGTTCGTAGCTTGTAAGTAAAAAATTGCTTTCCACTAGAAACAATTGGAAATTAATAGACATCTTGTATTACCTATGCAATAATATGTAAATAGACATGATTTTATTATGTTTGATATAAAATCGAAAATGCATCGTCATCGTCATTATTATTATGTTAACTACGAAATTACGAAGTGTACGTGTATATACAGGAACCAAGCATCTTTTTACCAATGGTATAGGATCTGGCACTCGTGGATCTTCTGGTAATCTGCTATGTTTTTCTTTACGTCGAACCTTTGTTTCTTTTTCCTTGATCGTTTTATAATCTTTTTGATGACGCTGTGGAGGCTGAGGTGTAGGTGGTGGTGTGCGTGGACGTGGTAAAGGAGGCGAACGTGGTCTCGTGCGTGCCGGTATTACGCGCGAACTCGATGGCACTACTTCTTTCGGATGTGCTCGTGCCCGAACCGGCGTTATCGATCTCGAACGCGAGCGAGAAGGCGGAGCGACGCGTCGTCGTTCTTTCGGTGAACAGACGCTACACGACCGGTCGGAACAAGTACTGCCGGTACTTGGACTACGCGCAGGTCTTCCCCTGGTATGCGATCTTTCGCGCGGCGATCTTGGACTTCTCGTACGAGGACTGCGTGGTCGTGGACTGTGTGGACTCCGAGGTCTGGGACTCCTTGGACTCCGAGGATGTCCTCTGCTAGGTTCTCCACTCGCTATGCCTCCAACATACAACTCCTTGTACCCGCTATGTCTCCATCTGTTTGGGTCTCGCTCCTCTACCTCCAGAAGCTTCTTATTCCAATAACTTGATTGAGACTCACGAGCTTTGCGCATTACACTATCTAATTCCCTCCGCTTCCCGGAACTTTCACCATGTGGTCTGGGTTGCGATACACTGGTGTCCATCCGTAACTTGCTTGAGCTGCTGCCACTACCGCTACCTCCTCTTCTTCGATCATAGTCCCGCGACATTTCTATAAATACAAAGTAAAAGATTTATTAATTACATCGAATTATTTCTTTTCGATAATTTTCTTTCGATATATTTTCGAGAGAAAGTATAATAATTGAGTAATCGTGGAAATAATTTACCTTACAGCAATAAAATGGCAGAAAACACTGGAGGGTTGAAAAACTGGTGATCCAAACTCCTGCGAGAGCAGTGAACACGTTAATTCTCAAAACATGACAGAACGGCCGTTAAAGATGATAATACGTTGGACTAATCGCCATAAGATTGCTAGAAGAACCAGTACCACTCGTCCTTTGGGTCGACTGGCCTACGTGAAAAATTCTATACATCACAAATCGGTATCATCAGCAGCGGTCAAGCAGCGGAAAAGTTAGCATTCTCGGTCAAAAGCGTTTCTCAGAATTTGAATTCGCGAAATCCATATGTGGTACTGGACATCACCCGTTGCGATGCCTTACCATCGCCACTCTCCGCATGTCCAGAATTGTAGTACGCTTCGATCCACGATCCATAAATGTTGGTCCCGTGGACTTTCAATGAGTCGAACCAAATTCAGAGATCGCCTTTCGAAGGCGTCGCGCACGCGGAACAGCCGGAACCCGAGCGTGTCCAAGTTTTCGCGCTTTTTTTCATCGTACCGAATACGAACAGGGTATGAAGTTTATCGCGGGCATTACCCGGGTAATGCCATTCCGACGGCACTCATCACGTAGCCGATTACGATACACGATAAGATCGCTCGTCGGTGTTACACCGAGAGGCGCACAGAGAGAGAATACGATTAAGCGTCGCGGATAGGCTCTCTCAGCGTTGTTCGCCATCGTCAAAGAGTGCCGTACACGGAACGCGTCACCTCTGTTCGTACGTATATACGCGCCGGATGATATCCCGATCCGTTCGACTCGTAGCCACACCGAAACACGACGCGAAATTCGTGGCTCGAGTAACGGGTACGTCAAGGTCACGCAAAGACCCGACCGCGCGAATTCGCGAACGATGGTACCGTGGTTCTCGCGACACCATTTCAGGCATTACCCGGGTAACGGCCTTACTGATATCGTAACGAGGAACCCGAGAATCGCGACGGTACGCCTCAAGGATCACCTGAGGAGACAGAGACAGAGAGAGACAGAGTCCGGAACCGGTATATACGCGGCGGATAGCCTCCTTCGCTCCTTTTTTTTTTATTTCGGTAAAAGCGAAGGTCGGCTCTTCTCGCTTTTTCCCCGTTTTCCTGGTACACACCTTTGCACTATATTTCTTTTTTTTCTCTTTATTTATTATTATCTTTCTCTTTTCTCCTTTTATGTTAACGTAGCTTCACAAAACTTTCAGTCGAGTATATCCGAGCGGATCTGACTCTGGCAGCACTGGCTGCTATTCGTAACGAAGCGTCAGGAGGCGTTCATTCGCTCGGTCGCGACGGTACACCTTGAAAATCAATCGCCCACCCAGTGAGCACGACTACTCGGAACAATTTCACGGTATTTCACCGGGCCCAAGAACGATTTGTGATTACGGACACTCACTTTTCTCACCGCGGCAACTCGAAAACTTGCATTTTCTGCCACGGATCTCGGCGAATCACTTCCGCGTGACGTTCTACGAATGGAGATCGTTAAAAAGACGTTTCTTGGGGAGCCGCACGAAACGCAAAGGATGCATTCTAAACGGGATGCGATGTAGGTGACGCTACGGTCGTGCAGCTTTTCATGGCTGCTATGCGTTAACCAATGAATGATTTTAGCCGTTTTAACGGTCGAACATATTTCTGATGAACATTAACAGCCCTGTTAAAGATGCCTTGAAATATTAGATATTTCTTGACTTTTATTATATATGTTCTAATATTTACTATTGCCCGTAGTCTTTGTTCTTATGAACAATTAGATGGCTCTGTCTGGTACAACGTACCTGCTAGAAGGGAGGTCATTGTAATCATAACGGCTTTTTATATGTCATAAGATACTTTATTGGATGACAAATTCGCCCATGTGCTAGCAGTTGTAAGAAAAGTTTCTTATGTCATATTGCTGAAAAT
Organism: Cerceris rybyensis; assembly: GCA_910591515.1. Taxonomy (NCBI): domain Eukaryota; kingdom Metazoa; phylum Arthropoda; class Insecta; order Hymenoptera; family Crabronidae; genus Cerceris; species Cerceris rybyensis. The sequence continues at coordinate 25,195,654 of OU342791.1, read as the reverse complement.
TGTAAGATAATAATGGTAATTGCCATTGGATTTGAGGGCAGCGCTAATAAATTAGGCATCGGTATCATCAATGATCAAAAGATTTTGTCGAACGTTCGGCATACGTACATCACCCCACCGGGTGAAGGTAAACATAACCTCACATATTTGATTTGAATTTAGGGTTGTATGAGAAATAAAGAATGAAAAACATGTTTACTATAACATAAAAGCCATTTTATTAATCTTTAAGTAAATGGAGATATACATTGGCTTTTAAGAAAGTATATATACCATTACTTTTCTCTATCATCGAAATTTTCCTATTTTGAAAAGGATTCTTGCCACGAGAAACTGCGCAACATCACAGAAAACATGTACATGATGTTTTACAAAAAGCATTGGATGATGCTAAGTTAACGTTAGAAGATGTGGATGTAATATGTTACACAAAAGGACCAGGAATGGGTGCACCATTAACCGTGGCTGCACTGGTAGCAAGGACTGTTGCTCAGCTCTATGATAAACCAATGGTAGCTGTGAATCACTGTGTTGGTCATATAGAAATGGGACGTTTGATAACTGGAAGTATAAATCCTACGGTTCTCTATGTTTCTGGTGGGAATACACAAGTCATTGCTTATTCACGGCAGAGGTATCGCATTTTTGGTGAAACAATAGATATTGCTGTGGGGAATTGTTTGGATCGATTTGCAAGGTTGTTAAAACTCTCTAATGATCCTAGTCCTGGATATAATATAGAACAGTTAGCAAAAAAGTAAGCAATAATTTTACTGTCACAAAAATTATCTATAAAAATTCCTTAAATTTCGTGTATTGTACTGTATTCTTTTGTGTACAAAAGGGGGAAAAAATTGGCGCCATTGCCATATGTAGTAAAAGGAATGGATGTATCTTTTTCTGGAATTTTAAGTCATATAGAGGAGCATTATTCTACTTGGATCGACACAAAAGAATTTTCTAAGGAGGATTTATGTTATTCCTTACAAGAAACAGTATTCGCTATGCTCATTGAAATTACCGGTACAGGAATCTTTTCACATTCATTTTATACGAAATGGATATTAGAATTAACATATCTACAATTTTAATTCTACTGTAGAAAGAGCAATGGCCCACGTAGCATCATCGGAAGTATTAATCGTCGGTGGGGTAGGATGCAACGAGAGGTTGCAAGAAATGATGAACATTATGTGCAAAGAAAGAAATGCAACACTTCATGCCACGGACGAACGATTTTGCATAGACAATGGCGTAATGATTGCTGTGGCAGGATTATTGCAGTACAATAGCAGTGGAAACACTCCTTGGACAGAAACAACCTGTGTCCAAAGATACAGAACGGACGATGTTCATGTATCTTGGAGAGAATGAAATTTTATTCCGAAATAAATCCAATTTTTGTTAAAATTATTATCAAACATATTTTCCAAATTACAGAGTTAAGACTATTCTACAAACATTCACTTGATCCTGTTCAGCCGAACGTCAGGAATCCTTTCAAGCATATACCGACCAACGATTAATTTTCGAAGAAAATGAGAAAACCCTCGATACCGCCCATTGCTCCAGAGGTTACCTCTAAACCTAGGTCAGAGGTCGCTAATTTCATCGATGTTACAGCCATCTACCGTACGCAGGCAAAGTAACTTCCACAGTAGAATGTTCCATTCAAGCACAGACTCCCTACTCAACCATCCCAGCACGGAAGACGGACCGCATGGTTCTTCGTCCCTTGCATACGTAACCAACATCGATATCGAGCTAAAGGTTGAGCGAAAAAGGGAGAAGCGTTTGCGTGGGGGTAGAGTCTCAGCGACACGCGCAAGATACACGGGGTGGCACACGATAATCGTCGAGGCAGGCGCACATCTGGCTTTCGTCCAAGTAGTGCCTCTGTCGGCGCCAGCAGCAGTTATTGTAGCCGAATCAGTATCGTCCTCGCTATCAGACATACGATCGGCAGCGTTAGCAGTATTACTTGCTTCATTAGTAAAATCCCGAGCGAGTTAGATTAATTCGAAGCTGCTTCAATCTCGCGGCGAATGAAACACTCTTCGATCGTTCCGTTTTACCTGAGCGCATATTAGATCGTAAGATGTGTCATGTAAAATCTCGATTTTGATTGTTCTGACGTTAAGAAGCGCGAGGGAGAGAAGACAGTGTCAGACGGATCCTCCCTAGCATTGTGGCTGAGCGCACGACTGTGCCACATTGACCGTCTCTTAATCGATAGACGCGCGAACGTCGATCGCAGCGCTCGGTGTGGAACAAGTGGTGGTACGGTGCCGTCGTCACTGTTCGTCACCGATCGTCACCGTTCGTCACGGTTCATCGCTCGTCGCGGTAGGCCACTGCGAGATGCGGTACATCGTGGTGAACGACGTGCTGTCTTCTCGGATAAACGGTGACCGTACTTAAAGCAGAGGTGAGTCGCAAAAACTCGTATGCACGCCACTGCCTCGCTTCTACCGTCTTCTGTCTATTTCCGTATAGTAGCTGCCTTCGTTATAGCACCGTGCCGGCACGCGTCAAGAATTGTCCCCCGCTTAAACGCGCGTAGAGACCCAGATAACTCGAACCTCTCAGCTGCTCGCCCTTGGATCTGTCAAAAATCTCTCGATCCACGTTACAGTTTAAGTTCCGTCCTCAAATTATCCATGGTTGTGTCACTTTGACCTGGAAGCATTCGTAGTTAAAGTAAGACGTTTTAAAACGTTGCTCGTGACGATTTAACGAAGCTAGATGAAAGAAACGCCTCTTTCACGGTGGTAAGATTCTCATTAAAGAACCACTTCCCTGCAAAACGCTGACACGAGTGCTCGCTACTCGACTCTGGAGAATGCGCGGTACCATCTTTTTGTGAATTTCAGAATGTTATCATTGCTACTTGAATCGTCAAGCACAGATTGTTGTGACGTAAGAATTATATTTATATAATAAAAAAATATCAATGGTCCCTGGATCTAGGAGTTTTAATCAGTATACCAAAGTTTCAGTAGAATAGATCTTCCTCCTGTATGAAGTGTAGCAAGGCGATCGTAAATTAGGTTTTTCACGATTATCATTTGCACGATCATCCAGTTAAAAAAAAAAAGTACAATGGCAAGGTATACAGTGCACGTCAACTTCTTTTACCTCTGTGTTACGAAGAATAACATAATAAAGCGTAAGTGTATTCGGTACGGTATTTGCACGCGATGGTTCGGCGCCTTGGAGGATGCAGGCCGTAAATGGTCGTTCTTTACTACTGCCCGATAACCCTCACCATCCATCTTTACTACTGTTGCTCGCGAGAGACACATGCTCGTAAGTTGGCGTATTTGCCGCGTTACTTAATTCCTCGTTATCACGCCATCCAGTTTCGGTATTCCATAGTTAATCTCCACGTTCTCTCGTGCTCCTAGCGTTTATTCTATAATTGCATCGCGCATTCGAAATTCAAGCTACGTTATTAAAAGCAAAGAACTCGAGACTGGCATATCTTACGACACTTTGCGAATATTTTCACTAGCCATACTGCGTTACATTGACGCGAAGCCAAGATCCAGAAGATTATGCGTCCAAACACAATGCACGGGTAACAAAGCTTAAATAATACAGCCTTGAATGATGCGCACAGTCGTTAAATCGGCAACTGTCTCACGAAGATATGATTCTGTTAAGACAATACCTCTAAACGTTTCACAGTGGCTGTAGATAATGATCTTAATTGTATCGAACAATGAGGAATAATAATTTAATCGATAACTGTTACATCTAGGGAGCGACGAACAAAAAGTATATAGTGATCGAAGGGTGGAATGGGGAAGGAGTGAGAATGAGGATGGAGTTAGAGGAAGACGCTTATGTGTGTAGGTCGTGTGTAAAAACCTCGAAGTATGCCACGATTAAATGTCGTATCGTAACCTTTAACGTGACTTCTTGAAGATAATAGGCGACTTCCCTCCGTTCTATCATATCCTGAAATATGTAGAAATTTTCTTCATTTGGATGATTACGGTTATTGGTATGCGAACATTGTCCACTGAATAATAAGTACAGGTTGGTGGCTACGGAATTCTCGTAAAACTGTAGAGATTAGTCTAGACAAGTAGACAAGTAGCCCTAGGTACGACTATCATAGCAATTGAAGTTGAAAAGTACAAATTAAAGAAAAATGATTATAAACTGTTCAGAATTTCAACTACGGTAGTTGGAAATACTATGTCGTGATCCTGGTGATCCTATAATATACAATTCTTTGTTTTACTCAAGTAAAATCTGCTGTGATCATTTATACAAATTTATTTTAACGTGAATATTTATCCTCAAGTTGACTGTAGGATCAATTAAGTACTTTTATTACCCTTAATACCATAATCCGTGTATGACCAATCGTTAAGCAAATTCGTTTCCTCATCGTTTATCCTCGAAGATCCTCACTCATGAAACCGCGAGCGATTTATTTACATTCATCGAGGTCTCTCAAATAGTCAGGCTCAAGTATGTATTCCCTTCTCGTCACCACTAGGGAATTTTCACGTAATACCTATATCGTATCTCTCGATGATTCAGAATCAACCTAAAACTGTGAGTCTTGGACGAAATAATGATTGTATCGTAACTACAAAAACAAACGTTCGTCTAGGAAGATTAAACGAGTTGTGAGAGCTTCACGAAGATTCGAGTGTTTCGTTTTCGCGCAGTTGTTTCCGCCCACACGGATCGATCCGGTTGAGGCAGAAACACTGGCATACTCGAGCGTGGATTCTCCTCGAATACCGAAGAGTTGCATAGAATAGTAAAAAAGTAGATTGTTCATCAACGCAAGACTATTGTCTGATACTCTAGAGAAGTTTCACGTGATGACACAGAGGGTAGATGCATTGAAAATGTGGTGGGTAAGAGGGTGATGGTGCGGTCTTAGTCAGCAGGCACGAGGTCAAATCCTTCAACCATCAGCTCTGGAGAATTGTCTTTATTTATTATTTAATGTATTATAGTCTCGATTGTTTGGATTGTTACTGAAACAGTAAGAACTAAATAAAATTATCATTGCAGTTAAAGCGGAAAAATGCAAAAAGAAACAGGAGAATACTTCGTCGGGCTTGCTTATATATCTCTGTAGCCTTTGTTAAATCCTTCAGTTCAGACTCTTGTCCTATGTATACTAGGAGGCCCTGTGTTTACTGTGTCTATCGTCAATATTTTAAACTGCATAAGAAAAGTGCGCTAATAAGTAATTATTTTCAACTATGTTTCCTTAAATATATGCTTCTTGCATTAATACCTTGGTTACTTCATGCTCTCTCACTTTTTCTCGAAACGCATCTATTGCTTCCTTCCACAGAATCTTAGCTTTAATTACTAAGATCATTTCATCTGGACCTATCATATCAACAATCTTCCTAATAATCGAGGCTACTTTACAGATATCACATAGGAAAAAGTTCAAATTTCTCAAGGTCATGGAGAATTTGGATCCAAACCCTATATACATACCGCACAAAAAAATTTCCAAGAGTATCTACTAAAATTTGAATTCAGTTCTATTAATTCCAAGTTCAAGCCTTTGCCTCCACAACGATAATATCACTATCCAATTACTGTACCTGACTATTAGTAAAAAGCATGTTAGATCAAAGAATTCCTATGAGAAGTGGAGCATTCCTTCCCCTTTGACCAATCAGACCCGCATTTCTTTGGAATGTTTGCTGGAGACTTCTCTCCAGCACCATACAGTACTACCCTCTCCTAGAGGGTCCATGTTACACGCGGCCAAATATACTTGCGACACGCTGACTAGCTGGGTCACCGTGGGAGAAAAAGATCGATTCATTCTTTCCCTCTTCACCCTCCATGCTCGCAGGAGGCTCTTTTCCTCGTCGGCAGGGAATTGCCCAGATGTCGTATTCTCGCGTGCGTTTACTTTGCCGCCACTGTGTGCGCCCGTAGTAAAGTTCAACCGTGTATGCTACCAGGATGAGTATCAGGTACGTAGAGAGAAGTTGGAGTGAATTGGCTACCATGGATGGTACTCTTTCTTTTTTTTTACGCGATTTAAATGGCTCCCAGGAAATGTCAAGTTATGCTGTATAAAGCAATCATGAAAGGTTTCTCTTTATGCTGGTAACATTTTTCAGTATAGTCGATGTTATGGAAGGAAAGGAAATGGATTAGAAGGAAATTGATGCATCGTCGGTAGAGATCGGTGTATGTAGATGGAAAGTGCACTTTTATTTTGCCATGGTATTTGTGAGTATTTTGAATGAGAAATATTTTTTCTATGAGATATGAGAATATTTAAATGATGTATTTCGCGTAAGATTTACTGGTTTGGAAGTATAGTTACTTTGTCTGGCACCTACTGTTTTGAGAGACAGGTAAATTTATCTGAGACCTATTGTTTTAGATGGTAAAGTCATTTTAACTAAGATTTACTGTTTTAGACGGAAAAAGGAGGAAAACTAATTTAAATATTTAAGTCTTTGAAGCTAGATACCTTATAAACTTTCGGAGCCCACCTAAAATAGTGGATCCTAGGAGAGAGTGAAATTGAAGTTTGCAAAATTAAACTTTGCAGAAAGACTCTCCTGACGTTGTTGACTTCACAATACAATTTTCATTCGAGCGATTCACAGTCTCTTGTTTTGCAACATTTTATTTGAAATTACAGGACAATTCGATCTCTGAGAAAGAATTATTTATACAATTAGTAGAACATTGTACGATTTTATTGGAATACGTGTAGCATCGTTTTAGCCTTGTTTCTACAGCCCTAAAGAACAGTTACGAGGGTGCCCACAGTGGCAGAGAAGGATGAGCCTCCTCCCTTATTTAGACTAGTAGCTCCCTGCCACCATTCTTCCCCAAGATATGTTTAGTCGATTCAAGGGTTATTTCCCAGAAATACAATTCAAGGCTGTATACAATGCGATCGTATGTTTCGTGACTCAAATAGCTTCATCGGAGCTATGGCCAAATATTTTTTCGATATAAAGAAGGCAACGGCTGTTTAACTGAAATTTTCACTCTACGCTTCGATGTTTGTAACATTTCGACCGGGCGTGTAATTAACCTACTTCTCTCTTTACTAACGTCGTTGCCGTATCTAACAAGACGCATTACACTTTCTTCAAATTACGCGTCGTATCGTAGAAACAACATTGGCACAGGTTATATTAACAATATTAACGATAATGTCTATCGCACACGTTAGGAACGTTTCGGATATGTAGCTTTCCCATTTTCATTAGCTATTAACCTTCTGCCTCGTACTAACGGCTTACTAATTAACAGTAACTAAGTCACTCATGTTATATATTAGAGTTCAAACACTAGTAATCCTATCATTAATGTCAAAACTTGTACAAATCAAGCATACTAAAAATACACCAACAATTTGTAATTCACCCTAAAGCACTGTACCATAATAACAATCTTTATATTTCTTCAACCCCTTGTTGTACAATAACAAGTGACATTCGTTTGCAAAATCTATCAAATTGAAAATATCAAGGAGATGCGGCAGGATAAAATTATTTCTATAATGTTAATATCACAATAATTTATGCAATATATCGAGAATCATCAAGCAATTTTTATTTCACTGATTTAATGCCGAATAATAGCGGAGACGGTGACAAAAGAAACAGTACGGCAAGGGGTTAACGAAACGAAAAAGCAATACACAGAAATATACAGATTATTTTAAAGCTATGAAATTCCTGGTTATTAATTTTAATTGGTCTCACTCCAATTAAAACACCTCTCGTTCGCGCAGCTATACCAAAAAAAGGTTTATCCAAAAATACAATTATAGAAACCACACAAATTCTCTTAATATTTTTCTCCGTCTAAAAAATACCAGTGCTTAATGACCCCAAAGAAATTACATTTTCAATGATAAAGTTGCAAGAATCATAGAAATATTCATCGTGCGAATTGAAACCAACGCGGGGAGGGATAGTTTCGTTTAAAACCCCGAGGAGAATACTAGCCCTCTCTCGTTATACGTGCACATTCATAAAAGTGCGCTCGAGTCTCTTAGCATGTACACGGCTTGCAGAGCACGCCACTCAAAGGGTTAATTTGGTCTCTCACCTATCTCCCTACCGATAAACGGATATTACAGCCAAGCAAGCAATGCGCACATTGAAGACACAGAGGGGTGATTAAGAATGGCGGTTATGAATGGAAACACGTGACCGAAAGTGACGCAAAAGCTCTCTCTGTTTCTCTCTCGTTGATCGATTCACTCGGTGAGGATTCGTTTGTTTGGTAACGTAGTTGTTGGCTACCTTTTTAATTTCGGCTCACCAACCCGGAATCATTGAATTCCGGCTAACTCTGACCTCGTCCTTTAGCGACGAACTATTTTCGGATGACTCTACTCGTAGTTTTAACTCCCTACTCTTTTCGTTTCTTTTTCTTATGTTTTTTACATCTTCCGTGTGTGCGTGTGTTTCATTAGAAATTAGCTCTATCATTCGTCGCTATAATCCCGCGTTGCCTACTATTTGGAAAGTGTCAGAAATAGTAACGGCCCGGCGCTTTGTTAATCGGCTATATGTCTGTTTGGATCGTTGATATTTTTAACGAGACCACGTTTCTCTGCAGAAACTTTTCTCATTCGTGCGCCGATACCGATTTCTTTGAGGATACTTCTTCTTTTTTTTGCCTCGCGTGACTTTAACTTGGAGGGAGTTTCGTGAAGTTGCAGGAAGTTTGTGACGCCGCGAGACAACGGAAGTCAATCGATAAACGGATATGGGGTTAGTGGCGCCGTCCGGAAGTTGGGGTATTTTGGACTTCCACGATTATTCTTCCGGTGTTTCTATAGATTTCGTGCTCGATAGGAATGTAGAAAATAGATAGAGTTGAAAAAGGAAAGGATTAAATATTAAAAAGCAAACTGAAAATGTTATTCATGTCGCAGTGGATTAATCTTTCATACTTCCGGTATGACGAAGCTTTTATTGGCATTACCTAGTTATTTATCTGGTAAAGTATGAAAATCTTCCATTGCGCATGCACAAGTCAGTTCAGCAGAGGTTTAAATAACTAACTTTATGAGCACAGTCACCGAATAGAACCTCGAGCAACGTGTTAATTCCACCTGTAACCGTTTCACAACAAAAAAACACAGACACTTTACTACCTTCCAAAACGAAATCTCCTCCGTCATCCCATTTTTTCACAATAATTCCAGCAGAACTTTTAACAATTCAACTTTTCCCATCCCAAGTGTAATGTCTTCACTTTCAACTTTCCAACAGTGCAATTTATCTACCGAACAAAAGAAGTAACATTATTAAATGAAAAAGAAACAGTTCAGTATATTTTCCACATATTTTATTTCCACGTTGTTACATGTCAGATATATTTCACTTAGCACACGAGTTCGGAAGAAGCAACAATAAGTCAGAATTCCACGTTCAATCTGAGAAAAGTCAGACCCCAAGGGGTTAACGGTGGAAAGTGCAATCCGTGAACTCGAAAGGGGAGCGCGTCCCGAACGACTGACGAAATTGGGTCACCCCGAGCGAGTCAAGTGCACGGGGCTTTAATTTCCCCCATTTCTTTCATCCTCGTATATTCGATTCTTACGTAAGGCGCAAACTGTACAACTCGACTTCTACTTTTTTACTTGCCAACCCTTTGAAGTGCATTGCGTGAAAGTCCAAGTGGGACCTGTACTTTCTTATCACGTACGGTTAATGGTTATTTATCGTACCTCTCACCATTCCGCCAAAATAATTGCTCTCGTTACATACTGATCTAGACTCTGCACGAAACCACGTGCGATTGAGTCAGGATTATCGGGACAGGTGCTTTTCGCAGGGAATGTGGGTCAGAGAGTACTAACCCCGCGTATAAATAGTACCGGCCATATATAATGCCTCCGGTAAACACTTTTCAGTTTTCAATTCTCTCCCTTCCCCCTCCGTTTGTCTATTTTTTTTCATCTTCATTTTTCGCTTTCTTAACTATGCGGATGAAGGTTGCGTGACGTTTCTTAGTATAGGGATACTTGAAGTGTGTTGTTTAATTTGGTTTCTTATTTGCTGCGATGGACTTCATTCTGTTTAACTGTTTGCTGATTAAATGTCAAGAGTGTGTATTCATTTAACGCCGCAAGTGGAAAAGGTCGTGGAGTGTCGTCCCCAGTAGTTTTCGATGTTTTTATTCAATTCTTTCTAATAAAATACAACATTTATTGTCTTTCCATTGTAAAAAAAATAGATTTAGTAGTGATCTATTTTATTGGCGCAACGCAATGGACAATTAAAGAGTACATTCAAGTATAAAATCTCAAAATCAAATTGTTACACAAGACGTTAAAAAATTAACTTTATTTCAACTGCTCTATAAATTGCGAACGAAATGGTCGTCTTGGTCAAACGATTTTGATGTGGACCCTAACAATTGTTCCTCTTCATCGAGCTGACCGAAGTGCTTGAAAGTTAGTTCCAACCCTTGCCATTTGCGGTTCAATGAAATGGAAATAGTTAATTTTTTTGTATTACCACTTAAAGACTGATTTATATATTGTCTCGTAAATCAAATAGAAAATGTATTGCTATCATTAAATAACCAACCAAATGATCGTCTACGATAAGAGTAGGTAAGCAGAAACTGCCATTACAGATAAAGCTGATATATAAAATTTAACCATTCGCCTCATAAACTTGTTCTTATCGATCCAATGTCTAATCCAATAACCATGTTCCTGTCTCCTCCAAAATATGGATAGTAGTGAGAAAAATCCAGGCACGCTCACAAAAATAGTATCATCGACGATGATATCAGGCACGATGTTTGGCTTTATTATGAAAGGCACGATTTCCTGCGTGGCATAAAGTCACGACAGAAACCGCAGTCCCAAGCAATAAACCCCATCCGGGGTCGAAGGTGCTGCAAAGTCTTCCGAAATGACTTGGATCTTATTTTCGTGTCAGCTCAACGCTGGCCGTGGGAACGTTTACAGGCATTATAGAAGGGACGGGGGAATTGCGATTCGAAGAATGTCAGAAATAGCTGCTGTGATGTTCGGTCACATACAGTTTGTGATATAGAATGTTGTGAGTCTGCATAATGCGCGATGGCGTTTACGAGAGAGGCTCGTGATTGGAATAAAGAGAATCCTTCCATTTTAATTCGATCAAAGTTTCATGGAATATTCCATGGATAATTTTAAACGAGAGTTTATTAAGAGATGTATGATAGAATTGTGAGAATAATGTTAAACTTTTAATTGGACGGCAAAGTTTAATTATTAATTTGAATAATTATGGAGATATGACGATGAATATGATATAAATGACTACGCGCGTGGAGTTGAAATCTCGGATACAGAATTAGTGGGACCGAGTTCAAATTTCTGTCATCTTTATGAGATTTTCCGTAAATTATTATTTAATACATCGTTACTTTGATAAAACCCACTTAAAACTATAGATCTTGAGCCAAATGATCGTAGCAGTTAAAGCAGAAAAGCACAAAGGACAAAGAACATGGTATATCTAAGTTTATAGTTTATCAATCAACTTGATATTACCTATACTTCCGTACGGTACTTTGAAACAATTTATATCTCTCATATGCGAATGCAAGTGCTAAACAAATCGATATTTAGCTCATACATTATTGTAAGTTCCTGTTAAGTCAAGGAAGAAACGTATGGAAATAATATAGTCAAGCGAGGTGCATTTGCAATATCCTCGTTAACTGGCTGCAATCAGTAATTTAATGTATGCAACATTTATATCATAGAAAATAAGTTCTGACACATAGGTCATTGTGGAGTTGCTCGAACTTAGCTTACTCATCGATCATTCTATGCTTTGTACATTTTTTATTCCAAAGTGAAGCTATACACAGTGTTTAGTCGCCGCGAATCGAGTACAAGAGGGTAGCCTGAATTCACTGTAATTGCACGATTCCGATCGTATTCTCCGTGTCATCGTATCTCCGTTAATTAGATACCACTCGAACAACGTAAAATCGTGTCGCCTATTCGATGTATAACCTGCTGCAAGTATCGTCCCTTTTCTTCGCATCCGTCCATGAATTCAATACGTGGTACCGAGAAAAGAATTTATTCGATGTTGAAGTATCTCACGAGAGGAATATTTATTAAAAAATTCTATTCATCCGGGTATACCGTATGATTGGATGTCAACTGCAAAACTAAAATCGTCGAACCAATCGCTTCGGTGTTAGAAGTAGATTTGCCTGGGCGATGCGAGTATCGTTGCCAGAAGTAGATAGTGCTCAAGTGATCTCGCCAGAGATTCACTTTTGGTGGTCACGCATAATGTTAGAACTTTGCGTGGCACTTGGACGATTTATAGCGTCAGGGTTATGGTATGAGCACGAGGACACGGTATTTGAGAAACTTGGGAATATCAAGGGACGTTATGCAATGTCTTAGTGCATCACTTTTTAAGTGGCTTGAATGTCTGAGTAGCCCGTCAGGTTCTTTAACCTCTTTACCTAGCGATGTAGAGTTTCGCGACGCGTCAAGTAGAATGCATATATTCGCGATTGAAGAAAAATCCCTTTTATTAACAATTGAATCATATATTTTTCAGATTATGACGTTGTGGCACGGGTCAACCGAGCCGACGAAGGAGGACCGACGAAGGCACGGATGAAGCGCAAGAAGGATAACGAGGACGAGGAGGAGGAGGAAGAAGAAGACGAAGAAGAAGAAGAAAAAGATAAGGACGAAGCAAGAGACGAAAAAATCGAAATATACGAACGAAAGGGTCACGAGGAGTATCGACGAAGAAGAAAATACGGAGTCGTGCAGGTGGCTGATGCTAAACGAAAAAAGGTTCGAAGACGATTCAACACTGGCGGACGGGGAGCGTAATGGAAGCGCCGTGGTCACGGGCCCGGTGCTGTCGACGTCGTCGTACACGGTGCCCTACATCGGCACCGACCAGGGCTTCGTGTTCGAGGGTGGCGGCACGACGTTGCAGCGGCCCGGTGTAGCTGGTGCATCCATCGCTAGCTGCACCGGTGGCGGAGGAGGAGTTCTCGGAGTCATAGTCGGGTCAGGAGGTGGCGTAGGAGGCAGCTTGATAACGTCCGGAGTAATGGGTGGAGGAGTAACGGGTGGAGGGGTGGCCGTCGTCGGTGGTACAGGAGGAGGAAAAGCAAGCGGAGGAGGAGGAGGAGGAGGCGGTGGCATGAACAAGGAAGTCCGTTACGCTCCATTCTCGTCGTCCGTAGGGCCGGTCGGTTCGGTGGCGCCGGTAAGCCTGCCGCCGCCGCCTTTGCCACCGCCTCTGCCACCGCCGCCGCCGCCGCCGCCGCCGCCACCGCCGCCGCCCCTGCCGCTGCAGATGCAGCAGCAACGTGCCTACTCCAGGTCGATGACGTCCCTACCACCCGAACCGTTTATGATCATGAGGTCGAAGGCCCTTAACCGTCGGGTCTCGATCAACGTCGGTGGCGTTAAGCATGAAGTCCTCTGGCGTACCCTCGAGAGGTTGCCGCATACCCGTTTGGGTCGGTTGAAGGATTGCAATACCCATGAAGCGATTACCGAGTTATGCGATGATTATTCACTTATCGACAACGAGTACTTTTTCGATCGTCATCCAAAATCCTTCAGTTCGATCCTGAATTTCTATCGTACCGGGAAACTGCACCTTGTCGATGAGATGTGCGTGTTGGCGTTCAGCGACGACCTCGAGTATTGGGGCGTCGACGAGCTCTATCTCGAGAGCTGTTGCCAGCACAAGTATCATCAGAGGAAGGAGCACGTGCACGAGGAGATGCGGAAGGAGGCGGAGTCCCTTAGGCAGAGGGAGGAGGAGGAGTTCGGCGAGGGGCAGTGCGCGCAATATCAGAAGTGGCTCTGGGATCTCTTGGAGAAGCCGACCACCTCCATCGCTGCAAGGGTAAGCAAGGGACTGCTCGAAGTCACGTGCGCCGGGAACAACCCCCTTGATCGACGTTGAATCGCGTGCTTGTTCATTTTAAACACTATTTCCGCGTTGATTTGCCGGGGAAAAATTTGAAAGGCATTTCGAAATTGGCCCTCTGAGGAAGGAAACTTTGAACTTGAGCCAAATACTTGACTCGACGCGACGACGAGTTGTGTTATGCTTTGGAATCGATACTATTGAGTAACGATAGCTTCCGTCATGTTTTTTAATGGTTCGTTGTTATGATTGAATTTAAAAAAATTTATTTCTCTTTTTCTTTGGTAGATTAATTTTTCTATTTCAGTGGATAACTCTATCGAGTTTTATTGCCGTTTATTGAATCGATCGGTGGTACTTTAAATATAGGTTTAGACGATACGATCGAACAAACATTTTTCAAGGTTCGTAAGATCAATGATACCGTAATGTTGAATAATTCAAGTTTACATACCTATGTAATTGAATAGAAGTTTACATATCATGAAACAGTATTTACATTTACGTTTGAATATTGAAAATTCACTGCGCGAATTCGTAATTTCTCACTAATCCACTTACAATGTCTCCACGTTTGCAGTTCGTGCTGGAGCCTTAATTTGACCAAAGGTATTATTAAGTCGATATTAACGCATCGATTTCGACGTAGTTCGCATATAGTCGAACAAAGTAGTGAAAAACGTTTGCGACGTATGTGATTTTTAACTCCTTCGTTTCGCAAACTTTTTGCCAGTCTTTTATAAAATTCATACAAAATCTTAGCCCAGGATTTGTCCATTGCTTTCGACAAGATTCGTGAAATTTTCCAATGAAAACGCGACAATGATAAAATCAATAAATTCTCCCAAATATTTCCAATACAAAGAAGAAAGTGTAATCTTACAAATATACAAATTAAATCCGTCCGAATGCTTTTGTCAGCATTAACAAATTTCACGTAATCGTCATAACGTGATTGTTGTAATTAACACGAATTTCTCCACTTGTGATTGACCATTAATATTCCATGTATCTCCGTACAAACGACCGTTATCAAATTTATAATCTAAAAAGCTTCTCTTACCGTGTTCACCGGTCAAAATTAGATCGAAATCACGTACGTTGACCGAACATAGATATCAATATTGTCTGATCAGATTATAAACTAGATAAACCCTCATTTCAGACATATCATAGTCTTGATACGTTCATTCCTACGATCGATAGAACGTTTTACATAGTTGTTCACGTTGTTAACGATTATATACGTATATTTCTCCCCACTATAGTGACGTGTAAGTATGTATCTATACACATGAAACGTAATGTAGACTCACTAATTAATTTTCCACCCGTTACCACTCCTCTCGGCCCATCAGAAACCCCCCCTTGTGTCGATGTCTGTAATGTGTATTTTATTTCTAGGTGGTGTTAACAACAACATTACTAGTCTCATTTGTTATATAACCCAGCTTTTTAGCTCTTAGTCATATACCCCGCGTCTTAAACGACCAACAGAAAAAAATGCCGTAAATGGCTCTCGATGATAATGGGAGTGCATAATACGCGATTACCAGGTATCACGTTGATTCTTTCTCGACACCGCTCCCTAATGAATTTACCACAGTTCACTTCGCTACCGGCGAATTCAATTCGATATACGTACCAATACTAACTGCCATTTCAAAAGCAAAGGCTAACTAACTGTTTACATGGGTAACGTAATTACGAAAGTCTATGTAATATTAATGACGACGAATCCGACGTTACACGAGAAGAAAATATATTTGCACGTGAATGCTTTTATACTTTGAAGTAATCGTATCAGCAGAGAGGTAGGAGTATGAGCTAAGTAGAATAAGGTCGCGATAGACAGACAGTAATGCTTTCATTCGTATTAGATGTACGCGCATAGTAGATCGAGATGTTCCACACGGACAATTGCCGATGGATGATCGTGCAAATATCATTTTCTTTTTTACGTATCGCCGTCGAATTCGGCAGGAACTTAATACGATCGTACGAGAGAATCTTCGAGGCATTCAGGCGGCGCCATTTCGTGATTATTGTCGCATATCAGTACTCGCCGTACACACCACAGACAATACACATTGCACACACTGTTGCTCTGATATGAAACAATGATTGTGCGGGGTTACAACAATCGCACCTATCGTACTTATATGTACATCCTTCACTAGACCTAATCTTCACCGCTCTATTTGTGTCACACTTAAATATACTTTTTAAAAAAAAGTAATTAACAACCACACCCTCCTCCGTCCTTGTTCCTCGTGTATGACAATCCATATCCTCTCGTTTGTGTATCCGTGTGTTAACATGATTGTTACAACGCCGGGAACAATTTTCATCGTTTTTTTCTCAACCTTTTGGTCACGTGTTTCCTATAATTTTGTCAACAGTGACACAGCACTCCAGTGCTTTTGCAAAGATAAAGAATAATGTAAAATAATTATGTTACATAACGTTCAGATATTTCTATATGTATAGTCATTGTATTATATGTATAGAATGTAAATACGAGGATTTTCCGTGATGGGGCAATTCTCTCGAAGCCTCCTCCCACCGTACGTCTAAATGTCTCTTCTTTGACGTGGTATTAGAGAAACTTATTGATTGGTCAACTATATTTGCACCACGTAACAGGCCGCCGGTCAATAACTGCGACTACTATATATCGAGTTTATGGATAATTCAGTTATTGGCAACTTGAAAACCATCGAGTTCTCTCACAGCTCTAATAGACTTTCTTTGAGATATCATTTCTATGGGGCGCTTGGAAATCATGGCCTCCTTGGGTCTGTGCGGATCTTTCGTGTCGTCTTCAACTTACTTTTGCTACAAAAGATAAATTTAGAAATTCTGTCGTTAATAATTTTAGAAGTCAATGGAACTTAATAATAAAAAGTGAAAGGAAAAAGAAAAAATGAAAAGAAATGCAGTATCAATATTTCAGTCAACATTCTTTATTTCTAACGGTCAAAATGTTACAAAATTTAAATTCTCGGCCATACATAAAACATGAACGAAGACAGGAAAGCGAAGATACCCATCAGAGCCGTAATAATTGCAGCATAACGTTGAACCGTCCTACTTGAAACGTTTCAAACAGTTTCGGACTATTCGTGTCAAGCCCATGCCGCGATAAATCAATGAAACAACCCGAATGTCGAGCGGTAAAATATAGATTTATTTACCAAACAGTCGTCCGTAATACGGCCGCTCAACGGAGCAATCTTAGCGAAGAAATATTACCGGTATTCGTTAAACGCCTCTGATACGTATACATTTTTAAAGGACTTTTTAAAGTGTCGGGAATTACAAAAGAATTTCAAAGTTTGCAAAGATCGGCACAGATCTGACGCGGTGACATTAAGGGGGGCACGTACTAGTTAGCGCATAAAGTCCGAGGTCATTTTCTGCATGCAAGGGAGATCGTATCAAACGATGTTCAAGTGTAATTGCGAGGCAATTATTTTATTAGAGCTATGCTTTCTGATAAACTAGATGCGAAGTGAGATGACAAACGTTCTATAACATTTATAGAGATATATTTTTATAATCTGATTACAAAAATGATAGTTTTTACTCTTAAGTTTTATTCATTCAACTTTGTTTAAACTCGTACACGCTTGAAACTTGCATATCTGCGAATGAACACTTGCGATAAATTTATCTTTTAGGATTATGTTTCAATTAAACATCCCAATTGTAAATTGAATATTGAAGAATCGACGATCTTCGAAATTTTTAACTATAAAATACATTTGGTAATGGTTGCACTTTAGAAAAACAAATCAGTCGCAACGATTTTCGTGAAATTTAATCGCTTTTATTCGATGGTTTATTGCTACGGGCTGTAAGTAGTTCTGCAAAAATCAGAATTATTATGTAACAACGATCGTCGATCATATAGATTTCTCTGCTTTGCTTTTAGAAAGTGACGCGCGCTTTACGGCGCTTAACCAGTATGTATCTTCCGGGATTAAAGCAAAAAAAGGCCAACAAAAATTATTGAGACACTTTTTCACAAAAAAAAAAACGATCCACGATTAACGTTCACGACAAAGTTCGAAATATACAGAGAGATCGTGGGATTAAACCGTGTAGAACGGGACAATCGAAAGTCACGAAGCAGATTCAACAAAGCGTCGATCTTTTGTCGTAACATCGGACAGTTGAAACGAGGGAAGCAACAGAAAAAAAAAAAGAAACTGCTTTATCTCAACAAAGAGCTTTCACGTGGTGGGTGAAAGTGGAGATATTTAATTGTAGGAACGTTTGACGTTTCATAGGAAACGTGAGAACGATATTTCGTGGAACGTTTTTGCGTGAACAAGTGAAAGCTGTGAGCGATTCGAACGGATTGACAGTGAAAGGAGACGGAAATGGTCAGCCCTTTCCTATCGATTGCACTCTCTCTATCTCTTTTTTTTTTATATTCTACTTTTTTCACGCATACGTTATTTCTAGTTCGTTTTAACCTTTCTTTCCAACAAATTTACGCCTCTTTTATTTGCAACGAGTTTCAAACGTCAGCTTCTCTTTCCTGTCGGTCGGCCTTTACTCTTTTTTTTTTTTTTTTACCCCCGCAGCTAAAAGACACTGGAGAACGTCGCGTTACTCGCTCGGACCGGCTTTGTTTCTGCATATTATCCAATCCTCCTGCACATATTACCAAAGCCATCCGATTATGTCCTGCACGAGAGCTTGCTTCGATGCAAGCATTGTAGAACGTCATTAAATTGTATACATACACGCATAGTTGTACACACACTTATCACTAGCATCTACCGGCACTGTGACATTTTTACACGGATTATGATCAACGCCGTAGGTATACACGTTTATTATACATTGTTCTTTTTTTCTCTTTACGTTTTTTTTTCTTTTCTTTTTAACAAAAAACCGCAATTGGTTGCATGAGAAAATGCGGACGAGACACTATACCTTTTAGTATCACACTCGATTTTGCTTACGGAGTTGCACTGAACACCGAGATGCATTCGAATGTTGAGCGATATGCAGCAGTGATTGAGTAAATTAATGATTATTCGGTAATAATGTCAGTGATATTTGTATTCGAAGTTGTGATGGTAATGTTTGCTCATAATTGTGGAATGATTAATCCTTTCGTTGAGGTGAGAATTAATTAAAAGATAAACTCTTGTGGTTGGAATGTAAATGGTTGTCCTATTGTATATAGTTGCACTAAAGTGCAGGTAATATATTAGTACTATTTTCATTTACTAATAATATCAGGTTTGTAGGAATCAGAGGAATTGAGTTGAAATTTGAATGTAATTATTTAGTTTTTATAAATGATTAAAATTTATTGCTGCATAAAGATTGAAAAATTATTTGAAGTTATTAGAATGTATCTTATCCTTGAAAAACTATTTATCTCAGAATAATTATGTAATAGAGTTGAATCTAGGTATCTTGGAAGCTTTGCGAGAGGAGCTACACGCTCGTTCCATCTATCAGGCTAATGATAATGGAGTCATGTAGTCATTCTCCTTCCCTAATGGGGTGCATAATTTCGATATCACATGCGCTGTGGAACATAAAATAAAGTAGCTTCTAACGTTCCACGAAGCTCGGTATCGAGAAATCTGTGAAGTTAACAGCTTTATAAAGATTTTTATACTGTATTTTTCATGAAACATTGATCTCTTGTCATTACAGAAATCAATATGTCATTTGAACGATACAAATTAGCGAAATTCTGAAAACTATTATCGATCAATTAAATACAATAGGACACACTTTCACGTAGTTTAATATAAAGTTCCTATCTTCGTTAAAATCCAGAGACTTTGCTCAAGGAATCCATATTGTGAACATTTCACCACCTCTTAGATCTCACATATCCGCATTAAACTATCTGCTTAAAAAATAACGAAGTTCCTTAATGAAATCAGAAATATGTAATATTTCTTCAATTGTTTTCTCTTCAACCTACTTTTCACAAATTTCGAACTTTCCAAAGTTCCCAGAAAACCAACCACCCTCTGGAACCTCGCTCACAAAAGTCTCACCCCAGTTCTACATAAAATCCTTTACCACGTCCTCTTAAAACTCACAGAATATTCTTTAATTGTCTACAAAACCAACAAAACCCCACAATTTTTCGAGCATATCCAGAATCTCTATCAACCACCATCACAGCCACCGCTCGAAAGATTTAAAAGAAAGGATGCCACTGCATATCCTTCGCCTTCGAATGTATGTACCCGCATAACTTGCACCATCTAAACATGCGAAGCGTGCGCCTGTTAATTTACGTTAAACAGAGCATAATGATTTGGCTGACTTTGTCGGGGCGACGAATTGATTTCGCATCGTAGCGACTGCACCGGCGTGACAGGGCATAGGCATAAAGAACTCTCGAATTACTCGGTCTCGAACGGGGCGGACGAAAGGGAGCGGGGTTTTGAAGGGACAAAATAAACATGTTTGTATAACGCTAGCCGAACAATGTCCAAACTTGTGTGAGTCGAGCGACGTCGGGCAGACTGCCTTCAAACGACGAGACATTATTTCGTACTTGAACTCTGCGTACACGCTTCTACGGCAGTTTTTTTAAAGCGATTCTGTGTGCCTACGAGGTTCATTCGTGCCTCTAGTCTCGCGGAAAGTGCTTTAGAACTTTGCGACAGACATCGTGTACGTAGAATCAACGATCAAGGATCACCTCTTTTTTTTTGGTTTTTTTTTTCATGACCTATCCTTTTCTTTTGATCGATATCCCTCGAGTCGTTTGGAGGTTGAACATCATGGGTCCCGTTTTTTTACACCCCGTACGCGTTAAGTCGTCGATAATTGGCTTGTTTTAACGTTTCTCTCGTTAACAGAGCTTTTACATTGTCGTATTATCGTCGTTGGGTTTTTTTAGGGGAACTGTGTCGTCAATTGGACTCGTTATTTGTGTTCAGGTGATCATCTCATTCGATATCCGCTTGTATAAGTTTTTTTTATGAAAAAGAAAAGGAAGACGTATCTTAAAATAACGTCCTACTAATGGTATATATATTATATATACATATGAAAGCTTCTTTACGTACGCAAAATTTATCGCTTGCTTTTATATATTATCCTGTTGTATTTTGTAAGATACTATATATATACATATTTTTTATATACATATGTATATGTATAAATATATATGTATATTACGCTTTCGATCTATCTTTTCAAGGATACAATATGTGATTATTGTACGTATTTTGTGTGTAGCTTCGTATATATATTTGGGTGCCGCTTTGACGCAGTGAGAGCTTTTTCGTAATTTTTGACTCTTTGATGGTAGCTAAAGATATTTTGCTTGTCGAAGCACGAGCCGGAAGTATTTACTTCGTTTTTTGAACTTAATCGATATTATGGACCACCCTGTGCATCGTTTCTGTTTCTTCGTTTCTTCTAACGAAACTCCGATGACGTATGATCTCGTTTTTTTTGTAATTCTCTTTACGATTCTTCGATGATTTTTTGAACTAGATATTAAAAAGTCGTTTGGAAATTACCAATTATTATTGGTGTTCGATGAACAAAAGGCACTTTCGATGACGTACGTAATGGTACGAAAGGAGTATTTGCTCTCTCGTATTTGTCGTTGCCGTATGTTCTTCATATTTCTCCTCCATTGTGTATTATATCGATCACTTTCAATTAGAGGCACTAGACGAGATTGTATTTCACCTCTTTATATCGTATCTTCTAGATAGATTCACGAAAGAAAGCACGTCCTAGGGTAGGCATAGAGGAGAAAGAAAATATCCATGATAATAACACGTATAGAGAAAGATTAGAAATCAAAAGAGAGAAAGGAATTGGATGATTGATATGGACAGAAAGAAGAGAGAAAGGGAATAGAGAGAAAGAGATCAGTCTTTTTTAAAATCTATCAGTAAAAGATTCAACCGTGGCAGACCTCGTTTGACCGGTTGACCCGTCGCTTCTTCCAGGTGATAGCTGTGATATCAATACTCTTTATTGTGCTTTCGACGATCGCACTAACTCTCAACACCATTCCTAGTATGCAAGTGAATGATGAGAAGGGGAACTTTCAAGACAATCCGCAGCTCGCCATGGTGGAAGCTGTGTGCATCACATGGTTCACCCTCGAGTACGTGCTTAGGTTCAGTGCCTCGCCGGACAAATGGAAGTTCTTCAAGGGCGGTCTCAATGTGATCGATCTACTGGCAATATTGCCATACTTCGTATCTCTGTTCCTGGTCGAGACGAACAAGAACGCGACCGACCAGTTCCAGGACGTGCGCAGGGTAGTGCAAATCTTTCGTATAATGCGGATCCTGAGGATCCTGAAGCTGGCCCGCCACTCGACCGGGCTCCAGAGCCTCGGCTTCACCCTACGTAACTCCTACAAGGAGCTGGGCCTGCTGATGCTCTTCCTGGCAATGGGCGTACTCATATTCTCGAGTCTCGCCTACTTCGCTGAAAAGGAGGAACCCGGGACCAAATTTATAAGCATTCCAGAGACCTTCTGGTGGGCGGGCATCACGATGACTACCGTCGGATACGGCGACATCTACCCCACGACCCCGCTCGGCAAGGTGATCGGCAGTGTGTGTTGTATATGTGGTGTCCTGGTAATCGCGTTGCCCATTCCCATTATCGTCAACAACTTCGCCGAGTTCTACAAGAATCAGATGAGGCGGGAGAAGGCCCTTAAGAGGCGGGAGGCCCTCGAGAGGGCTAAGAGGGAAGGCAGCATCGTTTCGTTCCATCACGTCAACCTGAGGGATGCCTTCGCCAAGAGCATGGATCTCATCGACGTCATTGTCGACACTGGTAAGCGACGGACCATAAGGAGGATACGACACACTACTTTCTACCTCGAGTACGCTTACCTTATGAGGTCTCTATCGGTCTCTTCGTTACTCAGGAAACTCGGATGCGACCCGAGCTCACACACGCAGCTCATCGTTGGCAGTATAGTTGATCTTTCATGAGCATTTTTATCGCCTTGAGCTTCTTTCGTGCTCTTTATGCATTATTCTTTCTTCTTTGTTTTATTTAGGTGTTGATTTTTATTGTTTTTTTTTCCCTTGCTGTTGTGCATCGGATTTTAACCCTCTTAACTGGAACTTGGGGTAGATTTGAGGAGCTTCTTTTAATGAGGGTGGAAAATGGGAAGGTTGGTTGGTTTTTCCAGTTAAGAAGGCTTTTTTTTTAAGCTTCGATGCATACCATTGCCATCATCGTTCCGTCGTATATCTCATTGCATTTACTACGATCACAAATACTACTAATCTTGTCGTAAACAGTCAACAGTTTATCAACCCTGACGCAAGGATGATAAATTTATCAGTTCTGGCGCAGGAGCAAGGTGAAGGGTGATTATGTATGCGAACTGCACGTTACACTAATTGAGATTCTCATTATTGCCGTTGCACCTTCTGCCGTGGAGTATAATTAACTTTGAAACCTAACGCTACATAGCCTGATATTTATAACTGCCATTAATTCACACGATAAATATTCTCAAAGTGTCCCAACTCTCTTAAAAGTCTCATCTTGCGCATTTGAATTCAGCACTAACAGCATCTAAGGCAATGCAACTTTAAATGAACATTTCTCCAGTATATTACAATCACTATCATTCATTTTGCATGACACTTAACATTCCAATATCAATGAAGTCAATCAAAGTAGTTTAGAGATTAGTAGAAATATTCCAATGCAACATCGTTACATGCCATCTAAAGTAAGACGATACCTCATCGTTGGACGTACATTTCCGAAATACAGACATCAACGAATCGATAACGAACAGATAATATCATATTTCACCTTACAGCCTGAGTGATCGATTCATTTAATTTACCGATATCCAAACGCCTTAACAAGTCCATGCATTGATCCTGCGTCAAGGTTGACAAATTGATCGCATAATGAAAGACACAATGGATACCGAGCCTGTTTCCAGGTCACGATACGTCCGGCGTGGATGGTAACAGCAAGGAGGGGGAATCCTTGTACGGACGCAGCCCTGCCCAGATCAGGTCAGGCTGTTATCCTAGCTGTGAGCATTACGGTTCCTCGTGGCGTCGTTGCGGTACCTCGTCTTCCTGCTGCTTCCTCAATCTATCCACGATCGACCTACCACGCCGGACAGACCGGAATCTTACGTCCGATCTAACGATTTCTCTTTACACGTATACGTACAACGTATGTGTACATATACGTAAAAGAATTTTCCTTCGTATTATATCCAGAACGATCAGTACACCTCACCCTCGTCAAGGTCGAGGGGAAAAAGACTAATTGCATACCCGTAGGTCACGATATGTCCGACGTGGATGGTAAGGTGCAGTTATTCCACTGCAACGATCTTGCTTCCGCTATATATACTTTATACTTCCGATTCAGCTGAGACGATATTATTCAGCCTACCACGCCGGACCAGGTTAATTTACCTGCTCATCTCGAAGATTCGTTCATCCGTTTTACACCTAACACAATCCGATCACTTCGCACTATCGATCATCCATCGATCCAAGCCTGCGCCAAGGTTGATAAATCTATCGTACAACGCGAGGTAAAAGAATGGACATAGAGAACGTCTACCTCTGACCTCATCAGGGTATCACGTCCGGCGTGGATGGTAGCGACCAGGATGACATACTTCTTTTTTTAATGGTCTACCTGTGTTTCCTTAGTAGGTATTGTAATATCGTTGTTAGTCCCGTTCATTCAGTGTCAAGTGTATATAATACAGTTAGGACATGTACCAAGATGGAATCGTACAAGTGAAATTGCACCAACCCTTAACAACTGGCGAGACCCTGAACGGACAGCACTGACAAGGTCCATGATGTATCGTGTAAAAATTGATTACAACGGGCCTGACATTGTTGGAGTATTATTACTGCTTTATCCCGCTACCGTCCTATCTCAATTCCATCAATAACCAGCCTACCACGCCGGACCAAGGTCGAGACACACACTCTATATTCCCCAGTCGTATCTCTCTAACCAGCCCATCACCAATTGTCGCTGCATGTCACTGACGGACTACGTCGTCAAAGTCCTCGATACTTAAATCGAGCGAGCCTTCGCCATACCTGCGTCACGGTTGATAAAACGATGGTATCGTAAAGGGCAGCATGGACGCGGAACCTGCTTCCAGGTCACAATATGTCCGGCGTGGATGGTAACAGCACCGAGGGAGAGTCCGCTTGCGGCCGAGGCCCTGCTCAAACTGGGCCAGGCTGTTATCGTAACTATGAGCATTACAGCCTCTCCCGGCATCGTCGCAGTGCCTCTTCCTGTTTCCCGAATCTGCCCAACGATCTGCCAACAACACCTGATAGCCCGAATCGACGGCTGTTGGACTTTGCCCAGAGCGTGCCGGGTACCCAGAACGATGACTACTTCCAGGATGACGTCCCTGCCCAGCACGCGAATCAAGGCAATACGACACCCAGCGTAAGTCTTAATAATACAATTTAAACGGCGATTTGGATTTTTCGAATTCTTTCGATGTGTTTATCTGTGTGATTCGTAAGCGCCTGGAGACTATCTTGTCGGCGGGTATCCGATGGTCCTTTTTCGTTTCCTTTTTTTTCTCTATCGGGTCATCCCCCCTCGTGTTTGATTGGAGATAACGTAAGGGTGTAGTATTTTGGATTGTCTGTAGCTTGATGAGTTTAACGGCGTGATTCACTATGGTTTCTGGTGAGTTTCGATTATTCGATTCATTCACATCCCTTCAGCTTCGAGTGTTTGTTCATATTTCCATTTTCATGAAGGCGCGGATTATCGAGGAAATCTTGCGACGAATAGATTTCTTTGGTTAGTTTTGCTCTTCATGATACATTGCATAAAAGGTTTCATTTTCTTTTCGTTGCGAATCTTGTTTTCCTTTTATGCTCCGTATTGTCGAGACGGTAAATTCAATCACGAAGGGAATCGATGCTTGAAACGATCGTACTGTTTCGACGGGAGTATAATTGTGTGTTTTTATTTTAAAAAAAACCCTCTTAATACGACGAAAGTTGCACGATCACTTTAACTTTGTCGGCTTCGAGGGAGTTTCGAACAATTTCATTCTGACTTCTCGAAACTCGTCGGAAAATGAATGAAGTTCGAATACCCGCGGTGAATACGATGAAGGAAAACTCGAGAAGATTGAAAAATTGTATTTACAAAATTTGTATGTCCATTGATTGTTGTTAAAACCGTTTAATATCAAAGAATATTGAATATGCTCGTATTAAACGCGAGCAAGTAGTATAAGTAGATTATGGTCAGACGCGGCAGCACGATGAATTGTCGCTTTACAGTTACAAATTAATTACATCCCGTCACATTACAATTCCGAATAACATTTTATCGCAAAAGTGCAATTAAGATCGCTCATCTTCATGAAATATTTATCGAGATATATTAATTATTGCAGTTCTAATTAATCTGATATTATAATGTAAAATACAATCTCCCGTATCGAATTATTCTCAAAGTAATAACTCTCTTAATGTAATAATAAAGTAAAAGGATTTTTTATTCACAGTGAAAGGTAATAATATTGCGCATATTTTTATACCTTTATAATGTTACTACATTTATTTATTTTTGACGAAACCCTCTCGTTTTTCCAAAATCGATTCTCGTTGGTGTTCGAATTCGAGGATACACGACGGGAGAACAAGCACAGCTAGTTTGAACAATATTTCATGTTCTTCTTTTTAATACACAAAGAAAGCACGTCGAGCACACGTCGTTACGTTGTTTCCACCACCCTCTTTATCCTCATCCCTTTTTCACCCTTTTTATCTCTCCCTCTGCCTTCTCTGTCTCTTTTTTTGTCACGCGACTGTTCAAAGTTTTATTTGTCATTCTCATTATCAGTTTATCGAGGCCTATCGTTCATCTCGTTGAATTAACGTGCTCGACTTCGAGTATAGTTATCACTTGTAATCAAACATTGACGTTACATTAGCAGATGCGAATTTAATTTGATACTTGCTCGCTGATATGCCCCAAAGTGATCATTATTTTAATGACGATCAAAGACTTGGGATCGTCTCGTCGTTTCAAGTGTCATTCAGTTTGGAAAAAGAACTATCACATATGTATTCCAGTCTCGTAATTCCATCATTGTTCTTGCTTATTATTAATCTTCTATATAGATAAGTTTTAATCACAATAATTTTCCTTACACTTTGGTAATATTCCCTAACACTTTCCAGAAATACTCAATTGATTTACTTCTTCAAAGAATCGCCAATTTTCCTTCCAATTACGTAAACGATTTCTATATTATCACGTTCTATTTCCATAAATATTACCAATATATATCAATTTCAAATATACATGTTGTACAAAGAACACTTTGTCAACTTTGTTGCAATGTTGAAATCTTATTCACTGAAATCAAGGAGATTAAGACCATCATAGTCAGACAGGAAAGTGTCATTTCATGCGAAACTCTCCTCAAATCGAATGTTTCTCCCGCGTTTTTCTTTTTCTTTTCTTCTTACAACGTATCTCGATGTGTCTGATAGAGATTCACTGCTGGATAAAAAAGTCTCGGTATTTCTCTGAAAAGAGAAACCCATGTTGGCACGTGTCGCAAACACGTGGAGCCAGAACGACCTGCTCGACGTGCAGCTTCTTATCAACGTAAAATCTTTGTGCGCTTGTTTTTACGGATCAGCGATATATCGAACAAACCGACATCTCGAACAGCCGCATGCGACTTTCCTTCGTATCGGTAAAATCACCGCCAAGATCTCAAATTCGAATCTGGCAGGACGAGTAAATATTTTCACGAATCTACGCCGTACATCGAAATCTTCTCTCTGATCGCTGAATTTTTTCCCATCTTCTCGTCTCAATTCTTTTTCAACTTCCTTGGAATAACGATTTCGAAAATATTTACTCGACAGTGAAACTATGTCACCCATCATAGAATATACGGAGTTGAGTTAGAAGTTTGATTTTCTTTGACAACATTCACTATATGTAAAATACACGTGTTCATTGAAATGTCAGAATTGAATAACAAAATTAACAAACAGAAGGGTCTACTTGCATTTCATCTACCTAGCTTCGTATAATACACTTTTAAACATAGAAAAGTTTCAATGCATTCGTAGAATCCTCTCAAACATCGATGTGTCTGTGTTTAACGGTGTTGATCATCGATTATGCCCGAATTTAATGCGAATGACTGTTAATACTCGTTAACAAAAGATCATTTCTATCGATTGTACATTGTAATTACAAAGACTCGAGTTGTAAATGTTCGTACAGCCAAAAGTATCATTTCATGATAATTTCGTTGTCGAATTGGCGACAATTCAGCACTGTCAGGCACAGATTCGCCCGAATAAAGGTTTGCGCAACGTTTCGATTTGAAGCCAAGTTGGGCGCGTTTCCGACGAGTATTTATAAATAATTACTTTGTCCTCTCTACCGGTCCCTGTCTTAATCATATGACATTTTCGCAACGTCCTTCACAAACCAACGATCTGCGGAGCCCGAAAGAATGATACGATGATTCACCATGAGTCCAGAATCCTTTTTTTACCCTCTTTCTATCCTCCTTGCATTATCCTTAAACTATTAACTGTTACAAGTCGTGATATTCGTTACAAGGACAAAAACCGTGCCGTTAATTTATCGAGGATGATTTACTCGTGTCTCATTTTCTGTATTTTCGAATAAATTTTTTGTCATTCGGTTAATCCTCTGCTTTATGATGTTGTTAGTCTTCAACCGTGAAAGAATTCGATTTTTTCTGATAAAATACTGGAATAGTCAAGATAGAATTATGAATATTGCAAAGTTTTATTGGTATAGTTTTTTTGTGTTTAAAGAATATCGAGATAAGTGGAACAAGAAGGTATATTTGATACTGGAGCTAAAATTTTCATAAACATTCAATTTTAATAAATTTGATACTACTGGTTCTACTGTTAAATGTGCCACAAGAGCCAATTGTTATAAAGCAAGGGATTATTACCATTCACAATTAAAAGTAAAACCTTCTCCATTTTAATCAGCATACTACAACGTACCATAAAAATTCTAATTTCCAAGCGACCGTAAAATTTGCATTTATCATTACGCATTCCGTAATTTCGCATGCAACGATATTACCAGGAACATCGTTCCAGTATTCCAGACTCGATGAGTTAATGGCATTAAAGTTATTAATCCTCTTGTAACTTGCGATTATAATCATTGATTTACAATTATCAAGAAGTTACAATTCCGATGACCTTTTCCACTGATTTCCAACCGATTTGAACAAAAGCTTGGTTTTCTTTTTTCATCGTAAAAATGGAAATATCACGTACAAGAGGATTAAAGACATCGGGAAAAGATTAAGGACAGTGAAGACATCGAAAACACGAAGGACTCGGGAGATTCTCTCGTACGATACAAGCGATAGAAATCAGGCTACGTGATATAAATCATCGATGCGTCGTCCAAGTGCTTTTTCGTTGGGAAACATATGCATTTTATGGCCTGATATCGAATAGGATGTTACCTTTGATAAAGAACATATCTCTCGCACATCACTGCGGTCCTGGAATGCTCGCTTGCGAACGATGAGTGTACTTTTTCTTTCAACACAGTGATTCTCAAACTTTTTAAAGATTTATCACGTTATGGTCGTTTTGCAATATTTAGATTGCTCGTGGACCTCTTAAAATTAATTAACACTAGAACTACCGGCGTTAAATCTATTATATTTCAATTTATTAAATACCTATGTTGGAAACAGAAAAATCATGGGATAGAAAGGATTATTGATTCGGTAATCTGTATTTTATAATACTAAGGTAGAATATTTGCTTTATGATTGTCCTATTATCTTGGAGAACTTTTTAACCCTTTCGCTACGGAGTACTTTTCCGCAAGCTTGCTAACACGATAGGAAACAATTCCGCCGCAGTTGAATAACTTTTAATGACTAATGACATAATATAAATAATTAATTCTTTATCAAAGTTTCAACGCATATAATACAGGAAAAATTAGAATTTATGATATTTGAAAAATATTCAATTACAAAATATGATCTAATAATTAATCCTTCAGGTGAAATTTTGTTGGGTGACTATAGTCACCGCTAGTACCCAGCGAACGTCAAACGGCGGGTGACTATAGTCACCGTTAGTATCGAAAGGGTTAAAGAAATTGGGAACCAGTTATTTTGACTTGCTTGGTAGTTCTAGTGTTAAAACATATGGGCTACTGTTACCAAAGCATTTTGTGTTAATTATTTATTCAGAAAATGGCAAATTTCAGTCATCGATTGTACATTGAGTAGGATAAGTGTATCTTCTATGCCTCAAAAAGGGCAAAATTTTTATTGAGTTATAAATTCACGGTCATCTAAAGACCCTTTTGTGGTCCCTTAGACTCTAAGGCTTAGAGGACTGCAGATTGCAGTTTGAGAATCACTGTTTCAACTTGTTGACCGACACGATTTTATGAGATGTGAGTCTCCGATGCTATTTTCGTCCATAACACTGAATTCGTCATCTTCTTCCTTATTTTTTAAGAAACTTAATATGAAAAAGGAAAGATGATATATAGTCTTTGTGTATTAATTTGGGAAATATATTTAATCCTTTTCAATGATCTTTCATTGCAGTTCAGAATTTGATTATTTCTTATTTCAATTGATATATGGAGCACGAAAATTATAGCGGAACTTATTTATTTTGTAATTTGAAATCCACGTAGGTGTTAATCGTGTCACGCATGTGCATCGCGTATGCACACTGCACTCGCTATTCGTGTGAATCGAGGCGTTGATCCATTCAGTGAATTCTCACCATTTTTCAATTAATTCACTGTTGGTGAAGTAATTAAAAAATTATTTCAACTTTCTCTTCCATTCAATATTCTACCATTGTTCTGTGATTTATTATAATATTTCTTTTTCATCTGTATATTCTGTTCGTGATGTTACTTTTTAATTAAATCTCCATCAGACATTAAAATGGAATTACTTCGAAAGATTTTCGAGCTAAAAATAATTATTCATCTCGGATGTCACGGGGTTCATTTGGCGATGTAATTTAGGTAAGACTAATTCTCTCGCAAAGATTATCGCACACGCCTTCGATATCGCAAAAACTCTATCCGATGGTTTTATACATTTTTCACGCGATACTGCTTTCGAAAGATGTTAACTCACGTATCACGCGATTGGATAATTTCTTTTTTCTTTTTTATTCACATCTAAATATCATTGGGCCGAGTACGTCCAGCGCCGTGATTGTCATAATTATACACGTTTTTGCAATTGTTTCTGTGTAAAATATTCGATGCCTCGAAAAACCATTAGGTACCCAGTACCTGCATACATTGTTAAGCATGATATGGCTGCGAATTTCGGTCCCTTTGTTTTCAAATTTGAAAATGTACCGTTGAATTAATTAAATGAAATGTAAAATTGAAACTGAAAAGATTGTAAAAGTTTTTATTCTGTTATTGAAACATAGCTCGGTAAAGTATTTAGTTCGTTGAATTGATATGCTAATTGTAGGCAAGTTTGCAGCCCTGTCATAATTTGCAATTAAATTTTGCGATATGTGAACTTCATTTTGCAAGTCGCGCCCTCGTTATTGTTAACTTTAATTCATTGATTGTGCTCCTTGTTAAAAACCGCGTATTAATTCAATAATGTGAGCAATAAACAGAAAAAATGAGTTGGGAAAATGGAATGTTTTTAAAATAAATTGTCTTGAATTTTGGGTCAAACGAGCTTTATCCGCCGGCAAAAAGAAGTCCGCAGAATTGACAAAATCCTTCGTATCTTGCGGTTCAATAAAATGCGTCCAAAATTACACTTCCATCGCCGTCAGGGGCGTTTTATTTTAAGTAACTTTGTTCACGCTATAAATTCATTTCACTTTTACAATTTCAAGATTTTAACCAAAATGGTATTAATTCATCATACGCGCTGATCTCTAACACACAATTAAATGATTCCAACCAATTGGTTCCCAACCCTATCTTGCTCACCGTAAGTCATTAAAGACAGCGCAAGAAAATTTAAAATCTAGTTCTTCCAATTTTTAACTTTCATTATTTCTGCCACGTTAAATCAACTTTTTATTTCGACCATTCCCTCCATAGTGAATCTACAATTAATTTCAACAATTCCTAGTATAATTAATCTACTTTTTCCCGTTCCCCACTTTCTACCATAGTAAATCTAATTTCTATTTCCATCATTTCTAATATATTAAATCTACTTTTTATTTCGCTCATTTCTAGTATAGCTAATCTACTTATTTTTCCCCCTTCTTATCACGATCAGTAAAAGCATATTTATGTTCCATCGATTCTCTTTATTTCTCATTCTTTCACCCTTCTTCCCATTTTCACACTTTGTCACCCATCATCGAACAGATTCGTAGCAATATTGCTTCCCCATAAAAAAGTACGGTTGGGAATCATGAATTTAATCGAAAAAACGCCCCTGGTCGCCGGTACCATCGTGGTACAACCCCCATCGGTAAATCTCTGACGGTTTTTCGTGTCGATATGTTACAGGCAATGTCCGACAGCGCGCATTGAACCACCATCGTTGAGCAAAGCCGCCGAAAACATTCGTCATAAACACCTACACACTAACACATCGATACACAGTTATAGAAAAAAAAAAAAAAATTAATCTGCTACTGTCGGACCTTGCCGAATATCTCTCTTTCTCTCTCGTCCCCCTTTGCGCCGGGTTCGCCATAATGGCTGCCGGAATTTTTCCCTTCGACAATAAGTCTCCGCGAAACAGGTCGATCCAAGGGGGCTATGGTGGCTAAAGAGATAAAGTCTCTTAATGATTTAAACACTATAAGTGCATGTACTCGTCGAGACGACTAAACTCGTCACTTTTCGGCGAAATTGGAGTTGAAATATTTCAATGTAATTCATGAAATATCATAGTGTATATTGGATCTATTATTTTCACACCATAAAACTATTGACCTTATGGTGAAAAGTGTATGAGGATTGGCAGATAAATAATTCTTTTCTGATATTAAGATAAAATATCCGTCCGCAAGAAGTTAAAGAGATGAAGAGATTTACATCCGTCGTAAATTCGAGAGTCATACTTTTTTCTATGGTATACCATAGCCTCCGTGATTCGGTATTTATATAATACAGTAGGAAATCATTGTCATAACAATTAACGTCCATTAATATACAAGACAGTACGATGTAACAAACAGAATAACTATTTTTTTGAATTTATTGAAACGAGACTTAATAAAGCGCTTAGTAATTGACTTAAATGCAAGATATCATTGTAATAAGTAATCTTGATAAAGTCGATACAAAAGAAAAATGACGATCCACTGGCAACGTCCGACAGGACAGAAGTGCACCAAGATTTCATGTAGTGATCGACGGACGTGAAAAAAAAAAACATGAAGGCAAAGAATACGAACTATCAAGTGCGAAAAAAAATGAAAGACAAGAAAGAGAACACTAACGGTGTTCGAAGGGTGCGAGAAAACCGTGCAACAAGGTCGGACTTTGCTCTGCTCGAGAAAAGCGCGGAATGCTCGGCCAGTTTTTCTTCTGTCTCTTCGTTCTTTCCTGGTATCGTTAGTTTTGGTTACTTTTATACCCCTTGGTTCACTATTTCGCGTCATCATGTAGCTTGGACTTTTCTTTACAATTTTCCTCGGCAGTGCCTGTGAGGTTTACGTTCACGCGTTTTTCACCGATGGAGATTTCGTGGCCGAGCTGCCTCCTCGTTTCGTTGTCGGAGGAGAAGTGTTTTTCTTTTTTGAGTACATTCAAATTGCTCGCGACATTTCTTGATGTGAATGTAGCACTAAGAATGGGAAACCTTTTCAGGGTAGAAGAGCTCGAAGGATTTTTGGGATTAATTAATTTTGGAATATTAATTAAGAGGTTTGATTCCAGTCCTTATTTTTATTTCTGAAGAATTCATTTTACTTTATCATACAGAGTTCATCAGTTTTTTAGTACAATAGTGACAACTGTTATTTGATTTGCAAAGAGGAAAAGCTTTTTAGTAATGTTAATTTTGCAGAAATTAAATTAAAGTTATAATTTGCATTTGTAGTACAATTATGGCGATTTAGAACGAAGTTGTATTAATTAAAAATGTGTAAAAAATTGTAGGTTTCCCATCCTTAGTACTGCATCACGATCATGCAGCAAATGTCAGTGCATCGTTCGAAGTACGAGCCTATAGTTAGAATAGATCTTGAATTATATTCGAAATTAGACTGCTTCGTTGCTCGAACGCTTGTAATCACTTACGATAATTTTGTATGATTCTAGACGTTACTTATTAATTACATTTTTTATTCGGCTGAAAAAGAGAACACCGAAGAAACCTTCCTTTACTTTTCTGCACGTTATGCATATCCACGAAATTCACACGGACACAAATGAACACGCATTAAACACATCTCACGTGAGACTAACTGCTAACAATAAGTTCGTTTACGACTCTCTAGACGAAACGATTACTCGGAACTATAGTTATCGAATAACTTAGTGCATAAAAAATTGACATGTCGATGCGGAACGTTTTCTAGCATTTTGTAATCGCACTGAACATTGCATCACACAAGTAGCATTCGATTTTAGCCAAGTAAGGATCATCACAAGTCTTTTTATCTAGCGTACTTGAACGTGGCGAAATGACGATTTTATTGTGAAAATGTAAAGGGAAAAAATAAGATAATACTGCACTTCAAGAACGTTTATACTCGTCTCGGATTGAAGTGAAAATATTTGAATTTTAAATGGACGATGATAATTGCGATTATCCTATTGAATAATTCATTGACGACGAATCGATACGTCGTTCTTTTTAGTACCTTTACGTAGAGTAATTGTTATTGTATTATGTAACACGATGCATGCCCAATGCTGGTGAACAATGCGCAGAAAATTGTATCGATAAACGTGCAATTGTAATTGGAATTTATAATGAATTTACAATCCTGAAGAATCGTACGGATAAAAGTAAGGAATTGATGAAAGAAGTTGAAAAATTAATGGACATACATGAATGGTGATATCACATACGAACACTAAAGTCACGATTATTAATATTGTTACGATTAGAGCGTTAATTAAGATCGTTTCTTTCAGAACACTGCCTGTAAATATACGTTAACGAATATACATTTACGAATCATCGAGCAAACGATGAGTCTTTGTTCTTATTCGCGAGTCCAATGAAAATTCTCTACTCGTACGTAATTTATTGTAATGAAATCGTTAATTGAAACGTTCGTTCTTACATTGCGAGGATATCAGACGTTGTTGTAAGTGAATAAACTCAGATTTCATTCTGAAATGAGGATTTG
This sequence comes from Cerceris rybyensis, assembly GCA_910591515.1. Taxonomy (NCBI): domain Eukaryota; kingdom Metazoa; phylum Arthropoda; class Insecta; order Hymenoptera; family Crabronidae; genus Cerceris; species Cerceris rybyensis. The sequence goes on along the minus strand of OU342791.1, from coordinate 25,160,376 downwards.
TAAGTTCGATCAACCGTTTTACTCGTTCTACGTTGAAACCTCGAAGAGTTTTGATTAATCGATTCATCACTGAGATTAGATATTTATTAAATTAGAGGATAAAAGTAAAGGATGATATTATTTGAAGATCTATCAATGTCAAAAACAACTTGCACTTTGAAAATTCCAGAAAGAAAAATGAAAATGTTTGGTTTGAATTTCGAGGTTTCGTTGGGAACCATTCGATTCTTTTGTATGTGGTTTGTTATTACAATATTTAACCCTTTCGATGCTGATGGTGTGAACATATCTATAGGAGATGTGTCTTTGGAGTAATGCGCAGTAAAAACCATACAAGTAGGGGGGATATCCCCACCATGAAGTTGTGAATCTCTGCTATGGCGATCTTCTATGCTCTACGGACAATGTAAAAAGTTTGATTTGATGAGAATTAACACCATGCCTTGTGATTTTCGAAGTGATTATTTTTATTAAAATTGTGTATTTAATTGCATCTTGCAATATAACAATGATAGAAACACTTTGTCTTTAACAATGTCGAATATTGATCGCATCATTATAAAGCAAGGGGTTAATTGTTCATCCATTCAACAAAATTATGCAAAACAGAGCATACAGCATTGAGCTGTAGCAGAGAGAACGATAAAATTACTTGGTAAATTGCAGCAAGATTTTGCATGTTGGCAAATAAGTAGGTACCTGTTATAATACTCATTCAACTAAGAGGACCATTTAATTCAAGGAGCAATAGTATTTGAAATATACTTAATTACAATTGCCATTTTAGAAAATAAGCTTACTATTATTGTAGTACGTAATCTCACTATTTTCCACACCTCATTGACACTGTCACGACACCGTTAAAATCCCATGGATGCACCCACACTTCAATAATTCAAAATATTCACATTTTTAACACTACCACAAAACTTTCGTGAATCTACAGTACTATCACGAATCAAACCAATGATACAACATTATTTCAACACTTCGCAAATGCATGCAACGCATTTAATTAGCTCGATATCGCTATTTAATTCAAACTGATCGTGAGTACATTTATCATGCGCTTTTTGGAATGCATTAATAATTATCTCTTCACCATAATGATCCAAAGAATAACAGGATTCTACTTCGAATTTATATGACTTTTTTCATAGCATCGAAAGGGTTAATTTTATTTTACGAAGGACAATTAGGACGATCTTATCTTGCGTTAGAACATTCTCGTATACGTGCGGACACAGGACAGCAGGCTCGAGTGCGGATCATTTTCCAAGTACATTTATGATCTCTGTCGTTTCGCGTAAGTAACGAGAAGCAATTGTGACGTCCGTCCACACACAATATTGATAATATTTATCACATCACCACTGTGACGATGCGTTTCACTGTCGCTCGATTTTACAATCTATCACAGGACACTTTTCTAGCACCGTGTGTGATTCGGATACGGCCTGATTCATAATTAGTGGTATTTAGAGATCTCTCATTAATTATTTACGCTTCAACGGCCATATCGTTGCAAATATATTCCACAATTTGTTTAGAATTAATTTTAAAAAGACTAAAAATCACAAAAACCCCTTACGTAGTCAAATTTGAAACAGGGTAAATTTCATGAGATATCGATTTTATTTTTAATTCTTTTTATTTTATTTATGAATTATTTCTTTTTACTTAATTTAAATTAATTTATATTAGTTTGCGCGCGTGGCCGTTCAAGCGCAAATTTTTTTACAATTTTTAAATCAGTGTCTCCAGATTATTTTTTATTTTATTAATAACATAACAGGAATATAATTGGTTTGTATTTACCAGTATTTGTTGGAATCGCGAAATAATAAAGAAATTATAGAAGAAATAGAAATTAAATGCAGAGAGTTCTAAAAGATACTTTTTATTTTTATTTTCGTTCTAATCTTATTTTTCAACGGTAAAACATGAAACATACCACGATTTATGAATCGATGAAGTTCGAACGATAATTATCTTACGAGATATCGACACCGTTGTGACAGACTTTCCTTCTCACCCTCGTGCACGAGTTGTCTCTCTGGCTCCACGTGATCATACGTTGCCTCGTTTTGTATTATTGCTTAAACCTTTGAAGCATCGAATTTAAAAGATGCTGATCGTTTTTCTCCAGCTTCTTTACCCTCTTTCAGGACAGATGTAACTTATTAAGAAAGTATATATATGAAAAGTTGCATTATACCTTCGATGTAGTTAATTATCAGCACACAAATCATATTGTAACTTTCCTTTATTCAAGAACTAACTCTGATTAATTTGATATTTGAAAAATGAAACGAATGTATTAATTGACGGAGCGAAAGATCTAAATTAATTCTTCCAAGAAGCAGTTAATTTAATTTGCGCGAATGAATCGCAGAAAGTTGAAGTCATTCTCGATATAACGAAACGCACGTTTTAAAAGCGCAAGACACTTTGATAATTACATCCCTTTGCGAAACCTTTTATTCGAAATTTCATTTTTTCTACATGTTAAAGAGGACGATCGATATATTTTACCCCGAAAGTCTTTGTCCGAATGCATGCTTCAAAGGATTAATTACATGTTCGCTCGCTCGCGAAGCGCTCGAATCATTTCACATCCGAGCATCCCTCTTCTAATAGATTTTCGAAGCGGCTTTGAATTTTTTCTACACCGTGCAGACTTGAATGAGAGTTAATAATGCAGAATAAAAAGAAGTTCATCTATACCTTGCCACGATATTTTTAACTACACTTTTAATTACTTATCTCACGCTTTTGATTATTTCAACGTGTTACTTCAATTTTTCTCGACAATATAAATAGAATTATTCAAGAAGAAAATACAATTAACACATTACCGGCGGGGAAGGTGTTCATGTCTCTTTATTGTTAATACTTTCATTTATTAATCCTTTCTTGTTGACGCCATTTATGTAGCAGTACATTTGCTAATGTAGTAAATACTCTGCTGTTTCCCACATTTCTTCTCCCCCTAAAAAGAATTATGTACATAAAAATATTACAAAAGTAATAATTTTTACCTGCTAAACCTATAAACCTCGCCGCAAATAATGTGTTAATAAAAGATTGATTGTAATGCATGCATTAACTCAAGATTTCAAAATCTGCACGTTCAACGTACTACCGGAAGAACGATGAAAAAAAACAGAGTTTTCGACGACCTCTGGTACCAATCAGTATCCGGTAAACGAAAAGATCCGATCGCTTCCGACTCGAGAATCGTGTGTTTTTACTCACGATAAATAAACCAGGAAATTGTGTGTGTGACATTGTAGGATGAAGAGAAAAAAGACAGCAGAAAATTCGAGAAAAATGATGAAATACCTAGCGAATTCGAGTGTTGCTTTTGTACTACGAAGGTATTTACGATCACTAACGTTCTTCTTTAGGCGGCACTACATACACCAATGGGCTGTCTGTCGGGTGAACTCGGGAGAGGGGGGGAGATCGACCAAAGAACTCTCGTGTCGTTTTTTAAGTCCCACGTTATACGATGCATCGTTCACGTTCTAGCAATGATTTTATTTTTTCTGCTACATTGTTTATGGTTTTTTTTTTCAAATTTTGTTCATTTTTTTGAATACATATATACACAGATGTATACACGTTTAAGTGTATGTATCTATATATAATTGTATATCTCTCGTCGTCTTCTTCCTCTTCCTTCAGCGACGAGCCGACAAGTCGATTTTCAATTATTACATGTCGGACGAATGTTCGTTTCTCGCTTGTGACTTTTTTTACCTTCGTCCTGTCGCCGATGCACGGTCTCTTGATGTATAGTCCACTGGGTGTATGCACTGCCTCCCCTTCACCTTCAACAACCCGAGCACTAAACTTTTTCATTGACACGAAACCAGTCCATTCAAAGCTTTAGACGCAACGTAGTCTCGTCCACTAACTTGATTTGCGTGTAAACTCGCCATTTTTTAGGTCAAGGCATCGACATCGTCGTTTATGGCGGTCACGCCAGGAACGAGACGAACGATGCCTTTGGATCGAGTTCGTTCTGGATAGTATTCTACGGTGTGCTCCGTGGAAAGGATGTGTATGGGGGTGACAGTGTTTTGATGGGATCTGGAAATTTATTGGGGATGATTTTCAATGAGATAATGTTATATATTTTTATGGAAAATTGACGAGTTTCGTTTTCAAGAGTGTAGATGGGATACATGTTGGGAGAAATGAAAAGTCAGATTGAAATTCAAGGGTAGTTTTTTATTCAATGTAGAGTGTACATAGCAATAGGGTCTTAGTTACAAATTTATAATATATAATACGTATTTAAATCTTTCTATTGTCGTAACAACAATTTCGTGTCTTCAATGTAAAATTAAATAACGTATCATATTTTTCCATCGAGTACACCGTAGTCGTCGGTTACGTGCAAGCAACTTCGTCGTTCCATTGCAAAATTCCCGTGCAACGTGATATTCAAAATCGATTACCCGCTACGGAAAATCACGGTCGAATATTCGAAGCGAACACTTGCACACCTCCTTGCCTAATCGCAAATCTAACCCCGACAAATTCGCTTCCGAGTTTCCATCTTTTGGCAACGGTTCAACTCTTCGCTCGTTTCTTCCGGCAATAAATTAGATCTTCGTTCATCAGCACCGACGAAAACGAGTGTGCACCACTTGCAAAACTTGTCGTTCGAACGTAATAGAGAATACGTACAATCTGAGGAGAAGCCTCGAAAGATCAATCAAACTTGCAACTTTTTCCCTCGAATGGAGTCTTGATTAACGTCGAAGTGCTTGCACATAACCATCACGTGTCTGAATCTAAACGGACACAAGCTCTCTGACGGATAATTTCCTGCTTTCCAGTTGAAAATTAACATGAACTTTGCACGCTAGATTCGCGTACGAGTTACTTTGACGATCGTTTCGAGGTAGAGGAGAACGTAACTGAGCTTATCCGCGTTAATGTAATTTCCTACCGATCTTTGAGAAACGAGGACGTTTGGAGTAAACGCTCGGAACCATCGGCCATCATGGGAAAAACGTTTTCGTAGGAATTACTCGCCCGCTGGGAGTACGACTCGAATACTCGATGAACTGAGAACTTTTTGAGGGGCGAAAAACGTGTTTGTCTGGAATGTTTGTCTTGAGGATAATGGAGGATTATTGTGGGGATGTTGGAAGGGTGTGGTATTTGATTTGAAAGTTTTATGTTGAAGTACGCTCGGAGATAATTCGGAGAATGCAATTAATTTGATGAATATGGGGATTTTAATGGAAATCATATTTTCAGGGAAATAAGATAGGGGATGTTAGAGTTGGAAATATGTGGGAAAGGGAAGTTAATTTGTTCTATTGAAAGTAATTGTTTTGAGGTAGTTGGATACTAATTTATTTTTATTTTTTAATTTATTTTTGTTCGAGGATAGAAATTTGTAATTTTATTAACTGGAATTTTTATCTATGATAAGGTAGATGAGAAAATTACAAGTTACTTAATGTTTTGATGAAAGTTCTATAAAAAATTCTTCATATATGTAAAGAGAAAGATTCTTTAGGATCTTATAGGTTCCAGTTTCGTTTTCTTCTCCTCGCTTCGAATCGCTTTTAATCCTCTCAGACGACAAAAAGCAGGATGTTATCGTAAATGTTAAACTAATCTACAGTGATTTAGTGTCTTAAGAGAACGATATAGATTTAACACTTTACGTATACTAATTCCTTGGATTTCTCGTTAGTTCATTGGCTGCATAGAGCAAAAGACATGCACACAACAACAGATTCTCATTCACTTCATCATCGTACGTAGCATGATCGGGTAATAGGTATATGCGATCTAATTAATTAGAAAAAGAAGCTCCGCAAGATCGTATTTGTCAATTAAAAATCTCGAATCTCCAACGATCACATGTTTTATTCTTTCTTATATTATTCTTTAGAATATTTTCATCTGTATCTTTCATCGTTTGAAAATTCTTGAGATTTAAATTCGCAAATTCGCTCCGACAAATCACTAAGGAAAATATATTGAAAGAGGCTTTAACGATGACAAATGCGAGACTGCAGCTGCGACACTTGCTCACGTACAATTATTCAATCTCGTTGACCTAATTTTCACGAGCTAAAACATAAATCTCGATTAAAGATTTTCAGCACGTAAAATCGAAAATTCAGTAGCACTCAACCGTTTCGTGTTTTCAATCATCTTAATTCGTGTATTACAAAAAAATTCTTTTTCCCATTTGGAACGATCAAATTACTGAACTACGCGAGCGAGTGGCCAAATAAAAGGCAATGCTCGAATTTCATCGAAATTTGTTTGTTTCTATAAAAAAAACTAAAAAGAAAAGAAGAAATAACAAAAAGGATCACGTTACACGTACTATTCGAGGAACGTCACTTTTCAATTTCCAGTCTCAACGATTCGAGATCGACGAGATAGTAGTTCATTTTTTCGCTTTGTCACGGTACGCTCATTCACGATTTATCTCGAAATAAGTGTCACCTTTGCGACGTTAAAAGAAATTTCAGACACGAAATGTACGCTAGAGATTCTCTCTATCTCACTTTCTTTCTCTCTTTCTCCTTCTTTCTTTTGTCGTTTGTGTCCATTACATAAACGAAAGTAAGATCGAACGAAGAATTGATTAAAAGAAAGAAGAAAAATGGAGAAAATAAATGAATAACGTAGAAGACACCATAAATGAGCACCGGCTTGCTTTCGTGCACTCTTCGTATGTTCACATTTATTATAATATCACAATGCTAATTTGTTAAACGATCCTGCATCGTGTAATGGATTCTATCTATCTCTAATTCGTAGTACGAATGCCTACATCATCTGTTTTCCTTTCAGCATGTTCTTTTTCCTTAGAGGAAGAATCAATCAAGTAACAAGCACGATATAGACGCATTTATTAATTGACTTGATGATTTTGATTATTTATGTAAATAATAAATATGTATGTATAATATACATATAAGTATGTATGTATCTCTTGCATCCGGTAGGTCAGCAAGCTTGGAAACGACTAACGCAGCAAACCTTATTTTTCTTAAGTTTCGCAAACACTTACAGGCATCACGTACATGTACTATGTGTGTGCCGTTCTTCCCTCTAATACGCTCAATGCTCGTACGAATACATTTCGGAACCATCAGGCGAGTATGTTTTAGAAAATTAGAGAAGGAAAGTTAAATAACAGATTTATTTGATTTCGTAGAGTGCACATATACTAATTCCTTACTTTACTCTTGGTATTAGAACATAGCACGGCAGAGAATTGTTTTATCATTGTTCAGAAGACTGACACGGCTTTCGGTGATGATATTTTTCATTCTAAATTAGTCTCTTCCCTCTTTGTGGAGGTTTTTGAAAAACGAATTTTACTCTGGCAATGACTCTCAATTGGTGGTAGACTTTATTGTTAATTATATAATTTTATTTGCAATTTTGAGTCATCAATGACCATACCAGTTAAAGACAAATAAAATTACTTACTCAGAAACATTATTATTCTCAAAATTGAAAAATACTGAGAATCATCGCTCGAATAATCATTCTTAGACCTCTATAATACAAAATCAGAAGAATCCTGCCAAAAATAATAAATACACTTGGCGATTTACTGAAAAGTAAACTAATGATCATCCTAAAACAACGACTTGCCATTTACTGGACCAAACAAATCAGAAATCTAAATGTTCCCTTTCTCAAAGTCTTTAATGAGGAAGATCATCAATGTCTCATTAAAAACTCCAAATACGAAAACCGTGTCGTCCTCTGAAGATTTCTAGGATTGGATGAATCTCGAAGGCGACGCTTCGACCGGCGAGCCGTCTTCGACAAACCGAGACTTTTCATCCTGGTGGTGTTTCTAGGAGTACAAAGAGTTCAGGGATGCGGAAAACATAATGCCACTGGCGACCAGCGACTTTCGTAATCCGATCTGCCAAGAGATGAGATCTCTGCGCTCTGGAATGGCAATCGAGCAGGCTAGCCTCGTGTTCCCGGAGACGAGGCCGTCTCCTGTCCAACCTCCGGATTCCACCATTTATGGGAGATCTTACAACGAGCAGGGAAGCGTAGACAGTTCCGACACATACGCCAGCTGTCAGACGCATCCTTTCCATTCGCAGGTATTGCAAGGAATTAATTATTTCTATGGGGTTGATAAATCTGATTATTTAACCCTCTATAGGCCCTTTTGACTTTAACCCTTTCGTTACGGAGTGCTCTTCTGCGATTACTTACAGGATAGGAAATAATCTCGGAAGGTATAAATAACTTTTAACGACTAGTGGTATAATATAAATAAATAATTCTTTATTGAAGTTACGATACATATGATACACGGAAACTTATGGTATTTAATAAATATCCGATTACAAAATATGATCTAATAATTACTGAGGGAATTTAGTAAGACAAGAGAAAACTAATCTTGTTTCGTTGTTAAGTGCATTTTCGGCCAGTCACGCATTAGAATCGAAAGTGCGTGAGGACGAGGGACGTTTCTATCGGTCGAGCGAATCAGAGCAAACCCTTTATTAAGTGACTTCTTTCTACGCGCGCCCTTTAATTCTTCGTGTAAAATTTTGGAAGGCTATAGTCACTGCTAGCAGTCAGCCAGTGACAGGCACGGGGTGAATATTGTCACCAGTAGTGTCGAAAGGGTTAATGTAACGCAAGCTACAATTGCCCTTCCAATCTGTGAAATCAATTATTTTTAAACTAGATTACTTATTATAGTGTAATTAAAGTTTTACGCACAGAAAAAGAAATGGGACTATAGAGGGTTAATTTGATTTGATTTCCTTTCGTTTCGATGTATCTGTTGAAAAGTAAAACTGGTTTGTTGTCTCTTTCTCTTCCTTGTGTTCATGGGAATTGATTATTTTTAGTGATTCTGGTATAATGTTGACAAATTAGCGGGAACGTTTGGTATTTTTCGCGGTGAAGGGTTTTGTTGTGTGTAGATTGTGAATCTGTAATTTGTCGTGATCAGTGGAGAGGACGAATCTAATTATTGTAGGTTTCTTCTGCTGGTCACACGCCGGATTATGATAAGGTACTATATCAACAGCATATTGTAAGTTTGCAAGATGAAGACGTGGATACTATATCCTTCTTGAATAGAAAAGTCCTGCACGATTAGCGGAGCATGTACATCGATACTCTCGAAACACTCAAAATCATTTATACAATTCTTTTATTTAAAACAGCAACAAAGTACCAGTTATCAAATCTCTACTCACTCTCAAATCTTATCCTAATTTAAATTATAAACCATAAGAAAAAGAACCTTATCAACACGTCAATACAAACTATTTTCTAATGACGAAAAATTGAAAAACACTACGATCGAATCCAATCTACAACAAACCTACAATTTTCAACCACGACGACCAAACAACAGCATCGATACAAAATTATAATAACTTTTAAAAAAAATGCAAAAAACACAACATAAACAAAAACAACTCGATAAACCAGCTTTCAATTGGTCCTCAGTTTTTCCTGTCGAATAGAACCGTACACTAAAAAACGGTAGTCTGCCTGTAAAAAGATAACCCAGATCAACAATCAGCAGTGTCAACGTAATCCCATTAATTCCCAGGGTGACCTCACCGAGGAGGCAGACAGTAATCTGTACGTGAATCCTCTGGAGGCGGCAGAGAAGTGTGGAAACGGCAGGGTAAAGAAATCCGCTTCCGGCGATGTCAGCCGTAATGTCACCGATGCCTCGCCCAGCATCGAGTCCTTGAAGGACGTTCGTCCCTTCGGTGATGCCGTGAACAAAGTCAGTTTAAATGACGCGGTACCCAAGCACAGGAAAATTCGTATACAGCAGGTGAGCCTTTCGAACATTTCCTTCCGGTATTAATACACTTTATTATCCGTATTTCGAACCTTTGCACGCACACTTATTTAAGGACACTTAAACGCTGTCTTTGTATATCCGAAGATACAAGCTTGCTTTGAGTGTGAAGTCTGATATATACGATTATCGAAAGTGCAAAGGATTATGATAAGTCACGCGACACTTTTTTTGAACTCGAGGTGTTTTAAGAAGGTGCATGTTTGAGAAAATGTAATTTTTGTTAAACTTTGCCAGATAAAGCTAAGAAGGTTATATTGTTCGGGGTTTAAAGTTTTGTATAGGTTTACAACCAGTGAGATAGATATTTTAACTTTTTATTGGTCTTTTTACGTTTTCAAGTTGAGATAAACCTTTTAATGACCCTTTCAGCCCTGCTGGTACCTTAAAATCTGCCCGTCCCATACTGCCATTCCTACTCCTTCATAGTCATTCCTAATCTTTCCAGCCTTGCCCGTCCCTTCGAGTCCTGCCCGTCCCTTGCAGCCCTGCCTGTCCCTTCCAGTCTTGTCCATCCTTTCCAGCCCTGCCAGTCCCTTCCAGATCTACCAGTCCCTTCCAGCCCTGACTATCCCTTAATGTCTCTGCCATCCCTGTGTATCTCCTAATGTTTTGGCACATAGCTTAAAAGCTCAAATTTTTTAAGAAAATTTGAAATTTTTATTGAGCTTTTTAATTTGAGCCATCAGGAGTGAGCTTGCAAGCTCAGATCTCGTTGCTCAAACTAAAAAGCTCACTCGAATTTTTCGAAATATCTCGAAAAACTCGGAAAAATTGCTCAAAAGCTCTATGCCTGCACGCTCATAGCTCAAAAGCTCAAATTTTTGGAGGAAATTCGAAAATTTAATTGAGCTTTTTAGTTTGAGCCATCAGGAGTGAGCTTGCAAGCTCAGATCTCGTTGCTCAAACTAAAAAGCTCACTCGAATTTGTCGAAATTTCTCGAAAAACTCGGAAATATTGCTCAAAAGCTCTATGCCTGCACGCTCATAGCTCAAAAGCTCAAATTTTTGGAGTAAATTCGAAAATTTAATTGAGCTTTTTAGTTTGAGCCATCAGGAGTGAGCTTGCAAGCTCAGATCTCGTTGCTCAAACTAAAAAGCTCACTCGAATTTGTCGAAATTTCTCGAAAAACTCGGAAAAATTGCTCAAAAGCTCTATGCCTGCACGCTCATAGCTCAAAAGCTCAAATTTTTGGAGGAAATTCGAAAATTTAATTGAGCTTTTTAGTTTGAGCCATCAGGAGTGAGCTTGCAAGCTCAGATCTCGTTGCTCAAACTAAAAAGCTCACACGAATTTGTCGAAATTTCTCGAAAAACTCGGAAATATTGCTCAAAAGCTCTATGCCTGCACGCTCATAGCTCAAAAGCTCAAATTTTTGGAGTAAAATCGAAAATTTAATTGAGCTTTTTAGTTTGAGCCATCAGGAGTGAGCTTGCAAGCTCAGATCTCGTTGCTCAAACTAAAAAGCTCACTCGAATTTGTCGAAATTTCTCGAAAACCTCGGAAAAATTGCTCAAAAGCTCTATGCCTGCACGCTCATAGCTCAAAAGCTCAAATTCTTGGAGAAAATTCGAAAATTTAATTGAGCTTTTTTGTTTGAGCCATCGGGAGTGAGCTTGCAAGCTCAGATCTCGTTGCTCAAACTAAAAAGCTCACTTGGATATGTCGAAATTTTGCGAAAAACTCGGAAAAATTGCTCAAAAGCTCTATACTTACGTGCTCATAGCTCAAAAGCTCATATTTTTGAAGAAAATTTGAAATTTTAATTGAGCTTTTTAGTTTGAGCCATCAGGAGTGAGCTTGCAAGCTCAGATCTCGTTGCTCAAACTAAAAAGCTCACTGGAATTTGTCGAAATTTCACGAAAAACTCGGAAAAATTGCTCAAAAGCTCTATGCCTGCACGCTCATAGCTCAAAAGCTCAAATTTTTGGAGTAAATTCGAAAATTAAATTGAGCTTTTTAGTTTGAGCCATCAGACGTGAGCTTGCAAGCTCAGATTTCGTTGCTCAAAGTAAAAAGCTCACTCGGATTTTGACGAAAGGGTCTAGTCGGATAAGCATGGGAAAAGGGAATGTTAATCAAGGAAATAGTACCTTCTTAAAATGAATCGAAGACATACCGATAAACTTTTCTTTATTTTCCCGTACTTTTAAGTCGACAATGCCTATTCGTGCATGAGGAATACTGTGTTTAATGTTAAATATCTCTGTCACTGTTTTCTAAGTTCAGGCGACGAGGCGAGGGTAAGATCTCGGGAGGCTAAAATAAGTGTAAGATTTAACTCTCGGTAGGAACGATTCATCGATTCTGAAACTTCAAAAGAACAAAAGAAAAGAAAAGAAAAAGAAAAGAGGAAGAAAGCAAGAACTCTTCTTTTCCAATTCGTTCTCATTGGACATCATTTAGTGGCATTTTCACGTTGTCCCCGTTTTTTCTATTGCGCGCAAGCCGAAACGAGAAACGTTTTGACGTTCTTACAGAACCAAGGAACTTCCGTAAATCGATGAATTTCCGGTTACGAGAAGTTCCCTTACTCTCTCGCAATTCTACGATCATCGTGAGCTATAGCTAGTAATTTTAAATTGACAAACATATTTATTTCGACTCGATAAGAAAATTCACACCGTGTTATTTTGCGAGTAGAACTTTATGTTCTACTTTCTAACTTATTTTAAAGTTATTTCCGAAGCTTTTCCGAGCACGGCGATGCTTGCGCAAGAAGAAACTGACGGAGCAACAGAGCACCCATCTTATAATCCTCTTTTGTACCGTGATTTTAAAAATATTAGAATAGAGGAACGTGGCTATAGTGTGGATATTTTTTCCTCCCACGTCGAGTTTTAATTCATCGCATGAATTTATAAACTTCTCACGGTTATCACGGAATTTTATCAGTTTAGAATCTTCGCTCATTGTTCTGGCTTTGCGATACGATCGTTCGGCATTGAATCTTGCTGCTTTCTTATTGCACGGCTACCGATAGACTTCATCCAACGTTTAAGAGCTCCTGATATGTTTAATTATTTCTTCTTGCTCTTTTTTACAAATTGCAATAAGTAAAATATACTTAAAGCAATTCAAGATGAAGATTCACATTTAAATTTTACAGTTTTGATCCTCATTTTTTACTCAATTCTAAATTACGATAAGGCTTGGTATAACGTGGCATTTTTATAATCTGATTCAAAATTTACACTAACTCCATAAATGAATATTGATCAATCTAATATTTTTATACTTAATAATCAAAATTAAACTATCTACCTTTAAGCCTATTGATAATTCATCGAGAACTTGCTACAAGGAATCAAAAACATCCTATTACAAGTCTTCTAAATAAATTAAAATAAAATTCAGAACAGAAATAATTAAACGTACAGAGGAAAGTTTCGAATGCGCGCAGATCATCTTCCGCTTCACGTTCTTTAAATTCTCTCACGAAGCTTGCTCGGCCGATCGCTCTCGTTCGATTTCCCGCCGATTCTCTCGTGCCTGCCGTTTCATCGGCGAAGAATCGGCCACGCAAATAAAATAAAAAAAATACGAGATCACACCGATAATCGCGGGCCCATTAAAATTGCACGAGCTCTGACGGCGGATCATCACTGCTTTTTTCAGTTTCACGAACCGTCAAGATCGCAAACGGAGCACAGTTGAACAAATCGCCGAGGGCGATAAATACATAACCGAATTGTCCCTGGTGCTTGTCAGAAGGGGGCTGCACGCACGATATCGCACGCAGATTTACGTACCTGTGCGCAAAACTGAAAAACTGAGAAAAAAGAGAAATACCTATGCATAATATATCTATACGTACGAGAGCAAAGAGAAAAAAAAACGTACAGAGAGGCCACCCTTCGCCCTACGAGAACATCGTGCTTCTGTCTCGATAATAAAAAAAAAGAAAAAAAGAACAAGTAAAGGGCAAGAAAGAAAGTCGCAGGGCGACAGACCTCTGGCGTGCTCGAGTCGGCGAATGATTTGCGGGTACCGTTGTTGATTTTGCGTGACGAAACTAACGCTTCGAAAGCTCCCTCGTTCTTAACGATCCTGTGCTTTTTCTTCTGCACTTTAATCGCGTGCATTCTGTGTAAATTAATTCACCATTTCCTTTCGACGTTTCTTCGTCTGTCCCTTGAAAGAGTGCGTTACGTGTCGTACCTTCGCGTAACCGGATGTCGAACGAGTACCTGACACGATGTTTCACGATGCGCGAAATGGAGAACGAATCGAGGATGTGTTCGCGATGCATTGCCTTATAGTGAAGTCTTCTTATCGTGGAATTTTAAGTGAAAAAATTTACTACTATTACGAACTTCATTTTATTTCTGAAAACAAGAGAGACAATTGGGGAAGAATACGAATGTTAATGTTCTTCGATAATATCAAATCGCGTGATCGTATTTGCAGATTTCAAATTCTGTAATACTACAATAGCGTTGTACGAGACCGATGTTTTCATCAGGTGCGCTTAATAACTCGGCTTATTTAGGAGGTAAAAAGAAAATTCTAGACAATACTCTACGACTGTGACGATGGTTAATTAAGAATATTGTGATAAATTACAGTAGGTAGAATTAAAGTAATTATTCAAAGATCTCGACGATTCGCATCCCGATACGCCGAAGCATCGAAAGTACACGATTTCATTTTTAAATAAACTCTGGTCATTGAAGCCAGTAAAAAAAGGATCATTTAGACGCACGATTAATATTAATCGTTGTATCTAACTTCATCGATGAATTCTCCAGGAGCATCAAATGTTTATCTTTGACTGAAAAAAAAAACACAAAACGACATCGATTATCATCCAAAATCTTCCTTAATAACTATTCATTTCTCAGCAAAACTGCAAAAGGACTTACAAGAGCGTCCCGGTGCGCTAAATTACTCGTGTTCGTCCCCGTTGATTTAAGAAAATAAGAATACAACTAAAAATAATCTAAAATACAGAAAAGAGTGAGAAACGTAATACATGAACGATAGAAAAAACAGATCAAAAGTTAACGAGCGAAAGACCGGAGTATGTGTATGTATGTGTGCTAACAAACAAAAGCCCGTTGGCATAATGTCGCGTATTAGTTATCCCACGCGGGCTGATTGCAGAGCGTAAGACCTCGCGCACAATTTATCAGCGACCAGGAAAGTATATCGGGCCGTAGTATCGCGAAAGAGGAGACCATGGAGAACAACAACAATCTTTACGGAGGACTTCGAGGTGGGAGACCATTTGCAACGACGAACAGCAGCCTGGCCTCGGCCACGAGAATTATAAACCATCATCTATTTGGCTCCGTCAGTGGGCCCAGACATTATACAGGTAAATTGTAATTAATTTGATACGCTTACGAGAATAGAGGAAGTTAATTGTACGCGCGAAAACTACCCCCGTTTGGCATACGTTACTATATTTCGTTTCTTTAAATTTCCCATTTGTAAATATACGTTTAACGCTGGAACTACTGGCGTTAAATATGTTAGATTTAAATATATTAAATAAGAACACTGGAAAGAGAGGGATGAAGAGGTGGAATAGTTCATGAATGTAGTAACTTATCGCGTGGAATAACTATTGTATTGTTCTCCTATACAAAATTTTTATAAAGTAAGTAATTAGAAACTAGTTATTTTGACTGTTTGGTAGTTCTAGTGTTAAAAACAGAGACGCTTTAACTTCCAGGGTTTCCTACGTCGCGCGGTTCTTTTTCTGTTACGTAATGGAACAAAAATTCTTTAGAAAATTTTTATAAAGTAATTAGAAGCTAGTTATTTTGACGGTTTGGTAGTCCTAGTATTTAAAAACAGAGACGTTATAACTTCCAGGGTTTCCTACGTCGCGCGGTTCTTTTTCTGTTACGTAATGGAACAAAAATTCTTTAGAATCCATTCCGATTTAATGATTTAAGTATAGCTTACAAAAGAATATTGCTACTTTCGAAATTTCTCCAGTAAAATTCATATTTAAGATATTTCAAAAAAACACATAAAAGTTTGAAAGAATCCTAAAGGATATCTATACTTCCCCGAATAACTTAGCTTTGCATCGATACACGAAGAATCATCCCTCGTTTAAACGGTACATTAACCATACCCCAAAGATAGCATACCGAATGTTCCATTGCCAAGATAAATACCTCCCCTTTTCTCAAAGAGAGCCCTCTGCCAAAACGAACGGTAAGAAAGTAGCGTAACGCAATTCTCTTCTTCCCCCGATATCCTTCGCAACGATTCGAGTCACGTTCAAGCTCGCGATATCGACCGTCTTCCCGTTTCTCGTTCCATCGATTCAGCCTGGATTCTGGGTCAGCGTAATACTTGCTACCACTTGGTATATATGCAGGTCATCGAAGGCAAATTTCAGGAACGAGCACCGAGAGCAAGCTTTCCCTGTCCGCTGATTCGATAGACAGCGAGGGTGTGCCTTTCATAGACAGACAGCGAGTTTCCAAGTCGATACTCAAGAAATCTGAGAGCAGCAATAATTATTACACCAACGCCGGTGACTCGGACACGGAGAAACTCATCACGGACAATGCTTCGACGATGAGCATGTGCGACAATGAGACCAGCACGGCTTGCGATGCTTTTACCGGGATTAATGGGACGAGGATGAAACAACCGGTGTCACCGTTGCTATCCAGACAGGTTCTCGAGTCGATCTTTCGAACGAATAGCAACGCTGAGAAGGAATACGGAACGGAAGTTCAGAGCGAGGAGAAGAACTGCGTGTCTAAGATCGGAAGATCTATCTTGGACGACGTACTTGAAGGTACTTTGGAATTTGTTATTCTTGGGGTGGGTTTTGCGGTTGCGTCGAAAGGGTATGTGGTGTTTTACGTGATATGGGATGAGGGGAAATTTTTATGTTTTCTAAAATGAGGTTTATTTTCAAATACGTAGTCGATGTTATGGCTTTGCCATTTTTAGGGGTAGATCTTGCAGTTGGGTCGAAAAGTAGATGGTAATGAAAGGAAGAGTTTAGTATTTTCTAAAATCGGGTTGTCTGTCTTTGAAAATGTAATCGAGGGAACGAAGCTTTGTAATTTTTGGTGGTAGATCTTACAGTTGGGTAGAAAATTAGAAGGCGATGGAAGAAAGAGTTCAGTGGTTTCTAAAATCGGGTAGTCTGTCTTTGAAAACGTAGTCGAAGGAACTTTCAGCTTTGTAATTTTTGGTGGTAGATCTTGCAGTTGAGTCGAAAATTAGAATGCAATGGAATGAAGAGGGTAGATTTTATAGTTAGGTCGAAAGACGGTAGACGATAGTAGAAGAATTTATGCTTGCTTTGGGATTTACGTTTTTTAATGTCGACGATTTTTCGTTCGCTGGCTGGATAACCGGTTTTCATTTTTCTTCGTTATTTCCCCAAGAACGTATTACAATACTTTGATTTCTCTTATCTCCCTTCCTCCAAACACTTTAAGCTCACTCCCCCATAGAAAATTCTCGCACGATCCTTTATTAAGTTCTGTTTCAGTATCTCGCACCTCCGAACACAATCTCCGTTTCGTTCACGCTTATTATTTCCATTCGTCAGTCTTCAGTTTCCACCCTTAAAGGACCCTTCGACGTAAGTACATACGGGGTACATTCTCCGTACGTATTTCCCGTTTTCTCGGAAACTTTTGCAGAAGAAAAGCATGCGCGCGACGAGGCTGTGGCGGAGAACAAGAACAAAGAGGAGAAGCAAAAAGGGAAATCTCGAGGTGACGATTCTTCGAAGGATGGTCAAACTATGCTGATATGCTCGTTGCGACCTTACAAGGTCAGAAAGACGAACAACGAAGAAAAACGGAAGGCTGGCTCCAATAAATCGACGAGTCACGGCTACAAATCGACCGATGCCAATTGTCTTCCTCAGGAATATCGTTATTCGTCGTAGCGCTACATTTCTATACCCTCTTCCTCCTTTTCCCATTGGCTCTGGATACGCGTGTGACAAATCGTCGAATTTGTCGTGTCTGAGAGCATACAATCACCATGGGAATTTTGCTTTTCGAGAAGATAGAATCGCCATGGGAACTGTCCTTGTGATTTATCTCTCGAGACAATTCGGCTATGGTAACGTTGGAGGGTGCGTTGGTAGAGTGTCTTAAGGACGATTGGATGATACTGTTGCAAGGAGTGTCGATGGAGAATGTTTAGAGACTGAAATTGAGATCTGAAGAGGGACAGCTAGCGGGAAACTGGACGACGATTGTTTCTGTAGAAAGGGATGGGATCTTCAAGTCTATTCTTGCTAGTGGCGATGGGATTAGTTACCGTTTGTGATAAATATGTAAATTGAACATCAGTAAGCAAATTAGTATCGAGTTCGAACTTTGAACTGGTTAATTGCAAAGTATTTAATACGATCGAGGTGTTATAACGTTTTAGAGACTGTGGGGGCTAAGGTGTTAGAAGCTCAGGCTTGTACTCAAGTATTCCGTCATTTATGGGAAATTTTTCCCGCGTGATATGCATACCATAGCCTCAGTGATTCGGAACTCACCTAAAGGGGAGCCTAGGCGAAATAATTGAAGCAAATTTCAATTTTAATTATCGATAAAATAAAAGAATTGAAAATTTTGGGGTTTTGGAATTTGTCTAAAATTCGGAGCTGCCTCGATGATTTGAAATCTATGAAAATTCCGGGCGAAAACGATACCTCAATGATTTAAAATACACTTAAAATTCAAAATTGTCCGCGATATGATTAAAAAATTAATTCGTAACGTACTTTATCCCATCTCTACTTGCAGAATCGTGGATTCTCGTCTCCGACGAGAAAAAGGCTCTTGGTTTAGCCTATCGTTGTAAATCGTGTAAATGTTCGGGAATCGCGTAAAATTCTAAGACGACGATATAAATATCTTCGATAAATAATTAGAGATTAAATTGGAATCAGAAAGATATATAATTCTCACAGAGAAAGAGAGACAATGAAAAAAAAAATAATGTATTTTCGAGAAGAGCAGAAAAATTATTGAGCGTGTATACGATGTAGGAGAAACAGATAACCAGAAATATGCATAATCTATTTCGAATGTCGCAAGAGAAAGAAGCAAGTAGCAGGTAGTACGTTGAAAACTGGACGGCTAATGGAATCTAATGGAAAGTCGAAAATAGAAAATTCCATGGTAGATCGATAGAATGCTGGACGATTAATCGTTGCGGGAAGAAAACTGAAAGTAAGAATAACGTGGAATATTCCAAGTACGTTTTACAATTTTGTCTAAAGAGAATCGAGGAAATTGAAGGTGTTAAGAAAATCAACACAATTGAACGATTAAAAAGTATCGAGATAAATTGCAATGATAAAAAGATTTTGAAGAATTACGAAAATTAAGGAAACTGAGGGAGTCGAGGAAATTGAGAAAATTGATGAGGAGTGGAAAGAAACGAGAGAAATAAGAGAACAGATAAAATGGAAAATATTGCGAAAATTTATAGCACGTTGTATCGTAAGCCAAGTATCACACGGCCCTGTTACTTACTCCCTTCGCCTAATCTCGTTAAACTAGGCCCGCTTTGCGTGTCGCGAAAAAAACTATGTGCATTAAATCGCGTAGCTGCGCTAAAACAACACGCGAACAGTCGATAAAACACAAATCGAGAGAGCCGATATTTTTCGGATGACGGATCGTCTCCGGGATTGCGTTCGCGATTCGTTTAGTTTCTCTTGACTCGAATAACGCTAAAAAATACGCTCGTGCGATAAGTGTCTTACGTACAATTAGATAATATCGCTGTAATGAGTGAAGTTAGAATATGCGAAAGTCATTAAAAGAAATCAAAGATCGTCGCGAACGGGACACGTGAACGTGAAGGGAATGGAGAACTCTATGATAACTGCCTATTACTGAAGTTCCGGCAGCACTTGAAGTCGAATTAATTAAAAATAAAATATTTCATTTTGATTATTTCTCTGATTTCTCTTTTGCTCGGCATGTTTCATTGTGGAGCTTTATATTTTTTTCCTATAATATTACATTGTTGTAAATATTTAAAGGAATGTTTTTTTCTTCTGTTTAAGTTGTCGAATGTAATTTTTTCTCTAGGAATTTACATCGAGTTTCTCTTCTGATTTTAGAAAAGTAGTTTGATCTTTTTTGTATATAGAAATGTTGGTTTTTGAGGTTTTCATTTCTCCCGGAAACTAATGTTTCTTGTACCTTCGGTTTTTCGAGATCTGTTTAACTTTGCTTCAAAGTTCTGGAACTTTTCCTCTAACGCAGAAATCGGCACCTATTTTTCTAATTCTTCGATACATGGATATAATCTATATTTTCTTAACATTTCAAAATCTTCAAATCATTTTGCGAGTCCGGAGATTTCTAAGGTATTCCACGCCTTTGAATTCACAAACAGTTTCAACATTTAAAAAAAATTAGCATCTTTCTATCTTCAAAGTTAAATTCCAAATCATAAGAGCTTTCGCTGCATCTACATTCGCAGTTTTCATTGCATCTAATACAAAGGATTATGGTGGTCATAAAGTTAAAGGCTTGAACTCTAAATTAATGAGCCTGTGTTCAAATCACTATCACCTTTGCAAGCTCTTTCCTAAATTATTACTTAACATGCATAACTTATCGTCGGTGTTTCAAAACCCACTTAGAGCTGTTAATCCTAGAATATTAGACTGTAGCAGATAAAATCTAAATGCAAAAACAACAACACCATCAAACCTCACTATCTAAAAACACAAAAAACATCAGAGTTGCCGATCTCTGCATCGACGAGTTGATTTCGCCACGTTCAAATTTCCCGCGCGACGCGAACCCAGAATTAGAAGGGCTTATATGCACGCGCACGAGCGGTTCTCGTAAAAACGTCCTTACGTTCCGTCGATGGATCGTCGAGGAGATAAACCAAAGAAAAAGAAAAACGAAAAAAAAAGTGTACTTCGCGTAAGTCTTAGATGCTGAATCAAAAGAAGAATTTAGAAAACGAAACTGCGTTAAACGTGCTCACGTTGAGATTAGAATAGCGAAAAAATAGAAAGAAAAAAAGCGCGCAATTATCGTCTGTGTTATATCCAGGTACCGATGTCTAGCCGCGATAACGATCATGTTTTCTCGATAAACCTTTTACACCGCAGTTTTAACGTCGACGATTAAGTGGACGAACGGTGCAAAAAAAAGACGAAAATGAAAAAAAAAACAAACGAAGAGAAGATAGAAAGCGATGCAAACGATAAAAGAAAACCTAAAATCAATACTCCTCGCCGAAAAGACCGAAGGAAGAATAATTTTTAATGCGCGCAACATACGGCCGAGTATGATGTTATACTGCTCAAAATTTCGGTCAGCCTTTTTTGCTGCGAACGATGCGATTATTTCGTTTCTTGTTTCTCGATTCGGGGAGAAACGCCAACGATTTCTCCCTCGATGCCTCCGCTGTGTAATTCGATCGCGTATGTTAACGAAAAAAAAAGTGAAAGAAAAGAAAGTGAGAAAGAGAGAGAGAGAGAGAAAAAGGGAAGGCGTTCTCTTCGACATTTTTAGGACGAACCATTCACAGTACATATCTGCAATGGCATTTCTATTCATTGTTATAGTAGACGTAGGGAAGAACGAATAAATTGTACAGACGCGAATAGAAGATGATAAAAAGAAGAAAATGCGTTAATACGCGTTAACCCCGTGGACGATTTTACACACGGGGTTTCATTGTTATGCTGGTGGTCTGAAGTTCATGCCTCGAGTAATTTTTGACTACGTTTGTCATTGTTTTTAATGCGTGTACGAGAGCAGACAGACCAATCTGAAGATTTTGTGACAATGGACATTTAACGGTTGCAGTATGGGGTTTCAATATTTTCAAAATCTTCACGTTTTTTAATACGCAACATACTTTCGGCATTGTTATCTTAAAAATGATCTTTTGGATAATATAATTAAGGAAAATGTCAACTCGGACGATTTCTAATCAATGAAAATCAAATAATACAAACGTTTCTACTTCGATCCTTTTCTTTTTCCCATTGTACGGCTTAAGAATCACGTGTTTATCGTAAAGAAAAAATTGTACAAATCATAGTTTTTAAAGTGAGACCAAAAATTTTTTAAAGTCCAGTTAAAGCGATTGTAAAACATCAATGGTTATTTTAACAACATTGAAAATTACTTACAATAAATCTGCATTCTCCATACGAGCTTCCAAAGTCCCAAAACTCTTCAGAATGGTCCAAAACACATACACATACACATAAACACACCCACATACACGCGTGCGCGCATACGTTGATCGTTTCATATTGTTACCGCGTTATATTTATTATAAATAAGAGTCTCGCTTCGAACAGCTCGTGAAAAGCTGGATAATACGATTGGTGAAGGATGTACCTAAAGAAAAAGAAAAAAAAAACAGCAAAAGAAAGAGAGAGAGAGAGAGAGAGAAAAAAGCAAAGAAGAATAAGACGATGTACTCTCACTTTTATATGAGCGTTCTCTATCGTTTCTCGTACCTGTTATTCGAAGTTGGATCTCGATACCTCGTAAACCGCTTGGAGTTTCTGAGTCTAAATCAATGTCTTCTGTGAGCTATAACATAGTTGAATGTAGAAAGTTCCTAGACACACGTGTACAGAATGTGATTTATTATTTATTATAATTATAATGGTAATTACGACTTAGCACAGTTTAGCAGTGACATAGTACAAAGAGAGTCATGTCGTAGACGTACAATACGTGGCGCCGAATGATACTGACCAGATTGTAAGGATTAGCGATGAAAATTTAAAAGAAAAAAAAAAACAAACAAAAAAAGACGATTGCACGGCTTAGTCTCCGGTTAGAATGGGTCTCCGGAAAACAACAAAATAGGATACACTTCCTTTCTGCGCGGCCTTGAGTTTCGGACTACGATAGCTGTTATCATTGACGTTTGATTTGAAAAAAAGAGATCCTTGGGACGATTGTTTGTTGTCGAGAGACACATGACAGAGGCGTAGAACGACTGGTTGATAATTGCAAATCAAATGACTATAATAAGATCATTGGACCTTGACATTAACCGGTTACTTCTCATCTTCAAATTACTTCACGCTAAATAGTCAAACTTCACATACGACGTTAAGAATTCACGTTAAAAATACAATCAGTTTCCTGCCAATTATTTCGTATTACGCCTCTGATGTTACGATAAAACAAGTTCTCTTCGAAAACGTACAAAATAAAGAGCCAATAATTGACACCAACATTCTTATCTTCCATTACGTTCAATCTCTCTGACTACTTCATTTCCTTAATCTCGACGAAACTTAAAATTACAATTAATCATTTTCATAATCACAGTTTGCGTAATGACGTTCGCACTTGTAATATCGAAATATTTGAAGCGCTAGCTAGTCAGATTTAGTCGACCGATTACGTAAGTCTTATTTTATTTTCGGTCTTCTAAGGCCTATTCCCCTCCGTATGTAGACCTAAGTACGAGTAGCATGTAAAGAAGAGTAAAGTTGTAACGTGCCATTTTCTTTTCTGCCCTTATACGAGAGGATTGTTAGTTGTCCTCCGATATTTTGTAGCACTTATGGCAAAAATTACATCCCTGTAGAATTCGACTGTAGATTAAAATACAGAAATATTTTTAAACGCCACGAATCCTTTTCGACTTCAATTTTATTCTCTCACTTCTTTTCTTTATTACAATTTCTTCCTTCTTATCTATCCATTTCGTCCTACAAGCTTATAGGATTTTTTGATTTTTTTTCCAACTTTTCTTTGCATATCAATATAAATTATAAGTTTCTGAGGATAATTGCATTATGTTAAACATTATCGTGCTGACTGATAACAGTCTCAATGACGCCTAGAATGCATATACACTTTAAAGGACGTCATGTGCCAGGGAATTGCTTTATAACAGTTGCATTCGCTATACAAGGTCCATGTGTATTTATTACAATGAAAACAGTCAAGGTTCAGGCAAATACCAAGTGCGTTGCTATGTCTCATTAGTATAATGCAAGAGCTTCAATGGTAGCCTAACTCGCGGCCGGTGGTGCATTCACTGTTTCCGTCGTGGTGCTCGTCGAGTCGGATATTGGTTTTTCTTGGAGTTCCAACCATGGCAATCGTTTCTGTAGTTCCAGCCTATTATACGAGGACAATTATACTATATAGTAGAACCTATTATACTTTGTTGAAGTGTATTTTTTTAGGAATCCAATCTAGTAGTTAATTATTTGTATTTATATAAATATTTGTGTTTAAAATTAGTAGAGACTTAGCTTTGTTCTTAGCACACCAATAATACCATTAAACATAATGCAAAAGATAAATGTACTGAATAGAGGGAAATCCAATTATTGTTCTTAATTCTCTTGACATCTGTTTTATAAATTCGTTGGCAATATTTTCACATATTCTCGTGCCTTATTTATTTGTATTTCTTAATGGAACAACAGTTCCGCTTCTTTTATGGTTTTTAATAACGCATATTCTCGTACCTGTATCTGGGATGACTTATGGCGTAAACATATGGATCCAAGCAAGCGACTGCTTTACAAGTACACGCTGGTATCATTGTAACTCCGGGTGTTAAAAGAGCTTTGTTACCAAATGCACCGATCATTGCCATTACACCGTACGGTGTCCATGATGTAACGAACAAGAAGCAAATTGTAATGGCAGCCTGTGAACAAGCAGATTTTACTTCGAATCTCCTTATTTACTTTACAATCGGTAAAAATAAAAATTAAACGAATAATACCTTTGCAATACGAATCTCGGCACTCTGAGCATTTGTGTTCGCATTGCTACGGAGACTGTCGACGTTCATCTTCTTCGCTTGTTCTCGCAAAGCTTTCTCATGATTTACAACGTGGCTGACGATTTGACTGTAATAGTATAATATAAGCACCATTGGTATCGCATAGGAAAAGGTAAATATAGTGGCAACGAAAATTCGTATCTCGTTTGAGTCGGTCAGATAATCAAAGCTACAACTAGTGAGGAAGCCTTCAGGTACGAAGCGACCCCACACACCCATTACGGGCATGAGGCCCCATGGCAAAGTGTAAGTCCAAATTAACACGATGAAAAGCATCACTTGACCACGTGAAAGCTTTCCGTCGAGCGGTCTCGCTATTGTACTGAAACGAAATAAATAATGGATGATAATATAATTGTTAAACAATATTACTCTTTGTCTACGTCTATTATAATTTGTACCATAATCTGACTGATATATGTAAAAGTTATCCTTTGAACAAACAGTAATTTAATTATATTACCAGGTACAATAGTTTCACATTTTAATTTTGCTTCAAGGAAGGTAAATAGACTGTACTACATAGAAATAGAAAACTTTCAAAAAAACATTTTTATAAGATGTATCATTTAGATTATAGTACTTTGCCTTATTAACAATTGTAATAAAATTTGAATCGAACCTGTATCTATCATAGGCGATTGCCGCATTCGTTATTGCAGCGGCGATTCCCGTCAGCGAACCGATGAATGCAAAGATTTGGCATCCCAAGTGACCCAAAGCGAAACCAGTATTGAAGGAGTTATATATAAATATAGGTGTCTTGATCATCATGAAGAAGTCGCAGATTGCTAGGTTCACGACAAACATGTTGGAGGGTGTCCTCAACGACTTGGCTCTGGAAACAAAGAATTAACACATAATCTACATACCAATTGATAGCACTATGTATTCTACAGTAATAATGCTCTGCAACAATTGTAAAGAAGTCAGTAACAAGAAGAGATGTAGAATTAAAAAATACTTTGAAAAAGCAAAAAAATGGATACTTGATCCATCGACGGATCAAAGATCCATTCCTTCAAAGTCGATAGAAGTGGACTCACGAGCAGAATATCCATATCACCAGTCCGTTCCCGAGCAAAGCAAGAAAAGTGAAGAGTACGTATAAGAGAGCCAGAAGATAATGAAGGGAGGGGTTCGGCTCGGGATAGACCAGCCAATGTTCCGGTATGTGAACCAATTCTTCGGCAGGGACGTTCCATCCCAGCAACCGTGGTGGCCCTGCTGGTAGAAATCTCGCCTCCCAATGAATAGTATCGTTGGACATGTCGGTCACACCGTCTGCCAGCCCCTCTCCTTGATTCGGCTCATCGCTCAGCTATTTTATACCAACGGCTACCCCCTCGAATCAACGAAACCCTAATCCGTTGACTTTTACGGCTTCCTGTAGGGATTAGCCGGAGATCATCCCCGCGGGTGCTCTGGGTCAGCAGGAATCTGCGTCAAAGTCATAGTAGTCGGTCACGGTGATATCCTCAGTTTGGGTTCTGATTCTCGTGAAAGTGGACGGTAACGACGATTCAGGTTTCTCTTTTGGCATTGAAATTTCAGTAATGCTTGTTGATTTAATGTTTACTTTGATGTATATTAATAAAATTCATCTTGATCATTTTGATATGTATCGAATGACTGATTATCTCGTAACGATGAATACATGATTAAAGAATAGGTAGAAGTATCTGCCACTGATCATTCCGCTAAGAAAATACGGTGATCGTTATTAAGAATTATTTATTTTAACGAAATGTAACACATATACGTTTTGTCTCTTTGTACAGATATCTTTAAGATAGGCGCACATTATGCGAATACTGTCAGAACTTATATAATTAAAATATTTCGAAGTCTAAGAAATTTAATAAACATTAGGACATTTTTATTGTTATTCTCTGCCCTGTCTTTCAGCAGATTCATCGGTTAAAGTGTACGCTGGAAAGTATGACGACGGATTATTAGGATCCTTCAGTCGTGGATTCGGTATTGTAGTTGCCCTTGTCCCTAAGCTCGTATATCCTTGATCGTATAACGAACAATACGGTACATTGTGTTTTAGTAAAAATTTCCATACTTGATTGTACGTCCAATTCAAAATAGGATTGACACGAATCAAATTCGGCCAGCCTGGATCGGTCGGTGTGAATGAATCTAAATTTTCCGAACCAGGATCATTCTTTCTCATTCCCATAAGACTGGCTTTCAAATTCGGTTTATCATTTACTAAGGAGATTAACGCTGATTTTAAGGGACGTTCTTTTCTTACTAAATCCAAGCAGTAATATTGCGCAGCTCTCTCCACAAAAGAATCCACCTAGATGGATACCCAATATTGATTATTTTGTAATACTTTGTATTGTGTCATACCTTTAATATGTTTTGTCAATATTGATCATTATGTAATTTTACCTCTGGAAACGGATCAGCCGTAACATACAAACATAATGGGACTGAAATATTTTGCAACTTCGCAACAGCGGCAGCAAGATGGAGGACCACTGTACAATCTTTCCCTCCATTGAAACTTATAAAAATTTCTTCAGATTTATATCTGAAAATATTGAAAGACTGATACTTCTGATCTAAACTTCGATTATTTTATTTAACGTATAAATACGGAATACTCACGTTTTGTAACATTCTATTAGAACATTTAATGCAGACTTCACGTGTACCTGCTGTTCGCCATCTTCGAAAATAGCTTTTGCCTGACAATCGCTAAATCCATTTTCTATATTCTGAATTTTTTGAATCGGCAACGATTGCAAAAGTTCCCCTCTCGCCTTCGCAACATCTTCTTTGGTCCCTTCCAGGGTAATTCTTGTAAAATATTTCGGTGTCGTTTGAGGGTAGCTACCAATATTGACTCTATTTTTCCAGCGTTCTGCGTGTTCATCCAAATTTTTTACTAAGGAAAATTCACTTAAATCTATATCTATGTACTCAAAATGCAACGGAGTGACACCACTTAAATTTGGTACAATTTCATCTACAGCAGGCTCGAAATATTTTGGCGAACCGGGTAAAATATAAACGTTTTTTGCCTTCACGATGGCGTACCTCTCTGAAACAGATGGATATAAATTTTATCGTATTTTACTACATCAAACATAATTATTATTGTTAAATTTACTTGTTAATGCATTTACTTACTCGGTGAATTAACGTAAATAAGGCTACACGGCCTTGGTACAACAGCGAGACGTAATGCTTCCTCCTGACCTGGGAAGAGTTTTTCAAGAAGATCCACTAATTCTTCGTGTTTTTCAAGATTCAATTGTAAACCCTTAGCAATAGCTTCGTATGTTATATCATCATGCGTGGGTCCAACACCGCCAGACGTAAATACAATAGAATATTGTTTGGAAGCATCACAGACAACTTCGGCGATTTCATCTATCTAACATGGGAGGCTACATTACATGTAGTTAAAATTTAAATGTTCTCTTCAAGAAAGGTAGATAAAATCATGTTTAAGTAACAGTGCAAATGTTTAACTGATCTGCATCAGATAAGATAATGATACATGTTTATGAAATTGCTACACTGGTTCTACTTCTACTTAATAAGGAATTAAAACTAAAGCAATACACACAATGTCAGGAACCACTGTGACTTTCCGAAGTTTAATTCCCGAAGCTCGTAAACTCCTCGCTAAGTATGATGTATTTGCATCTACAATTTGTCCACGTAAAATTTCATCTCCTATTACAATCAAACTTGCTGTACAGGGCTCCATTGGGTAATGCTTTCCTTAAATAGATAAAAAGAAACCATTACATTTTAATTTTTCAGTTGTAATTAAAAATATAATTCTTATACATTTTAGTTACATAGTTTAAAATATAATGCAAGTTCCAAATTCAGTACATTTGGATCAACAAGTTGAAGTAATAAAATTGAAGTCGCAGAATTTATTTCTCTGTGCATGATGTCATCTCTTAAGTACTTATTAAAGTCAATCGAAATAATTGAGATGGGATGTTTGGGGAGTAAAAGAAAAATACTACAAACAATTATATAAACGATCGTTGTTTATCTTCATGTAACAAAATACTGTACATACATGATTTACATATTAGGGGACATAATTTTTAATACATATTAACATGTATATATTTAATATTCGTTCTATCTTAATGTTAAGAAATTTATTAAATGCTATCATGATCTAAGTATTAAATTTGCATTTGTTTAACCAATGATGTTGTCATGTCTGTTTGTACTGGTGCAGCATTGTGAACTTTTTTCTTTCCTTGAATTCCTTGTTTTGCATTGTTCTCCTTTATTTTTTGCTTGGATTGTTGTACTTCTTTGCGTAATTCCTGCAACTGCTGATCTATATGAGCTGTTCTATCTTTGTTTCCGTTTTTATTTCCCTTTAACTCCAACTATCAAAATGAATAAAAATTATGTAACTACAATTAATATACCAATCATAGCTTTTTCTTTGCAGATTGTTTTATGTCTCTGTCTATGATCATATATAATCATATGTTGGTGTGATAATTCACTTACTTTCTTTAAATTAGTCACCACCTTCTGTGCTTTAGCTTTTAGCTTAATGCTACGTCCTGTTGCTACTTTGAAAACATTTTTATTCTTTTGAATCTTTTGTGAACCTTTGTTCTTTCCCATTGCTCTCTGTAATATTGTCATTCATAAATACAGTAACATTATTTTCTTTTTTTAATCTCTTCATTGCTGGCTCCTCGCCTCTTAAAATACTTTCAATCAATAGGAATGACACACGAATCATCTCTTTATTTGGTGAAACATTTCTCACATTGTGTAAGTTAACTAAGGAATCTGAATTCAGTGTTGAACCAAGTTTTTCTTCTACTAATATTTTTCCAAGCTTACAAGGATCCTGTCCTTTATTTGATTTTACAAAACAGTATAGATGTATCATAGGTGGTTGAGAACACACTTTCCGCATATCTTCTTCATTAAACCAATCAAAAAATACATCCAAAAATTCAACTGCAAGTGCTGGTAAATTCATTACTATGTGTTCAGCACCAACTTCATTTTTAATCCGTCTGTTTAAGATATCAGCTTTGACAATAGTTCTTAGAAATTCCCTACCATCCATATTAAAAGATTTAAAGTTATCTTTCACTTTATTGGAAACAGCATTCTTTTGCAGCCACTTGTAAGATTCTGGATTCAAATCATTGGCAAATACCTTAATGCCTTTGCGAGCTGCAGGAATTGCAAATGGTCCAACACCAGCAAATACATCATACATGACATTGCCAGGTTTTATCAGTGTTATCAAATTTGCATGTTCTGTACTTAAACGTGGATTCCAATATACTTGTGCAAAATCAAATTTATATGTGAAGCCATGTTCTTTGACTGTTGTAATAGTGTCTTTATCACCTGCAAGGATTTCCATAGCAAAATGTCTATATGTTGTATCAATAGTATTTACTTTATTCACAACTGTTCGAGCATTTGGAATACTGTTGAGAAATACTTGACCAATAATAGTTTTATATGGTAAATGCACATCACGTAAATTTAAATGCACAATATGACCTATCAGACTATACGACGTTGGTACTGTTACTTCTTCGGGCAAGATGGATCTTAGTATCTCATCAGGATGCCAATTCTCATAGTTTAAAGTTACTTTTGCTATTTCAAAATCTTGATGAAAACTTAATAACAACTTCCTATCATTTTCTGTAATATCTTCAAAAGTCTTTACCAAAGATGGATTCAGATATACAATGGTTTCATTGTTGGTTTTTAGAACTGGCTTCAAGTGACGAATTTTTAATAAGTACTTCTTCAAAATAGGCATTATTTTTGATATGGTAACATCACAAAACTTTAGAGATGGTACTTCCGTCACGGTTGTAAATGCTGTACGATCCAATTGCAACATTCCACGTACCACTTTTGGAGGAACCAGCAAAGAAGTCATTGTGGCCATTTAAATTTGACACTGGGCCCTAAAGTAATATGTTGTAAGTACTATAGTAAAATATTTATCCGCGATTATGTAAATACAGGATCTAATCATTAGACACGATATTATATACATTCATTCATAAGCTACACTGATATCTTTGATATTTTAGATTCCTACGTTTTATTAAAAACATTAAAGCACAGTTTGCGTAATTTTTAAAACATCAGAAATTTTTACCGAACTTTAATCGAGTTATACATGTAAAAGCGATAAAATATATGAGAAAGAGCAATCGTACATATTCGTTACGGTGGGACAAATTTTTAATCTTCAATCACAGAATAAATGTCTGTTAATATACTTATACGTTTTATAAAGTAAATTACCATTATTATATTTTGGAACTACTATTTACCTTTTTTGCTCTTCTAAGGTAATACCAAAATACTGCGTGCTGTCAACGCATGCGAATCAGGTTAACCGTGCCGCGTGTTTTACTCAGTTTATTTCCTAATAGCCACATAGTTTGTTTCAAAGTCACAGGCATTAAGCATACATAGAAAGGAAAGTCGTTTACATAAGAGTAGCAATAATAAATTATTACATGAATATTAAATACTGTTATTTATTATTTATGAAAAGTTGTAACAGAAACAAATGTATATTAAATCCGATTTTTACTTATATTATGTTTGGGAATACTTGATTATTTTTCGCAATCCAGAATCTCTAGAATATCTACGCTTATTATTATTTTTATCTGTGACATAATTCTTTTTGCAAATTGACAATTTCTACAAAAAAAAATTATAAATTATTTAAATAGATTAAATAAAAATGTAAATATTTGTGTGCTTATAAATCGTAAATCTCCGAAAGTTCTTTACCGAATGTTTTGAAATTGTAGCACAACGCTGTATTCCAAAAGGCGTGTGTTTTTATATACTTTTATTTGTACTTATTATATAGATGTAACATAATAGTATTATAAGTGTAATGCAATAATGTATGTAATAAATATATATTTTCACGGATTTTTACATTTATTATGTTACACGAGCTTCGTAAAACATTGATTATACAGTAAAAAATGTTAAATAAGGTACATAAAAAGTATAAACTTAGTAATTCAACATATGTACAGGAAAATTTACAAATTCACAACCTATCATATGAAATAAATAATTAACAACCTGCTGTAATGTGTGATAAATAAAAATATGTATGAACTTATATTAAAAGCTGCTTGTATGATCATAGTTAAAGAATTAGAACTAATGATTTTACAATCATAGTACAGATGCTGATACAGCTCTGTAAAATTATTTGTACAAAAATATTTCATATAGAAATAGCTGTGGCTCTAACAGCTGCACTAAGTAAGGGATTGGGATCTGGTTCTTCTGTTAATATATTAACTTTCACCCATTCCCGCCTCTTGTTACTTTGTCTCAATGCATCAATAACAGCTTGCACATATAAGCCATCTTCAAAAGTGGAAGCTGAAAATACAGGTTCTTTTATCCATCCTCTTTTATCTTCTACCGATTGAAAAGCCTCTCTCAAAGCAGCTATCATTTTTCTAAGCCCTTTTATATATGGTCTTGGTATAGAGTCAGCAAGGGGAAGTGATATATCTTGCAAATCATCTGTATCTTGATGCATCACTTCTTCTATGCCATTACGGCATCCATATAAATCACCACCACGTACTAGAAGATGATTTTCACCTCCACATAGCAATACTTCCTGAGAGAGCTGTCCTTGCAAGTGATTACTTAAAGTGGCTGTCACCAAAGCACCACCACTTAGTTCCATTTGAAAACTACAAAAATCTGGTGATGTAACATGTCTTATTCCATTTATATGTTTTGTTGTTTGAGTAAAGGTACGAACTACAGCGTGCACTCTTGCAGCACGTTGTCCTAATAAATGGAATATTAAATCTATGACATGACTTCCAACTAGTGCCAAAATCCCACCTCCCATTGTGTCATCACACAACCAATCATACCCTATAAAAGATATAAATAATTGATTAAAAGAGAAGCTGAAATTTCTTCATAAAGTTAAGCAATTGACCATAATTGACAAACCATTGTGTAATAAACTACCCATGTGTACTCTGACTTCTATCACAGTTACTGGACCACCCAGATATCCTTCCTCTAAAGCTTTTTTCATGTGAACAAACGCTGGGAGGAACCTCAGACTATGGTTAACAATGCTTATTAAAGAAGGATAATATTGTGCTGCCCGTACCATTTTCAAAGCTTCACTTTGACTCAAAGCAGCAGGTTTATCGCATACAACATGTTTCCCTATTCCTAAAGCTTTTACTGCAATTTGTGCATGCAAGCTTGGTGAACACATAATAAAGATCAAGTCTACATCTTTTCTTAGAAGTACATCATCTATTCGACTGGTGTGGAATGGTATTTCAAGATCACTTGCAACTTCTGATACTTCGGCTAATGTACGTCCCCATATAGCTTCAATTCTGAAGCCCTTTTCTCGGAGAAAAGGTATAATAATTCTGACAATGCTACCTGTACCAAAAACTCCGATACCGGGCAATGTCATATTGTAGTTTTACTGTTTATTCGTCTTTTATTATTTTACAGAACGCGGCTATGCTTAGTAATTATTCGTAATTATACGAATTTTTTTCAATAAACAATTTTAAGAGCTTCATTCAATATTCCGTTATCGTCTTAACACAAAATTTTTTATATTAATGTCAACACAATGTGTAAAACATGCTTAACACACATTGCGCGAATACTTTGTTGTGACATTCAATACTAGTAAACACCAAACATTAGAACGATTACTACAGATTACTAATCCATACCAATCCATACTAATCATAAACGTGGTATATATTATATTTAGTTATATATACTCTACAATAAAGGGAAACTTTCATCGAATTCGTGGCAACCTTTCACATTAGGGACTTTTATCTTTCATAAAACAGAGCATAATATGTAACACAATGAAAATGTACCAAGTAATAATGTATGTTAATTAAAAAACGATATTCCTATAGATCAGTAGCTCATAATCTATCGTGGTAAATGCATATTTTAATAACTTCATCGGGCTTGAACTCAGTGAACTCTAAAGTAGCCATTTATAATCCTTTCAATGCTAATTGTCAAAGCCACCAATTCTCGTAGCCATTAGACCACTAAGTGCTTAAATTATACTTTGAAAAGTCGAATAATTAGAACGAAATCTACTTTTTAAGATAAGTAGAAGAAATAGAAGCATTGTGAACAGAACTTAAGATGTCTTTTAGTTTTTTTATCATTGATTTTCCGTCAGTGCTCGAATAAAGCCGAACGTCGACGAAGTCTAGCCCTGCGCTAAGTTGTCAGTTTGCCTTGCGCAAATGTGATATTTGTCTATCACGTCCGCTCCCTTCAATTAATTATTAAAATATGTAAATATGCAGTCAAGTCATACGAATCAGTGGTCACAGTGCAGATCTATATTTTAAACTTTCTTTGCGCGATTTCAAATTGAGAATAATTAATAAAATACAAAATGTCGGAAATACGTAAGAGACCGATTGGCGATCCGACAGTAGAAGCGCGGAATGTCAGTGATGATCAGGTGAATAGAATTTTCGTCTTTTTCCTAACATCTTTGTTTATCTGCATAAAACGATTCTTCATCGTGTGCTTTAATCTTTATGATAATTTACGTGGTATAGTTATGAATTGACCTCTAACTTTGTATATGCGTAACTAAATGGACTGCTATCTATGACAGCCACTAACATTAAACCGTTATTACCACCACTACTATTTTATCAACATCACGTTATACGTAGGTGTGCTAGCATGTATGCTGTCATATATCACTATAGCATGGGTAAACATTAGTTTCTTTTTTTATTGGGATCATAATTTCCATAAATTTCTACCTCAGAATTGAGAATATATTCTCCTCCATAGTTGTAAAACTGTTATATTTGGCGACATAATTTTATCACATAAATGACAAATGGTAAGAATAAACTTATGAGATATATTATTTTTGTGGAAATTTTTTAAATAAAATATTATGATATATGAATTCCTTTTTCTAATGGTTTTCAATTAATAATGGATGTAAGAATAACCCTCAGCTACCTAAGCTAGGCTATTGATTTTCATACTATTATTGTATAGAATATATATATGACAAACAAAATATATATATATGTATACATATATAATTCTCTTACATATACAAATTTCCTCATTAAGCATGTACAACATTTTTTCCTCACCCAGTTTTGGGCTATGTAAGACAGCAGGCTATTTTCCTTTGTGAAATTATTTGATATATTAATAATCTTTTTACTCGTTTATGATAATTCTAAGATTGAATTACATATATAATACATATTAATATATTATAAATTGTTGTTTAATAAAAAGTCCTATTTGATAATACAGATCTTTTCAATAATCTATGTGACAGGGTAATCTTTTGTACAGAAGTTGTTTTGAAGAACAGCCGTGGATAAGGAAACAAAATAACTGCAAAGAAAGATTATGTAGTTATTAATACAAATTATTGTACACCATGTTATAGCCAAAATTGTAATATCCATATAACTTATCTTAATTATGTGCACAGAAAGAAGATATTGAATCCGAAGATGATGCAAAAATGGAAGTGGAGGAGTTGGCAAAATCTTTGCCACAGGGAACAGATCACACACCACATATTTTAGGTTCTGTTCTTGCTGGATTACCTGACCGGTAAGATTGTAATATTTATTGATGATTTAAATACTGTAGATGGATGAAGTTTTTTGTAGACCATTTGAAAGCATTATTTGAAAAGAAATGTAAAAAAAAAACACACAGTGGCTTTAAGAAGTCTTAGTGAACCTGCTGTAAGTAATTGAATTTAATCCTTTGTAGCTGGAAAAATTGGATAATTAGAAGCATTTTTACCTGGTTTATGATCGCTGGATTTTGTTGTATTATTTATTTTGGACCATTAGCACTGATGATTACGGTGAGTTCATTCTGTTTATATCTAAAATGCATAGAAATTAATAATCAAACTAAGTATAATTATGTAAACTGTAATGGAAACTATAAATAAATTTAATTAGTTTTTTATCTTTGTAGACACTGGTTGTACAAGTAAAATGTTTTGAAGAGATTATTAAC
Source organism: Cerceris rybyensis (assembly GCA_910591515.1). Taxonomy (NCBI): domain Eukaryota; kingdom Metazoa; phylum Arthropoda; class Insecta; order Hymenoptera; family Crabronidae; genus Cerceris; species Cerceris rybyensis. The sequence continues at coordinate 25,124,647 of OU342791.1, read as the reverse complement.
ATTGGATATGCAGTCTATAGAATTCATGGTTTACCATGGTTTAGGTCTTTATCATGGTATTTTCTAATTACTTCCAATTATTTCTTTTATGGAGAAAATTTAATGGACTACTTTGCAGTAGTAATTAATCGCACGGTAAGTGCATTTACAGAAGTGAATAAATTTAAAATAAGGTGTAACCGATTATTAGTTTAATAAAAATTAATGATATTGTATGTATATTAAAATATAATTAAATCTAATTGTTTTGTTACATTTTTATGAACATGTCCAATGATGACATAAAATCAATAAAAAAAAGCTGTCCTGAGTTCAATCTTTGTATTCTTTATGTGGCTTCAACTATGTCTATACAAGGCTTCTTGCATGAATCCAATTATTACATTAATTAGATAACAAGTATTACAGTACAGCATTGTTTAAAATATATTAAAAATAAAAAGGCATTAAAAGTATGCGTAAAAGTGAAGTTAACAAATTTTTCTTTCTCTGCAGGGATATCTACGTATACTTGTTACATACCATCGTTTTATTTCATTTTGTCTCTACATTATTGGTTTTGTGTGGTTTGTATTATCACTTGTTAAGAGATATTACATGAAACAGTTTTCCTTGTTTGCGTGGACACATGTAGCTTTACTTATTGTTGTGACACAGAGCTATCTTATAATACAAAACATTTTCGAAGGTCTGATATGGTAAGAAAATTATTTATTTATGTTATAGATAGTTTTTTCTAACATTTAATTATAACTAAAAATTTCTAATTTGATTCAGGTTTATTGTTCCAGTCAGTATGATAATAATAAATGATGTAATGGCGTATATGTTCGGTTTCTTCTTTGGAAGAACCCCATTGATAAAGTTGTCACCCAAAAAGACTTGGGAAGGTTTCATAGGTGGTGGTATTTCAACTGTCGTACTTGGACTTGTGGTAATATAGAATAACTTCAAAGTACGATCTAACAATTCAAAGATGGCTTGGAAGCTGCGGGGCCTTTCGTTTTTGAAATCTCCAAGCTCAGCCTCCTAAAATAAATGAAGTGGAGTGTTTGCTTTAACACGTTCGGTACGGGTGCAGAGCAGATTTTTTTGTCACTCAGGCTGGCGACTATTTTGGGAGTTTTTTATATACAAACCATTTATAACAAATATTTCACATAGTTTCAATCATTTTAATACAGTTTTATCCATTTTTAATTAATTAAATTATGAGCTATCATAGAATTTTCGAGCTGAGGCATACATTGATGTCATCGCAGCCCAGGGAACCAGCCAGTGAGGCATCAGTGGCATGCCTCGCCGTACCGAACGTGTTAAGAGACTGGGTTTAGGGATTCTAAACGCAATTGCAGGAATACGGGGTTGAAAACGAGAGGATGCGCCACTCCCTAGCCGTCTTCCGGTTGTCGGACTGTATATAGATACTTATTTATAGATATTACTCATTAATTTGTACAATTAATTTTAGATTTCGTACGTCATGTGTCAATACCGCTACTTTGTGTGTCCCATTGAGTACAGTGAAGCTCTAGGGCGTATGACTATGGATTGTGAGCCATCGAGTTTGTTTCAACTGCAGGAATACGTTTTGCCCAGCAGTTTGCAAGTATTCTCAAAAATGGTAATTCCAAGGTTACTTCAAAACATGAGTTAATGAATGCATAAATTAATCTGTCGTTACTTTCTATAGGTTAATGGAAAAACCACCGTAACACTATATCCCTTCCTCCTCCATTCTCTGTCAATGTCAGTATTTAGTTCTGTAATTGGACCATTTGGAGGCTTCTTTGCCAGTGGTTTTAAAAGAGCATTCAAGATTAAGGTACGTATAGTTATCAATATTTTGTACAGATTATTTTATAGAATTTATTTGATTATATTACTACAGGATTTCGGAGATGTTATCCCTGGCCATGGCGGGATAATGGACAGATTCGATTGTCAGTATTTAATGGCTACATTTGTGAATGTCTATATATCTTCCTTTATTGAGACTGCATCACCTCAAAAACTTTTGCAACAAGTAAGATTCTTCATATCTTTACAATATAGTTCAAAAATTTTATATAATTTTTTTTGTGAATTATTTTTTATATGGTATGCGAGATATCATGTTATTACTTTCATAATTCAATAATTGCAATTTTATTCGTTAGGTTTACAGCTTAAAACCCGAGCAACAGCTGCAACTATTTCAAACACTGAGAGATTCGTTAGAAAACCGTGGTTTATTAAATTCATTCTGATCTCGAAAAGTCGATTAAGTTTATTTATAACTAGAATTACTACTATGTAGCAGAAAGTGTTAGAAAAGAGTACTTATGATCATTTCTAACACCGAACAAAATATTGTATGCAATGTATGACAGTTCAAATAGCTTTTGAATAATCATAATTATGTGTTAAAAGATTACATTGCATAGTAGTGTTTACTTCATGATTAAGAAATTTAGAAGCATGCCATTGCAATGTTTGCAATCCGCAAATGCATTCCGCAACAAACAGTCCATTTTCTATCAAGCAGGAATTACGATTAAACTGTGATGGTGGTAGAGAAACCAGAGTAAACGTTTCTTTTCTAATGATTGCACCAAAGAACATTACGTTTGTAAATATTAAGTATTCTAGAAAAAAATATTTCCGAAAACATATTGATTCTAGTAATACTATAATTTCTCAAGAGAAATTAAAGAACTTTCAGACAATGAGAGAGAGTAGTAATGCAATGAACGTAACTTCCAATATATTTACTTAAATCTCTCAGATCTCAATGTGTCCTATCTTCAATTGTGCATTTAAGATTTACAAAAATACAAGAGAACCTCTCTTGATTTACCGCAATTTTAATCAATTTGTCAATTGAATGGAATTTCAAGTAACAATCGGCATTTAAAAAATTAATTTATGCACAGAATCTACACTCCTCCATTTAATATATTATCGATTGTATGATGTTGTAAAATTGATTTCCGACGCCGATGGTGTTTCTTTGGTCTATTATCATGTATGAACTCCATATTTATAAGTATTAATTGTTTATAACAACCACAGATACCATAAAATTTAACATTCTGTTTCTGCTACGGTCAGTGTCATGTCAACGTTCATAATCGCTCCTGGCGTAAATTTGATATTTACGTGACGTAATCACAATCTATAAATAGTTGAGACATTTTTTCCGTTAAAATGTTTCAGGATTAATCAAACATATAGTAGCGATAAATATACTTAGAATTATATTCATTATTTCCCTTTAATTTTTGTAGTACTTATATATTTGATAAATATTGACACCAAATATCATGACAGTGGATAATACCTTTAAATTGTACATATATGTTTAAAACAGAGAAATATATATAAGAAACTTAGATCAAAGTAATTATGTTCCATTTCTGTAATAACAGAAAGAAATAATCTAATTGAGTTCGTGGAAATGTTCTGACGAAACGCTTTCATTCATTACAATATTTCAAATTTTATCAAAAGATTTATTGTTTGTGGAATATTGTGTTAGGAATGGATGTAGACGAAATATATTGTGGTTTACTTCAAATTTATTCGAAATCTTCGATTTCAGAGTTAAATACTCGGTCATTGTTATTTATTTATTAATTATATTTTGTGATGCAAAATATTATGTAGAATGATTAAAAGTTGTGCCAATTTCCTTTGAGAGTAAATGACTCCCTGTTAATTATACCTTACTATTTAAACGACGTTGACACGGCACAATTAATAATTAATCTTTGTACAATTACATTACATTTCCAACTACGACTTTATGTACGTTTCATACAGTTAATTCATATAAGCTTTATAAACAAAGCTTACAATGTACCTAATTCAAACTAAGTATTTGTACTTTTGTTTACTATCCGACGCTTGTATGTAAAGAAACGTTTTAATGTTGAAATTGTAATGTTAAAATGTCTTGTACGCGTAAGTAAGATTAGAAAGAGTGATGATAGATAAATGGATAAATATAAGTATATTTATTTAATAGAGAAAAAGTAAGATCTATATATAAATATATATATATTAAAAAAAAAAAGATTTATGAGACAAAATATATCGTAGTCATAGCTTCTTGATTTAAAAGTGACTTAAGTTTGAATATGTCATAGTATATTTGTGTATTAGTCTGATCGAAATAAAAGTAATTTGTGAAAAAGTTTTAATATACCGCTTATTCACTTTTCCAATTTTCGATCATAAATAAAGAATTACGAATTTTAATAAAATAGATTTCTTTTTCAAGAATTAGGCATAGTGACTAATAATCAACAAATGTGTGATTGAATCATTCGAAATTCGCAAGTAGTTCCAAGCCACCCCTACTACTAGTCGCAAACACATGTTAACCTAACGCAACCTAACGTGAGTCTGTGACAGCCTAAATGTACATTGCCAGTGAAATAAACAACAACGAAAGCATTTGATTTAATTTATTAAATAATTATAAACCTTAAATCGATAATATATTCAAAAGGATAATGTATCGAAGTATTTAGTGTTCTATTTGATTTTACAAAAATGGAAGAATTTCTACGAAATATTGGGGTTGGGATAAGACCCATCGATGATCCCTTTTTCGAAAATTCAAATCGGGTTTGCAAAATATTTCAGCGAAAAGGAGTGACCGTTGAAGACGACGAAGAACTATGTCACGAAATGTACATAGAATACTTTAGAAAAATAGAAATATCTAATTGTACGATATAACCTTATAAATCGTCAAGTATGATTGTTTTTATTTTCAGCATAAGGGAATTTCCCTGTTACGCAGCTGGTTGTAAAGCAGTATTCCAGACCTTGATCGACTTTGAAATGCATTATAATAGCACTCATCGATATGTTTGTATAGAGTGCAAAAAATCTATGCCTAATCCGAGATTGTTAGATATTCACATACAAGAGACCCATGACAATTTCTTTAAAGTTTTATCTACCAAACAACCTATGGTATTTGAATATTATTTCTTTTATGTTCTTTTATGTTCTCGTTAAAGATTTTTAATAATTCTTGCATTATTTCAATTACAGTATCAGTGTTATGTTTCTGAATGCGACTTAAAATTCAATGATTCGGTTGAAAGAAGAAATCATTGTGTTCAAACACACAAATTTCCTAAAAACTTTCGATTTGACAATGCTGTGATTTACAAAAAGTATGAACCTCAAGATAAGATGGAGGTCGATGAAATTGTTCCAATACGTACTAAGCCAAAAAGTAAAATTCAGTTGAATAAAAATCAGAAAGTAAGAATGTTCACAGCCGAAAGCAAAAGCACAGTATTACATAGCCCTAAGTTAGACATAGTTCAAACTGTTTCTACAGATTCTAATAAAAAAATGCCTTCATTACATTTTATTCCTAGACAAGTGCAAAAGTCTTATACTAAGGCACTTACTAATAATCAGACTAATGAAAGAAATGTTCTAGAAACTGATAATATGATGGATTTAGCCGAAGTCCTTCCAAAATAATATTAATAATCGTCGTTAATTTTAATTATTATGATACAAATGTTTTTATTTTATAATAAATGACATTCAGTTAAATTGTTCTGTTTTATAAATATATTTTAAATATTGTAACAATGTTTCTATGTACAAGGGAATTTAAAGAGTTCGACAGTTCACTTAAAACTTATTCTATCACTACTTATTTACATGTTTCTACTTGATCGTGTCATTCAATGTACAACATAATTCATTCAAGTTATAGAAAAAGTTCTCACATGTTTTTAGAGCGTAGAAGATTTTCCACATCAAAGTACGCATAACATTGGCATAAAAATACTTATTACTCTAAACTTTGGATAAAGCTAATATCAGATAGCCTACTTGGCACGATCTTCGTTACCTTAGAAATAATTTAGGAACACAGACATCCGTCAAACTGTACACAGCATTACGATATTCTCCAAAGGCAGATATCTCACGCGATATGCAAAAATTCCATTTTCAAATACAACGGACGTTATACAAAATGTTAATCGTTTCGTGAACAAAGGAGGAGTATTTTTTTACAAACACAAAACTAAACCAAGCAACGTCCGATAATACACATTACATGGAACTGCAAAACGAAGTTGGCATGCTTATAGAAATAGGAACTCATTACTTGTAGCAACGTAAAATTTCTTACGCTATACAACCGACGATGAAACTGACATTTAAAGTCAACGCCCTCGAGAAATCGATTTAATTCTTCGCGAGCGATAGAAGAATCTCAACAACTTACGATCTAATACTATACAAACCACCCTTATCTAACTCGAATATACCATACATCTAAGTTTCGCCGTTTCATTCCTAAGTGCAACTAATTCATATTTGAGTTTCATATTTTCTTGTTCAAGAAAAGCAGCCCTGATCGCGATCTCGTCTTCCTTCGCTCTTCTCGCGTCTCTCGATCGCTTGGCAGCTTCGTTGTTTTTCCTTCTCCTTTCCCAATAAGCAGCGTCCTTCTCGTCCACTGTGCTAGTCGGCAAACTTGGGCTTTTAGTTACTCTCCTCATTTTAATATTTGTCCCCTCGTTCGATCGTCTTACCGAATCGAGCATTCGTTTACGAAATTCCGAATAAGCTTCGTTTGAATTTTGATCGTACATCAACTCCGCCGGGCCCATCGTGAGAGAAAGAGGATCCTTTGGATAAGCCTTGAAAGGTCTTGGTGCTTTTTTACTTGAATCCGAGGAGGAAGCAGGCAATGATGCTTCTCGTTGAAACGTTGTCGGTGTCGTCGTCGATGCAGTGGATGTACCAACAATTTGAATCGGCGCGAGTGTCCCGCCATTTTGATTCAGTAGAGGTGGCAACGCAGTTGGTACCACTGGTAACGGAATATTCATCGGGAGAACCGAAAAGGCGCCGTGCTGATTAATTACGTTATTATTCGGTGGATTATTGCAGTTAAAAATCGGTTCGTATTTCGTTTTCTTCGGAGAATCCGATTCCGAAGGTGGTGTAACCATAAACGTACGCCCCTCGAATGGACTTTTACGTTCCGAGTCAGAAAAGTGGTTCGTTTGAGGGTGCTTCTCCGCGCTCGCGGGTGAATTTGAACGAGATTCGAAAGAAATCGTGTCCGCCGGTTCGCTCGACATCGTTGGTGATTGTTTTTTGCAAGAAAGATCAAGAACAGGGGACTCAATGGATTCGAAGCCAGATTCCCGTTTTGGAGAGGATGTGAAATCAAGAGCCTGGAAATTGTCCATCAGCATCTGATTGTAAGTCTCCATCTTGCACCTCGTAATCTGTAATATCAAATAAGTAGCGGTTAAAATTGCATTCTTTTATCCTACGATATTTCACATACAACTTACGATCGAAAGTTTCAAACATTTGCGACTATGTAATATAAGTATTTATAAAATTGAAATATGAAAAATGTATTCTTTCACCTTACGATATATCGTACAAACGTTCGATCGAAAGTTTCAAATATTTTCCAATATGAAATCTAAGAATGTATGAAAGCGAAAGAAAAACATTTCTAAAAAACCCATAGGCCGACTGAATTGCAGTTACTAATTACACATTAAACCATATACGTATACGACAAATGACTACTCGTAAATCTAGATGACCGATACATAGATAACGATTTATCAAAATCGGTAGAAAGTTACACGAAAGCGAACCTAACGAATCGTAACTATATCGGTATTTACATCAAAGACCATATACTTCTACGTTAATGGTAGAGTAAAATTTCACTCGTGCAATTTAAATTCCTTCCTTCTTCCCCTTAACATCATATCAACATTCTACCCATGTTTCTCTAAACTGCAACAACGACAATCCCAAATAAGCCGATCATTCTCAAAATTCATTTCCCTTTCGTACAATCGTTTATAAACAAGAAACGATTCTTACCTAATAATTAGTCCAATGTCACGCACAAATCACCGATAAATCACAACACTCGAAATCGTCCAACCGATCTCGCACGTTTCGCGAAATCCTCGTAACTTCTCCTTCGATTTCTCGACGTATATGTAAAAGTTCACCAGGAAACGACGGATGTTCTCCAAGTTTTCGGGCAAATCGTGTTCACCGGGCGAATCGCCAAAATCGTTTAGGACGAGGGGGGGTGCAGTTTCGCTTATATACCGGGCAACCCTTGCAAGAGTCGGGGGTAGGAGGTCTTCTTAGAAACTGGTGGGGGGACGTCGTTGTCGATGACCATAGCGCCGGGTTTGGGACTGGCACGCGTGCACCATTGCTCATTTTCAAAATGTTTACAGACTGGCAAGCTCGCACGTAGTTACGCCTTATGATCATTGCGTCGACGCGCAATCTCTTTGTCTAGATTTGATGACTCGCTTTCGTGACCTTGGATAACGTCGTTTGCCTTTGACCTTGATTCGTCTACTCGTTAATCGTTTCTTTTAATTTGTCGGTCGAAAGAGACGAATTTCTGGATGAAAATTGAGGAATTCTTCTTTTTGTGAAATGTTATTGATAGACTCCGGATGTTTATGCATTTATGACAAAATGAATACGGCTAAAATACACAAAACGAACATAATATAAAAATATATCCGAAATATCCAAAGTATGGTATTTGTTGTAACATTTATCGAGTGCAACAAGTCCCTAAATAGGTTCTCTTGTCTTAACTGCATTTGTTGAATTTGAAATTTGCATAAACATCCGGAGTCTAGTTATTGATATTGGAGGAGCTTCTCTTTGAGATGGTTCGATAAGTAGATCTACCAAGGTGGTTGAAATGACTTATAAATTAATTTTGAAGTCAATAAAAGATTTATTTGACAACTTTTAATATATTGAACTAATTGTAGGTAGATTAACACTAGATCTACCGGCGTCAAATCCAACATATTTTAATAAATTAAATAAGTACTTTGAAAATGGGGAATCGAGCGACGGAAAGTTTGATCGATTGGGTGGATTTATGTTTATTGCTATAGACGTAGAATATAAACTTGGAGAATTTTTTTAAAAAATTGTGTACCAGTCATTTTGAAAAGTTTGGTAGTTCTAGTGTTAAGTGTTAATGTTGAGCGGTTAGAATAGATTTTGATAATTGTTGTAGGGATGGATAAGTATAGTGGAAGTGTTTCAGTTTATTTGAGAATATAATATCTTTTTTTTCATTAGGATATTACTATTCTTTATTGTTTGAAGTTGTGGTTATAGGAAAAGTTAAGAAGTTGCTGCGATAATTACAGATATTATAAATACAGTTAGCTCTATATGCTGTATGACATAGGTCATGTTCTAGGCTTAACATGATTTATATGAGCAAATGATTATTGACAAACCTTGATGATTACAAGTATCACAAAAACAGACATTAATTCTAATCAGAAATGATTTATAATCTCATGTACGTTTTGCAATAAAGTCTACTACTAAAAATAGAATATTTAGTCTATGACTCTTACATAAACATGGAGAATTTTTGGAAAAAATTGTGTTCCAGTCATTTTGACTGGTTTGGTAGTTCTAGTGTTAAATATTCGGCAAATGCTTCGGTAGTTGACCACCTTTAAAATCAATAAAACTAGTAATTGACCACCTTTCAAAGCAGGGTTAGAGTACCAATGCTGAAAATCACTTTATTATCATTTAGCTTCAACAATTACCAATGCAAATTATAATTAAGAATTAAATAATAAAAGAAGAAATGAAACGAATCAATTATATAAGAAATTCAATTCACTCTTTATTTTCCTATTCAATCATTTTACAATACCGTGCTTTACAAACACGCTTAACAAAAAACATAAATTCCAAACAAAACAACAACTACAAACATCTCCTCCATTCACCTCATTCATTGCAACAGCTATGCAGCACTTCTCCAACCATCTCCCCGAATGCTGCAATTCATCAAACAATTCCACCAAACCCAGCAAGCTCATTAAACTACAATAAAAAAAACCACGACAGGTATCTCAACCCTTTCAATTACCTTCAAGGTACTCTCTATTTCGTGGAAGCCGAAGTTACACGGAAATCCGTCATACCCGACCCGATTATACAACTTTCCCTGACGAAGGTATTCATCCACGTTCGCGCGAAGAATAAAAGTGTCTCCCGTCATCAGGTCGTTTCAGTTGCAGCAGCTTCTTGACCTGGAACAATCGAATCCCGCTAAATTAATCCGTCGGTCTCAGGCACCGGGATTTCACAAAATCCAGTTACCGTTTGGCCCACTAAATCCTTACTGTGCGTCCTCTTAAATCCTCATCGTTGCTTCTGGCTCCTCGAAGAAATCGCTCCGGTTGTTTCTTAGCCTTCGTTCTGGTAGCCAGTGTCGTCGACGCGGGGCGTCTTCTTCGGGGATCCTCTTTCCAACGTGGAAATTTGCCGCGTAACCCTTTCGACATTGGATTTACCTACGACTCTTTTCCCTGGTACTGCATCGGGCCCTTTGTTTCTGGCCCGTGTCGCGTGATTTACGACCGCCACCGACGAAAGGGATGCGGCGAATCGCGAATTTGCGTAAAGTGCTCATAAATTAGCCGGCGAAAGCGTTGCGGCCGAGTGAAATTTGCGAAATCTCCGAGAGTTTTGAAGGAGAGGGAAGAGAGGGAGTTGCACCTTGAGTCTCATTGTCGCTGATGGATCTATGGATGGACGTTGGCTCGTTAGGGATGGCCGGCATATGGCGATTTCCATACGTTATGGGACCGGAAGATAGGGATGTTTCTTTCCTCGTGAAATGGTTGAGTGATGATGCTCTGTCTTCAGAGGTTTGAGATTGTTGAGAGTCATTTTTGTGATGGGTTTTTTTTATAGGGGAAGTTTCATGCGGCGCGCAACCGGAAGATAGGGTTGGTTCTTTGGCTGGAGGATGGCCGATGATGCACTGTCGTAAGGGGTTTCTAATTGAGACTGGTTTTTAGAGAGAATTTAGAGGTATTTGTTGTAGATTATTAGGATTTCTAGTTCTTTTATTTCATCAATTTCATTTTAACCCCTTGCTGTATTAGAATAAGTCATACTCGCGATGCTATAAATTGAAAATATCAGTGAGATGCGACACGATAAAATTATTTCTATGATATTAATATTATGTTAACCCTTTGCGCTCCGAATTATTTTATTAACTTTTTGTCAGATAAGCAAATATAATCTCGGAAAATTGTCTACTGTTGATTATTCGTTTTCATTTAATACTAGGAACAATTGTAGATACTGCGGTGTATTCCTGTTAAAATGCAAAATTATTGTTGATTTAGAAAAGTCGATAATTAGTATATGAAATATTAAGTGTCACAGAAAGCTGTTTCGAGTGTAGCTCGACATAGGAGTGCAAAGGGTTACATTATACTATATGTTAAGAACCACTGATCATTGTTTATTTTACTAATTTAATTCTGAATTATTGTGGAGGCAGTCACAAAGTGAATGACACGGCAAGGGGTTAAATTATTGTGAAGGCAGTTGCAAGAAAAATGTTACGGATAGAAGTTAGAGGAAATAGTAACACCAGTTAAAATTCGAATATAGGACAAAAGAAGTTGAATGATAGTTTTCTTAGCACTAGTGAAGTTTTATAAAGTAGCAACTTTAGTAACAGTAGGATAGTATATTTAGTATAACTAGTAACAGTAGTAAATAATAAAAAATAATTACACTAGTTCAAATTAAAACATAAGGGAATAGAAATTGAATCGATGTTTTCTCAGCATTAATGAAGTTTCATTAACAATTTCACAAAGATTCAATGTTCTACCCGTAAAGTGATTCTCGTCAGAGCATCCAAACTTGAAACTCTTGAGTATCGAAGAATTACAGGACAATTTTCCACCGGAATTCTGGAAAATTCGAATAAGAATGCAAAATCAAGCGTCAGTGAGCAGGGGGAGGGTGGGAAAAAAGCATAGGTACAGTTATTTTCGATAGCAGAGTCTCATTATGTCTAGGTCCCGAGATCACGCCAAATTTAGTCCTCCGTTTCGTAGCCCGTTAAAACGTCGTGTCATCCATAGAAAAGCACCCCGGCGCTCAATTCACCGCACCGCCTCCTTTCTCGTGTATACAAATTTTTGCTCTTTTGGCCACATAACCCACATTTCTATGGTGCAGGGACGACAACCGCAACCCGTTATTTGCGATTTTTCCCGTGGCCGTCTATCCTACGGGCGGATGAATGCCGAGGCATTTGCATCTGCTCCTACCTTGGAAAATGGACACGCAGACCGTATAACGGTATACGATGCAAAATCTTCTCGGTGATTTTGTTGTCGAGGAGACATCTCGATTTGGACGAAACTGGAAATCTTTCAATTGCTTTTGCACGTGGCGATTTTAGGTAGCAAAATCTCCTGGGAATGTTCGCTTTTCTAATTATTGGATCGTAGACTTGTTTGGCCGTTCGAAATATGATATTTTATGGTGAGATTATTAAATTTTGAGTGTAGACGAGAATTATGGATGATTGGAAAGCTGTGGGAGAAATTTTTAAAGTTACTGAATTAATAAGTTAATAAAATGTGAAATATTGTAAAAGTTATGGAAGAACAAATTTTAAAACTGAAATATTCAATTTTGCTGCATCCTATTCGCTTATATTTCTTTATTAATAAATCGAGCGCCGGTCCCGCGATAATGTGGAATTTTTTGTTTATTTGCATGGATATTCCTAGACCTCATAGATCAAAAGATGATCACCCTCAGAGACTTTCGAGTGGTATGAACAACTATAAAGATGTTAGGATCATTCAATCAGGGAAAAAAAAAATTTGCGGAAATGTATAAAGTATTAAATATTTTCTTCAGCTATTTATTGTTCAAAGACGAGCAAATATAGCCGGCGCTTAACACTAGAACTACCAAACCAGTCAACATGACTGGTACACAATTTTTTCAAAAAATTCTCCAAGTTTACACAAGAGTCATAGAATGACCAATCGATCAAATTTTACGCCGCTTGATTCCCCCTTTTTCAAAGTACTTATTTAATTTATTAAAATATGACAGATTTGAGGCCGGTAGTTCTAGTGTTGACGTGTTAAAATAACTCGTTTAAAAAATAAGAAGAAAGCCTAAGGAGGAAGTAGAATTTCTTAATATTATATAAAAATACTGAAAGTTAATTAGCCATGCTCAGACTCGATAGGAAAAATTTAATGACAAAAATGCATTTTTAATTTGTTTCATAGGATATGAATCGATTAGCGCAATAATCTGAAGTTATGTGACGGACAATTCCTACCAGAATTCTATGTATTAACCGCTAACACTAATTATCGCGTCGTGCATTGGAATTTGGAAAATCAGGATGGCCTACGTGCGTTTTGGCCATTACGTTTGCGATCGCTCGCGGCCTGGCCAATGCAATCGGCCAATTATCTGTGACCTATTATTAGTCTAGCTGTTAGTCCATAACGTTAGACAACACAAGTGACTAATAGAAAATATCTTGACGATTGACGCGCGCGAGAAGGACGTTCGTGGAAAGTGTAATTTCAAACAGATCTCGCAACTTTGCGTATCGTCGGCTCGCCTCGGGGGAATGGAAAGATCGATAACGTTTCACGAAATCAAACCGAAGAATTGTTCCCTGATGCCACTCGATTTCTTTGCACAATTTTTAACCATGGAAATCAGAGGGATTTAATTAAAATATATTACTCACATATGGTGACATTTCTCTATTATCAGGAGAATTAATTATACCAATCTATCAAAGTCACTAGTCTCTCAATTTTTTTTAACTGTTGAAAAGTTACATAAATCAATCAGTTTCCTATTGTCCTCAATACTCATTCATTAAAAAATATTTAACACTTTGAATGACCCACAGTTCTTTGGTGACTGAAGTTTGTAAAATTTCTCTTTGGTGTCATCTTTAAGCAATAATATTCACAATCTTTTTAATATATACACTAATAAAATGTCAGTGTATTGCAGATATACGCTAATAAAATACTAGTGTAATCCAGATTTACACTAATAACATACTAGTGTAAACTAAGAAAAGTGTTACTTAACACTTTACCAACCGGAAGCCTATTAATAGGCTTTTCCGACCCAACGCTTTGGAACTTTCAACTTATTAATTGGTTTCCACTACAATTAATAAATTATCATTTATCTTTGCGATTACCTGTATTAAAGACTCAGTGACGAGAACTTGTAATTTTCGAATAGATATCTGTATCAAGGAAGAATGTGTGGCCGAGTGATCGGTCAGACTAGGATGTTAAAAAAATACCGGTCGATAAAATGTTAATCTACAATTACTTTTATTTTTACGTCTAAACTCTGCAAAAGTTTCATGGTAACATTAGAAGTTTGACCTGAATAAAAGTGACGACACAGGTAAAATATCATCGTCATTCAACCGTGTTAAACACATAGGATTAATTTTCGATTGTTCTACCGTGAAATTCGTGCTTTAAAATACAAAAATGTAATTTCACTCGAAAGTATAATGCCGGTCTTTGCCAAAGGGCAATTTAACCCTATCCATTGCCGACGCCTTGCTACAGAAATTTCATAGATAATTGAATAATTCGAGCGCGACCCTTTTCGAAACGAGACGGAAATTCGTAACGGAATATTGCGCCCCCGCTGGTTTCTAGAGCGGTCAGGCCAGCGACTCTTGAAAAGAAGGTCATAATCGATAATTAGCAGGCCTTTCATTTATTTGTGAATTAAACTAACCGAAAAGGAAGGTAATTCTTACTCTTACTAGATCCACTATAAAATACTTTCTTTCTAAAATTCTCTTCCTTCTTATATTTTCACACAAAACTCCAATATTCCATCCAAAACAATCTGTTCTCATAAAACAAAATGAATTATTTAGTTGAAAAATCAAGCGAGTATAAATTACTGAGAATATTTCAAATTAATAAGAAGTAATTAATACATGTCTTTTTGTCATTTCAATTGCAACATCATAAAAAAAAATCGCCATGGTAAAATGGAGACGATCATAACGCTTCAATGGACATTGTGTGGCGTTTTCTGAAAAGGCAGAATGGTTTGGTATTAAACGGGAATACTGAGGAAGTGGCAGCGGCAGGTAAAAGGTGTAGCTTCCCAATAACGTGCAATAAAACCTCCAGTATTTCGGCAATACCGTTCGTTAATGGTGTCAACCGTTTTCCAGTTGCCTTTCCTGCCGTGAAAACAATGTGACACAAAGGTAGAACAGTGTATTTGCTCCAAACTCATTATGAGCCCTATGGAACTGTGCTATTTAATTAAGTCTCTCTAATAAAACGATAGAGATTCCTTCAATCCTCCAAATATACCTCCTCCAATAAATTACACGATACTTTAAGCCTTTGTTACACCTATGTTAATTAAAACATAGATTCTTACATCTTTTTGCTAATTTTGACCGTAACATTGACAAAATTGACCATCCTTTTGCAAAGTAAAGGAATAAAACTAAAGCGAAGCAACGTAAGGAGAAATATATTTCAACGATTTCATTTTTCGAGTCGTATTACAAACACATTCGTGTTCGAAGTGTCTTTAATGATCTTTCAAAACCTTCGACCTTACAAACAGTCATAATTTGTCCACGTTACCGAAGAAATTGACTTCTGTAGAGGAAGAAGTCTTGGTAGGAGGTCCGACAGTGTCAGTGAGTCTTTAGGCAACCATTAGTCCCTTTAATAGAACTCGACACCAAAGGCTGTCCAGAAGTTTTGGTCGAAAAAAAAGAAAGCAGTGAAAAGAGAGAGAGAAAAAAAACGAGAAATACAACAGGGAAAGAAACATTAAGTCGTTCTAGGTAGATGTCGTCTTGTGGTAATTACTTTTCAATTTATCTTGCGGCTGGACCACCGGCCAAGTTTTGCCAACAGACTTTCGAGATTTGCCTACTTCCGGTCTTTACGCACGCCCATTTCTCCCATGGGAAACCCACCCCTTTCTCGTCGTTCGACTTTCACTATTTGGTCGATCGGTGTCCTAGGACACGCCTTTCGTCTCTTCGAGAATGAATTTTATTTCTCGCCTGAGTATTCTACCGGTTGTATTCAGGTCGACGGACAAAACAACTTATCGATACGTCTTATTTACGACAAGGATCTTGGAAGGAAGAAAGGTCCACTCCGAATGAGAGTGGCCATCGGAGGGCGGGAAAAACTCTCGCGAAAGCCCTTCGCGTGAACTTTGTATCGTTCAATGGAGATACTAGTCGGTGGAGGAAAACACGGAGGAAAAGAGGATAAAGATACAAAGATCGATGAATTTCTTGGAAGATTTGTATATAATATTGCTGGTCAACATGTCGGTAATGCTGAAGAGCTAACATGTCAAACTCACAGCCTGATTTTAAGTGTAGGGTGAAAATATTAATTTTAGTAATTTGTT
Organism: Cerceris rybyensis; assembly: GCA_910591515.1. NCBI lineage: Eukaryota > Metazoa > Arthropoda > Insecta > Hymenoptera > Crabronidae > Cerceris > Cerceris rybyensis. The sequence goes on along the minus strand of OU342791.1, from coordinate 25,108,318 downwards.
TGTTTTTACTAGTTTTAAAATAACTTGAGATTTTTATCAAAATTGGAGTTTTTGCTACTTTGTGGCTCACATAATGTTAGAACTTGTTTATTTGGTCCATGTTGACCTTTGAGTTTGACATGCTTGCTGTGGATCTTTCAAGTGTGGCTATGGGATGTTGAAATGGAGACATCAACAGAACAGAGGGGATTTAAGACATTGTGGATTAGCTACTTCAGTTTTAGTTCTACCTGTGTTAAGTCAATTAAATCGGGTTTAGCTATAAATGATTCAAGAAACTGAAATAAAAAATCAGAAGGTCAAAGCTGAAACTTTTAACCCATTTGCATCATATGAAAAATTCAAAACTATATCTTTATTGTGAAATTTCTTCATATTATGTCTAAGTCTAACAGTATTTCAAAAAGTGATATTGTACTTTAATCGATGAATGTTGTATAAAAAATGTAGACTGTATTATTGCGTTTCGATGATAGTGACCAGAAAAATTGCGCGCATATATGCGCTGGTGATGCAAAAAGGGTTAATTTCAGTAACTATGTTTAACATTGGTTTGGTTTAAATAATCTGAAAATTCTCGTGAATTTATAGACGAGTTAATACGGTCATTGTCATCTCTCTTTATTAATAAATATTGAGGGTATAAATCTAAAATTGACGGGGAAAATGTATTGTTGAAATGATAAATGATATTCTTCGTTTGAAATTACAAATACGTATTTGTAGTCGTAGGACTTTAAAGCATAAAAATAGCAACAGGGTTGGATTTTTGCGAATAAGTTCTCAAGTAAGTGTATCGTAATCTGCACTATTCGGAACTGACTTAAAACTAAATCCTCAATAAGACGGCTTTAGGCGTTAAAGCCGAAACATAAAAACAACAACAATGAGACCACGGTGGCAAATATAGAACCTAAGACTTTTAAATAGCAGGTTTAAGTTCACATTCTGTCGTAATTGCTTCCCAGAAATTCCTATAAGTCCAAAATCAGACACTGCATTGTTCAGAATTTCTGTGTAGAATTTTTTGATATTATTATAGTACTTACAACTCAAAAAAAATTCAACTTTGAACTCTTCATCTTGAATTCGAATCCTTTTATCATTTGTAAAACTGTAGCTGACTTTCTTGATAATTCCAAATTTATCCGAACCAACTGAAAAATGATCGTGAAACTCAAAAATCATAAAAGCGAGGACGAAATTCAGCATGGAAAAAAATGATTCCCCTTTTGAAAGTGAAAAATTCATAAGCTGAAAATCGGAAAAGCGGTTGTACCAAAAGAACCGGAGGACAAAAACTTTCAAGAACAGATCGTTCGGTGTCCGATTACTAAGCCGTAGGGTAAAGAGTTGAGATTCTCGAGTGAGCGACCGAAAGCATTTACATGCTATTTGTTTGAGAGGCTTTCGAAAATGCGGTCCACTCAGCGAGAAAGATTTCCGCATTTTCGGCAGCTTATTTTGTTACCATCAAATCGTTTGGAAACTTTTCGTTCGTCGAATATAAACAATGTTCATCTTCCAAAGTCTGAACGAAACCTTCCGTTATATCAGTTCAAAAATAAAATTGTCAAAAATACAAAATACTTTAATCGCACTGAAAATATTCTTCGAAATCCTATGGTGGATATGAAAATAAACAACATACCTTCCTCCGCCATCTCTCAGAAAGTTTTTCTAATTTATTAATTAACCTATTCACTGTTAAATTTTTGTTTGTTTGATTGTTTCTGAGAGAAATATTGTCATAGTACAAAAATGAAAATAATTCATCAAAACTACCGTTAAAAAATACAACTAAAACAGACTGTTTTAAATACATTTAATTTCAAAAGCACGCCACATACCAAATTGAATTTTAAAAAACTTGGAAAACCATACATTAGCTGTATTTTACTTGGTAGGCCTTTCGGCCATTGTCCAAGATGTTTACATCTCAGTTTTACATCTTTTTGTCATTCTTCCATTAATCAGTACATTCTCGCATTCTTAATAATTGTTGTCACTCATACTTTCAATCACTCAACCTAATCAAGTACTCAAATACAATATTTTTTTCCTTTTTGTATTACATTTAACAGTGTCTCAAAATTACAAATTCTGTTTTTAAATAACTATACCTACTTCACGCTTTCACATTCTTGTCTTCATTATTATTGTTTCCCTTATAAATCCAATCACACAATTTCCTTTCATTACATATGCTTTTTCTCTTTCTTTTCACATCTATCACTTTATTTATTAATATTACATTCTTTCCTTTTTTCTTGCTCGTATTCTCTAAATACACTCATTCCTATTTAACTTCTTCCCACTGAAAAACTTAAAAAACCAATAAATCCATAAATAGGGATCATGGAAGGTGATGGGTTAATATATTACAATTCAAAGCCCACATAAAAATAGTAAATCCCAAACAAAATAACTATATTACATGAAACGAAAATAAATAAAATAAAACTTTAACCCTTAAATTCGCGGAGTTGCATTTCTGCAACATACTAATTCTATGAGAATAAAAAACAAATTTGAACGGATTACGGTTTCTCAACGAACTTTGTCATAGACTATAGTGTACTTTGTAAATTTTTGACAGGTGCAGTGGCACTAACTTTCAAATGTTTTAATTATTTGTCAGGTTTAGCGGGTTTTCATCGGCGCGGAAAAAAGTGATATTGGAATAATTTTCCTCGGTCTTTGTTATAATAGAGAAAATAACTGTTTTTATAACTATCATAATAAATAGAATATAATTAAGTACTAAAACATTTTTTTATTCTATTTACATGAGTCAATAATTCCCCATACATCTGCTTACCTAGGAACGCGCAGTGTTGCATAAATGCAACAAAGGATTTTCAGATAATTTAGAAGCTGAATTCTTTCAAAAGAATTTTTTAAATATTTTTCCTATAATCTAAACTATATTAAAAACATTTTTTCTGATTAAAAAAATAAAATCGCGCATTTAAGGGTTAAATTTAAGTAACAAGTCAGACAAAATTTCGAACATTCATTTAAATTCATTAACACAAAGCTTTCAACTACGTCACTTACCTTAAACTTCCACCCTAGAGATTTTCGAAAGGGGCAAAGATGAAGTACCTTAGACCCCATAGGTCTCCGTATTTTCCTACTAAAAATGCAATCCACAAAGAGACCGTGATTATTGCGGAAAACCGTAATAAAGCAACCGGTTTCTTCGTCCTTCTATCGGCGACCCGTATCCACGTTATTAAAGAAAGGGCGAGGTGGTCGTAAATGGTAACGCGCTCTCTTCTTACACTGGAGTCAGGTACACGCGAATTCTACAACGCAATAAAATCAGTCGGATTTTCTGCGGTGTTTTTCGCATAGCACAAGCGACTCGTCAAAAACTACCGCAGTCAATTTTTATTGCACGAGGAAACTCGGAGGGTTTACGATGGGTGGGACAGGGTGAAAGGAAGAGAGGATCTCTTGGATTAAAGAAAACTCGATTATAGCGTAACGGATTAACTTCGCCTGACTTCGAAAACGGTTTAAATTAGTTAACAACCGTTTTTGCTTAGTGCACGGAGAATCCACTTTTCGTCCACTTCCGACCTCCTTGTACTTAGTCGGCTTAAAGTTATTTTTATCTGCAATTTTTTTCATACTATAAACCGTATTTATCGCGTTTGTACTTTCACGTGGATTTCGAGGGCTCCGGGAGTATTTTAAATTTTATACGAGGGTAGAGGGTGTTGTATTTTTTAAAACACGAAGCCAATTACGATTTTTTGCGTAGTAAATTATAAAGCTCAAATTTCACCTATTTAATGAGAAGTAATTATTTTGTATGAAATTCTCTCTACTTTCAGTCGATTTTGCCAACGGTGGCCAGTGCTTTTGAACACAATTTTTATGTGATTTTTGAATTGCAACATTTACGAATTTTCTGATACATTCAATATTTAAATATTTATGTTAAAAGTGCACGATCCTGTAAAATGTATAACTATTTGTAACTTTGAAACTTTTGCTCTACAAAGATGTGATTTTAACCCTTTGCACTCAGTTGTCGCGACCTCGACGACATTGTAATAGAATCTAATAACTCCTTTCACAGTAACTATACTTTTTTCCACCATATTATATTAATGAAAAATAATTTTAATTATACGTTTCCTTTTTAATAACAAAGATTTCCAATCTTTCACGAAGCTCCTCCCTCACAACTGTAAATATTTCTGGAGTAGCTGGAACCTCATATTAAATATTGCTCGGAGTGCAAAGGCTTAATATTTGTATTAGAAAAATTTTAATATCAATCCTACAGAAGTTTCACGTCGCCAGCAATGACGAACGTTAATTTTTTTTTTCATAATATCAACAAAAATATATCTGCTATGATATATTACCAACAATTATTTACAACTGCGAGATACTATGATTAATATTTCTTACGCTATTTTCTCTATATGGAAAAATAGCCTTAGGGACCAGAGTAAGGGCCAGCCCTTCCAAAACATCGCGATATTGGTCAGCATGTCATATGGTCAATAGCCAGTGGCCGCGTGGGTGGATGCACAGTGCAGATGCCGAAGGCTCGCAGGCAACCCTTCCGTAATAATGTCCAAAGAAGGGGGGCCATGGCACGACCCTTCTGCATCGTGGCATCTAGATGTCGAAAATGCATTGTGCATCGGCCTTTGCTCCTCGTCATAGGACGAGGACGACGCACGGTCCAGCTAACGGTAAACGCACGGTGGGCCATAGTCACCATAGACCAAAATGTGTGTCAAAAGGCCGCAATTTGTGGGGCGCCTGACCTCGCGAAACCCTTTCTCGTTTATCGATCCAATTCGCCGTGATATCTTCCCCATTGTCCATTAAGATATTTATATTATCGATAATATATGATTTTTGGAAAGTTATTTCATTATTTATATTTGAATTAATGAGCATGTAGAATTATTTAAATCGCTGGTAGCAACGTGTCTTTGACGAATTTGGAATTAACATGTTGGACGCCATGGGGGTCACCGGTGACCGGTATTATTGAATTGAATGGAATTTCATGTGACTTTTATATTGTTATTTTTACGAATTTTCTAATATATGATTTTTGGAAAGTTGTTACATTATTTATATTGAAATTAATGAGCATGTAGAATTATTTAAATTGCTGGTAGCAACGTGTCTTTGACGAAATTTTTATTAATATGTTAGACGCCATGGGGGTCACCGGTGACCGGTATTATTGAATTGAATGAAATTTCGTGCGACTTTTAAATTGTTATTTTTACGAATTTTCTAATACATTCAATATTTAAATAGTGACATTAAAAAAGGTAAAGTTCTAATGGCTATATATTTATTTGTGTCTTTGGTGCGTCTGCATTGATAAGATGTCATTTTAATGGAAAAGTTTCACAGTAAAAATGAGCGAAATACTATATTATATTAGAGCGATTTAAAAGAGTTTTTTTAATGGTAAAATGATGAATTGGGGACGTTTGAAATAAAGCTTTCTCGGTAAGGTCGTATCGCAACATTTTTTATTCTTCCGCAATGGAACTGTACAGTATGACAATACGAATAAAAGATTTATAGAATAAATGTACACTTAACAATCTTTTCGCGTGATGACGCGAATTTTAATTACTTATTTTGTCGTTTGACAACGTGGGGTAAGTCATATTTTCCACGAACACATTTTATTTTAATACCGGGAGTATCTTGTACCCTTCCAACTTTGCAGAGGACCACGTTGTGCTCTTGAAGATTGTGACCAATTCCTGAAACATAATGTACGTTAAATGGAGTAGAAGTAATAATAAGAATGATACAATTAATTGCACAAAAGAGAAAACGCACCTGGAACATAGGCAGTCATTTCTTTGCCCGTTGATAAACGTACGATGACGCACTTTCGATTAGCCGAGTTTGGTTTCTTTGGTTTTCTAATTACTGTCTTTATAATTGTTCCTTTTGCAAACGGTTTTCCATCCAATGGAGACTTTTTCTTCTTCTTCTTAACGAAGAAACCTTTCCTGTGTATCCGACTCAGCGTTGAACCCTCTCTCATTTGTGTAAATCCTAACGTATTGGTAAATTAGTTTATCAGAGAGTTAAAAACTTTTGAGCCTTTTCATTACTATTTTTTCAACTTAATAGATTCTAACAAATCTCAACTTTTTTATATCACATCTTGAACCATGAGCGATGCTTGTTATCGAAGTTCAAAGGGTTAATTCTAGATGTCACAATTACTCTCATACACCATCTGATAATGTACAAACTATTCAAGCGGACTTCTTTCTTTGTCTATTGATCCTCCTTTTTTTAAGTACTTACTTAATATATTTAAGTATAGCCCATTCACTGGCTGTAAATCTAGCGTTAATTCTAAGTATCTTTCTATCGTAAATTATAATCGTCATCGAAGGTCAAAGGGTTAATTCTAGATGACAATTACTCTCGTACACTGTCTGATAATATACAAAGTTCTTAAATGACCATCTTTGCCGATTGCACCCTCTTTTCAAAATGCTTACTTAATATATTTAACACGTTGACTGCCATGGAGGTCACAGGTGACTGACGCTATCAAATTCAATGAAGTTTCATATAACATTGAAATTGTAATATTTAAGAATTTTCTAACACATTCAGTATTTAAGTACTAACTATTTACAGGCGGCGCTCGACTTTCGCACATAATTGGTTCTTGAAAATGTGTGCGAATGTTGAATGTAGAGGGATATACGAAAAATATTAAACGTTGCATATGAATATGGTTTCTTTGTAACCTTGAGATTTTTCAACATCTAGTAGCTAATACTAGAGACAATATTACAATAGTAGAGACCCGTAGGGTCCTCTAATATTGTACTCGGGAACCTCACTTCGAGGGACTGATGCATAGAAGCAATGTTTGAAATAGCGACAAAAAATTTCAAAAAAATTAAATTTTTAAAAGTGTGCGAAAGTCGAGGGTCGTCTATACTTTTAAACTTTCTACTTTACAAAGATGGGATTTTAATAGGAAAAGTATCATTCCAGTACAAATGATCAAATGAGCGAAATATCAGTGGCGTTCAACGTGTTAAGTATAACCGATTCAACTACTATAAATCTAATACAAATTCCAAGTATATTTCTATCGCAAAGTATGATCATTATCGTTCTTGAATCATTGGAAGGTTTTCCAGCTCGCATTAAATACTCAGTTCCGTTCGAAAACGACGATACAATTGCCATTAAGATTGCGCGACGAAATGACGAATCGTTAGAAAAACTCGATAGGGAAATGGAGAGTCCCCAAGGTGCAGCGTGTCCTAGTCAAGGCCATTGTCACGAGGGACAGAAAAATGGGAGACCCACTGGGCGGTAACGGTACCGGGAAACTGAAAACTCTTTCGCAAATAATCTTACGGACCTAAGAAAAGAGGGTCTACACCGGCGAAATATCAAATATGACGGACGCTTGACATCTGCGAGCCGCTCGGCAAAAGCAGTCCTTTTTCGCTCGAGCGTGCATAAGCTTATTAAGCAACATTGTTACGGGGTATGGTCCACCCTCGCATTCGAACGCTCACGATCCGTGAGATCGCGTTCCAACTGGACATTCCACTGTTGCTTTGCAAAATTCCGAAAATTTTGCATAGATTTTTTCTTCCTTTAACACTACAACTACCAAACCAGTGAATATGACTGGTACATAATTTTTTCCAAAAACTTTTCAAGTTTAAAGGAGAATCATAAAACTAATATTCTATGTCCATCTCAAAAAATGTAAGTTACCAAATCTATCATCTTTTCCGCCTCCTGATTTCTGTTTTATCAAACTTCTTATCTTATATAGTGAAGCTTAATGGATTTCACGTCGATAGTTTTAGTGTTAAATTCGAAGTTTATTTTATAACTAAATAATTAAGCAATTCAACAAGGAACTTAATCCTTTTAGTGCCGACTGAAAATTGGACGAATTAACCCTTTGCGGACGGAGGCATTTTTTAATATCAAGAAACAACCAATTATTTAGCGATCAAAATACACTTTTTCATCGGAAAGACAGTCTGTTAATGTATACAAGTTGAAATTTACTCTTTGTAAAATAATATTTCAACGATTATATTTTAATTTTTCAACTCTAACCGTTTATATATGCACCGACAAACTATATCCAATGTTTTTCTCAGGGCGCATATATCCGCCCGTCGTCCTCAAAGGGTTAATGGCAAATTAATAGTTGCGAATGAAAAGAATTGCCATTTGGCTATAGTTTCATATAGAACTCGCAATATAGAGCATAAACTGTTTATTTACAATTACTGTTCATGAAATTACTGATATCATATTGGAAACTGAATAATAACTCTTCGATGCCCAGTGTTAGCTATTGCTAACGACGTTATGTTGTCGTTGGGCACTAAAAGGGTTAATAAATCTTCAAGTAGTTTCTTGTACTTAAAGTACTTTGAATTCAAGCGCGCAACTCGCATCTCAAATTTGGAATTCGTTAAAGTATAATTTCGAAATTGATTATCCACGGGAAGGAGGAGAATTCTGGCTTGAAAATATTGTTCTCATGGAACTGTATTCTAAGTGAAACGTTGAGGATGACATGACAATTTCAGGACACTCCGATCGTACGATTTAGTCGGGTCTGTTAGCCTAGACTGTACCACTGTTGTTCATTTCGAGATCTGGCTGACCACTGTCCGTCAATACGACAGATGTCCAAAGGCTGGCGCTGCTAATCCGACCTAACTCGGACTTAACTAAGGCAAGAGACCAGCAGAACCTATTATGCATGGAAGGCAACCCCTTTCTCCGAAGATCAATGCGTAAGATTACATGGCGAAAATTCTCAACGTCGCGGTTACGCCTTTGTCGCTAACATCTTAACGAATTTTCTCTTAGAGAAATTCTCATTTCATGGTTCTATACCTGAAAATTTTATCTCCAAGACACTGAAGCTAATGAACACAGTGTACATTTTATCGGAAACTCGTCGATGAATTTTGTAATCGACAACACGTAATCGATGTCGTAAAAGCGATTAATTTTCGTGATAAAGAGGAGTAATTACAAAGGGAATTTCTAACTTCTAACGATCTCTTTGTATTACGAAAACGATAATTCTTAGTTTAGCTTCCGATATTCATTAGGTGAAGAGTAATGTGCCGGTAGAAATATCGATAAAGGTGTCTATAGAAGTTTGGAATGATTTCATCCCACGAGTTCCCTCTTTGTGGTATTGCGAGAAAGGCAGAGGAGAGAGGAGAATACGAATAGAGGCCTTACTGTCGCCCATACCCATCGAAGATCGGCTCTGACAACTGGTCAACCGCAAATGGACACGTCACCCCCTTCGATTCCCACCGATTTTCGCTATTGGCTCTGGCAAAAGCTTCACCCCCCGATTCGTGTCCTTTCTTGCGGAGTGGCCAGATCCCTTTTTGCATTTCGAGATCTCCTTCCATGGGGATCAAAGAGGTAAGGGACTGCGTGCGCTTTTCCGAGCCACGCGCATTTTCGCGAAGAAGAATGAGAAAATGCGTTGGTCCCTTTTTAGTCCAGCCACCCCTTTTTGCCGTATTTACCGTAGAAAGACAGAGATACGGATCTGTCGAAGGACCCCATAGAAACTCGAGATGTCACTCCAAGCTTCTTGGAATGTCTATCCTTGTTACGCGCACGGAAAACGCAAATAAGGAGAGAGATTTCGCACGATTTCACGCAAATAGAATGGCTATTTTGTGCGACGAAACTGAAGTGATAATTTTTCGAAAGGTTCGGGTTGGTTGGAAGTGTTATTTGGTTGTGTTTTAGTGGAATATGATTCCTTTGAGACTGGTTTACTGATTTGCATGTTGGATTGCAATTTTATTGCACGATGATATGAATTGCATTTAATGTTCTTATAATTGTTGTATGGAAGTTTGTTTAAAGAAGGATCAGTTTATTTCACCTAGTTGATATTATTAAACGGTGTCTAACTGACATGCTTCTTATCGATGTTATCATTTTGTTTTAAAGGGAAAGGGTTAAGTTTTATTGCTATAACTAAGATATTAATTTTCACATATTACAGTAGCGTATTACCTTGCATTATATTTGTGAGGCACGTGGCACCAAGCCTGGCAGCACCAAATATACTTCCTATCAAACGATAGCAGAGAATTTTAGCTCCCGACTCAGTAGTTTATTGAACACTCATGAATGATAATTTTCAATGTATTAAATATTGATATTAACAATACCTTGGATGCCGCCTCCACACATTCTGAGTAGACTCGCATTATTCCCTGTGACATAGGAACATTTCTTACAATGACAGCTACATAAGTGCACAAATAGTTGTTGACAAACACTGATTCCATCACGCAATTTATTTAAAACTGACAAAAGTCTTTGTAAATTCACCGAATATTGTTGTACCGCGTGTATCACTTGCAATTTCAAAACGGAGTCGATTTATGGAAGTTGTATTAGAGGTTATATAACCTCTTGCGGTATACAATTATTAAATAGCATTGCCATACCTCCGATGGAATTTCTCGGTATTGCTGCGCAAGACCGAGCTATGTTCATCGCACTTTTAACCAAGAAGTTCATGATGAATGTAACTCCCAGACGTTTTTTAACAATTAACTGCTTTTAAGGAATGTTGTTCAACATTCCTCCGTTTTTCTCTGGCGACAAAACAACGAACTATCTTCGCACGAGTAGGCAAGGCATGATTCTGAATTATCTTCCCAATTTGGACACAAACCAATTTGTACTTTAACAACTTAAATACTATATTAACTCTTTGCTGTCCTATGTCGAGAAGTACGCGACATAGATTTAACTCTTTACGGACCGAATTATTTCACTAATTTTGGCAGTGAGTTAAAAAAAATTAATTTTGCAATACTTTCTATCATTGGTTATTCATTTTTTTAACACTAGAACTACCGAGCCAGTCAAAATGACTGGTACACAGTTTTTTCCAGAAATTCTTCAAGTTTATAGAAGAGTCATAGAATAAATATTCTACGTCTATCTAGAGAAGCATAAATTACCGAATCGATCACCCCTTCGACTTCTTGATTCCTTTGATTTCAAAGTACTTATTTAATATATTAAAATATAATCGATTTAACGACGGTAGTTCTAGTGTTAAATGATATCAGTAACTATAGGTATTGACGGACATTTAGGTGATATCACAAAGTCATTGTGAAATTGGAAAGTCGATATTAAATTGTTAGAAAATGAAATCAAATAAAAATCTATGTCGACTACTGCTCGACTAAAGGGTTAAACTTGATTTTATTTTCTGACAATTGAATATCGACTTTCCAATTTCATAATGATTTTGTAATATCACCTAAATGTGCATCAGTATATATAGTTATTGATATCATTAAAAGAAGTGGACAACTAATGATAGAAAACATTATGATATTAATTTTTTTTAGCTTACTACAAAATTAACAAAATAATTCGGATCGCAAAGGGTTAATACTGTAACTACCCGCGTTATATCTATTATATTTAAACATACGGAATAACTACTTTATGAAAATAGAAATCAAGAGGTGAAAAAGATTATTAATTAAGTACTTTCGGTTTTACAAGAAAAAAGGTAAAATAATTATTCTTTGACTTCCGTATCAATTTTCTGAATTTTTATAAAGTCATTTTAAATACCTTAGTTTTATTATTCACTTAGTCTCTTCATTAATATGAGTATGAAATTTATTTTGTTAAATTCACGTCCTTATAGAATAGAAATATTATAAGCAAACATAGTTGTAGATTTCGCAATTCCTCATTCACTTTGTACTAGTATTTTAACACGTTGACTGCCATGGGGGTCACCGGTGATCGGCGTTATTGAATTCAATAAAATTTCATATTACCTTTCAATTGCAATTTTTACGAATTCTCTAACATATTGAATATTTAAATATTCGCATTAAAAAAATAAAGTTCTACTAAATATTTATGAATCTATGTCTTTAAAGTTTCTGCTTTATAAAGATGTGAATTTGATAGAAATACTAGTAGAAATAATGAAACTACAAAATATCTTTGGCGTTCAACGTGTTAATATCGCAAGTTTTAGCAAATTCATGAATGTTATCTTTCAATAATCACAAAAGATAATTAATAACTGCATATTATCGATAGTCTTCCAAATTTCTCATTTATTCAAACCCCACACTAAAAAATACAAAAAATACTCATAGCTCCAATCACCATCCTGAATAATTGCTATAATCATATATAAATTAAAGATAAAATAAGAAACACCACAGTTTTAATAAAAAGTATCAAATTTATTTCAAATATTTAAACACTAATATAATAAGACGTAATGGCCAGTACGTATATCATCAGTGTATAGAGATTCACGTATCGAGCTTAAAATCGTATCGACGCACATTATCCTCAATTAATACTGTCTCTTCGTAATCTTCACCATCCATGGGGATAACCACCGCCAATACCTCGTCCAAAACCATGTCCATAGCCACCAAGACCACCTGGATGTCCTAAACTTAAAGGCGCGGAATACGATGGCAAACTGTAGCCATGAGATTGAGGCGCGCTAAAAGATGCATGGGAATATGCAGGTCCAGCTGAAATTCCATGACCCAAAGAATAACCAGCAGAACCTAAACCCTGTCCATAGCCTGAAATTAAAGGAGAATTTCTTATGGCATTTACCTCGATATTTTTTTTTCTCTACCGAACAAATCTATTCACGATTGCTACAGATCACGTAGAAACGAACAATTATCGTTGATAAATTACAACCGTAATTGCACGTTGCCCAGTCGTTCGATCGTTTATTGACAGAGTGTTATAGTTTTCTACCGGCAATGAAAAACGTGTTCCATAACTTTATATTGGGCGGAAGATTAATGGAGACGACGATTTATGGTGTTACGTGACGGACCAAGGAATCATAGGAATTAACGATTAGGGTGGCAAGATTTTTAGAGAGATTTATTTTCCTCGCGAGAAATCTCTGTTCGAAACTGATATTACGGGAAATACTTGAAAATCACGCTTCGCCATAAATAGATTACACGTTCAAGTTCTCGGACTCGAGAATCATATGGTTCTTGATCTAGTTTTCCTGATTTTCCTAACGTGCGTGAAAACTTCTCAGTTTATGCAACTGAGAACTGCTTTAGTTTTTAGAAAAGTACTTCCTTGTTGTGTAGGTTGTATTAGTTGTCTTATATGGATTTACTGATTAAAAATACATAATTGTGGGCGTATAAGTGAATCATTATATAATATTAAGGCGAGTTACCTCCATAACCGAGTCCTCCGTAACCCAACCCTCCGTAACCTAATCCTCCTCCAAAACCAGAGATCCCTCTCTTTTCTGCCTTTTTCACCTCGTATCCTGCCTGGCCGTAGATAGGAGACGCGAGGGCGATGATTGCGAAAATAATCTGGGAATGAAGTATTTTATAATTTATTTTATCATTTAATAATTATAAGATTTTATAATTTACCGTCCAATTATGATAACCTCTTTAACGCTAAACCTAAGAAACCGAAATGACTGGTTTCCAATTTTTTCGAAAATTACCTAAAGTGATGGGGGCTCACTCATTTCTATCTCATAAAAACTAAAGTGATTGCTATTTTTTTCACCGATTGATTTCTCTTTATTCGAAGTACTTAATAAGTAAATCTCAATTTTGGTAGATAGAGCGCTGATGAATTTTAGTGTTAACACTAGATTTACGAATGTTGATATACCTATTTTTCTGAAGAGAACCAATTTAATCCATACAAGAAAATTGAAATTGTTTGCAAAGAAAATAGTTCCAAATCAATTTGAATGAAGGATTTATGATTAAAAAATTAACAAAGCAATATATTATATATATAATAGTCGAATTTTGAATGAGCCAAATTGGCACCGTAAATCTAGTGTTAAGACGTCGATTACCAAGTAAACCATAGATAATCCACGGTGAATTTTGACATTAAATCGTATTTATTTACAAATACCGACACTCCAATTTATTTGTATCTTTGATAGAAGAAATTACGACGATCTTGGAAACTTCTAGTCATTTCTCATTGGAATCTTTTCTTCAAATATATCTGCCGATAGCTTCTCGCAATTTGCATCGTAGTTACCAAATTCAAAACGTCCAAATGGCTATAGTAGTTGAAGTCGAAAAAATTCAAGACAACAGAATTCAAATCAGTAATACAATAGAAAAAATACAAATAGCCAATTAGTAAAAATACAAATTTCCAATTAGACAATAATAAAGAGATTATCTGCTACAATTCAGTAAAAATTATTGCTGCAAAGTGTGATACAATAAAATAGCTAATTACGCGATCCAATTAATTGCTCTTTACTACATTGACGTGAAAAGTGTTGCAGAATTGAGTAATCTAAAAAAAAACTATCTACGCTGATCAAATTAGTAAACGAGGTAATTAACTTATCGATGCCACACTATGACTTAAGATCAACTACTCACTATGACTTTCATGGTGATAATGCAGCGGTGGGCAGTTCGCTATTGAAACTGATGCAGACACCACAGGATACACCCCCTTTTATACCACTGGAGTCTTTTCCTGCGGTACTCCATCCAGCCATGGTGTGGCACACGTATATTTGTGTCACGCAGAAACGTCCATTTAAGACAAGTCTATGTTACGCACACATCGACAAACATTGCAGCCCATAATACCATAGCTCCTGTACACAATCCCACACGCCTTTCTAAAGCCATTTTTCCTGCACACACGTCACGAAATTTCGTCGTTGCAAGATTACGTGACGATATCCCCCCGCAATCTGCACGGTGGAAAATAAAAATAAAGAAAATCCCCAAAAACACCTATAAAATAAAAAATCCAAGATGCACATACTTCTTCATTTTTATTCTCCTGCGTTTCAAAACCACAAATCATACTATAAGATCGCTAATGGATAAATTGTTTCTGCACTGCAAAACCAAGTGTGTTATTTTAAAACACATAAACGTATTATTTCCTTGTAGTCACTTTTTAGACGTTTCCCGGTGTGTTATTATTTAACACAGTAAGTACATGTGTGTTATTTTGAAGCATGTAGGTGTGTTATTTTAAAATATAAATATAACAGACATATACTGCGTTAAATAATAACACACCGGGAAACGTCTAAAAAGTGACTACAAGGAAATAATACGTTTATGTGTTTTAAAATAACACACTTGGATTTGCAGTGTATCGGATTAAAAAGATACAATTTTTAAAATATCAATCAAAGATAAGCTCTTTCCCGCAAACTGTATCTTTGTGCGGTCAGTTAATGAAGTTACTATCGAAATAGGTCATCGAAAGTTGCCCTCCTCGTTTTCTTGCGGATAAGATTTTTGTTCTTCCATCATACGCTTGATCCTATTGCTCATCCGTCGAAGATCTAAGACGATCGATGGATCCGACGCGAGATACAAAACGAGCTCGTCTTTTCCGCGCATCTCGAATTTCATCCATAGCGAAACTTTCACTGTTACACGCCACTAAGGGGACGGTTTTCGGTTGCAACGTTACGTAAAAATACGGATCCGCATTTTTCTGTCCGTTGGAGTTCTATACTCGCACTTCCTCTCTGTCTACCTAACATGTCGCGTGTTCCGCGACGGAGAGACGAGAAGGAGATTACGAGCCGGGTACAAGTCGTGGGAAAAGCCGGATGATTTTTTTTTGGTATTAATTCTATTGCTATTTCAAACTTTCTTTTTACGCGAAAACAACAGAGTGGACTTTTCAGATGGAAGAAATATAAAAGAATGGCGGGGATAAATGATCGAATCGAGGGAGCAAGATGATGACTAGGATAGTCAGGGATTCCCAAATTGTATCAGTGTTCGGATCCCCTTGCTGTCTCGTCTCTGGGGAGTTTTTTCCACTTGATATGTATACCGTTACCTCGGTGGTTCAGAATCCCTGAAATTATACGTGGCAGGCGGTCAATATAGATAATATAAACGGAAAGGAGTGTTTCAATAGGAAACTGTGATGGACATGAAGTTAATTTGCCAAGGCGGATGAAATGATTTGTTCGGAATTCTTCGAAAATGTTTCTGAGATATCTAAGGTTATTTCTTTTTTAATTTACTGCGTCTAGCTTGAAGTCTGTAAGCGGCTGAATCGATCAAGGATTTTGCTCCTTTCATTCATTTCTTTTGGACAGATTTATTTGACAATTTTAAACATATTGAATTAATTGTCGGTAGATATAGCGTTAAATACTCGTGCTTTTTTATTTCTGGGGAGGAATTCGAATTGGTGTCACTTTTGAAAATTTTTCTAAATTATTATTGCTTTATTAACGGGACAGGCCCTTTAGATTATTTTAAATTGGCATTTAATGTAGGATTTACCAAGGTAGTTGATACAATGTGTTTAATATTGTAATTTAACCCTTCAAATTGCTGCGGGTGCAATTATCCTAATTCTTTGTGTTTAGATATATTAAGTTAACCGTTGACATTCTTCACGTTAACCCATTGAGGGCTAGCGACGCATTTATGTGGTCTGAGAAAAAATTTAATTATAGTTTATTGCCTCATTTATATACACAGTTAAAATTAAACAATTGAGAGACAACTATTTGAAATAGGATTGCACAAATAGCATTTATAATTTATATACATTAACACTAGATTTATGGATGTTGATATACTTATTTTTCTGAAGTAAGCCAATTTGACTGATACAAGAAAATTGAAGTTTTTTGCAAAGAAAATAGTTCCAATTCAATTTAAATGAAAGATCTATTATTAAAAAATAAACCAATCAATATATTATACATATAGTAATCAAGTTATTTGAGCCAAATTGACTCCGTAAACCTAGTGTTAATTGTGTAACTTTCTGATAAAAAGGTAGTTTTGGATTGCCAAATGTAAGATTATCCCTCAGTATTTATCAATGTCTCCGTCCGCAAAGGGTTAACATATCAAACCCACAGTAATTCGAAGCTCACCCAAACCTGCAACCAAATCACAAAGAAAATTACAATTCCAAAAGAGAACCTCTAAAAAATAAATAGAAATGAATCTCTAACAAATAAACTAGACATCCAAAACTCATTTGATTACCAAATTCGATGCAAACAAGATTTCATCTTCGGCGAACCAGCATTGTGTTGTTCTATTTTACAAAAAAGTGGGTTGGAGGAAAAGGCAAATTTCTTTTCACAAGTCTATCACGGATTTCACGCGATGCTGAACTTTAATCAGACTAAATGGTCGTTGCGAAAGGTATCAAAGTTCAAAGGTTCCAGCAGTCGCGCGAAAGGGGATATTGTGCAATAATGGCCAATGAGGGGGTTGCTGCATCGACACACCCCACCTTGATCGGCAGACCGAGCATCGTCGGCTTGATAAGCGGCTAACTTTGAAACTGCAACCGTACGGCAAATTAGCGTGACTTTAATAAGGTCCGATAAATTATGGGAATATTTACGATCATCGGTAAACGAGGCCGTTCGAGATCTATGATCGTTCTTATTATCGTAGAGCTTGTAGATTTATCGCGGATAACTTGGAATACAGTGAGAAGGAATGCAATGGGAATGGTAAATTGGTGTACAAAGAAAAATTTCAAACAAGATGTTTGGTTACGGAATTATCAATGTGTCTATATACTTTAGACACACATAGGAATTAGTTGGTTGTGGACATTCTAAAGATATTAATCTTTTGATGGAACGGTAATGAGATCGTTCACTGTCAATTTTCTACCGTCAGGATTTTTTTATCTGTCAGGTTTGATCCAAATGACTGTCAGAAAAAGAGGATTGATTCTTGGCCTGCGGCTTTGCCACTGTGCTAAATGACGATGTTACTGTTTCAGTATTCTTACGAGTAGGGATTGAATTAGTTACTTTTAACATTACCGTATTTTTTGGACTGTAAGACGCGGCTTTTTTAGATAAGTTAAGTTAGCGCCGGACTAGAAGCAATCTTAATGAATTATATCTCAAAAAATTGCTCGTAATTTGCTCATGAAGAATATAAAATTGCTCACTCGGCGCCGATTATTAAAAAAAGTTATTAAACAATTTCGTAACAAACACTAATTTGACGATTTCTAAGTTATCCGAGTACGAACAGGATCCTTTCTGGGCTCAAAAGACTGCGATTAATTTGCTCATCGCTGCCCACCTTTTTATTCGCGTTTTATTAACGTTTTTTTACAAAGAAAAATGCTCTCAGACTTTAGGTGCGTCTTATGGTACGAAGGTAACATTAAAATATTTTTTCTAATGAGCCATCTCTAAATTTGAGTTACTCCTTATAATCCGCCACTAAAAGTAGGTAGGTACTTCGCAAGTTATCTCAAGATAAGTGCATATTTGTAGTGCGTTTTATAGTCCGAAAAATACGGTATTCGATTTTTGATATGCATATTTTTTGAACAATGTGTAAGAAAGTTTGTAGAATGAAATTATGAATTAAGATTAACTCAGTTTAATGTGATATTATTTAAATTAATGTTGTACATGTGTAATGTGTAGATTTGAAAATTCTTAATTATTAGCATAATATTGGGTCAGCAAGAAAGTAATTTCGGTTTTTGATGAGAGCCAGAGTTACGTTTGTTCTCAATGATTTCTGACAATCTTATGATTTTTTTCTTCTAACAATCGAAAGTTGTCACTTTTGACTTGGCTTAGAAACAAATTGCGCTTTATTTTGTTTGTAATTGTTTGTTTAGGCGAATTTTAACATAGAGTGAAAAACGAACATTTCTGATATGTTTTACTTTTTTATTTTTTGCAAAATCCAAGCTTGGTTGGGAAGTGATGTCATAGCCTTCATGTAGCCCTGATCTGACACCATTAGATTACCATTTATTTTTCAGCTTGCAAAACTCTTT
Organism: Cerceris rybyensis; assembly: GCA_910591515.1. NCBI lineage: Eukaryota > Metazoa > Arthropoda > Insecta > Hymenoptera > Crabronidae > Cerceris > Cerceris rybyensis. Next base: position 25,089,427 of record OU342791.1, on the reverse strand, counting down.
TAATGGTAAAACTTTCAATCGCGATGATAGCTTAAAATTGCATTGGGTTCAGTTTTTTGTTGATATGGGCCAGTATTTCTATAAAAACAGAATCACGAATTTGTCAAAACGATGGCAAAAGGTCATCGAGTAAAGGTCATCGAAAAAATTCTTTGTTAAAAAAATTAAGTTCCATTTCACACTACAAAACCGAAATTACTTTCTTGTCAACCCAATACGATAGAAATTCTAATTTATTGCTTGTTGGCGAAATTTATTATCGGCGTTGGTTAATGGAAGGAATCTGCTATTATCTCGAGAAAAATGGCCAAGAGATGGCGGAGTAAAGGCCGTATGCACGTTTGGATGCAATATGTAAACAAAGATTGATATACATTGGAACTTAACCTTCTTTCTCATACGTGCACTGGTTATTTAATGCATAGAAAATATATCCTTTTATGTTCCAATATTTTACGGACTCCATAACAATTCTTAATAATTAATAGGTAATCACGTAGTTAGTAAAAATGGTACTACGGGTTGTATCTAGTAAAAGATACTTCTCTAAGTTCTTATCGAACGATTTACAAATTCTGAATTTATGTCGTTTGCGTATTGGGAATAAGGTATTAAAATTATACGTATCAACGAGTACTGAAAATTCATCGAAAAAAAGAAAATCTGCTAGTAAAAATATTAATGATGTCACGAAAAGTGGTGCTACTTTGGAAGGAAAAAAAATGGAATCAGAGTCCAACAAAGAAGATAAGAATGATAGAAATAGCAAAGTTACAGAAATGGACGAAGAAACTGCAAATAAGATAAGACAGTTCCGTAATAGAAATAGAGAAGAAAAATTTATCTTTGGTAAATTATTGAAAACTGCGAAACAAAAAAATCAGGGTGCAAACTGGACCAGAATAATGACTGTGTCCGAATCAGCAGATACAAACAATGAAGAAGAACTTTCATGGATTAAAAAATTACACAAACCGTATTTGAGAAGATTATCTTTTCCTCCTAAGAGTGAACTAACTGATTCGACAGAGAAAGAAAGTACACAGATAGAAGTAACTGAGAAAAAGAAACAAGATATTTCAACGGAAACTTCTAATTTCTCTGATGCCACAGATCAATTAAAATCTAAAAATAATGAAGATTCTATGGGCATAAAAAAAGAAGAATCCACCTCCAATGAAAGTCCCATGAAAATAACAAACCCTTTTAAGTCATTCATGAAAATTATAAGCTTGCCGGATATAATAATAAAACACATCAAGTCATTTCCAATATTCAATACAGGAACTGTTCCTTCCATACCACAAAATACCGTGCAAGGTGCACCGTATCCAAGTGTAACAGGTGTCCTTCGAGACACTATGTCAGAAGAATCAAAACTAGCATTAGAACGTTGGAAGGAAAATATGATTTCAAAACTAGGCAAAGAAGGATTCCAATTGTATTCCCAAGGTAGCGTTGTTCTCGACCGACGAATTAATTTTATTTTCGTTGATTTCAACGAATTTATTCCTTTGCAGAATTATTGAGGAATGGTCAATCATTTCACAGTTGTATAGCAGATATTTTGCTACGTAAAACGCCGGAAATTCCTGAAGGAATTTCCTCCGCGATTACAAGCGTCGAAGCCATTCTAACAGATATCACAGATATTGTGACAATAGAACAGAATGTGATCCATCCGAAATTGCAATATAAAGGAATTATCGATTGCATCGCTTCTTATAGGTAATACAGTATTTTACTTTAGCAGCATGAGTGAATTTTTCGGGTATTTTGCCTGAAAAAAATATCAAATATAAAACCCCTTAAACAGCGTAATTTTAACACCAAAATTTAGTAACATTATTTGCCCTTTTACAAACTTTATCATTATAGATGGAATTTCATTTCCTACCGTTGCTAAAGTAGTACAGACTACCTTAACTTATCCAAGGGTAAAACATTAACATAGAAAGTTACTGTTTTTTACAAATGTTAGAAGAAAAACTCCCCCGTCCCGTTAGAAAAGTATTTAAAAAAATCCAAATTTAATAGTCTAAAATGTGTTAGTTTTATAAAAACTTAATACAGTCGGTATACCAGTTTTGTGATAGTGAAACCAGCCCGCCCTTATCCATTTTCCATGGTGCAATTCAGAGCTCTTCCTTTGGCCACCGTACGTAGTAATTTTAGAAAAACCTTTATAGGGGCGAACGATGCGTGATCGATTGGAAAAAGTCTGACAAGAAAAAATTAAATTTAAAGTCAACTTTCGACGCGCCGATACAAGTTGCTGCTTACATCGGCGCGATTAATGCGTGTGCAAAAGAAGTAGACGCGGTAAATATTTGTCAAATTGTATTTCACAATGTTTGAACATTTTCCGCAATTGTATCTTGAATTCGTCAACAGATAAAGAAAGGCCTCATCGTAGTTGCTTATACAGATGGCACACCTGGTACCGTCCATGAAGTAGAGGCTGAGGATTTACAAAAGTATTGGAACATATGGTTGGCAAAATTGCAGGAATATTACGTTAATGTATTACCTGACAAACAAAAAATGTATAATAATTCAGGAGATTGATGTTTACCTATTTATACGCTGTCTAGAACATTTATTGTTACAATAATATTCCTCATCTCTATGGGATGAATGAAAATATTGACGAAGTACAGCGAGCTCGATAAACAGCGAGTGGAGGAAGAATCCTCCACCACTTGGTCGAGGTACCCGCCCATGTTAGCTCTCCTGACGTGTTTTTACGTCGTGTAATTATTTGTACAATAACACAAAAACTAATTGATAAACTACTTTATTCTTTCACAATTTTTCATAATGAATCCAGTTATAAAAATAATGTAATTAACCCATTACTTTCCATGATCCCCATATTGGGAATTTATATTTTTTAGGTCTTTTAGTATTCAAATTCGATATTTAATGTGCTTCTGAGATTAAATGTATTTAAAACAGTTTGTTTTTAATTGTACTTTTAAGCAATAATTTTCGTGAATTATTTTTATTTTTAAACTGTCGTAATAATAAAGAATCGACCGAGAAAAATTTGGCAAGGTGTGCATTAATACTCATTGTAATTATTGTTTTATTGTGTTTAAAACAAATGAAATGTATAAATTATGAAAGGTTACAAAATAAAGAAACTTTTGTTTATGAAATTACAAAAGGCACCGAGGTTGAAAGAAGTTATATGACTTTGTCGTAAAGCAGAAAGTTGAATAAAAGTTCAATTTACATTTACGTGGCCAGTTAACGAGCGAAGAACTGTAATAATAAAAACGTAGGCGGTATACCGTAAAAAAGGCCATTCCCCACCTGTCTTCGCCGTTTAACATATAGCAATTATAACTTCGAGCCCTTCGTAGGGTGCGACGTTATCCAACTCCCTGTTACAGGGTCCTATAAGCATTATGCGCAACCCTTCGCACACCCCTGGGAATCGTAAACTAATGGGAAAGCTTCGTCGCGGAAACGTATATTTTGCAACGTTTTCCTGCATCCGAGTTTTGGAACAATTTTCCTGGCATTTTACGTCGACACGTTAAACTCAGTCGAACGTTCAGAAAATGATGATAGAATTGAGAAATAAGTTTACCAACAGGGGAAAAAAAGTTATTGGCTCGCATTAAAATTTACAATAGTTGCGAAACATGTAACGAGGATCGATACAGTGGAGTTTGAAAGTTAATAGGAAAAAAATGCCAGAGGGAAGTACAATAAAAGTTTTTACGTCGGAAAAACTTTGTTCCCACATAGTGGAAGAGTTTTCAGCTTGCAGATTCTTCGAAACGGTTGAAAATTCTGAATAAGATTACGAAATGCACGTCGACGCTTTTGACGAGAATCATGAAAGTGGTATTGCGGTCCGGTTATATTCCTTGAAGGATAAGAAAGCAGCATCACTTTCTTCCTTTGTTACGAGCTGTACAAATACGTCGTAACTCGGATAACCAGGACAAGACGAAACGTTATTTTGTTCGGAGAATCCCTTGAAGTCATACAATCCAGGACGAACGCGAATTGTAATAAATTCGCGACATTTCTACTCTGGGAATGTCCTCAATTTTCCAGAGCAACGCGTTTCGTCATTTTAAAAGGATGTCTTTGCCGTGTTATTAAAGTTCTTAAATAGCAAGGGAAATTCTTTCTTTGGCGCCTTTAAGTGATGTTTTTAATAACCAAAAAGTAAAAATAAATTTCTTAATTTACGTTGTTGAATAACCTTTTGCAAATTAAGTCTTATATATGATTTGTAGTTAATTTGGAGGTAAATCCTCGGAGTTACAATTAGAGCTCATCAACCCTAAGAAAAATCTTCTAAATTATTACTTAACACTTTGCCCTCGGAGCCATCTCTCACTCTCTTATCACCTTGGCTATACTTTACTATCTGCTACCTTGTGCCATTTCAATAAAAAAGTTCAGATAATCATACATTTCTTAAAATATTGCTTTTCATAAATTCATCCTGTGTAATCACTAATAAATTCAGAGGTCCCCATAGAGGGTGCAACCGAATGATATGGTAAACTTACATTATCCCTACAATTGGGACATCGCAGTGCAAAGGGTTAATAATTATACCACAGCCCTCAATTCATCACAAACCCTCTAAAATTATTGGTCCTAACCAAAATAATTGCAATAGTTAACACGTTAAACGCCAACCGTATTTTGCTAGTTTCACTGTTTCTACTGAAGCAAAATTTTTTCTATTAAATTCACATCTTTATAAAACAGAAACTTTAAAGATACAGATAGATAGGTATTCGTCAGACCTTTATCTTTTAAACACCAATATTTAAATATATAGTATGCCTGAAAATTCATAAATATTGCAATTTCAAAGTGACATAAAATTTCATTGATTTCAATAGCGCCGGTCACCGGTGACCCCCGCGGCAGTCAACATGTTAAATTCAAATTACAAAACACCAAGTCTTGTTTGAAATTTCTAGCTTCCCCCACATCTTCATCGAGGCAGACAAAACTCGCGTAATTCTGCCACAAATGCTTTCATTAACTTTGCAAAAATATCATAGCTATTACGAAGTTCTTCACGATATAAGGATAACTTGTACTGCGAGATGAAATCTGTGTGCACAGAAGCGCTTACAGAATGCGCCCAGCTAATGTCCTCCTGAGCCTGAAGAAAGACGATCGTATTTTCGGATTAGACATTTAGCGAGCGTCGAGCCCGAGATGATTCTAAATCTTCGAGCTAATCCTCGCTAATCCTCTCGTAACAGAGACATATTTTCATTGGCCGGTCAGCTCCTGCCACGAACCACCCTCTTTGAACCCGATGAGTTATGAAAACGATAACTCGTGCGCGAACCAACCCTCCTGGATATATCCGCCGTGAAACCAGCGAACTATGCCGCTGAGATTACCGAATTTATATAAGATCATCGACGAGAACGACCTTCCTGCGATTTTTTACAGTTCTTAATAAACCCAGAAACGGGGAGGAATTTTTATCTGTCGGCTGAAAATCTTTCAAGTATGGGAGATAAGGAATTTTATCTTTTTCAGTAAAATTTCTGATATTAACACGTTGACTTGCACGGGGGTCATTGATAGTAGACGGTATTAAATTCTGTGAAATTTCATGTAAATTTTGAATTGCAATATTTATTAATTTTCTAACATCTTGAATATGGAAAGATTGCCGTTAACCCTTTTAGTGCCGAACAACGATATATCGTCGTTAGCAATAGTTCTGTCATCGGGCATAATGGGATTGTTATTTATTTTTCTGGTGTAATAAGAGTAATTTTATGACAGATAATTGAAAATACACAATTTATGCTTTATATTACGCATTCTATAGAAAACTATGACCAAATGGCAGTTCGTTTTATTCACAACTACATTTTTCATTAATTCAATCAAATTTTGTGGTCGGCGCTAAAAGGGTTAAAAAGATAAAGGTGTGTTGATTTTGTATCTATCAGTTTCTTTGAAGTTTCTGCTTCATAAAGATGTGATTTTAATAGATAAAGTTTCACTTCAATAGGAATGATGAAAGTAGCAAGATTTCGGTGGTGTTTAACATGTTAAAAGAAAGAAAGTGAAGTATTAGAGGGACTAGAAAGTAAAGTCGTTTCTCTAAATATTTTGCTCAAAAACTAACTGATTTTTGTCGATCCAGCATTGAAAATTTGCACACTAGTTTGAAAAAGATTGTGCCATTTATTAAAAATTGAAACTTTGGACAAATTTATTTTTTCGTATTCAATGTAAAAAGATGACATCGCTTCCCAGACCCCCTAATATGTATTTGCAAATTACTGTAAAATTACGTAACATTTAGTTGGACCATTTTTTTTTAATTAACTTTTTTATTTAATTTTAAATAATAAATTTGATTTTATTTAATTAACTTTTTTTTACGTTTCACTTTGATACAAAATAAAGAAAAATAAAAAAAATATATAGCGATGTATTTCATAGGAGCGATAATGAATAATAGGTCTATTGTCACGCGATACGATTCTTCCCTCTATTTTTTCCTTCCCCGGGAAAACGTTATCGATATAAATCTCTGAATGACTCCTAGTAGGTGTTTTTCGGTTACGACAGTAAGAGGGTGTGCATTTATCGCTGCACGGCACGACTTGCGTCCTCGACGGAGCCACGGGGTTGCTCCCATTAATACCCAGTTGAGTGTGAAGCGGAACTTTTCTTCTTGGCTCGTAATAACGCGCCGCGGTGTATATAAGCACCTCTGAAAGGGCCGCTTTTCGCAATCACGAACTCTCTCTTTCTTACACTCTCTCCATTTTCTCTCCTCTCCTCCCACCGGTCATCTTTCCTTTCCTCTCGTTCTCTATTTCCTCTCTTATCCTCCTTCATCTTTCTCTCACTTTTTCTTTCTCTCTCGTCATCTTTCCCTCTCCATTTCCTCTCTCCATTTCATCGCCACGATGGCGGAAACTGGAGCACGTCCGGAATTAAGAAGTTTCCGTCGTCTCTCCGAATCCACCGTCCGAGTTTACCGCGACGCCTCGACGTGGCCACTCGAGCCACTTCTCTCGAAAACGTCGGAAACTTTATTTAATACGAGGAAGTTCGATGGCTCGAGGTAAAGCCGACAATAACGATGGAAAAGCTCGCGCCATCGTTCGAGTCTCGGGGCTATCGAGGAGAACGGCGATCCGCGTCCGAGGGTCATATGCCCGAATTAATCCTTTTCGTGCCGACGGAAACTTCGTCTCTGCATGAATTATCGACCCGGCGGCTTCCTCTCCACGCTACATTTACTTTCCGATGATAGTTAATAATCTGGCAGAGCGTGTCGGGGCGGACCTTACAAAGGACCGAATTACTGGCGAGATGGAAAATGCCTGCGCGTATGTAGTGACACTCGAAACGATTCGACGGAGAAACTAACTCTCGACGATCGGCTTCGATCGACTACCCCCTTCCTCTGTCCTTGACAAGTATTTTATTAACCTTCATCGGACCTTGGATTTCTTTTTACCCTAATCGAAATTTAATTTGATTTGAATCGAGAAAAATTGAATGCAGTGAATTTATATTGTTAATAATGACTTCGATTGATTTCCCCCTTTGTTTGTCCTTGGGAAGTATTTTCTTAACCTTCATCAGACCTTGGATTTCTTTTTACCCTAATCGAACTTTAATTTGATTTGAATCGAGAAAAATTGAATGCAGTGAATTTACATACATTATTGTTAATAATGACTACGATCGATTTCTCCCTCTCTTTGTCCTTGGCAAGTATTTTATTAACCTTCATCGGACCTTGGATTTCTTTTTACCCTAATCGAGATGTAATTTGAGCTAAATTGAGAAGAATTGTATGCACCGAATTTATATTATTGTTAATAATGACTTCGATTGATTTCCCCCTTTGTTTGTCCTTGGCAAGTATTTTCTTAACCTTCATAAGACCTTGGATTTCTTTTTACCCTAATTGAGATTTAATTTTATATCAATTGAGAAAAATTGTATGCAGCGAATTTATATTATTGTTAATAGTGACTACGATCGATTTCCCCGTTTCTTTGTCCTCGGCAAGTATTTTCTTAACCTTCATAAGACCTTGGATTTCTTTTTACCCTAATTGAGATTTAATTTTATATAAATTGAGAAAAATTGTATGCAGCGAATTTATATTATTGTTAATAGTGACTACGATCGATTTCCCCGTTTCTTTGTCCTTGGGAAGTATTTTCTTAACCTTCATCCGACCTTGCATTTCTTTGTAGTCTAATCGACATTTAATTTGATCTAGATCGACAAAAATGAACACAGTGAATACATATTTCTGTTAATAATGCTATTACGTTGGAAAATCATAAAACAATGGTATTTTTTAGAAACTAGAGTACAGGTTAGGAAAGACTGCAGAGGTTTTAGTATTTTTTTCAAGGAGTGGGTGAAGAAACTGTCTTTGTAACTGTTTCAATTAGATATTATCGAATTATATATTTGGTGCCAACGTGAGCCGTCGATCGTAGACGCCGAATATCAAGGTGGACCTTTGTAAACATTGCGCGGCGGCTCCGAAGGAGAGTCATTTGACCATGGACGCTCGCTGAGTACAGACGTGCGGCAGTCGCTCGGCAAGTACGGCGATTATTAATATATTTGTAATTATATATTGTTATATATTGTAATTATTGGACACATGATTGGTAGGTGTCTTTGAGCGTTCGGCGTGTGTTGTCGTTTACAATATTTGATGGTGATTGTAAAGGTAAACTTATTATGATTGCTTATTTTACGCTGCAGCAATGCAAATTATAATCCGGTGGAATTATTTATTTTGCAAAAATAGGATATATGTCATAATGACCGTCATAAATATAGCCACGGATTAAAACAAATTTATGTTACTACAAAAGGTAGAAAAATCCGTATCACCGAGTAACGCATTCCACCATGAAAAATCTCTGGAAGCTGCCGGTAACAAAATTTATCAGATATTGCATATATCAAGAAAGACAAATTGTAAATGTGAGCTGAAGAAAAGATTTGTAAAATTAAAGTTCTCATTTATTTTATATTGCACCAACATCAATTATAAGCCGGTGAAACTATTTATTTCGTGAAAATGACTGTCATAATTACCACCACGGTTAAATATGGCCAAAGATTAAAGCAAATTTATATCACTATAAAAAGTAGAGAAATTCTTATCATCGAATAACATACTCAGCCCATGAAAAATCTCACCCAATACTACCTGAAACGACTAAATTTATCAGATATTCCACACGCCAAAAAAAGAACGATGTTAAAAGCATCGGAAATTATTGGACCATCGTGACGCGAGCTTAATTTTCCAACGGTATCGTTTCAGTTCGGTGCATAATTTGTAGGAAACAACATGCAAGCTCGTTTAGGGTCCGCAGCTTTCAATTTATTATTAGGCTACTATCGATCGAATTATTTAGCAGAGAGACGACGTTTAACAGGGAAAATTGCGATAGAACCCAGTTAATTGTACGTTCACTGTTCTCCCATACTACAATTTTCCTCATACCACTATTTTTCCATTAAAACTTATTCCCTTCCCTATAGAAACACTCCATTAGAAAGTTCAAGGTACAACCATCATCTTCTACCAGACTTAATCTTCTCCTTTTTGTCTTTCTCTATATCGATCCCTTCCTTTCCACTTTGTTATTTTTCTATTAAAAGCATACTATCGTACACGTTGCTTTGAAAGCTGGCCACGCTTTTAACTTTATCGTTCCCCGCACATACTGTCCCGTAAAGAAAATTGGTGCACACGGCTCGTTTAGCGAAACAATTAAATGGCACGGTAAATTTACCAAGGATCGAGCCGATAGTTTTTGCAACGATGGCATATATATATATATATACAATTCTCTTGAAGAGGAGAGAAATTTATGCTCGATATCGTCGTGAAGACAGGGGCGAAATAAGATCAGAGGGGTTGGACGTTTTCTCCCCGTAATGCCAAATTGAAATATTACATCCAAGCCGTGCCGTATCTGTCCTCTGTTCTCGCGAGTCTTGTGTATCGTCGATGCCAGTTGCGAGCTACTCGAGCAATTTGATAGTGCTGCTATATTTCACGGGGAAAAACTCCCGTGTTGTAGGTATATTGCGAAATCGGTGAGATCTACACCGAGCTTGAAAATATAACGGGCTCGCGGAACCAAGGGACGTGTTTTAAATTCCTCGATGCTCCTTCGTCTTCGAGTTCGTGTACGGGATTTCGATGCAGCACCAAAGTCGAACGCATTCCAGGAGATTGCATTTATTTATCGTTTACCGTTTTGAGCTTAGCAACTTGCTGGTGAGAGTTGTCGCTGGGAAGAACAGTATTTTGCTTTTAATTGCGAATAGTGGATATACGTTGTTGTGTAAGAGGGGTAAGTTTAAGGCAATTAGTGGTACAATGAAATGTTTCAAATAGATTTGGAGGATTTGAAACCTTTGCATTACAATAACGAGTGACACTGTGACGAGGAAAATGGGATAGGAAATGTTCAAGTTTTCCAAAATCACACTTTGACTGCTACGGGGTCACCGGTGACCGGCGCTATTGAATTTAGTGAAGTTTCGTGTAACTTTTAAATTGCAATAGTTATGAATTCTTGGACATATTGAATATTTAACTCTCTTAGTGTCGAGCGAAAAAGAGGAGCCTATGCAAAGATAACCCGGTCGAATTTCACGATTTTACTAGGGTTTGGTAAAAGGCTCATAAAAACTAAACAAAAAACAATATTTACATAATTTAAAAAGCAGTGTATTAAGGTGAAAATAGAGAATAAAACAGTGACACTAATTTTTCTATATTCATTGAAAATTCTATAAATAACAAAAGTATAAAGAAAATAAAAATTGAGTTCTCTCTTACAAAATGTATTTGCACATACGAAAAGTGTTCTTTTCATCATAACTTTATATAGATCATTTATTATAAAGTATATACTTTACATTTTCAATATATTTTGTAACAAAATAAATAATATTGCATAACAAAAATAAAGTATAGCTCCAAGGTACATGGCATCATTCGGCATAAAATATAAGGAGAAGTTAAACCGAAAAACTATTTTTTTTAATTCTCTCGTAATGAAATTAGACCATTTACAACGTATGATACATTTATTTTGAGATAAACTTCTCTCGCAATCGGAATAGTAAAGCGCTACAAAGTGCGGGCCTATATATCGGCCTCCAGCACTAATTGTAAGAGGGTCAAATTTGGCGTTAGGAAAATAAAGGTTTGCAGAATATCTATTGTGGAGTCGTAAAAACTTATTTGAATCTATTTTTTATTATGCGACTAACGCGTGTTGCGAGCTGTGATGAAATCTCAGGCAACCACGTTAATATATAGATATAACTTAAGTTCTTTTACGGCGACGAAGGCGAGCTTCGTCAGCCGACGTGTCAGACGTACGACGTAAATCGAAGTGTAAAGACGTACGACGAAAATCGAAGTGTAAGGACGTACGACGATACTATTAAATTAATTATTTTCAACAAATAATAAAGTGGGACAATTATACTTTAAACTAATTTTCCTAATCGAATTCAATCCGCATTCATCCTTACCTGTGATTCTGATCCCACACTATGTATCCGTATTTTTAAAGTATCTGCTTCGTAAAAATGTGAATTTAATAGAAAAAGTTTCACTACAGCAGAAATGACGAATTTAGCAAAATATTGATGACATTCAACGTGTTAAATTGAATATATTAATGAGATGCGACGCGATAATATTATTTCTATAACATTAATATTACGTTAAATTATCCGGCATATCAAGAATCACTGAACAAGTTTTTTTTTAGTAATTAAATTCCGAATTATAGCAGAGGCAATTACGAAACAAATAGTAGTGCAAGGGTTTAAGGGATATGGGATAATTTGTATCTGTCTCAAAGATTTTACGGTGGATTACTTTTTCCACGGAGTTGCGTAATTTGTTGGACTTTGGAAAACATTTTGTACGAGGAACGATGTTTGTTTATATTGGTGCTGCAAAATTGTCCATTTGGGGAATTAGTGGGGAAACAATTTTGCACCGACATGCGATCGGACAAACTGTTGCGTTGTGCATGACCATCCACAATCCCCTAATACTCTGGAAGCCATTTTGCTGGTCGCGTTTAAACTACCTACTCAAACGTCGATCACGGACATGCTTCATTGTCAGTCCATGCTAACGAATGAATCGATTGTTTCTCCCATTGAACAAGACTCCTCTACCTCCTTAATTCTACCGATATTATCATTAACAGCATGAGTATTTATTCTCACATTTTCTCTTCCCTAGGATAATTTACAGAGGCCGAAGTTTCCTCGAAGTTTGTCTGCACCGATATTAAATTCGATATCAGTAACACAATATGTTAAACTTCGAACGACGTACTAGTAGTATCAGACTCCATAGAAGTTTCCACGATGCAAGCTGCATCGTCTAGGGGACTACGAATCCGCAAGATAATTCGGAAAATGGAGGTCGTTGGTTCATGAGCCGGCAATAATGCCGCTAATAGCGCAAATTGCGGACTACTGAAATCGGCGACTCAATTTTAATGAAAATCCGACGAAACGAGGTCTCTCAGCCGCCTCGTATTCATCGTTGTGAAATTACAGACCGTTGCTATTCTGGAATTAATTCGCGAAAAACGAGAAACAAATCACCGTCCGGTGATAAATCTTCCGCTGCCGGAGATCGACTCCCTGGTTTCCCAAGAAACGAGGCCAATGAGATTTATCCCAGGGTGAATTGGCGCGCGTGAACAAATCGATGCAGGGTTTATGGTGATATGAAATCAGTGGACCTGAACTGAAATGTCTCATCACCTTTGGAATATTTTTTTCATTAATTGTTTCATAAATTATAGCCCGGATAATTCTAGTTCACTTAACAAGTTTTGCCCACAAACTAATGTGTCCACTGTTTACCGCGGATTTTGCAAAAGTAGCGCAACTTAGTATTTACTATATGAAAAAGAACGAACTTAACGCCTTAGCTTAAAACAACGTGTATTTTATTTTTGTCTTTCAAAAATTATTACATTGAAAATATCAGACGGTCGCGAAACGATCTTATTGTTTCTATACTATTAACACTAGAACTACTGGCGTTAAATCTATCAGATTTCAATATATTAAATAAGTACTTTAAAAAAGGAGGAATCGAGTGGCGGGAAAAATGATCATTTCGGTGATTCATGTCTTTTGTGATAGACGTAGAATTTCTATTTCATAGGTCTTCTATGAATTTGGAGAATTTTTGGGAAAAATTGTGTAACAGTGAAAATGACTGATTTGGTAGTTCTAGTGTTAAAATTACTTTCAGTTAGTCGAAATATCATGAGTCAAAGAGAACTTTTTTTCATTTCAGAAATTAATTTTGAATCATTGCACGTCCAGTCAGAAAAGAAATCATAGGCCAAAGGGTTAAAACGTTAAATTCCCTCGGTATTTCGCTTATTTCATTAGCTTTATTGAAGTAAATCTTTTTCTATTAAAATTACATGTTTACAAATCATAAACCTGAAAGACAGAAAGTGATATGTAGTCAGCGGGACTTTACTTTTCTAAGGTCAAAATTGAAATATTCAATGCGCAAGAAAATTCGTACATATTAAAATTGTAGTCATATGAAATTTCATTGAATTCCATAGTGCCAATCACCAGTGACACCCCATGGCATTCAACGTATTAATTACATTGTTGTTCCGTGAAACAGCACCAGGTCAAGCGTGATTGATATCACCAACAAAAAACTGAATACAAAGAGGCTCACGCGCTGCTGGGCTAAAAGTGGCCTCCCCATTTGATTAACAACCGACTTTCCTTAACACTTAGGCGACCACCGAAAAAAAAATTATGGTATAAACAGCGCACATTTCAGCAGTAACGCGAACTCATAAGGTAATAATGGGAAATCTTCCCATTCATCAACTGTCTTTGTTTGAAATGGGGAGATCTCCACAATAGGTCGGCTAAGTGTTAAAAACAGGAAGATTTCCAAGTTTTAATAGCTAAGTATTAAAACAATAGATCTTACCCGGTATGACCGAATTCATCGACGAGTTTTACGATTTCCATGGAGCTCATTGTCGATTAACGCACGTTTGAAGAACGAGGAAAGTCAAGATAGCCAAGTCCTGCAATTCCGCGGCAAGGGCCGTGCGACGAGAGAGAAAAAAGCAGGGAAAACGCTCGATTTCACAGCCATTGGCTCGAGAAAATGCAAGAGCGAGGCAGTCGTGTGCGTTGAAACGTATATGTGGCAGGGTGGATGCATAAGTGCGCCGTTACGTCTCCACCTATATATGCAGGTACGTTCGCCGAATGCAGATGCACCCAGTTACACAGCTTTGCATGCACACACGTCGATGCACATTTTGGAAGCATGCAAGTGCAGCTCACAGGTCCAAAGTAGACGGCCGATCCTAGATCGCAACGAATGGCCTTGCTTTTTCCAACTTCCTTCCGCCGTACCAAACTTCCGATGTAATGTTGTTTACGACAGCGCACGCGTTACCGTGTTTTTCGAGACCACGAAGAAGTCCATGGTAAAACTACCTCCACCATGAGGAGCAAATTTCTTGCACAGATTTATCGGTGAAACTACGACGAGTTTCCAAGCCATGAAGTTTGCTAATTGCAAAAAGGAAAGACGAGTTCGCGGCCGACTTAAAGTTCCTCCTCGCTAGGATAAGCGACGATGAATCGCAAGGTGAAAAAGTTGAATTCACGAAACTCTCGATAGGTTGAGAATAAGGGTAGCGGTGTCGTGCGAGAAGCTAAAACCAAAGGAATTTCCCAGTTGGTAAGTGGGTCTTCTATTCCTCCGGTTTCCGTAGGCAAAGTCCGATTACAGAGGAGCCGAGAAAGAGGAGTCGGGAGCGTATCGCGTTGGAGCCACGAAAAGGGCAAGAAGAGGGGTGGGAGTATCGCACGCACGACGTGGCAGCATCCGAACCCAGAGCTGGAGCCTTCTCGGTTAAATGAGGCTAACTCACCCTCTCCCTCTTACCCTCGTCTCCTCTTCCCTTCTTCCCTCCCTCTATTCGCTCCAACCCCTCTTTCAACCCTCTGTCTTTCCTCCTCTTTCTCGCGCACCCTCCTAGTTCCTCTCTCTTCGAGTCGAACTCGGTGTGTCGAGCTGGGCGCGGCCCCGCACCGACCAAAATCGATTTTGGAAAGACGAAGAGAACGAGGGGACGATGGTCGACGAACGGAGAAAGACGCGATACAGATTACGAACGATGCCGCATAGCCGGGCTTCCTCCGATCTCTCGAATCGGGAGGGTTCCTCTTTTACTCGGTGAGGTCACACGGGGAGAGTGGGTTCGCTGCACGGTCGTCGAATGGGTGCTGCGGGGGTTGACGCGATGCGCCGAGACGCTTGGCTCTCTTGTCGCAGAAGGAGGACCAACGTTGGGCTCTTTTAATCATTAAGGCGCTTGTAAGGTTGCGCCAAGTCGCCTCTTTGATCGGAGTTGGTTGCGCGCGTCAAAGCTACTTACGGACAAAGCTGAGACCATGAAGAACCCGGAGGAAAGAGAATCGAAGGGGACCAACGTCGAGGTGACGACTCGACGTTCTCCATCTACTTTTCTCACCATCCGGAAATTCCATCGAGCGAAATAATACCTTGCCAACCCATTTCGGGGTTTATTCTTTTGATTCTTTAATGGAACAACGAACGTATGTTAACCCTTTGCGGTCCTATGTCGAGCAGTACTCGAAATAGATTTTTACTTCATTTTATTTTCTGTCAATTTAATATCTACTTTCCAATTTCACAATGATTTTGTAATATCACCGAAATATTCGTCAATACCTATAGTTATTAATGTAATTTTAAAAAATGGATAACCAATGCTAGAAAATATTGTGAAATCAAATTCAGTAAGCTCACTGCCAATATTAACGAAATAATTCGGATCGCAAAGGATTAACCAGTTAACTGTGGAATTTAGTTTTATGAATCCCTCGCGGGATATAGAATTAAAATCGAGCAATGACGTGTATAATCGTTCAACACAGAGAAAATGTTTCTGTTACAAATTTCACAAAAAGAGGAAAACTAAATGTGGAAAAGTTACATTTTTAGTCCATGAGAAATTTACAATTCAGTATTAAAAAGTAACTGCAAAAGACTTTTAGATTGACGTGTATACACGTCGAACGTAGTTAAATGGTTAATCATATAGAAAATTCATCCAGTTTGGAATAGATGCATGTGTAAATTGTCAATGTTCCTGCAATGAAAATTGCAAGGTTTATAAATAATAAGTAAAGCTTAATTAACAATTCCATTCGCCGACGCAGCATTCTCGTTCATTTTTCTTTCAACGCTGAATCAGCGGTATATTCCGGTTTATTGATTCTTGGCAAATATGTAATGCAGATTGCGGAAGGCGCCGCACGTACGGATTTTCTCTCATCTCCTGTATCGGAAGGATTTTACTTTTTTTATCCTGTATGTATGTTTTTTTTTCAGTAGGACGTCGATGGAGGTCGAACTCTTCTCGTCCTGTTCGTCCTCTACTTTCCTCTTCTTTCTCCCCTTTCACCTCTTCCCTCGAGAGTACGAGGCTTACTTGCAGGAGAGCACACGACGCCCGCACGTACGAGCATTTCTCGGCAGGCGCAATGAGCGAGATAGGACGATTGAATTTTGCCCGAGGGTCGTGGACCATCCTTCGAGGATTAGGCTTTAAGCCTCTACTTACGCTTATTGGAGATTCAATTTTCTTGTCGCTGCCTATTTTCCTATATTCCTTCTTTCCAAAGCGATACCCCGAATCTCAGTAGCTCAATCCCGAAACGGGAGAAAATAACTCACGTAAGTCTTTGCTTCGTTTGATAATAATTAAATCCGAAGATCTATTGTTAGTACGTCAAGTTTAACTAGAGCTCAATGTTAACACATTAAGCGCCCGGCCCGCGAAAATGCGGGATTTTTTGTTTCTTTATATACATACTAGCTGAAAGTACCCGTGCTTCGCTACGGTTTAATATCATTAGGATTAAGGACTACTTAAATTAGTAAATATATATTCAATCATTTAAAACCTGCAATATTTTACGTGCTTCGAAACTAAAAAAAAAACCTTAAAATTTCGAAGTTTGAAAAATCCTTTCTTAGTGAGCACCTAAGACCCAAGGGGAAGGTGTGTTCCAAATTTCATTGCAATCCGTTCTGTGGTTTTTGAGATTTCGTGATAAGTGAGTGAGTCAGTCAGTCAGTGGTATTTCAGCTTTATATATATACCTACTAGCTGAAAGTTCCCGTGCTTCGCTACGATTTAATATCATTAGGATTAAGGACTACTTAAATTAGTAAAAGTTAAGTTTAACATCGATACCCTAGAAGGAACGCTCATGCAAAATTTCAAGTTTCTAGGTCAAGTAGTTTCGGCTCTGCGTTTCTTGAGTTTGGCCCATACTTTAACCCCCCAAAAAACCCCTATAACTTCGAATTTTTTAAAACCCTTTCTGAGTGAGCACCTAAGACCCAAGGGGAAGGTATGTACCAAATTTCATTGCAATCCGTTCTGTGGTTTTTGAGATTTCTTGATGAGTGAGTGAGTGAGTGAGTCAGTCAGTCAGTGGTATTTGAGTTTTATATATATAGAAGATTGAGCTTTATATATGATTTCTACACCTCGCAGATCAAAAGATAATTGCCCTTAGAGACTTTCACGTGATATGAAGAATTATGAAGGTGTTGGAATCATTGGGTCAGGGAAAAAATTGTTGTGAAAATGTATAAGGTATCAAATTTTTTTTTTAACTACTTATTGTTCAGACGCCTAATTCTGAGTTATTGCGCGTTTGATCATAAAAGAAATCGTAGGACAAGAGATTAAATTACTGCTTTGGTAAAAGTGGCATCAATAGGTGGAAAAGTTAATTTATTTTGTAATCTGTGTTTCATAAGTTTAAGGCAGAATATCTACCCTATGACTATCCTATAAGCTTGGAGAATTTTTGGAAAAAACTTTGAACCAGTCATTTTGTCTTGCTTGGTAGTTTTAGTGTTAATATTAATTATTAGATTGTATTTTGTAATAGCATGTTTTTGAAATATCACAAGGTTTCGCTACAAGCCGTTACAAGGTACATTTTACTAGCTGCAAAGTAAGTCCGCACGCGCACGTATTGCACCTTACAGTGTCAGCACACTTGCAGAAAACGACTTCGTAGCGAAAGGATTAAGAATATAATTGTAGTAAATTTCGAAGAAAAACGTTCGCGTTTTCTTGTCGCTGCCTATTTTCCTGTATTTCTTCTCCCCAAAGCGACACTCTAAATCTCATTAGCTCATTCGCGAAACGGGAGAAAATAACTCACGTAAGCGACTTTGCTTCGTTCGAAGATAATCTTCGGTTTCAAAGTTTTACGACGATCCAACGAGATTCGAGACGAGTATCGACTATGAAATTTTTACGCACTTAAATCCCACAGTATTATAAATATACGAAGAATATTCGTCCTGTGAACGTTACGTAAAACTTGGACGCTATTTGTTTGATCGAAACGATCGATTCTATCGGTAACGAACGGTAGAGTCCCTTGAGAATCTGCATCCGACGGTTGTCAGTTACGATCTTGATATTTTTCTTCGTAGAATACTCTAAGCGAGGACACATCTACTCCTTGACGTTGAGCTAAAAAGGATCAATACCGTGTCGTACGGTGAAAGACTTTTTTATTCAGTATCGAGAGACACTTTTGTATCTCGTTCTACCAGGTGATTCTCATGCTCGTAACAAGTGACATGAATCTATTCCGGACGAAAGCTGAAGATACTATATCCAATTATGCTTTTTGCTTGGTATCCGACGAGCTGGAAACTCATTTTGCAGTTTCGCGCGAAAAATTCGATCAAACTTTCTCGATCTCCGTGCGCTAAATCCTCCAGAGGCATAATGTTATCTGGAACTTTACGATGGATCTTGACACACACGAGGGCGAATGAATAGCCTTATTTTATGATAATACAAATATATATGTAGGTGCGTACGTCGCGAGGATGTGCAAGGGGGTTGTGGGTTTTTCTCGGCGGAACGTGAGAACTTTTATGGCTAGAAATAAAAAAGTACGGTTTATAAGGTACATTGTAATCTTCTACCATCGAATAAACTGTAGAAATGAAAGAATAATATTTCTTTGACATTTTTTATCGTAGCTGCTATTGTTGTAGTTAATACGTCATGTGGAAATTGTTGGAAGAGTAAGATAGGGACGTCCAATATGGTTTATTTCATTTCCAAGTAATTTAATTCTTTTAAAAATGTGCAGCTTTATTTTCTATCTAGAAAGCTTTAATCCTTTGAGGTCCTATGGAGAACAGTACTCGATATAGATTTTCCCTTGATTTCATTTTCTGACAATGTAATATCGACTTTCCGATTTCACAATGATATTGTAATATTACCTAAATATCCGACAATATCTATAGTTATTGATATCATTTTTAAAAATGATAACTAATGATAGAAAATATTGTAGAATTAATTTTATTTAGCTCACTATCAAAATTAACGAAATAATTCGGAACGCAAGGGGTTAATGATTGGATTAAAGTATCCGCATCCGCCTTGCTTTACCTAACAAGGAGCTGATTCTTACAATATACTTGCAAGAAGTTTCATAATAAATGTGCCGCAACAACAGCATCCATGAGAAGCTAGCTTCTATTGAGCTAAAGAATATTATCTCCTTTCGACTAAGTAACTTTATCAATCATTTTTCCTATTTTTGAACACCAAAACACGCCCCTAACTTCCATTCGTCAAATGCATCCACCACCATCGATCTCACGTCAAATTCACACCGAAACTGCACTAACTTGGGTAACGTACTTAACATTAGATCTACCGACGATTAATTCAATATATTTAAAATTCCAAAATAAATATACCCGATCAATCAATCGAACTTGATCGATTCAATGGCTCCCAATCTTTAAGACAGACGTGGAAAATTGAAACAGAAACAGCCTTAGACATTTCAAGTGCATTGTCCAAAAATTCAAGGCAAGTCTTTTTCACCACCTAACACCTACACCTTAGCAGATCAAGTGTTAAAGACATTTTCAAAATTTTTAGATACATTTTGTACCTAGAAAATTTTAAAGATTGAATTAACACTAGAACTACCAAACCAGTCAAAATGACTGGTACACAATCTAAAAAAAAAACTCTCCAAGTTTACATAAGAGTAATAGAATAAATATTCTACATCTATATCAATAAACATAAATCAGCCAATCGATCAAATTTTCCGCCGCTTTATTCCCCCTTTTTCAAAGTACTTATTTAATTTATTAAAATATGATAGATTTGAGGCCGGTAGTTCTAGTGTTAAAGTATTATATATAATTGAAAAATAAATTGAATATAATTAAATCACCCATTTTGTTTTACTAACAATAAGTGTGCGCTGATTCTAGTAAAATACAAGTATCTATGAATAGCTAGCTTCTATCGAGATATAAAATATTATCTCTCATCAATAATTTTTCTTATTTTTAAGCATCAAAACATGTACACAACTTGCGTTCGTCAAGTTCATCCTCCATCATCGATCTCACCTCAAATTCACTCCAAAACCGCACAAAGTTTGGTGACGGACTTAAAGACATTTTGAAAATTTCACGCAAAGCGTATAAATCTTTGTACTACTCGGGAAATATGTAGGAGGTATGAAAAGTTACAAAACAACTCTTCCTCCTCCCGAATAATGAAAGACAAAAGACCACCGTGCGGGTTCAGAAGCGTCTAAAGTTTCGTGACCCTTGGAGAAAACTTTGAGTTGCTCTCTCTGGTGGCGCGTAATCAGCAGACTGCGGAAACCCCCTTATGAGAAACGTGTCTGGCATGAGATATTTCTGCCGGTAATTAGATTGTTGCGCCAACATATCTGTCTACCCGTAGTAAGTAAGCTGTCGTCGGATTAGGCGGGAGATCTTGCCTCATTCAAAATCAATTCACGCGACGGTACCCTAATTCGAGTCCGATTCGTTTCACGATACACCCTATTCGTATTGATTCGCTTCAATGACTAATCCATACACCCCGAAACTTCATTTTCATGGAGAGAATGGCAGAAGTCTTTGTCAATAGTTGTGAAAACTTCAGAACCATCCGACAATGAATTTTCTGAGAGGAATGGAATAAGATAAGGAATTTCAAAGTTTCTCGTCTTTGTGATTTTCGATTTTGAACGCTTTGATGATTTCGCATAGGGACTCATAGCTTTAGGTAGATTCTCTATGTATTCGTGTTTCTGCGAAACTTCGGTTTATGGTCTTGAGTAGTATCATTATGAAAATAGTTTCGACCTTATGGACTTCTTGAAAGGGTCTTGGAAACCCTAGGGAAGGATAATCCGAAGATCGTCGTATCGTGAGGGCTTAATTTACGAAACTTGTATCGTGCAAATGAAAATACACGTCTTATTTGTAAATTTTCTCTGTTCGAATATTATTCTACATAATTTAATCGTTAGAAATTTATACTCCAAACTCCTCATCTATCAAAAATCCTCTAAAGAAGAAAACTCCAATATCATATCTCAAAATTCTACTTCTACTCATATCATTAATTTCAGCGCCATTATTCTGGTAGCTTAGGTTTTCTTTTTTCTATTCTTCGTGAAAAACCACATCTAAACAGCACGGTAATCGAAAGGGTGGCGATACTGGTCTCGCCGCGTCGATGTAGTTTTAAACTCACCCTCCGAGTTCCTCTCTCTCTCCGTCATTGTTGGTCCGAGTCCAAAGGAAACGGAGAATCGATAGCAGCTCTCAATTTTCGTCTCTTTTCTACGAGTGTCTGTCGAGAGAAGCAACGAAACGTGGTAGTGGTGTAATTCGGTATGTTTTAGGATCACGGGTCAGCTCGTAAAGTTCGCAGGGACAGCCATAAAGTCGGCCGCAAAACCGCCGTTTGTCGGTGTATCCTAACGAAACTAACTCCTGCGCACGTTCGCTTCGTTTTCTCTTTAATTTCATCGCCGTTTACGGGGCCTTGTTCAATGGGACCGTTGTTTTCTCATTTTTTGATGGCAATCGTGTTCGTTCGATCGTAAAAAGTCATTCCTAGAAGCGTAGATCATCGGTGCGTGATTCGAATGGGACCAAGATGGAACTGAAGGAAATTTGGAAGTCGAGGGAAGTCCGATGAAACAAGGAGAATTGTGTCCTGGAATGCCTTGAATTCCATCAAATGTCGAAGACCACGTCGGTGGTTCGATTCGAGGAATTCCTGGAAATCGTGGTTGCATTATTCCTGGTGCATCCTGTTGCGCTGTGGTTAGAGTCTCTTGGTTTCTCTCTAATTTGGGGGATGGTAATTTCATAAACGGAGGAAATGGCACGTACGAGCTTCCAGGGGGTACTTCGTGGTAAATAACTCGGTACTCTCCGTACTGAATAATTTTACAAATTTTTCTATCACCTGTATGAACCTAATTTCGTAATATTCTCTTCCGTTGTCTCTTCCGTTCTATTAAAAAATAAAACTGATTAAATACTTATTTAAATTTCCACAAAGACATTAACCTTTTGCGGTCCGAATTATTTCGTTAATTTTGATAGTGAGCTAAATAAAATTAACCCGGCGTGTGTATACTCAATTTTTAAGAGCACGGTGTGTACACTGGGCCTTTGAGGGAACAGTCGGGTTTACAAGGTTTTCTCGACTTCAGAAAAATCTGCAAAAATTCTGAGATACTTATGGGAGTGTCTACTATGTGGCCCAGTAGTTGCTAAAGTCAGGAATTTAAAACTGTTATTTTTAAAAATGCAGAATGTTGAAAAATGTTAGAGAGAAATTTGAAGTACAAATTTTGACTGTTCCTTAAAAGACCCAGTATACACATGCCGGGTTAATTCTGCAATATTATCTATCATTAGTTATTAATTTTTTTAAATGATATCAATAACTATAGGTATTGACGAACATTACGGTGATATTACAAAATCATTGTAAAATTGGAAAGTCGATATTACATTGTCAGAAAATAAAATGAAGAGAAAATCTATATCGAGTACTGTTCGACATAGGACCGCAAAAGGTTAAATCTCATTTTTTTTTCTCCAAATTTTGCACTCCAAACTTTCATTTTATAACGCAGCACACATACATTCCACAATATTCTCAGTATCCTCAATGACGCATGTAGGGTCAAAGTACCATAATCTTTCTTCTCGAATCAATGGAGACCGTCTCGACGAGTGGTCGACCCCGTTGCAGGAAAGCGGATAATTAATTTCAAGACGCTCGACGCGTTAATAAAATAGAAGGGATATACCTCCTTTTTTCCCGTGATCCGATGATACCAGGTCGAGAAAGCTCCCCAAGGAATTTAACGGCGCAAAGAGGATCGACACCGCGTCGGCGGCACTTCATTAATCACTCGTTCGGCCTCCTCGTATTTCTTCGCTATGGATGTACTACATAAGCACACGCGTTTCCCTCTTGGACTTTCGCGATGGATTCGCGAAAGCTCATCGAGCAGAATACACCAACGGGCGAACGTTTTAAGTGCAAAGTTATTTTCACGAAGGGGAATGCAGCACAAAGGCGACAGCCGCGAGGGCTGAGAGAGTTGTTTTCCATGGAAGGGAGTCCGCGGAACAATAATTAGATCACCCTTTAGAACGGAACCACCGAAGTAGGGGGAGAGTCGGTCGAGATAATTAGGTAATTGGCCTACCTATATCTCCGATCGATTCTACGGACAGCTCGGCTAATTTCATTTCAATCGGGCATTCGCCGTGTCGGCCGTATTACCCGTTCGTCCTGATGAAAAGTCGGAGGAGAATGTTCAATCGTAAATTGGCTCCCGTGTAATTCGATGAAATTTAAATCGAAAGAACTCCGTGACGGGGAAATTGCGGCAACTTTTTCTATGGTAAATCCGCGAGTTATTATCGATCTACGTAATGTTGGGGGATGTGGGAGAGGAATGGGTGGAAAGTGGAAATTTTCTTTCGAAGATATGTTGGAACTTTTAGCTGTGATATAAAATTTATAGGTTTGTGTGAGATATGAAGCAGACCAAGGTTTAATCACCGTTGCAATCTGCAAAATGAAGTTCCACCAACATCGTCTTTAGCTTCATTAACAATATTACTCTTACGATCCCATTTCAAATTTTCCCAAATTCCAAAGTATCTCGTTTCATATTTTCCCAAATTCCAAAGTATTCCATTTCAAATTTTCACAAATTCCAAAGTATCTCATTTCATATTTTCTCAAATTTCAAAGTGTCTCATTTCATATTTCCACAATTTCCAAAGCATCTTATTTTAAATTTTCCCAAATTCCAAATTATTCCATTTGACATTTTCCCCAATTCCAAAGTATCTCATTTCATATTTCCCCAAATTTCAAAATATCTCGTTTCATATTTCCCCAAACTTCAAAGTATCCCATTTCAAATTTTTACAAATTTCAAAGTATCCCGTTTCAAATTTTCCCAAATTCCAAAGTGTTCCATTTCAAATTTTCACAAATTCCAAAGTATCTCATTTCATATTTTCTCAAATTCCAAAGTGTCTCATTTCATATTTCCACAAATTCCAAAGCATCTTATTTCAAATTTTCCTAAATTCCAAATTATTCCATTTGACATTTTCCCCAATTCCAAAATATCTCGTTTCATATTTCCCCAAATTTCAAAATATCCCGTTTCAAATTTTCCCAAATTCCAAACTATTTCATTTCATATTTTCCCAAATTCTAAACTATCCCATTCCAAATTTTCCCAAATGTCCAGAATCTCCCAGTTTTCTCTAAAATTCTGGAAAATGGTTAACCGCGTAACTTCAGGGCAGCACCGCAGATTTTCAACCACGTTGTATGAACACCATTTTATACATGGTCCTACCGTCGTACCCTGCATCGGGCAGTTTCACGTCTCCCTACTGTACTTTCCTCGTGATAAAACGTACGAAGGGATTTTCCACGGTTATCTCGTAGTGCAGAGCACATACGGTAAACAACGTGAAAGCCAGGAGATCGTGACTCCTCTTAAGAATACCCGGAAATCCGGCCAAGACGAGAAGTCGAGTACCGGCGAGTTTAAACTTTAAACTCCTTATAGTCTAGGAAGCGTGGAATTTCGCAACGGTACACGTTCACAAATGAAAACACGTAGAGTCGATACGTTTCTACGTTTCAACGTAACCTACGTAGATCTAGATACACGAAGGGTATTAAGGTTTAATCCTCGATTCAACGTGCACAGCTTCGTCGAGTTGGAGCTTGCTAATGGAAGGTTAAGCCAGCTGATCCTCGGCTAACTTTGTACACCTTATCGGGCAAGGAGCCGATCGAACGATTCTACTTCACCTTCCACCTCTCTATCGGCTTCGTTTTCATCGATCAAACAGGTGTTTGTCCAGGGAATTTGCGACATCGAGCCATAGCACGTAGACGCGGTCTCTGTGATTATCTTCTTCGCGGATAACCGGCGGGCTGGCTTGAACGTAACGTGACGATGGAACGATATAGGACTTTGAAGTTTGTCTTTCGACGCGTTCCTAGTCGATGGTTTAATTTTGCGAGGATGCCGTAGGCTTTATTGGATAGTGTCTGGTTAAGGTGATACATCCCTGTAGTTTTAATTGACAGAGTTGGGATGAGAAGTTGATGCGTGTGCAATATATTCAAAGAAATTTTGTCATTTTTCTATCCTTTCATGGTGGACGAGCAGGATAAGGTTTAGATTTGTGTTTGTACTATCCAGAAGGTTTGCTGATGCTGATCTTTGATCCTATGGTGATTTATCGTCCGTGGTGCAATTTAGATGGAAGATATGTGAGAGTATTCGGAAAGTAGGATGGTACCTAATTCTGATAAGAAAAATTTGCATTCCTCAAAATACTGAATATTCGATAAAGTTACGGTCAACACATTGTATGTGGATGATTTATAACGCCTCGTTAACACATTCACGGACATGGATGCTACAACATTCATTTCCATTGTAATGTAGAATGCTGAACGATAAAGCCAATTATAATTCATTTAATTTTTTATAACTTTAAACTTTTGTAATTATATATTATGTATTTTAAAGTCATGGCCAACTGAGTCATCGGGTATTGTAACACTTGACTGTCTACTTTTGCAACTCAATGAAAATGTTTATTGTCCGCGAACATGTTAAGGTAGTTCTCGGCAGTTATCATTTTTCTATAGATTTTCTTAAAATTTTGAAAATATATTCTTCATGATATTTTATAATTATATCCGGAATCTCAACGAGTTCGTCCACACGGTTTATGAATAAATCGTGTTTGAAAATAACATATTTAACACGGGCCTTATGTAAAAAAATTTTTGCTGAGTCCGTAAAATCTCTTTTTATTTTTCTAATGGAAAAACGAGTTGACGGATTCTAATAAAAAATTAGCAATGTATTATTTTATGCTTTTGGAATATTATTGAATTTTTTCATAATTTTTGACTTCATAGTTATAGAGAAATATGTTTTTTAATGTCTAAAAAGTGAATGAAATGACCTCTGTGAAGTTAGCCCCTGCATTAATTCTTACGCAATTTTTTTCATTTCTAATGAAAAAAGAAACTTTTAGTTCTGAATCCAGCCAGAACTACCTTAAGGTTCAAGAGGAAAACTTGTTAAAAAACTGGCACGAATTTTATCCTTTTGGTATAAATTGGAAACTGCTAACTTTCTAATTTCGAAAATATAGGTACTTAATTTTTCAAACCTAAGTGATTAATGCCAGGAATCCTCTTTTTTAAACATTCTATGTACAATTTTCAAAAAACGTATTTTTACATGGACCACATACAATGTGTTAACTGTTACTGATAAGCTCTATCAGAGCTGATCTTTGATTTAGACGAAAGCTATGTAAAAGTATTCTGTAAGTAGAATGAAATCTAATTCTGTCACTGAATATAAAAAAATCAGCATTCCCCAAAATGTTCAATATTCGATAAAGTTACGATTAAGTAATTGTTATCGATAAGCTTCATCGCATTTCTCTCTTTCATCGCAAGCAACCTCATTCTCGAGCGTAGCGAAACATCGTTACAAAGGCTCGCGTTTATATTTTGATACAATCTCTGGTATCTTGACTGCTTTTCTTTCAAGAGCCATTCTTACGGTAAAATCGGAGGGCTGCCGGCATTCCGAGCGGCAACGATTTGCTATCAAAGCAAAGGGCAACGGTATCCGCGCGATTAGTCTCGCAAAGTTTCGTGGATCGTTGAATTCAAATAGGAAGTTTACCACTCGAAGAGAACTCGCGCGCTCTTCGATTCGTGAGAGCCATAGACGTTCTAAGAGAGTATTAAATTGCGGCATCTAAATCGTCCGAGGAAGCTCGAGACCTCGAAAACATAAGGCGTCGAAGCCCTTCTTGCCGCTTTCCCGTGGAAACTTTGGCGTGCACGTTTATTTCGCAAATTACGCCCAGAGTTACAGCAGGGGTCGTTCGAGTACACCTGCGGCAAAGAGAAATTTATCGGCAGGGTCAGAATCGTATATCAAGAGAAAGGAGCATTGTCGTGAGGCTCGCACGTTTAAATCTCAATTGGCAGAGAGTCACGCGCTTAAGAGACTTCGAGAAGTTCGATTGCTAGGGGAAAATTGCTACTGTAGTTCTTTTAGAAATTTAAGGCCGCTTGAGTGACCCGAATGCGAAAAATGGCGGGAGTAAATAAAATTCTCAACAAATTTCGATATATATTGTACGTAGTAGTTTAGGAGAAGATATTGGATTTGAGAGTATAGAGATTTTCTGTCGATGTTCTATTGTTAGTACATCAAGATTAGCTGGGGCTCAATGATACTAGATAAGAATAAACAATATTAAACTTCTCTCTACGTACGGTGGCTATAGTCACCCGTGAATATTTCACTAGTTATATTAACACTTTACCGACCGGTATTTTTTTAACATCCTACCCTCTTCGGTTCGGTCACTTGCCCGCAAATATTTCCCTGATACTGATATCGCTTCGAAAATTGCAAAGTTTCTTCACTGAATGACACAGTTAACCGCAATGATAAATAATAATTTATTAATTGTGGTAGCAACCATTTAATAAGTTAAAAGTCCAAAAATGTTGGGCCCGAAAAGCCGATTAATCGGCTACCGGTCGGTAAAGTATTAATATTAATTATGAGATTATATTTTGTAATTGAATGTCTTTGAAATATCACAAGATTCTGCTTTTTATATATTATGTGCATTCAAACTTTTAATTTATGGTGTATGTTGCGCTAGAAGCCGTTGTAAGGTATATTCTACTAGCTGCAAAATACTCGCGGAAGGATTGCTCCGTACGTTGTCAGCACACTTGCAGAAAAGGGCTTTGTAAAGAAAGAGTTAAAAATATAATTACAGTCAGTTTCGAAGAAAAACATCCGTGAGAATTTAATCATTGTCTTCTAAGTTTAGCTGAATTAGAGCACGTCTTGTTTCGATACAGCGGCTTTTATTTTCGTACGTATGCATAATTCAATGATCGTCGAAGATACCCAAGAGGGGAAAAATCTCAGTGTAGACTCAATTTATACTAAATAATGTATCTATTTCAACTGACAAATCCGTAGCTTCTGCGACAGTTATCCCTCTGTTTCTAGTCTTCCGGAAGTAAGCCTTCCGGGGTTTAAATTGAGCCGACGTTTCTCTGAGACTGCTAACTTCATCAGGATCGAATTGTACACCGATACCAAAGTGTCTATTCTCGTTTCCTGTGGACGAATTCATGTTCGCCGAAGCGGATCAATGGTCGGCCAATAATTTTAGTTGGTCAACCGAGCAACTGAATAACGGCGGGAGGGTAGTTCAGATAGGATTCATCCTGCAACCTTTGTCCCAACCGCTGTTATTCGGATTCTTTAAGGTTTCTAAGGGTTCCTGGTGTCCCTTTGGGAATACATCATCGTAACCCATTTGTTCTAAGATTATTCTTTCCTCTTACCTTCTTTTCTCGTGGACTACCCTCCGTAACTGTGCCAAAATTCTATGCTGACCCTTTTCATCCCTGTACTCAAAATTGTCCTGTTCAATATCTTTAAATAACTCTCAACTTAGCAGTAAAATATTATTAAATATTTTTCTCTTCTCTGTTATGAAGAGGACTAACACTATCATCGTAAAATATTCTTTCTTCGATGAGTCAATAATTATAGATCGTCCCAGAAAGTAATTAACGGCAGGAGGGGAGTCCAGATCGGATTGATCCCACAACCCTTGGCTCATCCAATGTTATTTGGATTCTTTAAGGTTTCTAAGGGTTCCTGGTGACTTTTGGGAATGTATCATCGTAACCCATTTGTTGTAAGATTATTCTTTCCCTTTACTCTCTTTTCTCGTGGACTACCCTCCGTAACTATGCCAAAATTCTATGCTGACCCTTTTCATCCCTGTCCCCAAAATGGTCCTGTTTGATATCTTTAAATAGCTCTCAACTTAGTAGTAAAATATTATTAAATATTTTTCTCTTC
This sequence comes from Cerceris rybyensis, assembly GCA_910591515.1. NCBI lineage: Eukaryota > Metazoa > Arthropoda > Insecta > Hymenoptera > Crabronidae > Cerceris > Cerceris rybyensis. Next base: position 25,059,925 of record OU342791.1, on the reverse strand, counting down.
TCTGTTATGAAGAGGACTAACACTATCATCGTAAAATATTTTTCCTTCGATGAGTCAATAATTATAGATCGTCCCAGCAAGTAATTAGCGGCAGGAGGGTAGTCCAGATGCGATTCATCCCGCAACCCTTGTCTCAACCAATGTTATTTGGATTCTTTAACACTAGATTTACCAGCGTGAAATCTATTATATGTAAATATGTTACATATGTACCTTAAAGCAAAGAAAATTAAGTCTTAGAAAAGATGCTAGATTCGGTAATTTATGTTTTATACGATGGACGAAGAATATTTATTCTACGGCTCCCTCATAAACCCGTAGAATTTTTGGAAAAAATTGTGTACCAGTCATTTTGACTGGCTTGGTAAATCTAGTGTTAAGGTTTCTAAGAGTTCCTGGTGACTTTTGAGACTACATCATCGTCACCCATTTGTTCTAAGATTATTCTTTCCTCTTACTTTCCTTTTCCATGGACTACCCTCCGTAACTGTGCCAAAATTCCACGCTGACCCTTTTCATCCCTGTTCTCAATATCTTCTTACTTGATATCTTTAAACAGCTCTCAATTTTGTATTAAAATATTATTAAATATTTTTCTCTTCTCTATTATGAAGAACACTCACACTATCATCGGAAAATACTCTTCCTCTGTCGAGTTAATAATTATAGTTGATCATCCCAGCAAGTAATTAACAACAGGAGGGTAGTCTAGATAGGATTCAGCCCACAACCTTTGTCCCAACCGATGTTATTCGGATTCCTTAAGGTTTCTAAGGCTTCCCGGTGTCCCCTTGAGAATACATCATCGTAACCCATTTGTTCTAAGTCTATTCCTCTCCTATTCCTCCTCCCCTCACAGACATCCTCTAAAATTGCACCAAAATTCCGCAGCTACCTTTTTCATCTCCATTTACAAAATTCATATCTTCGAACCTCAAGTTCGTATCAAAATATCCTTCAAATATGTTCCTCTCATCTATCACGCAGAAAACCACCATCGTCATCTCTATACACTCTTTCATCTTCGATCTTTGTCGTCCGCATAACACGTGTTGCCGTTATCGTCACCCCATTAAAGCCATGCCACAATATCCACCCAACAGCCGTCGATGGTTGTAGAAAATCTACGAAAACTTGCCAAGCCGCGAACACGAGTCATGGGATCTTCTAACGACGATTTTACCAGAAGGGAATGCATTTCGAAGAAATCGCATTAATCGAAAATCGCAGCACCCACTCTTCTTCGGTCATGGATCGTTTCTTTCGAATGTTTCACGATGCGTCATAGAGGGAAGAATAAGAATGGATAAGTGCAAACGAGAAAATGGAGTGAGAGAGAGACGTCAAGGGGAGGAATAGTACGAAACGCTATTTAATTTGTTTCCTAGGGTGTCGCGCATTCTGCTACCCCATTAGACGAGAATGGGCCTAGGGATTTATGCTCGACGAGATTATGTCCAAGATAAAAGCAGACAAGCAGATAACCGCCGGAATTTCGGGGGTTGCTTCCGTATGGAGGAGAGATCGAATTTATCACCCTTCGACCTACTTAACCGTCTCGCACCCCGGGGGTAAGGGGGTTGGCTCGCGGGCGCGGTTTCACAGGACGAGCCGTTTCGAAGGAAAACTTTTGTAATTGTTCCATCGACTTTTCCCCCACCTTTCCTACCACCGTCTCCTTCTTCTTGCTACTCACATTCTCGTACCGTTTCCTTCCACCTCACCGTGGCGTTCATAAAGTAAATAGTTTCATAGAGGGAAGCGATTAAGCTCGCTCGGCTCCTCGCAATTAAAGCGTGCAAGAAGATTCTCGTCGCTTGCTAATAGAGAATAATGGAACCGTGAGATATCGAGATTGCACCGTGCTGGAATTACACGAACGATTTGGTCCTTTAGTCGGATTTTCCAAGGGGTTGATAGCCGCACGATAGGTGGAATTGTCGCTTGAAAAAAAAACAGGAGATAACGAAGCGAATGAGCGTGCGTCGAATGTGTTCCACTTGCAGTCTCGAGGTAGAATCTCATAGGTTGGCGAAAGATACGAAACTTTCGTAATTGTTCCATCGATTTCCTTCCACCCTCTTCCACCCTCGAGTCCTCCTCCTTTTTCCCTCGGAAATAAATGTTCCTCGCGGTACGAGCGCACGCAGCCCCCTCGAATTAAACGCTTAGGCGTGACCGGAAGTCCTTTCCTCTTTTTCGCAGCAGCAACCCCCGAGACACCACCGTTCCTCGAGTATACCAAAGAGAATCGTCGAAATTCAAGTGTTCCACATCAAAGAACTACCTGCCAAGGATTATCCTTTGCGAATTGTAAAGTTCCTCCCGCAAGGATCCTGTCGTTATCGCTATCTGTTTACGGTAACCGACGAAGGTAGGTAAAGCGGATCGATACGTGTTTACGTAAAAATTCACGTGATCTCGTTTACGCAGGTATCGGTCGGGAGCGGAGGGCGCGTTAACGGCAGACGTCACGGCATCCCCTCGTATCCCTAGGTTACTCTCATTTTATGTATCCGCCGCGCGAATAACTTCGCTATCGGGTTCCCAAAGCCGGCTAACACGAGCTTTTCCTCTTCGTGACCGGGTCGGTTGTGTCGGCAGGAGGAAAAGGGAAGGAACTCTCGCGTATCACCTTTATACTCCTAGGCTCGCGAGTTATTTATTTTTATGGGGTTTCTTTCCTTCTTTCACCCTCCACTGTGTGTCTTTCCCTCTTTTTCTCTCCTTCGCTTGCCCTTCGCTCCGCTACCGGTCCTTCTCCTCCCATCTCGTGCTCGACGAGGTCCTCCAGGATTCGAAGCGACCCTGCGTACACGAGGAAAGAGCAAAAGAGAGAAGCTGCGGTCTTCTCGTCTTCTACTGGAAACCCTCGCCCAGGAGAAACCCCGTGCCCGCTTAATGGCGTTACGGGGTTGCCATGGTGACGAAACCCCATAGAACCGGCAGTACCGACGCCACCGCGCCCGCTGGAAAGCCCATTTATTCTGGAAAAACATTATAAGAACGACGAGCACCGGGAGCCGCGTCTCGTCGTTACTTTGGACCACTTGCATCCCTGTTTCTGCTAGCGCGAATTCTTGGATTCGCGCGAGTAGACAGGGTCAAGCAGGTTCTTCGAAGGCGTCGATGGGAATCCCGTATGGCGACCCTCTGTTATAAGGATTGCCGGGAAAGAACGGCTGAGAAAAGTGCCGCGCCAAGTCAGAAATCACGAGACACCCCCGACAACGATGGGACCGGCAAGATGCTCCGAGGGGATCGATTCGCTTTATTATTGCATATCGGACGGAGGAACGATGTGTACCTTCTTTTCCGACCCAATGGACTGGCTAAGCTCGTTTTTACGCGTGTCGAGTCATAGGGGATGATTTGCGAGGTTTGCGCGACCTTTTACGAGAATTTTTCCTTTCACGAATTAATTCGTGTATAAGGAGAAGTTGAATTGTTTCTGCCCCTTTTTTCCGTAATTTTTGTTGGCATCGATAAATTGTTGGGTAGAGAGACCACTTATCGTCTTAGGTAGTTTTCGATTAGGTGGTTTTTGTTGGTGTGAATAAATTATTAGGTGGATCGACCGCTTATTGTCTTAGGTAGTTTTCGATTGGCTTTTGTTGGCATCAACAAATTGTTAGGTGGACCGACTACTTCTTGTCTTAGGTAGTTTTCGATTGGGTAGCTTTGCTGGCATTAACAAATTGTTAAGTGGACCGACTACTTATTGTCTTAGGTAATTTTTGATTAGGTGGTTTTTGTGAGCATCATCAAATTGTTAGGTATACCGACCACCTATTGTTTTAGGTGGTTTTCGAACCGAAAGTATGATATTCGTCATCCGGACGGGACATGTGCTGTTCCAGTCTGAAAAATTTTTAATATTACGACTGGGGTAACATATGTCCCAGTTACTGAAATACATCTAAGGCACAAAATAACGCCAAGTTGGGCCTCCAAACTGATTCTCAATCTTTCGGAGTCCATAAATTTCTCATCTCGATCGTCCGCGATCTAATCAAACAAGCGACAACTGTTAAGGTTGCTCAGTTTTCGGCATAAAAATTATTTTATCTAATAATCGCTTGGAGGAGAAATAACTGATCCCGGTAATGGGGCGCACTCGGACTGGATTTTTCGCCGTATTGAAAGGATTATACGATTGTGATACACATCTTGAACTCAATATGGATCGAATCATTCTTTGAATTATTAAGAGAATCCGTATTTAACAGTTTAATTCGACAGGATATGCGACAAATAAAATTACCATGTCCATTAGCGACGATAACGTCAACAGTGTCGACGTTAAAGCGACCGAAAGCACTAGAGAAACATATCGAACGCATCGTTGCGTCGATACCATGGAACAATAATTCCCCGTGAATGCAAAGAGGCCTGCAGAGAGAGAATTTATGTGCCGTACCGCGAAACGGTAATCCGAGAAGCAATTAGTCGAGGCTGCTGTTCGATCTGCGAACAATTTCCCCGAAATGTATTCCATTGTGACTAGTCAGCGATACGTTTCCCTTCTTTCGCAACAACCTCCAACCGTACGTGTCTACGTCGACGTTTGATTCGCACTCTAATCGGATCCGATTCCCGTCAATAAAGATTAAAAAAAAAGAATCGACGGTCACGTGCGAGTACTCTCGTGCGAGTTTGCGCATCTGACGGGTTGGAAATCGTGCGAAATGTGCGTATGAACACTCAACGTTCGGCAAAGCCGTCGATGCGTGTGTCGCCTTGGAAAACAACGGCGCGCGAAATAGTTTGAGTTTGCTTACCGCCGCGGCTATCCGCAAAAACCCTTTGCGGATAACTCGCGCGTCAAAACACCGAGCAATTAACCCTCGAGGGGATTTAAAAGCGGCAGGAGGAAGGAGGAAGGCGGTGCACCGGCCCGGTTCCCGCTTATGCGTCCCGGGGGTGTTCGCCGAGGGTCCCCGTTCTGGGCTCCTGCACGACCGCAAGGGAATTACTAAGGATTACATGAAAATTCTATTATCGTCTTAACGTTGCGCTTCGTATCTCACCCTGGCTGCACCACGAAATCGGGCTAATGTTACGAATCAATCCTCGTTTCTAGGCGACAGTTTTCGGAGATGGCGCGAAATACGCGAAGTGTTTCGACGGCTATGAGGGTGAAGGGTGCAGCGAACTGCACTTTAAGTCTCGTAGAATGTATGGGCTGCTGTATGAGATACGATTTACTGTGTATCGTGATTTAGAGGGGTCTGGAAGTATTTGCATCTTGAGACGTATTCTTTTACACATTAATTGATTATTTCGTTTAAAAAAATAAAAATTTCTGTTTGATTTTTTTATTAGAAATGAGAAATTATGTTGCAAATTATTTCCTTAAATAAATTGGGTATTTCTTTCTAAAAATCAACATTTATTTCATAAGGGATAAATGACCCCTCATGGTAAGATTAGGTAGGTGCAAAATGCCGATACATTTAGCGTTAAACGCTACTGAGTCGCTCGTTTTCCTGAAGTGACATTTCTATTAAAATTCCATCTTTGTAAATCAGAAACTCTAAGGACGTAAATAGACATTCAGCTGGATTTTATCTTTTTAACGTTAATATTTAACACGTTAAACGCCACTCGTATTTTGCCAGTTTCATTGTTTCTACTGGAGTGACACTATTTCTATTAAATTCATCTTTTTATAAAGAAGAAACTTTTAGAATACAGATAGATAGATGTTCGACGGATCTTTATCTTTTTAACGTCAATATTTAAATACTCAGTATATCCGAAAATTCATAAGTATTACAATTTAAAAGTTACAAGAAAAAGTCTTAAGAATTTACACAGTCACCGGTGACCCCTATGGGAGTCAACGTATTAAATACTGAATATATTGCAAAATTAGTAAATATTGCGATTGAAAAGTCATATAAAATGTTATAAAGCGTGAGGCACCAGTAATCCCTACGACAGTCAACGTGTTAAAGTCGTTTCTACAATTAAGAAGGTGTTGGATATCGACCTAATTCTTTAAGATTTCATACTCAAATATTTTTAAACGTGAGTCAGGGTCCAAACGAGGATTGTTAGCTATCTCCGATTCCGTCATTGTTTTTCTCTCAAAATATATTTTGAAGACCTTTGGTCCTACGGAAAAGCGATCGCCCTTTTGAAACCTTACTCACGAGAATTCGGGGTCATCCGAACCTCCCACCACACTGCTGTAACACCCTTAACCCTTTGCACTCCGAATTATATTTAAATCTTCTTACCAGTAGATCCCAACGCTTTTAAGTATTTTGTCTCAATTTTACTTGATCTGAAAAGTAGGGTAATTAAAAAAAGTAAAGTATCTTGTAATTTACAAGTGCATGATATCTCTTGAAAAATTTTTTAGGATGCAATCCCGGTTTTCTTTCGTACGTTAACATCTATTGGTTTGGACTTGAAAAAATGTCGAGTATAACTCGACATAGGAGCGCAAATGGTTAAAAGGCCACTCTCGTTGTCAAAATCAGACAGAATAAATCTAAAATTTTGTACTGAATCGCTAACAGTCACCATCTCGCGACAACGTTATCCTTAAATTATTACTTACAACTCCGAGTACGAAATAGTTCTTCCTAAATAAAGTGTTGTTCACCACACACGGAATACAACAAAGGGAATAACTAATAATAGTTTTAGAAAGAGAAATTTCTCGAAGATGATTCATACCGAAGGATAAGATGAAGATATAATTGGTGATACGCAATAAATTAATATCCCGGTGCGATCCTGTAGTCGTGTCATATACAGCGTGTGGCACAGGGACTGGAATATCGGAGATTCGTAAGGGTGCGGTCGAGGGCTGGAGAGCGCGGCGAATGGCTGGAGAACGAGCTCGCCGCAGCCAATTACCGTTCCCTCATTAATCCGGTTAATTGAGGATTACACGAAAAGTCTATTATAACCTTACAACATGCGTCACAGATTTTAATTCCATCAGGTTCGCGTCACTCGTGATCGAGGGTTCATTTGGGGATGTCCCGATATTGTCGACGTTCCACCATCCCTCCAATTCACATCGACTATTTTTATTTGCCGTTTCTCTTCGGTCAAACGAAAAGGTAACAGGTTGAACCGAAAGAGAATGCAATGGAGTCCCGTTTATTTAAACGTAGCGCAATGTTATCATGGATTTCGTAACGTAATAAATATTCCGTGCGAACAGCATCCCTGACCTGACCGAGGTGTCGCTAAACCGCCGTATTTTCCGACAATTACCTCGCGATACATAGAACACGTACACGGGTAGGTACTCACACGTACACCCTGTAATATTCAACGTGACGATCAGTGCCCAGGGCTAGCGAGTGTGGAGAACGATCGGTGGCTGGTCAGCCGCGTGGGTGGCTTGCCACAACCAATTACTGCTCTCTCATTAACTCTGTAATAATCATCCCCCCTCCTCTTAGTCTCTCTCCCTCTCGTGCATTTCCACGCACGTGTTATTTCCTGAACTTCTCCCGGGATCTCCGTCTCTTTTTCTCATTTCTCTCTCTCGTTCTTTTTGCTCTCCATGCATCTCGATGAATACACAATTGCTCGTGAAAAAGGGTGCACCAAGTACGGCAAAATAGTACGTATCGTTGAGCGAGCATCGTTGAAAGCTCTCGAGTTTGAGCTCGCAATAATCACAACGTTCAGGCAGAAAGTGCAGTCGCCGTTGTCCAACGGTTACGATGCTATTGTTCCAGGAGAGATTTGATGGGACAGGAAATAGAGTCGAGCCACTACCGTGAATAATTCGGGTCGGATCGAGTGGGAGGGTTTTGAGAAGGACGATCTTAATTAAGGAAATTAAGCTATTTATTGCAAAGTTAACATCCACTCCCTTCTCTTGTTTTGTCACTCTCTCTCTCGTTTTCTCTCGAAGCAATAGTAATTTCTCGTTAATCGCACCTTTTCCTTCTGGTCCCTTTTCTCTATCTCTCTTGCTCTCTTTTGCGTTACCTCTGCTCTGGTCGTTTCGAGAACAAAGGAAGTCTGACCCAAGGTCCCTTCGTTGGTCGGGCCGCCTTGGAGCTCTTGAACGAAGCGCGCTCTGCTAATTGCTCGCCAACTTCATCGCCACGCAAAAGCACCGAAATCATCGATACTTAGTCTCGTCGAGGGAAAAACTTCGACGACGAGGAAAAACAACGATGTAATTTCGTGAAAGGAACGATCTCGAGTGTTCGTTAAATACGACGCTCGGTTCCCTCGAAACATCCGCCGGTACACTGTTTACCTGTTCGCTAATGGTATTGCGGATTCCGTTTGAAACGCAGACGCGAATGTGAGTTTCAAACGAGCCTTCCAACGGTGACTCTTGCCCTACGAAATCACTAGCGTTTTCCATCCCCCCCTTGTATTTCATTCGGTAGTCTCCCTCTTTCATTTTTTCCGGTAAAACCACCTTGGTATCCCTTTATTTCGAATTTCTTCAGACTTCCGGCCATTTCGGCATATTGAAATTTTTGTCACACGCGCCAACAAGCGAGGGTCAGAGATACGAGGTATTTCTACGCGAGCAATGTCGAGTCTTCATTGCGAAACGAAAAACTCGTATAATACTTAGAGAGAAAGAGAAGAGGGGAGAGAACGTGTTTTCCTTTTATGGGGTGCGTGCAACTGCGAATGGAATATACATGAGAGAAGTGGGTAGGTATGCGAGGGGGTGCAGTAGGCAGTCGAAGTCGTGCCTCGATGAAACCAGCTTCCAGGATGGCGTCGAGGAAGGATCTTCCTCGAGTATATGCGCCTCTGGAGACCATGTGGTCCCCTTTTATCGAACGGCCCAGGACGACCCTTAATTTTGCACTAACGCTTTTCCTACTTTGTTCGACCGACTTCTATCTGTCACGCTGGTCTCGCGGGAACTTTGAAAGGAAAAACATCGGGGCACCCAGAAAACCCTGAAATTCTCCTTCTCGAAACTACCGACATCAGCGATCCCTCGAAAACTTTATTTTCCGCTTTATCCCTACGATCGTTGTCTCGTCGTACTATTTTATGTCACTCTCGATGGATCGTTTTATTTTGAAAAAGTACAATACCATTGAAGCCTTTACGGAGTCAGCGAGGGGAATGCTTTGTTGAGACGACGATAAGAAATAATATGTTTCGAGTTGGCCGATGGCGTCATTGCTTTTACTTCGCGTAACTTCGTCGCTGCATGAGGAATTTCTCGACGATTGTTTAGACTTCGACAGACGAGAAGTGGTCACGTTCTCGATATCAGAGGTGTCGTTGCGTTTCGTATAGGCGCGCTGAACCCTTCTTTCAACGAGGCAGAAATTATTGGGGCAACGAACCGTCTCGACTCACGTGTCAATCATTTTTTTTCTCAGAGTAGACGCGTTGGAAGTGTTCTGAATATTTTTATTGCATTTCGACTTAAACTGCTGCCATTGGTATACCTAGAACTCACAATTTTACGGTTTTAGGGGTCAGTCCTACTGAAACTATTGGGGAAATAATAAATTAGGGGAATTCTCTTAGAGGTGGCAAGAATTTCAGCTCCGCCTCGCTAACTTGGAGTCTAAGCCTTTAACCTTCGTTTTCTTCTTAAAGAAAACTTATCTTTACGCTAGATTTGCGGCCGTGAAAACTGTTACAATATATTAACACTTTACCGACCGGTAGCCGATTAATCGGCTTTTCGGGCCTAACACTTTTGAACTTTTAACTCATTAATTGGTCGCTACGGCAATTAATAAATTATTATTTTTCATTGCGATTAACTGTGTCAAGGACTCAGTGAAGAAACTTTGCAATTTTCGAAGAGATATCAGTATCAGGGAGATACTTGCGTGCAAGTGACCGATCAGAAGTGGGTAGAATGTTAAAAAATACCGGTCGGTAAAGTGTTAAATAAGGATTTTGGAAATAGAGAGATCAGGCGGCATAGAAAATGATTAGTCAAGTAATTTGTATATTATAAATATTGTATATTATACTGGTCTCTGTAAATATGGAAAGCGTTTCTAAAAAGGTAAACCTAAAATCCAGTCCTACTAAAACTATTGGGGAAATAATAATTTAGGAGAAATCTCTTAGAGGTGGCAAGAATTTCAGCTCCGCCTCGCTAACTTGGAGTCTAGGCCTTTAACCTTCGAAAAATCATCTCTACGCTAGATTTACGGACGTGAAAACTGTTACAATATATGAAATAAGGATTTTGGAAATAGAGAGATCAGGCGGCAAAGAAAATTATTAGTCAAGTAATTTGTATATTATAAATATTGTATATCATACTGGTCTCTGTAAATATGGAAAGAATTTCTAAAAAGGTAAACCTAAAAAGGTCTTCATAAACCTTCTTTTAATATCCTTAGGGTCTTTTTACGACCAGTAGCCTATTTTCTTGTAGAAAGATAAGAATTTCTTTAATTCTTTTTTGTAGCAACTTTATTGAGAATACTCTGTAGGGTTTGCACACAGTTTGCCTCGGTGTGGGACAAAAAATGATTCAGGGATGGATGAAGGTTAACGTTATCCTCAGTACACCATCCAATTTTCTTTTTTCGTTGCAAAATTTACACACCACCGTACACCTTTGTGTAGCAACATACAAGGTAGATTCGGATTAACTCAATTTTTTCCTTTTTCGTCGTTATACACGCAAACCATACCTGCTATACCGTTAGCAGTGATTAAAACGAAATCTCGTTCGTGTCATCGATCACTCGGTGCCTCCTGACGACCGCAAAGGTGGAATAAAATTCATCGACTCCCATGAGCCACGGAGTACATCAAAGCCAATGAGAGGGACAGAGCGGGTGTGCTCTCTGCTGGCGGAGGAGCGAGCCTGCTATGGGGTTGCTCGACTAAATGTACCGTATAATTTAGACAGCAGCTGTGCCCCGCGACAAATATAATTCGACGCATCAATCTGCGGCTTTGGGGTCGAACTTGGGCGCGAGCTATCCTAAACGTAAAGCGTTAGACGTCGCGACAGTGAAAACTGCGTGAAAGTCCCATCAAACGCCCCGGGTAAGAATTTTCAAGTGGAATTTGAAGAATAGCGTTTTTAAATGTATCGCCAGAAATGATATGCCGCCTAGAGACTCCTTGAAACTTAGGTGCCCGAAGGATTTATAAGAATAGTTTTCTAAGTCGAGAAAGTAAAAGTGCACGGAGAGATCTTCGTTCCCAGGCGGCCCAAAACTAGATTTCTTGAAGTTCAGTTCCGCGGAGGATTTATAAGAAGAGATTTCTATGTGTGGAAAGTCTTCAGGGGACCTGGTGGACTCGGAAAGTGGCTGAGTCAATCAGGTATGGGCCTTACGACCCCATCAGAGCCCCGAGTAAGAGAGCTCCTTAGGGCTTGCCAGGAACTGGCAGAATGAGACATTTCAATCTCGAGGTGTCCTGGCAATTTAGATTCTGCCAATTGGCAGTCGAGAATTGACGGTCCTGAAGGTCAATCACGTCAAAAGCAATTAAGTTATGATATATTGTCAGAAATGATATACCATCTCGAAACTCCTTGGAGCTCAATTGCTCGAAGAATTTATAAGAAGAGATTTCTATGTCTAGGAAGTCTCTAGGGGACCTGGTGGACTCAGAAAGTGACTAAGTCCATTAGGTATGGGCCTTACGACCCCAGAGCCTCGAATAAGAGAGTTCCTCAGGACCTGCCAGGAACTTGTAGGATGAGGCTTCGTAATCTCAAGGTGTCCTACCAATACGAATGCTCAGCTTCTTCTCATTGGGAGTCGAGAATTAACGATCCTGAAGTTGAATCAGATTAAAAGCGAATGGGTAATAATATATCGCCAGAAATGATATACCATCTCGAGACTCCTTGAAACTCAGTCGCTCTGAAGATTTATAGGAAGAGTTTTCTAAGTCTAGAAAGGGAAAGTGCACCAAGAGCTCTTCAGACTTATATACTGCCCGGATAGAAGACCAACTCTGCGAGAAGATAGCTGGAAGTTCGTAAAGCGTTTGAATCGTTCTAACTGGAGTTTCTATTGTGTAAACTGTCAAAGGATGTTGAAATGACACTGACGATCAAGGATATATACGGGGCTATGGTGTAGAGGTAACACTAGATCTGCACCATAATTCTATTATATTTAAAAATATTAGGAAATCTATGAATACTGCAATTTAGAAGTAACAAGAAATTTCATCATTAACAGTCTCAGTCACCGGTTGTGTCAGCGTGTTAAGCAAGTACTTCGAAATGAGGTATCAAGCAAAAAAGATGATCAGTTAAGTCATTTGTTTACTTCAAGACACATGTAACGTATCTACTGAGAAATGTTTATAAGAAAGTAGACACTTAAATTTCACAACCTTCGTAGATCTAGTGCTGAATGTTTCACAGCGAGTTGAAATTCTTATCTCTCCAAAAGATTTTCGCTAAATTGTAACTTAACGTGTCTCGTAATTTTAAATTGTTGATAATTCACCTAAAATCCTATTTCCAAGTGAAATGACAGTAACCATTAAGCTTGAAAAACACAAAGAAAATTCCTTCCTTCAGAAGCACATGGACGAAAGAAAATTTAATTCCTCTCGGTGTCCTCCATTATTCAATTTTCGTGCCCCTCGGATCCTCCCAGCGAGGACGTAGTGCAAACGTTTTCTTCGTTTCCGTTTAAATCATTTATCTTCTAGGAAACAAGCTAAAAGTGGATTCCCCGTTTCGTCATCCCCCTTCACCATCCCTGTACACAGATAATTTCCATTCACGATCCGAATAGTCGTGCGTGCACACGCTGAAACGTCGCGATTAAAGATTCAGTATCGAACGATCGAGGGGTGGTACACCCTCTTTCTAATAGGTCACCATCACCGAGAGCAATTAAATCGACTTTAAAGCCGAGAGAACATCGTCAGACTTTCTTCTCGCATCGTCGACAACGATCGAACGTGTTTCGACGTTCGTCACGCGTTGTTTCTAATGGGGTGGGACAATCTAAGAGGGTGAATTATTGTTATTACCATTAAACGTCTTCCGAGGCTTAAAAGGGGTAGAAAGGGGATAAATGTCAGACGGGAAAGAGTAGTAACGGTATGTTGTAGAAGGGTGGGATAGGGTTTTGCGAAATTTGGAACTATGACGCAAGGGAGTGGAGGAATTAGAGCGATGGCTTGTCTCCAGGGAGAACACCGCGCTGGAGAACAAGTCTGGGGTGGTAGGTACAAGATCTCGGATGTTGGATGGAATACAGGTGGAAAGTAATTTGTATGCAATGCAGCGTAGATGTAGTGTCCATCGTTGTTTAATAGTCGAGTGGAATTAGACGCTGGCGTGTCGTGGGATCTGTTGATAGGGCTAGGTACATACTGTCTACGTCGCCTTTGCTTCAACTATTGGCGAAATTTTAATCGAGGGGGCCGAATTAAAAGTTAATTTGCGAGAGATCGGTTCGTTTCTGACCCATGGTTCCTCTCAGACATTTTGCCTACGTAACAAGACGAATAAGATGATCCAATAAAAAAAATTTGCTAACCTTTCCAGAATTTTGCGGCAGGTTTTTTTCGCAAATCTCCATCGATTCAAAGGTGTAGAACAACCCCTGAAAGCCATGACAAATATTTTTGAAACACCCTGTACATACATAAGATTTTCTTGTGTAGGATGGTGGAGGCGGAATATAATTTTTTATTGGCATATATTTAATAGAGGTACACTCCTAGTAGAAAAGTAACACTCTTCATTATTGTATCACAATATGTGGAACGATTCTGTGTTGTACATATCTATCTAGAATTCCTGTACATATGCTATAGAATCGCGTATAGCCGCTTTTAGTCTGTTCAGGTGGATTTGTGGATTAGTCAGATGCATAGTTAATATAATAAGCAATAGCCAGATCTAATTATTGTTGTATTAGAACAGCCCTTTCTAGATGGAAGTCTGATACTAAAATTAGCGAGCGAGAATAACAGAATGTTATCTACAAACGTGTCTATAATAAGTAATAGTCAGATTTAAGAATTAACAAACTAAAAAACCACTTTCATATATTAGCTTAACACAGAATTTAGCAAGTGAGAGACTCAGAATGTTAAATTACAGTCGAGTAATCCGAGATAAAAAAAATACCAAATACAGTATTACTACCCCAAGTGACTTTATATGCAAATGAATCTATATTTCAACAGTCACATGCATACAAATATTCCTAAACAAAGTAACCATATAAAGACGAAAAAAATATTAACCCTTTGCAGACGACGGGCGAATATATCCGCCTTGATAAAAAAATTGGTTATAGTTTGTGGGTGCAAATATAAACGGTTAGAGTTGAAAAATTAAAATATAATCGTTGAAATATTATTTTACAAAGAGTAAATTTCAACTTGTATACATTAACAGACTGTCTTTCCGATGAAAAAGTGTTTTTTCATCGCTAAATAATTGATTGTTTCTCGATATTCAAAAATGCCCCCGTCCGTAAAGGGTTAAACAAATTAATATTCACTCAGAACATCGATCCATCCAGCGTTTACATCGCCAACGAGAAGACGGTGCGTGTCGAAGGAGAAGGACACCGTAATCGCGTATCGAACGGTGTGCGGTATCCGTTGGCGCATTTCCCCGTGGATTTCCCATGGGGCAGTCGCCTCGCTGTCGGGAAATTCGTTGACCCTTAGCGTAATAACCGCGACGTCGACTAGTCGCGGGCGTTGTTGTCGTCCAGCCAGCATCCTCTTTATTTGCTCCGCTCGAGACCGTGGCACTCTCATACGTGACCCGCGAAAAAGCGTAGAAAATGAAAGGGACGAGGGTAACGCGAGCACACAGCACGGTTGCAACATAAAAATTTACCAAGCACCAAGGATGAGATGAAGTTGAACAATGTTATTGTCCCCCGTGTCGTGTGTATACATTGCCGTGACAAGGTATTCCTGCTTCGTGCAATGTATCCTTACTTGCGGCAGGGGGAATGTAGAATTACATAGAAACTATGAACGTCAAGCGATGTTAGTCTTATTGTCGCTGAATCGTAGGAGACGTTTATTCCATGTTTAAAAATAGAGAAATTTGAAAGAGGGCTCATTTTTGGCAGTGATAAAATAAAATACAAAATTTGAGGCTGGAGATAATTTGCATTTCGAATGTGGAATTATGTAGAAAATATAAACGTGAAGGGATGTAAATTTTATTGTCACTGAACCGCATGAAACGTTTTTTCTTGGTTGAAAAACAGAGGAACTCGAAAGAGGGCTCATTTTGGCAGTGATAAATTAAAATAAAAAATTTAAAGCCGGAAGTAATTTGAAATTTGATTGTAGAATTACGTAGAAACTGTGAACGTGAAGGATGTAAATCTTATTGTCGCTGAATTGTAGGAGACGTTTATTCCATGTTTAAAAATAGAGAAATTTGAAAGAGGGCTCATTTTTGGCAGTGATAAAATAAAATACAAATTCGAGACTGGAGATAATTTGAATTTCGAACGTAGAATTACGTAGAAACTATAAACGTGAATCGAGGTAAATCTTATTGTCACTGAATAGTATGAAGCGTTTTTTCCAGGTTGAAAAACAGAGAATCTTAAAAAAGGGCTTATTTCAGGGCTTCGTTTGGCAGTGATAAATTAAAATAAAAATTTTGCGGCTAGAAGTAATTTGAACTTTTAATATAGAATTACATAGAAACTATAAACATGAAGTGATGCAAATCATACTGTCGCTGAATTGTAGGAGACGTTTTTTTTCACGCAAAGGAACAGAGAGACTCGAAAAAAGGCTTATTTCAGGGCTTCGTTTGGCAGTGACAAATTAAAATAAAAATTATGCGGCTAGAAGTAATTTGAACTTTCAATATAGAATTACATAGAAACTATAAACATGAAGTGATGCAAATCTTACTGTCGCTGAATCGTAGGAGACGTTTTTTTTTCACGTAAAGGAACAGAGAGACTCGAAAAAAGGCTTATTTCAGGACTTATTTTGGCAGTTACAAATTAAAATAAAAATTTGAGACTGGCGATAATTTGAGCTTCGATGCTGTGCTTTAACACTAGAACTACCACTAGAACGACTATTGATTCAGTATATCTGAAGATACTACATAAATACTCCGGAAGAAAAATTGACTTAATTTTTCACGTTTTACAACGCAGATTTAAGAAAATTAAGCGTAACACAGTTCTAAAATTTCAGCACTATTTTTGAAAAATTCAGTTCGTCATTTTGACCCCGTTGGTAGATCTGGTGTTAAATTACAAATCGAACTATCGATTCGTGGTTAGCTTCGAGAGCTTATGTTTGTCAGCGGATCGGCACACGGTGGAAACGAGAATCCACCAAAATTGTGCAAAAAATATCCGTCCATAGTTTTTACCAGTGTGTTTACACACGAATGGGAAATAATCGCTGGTTCATTCGTAACGGGAGTCAATATCGTTTAGTTCCCTGTTCTCCAACACGTCAACGCAAATCGTTCTCCGTTTCAGCGTTCATTTACGTTTCATCGGTATTATATTTCGCTAATTGATGGTAATCAATCGGCATATCGTTGAGATCCGTTTTTCATGGCATTTCTCGCTGCCTGCTGTAAATTGGAGATAGAATAAAATTTCAAGCGTCCGATCGCGAGTCACGGATAACTTCGCTCCGTTCCAGCAACCACGACGGAATATTATATACGGTACCGATGGGGACCATGAATTATGCATATTTTCCGCGATACGAGTGCCTGAGTGATAGGGTGGCACGTAACTTTGACAGGCTGTAAATTAGAGTCGAAAAACGCGTTACCATCGGTTTTACATCGCGATTTTCACAAGACAGTGACAAGAACCGAAGGTCCATGTTGAATCTCAAGATGAAGAACGTGTAATCTTCTCATCCACCGTTACTTCCGGTGCTCCTTTCCATGAATTCGCGATAGTTCTTCCCCTCGTGATGCCCAGAGGGTACGAAAGTGGTCATTTTTATGCGACTCGGCATTGTCACGATGCATCTCTGTACCGAGAATTCGTATACAAGCGACGAGCATGAAACTGGATCGTAAAAAAAAAAGTGTGGGTAGAAATAGAGAAGAGCGTCAAATCCAATGTAGTAGCTTTAGCGGATCCACTTTGTGTTTCGCGTCGAATGTATAAATCGACGTGTATATCTACATTTGCATCTATATACCTGCACTGGAATATATGTATATATATACTACAGGTGGTGAATGCGAGGCGTGAAAGCAATCGCCGATAGAAATTTCCAACCGAAGACGGAAAAACACGGATATCCATTTTCAGTTTGAGAGCCAATTCTCGTTGCATTTTCCAATCGTTCTCTTCCTCCGCGTCCTTTATGCTCGTCACTTTGCGGAATTTTCGGTTACACACCTGCGAATTTTACAAAACAGTTCCTCTTAAAGGCACGATACCGTGTACTTCTGGAATTTATCGGTATTTCCCACTATTTTCTATTATTTACGAGTATTTCCTATCTGGAAATTCCTACCTTAAGGTTTCTTGAAGTCATTTCTTATATCGTGAACATATCTAAGAGGTTTTTGCGCGTATATAAACCGTAGTAAGAAAGGCAGGTCTGGCTTTGACAATGGGACAGAGATATGCTTCGGAAAACGTGTATTGGAAGGGCTGCGAAACGAGCGCGCAACCGAGCACGGCTGGAATATTTTGTGCAGACAATGTAATATTACTAAACGCTTCTGCCAACGCTTTTGTTCCTTCGAAATAACGATCGTAATTTAGACCGTAATGCTCCGAGCGGTAATTCTTGCGAAGTTAATGGGAATAACGTTATTTCACTTCTCCAAAGTTATGCGCCGCGGCAGAGCGCATCCGTCGAGTGCATTCGTCGAGGACTGATTACTTCGCCGGCGTCATTGGTATCGATCCTTTCGCTCTATTTTTTTTTTTTACCTCTATCTGTCTTTTTCTGCCCCCCTCCCCCCCATCTTTTTCTATTTGTTTGTCTCTTTCTCTTGGTCTGTATGTCCTTTCGACTTTTTTTTTTTAATAGCCTTTTCATCCTATTATTTTTCATGCGTTCCACGGCGAAATTTTGCGCGGCCATTGCAAAGCGAGAGCTCTATTATCCGGCGATGCGATAGAAACGAGGCTTTTGAAAACACGTATTGCTTCCCCACGCTCTACGACCGGAACCGGATGCGCATGCAATATGACGCTGCTCGGTAACGCGGATAGTCATTTTCAAAGGAAAATCAACGACAATAACGTCCTACTATAATACCTATCCAATGATGGGAAATCGATCGTAGAAGTGGAATCTCGTATTAATTTTTCTTTCCGCTGTTTTTTTTTTTTTTCTACTGGAAATCGGTTCGTCGATTGGTCGACAATGGAAATTCCTTATTTTCCAATATTCAACATCCTGTTTGTGGTTGAAATGGTACAATCAGTTTTGAATCCTTGTTACAAAAATATTGAAAATTATGTTTACAAAATGTATAGATTTTTACAAAACTTAGATTTCATACTTTGAAGAGTAGAAAGCGCTTATATGTGGTAGGATAAAACATTTATTTATAATTTATTCCTGGATGTATACACGATTATAGCTGGAAATTGAACTACAAAAGTTGAAACATGGTTACATAAATAGTAATTTATAATTTATATGCATTAACAGTTTAACTTTTTGATAAAAAGGTGATTTTTACAAATAAATGATTATAAATTAACCCTCTATGGGCCTCCGTGACTGTGAGGTAACGCAAGCCACGTCCAAGCTCCTATTATTCATAGTTAAATTTGTAATTTTGCCAAATATTATAATTTAACTCGTGAAAATCATGAAATTCTTTACAATTCATTGTTTAAAAATCAGGTTTAATCTATTATTTAAAATTGTACTTTTATCATTTTCTAATTACGCCACTATGAAACTGGCCTTCGGACCCCATGAAAAATTCAAAAGGGATAAATGTATAGAGGGTTAATATTCAAAAATGTCTCTGTCCGCAAAGAGTTAATTTATATCTTTATATAATATTATTCAAAATACAAACATCTCTCTATTCTCACTATCAGTATCAATTAAGTAGGATCAATATCTCAGCATCAATTAAATAAATCACTACAACTTAATATCAGTAATTTCGTAATATAGTAGACATTAATTTCCTTGCAAATAAACCGTTGAAATATCGAATTCAAAGACCACGACGAGAGTTTCAGCAGCAACAGATACACATGCGTTCTCCATCGTCCGAGTATAATTCCAATCGGAAACAGTATTCGCCGTCAATGATACTCATAATAAGCACGGTCTCTATAATCGATATCTCGGCATTGCATCTGTCAAATTTACCCTTCCGCGGGCTGAGAGGACCATAATTCCACTTGGTGAGTTACCCGTGAAACCCACCCTCCAACCCCCTCCCTCTGGCGAGGCCAAACAATGCGGCACCATATTGCCCGGCGTATCGCGAATTATTGCGCTACATCGATTTAAACGCATCAGTCTTGGACAAATATAATAAATACGAGAGAGACAGAGAGAGAAGAAGAGAGAGGACATCTAATAGCGTGGTTGTTGAACCGATTGCAGCCCTTACAGAGAGGAGATAGCATCGTACCGGTACTCTATTGAACTATGAGATGTTGGCGCACCACCTCTAAGCTGAAATGCCATAAGGGAAATTGGAATCGTTTAATAGTGCAACAAATTACATCTTTTTATTTATTTTTTTATATTTAATTACCATGGATGTTTTGTCCAGGGTGTACATTTTATATTACTTAAAAATCATTGATGTTATGATATATTTCATAATGATGTCAGAAAAATATCTCAGAGGTGAGGGTGTTTGAACTTTGACCTACTAACTGGATGTCCGAGCATTCAAGTTGATATCTTTCGAATGTAACTGTAATCTTGTGCCAACTTCGCTAATCGTAGTTGTTGTTCCGTATTTTAACCGCTATGGTTATTTCATCTAGGAGTTGCAGTTTTATGGAGATTCTGGATAGTGAAGTTATTATATGGTGAGTGATAATTTATGAAACATTTCAGAAGGATGACGTGGATTTGGTATCGAGCCAATTAAATTGAAGTCCGAACTTTTAACCCCTTAACATGAAGTAACTAATGAAAGGGTTAAAAGAAATATTAAATTGAAATTATCAGTCTATCATGAGAGGATCAAATTATTTCTATACCATTCATATTGTGTTCAGATATATGGAATATGAAAATCCGAGAAGAATTTTCATTTTACGAATTAATTCTAAGCTATTACGTGCAAAGGTAAAATAGAAATCGTAGGGCAAACAGTTATCTCAGATTCCATCAAAGTGTCTGTTCACCACCTTTCAGGAAACGTTTATTTTAGGTTTTTAGAGATTTATGCGTCACGATCTACTTACACACGTGTCCTATTCAGCCAATAATGACAATGTGTTTGATCAGTGGCGTCACTGTTATTCTAAAGTCGGGCAACACGAGCGAACGATTTCCCCCATGCAATTTCAGTTTGCAGATATCACACCAACGTCCCATAGTTCAATAATACTCATGTCTTCCGGCGTCGATGGTCTAGTTTGCGGAGTATTTCGCAGTCGATCGGTTCGATCGTTAAATGCATTTGAAACGATATACGCAAAACGTGAGAGGGAGAGAGAGAGAGAGTGAGAGAGGCTCTTAGGATTCGTCGTCGAGGAATTTCACGATGACGGTGAAATAGTTGAAGCGATAAGGAAGATTACTTGACGCGCGTGGAAATGTATCGGTGGAATTGGAAAATGGTGGCGCTTATGTACATAAATCCGTGGAAACAGAGAGCTGGATGAGAATTTTATCGAATCGAATATTCTGAAATGCCTTCGTGAATATCGGGCTTAGAAAAATACGAGAGAAGAGATACGTCGAATAATATTTTCTCCAATTTAAAAATCCCACCTTTATAGCATAGAGGGAATTACGTTTATGAGAATCTCTACGAAAAAGAAGCACAGAAAATAAGCTTTTATAGGATTGAATATTTTACGTAAGCATCTTTATATCGATTGGAAAATACGGTAGGTCGAAATAACAACAAGCAACAATTCCAAAGTAAATTCGTTTATGGCTACATATTTATTGTTCTTCCTACCACAACAAAAAATAAGATTCACTAATCAAACGATTACAGAATTAATTTCATTTGTGCACCAATAGATTAAGAAAAGAACTTCGATTTCAAAACGTTTGCAATAAAAAAATGAAGGTATTTCTACAAGTAATCAAAATTAATTGAAAATTCTTTCATCGAAGATTTCGTTAAAACATCAAGTTTTCACTGTTCCGAGTATTTTGTTATTTTGCCAATGCCAAAATTAATGAGGTAGGTCGAAGCAACGACAAGCAACAATTCGACAGTAAAATTTGTTTACCTCTACAATGATCTTGATATCGATAGAAAAATGAGATACGTCGAAATATCAAAAAGCATCAATTCAAAAGCAAAATTTTTTCACGTCCAGAGTGATTTTGATATTAATAGAAAAATGAGATAGGTCGAAGAGACGACAAGAAACAATTCGAAAATAAAATTCGTCTCGTTAGAATAACTTTGATATCGATAGAAAATTAAGGTAGGTCGAAGCGACAGTCAACAATTCGAAAATAAAATTCGTTTACGTCTACAATGATCTCGATATCAATAGAAAATTAAAGTAGATCTAAGTGACAACCAACAATTCGAAATTAAAATTCGTTTACGTCTACAATGATCTCGATACCGATAAAAAAATTAGGTAGCTCAAAGCGACAAGTGACAATCCGAAAGTAAAACTCGTCCTACCGATAGTTTCGTAACTGTCCGCTTGAAATTGGACATTGTACGCTGATAGTTTCGTTAAAATGGTGGCGACAGCCGCGATGAATATTCAACGACAACCGCGTGTCGTTTTAACGTCCTAATTAGATACCGAAACGGTGCGAACAACAGATGAAACGGCAATATCGCACGTTCACAAATTGAACTATAATTCAGCGACGTGGAACGGCGAGTCTCCAGAGTGGCACCGTTTTAATTTACGACACGGTGCCTCACAATTGCGCAACATTCTGTCAACAAATACACTAACGGCATTAACCTTATCATCTTTTTGATTATCAAACTTGTTTGCACCATCCATAAGCCCTTCTTCTTATCGTAACTCTTTACCGAAAGATTACCACCCCTTCTCCATCTCTCTTGCTCCGTGAAATAAAAAAAAAACAAAACAGGAAAGAACTGAAAAAAAGGCATGAAAATACATAAATAAAGGAAATCCTCCTACGTCGTCGCTCTATCGATCGCAGTGTCGAGGTTTAAAGTCAATTCACCGGGTGCAACGAAGACGCGAAGCCGGCACAATTTCGCGGTGCTAACCCAGATCGTCGTCCTTGGAGTCGGTCCAGCCGACTGGCTGCTCGTTGCCAGGAAACCCGGAGCCGGACTCCCACGGCATGGTATCGCCATGGAAAATAGACGAGGAGCTTTTTGTCGCCTTTCCCCGGAACGAGATTCCGGGCAGCCGATGTCTCTCGTAAAGGGGATCAGGAACGATTTTCTCACCCCGTCTGGGATACAAAGTTGACGCGACTCGACCTACGAATCCTCCTACAACTCGAATCACAAACGAACGATCTCGTTGACCTGCTTTAACGTTCAACGATTTCTAATTCAACTTAAAATACGTTTATTTTACTCGTTCCTTCTGAATGCTCGTTATTAGAGGAAACTTGGGGTGGAGAGTTTAAATGGCGGAAATAAAGTATGTATATGGCTGTCTTCGATGAATTACGAGCACGTCGGTACGAAGGGAAGGTGGATAGGATGCAAAGCAACGGCCCACGGAATCTTTTCCACGGCTTGGCCTCTTACGTGAATTAAAGTCCATTTAATCGAACTCTATAGGCGGAGGAAAGCGGCCGCCATGGGAAAGCTGTACAATTTTAATACAGAAATGGAGCCAATATACTCTAAAAGCAATAATTACATTACGGCAGACCGATGCGCTTGCTCATAATTCAAGAACCCATTGCCCATCTATTTAGACGTCCGCGGGCGAGAGAGCGGCCCTTTATTTAAGTGCAGAGCTACCCCCGTTTCTACGATGCTCCTCCATCCGCGACCGATCGGCGAACCGGTGGTAAACGAAGCTTCGATTAAGTCATTTATTTCTTCTCTCCATCCATATCCCAATACTCGCTTTTCCATTCGTCTATTTACTCGATATTCGATCCCAACATTGTCCAATTGCCATCGTTCAACGTTTATTGCTCGTGCACGATAACGATTAATCGTGACGTCAAGTGGTCGAGAATCAGTCGTACGTGTTGTATCTATTCGATGCAAGTCTGGTTATATTCACCTTGAAAAAAAAGGGGGGATATGAATATCGTCGACGGATCGAGAGCTATCGAGACGCGTGTCGAGTGGATCGGAAGATCGTAGATAGCATCGTATTATGGAAGGGTGTAAAGATTCGTTCGGATCGAAACGTTCGAGAGATAGTCGGTGCACGATGGTCCAGGGATCTCATGGTGGAAATTCGAGGACTCCGGTAATTCCACGATACGGCGGCAACGAGGGTAACGAGGTTCCTGCCAGATTATCTACCAGCACCCTCCACCCACGTTGGACCATGCCAGGGAGAGGGGTTGTTGGCGACGTGTATCGTCCTCTCCGGCGGCGCATCGCGGAAAATATCGATTTTCCTTCTCTCTGGACGGCGCACAGTGGGGCCGTTGCACGTAAAAGCGGCAAAAAGTCTTTTTATACAAATATACCCACAATGAAATAATATTTCGCTAATAGTTAATGGCACATATTGGCCACAATGTACCGTGATTTTTTTTAACATTTGTCGATTTTTAACACGACTACATGGTTTTGAAATAGGCAACCTCTAAATCGTCCAAAATTAAAGTCGTTGTTTATTATTGCCTTGGTTCTTCAAATTAAATGATGAGTAATTGAACTAAGTGTACCTGGTATGTATTTAAATTCCACCAAAGAACATTTTTATATATTTAACATTTTTTAAGTTATAACTAATTGAACATGTTCAATTTTCATTCTATTTTTTAATCATGAATGCAGTGTGATGCCGTGTTCATTTTAATTGCTTTCTTTAGAGTGAAGCCTTACCTTTTTTTTAAAAAAAAAATTAGCTGCTACTATCTGCGTATTTAGAAAATACAGAGATAAACATTTGTTGGCGCACCATGTGTCACAGTGGTCCGGAGCGTGAATTTAGCTGGTCACGCACCTTGCGCAGTTTTCAATCTTTTTCAACTCGTCACCACGGGCTCAAAATACATCGGATTTAGTTACAAATTTGTATTTTATTATTTTTTGGGTCGCTGATTACGAATCTGAACTCAAAAATTTTTAAAACAAAATGGCGGTTGATATATAGAGGGTAGCTATGTCAAGTACGCATTTACAACATGGGATTAACTTTTTGCCTTTTTCTAATTTAATCAGTTTGTACTAAAAGCCTTTGAAAAATTGACAACGTTTACCTGAACTTTTCGTTCATATTCTTTCCTAAAGCGTATATAACGGAGACCAGGTGTAGAGACCCAATGGGTCACGCGGTCAAATCATTCCTAGATTTCTTCCAGATACAGCGCAATAAAAAGTAAACCTCTTTAGCATTAACAAGGACGAAGAATTCTAAAGCGTCACTTTTATTACTTCGTCGCTTTTATTGCCAGGTTGCGAGCAGAGAGGAATAAGCTAGGTTAATTGATTGAAAGAGAATCCTATACTTAGCGGTGCAGGGTTCACTTAAAAATTAATTAACTTAAAAGTATCGAAAGGTATTCGGCTAAAACTTTCCACATATATTCCTCATACTATATAGAAGTTATTTCTGCAAAAAGTTCGTGCGTCTACCTGCGTTCTTCATTGTTATATCTACCAAAAGTTTATGAGACTGTCCCGCGGCAGCGCCTTGCCGAGGTGCGCGCGACTCTTTAAACAATAAAAATGCGTCCGAGGCGGATCCGGTCGGATTAATTTTTTACAAGATCGTTTAGGGGAAGGATCACAGAAAACAGTGTCGTTAATCAGAGAGTGGGATCTAGTGGGACTTTTTAGTTTTTGTCTGCAAAAGATAAAAAACTTCGACGATTTTCTTTCATTTTTTCAATATTAATTTTTGAATAAACTACACACAATAATTTTATGTTTGACACGAGAATTTTTATCGTCGAAGAATGCTCTTCAAATAGAAACAATAATTATTAAAAAGTATTGCATAGTTTCGCCAAAATGTTAGAACGTTTGCGAGCAATGTGTCCACCCTTGGACACATCTGCGTACCTGATCGTTATATACGCTTTAGGAAAGAATATGAACGAAAAGTTCAGGTAAACGTTGTCAATTTTTCAAGGGCTTTTAGTACAAACTGATTAAATTAGAAAAAGGCAAAAAGTTAATCCCATGTTGTAAATGCGTACTTGACATAGCTACCCTCTATATATCAACCGCCATTTTGTTTTAAAAATTTTTGAGTTCAGATTCGTAATCAGCGACCCAAAAAATAATAAAATACAAATTTGTAACTAAATCCGATGTATTTTGAGCCCGTGGTGACGAGTTGAAAAAGATTGAAAACTGCGCAAGGTGCGTGACCAGCTAAATTCACGCTCCGGACCACTGTGACACATGGTGCGCCAACAAATGTTTATCTCTGTATTTTCTAAATACGCAGATAGTAGCAGCTAATTTTTTTTTAAAAAAAAAGGTAAGGCTTCACTCTAAAGAAAGCAATTAAAATGAACACGGCATCACACTGCATTCATGATTAAAAAATAGAATGAAAATTGAACATGTTCAATTAGTTATAACTTAAAAAATGTTAAATATATAAAAATGTTCTTTGGTGGAATTTAAATACATACCAGGTACACTTAGTTCAATTACTCATCATTTAATTTGAAGAACCAAGGCAATAATAAACAACGACTTTAATTTTGGACGATTTAGAGGTTGCCTATTTCAAAACCATGTAGTCGTGTTAAAAATCGACAAATGTTAAAAAAAATCACGGTAAATTGTGGCCAATATGTGCCATTAACTATTAGCGAAATATTATTTCATTGTGGGTATATTCGTATAAAAAGACTTTTTGCCGCTTTTACGTGCAACGGCCCCACTGTGCGGCGTTTAACAAGCGCATTACGTTAGCCCCTTTTAAAAGATCGCACTTCTGACTTCAATGGGCCGTGTAATCGGATTAGGATCGGCACAATGCTCCCGCGCTACGAATGTGTAACGTTCCGCGCCGATTCCATCTGCTAGATTTATCCTGGACGGTGTATACCGGGCATATGTCCGGTGTATGGGGTACAATGTTTTTCACCGTCGCGAGTTCGAGACTCTTCGAGGGTAAGTCGACGACGGGGTGCATTTACGGTTGAGAAAAGTTTGCTCGCGGAGAACACCAGCGTCATCCGTTAACGCTTGGTTTACGGAAGCCGAATTGAGGGACTCCTACCTTTTTAGAAACGCCTTCCAAATTTATGTAGACGTGGTACAGTAGATATTTCACATGTATCTTATAATATACAAATTAATTAACTGATCATCTTCTTTGTCACCTGATCTCTCTATATACAAACTTTCTATTTAATATATTGCGGTGTAACAGATTTAATGTCTGTAAATCTAGTGTTAACCCCTTGCACTATCGGCAAACTAGCAAGAATTCATGCCTAAATCGAACGCTCGATATATGCTATGTTGCGACTGACAAAGATTATCGCACCAGTATTTATTTTACGCGATGGAGCTGTTGTGAAACACAAATGAATTTGAATCAAAGTCTAAAATTAATAATCCTGAATGGAAACAGACGATCTCATTCGAAATATTAATACTTGGCCCAAAATTAAGACCACGAGTCTGACTCGTGATATTCAAGTTTGACCTAAAATTTTCATCACGAGTCAGACGCGTGAAAATAGTGGAAAGGGTTAAAGACGATTTGGACGATGCTTTTGAATGAGACAAGATGGATTTTTGTGGAGAACGTTGATGTTATTGATTCACGGAGGTTGAGCATTTTGAAGAATGGAACGAATTTATGTATGTAGAGAAAAAGTTAATTATTTTTGTGAAAATTTTGCATTTCGCGTCAAAATTGTCATGTTCCATGGAAACTAGCGTAGAACAGAGACGAGAACGAATAGTATCTTTTTAGAAACATCTTCCAAATTTGTAAAGACGTGGCACAGTAGATATTTCACATGTATCTTATAATATTAAAATTACTTAACTGATCATCTTTGTCGCCTGATCTTTCTATGTACAAAGTCCTTATTTTATATATTGCGGTGTAACAGATTTAATGCCTGTAAATCTAGTGTTAAAGACGGTTTGGACGGTACTTTTAAATGAGACAGGATGGATTTTTGCGGAGAACGTTGATGTTATTGATTCACGGAGGTTGAGCGTTTTGAAGAATGGAATGAATTTATGGATGTAGGGAAAAAGTTAATTATCTTTGTGGAGATTTTGCATTTCGCGGTAGAACTGTCAGGGTCCATGGAAACTAGCGTAGAACAGAGACGAGAACGAATAGTATCTTTTTAGAAACAACTTCCAAATTTGTAAAGACATGGTACAGTAGATATTTCACAAGTATCTTATAATATACAAATTACTTAACTGATCATCTTCTCTGTCGCCTGATCCCTCTGTTTCTAAAGTCTCTCTTTAATATATTGCGGTATGACAGATTAAACGTCTGTAAATCTAGTATTAAAGACGATTTGGACGATGCTTTTGAATGAGACAGGATGGATTTTTGTAGACAACGTTGATGTTATTGATTCATGGTGGTTGAGCCTTTTGAGCGATGGAACGAATTTCTGATCGTAGAGAAAAAGTTAATTATCTTTGTGGAGATTTTGCATTTCGCGGTAGAACTGTCAGGGTCCATGGAGACCAGCGTAGACGAGAGACGAGAAGGAATGTAAACGGAGGATAAATACACTGGACAGGATATTAAAGCAACGTTAGGTACGTGCGAGAATAACGGACGGTATATGAGAAAATCGTAACCCGAGAAAGTTAGAGGGTAACGGAAGATTATACGGACAGTACGCGGAACACGTTCTTTTTTTCCCCATACCGTATATAAATGTGTATTCTCAATGTCGTATATACACGGCAGCTTTACCACGACGCATAATACACCAATAAAAATTGGAACACCGTGGATACCAACGTCCCAATACGAATGACATATTGATCGTCCATAGTTCCGGAGGATTAAGATCCACCTTCCTTGCGGTACACCGTACCGGATATTTGCGGATTTAAATGAGCAAATTCCATTGAAAATTTGATAAAGTATGGACTCATTCTGGCGTGATTACAAAATCGGTAGCACCGAACTTCACCGAGGGAAGTGAGCGTAAAACTATTCCACGGGATTCCTTGGAAACTTGGCGAACGTCGAGACGGCGCGCGCGAAACTTTATACTTTCGCATCGGTAGTCGAGACTCCAAAGTCCAACGATTCGTCAATCAGTAAGTTACGAGCGACGTCTCGAGTTTACAGGATCTTCGTCGTTTCGTACGCGTCTTATCGAGGCACGAGACCGACGAGAAATAAATCTCTACCCCTTTCGAATCCCTCTCACCGTTGGTCCCCGAAGAAACCAAACTTCTGACTTCCGGTGGACGTAGAGTGTTTATGCTTTCAAGGGAAAAAGGGAGAGGGAAGAATGAAGAAAAAAAATGGAACGGTAGAGAGGTAGAGGATCTTGCTAGAAGCTGTAACACACCGCAGACAATGGAGTCCTTTTACGGTAAAAAGCAGTTACTGTCTGCGTTTGAAACTTTTCCCCTTAGAAAAATATCACCTTCCTGCATGGGAGACCAAATAAATGTAGCTCCAACACTGTCCTCGCCTACGCTATCCACCCTGTCTCTTTCTCTCCCACCTCTTCTTCTCTGATTCTCAACGTCGGCCGAAAACTTGCAGAAGCGATATTTCGCGATGTGCTCCGCCCTCGTTTCGAGGGTTCTCGCTCGCAGCAACGAACCTATCGATTTGTTCCGCGGTATTATTTCGACGTGCCGGTTGCTCGGACACGAAGGTAGTTTGCTTTTTCAAATATCAGCGTATTCCACGCACGTTCATCCATCGATCGTCTCTGAGAGACTTAGGTTGCATCGGTCCACGTTATCATCACGGCGAGACGTCGTACTTCCTACATATTATCGCACAAATATTATCCTCACCATCCTCTTGCTATTTCAGCTTCGACATCAACCACGTTTCTCCTTTTTTCCCCTCCTTTTTTCTCCTTTCGTTTCATTCCGTAACCAAACAATTTCAAGGAATAACAAACAACTTTTTCAGTCTTCTTGCATTCTCCTCGTAACGAACTTAACGAGTTATTCCCCCCATGTACTTCCAACTTGCCAAAACCTTCAGGCAACGTCTCGACGGTCCTCTTCCATAGAATAGTCCCATTAAGAAACGAGTTTCGTCCTTAACGTTTAAACGACTCTCGATCTGACTGCATTAGGAAAATGTCCTCGTTGTCTTTCAGACTGTTGCCGTTTCAACATGATTTTCCAGAGACGCACAGAACACGACGTAGTTTTTCTTTACGCGACATGTATCTGTCTTTGACGACGCGCCTGCGTTCACTCTTCTTTCTCTCGTGGTATCTTCTTTTTCTTCGTTCCTCTTTCGTTTCTCTTCCTCTAACTTTTACAGATGTCCCGTTCGTCCTGGTTCTCTCTCGGAGCAACAACGTCGGACGTCGTCCTCGTTGGAGCAACGAGAAACCCTTTTGAGCAGTG
This sequence comes from Cerceris rybyensis, assembly GCA_910591515.1. NCBI lineage: Eukaryota > Metazoa > Arthropoda > Insecta > Hymenoptera > Crabronidae > Cerceris > Cerceris rybyensis. Next base: position 25,030,167 of record OU342791.1, on the reverse strand, counting down.
GCGCCCGCCTGGCTGCCTGCCTTTCAGGCGCCGGCGAACCTGCTCCAATACGCGTTCAGAGACACCGAGTTAGGGGAAGAGAGTAGGAGAAAAAGATAGAGAGAAATGGTCATAGAAGAGACAGAGAAGAAGGAAGACGACAGAAACGAAGCCGAGGTCGAACATTGGATTCATCATTCATTTTCCAACTTCGTACACGCTTTTCTTTACCTTCGTCTTACTGTTATTCCTGATTCCTTTTGCATCTTTGTCTTCCATTTGTGAGAAATAAATTTTACTCTGTTTCAGAACAATTCCCGCCAAGAGTCATTCTCGTTGGTTGTAAAGGAGGAATCGATTAAGTCGTCGATGGAATTACGTTTATTTTCTTAGGTAAGAATTTCGATTTGTTAAAGAACACTCTTGAGGGTGAAATTGAATTTTTTTTGTAGAGCTTCGATTAAATTTCCCTTCGTTGCATTTGCGTGACGCGGAGGTTGGATACTTTGTGGCATTCTGCCGCTTGGAGTTTCGCTGCGAGTCGTTTCGCGGCAAGTGCCGCTACTCTTCGTGAATAGAGGGTGTTTTTCATTGAGTTTCTTGTAAGTCGGCTCTTTCATGATTGATCTCGAGAATGATTTATCTTGTACTCTCCGCCCTGTGTTTTCCCACTTCACTTTTTATCTGGTCCTGTTTCCAGTCTTATTCGCGCCGGAGCTTCGTGAATTCGATGATGTTTCCACTTTGGGTGTCTTTTAGGTAATGACCAAGTTAGAAACATCTGTTTGTTAGTTCCAAATTTAATAGAACTTACGATACTTTTTTCAAGTGAGTTTAATTATTGGGGTTCAATCTATCGTATTTTAATTTGATAACACTAGACTTACTGGCATTAAATCTATTATATTTCAATATATTAACCAGTTAAGTGTGTTTGACGACTATATCAGTCAAGGACAAATGACATATATTTCGTGTCATGACGACTATATCCGTTATGTGGGAAATGTAATTACTATTTGCTATTTAACCAGTTAGCTATGATTAACTCACGTATAATAAATAGTTAGATGCGCACTCTCAAAAGAAGACGCCACAATTAACCCTTAAATTCGCGATTTTATTTTTTGAATCAGAAAAAATGTTTTTAATATACATATATAGTTTAGATTATAGGAAAAATATTAAAAAAATTCTTTTGAAAGTATTCAGCTTCTAAATTACCTGAAAATCCTTTGTTGCATTTATGCAACACTGCGCGTTCCTAGGAAAGTAGATGTATGGGGAATCGAAATGTTCATATGCATTTTACCTTGAGGAATAAATATGTTCCCAAGTAATAAAAAAACAATCATCACTTACCTTGATAAATATTTATATTTCACCAAGGAAAGTTATTCCAATATCACTTTTTTCCGCGCCGATGAAAACCCGCTAAATCTGACAAATAATTAGAACATTTGAAAGTTGGTGCCACTGCACCTGTCAAAAATTTACAAAGTACACTATAGTCTATGACAAAGTTCGTTCAGAAACCGTAATCCGTTCAGATTTTTTTTTATTCTCATAGAATTAGTATGTTGCAGAAATGCAACTCCGCGAATTTAAGGGTTAAATGGTTAAATAAGTACTTTGAAAACAGAAGATTCAAGAGACCGAAAAGATAGTATATTCTATGATTTCTATTTTTCTAGATGAATGGAGAATATATATTTCATGACTCTTCTATAGATTTGGAGACTTTGGAAAAACTGTGTATTTACCAGTCACTTTGACTGGTTTGTAGTCCTAGTGTTAAACACGTCCTTTGAAAAAGGGAGATCAGAAAGAGGAAAGGATGATCGATTTGGTAACTCTACATTTTATAAGATCAAAGTAGAATATCTGCTCTATGACTGTACTAATTTTGGAAAAAATTGGAACCAAGTCATTTTGACTTTCTTCGTAGTTTTAGTATGAAAGTTACAACAATCATACGTTCGTAGAGGAAGAATTTTGAAGTAGTTATAACTTTTCATTATTCGATATTTGCAAGTTAAAGTTTGTTTCCGTTACATAATTTCAACGGAAGAAAATTCTCTCCAATAACTCGGTCAGTCCTCGAAGAACTCGGTTAAACGTTTAATCCAAACGGTAATGCTCTCGAGAAGGGAGAACAGCGCGTCAGTTGTCTCTCATAAATTTACTCTTTCCCCGTACAAATTCCCACTCCCTCTGACTTTCGTCGATTTTTGTTTATTCTTCTTGCTGCTTCTTCGCATCGTCTTTTTTAATTCATCGCGGAAGATTTAAGTGTTTAATAACGGACGCCCTTGCTCTCCGAAGACACAAGCATCTCGAGCATCATTCGACGCCAAGTTCTCGGGGTATCTTTATTTTTCTTAGTTCCTTTTCTTCACCACTCATCCGTCTCTCTTCCTCTCGTCTCTTCTACCTCGTTCTCTTCCCTCTCCTCGCTGTTTCTTCCGTCCTGCTTTCCTTTCAAATCGACGAACTTTCAACGGTCGTTTATTAATCACCGCTGTCGGTGCAACGTGCGACGATGGAAAATGAAATACCGAGGGAGCAACAAAACCGTAGCGTCTCTTCGAACGAGAGAACTTCACGGTGTACTCTCATTGCGATTTATCTGTGAAAAAGCAACACCTTCGGTGAGCTCTCGGAAAGCTTCCATCGCGATAAAAAATGTCGGACGCTTCGGCAAACCGAGATCCACTTTCGCTGTTTGCGAAGCTCCCCGACGAGAGAAAACCACTGAATCGCGTGGGAGGCTTCTTTCAAACGTTTTAGGACTCAAGGCAAAAAAATCCCCGGCGCGTTTCACTCGGAGTACTGTGAAGGCCTGAGTGTAACCAACAAACATTTAAAAAGGCCACACCGAGAGCCGCCGTTTCTCTGATGCGACTCGATAAATGACGCTCGAGGGAACTACGGTAAAAACAGACGTCTCTGACGCACGATTTCGTAATAATAATAAATTGACAATTTAGTCGATCAATAAAGCACAGACTGATGGAGAGAGTGGAAATTCTATCTCGTGAAAGTACAAAAGAACGAATATTCTTTGTGCGTGGATTTAATTTTGGCTTAAGTAAGACTACATAAAAGCATTGATAGCGCACGATGTTGACTTTTTCACGATCAAAGGTCGAATGATGCTTTAACCTTCAACCGATCTTTGAAAAAAATTTATACTAAAGTTCGTTGGATCTTCTCTTTTCCGTAGTCTATTTTCTGCTAGAGAGAACTGGATTTTTTTTTGCATTTTCCTCTTAATAACTTTGTTAAGGGTAAAGTATATTTAGTGTGTATGATTTATCGAGGTATGAGGAAATTTTAATCTCGATTTGGGTCAACAAGGACGCAAGGGACGAATGAACGTTAATATTAGATTTACGGATACGCGTCAATTTAATGCGAACCCAATGTAAATAAAGTTGTTAATATATTGGCTTCAGTCGTGAAAGCATTGCTGCAGTAATAAATGTGAACGTGATAAAAGAGTTAATACTTCAAGAACGTAAACATCAAACGTAAACTTACGCATAGTGGTGACGATATTTCGAACTCGATATCTCAAATTTGGAGTCCTATTTGTTTACATTGGAAAACTCTGATGCAGAGATGGGATAAACATCGGAAGGAAAAACAAAATTTATTATACTCCTTGCAGTCATAGCGTAAAGACGTCTTAGAAGTTATAGTTACTGTTTTTTGTGCAGTAAATTCCATTTCACTCTGTTTTCATAAATTGTCTCTGTTTATTCATACCAATATGTCCAAAAGAAGTGGGACAATATTTATAAAAATAGTCAGTATAAACGAGGAGTGCTCTGGCAAAAGCTGAGCAGAGGGCAAAAACAAAGTGACTCAGGCAGAAGATAAAATTCAGATTCTCGAAACAAACGAATGTTAACACTAAAATAATGCTCAACATTGTAAGTCTAATACAAATATGTATCTTATAGTTTACATTCATAACTTCATACTGTATAACCATGGTGTTTTTCAACAAAACGTATGATTTTCTTCGTGTATAAAATTCATCCACGTCCATAGAGATAGATATACAAAAAACATCTGTAAATCTACTATTAATCAAGCTATTTATTGTTGCCATGCATTTTTCAACTCACACATCTATTAGCATCGTCAACGATCGCAAAGAATACAAACTAAACTATCGTTACATAAGCGAGGAATTTAAAGACACACCTCAGCTCCACCAAAACCAAAGAATACATAGAAAATTTTGGTCCACGGTGCATAGACCAAGGTAGACTTACACTAGATCTATTAACACTAGATTTACGGAGCCAATTTGACTCACTCAAAATTTGATTACTATATGTATAATACATTGATTGGTTAATTTTTAAATATTAAATCTTACATTTAAATTGATTTGGAACTATTTTCTTTACAAAAGACTTCAATTTTCTTGTATGAGTTAAATTGGCTCACTTCGGAAAAATAGGTGTATCAACACCCGTAAATCTAGTGTTAAAGATTAATTTAATATATTTACAATTCTCAAATATATCTGTCCAAATCAAATAAATGGGCAGAAAACTTGATCGATTCAATAGCTTATAGTTTTCCAGACGGACATAGAAAATTGAGAAAATAACAGTGCTAGAAATTTCAGGAAGAATTTCAAAAAATTCAGAGCACGTCATTTCGACCATCTTGGTAGATCTAACGTAAAAACTGTAAGTCTCCCCATAGAGGAACGTTGGAAAATATTTCGACCACGATGCTGTAACTAATTTCGGTGTAAATAAGCCGGTGACAAATGACAAACACTCGTAACATCCCCTTTCTTCTTTCTCACGTAACGGGTCACCGGTAAGCGTAGCGCCAGGTTTTCCCGCGTCACGAAAGACGCGAGGGTCTAACGTAAGCGAGAACGTAAACCACGAAGGGGTCGGTGGGTTTATTTGAAGAAGAATCCTCTCTCAAGAGAGAAAGATCCTCGCGGCTGGCCGGGATGTGTTTTTTCTAAATAAAAGAACACCACTCGAAAGCACTGACATTTCGAGTAAGGTATTACCGGACGTATTCTTCTTCCTCGGTGGAATAACTCCATGTTGGCGTTTCGCCTACAATTTCCCCGCAATCTCAGCGGCTGTTTTCGACGAGTGTGAGGTGTAAAATCGTGCGCAAAAACGCTCATTCTGCTTCGTGAATTAGATTCTTCTTGGTGGAATAGTGCTGCGTGGAAGTTCGTCGAGCGAATATTTATGTACACGAGGTATTATCGTCCGTTTCATTTTACCCTCCAACTATCATTGTGCATCGTGACAACGATATTTGCGCGGCTTTGTGACGTACACCTGCGCCATTAATCTTCGCGATCCTCGAGAATCGTTGTCGCCGGTTGAAAACGAACCGCTACGACGTCGAGTGCCATAAAACGCCCTGGTGAGAGCCTTAAGGGGAAAACGATGGTGTTACAGTACGTGATAAAGTGCTGAAAACTAAGACCTCCCTGCACATACTAAGATTGTTTAAATTACTGATCCTTCGGTTACTGCGCGATAAGAGCGTTAATTACGACGGTGTCATATAGGTCGCCTTACGTCAGCCTTTCATGAAATTTTAGGTATTTTCGTTGCGGCTTTTAACGCGGTCGTATATATCGTCTCACGTGTGAACATTTATGTTTAGAATTACCGTGGGATAGTTGGTCCAGAGGATTTTATTTTCTTGTTTTTTCCAAATATTACTTTAAGTGAGAATAAACGTCGACATTCTCATTCTTCGTCTGCGAAAAAATGAAACGGCGCATGCGCGTAAATGAGCTGGATTCTGGACGACGTAGAATAGGACAAAAAAAAGAGATTCCACGATCATCTATTGAGTCATGAAAGAAAGAAAACGTTTATCGACGTGTCTCGTATCAATGAGAGTACCTATTACGACAAAGATGCAAATAGAGATTGAAAAAAAGAGCAGAGTTCGGAGAGGAATCGGTTGATCTCGCGGAGGGCCACGAGATCGCGGTTTTTCCCACTCGGTCGGCTCGTTTCGCGTACCTGCGAGCCGAGTAGCGCACCGGTGTCTCCCGAGCGCGCCCGAATCGTCCCGAAGGCCGAGCCGAACGCGTACGAGGCGTTCCCCGCTACAGTCTCAAATCGGCTAGCGTGACGGTACGACGTGCTCGGACGGTCGTTTGGCAGTAATAGACTCGATGTCTTGCGACGTTTAATATTATCGATACGTCGAATAATCGAACGATATCGCGTGGTCGCGTGTGGTGTCAGTGGAGTCGGATCATTTTGTGAGAGATAGAAAAAAACAAAACGATCGTACGACCAACGACTCTACGCATATCGGTTGAAAGAAGAGGACTCCTGGTCTCACGATGGCAGCCCGCGAGCATCCGGCTGCTACTGTTGCTGCAATTCTTGTGTTATTCCCTCTCTTAGGTGAGTGTTAATGAACAATAATTTATCGTGTGCACGTCATCCGAACTACTTGTGTGACTTTTGGTAACCGGCACGTGTATCTGTTCCCACGAAGTTCTTGTACTTTCGCCCAGAGCCGAATTACACCGCGGTATTCTATCCTAGCACGCGATCGCTCAGCAGGTGGTTAACCGACGCGCAGTTACCGCGGAATTCGTACGGGCGTTTGGAGCGTAAGCTTCGTAGAATCGGAGATTAAAAAACTTGCGAATTTCGAGACGCTCCTTTGAATTTCGCGCATTTCGACGCTACCTCACGAACCGCCGGCTCGATGAAATTCGAACGCTTACCGGTCGTCCTGAGGGGCGCTACCGCAACCTGTTTCCGTGCGAGGTTACCCATTTCCGTTGCACATTCTTGCTCGCGTGACTTATTCGCCCTATGGCGAATATCGTTGCAATTACTCCTACTTCTTGACGCTTGGAATTGTCTGAATTTTTTTGATATTTATAATATACACTTAAGTAAACATTTTCCACTCTGATTTGGAGATACTGATCATTGAAATCTAGAACGCGTTCTACATTAACGAAGTCCTGATATAATTTACAATAGGCCTTAGTCGCAAATTTGGAATGACCTTAGAAGCATCGCTTTTCTGTAGATGTCCGGCTGCCCGTTGAAATTCAAATATCCATCGTTCGTTCCAAGGTGCCCTCCTACACTCACCATATACCCCTAGTACGCCGTTACAGTGACGCATTCTTCTACGCGTGACTTTTTCACCCTATGGGGAATATCGTTGCAATTACTCCTACTTCTTGACGCTTTGAATTTTGCCTGAATTTTTTTGATATTCATATCATACACTTAAATGATTATCGACTCCATCTTGGAGATACCGATCTTTGCAATCTAGTACGCGTTCTACATTAACGAAGTCCTGATATAGTTTAAAATAGGCCTTAATAGCAAATTTCGAACGACGTTAGAAGCGTCGCTTTTCTGCAGATGTCGGGTGGTCCGTTAAAATTCAAACATCCATCGGACGTCCCAAGGTGCCCTCCTACACTCGCCATATATCCCTAGTACACCGTCACAGTGATGCATTCTTATTCGGGTGATTTTTTGGCTCTATGATGAATATCGTTGCAATTTCCCTTATTCCTCAACGTTTGTAATTTTATCTGTTTTTTTTTATATTCACAATATACACTTAAACAAACATCTTCGACTGCGACTTGAAGATATTGATCTTTGAGATCAAGAATGCGTTCTACGTTAACGAATTTTTGATAATATTTACAATAGGCAGTAGTCGCAAATTTCGAGCGACTTTAGAAGCGTCGCTTTTGTGTAAATGTCCGGCGGTTCGTTGAAATCCAAACATTCAACGAGTGTCCCAAGGTGTCCTCCTACACTCGCCATATACTCCTAGTAGTTCGTTACAGTGACGCGTTCTTGTTCGCGTGACTTTTTCCCCTGTAGCGAATAACGCTTGCACCTGTTGTTCAGAAGCGATCGCAGATGCACCATTGCAACTTTTTAGGGTCTCTGCAGTGTAGAGCGTCACTTCAACCGTCGGTTGAGTTGGAAATAGGTATTTGCGGTATCGAGAATGTAATAGATATCAGACGATGCTCATTCTATCGTGGATGATTCATGATTCGCGATGGAATTTTTGATAAGAACGTAACATTCGAGCTGATACTGTCTTCAAATTTTCTACTCCGATTTCTAACTTCTTCCTCTACGCTTTTAGATATTTTGCAAGGTTACTGTATGCATACCATAGTGTAGATTTAGCCACAGCAAAAATTCCACACAAACGAAGAGAAGGACCTCTTATTTCCAATGGAAACTGGACACTTTGTTCCGTCGCCATAATTTACAATCAGACCCATTCCCTACCGTTGAATTCACCTGATCATATAAAATTCTTCACGAGTTTGTCTTCGTTTGAACAGTCGCTTCAAGGCCGGCTATATTAGCAGTAGATATTTACTTCCTAGCACTGCTTTTCACACTTTTGCGCAACTCGATTTAGCGTCGTATAACAAGATAACGAATCCCGATTGTAAAGGTGCTCGAGGGTCTCGTGGTTGGTTAATCTCGATAATACAGTTTGCCCGACGTATCCGAAATATTCGAAGCCTAAGCAAAGGCAGGGTCACCCGAACAAACGATCACGGTGCACCTGTAGAGGCGCCGAACTGCACCTTGCACCCTGAGGGTCTTTTAGCCAACAATAAACCCAACTCCATGGGACCCTTGGAATCGTCGACGGTCAGAGGGGGATCGGAGAAACGATACCTGAAATTCAGCCTCCCGTTTACATCCCTCGAGTGGAATTTTTCCCAAAATTGCTCCAAACGACCTCGGTACCTACTCTCGTCTACCTGTAGAAACATCTTTCCCATAGAATTTCGACATTGGAAGAAAAATCCAGCCTCTTTTCGTTCTCCCTTTCGTTTCGATCGACCATTTATGATCAGCTCTCTTGCGAGGTCGACGGTTGATACTTTCTCTCCTCTTCTCTCATCCTCTCGAACTCTTTCTTCCCAACGTTTTCTCGTTCCTCCGCATCCTCTGTCCGGTTTCACCGAGTCGTCTCAGAACGGCCGCGACTTTTCGTTTTCTTTCTTTTTCTCTCGTTGTCCCTTTAGGCTTATACAAGCGTGGCTGGCTCGCTCACCGGTTGTAATTTATAAACGAGAGTTCGTAGAGAGACGAAGAGGAAGGAAAGGTACCGTTTTACCGTGGACCGTTTCACTCTCGAAGCCGTTTCCGAGCTAGCATTTCGTGCCAGCGCGTGCTACTCGTACGATGTTGTACTTCTCACTGAAAATGCTCGTTTGTGTTCACTTTTTCCAAATTTATTCCACGTTATTGTTCGAAGTTCTCTAGGTACGTGTTCTATTCGATGGATATGGGACGTGTGGTTTTGCTATTCTGTATTTGGAATAGCGGACGCATAGCTATCGGTTCTTGGAGTGAAAGTGTCTCATGGACGACAATGCAACATAGATGGGTTTCTCTGTGAATAGAAAGGGACACGCATCGTGCGTCTGTCGAAGGAATGAGATTGTACACGATTACCTTTACGGAATTGCCTCGACAATTGGGCGGAAAGCTCTACCTCTCTCCTCCGCAGAGAGTCGAGAGAATAGAAAGAAGCACGTAGATGACTTAAAGATAAAAGGAACTTTTTCTTTCTTTCGTTCGTTCTTGCTGGATATCTTGCTGTCTTCTTTTAACTCACCTTTTCAAGGTTTATGTTGAAAATAAAATGCAGTCCTGCACGCGCTTGTTCTTTTTGCTCGTTGGCTCGTCATACATGGCGTAGACGATGGAGACGGCTGCGAAGGGGTCATCGATCCTTTTTCTTTTCGTTGCATTGTTACGTTCTGACCCATTCGCGTGGATCGTGGATTCCAACGGCACTGCCGTTCCTTTCGCGCGCGCGTTCATCGCTCCGTTGCCACGCACTGCCCTCGGCTCACTGCATTTTGAAAGTGCAATTGCTAAATTATCGCCGTGTTGATCGAGGAAAATGTTAGTTTACTGTGACGCTTTGACGTTTCATCCGAGTTTTCTGGATTTTAGATTTTACTGTGATGAGGTGTTAGTTTTATTTGAAATTCTTTAGCTATTAGAGGAGATAGTAGTCATTGCCGGAGAATGTTAAAGGTTGCAGCATTGTCAGGACAGTATGTATCACCGAGGGCAATATTAATTTGCGGTGGCACATTAATCACAATTTTCATGGTCGTTGATCATAATTTTCCAGATTCTCTTCTTCGCTGTCGAAAGAATAGTTTTTTATATTCCTTTTGTGTTATTAGAGGAGACTGTTGATGTTGCAGGAGAGCTTTAAATATCACTGGCAATTTTCTTGCTTATTCATTTTTCTCAGTGCTTTGAAAAATACTCCAATTTTCAATGTAGATAGATTATTCTATTTTTTCATTGTAAATAATTGTATAGACGTTTAACTAGTTTGGTGCGAGTGTCAATTGTATTCTACGACTATGCACAACCAGTGTGCGCCGAATTGAAGTGGTTAACCCTTTTAGTGCCGGAGGACGATATATCGTCGTTAGCAAAATTGCTAATACTGGGCATCGACGGGTTAATATTCAGTTTCCAATACGATATCAGTAATTTTATGACATATAAGTGTAAATACACAGTTTGTGCTCCATATTGCGTATTCTATATGAAACTATTGTCAAATGACAAGAGTTTGTTCGCAACTACATTTGTTATTAATGCAATCAGTTTTTTTCGGTCGGAACTAAAAGTGTTAACCCTTTAAGGACGACGGGCGCATATACGCGGCCTGAGAAACAATTTGATTATAGTTTGTTGGTGCATATATACAAGGTTAGAATTGAAAAATTGAAGTATAATTGTTGAAATATTATTATACACATATTAAATTTCAACTTCTATATATTAACCCATTAAGCCCCAAGGTTGCATTAACGCAACATTTCACTTCTAATTTTTCTTCGAGGAATCGAATTAATTTAATTTATATTTTAACCTATGTCATAGTTAAAGAACATACCAAAGGCTTAATTTATGCACTTTTGTTCTCTAATTCTTCATCACCTTAAGGTCTACAATTTCTGTAATCGTATAACAAATAAATAGTCGCATTTAAAATATTTCTGTTATTTCAATGCTTGGTTCTTAAGGTAGTTCTAGGCACTTATCATTTTTCGATAGATTTCCTTAAAATTTTGAAAATATATTCTTCATGATATTTTATAATTAGGTATAACCGAAATCTCAACGAGTTCATCCACACGGTTTATGAATAAATCGTGTTTGATAATAACATATTTAACATGGGCCTTATGGAAAAAAATTTTTGCTGAGTCCGTAAAATCTTTTTTTATTTTTCTAATGGAAAAACGAGTCGATGGATTCTAATAAAAAATTAGCAATGTATTATTTTATGCTTTTGGAATATTATTGAATTTCTTCATAATTTTTTTAAGGGTTAACCCTTTGCGGACGGAGGCATTTTTAAATATCGAGCAACAATCAATTATTTAGCGATGAAAAAACGCTTTTTCATCGGAAAGACAGTCTGTTAATGTATACAAGTTGAAATTTACTTATTGTAAAATAATATTTCAACGTTTATATTTTATTTTTTCAACTCTAACCGTTTATATATGCACCGATAAACTATAACCAATTTTTTTCTCAGGGCGAATATATGCGCCCGTCGTCCTCAAAGGGTTAATATACATTTCTAGCTGTGCTCTGCACAGAGATATTTAACAGTCAATACATCAACAATTTTGTTGGAAAGTTTAACCGATTTTGTCCCGATTTTGGTCAAATTAAATCTCGAATTTGGTTTACAAAAACCCAGGAACGGTTGATTGTTGAATATCAAGCTCAATATTTAAAATCTCCTCGAGACTGCTGAAGAAAATCAATGGTAAACTTCCAGTAGTAATAGTAATTCCTTGAAGTCCCAGCTCGTACGCCGTACAATAGGTATTCCATGGTGTTTTACGACGCTCGAAGGAAAAGCGTATGGAGGGAAAGCAACGTTGAGACACACGAATGAGTTTATAGTGCGGTTACTCGCGAGAAACCCTTGATTATGGTTATTGCGTTACCCGGCTAAAAAATATTCCACAGAAACCGGTGAGGTGGACTGGCGCCGCTTAATGAGCCATGGCGGTTTTTCTCTTTTTTTCCTTCTTTTTTTAACTAACATCCTCGACGTCGCGAGTGTAGAAAAAAAGCATAGCTCTTCGCAAGGGGAGAGATGGGTGGTGGATAACGGAGAGGGTGAGAAGCCGGATATTTTTACTCGGCATTTCTATCTCCGATAATTAGCGATTTTCAAGAAACGAGGAACAAACACGAGAGTCAAGTGCACGCACGATAAGTCCCATGGTTTTTAATAACGTCATTTACCATGGGAGAATGAGAAGAGGAGAAGCTATTGTTAGATCTGAAGTACCTCGACAGAGATTTTAACCTTCTATGATTCTAATTATTCTTTCTATCTATTGTTATTTGAAACTAATTTGATGATATTCTCTATTATTCGATATTTATATATGTCTTCGATAATTGTCACAAACTTTAGATGTAGTTCCTCGTACACCGTCTAATGGGAGCGCTAATTGTAAGTTAGATTATAAATATTTAACCGAGGATTTCAACGTCTCAGAAGTTTACATCGCACATCTGACAATTAATATTACGACAATATAAAATTAATCTATCAATATTAAATCTCTCAGAATCTAATTCTACACTATCCTCCATTGCACACATCAACAACAAAAACTTCCACAAATCCCCAAGCCTAAATTAAAAGGATAATGTTCTACGCCATGAAATTCCCACAATTGGAATTACCATTTCAAAATTTCAATTTCCCCGTAACCATCGCTTCTAGCGTACCATTGTGTACATATTTCTGAAATCGAATCTCCATTATTCCGAGTGACCGCAACGCTCGTCCTTGCGAGGGCGCGACGTGTCCTGTGAGCACGCATTAAGTGCAAATGTCGCGTTAACACTGTCGATGGGTTTTGCTCTCCAATACCTCGCACTATATTTAACCAATAATGAACGAATTATTGAATATTTGTAACTGTCTTCATCAATTGCTATAAATTTTCAATATAGTTCCACGTACACTGTCTACTCCAAGCACTAGCTTACATTCCACTTAACCAAGGATTTCAACATCTCAGAAGTTTAAATCGCACTTCTGACGATTAATATTAAGATAATCTCATATTAACCTATCAATATTAATTTTCCCATAATCTAATTCCACATTATCCTCCACCTGACCCATCTACAACAAAGACTTCCACAAATCCTAAAGCCTAATATAAACCCAGACTCTTCTACGCCACAAAATTCCACCTAATTAGAATTACTACTGCAAAATTCAATTTCTCTTTAATTCCAACAATGAACGAATTGGATATTTATATATGTCTTCGACAACTGCTACAGATTTTTACTTTAGTTCCTCGTACACTAACAACATTGTACATGTTGCACACGTCAAACAACAAAAACTTCCACACATTCCGAAACCTGAATTAACCCTTAAATTCGTTATTTTATTTTTTTTAATCAGAAAAAATGTTTTTAATATCCATATATATAGTTTAGATGATAGGAAAAATATTAAAAAAATTCTTTTGAAAGAATTCTGCTTCTAAATTACCTGAAAATCCTTTGTTGCATTTATGCAACCCTGCGCGTTCCTAGGTAAGCAGATCTATGGGGAATCGAAATGTTGATATGCATTTTACCTTGAGCAATAAATATATTCCCAAGTAATAAAAAAACAATCATCACTTATCTTGATAAATATGTATATTTCACCGAGGAAAGTTATTCCAATATAATTTTTTTCCGCGCCGATGAAAACCCGCTAAAACTGACAAATAATTAAAACATTTGAAAGTTGGTGCCACTGCACCTGTCAAAAATTTACAAAGTACACTATAGTCTATGACAAAGTTCGTTCAGAAATCGTAATCCGTTCAGATTTTTTTTTATTCTCATAGAATTAGTATGTTGCAGAAATGCAACTCCGCGAATTTAAGTGTTAAACCCAGAACCTTTCACAAAATTCCCCCCAAATTAGCATTATCACTCCAAAATTTCAATTCCCCCGTAACCATCGCTTCTAGCGTACCATTGTGTACATATTTCTGAAATCGAATCTCCATTATTCCAACTGACCGCAACGTTCGTCCTTTCGAGGGTGCGGCGTGTCCTGCGAGCACGCATTAAGTACGAATGTCGCATTAACACCGTCGATAGGCTTTGCTCTCCATTACTTCGCACCATGTTTAATCAAACAATGGTCGACGAGCGTGAAGAGAGGGCAATTTCGTTGGTATTTTTTCAGAATATCCCGTGTCATTGTGTTCCGCGGGAGACAAACCGATTGCGAATTTATATTTCTCGCGTCCTTACACACCGTGTGGCATTCGCGAATCGAGACGCGCACTCGCGTGTTTACTCTTCGTCTCTCTGTGCTTTAACCCGTTATTGACTTACGGGGAACAAAACCGGGAATTTGGCCGAATCCCTCGATCAGGATTCTACGTTCTCCCTCGTCGTATTCCCGGCTGGATGGTAAATAAAGCACGAAACGATCCTTCGACGGGGAAACTGCTTTTTATCCTGGGAACATCGTGTATCTGACGAGGTAACGTTTAATGAGACGGTGAGCTTGGATGCGTGGGCGTTTTTCAGAGTTGGAAAAAGAAGTATGATGGTTAATGAGCGAATATCGTTTTCGTTTCTTTAGTGAGAAGACAAGAGAGGGAGTTTTCTATCGGTTTATCGATTGTTGTTGATTCGAGGTTGAGTTTATTTGGAGTTTTTTATCGTTGGAAGTTCTGACTGCTGGGGAATCATTTTGTTTAAGGAGAATAGTTTTAGGTGAATTTCGAATCAGTGAGGCTATGATAATTTGAGATGATTATTTAGGAAAAATATTTTTATTTTTTTTTTATATTTTTGAACTTTAATTATTTGACTGTTGCGTTTGGAATCTGTAGATTTTGGTAGGAGAGGAGATGAGAATTTTGAAGATGATAGTGTGTACCCATCGTAGGACGGATAATAAGTTTGTGATTGATAAATTGTTTTTTAAAGCAGATTTTAATAATTGTTCTGTTGAAATAAAATTAACATTCACTTTGGAGTATGCGATCGCTTTATCGAAATTTTTCGGTATCAAATTGCGAAAGGTAAAAGCTGATAGTTATTTGGGTCGTTCAAAAAGTTTTGTCGTTTTCTGGCAGTTCTCTTTGCCATTCTCTGGCAGTTCTCTTTGCCATTGAAATAGTTTCATAACAAATAAGTTATAGCATTTAAGTTATCATATTTTTGTACCTACATCGAAAAATTGTGGCCTACAATAATCATCAGAAGAGGAGTTCTACATCTTCATGACGACGTATGACCTCGATTTTTCTTCTTTCTTCACAACGGCCGCAAGAAAAGCCCATGAATTTTGCCAGGAGCTTCTACTCCACTCACTGTGTCACCATATTTCCCTAAAATTACCATTTACTTTTAGAAACGTAATATTGCCAGCTAATGAAAAATTCAAAACTTTTAAAATACGTAACGTGTCATCGACCAAGAGGAAAATGTTACTAACTCTGATTCTGCTAACTCACCAACTTTAAACACATTAAGTATTTCCAGAATTTCATCCATTGAATTTAAATTCACGTAAAAACGACAAAACTATTGAAACGACCCAAATACCCATACAACCAACGAGCTACTTTTACAATTCCCACCGTAAAACAGCTATAACGAATTACTATTGCGGTTAAATACCTCGAGTGAAGTCAATGCCTTCTCTCGTATCGAAAGGATAAAGTGGAAATATTATTCCACAATTTAATTCCACTTTTTTCTCTCTTACCTTACGACACACCCGCACTGATGACGCATTTATCGATGTAGGCGTTAAACGGTAGTTCATTCTCGAGAGTTTACAACCTACATACACATACGTTCTCATACGGTGCTTAATTATAATTCCTAGAATTGCAGGATTAATAATTTAGGGCTTTCGAACATTTTCGCTCGACTATATATCTTGCATTCCGCTTCCACAGGCGTTTAATGTTGCGTGAAAAATATCGGGGCAAACAGACGGTGCTGATAGGCATTTAAAATCATCCAAGAGAAATAATTCTCACCTGTTATTATTCTCGCGGAAACGCGCGCCTTCTTCGTTCCAATGGCTGATCGAATACACGGAGCGATATCTTATCGTACGAACTCTCCACATCGCCGTTACTAAATGGAACGATAGCCGAGATAATTTTAAATCAACGATCAGCACTCTCGCGCCTTCGAGCGATATTGTTTCCGTCTGCACTCTCTCTCTGCTTTCGTAAGGGTTTATTAACACGTTGAGTGCCGACACGATTAGACAGGGAATCGGTGTTGCTCTTCCAATAAAATTTTATTGCATCTTTTAACCCTGAAACTACCGAATTTTTAACCGATGTATTTAATTATTCTGGATATGTACTTTGGAGAGGAATTTTGGAGGCGAAGAAGGTGATTAGTTAAGTAATTTTTGTTCGATGTATAAGATCAAATTTTGGAAAAAAGTGGGAGTCGGTTATTTTAATTATTTTGGTAGTTTCAGTGTTAAAATACAATTTGCTTATGGAGTCGGTTGTTTATGGAGATGCGGGTGTAATTGTATATTCGTTTCATGGTGTTATGAGTCTGTCTATGAGGAGATATATGGGTGCTGTAGTCTTTTTCGAACGCCCCTAGATTTAACAAAAAATGTAATATAGAGATTATAGTCTCAGTGATTCGCAATTCGCCTAAAAGGGTACATCTTAGGCAAAATGATGATAGCAGTTTAAGTAACAGAAAATACAAAAGTAGAAGGATTCTATATATAGAGATAATGGTAAGGTCGGAGTTACGGGCTCGAATTTTATAAATTATTATTTAATACATCGCGACATCGATGATTTGGAGTCAACCTTGAAGTGTAGGTCTTAGTTAAAATTTAGTTAGGTCTCAGTTTTAATTATTACTTAATATCTCGCGACATCGGTGATTTGGAGTGAACCTTGAAGTGTAGGTTTTAGTTAAAATTTAGTTAGGTCTCAGTTTTAATTATTACTTAATATCTCGCGACATCGGTGATTTGGAGTCAACCTTGAAGTGTAGGTCTTAGTTAAAATTTAGTTAGGACTCAGTTTAAATTATTACTTAATTCCTCGCGACATCGGTGATTTGGAGTCAACCTTGAAGTGTAGGTCTTAGTTAAAATTTAGTTAGGTCTCAGTTTTAATTATTACTTAATATCTCGCGACATCGGTGATTTGGAGTCAACCTTGAAGTGTAGGTCTTAGTTAAAATTTAGTTAGGTCTCAGTTTAAATTATTATTTAATTCCTCGCGACATCGGTGATTTTGATTCAACCTTGAAGTGTAGGTCTTAGTTAAAATTTAGTTAGGACTCAGTTTAAATTATTACTTAATATCTCACGACATCGGTTATTTGGAATCATCCTTGATGTGTAGGTCTTAGTTAAAATTTAGTTAGGTCTCAGTTTGAATTATTACTTAATATCTCGCGACATCGGTGATTTTTATTCAACCTTGAAGTGTAGGTCTGAGGCGAAATCAGAATTGATAAAAGGCAGAGAAAACTTAGTAATTGCAATGCAGACATTTTATGTTTTCAATATCGAAAATCTTTACTATTAAGTTCATAGAGGATAATGAACTAAACTTATAACAATAATTAGCTAAAATTATTTTCTACGAGATCTTTGAACGTTCAAAACTTCGCAGGAATTGTCGAGTAACTTCCGCTCGCTGTTAAGCGCCAAAGGTTCTGCGCATTTCGCTCCAAGATCACAGGAAAACATAGAGAACTCTGAACATTAATGTGCAGTTTCAGATTCAACAGCAGGATATTGAAACTGTTCTCTGTGCCGCATTTGCAAACAGGATTTATATGTCCTATCATTTTCACGATTGCAAAATTCTACTCTTCCACTTATATAAATGAAATAATAATCACAAACATTTATCCACTGTGTCAAACTAGTCGCACAAAATTTACTATTGATTAGTAGCAATTATCTAAATTCATCCACTGCACCGAACTACTCCCACAGAAATAATTTGTTTCCATGAAAGCGGGATCGAAAAGTAATGTCGTGTTTTTACATTAAGATTCGAACAAATAAACTTAACAATTTTTTATTTGTTATAAATAATATAACCACCGTCATTATGAATAATTTTTTTCCTTCTAGCTTGTAAATTTTCAATACCAGATCGATTAAAATCAATTTTTTCTGACAAAGTATTTGTAGAAACGACATTAAATACTTTCCGAACCTTCTAATAATTTGTCTACCTACACAAAACAAAAAAATTATTGCAAGCAAATTCATCCACCGCATCAAACTACTTGCTCAAAAATAAGTTCTTTCTCTAAAATAATTTTTACATCTACACAAAAAAAAAATAATCGCAAGCAAATTCGTCCACTGCATTAAGCTATTCGTTCAAAAACAAACTCCGTCAATTTTTCCCTTAACACTAGATTTACCAGCGTGAAATCTATTATATTTAAATATGTTAAATATGTACCTTAAAGCAAGGAAAATTAAGACGTGGAGATGATGATAGATTCGGTAATTTATGTTTTATACGATGGACGAAGAATATTTATTCTACGGCTCTCTCATAAACCCGTAGAATTTTTGGAAAAAATTGTGTACCAGTCATTTTGACTGGCTTGGTAAATCTAGTGTTAATATAGATAGCGAAAAAAAAATGGAATCCGACATTTATTTAGTATCTAGAACTAGTCGTGCAAAAATAAACTCTTGCTATTAGAAAATCAGTATCACCATCGATCCACGGTCTGATTCTCTTCAAGCTCTCGTATTCTAACGACTACGCACTAT
The DNA here is from genome assembly GCA_910591515.1 of Cerceris rybyensis. NCBI lineage: Eukaryota > Metazoa > Arthropoda > Insecta > Hymenoptera > Crabronidae > Cerceris > Cerceris rybyensis. Next base: position 25,011,279 of record OU342791.1, on the reverse strand, counting down.
TGTTGCACCGTGCAAATCTAGAGAATAACGTGACCACGGCCTTAGTCCCACGATTCGCAGCTATTTATCTCTATACGTGAAACGTGTCTTCTTTCTTCCTCGTAAACGTACATCACGTCTCTTGGATCACGTTCACTGTAATCTTCTCGCGCACTGGCTCGTGTAATTTTTTTCCTCCGTCGAAAGTGCAAGTTCGATGTCGAGACGAGCTTGTATACGTGCACACGATACGACGGGCCGCTTGAGAAAAAATTTATTGACCTAGACACGCATCGCTTTGCTCCTCGACGACCCTTCATTTTGCGTTTGAATTCTTTTTATTTCTGCGTGACATTGAAGCCACTGAATTATTGAGAGAAGTAGCGTTTTTCAGGTAGATTTTTAATATTTCATGGTTGAATTTTTTTTAGAGCTAGGGTGATGTATGGAAAAAGGGAGCTTCGGTTTGGATGGAGAGTGTTTCATTATGGTTTTTATTTCTCTTTTTTTGTGAAAGGAGAAGATGGATTAGATGTAACGTTTTGTTTGGAGATGGCTCTATTTTTGCGCTCGAATAGGAAATTACCTGTCTTCGGTACATGAGAAAATTAATTATAGATCTACGTATATCAATGTTGCACTTAGAGCTCTCTATTTTTAGGTTTACGTTGCTATTAAATTTCTCCGACGCTCAAGAAAAGTAATTCGCAATGTAATTGTCTCCAGTTTTTGCTTCGAATGTCTTAAGTGCCTGTGACACATGAGAAATATAATTATTGCTCCGAATGTAGGTGATTTTGTTTATCGCTGTCTTAATTTTCGTATTTTTCTTCGTTTTCATTACTTCTCTGTGTGGTGCAGGAAAAAAACAAATTAATCTGGTGTAAACTGATATCATTTCGCTTATCGATGTTTCTGCATTTGACATTAATATTACCCAGTTACTTTTACCGAGGTGCACAAGGAAAAGAAAGCAACGGAAATTAAATGAACATCATCTCGTTCACTAGCTTCTTTATTTGCGCATTTCGGTTCCCATTAACCTCTTTTACGATGCATGGAAAAAGACTTATTCGATTAGAAGGACAATATGTCAATTTTTATTCATTTCCTGTCACCTGTTTACATGAAACCGTAGGAAAACTATTACTGTCCTACATAAGCGAATATCGTTTCATTCAACGATGTCTTTGCTTCTGCAGATAAAGTCACCATTAACCTCTGACATTCGAAGTGCATGTCTCTCTGGCACATCGAAGGTTGCTATTATTATTATCTATCGATTTCCTTGCTAAGAAACGAACGGTTAACGCGTCGGTGCCTTTCCATCATTTAACACGTTGATTGGCACGTTGGTCATCGCCGATCGACGATAGATTGTGACATTAAATTACATTTTACTAACGATGAAAGTTCTGTACTGACCGACAAGGAAAGTAAATTTAGAAATTATTAAATAGTAATTAAAATAGCTATTTTAAAAAAAGTTTTATAAGATTTGCGAGGCAGTTTATACGTTAGTGTAAGTATTGACTGTCTCGTGACTTTTAGGGAAACTTCTCATTAGAAGTATCCAGTTCTTGGAAATTTAATTATTAGAAACTTTCAACCGCTTTATAATTAAATTGTTGCGTTTAATTCTGTTCGTTATGTATTCTATAAAATATTAGAATTCTGACTTCGTTCATTAAATGCAATTTGGTGTAAAAATATATGTTGAGTAGCAGAAATATCTACTATTTGAAATGATATAATATAAAACTCGGAACCGCAAATGTAGTGATTTAGCCGTAGATTGTCATTTTACAGGATCTAAAATACCTGCAATTCAGACTCACCCTAACATTTATTCCCCTACAAGTATTTCTTAAAATTCCTCAGCGAAACCCTCACCAAAATTCTTCCCACTAATTACACGTCCACGACGACCTTGGTCGTCGGCAAAATAGCGTACTTATCAGAGAAAAGAAACGAGTCAAAGTTGCAAGTCAAGCTCGGAAAATTCCAGGCGGAAGGGGTGAAAGGAGTGGGCCCTCGTAGTACGGTGAGAAATGAAAGTCTAAACCGCCTCGGGGCTTCATTCTTGCCGGTGTTATTAGCGAACGAATGAGAAAGTACGATACATAGAGCAAGGTAGGCTCTCTCGCGCGACTTGCATCGTACGCGGACCGAATGAATGGAAAGTGCACGCGATGCACGCGCCCGTTTTGTCCGGCTGAAGGAAAAGAGAAGGCGATGGATAGATCGAGAGAAAGAAAGATGGAGATATCTAAAGGGAGATAGTGAAAGAAATAGCTACTGTCAGAAAACCAGATAGAGCTGTCGGAGAAATAGGTAGAGAGACCAAAGAAACTATGGAAGAAGCAGAGAGTCAGAGAAATAGGCAAATAGTGAATCAGAGACATAGACAAGATAGTCAGAGAAATAGATGGATAGAGAGTCAGAGGAATAGAGAGATAGGGCAATAGATGGATAAAGTGTTAGAGAAGTAGTTGGATAGAGAGGTAGAGAGTCAGAGAAATATATGGATAGAGAGTTAGAGAAATGGATGGATAGAGTCAGAGAAATAAATAGAGAGTTAGAGAGTCAGAGAAATAGATGGATAGAGAGTCAAAGAAATAGAGGGACAGAGAGTTAGAGAAATAGTTGGATAGAGAGTCAGAGAAATAGAGGGATAGAGTCAAAGAAATAGAGGAATAGAGATTCAGAGAAATAGATGAATGAAGAGTCAGAGCAATAGATGGATAGAGTTTCAGAGAAATAGATGAATGGAGAGTGAGAGCAATAGATGGATAGATTGTTAGAAGAATAGATGAATAGAGAGTCAGAGAAATATATCGATAAAGAGTGAAAGAAATAAGGGAGTACAGATTCTGAGAAATAAATGAATAGAGAATCAGAGTAGCAGATAGGTACAGAGTCAGAGCAGTACATAGAGGGTCAGAGAAATTGAAAGAAAGAGAAAGAGTGCGCACAGAAAAATAGATTGAGAAGACGAAAGGGTCCAAGAGATAGACAAAGTCAGAGTGAGAGTCAGAAAGACAGAGGGAAGAGAAGAATCAGCGGGGCCCGTTCGTTGAGCTTCTTAACGAGCCGAAGGATTCGATGACGTCACTAGACCGCCCGTAGGATTAACTAGCTAAATACTCGACGTGAATTAAGCGGACGCCCACCCACCGCTCGCACTTCAAGGGCTGCCCAGTGACTTACGAAAATAATGCCTGCTGTTATTTAACGATCCGTGCATGAGGCATCCCTGCACGAGAGTGCAGACTCTCTGCTACCGAGACGAAGAACAGCGCTTCCGTTCAGGAGATACGAACTTGAAGAGGATGAGTCCGGTGGATGGCGTTTGTTAACTCGTTGACTTCAGTGGAATTTTCTTATGTGATTTGACTTTTTATCAGAATTTATTATTCTGATATGATTTTCTCTGCAACTACTCAATGGAAAGAGTCGAAAATACTGGTATCTTTGAGTAAATGTAATTTAATAATAAAATTTGGGGTTGGTCAACGTTAATGGATGTGCCAAGAAATATGTTAAATATGTATTTGGTTTTAGATTAACACTAAGATTAAAATTTAAAAAGAGAGCCGTAAAATTGTACGTCGTTCTAGTTTTTATTTATTACTGTAACATACAGAATTTATCTCTGCCTGAGAAATTATTTAGTTCAGCATATTTCTCTAATTATAAAGATAAAAAAAATGAAAAGACCATCTTAACTTCTCCCCCTCAAATACTGAAGTTAATATTTCATGCACCCCGAGTAAGAGTTCAAATATTGCACACTTTAGTTTTATTAACTGTTAAAACAAATTAAAACAGTTTCAGAAATACTCTCAAAATCACAGTCATTACGTAATTAAATTTTATGATGTGAAATTTCCGTTCGATTTCTCTCATAAAGAAAAAAAAAAAAATATGCATCAACAAAATTCACGTACAGTGCAATTTCAAGGGTGGCGCAATCGCGACGAATCAATTTGCGCGCAACATCGAACGTTACCGTTTTCACGATTTACGGACCCGTTGATGGCCATTGTATAATTAGTATCGACACTTTATTATCGTGTCCGGTGATCGTAATTTTTACGATCACACGGCACAATACGTTCGGTGTGCTCGTTGCTTTAGCCGTAAAATCGAGTGTCGTATCGCATAGATGTCGTTTCAGAAAGAATATTTCAGGACATGGCCCGCGGGTTACTTTACGATCGTACATTCACCAAGCGGACAAATTACGATTCCTAAAATGCTCCGAGGCGTTCTACGATTCTTCTCTCCTCCTCTATTTCTTTCTCTTTCCCCCTATCCCTCTTATTCTCTCCTCCCCTTCTCGGAATTATTAAAAGTCACGACGTTGGCCTAGGGAGGCTTCTGTAGAAAAATCGTTATCGTAGGAATAGGTTTTAATTAAAATATTCGGGCCAGATGACGTCTCGTGTCTTCCCTTACGCTTATTCCACGGTAACGTCGAGGAACGGAGGTCGTTGAACTTTACAAGACATTGGACTTGGAAGTTTACAAGATCAGTTTACTCCAATGTATTCTTCAGTGTGCTCCGGTACAATGAAGTTTATGGAATGTTTTATAGAAAGAAATTTTTAAAAGTTACGACAGTGACAGGATAAGTTCTTGGATCAGTGAATAGCAGACCCAAATTTGAAATTCTCTGTCGTCATGTCTGAGGAATTTATTCCTCGTGATGATACGACAGCTTGGGTGATTTATCATCCCTCTGAAATTTTGGATCATTCGTCACATGTCACTGTGCCGATCATTCGTACATATCTGAGCAATGATTAAATTTTGATAGTAGAAAAATTCTTATTGATAAAATCAAGCCAGTGGAATATATTCTCTTATTCTCCCTCACTATAAATATTTCTCATACACGTTAGAAAATATTTCATCTTCTAATTAACACTGTACCGACCTGTAATTTTTAATATCGTACTCATTTGTGACCGGTCACTTGGCTGCAGCAACTTACCTCATATAGATATCTCTTCGAAAATTAGAAATTCTCGTCATTGAGTCTTCGGCGCAGTAAACCACTTTGATAAACTATAATTTACTAATTCCCGTGACAACCGATTAGTCAGTTAAAAGTCCAAAATCGTTGAGTCCAAAAAGACTATTAATAGGCTACCGGTCCGTAAAGTGTTAAGCAGCTTATTTGATATAAAGAATATTTAAAATTTTCCTCTCAGTCAATGATAATTTTTTATCATACATGTTGTCATTTGTCAAATTTTAATACACCAGACCTCCTATAATTTAAAATCCACTGATTCAGTTCAATTTATCGGGTATATTTCAATATTAGCGCGTAAATCTCTCGTGTTAGAGCTCATCGCAGAATTTTTTCAGCACTGCTGGAAGCCATCGTGGATATAAAATTAATTACCCCAATTAATATCGCGGTAGACGCACGTGTGCCATACGGAGCAGCTTAATTTGAATGCTCGTCAAAGTGACGAGACTTGGCCGCGTGACGTGTAGGCATGGTCGGACAGAAACGCGCAAAAAAGAAGGGAAGACAAAAAAAAAGTAGGGAAATAGCGATGGTATTATACGTCGCGTTGGAGAAATTCAGTTCGAAGCGAGGGAGGAGATGGAAGAAGAAGATAGAGGGAAAGAGAAAGAACCAGAGACGGAGAGAAACAGAGCGAAAGAGTGCGCGAGGAGACAGGGATAGATAAAAAGAAAAGAGAGCGGGTTTTGTGAAAACCTGTTTTGGGTTTCTGCCAACAACCTGCCGCGTGCACCTGTACGGACAAAGAGGACCCTTCTTCAACTTTTCAACGGACCTCAGACCTTACCCTCGAAAATGGAGGCCTTGTCTATCTACCGTTATATCGGGTGTCCTCGAAGCATTTACTCAAGCTTCATGGATGAGAGAACCTTCGAATCCTCTTACGTTCTCATGCCCAAGGATTAGCAGGTCCTTTGTGTGTCATTGCTTTGTTTGAAAATTTAATTAGTGAAAATCGTCAGGTACTTTAATATCCTTCGTATTTTCACCAATTAAATAGAAGCTTCTAGAAATACTCTAATGGAATTAATAAAGTATATATAAATCACTGTATGCTCATATGCAAAGTGCTTTCAACTAAAATCGACGCACGAAGAGTTTCAAGTTTCTCCTAGTACCCTCGAACTTTCAAAACATTATTTCTCTCCTCACGTAATTTACAGTTTCAAACTACTTCGAAGATCATCGACCAGTAAAGAAGTTCTTTACACTGTACGTCGAACGTAACTCGATTAAGTTGAATTCTTCGTGATCCCACAGACCTACAATCTTATCATCCACCTGCACTGTCTTTATCCCAGAAACTTCCGTTTATCTCCAAGAAATCAAGATTTACCGCCGTAACGTCCCAAGGTTTTCTTCGCTTTTCCGGTGTCGATTTTCAGCGTTTCCGATTTCTCGTTAGATTACTTTTCCTTGCTAGGAAAACCAGCACGTATCGTTTCGATAAGGTCGAATAAGTTAAGACGTCGACGTCCGGCGAATGTCTCCCTCGCGATATCCACCTTGCTTCCCTAGTCGTAATGGGGGCCATAGGCGGCCCAGGACTCGTCGTTAAAGTGGCAGGTCAGCCGTAACACCCTTCCTTTACCCTCTCTTCTTCCCTCTACTTCCGTTAGCTTCGTTTTCGCGTGAATTGGATTAGAACGAACTTGGCCTGGCCTCTGCACGTCGATCCGTGGGAATCGGAATAACGGACGAACAAAAGATAGACGTTCGGATCGATGGAATTTGCGGGAGACTTCTTATCTGCCTGTCTATTTCTCGTTAAATCTGCTTATTGCACCATGAAAATGATCGTTGAGAGGAATTTCTGGAAATATAGATGGAATCGATGTACTAATAGGAGTGATTAAGGAGTTAGCTGTGGTTGACGAATATACTCGTCATGGAGAAACGCCAGAATTTTGTGCAGTGACGAGTATACCGGTCAGGTGTAAAACTTAGTGACCATTGGTCATTCATATTGTAATTTTGACGAAAAGTAAAACATATTCGTAAATTTCAAGATGTTTGGAATATTTCGAGGCCGTGTCGAAATGAAATGGATAACTAAAAAGTAGAAGTAATTTGAGATAGATTTATGCTCATCTCTCGATTTTCCTGACCCACACACTTATTTAGGTGCATACTGTCAAAAGAAGTAGCCACAGTTAACTGGTTAAGGAGTTTCTATTATTTTGGAGTTGAACTCTGCAATGGAGGTGTTTTTTTATTTTTTGGTAGAATAGTGATATATTGGAAAGAGTAATTAGTTGTAGTTGACTGTTTGGATGCAAAATTGATCAATTAGCAAGAAGGTAGTTACAATTTTAAACGTGATAGAAGTTTCTTAGGTACCTCGCACATATGTAAGGTCAGAGGTGGTCTCGGAGCTAAAGAAAATTGACAGAAACGTGTATCCTGTCTGACCTTATTCCCTAGGAGTTTTTTCATCCTACTGGTACTTGTTTCTTCGTCAAAATTGCAAAAAGTGTCCACTCGAGAGCAAGTTTCTAAACGTCTTTTTATCGCTTACAAACGAAACGAAGCTCGATGGAATTATTGGAACGAAATTCCAATGAAAATCAAAACAAGTAGGACAATTATTATACCAATAAAATTAATTGTGTTAAATGTCGATAAATCGGGTGAAAATGCACCGCCATTTAATCCAAGAAGAGTTAGTATTTGTATTTAAATGAAATCTGCTACAATCACGGCACTTGTTTGGCGAAAATTCGGAGTCTGAGTTTATTTAAATTTTAAGGAGTAGCCGTACGAGGGCGGACGACCTTCTCCGTTTTTTCGGGCCCTCCAGGCAAGGGAGATAAGGAGGAAATACTTTAAGCGGAATCGAGATCGTTTATTACGGATGGTAATAAACGGTTCGTGTTTATCTGATGAAAACGACGGGATAAACTTTTTCTCAATGGAGCGGAATCGTTAAATTCGCCATTATTCTCTAAGGCTGAATTGCAAACGTAGCTACTACCGATTACAATTTGGCTAATGTGAATTCAGGATGTTTCCTTTTACTTAAAACTGTAGAATATCTAAAGGAGGATTAAGATTATTGCAAAAGTGGAGACAAAAATAGTTTTTTACGAACAATAATGGTACAAATTGTTTTTTTGTAGATAGAGTCGTAGTGGATTATTAAATTAACTTCATTGTTTTTACTAGATTTTATTTAACATACAATCCGAATGCATTAATCGTATAGCCAGAGCTTTTTCAGTAAAAAAGTGTGATCTATTTACCTCCAAAAATATCCCACGGAACATTATTACAAAATGTAGACAAAAATAATTTTCTACAATGAGAAGTAATTAATTTTATAGAATTATTAAATTCACTTAATTTGTTCTGTTACATTGTACCATACAATTTGAATTTTATAATCACTTAGCCTGAGAATTCTCAGTAACAAAGTATTGATCCATTTCCCTCCAAAAACATCTCTTTTTCGTTGCTTTCGAAACAATTACCTCTCTCCGCCCGAAGCGCAATATTAACTTTGTAAATGCAGCGACAAAGAGTCTCGTATCGCAAACTGCTGCTGACACTGCAATAAATGTGAAAATCTGTGTTTATATAATCTCCAGTCGACTTCATAATTATCACGGTATTGTTACAAAGGGTTTGTTTCGACTTTCCGAGGAAAATTTTGATATTAAATTAATGAGAATCGGTACAGACGTCCCACTGCAAAGGGTGAAAGTATAGCACAATAGAGAAGACGCTCGAGGTTATTATCGATTACGTGTTATTATTATTCAGGGCCAACCGACATGGCTCGTACGATTGTAATCGCGGTGACGTGTGCCCATTGATGCAGAATTTTAGCATCGATTACCCTGCAACTCGTGGGTTAGTCACGCGCGAAGAAATTCATGGAATTTCCGGCGTTTACTCATCGCGGCGTTGCACTTGCATGGAATAACGGGGCGCCTTTCGTAATCATAGAGTATCACCAATGGAAACGAGTCCATTCTTATTCCCTATTTTCCATTTTCTCTTGACACATCTCTCGCCACTGTTTGCCTCGCATTTGTTTTATCTCGTTGTTTTCCTCTGTTTATTCATCTCTCCACTATCTCTTTGTCTATTCCTCTCCATCTTTTCTTCTCTATTTGTTTCTTTATTCTCCTCTTGTATTTTTATTTCCACCTATTTTTCCACCTCGTCTTTCTATACAGTCCTCTCTCATTTTTCACTCTCTACCCTCACTGTTACCCTGGAAGCGTTCACGCTGGGAAAAAAGTATCACGCGACGTATATATTCGCACATTTAACGCGTGCAGATGTAACACGGAAGTAATAGCAATTATGTCGCGCCATAAATGCAACGTAAATGGGAGTAAACGTGCACGAGAACGCGTAACCTCGGAACGATTTCTCTCGATGTCCTGACATTATATATTTTTTTTTCTCCCTCGTTTTCACTTCCTCCCCTACCTTCAATTTTTTTTTTTCTGTTTTACAAAAATATACGAAGCGCATCGAATTGCAACGGAGGATCCGTGACGTCCTATAAATATTTATCCTTCGCTTCGGGCTATTACCGGCAAATATTTGGTCGTATTTACGGCGCCAACAGCGACAAATAATACCACCGAGGGTGCCCTCGGTATATGAACCTATGTACCTATAAACGGACTCGGCCGAGCGAATAATTTATTACTGGTACAGGCCAGCGAGATTTGCATAAAACAGGGGTTTTCGCGCGCGAATCGATCGAAAATTGCGACGTCCGCTCTCTCGCACGTGGCGTTCCCCCTTTTCGTCGATGCATCCCCGTGCAAATCTCTGCGTACGCAACACCATAGGGAGTGGGATAGACTGGTCTCGTACAAATTTCATTACAACTCGATGTCTCTATGAAAGCCGCTGGAAATTTCAAACAACTGGAAAAAAAAACAAAAAAATTCTTCATACCCGGGCTGATGCGCGCGCAACCAGTGTTCTCTTCATTGTTCAGCGAACCATGAAGAACGGTTCGTCGAGAAGGCAGATTCTCTATTCTCTAATGCGTTCCTCGTCGAAGTAATCCGATTGTCACGGCTCTTTTGACGCGAGCGTAAATTCACCTCGCATTTCGACGCTCTCGTTTGCCAGTCGGATATATACGGAGAGATAGACGTGTATTTATGTATGTATATATAGATATAGGATATACGTGGAGTTTAATTCGTACATGGCGTAGACAGAAACCGCAACTTGTATTCGTACGGTCGGCACAGGACTCACGATTGGCCGCGCGCCGTCGATGCGATTAATAAATTAACACGGCGCGTTCGGCGTGCAAACGAATTTCGTAATTATCGAAAATCCAGCTCGGGTCGTCGGGTTTACGAGCTCACGAGAGCAGCTTGCATCACGTTGCTCGCACCGATGATTAACAGACTTTGCGCTCTCGATCAATTTCCATCCCCGATTCGTCCTGGTTATTTCCAATTGCCCGATTTACTTTCGACTATTATCGCGCGATCGGTCTCTCGCTCTCTGTACGTTCATGTTGCACTTTCAATGAACGGTAAAGTGAATAGTTTCCGTTGGTTCGACGTGACTCATGTACTGTCGGCGGTTTCGGTTTCCCGGAGATAGTGTAAAAGAGGTATTAATTGTATTAAACTGCATTACTCGGTTAGATTAAAAATTTGCTTCGCTGCTTTTAATTGTTAGTTCCAACGAGAATTTCAAGATAAACGCAAGTGGTCGGTGGTAATGATACTGATTAATCATTTCTGATTTTTAATCTCTTACACTCTCTATTATTTTTCACTTTTAACACGTCCGTTGCGCAGCGCGATTCGGTTAAGTTTCTCGTGGGGCCCAAATGCGACTGTCGCACAGTGGAAAAAAATAATAACTCTAGAAACATTGATCTTACAAGGAGAACGCTAGGCCTTCGGGTCACTGATTTTATTGCAATTTTACATACTTGTAGAGTAAGTCGTTCTGATTAAGAATGTACCCTATTATAGGGGCAGACGGTCAATAGTTTTTAAGATATTTGTAATTAAAGTTTCATTTTTAGTATAAAAATATAATAGTTAGTTAAAGTTTCAGATATAAACTAAATATTTAAAAAATGTTAAGTAAATATTCAGGACATATAAAATAGATATTTAAAAAATGTTAAGAAAATATTCAGGAGATATCAAATAAATATTCACGAGATATAAAATAAGTATTTAAAAAATATTCAGGACATATAAAATAGATATTTAAAAAACGTTAAGAAAATATAGAATTTCTATAGAAGAAATAAAGAAAAATAATTCTATAGAAGAAATAAAGAACATTTTGTATGTCATTTTCTTGTTGGACGTTATATTAAAAAAATATTTAATGGAAAATACCCCACCGAAGTCTTTTTTTAAATATTTTCATTTTGTATATCCTATAATAATATTTCAGTGTTTCTTCTATTAAATTCCATTAAAAATCTAACTGAAAATCCTATTTAACTTGAACAAGAGGAAGCGTTACTCATATTCGGGTGACGGGGCCTCCGCGGAAGTAAATATCTATATCCATCATCCAGATATGATGGCGGCGTCGAACGTGTTAATCGACTTCTTCTTAAAAGTGTCTCGCTGGTAGAAAATTGTCCGATAAATATAGACTTCTCTCAGACACGAGAATGATCGCAGATGTAACGTATGATTATTCAACAAAGTTCTGCTTATTTATCATCATCCACGATGTTTCTGGCGTAGAAACATTGCGTCCAGGACGTTCTAAAATTGCCTGACGGTGAGTAGGTAGGTGCAACGAGAACTATGAAACTTTCTCAAAGTAACGTTACCCATGGCACGTCTCGATCATCGGTCACGGGATATGGAAGAAAAATAGAGCGAGACTGTCGAGAGATCGAAAGAGATGTCTGGCCAATTCGAGGGCGCATAAAGTAAAACGCGATACCAGAGTGGATGTTGGAAGCAGTTTGCGATACGAATTCACCGCTCGGAGTTCCATCGAAGAAAAGAGTATAGGAGAAACGGAGAGGGAAGTAGAGAGAAAGAGGTAGAAAGAAAGAAACGAACGAGCCATCTCTCATTTATTTTGCTTTCGGTACATTCGCTCCGTTCGTTCTCCTCCTCGAGTAGGTGCACCGTCGTGGAAGCCCTTTTTCCCTTCTGTTTCGTCGAAACGAAAGAAACGGCGACCGTTCCATATTCATTCCCTTCCCTGTCGCGATTTCCGGTTAATTTCGAACCGCGGTATTTTTCAACGGTTATCGCATTAATTGCGTCGCTGCACCACGAGTGGGATTAAATTTCGTTTAACGAACGCTGCCCCTATCTGTGCGTGCAGGTTGCATCGTTGCAATCGTGATGTAAAACCGATGCAATCCGAATTCACTCTCATTAATGATCGCTATTGATTCTTGTCGAGAATTACAACGTAGATATCATTATCAATCGTTACTAGTTTCGTTGAAGCAGATTGATGTTACGACGGCGAGAGATTCTTTTGAAAGAGGGAAGAAGAAGCGGAGGAATCCTACGATTTGCTCAGCCGAGTTTTAAAACCAAATACCGGCTAGTCGGTAGGAAGGATGACTTATTTGTACACGAGTACAAATATTTACCGTGAAAACGCGGGGCTAAGGGAGGCGACTTAAAAGGGGGGATTTCCAAGAGACGAATCGAGAGGACGGTGAAAAGACCAAGGCGAAGAAGTACGCTTGCTTATTACAATTAATAACGGCGCAACGTTGGACGATCAAAAAGCCAGCGACAACTTCGTTCCCTGAATGGACCGTAATTCAGGTGGGGGGCTGTTTCTTCTGAATGGAGCCTTAATTTCTGATCTCGCGACACCCTGTCATCTTGTCATACCGTGACGGAGAAAAAAAGACGTGGAGGAGGAAAGAGAGAGGGGAGGGGTTGGCTGTTAAGGGTTGATTTTGATTGATTACTCGCGTTACCTCTGGAAATTTCATCGAATTCTCCCTGGCGTCTTTCCCATGGGAACCGTAACTCGGGCTTGTACATTCTTGTCGTGGCTGTCTTTCGCGACAGAGAAATGCACTAGAGCTGCCGTATCGGTTTAATTATTCATCGAAACCCGTCCAATTTTTTGCCTACCGCTGCACAATTCCTGGGCAGAGTCCGTCGGTGACGAGAGGGAAGTATTTTGATGAAAATGCTTGCCTCTAGATTGGCCAGTGATGATTTACATGTTTCGCTGCTGTGGTCATCGATTTGCAGTTGTGCTGGTGTTGCAAAATATGTTTTTTCTTTTACCGTTGTCTTTAATCGTTACGATTATATAGTTCTGGAAGAATTTTTGGTGAACTTGGATTGAACGCGGTTAGGAGATGTTTATTGTACGATGGTGAGATAATTTAACACTAGAACTACGGGTGTCAAATCCAACATGTTTTAATGGATTAAATAAGTACTTTGAAAAGGGGGGAATCATGCGAATTAAAAATAATTAAAAAAAAGAATTAAGAATTAAATATTAGAATTTTTGGTAAAAAATTGTGTACCAGTCATTTTGACCGGCTTGGTAAATCTAGTGTTAAAAAAGAAGGAATCGAGTGGCGGTAAGAATGATCATTTCGGTGATTTATGTTTTTTGTGATGGACGTAGAATTTTTGTTCCATGGGTCTTCTATGAATTGGGAGAACATTTTGGGAAAAATTGTGTACCAGTCATTTTGACTGGTTTGGTAGCTCTAGTGTTAAACCTCTTACCATTTATTTAGGGACTGATGGCCCAATAACTCAGAATTAATTGTTAACAATTTGTCCCTGATTTCTGATAAAGATTATAACTTAGCGCAATGTTAGTAGCGTAGAATTAATTTTATCCTATCGTAGATCGCTGGTATTTTTAATTAACGGTAATTTTCGGTAAACTTCCAAATTTCCTTACAACTTATCGTGTCACGAGTGTCATTCGTTATTATATGGCAAGGGGTTAAGAGGACCTTTGAATTTAGTAGTAATTACAGAGGATGAACTTACTGCTCCGCAACATTTTAAGAAATGTATGTTTACCTCAACTTCTCTTTTGAAATGGTATAAGATGGCAAATAGTAAAGTGCTATCAACTTGCTAATAGACAAAGTCAGAGGTAGCTCGGACTTCAAAAGGTTAATTTCACGCAGACTTAATTTCGATTTTTAAATTCTACTGAACTTGGTAGGTCTCATCACCGATGGACATTCAACCTGTTAAAATGATTCATTCCATGAAATTTCTCATTTCTCGACGACATTCCAAATCGTCTTAACACAGTAAATCCTACAAAACGTCGACGAAAGAAACGAAGCCTTATCGTAGCACCGGCATAACTCTATTCGTAAAATCTTCCAACAAGAAATTACCGTTACCCGGAAAAAATTCTCTTCAGCCATGTGATTCGAGTTAAATTCTCCCGTTGTAAATTCAAAACTTTACACCTGTTCCCATACTTTTCTAACTCTATTTCCTAGTTTATAATTCGAGTAAAAAGAAACTCTTCAGTAACCCTACACTTTTCCTTCTCCTCTGTACTATCTCCAAGTTTTCCACCTCGGAGTCACCTTTCTCTCCTCGACCGACATAACAAGAGTAATGTCCCGAATTAGAGGCAACGTAAATTCAACCTGACCGTGTTTTCCTTTCTGATTAAAAAAGTTTTCTACCCCATCGTGTTTTCTCCCTTGCGAACGCAAATTCTCGTGTTCTTGCGAGACTCAGCTTCAGCACGATCTTCCAACAAATTCTAGCTCTCGCAAACGGATCGAGGTCTCGTCGTGCAGAGGATTAAGATGGCACATGTTCTTGTTTACCATATCCATGTATATTTATGTTGTCTATGGTAACAAATAGAACACGTGTTTCGAGTGCTTCTGCCCCACGGGTGTTGGCAACCTAAGCGTTCCATGGGACGATGCAATACTTTGCTAACGAGGCGCGTTTGTGTAAACGCAAATTTTTCCACCCTCTTTGGAACGACGTGAGAGAGAAATCGGTGAAAGTCGATGGATTCGGGAGTTTCCGAACCTTCGAGCTTCTGCACGAGGAATTTGAAACGAGGGTTGATAGGTTTGGAGAACTTGAGATGCAGAGGGCGAGTGGAGTTGCAGATTTTCATTCAGCAGGTAAATTCACGGATCAATTTAGCAATGAAATATCGAAAATTTAACTTATCCAGTTTGAAATTTCACTCATCGCTTTATTCGAATCCTACATCGAACAGATTTTTCTATGTATCGAATTTGCATGATGTAGAGGGAAACTTTTATCGAGAATAGTTTAAAAGTTACTGTTCCAATCACAATTCAATTTAATACTGTTCCGTCAACAAAGTAAATCGATTCACAGATCATCGAAACAACAAATCAGTGACTTCTAGCCTCCTCAAAAAGTCGATGTAACGTTTAATTAAAATCGATAAATGCCGATGAATTCTATCCGTTGAGACGTGAATTTGTGTACGGAACACTTGCAGGATCTCGAAGTAGGGATGCCGTAGCTGGTATGGGGTTAAATAATTGAATTTAGATTGAAGGGGTTGTTTCCGCGACGGCGTCTCGAGTCGTCTCGCTTTCTCAATTAATTTGTGAGGCTTCTCTCGCGTGTTCATCCCCCATTGCGTCCCACCGGCTCGGCTCATCGCGGCCTCCCCCGTCACTTCGTCCCTTGTAAGTCTTCGGTGCTTGGAAAAACACCGTTGGATAATTCTGCATTGTTTTGCTTTCCTGTCCTCTTTGTACTTTGCTCGATGCGACACTCTCGATTAAACGCATCGGCGTATAGAATTACGATGTTGCAACGTAATTGCCACGGGAAGAATAAAAATCCTCGCTTCTCGTTCCACCATTTCCCGATGCGACGCATTAAATCATTTGTTGCTTTCTATATATTCGTGCAACGACCTCCCCCGTCACATTTATCCACGTTGGACATTTTTTCACGGTCGAGATAGTCGTTCAAGAGCGTAACGTTGTTTGCCACGGGAACGAAACGATTTGTGGAATTGCAAATTTAAATTTGCCGCTGTTACGGGGAAACAGCTCGGTTTGGCACAGGCGGGAAATTTGAATTACGACGTTAAAGCCTAGTGTCTCACGGGGGGTTGATACGTTTGGGATGTTTTACAGAGTTTCTCGTTAACCGATTGCCCTACGATTTCTTTTGCGACTGCAATCATTCAGAATTAAATTTCCAATATAAAAATTGATAAATAATTCTTGATATATCAATACAATTTAATGTAATATTAATATTAAAGAAATCATTTTATCGTGTTGAGTCTTACTGATATTCGCAGTTTTATAGGTTTTATGAAATTTGAAAATTTCTCATTTCATTCACAGCGCTGCGACTGCCATGCGTTATTGTAGGATTAACGTTGGTGTTTTTCATGAAAGTAGAAGTTCAAAGGAGGAAGTATAATTCGTAGAATGTACCGGACGCGTCCTACGATTGTTGTACGTTTAATATTCGCATTGCGTAATGCGGTACGCGTGACGCTCTAATCGCGATTTTCTCGGAGAGAACATGGCGATTCTCTGTTTTTCGCAATTTGCTCGTGTTACGCGTACGAAAATCCGTCGGCCACGTATTCTCCGTGGTCGCTGATTACTCGTTTTTAAATTACGTGCACCGCATTGTTCGGACAACGCGGCGTCGTACTTGCTCGCACGCTGGATGAATTATTAATGTTCACTGGGTATACGCAAACGGGGAAGCCGCTCGAATTTACGGTCTGAAGCGAAACGGTGCGTTTTCCTTCTCGAGTCGTAGATTCCGGCAATTCTGGAGGAGCGCCAAATCTTTTGCATTTTACCGGTGCGCAAAATTCGCAGCCTTATCGTTGCTATTTTCCGCGGTGCATCGAGAGTTACGAGGGCTCCTTGGAGGCCAAGTTCTCATTCGCTGGAGATATGAATAACGTATCAAAGTTGGTCAGGAATAAATTATCGAAAATCAACGGACCTCTGCTGGCGTTAAACGGACGTACGCCTACGTATGATACTGACCACACACATTTTTTCGTTTCTTTTTAATTCTAACTGAGTATAGTCATTTTTTGCTACATATAATACCGAAATAATCAAGATGTCAAAATCGGCTGGAACACCCTTGTAGTGCTGCATCGTGTCTAAAAGGTTAAACGAATATACTCCCGAGTCGAAGTTATGAATTTCTGTTGATTATCTCGTACCCTGAAATCATCATTTATGATTCTCTTACATTTTCTTCATATTTCTATTATTCTCCTTAGTTCTCTATTAGTCGTTATATTTCTCTCTTGATTCTCTTTTATTTTCGGAAAATAAATATACAAATTTTTATTAATTAGACATCGAATTGTAATAGATTACAGTAAAAATCCTTTTATTTGTTAATTTATTTCTTATTTATTTCATGTCAACAATGAAAATAAAGATATAAATAATTCAATAAAACCAGCGAGAAATCATATTTTTCATCTTATTATTTAATCATTGTAAAGTTTACTATACATTCGTCTCTACAATTATCATTCTTTATATACATTTTTAGAATTTTATGAACTTTTCATTTGAGAAGTATTAGTTCACTCCAACTCCTTATTATTTACAGGTATTCCTATGTACAGTATATCATTGATCATCCTTTTTATGCAAACATTAACAATGTTAATTATATTAACAGCTTTGATATTTTCACTTAAATTTCCTGAAATTAAAAAGTCTCGGGTTGTATATTGTACGTTGTGGTCCTTTAGAACAAACATTTCATCAGGTTCAATTTCTTGTACTATTGCAGTATTAGTTATTACTAATATAACTAAAATGTTATAAAAATGAAGTTTCCGTCAAATTAATTTTTTCGTAGTTGTCACTCAATTTACTTTTTAAAAAATTAAGTAATATTAATAATTAATAAATAATGAATAATTCCTTCTAAAATACAATGAAAGAGGATTAAAGGAGAACCTAGAAAATCTTTTTATAATACTCTTTCGATTTTCTTCAAGCGTGAAAACGGAAATATCCGCATCCACAGACTACATATAGATAATCAAAATAATATAGAGTTTAATGGTCAGATCATACAGATTATAATTCTCTTTTGATTTTCTTCAAGTATAAAAAGCGAGAAAACCAACAGAAAATACTACAATATATAAGTACTTACGGTACAGATTTTTTCTTTGTTTTTTTTAAAATTCTGACATGGTTATTTGACTAAGACTGCTGCTTTAGGTGAGCTTCAAATTATTGATGTTATGATATACATATTATGGAACTGCTATCCACTGGTGACGGAGTTAATTTGAAATCGGCTTAATTAGTAGTCCGAGCTTCAAACTTTATAATAACCCCTACGCATTTTGAAGAGGCTTTGAAAGTTCTATTAGATAGAACGTGTGCTAAGTTACGTTCCTGACCATCGAGCATAATACGTTTACGTTCCACGTTTCCAAGTAGATCGGACGAGTCTCGCGAATTTCTTTGTAAACGCTAATCCTTTTTCGCTCGAGAAACTACGCAAGCATGCCGTTCACGGGCATGAAACCTGCAAGTTTTGTATCGGTTTCACCGATTGCTCCATTCTAGACGAGCCAGCGTTTCTTGCGACAGAAAGCACGAGCCGCAAGAATTTCTTAGCTGACCTTAAACGCGCCTTATTCTTCGCGCCTAGAATTGCATAAATAATTCCTCATTGATATTGCTCTACTTAATCCATACCTCCAAACTACAACACACCTACACCTTCCCCATTAATTCCACAAAATTTCCTACCAATAAATTACCCCTCACATCTCTAAAATACAAAAACAAATAAAATCCCCCAAAATCTGCTCCAATCGTAACTTTATAATCTCACTAATTCCCGCCACAGAAAGGGTACAAATTCGATATCCATTTCAGATTCGTAAAACCTATACAAACCACACTATTCGCCGAGTGTGCTAATCTTTTTCGCGCGTTCCACGAACAATGCGTTTCTCGAGTAGAGGAGAGGGAGCCAGCCGATCGAATTCTCTCGGGGGCCTAGTGAGCGAGTAATTTCTCCGTGGGATTAACGACGGTCCCTTTAATGGAACTCGCGGTATTGTTTGGAGCCGCGCATGTATTCGCACCCGTGCCACCAGTTTCCGTGGTCTCGGTAAGCGAAAGAGAAGAGCAAACACGTTTTACTCCTTCCGTAGTGAAAGAGAATGTCAGTGAGAAAAGGGAGAGAGAAAGAGAGTTATATAGAAATGAAGTAGAGAGTAAAAGAGAGAATGAGAAGTACAGAAATGGGGCCTCTTTGGGCAAGAAGTGGAAAAGTAAAAGGCTGTGGCGGCTGGGCGAGTATGCATGCATGCGTGCACGCGCAAGAAATCACAATTGGCCCTCGGGCCGGTGAGCGCCTCGGCTTCTCCATAACATGACACTAACTGCTTGGATTTAAAGCAAGACAAAGCGTTTGTAACTCGAGCACCAGGAAATCTCGCAATTCCGCGACCGTGTCCACCCCCGCCTCGGTTCTTGCTCGTCCTCGATCGTCTTGCTCGCCTTCTCTCCGACTATTCTCGCTTCTCGGCTTCGCCTTCTCGCCCTCTTCCTCCTCCTCTTTCTCCTCCTCTTTCACCGTCACTGCCAAGAGGCTTTTCGACGTGTGCAAGAAGCTGCACCGTTGAAGGGTTTCCGGCTGGTCGTCGAGGAAAACTTTTCTCTTTTCTTTCTCTTTTTTTTTTTAATTTCCTCCTCCTTGATGGTTATTATGCAAAATTGTGCATATCCTCTTACTCGTTTCGATTGTCCGGTGATATTCAGCGTTGCTTCTTTGTAACGATATAATGGTAGCAAGTGTACTAGAGGGAAGAAGGGTATCAACGAAAAGAAACTGGCACGGGGTGTTTTAGATACGCGAAAGAGAATTTCCGTTTGACGGCAGAAGAGACGCCTTTCCAGGGAAAGTTTCTAGGTCCGGTGGAGTCGTTGAAAGAACCGGTCTCTTTACTTTTCCTTTTGCCTTTATTGCTTTACGAGGAAAGTACGACGGCGAAGGTGAATTCTCGTTGAGCCGTGCTTTCTCGAGTAGCAGTCTCGGTGCGAGGGATGAAATTAAATTTTTCTTTGACCATCCCTAGAACGACTCCTTTATTCCGGTCCAGCGTTATCTTCGATGAATGCTGCCTTTCCTCTTTATTTCTTGGGACATTTTCTACCTTCGACGATTATTGAACGCTCTCCGTGTAGAAATAAGTGCGCATCTTCGCTTAGTAATTGGGAAAATTACAAGGAACCAACGTTTCCCCTTGTTCTTCTACCTTCTTTATTCTTATCTAATTATTCCACGCTTCTTTTTCAACCTTTCTCTTTTGTTCTTCGGTTTTTTTATCTTCTTTCTTCTCTATGGAGAGAAAAGAAGTCGACGTCTTCAGAAAAACGAGACACCGACACTTTGTGTAACGACCCAGAGAAATTCTTTCCCGTGAAAAGTCTCTATGATGAGTCTTGATGCAGCGCACTCTCCTCATCACGCTTCGTCCACTTTAACAGTGCTTCCTGGCGCTTTATAAAGAGGAGAGATACACACGCGGTGTTTGCTTCCGGCCAGAGTCAATGTTTGCGCGTCTTTGCCGAAGGTCCACCTGCCAAAATTAGCAAGTCGCATCGAGATACCGGTTTCTCTTGGAATCACGCTTGATTCTCGTTGATTCATCGAAATTCGATGAAACGCTTTTTACGTTTTCCGTGAAAGACGATCGAATTGCATGGTTTTTAATCTCTCTTGGTGATTGTACTTTGTTTTTTTTTTACAGTTTTATATCATGGATCGCTGCAGGTTGATTAAAGTTTATTTTCACGTGATTGTAGATAGTTTCGTGATGAATCATGAGGTTGAAAGGAACGATTGTTCGGTGGAAAATTTAATGGGGGGAAAAAACGGATGTTGTAAATCTGGCGATGTTTGATTACGGTGGTCTTGCAATTTGAATACCGGACCACTTGTCACTGTCAGATTTTCATTCGATGGAGTGAACTATGATTGGCGAAGGATGTGTATCGAGTGCACCGTGAAACTTTCATGCATATGCAAATTTTCACGCCCTTCTTCTCTACGCTGCTTCTACCAGATATAAAACCGCGGGGTGAATATTTTCAGAAATCAAATCACTCCTGTCGGTTATTTTATAACGAAAAATTCATGGAATCGTTCCGCGAAGTTCTGTTTTTCCGAGAAGTATTTTCATTCTACGAAACCGTTGCAACCGTTCTCCAAAAGCTTCGAATTCCAATTGAAATTTATGGAATCAACTTGTATTTTTTTACTCTCCAGAATCTTTTGGTATTCTCAACATCAACCTCAATTCTCGAAAGGTGTGCAAAAACAGCCTCAAAATAATAAATACACTTAAGGAAAAAATAATATATATATGACGCCAACACGTGAATTATATTCGCTTTTATGGAATCAACTTGTATATTTTACTCTCCAGAATTTTTCGTATTCTCAACACCTAACTGTCGAAAGGTGTGCAAAAACATTCTCAAAATTGATTTATTTATTAATTAATTAAGGAGCAATGCGCCCTTTAAGTGTACAACAAAGATAACAACAATTTATATTACATTATTATAACTAGACTCCGGATGTTTATGCAAATTTCAAATTCAACAAATGCAGTTAAGACAAGAGAACCTAGTTAGGGATTTGTTGCACTCGATAAATGTTACAACGAATACCATACTTTGGATATTTCGGATATATTTTTATATTATGTTCGTTTTGTGTATTTTAGCCGTATTCATTTTGTCATAAATGCATAAACATCCGGAGTCTAATTATAACATTCATATAAAGCAAAAGAACAATAACAACAACATAAGATTAACACTAGATTTACGGATGTTGATATACCTATTTTTTTAAAGTAAGCCAATTTGACTCAAAGAAGGAAATTAAAGTTTTTTGCAAAGAAAATAGTTCCAATTCAATTGAAATGAAAGGTTTATTATTAAAAAATTAACCAACCAATATATTATATATATAGTAATCAAATTATTAATGAGTCAAATTGACTCCGTAAATCTAGTGTTAAGTAAGATAAAATAAATAAAATAGAAAAAAGTAGAACTACAGGAGTACGGATTATGAGAAAGTACGATATAGTAATAATAGATTAGATTATTTAGTAAGGAGGTTGAGGAAAACAATGAATACACTTGAGGAAAAAAAATATTTATAACAAGAACACGTGAATTTTATTCGTTTTATCACGGAATCACATTCCGTTCTTTCCCCCGTCTACGAAATAACGTCGAAACACAAAGCCGAGGTTATTCGGCGAAGCTATTCCCCCGTTATCTACCATGGCTCTAAACCTGTCGCGGTGAAACGACAAAAAACACCATTGTACGAGTACATGGGGTGCGCGTGCGTTGTTTCGGACACCGTGGAACCGGAAGGCCCGTGTGAACGCGACTTCCGTGGTTAGCCGAACGCGCCCCGAGGCTCTGATTAAACTCATACTCCGAAACGTTTACCGTTACCATCGACGAGCTATGCAAAGTTGTTCCTCTTCTCTCCGTAAACCAAAGAAAGTATTCTAAAGCGCGTATTCTCGTCCCGTTGTCCAAACATTTGCCTACGGAATCTGCGTAATTTACCGCAAGAGAACGTCTTTATCCCCGAGCGACGAGTTAGGAAAATGTTGTTACGACGAATTACGCGCGGAAGTTAAACCCGTTAAATGTCACGTGTTTCGATCACAGAATCTTCGGTGATGTTGAATCTACTCGTAACCCTTTGAATACGAAATTTACGTAGGTACTCTCTATTCTCCAACCCTTAGAAAATTGCCAGCCTATCGATCTTAAAAGCACGATACTAAAATTACAATAGACACTTTAAAACGCCATTCAATAATGGGAAAAGGGAGGAAGCACGATCTCACTGCTGATACTTCTCGCACGAATTCCTCCGACGGTCTTAGGCACTCAAACTGTTAAGTAACGAGAGAAGAGGGATAATTCAAGAAGGAGAAAAGTCTTCGTATTTTTTTTTCCTGACGCTTTAGCGCGTATATTATCGAAGCATAAGCCAATAAGACTTGCTCGACCCTTGCTGAGAGTCTGAACGTTAATTACGGTCCAATAATCCTACCTTTCCGGGCATAATGCCGTCGAAGGGAAAATCCAGAGCGGAGCCCCAGCTGTATCCTTGACGACGCGCGAATTAAGAATTAGGGATACTAGCCAATCCCGAAGAAGCGGCCAATCTCGTCTTCCTTGTCGACGATTTAAGATCAGAGAAGGGCGTGTGCTGATCATCCTCGAGGTAAAAGACATCTGCCGATCTAACGGAGAACGGATGACGAAAGAAAAATGCAAGAGCAACCCAGAGGGAAACTAACACGGAGGAAAGGTCGAAGGAAACCGGATGGAAGCTAGAGGTCCCGGAAGATGGTGGAATCAAATCAGATGTCCGACGGGGGAAAAATTACGGGCAATTTTCACTTCGTCGGAAGGCCAAGGGGGTTAGTCTGTTCCCTCTTCTCCTCGACTACGATCTGGCCGTTGGTCCCTGCTGCATCGGATCTCTGGGGATTCGGGGAACATTGCCGCGCATTTCTCTAACCCTCCTTCTGTAGATTTCTCTTCCTCGATCCTCTGTATCCCCTTTTTGACGATCCTCCCCCTCTTCATCCACTCTCTCTCTCTCCTTCGAATTATATCCTTTGAATCTACAATTATGGGGCGCCGCAGGCATGCGGGACACGTTTTCGCGAAAGTTTGCGCGCCGAATACTAAAGCCACGTGGCAAACAGGATCAATACCATGTCGGTGGAAGAAGGTAGCGAGAGCGATATTCTACGTGTCCTTTGGTTGGTCGGTTGGTCGTTTCGTTTTCCTTCCTTCCTTCCTTCCTTCCTTTCAACCTGCCTCTCCTTGGCTACGCTTGCTTTCGACCTCTGCAACCTTCTCACCCTCGTTTCATACCTTTTTTTCTTTAGTATTGGTGCCACCGGAGACAACACCCTCCTTTAGAAAAATTCTCCAAGGGACGACGACGTTGCTCAGGAGAGGAGAATCTTCTCGCGTGTCGGTGGAATCAAAAAGGAAAATTCCACTTGGCTTTTGACGCGGTATCTCCGGTACCCTCGTTGTGGTCGTTCGGTTTACGAACCAGGAACCTTTGACCATCGACGTTGGTCAGCGTCCATTACGTGTCCTTCTTGAAATTTCAATGTGGTATTCCGTGCTTTCCGGGAGATTCGACGCCGCGGGAAATTGAAGTGCTCTCATTCGAGGCGTTATTGCATTTCTCGTTTTAACGAGCTGGAAAATTGTATTCGGATAGTATGTCGAAATTGTTAATCTTTTTGCTGCTATACTGTCTCTCTGTATTGCATAGAAAGAAAAAAAAAATATCTACGTTATATAGATACACGTATCGTGAATAACGTAATTGGCAGAAAGAGCGTAATATTTGATGCGCTGAAATGGAATATAAATATCGTTGCATCTCGAGTGCAGTCTGGAAAATTGTAATTATTACAGCAGAAAATATCAAATATCGTGGAAATAAAAAGTATGCTCTGTTCCACGAAAATTGGAAAATAATGAAAAATTATGAGAAACTTTAGTAGTAAAACGAGGTAAATGTTCACCAATGAATCGTTATTTTCATCGATAATAATTCAAGTAGAAAATGTTTGTTAAAATTAAAAGAAAAATAACTTTCAATCCGAAAATAAAAAGACTTGCGCCGTTACCAGCATGTTGTCGGAGGAACGTAAGAAGGAAGGAAATAGAAACCGAAGCCAGTGAGTCGCGAGTAAGCGCTCGATGCGAAAGGGATTACGGAATAAATCTCAGAAAATTGCTGCGACGTAAGAACTTCAATTTGCTGACAGGATGTTGCTTTTCTGCAAACTCTCTTCCCTCGGTGTAACTGCTAACACGATGAAAAACAACAGGCAGACAGTAGGAGCGACGGACGCGTGCACCAGAGAGCGGTGACACTGAATTCCATTCCGTGGTAATGACCTCCACAAGCTTATGTCATTCGTGCGAACGTTCGCGTAAAGCAGCCTGCACGAAATTGCATACGGGACAATTTGGATGCTCGAGAATAGAGCTTGCTTTACTGAATAGACTCTAGTTGCGATACTCCGTGTAGCTTTAGGTAAATTTTGCCCTATAATGGATTCCGTGCCAGTGAAACTATCATATTGTTGCGCATCGGCCGCGTACAGAGTCCTTTTTAACTCTCTATTAACCCCAAAAATTAAAAATTACCCTGGTCTCTACTACGTCGAAAATTTTTGCAATTAAATTAGTAAAATATATACAATTTTATTTCGCGTAACGTAAATTTTTGCAGTCAGAATTCTTAAAAAAGCTCAAGTCCTTTTGGTTTCGATTTAACATTTTTAACCTAGTACTTTCCATGATCCCCTCTTAGGGATTTATTCATTTTCTAAGTCTTTTGGCATTCAATTTAGATATTTGACTTGCTTCTGAGATTGAATGTGTCCAAAACAGTCTAGTCTGGTCTAATTGTACTTTTGAGCAGTAATTTTCGTGAATTATTTTAATTTTTACACTGTGACAATACTTCTTCCAGAAACAATCAAACCAAGAAAAATTTTGCAGAAATGGGTTAATAAATCAACACTTTTATTTTTTTGACTGTCCAACGATTATTCTCAGGATACATAGAACTAGAAAAACTATAGAACTATGGAGCTATAGAGCTATAGATCTATAGAACTTCTGCAGTAGACTAGTTTGTTCTACTATTTATCGCAAGTAACGTTAATCGTGCTAAGTACTTCGTGCATAACACACTCTCGTATATATTTTTCAAACTTTTCCAATTGCAAGAAGAATGGAAGCTTTTAAATAGCAGTTAATAGCTCGAATATTTGCAACTTCAGGTAGATTTTGGTGCATATCACAAAGTTACATTAGCTCCGTTGTTTCCAAAGCTATCTCAAAGTTACCGGAACTGCTGGGATAACGTATCAAAGTTCTCACATACCGTAGTTCTATTCTGTGCAGAAATTCTGTCGCATCAATTTTGTCCAATCTATAAAGAAAACGATACATTCTCGTTTATTTGAACATCGACTCCAAGTACCTACCTCTTTCCTATCTCTCTGAAAAATTTATCGCACTTCTGCGACACGTAATATCGCAGTATCGACAGTTCACGATTGAAATTCAACGTGTCGATCGAAAATATAAAAACAAACGAGATAATCTGCGAGCTTTTTATTCCATGTTCACCGAACGATCGCGTGTCGCGATGTTTCTCGCGGCAAAAATAATCGTCCTCGCTCCCATAAGCGTTTCCGTCTTGCCTCGCTCGATACGAAACGCGAACACTATAGAAATGACTTGCTCTTCGACGGAAATCGTCTTCCGATGATTTCCTACACGTTTGTCACTCTTCTCGTAGCCAACGCGCCATGGTGGAAATCAAAATGCTATTTTTACAAATGACGAAATATCCTGTTACCTTTGTAACGTTGAATTTTAATACGAAAACGTGCAAATACAGGGAACGATGTTATAATTCAGGTATAAAAAGGAATACTCGACCGGTAGAGGAATATTCCAAATTAATTTCAATTACCCGAGAGCCTGGAAAAACAAATAGAACCACAAAGGGCCGAAGCATCGCCCTGAAGTTGTTTTCCTGGGGCTGTTTACGCAAAATGCACACCAGCGTGAGCGATGAATCACCGACGCGTACGTAAACTCGCATCGTTAAATCGACTTCCGATCGGTTTAATTCGCGAACCTCTACGCATCGAGCTTTAAACGTTGCCTCGTTCTCTACATTACATAATTCTCTACCCACGTAAGATTAAAAATAACCAAGAAATCGTCGAACTTTTTCAAATCTCCGTTATCATAAATTCCCCAAGATTCTCATCTCCGGTTCCTCGTCGTTTAAAATTCCTCCCGCCTTTTTCCACCATGCGAATCCATCCACGGAGGTCAAACCGCACAGAATCCACCCAGGTTTCAACGATCGTGCGATAAAAGACCAAAATGGTGTAGGGAAAGGAAAAAAAATAAAGGAGTTTGGTCGAATGCATCGAGGGAAATTCGATATCGGAGTATCGTCCTTCCTAGCCCGACCTATTTCCTCATTGAGGATTTGGAGGATAGAGAGAAAAGAAAAGAAGATAAAATAAAAGATCGGCGAGGGTTGTAACCATAGAAGAAACAGAGAAAGAGTCAGGATGACAAGGGTGAGAAAGATAGGGAGCACGAGACAAAGAGAGGAAGGAGAGGATAGAAAGGATAAAAAAGGGAGGATAGGAAAGAGAGGAAAGGAAAAGAGGAGAGCACGTACTACTGATTCGGGGGTGGAGAAACGCGTCGTTTCGAATTTCTCGATAAATTTCCCTTTCCCTTTGCTCACCCACGGTCCTTCCCACGTGAAACAATGGCGGAGTGGCGTGGAAAGACGTCTCGAATTTCGCTGAATCAAAGGTGATGCGTCGAGAGGGTGCGGAGGAGGAGGTGGTAGTGGAAGAGGGTCGTCTCTGGTATGGCCAGGGGTGAAATCGATTTTGTCTAGGGCCTTGCGTACCGCTCGTATTATCCCTCGCGGCTTTCTATAGTGTCATTGTTGTTGGAACGGAAAGAGAGCAAAATCGAGGATGGTCGCACGAACGGCCGCGCGTACAGGGGATGACGGAAGGGGTGAGAGTGAAAGAGAGGAAGAGAGGAAGAAAAGAAGAGCGAGAGAGATAGAAAAGAGGAAGCTGTCGACCGTCTGAGTGGCGCAGACACAAAGCCGCTATATTACATTTCCACTTTTACTTTTCTAGTGTCTCCTTAGGGCCCTATAGTACCCTCTGCAAGTTACGCGCTTTCGTGGTTCCACGGCTCGCGCTTCATCGTCATGAAAAAAGCTTTTTATCTTTATTTTCTTCCTTCCACCGTGGACAAACAACTGTTGCCCAATTCTGTACTTCCAACAATTCACTTGCTCGACAC
Organism: Cerceris rybyensis; assembly: GCA_910591515.1. Lineage (NCBI taxonomy): Eukaryota > Metazoa > Arthropoda > Insecta > Hymenoptera > Crabronidae > Cerceris > Cerceris rybyensis. The sequence continues at coordinate 24,983,314 of OU342791.1, read as the reverse complement.
TCGTCCCTCTCGTAACAGCTGGTCTTTCCACGTTGTGACACTTGTCCGTTAAACGGATGGAAATTTTTCAACCGATTCGTTGAAATATACGCTGGAAAAGCCGAAAGAAGAAAGTTTGAAAACGGAAGAACAGGGGAGAAGATGGTGGAAGCATTGAATATTAAAAGTTTTATTAAACGAGCCGACAGTCGAGCAGCAGGATAAACCAGAAAGTAAAACGAACGCAATAAAGCAAGCCGGCAAAGTTGGCGAGAAGATTAATAACTGTCATCGTGAAATGGGAAATTAGGAAAAATTCCAAACCGAGCGTGTCGAGGGCGCGTCTAACCGGACGCGAGGATCTTCCTAATTGTAATTCATTAACGAGCGCATCGCTCTCATTACTCATTCCCCTTTCCTTCCATTAATGCTTCAAATTCGCGCATAATTCTCGCTTTTCGCGTCAGTGTACCTTTCCAACGGGACACGTGCCAGGATGTAGTGAATTCCTGATGACAAATCAACTGTGTTTCACTCCGAGTAAGTACAAGGAGAACAGGAAATAAAGAGACACAGAAAGGGGGTTGGTCGGATTTGCGGGAACCTTGAAAATTTCATTTCAAAACTCTGGATATACCGGAGCAGCAGCGGCAAAGGATTAAAGGTACGGCTGGTCGCAAATTGGATTAACGTTGGCCGACGTGTGTCCCATGCTAGCTGGGGTGGATACAGTTCGTTTTAAATTAAAGTGCCCTTGGCCGTCGTTTACACCGATCTCTCGGTGTCTCCGTCGTCCGTCGTGCTCGAAGGTGAAGCTAATTTTTTAATTAAAGCAACGTCATTCTGCGGACGGACGAACTCCGGGTGTACCCTTTGATCTTAGAAACGTTACCTTCGCCCTATCTTTCCTCAGAGGAGTCTTTCTCCTTCGTTCGTTTCTCTCCTCTGCTTGTCCTCGATATCGAACGTTATTCCGTTAGGAGGATGAATCTTTTTTGGTTCGAAAGTTTGCACGGTTTTAATCGTGATTAAATGGCGGAAAGAGAAAAGAGAGGCTGAATAAAATATCGAGGAAGCCGTACACTCGCTGCGTTTGATATCCGCGAATTAGCGCGAGTAAAGGGGATGAGGGTAGTTTTTCGATCGTGAACAGATGCAGGTTCTTTGATCTCGGAATTCGTGTATAGAGTTTCCTTTTAAATTACAAGTCCCACTCCACTGCATGGTCCACCTTATGGCTGTACTTTGCCATGCTAACGTACGTTTGAGTATATGTTTCGCTAGGAAACGTGCAATTAAGAAGTCGAAAAGGAAATGAAGGGTCACCGTACTATTGAGAGCTCTATTCGATCTACCCGGGATATTCTATAAAGAAATTCTGGATTAAAAGGTCCGCGAAATGGTGTTCCAAATGATTTCTCGATACTTCGATGTTTAATCTCTCGTAAAAACTACGAACGACTTATTGAGAGTCGTTCTTGATATCGACGGTTTTTACCAGGAACATGAGATCTCTCAAACGCAGGGACGTTTGGTATCGATTTCATGTGGAATTATGTTCGGTGAAATTTGAGAATTGTTTAAACGAAGTCGTTGTAGCGGAAGATCGTGATTTCTTTTTCTCTTTCGTGGCGCAGCGATTTCTTTTTATTGTAATGTGCGATTTTAAATGTGATTTTGCTCGTAGATTTGCGCATAGATTTCATACAATTTTCCGACGTGGTTTCTGGCTTCTGTGGCTCAGAAACTTGATGTATTCAAAGGAATAATTCCCATGGCGAACTTCCCAACGGAATACTCGCGATATCCGAACACCGTTGTTGCCCGAACAAATAATTTGATAAGCGCAAATTTCCCGCCAACAAATCCATGCAGAAAATTACGAGCTCTGACTTTAGAATTTTCACTGTAACTCCAGATAGTTGCGGATTCTCTGAAAATTAGAATGTGATTGGTATGTAAAATTCAAATTGCAGAGATTCTATCACTCATTTGCAATGCGTACAGTACCTGATAAAGTACTCCCTTATCAGCATCATCGAAGTTACAATATTTCTGTGCGAAGTTGAGGGAAAATATATATCACACGATTCAATTTCTACACAACAAAGAAGTATCGTTTTCTCATCTAATTAGTGAAATTCATGATCCCATGAAATACTCGAAACACATTAATCAACAAACGGAACAGAATAACGAAGATCAGTGAGGTGTTACTTTCCAGGAAAGCTCTGTACAGTGAATAATCTCAAGCTCTACACCATGTACTGTATGCACCCGAGAAGATGCCATTCTCTCATGTTCTCACTCTAACTCGTTAACGCAATCTTTGTAAACAGACACGTAGACAAAATTGAATCCCTTATGTTTCTCTTATCCTCCATTTTGTAACATCTATTTACATGAATCGCGGAAATAACACGTTACTTGTAGAGACGAACAGAGTTCCTCTTTCGACGGTTCCAACAGCCATCTTTTCATCTCCCAACGGTACATCGTAAGCTAGTCGAATTAAGCAGTTTGAGTTTACCTTACTCCGCAGAATCCGTCGAAGCTTTCCAGCGTAACGGACCCTTGTTAACCTCAACGTTCAACTTTGACTCGGCTCTTCGCAAGAACCGTCCTTAATTACCATTAATTCAGTCGTCGTTTCCGGCCGAGAGAAGGCATTCCCGCGACAAGTGGAAGGACGCGTTACCGCGAAGAGAAGTGTACAATGCGAAGTGCATCGGAAAACTGCTGAAGTTAATCTTCTTTTAACCCCTTGCCGTACAATAATGAGTGACTCTCATGAGGTGATAAATGGAATAGTCAATTTTCTAGTGGTCCAAAAATTATTAAATTAAAAATATCAGTGGTTCACGATGGAACAAAATTAATTCTGTTACGCCCTAAAATTAGGGATAGATTGTTTCAGTAATTAATTCAGAGTTATTGCGCACTCAGTCGCGAAAAAAACAATAAATTCTTGTTTTCTTTTCCAATAAATGTTCCCTCGAAGAATACATTTAGGGGTGATTAGGTAATACATGTAGCAGGGGTGGCCAACCCAAATCATCTTGCGGGCCACTTTGGAAATGCATCATAACTCCGCGGGCCGCATATAAAATTATATATCCCTATAAATAAAATTCAGACTCACTATAGGCAGTTTTTCAGAGTGAAAAATTGAAATATAATGAGTTATTATTATTGTGTTTAATATTACTCTTACATGTAAACATAAATAACATAATAATAATGATATTGATGATAATCTCGCGGTACGGAAAAATGTTCAAGGCGGGCCGCGGGTTGGCCACCCCTGACATATAGGGTTAACGTGGTACTCTAAAAATATAATTTCTATCAGAAACGATGAAGAAATTGTCGGATATTTATGTGAAAGTAGTTCTCATTCAGCGAAAATACCATGCAAAGGATTTTCTTATAACAAAATATAAGCTATTGTCCTTGGATTCTTGCGAGTTATCTGTCAATTTGGTAGCACATTTTTAGGGAAACTGCCTTCAGGACCCATTCATTGATTGTCTATACTTAAGTTCCTTTTTTTATATAAAAATACAGTCTCCAGGAGACCTGATGGATTCAGAGAGCTGATTCCATCGGGTATGGGCCTTACGCACCCAGAGCTCCGAGTAAAAGTGCTCCTCAGGCCCTGGCAGATTCTCATTGAACGATAGGTACTTTGCAATCTCCAGGTGACCAATTGATTCTTCCAATTGACAGTCGAGATCTGACAATCCTGATGATCCACTGTGTCAAAAAACAGATTGTTACATTTACATTTGTACCGTGTCAGGCCTTCCAGTTTAGCTCACCACTTCCCCCATTCTTGTATCACATTTTGAACCACTTCTTGTTGCAATTCGATTAAACACTTGAAGAAAAGAATAATTTAGAAATAATATACTCTGTCATAAGATTATTCCAACACAAAGCAGAGTATCAGAGTTACAGTAACAATTGTAAGTTTCTTTCAACACGAGACGTATCAACCGCGTTACAGGAGGGTGGACTGGGCAATGTACATCGACGACGAAGATCCGAACAACGTCACGTCCGTTCTCGACGATGAATCCGATCGGATTTGTTTTGAAAGCTCACGTCGCGTATGAATCACGATTACCACGAGTGAAAACAGTGCTACGGTGTGCGAGGAGGCGTAGGTTTATCGTTGCAGTCGATTCATTAATCCTGACGTATAGTCCGACTGGATGTCACTCTACACGCCGGATTATCCTGTGGAAAATGTCGGGAGAATAGAGAGGAAGAGGTACAATTCCAACAACGTCGTGTTTTCCAATGTCAATGTTATGAGGACGATCGAGTACGAGGATACTCGTTTCACGAAATGCGCTTGCCGAGTTCCTGGTCTTTGGATTTCACTTGTTTACTTGTCTGTGGTGTGTTGGTATAGAGAACATGACATTTTGAGTGGGATTTGGTGGGGAGATTTAAACGTTGGGCAGAAATTTGAAAGAGATTTTATTACTATTATTATTTTTATTGTTTATTGCTTTGTACTTCTTGATCTTCAATATACAGAGTCCACATTCAGGGTGGAAGTGTAACTATCGGCGCTAGTCTGTACTTTTTCTGAGTTTTGAAACTTTGGTAGGAGAGAAAATTTCAGAAATTATCACACTTTTAGTGATATTCGGAACGAAATTACGGTCATGAATAGGCCTCGTCACGATAGTGCAAGAAGTTAATAGAATTTTTAGTGGATTTAGGGAAAAATATTGGAACGTGGACCTTAGATTTGAAAAGTAGGATTTTTATTTTCTGTTTTAATTAATTTGAACGTTCAGGGTCTAGGAATTCGAGACTCCATCACTGGCTCCAGTATATTTCTCATTGCAAATCCCACGGTCACATCGACAAGTACTTGCGTTTTTAGGGAATTTCGAACCACTCAGGTTATAATAAAGATATCGCATAGAAGTTATCCCTGATACAAAAATTCGAACTTCTTCAAGCGATAATTTAATATTTAAGAAACACCTTCACTAAAATCGTAGCTCCAATATTTACACACTCTCGGCACGAATCGTTCCAATGTCACATCCTCCAGCGCTTATAATTTTAGATTTAAATTCACTTTGAAAAATACCCTCCACATTCTTACTATTCCAACATTCATTGCCACCCTCCTGTCGCCATAATTGCCGAGCGTACGTTGCAATCGCGCTGAAACCATCGCAAAAAAACCTTTAAAAAATTCAGAACTAAAATTAGCGTTATTACAAAATCCACGAGTTTTACTTAACTGTAAGGTAGCCGTGGGCAGGAATAGATAACGTTAATACGGGGAGTAACGTATCCCGTCTTCCGAGCGATAAAAGAGCAGTAAGTTCGTTATATCGCGCCATAACTCGCGATTAAACTCGCGCTGATTACTTAAGCGAAGCGAGTGCGGAAGATTAACGAGTTCATCGTAGTCTCCTTTGAAATCGTTCGAGCTCCTCTCCTTTCGTTTAAAAACTATAAATGTACAATTTCCGTGAAAGCGTCGCGACAATGTAATCATTCATTTAAATATCAATTATCTCTTCGTACAAAATAATATTCCCTTTCAAAGAGAAGACCAAAGATGAAACATCCATAACGGAAGAAAATGGAGGCACTGTAACAGAGGGAATCTTGAATTTTCCATTTTCTTTTTTACACACCCACGTGTAGGGGATTGGAGAACGTGCAAATAATACCAGGCTGTTTTCCCGCGGCAGTTATAAAAGCCGAGGCGTCTCTTTATCACCTACGTGAAGCAATAAAGAGTCTTCTCTCCCGGTCTGGCAGAAAGGAATCTCAGGGCAAGTTCGACGGGATAAATACACGCGAGGCGTGAAAATGCTGGCCTTGGAAAGGTGAGGGTGATATTTTAGTCCGCCGACTGAGGGTCGCCGAGGAAGAAGGAGAGAGAGAAGAAGAGAGAAACACAAAAGAGTGACGCGGTTGGAGAAGCGCGGCTTTAATCGAACGAAAGGAACAAGGTTACAACCTGTAGATTCATAAAATACCGCTCGAAGCAAGGAATAAGCTCGTATTCCAAACACGCCTGCCTTTTATTGCAAATTTTTTAAAGCCTACCTACATAACGGTAGGAAGAGAAGGAGGGAGGTCTAGCAACCCCTAAAAGAAAAGAAGAAAATAAAAAAAAATATATATATAGAGGGGAAGAACGGTGTGGTCCGCTGACGTAAAAGAGGGAACCGCGTAACCTCGTTGCGGAAGGCTGCACTTATGTTGCTCGTAGAAGGAGAACCTTGGAAAGATGAAAGTGAACGATATTTTAGTTTTCATGCCAAGGGGAATAATCCAGCGGGTTGAGGGAAAATGTCGATTGAATCTCGAGAGGTCGTATCGACGAAGCACCGTGAGATGTATTTTATTTCCCGCTGTTTATGCTTCTCTTGATAGACAAACGGAGAGAAAACTCGGAACACTTTGAGAGTAACGTTAAATTCGTTATTATCATTTTAATTTCGTTCTTTATTCGCGTGTGCGTAAATTTGAGTTGAGACGAAACGACTTTTGATTCATGGTTCGTGCTTGATGTATCTCGTAAAATCAGACTTATCCGATTATACCTCATATTTCACGCACGCGTCTCGTCGTACGCGACTTTCGCATTTCCGTCTCTTTATTCTCTTTAATGGTGCTCGTAGGTCGTCGCGTGTTCGCTCAATCTCGCAGGGTGTTCGAGTTTGTCGTTATTTAATGTGAACGATGGAACCAAATTTCTGCACTGAAACGTTCCAACGTTGCGTCAAATTTCTGAGCGTACAGTCGGAGAAATTGATTATGACTATGTAAGTTAATTTATTCATTCAAACATTCTTCGTTACTAAATATTTACACTTCCATTTTGAAGTTCGTGTTGATCTTTGTAAACTTTTTTTTTAAATTCTCAATGTGCTCCATTTTTCCAAATCTTTTATTTATTAGTAAATTATTTTGAACATCATCAGGATCTCTAGGTAATCTTGAGGTAACTGAACGTACCGGAGGACTCCCTCTCGTTTTCCCGTTCTTACAACGTCATTCTCAATTTCCGTCACTGTGCAAAGCCTCTAATCTACTGCCCTTCGAGATATATCATTCTCTGAAAAAAAAACGAGTTGATTCTACGTTCAGAGCAACCAAATACGACACTCGAGGCAATAGGAAATAAGAGTTCTCTCAGTCGGCTCTTTCGCACAAGGCACGCGCAATGATTCTGCACGTAATCGAGCCTAGTGGGAGAATCCCTCTCGTTTGCCAACGCTTATACTGTCGCGTTCAATTTCCCTCACTATACGAAGCCTCTAATCTCCTATCCTCTGTCCCTCGAGGTACAGCATTTGTTCAGAAAAACCTAGGGCATTCTTTTCAAACTATACTTCTATCATTTTCAAATTTTCCTCCTTTAAATCACAAGATTCTTTTCCATCCCACTTAACCCTCTCCTTCAAAAATACATAATATCTTTCAAAAGAAAAATATAAAAGTCTATAAGACCAAATATCTAAATTTATCATTGAAATTCTTCAAATTAAATTTACATCCCCCGTTAAAAGTCACCACCAAAAATTGCCACGATAAAAGTTCTTTTCCGATCCCTCGAGGTTTCCTCTTGGAAAATCATGTCGATTTTTCCACAACCTTGCATCACGCCCCCGCAACTTGCGCATCTCTGGTCTTTTTCTTCTCTCTACCCTCGAAATTCATAGATTTTCTCGTATCCACGTCACGCGGATAGAATACACGCGTGGATGGTTCGACACGGCCAACGCACGCGATATCCTACATGAATTCTCTTCGAAGGGAGACGAAGGAAAAAGAATCGATGGGTGAATATCATCGTCCCCTCTCTCTTTCACCATGGTTTTTCCCTGTCGAGCAAAGTCGTTTTGTCGGTACTACGATAAAAGGGAAAGAGAGAAGAAAGGAGGGAGAGAGAAGAAGAGTAGCCCTCTCTTGTAGAGCGTAGGAGGTATATTCGCTCAAACGCCCCCACAATTATGGTGTTTATGTAAGGGCGTGCTTTCCACGGGTTCGATTCTCTCGCGCCCTCTTCTCTCCTCGTCCTTCTCCGCTCTTTCATCGGAGACGTATATAGGCATGGCATAAATAAAGCCATGGCTTTATATTGCTTTGAAGATTGGCAGATCCGGCCTAATGGTCAGCGACGACGCAATCAACTCGAATGTGTATACACGAGCGTGTAAGCGCGCCTCCTCCGTCGGCGCGGTTCCCTTTGTGCAGTGTTTGAGGATCGGAAGGAGGGAATTTGCAGTTTCGGCAATGACAAGACCTATGGAATGACTGACCGCCTGGTATTGTCTGTTTTACGAATGAAAGTAAGACGTATCGGGAGAGAGAAAAACCGAAATCGCGTTTGAGTGTCGGAGGAAGGGAATTTGAAGTTTCGGCAATGACAGGACCTATCGAGCAACTTACCGCCTGGTATTGTCTATTCCACGCATGAAAATAAGAGGTATCGGGAGAGAGAAAAATCGAAATTGCGCTTGACGATAGGAAGGATGAAATTTGGAATTTCGGCAATGATAGGACTTATGGAACAACTGACCTCCTGATATGGTGTATTTTAAAAATGAAAGTAAGACGTATCGAAAGACGGAACAAGAAACCGTAATTGCGTTTGTGTTTCGGAAGAGGGGAATTTGAAGTTTCGGCAATGGCAGGACCTATGGATGCAACTGACCGCCTGGTATTGTCTATTCTACGCATGAAAATAAGAGGTATCGGGAGAGAGAAAAATCGAAATTGGGCTTGACGATAGGAAGGATGAAATTTGGAATTTCGGCAATGATAGGACCTATGTTATATAGTCTATTTTAAAAATGAAAGTAAGACGTATCAAAAGACGGAAAAAGAATCCGTAATCGCGTTTGAGTTTCTGAAGAGGGGAATCTGAAATTTCGGCAATGACAGGACCTATGGATACAACTGACCGCCTGGTATTGTCTATTTTACGACTGAAAGCAAGAGGTATCGGGAGAGAGAAAAATCGAAGTCACGTTTGAGGATCGAAAGGATGAAATTTAGAGTTTCAACAATGACAGGACCTATGGAGCAATTGGCCGGCTGGTATTGTTTATTTTACGCATGAAAATGAGAGGTATCGGGAGAGAGAAAAATCGAAATTGCGTTTGAGGATTGGAAGGATGGAATTTGGAATTTCGGCAACGACAAGACCTATGGAACGACTAACCACATGATATGGTGTGTCTTACAAATGAAAGTAAAACGTGTCCGAAGACGGAAAAAAACGAAATTGCGTTTAAATATCGGAAAAAGGGAATTCGAAGTTTCGTCATTGACAGGACCTATGGAGCAACTGACCACCTGGTACTGTGTATTTTACGAATGAAAGCAAGACGTATCGGTTGAGAGAGAAAAAAAGCGAAGTCGTGTTTGAGGATCGATGGCGGATTAATCTTGAGAAGATGGAGGGTCTTGAAGATCGAGAGACGGCGGGGTTAAAGTTTTCTCGATTGTGTAGAATTCTTTTGTTTCAAATAGATACGGATGGGGGTCGTCTGGAGATGTTTGTTCTTTGGATACGAGGTCCTTTTTCTTACTTGGGGTGGACGTCGTGACATTGAATGGAAATTGTCTCAAGTCTATGGATCAATTGGAGAAATGAGGGTAGGTCGAAGTTGAAAATTATAATGGAAAGAAATTCAGGTGATTGTAAAAATAAGACGAGAGAGATCGAACAAATTCAATCAGTCTGGCTAACACTGAAGCTTGATAACGAGGAGTTCAATCTCCAAGTTCTTTATCGAAAAAACATCAATCCCTTCGATGCAGACGCAGCGAGTCGGTGCAACCTATGTTCTTTCCTATCAGTTCCTCTTTGGTAACTTCTTTCATACCAGTTTCGAAGGTTAGTTCATTACAAGGTGTTCTCAATCCCATGGTAAATTATAGCCACTGTACCACAGAGAGTGCAAGCTCCAGTTACGAATATGGCCCATCCGTTCAATTTGTCGGACCTCGGAAGTTTAATCTCGCGGAGTGGCTACGCTTAGCCCAACTCTGCGTTAATGTTTTCTTCTCGGCTTGCACGTAACGAGATTTCTCTCTCTCTCTGTTTTTCCCTACCTCTGGTTTCCGTAAAGTTACAATTTCACCGTGCCTATTACCTCGACCGCGTTCGCGTAATGAAAACGCGAAAAAAAGAGGGAGCAAGAGGGAGAAGGAAACAAAGATCGAGCATGCAATTCCTGTACGCGTTGCTCCAAAAGGGAACAAAGTGGTCGCGGCATTTTGAGCATTTTTTTTGCAAAACACGCCGACAAAGCAGTATGCCTGGAGATAGCAGACACCTTTACGGTTCTCGTTGCAGAAATGGCACGTGAAATTTTATGCAAACGCCCTCGAGATAGACGACGACTACCGGAAGGCAAGCCTCCCATATGCAGAGAGGAAGTACTCGGCCCTGACATTCGATATTCGCGCGCTAGGTTATCTTAACGAACGGTCTCTCTCTATCTCTCCCTTTCTCTCTTTCTCTCTCAAGTTCTCACCCCCAACTTTGAGCCAGCTCGAGTGCGTTATGGCTTTCAGAAACCATATCCCATCGATTTGAAATTCAAGCGTCAGCGGGGGCTGTGAACGTTTGCTCGAGAAACGCACGGTGCCGTTAACCGGACCACTTGGTCATGATTCCTGGAGGACATCGATGCATGGATATCTCTCAGGTCTCCCGTTTATTGTTCCGTAAAATCAACCCTAGCGGCGTATCTCGTATGAGATTCCACAGAGACGGTCGATAGAATTGCGAGGTATCGCGAATGATGTACCGTTTTAAGCGGATTCTGGAGCGGCGAGAATATGGTGCATCTATCGACGGAATAAAATTTCACGAAGATTTGTAATGCTGATTTGTGCGAAGGCTCAGAAAATTTCGTGTTCTATATTCTGGTTTTAACACTAGATTTACGGATATTGATTTACCTATTTTTCTGAAGCGAGCCAATTTCAATCATACAAGAGAATTGAAATTTTTTGCAAAGAAAATAGTTTCAAATCAATTGAAATGAAAGATTTATTATTAAAAAATTAACCAACCAATATATTATATATGTAGTAATCAAATTTTGAATGAGTCAAATTGACTCCGTAAATTTAGTGTTAAGTCCTGTGATTATTTGCACAGAAGTTATATATATGTAGTTTTGGGTACCCACTTACCAAGATTGTTGCTTTATAGGTAGAATTTAAATCGAATAAATTTGTGTATTAAAATTTGAACTCAGATAGCTGAAAGTTTGAGTCTTTTGTGTGTGAAATCTTCGACCCGTCTGCCATAGTTTGACTATTTTTCGAGTCAAGATAATCATCCAGACTACTAACAAAAAACACTTGGACGCAGTGAAAGAGTTGTTTAAATATTGAATCATATTCTCCATTGCAAATAAGCGAAATTCCTATGTAAAACGTCCTAGCCCATTTGCAGCAAGAGGGGGTTGAAAGCTGGCCACCGGAAGCGCGCACAGTCTTCGACGTTTTTCGCTCGACCATTCGTGCGCCCGTACTTCTGCAGCCGGGATGCGTTATTATTAATTCCGTCCTCGTTAAATGAAATTAATTCTGCAGTCTAAAATTCCACCAGTCTGCTCTCCCTCGATGCTCGAGGAACTCGAAACTAGAGTTTAAACGTGCAGCTTTATTAATTTCGTTCCTCCGGCGGGCGCGAAATCTTTTTCTCTTTTGTGAAGCATCGTGCCGACAGAAGTTAAAATAGGGGTGTTCCCTTGCCTCCTGTCAAACGACAAGCCCATTCGCGACAGATATCATGGTAATTACCGTGAACAGGATTCTTTTATTCGATACCATTCGCATTTTCCGAGGTTTTTTTTTTTTTTTTTTTTTTTTCACGGCATGTAGAGACCCACCATCCCCATAGGCGTCTATCGGATCCGGCGCGTGTTTGTTGATAATTTTTTTTTTATTTTTGACCATCGAAGCTGCGCGCAAATTCGTGTATCTCGTTAAAAGTTTATCAACGGATTTTTTCCCCGCGCGTCGCATGGAATTTCGCGAGCGATACGAGTGTCGCTGGGAGAAAATAAAGCTCTGAAATTCGTTTGTATCTGCGCGCACGTCGATTGCAAATGGGTGGTTAGAGTGGAGGAAAAACAGAGAAAGAAAGAGAAGAGTGAAAAAGCACGAGAGAAAAAAGTGAGAGAGAATAGGACAGAAATTAAAAAGGAGAGAGACGAATTGTACAGACGAGAAAAACGGTTTGTGAAAATACATATAAAGGGTGAGTGAGAGGCAGAAAGAGGCAGAAAGAGGGTACTCGGTGCCGGGTCACCGGAGAAAATTCATATCGCATCGAATGGCGCGGAACAATTCGTCGAAACGACATTTGATCGCCGGGGCAAACAGAAGCGCAATGCAATCGATCCGTGCGTCGATGTGTCCGAGCATGGGGTTGCCGCGCAGCCTGAACACAAATGATTCTTCCTCAAACAATGACGTCATTCGGGATACTTTGTTACACCCTCTTCGTCCAGCCGTCGCGTCGTCGTCTTAACGGCGACGATCCAATTGGCCGAGACGCTTACGATAACACGGGGATGACGTGTACGCCCGTTATCACGGACTTTCACGCGACAAGATTTTACCGTGGCTGTTTGCACGGTATTAATTAACAGCCCGATCGAATGCGAACGTAGCAAATTGTCGGTAACGAATGATCGACACGATTAATTTCGTTATAATATTAACCACCCCGTGTCGATGTTTTTTGTCGTTTTCAATCGAACTGATTGCATTATCGGCAACTGTCGAAATGGAAATTAACGTTTCCGCAATGAATCACGTTTTTTTTTATTGAACCTTGATGGATATTTGTTGATTTTTTGCACTTTGGTGGTGTACCTGATCTCTGAAATTTGATCTCAATTTTACATATATAGGCTGTCTCCTGTGGGACTATGGGGACCAAAGTGAAAGGTTGCGACCTTTGACTGGTAGACCCGAATTTATATCTTCTCTGAAAAACTTCTGTATTATTATTTAACTTCTTGCACTGAAATAGTGAACTTTTCACAAATTGTGAAATTCAAAATATCTGTGAGACACGGACGCAACAAATTATTTTTTGTCTCTTCATATTTCGTCAAGTTAAACAATATATCAGAGATCACTGACCAAGTTTTATTTTAGCAATTTAATTTTCAGTAATTACGCACATAATCCCAAAAGTTATCATAGAACAAAGGATTGGTATGTCGTAAACCTGATGTCTCGAAAATTAATTCGCTTCAGTAAAACAATCACTGATTGTACTACAGAATAACTTTAACATGAAATTACACCACCTTCGTCTCCCTATCTCCCCTTCATACAGCAACAGTCGTTGCCCTCAAATTGATACATATCCTAAGGCAAATATTCGTGAGTAATAGAATCTAGGGCACCACGAGGAAACCTATGAAAACACGATTTTATCCCCCCATTCGCGTCATCCGTCCTGCAGTCACGTGGCGCGTGCAATAAGCATATTTCTACTTCATCTCGACGAACTTAACGACCTAGGGTTCATTCATATCCAGGGTGATATCCCACTTTCGTGCGGGTACGTCCTTAATACCCTCACAGAATGTCCTACGAATTCCAGACTTTATTCTTCCTAACTTTATCCACGCTGCTCTCAGAACAAAGAGAACGACAAGCACGAGCAGAGAAAACAGATTTCTCCGTCTCCGTGTTAATTCCCGCGGCACCACCCACTCCACTTCTCCCCCTACTAATTTCAGGGTACGGATTTAATGTCCAAGAGAGACAGACACCCTCTGCAAAGACTGGACGTAGGGGTGGGTCGCTATCGCGGAGCGGCAGAGTAATTTTGATATATCGATGGAAGCCGGACTCTCGGGATGGCGCGCTACGTTTTCCACCGAATGGAAACAGTTTTCCCGATAATATTGCTCCATCGGGATGTCGAGTCTCCTCTCGGTCTCCTTTTGGTCTCTCTGCAACGCAAACCCCGAGATAATGTAGACTCTCGATGGCCGGAAATCGAACGTAAGCTCGCGCAAACCCCTCGCGCTCTTCCTTCATCCCCATTTTGAGGAGTGGTATCTGCACGGTGTTCGAGGTGATCTGTAGCGAGGTAAAATACGAGGAAAATTGCATTCTTCCAGCTGTTCCTTTCCATCGATTTTCGGTTCATCGTAAAATTCTACCGAGAGACATCTTCGCCATTGATACCGACCTCTTTTGAGAAACGGTACCACCTCGGTTTTCATTTCGATTTGAATCGTGATGAAAAGGAAAGAGAAGAGTGGTGAGATATCGGCAGAATGTTTTTGTCTCACTTGTATTTCTATGGTAACAATGGCTAGGAATTTATGACGAGTCATGCTTTCCATTAATCCGCGACGATCGGCAATTCATCGAGGGTCGGCTGTCCCCCGAAATTTCGCACACTTATCAACCCATCGGAGTCTCTTCCGACGAAGATAGACGGGGGTTGTTCACCCCTCGGAAGCTTCGCCGATTCGTCGCGCAACGATTTCCATGTCGATCGGTATCTATGACAATGCCCGTCTATTGCAGAATCATCCACTTTCGTCTCTTTTGAACGTCGAGAGAGAATCGTTCCTGATGGACGTCTCGAATGTAACGTGCACAGAAATACCATAGATATTCTGTATCGTGTGACGTATCTATTTTTTCCGGGGCTTGAGCGCAGAAATCGGTCGATTCGTCAAGAGATTTTCTCGGTTATCGTAACACGTCGGAGAAACTCTTTCCCCTCGTGGCGAGGAAGAGTGACGGTTCGATTTTTCATATTTCGCGCGCTGACCCTTCTGTCGGGGCGATTTCGACCCTCCTATAATGCAGCTTCGACGTCAACGGCCTATTTCATCCGATCTTGGGGAATAAATCACTCGTATGCTCTTAGGCGCACGATAAATTTGACTTTGGCATATGCTACGGATGTATTTGTCCGACTTCTCTCGACTGGGTGTACATTTTTCAGCGGCAAGTGAACCTCGTTGAAATCCTTTCAGTAAATTCACTGACCGAAAGCCAAATAGCAAACTCGAAGTAGCGCTGGTTGAATTTTATGGATTTTTATTTCTTATATATATATATTTAACTAAACGAGATACTGTAGAATTTAATACAGCGTGAGTTTAATTAATTGTTCGAGAATTTTAATTATTAATGCTATTATGTAATTTGTAGTGAGGATTCTAGTAATTCTATAAACAGGTCCATTATCAATTCAAGGTTGTAAACATAGTATATACAAGTCGATAACATGCAATGGGAGTTTAATAATTCATAATAGCATTATAATCTCTTATTGTAATTTCAATTAGTATGACTATAACGTTGCTTGTTTAGGCGTCCGATTGATTACCGATCACGATCACGACATAGGAGCAACGCGAAACGATTCTAAACTAACGGGGATAGGGTTTAAACCCGTGTCCCTATCGCACGGTAATCCAACACTCTATCCACTTAGCTCCCTCGTTCATACATCCATGATCCGTGCGATTATCTCCAACTCCAATAACTCGACGTGACCCAAAATAACCCCCCGATATTCCGCGGGGCAAGGCCCAAGTCAATGTACCGTAGTTAATTCCTTCCTCGTTAAAACTCGATTCCATTTTGAAAATATAAAATCAGAAAATAATAAACTCTGCACTCCTTTCAAAGAAAAAAAATCTGTACTCTGAAGAGCTCAAAAAATGGTACCCAATTGACTCTGACTCCTTCAAACAACCTTGAAGAACACTCACTTAACCCTTTTAGTGCCGTAGGATATATCGTCGTTAGCAATAGTGGAAATGCTGTGCATCGTACGATTATTACTCAGTTTCCAA
Source organism: Cerceris rybyensis (assembly GCA_910591515.1). NCBI lineage: Eukaryota > Metazoa > Arthropoda > Insecta > Hymenoptera > Crabronidae > Cerceris > Cerceris rybyensis. The sequence goes on along the minus strand of OU342791.1, from coordinate 24,967,463 downwards.
TACAAGTAATTTTATGGCGGATAATTATAAATACAATTTATGTCCTAAATTCCGTGTTCCACATGAAACTAAGACCAAATAACAAGTCTTTTTATTCGCACCTACATTTGTCCTTAACCCTTTCGGACGGAAATTTTGTTCAATATTGAGAAAGTATCGTTTATTTGGCGATGAAAAGACACTTTTTTTATCAGAAAGTCAGACTGTTAATGTATAGAAGTTGGAATTTACTGTTTGTATAATAATATTTCAACAGTTATGCTTCAATTTTTCAACTTGAACCGTGTATGTACGCATCACCAAACTATAATCCAATTTTTTCTCAGATCGCATATATACGCCCGTCGTCCTCAGAGGGTTAATTCGACCAATCTTTTCGGCACTAAAAGAGTTAAAGATAAAACCCAAACATCTCTCCTATTACCTCAACAACTGCACCTATCCCAAATTGCACAGGTAACGCCCAAAGAAACTAAATTCTCTCATTATCCTCCCCTCCAACCTCTCAACTCCTATCGGTACTCTCGTCCAGCAAAAGCGATTCGTCGAACACGAATCGTCGCATCGTTGAAGACTGACGTCGCCAAGCGAAAGAGCAATCAAACTACCGCGAACAATGAAGAAGAGGGGTGCCTTTAAAGGATGTATCGAGTTAATGACAATGGTGCCATTTGCATCGTTCTCTTTAGCCTCGAGGAAGCAGCGGATAAGTGCGGAGCGCAGATGAGCTCGTAGGCGTGCCTGCACGAGATCGTTGCACCGAACAATAATTGAGACAAAGCTCCGGTCCTTAGACATCCGCGTACGAGGAGGAGGACTTCCAGCTGAGAATGGTCGAGCAAACACGATAACTAATGGCTGACGGGGCTAATGACGACGATGGCTAGCACTCGATGGTTCCTTCGCTCCCAAAAGAGACGGACAATCGCGTTACGTAGGTGGCGAGGAGAAATCGAGGGGATGTAGCGTACCGAAGCATGATTTACGGCTGCTTTATCGTACGTGAACGGTCAACTGGCCTCGTAAATGCTCGCCGAGCTTTATTAGGCGATACTAGAATCGCTCTGCTATTATATTTCGAGGTATAACTTCGATTGTACGAGGGTAGAAACGATTTTATTCGACTACGTATGTCGGAGAGGATTGCTGATAATGTCTGGAGTTTTTTATGAAGTGGAAATTTTGGAAATTGCTCGTTAACGAGAATCTTTGGAAAGGATAATGGGATAATTGATATAATTGTAGTTAGGAAGGTTGATAATGACAAAGGAGATGGAGAAGGGAGTTTTCGCTGCTCGTAATGGGGATGAAGAAGTTTCGTTGGAAACTCTTGATCGTCCGTCATACCGCCGTCATACACCTATCCGAGTTTCTACAATTATCATTCGTCCTCCGGCTTGAAAACAATGTTGCGAATTCAACCGAAGTTCCGCGACGACATTTGTTTCCGTCAGTTTAATTTTCCGTCGTTATAAGTTTCTAACGAATGAAAATGTGAAACCGAGAGAACAACGAAAAATGTGCCTCGTCAAAGATAAATTCTGTTTCGTAAGGTAATTAATTCTTGTATTAAATTACACCTCTCTATTATTCTTGAATTTCGCGCTCTTTCTACCGGAATAGCTCGTCTTTTATGTTTCTTTCATTTTAAATTCAAATGGCATTCGTTAAATAATAGGAACGCTCTCTGTTTTTCCGGTTACAAGGAAACCAGCAACGCACGCAACGCGTTGATCAACTCGGTAGATATAACTGCATCGTCGAATGGCAAATTCAAGAATCCGGAACGAACATCATGAACTCAGAGTGAAAATAACTGTTTTTGTACAACACGCTCGAAAAATAGCCTGGTATTCTCAATATTCTCAAAGTATCCTTTATCCAACTTACAATTAAGTCTACCCAGTAACGCGCCTAATGTCACGAACATGGAGGCTGAAGATATTCGGCGCATATTCAATGACATCGAGCGAAGAGCTCTCAAACTATCTGTATCACTTTGCTTCTCGGCCATCTTTGCATATTTGGAACAAGGCTCGAGAGTTCTCCAGTTCTCTCGTCGAAGTTCCTGAAGCTTCTACAATGTGACGGTGTCTACTTCACAGCGTGATAGTTTTGCACCGACTTCCCGTATTCTATATCGCTCTAAGAATTTCCACACGTTTCTAAGCAACCGTTGCGACATGTGAACTTATATGGAAAGTATTAGATTCCTTGGCACTCGTGGAATTCGACAAGTATTCTCGAAATGGACTTTGTTCGTGCTCTTATACATATCGTCCCTCTTATTCATCGTATTTCCACTCCATACTAAGGGAATCCCCCACTACAGGACATTTATCGAGAACGTTGTACAGGCCGACACCTGAAAGACGGCTAGGCAAATGAATGCGTGTCCGATTCGTATAGGAAATAGCCATTTCGCATTTATCCACCCAAAGAAGTAAAAATACAGAAATGATAGGACTTTGTAAAGCGTGTATTTTAGGAAGCTGAGTTTTGACTTTTCAAAAATAAAATAGCGAGAATAGGCCACTAACAACGAGAGGTGCTGCCGCTTCCTAGCCATCTTTGAGTTACCGAACAGTACATTTCTCACCCTTCGTGCCTATTATGACATATCGCGGATCGGATTCTTTTTATTAAATAGAAATTAGGCAGACAGGAAAAAGGAGACGAGCGTGTGACGGTGACTCGACGTTTCTGGCAGTGCCAGTGTTGTATAATTGACACTTTTCGAAAGGGGGTTGAAGCACAGCAGCGTGTGCACTATCTAGCCTCTCTCCTCCGGCCGTTGTGGGACCGCTCGTGTCAAAGGGGGTCTTCTCGCGCAGGGTCGAGCAACACGAAAGGGAGGGAGGGTGGAATTGAGATTGACAGTTAATTTCGTCCCGTGCTACCGCCAGGGTGGGCCGAAATTTCGAAGCGTCCGGATTGACCTTCCGCTCGAATGGAAACCCAACCACCGCCGATGGGAAGCTATGCCACGGTGGAGGCGAAGAGACAGAGAGAACGGGAGATCGAGGAAGGAAGGATAGAGGATGGTCTACGGATTCACAGTCGTCACGGATGTATGCGCGTTCCTGAGAATGCACGGTATTTCCTATTAGAAGCGCAAAACGTTGGTTTCGCCGCGCTATCGGTTGTCCGATGAATTGCTTCGTACGACGTTTCTGTGGCTCTTGGAATCGAAGATTTAAACCGACCCGACGATATCCCCTTTTAACCGTAGCGCTTCGAGATCTTTGATGTCCAGCGAATTTGTTCCGAGGGAGAGACGTATTTTACAATTACTCGTAGGCACGGGAATGGAACCCATGGCGAGCAAGTATTTCGAGAATTTTAACAACTTGAGTGCTGCAAGAAACGACCCTCGCACGTCTTGCCTTAACTCGCGAAATTTTTGCTATGGGTAGTATCTTTTAGCGATTTATCGATTAAGGAGACAATAACGTTGTAAATTTTTACTAAATACTTTTATCTTCGTGAGATTCATCATCGACACAAAGTTTTTCCTACACCCTCTGTCCCAAAAGTAACCGAAATAGATTTAAATAAATACAAGTACTTCAGAATAGTTGACAAAAATCACTTTCTTTACTCGCAATATTCTCCCCCAGTAGAAATACAACGATGTGTGCTTTCAAAAAGTGCATCAAATGACTTTTTTATGTCGCTCACTGGAATGATGTCGAGGTTGTTCGTCGTTGACCGTTGAATGTCGTTGATTCATGCATAGCGGTTTCCTTTCGTCGCTAAATGCAGTTTTGGGGACAAAAAATAATCACAGGGAGCCATATCGCATGAATACTGGCGATATTGAGGCAAAAAATTTGATTTTTGAAACACCACGTTTGATCTCCAGTTACAATCGTTTTTAAGAAGTTATCGAAGACATTCAACGGCAAGGACGAGCAACCTTAGCATCATTTCAGTCAGCGACATAAAAAAGTCATTTGATGGACTTTTTGTATACGCAAATCGTTGTATTTCCGCTGGGGGAGAATATTTCGAGTTATTAAAATGATTTTTGTCAACTATTCTGCTGTACTTTTGTTTATTTAACACTAGAACTACCGAACCAGTCAAAATGACTGGTACACAGTTTTTTCCAAAAATTCTTCAAGCCTACCGGAGAGTCAAGAAATAAATATTCTATGTCAATCTAGAAAAACATAAATCACCGTATCCATTTTCTTTTCGGTCTCTTGATTGCTCTGTTTTCAAAGTACGTATTTAATATATTGAAATTTAATAGATTTAACGCCGGTAGTTCTAGTGTTAAATCCATTCCGGTTACTTTTGGGACAGAGGATGTATGTTAGACATTTTCCCCAAATTATTATAATAGTTAAAGTGACATTCTTTTGAAAATACCGCCATCAAGAAAACTGTCTCTGAACTTTAATCTCTCACTGACAAGTCTCCGTAGACTTCTTCTGCAAAATACAGAAATTCTTGCAAATATTACGAACTACTTTCGCAAAGCTAACCGCACAGTTTCATGTCGCCTTTAACGGGCAGTTCGTCGGCTGCGCGACGAATTATTAATCTTCCGGTGCCCCGAACGTCGACGGGCGTGGAAATTATTCTCGCGCCATGGGATGCTTTAATCCCATCCACGGGAACATCGAGAACGGGATAACACCAGTGGCATCGTCACCGGTGTGCAAGTCCGGCTATGGGGATGGTCCGTTGTGAAGCACCCTTTAAAACCGGAAGGCCGGATTACCGGGAGAAATCGAGTTTGCCGTGGCGCTCAATTTGCGTCGTTTCCTATATGCCTTCTTACCCTATTTTCATGGCGTTAATGGAATCGTGCCATTCGCGCGTACCGGCAGAGAGTAATAACTCCTTCCTGCCTGAAACGAAAGCCTTTCCCTTTCGTTTCAGATTTTACTCTTTCGTTCAATTTCCTCCAAACGTATCAGTCTCGTTTCGTAATCCCCTTTTCTCATCCCGAGGAACTTTATGGGACGTGGAATTTCTCATGGAAGACTTTTATATCCACCAATTAGTTATTTCACGAAGAGTGCACTTTTGGAAACGTAATAGAGGTGATACATCTTTCAACGTCATGGTGAAAAAGAGAGAGAGAGAAGAATTATTGGGGAACAACCGTTGGCTACACGGATGAATTATCATTGGGGTATGATCACGGAGGGAGGCAGACGTTGCACTAGATGCAATTTTCATTTCGTACACATCGTTTCTCTCTTGCTGGTATTTCTTCTCTGTTCATCCTGCATCCCTCTGCATGGTCGATGCGTATGCATCGTGCGTGCAGACTGCATCCACGAATCGCACGAAGGGGTGTCGGAATCGTAACGTTCGCCAGGTTGCCCATTGAATCGTGCAATTCTGTTAACGTTGCTGCTTATCGAGCATTGCAACGCTACCACTCTCCAACGAGGTCCATTGTACCGTTTGCACTCTAACGAGAGAGGTCAAGCATTCCGTATTAATTTAAACAAGACGAATTCCAGTACTCGTCCAGAAATTCCGTTAATAGCCTCCAACTGCTCTCTCTCTCTATCCAGGATTTACGGGAATAATTCCCATTTGGGTACTTCACGAAAATTTCCAGGGAAGGAAGGTGCAATTATTTATCATGTTTGCACGAGAAGCAGAGACATGGTAAGGAACAAAATACAGAGATTGGAGGAGAACGTGTTTATATTCATGGGATAAATTACGTTGCCCGTTTTGGACGAAGTCCTCTTCTCACCCTGTTTCCCAGCTCGTTTTTCTGACGTTGAAATTTCCATCACGTTCTCTCTTCCAGGGATCGCATTAATGACCGCCCACAAAGAGCAACTTGAGGACGTAGACGTTGAAGAAAGACGGAGGGGTTAGCTCCTCCTTGTAGGGTGAAAATCGAATTTGATATTTCCGTTCCTTTTCCATCGGTGGCACGTGCGCGCGTGAAAATATCTTTCACCCCCTTTTCTTCCATCTTTCTTATATCTTCTTTCTCTTTTTCACCCCCCAACTGGCTCTTTCTTCCAGCCTTCCTTTCTTCTCGTAGCGAAACGTAGATTTCTTATTCGAATCCCTTCCCACGCGTGACCCTTTCCAGCCTGAAACCACCCTCCTAGGGACTCGCGGAAAACTCGGAGGAGCAGAGAATACGAAAAGGCAGCTGCGGGAATTTTAGGGTGGAGAAAGTTGTTTGAGGCCTCGCGAGGAATCCGCGACTGAATTATTTAAGTCGTGGCCCATCTTAACTCACCCTCTTTTACCATCTTTCTCTACCCCCATCGATCCCCTTTCTCTTGATATCTCTCCCCTGCTGGCTCTTCTTCCTCGAAACGACGAGTCCTCGAAGGAAATTTAATTTCACCCCACGATAAGGAAACGGAGGTGGTTCCTTTTTCCTCCCTGGACTTTGCCACGGTACCTTCAGCTTCTTTTGGACGAAACGTTTTTAATTGGCCATGCCGTGGCCGTTTTAAAGGAACGCGTTTTAAGGAGTACAGCTGGGTGAGGGTGGAAGAGAGAGATTGAAATGAAAAGCAACGTTTACGATGGAATTACGCTTGGCCGAACTTTAACGTTTCGAAAGAAACGATTGAGAGTATTTCGTCGATTTGAATTCGCAGATGGAGAGCACTTCTCGTAATTGATTCGGAGCTCACGGAGGAGCACTGATAACGACGTTGAATCGGTACACCTCGAAATTCTATCGAGATTGTGAACTTTCAAGATCGACTCTGGAACTACTGAATAACTTGGTTGAATCCTTTGCAGTCCGATTGGTATTTCCAATCTGTCTTCCGAAGAAAAACTCGGATTTCTATGTTAAGATTATCGAGTCGAAGTCGTAAAGTACTCTAGACGACTGAGAAGATTGCAACCGATTGCTATTGATCTTAGTTCGTCTGAAATGATTATTTGATGGACAGAAAGTTAAAAACAATTTTTATGTTGGTAAATCTGTCTCATATATTTATGCAAATAGGACAAATACCGCTTGACTGCCGACCCAAAGAGAATTTCCTCTTATCTCATGCAACATTCCGACCACTAACTTTTCAACGTCCACCACTACATCACCCAATCTCGCAAATATTTAAACAAAACTACAACCAGATCGATAATCTCTCGACAGATGAACCAAAAAATATCGAATCTCCTTCAATGAATAATTACACTCAGCTTCTTTCATTTACGATTCCCTCCAGCCATTGGAAAATTGCAAACGATCCTAATTATCAACGGTAAAATTCATCGATAATTGGCCAGCACCGGAATACAGTCTCACCCCTTCCAGTTGTCGACTCTTGCAAACCAACCCCCGCGGTCGTCGCAAACACCAAGGTCCTTCGGTGTTTCATTAACGTTTCCATATTCCGCGGTGCAAGTCTGCACACGGCGCGGAATAAATTGCACCGTGCGGCACCGTGAAAAGTTAAACAAACGGCAGCCGTGGAAAATATTCCACGGGGCGAGAAGGTGGAATTTTTGACGGTGAATTAATTTGCCGTATTTCCGTTTGAAAAGAGCGCCAAGCTGCGCGATCGTCGCGATACCCGAAAACCAGAAATATCGAGGGAGAGACGTATATATATGTCTACGTATCTGCATGACCGCATATAACCGACGTCGAAAGATACCGGTGAGCTCCGACCGGATTTGAAAAAAAAAAATATTCCTGCTCGGGGCATTAAATAAGCCCACCACCGTGTCCGGTGGCTTTTTCTCTCGCTTTCTCTCTACCCCCGCGGCCTTATATTGAATTTTACAGAGACGGCTTTTGCAGAGACGTTTATACCCTTCGCTATCATTGAAAATATATCCCCCGAGTTCGCTTTGACTCTCGTATTTCGCTCGATATCCATCGTGAGCGGTGCACCAGCAGCGGTGAGAGGCTTTTGTTCGTTATAACTCGAAACTTCGGACGATTTGGCTCGTTGGTCGGACGAACGGAAATGCACAATGCGATATTTTATTTAAAAACTAGTAAACGAAGGGTTATTCGCCACGGAATTATAGCGAGCCGTGCGTCACCCTCGTTCTGTCGTTTAATTTTGCGTTTACTTCGAACAATACGGTCCGAGACGTGTATTATTTCTCTTACTCTCACTGTTTCTATATTTCTCTCTCTCTCAGGGGGTGTTCGCTTTTGTTTGACGCCTATTTCATGGAAATTTGAATTAATATCAATCCTCCCGTATCTTCTGCCTGCTTGGATTATCAAATATAATCTATTTTCATCAACGCCACCGTCTCTCAAAGCTTGCTCCGCAAACTGCCAACGGGATTACGCGGTCGTTCGTTATGTCCGGTGGAGAGTCATGGAATTGTAAACGCATAGATAATCGTAAAATTTCATCCATGGTAGATGAGAGAAAGGAGGAAATGGAAGGAAAATCTCTCCAGTGTCCCGCGGCTGGAAAAAAGAGGCGACGTACAACAACCAGAGAGACTTTTTCGAAATGTTCCGTTTCGGGTGTTCCACTCGGAGAAATCCGTGCTTCGGGCGCGATTCAGACTTTAATTAGGACTATGCCTTTCGTCTCTTAATTTCGCTTTGTCATTTGCGTCGAATTAAACCCGCGCCACGGCAGCACCGGCTCTTTCCCCTCTTTGTGTTTAAATGAAAATTAAATCTAGCCGTTGTACGATGGAGGTCCTCTGTCGTTTTCCACGAATGCAATTCCAGTGGATACAGAATGTCGACATTTTTGCAATCAACGAACTACTCCTGATATCTCTTTCTCTCTTTGTCTGTCTTTATCCTCATTTTCGATGCGTCACGTGTAACAATACCCTCGAGGATTCGACATTGGGGAAAATCCACATTGTTGGGTATTCCACGAAGAACAGGGAGTTCGCAAGAAGTCGCGGTTTTCCTCTCGTCTTTGGCGCGAATGCAAAGCAGCTTGGAGGTTCCGTGAGTTACGACTTATTGCCTCGAACCTGCCGAGGGATGCTAACCTGCGTCGCGTGGAAAATTGATGGAAGCTCGTAGCAGGCAATAGGGATACGCTTGGTGCGTATCTCTCTCCTTGCACCCTCTCGTTTTGCACCCTATCTCTGTCTCTTGTTCACTCTCATCTTCTCTTCTCGTCGTTCCACCCTCGTTCGTTCTACGCGACTGTCTCTCTACCTTCTCCCTCTCACTAAATTCCACCCTCTCCTTTCTCTATCTGGAAGCAGCCAGGAGACAGGCTCGTGAATTAGGGGAAAATAGCTTTTAGTTGAGGCGGCGCACCGTCACCAGGTGCACACTCGACACGGCTGGCTGTATCGCATCTATATCTGGAACCCTTTTACCGAAATTGCCGGATATCGCCCTCGACTCTGCCCAGGTTCGCGTAACTGCGTTTCTCTACGTGCGTTTTCCGTCTCTCGTGCCTAAACGGCTGCTGAGAGAGCGGCAATTTCTCCCCTTGGTAAGCAGGTGTTGCAAAGTGCATTCGTGAAAATCGGTTTAACATTTAGCCTTCTCTTTTCCCGAGTAATCTCGTGGCCAGACATTCGCGAGCGATTGTCGCGTTGTGACTGTAGTTTCGTCGGGTACGTGCTACGAATAATAAATAACCTAAATCCCTAAAATTCTAGGTTCGTGCGAAGGATTAAACTCGTGTTTTTTTTTACTCTTCTCTCTTTTTTGTTACTTTTTTTTTAAACACGTTCGAATTGAATGCATTTTGCAAGGACGCGGACGTTCAAAATTTTCCGATTAATTCTCGCGTTTTCTAAACGAGAAAAGTTCTCGTACGGAGAACGGCACTTCGTTGATTTGCGCTCACGATGGACTCTGCGAGGTGCGAATTTCACGGAGCGTGACAAATTACGGCACTCGAGTACTCGCGCTTGTAGGACGTTTTATCGAGTCGGTCCTTTTGAAAATGCGGCGGAATGACTTTACCGGTATACGGAGGTCGCTCACGGAGAATAAAACTTCTCGCGGCTCCTTTGTTTTACCTGGAAAGAGCGTTATCGTTGCCGTATGACGCTTTTTGTCCATTATCAGTAGAGGTATTTTTCTTTCTCGTGACGCAAAGAAAACAGGCGGCGTGCAGCGTGAATGTGCGTTCGCGTTGAATGTAATTTCTACCGCACGGCTGCACGCCCGCGCGCTGATAACAATATGCTTCTCTCTTTTCACTCGACTCTTTGAATTTGCGCGATACGCGATAACATTGAGACTGAAACGGAACCTGGCTCGGTGGGTTCGGATATGTTTGAAGGGGTCATATTTTTATGTCGCGTGGAAACACCTATGGGAACTTTAATGTGCGCTGTTCATCGTGAGATATAAAATTAGAGGGAGAAGAAAATGATTAGGGAAAGAGAGAAGTACATAGAGAGAAAGGTTGAGAAACTCATAAACATATGAAGGAAGATAGCTAGAGAAATTAAGAGATGACGAGACAAAGAACGACGAATCGATACAACTTTACATACCTCCAACCCTATGAATTTATCCATTCGCTCGTCGACCTCATAGTTTAACCCTTTGCGAACCAGGACATTATTGAATATTGGCAGATACTCATTTATTCAGCGTTCCAAAACCACCATTTTATCATTTGGGCTGTTAATGTATATGAATTATAAATTACTCCACTTTTAATCATATCTCACCGGTTTTATTTCAATTTTTCAATTTGAGTCCTGTACACATGCGGCGATAAACTATAACTACATTTTTCCTCAGACCGCATATATGCGTCGCAAGTCCGCAAAGGGTTAACACTACGAACGTTATATCTACTCGTATTTAGCTGTACCAACTAAGTGTTTTAAGAAAAAAGGTATCAAGAAGTGAAGGCGATGAGTAATTAACCCCTTAGCCTACAACTACGCGTGGGACTCGTAGCGCGGAAAATAGAATAGAAAATTTGTAAGTCTTTCAAAAACTATTAAATTGACAATATCAGCCGATCACGTAAGAAAGCGTAGGTCAAGGGGTTAAATTCCGTTTTATAAGATAAAAGCAGAATATCTGCTTCATGATTCCCCTATCAATTTAGGGAGTTTTTGGGAAAAAAATTGAGAACCGATCATTTTGACTGACTTGATAGATTTAGTTTGTTATAGAGAATATTTGTATAAGAGGTTTACGATAACCTGGAGTGAATCAACGAAGTAACAGGTAGGAGGATCGAATCGTTTGTCTTTCCCTGTTACACGGGAACTGTTATTCTCGGCACTCCTCTCTCAACAACGATCCCAACGACGTCTCTCGTCGAAGAATCACCCGTTGCATTCTTCAAATATTTCTACCAACAGTTGCGTTTTTTTCCCGTCGAACATTTAATTTGCAAGATTCTTTGTCACGGGAAAACGTAACATCTCACGAAGTGGCTATACATGCCAGGACGCAACGAAATACTCCGAATATTTATCGCGCGGCATTTTCCGTATAATAATACCGTAGATCCCCGAGACGTCTCTCTCGTTGATGGAATGCGCAATAAAGGGGAAAAGCAGGAGGAATTGTCGTCCGATTGTACGGTCGTTAAAAACGTACCATCTACCTAGGAATACGTAATTATACGAAAAACACGAATTCTCGCGATATTCCATTTGAATAATACAATCGCGACGGCGAAGGAATTGGAATATTTGCTACCCTGGAGATTTCCGCAAGATACTCTTCACTTCTTTGAATATAGCTGGAACCTGGAACACATCAATTATGCACCCACTTTCGAGTAAACGTAGGGAACATTTATTCTCGAAATTCAACATCGTCGAACCTGCTTTTGTTCCCAGCCACCTGAAACATTTTACGTCGATTTTCTTCGTCGTCGACGACTCCATTCGAGACAGGAGTTTTCGTGAAAGCATTAAATTTCGATTCACCTTATCCGCGACAAGGCGCGAACGGCACGCTCAGGATCAACGGAAAACCCATAAAGGCGTGTTTCTAGAAATCTTATCTACTTCGACGGACCAACTGAAATCCCGTCGAACGTTTCTTCTACAGTCGAATGACATCCATTGCGGGCAAGTTTTGCCAGAATGCTCGTGCATTTCGTTCTGACTGCGTGGCTTTGAAGAGTCGTCGGGTTAGGAGAGCGGCTTTTTATCGGGCCACTTTATCACGATGCCTTAGCCGCAATTTTCTAGCACGTCGATAATGTTCTACTTCTCTTTTCTCTTCATTCGTTCACCTCGGTACCTCCTCGAGCTTCCGACACTTTGCGATAAATAGAGCCGTTCAAATTTGTAGCTTCTTTCGAAGATGCGATCCTTCGTGAAGATTTTTTTGATGGAAATAGTTACTTTACACAAAAGCTCCTATTTTTGTATCTATCATCTTTCAATATATTAGATCAGTATCTTTGAAATAAAGACACCCGCAATGCTAACTCTATGGCTCCTCTATCAACTTGGAGAACTTCCAGAAAAAATTAAGAAACGGTAATTTTGACCGCCTAGTTTTAAAATTAGATTTGAAAGGTGCAATTCTAATTATTCAAAAACCTAATATTAACACAATATATGCGGGCGACGTAAAAGTACGTTTTTTTGAAAACTGTGCATAGACCATTTAAAAAACAAGATTCGTGGCTTTTAAAAGTTAAGTATATTTTCGAATGCAGAAAGTACGCTGTTTTCATTTCTTACTAATTTTTTGCAAAAATAAAATTCGTGCAAATTTTTCAACAAGTTTCCCTCTTGAGGCTTAATGAGACGTTAAAAAATACCCGCATACAATGTGTTAAGACACCCTTGTTAAATAACCGTACCGACTCTAAGTCATATAATGTCATCTCGGCGAATCAAGGAAATCAGTGACACAGACATCTCCCGACATCTCCAAGAAGCGGCAACTTACGTCAGTCGTGTTTCGCTCTACTTGCAAAGAACTGAGACCTTCTCGTCGAGAAGAGACGAATCCGAGCAACGTAACCCGCGGCGCGGTTGCACGCGTACGTTTATCGCATGAACGTCGAGCAAGCACGCGTAGAGAAGCGTGTAACGAGGCTCCAGGATGCCGAGGAGAGCAAGTTCTTCGGCTCTAACGAGACTTGCCGCTTTGAAGAGGGCCGCCATTTAGGGTCGTGCACGCGCGCTACCGGAACTTCATCGAAGGATTCGTCACCGGCGAAGAATACCAGGGGATGATCTCGCGCAACCAATAGTTTCCTTCTTCTTCATATTTTTTTTGGCTTTAATTGCTATGGTGTTTTCGTGTAGGACCACCTACTGTTTTAGGCGACCTTTGAACTATCAAGACTATAACATGCTCCTTGACTTACGATTTTTCTTTGACGACGTGAGCAAAAAAACTTTTCACTGATTTCTAACTCAATGTCTCGTTTGTAGCAACATTGATAGTAGATAAATAATTTGTTCGTCTCGTGACTGAAATATACTTTCATAGTTTATGCAAAACTTCACGATTTTCTATTCGGTATACCGTATCAATAGCGTCACTTATTATTAGAAACAATTTCACAAAGATTGCGAATCTAATTATGAATCTGTCGTCGCTTTGTAATTGTATTAATTAATTAACACTAAATTTACCAAGCAAGTCAAAATGTCTGAATGAGTCCAAATTGAGCCCAAATCGTGTCTGTAATATGTGTTACACGTAGGAAGAATTTCCCAGAGCTGACGTGGGCTTGATCTCGGTCCCACTAATTGGGAGTCCAAGCCTTTTAACTTCATAACCACCATAGCTTCCCCGTGTCGTTTTCTTTCTCAAGGACTTTTCGACCCCGTAATTGCTCACGTGTAACACTTGGAAAAAGAACGCCGCGATGTCGCGCATTTACTTGGATCGTTTCCCCTTGAGAAACTCGACAGGGTGGCGCGTTTTTATCGATTCGGGAGTTGCACGATATAGGGGGAAAGAAGGAAAAAGTGTTACGCGAGCTAAATGGAATAATTGCATATTTTTCTACCTTCTGTAACATTATTTTTTTTATTGTTAAACAAACAACGCTTTTTGTCACTGAAATAACATACGATTCGGAATGTAGATTCGCTCGAAGCTTTATTTTCGACGGTTCATAGCGCGCGCCATGGAGAGAGCGGGTGGCGTTATGACCCGCGAAGTGCTTTCCTCGATTTTCACAGTTAACAATAGCTTTTATTCATACGATATTTACACCGAAACGTGCATGCAAATGTAACAGAAGCATGGAATTAAATCGCCTATCGATTCGATGAATGCGCGATTTAAACAGCACGGGGCAACTCTATCTGCGAAAAGAGCGAGGATATTAAATTGCTCGTCGGAGTAAAAGCTGGCCCGATAAATTTGCTAATTTGCCGCCGTTTGTGCAGACGAACAGTGTTTTCATACGGATAAATATTTAATAGAGTAATCCGAAATTGTTGCGCTCGGATGAATGACTCGACGTTGAAGAGAGGATGAAACATCACCGGTGTGATCGATAGTTAGCGGTTTTAACGAAACGTCTCGATAGAAGTGTAACGTATCGGGTTCGAACGGAAGTACGTGGTTCTCCGTGGCCAGTTTTGAATTTCACTTGCCGGAAGTTCATCGAGGTGGTCTTCGGATGTTCTCCTATTCTTACCTCCATATTTTTGAGGTATTTTTTTTAAGTTTGAGGTTCACTAATATGATATAATTATACATTAGATAATGTGTCAGGAAAAACGTCTTAGACGCGACCGGATCTGAACTCTGCACGTACTAATTTGGAGGCTGAACATGTAACACGTCAACTAGTGCAACTTCCTAGTATCTCCTATTTCTGTATTTTTCAATGCTTCGAATAAACTCCTTTCTCACTCTCACAAATCCCAGATGATCGTCGCCATGAATTTTCTAAACTATTGGGTTCTTCTTCTGACGATCAGATTCTGATCAAAAAAACTTTTGACAATATCACACTACAGAACCGAAATTACTTTCTTGCCAACTCAATACTTACGTAAAATTCTTAATTTTAGTATGCTCTAGAATTTCAGCGTCTCCACGGTATCTTATCGAATTCCCGGCGCAATCGTCGAGTAATCAGCGACGATGTATGCAGATCATATTTTAATAAACATCGTCCGATATCTCGTCCCTGATTACCGAGAAATGTTTCTCGTATACTTTGATATTCGGCCATGTCGACGGAAAACGTACATACAGCTTGCAATTTATCTCGACCCTAGACGTTCGTAAACAGTCCCCGCTATCGCATTCCATTTCTCAGCCTCGCAAACGACTTCTTTTTCCCAGTTTCTAGTACCTTCTGTCCTCTTTCGTGTCGTCGAACTTTTCTACCCTTTTCAGGCTTTTCCGACTACGTCAACGATTTGAAATCGCCGCTTCACACATCGTCGGCTTCCTTTGCAAACGACGAAAATCACCGCCGGCAAAAGGGGGAGAACGAGAGAGGAGTGACGGGGGAAAAAAAGGGGGAGATTCGCTGGAAGCCTTCCGTAAAGCATTTAATTAGGAGAGGCTTATCTCCAGTCAGGAGTACCGTCTGTGGCGTTGAGAAAAAAAGTTTTTATCGTTATCTCGACGGTGTGCCTTTCAACCCCTCTCTCTGTCCCTCCCCGCCGATAGTGACGCGTGTTTCTCCTCTGATTTATAAGGCTTCCTTGTTACCTCCGAATACCCGATCTTTGATCGACTCGACAGGAGAACGTTTCGATACGGAGTTTAAGCGGATCCCGGACTTTATGCGATTCAATCGCCATTGAATGAACGAGAAGAATGATTAATGCCATTTTTCCTACTTTTCAACCCTCATTCTTTCCTTCAGACGCGTTGCTATCGGATGGTTGAACGTTTGGAAGTTTATAAATAGCGTGAAATATTAATCGGCAAGGAAACTTAATAAACCTGTGAATGGTACGATTTAAATTGAAAAATGTCTGTTTTCACATAAGGTCAGAAATTTCGATACCACATGGTGTGACAGATATCGAGGTCTCAATTAGTAAGCTAAAGAATTCAGATTCTCGTAATTTTTCAAAAACTTTCTCTAAACTATTTCTCAATTATATCGGTGGATCAGAATTTACCTAACAGTAAAACCCAAGCGAAAAGACCATAGCAATTAAACCGAGAATATTATAAGAAAAGTTAACGTCACTAAACACAAATTGATCTTCGAGTCTTCAACTTTCTAACAAATGAAACTTCAAGACCGTCGGTTCATCCGGTATTAATAATCGCTCATCTTCGAAAACTAACCCACTAAGAAGATATAACTATTCGCATGGTAGCTAGAACTTTCATCATCCTGAGGGTCCTCCGCGTTCCTTTATTAGCGTATGTATTTCTCAATTATATCGGTGGACCAGAATTGACCTAACAGTAAAACCCAAGCGAAAAGACCATAACAATTAAACCGAGAATATTATAAGAAAAGTTAACGTCACTAAACACAAATTGATCTTCAAGTCTTCAATTTTCTAACAAATGAAACTTCAAGACCGTCGGTTCATCCGGTATTAATAATCGCTCATCTTCGAAAACTAACCCACTAAGAAGATGATATAACTATTCGCATGGTAGCTAGAACTTTCACCGTCCTAAGGGTCCTCCGCGTTCCTTTATTAGCGTATGTAATTTCGGTTTACGAAACGGCCCCACCGAGAAGCCCTTCGACCACTTCATTATCCTGCCACGTTATATCGGGCTACTTAATCGCGAGAGTTTGTCGGCGAGATTACAACGGAACGATCCCCTGGTGCGCTTTGGCTATACCTTAATCGAGAAAGTTTCGTGAACGGTGGATAGTCCAGCGTCCAAGCCGCTGTCTTTTTCTCTCGATATATCGACTTCGGATCCAATCTTTTCTCCTTCCAGTCTTCCCACCAGGAAGAGGAAGAAACTGCGTCTCGTATCTTTTCTTACCTTCTGCCAACGTTGGGAGATAAATTTCACCGGTGCATCGATCTTGGAGGGGTTTATCGCTCTAGATTAAAATAAGGAGATTTTGTGGAGATTTCGATAGGATTTTCTTGGCTAAAGAATCTACCATGGATAAATACTTGGTATGGAGTTGACTCGCGGAAGTTTGTGGATTTAGGGGGATGTTTTTGAAGGTAAAGGAATTTTTATATGGAATTATGAGGGTTGGAGAGCTAAAGGGTTGAATTTCTGACTAATGAGGCTAGGAATTAATGGTCGTGTAACAGTGGAGATCTTTGGCGAGATTAATCTCGTCATTGATGTTTCAATTGGGGCATAGTTTTTGATGCAATTTCAAAGAGGAGGGTATAGAGCGACAAACTGAAAGATGGCTAATGAGCAGCGGAGCCTCTCGTTTTCATTCGCCTATTCGCGCCATTTCGTTTTTACAATTCCGAAACCCAACCTCCTGAAGTAAACAACTATACTTTAGGAAACTAAGTTTGAAAATTCCAAAAACGAAATAGTATATATAAACGTTTGAAAACTAGAGGTGCCGCTGCTCCCTAGCCATCTTTTAGTTGTCAGACAGTACCACGAGGTAGGAGGTTTTTTGAGAACGAAAAAGGTTGATTATCTCGCTGCACTTTGAGAAAATGCGCATCTCTAACTTCATGTTTGCATGAATGGTGAATTTTTATCATTAAGTGATTAAGTCATTAAATATAATAAAAACTCTTTTACTACGAAAAGAATACATTGACACCTACAGAAAATCTCTAGTAATAGCAGAGTTTTACATTAAACAGATGAGATTTAGATAGAGTTGTTTTCACATTACAAAACATTTTCACCAGATCAGTTTCTTTGACAATTCGTAGACAACCGACGACAGAAACTTGACTGCTCCCTCGATCTATCGTAATCATGTAAATTCGCAGTGACTCTCTTGTCGTCTCCGACACGTCCAATTTCTCGTCTTCAAATTTCATCCATCCCCTGTCGTCAGTTCCGTCCCCCGACGTTTCTCATCGTCCTCGCGAACTCTCGCCGGAGTGCTTCCTCCGTCAAACCGACAATCGCAAGAAGCAAAGCAACGTGAAAGTTTACCTACTCGACTCGAAGTTTGTCAAGTAGCTACAAACGAAAATTTCGTAAGCCCAAACCCGCCCTCTTTCTCTCTCTCCTGTCTTTTCTCACCCTCACTTCGTCTCACTCCTTTTTTCTCCCTTAGCCGGCCAATTCGATATCGGAATTTGATCAAATCCTCTCCCTGCACCCTCTTCCGCTCCTCAGAGAACCGTCTTTGCACCACCCTCTGTTTCTCGACCCTCCTAGATCGAATTCTTCCAGCTCGAGTGACATGTCGCCGAGTTTACTCGGTTCCACCCCCGCTGGGCGCAGTGGTAGCAGCTATATACCGGGTGGTATGTAAGTAACCAGGACTGATGGTACATACAGACCGCTTTGAGGAGCTCTAGCAGTACAAGCTCCAAGTAGGTGAATCGAGGGGGTTGTTTCGTACGTAGGTGTAATAGCACGCCTCCACGAGGGTAGAACGGGGAGAGGTTACTGTAAGAGGATGAGAGGGAGAAGAGAAAGACAGAAGGTTTGAACGTATGTATACGTTTGCATCGTAGAAACGGTAGAAGGGAATGGTGGATCCATTGAATAGCCCCTCGGGTGGCTGTGCCAACAAACCCTAACTAACGTAAATAAGATGTCCTAGGAGGGCACGATCCTTTCTCTCTCTCTCATCCTTCCTTCCCTTTCCGATTCTCCCCTGTGCCGTCTTGATAGTGTACGCTTCACCGTCTTACCCTCGGACGAAGCAGAGTCTGATGAACCCCCGGGCCAATTACAGGATTTCTTCGCGAAACTCTCCGAGGAGGATCTTCCGGACGGCACCCCCGCGATATCGTTGCGCACCCTCGAGATACGCGTGTGCGTCACCGGAAACGATGAATTCGCGAATTTCAGGGGTGGATAATGACTCGTGCGGTGCACCATTGTAAACGCGAAGGGCTCCGACTAACGGGACGCGGTGACTCGGCCGAATTTGTAAAACGATTATAGAATCTGTTTGAGAGAATCCTTGGGAACCCCGATAGACGTTACGTCGACCCTCCTTTCCGTCCTGGATGAGTGAAAGGGAGAAAGATAAACTGTGTACAAGTTTCTCTCCCTGTAGAATGAGTTTCGTATAACGTTGTAATGATCGAGGGCGTAACGATGAGAATGCATATCTCCATTCTTCCATTGGAGGCTGAAGAACGATGTTTGGTGTCCGCTTGCATTTTCCATTGGCTCTCGACAATGAAGGATGTAGGTCTCTCGCGTGAACTCTCGACCTCGACGTTGTTACTGTCTCGTTATGGAAATAATACAAAACGCAACTGAATTACCGACGATAGAACGAAAGGATGGTGAAACAACAATGGTCGATTATGAGTCGGCAATTATTCGACGATGAAAATGTAACGGTCTTGTTGCTCGTGTAAACACGAAGCGAGATAACGATAATGGGCAGTCGACGAGTCCTGGAGCTGGTAAAAATGCACCCCTTCGAGGCTCCAGAGAATGTTAATTGCTCGATAACGCATCGACGATAACGAACGTACCGAAAGTTTTGCACACGGCGACAGGAGAAACTTATTATCATGAGACTTGTTCTCGTTCGTTTAATTGAACGTCGGAAGAGAGAATGCTTTAGCTCGTCTCTTATTACTCGTTCTCGATACCATCAGATGGGGAGATCACTTTCGCGGAATGACTCTCGGAAAATCTTTAATTCACCCTTGTCATGCGCTCTCTCCCCTTTGACTAAGCGAGCCGGAAATGATGAATTCACGAGTCTTATCGCAACGACGGAACGTTGTTTCCCGACGGGACGGAAGAGAGAGAATGTCTCCAACAAATAAGCTGTCCTTACGTAAGATATTTCTCGGGGACGTAATCCGTCGCGACTCACCCCTCGGCGATTACTAAACTTCTTATCGAGAACGACGGGGCAGTAAAACCTAAAATTGGACTTTCCGTTCGCATCTTCGCGAATGATCGACGTCCCATTGGAGAAATCGGCTCAATATAATCCGCTCGTTGACAGATTTTCACGATTCGTTATATTACTTTGATCTTGGCAGGCCTTTTTCTTTGGATTTTTAGAGATTTTCTTTTTATTCTTGATACTCTGCTTGAGGATGTTGGGAATATTGCTGTTATTCTTTTCTTTATCTCCTCCGAGGCACGTGGTGGAAATTTCTTATTAGTTTTTAAATTTATGATTTTCATACAACTGTGTACCTTGTAGTTGATATTTCTCGAATTGTTCTACAAGATGGTGAGAATATTACAAGTATTTCTCTCCTTTCTTTATTCCCTTTTATTAAATTTCGTATTATTTTCTAACATTATAATTTTTATATGTTTGTGTAGCTTTCAGTGGATATTTTTGAAATTACTTTTGAAAATTATGATAACACAATGTACTTGATATTATTTCCTCTCTTTCGGTGTTTGTTCCAAGTCACAGAGCGGAAATTTCACGTAGCCATGCGTCTGTGAATTTCATCTCTGCTCGATCTCAAGTGCGACAGCACCATAGACTGCCATCGGTGCTTGCGCATTAAAGGGCGTTCTATTTAATTAATTACCGTACCTTCATACTACGTCGTAGTTGCTCAAATATCTGTTGGACGGCTGTAATTTTAACGCGATACGTTAAACGAACGCGTACAACAAACGACGTTGTGCGTCCCACGTTGGATGTAAAACATCGAGGACGTAAACTGAGAGGGATTTTTTTTCAGCACCGTTAATTTGACACAGTTTCAATTTTCGTGTCATAGACAATTACGTCAGGCACAACCTGCGTCACACGAGAATCGCGAACAAAGCCATTGGCGTAATGTAAAGTCACTTTGAAGTCTCAAAGTGTCCCGAATACCTTACAAGTAACAAATTATATTTATGACACTTATCTTATAAAGGAAACGTTTATTTGTTGAAGCATAAATGCATTTTAATTTGAAAAATGTCAATTACATCGTGTCCATTTATCTTGTCTACCTGGCAACTCAATTATGTTGAAAAGTTTCAATATAAAATGGAGTAAAAAGTTGGACATAGACCGTTAATGAAATCATAAATCTAATATTCTACAATGCATTGTACTTCAATATTTCCAATTTTATCTCAGTTCCATTAAATTATAAATTTGAAAGACCTACTAAAAAATTCCCGTCCTACCCTATTTTCAGTTACGTCACGTGCCAGATATCTGTCCCCGAGCATAATTGATTCATTTCAATTTCCTCGTCTATTCCCACTTTCTCCGACACTTTTAGCACCCGTTAAAAAAAGAGCATACCCATAAATTCCTCCTTTCAAATATTCGAGTGGCCCAATTTCACGGTAGCCTCAATCCCCGCGCTACTCCGTTTCCTCGGCAGAATCTTAGACGTAAAACGGAATAGACATTCTATTTTCCCTGAGTGCCATTTATCGGCAGTCCTGAGGGTGAGTTACGCCAGTGAGATGCGCGTTTGCAAATGTCAGAGTAACGACGGCGGGTGTAGGAGAAGCACCAAACGTTTCCTAGTTAGGGCAATTCCGCACTTTCGCTCGTCGCAATTAATTAGCTTAATTCTGGCTTCCTGTTGTGCGTGCCGGCGGCTTGGCTTGGACTCACTTGCTCTCTCTCCCTCTCTCTCTCTATATATATATATATCTTACTCTCTCTTGATCTCACTCCCCTTGGTGCTCTTTCTCTATCTCTCTCTATCTATGAGTCTAACTATGATTTCTCTGTCTCTATTTCTCTCTAGATATGATTCTCTGTCTCTATTTCTCTCTCTAACTATGACTCTCTTTCTCTATCTCTCTATCTATGATTCTCTGTATCTATCTCTCTCTATATATGATTCTCTTTCTCTGTCTCTCTCTATCTATGATTCTCTTTCTCTACCTCTCTCTCCCCCTGTCTACCTTTCTCTGGCTGTATCTCCAGTTCCCTCTAGCTCTCTATCTCTCTCTCCTGGATTCTCTCGTACCCCCCGTGTCACGCTGGCATAACCGGGCACATTCCGGTGTCATAGTTGACGCACGTATGTCGTCGTAAAAGCACTCATGGCATTCGCCAGGACGAGACCATGGGCGCCGCCGAGACGTCCGTCTGCATTTCCTTGCTCTGCATCTACGTCCTAAGGGATACGCAGCCCCATAACAATCGGTCGGGTAAGGTGATATAGTTGCCGTCGGTTGAGCTGATTTTCGAGAATGTTGGGAGATTTGTGTGCGTCTTGCACTTAGAATAATGTGGGGTATTTTGGCGATTTTCTCATTCTAGAAGGATACAATTAATTATTACGTTACGTTGTATCAATGTGCGTTATGATGTGGTTAAATCAACTTTATTGAAATTATATGAAATTAAATATTTTAATCAAGTTAATAGTTCTCTCATTGCACAGGACTTGACTGTATGTCCGAGAGGAATAGTTTGAATATTTCGAAGCGAAGAATAAATTACATATAGAGACTGTGGTTATAATTAGCGGACACATATTTCAGTGTTGGTATATCGTGATGGAAAATTCATGTAATTAATTGCTATTGGTTAATGAGCTATTTGAAATAATGCGAATGACAAAGAGTTAAAGAGTGATCGTTTGTATTTTACATGTAAATTACAGTTGTCGAGTCGTGGAACTTGTTCATTAATAATTTCAAATTTTCACGTCAGCGTATTTTGCTCGCGTCGTGTAATTTATTCAGCTCAATTTTCATCATTTCACTAGAACCAGTTCCACGCTTTATATCCACAATAATCGTATATTCGTATAAACTACAAATTTCCATCACGTATTCGCAAACTACCCGAAAACACTCCAGCAAAATTCCATGTCGATTACAAACAGAAATACACTAGCAGAGCAAATACAGCGTCGAATTGCACCCCATAGATTCGTCTCAAAATTCCTGCCATTCCAGAATCTCCTCTCGTACTTCACAGTTGATTCGATTTCACCTCTGTGAGTCTCTGTGAATCTCATGATACCAAACAAACTGAACATTAAAGAAAATCACATTAAAATCGCAACAGACAAAAACGCAATCACTCCAAAGGGAAATTCACGTAATAACGGAACAGTTGGGGGCTATGGTGGATAAAGAAGTCAAAGGGCTACCAATTAGTGAGCTTCAGTTTAAATCCTTGCTACTTTTGAGAGATTTTACTTGTTTTTTTTTCTTCTTTCGGCTTCGTAATTTGCTGTCTTCAACTTGCAAAAACGAATCGCACTCAATATGCGGCAAATGGGCTAGAAAATTTACAAGTTTTGCAAAACCTACCAAATTGAAAATATCATCGGGATACAATTATTTCTATAATACTAATATCATATTAAATTATTCGATATATTAAGAATCATTGATTAATTTTTATTTTAGCAGTTTTATTCTGAAGTATTGCAGTCAAACTCACAAAAAACCGTAGGGCAAGGGGTTAACCGCCATTTTTCCTAGGACGTACACTTCTAGGTGAATTTCGGATCACCACAGCTATAATATACATATTCGATAGAACAAAATTGTCAGACCTGAGCGTAACCGCGTTTCTACTAGTTGCAAATCCATCTTTTTAATTCTTTTTCCACCGTAACCCCTCTTAACTTTTTCTATTTCTCCATTTTACCCACAATTCCCACAATAGTAACTTCCAAGACCAATAATTTTATCCTTGACTTCCAAAGCCCTGAAAATGTTTTAAAAACGATCTTTCAACACATCATACTATCTACGATTTTACTCTTAAAATTGTAATTCCTGATCAAAAACAACAACAAATTCTGTCACAATTATTTCCACGCATTGCACCATCACGTGCGTTGACCGTGCGCGATCCATATCATTACAGAGTGTTAAACTCCTTGAAATTGCAGCACGCATTAAACGTACGTGGGTCGGATAAAATTTGATACGCGAGAAACGCATCGACCATGGACCATGAATTAAACCGCTAACACCATCGTGTATTCGAGGCGTCTAGAAAAATCTCTCGCCAATTTCCAAGACTCCACGTAATCGTATCCCTATTGCAGAATTATATGCAATTACCAGAGGCCGATTAAAGTGGCATTCCCCGTCGAAGAAGAAATCACACGGCGCGCTGGTCCTGTTGGCGTGCATGGGGGGATTTCTATGGTCCCGTCTCGTGCATTCGCCGATCGGTTTCTTCGTGTCAGACGGCATTGTAACGAGGCCCTCGTCTTGTTTTGCTTGCAGCTTACGCGAATTCAGCACACTTGGAGATCCTACCGAGCGGTGATGTACAGACGAAGCCAATCGGGTCCAGCATTATCCTTACGTGCAACCCGAAGGTCGACGACACGAAGCACATCACCAACATGCAATGGCTCGATCCACAGAATCGTGTGATCGAGTCTCTCAAGTGAGTACAACTCGTTGTTGATTCATACATTGAAGAATTTTTGCTAAAAAAAAGAAATTTGTTCTCATATCTCTTGCTTCAGCGTGTATTCTCTCCTGGTATGGAATATTTTCACCTTATATTTTTTCCATGTTCTTCATTTAAATAATGTAGGATTGAGAAACAAAAATATCACAAAAGGGATTTTCTAGGTATCTCGGTTTTTCACGGGAAGAATGTCGTATTTATTCGAAAGGACTGGTAGGGGAAAAAAAAGAAAGAGATAAGTGTAACACACGGAGAGAAGGGTACGGATAACGTATTCCCATGCCAGGCGAGATACACGAGGATTAATGCTTTCGCGTATAATACTCTGTACAATGGAGAGGAGTTTTATATAGAGGAATATAATCGTAGACAAGATTAATATCGCGATTTTACGTAGCATAACACACAAGTAGAACACGACCAACACCCAGCACTAATTTAACGAATTTCTGTCACTTCTTCTGCACACAGACTCGTCGTCTTGCCGATCGAAAGGCGAGTATACAATTAAGAAAACTCTGTTTAAGAAGACTTACACGCAACCGTAGTGTGTCGTTTCATCCCTCTGTTTTGCAATATTATCTACCCGCCATACCCCTACAACCCCGAAAGTACCCTTAAGGCCTGTTTAGTTACTTTTAGTTACCATCTAACTTAGACATAGAAACACTGTCTTTCTTCTCTACCCTACGGCTGATTTACGTCTCCTACACTCTGCACGAAGCTCTTAATTGCTGCAAGTCCGCTCCCGATTGTTCCGCGAACTAAGCGTTGCTCATTAAGCCGTTCGGGGGAAACTTTTCCGTCTTCCACGGTAAACTGACTTTCCGTTGTATTTAAACGTTAAACTCTTATCGTACAGTCGAGCATTTAACTGTGAAAACATTCGCTGGGATGGCTTGGAAGATTCGTGCAAATGAGAATGTCGAAGAATAGCAGAAACGTAACGCAATTAAGAGGCTCTGCGAAGAGTTTTTCTTGGCACAGAGAACATATTATTGTAGCATCGAGAATCATCTTTTTTGATACATCCTGTCGTTTCTTCGTGTTAGTCCGTGCGATCGGTTTCTTTTCTTTCTCGATTGGATGAATTTCTGATGATTTTTTTAGTTGTGGAGTATATTTTGGAGTCGGAGGCTCGAATTCCCATTTGGTGTGATGTGTAATTCAAATTCCCATTGCCTCTGGAAGATATGTTT
Organism: Cerceris rybyensis; assembly: GCA_910591515.1. NCBI lineage: Eukaryota > Metazoa > Arthropoda > Insecta > Hymenoptera > Crabronidae > Cerceris > Cerceris rybyensis. The sequence continues at coordinate 24,941,989 of OU342791.1, read as the reverse complement.
TAAATTATCAATTCACTTAAAAATATTGTACATATATTTCTCTTATTGTAAAATTAACTCCTTGCCCCACGATTTCATCGGTGAAAAAAAATTCGTCGCTAACGCAGTATTAATAGCAAAAAATTAATTTTGAAGTCTCCTCACGCACAGTCATTTTCAATTTAATAGTTTCCATAAAACTCACAAATTCCGTATTTCGTTTATCGCGTCACAAATGTCCCATCTTATTGAAGGTCAAAGGGTTAAGTTTAATTGATACAGTATAACCGCGACGATTCGTCATCCCCAAAATGAAGTCTTGGAACTTCTACAGCAGTAAAAGCTAAGAAAAGCAAAAGATAAAAAAAAGGAAGCTATTACAGTTGAGAATTCGTTTGAGAAAACACGCCCTCGGACTAACACGATACCCCAACATTCCCCAGACATCGTAATTCATCGACTGCAATCGTTTCTCGCTTTCCTCCGCAAGTAGACATTGTTCATAGCCATTCATCCTACGGTATTCACCGTATTCATAATTAGTACCCCAGTTATATTTTCATGTTTTCCAATTTGAATCTCATCGATCTGTAATCACAGCTATTAACGGGATCGTTCGAATATTTCCATCGATCCCTCCGTCATTCGTCACACGGCACGATTAAACGTGTGGAGTTTGCCTGGGCCTTATCTACGCATTGTACTCTGTCATGTAACACTGTTTAATTGTGTGAATTCATGTGAATGTATCTCGTTTACACCAATTCCCCCGTAACCAAACGCAAACAGCACATCTCCGAATTCATTACAGTTACGACCCAGATAGAACCGTATCATGGTCAGATCTCTAGCCTTTACATGGTCGATCGTTTCTCCATTTGCATTTATAGCAGTTTATACAACTGCATCGAACCAGTTTACATTATTACCAGCTAACAATAAATAATATATTTCATTCGATTTTGACAAAGTATATTGCCGTTTAACGAGGAATAAAATACTTCTGGATATTTCCCGCAAAATGTATTTCAAATGTGTCGACAATGTAAACAGCAATGTTTCTTACTTTATAGACGTCGTTGAATTTATTATATATTAAAGAAAAATATCTGTAAAATTGACAGATAGGTGGAGTAAAGTCAAACTTGATATTTATAATCGTTAAGGTTCTACCTGGAATTGTTATTTGTCGTTTAAACGTACATTATCCATATCATGTCCACATGCATACACATGTCTCCATGTATAGACACTTTATCGAAGCGACGAGTACGACGATGTTTCTACAACTGTGAATTTGTTGCTCGCAGCAGATTCCCGGGTCATTCGAAGCCTGCCATGTACACCGAATTGCACCAGGGTAACAGTCTGTCTTTGTTCTTTAATTCCCTTCAAGAGGAGCAAGCTGGAAACTACACTTGTAAGGGGACTTACGCGAATTCGATCCCTCTGACCAAGTCAGTTACGATCGAGACTATAGGTGAGGGTTAAATTAAATAAGGACAATGACGACAATTCATTGAAGTGATTGAATTGTCAAAATAATTTCTCGGTGGAACAACTACTTACAGATTAATGCTAAAATTATCTATGCGATTCAAATGACTGGATTTCAGACTTGAAAAAAAATTTGAACAAGTTTAATCGAGAACAGAAATAATTAGTAATTTTGGAGCTAGTATTATACTAGTTCTGTAACTGAGAAATTAAAAATATTATACAATGATGTGCTACAGATAGTCTATTTTCAATCACACGACCTGATTCGCTAATGGTCTCATAATATTTTTAAATGTCTCGTTTTGAGACTTAAAGAAAGATTTGAAAAAGTTTAATCGATAACAGAAATAATTAATAATTTTGGAGCTAGCTTAATACTAATTCAATAACTGAGGAATTTCAAATATTGTACAATTATGTGGTACAGATAGTCTATTTTCAATCACACGATCTCATTCGTTAATGGTCTCATAATATTTTAAAATGTCTCGTTTTTAGAATTAAAGAAAGATTTGAAAAAGTTTAATCGATAACAGAAATAATTAATAATTTTGGAGCTAGCGTAATACTAATTCAATAACTAAGAAATTTCAAATATTGTACAATTATGCGGTAGAAATAGAGTTTATTTTCAATCACACGACCTGATTCGCTAATGATCTCATAATATTTTAAAAAGCGACTTTAAGTAACAAAAAAATGCCGATATCTGATCTCTAATTGTTTCTCAGTGGCGATCACTTGGGATGATGCTCCTACCAATCAATATCCAATTCTCGGGGACGACTTCGCAATTCAGTGCAAAGTTCGTGCCAGACCGTCACCCTCAGTCGACTGGCTTTACAACGGTGAATTAATTAAAACCAACGATCATTACATCATAGACACCCATGCCCTCAGGATTAAAAACGTTCAAGAATCCGACGACGGTATCTACACTTGTCGTGCATCGGTCTTAAACACCGGAGAGCTCAAAGAGCGAGCCATCCGCGTTGAGGTGTGTTTCAAAAAAATCCCCCATATTTTCTCATAACACAATAAACTCATAATCATCCCAAATTTCAAAAATTTCCCAACAACCAATCCAATTTTCCAGGTACACATACGTCCTACCGTCGAAGAATTATCCAGCCCCGTAGAAATTACCGAGGGCGAGAATGCGAATATCCAGTGCAAAGCAAGCGGCAAACCACCCCCAAAATACAGTTGGGTAAAATCTTTGACGCAACAGAATCTATCGAACGCAGATCGCTTCGGGGTAGACGCCGACACCGGTGTACTTACTATCACGAATGTGAATCGAGAGGATGCAGGGGAATATCAGTGCACAGCAACGAATGCCGCAGGGACAGCTAATACTAATATCATGGTGAACGTGATAGTGAAACCAAAGATCATGGAATTCGCAAATTCGACCGTAGTAGAAGAGAAAGAAGCGACCGTAGCTTGTAAAGCCTTTGGTCGGCCACCTCCTCAAGTCACCTTTAGAAAACAGACAGCCGAGAAGCCTTACATCATGGGAGTACAACCTGACGATGAAAGGATAGTTCTCATTAACCGTGCTGACGATATCACCGGTGAAACGGTTGGCACTCTAACGATTCATAAGGTTCAGAGATCAAACGATGGCCTCTACGAGTGCGTTGCCCAGAATGCGGGGGGTGTCGCTCACAAGAATGGTCATTTGACCGTAGAATTTCCGCCGTCATTCGCATCTATGTCCAATCATACCATCTGGTCGTGGGAACAGAGACCGGTGAATCTGACTTGTATCGCAGAGAGTATACCAAATGCCACGATACGCTGGACCGTTCATGGCGAGGAGAAAATCGACAATGACAATAACATTAAGCAGATTGGTAACGGACCGGTATCCACCCTCATGGTGTCTCCTTTGGACAGGCGGTATTATACGATCTACAAGTGCATCGCTTCTAATAATCATGGTACACGGGAGAAGATCATCGAGTTGAGAGAAGCTACGAAGCCTGGAGAGATAACGCAGGTTAGAATGACCGAGATAACAGCGACAACTATCAGATTCGATCTTACTCCACCTCCGACACACGCTGAATTGCCGATCAGAACGATAACTGTGCAGTACAAAGAGGATGGACAGACTTGGATGCAATCTAAGAACAAGACTTGGTCAGCTGGTTAGTAAAAAGTTTTATGGTGTATTTCTCCGTTAATTCTTACGGTTTAAATACGTCGATGGATTGAAGTCTAAGTGAAAAATATCGTTAATTTCCATTGTTCCAGATTCCTATTATGTGATCGAAGGTCTGAAACCTCAGACACCCTATGAGTTTCGTTTTGCCGCGAGGAACGAGGTCGGTCTTGGTAATTGGGGCGCGTTCTATCGTGAAACTACCCCTGGAAAAACTGCCCCTAACGAACCTAAGATCATAATGACCCCCGTTGCGGAGTACGACGTCTCTTTGTACAGTAATCAATACGAATTGAGGTGGCTGGCACCGGCAGAAAATGGCGAACCTATCGACATGTATCAGATTAGGTTTTGTCAGATGAAACGAGTCACTGGAGAATGGCAGATTCTGGAGGATACTTGCAAAATCGAGGATGTGAACACGCAGGGAAGGACGAAGCACTGGTTGAGAAATTTACTTTCGGACACGTTCTATTCGGTCGAGTTGAAGGCCCACAACGCGATGGGTTTCAGTAATCCTGGATCAGCGAAGTTTAAGACGATCAGGGGTAAGTTTTCATCTTAATACTCTCGACATTCTTTAATCCGTTTCGCCATATTTTTCATCGTAAAAGTATTTTTGTCAGTATTAGCGCCCTTTTCGAGTTCCGACTCTCTTTGGAATATTTATTGTTTTTAATATTATTCTTATTATTATTACATATATGCACGAGGCTGCTGCACCGATCGATATTTTTTTACTTAACAACGGAGACCGTTTGTTACTTCGCCTCTATTTTTTTTTTACTCAAGGAGGAGGGAAAAGGGTCATTGAGGTATTGCTAGATGTTTATATAGATGTATACGAGATATTTTTCTTTTTTTTTTCTTTTTCCATCGCGTTATATCGTACGAGTTCTTTGTAACAACGTCGACGAGCCACTCTTTTCGTCGAGTTGGGAAGATTTTTCGAGAGTCCTCAGTCCCCTTGACCCTTTGTAGAGAAAAGCGATAGTAGAGACAAAGGTCCCAGCAAGCCAATCGGTGGGCAATTAACATAGGTTGTTAGATTTTGTTGAAACGCTTTCCAACGACGATCCTTCTTCACAAGTCACTTTTTATCATTCAGAATCTGCGGGCATCAATGTGGACTACACTGTAGATAACTCCGGAGATACTTCCAAGCTCGCCGTGACCACCATTGCCACAGCAATAATTCTATTCTTAGTTATTTAAACAAACAAACAGTAATGAAATATCAACGTGAGAAACATTCGCTGTGTTCACTGTTCTAATATTATCCAACCAGACGATGTAACAACCGTTACACTTATAGAAACAAAAAACAAAGAGCAGCGAATTTTTCCAAAATCCAAGGAAACCATCACGACGGACAGATTGACACTTCGTGCACAGTTTTCTTTTCTCGTGATATATTTTCTTTTATTTTTTTTCCCTCTTGTCCGTGTAAAACGTCCCGCGTAATATTCTGATGTCTCGTCACGGGAGGTCATAGTCGGGTCAAACTTTGTGCGTTCGAGAGAAGATGATAATCGAGCGCGAGAAAGAAACGAAGGGTAAATTTCGAGAAACATAAGAACCCGGGATCATCGACGCGTCATTTAACGATAAATTGAGTCGATGACGTTATGAAACACATTCCGAGGTAATATTTAGAGGATAAGTGAGGTGTTCCAAATGCGATCGACGGCGATCGCGGAACGGAAGATGTACGCAGTATAGATATCGTGAAGCGATTAAAAGTGTGTGTTTATAATACTTGTTAAAATGCTCAGTGTTAGTATAAACGTACTGGTACGTTTCTTTTTGTATTAAGCTAAGGCTATGTGCTTCGGTGAATTTTTTGTAAGATTCGCGTGCAGTCGAGGGTGGACGCTCGGTGCCGAAAGAGGATGATGATGGCGAGGGGAAAACAATGCTGATATAATCGATGATATATCTAATGATGGGACATTCTACTCTTTTTTTCAGTTTTTCAAGTATTTGATAGAAGATTGAATCGTTTTGGTAATTATTTGGTGTTGGGAATTCTTGAAGATTGCATTCGAAAGGCTCTTGATAGTTTTAAGTCTCTTGTTGTTAGCCTTACGATTAATTTGAAAGGAAGGAAAGAAAGTATATGGGTCAATTACAATTACAATATAATTATGAAAGATTTTGGACTTATTACTTCTAATAGTTTGATATTGGGATTTTTAAGACACTTAAATTCTTCAAAACTTTCGAAATATTTGAGATATTCAGGAGTTTCTAATTACCTTTAATATCCAAAACAATTCGTAATTTTCCAACATATATAAATTCGTTTGAAGTGATTGCCATTTCGTCATTAGTTATATCACGAATCACTTTCGCGCATCGTCGACGATTCGCTCCTTGCAATTATTCCTCTTTGATCATCGAAATTAGGAAATTCGAATTAATCCAATAAAATAGAAAGATCCCATCGATAGCAAACGATAACGGTACATCGATAATTCTGCAATTGCTGCAAACCTCTTTCAGTTTCTATCGAGAGAGAAAAAAATCCGTACAACGATTCGAACCGTCTCTTTTCATCGAAAACAAAAGAATAATAATAATTGAGTGCTTCCAAGGGACTTTACGGGATTAATCATACAAAAATCACCGTAATTCGATTCGACGTCTTAGGAATATCGTAGGAAATGTGCACGTACCTCTCGATGCAGTATCACCGTGTTGCATCCAATGCAGTGCGTGTGCTGCAGTTCTATTTTAGCATCCGAGTGCAGAGGTATTACGAGCCTAAGACTTTGTACTGCCTTAAATTGCCAAACACCTAACGTTAAAGTGGAACGTTATTTAAAATAAAAAATGAGAGGACACGGTAATGGAGAGAATTAATAACAATAACTTGAAACTCGCGAGATTACGACCTAGGGAGTATAATTTCAAGAAACATTAATAAGTCGCGAGTAATTTAGCTATTTTTTTATTTCTCGCCTCTGTAACAGAGTATAAATATTTTTGGAGAGAAACTTTTCAGCGACTCTTGCGATCTGGTTTGCAAAAAAGAAATTGAAATAAATACTTCCAACGAGAAGAATTTCACGATAGGCATCCACGCAAAGGAAGAATAATCACGAGGTTAAAATACTTAAAGCTGTAAACCTTTTGCTTTCTTCTACTTCTTCTTAATAATTTTCGGTTCTTCCTTTTCGTCTTCAAGTAAATTCACTCGCCTTTAAACCGCGCCAAGAAAATTTCCTCGCGCAAAATCCGTTTTTATCCGAGCCGATTAGCCAATTGTGAGATTTTCTTTGTTTTTTTTTTGTTTTTTTTTCTTTTGCGTAAGTCGCTATTTCACGGATGCGCTTTTATTTGCGCTCGTCCGTGCGATACGTCCAGAGCCAAAGAACTTTTGAGATACTTAAATCACACTTCGCATTTACAACGAGATCGCTCGAAATTCGCGAGGATCTATCTTGAATGATTGTCCTGCGCGAAACGAGATTTAAAATAATAATTAATCATAATCAATAAGAACGATTAGATAAAAAACAGAAGCAAATCAGCACGAACCGGGAGCACGCCGATTAATACTTAGATTTGCAATTAGTTTTAGTTGGGTTCATTTCACGCGATTGCATATTGATTTTTCTCTCCTCTTTTTTTTTATTTGTGGGAACTTAACTGAGTCATTAGTCTTGCTTGATTAGTTTGGATAATCCGTGTTTAGTGCGCATGATGTGTGTTATGGTTATTATTATTATGAATTATTAATTATTATTATTATTGTCATATTATTATTATTATTATTATTATTATTATCATCATAGATATTATATAATTTACTAAATATTATTTTATTATCGCTGATATTACGATTACAAATTAAGTACTATATGAATACCGTCATTATTATACACTCTATTGTCAGTACCATTAGTATTATCATTCTCATCGTCATAATCATTGTTATAATTTCGTCACGATTATCTCAAATTTTTTGTAACGGTAACCTTCGAACATTCGCTCCAATTGAAGAGCAAAGTTCGACGGCCTCGTTGTACTCGAGACATTTTTGTTCTTAAACTTTTGACGTTACAATTTTTGACATTTTTGAAATGATTTTTGGCATTCTTTGAGTTATTACAGAGACTTTAATTACCATTGTTGATTATAAAACGAATCGAGACGACGAGGTCCTCGGTTTTCGATTCTCAGCGTGCGTTCATTCACTTGCCTGGGTTCTTAGATGTTAGATTATTACCGCATGGCATGCGCTTATATTTTTATGTTTCTTTATCTTTTTTCGTTAGCGCCGTTCGCCCGCATTTCGTTGGCGAGACGTTTTCATTCCAACTGTTCCGTATTTTCGTGTACGTATTAGATCAGACGTGCCGAGGGATAATTACGATCGAGATCATACTTGTTTCCGTGTGTTCTTTGTCTTAGGAGTATGTCGTTAAGTTCGAACGATCTGTATGGTGTATGTAACACGAGCGAGTTTCGAGATTTTCCATGAACCTTGACCCCTTTGATCCTTTAGTAGCAGCACGGACCTTCGCCTTCTAGAGTTCCGTTACTCGAGTATTTCAAACAGGTGTGGTTTCTTAAATTTTTCTTTCGTAGTACCAGTTACTTGATCTATCTATTTAAATTATTATTTGTTTAGTAGAGAGTGCAATGGAGTGATACTTATTATTTAACGTTTCTGAATTGAATCTTGATTTAATTTGCTGGAAGATCATAAATCTGTTAGCTTATAGAAATTATTGCAATCTGAAAAAGTGATCTACGCGGAATATATCTCAAGGTGGAAAAAAAGAATCTCAAAGATCAATTACAATTGTCAATATTAAAATAATCAGAAGTAGGAGGTCCGATAGCTTCCACTCAATTGCCAAAAAAAAATCGCCAATTACTCGAGGATCCAAATACTCGATCTGCCAAACGACAAAAAATTGTCAAAAGTATCAACAACGAAAGAAATCTCGTCCATCGTAAAAGATGTAAAAAAATACAAATCCTAAATCGAGAACAGCTTCCATAATTAAAATTACGGATCACCCACGGTGTCTGGAAATTTCGAAAGACATCTGCGCGCCTAGGGTCCGCTGTCAACCGTCAGAAACTGAATCTCTTCGAAACGAATCTACTCGAAGCTCGATACTATCACGGGGTACTGTTTCTGGACAACAGACGGACACGAGATTCTTCCAGTAAAGCGAGCCATGATGATACGTAACGAGGGAAGCCAGTCGTCTAGGGACGCGTTTTCTTCGTGGCTGCTTTGACGAGGGACCGCAAGCGCCGGGAAGCGTATTCGTTGGCGCGTGAAAAGCGTTTGAAAGCGTCGAGACAATGGCTCGGGGGGGAAGAAGGAAGAAGGCGTGAGAATGAGCGAAAACGACACGCAAACCGGAGAAAATCGTTCTACCTTTCGAGTCGCTACCCGCGAATCCGTTTTTCTTTTATGTCTGAACGAGAAGCTTCGATAAAACGATGGGAAGAATGAAGAATGAGAGGAAGAGAGGGAAACATTGGGCAGCCAGGAAAATTCTTTAATTTGTATCACGTCTGAACGAAGGATCCATGTGATTTCATTACAATACGATTCTATTCGGACCAATGGTAATGGAATTTTATTCGCAGTTAAATCGATTCCGTAGTTGGAAATCAACCCTCGAAATTACACGAACGGACGAGATCGTTAAACGTTCTTTTGTTTTTCACCCGCGCAAAGAATCGGTCGATTAATTATCCTGACGGTTCGTCGAGGGATGTGGAAAGAGATAGAGTGAAATCAACGTGAATTTTGTTACACTGTGTAGAATCGGTAAGCCGACTGATCATGGGTGAGCAATTTGTGAGGTAATAAGTCGGATTCTCATGCAATGACGCTCGTCTGCGCGCGGTAAATCAATTAGCCTCAGTCATACTCGAGTACACTTGCTTGGGTAAACTGTAGGAGAGGATAATTCGCGAGCAACGTAAATGGATTTGTCGAGAGGACGCGTACACCGTTGTCTGGCCGTGCTTACACATGGAATTTAAGTTGGCAAATAAAAGAACAGATGTCGAGGTAGTAGATATTACCCGGTCGATTGAATCACCCCGTGAGATCGGTTTGAAGTTGACGAGAGAGGAGGGTTGATGGTTTGGGTTGGAGTTTCTCGCGCGATCTACGAAGACGAACCGATGTATGTACGTACGAGGTTTTCGTGTAAGAGAATTGCGAGGGAAGTGCGCGACGTTGAGTTTGATTTGCATTCACTCGAAAGTTCTGTTCCTCATCGACTCGGAAATGTAAATTCACGGATGAAAGGCGGGTTTCCACGAGTAATTGCTTCCAAGTCAGAATATCGGCTAACCTTTAACGTAATTAAAGTCTCGGGTACGTCCTATCGTTGAAACTTATAACTCGAATCTCTGAATTGCATCTTCCTTCTCTCATTTGCCCCTCCTTTCGATTCGTTACTACCTTTGGCTGCTTTCTTACCGCAGTCCACTTTCTCTCTTTCTCATGCTCTCTCGAGGATGCAATTTTGCAACTTAAAACTCGCGCGAAACTGCTTCGTCGAGAGGAAGGGAGTAACTGCCGTCGGCGAGATAATTTTCGAAGACGTAAATGGGTTGCCGAAGTGGTGCGATCTGCACTCGCTCGACTGAGTTCCATTCCAAGTCCCGCCGACTCGTTGCGTCGGATCTCGAGTGTGCCTCAACTTTCGAAGAGTCGAAGAAATAGAAACGCTCGCGCAGAAGCCACTCGTGAATGTAAACTCGTTCGGGGAACTCTTTCTCTCTTTCTCTCGTTTCGAAACAGAACCATCGTTATAAATAGACGGTTGCAGAGCGAGATGCTGCTTCGAGAAAGAGTAGACGAGAGGTCAAGAGAGAATGAGAGAAAGAAAGAAAGAGAGAGAGTGAAAGGGTGAAGGAAAAGGGAAAAAGAAAAGGGAAGGAACGAGAACGGAGGCTGATGTTTGCTCTCGCTATGAAGAGCAGCGCGGTGCAATGTCGAGAGCTGTGAATCTATTTTCGAGGGGAGCCACGTGGCTTCTACGTGAGTTTCCTATCTTGATTTTGCGCATCGAGTTACAATCATAGTTCAAGTATGCACGGGTCATGATTCCAGCATGATCCATTCAAGTTACACCGCTTGAAATGCGGCTATAGCGACTCGAAAGATTCCTAACGATCCTCCATCGGTCTTAAGAGATTCTTCATCGATGTATCCCCTCGTTGAAAGTATTCGCGTAATCTCGATCTTCGTGCGTATAAAAAACAAAGCATGTTCGCGTGTAACGCAAAACGCAAGGAAAGCGCGATATTTGATCGTTCTGCGATTCATATTTCGCGCCACTGCTTCTCCCGTTTTTACGTAGGATAAACATATATTCGACGATGGCGGGACGCGGTCCGTCATTCGAATTCGCGAAACTTCGCTCGAAATTTCCGAAAAATATACATACTTATAATATACAATATACACGTAATACATGTACAAACTTATATATATATATATATATATATATAAATATTATATATATAGAGAGAGAAAGAAAGAGATACATTTACACGTGCAAGGATATATGTACTAGCCTAGTGCCTAATATGTTCGTATTTATGACGAGGGTAAACGTACAGTTTTCCTGCGGAACACTTATTGTAAATATGACGCAAACAACGGAAATATATGTGAGTGTTTAAGGAATATAAAGCTACGTATCAGCCAATGGAGAAGCCACCTTCAAATTCTCTCCGATCTCATCGGATTCCAAGCGCGATCCGTGTTCGGAACGAGTCTCACGAGTTTTCGGAACGTCCTTTCTTTTTAATTAAGGCACACGAACGCTCTCAAAGTGCTCCGTGTCAAGTAGATCTCTTGACTCGTCTTAAAAAATCTGTACGGGCGGATAGAGCAATTTGAGATGGTTTCTTTCACCGGCCGTCTCCGTTCATTTCTCGTTTCACCCGCTTTCTTGAAAATGTCGACGGGAAGCGACGCGCGGCAAAAACGGTAAATATGCTCAATATACATCAAGAAAGAAGGACACGTTATTTATATACATACACACGCACGCATACACACACACACACATACACGTATATACATTTACATTTGTTGAGTATCTCGTAGTAGTCCCTGTTGACTTTAAAGCAAAAGAGAGAGAACGAGAGCGAACCAGCATGCGTGAGAAACAGAGAGAAAGAGAGAGAGAAAATGTGTGAGAGGCACTCAGGTGAAGAAAGGCTTTCTGTGTGGAGGTAGCACATTTAGATTAGTGGCGCGTAGATGACAAAGAAAAAAAAAACAACTAACATCGGGTGACAAAGGTAGCGAATGAGCTTTCTTCCCCCTTCCTTGAGCTTTTTAGCACCCTCTTCTGCGTCCGACGTGATACTTTCTATTGCTTATCTGTCACTGTATCTGCGCCTAATATTAGCAATCTCTTTAACGATCTCTGTAAACGCTTACTCGGTGATATGACGATAATGACGATGATTATTGTACGATTATTGTTCGTTGGCTTTTTGGTTTGGTTTTTTCGTGTGTACGCTTTGATAAAGACGGATTTTTGGCACATCCCCAAGACCCCCTGCCGATCTTGTTTCTTTTCAGGAGACTAAAAATAATTGCAACGTGTTTGGTGATGTCGAACTCCGATATCGGCTGTCAGTGCCATGATTCCTATTTTTTTTTTATATATATGGTATCTCACTTATCGTAAAACATTTCATCCTGTATCTATAAGTTTCTATGTTATTCTGACCATGTATCATTTTAGCATGGGGTTTTCATTGAAAATTATAGTATACAAGTATCCATAAGAGTAATTAAAAAACTTACCAGTACGTTTTCGATTATTTGTCCGAATAATCGTAACAGATGGCTCGTATAGTTTAATCATCACCAAGCATCGTTAAGTATTGCTTTTTGCACTAACGGATTGCAATAAAAGTGTGTTTACCTTGTGAACGTTTTTTACATGGTCTCTTTATCCTTCAAGGTTTAGATACCACCGTGGTTCATCATCAGGGTCCTCTGATATCGAGCGCAGCTATAATTGGCATTGTCATCGCTGTATTATTCATCATTATCATCGTGATCGACATTATTTGCTGTTGCGCCCATAAAACAGGTACATGCACGTATCCTCCTTATGATGATAAATTTATTAAGTTTTGAAGACATACTTTATGCAAAGCATTGATCGACTTCTCGGTAAATGATACATAAATTTGTTTCGCAGGAATCATTTATTATGTATGCGAACGATCTCGACGAAAACCGGTGGACGAAGAGGACGCAAAACTCGGCAGGTCAGTCGTGTTTCATTTGACATTTATTAATTGTATTTACATGTACACAAAATACCCTTTTGATATTTAGACAATTTAATTCATTTCGTATATATGTCCATTACATATTATATATTATATCTATTCTACATTGTGCTTTGGCAAGTCTGGCGCTACATTATCATGTCACCGAACTTCGCACCCATCATCGAATGTCATTTGAAAGTACGAGACGTCCCTTTCTCTTCTTGGCTAGTGAATTACGCGAAAGCCGTGACAGTTTCGCACGTGTTTTAATACATATGTTAATTATTGGTAATCAAGAATAAGTCTAGCACGGAAAAAAAAATCTTCTTTTATAGATAGTACACGTTCTTACAAAAGTTTTAGAAGAATTCTTAGAAATTACTTATAAATACGATGCTCCAATTAAACCGTTAGAACGTAGCTCTGCTGTTAGAAGACACTCTGAACCTCTCTCGCATCTTTCTCTTTTTTTTTCTTTACCGGTAGTCTTTACGGTTGGCGGTTTCCATTGCCCTATTGCGACCAAAAAATGGCCAATGTCGCCGGGGTCACGGCCATCCAAGACTCGGGTAGTGGAAAAAATACCATTAGATTGGTCAAACACACTGCCATGTAAGAGAGAATATACTTAAGTGAATCAGTAAGAAGAAGCATGGCTCCTCTCGAAGGGGCTCCGAACACGGCTTTCTACTTGGCATGATATTATTTCTTATGCTCTCAGAGTCTTTCTCTCTCACTCTGTCTATTTCTCTATTTCTACATATATCTTTAAATTAATTTTTCCTCAGTTTTTATTATTTCAATTCGAAACTCGATGCTGGTAAACATCCTGAAATCAACGGGTGCTGCCATCGAGAGCAACATGGACGTATGCACCGATGGAAGGCGACATTAGCATGAGAGATTTTCTTTTTTCATTGATTTATTTCACGCATCATTTATGCCGCCAACCACATTCGTACTGAAACGTTTATATATCTTCCGTATTCGTTTGTTTCTTTTCATTTATTATCTTTCTTTGAGTTCGTTCACTGTCTCTGTATGTTTTGTTCTTACGCGTCTGCATAGAAATTGCCTTTATCGCCCGTGCTTTGGCTATGCTGCATGATCGATACACAAAGTAACGCGATGCTCGTTACCTACGTAGCTCTCACTGTAATCAGTCACGACAATAAAGACAAAAAGTATGGGCAATTCCAATAAAAAGGATAACATATTACACACGGCAATAAGTTCCATTCGCAATCGGCAGCTGGAAACTAACGATACACCGCGTGGTTATCGATTACACTTGAGATTTGTCTTTATTCGAACTTCTATAAATGGACTAAAAAATTTCATTTGACCTTTCATCACCTCCCCCTTCACCAAGTTGCTCTCATATTTTTCTTCTGTCTTGTCAGACACACGAATCAAAAGAATCGAAATTGAGATTCTTCAAATGCAAACACGAGATTATCGACTGATGGCATGCCTATCGTGTATTCAATGTTGCACTAAATGCGCGCCGCATTTCGACATGCTCTTATGCCGAATACTAGAAACAATCTATCCCATGTGCAATCATTTATTTACTAACGTGAATGACATTTTGCACTTTCTAGAGACGAGAAGGAGCCGCTTAAGGAGGAGAAGAAGATCACACCGATCATAGATTCTGGCTTGCGCCGAGAGACATCCATAACATTCGATGGAAAGAGGTCCGTTTCGAAGACCGGTTTCGTCGGCAAGGACTCGGCCGTCTAGATATTCTTCCGGCGTACTAGATTGTAAATCATCTTGAAAACGCTGTTTTTGGCTTAAGTGTTCTCGAAAACTCAACAAAAAAAGCAGAGAGATTTTTGCAAACCACGAGCGTTTGTACATCACAAAACGGAATACGAAGTTTCAAAGGGAGCTCTCTTTCTCTTGATAGATTTGTAAAATCTGCTGCTAAGCTTTATTTATCGTTTTTAATTGCTAGGATACGATAAAAAGAAAATGTTTGATGATCAAGTTACGAAGCTACGTTTTCCGTTTTGGATTTTACACTCGTGGACTCTCTTCACTTGAGAAGCACTGCTATCAAACGGCACGAAAGAAATCGATCGCTTCTTTCGGAATTTCCTGCGATCGTTGAGAAAACTCGTTTACATCCCCCTCGTCTCTCTACCATGAGAAATACGATCAGACGATCATTATCTTATTGGTAAGCTTGCACATTACCAACGATTCGGTACAAAATTCTCGGCACGTTTCATTTCACGCGTCGCGGTAGATTTAGCTGTTCTCCTGTAACTGTAAGTGGAAGCCTTAAAACTCCTTTCCCTCCCCTTTCCCTGTCAATATAGTAGTCAGAATTGCAGGTAATCGATGATTTAGAAAACATCAAAAGATGTATGAAACGTATTCGTAGGAATCGTTCTAAGGATGAAACTACAAATGTAATATTACTTAGCAGGTGTTTACAAGAAGGAGGAATTAGGTAGATCGCTTACACGGAAGAAAAGAGAAAAAAAAAGAAACGAAGAGGATATGTACAAAATTTAATCGCGAAATTTCTCGAAACTTGTCGATGATTAGTGTGGTCAATGGCTTCGAGGCACCCTTTTTTTAGATAATCACAGTCTAGTACGCTGGATAGTACTGTGCGTCGTTAAATCGTGCACGGCACGATCATAAAATGAAATCGGTTTTCCGTTTCGTCTCGTTCCTTCTCCAGTGAGGTAACATTAAGTCTACGTAATCGTAGATTTTACGTAGTATTACGTAAGCAGGTTCGAAAAAGAGATATGAAACGTTTCGTGATATCGATGAAGGAACAAAGCTGTATCGATTCAACGAAGCGGGAACGAGACAAGTAGGAACACTTCGTCTCTCTTTCTATACGAGAGGTGTCGCGTAAAACTCGCGGCAACCTTCGATCTGTATATATTTTTAAAAGTTACAAATCCCCCTCGTCACGTTCTCCAATTCCTGTATGTACTTGAACTTTTAGAAACCTTATTAGGTGATTCGCGATATAGGATATGTTTAGATTTCTTCCATTTCGGCACGATTCCAATCCCAGACTATCGACTTTTCATGGTTGTAAAACGCGTATTGTTTTTCAAAGACTGATTTTTTTAAGCGACAAAATTCACGGAAACGAATCGTGTACCAGTTATATCGATTGACGATCAAGTAACTCAGGTCACAGGCAATTATTATTATCCCATTATCGTCGTTTCTTGCGTGTGTTTTTTATCGGATTATCCCACATTGTGTATTTATCAAAAATTTGACAAAATTTGTATGTGTTCGGCCTTCACTCTTGCCCAAGATCGATGAGTATGGTTTTTGTATCGGATGTGTTCGCCATACGTTTGCCATACCGTCATTAAATCACCGTGTTCTTTGTTTCGAATGAAAAAAATATTGTTCTCGCGAAATTTGTTTTAATTTTTAATCGTGATAATTTAACGTGATAATTTACCGTTGTATATTTTTTATGATACATAAGAATCCGAACGCCGAGGCGTAGCGTGTGAGAGCCGCCCAAACATGTCGCCATTTTTCTTTACTTTTCTCTGTTTTTAATTAGTTCACGTGTCGTTACGACAAAGTAAAAGAGATTTACTGTTGCTCAGTGGATTAAACTTAGCAAGAGTACCATCGAGGGCTGAAAATTGGGCAGCTTTTGCAACAGCGTTACCTGCACTGGTACCGGAAGTCAATTGTGATCGG
This sequence comes from Cerceris rybyensis, assembly GCA_910591515.1. Lineage (NCBI taxonomy): Eukaryota > Metazoa > Arthropoda > Insecta > Hymenoptera > Crabronidae > Cerceris > Cerceris rybyensis. The sequence goes on along the minus strand of OU342791.1, from coordinate 24,925,338 downwards.
ACATATAGATATATATATTTACGCGACAATATAATCGAGGACACGTAAAATGTGAAATACGCAAAACGAAGACACGAGAAAGTATTAGGAGAGAAAAAGACATTCGATTTACCGATCCCGTTGACTATCCGGTGAATCTTAGTCGCGAAACTCGACACAGGAAGTCTCTCTCTGAGTGTGTTTGTATAGTATAATCAAAAATTAATAGTGGCATCTTCAATATCCGGCGAATGAATCGCATCAATTCAATCGCGTCTCTTTACTGGCGAGAATTCGCCTATCGCTAAACAGAGAATTCATATTTCCGTTTAGAAAAGCGTGTAAAAGAAAAAGAAAGATCAATCGGAAGCTGCCATACTTATATAAATATATATATAAATATTAATATTCGATAACGTAAAAATACCACTTCTGTCCTAATAAGTAAGATGGCTTTTTGAGAAAACGCAGGTAAAATGTGATAAGTTTTTTGTAAATGCTTGTAAACGTTTTTCCTAACTTTTAAGGAATATCGAAAATAAGGTTAGGGAAGAGTTCCGGGTAAGTTTAGGATGTTGCGCGCATGTTCGGAAGGTGGGTTCGCAGTGTTTCAATTTATCAACTATCACCCGCGAATAAAACAAAAGAGAATCAGCAGATAATTGCTAAAATTTGTATATCTACTTAAACGACACATCTGAGAATAATAAGAGAAAAGGAAGTTGCAAACAATCACCTCGCTTAATGCGAACACACTTTCCGCACGGAGGTAGCTTTTTTACGTAAAGACAGAGAGTTTGCCAAATATATAGTACTTATTAGCCAGTAAGTGAACGAGTACATATATACGAGAATTATATATCGACGAAGGATGACAGAAAAACGACGAGCCTCTCTGTTCTTCGTCGGGATTGTCATGCAGTATTTCGGATCTTCGTTGATTCGACAGGGATGATGAAAAGTCACGTTTATCTAGCTATTTTATATTCGTTGCCAAAATCCATAACCCAAGTAGCTTCCCGTGAAAAGTATTACTGCGCATCTTCCAGTTTAAAGAATATTACGACTATTATTAAAGCTCGTAGGTGTAAGGCATATTTTTTATGTATGCTTTTTCTGTACGCGTCAAGGAAACGTACTCGAATAATAAAGGATAAAATACATTAAGGCGATTATGAAATGACACTCAGCATAATGTATCGTTTCTTCAGAAATCTTTATTATACCAAAAACGACATTGTTATACAATTAACGGAGGTGAAAAAACAACAACATTGTCTTTACGTGTAACGAAGCTTCTTATTCTATTAGGAATAATAATGAATTAGAGAGGCTTATTCTCGAGACGGGAACGATAACAAAGTTAGTACCATTTGTTTTATGCTTATTGCACGTTTTATCGATGTAATACTTTATCAGACTAATATGACTTGATCGCTAATATCACATCTACTATAATATCGAATTCGCAGCTACAGGAGACGATTATGCATGGCACTGCATTTTAAGTACCGCTACAGAGCTTAGTATAAATAAAGGGAAGTATATCACTATGCTTTGTTTCGCTTCGTCTGTACATGATAGGAACGAACTTGCGTTCCTCTATCGTGGCACAGCAATTTATAAAAGATCACGGGTGCATCTATATCGTCGGGTATTAGAAAGAAGGCTAACTGGACGACACAAAAGCAAGATGGCTTCTTTCTCACATCTTGTCGCTTAGTTCCGATGTAACTAATTCATCCTTTTCGTCATGTGGAATGATTTAAATAAGGGAATCAGAATAGTCAACTATATTCACATTCTTTTCGCTAGCCTTCTTTCGAACACCCCACAGTAAGTGGGTGCTAAGGAGAAGTCTCGCGTTGGATTGTGAATAGGAGAGTCTTATTAGACAGAACGTAGTTTAGTTTCTAGCAAAATCTTTCTTCAAGGAACTGATGTTTAGAATTTCAGAAGCGGTAAAGACAGAAATAGCTGGACCACGCGAAAAGGCCCCTCTTATTCTCATTCGGTCCCGCGGGACTTTTCTGTAACACCACATACTCAAGATGTTGAGCGCTTGGACGTTTTTATTAAACTTCGATACCTGCGTTTGAACGTTTACCCTTCTTTATCAACAATTGTTCGACATTTAATTGCGGCGGTTCTGTTCGCGTGTGCCAAACGTACACCTGCATGAAAGAGATCAGTTAATTACGATTTTCGAGGGTGGAAAAGGTAAACGTATTTACCTTTGTACAAAAATCCGCTAATGGTTCCAATTCATCCCTCGTGACGATCTGTCGAAGGATCTCGCTCTCTTGATAGCCGCCTTGTACCTCGTAAGAGAAAACGGCATCTTTATTTTCGAGTAAAAGCCTGAGATTGATCGCAAAGCCCGCCATATCCAAAGGAAACGGCCTGTCCGGCTTCCAAGCAGAGTTAAAACCGACTACTTTGTTAGTAACATTATCACAAATTGGTTTCTCCACCATTAAACCTCCAACTAGACCAACTGGCCACACGCCGACCTTCTCGATCTTCTCCATCTGCAATGTCCATTACGTAATTAAATTTCGTCTCTAACGGAGTGCATCCATTAATCGGTGGCACGCATTTTGTAATTAAATTTCCACCATTAGTTAACGATAATGTGCTTACCTCCCGGAAAAGCTTGATGGAGTAGGTATTGTCATCGTCAGCGAAAAATACTATCCCCTTGTCACTTAATTTGAGATTCTCTCGAAGCCAACGTAGCGCGGCGTTTCGTTGCTCGACGCCCCGTGGCTTCTTCCAGTTTGGATCATTTCTACCGAGTTTGTAATTACTCGGTGTCTCCGCGGCGAGATGAGTATAAATTAGGCTGCTATTCTCTAAAAATCTCGTAACCAATGCCGTTTTCTTCACAGCATCCTCGACGACGATCCAATGGAAATTCGGTATGTGCAGGAACGTCTGCGATAATCGGGTCAATTCAGCCTTTTGCACGGGCCTAGCAAATGTAGGGGTGATTGCATAAATTGTTGGTTTAACGGTACTAGAATCTCGTTTCGCACCGTCGACGAAAAAACCGAAACTTTCTAGTTTTTTGATAAGACTATAAGTTAGGCCGTAGACGTCTCGTTGCTCGATTATCATAGTTTCTAATTTGTTCCTTAGTTCCTGCCATTTGTACTGTTCCTGGTAATCTATATGCGAGAGAAATCGTATCGTCAAATAATATTAAGAAATTTCAGATGACGAAAGTAAGGTCGACGTAAAACATATAGTACAATCAAACAGTGTTGAATATATGAAGTAATAGTTAACGCAAATTAAGTAACAAGCTGGGAGGATGAACAATTGATAAAACAGAAAAAGAAAGAAGCACGTAGATAATCGTACACATGAATTTGAATTTCGCGGGTAGCATGCGCAGTAAGTGATAAGCTCGTCACACCGACAGGAAATGGCCGACGCATCACATGCGTGACATTGCAGGCAAGACGTTAAGAAAGAAATATGTGACATTAAGTAAACACTCACATACGAAACTTTGAAATACAATCACGTTACTCAGCAATAATATCAGGAAGCCCCTGTTACAGCGGAAACCGCCCCACATACTAACTTTAGTGCCAGATTCGTCGGTGAGGAAAACACTTTCCGTCATCGTTGCCACGCCATGACACTGTTCTATGATCAGATTGTATTCACATGAAACGAGGGGCATCTGGATAGGAAAATTTCCGGTGGAATTAAACGTTAAAAGCATAATTGATTTGTCAAAGATCCATGTTTTGATAAGATTCAATAATGCATTTTAGGGGAAAAAATTGCGATGGATCGTGACTGCGTTATCAGTAGAGACCGAGCTAGAAATGTTTACATTCGAGAGCAATAAATTATGTTAAACTTCTTAGGATCCCCGTGAGATACAGTGAAATTATGTTATTCATATTTCACTCGTGTAGCATCATGCTACTTTTTGTAATACAAATTGGAAGATGTAGTTGCAATGCTATCATTAAAATGCAAAACAGATCGAACACCTATATAAGAGAATTCTTGTAGTTTCTAAAAAGGCAAATATTTAAAATATAGAAAAGTAATCGACACAGGTTAAGTCTCAATTGACCATACATTTCGTAAAACAAAAATCCCTAGCACAGAGGCGACATAAGAGCCCCTGAACGATGCTACAATTTCAAACTAGAGATGGCGACATCGGTGTCAACCGGGTTGCAGCTTCTTGGAGCACACAATTTTCAAATCTTCGCGTAAACAAATTAAACCAAACAATATAAATACAATTCATAAATCTAATCTAATCAACATTAAATAAAAATTCTTCAAACCATTCAATCTCCAAAACCACTCCCACACGATCAACCCCCATCAACTCCGGCTCAACTAAAATTTCAAAACCAGAAAATCTCACAAGAAGAAAATTCGCGTTTACAAAATTTTCCAAATACAAAATCCCTAGCGTTAAGTAGATAGCGACACCGATGCCCAGTTCGCGGGTGGTCGAAGGAACCAAGGCGTATTCGGGCGCAGCAGAGCGTGCGATACGAGGCTCGCAGAAGGGCGCATGCTGGGTCGTGTCACGGGCACGCGTGTGTCACGATCATTTGTAGTCGCGGCTCCGTGGAAAGCCTCGAGGTGGGGCGAAAGGAGGGCGACGAACGAGGCATAGGGAAAACGGAGGCTCGTGGAGAGACAGGCGCTTAGATAGGCGAAGCACACGGTAGCGTGCTGCCCGCGGCGTACTACGCGTCGACTCGTAGTCAGCTGCGCGCTCGGGTCGCGTTAAAGGGCCACCCCCTTTCATGATCTCGCGTCAAGAGCACGACAGGACGAGCATACGAGTTCGAGACGGTGCGATGAATTATTACGGGGGTTAGTCGATTGCCTGACGGCGAAAGGGAAGCTCAGAAATATCTTCAGAGGGGTGCAAATTCGACGACGATATCTGGGCTATACTACTAGCTGCTGCCGCTGCTGCTACTGCTGCTCGTTCCAGCGGTGGCAGTGGTAGTGGTGGTTGTAGCGGCGGCGGCGGTGGTAGCGGTGGAAGTGGAGGTGGTGGTTTCCCATCGCGAGGCTGGTGGTGGTGCCGTTGGTAGTCAGGCTTGGCATCGTGGTGGTAGTGGTGGTGGTGGTGGTGCTGTCAGAGTAGTGCTGCGCCTCGTTCGACGACGGTGGCGAGGGAGAGAAAGAAAAGTGGCCCTTGAGGTTACGAGGCCAGAGGAGAAAGTGGGTGTTGCCGGAGTGACGACGGGTGGATCATCCGGGTCCTGCGAGACCCTCGGTAACCGGACTGGAAGAAGAGTGGAATCGGAGAGGAAGGATGCACGTCGGTCGTCGATCCAGGAGTCGACGTCTCCTGACCGAGAATCCGATCCTCGTTGATCGCGTGTCTCGTGAGTAAACGGATACGTGCGCTTAGGTCTGACTACGTGTCCTTTTTGTTCCGTTGAGAACCTCGTGTTTCTTTGGTCATTTACGTCGTGGCGGTTTTAAAGAGGAATCGGAGTACCGATTATATCTCATCGTTCTGGGAACACCGTGTACGACTATGCAACATCCTTGGAAAGTTTCACGAGGGACGTATAGGGTTCGACGTCTGTGGAGGAAATAGAGGTCGGATGCAAATTACGAGCGTGGACGAGAGGTGGTGCGCGATGGGCACGGTAATTGGGACGAGGGGCCGCTGGCTCGGTGAGCGCAGAGGAGAGGACGCGTTGGATACTTCCACCCTTTCTCCTTTTCCATCTTTTTCCTCTCTCACCCTTTTCTATCTCGTCGGCGTCCTCCTTTCTCCTGTCCTTCGCGGCGAGTTTCTCTTTTTTTGGTAAATAGAAATCACTGGCGCGCAAAGTACACGGGCGTAGGAAAAGCTCTCGCCGGTCTCGCGTTTTCGACCTAACGAGGGATCGGCCGGTGGTGTGTTGTCATGCACGTACGTACCCAACGATGCGACTCGGTGCCCTTTGCACTCGACTCGTTTCCTCCCCTTTCGACCGCCCTCTCGTCCTCTTGCCCTCTCGACCGCCTCCTTACGGAATCGCAGGCGCGAGCATCGGGTGTAATACGAATACCAGAAATAATACTCGAAGCTCGTCGACCGGCCGAGTCGAGAGTGTCCCTCCGACCCATTCCTCCCCCGCCAATGTGCACTGGCCTCGATTAGTTCTCGCTTAGAGAGTTGTGACCGGATTATTCTTTTTTGAGGGGCGGCTAAAGGGGGCGGAAGGGGTGCGCTAACGACGTCACCGTGTCGAGTGAGTCACGGCTTCTAAATTGATCCCCCACCATGCTCGTTTCTCATTCCCTCCCTCCCTCCCTCATCGTCATCTTCCTCCTTCTGTTTCGGTACCCTTTCGTCCTCTTCCATCTACTTCACCTACTACTCTCTCGTTCTACCCTTGTTCTGCCTCGTCTACATCAACGAACCGGAGCACGTTGATTTATTTCCGGATCCAACGTGCACTATGACCTGCAAGATGAGAAAATACATCCGGCCAACGGTCGTCCTCGAAATCATCCGTGTAACTTACTTCCGAGTCGAACTCGAAGTCCGTTCAATAATTCCGCAAGGTTACGAGGCTGTCGATATCCGGATGGCGAGAGGGAACCGATCGATTTCGTGATTCCATTTTTACAAACGTTGCAGGACAGTAAGATAATTTCTAGGTATACTTATTTCCATGGTCATAGCTATTTCTATTGGCCACGGTACCCTCGTGTCGTTGACGGTATGATTGACGATTATTAGGTCCAACGAGGCCGTTGAGTTTCAATGAGTACAACTGAGAATAATAATTTACCTCTCTTCTCTTTTCCAACGGAGGTAATTTAAATGATCACTTTGAAACGGAACATCCTCTCGGCTACAGGGAGAAATTATACGACCCTTAACGAGCTTTGGACAACGAGAATATTACGGAATAGTCGTACGAACGTAAGATTCCATTGTCGTGATTTAATATCACCTCCATTCGCCGCCCTTTATTTCTTCCTCGATTCTTTGTCAAAGTTCCCTCGTTTCTGGGGTGAATAGTCCTCTATTGCTGGCTCCGGCGTCAGCTTGCGACGCGATTCAATACCGACCGCCGTAATTTCTTTCCTAGATTAAGACATTGTCGATAGGCGAGATTGCATCCCAGACGAGAGACACGGAGATAGAGAGGAAGAGAGAGAAAATACCTACGTAAAGTGGAAGTATAGGATGCTGTAATAAATGCTGGAACACGTATCTCTGCTCCGACACTCTGACATTTTTCGGCCACAACCCTCTTTCGGATAAATGACCGGACACGAAACAAGATTTCGTGCTGATCGCACGTATAAATTCGTTTCTCGTGGGAATTCACACCGGGGGCCATTTTAAATTTTTCACTCGAACGATTCGATATCCCCGTTGATTTCGAATTTAAAAGAAATCTTGAAGCTACATGCGAAGTAGAAATTTTCAAATGGACTAGACTTTTCTTAAAATGAGGAAATTTTTTAGCGATCGAACAGTGATCTTTTTATTTCCGCTTAAAATGAAAACCTTCGCGTCGAAGCAACGAGAAGTAGATTCTGTTCCGTTATTTTCCACTGGGTGGTCATTGAACAGCGTGGGAGAAACGTAAAATCCGATACAGAGTAGAAATCGTTTCAATCCACTCAGACTGGTTTAATAATTTGATACGATTCGAAGATATTGCAAGGAAAAAAACGATCGAAACATCGTCCCTCGAGTAGCATCTTTCCAACAGCAATTGTCGTTTCTGGCGCACGCTCTTCTTTTTAATTGGAATCAGCCCGCATCGAGGAGTCTGAACAGTTGCGGTCATTTGCTACTGCGATTACGTCCGTAATTCCGGAACGATCCACGTACGCCGTATTACGATCCATTATTCCACCGATTACACCGTCTACCCTCTTTTGTACGGAAGTATCTTGAAAGCTCGAGGTTGAAGATTTTTCTGGTAAATTTTCATCCGCGAAATCATAACGAAATCCTCCTCGACGGACGTCCAACGGGGCGTGGAATTTTCCACCTGGAATATTTTCCCAGCGAGGCCGGAGTTGGAAAATTCGCGAAATTGATTTCATCCCTGCTGTCAGCCGTGACAGCATCTCTACTCGCAACGCAACTGTTTCACCTATAAAGGTACGAGAGCTTGCTGGATAAAATTCTGAAGTTAAAAACGACGAATTCAAATTGGAAGCTGCTGCAACTGTTTCGATTGGAATCGCGATATGTTGGAAATTGATCTGTGTTACTGTAGCTCTTTCGATAATAACTGTGACTATAGACTGTTATTTTTTTATACTTCTCATTTTAATTGTTATAGTTGTTTGCCTGAAGCTCGCAGTTTTAGATTAGTTTTAGGAGAGTTTGGAACTACCGTAGCTATGATGTATGAAGTGGTAATTCAGGAAAAGTCTGAATAGAATAATATTCTCTCCCTTTTGTGCTTTTCATGTTAGATTGCTACGGTAATTTTTCCATGGATTGGTAGTTTTGGTGAATTCCAAATCACCGAGACTATGATACGTTAAGTAACAATTTCAAAATTATTCTCTATGGAAATACACCTAATGTTTAAATATTTAATAATAACCGAGGCTTTCTTTGCATTACTCTCTCTGCCGCAGGCTCGTATTCGCGTTTCAACTACCCTCAGGGCACTTTGAAATCGACAAACAACCCAACCCCACCAAAATCATTAAAAACACCACCTTCCACTTTAAACTTCTCCACCTTCTTCAACTGAGATCGCAACAGTTTTAAAAATCCCCTGACTTCCTTTAACACTAGAACTATCGGCATTAAATCTAATTCAATACATTAAATAAGTAATATAAAAAAAAAGAAACAGAAACCAAAGGTTCAAAGAACGATTAACACTAGAACTACCGGCGTCAAATCCAATATATTTTAATAAATTAAATAAGTACTTTTAAAAAAGGGGGAATCAAGCGGCGGAAAATTTGATCGATTGGGTGATTTATGTTTATTGATATAGATGTAAAATATTTATTCAATGACTCTTATATAAACTTGGAGAATTTTTTGAAAAAATTGTGTACCAGTCATTTTGACTGGTCTGGTATTTCTAGTGTTAATTGAGTAATTTATGATCCACAAGATGAACGTAGAATGCCTACCCTACATCTCCCCCACAAAATGGAGAACTTTTACAAGAAACTACTTTTTAGTATTAATACGAATAGTCTCGTTGATTCGTGTACGTTTAAGTAATTGATCGTAACGAAACTATCTAAAGATCGCGAGGAAAGGGTAAGGATAACGAAACCTGCACGAAAGAACGTTACACCCAGTACGTCGGCACAGGGATATCTCGGTGTAGCGCACCAGAGCAAGAGGGAGAAAGAAAAAGAGGCAGCCGTATCTTTCGGCGGGAATCGCAGTGGCGGGCTCTTATCCAAATTGAAACCTTACCACGCAACAAAGAGTCCGAACAGCTACGTCATTTTCCACTTCGATCGTGTGGCATGGTCAGTGAACCGACGCGCGACGTACACGTGCAGAAAGAGAGAGAATATATAGACGCGCGGGCGCGTCCGTCCACGTCTCCCCGTATTGTTCGGGTTTCGATCGAAGGGCGAGGTTGTCCCTCGATGAATCCTCGATGAATAATCCAAGGCAGCCGGTTACTTCCCGGTGGGCCGGACGCGCACCTCCGCGTGGAAGTAACCACAGTTATCTGCCGGGGAAGACGAAGAGGGAGAGGATTGGCATTCCCCGACGATACAAGATACGAATTCTTGGCTTGGTACATTCTGATCGCTCACCTGGGTAAGCGACTGTGGATATTTTTAAGGGGTTGAAATGAAATGAAGAGGAATGGGTTGGAGAGAAAAAAAGAGGTGGATATTGTTTGGTATAGGATTTGCAAACTTGGTTATTTGTAGGGGAAGAAGGAACGGAGCTGAGTAGAAAGGGAAGGGGAGATTGTTATAGTTGACTTTTTGATTTGGTGTATTCTGGGGTTAGGTGTTTGTTAATGAATTATCGGTTAGATTTGTTGGTGTGGTTATGTATTAGGGGTTGAAAGAGGAACAGAGATTAATAAAAAGGAAAGGGGAGCTTTTTGATTTGGTGCATTCTATGGGGAAATGTGTATTAAGAAACTGCAGTTGGATTTGTCCGAATAGTTACTTATTGAGGGTTGAAGGGGATGCAGCGATGAGTGAAAATGAAAAGGGAGTGTACACCAGGGAAGTATATTAGTTTGGTGTGTTGAATTAGAAAGGAGATGCGGAAGATTCCAAAGAAGAGAGAACTAGAGATGCACAAGAATAAGATACTCTCTGCTATAGAATTTCAATTCTGCGCTGCCTTCCTCGAGCAAGTAACTAAAGTTACTTGAGTGTGGTGGAAGAAAAATCCACGAACAGTGGAAAAGAAATAGCACAGAACTTTCGTACTCGTGGGATAAGGTTCTGCCCTCTGATTAGTCCGCTGCGCAACCAAAGATAGTTACTTTCGAGAGGGAAGAATATAAGGGAAAAAGGGAATCAAGATAGAAGAGAGAGAATTCTCTGTGAATAGAGGACACGAAATCTTGCTTCGATGAATCCTGCCGATCGGACGGCTACGTAAGTGAACTATGCTTAGTTGGCGAAGGATGGAGAAGAGAAAGAGAAAAAGGGATCGTTTGAAGTTTAAAGAGAAGGACGGAAAGATCTCCCTTTGGTGCACGGTGCAAGTTGCTGCTTCGATGCATCCTGCTGATTACTAGTCTGTGTAAGTAACCGTAGTTACTTGCCAAGAGAAAGAGAGGAGAGAGAGGAGAAAAGGGATCCCTGCTGGTACAAGATATAAATTCTTGCTCCGGTGCATCCTGCTGATTAGTCGCCAAGTCTCATGAATGCTTGGCCGGGCCGTTGCTATTCCTCTCGAAATGAGCTCACGGCGCGTGCCAGACGTCAATTGAAATTGCTGAGCTTTCTCGATGACGAACGATCCGGTGGTCGATGATCGATCGCAATTAATCGATCTAGCAAACACAAAGTTCAATGACACACGTTACAACGAAGTGTAATTAAAACGTTGCTGACTAAAATGTTTAAAATTCATTAGACACTGCAAAAAGGAAGCAATTTAAATCAGAATTCGATATAAATAATAAATTAAATGTAAGAATATAAATTACTGACAATTTGTAGTTGCACGTATATATTTCTCTTCTAATTATTCAGGGCGTTGATCTAGGTTGTAAAATTTTAAAACAGTGTGTAGCCACGTAGCTTCGCGTCTCAGTGAACGTTCTAAGATCATCGCAGATTCATGCATTAAAAGGTAGTACTACAAATTACCCAAGCAATCAACTGTTTTACGAAATAACGAGATCACATGCGGTGTTGAAGAATGAATGCCGCAATCGCAAGGGTCCTCGAAATTTGTAAAATAGGAGAAACTCGCAGCGAGATTATCTCGAGCCGATGCATTGCTCAGTATTCGCCGGTATTAAATCGTCGCTCGATCATCGGAGGGAAGTGATAATGAAAACGCAATGAGCCCGAGCTTACGATACCGTTATCGACTGGCTCGATGTTGAAGCTAAAAAAAGAGCCCTGTGTTCGCACGGTGTGTCGTTATCACTATCAATAGCCCTGATACGGTTCTGCGAAGGCAGGAAAGAGGGAGAGAAGAAGGTGTATGCACGCGCGTTTATTCTCGAGCGCTGCAATAAAGCACGCTTTATCGTCTTAAGGCTGAAACTTCTCGAGCACGCTCGCGTGGCTGTTCAAGCGAAGGTTCTGTCGCTTTGGATGTGCATGAAAAATGTTAAACGAGAGACTATGAAGTTAAAGGGTTGGACTTGCAATTCAGCAGGTCTAAGTTCCAATTTTCGGCACCTCTGAGTGATTTTTGGGAAATTATTATTTGATATACAGTCGGCCCCCGGTAATTCGGCCCCTGTCTAATCCGTCACCCCCTGTAATCCGACTGTTATGAAAAAATATGGTAAATCGTTCGCGGACGCCTGGACAAACATTAACATAAATGTTTAGTTATTATTTTTTTGTAAGTTCTAAAGCAATAATTATGTTAATTTTATAATAAACCCTAAGCTGTTTATTGTGTTGTTTAATTTACTAAATTCCACATCGTATGAATTAGGTATAGAACATATAGAATCTTACCACTTTGATATTTTATTTGTCGGATTACAAGGTACGCTTTTCCAAAAAGTTCCGGACTACAGGGAGCTGTGACAGTACTCTATAGTCCGACAAATTTGATAATCCGACACCGCCTTGCAAAACGTTTGTCGGATTACCAAGGGTCGACTGTATTGTTAAACATGAAGTCGTCGGTAGAATTAACCGACATTATATTTATTATAGTTATAAATATTGAATAATTACTTTAGAAGAGGAGAAATTGAGTGGTGAAAAGGATGACCAATTGAGTGATGAAAGTTTTATAAGATGGAAGTAAAATATTTGCTGCATGGCTCGTCTACAAAGGAGAATTTTTAGAAAACATTGAGAATCAGCCATTTTGACTTCTTTGGTGCTTTTAATGTCCATGTTACTTAGCTGAAAGAGATATCAATTGTTATAAATAAGAGGGCAGAAAAATTCTACCACCGGATGTCCTCGGAAATAGACGGACAAGCTGTATCAAACGTTGGACATTTTTTAGAACATTGTCGGTTTATTAATAACGTTAAATATGACGTTCGATGACTAGAAATGCATCTAAAACGATACACTCCGCAGGGAAATGACCGTAGTAGATAAAATCGAGAAGTATAAAAAGAATGTTGGACGTTGCACTTTCGTACGTGTCCCATCACTTATCGGCTTTTAAAGCGACAAGACAGCGGAAAATCGAAGAGATTTATTTCCCAAGATACTGCAGACGTTTGAAGACATTTGTACGTACACACAGACCAATGTCACCTTGTCGTTAAAGTACACAAAAATACAAGCAAAGTATCACAAAAATCGATGGATTAACACTAAACCTACCAAACCGGTCAAAATAACCCGTACCCAATTTTTTCTAAGAATTCCCTAAATTGACAGAGTAGTCATTAAGCAAATATTCCACTTCTATCTTGTAAAACGTAAATTAGTTAATTAATCATCATTTTCACCTCTTGATTCCTCTTTTTCAGAACCACTTATTCGGTATATATAAATATGAGTAAATATAATGTCGGTAGGTTTAGTGTTAATATACAGCGTCAATTTCACTCCAAAATATAATTCCTCTCAAAATGTACATTTTAATTTCATACATTCATAATTTTAAAATACTTCTTCAAATTCGAAATCGTTCCTGCAATATTGTAAAATAAATGTCACTCATTCTAGTTGATGCTAAAGATAGGAAACTAGGAAGAAAGAAAGTACAATCATCTCGGTGCAATAAGCGGAAAGAACTGGCCTTGATCTCAAGCGGCCTCTCATCGTGGATGAAGTTTTATCGGTCTCAGAAATGCATTCGATGAATCACAGAGAAGGAAGAACACTCTCTCCTCTGGAAGACAGATTTCAAGGGCCCGAGATATGTAGGTTCGTAGGGAAAGATAAAAAATACTTTCCCTTTGGTTGCCTACGGGAAGGTAGGGCCGAAAGTAGGCGCCGTCCCTTCATCGGATAGAAGCGTCTAGACGTCTGACCAAATACGAGCGCTTCTCCTGCCAAGAGGCGGAGCCGAAGCAGCGTTCGAGCAGTGATGAGAAGCTTGGAAGGAGATAATTTTCTAGGTAGTCAGACGAGAGAGTTGCTACATTGGAAGAGTGAGAAAGAAAGGTGAACAAGGAAGATGAGGAGGAGAAAAAGAAGAAGATGATGATAGGCGTACACTTGGCAAACAAAACGAAAGATTTCTGATAGGGTGGAACGGATGCGTTGCTGTTGAGTTTACCAATGAAGCTTTTCCCTTCGGTGTCGCTTCGATCTCGGGGGAAAAAGAAGTGTATCTTCGTAACGTTTTCCTTCGAACTCTCGAATGTGAAAGGTTATTTTTAACGAAACCAATCCGAAGAAAACCAAGGCTTTTCTGGTATCTCTTTCAGATAGTAATGTCGAAGGATCATTTTTAAAAAAGTCACGGTGAATACACAGCACGGAAAGAAGCACGAGATTTGAGTGGCTTTTGAGAGGGAGGAAAAAAAAATTTTTTTTTTCTCCCTTCCTGTTATATCTCTCTGATTTCTCTTTGGGCTTTGAACGACGCGAAAGTTCGAAGTTATTTTTCCGTAAGAGCGAGCTACGAAGATGGAAGTTCGGGAATCGCGGTCGTAGGGTGCACCAGTCGACTGATTAAATGCGAGCGTTCCTCCCGGCAAAGGTCAGAGGTTAAAAGTTCGGAGAAACGACCGGGGACGGGGTCAAAGATTTCGACGATCGAACGACATTTCTGACGAAAGAGTCAGGGAAAGAGCTCGATCATTTCTCGACGGACTTGAGTGATTCGATTTGTGGAAAAGCGTCACGAAATTATAGAATTTCGTGGGTTTGTGATTTAATGTTCTTTTTATCGATTTGATAATAGCGATGAATCTTGAGAGTGTAATTAAAGTAATGGATATTTGATTCTGATAATTTGAATCGTCATATCGCGACGAGTCACGAAAATTGTGAAAGGAGGTCGATCATCCCCCGATAGTGTAAGCGACCTGTTTCAGGAAATTAAAGAAATTCAAAGGTGGAATTTTAATCGCCAAACTTTACGTGTCATTTGGAATGAAATAGTGCTGACTATGAAGCTTTTGAAAGGCTATAATTTACAAAATCGTTTCTTGATTTTTTACGATAATACGAATTAAGACGATATTGTGGAGAGTCACGAGAATCGTGGAAAGAGGTCGATCGTTCATGATAACGTGAACGATTCGATCTACCGAGTCACGGAACAAGAATTTGATCGTGTTTCAAACATGGACTTTTACTTAAAATAAGTGTAAAATTAAACTAAAAGTAATTTCCAAGTAACGCTCCATCTACCAAGAGCATTTTTAATTTCTCTTGAAATTTTGAAACCCATTTCTCGTATAATTCCCGCCATCTCTCCAGCAGAGTGTAAGTAATTAAATCAATCAATTTACTTATTTAATGTATTTTTTTATTCACTCTAACAAATTTATTCAATACATCTTCATATATTCATTAAACACCCGCAGTTCTACCATTAACGTAACTTCAAATATTTGATACTATTTACCAATTTAATTCTCTATCGCAATAAATTTCAATTATCAACATATAATCAATTCCACACTTCCAAACAAAACACAAACGCGCCCGAACAATCGTAGGAGGAAAATCGAGATAAAAGTCACGTTTAATGGCGGAAACTCGAAGGCCCCTCAGCGTGAAATAAAATAATAAAACTCTGTAAAAAACACACACACACACACAGGCAAACAAATAGAAAACTCTTTCCCAATCGCGAAAGGAACGTCTCCCATTCAATGGAACTCATTACGGAAATGTCGAAACCTTTCGATCAACGAAGCAATTAATCAAATCATACAACGACCGAGGACGAATGCAGCGTCGAATGCGGACTATGCACCGAAGAATACGGCATTTA
This sequence comes from Cerceris rybyensis, assembly GCA_910591515.1. Lineage (NCBI taxonomy): Eukaryota > Metazoa > Arthropoda > Insecta > Hymenoptera > Crabronidae > Cerceris > Cerceris rybyensis. The sequence continues at coordinate 24,909,815 of OU342791.1, read as the reverse complement.
AATTGAAACTACGGGAATTGAATTGCAGATGGAAAAATCCGGTGAAAGAACGAAAGCTATCACATTCGAGAGAACGAAGCCTCGGCCATAAATATTCCTCGGATCATTACCTGCCGGCGGACTCGATTCGAGCTCTATTGCTCCCCGTGTTACGTGAAATCACATCGTTCGCCGATTCGTGGCCCGTTTACCCGGTTACTTGTGACATCGAGGGATCCATTGTTACGTGTCACGTGAAGTCACAAACGTCGATGCGAGGGCTCCATTGTCTCGTTACATAAGCGCTCGCCTTATCGTGTTCGTGCTTTTTGATTAATTGTGGAAGCCAACGAGCGGATGGCTTTCGTATCAAGGGCCGATATAGAGAGAGTGGTGTATAGCTTTGGTAAATGATATCGCGTTAAATATTTTTAAGATAATGAGAGGAGAGAAATACCTTTTTTTGGGGGAGAAAATTATGTCGATGGAAATGGAGTACCGTAGGGTTATTTAATTATTTATTTCTGTGATATCGTTAAGCTGTTGAGATATCATTACGAGATTGTTAGTTTGTGTTGTAAGTTTTTAATCAGTGAATTAGATATAGTTATAGGAATCTTCTTGGAAGAAAATTTCATTTCAGCTTTAATTTGGCGGTACATTAATTATCCTCGTGTAACCGGCATAGGAGGAAAGGTTGATAATAACTTAGAGAAGATATTCAAAACGACCTCCATTTCTAGCCTCTGTGCTCGTATATTTCGCGCTAGTTATTCTATCTGATATGAAATATACGCGGACTGCTGTTTATATTAATATCGAAAAAGCTTATCTCGAAAGTAAGTAGTTTACTCCCGTTTCTGAATACTCCTTCCTGCTGTTTAATTCAAAAGAACGTTTATAAATATCCCCTGTATTTATCTCAGGCCATTTTGTAACGAAAACAGCCACTGGTCGTAGATTCAAGAATATTTTATTCTATTAGAATCAAGGAATTCAACTTTGTATTTAAAAAATTAATAAATTAGGTAGAAAAAGTAAGCAAATGATTCAATGTAATGTAAATATATTCCACAATGTGTATTCAGCAAAGGTATTCAGCAATATTTATACTTCTCTTCGAAAGCAAACGAATGGAGAACAATAACCACAGAAATATAACGAGCGAAATTAAACATTAACCCCGTCATTTACAAATTCCAGTCATTTCCGGGAAGTTTCATTAGGCAAGAATTCCGAGAAGTTATTTGCATTTCTGCGATTGCGAATAAAGTCAAAGATGGATCTAAGGGGTTGATGACCGAGGTTTAGGTCCGAGGCGCAGAGATTTGTCCCAAAACGAAGGATTAATCGATACGAAATTTCAATCTTCTTCGTTAGACTCGTTTCCCTCTAGTTTCCGCTTTTTCGTCCGGTAATTTATCGATTAATTTACACCCCCTTCTGACCCCTTCCCCGTTGTTCGTTCGAAACACCCACGATTCCGTCTATCCGAGGGCGTTAATGTTACAGAGAAGGACGCAAATAAACTCGGAGTCTATTCGGGGCTAATCCACGAGGTGCGTTCATCGTGAAGTGCACGATTAATACTAATTTATAGGACAGAAATAGTGAAAAAGGAGACATTTTTGTCGTACATTCTGTGCTTGCGTTTCAACGGCGATTGCTAGGAAAATTTCACTTTGATTGTCATCCTGTTAGGCAGTGTGCACAATATTGTTTACGAGAAGCTTTTCGAAGGCATGAGGCTATGATAAATTTTATTATTATTACTAATTTCAGAAGAACTTTTTCATAGTAACGATGATTTTAATTTGGACTTACTAATTGGGAAATCAACCCCTTAACTATGTGTGTAAGTATCCTATTCTCAAAGTTTGTGATCTACTGGCGAACTTTTGCTACTATCATTCTTTGGATCTGTCTACCATGCTAATTTTGGCTAGAATTTATGATTTAGGTAATTTTTAAATCACCGAGGTTGTAATACACATATTAAAAGCTACCAATTAGGAACCCGACCCTTTAACTCCATTCGAGCCACTGTGGCGCCTTTGTAATTTAATTAAAGTTCATGATCCAACTTTTAAGTACATTTCCACTATTATCTTATCAGTCATAACGTTCATATCAATTAGTTCAATTTGGTTCTTCTATATTTTAACTTTCAATGCTATGGTCATTTCTACAAGCACTCGAAGTTTTAGTCGCCCTCCAACCCTTCGTGAGTACAATATATTAAGCAATAATTTACAAAAAAAAAAACTCCCAAAAGAGAAGATCAGAACTCAATCCCATTAATTCAAAGTGTAAATCTTTTCCATCAGCCCAATCATACTTTCTCTAGCAAACTAAGTTCCAGCATGTCTACAACCCTGTCCATCCTCTTCAGCAGTTTCCTAAAAGCTCTGTCCAGTCTACCCGAATTTGCAGCAGTCCTTGGTGAACTTAATGAGCAAGATTTACAGCGAACTGCCCCTAAACACCGAACGAGGCTCCAACAGTTCGTGATATACTACCAAACTCTTCGCAAGAGTGGATACCATACTGCTTCTCTTCGTAAGCCCTTGACAAGTAACTCGGTAACGTTTCTCTCCAATGTGAACGCGGCCTTAAACTTTTCCCCCAGGTGGCTCGCACCAGCGTGCAGTAATACGAAGAATAAAAGTTAGAGACATTGTATTTATAGTCGTTTATACTTAGTTTAACCGAGATTTCTGCCACGATTAAAACCCCCATCGTGATAAAAAAAGATTATGAGTGCCGTTATCGCTTCTATTCTCAACCTCTCTGTTTTCACGCTATCGTGACGAGCGGCAATCGATGCCTCTCGCGGCTCGATGCGTTGGAAAACACGAAGACTCGTGGAAAAAACGAGACGGAAAAGTTGGAGGGAAAATTTCCATTAATAGAAATCGTAAATTTTCACTGACACTGAAAGACCATTGCGCCGTTTAGGATTAGAGATATTTTTTGTACGAATTCGTATGAGCGTTATCACGACTGAGGGGTGGAAAAATTCGGTTGTCCTTTAGCTCGAACAATGGAACTCGTTCGCCACAGGAAACGCGGGAATTTAAAAGCGCCGTTGGAAAAAAAAAAGTCCGGGGATGAAAAATCGGACAATACAGGAGAGTTTGGGATGTTGTCGTTGTCAGTGTGTTATCTTGTTTGGAGATAGAATTTTTATACGTTCGTGTCCGAGGGAAATTCGGTATTTTTGAACGGTGTTACAGCCGTTCGTTTCGAGCGATATGAAACGTTGGATATAGGATGATGGGAAATGGAAGAAATAAAAGTCATCCTATGCTATCTCGAATTTCAGAGAAGCATGCGTTCCTTTGTTCTGGAATGTAAGTTCTGAAGGTGTGTTCTTGTGTTGTCTCGAGTTACAGAAGAGAGGACAATTCATTCGTTGCTTTTCTTGGACATTGGCACTCGCTTGCTTTGGAGAACGGAGTGTCTTAAAGAAATCTCCAATTTCTGTTGACGAACACTATCTCCTTCCAAGAAAGAATTCCCGGATGTGTTGGAAATACGATTCAATCCTTGCTTCTTGGAATTCTTTCAAATTTGAAAATTATGTTGGAAAAAAATTTAGTGTTTCTTTCGGCGAGAACTGTTTCAATGGTGAACTAAATTTCTAGCTGTGTTGTAAATTTTGTCGGATCTGTCCTGCTTGGAATTCGGTCAAATTTGAAACTACAATGGTCGAAACAATTTGGAAATAGTGTCGACGAGTATTATGTAACTTTGAAATAGAATTTTTAGGCAGTTTGGAAGTAGGAATATTTTTTGGTGCGCTGTAATTTTGCTCGGTTTGAAAAGAAGAATGAAACAGGGTGTTGGAATTCATTCGTTTCTTTCCTTCAACATCGGAACTCCCTCGTCTTAGAAACTTGAGTGTCTTAAAACGTCGCTGTATCAAAAACGTCTGAAAGTCATGCAGAACGATCTAGAATTCCAGTCAAAGAGCGTGCATTGTCTTATTCCGGAATAGAATTTCTATGCATTCCTCTGAGTATTTCCTTGGAAGAATAGGAAATACGGAAATCCATTCGTATCTCTTTGCCGACGTTGGAATCCACTTGTCATACAAGAAAGAACATTTTAAAAAAGTCACGTTAAAAAATCGCCCGAGAAACGTGCAAAACAATTTTGAATTTCAGTTGCAAAAGCGTTTTTGCCCTCATTTTCAAATAGAATTTCTTGCTCGTTGAATTTACGTTCTACCTGTTTTCTCTCTTAAAGTCTCTCATCACGACTTTGCATTTCTTCTCGGCAAGCGCGCATTACCTCATTTCAAAATAAAATTTCTGAGCGCTTTTAGATGTACCGCTACGAATAGCATGCCGCAGCGAAGTTCAATTATTCCATTTTTTTCAGCGTGAGAATCGACGTGCCAGAGAAAGCAGACTATTTTTTAAAAATTCTCTGAAACTCGTTTAACAGGCTGCCGAATTTCTATTTTTCTTTTCAGCGAGCGAGCATTATGTTATTTTAAAATAATATTCCTACCCATTCTCGCGGGTATCATTAATAGAAAATTTAATTCTTTCTTTCTTTAGTACGAGGACTCTCCAACCATGAAAAACAGTATATTAAAAAGAATCACAGTGCAATATAGAAATCCAAATATCTTTTCAATAAACATACTTTTCGTATTTTCAAAATTTCCGTACTTTAACATTGAATTCCAAATATACTTACAATAACCATACATTGCGAAATTTCAAATTCCACACTTCTACCCGTTCTACTCAAACACAGTCCCACATAAAACTTCAATTCTGTTTTCTTCAACACAAGAATTGTCCTGGTACAAAAAAAAAATCGCTTTGAAGTCCGTATTTTAACATTGAATTCCAGATATATTTACAATAACCGTAAATTGCCAAATTTCACCCTTCTACCCATTCTACTTAACCCTAGATTTACCAAGCCAGTCAAAATGACTGGTACACAATTTTTTCCAAAAATTCTACGGGTTTATGAAAGAGTCGTAGAATAAATATTCTTCGTCCATCGTATAAAACATAAATTACAGAATCTATCATCTTCTCCACGTCTTAATTTTCCTAGCTCTAAGGTACATATTTAACATATTTAAATATAATAGATTTCACGCTGGTAAATCTAGTGTTAAACACAATCCCACATAGAAGTTTAATTCTTTTGTCCTTCTACAAGAAACTCTAATAAATTAAAAAAAATCGGCTCAAAGTCACACCATCAAACGAGGAATTTCAAATTTCTTCTGTGCGACCGCGCGTTATCTCATTCCGAAATAGAATTTCTATGCGCGCGTTTCTACGGTCGTTATCTCAAACGACGGTCGGTAGGGGAATTCAGTCGTTCCTTTCCTCGATCGTTGAAACGTTTCGCGGCCTCGAATCGTATCACACAGTTCGTACGTAAATAAGCGAGCGGTCGATGTGGGCCAGAAACGACGAGAGCCGCTAAACTGGGCCACGGTGCGTCGGCCTCGGGGCTAGAAATACCATTGCCGGTCGTTCGACGGAACGACGAGTATTCGTTCGCGATTCAAATTCCGCGAAATCGTCCCTGCTAATCGCAATGATGTTCGTGCGGATGTCGTCGATGGTTTTCATCGGTTATTAACAATCGGGGAAGTCTGGGCAATTACAGAATTACCGACGACTCGATAATTGCTGAAGGCGGAGGTGATTGAAGCAAACGAGTTTCATCGTCGATAGGATAATTGGAAGATGAATTTTAGGTCTTACAGACTTGATGGCTTTAAAGTCGTACAAAACTGTAGATTTTAGGCAAAATGGAAAGAAAGATGTAATGTTAATTCTGGATGGGGAAGAACATAGTTGGAGTAGAATTTAAGCTCTTGCTATATGATTTCTTTTGTAATTACCCCGGCAATAATTCAGAATTAAATTGGTACGATAAAAGTTGATATGGAATTTTTGATATAAAGTTCAGTTTAATATTGTAGAAATAACTTTATCGTACTCGGTCGCACTGATATTTTCAATTTGATAGATTATGTAAAACTTGAGAATTTCTTATCCAATTTATCGCATTGCGAGTGTCACTCATTATACGGCAAGGAGTTAAGTAACATGGAACAAGAATAGTAGAAGCGATGTACAACGTTTTGTTCTTTAAGTTTTACGTAAGAATTATGTCTAATTTCAAAACCACACTTACAACTAACAATTGTAGTATCACAAGTATTTCAGCAATGCTATCTCGTGTCAAAGTCAAAGAGGAGCCTCACGTAATTTCCCTCCTACTTTGCACTCAACGATAACAGCTACTACTGGCAAGAATTATGAACATACAAACACCAAAAAAATATCTTACACCCAAAAGACAACACAAAATATAAAATACCTAGAACAACATCACACACCCTTTCCTCGAATGAATGTTCCCAAAAGAGCTAATTTCATTCACACTCTCGATTCACGATGACACCCTCTCGAATCTCGTCTGAACAGCTTGCGGCTCTTCTATCTCGCAAGCAGATCCAACGAGGGAGAAAACAGATTACGCGAGAGTTAAAAGTGTTCAAAGACGGTGTTAAATGAAAGAACCATGCGCACAATTCTTCATCTTTCTCAGACTTAATTCCGTAGTGAGTTGCGCGAGAAGGAAACAACCTCGTCGTCACAGTGACGCCTTCTTTTCACCCTCTTCCCCGTTCATCCCTCTCTGCGTTCACCAGCGAGTTCTTCGCGCGCAACCAGGGTCGTCGATCTTCGCACAAGGTAGCGCAAGCGTGGCCTTTACGCGTCCTTGACAGTGAATCGCACTTGGATGAAATTTGCTAGTTTCGCGTGCGTGTAACTTGGGGATGCTTCTTTCGATCGAGGGTGTTAGAAATGCACGATGGATGCTCTTCTGGTTTATCGTATTTGTGTTCTCCACTGGCACGTTCTTCGCACTCGAGGAAAAGGGGGTTGTTGAACTTTACTCGAGGAGGCGGAAGTGCGAGGTTTGCACGTTCTTGAGAGTGAATCGCAGGTGGATTGCTTTTGGGAGTTCGATGTCCGTAAAAGATAGGGGTGGTTTTTTTACATTTCAGACTTCAAGAGTGTAGGAAGGAAATGTTTGTGTACTTTTTAATAAATATCATCTGTTCTCCAGTTTGTCTTTCGAGTTCTTCGAAATTATTCCTCTTATTTTTCGTATATCTTTGACAATCATTCTACTTAAAAATTCGTCACGTTTTATGAGTATACTACTCACAGATCCTTGCCTCCACCGAGGACCCTGAGAATGTACCTCCTCGTTGTCACGTTTTTTTTTATTTTTTCTCTTCTCTCTCATACTTTCTACGTTCACCAGCAGTTCTTCGCACGCAACGAAGGTTCGTTGAACTTCTCTCGAGGAAGCATAAGCGTGGCCTTGACGTGTCCTTGACAGTGAAGCGTACTCGTTCGAAATTCGTGAATTCCACGAGCGTGCCGAGTGAGAATGCTTGCCTCGTCCAAGGGCGTTTTTGTCGACGTCGCTTTGACGAGCTTGCCGGCAGAATTCTCCGGGAATTTTCAGCCCGTGGGATTTCCACCGTTTAAAGAAGATCGTACGCGCTTGCGAACTTTCGCCCCCGAGGGTATTCTACGCGGTGAGAAAAGAGAATACGCCGCGTGACGTTGTCGGCTTTGAAAACGTCGTCGTTCTCGAATTGATCGTCGTTTTAACGAGCTCAGCGAGTGCAACGGAGACGACGTCGTTTAAATTGGACTTTTACGGGGTTTTCCCAAAGCAGCTGAATTCGCTTCGATGATTATTTGCAATCGAACGGGAGGTCGATTCCGATATCACGTTCACCGTTCTCCAACGCACGCTTTAGCCGTCGGAGTTCCAACTTTCGAGCGGTTTTAAAGTGGCCGTAACTCCGTAACGATTGTTTGTTTCTCCTCGACTACGAACTCGAGCGGAACTCAAGGAGAAAGAGCATCATGAACGCTCGTAACGATCGGTCGTTAAAAAACTTGAAAACTAAAAAGCACCAACGGGAGATCCTCGGGATTATTCGTCGGGGGGTGTTGTCCGCTTCTCTACTCTTTTTACTCATTCTCATTCTTGTTTCCGCGCTGTGGAACTTTGAATATTTTTCAGGAGTTTCCTAACAGATGCGGAATGTTTCGTGTTTGCTCTTTTTCGTCGTGCTTCAATTTTAATAATTGTGAGCTTCCTTTGCCCGTGTCTCGTTTACTTTGTCACAATAGAATATTTATTAAAATGTTATTGAACGATGTGAATACAAATTGGAAAGTGTAGTTTATTTATGAAAGATTCAGTATGTTCCTAAAAAATTAGTGAAAATTGAATACGACGAGATCAATTATAGGAATATTATTAAAATGAAATATTGCTTAACACTAACTACATGATACCCAGTTAAATAAACGGTTCAAGGAGCCGAATGTTTTTAATTTTTTGTATTATGAAATAGAGGCTGTTTACAGTGTTCTATCTGATATTAAATCGACAACATTCCGTGTATTTGTCTAAACAATATTATCGTTCTTTTATAACCAGTCTACTAATTGTCCCCGCTAAGAATACACGCGTGTAAAAGTGTCGGTACTGTTAGTGTTAAAATAACTCTTTCAATTAATCGTAAACTCATTTATTTTCCCTTGATTTCTGTTCAGATTTAAATAGTAATTTAGGAAAAACGTTTCCTTCTTTTTTGTATTTTTCAGCTTTAATCTCTATAGTCATTTTGCTTGGATATTACAATTTCAGCTCCCTGAGATGGCACGACTTTAAACTCGAGTCCAGTAATTACCAGTTCAACCCTTTAATTCCACACTTTCCACGGTCTCTATAAATTCACCCTAAAGTTAGTCTTAACTAGTCAACTTATTCATCAACGTTTTAACAGCGGTAATATTTGTTACATTAATTCCAATCCAACGTGGCGTAAACTTTGGTCTGAGACGTAAACGTGAACTTCTTGCATTGTCTGTGCCTGAAGGGTGTACTCGTAGTGCAAAGTGTTAACTTAGGATCGTTGTTGATGTTCCGTCAAAAGTCCCGCTCGGTGAAAACTATCTCTACACGAGGATAAACGTTAACCCTTTGCCTACTGATGTGTATGCATCGTAATCAAGCAGGGACTATGACTAATTTTAACCTCACATTGATACCCATAATAGATAAATAATAGAAGGAAATTAATTAAACATAATTTATATCAGATATAATTTTTCAAAGATATTTAAATCTACCTAATGAATATATTGACAGAAGAGAATAAAATAGCATAGATAATTTGATCAATTAAATCGTGTACATCTTGCAAGACAAATGTCAAAATAAATGAGATAATCAAGGAAGTTAACACTAGAACTACTAAGCAAGTTAAAATGACTGGTTCGCAATCTTTTCCAAATATTCTCCAAATTTACAGCAGAGTCATAGAGCAAATATTCCACGTTGATTTTATAAACCGGAAATTGTTCGAATCGATTATCTTTTGCATCTCTTGATACCTCTTTTTCCATAGTACTTGTTTGATATACTCAAATATAATAGATTTAACCCCGACAGTTCTACTAGTAAAGGTTTCAAAAGTTTAAAGAAAACTCAGAATCATATTAACACTAAACCTACCAAGCCGGTCAAAATGACCGATTTTCAATTTTTTGTAAAAATTACCTACATTGACCCTGAAGTAATAAAGCAAATATCTCACTTCTATCTGATAAAATTTAGATTAATTAATTAATCATATCTTTCACCTTTTGATTTCTATTTTTTCGTAAGCACTTATTCAACATATCTAAAGTTTAGTAGATATAACGTCGGTAGTTTTAGTGTTAATCCCCTTGGAAGGTTTAATTTCGATGTTTCACAATCCAAGGATAACGTTTAATAGATTAATTTTAATCCAACAAAGTGAAACTTTCCATTGCGGTCTGAGATGCAGACTTAGACAAGACAGACGCATGCCATACATCGTCTGTGCCCAGGGGGTGCACTCGTGGCACAAAGCGTTAACCCAAGATCGTTATTTACGTCTCGACGGAACTCCCGCAAATTCTATCTCAACACTACAACGTACAATTCACGGTGAAAGATGAAAAGAAAAAAACAATTTTCAGAAAGCGTTCGACGCTGAAAGCTTCCTCCAGAATGGCAGGAACGAGCCGAGAAGTTTGGCCAGATCCCGAAGTGTCCTCGCAGGTCCGCCATCGCGTTAGACGAAGCTGGTCTTCGTGCGATTAGGAGCTTCCCAGGAAGCGGAAAGGGAGAGGGTGGTTCTTCCCATCGCGAAGATCGAGATGAGCGATCTACAGGCCACCCTCGAGTTCTCCCTCGAGCTTTGCAAGTTCTACAATGTCGATCTCTTTCAGCGTGGGTAAGATTCACGAGCTTTCCCATAACTATTACACGAGAAGAAAGAAACTTTGAACATCTACCCAGACATTTTTCAATCTCGCAGATATTACCAGATTCGCACCGCTCTCAGAGTGTCGCCGAAACTCCCCGTCAAGGTGGAAGTTAATCAGCTCAGAAATCGTGAGTACATCTCTCCTTCTTTTTTCCATACCTTACAAGCAAACTTCTCCAAGTAACGTTGCCCAGGAAGTACCAAAGATTGAAAAATAAAAAAAAAAGAACGAAAGAAGGAAGAAAACGTAATCCGCCTGGTGCATTAAAACAACAATCCAACCTTCCCCTCCGCGTTAATCACAACGAACGTCCCGATCCGGATGATGTTTTTGTCACAGATTCTCTGGAGGCGCCGGGGACGAGCAAGCGCTTTCAGATCCTCTACAGAAACGAGGAGGTGACACTTGGCACTTCGGTCCTATTCCGGGCACATGTGCTAGTGCACAGTCATAAGATCGAGGAGGCGCTCTCTCGCACCCACTTCAATCTCGGTGTCGAGCTATGGTTCAGCGAGCCGACCCAACCGGGGAACATGGCCTGCGTGTCGTCGAGGTGAGCGCAACGCGTATCTCTTCTCTTCCGGGACGATGGCTCGGATTCAGCCCTCATCCTCATAGAGATCCGACGATTAACACGAGGAGCAGTCAGCGTGGTAGAAGGCGATATTACGAACTCTAGATTTCGAGATTAAGCAAAGAGCGAGGATCGATTCTTTCAACGCTACACCCTCTTCGTCCTAGCTGTAACGTGGATCGTTCGTTGGTATTGTTTAGAGGGTTGTGTACTATAGGTTGATATTTTTTTTTTACAGGGCGTTGCAGCTCAACTTCGCACCCACGAAAGGCCTTCACTATCATCTGCCTGTGCTGTTCGATTACTTTCATCTCGCTGCGGTATCCATCACGATCCATGCGTGCCTGGTGGCACTTCATCAACCCTACATCAAGTCGGTATCGTGCAACGTTTACCCTCGGTTATAATATGACTCTTGTACCCTCGAGGTCTCATGCGAATCGCTCTTTTCTGTTTCACGGCTGCATCGTTACCTCGCGAATGAAGGAAGAGCATTCTTCATTATGTGCAGAGCTGGTAAGAGAATGAAATATGTGATTTTATGAATGACGTTTAATAGTGTTGTTTTTGCTGGTCGGTTTTGATATTAATTTTCTTTTTGTTGGGTGTCGATTGGTTTTGGGATCGGGGGAAGTTTATAGGTAGAGCTGCTACAACTACTTTAACTATTTGTCAAAGATATTGCATTTTTTAATTATTTATTAGATGCGTTTTTTTTTGAGAATGGAAATTCAAAATAATTATATAGTCTGCGGAATTCATTTGGCATTAATTCGACAAATTTTAATTTTCCGTGGTGTAAGAGAGGCAAATGAGAGTGACTGTGATTATGTTTAACTACTATGAAAAGTAATTAATCGCGCAATATTCACTATAGCGCACCCCGGGGAGGAAAGCCTTGGCTGCACATTAAACAACCGGCTGCTAATGGCGATAACACCCCTATGTTTGGAAATATCGTGAGTCGACGTTTAATTTCTGATTTCACGGTATTTGAGAGAAAAGAACGGAGTTAAATGTGTAAAAAACTTTTTTACAGGAAACGACGACGAGATGCGTTGGATCCGCGACGAGGATACAGCACGCGCGATTGGTTCAGCAAGAAGTCGCGAGGTTACTCTTAGCCGCGAGGGAATCTTTGCTCAATGATTTAGCTGATTTAGCACGGCTCCTACCTTCTTGGCAACAAAGAGCGCTCGACCTGGCTCGGAAGGCGCACAAAGACGTCACTAAGGTCGTTTTTCTGTTCTCCATTTAATAATTACTTCATAATTGCAGAGAATTTCAAATAGATTTGCAAACGTGAAATTACATTATGCAGATTATGGACACCGAGGAAGCTGACATAGCTCATCTCTGCGCACAAAACATTGTCCTTTGGCAGCACTTTCTCGAAGCGTTTTCCGGCCGCGAGGCGGTTCATCAACATCTCGCGAGGATTCATCATCAGTTGAGGGTGAGATGTCCTACAAACTTTCATCTTCTCGTCGTCACTGTTTTTTTAAATATGTTTTCTTATATCTGATTTTTTAAATAGGTGAAGCGTTTTGCGGAAGGCTTTTTTGTACTTGAAAATCCTAGGACATCAGCGGCAGGCTGTTACGACGCAAATTATCAATCTTATCAAGCAGTGAGCGAAGCTGCGCGAAGATCGCGCTACCTCACATCTCTACCTCCATTGCCTGTCCATTGTCCAGAATTGGACGGAGATCTTCACTCGTTGCCGTTAATCTTCGAGGATCAGTACGCGGACATGCAACAAAGGCACAGAAACAGTGGCAAGTATTTTTTATCTTTGAAAACTCAACATTTATCTGCAATCTCTTCCATCTAATTAACCAGTCAAGTGATACATTTTCCTCGTGCAGATAATTCCACATTGATTCATTTAACTATACACTACTTAAAACCTAATATAATTTGTGCACTAAACTATCATTAGTGATCCGTATCACTTAAAACAAAGTTTGAAATATTGAAGAAATTAATTCAAAACTCGACACATGGAAATTTTCTTCACTGCGCTAATTCGATCGCATGACGTATATACACGTCTCCACTTGACTGGAAGAAAATCTAGTTAAAACTGGGGTGAAAAGAAGCTTTAATCGCAAGTATTAAAACAGTTCCCGGAATGGACGACTGCAGTTGCGGCATAGCTGCAATTCTCGAGTCCCGATCCGTGGGAATCTGGTCACCCAGGAGCGAAGGTGCGGCTCAGGACATCGGATCCGTTCAAGGTCGACTCACCTTGACTCCTTCCACCCTCCCTGCCAGGCATAGCAAGTCCCTCGATCAACTGGGTCCCGATATAGTACCTCTGCAACCAAGAACATCGCCGAAGACTCTCCCCAGGTCGATATCGACGCAATTATTCCCACGTCAGAAAGCGCGAAACGTCACACCCCCGGCAACAGTTCCTGCGAGAGGAAGGCCAAGATCGACAGCACCGTCCAGTAGCACACTCTTCCCTCCTTCGGGGCAGCAAGCCTGCTCGGCACCAAATCCATCCCTCGGCTCGACACCCGTCATCCCCTTGCCGCGCGCTAAATCAACGCAGATGTTGGTCCCAAATGGTCAGCCGGGTGATCCACAATCGACCTCGATTACTTCACTTTTGGCGGCGATGTTCCCTGAGTTGCCACCCGGTGGACAATTGCCAGGGTATCGGCCTTCGGGGAAGTCCTGCGAGCAGACTCTGACGGTACCCACGTGCGTGGGGACGATGGAGTTTAATCAGACGACTGACTGCTGGAATAGCGAGAATAAGACCAACGTCGTTGAAGGTGGGTTAAAGTTTACTTATTGAAAAATATTTTTAATTATTTTTCTTAGTATGGTATTGCCGTTTTTCTTAATTGGAAGAGCTCATATTTAAAATTTTTTTTTGGAAAAAGTTACAAAAGTAATTGATTTGAAATTTTGTCTGTGTTTGAGTTATAGCTTTTTCGTGTTGAATTAAATACTGATTGAATTTACCATGAAATACCAGCGTTTGGACGCAGGTTAGTAGAAGTTAATAAAAACGGAAGTATCCCCATACAGAAATCTTTACAACCCAGAGAAAAGGGTAAACTGTTCAAAGACAGAGCAGCGAATACACCTCAAAACTCTATCCACAGATTATCACTCCCTGGATACCAGGCGGATTCGATTAGAGCCTCGTAGTCATCGGCTGACCTCCCGTCAACCGCTCTCGAGCAACGATCAGAGTAACTTCCTCTCCAAGACCACCATCAACGGCGACAGCTTCCTCCAAGAGCAACAACCCCTTCACACCGCAACGTTAGATCGAGTAACCTATCGAGGGAATTCAAAGAAGCAAGCTCATCACGCGGGAGGAAAATACAACCAATCAAACGGACTCGATTCTCGGAGATATCATACCATAGGAAAGACCTGCTCAGGACAGAGTCAACGTGCTCGTGAGACTCAAGATTCCCTAAATGGTAGCGCTCTCACGAGCAATCATTCTCTCGTCCCCGAGCCTCTGTACAAGAAGACGAATTACTCCGCCACAACGACGGATTCCTTCTTCTATCGGACAAATGGAACGAGCAGAAGAACGCACGGTGAAGCGGAAAGACCTAGGAGACCCAAGAGCATCGAGAGGCTCGTCGACGAGGTTGAACGAAACGATTGCTGCGACATGAGGAGAGAAAGACCGAGAAGAAGAGAGGAGAGACCTGCAGTAAAATCTCCTCGTAATGGTGTCGCACCACCGTGTTACAACGAGGAGAAACCCAGACGACCGCAAAGCGAGAAGAGAATCACACCGGAAACGCCTCATGAACCACTCTACGAGGTCATAGCGTTCAAGACGGAGCCAAAGAAGGAGACACGAGTAGAAAGGAGGAAGGACAAACATGGGAGAAGACCACATTCCGCTCCCGTTTTAGATGTCGATCGGCCGACAGAGGAGACCAAGAAGTGCAGTCATAGAAACCGGAAACCCGCTCCACCGCCGCCCGGATATCAGGATCCGACGGTTGCACCGTTGCCCAAGTATCGACATCCTCCTCCGGCGCCAACGACGAGCGTTTTGGAGGTGGAGAATAATAATAAAATAATTCTGAAGGTATGCTCGAGTTCATTTTTTATTAATATTTTAGTTAATTGCAGAAGTCGTACCTCGTAAGGGAAAAGGAAGTGAACGATTAAGAAATAACTCAACTTAAAATATCTTGCAAAATCACTTTATTGATCACAACAGTCAAGATATACAAAATACACAGATATCTTTGATAATTATTAATTAACAAGTAATACAAATATTGGAAAATTATAATACATATTAAAAGCGTCAATATTCTGTAAGTGTATCCTTCTATCATTGTGTTCACAGTTGTACTTTGAAGTTGCTCCATAATAAGCCTAATGTCTGAGCTCTTCTTATAAATGATGTGGTTCTTTAACGTAGACTAACATGAAATTTTCCATTTTCCAGGTCGAGCCCATAAAGTCACCGGTGGAAAATTCAGCAACAAACGGTACAACGCCATCGGACTCGTCGAGTGCCGGTGCAACAGCCCCCAACGTGAAAAGACTGAGATGCGCTAGCGTTCCGGTAGCGCAAAATAAAGTCGTGGTGCCACGTAGCGCGGTTTCTTTGCCTTGCATGCCGATTCGCGACAGCAAGGATAGCCTTAGCAACAATCTTCCCGTCATTCCGAATCCCCTTAGTCCACCGTCCAGCAGGCCAAGCAGTCCCACAACGAGTTCGAGCTCGAGCAATCTAACGTCCGAGTGCTCCGGATGGGTCAGCAGCGGCGATACCTCCAGCTCCGAGCAACGTCGTAATGCCAAACTTTCGAGCGAGCAGCTCCGACAGAAGCTGTCGAAAATAGTGCCAAGAAAGGAACGACCAGCCAAAGACAACGTCGAGGAACACTCGTACGAGGAGGTACGACTACCGCCGCCGAAAATGTTCCAGGATGAGCCTCCACCCCCGGAGGAATTTCGTGATCCACCTGCCCCTATAGATAATCCTCTCTATCACGTCTATGAAACCGTGAAGAGAACGAGGAGTCCGAAACAAAATAAAACGGCGCCATGTAGCCCTCAGAGAAACAGGGAAAAGGAGAGGGACAGGGAGAGAGAACGAGAGAGTGCTTACGGTGGTAGAGACATTTGTATGGATTGTTATCAAGAGGGCAAGGAATTGCTGCAATCCACGCAGGATGACGCGATCAATTTTAAGAAGTGCAAAGAGGAATTTAAACGACAGATGAGCTTCTCCGGAAAAATTTACAGGTGTGTGGTAACGTTTTGCGCTGAGATGATTCGGCCTGCATCGTCCTCCCGAGCTAGCTCCATTGTTTGTTTCTTGCGAGGAAAATTTGGCAACTGATACACACCGAATTATATGAGACTCTGCATAAATATTTATTAGATATATTTAATAATATGGCTGGAATTTATTTGTGCCCGCGTTTGAGGGTGTCGTCAAGAGAGGCCCCCCTTTAAGGAAGTCTGTCTCTTTCTCAGGTAGGTGTAATAAATATTTATGCAAAGTTTCTTCCAAATCGGAGGGTAACAGTTCTCAAATTTCCCTTGTTAGATCTATCCTATTCCTTTTTTTTTATTGTTATTCTCACGAGCTTCAGGACAACGGACAATAACGTCTCCTACGATCAGTCCTCTCGCGAGAGCGCTATAGGTGCCGTGCAAGATACGCTTTCAGTTCGTTCCGTAGGTGGTTCCTTCAGTTTGTAGTTAAGTTCTCTTTATGTACGTTATCCCATCTAGAGAACGCAAGGAAGCGCAGTTGCGTTTCCATAAACGTGCCCATTCCCTCGGATACGGTGACCTTCTGACCGCCTCCTCGGTTCAACCTCTAAGATCGAATGTGCCTCTTAGTGATTATCCAACCCTGGCTTCGACCATGCCGTACTTCCACATCAGCGACGAGTATCGGCTATTCTCGCCGGAAGGTGCCCATCTGATCGTCTGCGTTCATGGTCTCGATGGTAATGCTGCCGATCTTCGTCTGGTCAAAACGTACTTGGAATTGGGTCTTCCTGGGGCGCATCTAGATTTTTTAATGTCCGAGAGAAATCAGGTGAGTGATCAGAAAATTAGTTTTGGAAGATTCATCGGTTATTAATGACTGGTACAATTATGTGTACCGAGATTTTAACTTCAATTGAAAAAAGTTGAATATTTACTGCTTGACTCTCCTATTCATTTGGGGAATTTAACACTAAACCTACCGAGTCGGTCAAAAGATCGGTCCAAAATTTTTTTTTTTTCATTATCTAAATTCATAGGGTAGTAAATATTCCACTTCTTACAAAATCTAAAGTAGTTAATTAATAATCTTTTTCACTTTTCATTTCCATTTTTCTACAGCATTCATTAAGTGTATTTAAATTTTAGTAGATATAACGTCGGTAGTTTTAGTGTTAAAAAAATATGGGAGTTGTTCATTTTGACCGCCTTGGGAGTTATAGTGTTAAATAGTGGCGACTGCAGATGATAAATGAATTTGAATTTTATTCTGTAATAAAGGGGGACACTTTCTCGGATTTCGAAACAATGACGGACCGATTGGTGGGTGAGATTCTTCATCACATCGAGACGTCTGGTTTGAACCCGACGAAAGTCAGCTTTATCGGGCACTCTTTAGGGACCATCATCATAAGAAGCGCTCTGACGCGGCCACAATTGCGGCCACTTCTTCCACGTTTACACACATTTCTCAGTCTGAGCGGTCCACACTTAGGTACACTGTACAATACCAGTGGCTTAGTCAATGCGGGTAAGTTTGATCATTCGATCGGCAGCAGATTATTCGAATTAATAAAAGGTGAGATTTATAATGGATGTTTCTGTTCGCAGGCATGTGGTTCATGCAAAAATGGAAAAAGTCGGGATCATTGCTCCAGCTCGCGATGAAAGACGCCTCGGACGTCAGGCGGTCTTTCATGTTTCGTCTGAGCCAGAAGAGCAATCTTCAGAAGTTCAAGCACGTTTTACTGTGCGGCAGCGCACAGGATCGTTACGTGCCGCTGCATTCTGCTCGAATTGAACTCTGCAAAGCTGCTGTACGCGATCCGACCGATCAAGGTACATTGACAACCCTAATTCTACTCCCAGTACATAGAAGTGGCATTGTACAATTCCTTCAAATTGATTTTCAAAGACCATTTAACTTACTGCATTTAATCATCTATGTAGGTCAATTTATGGCAGATATCCATCATACTATTGCGTCTGTAAATGTAGCAAACAATATTTTTTACTCGGTTTCAGTTACTAAATCTACCAACTACCACTTTTACATAGCTGCAAAAAGACACTCTTTCATTTTACTCCTTTTCGCGAATTTTTATAACTGCTAGAATAATTTTATCTAATATATCTATGTGTTATGTTAGGTGCGGCGTATCGTGAGATGGTGCACAATATTCTCTACCCCATAATGTCGGCTCCCGGTGTAAGTTTAGTGAGGTACGACGTGCACCATGCTCTACCGCCCACAGCGAACGCTCTGATCGGCCGAGCCGCGCACATCGCCGTCCTCGACTCCGAGCTTTTCATCGAGAAGTTCCTGCTGGTTGCGGGACTAAAATACTTCAGATAAGGAATGGACTGGTTAGAGAATAATAAGAAATAAGAGAGAGAGCGAGAGAGAGAGAGAAAGAGAGAGAACAAGTAATGTAATAATTAATTAGCACCAACGACCGTATTCTCTCCGATCTCCGATCTTTTTAGGAGCGACTATTTCGTCGCTATTCTAGGGTTAATTAGAACGGGCGTCCTGTTTAGAATTGCTCCGCTTCTTCTCCCTTCTCTTTCACTCTACAACGTTTCTTTCTTTTCCTTCTTCTGCCCTTTAAAACTTCGAAGGGATTCGAGTGTCGCGAAGCGGGGCAATTCGACCCTTTTTACCCAGATAACACGAGAGAAGGAGAGAACGAGCACAGATCGCGAAACGTTTTTAATATCATCGTCGATTCGTCACTTTACGTTCCTACGTGTCGTTTTATTATATAATTATTGTCGTTATATCAGCGCGTTTAACGTTTGCGCGCCCTCGCACCTTCATCGACGATTCATCGAAGAGTTCGCCAATGAATAATCGAATCGAATGGACCTAGAGGTAGAAAGGAATGGGCCTACTCTCAGCTCGTGTCGATAGTACTATTTGGTCGGGCGAATTAACAGAGAGAAAAGGAGAAAAGGATATTAAAGGAGTCGTTCGAACATTGCAGGGTAGATCGACCAAACTTTCAACTCTTTTCGGTATCTTCTCGTAATCATCGCGTCGCACATTGTCGCGAATCAGGTTCGATCATTTTTCAAAC
Source organism: Cerceris rybyensis (assembly GCA_910591515.1). Taxonomy (NCBI): domain Eukaryota; kingdom Metazoa; phylum Arthropoda; class Insecta; order Hymenoptera; family Crabronidae; genus Cerceris; species Cerceris rybyensis. The sequence continues at coordinate 24,890,565 of OU342791.1, read as the reverse complement.
GATCATCGTGAACTTGATTCAATTATCGAACTTTCGGCCTAGATAATCAGGGATTTGTTCGTGAACAAACGAGAAACATCGATTCAACGTCGATCCGGATGAATCGAATGGTCTGCGTATTTTAAACTTCTCTCATTGACATCGTGCGAAGCGATTGTACTTCGAAATACGAGAAAAAAAAATAATTAGAAATCGATAATCGAAGATCGCGAAGCAATTTTTTTTCTTAGAGATATCGACGAACAAAAAGGCCGATACATTGCCCGGCCGTGTTTAAATCGGGGCGCGTTAAGGCGGGCATTAAAACGATATAAGAGAGAGTGAGAGTGAGAGGGAGAGACGAAGATAAAGTGAAAAGAAGAGATAAAGAAATAAAAGAAAATAATAGTTAACGGAAAAAAAAAACTATAAAAGACAATGCAGGAACACATTGTCTAGTCGCTAGGAAAGTTACGAAACGTATGTCAATTGTTATCCTCAGATAAGTGTGAGTGAGTGCGGTGTGAGGAGCATGGATGAACCGAGTAAAATGAGAGAGATATTGTTATTAAGAAAAAGGTGTCGCGGATTGTTAAGAGAGAAAAAAACGACGTGAGTCGTTGCGGCGTATGATCGTACCCGGACGATCATTATTGTTCGCTATCGTGAACTCGAAGAAGACGAGGAAAGAAGATTGAATTTGGAGGACACGAGAGAATTCGAGAGTGAATTCGAGAGAGCATTGGAGAGGTAATTCACAAGTGAATTCGTGAGAGCGCGATTCTTTGCGTACTCGTCCAACGAGCGTCGATCAGTCGCGGTGAAAAGACGATTCGGAGCAACAAAAGGAGGAGACGTATTCTTGCGTGGGAGGAAACTCCAATGGAGAACGAAGTGACGCGGAGTGACTAACATTTCAGGTATATGAAATCCCTCCAATACTAGATCTCAATTGCTCAGAACAATCTATAAGAAACAAATTATATTAATTGTAATCAAGCAACGAGGGGATGCGCGTAAACGGCGTGTCTTTTCCGGGACTAATTGCGGTCCTTTGAAAGTCGATGGAGAGATTCGCGGTACGACTATGGCAATTCGAACTCTTGTTGTCTGTTCGTTGAGCATCGTGGATTTTTCAGAGTCTCATTTTACTGGATGTATCATCGCGATGTTGTTTTGTTCATGCAGTTTTTATGAAGGTGCGTTTAGTCTTAGCGTCTGGACATATTCTAATCGCAAACGACCTGATTGCACGTGACGAACTTTTTACTTATTCGACAGATGGATGAATCGAGAGCAGAGCTTTACTTTTACGATGGCAATATTTCAATTGGCAATGTATTAGAAAATTGGTAAATATTACAATTTTAGTGTCGTATAAAATTACATTGAATTCAACTGCGCCGGTCATTGGTGACCCTCGTGACATCCAATGTGTTACTGTGCTACTGGTTGAAAAAACTGCATATTTGTTATATTATCATGTGGACGACGAAAGAAGTGTTTGGTTTTCGATTATTCTCAGTTGAACTTAAGATTTTTGGAGACGATATGACGGAAATAGGAGGTGCGAGCAACTATCGAGCCACACTAATCTACCGCGTGTTATGAGGTCGTTTGCGCCTAGTGTGTACCTTAAAAGAAGCTGAATGTTCTTACAATTTCGACTGTGATCAACGAGGTTGTAATATTTGTAAGTCTTTAAAACAATGGCATTTCAATTATTGGAAGAGAATTGGAAAGGGAATTGATAAAAATATAACGGCGTAAGGACTTGGAGTTATGACATGGACTGTAAAAAGAAATACTTCTTTTAATGTCAATATAGTACCAATAGGGTCAATATTAATATAAATAATGAGCGTATCGCACAAAAGTAAGGAGCAAAATGTGTGCCATTTTATAAGACTTCTAATTGCAACCTCGGTATATCATGTCTCGAATTAAATCTCAATTTCGTACGTGTACATTCAAAATGAATTAATTTAAATCACTGTCAATTTGCACAAATATGTAATACTCTTATCACAGCCTTCCAAAATCTTTCTTTTCTTCTCTTCAGTCGATCGACGATCTTCCGAGTGTCAAGTTGCAGCAGCTTTCTATCGATTTAAACAGAAAATCGTTAAAATCCCATCAAAAGACTCACTTGTAAAAGTAAAACAATCACTTGCGCCGATTCTGTTCGCAGGACAAAAGAAATTGCACCGGATCGTACAGCGATTCTCCGTATAAAAGTGCTAATTGTAAATCAGCAGACCGTTTGTTAACGTTTACCTGCGCGTCGTATCGACTTCCCACCTCGATTCACAAACGTGCGTCTTCGCAAAAACGATGCACACTGCGAAGCCCCGATTGCATCGCGTCGATTGCACCCTAAGGAAGCGATCGCGAGTATAAAGATTCGTTAATAGTTACTCGTCTTTGTTCCAAATTCCACACGTTCGATAATCGTCTACGAAAGCCGTACTCGGAGCACAAAGTTCTTCGACCTTTCCACTTTTAACAGTTTCTTCATTTCTCTCCTTACAATTAGCTGAAAAGGGATCTTAAGATCGATTCATCCTGCACGATACAACGGTTGTTTGCACGATATTCGATCCTTCAAACCATTCACTAATATCAAAATAATATTTATTTGTAATTAACACTTTGAACGCCACCGGTATTTCACTAGATTCGCCATTTCTACCGAAGTGGAACTTTTACTATTAACACTAGATTTACCAAACCAGTCAAAATGACTGGTGCACAATATTTTCCAAAAATTCTACGGGTTTATGAGAGAGCCGTGGAATAAATATTCTTCGTCCATCGTATAAAACATAATCTCTTCCGCATCTTAATTTTCCTTGCTTTGAGGTACATATTTAACATATTTAAATATAGTAGATTTCACGCTGGTAAATCTAGTGTTAAATTCGTATTTTTGCAAAGCAGAAATTTTAAAGATGCAGATAGATAGATATTCGGTAGACCTTTATCTTTTTAATGTCGATATTTAAATATTTAATATATCCGAAAATTCGTAAATATTACAATTTCAAAGTTACACGGAAATTTAATGAATTCAATAGCGCCTGTCATCGGTGATCTCTATGGCAGTCAAAGTGTTAAATAAATCTTAACTCTGGTACCAAGAGTTTCTTCGAAGAGTATATCAAAACCTCATAGAATTACACAGAAATTAATTACAAATATAATCTCAGAATTTGTAATAACGTAAAGAACATTTTTTCCTAAAATTGTCATTCATCCGTGATCATCGTTTCTGATCCTTCGACTTAAAGTTTTGGTACAGATTACGAGATGGATCGTAATAGACGCTTGTAGTATTTATTATGATGTGTCTCGTAATTAACAGTGAATGGATTAATGCAAATGCACACGTCTTAGATTAATAAAAGACTAATCCATCGTCTCGTGCAGCCTGAATCGGTCTTTTCTCGATGACGTTTCTTCTATTACTTCAAAAATCAGTGCACACATTCAGCCGTTCTTGCTGGCAGTTTCCGGGTGTTTCCCGAGTGTCTCATGTTGCAATCGTACAAGCGTTTTTCATCGATGCGATTAGAAACCACGAAACGTACAATATTTTTACACGTAGTATCGTGTCGCCGACACGCGATACTTTCTCGCTCGAGAGTGCGAGAGTTTTGCGGGCTTTTCGTTGCGTCGAGAGTTCCTTTTTTCTCTCAATTTTTTTTTTCATTCTCTTGAAATGCGAAATGAAAGGTGCGTTGCTTCGATGAGAATTGAACGAGAGGTTTTCTTTTGTTTGTCTTTTTATCGTGTCTCTCGGTCGTCGATCGATGATCGAACCTGTTTAGCTGTTTTTCTATAACGGCAGAAGAAAAATTGCGTGGTAACAGCAAAGGGAAAGGTGAATAGAAACGAACGAGTACGAAGACGCAATATAAATTGGCTCGTGCGATGGAAAATAAAAGAGAGGGAAGAAAAAGGGAGAATTTCGAACTTTACTTTCCGACGGAACACCGATCAAAGGAATTTTCATTGCTGTCCTATTGTTTGCTCAATTATACGTCGACGTCGTTATAATTGTACGATCAACGCGTTCTAGTTACAAACGTTCTCTTTGTACTATGCCGTGTGTAATTTAAGTTTTTATTCTTACCACCTAAGGCACAATTTTCGAGAAGTTTATCGAGACCGTTGGAACGAATCGCCGCCGGGAATACGATTTACGAAGCCGATCATTTGGATGGTTGCAGGTGCACTTGGATAATTTTTGTCTATTGTTATTATCGCGTATTTATTACAGCAACAATGAAATATAACAATTGCAAATTTTAATCAGAGTCGTGATAGCTGTATATTAGAAAAACTCAGAGGAGGTACAGCAAAGGTTGTAATTACAAAAAAGTAATGAGAAAATAAAAATGGCGCATTCGAATTGCAACAAAATCTTTATAAGAAAAAACTACCTGTAGCATAACGTAAAAAAATGTTTAAAAAGAGTCATTTTTCTGAGACCTCTTTACGTCTGAGCTCCAAAATAGCATTCCTTCAGATAATACTAACCACGCCGGTTTCACTTTCTTGTCTCTAATTAACCCCTTTTAATTAATCTCTTTGCCAAATTCAACATCTGCAAGATTACCATCACCCCTTTGAATCTTCTATCATATATAAAAATATTCCAAAATTTGCCAAATGCACTCGCAATCAAGCCAGAAATCGTTTAAGGTCGCTCTTTGCGAATTCGACATCACGCGACAGTATGGAAGAATTCTTGTTTGAATGTCAAACGGCATCACGTCAAATTGGTAAATGTGATTGACGTGATTCATTGTCAGTGGATATTTCGAATGAATCTTCGAAAATGATCCCTGACGTAATTTCGGCCGATCGGAACGAAAGTGCTCGCGTTTGATCAACGGCCTCGGAGTAAACGAATTGCGAAATCGTATACAGCGACGAAGGAAAACGACGCTTGTCAGCGTTTCTTCCGTGTTTCTTCCGTTGCCGGGATGCTTTCGATATAATGTATGTACCTCGCTGCTGTATATCCGATCGATGGATAATTGCAGATCGATGTCGATCGGTCGTCGCCGCCGGAAATCGCGGATATCGTCGATCAAATCGCGCCGGATATCGCAAATACCGTCGATCAAATCGCGCCGGATATCGCGGAAGACCGTATTACCATGCGAATAGGATCGGAATTAGAAAATGGAATCGTTTGTAGTTACGAGAGAAACACCAATGGAGATGTAACAATGTATACACTATACATAATATATATAGATATATATAAATAAATATATATATATGTATATATATATGAAAATACATATGGAAAAATGAATAAATCTACGTATACAGAAGTGAGATAGATTAATAAAAAAAAAATCGCAAGTTCACGTTGTCGTTCGAGAGAATGTGATTTTGAGATTGCACCATACATGAGAGATTTTTCACAATGTTTTATTTAAAATTTTGCCCATTGCGAGAAACTACAGAATTAATGTCACACATTTCTGTATTTCTTTGTATTGTGATCTGGAATTTTCACATTTATAATGTGCAAAAGTCTTTTGTTTGAAAGAACATTGTCTTAAGATTAGTAGTTTGGAATTAAAGAGTATTTCCCTTTTCCCATCATAAATATTTAACAGAATAAACATAAAAGATTTTGAACGTCCTTAAAAAAACTCATTAAAATCAGTAAGAAGGATGTTAGGTGAATTTTCATAATCGGTATATCTTTATTCGATTAAAATAACAGTTCAAGGCACATAAGAATCTCGACGAAAAGTCGCATTGTCGAGATACACGTGCAAGGGCATGGAAAACGTTCGCATAAAAAATAACAACTTTGGTGGGATCAATAAAAAAAAAATTAATATACCTTGACAAATAACCGTGCAGGTGTATCTCTCAGGCTAAAACATCAATTTCGTTCTCGAAAACGTCGAACGAGGGTGCAAAATGAAGAAATACGAAAGTTGCATAAAATATTTCAATCTATCGTTTAAATACGTAATCGATAAAATCATGACTTTTATGAGGATAAAACGTAAATCACATAGCTTCCCCATCGATATTTACACGCATAATCTCGCGAGTCCCTTGTAAATTTCCACGAAAATTGCACAAGTGTATCCTATAAAAAAAAAAGTCAAGAAAAATAATATTTCTTATAAAACAACGATTTTGTTAAAATGAAAGACTCAAGTCGCAGATAAAACCCGCGTTATTTTCCTCCCTCTGACTAGAGGCTACACCAAAATTTGTTTCTTAAATATTTTCTAACCCGTATTTTGCCACCCTGTGTCGCTTTGTTTGATAATTGGAATTTCAATTATAATTTATTGAGCTCTCCTCATTAAAATAGAATAATATATTTCCTGCAAGAATTTGTACAATAGCTAACAAAGCGACACACGGATTCCAATTATTTATTCTCAGTCCATCCAACTTCTCTCTCCCTGCATTTTTTAAATTTGCGCTATTTTTACTAAAAAAAAAAGTGATTCTTATCTTCTCGGAATCATCCCAAAAAATTATCAACGCTCTCCATTCTATCTATGGATCCTACTTCGTCCTGAGCACCAAAGTTGACCGATTCCCCTTCCTCAGAGGCGATGGTGTTGCTCGGTTCTGCAGCTCCTTCGCCACTATGATCGGCCTTTCCTTCGTTTTCAGACGATGCTTGACCTAAATTATCATTAATATTTCATGTAGAAATTAATTACAGTTTGAAGTCCGGCTATTATTGCACGAAAAAACCTTAAAGATGAGGAGAAAATCCCTCACTAATATCTGATATTTGAACAGGAACACAGTAATACAAACCTTGACCAAGATCTCTAGCCTTGCTCTGATAAGAATACTCTCGTGCATTCATTAATCCAGCTACAACGCATGCACTTAATGCACTTCGGTTAAGATTCATCGGCGATGCATCGTACCATTCGTTGCTATCGGCATCGTAGCATTCCGCATACGCAATGGTGGTCGATCCTACAATGATTTCTGCTCATTTTGCGAAATTCTTTGACACACTTTATTCTAACAATGATTGCAAATTATTATAACAATTCTAAACAAGCTTATCACCATTCAGAGAAAAACAACCCGCTTGGAAGATTAGTGATTGTACAAAATGGCAAAAACGACCTGAGTACTTGTTGCTATGGAATGTTAAGTAGTCAAAGCACAGGTAAGTAATTGATATTCATTATCATACCATTAAAACCACCAACGACGAATATCATGTCATCTAGGATAACTGTGGCGAAATTACTGCGTGGACTGAACATCTCTGGAACTTCGTGCCAATCTTCAGAGTGACTTGGGTTGTAACGTTCGCCTGTGGCAAAAATTCATTATCGGTGATGGAAATTAATTAGTTTGTTTGGAAAAATTAAAGATTGTTCTTGTTTGCTAATAATGACTCACCCGAGCTAAGTCTATTGAAGCCATCGAATCCACCAAGGGCATAGAGACTGTCGCGGAAAGCAACGAGAGATACTCCCGATCGTGGTGTTATCATTGATTGTATGAAACTCCATTGACTTGTCTCCACGTCGAAAACTTCAACGGAATCCAAAACATTTCTGCCGTTAAATCCACCGACGATGTAAATCTTATCCCGCAAAACTGCCGCACTCGCGTCCGATCTTTGGCGCAGCATCGAGGGAATCATTTCCCATTGATTCCTCTGAGGATCGTATCTCTCCCCCGAATTCATTCTTATACGACCGTTGTATCCCCCGAGGGCGTAAATCTTTCCACCTTGAAAAATATTCCGCGGAAAATTCCAATGAAATGCGTTGACTCAAATTATTTGGAAGAATGAGAAATTAAATAACATGTCTGTTCTTTAATTGCTTGTTCGTTCAATTAGAATGAATGTTCTCTTGTTGATTTTTAGTCAATGTAATAAAATGAAATAATGTCAAATGGGGAAATCGGCAGAAGAAGTTGATTTAATATTGGAGAAATTTTTAGAAAAAAGGGTAACTTTTCTTCTAGGGGATCAGCTATAGCAGCTTTCAAAATGATTATTTTTACTAATAAAAAATGTGAAAATACAGTTAAAAGTTACCATAATATGTATACAAATTTTTACATTAACAAATTTAACAGTCTTCCCAGGAAAATTTCTTGAAAAATCGCTTTTTTTCGGCCTCCTAACTGTATGTAACCCCTTAAGTGTTCTTCCACTCCTTCCACTCCGGCATTTACCAAAGCAATTGAGTTTCTAATTATCAAGTGTGCCAACGATACACTACCTCTACTCATATGAATACTATAATGGCACAATAGAATGTCAAATATAGTTTGAAAATAGATGATAACTCGAGACTTAGGAACAGGACAACGTTCTTTACGTCTCAATAGAATCTTTCCGCACAGTTATTCCCCAAACTTTTACGATCTAGCCAAACCACCTTGAGATGCGTGACAAGTCCAAACAATTCGCCATAAACAGATTAAAAATGAGCAAAATCTTACCATGCGTACAAACGCTGACGTAACATCTCGCATGATACATGCAGGCTCGTTCTCGCCATTCTTTCGTCAACGGGTCAAAGCATCTCACCGTGTTGAAGTGCTGGTTACCATCGAAACCACCGATCATGTAGATGAGATCATCGAGGACACAAAGCCCATGGTATGCTCTCGGTGTTACATCCGTGTTCACTGATAGAAACCATCTGTCAGCTCTGGAGTTCACATTCACGTACGTTACACGATTTACTGTGCTTCGATTTGCTTCGAATTTTGAGAACACGAAAGAGATACATAGAGAACAGCCACACCTGTATTCTCTCGGACGTTAACAGGAGAAAGGATAACATCCACGATAACGATACTAATACAAAATGAGTCTGCAATTAATTAGCGCACACCTTGTGTCGTAGGTTTCGACGAAATTCGTTGGAGAACCGGCGCTCCATCCGCCAATCGTGAAGAGAATTTCGTAAGGAATTCTTGGTCTTACGAGAGGATTCTTCAAGTCGATTTCACCACCGCTCTGTTTTGCGTCCTGTTCGCTCAAGTAGACATTCGCAGGATAGAGAACTTGTTGACAGAGCTGAAATGTTTTTTAAGGGATATGTAGAAGTACTTGTTAATTTTATTATTAAATTTGAATCTACGACTTTTGGAGGGATAGATGAGAGGGAAGGTAAGAAGTTGAGAAACGATGGTAGAAATTTAAAGAGGTGGAGGTACATTAGTGAATGAGAAATAGACTCACCTCATTTTCCTCGACGATCTTCCACCCGAGGACGTTGTTAGTGAAGAACGTGTAGTTCATCAGCCCGTAACGTATGCACTTCAAAAGTCTCGCCACGTGGACCTTCCTCTCTTCGACGTTAAATTCTACCCAGGTTTTCACGGCATCGAAAACGACTTCCTCACTTTTCACATTCAGCTCGTCGTCGCTGAGAATCACTTCGAGCTCCTCGACTTGGAGCTCCTTAAATTCGGGGCTTTCATCCAGTATTCGTTTGAAATGATGACGAATGTACTTCCGGCCCTTTTCCTCGAGGTCCCGGCAGAAGTAATGACGGGCGAATTTGAATATGCCTGAGATATGTAAATAATTTTCGTGTTTCATAAAAAACGTGACATTTAGAAAAATTAAGTGAAAAATACAAAATTAACCTTGCCTCTAAACAAAAATATCAAGGACCAGTCAAATTTGTCAATCTCCAAGATACATAAATAAATTCAAAATTGCTAAAAATTTGGAGACTTCAAGTAGCTAAGAAAAATTTCAAGAAAATGTAAATATGTCTATTTTACATCCCAATAGGTGAATTGAATCCTTGTAACATATCTTTTAAACAAAATATTACCCAAGCAATTTTCAGGCCTGAGTTCCTGCAGCAAGAATTGGCAGCAAAGTTGAACAAGGCCGAGGACCTCGAACTGATCGGCGAGCGGTAAAAGTTGCTCGACATTGTCCGCATTAATGTTGCAAGTGCCGGTGTAGGCGTAATCGAGAATGAGGCTGAAAATTTCACCGGGAACGGAATCGATGGCGACCTCGGTAGTTTCGCTCTTACCGCCCTTGAGGCTGTTCGTGAAAAGGGCCTTGAAGTACGGACTGACCGCGGATAGTATGGCACGATGGACGGGATAAATTCGATCACCTGCACATCTTATCGCACCGTCGCACAATTGTTGATTAGCTCTGAAATATTTTCATGCATTTTCAACCTTTGTTTAACCCTTTGCGATCCTGTGATACTATGATCGGAGTGATGTTCTGTCATTCATTTCGTTTTTAGGACCTTTGCTTTATAAATTTACTAGTGATACAGTCGACCCCCCGTAATCCGGCCCCTGTCTAATCCGTCACCCCCTGTAATCCGACATGCCTATAACATGTAGGTACAGTCGAGTTGAGTTATGAAAAAATATGGTAAATCGTTCGCGAACGCCTGGACAAACATTAACATAAGTGTTTAGGTATTATTTTTTTGTAAGTTCTAGAGCAATAATGATGTTAATTTTATAATAAACCCTAAGCTGTTTATTGTGTTGTTTAATTTACTAAATTCCACATCGTATGAATTAGGTATAGTACACATAGAATCTTACCACTTTGATATTTGATTTGGCGGATTACAAGGTACGCTTTTCCAAAAAGTTACGGACTACAGGGGGCTGTGACAGTACTCTATAGTCCGACTTTGATAATCCGACTCCGCCTTGCAAAACGTTTGTCGGATTACCAAGGGTCGACTGTATTCTGATAGTTATTGCGATTACAGTTATGGAAATATTAAGCAATAGAGACAATTATTATATCAATTTCTGTTATTTGATAACAGATTGAGGAAGTAATTTTGTCCGATTTGTAGCATCTCCTTTAACACTATGAACACCACGGTGAAAACCGGCACTGTCGAATTCAATGAAATTACATATGACTTTGAAATAGTAATATTTACGAATTATCTAATAAATTTTGCGTTTAAACACTGACATTCAAAAGATAAAGCGCGGTTGAATATACATCTGTTTGTGTCTTTAAAGTTTCTGCTTGATAAAGATATGATTTTAACAGAAAAAATCCCATTACAGTAAAAAGGATGAAACTAGCAAAGTATCAGTACAGTTTAACGTGTTTTGTACTTCATTACTTTCCATTATCAGTACTTACATACTATCACAGAGAGTATTGATAAATTAATTTCAAAGTAACGATAGATTAAGGGTTGCTAAAATTCCCAGCCAAGTTTAAAATACAATGAGCAAACCTAAGCTCGGACCAGACCACGGGAAATTCAACAAGGGCGTAATTGGACGGGAGACACATGCATTTCCGGACTTTCCCCGTCTGTTTCTTCGAGCACTGCTTAAACTTCGTGGCGGAAACGGCGGCCCATAACATACGGTTGCGCGCGAGTTTCCGAAATTTCATCCTTCCGCAACCGTCCATGGGATCGTGGCCGACCCAGGCAATCCTGGCATCGGCGGCGGGCCACCACATGCCCCGATCTCACCACCGTTTCCGGTTAAACCTTCCGCTTCTTTCTGTCTTCCGGTCGAGAATCAAAATCACGCGCTCTCGTATTCGTTATCGATGCAAGTCCCGCCACGGTGGAGATTCACGGCCATGACAGAGGAAGGTCAAAACTTTCAGCTGTCGGTTTCGTCGACATCGAGTATCGATCAACAGCAGACTTCCGGTGAAAGTGAAATACAGTCGATCGAAGGACTTCATCGATTTCTTCGATATAGCGCCAATATCCGCGAGTAAAGAATTATATTTCTCTTTTTTTTTCCTCAACATATCTCAACATCCACCTAAGACAGTACGATAAAAAATCTACCAAAATACTGTCATCTATCTGAAAAATCCTTTTCAAAATCCCTCTCCCCTTTCTCCACATTTGCAAAAATAGAACAAATCCATTTATTTTCCTCCATCAATCTCAAATTCTGAAAAACTGCCTGAAACTTCACCTAACTTCGGTCAGATTAAAGAAGGGTGCAACCTTTACCGAATAAAGCAAATGTCCTGCCGATTTCGAGTCTCGACAGGGCGGGGTCGAAGGTACGCGGCCTCGGTCCGATCGAATCGCCGCTATCGGAACGGTGGAAACAAAAAGCCACGCTCCCGACTCGAAGGTTAAGGGCTGGCCGTAGGGTGAAGACGAGGGTGAGGGTGAGTGAGGGTGCACGCACGTACGCGCGAAAGAGCCGTGTCACGCAGACACGCAAACGCAAACACACTCGGTAAGTCACGTGGCAAGCAACCGCGCCAATCAATATCGGGCTATACGGGGTGTGTGCGTTCACCGGGAGGTAGTGAAAACCGGCGAGCAGTCAGCCAGTGCGTCCGCGACTGTCAACCACACCTCGTCGGGAACCTCGCCGGGAACCTCGTCGGATCCTCTCTCTTTTACTCTCGTTCTATCTCTGTCTCTCCCCTTCCCTGTCTCTCATCTCCTACCTTTTTCCCTCTGTGTTTCTCTTCCTCTTTCTCAGTCTACCTCGCAGACTCAGGGAGACACACACCCTCTTGCGGCATACAACATTCGACTACCCCCGTGGCGCGTTGAACGGACGCGAGGCTGCCAACTCTTTTCGCTTTCGACGCGGATTGCCTGTTGCAGGAGGACCGGTTCTTGAGAGGAGTCGAAGGAGACACGAAGGTAGGAAAATTGTCGGGATAATTGGTCTTGAAGTACCGGATATTGAAATTGGCTGGGTCTTTGTGACTTTTTTTTTTAATTGAAGTGTCTGATGCCTCCGGTGATAATGGTTAATCGTGTATTTTTATAAGTAGGGAAAGAGACAAAAAGGAGAGCTGTTTGAAGTATGGGAAGTAATTGGAAATTATTTTGTATATGAGTGTACGTTTGATCTGATAATTGAGAGTAGAATCTCTGAGGTTAATTCAATGTCAAGTTCATTTCTGTGGAATCGTAGATGAATTTCGTACGTGAAGCTTCGAGTCGACGTTTTTTCTTTTTCTTTTCTATTGCGACGGTTTTCAGGGAGAAATTGCCGTCTTTAGGAGCCAGCCTTCGCGAAGGGGGTTTTCTGAATCGAGGAATTTTTTTGAATGCTCCCTCGAGGGGGCGAGCTCTCAATGGTGGTTCAGTGTTTTCGCGAAGCGTAGGTGAAAGTCGAGGTAAACGTACGGGAGAAAAGTATGCGCGACGGTGGTGTAAAGAGAGAGGAGAAGGAGGGAGAGAGAGAGAGAGTTCTTAGGAATATCGAGCGATCGAGCCTTCGTGAATATTTTAGATCGAGGCTTTTTGGTAGCCAACCACCGGAAACGTGTTCGACAGTTTTATCTGCGGTTCTCGGATGAGAGGAGAGGCGAGACCGACGTGTTATTCGCACACCCCAAGTGCAATATTAAACGAAACTGCGTTCCACGGTATCCACTACCCTCTCACTCTGTCTGCTGTGGATTTGCGAGGGTGAATCCAAAGGGTATTTGAATTTTTCTTTTCATCCTTCCTATCTGACATTCGCACTTTCGAATCTACGGTTTTCACGAAATGTTTGCTCAAAATTCACCCTCGTTTTTTTTGTTTATGGACGATAAATGTACTGAAACTTTGAGATGAAATAATCATTCTTGCATTAACTTTAGAACTACCAAAGCAGTTAAAATGACAGGTTCCACATTTTTATAGAAATTCTCTAAGTTTATGGTAAAATCATAGAATACTATTTTGCGTCCATCTTATAAATTATAAATTGCAAAATTAATTATCTTGATTTCTTTCTGCCAAAGAACTTTTTTGATATATTTAAATGAAATAGATTAAACGCTGGTAGGTCTAGTGTCGGAGAGTTTGAAGTTGGAAAAGTAAGAGCTTAAATAAACTAATAGTTGTGATCATTTTAATGAGTAACTTTCTAATATCGATAGCTCTTACTTCGATGCATATAAATTACAGTTAAGTGCACTTTCACGGAATGACTTGGGTTCGGATAACATCTATGATTCATCAGAACTAACTTCAACATCTGCTTCTAGTTTTATGGGATCTCGATAAAGGATAGAATTTAGATGAATGAATGATTCACATTGAAACTTTTGTTCATAACTATAGTAAACAAATTTATTTTAATACAGAAATGGAAGAAATTTCTATACGAATTGTTGCGTCAATTTAGTTGTCAAAAGATGAACTCATCCTCGATGGCGCACAATCGTGCAACCCTTCGTAACACGGAACACACGTTTGCAATTGAACCCCATAACTGTAACCATGTCGCGTAACAGGAAAATGATGGGAGGTAAATTACACTTGGACGTAGTCGTGAATAATTCAGCGCATCGAATACCATAGGTCTGGCAGTCATTCCCATAGACTCAGCCCTCACTCACCTGAAACCATCCCTCTGTCAACCGCCTTCTTAGAACCCCTATTTTTCGCATTCTTGCTCTCCCACTCCAAACGCCATGCAAAATATTTCAGAACAAAAACATTCTAATTTAAAGGAATCATATTTAATTATAATCCATTAATTTGACTTCAATAAATACTTCATTTCTATTACTACCTAAAAGTGAGATGAAAGCAAAGTTCAAAACATGATTTCAATTTGTGTTTGCGAACTAAACCTATTATTTATATTGATTCCCTAATGTCATTATTTAATTTTCGTTTTTAATTAAGAATAAATTTCCATTTGCTATGACTGCATCATATATATTAAATAGAGTATAACTTTCTCAGAAATTAAACTAATACAATTATTTTTTAGTGTTTCTATTTCCAACATTAATCAACCCAAGTTAGGCGACCTATTACATTACCCATAACAAAAAAAAGAATTTTCTAAGACAGACTCCAAATTCAAACTCTTCAAACCACCATATCTCCATCAATTGTGTTTCCAATGTCAACCAACAACTAATACTCTCCTAGAACTGCAAATCTCAAACAGTAGTAATTAAAATTAAAGTAATACAAAAAAATTATCTTCCATAACTAAATGCTAAATCTGGATAGAAAGTAATATGTACATATCGCAAGCTCAGTACGTCAGGTTAAGGAACTCCATAGAAATTCCCCGTCAAAATGCATGGAGTAAACGGCAACGGTTGTCTGAGCAGATTCAGTGAGTCACGCGCCACGAAAGCGGCTTTGTCTCCGCGCGAGCATCCCCGTCGAAGGCGGGAAGTCGTGAACAGCAAGAGCCTCCTTGTCATAATGAGTCGGTGAAATTCCATTTTCTATGCATGGCCGATCACATTTCTCTCTCTCGCTCTTTTCCTTTCTCTTGGTAGACCGGAAAAACCTCGCTCGTCAGTGATCTCGAAAGGGTCGCAAGCTCCCATTCCGGGCGGAAAGGTCCGTTTGTGGCGCAGTCCGCTTTGATCCACGGTTCGAGGCGTGTGAAAGTGTTTTTCAACGCTTAAGTCTTCCTATGTGAAGCACTTTTGACGGTACGCTAGAAAGATTCATGGTATCTTCGTGCAAGTGGAGGAAGAGTATGAATTTAATGATTTGTTGCAATGGAAGACAGATCTTTTTCTATGGATTTTTCGCTTTTCAGAGAATTTATAAATAAATTGTAATATTTTATTAATGATGTTGATTTTTTCTTCAATTAACAGACGGATATTTGACAAGGAACCAAAGAGAATGGACGTAAAAGGGCGGGTTGCCCTGATTACGGGTGCTGCTTCCGGTATCGGTAAATCGTGCGCCATAGAATTGTTGAATCAGGGGGCTAAGGTGAGTTTCTGTAAAATTTTATAGATGTGTTATTTTGCTTGGATGTATAGGATATTTATTTTTTCTGAGATGTAGAAAATTATTGATGGAAATATTGAGAATTCTAAGGAAGTGTCTATTTTGTAAAAGAGACAAAAAAGTTTCTTCGGTTTAAAACGATCTTCTGAGAAATCTGTTTAAGGATGTAACCTTGACTTGGTGCGCCGGTTCGTGGACGTTTAGTAGGCATGCTTGAAAATAACCGACTTATAATTAGAACGCTCCCCAACGACTAAAGAATCTTATCTTACTGCTTGGTGCATTTGTAAAAAATGCCATGTCGAAGATGAAAAAGTGGCATGATAAAATGGTTCAAGTCTAATCTTAGTTTCGTCTTGGGAAAAAGAAAAGATACTAGGAGATAATTTAATACGGCATTATGTTTGAATTTCAATGAGAGAAATTCCAGAAGAAATCGTTCCCGTCCGTAGTTATTCTTGCTCTTGAGAAGTCAGTGATTTTGTATCGGTGAAAAAATTCGGTGATATCGGCTTATCTCTTATTATGACAGAAGAGCCGAAGAAGCGGTGATAAAGTAAAGAAAGATAATGGAAGACGAATAACAGAAAGTGAAATCACATTAATCGAGCAAACGTGATTACACTGTGCTCAATGAAACTTTCGATTTGATGTAAACTTCTTAAATCGACTTGTTTGATATGAAAATACGATGATTTAAGATCGCAAATTTGTGATTGATTTGCAGGTATCGATATGCGATATCAATACGAAGAGTGGAGAGAAATTGGCCGAAACCCTGGGCGAGAAATATGGAAAGGATCGGGTCATATTCTGTCAATGCGACGTTACCGATTATCCGCAATTTGAAAGTAGGATTTTAAACATTTCAAACACTTACCCCAATTTAAAACAACACTAAAACACAAGAAACATTCCTTCCCAATTCTATAGTTAATACGATGTCTTCACTTTTTCAAACAATGAAAATATCTTAATTACAAATTTTCAATACTTCGCTAACAGAAATTAATAAGTTTTATGTAAAGGAATGCTGAATTCTAAAAATCGTATTACTTATACGCCGACATAATCCTGCAATTCCAATGCAATTAATATTCACAAGAAAGACTTTCTATTAATACTTTAATTTAAATTTTCAGTATCTTTTCAAACGACAATCGCAGCATTCGGTTACATCGACATCGTCATCAACAATGCTGGAATTATGAACGATCGGTTTTGGGAGTTGGAAGTCGACATTAATCTTGTAAGAATTACTCCTCCCTAAAACCTCTCGAAGAAGCAATAGTTTCGTAATAACGACGAGAAAATTAATATCGTAGAATGGCGTGATTCGTGGCACTCTGTTGGCTCAACGATTTATGGGAGCAGACAAGGGTGGCCATGGTGGAATAGTCATAAACACTGGTAGCAATGTCAGCATCAACCCCTATGTCAGCGTTCCGATTTATTCTGCCACTAAAGCCGCCATCGTTAATTTCACCAGGGCGTTTGGCGTAAGTGGACGAGTGATTTCAACAGAGAAATGAGCCTCTCAGGTGGAATTTAATTTGTCAAGTTAATTAACGTTTGACAGGATCAGTACCATGTGGATTACACGGGTGTGAAAGTTATGGCACTCTGCCCGAGCGCGACAGACAGCAACCTGGTGCAAGACGTCAGCCAGCAGCTGTTTTTGGCGCGATACAAGGAAGCCTGGAGCCGCGATACTGCCACATCAGTTCCTCAAAGGTGAATAAGCCATTCAGAAGTAATTGATATTGATACCATCAGAACTATTTAGATTTTTTCTTGCTTTTATTATCACTATATCTTTTTGGTGGTCTGCTTTCTTTATTTATTCATTCATAATTGCACTTGTAGTTCTACATTTGGATTACAATTTCTATGCTCATTTTGCCATCAACCTATAACTTTAAGTGGTTTTCAAACAATTGAAGTTGTGATATATTAACCCATTTCCTGCCAAAGTCTTGGTTTGGTTACTTCTAGAAAAAGTATTGTCACGGTGTAGAAATAAAAGTAATTCATGAAAATTACTGCATAAGAGTACAAGTATCAAATATCTAAATTGAATGCTAAAAGACTTAGGAAATGAATAAATCCCCGAATGGGGATCATGAAAGGTAATGGGTCAAGTAAGAAAAATCTCCCAAAGAGAAAAGATGTTTAACACTAGAACGACCAAGCAAGTCAAAATGACTTCTTCATATTTTTTTCCAAAAATTCCCTAAGTTTACAGGAGAGTCCTAGACTAGAAATTCTGAATTAATCTTATAAAATACATATTACTAAACGGATTATATTTTCCACCCCTTGATTCCTCTTCTTCCAATGTTCTTATTTAATATATTTAAATAGAACAAATTTAACGTCGGTCGTTCTAGTGTTAAATGTGTATCCATTAATTAAGCTGCCTAATTTTTAACTACTTATTCACTATACAGTGCATTTAAATATTTGTATTGTTTATTTACAGGGCGGAACACGTAGCCAAGGCTTTAATTCACATATTGAACACCGGGAAAAGCGGAAGTGTTTGGATGGTCGAAAAGGATCAGCCTCCACACGAAATCACTTTCCAGAAACATTAAAATCCACGTCCGCGTTTCCGCGTGGATCATTTCCTCGCTTAACTACAAATAACTATGCCGTACCATAATTACGAATGTACCGAGATTATAGTCCAAAGCCGCCGAAATTGCGCTCTCGATCGTCGCGATGGAAACGAACGTGAGGACGACTAACGCGATTCTCCCGAATTTCTTGTATCAGTCGATCGTACCTGATTAAAAATGCGTACAAT
Organism: Cerceris rybyensis; assembly: GCA_910591515.1. NCBI lineage: Eukaryota > Metazoa > Arthropoda > Insecta > Hymenoptera > Crabronidae > Cerceris > Cerceris rybyensis. Next base: position 24,872,058 of record OU342791.1, on the reverse strand, counting down.
TTTTTTAGCAAATGAATTTCATTTCTTTTGAAAATTTATTTATAACGTAATTTCTTCTGTTAATCGGTTGGTCGAGATAGTGTGCTCGAAAAGTTTGAAACATCGCAATGGTGTTTCTATCTTTTTTTTTTCTTTTTTCATTGAAGATATAATTCGCATTGTAAGTGCATTCTATTCTTTCATGTTGATGCTTGAGAATTTATAGAACGATTATAAGATTTAACAAGTACTTATTGGATAAAGAGACTCACTTGATAGTGCTTGATGAAAGGAAAGATACGTTATCGTATCTACGAGTAGATAGGGAAAATTTCTCCACTAAGCTTAATTATCTGTAGCTATGTCTTTATATCATGTGATAAGAGATGATGTGCATTAAGTGAGCTTAGTCGGAAAAAGCTTCCTACAAATCAGTTTTGATTTATTAAGTTCTACTAAATTCGTACGTGTTTTATCACAGTTAAATGCAATTGATTAAGAAAAGAAAGGAATTAAACAGAAAGAACGTTGCGATCGACTTCTCTCATATTTTCCAAAGAAAAAATAAGATTCACTTAACGAAAGCTCGTAACGATCGAGCAGGACACCCTCGGAAGTTTTTGATACAATCATTTCCATGAAAAACTGATCTTAGAATTTTTAAGAATTTTATACCCTTTATGTAAAACCGTTTGATACTCGTTATTTATTTATTAAAAGTTTTTGCTACGACCCTATACACTTTTAAACCAAATCTATCTCTAACTTCGACAATTTTCATCCGAAACAAAAAGAGAGATGTCTGCATGATCCAGAAAACTTTATCTTTCATTTCTACCATCTTATCGTTCGTGTTCATCGCTACAATGAATGAGCTAAAGGAGAAATCTTGACGAAGGAGTGAGAGTGAGGATGAGAATTTTTTTTTGAAAAACAGACGAAAAAAATTTTAAAAAAATACTCCCAGCATACTTACTCTATAAGATAATCGAAAAAGGTGTAAACGAAGATAAGAATTAATTTGATCGAACCGAAACCAAAAATTTGTCCGTAAAAGACACTACAATTGTAACATCGCGCTCGTAATTTTTATACGAACCATTAGAGGAGCGACGAGACGAAGAAAGATAGCTAGTAGAATTAGATGTAACTAAAAAAAATCGAGGCCTAAATTCGATGTCTTCGGCCTTCGACGCACAAACGTAACGATTTTAATTAGTAACATACTTCAATCGTCCATTATTCGTTCGATGGTTCGACCTCTCGTTACATTCCTCGCAGGAGATTGTATTAGATGTGTAGTTGACTCAGTGTCTTTAGTAATCGCTTTTTAATGGGAAAAAGTAAAGAAATAACAATTTTTTCGGACTCTAACGGAAGGATGGAACGGGAGGATACGCAGACGTCGAGATCGAACGACATCGCACATACGGAAATATACATTGCGTAATCTTTTAATCGACGGAAAGTCGGTAGTTAGTGGAAATTGTTGGTTTTTGTTATGATTTGCTCGGAATGTACGTTGCAAGCCTGGCCAATAAAGTGCATAGCTTTTTAAAAAAAAATTGTTGCTTTAACTATTTATCCTGGAGCTTTGAATTTTTTACAGTTTTTTGTGTAGAAGGTTTATGACTTTTATGAATTTTCAATTCTTCCGTTTTTGGAAATGTCATTCTTTACAGTCACCTATATGTTTTCTGTGAGAAACAAAAGATCGATGATCAGCGAAAGGAAACTGTGAATTTCCATCGCGAAACTTTGATCAACATCACAAAAATTCTTGTATCACCTTCATAATTTTAAACAATCCTATAATCATTATTTTTTTTCCGATGTTAAGTAACATTGCAAATTTTCCACGTGTCATGAAAATTACAATTTGAGAGTATAAAAGAGAATGACATATTTTTCATTATGTTCTCGCGATTTGTAACCTTTTCAGTAATCAATCTTCTCAAAGATTTTCCAAGGTAAGTCTCTCCAATAATTACGCCTTCACCTCGAATAGATTAATCACACTTTTTGTCGGTTCGTACTGTTCATTCTTTCATTGACAACAATTAACTCAAACTTCCTCAAACTTGATCCAAGTCAATGGGCAACAAAATTGCGAAGTGTTAGCACAACGAATTCAACAAGACAAAAGAAGGGGAAGAAGAAAAAGGGTGGAAAAGAACAAGACACATTTAAAATGATAAAAGCTGAAAATTGGTAAATTTTCATTCTCTTGCAAAAAATAAAATTCAACATATATGTGTCAAATTACAATAAATGCATTCACTCAGAATTGTCAGGTTTCACTCAAAGCTCACGATTTTAATTAATTTGTTATTGTTGCAAAATTTTCATTCCAATCTGTAATACTATTTTAGCGCAGATTTACCGAAACCAATTCTCGAACCATTGTGCAAAAATGCGATAATTGTTGGTGGATCGAACGGTTTCGGTTTCGCAGCTGCAGATTATCTTTTATGCAAAGGAGCAAGAGTAAGTCTCCGTGAATTGATAAGTTATTAATTTATTTTTGATTTAACTAATTGAAGTATCATTAGGGAATTGTGATAGTCGATGATGACGCTGATCAAGGGAAAAAAGCAGCACAGAAACTCTGCGATTCTCATGGAAAAAATCGAGCATTTTTCATACAGTCCGATATACGGAATATGTGCCAATTCGAAGGTTATTATCCAGCGGTATTAGACAATCAAATATTTAGAGGTTTGAATTCCCATCAGTGAGTTCAAATCTCCCTTTACCTTTAAGAAATTTTTCCTAATTAGTTACTTGACATAGATACAATTCACTTAAGATAGTTGGTCCTAGTCAATTAATCGTCCAGTTATTTAGTAAAATAATTATTCTAAATTTTCACAGCCAGTTTGAGACAAGCTCTATACAGGCACAAAAATGTTCACATTCTTTTCAACGACCTTGATAAGCAGAGGTTTCCATTATCCTCTAATTGCAGCAGCACCGAGCAAAATTTGGTATCAAATTTTCCTTTTATTTCCTGAATACAAGGGTTTTTCTTTCGTTACGAATATCGAGCAAAATTTTCTAGAGCAATGCGACGAAAGCCATTCACGTGGGAATGAAAATAATGGCGAAAAATCATGGTGGTCCTGGTGGTGTAATTGTAAGCTGCGCGAGTATTTTTGGCTTTTTAGGGTGGCCTGAAGATCCTTTCCCAATTTATTGCATGAAGGAACCTGCTATAGAAAGCACGATGGACCTAGCGGTATTTTTAATCTGTTAAATTAAAATTCTTTCTCTTTTTTTCTTATATAAAGATTGATTTTACGATTGTATTTCGGATTAAAGAAGGAATATAACGTCGAGGAAACTGGAGTTCGTTTGTTAGCATTGTGTCCAACGAAAAAATCCTTCACGGAATTGGGGCTACCGAATTTTCCGGATTCCGCGGTAAATGATCGACTCATTGAGAAACCAAGTTGTATACCGACAGCGTAAATATCATTTTTAACTTGAATTTTATTCATATCTTGGATTCTTTTAGCAGAGTGTTTCTAAAAAATAAAAATGTTTGATGTATTTGATGAGTGACAGGGGGATTTCATTTATTAAAGATAATATATTTTTATGGAGATTTTAGGAATGCAGTAAATGATTACTTTGCAGAACATGGAGGGTGGGAAAAGCTTTGAGTTATGTGATGGCTTGGGGAAAGACCGGAAGTACGTGGATTGTGGAACCGGATGTGTCTCCACGCGACACACCCACGCTCATTCATTTTCCGGCGAAAGAGGGCGAGAAAGTTGATCCGAAAATTTATGATACACCTGTAAGGCTTATGTTTAAGTTTATTTTAAAATTTGAGCTATTTAAATGATGAAGACATTAATAATGTAGCTTAGTACATAGGAACTTTTGAGTATTATTGAATGAAGTTATTTTTAATATAAATGCAGCCTTGTCCAGTAACTTTGGAGCCACATTGTGCGGACGTTTCTAAATCTTGTACTCCAGATGCCGGTAAAAGTTGTGAAGCGAAACCAACCAAAAGGAAATAATTCTACAAAGGCTACAGCCGGGTAAGTATGGTAATAGTATCCTCAAAGATAATTATTCTTTAGGTATACCATTCAATAGGACTAGTAAGATAAATCATTTCTGCAAAGTATGATTACAGTATCCCTACCTATACTTAGGAAGTTATTCAGATTTTTCAGTTGACAAATCGTTTTTTAAAAAATTAATATCTTTAGCTCAATTATTGATGTAACCACGCTTATATTATTACAGTTTCTTCAACTTGCAATTAATATTAAACTTTCCATCCCGACCGTCCCTTCCTGTTCTGCCTGTCCCTTCCAGTCCTGCCTGACCATTCCAGTCCAGCCTGTTTCTTTCAGTCCTGCTTGTCCCTTCCAATCCTGTCCATCCTTCCTAGCCCTTCCTGCCCGTCTGTCCCATCTATCTCATAATTTTTCTGACATGTAGCTCAAAAGCTCACATTTTTTAAAGAAGATTTGAAATTTTGTCGAAATCAAATTGAGCTTTTTAGTTTGATCCATCTCGTGAGAGCTTGCAAGCTCTGATGTCAGTGCTCAAACTAAAAAGCTCACTCGGATTTGGCAAAATTTCGCGAAAAATTCGGAAAAATTGCTCAAAAGCTCTATACCTGCGCGCTCAAAGCTCAAAAGCTCAAATTTTTGGAGAAAATTCGAAAATTTAATCGAGCTTTTTAGTTTGAGCCATCACACGTGAGCTTGCAAGCTCTGATATCAGTGCTCAAACTAAAAAGCTCACTCGGATTTGGCAAAATTTCGCGAAAAATTCGGAAAAATTGCTCAAAAGCTCTATACCTGCGGGCTCAAAGCTCAAAAGCTCAAATTTCTGGAGAAAATTCCAAAATTTAGTTGAGCTTTTTAGTTTGAGCCATCACGCGTGAGCTTGCAAGCTCTAATGTCAGTGCTCAAACTAAAAACCTCACTCGGATTTGGCAAAATTTCGCGAAAAATTCGGAAAAATTGCTCAAAAGCTCTATACCTGCGCGCTCAAAGCTCAAAAGCTCAAATTTTTGGAGAAAATTCGAAAATTTAATCGAGCTTTTTAGTTTGAGCCATCACGCGTGAGCTTGCAAGCTCTGATATCAGTGCTCAAACTAAAAAGCTCACTCGGATTTGGCAAAATTTAGCGAAAAATTCGGAAAAATTGCTCAAAAGCTCTATACCTGCGGGCTCAAAGCTCAAAAGCTCAAATTTTTGGAGAAAATTCCAAAATTTAGTTGAGCTTTTTAGTTTGAGCCATCACGCGTGAGCTTGCAAGCTCTAATGTCAGTGCTCAAACTAAAAAGCTCACTCGGATTTGGCAAAATTTCGCGAAAAATTCGGAAAAATTGCTCAAAAGCTCTATACCTGCGCGCTCAAAGCTCAAATTTTTGGAGAAAATTCCAAAATTTAATCGAGCTTTTTAGTTTGAGCCATCACGCGTGAGCTTGCAAGCTCTGATGTCACAGTGCTCAAACTAAAAAGCTCACTGGGATTTGGCAAAATTTCGCGAAATATTCGGAAAAATTGCTCAAAAGCTCTATACCTGCGGGCTCAAAGCTCAAAAGCTCAAATTTCTGGAGAAAATTCCAAAATTTAGTTGAGCTTTTTAGTTTGAGCCATCACGCGTGAGCTTGCAAGCTGGGATGTCGTTGCACAAACTAAAAGCTAGCTGGGATTTTGAGAGAAATACCAATTTTTTTGTCAAATGAGATGGTAGTTTATGTTAGAAATGTTTATCTCTACTTACAATTATTAAGTATGAGTATGTATTTTGAGTAATTAATGAACAATTGCCAATTTCTAATTACACTATAAGCCATACACCATGCTGTAGTCTTAAAACAATAAACAAGAATACGAAAATCATTGAATAAATTCACCCTCTTGTCAGAATACAATATCAACTGTAGTTGATCATCCTGTTATTCAAGTCTGAGCACAACAAATAATACCAATTCCAATTCTATATTTAAAGTCAAACATTTCCTTCACCACAGCAAACGGTTTTTACAAAGATCTCGTTACCGATCAAGGTAAAAAGTCTCACATAACGATCCTTCGGTGAACTTGAAATAGAAATTCGATCGAAAGATGGAAAACCGAAACGATGAATCTAAGCGAGGACAACGAACCACCACGCGCGGTCGCGATTTCGCTATGTATGGAAGCCATTGCAAAAAGTCTCATCGTATTTCCATCCCTCAAAGCTCCGATCGCAAATATTTTATTAGAAACTTCTCGCCGCGGAAAAGTCTCCATTTTTCCTACCAGAGGCCACAATCGATCGGTGTAAATACGATCTTGTTTACCTCTGATCGGCGGTCACATTATCCTCTGGATGTCCTCAAGACATTCAATCTTCGACGATTGATTCTCAATTTCTCGTGTTTCATCGGTTACAATGACGACGGCATCGATCGTGCGGGAAACACTTGTGATCGAGCTTTCAGTGTGATCGTCAAGAGAATTCGTCTACTTTATAACCGGTGGAAATTAACGGGCTCCATTTACAGAAATCATCGACTACGTGGTTCGAACACGACAGATTCATTAGCAACTATGACCATAGAAAATAAAATCGCGATCGTTACGGGCGGAGCAAACGGAATCGGTTTCTGCACCGTTCGGAAACTTTTACGGAGTGGAGCTAAGGTAAGTGCAGTAGCGTACTGTATAATGTGACGCTTCACATTTGCTCTTACAATTTGAGGGCTCTTCAAATTTGCATATGGAGCGATGGTGTTAGCTGAAATAGAATATGGAATTTAATAAATCTCAGGGGCTATGAATGTGAAGGCTCGGACTTAAAATTAGTTGGGAACAGTCCAAATTCTCCGTCACCTCTGGGAGATTCTTCCTATGTGAAATATATATTAGCGCATGGATAGTTCAGAAACTACTTAAAATAGCAAGTCATAGACGAAACGGCCGTAATTACAGTAGAAAAAATTCAGAACAGAATTTGCACAAAGCTACGGTGGTATCGGTGACGGAATCTAGAACTTAGTGGACCTCAAAGTATAATAACTGTAAAAATAAAAAATTGTAGACATAAGAGATATGAAAACGGAAGTGAATCGAGATGGAAATAAATTTAAAATTTTTCCAAAGAGAAAAACAAGTAGTATTTTCCTTTGCAGGCTGTAGGAATCTTAGATTTAAGCGATTCCGGTGGACAAAGCGCAGCGGCCGATTTGGAGAACGAATTCGGCAAAGATCGTGCACTCTTCGTTCCTTGCGATGTCTCAAAAAAAGATGAGATTAAAGGTAATCGCTATATAATTATTTTCTGTGAATAATTTCTTATTATTATCTACCGAGATATTATTACGTTTGGGATGTAGAGGCATTCAAGAAAGTTGTGGATACTTTCGAAAGCGTCGACATTGTTATCAACATCGCTGGAATTATGGACGACGCCGATTGGGAAATTATGGTCGATATTAATTATGTAAGTTGTTATACAGCATCCGTTGAGAAATTGTAACAGTACCTTTAATTTATGAAATTCAAAATCTGCGAGCTCTTTTTTATTGTTACGTTAAATGTTTGTTATTGAATCAAACATTGTCTTATACTTCTGATTTAAATATCAGAAAGGCATCGTTTACGGTACAGTTTTGGGCCTGAATTATATGGGAAAGTACAAAGGTGGAAATGGAGGAACGATAGTTAATATGTCCTCGATCGCTGGACTGCAAGGTAATCCGATCGCGCCGATTTACAGCGGCACGCAATTCGCAATTGTGGGATTCACGACGGCTTTAAAGGTAATTTTCTTCTCTAAAGAAAAAGAATTTTTTTATATGTATAACACAATTATATTATGACCTTTTACAATTTTCTTTACTAATTTAATTCTGTGGTAGGAGATAATTATTGATGTTACTTTCAATTAGGCCATTTTGCATCTGCAACGAAACTGTTAAATATGTAATATCTACCATGTTATTGCAAAATAGTAACATTGACAAACAACTCACGTAACACGATTGATTTTAAAAAAGTATCAGTAATGTATACAACGTGTTTCGTAACACGTATCATCGGTCGACTCTGTGGTATCGACATTCAGTTTTATTATACGTCTATTCACGTTTTTTTTAGCGTTACTTCGAAAAAACTGACATACGTATGATGACAATATGTCCTGGTCTCACAACGACCGCCATGGCAGCCAGATTTATGTCAAGCAAAGAGCACGCCATGGATCTTCTCGACGAAGAAACGGCGGCCAAGGAGATGGCTATTTTCCAAAAGCAACCGTGAGATAAAATTCTTTTTTTTTTTTACTTTTGTAAACATTTTTAATGCTTTTTTAAGCAGATAAATCTACATGCGCCATGCCCACTCATTGCGATAAGCCTTTTAAGCTTCTAGAGCTCGATAACACTTCCATGAAATTCGTTCTTTAATTTTGTAAAGAAGAAGGATTCTCAAGAAGAAAAATTGATTTTCTACAATTTTTTAATTAAATATCTAATGTTCTAAATTCCTTGGTATTACAGTTCCCACCGTTTCATTCTCTTTTTTTCCTCTTTCAGTGACCCACATCGATTGTATTTTCGAATATAATAGTTTAAATGTTGATACTCATTATTAATGATTAATCAATTATTTTAATTAACAGGCCAGACCATGTGGCAGCTGCCATCATACAGTTGATTGAGAATGGAGAAAATGGCGCGATATTTGTCAGCGAGAACAATCAACCACCCTATGGCGTTGAAATTCCTGATTATTCTACTTTGAAGGTACCCATGTAATGATCACGCAAGAAGAAGACCTTATCTCACGAAGATTTGCAGAAAATTCAACATTTAATACGCGAGCTTCCCTCAGATTAAATCTGTATTTAGAGCTACGCCACAGACGAAACAATATTTGCCGGGAATCATAAACTATTTCATTTTAAAATGAAATGTGATTTTCAACTTGAAATTGCTAATATTGAAACTGTAATAATCAGGTCACATAACAACAATCTATGTACATGTAGAGGAAAATAGAACACGTACGTCCTTCTATGTCTTTCGCAGCGTCACGAGTTAAAATATACAAATATATTTTGTTTAAAGGACAAACTTCATGCTTGAGTAAGCGCATTTGAATTATTTTGTTTTGGCAGGAAAATTTATGTGTATTGCATATACAAATAGAAGTGACTTATAAAGCAGATATTCTGATACTGACTATACAATGTGATTATTTATTCGAACGCAATAATGAGCATTTAAAAGTCGATGATATGCACGTTATTTGTGAGGTGCATTTTCCAAACATAAATTTTTAAAAGCCACTGATAGTTTAATAGGATAAATTAACATTTCTTTAAAATGACGTGTTATCGTTTTATCCTCAGCATGTCTATACTCGAGGGAAAAGTAAATAATAATTTTGTCAAACATTTGTACCGTAAATTAAGAAACATTTTTTTTTCTCTATTCACTACGAGATAACGAGCGATTTATTTGCATTGATAAAAATGACGGATGATTATATTACGCAATTTGAAGAGACAAATTTTCGTATAAGCTTAGTATGTTAAGGATATGTTTAATATAAATGATGATAAAAAAATGATTACCGATATATCACTGTTTTTATCGTACCTTCCTGCTTTCCAATAAGAAGTCAGAAAGTAATCATTCTTATACTTTCTGTCTCTTTCTGAATAATACGCAATGTTTCTCTCAACTGATAAATACGCATATTAAATCCGATCTCTTGCAAAGTGCAGACCACTTTGCTAGTTAGTGTAACCTGATTTGCGTGGATGCTTAAGAACAGATAACTGAAAGTATTTCTAGTAAGTAAAGTGTTTCTCAAAGTATTTCTCAAACCTTTTCACCAGCGTTAATCATTTACATAAAAGTGTATTAATAAACCGTCGTGTGAAGTTTGTGCATTTGTTTCATACGATAATAAACAAACTCGCGGAACTTTTAATTTTGTTCGCTTAATTTAAACTACTGTATGTTGATTTCTTAAATAAAGAAAATAGTAAGTAAAGTCGTAAGTCAGATCAAAAGGTAAAATCAAAATGTTTTTGGGAATTCTGCACTTTAAACAATATGTCAAGGAATTTTATTTATCTGTACGAATGAAACTGTATGAAAAACTAGAGTTTTAACCACTTAACGGTCGAATTTGTGCATGCCCGTGACGTTCACGGGCATAGCTGATACGGCCGCCACTCTGCGGTTTGTTTATCTTATTAGCCGCTGATATTTTAGAACTCATTGTCAGTCCTTTGATATCTTACACTGAAATGTATACATTTCCAAAAACTTTATACATTGTGTATTGGAGGAATAAATACAGATAATCTCTCCGTCTTCTGCCGTTAGCTTTTGTCTGTTTCTTCAGTCTTTGAGCGATCAGTGTGCAGTACCTATACGTCATCCTTGTAATATCTTTTTCGTCTTACGATTATTAGTTTATAGTGTGTTTATTTCTTATATTATTCCTTTTGTGTTCTGCTTGTTATAATTAATTGTTGCTGTTAATGTTATCTGGTTATATAAGTTATAGAAGGATTTCCCTTAGATAAACAGGTATGATGCAAAACTTGTTATTTTTCCGAAAAAAATAATTCGTTCGCCACTAGGAGTACAAAAAACATTTTATAATATTCACAAGATAAGCATTCAGGCAAAAAAAACTTGTGCGTTTTTGGACGGTCGATTCGAAAAAAACCTGAGCGTTAAGTGGTTAATTACACCGGCACACAAAAAAAATTAAGTAGAATGTGCATTTGACCGGACCTACCTACGGGTACGTATTTTGGTCCGCTGAATCCGAATTCGAGGTCAGTTTGACCCCTACACCCTCGAAATTTCGAGAAAACTTCGAAAAACCGTAAAAATGATGAAAATCGGCAGTTTTAATGATAAAAGAATTTTTTGGAACTAAACTAAGCGTGATTTTCATGTATTTCGATCCGCTGAATATGAATCGAATGATGGCAGATTTTTGTTGGATGTTAAAAAGAGAAGTACCCGAAGAAAATCGTGAACGAAAGAGGAATCCACTACGAAGATCATTTGAGGATAAAAGAGAGCGATACAAACGAAGGAAAGTTTAGGATTCGTAAAAATCATTTCTTTCTATCTTTTTATGTCTTGTGTTTTTCACAGATTTCAAGTTATTTGATATATCTACGTTATAGAGTATTTATTTTAGGCATTAAATCATGTTCAATCAATTTTTTTTCTGTTATGAATGGTAATTTTTACAATTTTTTCGAATTTTTCCAGCTTTAGAGGGTGAATAGACTAAAAAAATTAAGATGCGAATTGAAGACATCAAAAGATATAAAATTTTATCTGAATTGGACCAGAAGAAGTTTTTTTATCATGAAAACTATATTTTTTCGGAATTTTCGAGAGTTTTGTGTGATTTTTTCACATTTAAAATGGCTCGTGGTCTCAATAAAGTTTCGATTCATATTCAGCGGATCGAAATACATGAAAATCACGCTTAGTTTAGTTCCAAAAAATTTTTTTATCATTAAAACTGCCAATTTTCATCATTTTTACGGTTTTTTGAAGTTTTCTCGAAATTTCGAGGGTGTAGGGGTCAAACTGACCTCGAATTCGGATTCAGCGGACCAAAATACGTACCCGTAGGTAGGTCCGGTCAAATGCACATTCTACTTAATTTTTTTTGTGTGCCGGTGTTATGCTTTGACTGTCTCCTGCAAAATTTGAGAATACGAATATTATTCCGGAGACTTAACGATTTAATTACTTACAATTACTCAATTTTTGTGTAGTTTTTATATCACTTGATTCTTCTTCAAGATTTAATATGGTAAACTAAAAAGGCCATTATAAGAAATTCTGTACTATATTTATATAATTTGAACATCGCTTCAAATTCTTTGTTAATTATTTAATGCACCATACTGAAACATTAATCTACGATTAATGTAATTTTATTGCTAACAGTTTTAAGTAAACTTCGTTCAAGATATAATAATAATTAATTAATTTATTAATATATCTTTAAAAAATAACGAAACGTTGATCTCGGTCGTAAAAGCTTTAAATACATACGATTAAATATATCACCAACGTGGCAGTCCACGTATCAAACTAGTAAGATTGATACAAGAAGAAAAAAATACAAAACGAAATCTCTGTCTCAACTCTTTAGTCCATCTACACATTTCTATTGCGCTTGATTCAGAACTAAAAGTTTCTTTTTTCATTAGAAATGAAAAAAATTGCGTAAGAATTAATGCAGGGGCTAACTTCACAGAGGTCATTTCATTCACTTTTTAGACATTAAAAAACATCTTTCTCTATAACTATGAAGTAAAAAATAATTAAAAAATTCAATAATATTCAAAAAGCATCAAATAATACATTGCTAATTTTTTATTAGTATCCATCGACTCGTTTTTCCATTAGAAAAATAAAAAAAGATTTTACGGACACAGCAAACATTTTTTTCCATAAGGCCCATGTAAAATATGTTATTATTAAACACGATTTATTCATAAACCGTGTGGACGAACTCGTTGAAATTCCGGTTATAATTATAAAATATCATGAGGAATATATTTTCAAAATTTTAAGGAAATCTATCGAAAAATGATAAGTGCCTAGAACTACCTTAAAGATAAGAGGATTGTTTTAAAATTTGGAAAATTTCTCCTAGATCATGAACAACATTCAAAACAAAATCGCAGTCGTCACCGGCGGTGCCGATGGCATGGGACGCATTTTCGTCGAACAATTGCTGCAGAATGGCGCTAAGGTACGAAGAAATAGATTGAATCAAGAAAATTCATATTTTTAAGCTGATTTCTCAAAATTTCAATGTATTTTCCAGGCTGTCGCAATCTTCGACATGAACACAACCCTTGGAGAGGCCACAGTGACACAATTGGAAAAACAATTCGGCAAGGGACGTGTACTTTTCCTTACTTGCGATGTGACTAACACCACTCGAGTTCAAGGTATTTATAAAAATTTTAATTCCTTTTAAAAGAAATATATTAATACATAAAAATGAAGAATAAATGAAGTTGCATCATTGGGAAGAAACGTTTCTATGTCACATCAATTCTTTTAACTGTTTGTGCTTTTTGTATTGATTATAGTATATTAAGTACTTTACCAAAAATTTACCCGAAGTGACAAAAGTGGATTAAACCTTTGTAGCATTTAATTGAGAATCCAAGACTTTAACTTCAGACCCAACATAGCTTTCTGTACCTGATGTTATATTATGATAGAATAGTTTATTAGTACTATTTTAATATTTAGTTTTACCTGTTAGGATCATTTTGACTAATAGCTATCATTTTACATGGTTTTCAAACTGCCAAGGATATATTAAGTAATAATTTACGACAACTTTCCGATAGTTAATAGGAATTAACACTGGATGTAATTAAGAATCTCATAGTTTAACTCCGTACCTACCATTACCTCTCTTTGTTTCCTTTTTCAGAATGCTTCAAGCAAGTCGTTGACACTTTCAACGGATTTGACATTCTCATTAACAACGCCGGTATACTTTCCAAGAACTGGAGAAAAACTATTGACGTGAACCTCGTAAGTTAACCATATTTATAAAAAGACGTGACGGTTTTTACTTCCAATTCATCCACTTAATCTTCATGGACATATGTTTTAGACAGCTTTAATTGATTGCACATTCATTGCCCTGGACTATATGGGAAAACACAAGGGTGGTAAGGGTGGTACCATTGTTAACATAGCATCGATAGTGGGTCTTTCACAATTCCCAACAGTACCTGTATATGCCGCCACGAAACACGGTGTTATTGGATTCTCCCTCTCCATGCAGGTAATTTGCATTTTCAATATTAAAAACAATTACGACATAATTGAATTAGCAACATATCAACTTTTGTATACTATACCCGTTGCTTAAAATTAATTAAGTACTCAGGACTATACTTTGGAGATACAGTAGAGCAACTAAAAATTATAATGAACAACATGCATAAACAACAAATAAATCAGAACATATTTTCAGGGTGATTACGACAAGACTGGAGTGCGTTTCCTTACAGTGTGCCCTGGCATAACGGAGACGAAATTGATCTCCGGACTGTACTCACCCTTATACGACTTCGTTGATGCAGAGAAAGGTTTCGCTGAAGTACGAGCCCTGCCCACTCAAACGTTAGTACTGACATGTTTTTCTGTATAATCAATTTCCCATAAGGTACAACTTGTAACCGATAAGATGAGTGAATTTGCGATGTTGATTCGTTCTCTTTTTGAGCAGCCCAGACAACGTAGGACGCGCAATGATCGAGGTCCTTCAGAAGGGCAAGAATGGAACGATCGTCGTCAGCGAGGCTGGCCAGGCACCTTTTGCAGTTAATATCCCACCCTACACTGAATGGTCAACCCCACTGTAAATATTTTCGCATTCCCTCAGACCGTAGCAAAATCCTCTGTTAACTTTTTCGTTCAAAACAAAAATTTTCAAATTTATCGTTCAATTAAAGGAACGCTGGAGAAAATTTGTATGTGAAATAAAGTGAAACTTGAGGATATCAATGTTGCCGGAATGATATCCCTCTTTCTTAACAATCCTTCTTTGCTTCATGTCTTCCAATACTGAAATGTCTCAAAGAAAACAGAGATTAGGGATGTGAACCCGTAGGTATCAAACTTTTGACCGTCCCTTCCTGACCTGCCTGTCCATTGTAGTCCATTGTGTCTCTCCCTTTCAGCAATTCCTGTCACTTCCAGTCTTGCCTGTCCCTTCAAGTCCTGTCCGTCCCTTTCGGACCTGTTTATCCCGTCTGTCCTGTCTACCTCTTAATTGTTCTGGTACAGAACTCAAAACTCATATTTTTGGAGGAAATTTGAAATTTTGTCGAAATTGGATTCAGCTTTTTAGTTTGAGCCATCAGATGTGAGCTTGCAAGCTAAAATGTATATGCTCAAACTAAAAAGCTCACTCGAGTTTGTCCAAAATTTCCGGAAAAATTCCGAAAAATTGGTCAAAAGCTCCTTTTTTAGGGGGAAATTTGAAATTTTGGCGAAATTGGTTTGAGCTTTTTAGTTTGAACCATCAAGTTTGAGCTTGCAAGCTCGGATGTTGTTATTCAAACTAAAAAGCTCACTTAGATTTTGACGAACTTTCGCAAAAACCTCGGAAAATGGTAAAAAATTTCTAAAATCGGAATTAGCTTTTAGTTTGAGGCGTCACGTGTGAGCTTGCAAGCTTATATGTAATTGCCTAAACTAAAAGCTCATTCGGATTTTTACGAAAATTGAGCATGAAATAATTGCAGCGATCTTCTGAGATAGGTGTAATAACAATTTATAAAAAATTCCGTGAAAATCGGTGGTTATCCCGGGAAAAAAGAATTATATAAAGTTATATATAAGTATATAAAATGATATAAAACTGTATCTTATTTTATATAATTTTGTATGATTATATCTAGATTCTTATATTAAATTTTATTAATTTTTATATAATTTTATAAAACTATATAAATTTTATAAAATTTTATATAATTATATATTATTATGTATCAATCAGAAAATCCTAAACTGTAGACTTATATATTATGATATATAAATATATATAAAGATATAAAAATTTATATATTTTGTATTTTTTTATAAAAATATATAAAACTTTATTGGATTTCTTAGATTAAAATATATAAAATTTTATAAATTTTTATATTATTGTATATAAATATACAGTGCGACCTGTGAATAAGAACGGAAAAGCCGCCGCGGGGAAGTGTTTTTCTCGGAAGCCGAGTACCCCCACCATGCGTGCGGCCATTCAAATGAGTGTTGCCATCCTCACCCATATAAATAAAAGCGTTGTATGTTTCCATGTAGTTATGCGTTTGTTTGTAAAGGGCGCTCGGAAGTTAAGTCCGAGTGGGGGACCGTGAGCGAACACCAGACTGGGGAAGTGTTCTTATTCCCAGGTCGCACTGTATATAAAAATGATAGAGCTCCCTACAAGTGGCGTGACTTACAGCAAGCTATGACTCAGAAGATAGGAGACATCAAAAGGGTTCACCAAAAAAATGTTGAGTTTAAGAAAAAATAATTTTAACATATGATCTAAAACAGCTAAATAACTAAAGGGCATATCATTCTTAAATTTTTCATAATTTATCCTGTGTGACTTATATGATCTTTCTCCTGGAAGTTAAAAATAATCTTTTTTTTTATAGAATTTTCTCAAACCTTATCAACATTTTGACTAGATAGTTTTTTTTTTATAAATTGGTTAAATGAATATTTAATTTCATTGCCCTATTATTTGTGATGAAACCAATTTTATAACGACATCTAATTATTTATAATAAAAAAAAATTTTCCTAGTCAAATAGTATTACCAATGTCTTCTTAAAATAATATTACCAATATTGTAAGTAGTGAGCCATCAAACGCCGTGCCGCGAGCCATTGCGCGTGTATTGTATCGCGTCTGATATCGCGCCGCCCGGTTCGCAGAATCTTTTCTCCGAATACCGGCGGCGAAAAAGTCGAACATCGCTGCTCATCGAACGAGCAGCAGTCTCGTCAAGCCCGTCATAGGAGGTGGATGCATTAAAAGTAATCTCGAAAACCAACGTCTTAGGATTTCTGCCTTATCCCTGCCTCCGCCCAAGCCATCCCTTACAATATGTTCTTAGAACAATATTGATAAAATCATTCATAACTTATTCTGATAGAAAGAAAATTAAACTGGTATTTTTTGAATAAATATTTAAATTATAGCTTTGTTATATATTTAATATAAAAAAGACTAATTTTATAATTATAATTAGTACATTATGAAGATATAAAAAAATATATTATTATTCTAGCCTCATAATAATACACCTGTAGGATTGTTATAATAATGAAACATAAGTTACCTTCTTTTCTATAAAATAAGCTATTTGTATTGTTATTAAATAAGCTATTTGTATGGTTGTTAAAAAATAAAAATTCGAAATGTATTTTAAGCAATAAAATTTAAAATGTGCAGCAATAAAAGAAAAATTCTATAGAATTTTTTTATATATATTAAGTCATATATAATTATATAAAATTATACATTTCTATATATTATGAGATAAAATTATATCATGCCAAAATTGAGATATAATTTTATATAATTATATATGGTCAACTATACATAATTTTATATAATTATATAAAAAAAATTTTTCCCGGGATAAGTGCCTTACATTCACTTGTAAACGCAATTCAATTGTTTCACTTAAATAGTCAAACTGATATCTACTACATGTAAAAAAAGAACGACTATTACATCAGTGGCAAGGCAAATATTCAGACACGACATGGTCATATGCTTATGAGCATTTTAAAAATCAATAATATTCAAGCACTTCTTAAAAAGGCTGTAAAAAAGATAATGATTACAAATTTTCTCCAATATATCACCATGTTTGTTATCGTCCCTTCCTACTTTTCAATTACCAGGAAGTAATTCTTGTCATTCCTTCTGTCTCTTTTTATACAATACGTCATGTTTCTCTTATCCAATAAATATCTATTCTAATTTCTTCGCCGAATGTACTCCAGTTTTCTAAATAGTTCAACTTGGAATAGGTTGAACGATTCCGACCAAGTAACAGTCACTTTTTGAAGCAGTAAGTAAACTGTCTATCGATGTACTTTTCGCACTTTGTAATTAATTATATCATTTGTATGAATGTTTATTAACATTCAGCCTGTCACGTTGGTTTTTATTCACTCCTTTCCCCCAATAAAAAAATTCTCCGTCGAAGTTTTAAATTTTGTTCGCTTAACTGAAAAGTGTCAAGTGTCAATTTTTTCTCGAAAATGTGATAACGAATGAAGTTGGAAGTCTGGCGAAAAAATAAAGACAACATATTTTGAAAATTCTGCACTTTAAAAGTCAAGAAGTGTTGTCTATGTGTAAAAATGTCTGAAATAATATCTGAGAAAATTTTCTGTCAAGTTGAACGAC
This sequence comes from Cerceris rybyensis, assembly GCA_910591515.1. Lineage (NCBI taxonomy): Eukaryota > Metazoa > Arthropoda > Insecta > Hymenoptera > Crabronidae > Cerceris > Cerceris rybyensis. Next base: position 24,854,090 of record OU342791.1, on the reverse strand, counting down.
ATGATCTTCCGTCATTTAACCAATAATGCAATAAATTAAAATAAAATAAAAATAATAAAGAGAGAATTTGGCAATTTAATTAAGAATAGTTAATCGACTACTGTACAGTGTTAATATCATTTAATCCAACTACGATGGAGATTTAATATGGTAGACTAGACCTTTCGCTAATAACTTTGTCAAAATGTGAATCAGTATTTAATAATAATTAATTATCGGATTAATATAAGTGTAGAAAAATTAGATAATAGACGAAAAGTTAAAAACGCCATGTAACAAATTTAAATATAAGCATCTTTCCTTAAAGCAACAAAATAAAATACAAAGATTGCAAGACAGAACAAAATAAAAAGCAAAAAATATAACTGTCTAAAAATTTTTCCTAGGTCATGAACAACATTCAAAACAAAATCGCTCTCGTCACCGGCGGTGCGGATGGATTCGGTCACATGTTCGTGGAACGATTGTTGCAGAATGGCGCGAAGGTATGAAAAAATGGATTGAATCAAGGAAATTCATATCTTTAAAGTCTCTTTTCAATATTGGAATGCATATTTGAGGTTGTTGTAATCCTCGACATAAACACGGCCCTTGGAGAGACCAAAGTGACAGAATTTGAAAAAGAATTCGGCAAGGGACGAGTGATGTTCCTTACTTGCGATGTGACTAACAGCACACAAATTCGAGGTACTTATAGAAATCCATTTTTTTTTTAATGTTATATAAAAAGAATTAAACATAAATTAACCTTTATTTCTATCTTTAGAATGTTTCAAGCAAGTCGTCGACACTTTGAAAGGATTAGATATTCTTATTAACAACGCTGGCTTAATGTCAAAGAACTGGAAAGAAACTGTTGACGTGAATTTCGTAAGTTAACGGAATTTCCAAAACAACATAACTCTTTTTTATTGCAATTCATCCCTTTTATCTTCACGGACCTATGTTTCAGACGGCTGTAATTGATTGCACATTTGTTGCTATGGATTATATGGGAAAACACAAGGGTGGTAAGGGTGGTACCATTGTTAACATATCATCGGCAGTGGGACTTGCACTACATCCATCGATACCCGTGTATACCGCCACAAAACACGGTGTTATTGGATTCTCACTCTGCATGCAGGTAATTTTCAATGAGAATAATGATTATAGCAGATGTAATTTTTATCAAATCGACGTTATATAGCAAATAAAAAATAAAATAAACATTTCCATACTATCAGGCAAATTACGCGAAAACTGGTGTACGCTTCCTTACACTGTGTCCCGGTAAAACGAAATCTAAGATGGCATCTGAATTTTATGCAACCAAGTACGATTTCGTCGATCAAAAAGTTGATCTTGAATTATGGGAAAGGTTTCCCACTCAAGAGTAAATATTGACATGTATTCTCTCACGACAATTAACCCACCATAGTATTTTCTTATAAGAGTTCAACCATCACAGTAATTTCTTACGATAATTAATTTATCATTGCATTTTTTATAAATTAATCTTCCGCAATCGGTAACACTGTAGTTGAGAAGACAAATGAATTTTTGATTTTTATTTGTTCCTTTTTTCGAACAGACCGGAGAACGTAGGATTAGGGCTGATAGACACCATTCAGAAGGGTAAAAACGGAGCAATAATCGTCGTTGAAAACGACATACCAGCCTATGCCGTAGAGATCCCATATTATCCTACCATGGCAACCTCATGGTAGACATTTTTATATTCCCTTTGAAGATAGCGAAATTCTTTGTTAACCTTTTCATTACTAAATTCATGAATACAATTTACGAATAGATAGCACAATTCGAGGAACACGAGGGAACATGATGTATACGAAATAAACTGAAATTTGAGATTTGCAATTTTGCAAAAAGGATATGCCTCTTTTCTGACTCCCTCTTTTTCATTTTTCTTTATCGTTTTTTTCACGTAACATTGACACTAAAAATTTGTGGAAAATCCTGAAGCTCGAGATGGTATAGTTCAGCAACTAAGAGATGGCTTGCGAGTGGCGGAGCCTCTCGTTTTTAATCGCCTATCACTGCCATTCCATTTTTGAAGTCACCAAATCCAGTCACCTAAAGTGAACACATCGCATAGTCATTTATTTTAGAAGGCTGTGTTTAAGGATTCTGAGAACGAAATGGTAGGAATAGGAAGTTGAAGACGAGAGGTTACACCGCTCCGTAGCCATCTTTCAGTTGTTGCACTATACCTGTGGTACCAACTTTGACCTTGGTAATGTCTTGACCTCGGCAAACATCCAATGCTGCTACCAACAGCATTTGTCGACATATGGGCTCAGGTACCCCGGGTTCGCCAAACCCGTACCTGGGATATTCCCAGGCCCCTGGGGAAGTCAAAAAAATACACAATGTTAAGAATTTGTTTAACACCGGCCATACCATCCAGTATGATCACACAAAACAAATACAAAAAGAAAAGGAATAAGTCAGTCACAAACACGTAGGTTCATTTAATCTCCTTTAATCCTTCATAATCTTTTTGACTGCTCATTGTCAGGGAATAGAATAATAAAAATAAATGGATCTTGAGTTTTGGGTAAAAATAATGCAAATTTCTCGAGAAATTCTGAGAAATTTGTCATTTCTACGGGGCATCGAGCGAGATCAAGGGGCGAGTCTATGTGGCAATTCGTGATACTCGATCGAAAGATAGTAGAAGATTCGAGGCTCCCGCGAACGACGATTCTGAAATGCCGTGAAACGTCAGAGGACGGGTCGAGGAAGATGTGCTTCGAGGTCGAAGATCGCGATACAAAAACAGAGAACTCTTCGATATCAGTTCATGAGAACAACGACGGAGTGAAGTCGCCAGCAGTGGCAATCGAGAGGAAGACGTTGTTGTCACTCTTCGTCAGTTTTCAACGATTCTTTCATCCAATTTTATCAAAACGTATCTTAAAGTTGAAAAGTAGAAATTATAAAAACAAGTATAAACTGTCCTAAACAATTATCCACCACTAAGTGACATTATTCTTAATCCTTGTCAAGTGAAACATTCAAGGATTCACAAAGGATTCATTCAAGTGTCATTTTCCAAATTAAAATACCAAATAATTCTGTAACAATTATCAGCAAAGGACGACTGAAAGTTGGACCAAAAATTGAGTCAAACGTGCGAATAATTCAAGATGCAGATCAAGAATAAAAGAGCCATCGTTACAGGAGCAGCAAGTGGCTTGGGTTTGGCTATCAGTCGAGAGTTGCTGAGAAATGGCGTCTCTGTAAGTGCTACTCGATTTAATACTCTGCGGGAGAAAAAGTCATGACGTTATCATGAAAAGATAAAATTCATATCGGTGAATTAAAAGTACGATCGGGGATGATGGAGGGGAAGAACGAAACGTCGATTACGTAGCTTCACGTTAAAGAGAATATAGTGATGTATTTCCTTACCATTTTCGTTGTTTATTTACATTTCATCAAGGTATCACGAATGATTTCAGATGATCGTTATGATCGATATACGACAATCGGCCGGACAACAAGCGACGGACACCCTCAACGCAGAATTCGGTAGGAATCGAGCAGTGTTTCTTCACTGCGACGTAGCGAATAACTCGGAATTCGATGGTAATTATACGAAACGTGATGTTTAATTTATCTTTAATTTATATACTGTGCTAAATTTTATTAAGAATATTTATGAGAATATTTTCTTCCAACAGATGCATTTAAAACAGCGGTAAACACTCTCGGTAGATTGGACATCTTAGTGAACAGCGCCGGTGTGATAAACGAAACTGACTTCTCGAAAGCAATTGACATTAATGTGGTAAGCGAGAGATCTTGTCGAACAGCAATTAATGGATATTCTTTTTATCAAATGTCTTCGATGCTAAGTCATCAGTTAAAATTTATCTTCTCTTTCGTCATAGACCGCGGTGATTCGTGGAACGCTTCTTGGAATTCAGCAGATGCAAAAAGATTCAGGGGGTAAAGGTGGTGTGATCATAAATGTCTCCTCCGTCGCGGGATTGCACTCGCAATCACAGCTTCCGGTTTATTCTGCTACGGAACATGCTGTCGTCAGTTTTAGTCGTTCTTTTGCGGTAAATATTAATCAAAATTATTATTTGAGATTTATGGAAACAGATTTCCGATCATTCTTAGATATTAATATTTCTCTTTTCGTAGCAACCATATCACTATCACAGAACAGGTGTGAGGATAGTTGTTCTATGTCCTGGACTCACGGAAACGTTGAACTTAGAAAATTTGCCAGAACTCTCCGATATTGAAGTTCTCCAACAACATCAACCGCAAAAGTGAGTTCGATTAATCTTGGCATTTATTCCATCAAAAATGTCCGTGATAATTACTTAAAATCACTCGAAAGCCTTAATCTCCCTTTCTATCGTAATTGAATTCCGTTGGAAACGCGCCAAGGGTCGGTTCAAAGGATTCTTCAGAGTCTCAAGATCAGCTTAAACCGCGAAGCATTATTCTTAATTAACACTTTGCGAATGAGTCATTTTATTGCTAACCTCGCTCAATATTTACTCAATAGCCATCATATAGCCATCACCGATTTTCTCCCGCATCAAAAGTCTTTAAGTTAATTATAATTATCTTTGTTTAAACCCTTCTTCTAAGAGAGAAAAAAATTATACAACTATTAATTCCACATAAACGGCATTATTGTCGACTTTCAAATTCCTTTGAAATTTTTATTTACGCAATTTTCTTTTCAAGTTACAATTGTACTTCTCCAATATTCCCAAATGTGACATTATCTCAAAGGTCTCCAAAGATAAAAGACAAAACGTCAGATATCTGATTATTCACCTAAAAAATTTTAACACTAGATTTACGGATATTGATACACCTATTTTTCTAAAGTGTGCCAATTTGACTTATACAAGAAAACTGAAGTTTTTTCAAAGAAAATAGTTCCAAATCAATTTAAATGAAAGGTTTATCATTAAAAAATTAACCAACTAATATATTATATATATAGTAATCAAATTTTGAATGAGCCAGATTGGCTCCGTAAATCTAGTGTTAAGGAAGCAATTTGCATGTCTCATCCTTCTTCCACTTTTTAACTGCAATTATTTAACACTAGATTTACCAGCGTGAAATCTGTGATGATAGATTCGGTAATTTATGTTTTATACGATGGACGAAGAATATTTATTCTACGGCTCTCTCATAAACCCGTAGAATTTTTGGAAAAAATTGTGCACCAGTCATTTTGACTGGTTTGGTAAATCTAGTGTTAAGACTTGCGAAATCGAGAGATACGAATTAATAATTACGAAATAATTTCACCAGAGTGGAAAGCGTGGCACATGGACTAGTCTATTTAATAAGATGCGCTCAAAATGGAAGTGTTTGGATCAGCGAGGATGGAAAGCCCGTCTATGAAATTCAAATGTCCGACAGTCTGCCTCAGAAATCCGAAGACTCGGCTTTAACGAAAGATTAAGGGAACATTTCACTTGGAATACAAATCTCTGTGAATGTGAACGTTAGTATTTTTCTTAATCGTCGAAACTGACACGTATATTCTCTGTGAAGTTTTCTTTAAAAATTGTGAGATCCAGTATGAACATTTAGGACAATGTAACACGGAATGAATATAACAGTTCTTATTGTACCAATAAATTCTCCATATTCTTTTTCTAAACGTTGTTCAAATTACTACAACCAGATCGAAACGATAAACTCACCCTGTTTATTACAATGATTTATCCCTTTTTTAATCACGAAAAGTTTGGTGAATAAGGAGATTAAAAAATTCAACTGTTTTGTTGTACTTCGAGAAGAAATTAAATCTTTATCGTCCTCTGTAAAGTGTACCTTGAACAGGACGGAAATATCTTCGTATAATAGCATATTCATTAAGAATAAATCATCAGTGTGCACAAAATGGATATTCAGTTGAGAGTTATCATTCAATTCCGATATCCTCTAGCGAATGGCAGAGGCTAGCCTTCGGACGTTCTTATATCGTGTGCTGATTTATTTATTATCAAATTATATTTAATGGTAAACGAGAGCCAGACTTTGCGCAGTTGTAAACATAGAAATATTAAGTGATAGTCTTACAAATTTAATGACTTACTCGCGAAGACATCATTTAACACTAGAACTACCGGCGTCAAATTAACATATTTTAATAAATTAAATAAGTACTTTGAAAAAGGGAGAATCAAGCGGCGGAAAATTTGATCGATTGGGTGATTTACGATTATTGATATAGACGTAGAATATTTATTCTATGACTCTTATATGAACTTGGAGAATTTTTTGAAATAATTGTGTACCAGTCATTTTTACTGGTTTGGTAGTTCTAGTGTTAAATGAAATAATCATGGGTGACCATGATACCATGACTCCATAACATAATAAAGAACCACAAGTTCAGATTAATTATATCATTTAGAGTTATAGCTAAAATTAGTATCAATTAGAATATTTTAGTCTTAGTTCAGAATCTACTTAAAACTGTAGGTTCTGGGTAAAATTACGGTACTAATTAATGCCAAAAAATACAAAAGTAAGGGAAAGGAGGAAAAGAACAATGATATGCGCTGGTATTTTTTAGGGTATTTGGTAAAAATGGAGAGAGAGTTTTTTCTACGTTTTAAAAGAACAATGTTAATTGCGCACATTATTCAAATCCTCGGTACACGTGGCAGATCGCACTGATAGTTTACGAATTGCCATGGATTCTGCAGAAAAATTCATAATCGGGTCGACAGAACGATAACCCGGTAACATTCAGTTTAACTTCTGACGAGAAGTTGTTTCATAGTAAATTGTGAATTACGCATGAAAGTGGATCTTATCTCACAGAAATGCGCATCTATCGTATACTCCTACAGGTTCCAATATATTTCTCCCGTTTCATTCTACAATCGATCATCTCCTTCTTTCCAAACGATTATCGCAGCGCCAACCATCATCATTATTTTTCATAAGAGTTTTTTCCTTTTTTCATTTAATCAATACTACGCATCAGCAATCTGGCTTGAGTTCACGAAGCTCACAAGATAACATCGACTATTTTACAATTTTTTTAGATATCTTCCCGACCAAAAAATAAATGCACAGTAATCTATATTTTTCATTTATCATTAATTGAACTTTCTTAATAATAGTACAATTGTTCCACTTCGTTTAGGCCTCTGCTGAAAAAATTGCAATCGAAGAAACGCACGATTACTACATATCACCCTTCTGCAACAATGTTAACAAAAGTAATAAAAAACAAAGACAGACAAGTGTGTTATTTCCAGTTCGTCGATCGGTCGGCTGGAGTAAAGTTCAACGTGAACCAATTCTTACTGGTTTCTGGTATCGCCTTTAAAACGCGTCGTTTCTCCGTAATTTATCGGATTTGCGATGACAGACAGTCATTAAAGTGCACTTTTCTGTCAGATATCGCGAAGAAGCACGAGCTTTGCGCGCGTCCGGCCTTTATCATTCCTGTGTGCCACACGACTCTATGTAAATCATACGTCGAAGAGAATTCTTTCACTAATCTGCGTCAAATGAACGATGCAAAGTATTGTCTGAGGTACAGAAAAGCCTGCATACTTGAGCCTAATTGTGCTATCGTCTTTTTTTTTGCAAATATGTAAACATGAGTGATAGCATAAAGTAGAAATTGATAGTCAATGAGAACAGTTTTTGTAACCCGTGAATTTCTGTCCTGGAAAATCTCACTCATTCAAAATAGGACACTTTTTAATCAATGTCTCTGTAATTAATTTCTTTTAAAGGAAATGGAGTTTTATAATTTGATAAGAGAGGATAATGGTAATATCATCCGTAGCTTGGTGGACAGAGTAGAATGGTACCAAATTAATTTCCATTAATTAGAGAAAATAAAATCTAGGAAAAAATGTTTCTAAAAACTTGTAAAATTAAAGAAATTATTTCTTGTCATAAATCTATTGCATTTTTAAAATTGAAGGGTTGGCGGGTGATCTTCTTTAGTTCGACTAGAATAATTTTAAAAAAGGATCATTGTAATTCTCCGTCTCACGAAATTTACAAGTCTATTACCCTTTAAAAAATTATACAAACAATTGGCATTCACTCTCAATATCATCCGTGCAAGAAATCCCTGTCGTTCATTATACAAATTACAACCTTAACAATAGACAACATGAGTGTAACTCCGATAAAAAACACGCATTACGTTAACCGTAATTCTGGTAATTCGTTCAGCTCACATCGCACTTGTCAAAGTTCAAAAAAGAATCGGAGAAAAGAGCAGGTCGCCTTGATCCCAGAATCTTTTTGGTGAATTGCAGCATTAAAAGTGCAAATTAATAAAGATAAAATGATAGTGGAGATTTCATAGTATTTTATCGTACGGTCGTTGCACCATAGTAGCGTGTCATTTCTTCGTAATTATGCATGATGGCTAGGATCATCGCCACGTAAGATCTCTTACGTATCTTGCCCCGACATAGCACGATGTTTCCTCTTTGTTAACCTTGACATCAAAGTGGCCAGTTGCACCGACTGGAGTTTCATGAGATTGATTAATCGCCAATCTTTACTGACCACGAAAAAAAATGAATCTTCGAGTCGAGGTGCATATTTGATACGCCGACTTTTATCATGAAGTTGGATACGTTCAGACGATTCGAATGTCTACGTATTTTTATAATTTGAAAATTTAATTATCAAAGTATTTACATTTAACTGGAATTGATTTACGTTAACTTAACACTAAACCTACCAAAGCGGTCAAAAGACCGATTCCAAAATATTTTCTAAAAATTATCTAAATTCATAGAGTAGCCATGAAGTAAATATTCTACTTCTACCTTACAAAAGCAAAATGAGTTAATTAATTATCTTCTTTATCTCGCCACTTCTCTTTGTGTAAAGCCGTTATTGAGTATATTTAGATTTTAGTAGATATAACGTCGGTAGGTTTAGTGTTAAATACCTGTTTAATTTGAATCAAAGTTATTTTCTTGTTTCTAAGAATAATTGGAGAAGGTAAAATTGCATTGAAAAGAACGTTAAGTCATGGTTCTAAAAGAAAAATTATAATAATTCATTTGCAATTTTTTTGTCATTAAAGAATAGTAAAATAAACGAACGACATATGTGAAAAATGATTACATTTCCTTGCATTACTAAGAAACATTCTGCAACATCATGACACACATGACTCATTTAATTTCCTACATTAATTGTATCCTCCACAATTATCGAAAGCGGTAAATCCCCAATTATCTCAATCGCTCATCCTCCCTTTCAAAAGTTCTCTCCAACAGGAAATCAATTTCTTTTTCGCCCATTCAAAAAAACTTAACATCGATTTCTTATTCTCCCAAAATAATCCGCCCCACGTAGATCCCTCGGCTCATACTCACATATGATAATCGTCAGTAAGCGTACAAATATTGCGATAAATTGAACGACTTCTTAATTCACGATAATGAGACTTATCGCAGAGAGTGGAACCACCAGGGAGATTCGGCTCTCCATGAGATCATCTTCAGGGGGGCACCAAGGACCATGGACCAATTCGGGCGAGATAGTTGCCACCGAATTAATTAGTTTTGACGAGTAGGGTTAATAAAGATTCGTTATCAGTTGAGAGCATATGCCACGAGACCGTTCAACATCCGTCTACGATGGAACGACAGAGAGAAAGCGAAGAAACGAGAAGGATATCAAACTTGACTCGCTCTTTCTTATCCAACGCCCACCCTCCACCCTCGGTGAATACTTCCTCCGACCTCAGCGAACTTCTCGTTATTGCCTAGAACGATAAAAATCCGTGATTGGTCGCGACTCTGATCGAGGAGACGTGAATCGTCGCGACGAGCCGGTTCTTATCACGTATAAATACCATTGGTGAACGCGAGCTGAGATTCAGTGCGTCAGAATACGTTGCTCTTCGAACTTCTTTAACTTCGAACTTTCTCTCGTGCTTTCGAACGTTGGGTGAAAGCAATTTTGTGAACTCGTGGAGTGTCTCTTTTGAAATGGGTACGTTTTTTTTTTTTCGTGCAATTAAGTCGAGAATTTAACCCTTTCGGTACCATTTTTGCAAGAAATCGGAAATAGGTTTTAGAAACAGAGACATCTTTTCGAACAACATATCATTTTTGGAAGTTCCTAGAACATGAGGTGGAGTAAGTCCTTTTTTCTTATGTGAAGATATTTGAAAGGTCGTAGAAAATAAAGTGACATGTAACTGTTGAACCATTTGGATGAAGTCATAAAGATATTTAATTACTCCGCCATTTGAAATGCGAAAAGTGGACACCTATGTTTAATTAAAACCAACTTAAGCACACTTTAATGTAAAATTGAATACGCCGCTTTAAAAAATAACGGCTCAAGTAACAAATTTGAAATATCGAATGGATTTTATATAAACACTTGTTTTAACAATACTTAATAACTTTCTTCGGATCACATATATCCCAATGGTGTCGAAAGGGTTAAGAGTTGAATGTCGATACAACGCACAGTTGTAGATAAACAATCGAAGTGCAATCGGTGTACAATCGAAGTTTGAGGGAAATGAACTTCTTCGTTTGTTTTAAGATTATAATAAATGAGAAGAGGGGATAATTATTTGAATTACGATTACAATTAAGTAAACGGTAGGATGTTTTGAACAGATAACTTATGCTGTAAACTTTTCAGATCTAAACAGACGCAGAAGATCTTCCGCATCTGAGAGGGCGAAGGAAATTGAAGCCATCAACGGTTTGGTTTCCGGAAAGAATGTTCTCATCACCGGTGGTGCAGCGGGCTTAGGATACGCGTTTCTAAATCATTTTTTGAAGCATGGTGCTAACGTAAGTATATTGCAAACACGAGATTTCCATAGAAGTATGAATTTCTGGATAGATTTTACTTTGAATTTACAATTTATAGAAAATAACAATACTGGATATCGATGAAGAGGGTGGAAAACGAATCGAAGTTGGTGTTGAAAAATCCTACGGCGAGAAGAAGGTACACTTCATACACGTGGATGTTTCTAATTACCAGCAAATGAGTGGTGAGTAGTAAAAATAAAATTTGAATAGAATATTGAAAATAGTTGTACGACGATTAGGGCAATCTTCTATTACGTTTATTCCAGTGAAGTCCCTTTTCTTCTTTCTCTTTCATCTTCCCGTATCACATAATCATTAAAAGTACAGATAATGTTTCTGCAGCATGATCTTACGTAAACATAAATATTTTGCTTGCTAAGAAAAACTTGTGTAGTCATGATCCATACACAGAAAGATTACATCACGACCAACATGATGAAATTTTTTTTATCCGTCCCCTATTTCTCTTTACGTTTCTAATAATCTCTTATCCCTACAGTGGCCTTTGAAACGGCGTTGTCGCTGATGACCGACATCGATATCGTTATAAACAATGCTGGAATTTTGGACGAACGTAGATGGGAGAGAGAAATAGCAGTGAATATTGTAAGTATATAAATACTTTTCACTTCGCCTTTTATATTGAAACTAATATGTATCTTGACGCAAAGTTGAGATTGTACGTCAAAAAAAGCAACTGTGTTTCATTGGAAAGGAAGCGCCATCGCGCTGCTTGGCATTTTTCTGTGAAATTCTACCACTGTGCGTCGGAACTTAAACAGTTAAATCATTGGTTGCAGCTAAAGTTACGACGTTAAGTAGATTATGACAGTTACTCGTGAAATAACAAAGTACTATTCTTCTTTTGTTGTATTTTTCAATGTGAGTGGCGTTTAAGTGACGGGGACTTTGAGAGTCTTCTTCATCTTACAATATACCGGCGTGAAACAATAACTTTAGTAGTTCGAAATTACCCACAGTTCAATTAACTATCTTCATTCATATAATTTCAGGGAGGCATGATTTCCACAGCTATGCTAGCCACGGTACACATGAGCAGAACTAACGGTGGAAACGGTGGAACACTGATAAACGTCAGTCAGCACATAGACATCAGGAGTACAGCTCAACTTCCGGTTTACACTGCCACAAAACATGCAATTATCGGTCTCTCTCAGTCTCTTGCGGTAATATCTCAAATTAACATCATATAGATTTTAATTCAATGAGTACTGACATAATAAACATAGATACTAATGTGCAACAATTTACTGATGTATCAATATATAAATTTCGATTAACTTGCAGGACTTCTATCAATACGAAAAGACAGGCATTCGCGTGATAACCCTATGTCCCGGATTAACGGAAACTGCTTTAACAATCGACAGTCCAAATAAATTATTATCCAGAGTTATGAAGGCAGATTTCGTGAAGAATCTTGAACAATTTTCGATACAAACGTAAGATATCATGAACTTCGGCCTTGTTATATTTAATGCAATGACAAGTATAATTTAATCCACGTTTGTTTACTCGTTACAGGCCATACGTAGTAGCACAAGGTCTAATGCTACTATTAAAGTTTGGGGAATCCGGCAGCATCTGGGTCGTCGAGAATGGTCGAGCTCCGTACGAAGTTTACGTACCGAATCCTCGCACTTTGCGCCGTCTTTATAAGAATAACTTCACACTTGTGGAGAAGAAGGTCACGAGGGGTCGTGTGATAACAGAGGTCTGCGACAACGCAAGAACAGGTCTAATGAGTTGCGCCTGACAAAAGGATTGTAAAATGTCTTGTCCGTGATCTTCCGCGTTCTTGAGGAACTTTAAAACGTTGAAATCGGCGTCGAAAGAGCCGCGTGATTGGTTAATGATAAGAATGATTGAAAACGATTAGAAGACGTTCGATCGAACAGAGCTATGGTGTTAATCGGAGAGTGACATGAGACTTGACCTTTTTTTTTCGCTGTTCGATAAACAGTCTAGGAATACGTTTTGTACATGATTGTTGGGAGGAGCCGATTCGTTCGGGTAGATCGATACGCATATATAAATCACATTCTGTATATAAATCGACCTCATCACATTTAATGTTTGTAATTTAAGTTGAAAATAATTCTATACTTTTGTAAATGATTCTGTCTGATTTATTCTAAACTTCTCTTCAGTTCCGTCGGTTTACAAGTGATCCTTACCGATATTACGATTCGCATCGGTGAAGGGATTTATAATTTTACATAAAACTTATCAAAAACAAGTGATTGGTTGAACTAAAGAGTAAGGCAATCATTATTTTATCATTTCAGTATTATTCAGCATTGGAAATCACAATATCCCCTGTACAAAACAAAAATTCATCCTCGGAAAACCGCATACACTGTGCATTTTCAACACGCACAATGCATGAAACATAAAAGTTATATCTTTTTTTCCCCCATATTCCTTTCCTATTTACTTATCTTTATTCATATATGATTTTTTTTTTTAATTTTATTTTGCAACTCTACTGATAGCTTATGGAGGTTTTCGACTTACATGTAACTAAATCTCATGTTATGAATGTATATACTATCTGTATACGCGTGGGACTCCATACGTGCCATAGAAAAATAACAGTTGCAAATAATATACCTATTCTGCCTTTTCTGCGTCTTATATTTTTAAGGACATTATCATGCTTTAGAGTCTTACTCTCGCAACTGCCACGGGCATATTTGCATATAGCGTCCTCGTACACCAAACTAATTCTTCGAAACACGAAGCTATTAAACGCAGTCGAACTACAACGATGCACTCGCTCCTTCATTTTCTCTTTCACTAGCATACCATCAAGTTCAATATCTCAAAAACATTAGTCAATATCGATGTACGATTCGGCTTCGCGAGCATATTTCTATGAGCCATACAAAACCAACTCTTTTTTTTTCTCATTTATGAGGAACAATTTGTCGTTCCTGTTCGAAAATCAAAACCCCCTAGGTAAATACATGAGTAAAATAACTATCTCACTTTACTTCGCATATACGGTCATCATTTTAAATAAATAAAGTTCTGACTGTTCGAAACAATGGTAATATATTGTCCTACTCTACTTGCGATTGTACGCTTGGTTTCTCTTTCGCACAAGCTTTTGTGTTTCATTTGTTCGGAAAAATAAGCCGTAATGAACAAAGTATCAAATGCTTTCGTTTCAACTGAATCTTACACATGCAACGTAAAACGTAACTTAGTCGTTTAACCATCTTTCTTGAAATCGTTTCATGCTATACTATCTCTCGTTCGAAGGAGATTTCGCGTCTCAACGAGAATAAACGTTAAGAAACCTCCATCGAATGTAACAAAATTAGCCTGAGATTCTTAAATGTTTTACTCTTTCTTATCAACACTGTTGCATGCTTGTCGAGAATTAATCATATCAATTCAAATGATTATAACTGAGAAATTTAAAATAGCATTTGTATACGTATCTGCAAACATATCTACTGTCCAGCATGTATCTTGTATTCTTGAACGTGTTTATAAGCATTTGACGATTCCTTAAGTCGTAGGACACGATGGTTTTGAATATCGAGTTTTGAAAATTAACTACTTATAACAATAAGATTCATATTTCGTTTGTCGAGAAATTCTAAACGCAGGACTGCAAAGCATCGTTTCATTTCTTTCAGAATTTCTGCGTGATAATACAAAAAATCTCACGATAAAGTTCTCTCAAAGAACTTTCATCTTTCAAATCATTGAATCCACATTAAACTCGAATTCAAATCAGTCCATAAGGGCAGAGCATATATCATAAAAATCTTAATCTATAATGAATACTTATATATAATAGCGCGTTGTTCAATCTAGCAAGTGTGGACATCTTACGCCGTGCCAGTGACAAGGCGACTATTTTGCTGCGACTGAGAAGCGGGTTGTTCGTTGGTCGTGCGATTTTGACTTCCAGGATTGGTTTCCTGTTGGTTGCTGGGTTTATAATTCGCGCCTCTGGTGTCTCTATAATTTCCTCGGAAACCAGAACCACCTGCTCCACCACCACCTCGGTACATGCCTCCCATAACGAGATTATAATAACCGCGTCCACGAAAACCACCGCGTCTCACTGAAGCAACGCCAAACGTTTCAGAGTTCAACTTACGTTCCGTCCTCCAATCCGTACGTTGGAAACGTCTATAAAATATAGATATCATATTCTTTTCTTTCTCCTCTTTTATACGTGGATACACATTTTCCTCATTTCTACAGAGGTTGCTAAAATTGAATGTCAATACATACCCCTTACTCCTTTCAACAGCTTCACAGCTAATGTTGTCAAAGAAGGACTTAGACTTATCGTAATGAACAACCTCCGGTTCTTCCTCCGGTTCTCCTTCCCCTGCTCCTGTTTCGTTACCACTATCGTCCTTCTTCTCATTATCAGTACCACCATCAATTTTCGTTTTAACTAATTGAGATCTGCAATGTTTGTTCGTGTATACTACTTGTACGGAACTTGATAACGATAATCGATTTTTATTGGGTCGTCAAGAAAGTAATTTCGGTTTTTGGTGAGATCCAGCGTTACGTTTGTTCTCAGTGATTTCTGGACAATGTTATGATTTTTTTCTTTTAACAATTGAAAGTTATCACTTTTGGCTTGAATTAGCTGTTAAAAAAAATTGAGTTCCATTTCACGCTACAAAACCGTAATTGCTTTCGTACCAACCCTTATTATAAAATTGTCGGTGCCACGCGTAAGTACAACACTATTTGCCGATCGTGCGTACTACAAAGAGGCATAACTTTGATCTTGCATGGTATCCACATTCGTTATTTCAAGTAGGCTTGAAATAAACCCGGCACGACCATGCGAAATGATAGATGAATCGAAAAGGATTTAAAGACCTACCTCAATTCTTCAAACTCAGTATTAGCCTGCTCGAAATCATAGTCATTATCGAATTTCAGACATTTCTTTTGCTTGGCACCAGGCTGATTAGTTCGGAATCCACCACGACCTCTCCCTCTACCTCGCATATTTCCACGATTCATCCATCCGCCACGATTCCCTCGACCACCATAACCACCTCGCCCTTGGGTCTGACCATCCTGATTCATTGTATCACGTTTCCCTTCGTTATATTGCGACATACTACCTCCCGTTTTAGCACCACTGTGACTAAAAGTAGAAATGTACAAATGCATGTATAAAGAATGCCAACGATATCTCATAAATAGACTGTTGTACGTGAAAAAATTGCTAATATTTTACGACGATTGTATTAAACACTTTATAGAATCACTAGATATGTTAAATGTTGTGAAGTATCTAATCACCTATCATGATCACGCCGCGCGGGTTGAATAGTTCGAATGTTCGCATTATCACCCAGCTTTCCGATATTACTGCCCTGTTGTTGCTGTTGCTGTTGTTGCTGCTGATGCCCTACCTGAATACCTTGGTCCATTGTTGGACTTTTTCTTGTTAGCAAAGACGACGTTGGCGTCGTAGAACGCGAACCACCACTAATAAGGTCTAATACACCTATGAAAGTAAAATATCTCGATTTTCAACGAGGTATTTTTCATGATGAAGTGACCACTGTCAGGCCAAAGATTTAAACGCACATACTCTGATGTGATTACTTAGATACTAAGGAAATGCTTAATGTCAAACTGTAAACTCTAGCACCAAATAAAATACAGTTATAATATTACTAAATCTGAATATATCATTTGTCAAATAAATAACCATAGGAAATATTTGCTACAAGAAATTTCAACTGTTCTTGCTATTATGTTATTGGCTAGTGCATTATGCTTCCAATGCTACTCAAGAGTGTGTATTATAAATGCAAGAAAAAAATGTTTTCATGCACAAATTTCAAATCATAAAAATGGTGAAAACAGCGAGCAATGAAATCACAAGAAAAGATAAATATTAATCAAATAAATCGCTTAAGACATCGTCAGTCATTCGTTTGTAGAATTATAAAATATTTGTTTTTCTTTCGGATTTAAAATCGGAGAATTGGTATAATTTCATTAAGCGGACTTTTTATAAACTTATCTAAATTTGCTTAAATGACCAAATGTTAAGTGCAAGTAAGCAGTCATTAAACGCAAGAAAGCATGCAAGTTATTTACAGATAGAATAAAGCAAAACTTACAGAAAAGTAGCAACTGATGATTGCTATGTACCTGATTATGTGCTAAGGATAGTTTTATGTGCATTGTGTTGTTTACAAAATTTGTAAACATATAGTGTAAAATCCAAGCTCAAGCAAAATAAATTGTATTAAAAACCCACAATCCAACAGAACTTTATAAGCGATTAAGAAAGGAATCAAAAAGCTTTCTTATTAAGTTTTACAAAAAAAAAAAAAAACCCTTTTAATCAAATAAAAGCTTCAATGCTGAGAGTGAGATTTAGCAAGCATTACCAAAGAAGAAGCAGCAGGCATGCCATTGACAAGGGATAGTTCATAGCAAAAACAGTTTACCATCTTCCAGAGATTGGTCTTTTGGTAATGGGTCGACATTGGCCGTCGGTAGTGAGTTTGGGATAGAGATGGCATTGGGTTCAGCAGAGCCCAAGCTCAACTCACTTGACTGTTTATTCATTGGTCCACGAGGATCTCTAGCAGTAGTCGTCATGCCCATTACCGGTCCCATAGTGCCCATTGTCATGCCATAGGGTGTTCCATATTGACCACCCATTGGGCCCATCTGACCCATCATTGGATGAGCATAATTAGGCTGTGGTTGGTATGACTGTTGGCTCATAGACGGTTGCACCGTCATCTATGATTGTATAACATTATATTATGCTTATAAACTTAATATTAAAACAATAAATTAACATTTCTTCATATCAGTCAATTAAATATAAAATATCATAATTATAAAAGTAGTTAACCAGCAAATTACCTGAACAATAGCAGGATCATTTGGAATGGAGCTAACATTGTTAACAACTCGAATATCCTTAATATCAGAACCACGGAATAAAATATATTCGTATACTTGATTTTGTGGTGCAACAGGAAGTTGGGTTTCTCGATCCTCAGTCCCAAAAGAACGCACTATATTATAAAAACATTCACTATATTACATAACAAATAAAATAATAGGTCACATAAGATTAATAATTCTTTCCTATTATATTCTTATTTAATTATTTGAAATGCATGAATGCTAATTACTACATACAAAATTTTAGAGTATATTAACAAATATAGAAATTAATTGAAAATTATAAATTTTGATCTTAATTCATAATCCAGTTTTGATGGTATGTTCGATATAAGTTTCTTCATATTCAAATTTAACGATCTATCATATCAGTTCAAAAGAAGGAGAGGACAAGGGAGACACAAAGCAAAAACAAGACATAAACATTCAACACTATACCAGATGTGTGAGTGCTGGGTTTATCACCTCAATTTTCAGAAACATAATCATCACAATATTTCTTATGTTATAAATCGAAAATTTTCTACCAATTAAGAAATACTTTCTCCAATTTTACAATTAAGCTTATTATACTCTTACTTAAGGCTGTAAAATGGGACTTAATTACAAATATTAGAAAATTTATAAGCATACGAATTTTTTTCTTTACTAGGTCAAATAATTTTTATAGCACGTAGATTCGTTAGTTTTATTAAAACTATTAATGTAAAAATATTCTATTCTACGCAGAATCTTGTGCAAAATATAGGAAACATATTCTCTCTCATATTAAGTCGTCTAACTGAAATATGAATTCGTTTCGGCGTATAAAATGAAAATTTCAGGAATTTAAACGAATTCTGTAAATTGATTAAACGAAATAGAATTTTAGGCATCGAGGTAGGAATTATGAAAGCCAAACACCCGTTATAAGTGACGGGTGACCCCGGTTGTTTTGTATCGAAGCTTCACTCAACGAATCGAATATTGAACGTTCCCAAAGTATTTTCAAGTAGAAGACATATAAAGATAATCTCAAATATAGACAGACAGTATACGAATAAAAGATGAGAATCAAGGAAGAGAACATAATCGAGAATTAATTCTAGACAGAAACGAAACAACCGGGAAATGAAGCTACGGCGAAATTGGTTTCGGTATCCATCTTGATTTCAGACTCACCATTAGCTAGAGCAATCGTGCATTCTTGAGGATCAACGGTAAAAAGTCGGCCTTCATAACGAATATCCGCCTTCGATATTAAACTAATCTTTGAACCCAATTCTGGCATTCCTCCGCTCATCTTGAATCTTTTCCTTCCGCAGGGTGATTGATGTGATATTACAGGATTCACGATACCATCTGACGAAACCACCAACTGACACCAACGGCCGACAGCGAACTGCCAAGTCTACCAACAGAAATTGCGCATGCGCCACGCCCCCAATGATGGTAAAATGGTCCATAAAGTTTATACGTACTAAATTTAAAGAGAAATGAAATATTTAAAATATATGGTAGTTATTAATCTGCTAGAAAATTTCAATTACAATTGTTTAATGATTTATAACAAACTACTGTACTGTCATACATAAATGCTTGTCTGAAATTGATATCTGTATGGATTTCAAATATATATGTATACATGTATAGATCAGTATGATATGTACTCATTTAATAGATAAAATTATTAAATATAAAATAACATACAGCGAATACAATAATTTGAATATGAATAATTATTACATTGTAAAGTTGAGAGACATATATACATAGAAATTCAAACGCATAAAGTTAGGCTGCTAACATTGGTAACCTTGATCAAAGTCGTCTAAGGTAGACAGTTGTGTAAGTGGTCTGCTTTCCAATTATACTTCTCCACTTCTATTACTCAGTTCAATAAAAAATATATATATAAATTAAGAAAGATACCGGAGTAAAAAACGATATTGTCGTTTTATTGATTTATAGACATTTTCCCCACAGATGGTTAACTGACTAGCTGCCTTTGCACATTGCACCTTTGGCTATCATGGCGGCTTCGTTAGGTCGGGTTTGTAAATCGGGTCTTTTAAAATCGAATTATGGTACATTGTTCAATCAGGTATGTTATTTAAGAATGTTACCCTTTTTAACATATATTTACTAGTATGTTTTCTAATTATTATCTTTTATCGTGGCGTTTCTTTTAATATATTGACATTCTCAACCTAGTGCGAGAAGCATTTGGAACTGCACAACTTGTCGGCTGCTATGACATTTTTATTAAAGACACCCAATTTTCGTACTATTTAATACTATTTCCTTGTTGGGCTATTGTACTTCAGAGTAAATTAATATACGTTGTGTGATTTTGGAAACACTTTAACTGATGTTATGTAATAGTGATCAGTACAGAAAATTGTGATGCTGCCATGGTTAACATGCTTGAAAACCTTGTGGATGCAGTTTAAGTAGATTAAATCTTTAACATAGAATAATCAAAATGTCTATACAGCTAAAATGAAATATGTACTTTTTAAAGTGAAGCAAAGTAGAGAAAAAATGAAGTCTAAGTCAATGTATTTTGATCAAGACTGAATTTGTACATAAGATACATTATATATACCTACTCACTGGAATGATTTAAAAATTGTATTATACAGTGATTCCTATTTGATGTAAAAATACAGATTTTAATATGTATTGACTATGTCAGAAAGTAAAGGGGAAATAGAATGACAGTTTTTGATCATCTGTCACAAAGTTTCTTATTTTTTTTTGCAGCAGGTACATAAATTCTCTACAACGAAAGAATGGTCAACAAGCAAAAAAGTGGTATGTGTATTTGTATTTTTAATTGAAGACACCCTTTGACTTTCCTATTCCCAGTATATACCTAGCAGTGTTTAATCTCCTTGAATTTATAAAGTAATAGTAAGTGCAACATTTTCATCTCTAAAACCCGATTATCATACATATTATGTAAGACTTTGTATTTAAAAATTATCATATTCGTCAAAATTACAGCTGTTGACATGCATGAGCGTTGGTGTTGGAGGTATTGGCACATTACTTTATGCCTTGGATCGTTCTGTGAACGCATCTGACTTAATAGCTCATGCACCAAACTACAACTGGAGCTTTCAAGGATGGTTCAACGCTATAGATCATGCAAGGTGACAGCATAGGATACAACATTGCTTATAAACATTTTACGTTAGAAGTTACATGATAAGGATCTTTCAGTATGCGACGAGGATGGGAAGTATATAAGAATGTGTGCTCAGCTTGCCATAGCTTGAAATATGTAGCCTATCGCCAGCTTGTGGATGTTACACATACCGAGGCAGAAGCAAAAGCTCTTGCAGCAGAAATCGAGGTAAACTTTTGTACAAGGTAATTTTGTAAATGTTTAGAAAACCAGAATACGAGGAATTAAGTAAACTCTTTAAACAGCAAAAATGATTCAATAGATATTATGTAAATAAAAATAGTTGCAAAATCTTGTGCTACTATAGGTAAAAGATGGTCCTGATGAGACAGGAGCTTACTTTATGCGTCCTGGAATATTATCTGACACTGTACCATCTCCGTATCCTAATGAAGAAGCTGCTAGACACGCTAATAATGGTGCCTATCCACCCGATCTATCATATATCATTAATGGTAGGCATAATGGAGAGGTAAAGTATTTCTTTTTTTCCTTAATTTCACTGTGTGATATAGTTCAAATTACAATCTCTTCTTTGGGATAGTGTAATTAATATTACAAATGATTTATGCTATAGAATTACGTGTTCTCCCTATTAACTGGGTATTGCGATCCACCAGCTGGTATAAACTTAAGGGAAGGACAGTACTTTAATCCTTACTTCGCTGGCGGTGCAATTGGTATGGCACAGGTAATAAAAATTAAAATCATAATTAAAGCGTAATATAATATTCCGAAATTATATAACTTTTAGATATTTACCAATGATAATGTCTGTATTATTATTATTTATCTGCGATAGGTTATTTACGATGAAGTTGTGACCTATGATGATGGTACACCAGCAACTGCTTCCCAAATAGCGAAGGACGTTACCACATTCCTTATGTGGACATCTAATCGCGAACACGATGCGAGGAAGCAAATGTCTATTAAGGTGGATAATCTATGCCAGAAAAGTTAATATGTTAATATCTCATTGAATGAAAGCATTGTTAATTTAATCACTATTAATCTTTTATAGGGTCTCATAATTTTCCCCCTGCTCGCCGCCTTGGTATATTATATGAAGAGGCACAAGTGGACAACCGTAAAGAATACCAAGTTACTGTTCACACCGAAAAAGTAGTCAAATTTTTATCATATAAAACTGCCCAATCATTAGCCCAGAGAAATTGATGATGCGACGATGCTAGATTCATGCAGTGGAGTATAGTTTCATAATTTATTTCAAATTTGTGGCATCTTCAAAAGCCGCACACATGATTTGACAGATGTTTACTTTATCTTCAGTACAAGGTTAATCAATTCGTATACTGTACATAACTGCAACCAATGATACCATCGTCTGATTTAAATAAATCGTTAAACCTAAGCTAACTGTTTACTTATTGTCCAAAAAAAACTTTGGAAATATAAATATCGTGAATCGGAAGCGGTTAAATAGCATGTTAGTAATATAATTATTGCGATATTTCTTATGTATTGCGGGTACCGAAAAGTAATCCAAATTGAAGAAGTGAAAATGTAATTGGAAACGTTCTTCAAGAAAAAATCTGAGGACTTTTTTAAATAGGGAATCGAGCAACTACTTTTACGCTAGCAAAAAGTGTTAGAAAATTATGTAAATTATTTTGTTGATTAATATTTAAGATTTCTTTAATAAATAAATGTTTTTCGTCAGCAAAAAGAAATTTTGATTAATTTTCGGTACCCCTAATATAAGCTAATGTGATCAGGATTAACACGGTAATAATGTAAAAATTATTTCTAAAGAAATTCTTTTATTCTTATTAAGCTTGATTTTATCGACATAGAATAATAATTATTTAATATTTTTAGTAATATGAATTAGATTACACTATTACATTATTATAGTGTAATACTGAAATGCGAAGCTGATGAAGAGGTATGTATAATGTTTCAGGTAGTTGAGAATTTCATAACATCACGTGAGTATGGAATCGTTTTAAAATCTCATACTTTGGTTTAAACTTACTTTAAAAGTTAATGACAAATTGTGTGCTACAACTTGGGTAACAAAAATGCCAGAAATTATATTAGGTTACAAATAATTTATGATTATATTCTTCTCTCTCCTTTCTTTTGTTTTTTTGAAATGTAACATAGTTATGGAAAACTTCGTTCTGTGTATAACTGTGGGAACGGTATAGTTCATGGCAATTCTTAAATGAATTGCTTCGATATTATAAACCTGTTTAATTATTAAGGTGATAATTTGTGATACTTTGGATGTTTATTAAGATTTAAGTATGGTTTTACTAATACATCAATTATGAAGCTTAATCAGAGGATATTCTTCTGCATACTAAACCTGTATAGCAAGAATAAAATAACTAATATCGTATATCATTAGTACATAAATAGTGGAACAAAGATGTAACTAAAGACTTTTCAGTATAATGCTTCATACATTGATGTACCTATTAATGCAACAGTATACCATTTGCCATATATGCTACCATAAAACAACTTACTACTTGGTATGTTTTCATTGCAACATAATATTTTTTTCAAGAGACACTTTTTTTCATAGAGTAAGAGGCCGTTCTTGGATGATGTCTCAACCAAACACGCTCAATACGTGCTCACTTTTATGCTACTTGCACAAAAAGGCACATTATTATATCAATTATTGATCTCAACAACCTGCTGTTTTGCTAGAATCTTAATAACAACTAACAGAGAAGTTAAAGTAAGAAACAGTGATAATGGGCACATAGAAATATAAATTAGTAAAATTTAGAATGGTCTACAATAGTAATTACTGAGACACCTCCACAGGTTATAAAATGGCACTTATGCACAAACTGAAATCTTCATTGATTCATATTACAGGCATCTTTTTTTTCCCATTTAAAAAACTTTGAAGGCATAAGTTGTTCTTATTGATTATTTTTATTACACAGTCTGTGTTTCCAGTTTAAAGATTCAAAATATGACTTTTGCTTTAGATTGTATTAACATAAAAAGCTGAAACAGTATTTTCTTGAATTAAATGTGTTATATAATTTCGTAATATAATATTAAGGTTGAAATAATTTTACGTATATTTATATATATAGATATGAATTGGGTTCTAAAATGGGAGAATGATATACAATAAGTACTCTGTAAATTTTGTAAATAATCACTTGTCCATATTGAAAATACTGGTTCAACTTTTTCAGTTATCACCTTACTTTTTTTTTTACACAGTTTTACTTCTTAACATACGTCTTCATTTCGGCACCCTTTCAATATTATTTGGTACCTTATCAAATCTCGCCTCGTGCTACCGCAAAAAGGAAGAGGTGTTGCATGGTTTACATGTGGTTAGGCTAAAAAGTGCTGCCCTCCGGAGGCTGAGAAAGTTTCATATTTTCCTTGAGAGTCATCAAGCGGCGAAGCTCTTGAAGAACTGTCTTAATTGTGTATTCTCGTTGCCACTTTGCAAGTACTGGCACACTGCGATTATCCACCTATCATGAAAATTTCATGTACATGTTTGTATTTCGTTTCTGTTTCAGTTAAATGTTGAAACAATGGATGCTTACTGCTCCAGTAGTACTGTTGATACAATTCATATTAATCCTGCTTAAAAATCTTACATTGGGGGCATCATCTGGGTATCTTTGACCACAATCAATTTTCAAACTATACATCCTATTTTCATATGGTGTCTAAAAGAAGTATTACATAGAGATTAAATAATTCAAAATCCTTTGCAATACGTAAAATTATTTCGACAAAGTTTACTTTTTCCTCAACTATTAAGTTTGTATTTTTACAAAAATCATAGTATACATAAACATTCAATACTATTTCTCTGTAAGTGATAAATATAATGGTATAAAATAAAATATAAATTGATATAAATATTAGTAATATAAATGTATCTATATAATACAAAATTGATACGTCTAAATTCAAATTTCACTTTAGTAAATCCAGTGGGAAAATACAAAGTGAAAAAATTACTCTAGGTGGTCCAATTATCATTCCAGTCCAATGCGTAAGGGTCATGTCATCATCATTTTCTAAGCCCCAACTGATTGTACCATCGCCAACACCCTTTTGACCTTGTTCTAGTTCCTCTAACAAACGAAAGTTTCGAGGCACGACTGTAAATTGAAAGAATAAATTAATACAATTATAATATTGCTAACGATATGGTTGAAGCACTAAAAGCTAGAACAAGTACAGGTTATGAACGTATGCCCCAAGCATGGGGTAACCTTGTGTTTGTCATATATTTTCCTATCTGTTCTGTTAATCGATGTAAATTACATTATGTAATAAAAAAATGGATAGCAATATCTCAAAGAAAACGGTAGATTGTAAAAAACGCTTGAGACACGTCTGCTATTCTCGATAACTTATTACAAACGAAATATACGACAAATCATTCATTTTATTTTAAGTTCAACCATTTACAGTTCCCTATTCCGCAAAAGTTAATATACGATACATTGAAAATTTTGTTTGAACGTTTGGAAATCTTCCAACGATACTGCATTTATTCCCTTGTTCATGTCTTTAGAGAGAAAAACAGACATAAAATACTTGCCTACACCGGTAGTGGGTACCGCCATGATATCTTATTTTTGCAGAGTGCTGTATTTTTTCTAAGGAATAGCGAGTAACACTGAATAATACACCGTAGTCTAATTCACTTTAGAATATGAGACTTAACTATAACGCGAATTTTTCATCACCCAAAGCTAAGGTAAGGAAAATAATATCTAATTTCAAGTGAAATTCACTTTGCGAAAATTCAGCCAACCTCCGTGAGGTTGTCTGTTTCCACAGACTACTCACTTTCTAGACGGGTTTGCCGGTTTATAAGTTATACATTTCGCAGTTACCGGCATGGAATCCAAGTCAGAGTGTCAAAGCTTAAATGGAAGCAGCTTTATCAAAGTTTTGAGAAATGTTTCGATTAATGGTTGTAGGAGGCGGTAGTACCAGCAAATTGAATACCAGTATCTTCTATACAAAATGCAAAGTGGCATCAAGCACTTAATTCTGATATTAAAATAAATTGAAAAATTGTTATTACATATTCTGCCAATTATATTATTATTCATGTTGCTTCAAGATTAAATTCAGTAAAAGTCACGGGCAGAGAAGAAGCTCCAAGTGAAGTAACTTAAACAGAGAACTTAAACCCAAGAGATCCAAATCCGTAAGTTAATCACACGTACAAAGTTTTAAATCTGTTAACGTTCGTGACTGGCTTTATTGCCTGTTCGATTACATAGCATGTATCAGTTAGTTGCTAATTAGTGCAAATACATAGCATATTATAGCCTTATGCACATAGATAAAAGTTTTCTAATCCTTTTATTAATTTTCTCGTGCGCCGCGCTTGGTATAGGCAGTATGGGTGAGAAGAACGTCTGCGCTCTGATTGGTCCGCCAGTCCCCACCACGCGGCAACTGAGCCGCCGCCAGCGCTTCCCCCACTCCTATCAGAGGGAGCTCCTACCTCTTTCTCTCTCCGGACCTGGTGCCGTCAACACGTACACGCAGTGAGTATCGTTTTTACAATTTCCTCGTTTACCGATCGCTAAAAAATAGTACTCTCGTTTATCTACTACGTAGTATTCCTTCTTCTGATCACCACATATATATAATTTTTACAATTTAATTAAGAATTTAATAATCATCGTGGAATAACTGCGCAATTAAGTTTCTTGACCTTTCACAACATTTACGCATCACTTTTCTCGTCTAAAATATTAATACTTGTAGTAATTTCATATCTCCATTTTACTAATGGCGAACGCGATTAATATTATTTTAAAACGTGATTATTAGCCTGATTATACAGGATATTTGGACTTTTGCGTAGTTATTTATCGCATTTTTAACTATGTGAGTTCTTTTTCATCCAAACTCTTTCCATAGTAACCTAATAGACGCGGTAGATATCTCACCGATTTAGATCGATCAAATAGCTAAATGAAATAGCATATTAAAATCAGAAACTTCCAAATTAAATGATAAAAGAAAGGGTTAAGCCCGCCAAAGTCAAAATTTTTCATAAAAGGCATTAAATTCAATGACACTACCGCTTTCTACTGTCTCAAACAGAAACTAAATTCCTTGACGCTATCGCCCCCTACAAATATTAACACGAAACATTTTCCAAAACTATATTCTCGCTTCTCCTACAAAAGCTTGGACCCCCCGGGTTCTAACCAATTTTCGCAATCTTCACACGTTTCATGTGAAATCTAATAAAACACCTAACATATATCAAATCTGCATTCTCAAATTATTAAATTCTATGCTTCCTACATTCATAGACTTCTCATCTCTCGTTCTTCTAACAAGTTGAAACCTTCATGTATCCTAACATACCCAAAGACACAAATTTCCACATCACAAAGTGAAGAATTTCATTCAGATTCAATCATTCACAAAAGTCATATTTAATCCATGTAAAAGCCAATAGACTTTAGTAACCCGTAAATCGACTATACCAATCGTGAGCATATATTGTAAATATTTTTGTTAAAGGTACAGGGCGCCGCGAATCTTCGATACAGTTATGACGTATATGTACGCTAGTGGGAAGGAAGGTTGGCACAAATGGCGTCGTCTCGGAGTGGGGAGAAAGTCGGTAGTATCGCGCCGGCTGCGCAAGAGCAGCCCGCAAGGCAGATTTTCCAATAATGAACAACCCGTGGTAACTGTCAGTCTGCTCGTGGTGCATTTCGTTGACTCTCGTTGCGTACAGTGTGTTTCGGCGTGTGTTAAAATGTGCTGTATGGTTAATTAACTGATCCACCGAACGCGGATTACTGGAAGAACGGCGAGGATCCTGCCGTGAGACAGGTATGTTGAAAAGATAGATTTTCAAGTTTTCAGGCTACTGCCCTGAGATTCGTGCGTGCTGCTTGACATACGAGCAGATACACCTACCGGAGTGTCCACCATAATAAACAAACGAACGCCATTGACCTTTAGGAACGCATTGTCGTTAATTTCCAAACATTTCAAACGATCGTTCTCGTAGTTGATGTGTCAAGCAGTTTGGACGATCGAATTTTCTATATTCTTTTACAACATTTAGTTATTTCGATAAGTTTAAATACTTGTTCGTCTACGTGTTTATGGACGAATCGTTTTCGTGAAAGAAACAGTGTACAGTTTAAATGAATGAGACAAAGTTTATTTAGAATGAATTACAATTAGATTGATATGTTTACGATAGTATTGTCGTTCGTTTGGAAATTGTGGTATCTTTCTTTTATAAATTCTCTCGATTTATTTTATAATGTAGGAGTTTAGTGTAACTTTTTTTAGTGAGGATTCTGTGTTTACAAAAATCAGCTTTATGTATCGCCATGTTTGGCAGAGATTCATAATATTATATGATTAAGGGCAGGATATGTCTCGTTACAAATCATAATGTTACTCTTTAATTACGTTTAATGACGGTACACAATCACATGCTCCTTTATCAAGGGCGTAACCAGATAATATAGGAATACAGAATCACGAAATCAAAACATTCGTGAAAATATAAGAAAATGGCTTTGACCTGTCGCGAACGATGTTTACATGGTAGAGTACAGTTGCTAGGAGGACTTTTTTGAAAAATTCCGAAGAAAAGTCACAGTTTACACAACTCTCTGAAAACATTCTGAACATTCTGCAAACATTGTCTTCCATAATAGTCTTGTTACTAACCAAATTTCCAGGCATCAATGTTTTCAAGACAGATTCCTCGTTTAACCCCTTCTAGGTCAACTGTCCTATTCCATTTCCAAATAAATCGGACCGAAAGCTTAGTACTTACTAGTGATAAGATATTTTCAAGCTTTAAATATGCTGTGTTAATTACTATCTAGCTTTTATTTAATAAAAATACCGAAATTATTCTTATTATCAAGTTGCATTTGCAGGCATCTAAAAGAAAGGTAAAGTCAGGAAGTAAATTAGAAATATTTAGAACGTTAGCATAAAATCATAGTTAGTTATGGTCAGATAATTCGCAATTTCACGTGGAAATAAAGCGAATACTGGCCATTCTCTGAAAAATTGTTAGAAATTCAGCAAACGTTATCGACAAGGACAGAAATAGATATCAGGACATTCGATTATTGACGAGGAAAAATCTGTCTCTGACAGATATTTACATCCGTGTTTCGGGTACTTTACTGTTTCAATTTTCCATAACGGCGTCTAGCAGGACGAATTTTTCAGTGATCCCCATAACACTCGATTTTCGACGTAGATCATCGACTGACATTAAATTACTACAGCTTAATATTTTGTATAGAATAATAGATAACAAAATTTTAAAATTGCCTACTAGGTTTTAAATTTGAACATCTTAGTGTAAGACGAAAATTGTATTCTATATAACAATGCCATACATTATTATATATAAAATGTATAGCAAGTTAACCCGTTCATCGAAGAATTATTTAATTACAAAATATTGATCACTTTACTGCAATTCATTTTTACAAACAAATTATTTCCCCGTTCAACAATCGAAAATTTATTACCAACATTTACTCCACTTTTATCATCTTCACATTACAATGCACTAACAACTTAACACATTGTTGACCGGTCACGAGTTAACCCATTTCCCTCGCAAGCGCATATATGCGCACACTTTTTCTGGTCACTATCATCGAAACGCATTTATACGTTTGCTTTGTGAATGAATAGTAAAATATACGAACAGTGTAAATTATTTATGCAACATTCGTCGATTAAAATGTAATACCACTATTTGAAATACTACTATATTTAGATTTATTTTAAAGAAATTTTGTAGCAAAGATATATTTTTCATTTTGTCATGTGATGCAAATGGGTTAACACGTTGCCACAAATAACGGCTATAGTTGTCTGATTTTTGGCGATATGTAGGCAAATGACAACCATAGCCGTCCAGCACATTTTAATTAATAAAAAAAGGAACATCATTAGTACGAATTGTACTAATGCATTTATTTGTTAATTATTCAGTAATATATTGAAGAAAGATGTAACATTCCAGATAACATATCAATTGTTTTTTGTGTGACTTCTCATACTTTAATAATTCGAAACATTTTCGTGTGTGTTTCTGAGCACAATCGTCAAATTAAAAGTGTGTGGCAACGAATTAACTCGTGTTTTAACTTGCAATATCTGTTTCAATTTCATAACACCAAAAAAAATTACAAAAATATATATGTATAAACTGTAATATATAGCAAGTATGTACGAAGTTTCATTTAAATTCATTATGCATAAATAAAATATAGTGAAGTTTATTTAGATTCTTTCAAAAAACAGCCGGTGACATGAGTTATCTCCCATGTAAAATTGCCGGTCAACAATCTGTTAACAAAAGAAAGTGTCAATTCATATTTGCGTCCCAGAAACAGCTAACCCTTTAGCCTACGAGTGACACTCGTGCCGCGATAAACGGAGTAGGAAATTTTTAAATTTCATAAAACCTCTAAAATTTTAAATATCAATGAGACACAATATAATAAAAGTATTTCTACAATATCAATATTACGTTAAATTACACGATATATCTAGAGTCCCTGAGAAATTCTTATTGTAGTAATTTAATTATGACTCGTCGTTGAGAAAGTCACAAAGGAAGTCGTAGGGCAAAAGAGTTAAACCTTAGCACTATAATCTCCGCATGCAAAATCCCAGTATTCTTCTCCATTCGCAAAAAACTCAACGAAACAATATCACCGATCAATTCATCAATGAATTGTTTCCCATCGAAGCGTGAAAATGGGTAGTAAAAAAAAAAAGAGGATAGGATTGGAACGATGACGAAAGTAAAGGAGCAACAAAACGGGCCACAAGAATGACCGCTACTTCTCTGGTTTCTCAGGTGTATACCGTTATAACCGCGTTATTATCGACTATACGGCGAAATGTATTCGATTCCAACCGAATATTCCCCCTTCTATCGTTTAGGTCGAGAGAGCATGCAGAAATCGTAGCCCATGGCAAAAGCGGAGCGCGACTCCCGTTGAACTTTCTTTAATTGTAAATTTTGTTGTCGTTGCGTAGCGTCGCCGGCACGCGCCGCGTTGTGCCGCGTTTATTGCGCTCGCTGTGCTTTCACCGAGCAGCACGCGCGCCCACTTTGCAACGTCGATCGACCGTTATCGTCCCTCCTCGATAACATTGTGACTATGAAACGGCAATGCTCGCTGGCTTCGATTATGTTCGCACAGGAATTCGCTTCGAATGTGGGTCCGACATAATTCGACTCCTTTTCGAGAATGTTACGTTGTTTTATGGTTTGGAGAGTGTTTCTATGCGAGATTGACGAGGTTTTGGGAGACTGTGAGACTTTTTTGAGATTTCTTATTGTTATTTCGAATTACAAAGTGGCGAATAAGGATATTCGTTCTTCTCGATCCACATTAATTCACTATGAGCCCCTGTGACTTTGAGATTCTATTCGTCACAGTCAAATTTTCAATTTTGTTAAATATTATAATTTCACTCGTGAAAATTTCGGAATTGCTTATAATTCAATATTTAAAATTTAGGTTTAATCCATTATTTAAAATAGTATTTTCATCATATTGTAATTGTGCTAACGTGATATTGATCTTCGAATACCATACCAAATTCGGACTACAGGTAGATCTGACTTACTGTTAGATTATTTCAATTGTCGCCAGCGGTTTTTCGAGGTTTTCTAGAGATCATAAATCGTCAAGTTTTACTAATGTCATCGTCAGTTGTTATGAGTTCTGAATCCTGTCCTATTTTCATGGAACTTTGAGGATATATGTAAATAAATACACTACACCAATGTCGTGTCACCGGCATTTGCCCGATAGTTTTCGCAGGATATCAACGTGGTGTCACTGGACGGCGTAGTTTTAATAAGAGAACTTTTTGCTTTTGAGTATGTACCACATTTAACCCTTTGAGGACGACGGGCGAATATATCCGGCCTGTGAAAAAAATTGGTTATAGGTTGTCGGTGCATATATAAACGGTTAGAGTTGAAAAATTCAATTATAATCGTTGAAATATTATTTTACAAAGAGTAAATTTCAACTTGTATACATTAACAGACTGTCTTTCCGATGAAAAAGTGTTTTTTCATCGCTGAATAATTGATTCTTTCTCGATATTCAAAAATGCCTCCGTCCGCAAAGGGTTAAACTGGGGTATGATATATTGTTTTAGATAGATTCCAAATCACGTAGGTTAATTAGTAAATTAGGAAAGATTTTCTAGAGATGACTGGAAATTTTAATTAGGTTTCACCGTCTGCATGCCCTATTCTTTTTTTAGCTATCATAGCCTGGTTTAACTACTATGGTTAGTTTGTCTAGAAGCTACAGTTTTCAATGGATTGCAAACTACCGAAGTTATGGTATATTAATTAGTGAGTTAGGAAAAGTTTTCTAGAAGTGACGGGAAATTTTAACTAGGGACCGCTAACTGCAAGTTCAAATTTCCTTATTCACCGTAACTTCCGAGATTTATTAAGATTTAAATTGTCTCCAGAACTACCTTACTTTCGTTATAATTTTTTTTGTTTTACACTTTCCAACTTTAACTGGTGTAGTGGTTGTTCCTAGGACTCATTGTTTTAAGTGGATTGATATATTAAATAATAATTTAGAAGAAGTGTTGAAGAAGTGATGAGAAATTTTAACTAGAGTCCATTGATTGTGAAGCAATTGTTTTGTACACACTTTAGCTCTTTCTAATTACTGTGGTCATTTTGTTTAGGACTTAACACTAAAACTATCTACTAAAGCTTAGATGCACTTCACAATTACCGAAGGAAAAGAAAAATGAATAGGTGGAAAAGATGATTAATTAATTAATTTAGGTTTTATAAGATAGAAGTGGAATATTTACTTCATAGCTATTCTATCAATTTAAATAATTTTTAAAAATGATTTAGGCATTGTAAATTTAGTGTTAATGATTTAGGTGGCTTAAAGTCCACACTAAACTTATCAAGCTCATTTTTTTTAAATTATTTAAATTGATAGAGTTGCTGTTTGGAATAATACGAGGATACGATGTATTAATTAATAAATTAGAAAAAGTTTCCCAGAGATTTCGAGGGATTTAAACTTACGGCTGGTAATTGAGAGTTTTTTTTTATTGTAATAAAGTAGACAATTAATGGGACGAGCTACAGGTATCGAGAAAATAAGTATATAAATTTTTGCGATTACGTCATTCTCCTTTGTAATATTTATGACAAGTATCGATGTTTACTGATACGTAATTCGGCACGTGCAAATAATATAACAATACACGAAGTATTGTTAACGAGTAAAGTTAAAATTCATGTAATATCAGTACAGATATTAAATTTGGTTAATTATCCGTACACAGGCAAATTTGAAAAGATGATATTGCACGAGTGACAAAGGCAGCGTTAAATTTAATCAAAGCGTCGCTTAATATTGATATTTAATGAATATTCAAGGAACATTATTGCAGTTATATCATGTTTACTGGAAAATGAATGTCTTCCTTGGATCTATTTTTTAATAACAACATTCATTTGAATTTTCTGAGCTTGCAAACAACCTTTAGAGTGTTTGATAGTGCGAATAAAAAGGACGCGATTTTGCCTGGAAATACCCTGTCTGTTTCTACATTTACGATTAAAATGATCAAAGACGTAATATTTTTCCGGCAATGGGGGATTTTTTGTTGCAATGACATCGTCAAAAACGACGGAAGTCTTTGTCGAACGCGGACGGAAGTCTTTGCAATTATATTTGTGTATGTTGAGCATAATCGCAGTCATTCAAGCAGTTTGGAACATGATATGATAAACGCTCATCCGCATTTTTTCTCTCTTTTAACGTTTCAATATTACATATTAAACTGACCGTGACTAGAATAAAAAAAATTATATTATATTTTCATTTCACTATATAATTTTTATTCTAATTTGTATAATAAATCAATTACTCATTTTAAATATTGATTGAATGGATTTCTAATCTAATCCTGCCCCCTCAGATTCTTTTAATAACTTAGTTTTACCAAAAGGTCAAACGTTAATGCTTTAACACACACAAATAGAACATATTTCTAAAAAAAAAACCAGGACACAGGAATATAATTCTCCTCCAACTCAGCAGTAAATTACTTTTTCCTTTCATACAGTTCCTAACTTATATTAAAACCTCATACTAACGAAATCTCCCGCCAAAAAAAAGAAACACGATATACCCTACAAAAAACGAAGTTAAAACCTACGATATATTGATCTTTTGCCACCCTCAAGTCTTTAAAACTACCCTCAGACTCTTCTATCGCTATATAATTTTGTTTCTCATTGATAAAGCAAACCATTAGTCGGTTCAAAAATTGGTTAAATGGATTTCTAATCTATTCCTGCCCCCTCAAATACTGTGAATAACTTAGTTTTACCAAAAGGTCAAACGTTAATGCTTTAACACACACAAAGAGGACATATTTCCAAAAAGAATACCAGGACACAAGAATATAATTCTCCTCCAACTCAGCAGTAAACTACTTTTTTCTTTCATACGGTTCTAAACTTATACTAAAACCTCACACTAACGAAATCTCCCACCAAAAAAAGAAACACGATATACTCTACAAAAAACGAAGCTAAAACCTACGATATCATACGACTCTTCTATCGCTATATAATTTTGTTTCTCATCGATAAAGCAAGCCATTAGTCATTTCAAAAATTGGTTGAATGGATTTCTAATCTAGTCCTGCCCCCTTAGATACTTTCAATAACTTAGTTTTACCAAAAGGTCAAACGTTAATGCCTTCACCCACAAATAGAACAACATATGTCTAAACAGAAAACTCAGCGGTAAACTACTTTTTTTTTTTACTTTCATACAATTTCTAATTTCTACTAAAAGCTCAAACTAACGAAAGCTACTAAAAAAAGAAACACGATACACCTGACAAAAAAACGCAGTTAAAACCTATATAGATCTCATGCCACCCTCAAATCTCCAAAACTACCCTCATACTCTTTCATCCTCAACTAGTCTCAAATTAACGCTCCACACTCCCAAACAAAACCCATGCATTTTACGAAAAAAAAAGAAAAAAAAATACAAGAAGAACAAGAACGTAGAAACACACATTTCGAACTTTTAAGCAGACACTAGTCGACGAGACGTCCTATCGTCTTTCAAACCGTTTCGAGACACTTAATGTGCTCCGCCCACTCGAAACTCGAAGAAAGTTGCGTATACCGTTTGCTCGTGTTCGAATCGTATCTTTAAATAACACCGTGTAAAAAAACGTCCTCGACTTGTGACTTAGGGATTTTAACGATTGATTTCATCACGACGATCGATGATCATTCGCAATGGCACTCAAAGGTCCCAATTTGGTTTCGAGTGAAACTTTTAATCGCACTCGAGACGAGATAAGTACGATGGTTAATTTAGCAGGAGTTTCGATGATTTCATTAATTAACCGATGGATTTCAACGAGATGGCGAGTGTTTGAAGGTTTGCTGCTCGCCTTTGAGATTATTTCTTCGAGCTACTCGCCGAGTTCTTCCGCCTACTCGATCTCTCCCGCATTGTATGACACGCTCGTTTGGAAAGTTTAGAGATAAAAAAGAAAAACACCGAAATAACCGGGAGGAAATCTCTTATTACGATCCCTTGAAAATACTACTTGGTGCTTCACGCAATGATTGAGTCTTTTGAGACAAGCTCGAGATGCGAAATGCCACTTCTTTCGTGGGTAATGACGGTACTTGACGATATACTTTCTGAGGATCTCTCGAAGAGCTTGGCTTTTGTTGTTTTGTCGGTAGCATTGTTTTGAGGGATTATGGGAACTATGTGTGACTTTTTTGAGGCTTGCTTTTTCGTGGCTGGTGGCTTAGTTTTTTTTTGTTGGAACTTTGTGGTTTTGGGTGGTGGAGTTTGGTGAGTTATTGGAGTTAGGTGATAGTTTGGAGTGGTAGTTTCAGTTGTTTGCTAACTGTTTGGTCAGTGTTTGAGAGATATATTTTAGGGAAGATGGTGTAGATTTGAATTTGTGTTTATTATTTTAGTTATCGTAGGTTTTGAAAATATTTTATCTACTTTTAACGATATCTATTCTAATTGGCAAGGTTTAATTTTATCCGTGGTGATTTGAATTACTTTTTCACATTGTTGTTAGCTTAACAATACCGGCGTTAAATCTATCATATTTCAATATATTAAATAAGTACTTTGAAAAAGAAGGAATCGAGTAGCAGGAAGGATGATCAATTCAGTGATTTTTGTTCTATGGCTCTTCTAGGAACTTGGAAAATTTTTGGAAAAAATTGTGTACCAGTCATTTTGACTGGTTTGAAAGTTGTAGTGTTAAAATTAAGTTCTTGACACTTTTTACAAGTATCAACACTTTGGTCTACGATTTCTTTTCTGACTAGGTATGCAATGATTTAAAATTCGTTCCTGAAATCAAAATTTCTCACTGATTTCTGATATTTCGTATGACTGAACGTAATATTGATAGTATAGAAATAAAGAGACCTTTTCGCAACCGGCTGATATTTTAAATTTGCTAGTTTCTGAAAGACTTCAAAATTCCCTATTCCATTTCCCGCGCTACGAGAGTCACACGTAGTTACAAGCTAAGAAGTTAAGTTTCTTTTTATGATAATAATTCCTACAACCTCTGAGACACATTTAGACAAAGTCCCAAACTCACCACAAACCCCAGAGTCAAAATTAAGTCCAGCAAAAATCAACAATAGAAACCCATGTCAAGTAAGCTTGACACGAAACTACACAGAGCTAATTCTCAGTATCTCCAGAATCCTATTTATCAAAGAAACTTCTCAGAAAGACCAAAGACTCTAAACCAGATCCTCATAGACTCTAAATTCAAGTTTCCACTCATTTAATTCCTCTAATTCATAGTTTCCACAAATACAACGACACCCACGCATTATAACAGTAGTACGTGAAATTTATATCAAGAGTCATATTATTTTAGGATCACTTCGTCTTATTTTCTCTCATGAAAACTGACATAACGCAACTACAACGATATAACTCCTCGAGTGTTCGTGTGCTCGAGAACATCCACCTTCAGCCTCCGTGTGCCATCCAGTAACGTTGTAACTTAAACGTTCTTTTTTTACATTGTATTTACGGCCGTGGTACTACTAGACGAAACTCCGTGTAAATTCAAGCCTGGTGCAGCACCTCCGGCCGTTAACCGTGCAAACGTTTCCGCTGGATTCATGCCAGTCGTCCGTCGAAAGTCGCGATTTAGAGGGCGAGAAGGTGCGCGACCTCCGGTTTTCCTTTCTACCGTGCTTCCTTTAGAACTTATTGTCGGAGACTTCATCGGGCTGGTTGGTAACGTTCTTCACGGGACGGCTATCAACCAGGAAGAAGGCAATTCGAGTTCCAAGGTGTTTGTATTGCCACGTTCACTGTAATCGAGGTAGATAAGGATAAGGAAGAGGCTATGGTGGTTGAGACTCCGACTACTAATTAGAAGGATTTGAATTGCTCTTCATTCTGGATTTATTCGTAGAATATCTTTTCACCTCTTGCCTGTTAGATTTTTTTT
Organism: Cerceris rybyensis; assembly: GCA_910591515.1. Classification (NCBI taxonomy): domain Eukaryota; kingdom Metazoa; phylum Arthropoda; class Insecta; order Hymenoptera; family Crabronidae; genus Cerceris; species Cerceris rybyensis. The sequence goes on along the minus strand of OU342791.1, from coordinate 24,816,548 downwards.
TTGTGGTTTTCTCTGCAAGAATTCAGAATTAATCCTTTTGCTACGGAGTACATTTCCGCAAGTTTGCTAACACGACAGGAAACTATTCCACCACGGACGAATAACTTATAATGACTAATGACGTAATATAAATAATTAATTCTTTATTGAAGTTACAACGCATATAATACAGGAAAAAGAAGAAATTATGGTGTTTCACCCTTTTAGTGCCGGACGACGATATATAGTCGTTAGTAATAGTGTTAACGCTGGGCATCGTAGTGTTATTACTTAGTTTCCAATACGATATCAGTATTTTTAAGAAAGATAATTGAAAATACATAACTCATGCTCTATATTGCGTGTTCTATGTCAAACTATGGTAAAATGACTATCATTTTTATTCGCACCTACATTTCTCATTAATTCAAACAATTTTTTCGGTCCGCACTAAAAGGGTTAAAAAATATTTAATTACTAGATATGATCTTATAGTTAATTCTTCGGATGAAATTTTGTCGAGTGACTATAATCACCGCTAGTATAGTCTGACAACTCTAACTTGGCTAGCGATTGGTGGGGCTTATAGTTTTCAACCATTTCCTTCCGTCATTTCATTTTTGGAATCCAAAAACCTAGTCCCCTAAAGTAAATGACTATGCGGTATTTCCACTTTAAGAGGTTTCGTTTTTTGGATTACAAAAACAAAATGGCAGAAATAAGCGATTGAAAACTAGAAGCTTCGCCGCTTGCGAGCCAAATTAGAGTTGCCGAACTATACCCGGCCAATGTCAGGTGGCGGTTGACAATAGTCACCGGTGGTATCGAAAGGGTTAAACTGGTAAGATAAAAATTGATCTGTTTTTTTTTTATATATCGTACGATTTGAGGTAACATTAACGTAATGTGACTGTATCGTGTCTCATTGTTATTTTGAATATGATAGGTTTTGCAAGACTTGCAAATTTTTCTGTTTCATTTGCCGCATTATGAATGTATGGTAGGGGGTATTGTGTTGATAATTGATCTTTGGGGGTGAATATCTCTATCTATTATTTTGTCTATTATTTATCTAATAATTAATAGTAGAACAATTGGTCTTATATTCGTTATACTTAAATATACTGAGCAAGTACTCTATAGGAACAGAGGAACCTAGAGTTTCATAAGATAGATGTGATATTTACTGTATGGCTCTTCTGTCAGTTTGGAAAATTTTAAGAAAACAGTGAAAACCAGTCATTTAGATCGTTTTAGTAGTCTTATTATAAAGTAGAGCTGATCTCAGGGATTTTATAAAATGTTTTTCACATTTGAAATATCAGATACAGAGTACAGTTTTGAAATGGCTTCAACTACAGGAATAATTAAATATAACTATTTTTATCTTCAATATATACGGTATATTTACAGTAATTTACAATTTTAATTAGCTTCCACATACCCACACAAAAAATAAAATTTAGCAAACCAACGTAGATCTACTCGCGCAATTTTAATTCTCCGTCCATTCAGCAACTACTTACAGCTTTAATTAGCTACCAACCCCTCAACACAATATCGCGCATATCAAAAAATAAAATTTACCAAATCAACACAAATCCTCTCATGCAATTTCGAATCCAAACTCCCATCCCCATATCCATCACACGTACTCTCGATTATACGCGGTTCGATGCCGCATCACCGTAATATTTGCACAATTCGCAATCCCCTACGCGTTAACTTTTCTTGCAAATTTATTTTCCAATTCATCGTTGACTCATCAACGGTTCTGACTTTTCAATTATTCGCCCCCCACAGAGGATGGAAATCACGAAAGCCCTCCTATCGATTTATCGGCTTGCATGAGTGCAACATTAATACGAGTTAATGCCTAATTGATAATTCTCTGTATTCCAAGCTGACAAACGTTACATTGTTAACGTCGAATGATTCTCGTAAGTATAATTCGCCACTCGACACGATAAATCTAGGCTGTACCGAGATTAAACCGTTTGAAGGATACGAGGAGAAAAAGGGGAGTTACGGGGGATGAATCGAAGAGTGAGAGGGTGGTATAGGGACAGCCAGAGATATCGCGCACAATGCGTCCACGACGATTGCCGATGAAAAACTCCGAGAAAATCGATCGTCGGCCATTTTCGTGTTTTCTCCCTAGTCCCTGTCTCATCGGGGGTTGCTAGCTACCCTTCGTACCCGTCCTTCGAGACCGTCCTTATTTTAGGCTCGCTCACCCTCGAAATAGTTAACGAGATTCGTTGCTTCTCATCGTCAGAGTCGACGGGCTTTCATGAAGGGAAAAAATAAATAAAAATGAGAAGAAGAAACTCTACTTGTAAATAGGATCTCTTCTAGTCAGCCGTTACTCTCGCTTTCGCGAATCAATACGCGTTTGTACGCGTCGCGCGAAAATGCCCGTTTTCTTCTCTCGTCAGTTTGCGTTTGAAAGAGACATACCGTAGGGGTAGAATTCACACGACGTACTTTTATCATTTTTCCTTTTTACGCGCAGAGACAGACATACACAGCAAGTATACTGGAAAAAAGAAAAACTCATAATTCTAACGTTTTAGTCATCATTATGATATACGTAGCTTCACGATGTACAGTCCGACAACTGAAAGATGGCTAGGAAGCTTTGAAGCTTCCATTTTCAACCGTTTACTTCCGCGACTTCATTTGTGAAATCCTCAAATCCACTCTCCTAAAGTAAACTACCATGCGGCATGTTTAATTTAGAAAATTAGTTTTGGAAATTTAAAAAACGAAATGGCGGGAATAGGTATTTAACCCCTTGCGCTATCAGTAAACACACAAGAATCCATACCTAAATCGAACGTCCGATATACGATATCTTAGGACTGACAAAGATTACCGCGCTAATATTTACTTCACCCAATGGAACTTCTGTGAAACTCAAATGAATTTGAATCAAAGTCTAAATTTAATAATCCTGCACGGTGACATACGATCTTATTCGAGACATGAATACTTTGCCTGAGATTAATACCACGAGTCAGACTCGTGATATTCAAGTTTGGCCTAACATTTTCAGCACGAGTCAGACTCGTGGAAATAGTGCAAGGGGTTAATAACGAGAGGTTTCGCCAGTCGCTAGCCATCTTTCAGTTGTCGTACTATATATTCAATATAAAACTGGAAAAACTACACATAGACAATTTATCGTTCTCAATATTCCAAGCTGTAGATTCGTTTTCCATGTTTAACGTAAGAGGGCCCGTAACTCCTGCAGCGAATCCAAGTGTATTTAACTCGAAAGTCCCGTACAAAAAAAAGCATTTCGCACGCTGTGCTACCAGGTTCCTCAGCTTTTATTTTTACCTGACGTTCGCGCCGTGTCTTAGAGAGGCATGACTACTTTTTTTTCTCCTTTTGTATTTTCTAGCTTTTTCTCCCCTCTTTCACCGAGTTTTTTTTCACGAAAAAAAACAAACAAACAAGTACATGAGAGAACGGTTTTTTTTATCGCGAAAAACGAAAGAACCGTCCAGGAACATTGCACGGTGTGTTGCCTGGCCGGGCGTTAACCGTACGTGTGCACAAATAGGTTGCCATGCTCATTAAGTATACGAGGTAGAAAGCGTTCGTGGCTTGCGCGTATATGCACGAGTTAGAGCCAAGGGACCCCCCATTGGGGTGGTTGTACTATTGATTTTTTTCGCCCTGTCCCGTTGAATTATCGAGAACTCTCTTATGTGGGCGATCCTGCTGGCACATTGTGCTGCCAAAGGCAGCAGAGGCTACGTAAGAAAAAGAGATGGAGGGTTGTGATAACGCAAGGGATAACGCCGTAACGTTGCTGTCTGTGAAATAAACGTCTCACCAACGACTCCCTAGAGAACCGAGAAACTGCGGGTATCAATGAAAATTTCGGCTTTTAAATCTTATCTGGAGGATGAGAGGTATTTTTGTCGATGCGAGGTACTTTGTGAGTGTCTCTTGCGGTGTCTGGGCTGGTAGGTCATTGGAGATATTTTCAAATTGATAGGAGAAATTGGTAGCTTGGTGGAATGTCAGAGTTTTTATTGTGATAATTAGTGTAGGATTGTTAGATCATTGGGATCGTAGTATATTTAAGTCTTTGACTACTATGGACGCAAATATGCGCTTTGCGAAAGTTATCGGTATAAAGTATGGACGCAAATGTGCGCCCGGTGAAGACTTTGAGTGTTTACTATGGTCTCATGTATATGTTCGGCAATTGTTTTTGTCGTATATCAATACTGCGCGAAATGCGAAGTCAAAGGGTTAAAGTTATAGCCAGTATATAGTTTTTCAAAAGATTTTATTGAAAAGTCAAACAAATCACGAAATGTACAGAACGCAATAATATAATTAACACTAAAACTATTGACGTTATTCAAATTTACTATTATTAAATTTACTATTACTATTATTAAAATTTACTAAAAACTACTAATACTAAAATATAGATATACTTAATAACTACTCTAGAAAAATAGAGATGAAGAGGTGAAAAGGTCGAGCAATTAACTAATTTAGGTTTTGCAAGATAGAAATGGAATATTTACTTCATGGCTACCCTATTAATTTAGTTAATTTGTAGAGAAACTTTGGAACTAGTCTTTTGATTGGACTGGTAGGTTTAGTGTTAACGGACGCAAACGATAGATGATTTCTTTATGACAAATATTAGATTACTTTTCAAAGAACAACGTGACGGTTATGACATCGCGATTATTAACACGTTTCGTGTCGGATCATTTTTTAACCCTTTGCGGACTAGCGACGCATATATGCGGTCTGAGAGAAAGTGTAATTATAGTTTATCGCCATATGTATATAAGGTTAAAATTGAAAAATTGAAATACGACCGGTGAGATAGGATTAAAAGTGGAGTAATTTATAATTTATATACATTAATTATCCAAATTTCTGATAAAAAAGTGGTTTCTGACTGTCAAATAAATGATTATCTGTCAGTATTAAAAAATGTCTCCGTCCGCAAAGGGTTAAGATGTTCTGTTCAGGCCGCGTGATGCGTATACGACTCACACTTTTACGATTAAATAAAGTTCTTTGCAGCATACATGATATTAAGATGTCTATATTTAATTTTACAATATATTTGTCACAATAAAATTCTTTGTTTTGCAATGAGAAATGCAAGAAACCTACACGTAAAATTTAGTGGGGGTCGTATACGCCCCACGCGGCACGAAACGTGTTAATCTATTGAAATCGCAGTTGTGCAGGGGGACTGCTGTCGGGCAGCAGGCAGAACAGAATGAAAAGCCTTAAAAATTAAGTTGAAACTAGGACAACCAAACAGAAGGCTATACTCGAAATTAAATCGTATATTTTAGTCATAGAATGGCCTTCGACCAAATAACTCTCATGGCATTTATGCCAGTTAGCCGTTATTACCATGCTTAAAATAATAGTCAATGTTCTCTATTACATCTCTAACTTCCCCGATTATTTCACTTAGAATTTACCGTATCAAGCTTCCGACTTTAGAATTACTCTTACAATTTCAGAAATATCCCACACCTGGGAATTAAACTAGCATCATCCAATCGCAAGCCCGATTCTCAAACTCTACCTATAACAGCTTAAACAGTAATCCCGAAAAACCATCACACGCTTCCTCACCATACATTCGAATACCATCAACAAACTATGTGACATACAGTGCGTGTCCGCAATAGCACAGCTGAGGATGTGTGGTAAACCTTCAACCGATAAAGCGATCACGGCAATACGTTACACTAATTTAACACTAGAACTATCAAACCAGTCAAAATGACTGGTACACGATTTTTTCCAAAAATTCTCCAAGTTTACATAAGAGTCATAAAATAAATATTCTACGTCTATATCAATAAACATAAATCACCTAATCGTTCAAATTTTCCGCCGCTTGATTCTCCCTTTTTCAAAGTGCTTATTTAATTGATTAAAATATGATAGATTTGAGGCCGGTAGTTCTAGTGTTAATACACCGCGTCGTTGCTGACAATGAGTATACAATGTAAACTCGATTGCAAATATTCTCACGATAGTTACAGAACGTCCTCGGATCCCTAATATAATCCCACGATGATATCAATAAGCAATATCGATCGACTTGTTACTACGTAAAACCATCGTACTTGACATTTTCCATGGATAACACCGTCCGTTAATTCATCCGGAAGATTAGCCGCAGTTGTTGTGTAAAAACATCGTTAGGGCGAGGTTGAATCAGGCCCACCGACACGAGGGAACACCCTCGCATCGTTTTCCAGGTTTCTGCATGGCCATGCGAAGCATTAAGTCCGGCTAGGATGCACTTTAGCCGCGGTAACCGAGCGGAGGTGTTGCAGAACGTTGGATTAATCGAGCGAATCGCCTACGTATGGCGTATGGCACGTAGAGCATTTCTCACCTGCCCTCCTTTTTTTTTTCTTTCCTTCTTTCTCTTTCTCTCTGTCGTTGCACGCAGCCACGAGTGACAACGTGGAACGAGCGGAACTGGTAATGCAAGAAGAAATGGATGTCGTAACTCCTGCATTGTATTAAAGTCCATGCTACTCTCTCGTGATATTAACGTGCCGACTGTTATGGGGCGCTTTTAGCATAACGTTTCGCTCGTACGAAAGCGAGATTCCACGTTTAACGAGCTCGCGTAGGAGATACTGGGCGATCATGATAAAATCACGATGTTTGGATTACTTTTCGGGGAGAATTTGGGGATATTCTTTCGGATAAAATTCTCTTGGATAGAATTCTTTAGATGTTGAGTCAGGAAAGTGAGGAGTTTATGGAAATTGTGGTAATCTGAAATTTTTGAGTGGTAGGATAATGATTTCTGTAGTAGTTTTGTAGATTTGTTTGAAGCGATTATTAAACCCTTCTCGTGCAATGACGAGTGACACTCGTGATGCGGTAAATTGCGTGAAATTACACGATATATCAAGAATCTTTGATCAATTTTCATTTTACCAGTTTAATTCTGATATATTGCGAAGGTGGTCGTAAAAGAAGTAGTACGGCGAAGGTTTAATTTAGTTGACATGTATCAAAATCTTGGAGAAATTCTATTGGATATTGAGTTAGGAAAGTGTAAAAGGAGTTTATAGAAATTATGCTAATCTGAAATTTCCACGTGGTAGAATAATACTTTCTGTAGGAGCTTCGTAGGAGAATTATTTCGAGCGATTATTAATTTGAAGTTTACCAAAAGCTACACTAGTTCGACTAATCGATACCCATTAGAGCTGAAAGTACTGTAACCACTCATTAGTTCCAAACTAATAATCCATAGTCTCTAATTCACATCGTTACACTTCAAATTTTTCACAATTAAAAATCACCACTCTTGAACAACCTACCTAAATCCACTCCATAATCGTTCTCCAATCGTATAATAATCATGGTAACTCCAAATCATATTTTTTCTTTCCCATTTATCAAAGTACCCTCATCTTTACTTCGCATAATTATTCACTTAACCCTTTGCACTCCGATGTCCCACCCGAGGAGACATCGTAAGTTTATCATATCATTTTGTTGCACCCTTTAAGGGGACCTTCGAAGTTATTAGTAATTTCAGAGGATGAACTAATTCCACCCCCAGGTTTTGAGAAATATATGTTTACCTGAATTTTTCTATGGAAACAGCACAAAATAGAAAATAGTAAAGTGTCGACAAGTTGCTAATAGATAACGTCAGAGATTGCTCGGAGTGCAAAGGGTTAATACAATCTCCTCGTTCGTGTTATGCAAGCTCAACCTAAAAATAACCATCGGTACGTTTATGGCGAACGCGTCCATGCATCGTTACAATTTTATCACCTTTGCCCCTACCACTGCTCGATTTCAAGATATTTTGGTATTTGAAAATCCAAAGCCCTCTCGAAAGAGCCCCCAACGATCGAACCGATGTTTTTCCGCGCTTTGACCATCCTCGCGGACGGCCGATCCGAAATCACGTTTCTCGAAGGGAGACCTTCAAAGAGGCGAGGGTCGAACCTCGATCCTGTGCTTTACGAGTGGTGCTTGACGGACTCGAGTGAACGGTACAATTTCATCGACGGCTCTCCGGCAATAATCTCGTCGACAATACGGCCGCCAGCAGGAACGAGTCAGCTGGCGTCTTCGATCCGTTCTCGACTCGACGGCGTATCCTCCAACGCTGCCTGTTCTCGCGCCGTTTTTTTTCCACAACGATTTCCAACGATCCTCGTTTCGTGCGATCTTTTATCGGCGTCAAATGGAAGGAAGAAGAAGGGGGAAGGATATCGACGTATCGGTAATAGCTGTAATTCACTTGTATTTCTTAGCATGATAAATGAGTTGCAGTTTGTCGTGAGAAGGGGCTGGGGTATTTTTGTATTTTGATTTTCGCTTATGGTTTGGACATTTTGGGTTGGATGTAGGGTGTTGGGTGGATTTCAAACTATCGATATGATGTATTAAATCAGCGGTCGCTAAACTTTTTGACCTCACGGACCAGTAAATTCATAATTTCTATCCCGCGGACCACTAATAGGATTTTTTAAGTGTTAAATATATTTATAAAAAAAATTGTGATCTAAGAACACATAAAATGTATTGTTATGAATTGAATTATGTTTCAATGCATCTTAAAACGTAACTTAACGCTTTACAACACTTTTGGACTTTTAGCTCATTAATTAGTCGCTACGGGAATTAATAAATTATTATTTTCCATTGCGTTTAACTGTGCCAAGGACTCAATGAAGAAACTTTGCAATTTTCGAAGAGATATCAGTATCAGGGAAATATTTGCGTGCAAGTAACCGATCAGAAGTGGGTAGGATGTTAAAAAATACCGGTCGGTAAAGTGTTAACGTGATGAGTAAGTATATTCCACATTTTTCTGGGGAACAGGGAAATTTTCGCGCGGACCACCACTTTGGCGACCACTGTATTAAATAGTAGTTTAGGAGAAGTTTCCTTGAGGTGAGGGAGACTTTCTTTATTTTTTGATAGCAGAGAGAATTTAGTCTTGAAATTGAAAAGGGAGGTGGGATTCACCTTTGAGAATGCGATCTTATCCTGGATTCCTTGAGAAGAAATTTGGATTGATAGAAAATTGTCTCTGTCTTTATTTGCTAGTAGGAATAATTATAGGTGCCTAGGAGTATTTACGTTAAGGTGCAAAATTATTGTCGATTTCCAAAAGTCGAAAATTAGTAGATGAAAAGTTAATTGCTGTAAAAAGCTGCGTCGGCTGCAATTGGACAATATGAGTGCAAAGGAAACTGCCAGTAACTTAAGGCCCATCAATTGAGAGTCCGAACCTGTAATAGCTGAATTACTATAGTATTTTATAAATTAATTAATTTTTAATTGTTTTTAAATCACTATAGTTTTTAGGATAATATTGTGTTGTGGAGAATTTAACAATTTTTGTCCACACCTCACACTTTGCTGTTTGGAGAACCTTTTGGCATTCAGCCAACAGCTTAGAATTTCAGGGAGAATTTGTTTAATTTAGATATGACTGCAGAAATTAATCAATTCCTTTCCTAAATAAGTTGTGAAAATAGAGAACATAAATCATCTGGGTATTCTTAATTACAACTTCAAATGAAAAGATTTTTTTGTATAGTATTTTCCAACAAAATTGTATATGAATGTAGAGTTAATTATCTACACTCTTATCTTCTCTACGACTTCCTAAGCCCTGACTCTGTTTTCCGCTATTTCAAGCTACCTTAGTCTTCTTAAAGCAGGCCGAGGCAGAGTTCATTATAATTTTAAATACCCGAGAAACTAAAGCACCCAGAGGCGACGTCGAAAGTCCAGGCGGAAAATTAATATGCGCCCGCTCGTCATTAAAGTAAGTTCACCTGAACTTTTTCATTCCCTCGTGTCTGATCGATCGGTCCAATAGTTCAGATTACATTCGCCGATGTGAATCGACAGGCTAACTTACTCGGAAAGTGCACAGTTGTTCGTGACGATAAAAACATCTGTACGACAGTTAACTGAAATATTTAGGGTGTCTATTAATCCTTTTAGTGCCGATCGAAAAAATTCATTGAATTAATGTAGTTGAGAATAAAAAGAATTGCCATTTGGGCATAGTTTCTCATAGAATACGCAATATAGAGCATAAACTGTGTATTTCCAATTATCTGTCGGAAAATTACTGATATCGTATTGGAAACTAAATAATAATTAGCACTATTGCTAACGATGATAAATCGGCACTAAAAAAGGAACTTCATGATTATCTACATATTTTAATGAAAATTTTAAAAATGAAATGATAAAGGATACTTCACTATACATCAATAATTAACTCATTTTCAAATACTCAAATAACAAGATGAATAAAACATTCACAAAAAAAAATCCTAAAGTGAAAGTAGTTACCTGCTCATCAATACAGAAATACCGAATAATAAAGTACCCATAATTTTCCCATCATAACTTGCAATTACCTCTTACAAATTACACCAAAATTAATTGAATTTCCTAAATCCATTCATCAACCCTCCACTCCGAGAATAAACGCGTTAATAATACCCAACCAGGCAGAGTGTACCGAAAAATCGTTCGGTTAACAGGTTAAAAACATTCATGTTTCAAGAGTAAACATACGTTGAAGAGTGTACACGGTGTAACCAGTTCCCCGATCCGATGAAAAAGCTTGATTGCCATTCGATGGGTATTACCTGGGCGTACACCCCCAAAGGGGATCGAGGAGCCGTAATTTAACAGGCGATGCCTGGAACAACCACGTTGACAATACCATGGCTTGAGCGGAGGCCCAGCTGGCCCCTCACCTTTTTTTTTATGGCTTATTTGCTACCTCCGTGCACTTCGGGCACGCACGTTAGCTGCAGCTACTTGTCTCTCTGTGTAACTTAAAACGTATACGTGCAGAAACCTTGCTGGCGAACACGCACGAGGAACGCGTGTGCCACGTTCTCCGGCTTTGCCTCGTTGTTCCCTGCCTGGTAACACATGTTGCACCACGAGTGCTCTATTGTCTCGTGCCCTGTCATTCGTGGTGCACACCGGGTGACTGACGAGTAAAAGGATTTTTGATGATACACTCCGCTGGCGGTGCTTTGGCGCGAATAAATTGCTGGATGCCGATCGGCGGGCCCAATTTCGCATTTACTTGGGGAGAGGTGCAAGTGTGCTCGATGTTGGAGGATAAGATTTTGATTGGGACTGTGTTATTGAGGAGAGTGGACTTTGATGATCGCTGGGCCTGATTTGGGTCCGTACTTTGACCTTTTGGATACGGTACGTTAATGTAGGGGATTTCGTGGATATCAATTTGGACGGTATGTCGCTATAGTGGTTTTCGTGGATATTATGATTTTGAAGGGAATTATACGTTTAACCCCTTGCCGCACAATAACGAGTGACAGTCGATAAAATGGGATACGAAATTTTCAAATTTTCTAAAAACTATTAACCCCTTCAGACCCGAATTTCTTTTCGTTTAAGAAAATATTTATTTATTTATAATTTATAAATGTCCATTTTAATGGACATATAGTCCTTACCCAAAATTTGTAACATTAAGGAGATCCTGAGAAATATTTGTATAAGAAAATAAAATTCATTAGGTGTTGAAACTAAGTTTAAACCTATACATAATAAAATTCAGCACAAAAAGTATTATGTACATTACAATGTGCATAGGGTCCGAAGGGGTTAAATTAAAAGTCCATGTCGCCCATGATAGGATGAAATTATTTTTACGCTTTTAGTATTGTGTTAAATCATAAGCTATATCAGAAATGTATGGCAGATTTGAATTTCCGCAATTAATACTGCTTTACTGTGCATTCAGTTACAAAAGAAATGGTACGGTAAGGAGTTAATATCGCATTTGTGTGACATTAGAATTGAGGCACGATGCACCACTATGGTGGCGATCGAACATCGATAGCACATTAAAAAATAATAAAAGTATTATTATAAATAACAAATTTTTCTTGATTTCGGAACATTGGATTGTAAAGAATTCCATGGTTTTGAAGCGCTAACTTGTAATATTTGAGAAAGTTAAAAAGTCGATTTTGAAACATAAGAATTTAGATTTGTTTGGTGTTACTTCAAAGTTACAAGGGCCCATAGAGGGTTAAATTGATTTGAAACTATATTCTTTGCAAAAAACTTCGATTTCCTTGTTTGAGTCAAATTGGCTCACTTCAGGAAAATAGATATATCAACATCCGTGAATCTAGTGTTAATCAATATATATAATAAAGCAAAGTGTACGTTATGTGCGTGCCGCCAAAACTCAGAAATGAATCCAGGTACGATTAAGGGAGTTATATGGTGTGGTAGCTCTCTATCTACCGTCCATGAAGAAGTTTCCCGTTTTTACCTAAAGGGCGCGATTTTGAAGATATAAGGGCTGGAAGTTTCGCTCTCTAGTTAGAAATATGTTGAACATGGCAGCCGATGTTCGCAGAGCCCAATTTGAAAACATAATTTCAAATAACAAAGTGAGAGCGTTTACTGTTGGAAAATGTAATACAAATAAGATTTGGGTCATTGATTATTTCACTGTACATATATTAGTTAATAGTAAGGTCCAATTTGCAATCGCACTTCGAACTTGAAAAGTAACTGTGCGGTCATGTGCAAAGTTATTAATTGAATCTGCATAATTCATAAGTCTACCGTGAAGAAATCGACACTACCCACAAGACCCAATTTGCAATTGTATTCCACCGTCTCGAAGTAAGTGCATTCACTGTCTCGAGACACAGCATTAATCATATTACTGAGTCATTGAACGCAGATTTTTACGACGACGAGTGAGAATGGTGGAAAAGAGAACGGTATGCGATAACGTCGAATTAATGCGAGATCGCGAAGGTCAGCCGCGATAATGTTGCAGTGCATAAAGTCGCATGGTGCACTGCACATGTTCTTAAGTGCAACGATTACTTTCCTCCCTCTATCCGACTCTGTACAATTAAAGCAAAGAAGTAGCTTAATTCGCGTGACGATGTAAACGGAATAACGTTGGGAAAAAAGTGCATACAAGATGACATGGAATTGAGTTGAAAAGCAAATTACAGAAATGAGCAGAAGAAAAAGAGATGAATGTATTTAACACTAAACCTACCAAGGCGGTCAAAAGACCGATTCCAAAATATTTTCTAAAAATTATCGAAATTCATAGAGTAGCCATGAAGTAAATATTCCGCTTCTATTTTACAAAAGCAAAATGAGTTAATTAATTATCTTCTTTATATCGCCACTTCTCTTTGTGTAAGGTCGTTATTGAGTATATTTAGATTTTAGTAGATATAACGTCGGTAGGTTTAGTGTTAAAAAAAAAACCCTAAGTTCATTAATCTCTGACCTAATTACTCCGTGGAGTATCTTTTTCGGTCGTTGAACGAAAGGCGGATTATCTCGAGATGATTGTCTTTTCGTGTTAACATTCACCGCGTTGTGTTGCACACCGCGAAGCTAGAGCCGCGAAAGAAAGATATAAGAGAGCGTGGATGAAGGAAATAAATAAAACATAGAGTATTCTCAAAGGGGCGAATGCTATAAGTCACCGTATAGAAGACGCCTTATTTAGAGGGATAAGGAACTCCGGCGTGGAGATCAAAGAAACTATACATGCGCATCGTAGAGAATAAAAAATGTAAAACCCCAGACGTAACAGTATTACTCCGTGGCTTTGCATCTGCATTTTTCATTGCTTAAAAGGACACTCCGTCGAATATAAAAACAGGTATGCCATTGAATTCGTCGTTTCATTATCAATTGCGATGTTAATGTAGTTAAATTTTCTCTTCTCCAAAGTAAAAAAAGAACAGAGGGTGGTAGACTAACAAGGGAACATCGCGATCTTAAGGGTAATGGGAAGGGTAAATCACCGATCTTGATGAAATTTTAGTATGATATAGATCTCGTCGAAATATTTGACACTTCTTGTTTTTGTGTTGGCAACCGTTCACATTAACGGGGTCAAAACCACCCTCAAAGTTGAAAAAAAAGTATTTTTTATCATAATGTATAAACAAGTGGGTCTTTTAAAAAAATATTTATATCATCGGATTCGTGATCAAAATGCATTAATTTTTACTCCATACAAAATTTTCGTATCTCTAATAGTTTGTCGAGATATTCGATAAATAATTTTCGGAATCCCAACATTGAGGGTTGTTTTCACCCCTTTAACATGGACGGTTGCCGATAAAAAAAAGACCAATCAAATATTTTGATGAGATCTATATCATACTAAAATTTCATCAAAATCGTTGATTTACACGTTGGGATGTTCCCCTGTAAGAGGGGTGGCCAGCTGTTGCGAATTTTTGTCTCATTGTTAGAAATTAATTAAAAGTCTGGCCCAAGGAATCGTTGGATATAAACCTCTCAGAGAGAAGTATGCAGATGATGGGGAATGGGTTGTTAAAAAATTAAAAAAAAAAAAATAGGCGCGCAGTGAGCACCGACGATAAATTGACCAACACGCCACGATCGTAAAATAACTCGTGGTGAGATAGCCTCGGAATTATCATCCAGCGTGAAAGTAAATCTAAAAGCACGACGTGAAAACGCGTCGTCGGCACGTGTTGCACCGACGATACGGCATCTCGTAAAATCATTGGCCGCACGTGCGAAAACTCGTGGAAACGAAACCGAGTGGAATGACGATTCTTTAAAGATTCAGTTGAAACTCACTGCCGGTGAAAAGTTCGGACAAACGGGCAAACAGTACGACGAGATTGTAAAAGGTTAATGGACCGAAAGAACGACGGAAGACAGCGACGTTCTCGTAAGATTTAATGGGGCTCTGGAACAACCAGTTACTTCGAACTGTTTGAAAACAATGATAGGACTTTGGTTTAAAATAAACTCAATTATCGGGAACTATAAAATTCGTTTCTTTACAACTTCCAAGTTCACGTGAACGTGTTTCTCGACGAGATAGATTTACTTTTACCGCGAAATGGCGATGAACGAGTAAACGCATAGATCTACCTTTTTTTGCACGCTGGCTGTGCGCGCACAAATGGTATCATTTATCTCTCTCACGATCTTCCATTGAACCGTATTTTACCAAGAATTGCCTAATTTGTATTAAAATCTAGCATCAGAAATTCCAATTACAAGTAATATTTAAATCAAACAAGCATACTTTCCATAACTACAACGTAGGTTGAATAAATACACAAAAATATATTTGTGCTTTGCACCACCTAAATTTCAAATACTCTCACATTTAGTACAATCTTGTTACTTTAACCCTCCGTAGCTTGATTTTTTTATTATATCCGAAGATCAATTTCACGACAGCACTGAAAATTATGAAAATACTATTTTAAATAAAATATAATAATATAGGGTTATAATATAACACTATATGCTATTAATAAAATAATATAGGGCTAAAGCTGAATTTTAAATATTGAATTGCACAGAAGTTCATGATTTTCAGGAGTGAAATTATAATATTTGGCAACTTAAAAATTTGATTTTGGAGAATAGAACTTTAGATGGGTCTTGCGTAATCTCAAAGTCACAGGGGCCCATAGAGGGTTAACATTGCCCAATAAACTCAAAAATCTTTATTCCACCTATCATCAGACAGGTCTAAACTCTTTTCAACTAATGTCGCAGGGTACGACGTTTCTAGTAACTTCAAATATTCTCGTATCTAATACAATCCTTTTTAACATTGTCCAGTACACTCAAAAATCTTTATTCCACTCATCATCAAAAAAATCTAAACTCTTTCCAACAAATGTCACAGGGTACGACGTTACTAGTAACTTCAAATATTCTCGTATCTAGTACAATCTTCTTTAAGCAGTCAACTGTGGCGATTTCTTTTGAGATTGCGCACCTACGAGGGTCACAAAAATCGAGAAATGAGTATAAATCTATCTCTAATTATTTATACTTTTTAGTTATTCCTTTTATTCCAGCATAGCCTCAAAATATTCCAAACATCTCGAAATTTACGAATATATTTTAGTTTTCGTCAAAATTACAATTTAAATAACCAGTGGTCCCTAACTTTTACGTATGACGAGTATACTCGTCAATACACAAAATTCTGTCGTTCTGTCGAGTATACTCGTCAATCATAGCAATTTTCTTTAACATTGCACAATAAGCTCAAATATCTTTATTCCACTCATCATCAAGCACATCTAAACTCTTTTCAACCAATATCACGGGATGCAACGTTACTAATAACTTCAAGTACAGTCGACCCTCGACTTTCGCACATAATTGGTTCCTAAAAATGTGTGCGAATGTTGAATATTCCAAAGTAGCAAGATACAAGAAAGATATGAAAAATTGTATGTTAATGTGGTTTCTTTGTAAACTTGCGATTCTCTAACATCTACTAGCTAATATTAGAAACAATAGTACAATGTTAGAACACCTCTAATAGGCAATTTATGAACACGAGCTACAACACTCCTTGGCAGTGGCGAATGAAAGCAAACATTTTTTGAAACAGCAACAAAAATCTTTAAAAATTCCATTTAAAAAAACATGCAAAATAGCGAATTGTGCGAAAATCAAGTGCAGCCTGTACTTTCACATCTGCTACAATCTTCTTTAACACTAGAACTACACAATTTTTTCCAAAAATTCTCCAAGTTTATACGAGAGTCGTAGAATAAATATTCTGGGTCTATTTCAAAAAACATAAATCACCGAATCGGTCATCTTTACTGCTTCCTGATTCCTTTTTTTTTTAAATAACTTATTTTATATATTAAAATATAATAGATTTAACGACGGTAGTTCTAGTGTTAAAATTGTCCAACAAGTCGAAAAATCTTTACTCCACCCATCATCAAACGCGTCTAAACGCTTTCCACCGAATGTCACAGGGTACGACGTTACTAACAACGTTCCTGACTCACGTTGATCCCATTGTGAGGTGAGCGGCCCTCCGCATACACCGGGTGGCCCAATGGATTATTCATGCAAAGAGTAAACAGTACGCGGGAGCACATGGATAGAGGTACACGCGTGCGCAAAGGAGCACACAAAGTGGGCCCGGTAATTCCTGGGACTCAACGGGGCACATCTGGGCACCACGTGCTTCGGCCTTCCCCCCTCTCCCCCTTCTGTACGTCCCAACCGAGGGCCTCGTCAGACGTTCGAAAGAGAAAGAGGGGTTGTTCGGTTAATGGCAGAGCATGTACGAACCAATGGTTCTGTCCAGATTGCTTCTTTCCTCCTCTTTGCCCATGACTGACCCCGCACGTGTTTATCGGGGCCATTGGCGAGACGTGCCTCGAATTCGCTGATCGCATTAATACATTAGCTAGCCCGGCGTATCGTATTCGGAGGAACTTTGATGGAGGACTTTGCTGGGCTTAGAAAAACTTTTGTGAGGAGATTGTTTCGATTGATCGGAGGATCGAGAGAATTACGCTTTCTTGGAGAATATCGGTGTTTACGTTCATAGATTACAATGGGGATGGAGAGAATTGTTGGGACGTAGGGTGAATGATTCAGAGGGTGTTGGAGCTTTTGGATTCATTCGGTTTGAGTGTAGAATTTGTAAGTTTTAGAAATGTTAGTGTAATTTGAAGAATTTTTCTATTTGTAACTTGATAGATTTAGTATAGTGCTTTTAACACTAGATTTGCGGGCGGTGAATCTGTTGTATTTAATGTATTGGATAAGTACTTTGAAAAAAGAGGGATTAATCGGCAAAGAAGATGATCGGTTAAGTAATTTGTTTATTATGAGTAGACTGCGGATGTTTATGCAAATTTCGAGTTTCACAAATGCAGGTGAGACAGGAAAACCTATCTAGGGATTTATTGCACTCAATAAATATTACAACAAATACCATACTTTGGATATTTTAGATATATTTTTGTATTATGTCCTTTTTGTATATTTTAGCCGTATTTAATTTGTCATTAATGCATAAGAATCCGCAGTCTGATTATGAGATACACATGGAATATCTACTGCATCGTGTATCTGTAAATTTCGATTTTGTTTCTAAAAAAGAAGGAATCCGTCAATTTGACGGTTTTCGTATATCTAGCGTTAACATGGTTGCGATTTAATATTGAATTAACCGCGATACAGAAAGGTTGACCTGTTCGTGTATCATAATGTCTCTTTAAGGGAAGACACCTAAATTGTCCGTACACTCCAAAACACAAATTAACCTTTAACACAGCGGTAGCAATGATTACAAGAGATCCCAAGCGTCTCCACTTTAAATCGCCATTCTCACCGCACAGCTCCGTAAATAATTAACGAGTTAAAACAAACAGATCTCACGGACCCTTTTCATTTGAAATCGCAGCCGTACCGTAACCCGATACTCCAGCCGAGTATGTAGCTTCTGTGTTATTACGTAACGTAGATATATCTAAATGCACCGTATAAATTCTGTTTCGCTCTGTAGTGTGTCCATAATGCGAGAAAATCCAACGACCGTAAAACGTCCCTCGTGTAATCGCTGACATTATTAAATTTGACACAGAGGAGCTTCAAAAAAGAATATCATCGTGGTGAGAAATGATGCAACGATAGGATCATTCTTCTCGTAGTTTCATTCACGATTTACAGGATCGATCAATCACAAAATTGAAAAGATGTCACTCGAAATGGATCCTCTGTCGAATGAAAAATAGGTTTTTTATCGGTCATCGATCCGTCTCGTGTTCCATCTTCGTTTTGTACTCTTCTTTTTTCGTTAAATATTTACCCGCGAAATCCCGATGTCTTATCTGCGATTGCAATTTAACGTGAAAACTCGAATAAATTATTATCACCGTTACTCGAACGAGGAAAAGGGAAGTTTTCGGGGATAATTTAATGCAGAAGGAAGAAACGACGCCATTGCAAAACGATGAGAGAAGATCTTTGAAAGTTTGATTCTTATCGCGGCTGTCGGATGAAGTTGTTCGTGCATAAAAATTTGATTGGCTCTCTTTACTTAACTTTCTGCTCGAACTTCTTCCTTCCCTTCGTCCTTTTGGGGAGACGAGAGTTTTGTTCGGTGGTACGATTTTCTACAAATACTTTGTCACTGGATAAACAGAATGAGGTTTGAGAGAATCCATGGGATTTGGATGCAACGGAAAGCAAAGGGCATCCTATCTAATCTTGGAGTACGCTCCAGCTGTGGCCACTTAAAAATATATACTAAGCGATAGGCTTTCTTTTTCTTTGGCTACCGTTCAGCATACGAAGGAGACTTTGTGTGGCCAGGACGAAAGTAAATTGAAAATCTAGGGACTAGATACATGAAAGTTACATGTTTCGTTTGTATTTCATGCGAACGCTGCAACTGAAATTCTGTTGCTGGATCTGGACATCAGAGATTTCTCGATAATCTTAATATTTTCTTAAACCTTTTTGCAGTGATTCGTTCGAAAAAGGTGGAATAAAAGTACGCTTAAGGTAGTTCTTTCACATAGGAACAGATTTTATGGGTGCTATGAATGGGTCCCATTGAATTTCTATAAAACGAATGATAATTTATTAAAGTATTGATTAAAGTAATTACTGGATAAATTACAAATTTTTTTGTTAATTAATACTATAAATTTGATGATTAATTTAAAGGTAACTTTTATATTGTAAACGTAAAATGCATGATTTTACAGTTTTCAATTAATAATTTCTTTATTAAATATTCGACAGCTGCAATTTTTTTGTGTGAAATATCTATTCGAAAACGTTCCCGAATTAATGATCTCGTTTTTCGTAAGTATTTGCAGTATGGAAGTTTGGAAAATTGAACGATAAAGTCGGAAGTACTGTTTCTCTCTCTCTCACTCTCATTTACGTTAATGTATGAAACTGTATTTTTAAATTCGATTTTTTCATCGAAATGCTCGATAACTGAGCTTTTTTTTGCTTGGAACTTGTACGTGACAATCTCAAGAACATCATATTTTAACATTAAATTTATTTGCAGACTTTGAGGAGACTAGAGGATGATTCGTTACGTAACTTTTGTATTATAAAATGCAAGTGAAATATCTACTGTAGTGTTTCTCTGTAAATTGGAAAAATTTTTATAATAATTATAGAAAATCGCCAAATTGACAGTTACCGTAAACTTAGTGTTAATTAAGTGTAATTTTATGTCGAAATACAGAGTCGATGATTGATACGCGACGCGTCACTCAGTGTGTTATTTCGCACTACTTTTATCAAAATTGATTTTTCAATTTACAAAATTACAAAGGTGTCATCAAATACCTCTTGATGAAAATAGTGTCGAATATTAATTAAGGTTGAGCTCACGCCGAGGATAAATGGCTGAATTTCATTTCGTGAAAACTTAAATCCATATATTTTCTGCAAGATGGTCCAATTATTATAAATTCAGTAGCGAACGAAATTGAACAATTTCAATAAAAGGATCAAAGATCGATTCAACGTGTTCAGTGAGCTCAGGAATAATTCACGATGTATCTACATCAACTTAAGATCTCTTCATAGCGAGTTCCTCGAGACGAACGAAGAACTCCTTCGTTTCTCACCGCTCCCCGTTTTTCACTTGCAATTCATACGCCCACGTCGACGCAAGTTATCTCCACCTTTTCGCGAACAACGAAACTAAGCGCAGCTGGATCGAACGAAGGATACAGTTTCCAACAAGAACGAAACACTTCTCTATAGTTTATACCTTCCTCCTTCCTTTTCTCCTCTCCATTTTCTGGCTCACGACCCGAACTTTCCTGCGATGCATGCGCGACGAGAAAAGTTCGTGAAAAGACACGAAAAATGGCGGAATAAAAAACCGAGGACGGCCGAGTTTCCGACTTCTCGTTTATTATATATTCTCCTTCCTACCATTCACTCCCCATCGTTGTTTTTTTTCTACCCCCTTCGTCGCGTGCATGTTCCCGCGTTGTGTTTATTACTTTTACGTGTATTCAACTGGTTGTCGTTCGCATGGCTTGGTAGCCGAAAACTTTTACAAACGAATCGTCATCCATTCCCATTACCCTCCTTTTTTCACCCCTCGTGTCTCGTTCTCTACCTACCCTCCATTCTCTAGCCTCGAATCGACCAGGAACAGTAAGGGCGGGCGAGTTTCTACGGTGCGAGGCCAGAGCCTGTCTCCTCGTCGTTCATGGACGTCTCGTTGGGAACGGATTTTCACGTCGTGTACACTCCTGGGACAGTTGATTTAGGGTCTCTTTAATCAGAGAACTGACTGTTTTAAAAATATCCTTCCGATGAGATCTCTCATTTGATAACAATGTGTGTTAACCCCTTGCCCCATGATTTCTATTATGACTGAATATGATATTAATAGTATAGAATTAATTTAATCGTTTCTGGATAGACATATTTTCAATTTAACACTAGAACTACCGGCCTCAAATCTATCATATTTTAATAAATTAAATAAATACTTTGAAAAAGGGGGAATGAAGTGGCAGAAAATTTGATCGATTGAGGGCTTTATGTTTATTGATATAGACGTAGAATATTTATTCTATGACTCTTATTTAAACTTGGAGAATTTTTGGAAAAAATTGAGTACCAGTCATTTCGATTGGTTTGGTAGTTCTAGTGTTAATAGTTTTTAGAAAACTTAAAAATTTCCTATTTTATTTACTGCGTTAGGAGGGTCACACGTTATTGTAGGACAAGGGATGACAAGAGATTCGTGCAGCTGCGGAAGATGTTCACTTTCTGTATTTTATTGTGACTGAATACAATATGAATAGTATAGAAATAATTTGATCGTCTTTGGATCGAAGTATTTTCAATTTAATATTTTTTAGAAAACTTAAAAATTTCTTACTCCATTTACAGCGATAAGAGTGGCACACGTTATTGCAGGGCAAGGGGTTAAATATTATATGATGTCAAGAGTTTTGAGAATTCCTACAGTTACGGATGATGCTCATTTTTCTTTCTGCATTTTTTCAATTTATTTTCAATGTTACTTTTGTCTAGCACCAACAATTTAACCGCGATTTCGAACTACCTAGTGTATAATACCTTGGGTTCTTCGATTTTACAATACGAACAGTATTTGATTTTTTTTTACATGAATGATTCGTACGATATTGTTGAGTAGTACTTAAATAAACAGACTTAGTTTAATCATTCATTGTTTTTTATTTCACAAATAATAGCTTTAACAGATATGGTATTTAACAACTTATCCCAGCTTGTTAACAACTTGCCCCAAGTCGAGGTAAGTTGTTACTTTCCGACTTTAGGCATTAAAAAATTAATAATAAAAGAATCTCTGAAAAAATGACTCAAATAACTGTCTTAATATCATAGTTACATATGTAAGTTCATTTTGATCGCATCGTATGAATACTAAAAGCAAGTATTTTAACAAATTTTGAAGTTAACTAAAAGTCGGAACTTTTAGCCCCGCTCTCTCCTACACCTCAGCTGTAACAGACTGACCAGTCTCTAATAATTTACAATGCACCATATCCCAAATATCCCATTAGATTCATTAAAAAAAGAGCTTCATTTCTCACTACCTAATATTAAATGACTCAGCCCCACTGTGCAAGCCTTTAACCCACCATAACTCCCCGACAGATGGTTCCCAGACCTACAGCCGTAGATGTCACCCCATTAATCTATTCTTAAGAGTTTACTTCACCATCTCATCATATAGAAGTCGAATCATTCCATGTTCAAAGCAAAACGATTCGAATCTTCCATCAATGACGTTCCAGCCGGAAAAAGATCGAAGCGGATAGACCAGTTGCTATTCGGTCCTCGAAACGGGCGCGATGTTTCCGTTTCCCACCCTCTGTCTCTCCCTCCTTCGCCTTTCGACTCTAGGCCACGATCGATCGATATCCGCTCCCGTGGGGGAGGGTACATTTTCGCACGGCAACAAGATATATCCGGAAATAGGCCCGCGACATTAATAGACACCGGCAGCACCGGTAACACCCTTTACATCTCTGTCGCTCTAGAGTTTGCCTCGAACCGCGACGATCTTCCAGGGCCGTAGTTTCGATCGTATGTATCCAGGAAGTTTTTCTTATCCATATCATTCCTTCCTGTTTCGACTTGCGAATTTATAGTGGCTCCTGTGAACGAATATAAATTTGCTGTGCTACTGACAAATCGCCGGATTTCGGAGATTCGGATGGATCTTCAGGAACGTCGCGTAGAAATTGAAAAATGGTCGTCGGTTTTCCCATTTTTGATGGTGGAATTGGAGTTTGAAATGGCTGTAGTGAAACTTTATTGTTCTTTTTACGTTTTGGTTTAAATGTTATGGTTTTATAAATTGAGAGGATGTAGTGGATTTTGAAGTTGTGATGTTAAATGGTGGTTTGAAAGAAATGTCATCGCTAATTGGAAGTTGAAGTCTTTGGTTGCGTAGTCGGTGTAGGTTTTTAGTAATTTAGCGGAAGTTTGTGGTGTAATTTTAAAATCTATTTTAAGAGAATATATTAATTATCGTACAAATTGTATCAGACTCTAGACCCTGTTTGTTGCATTTTGTGGATTTAAATGTTGTGGTGATTTAATTTAATAATTACTGTTTTAAATGGATTTTATTAATTAATAGTCTGGAAAGAGTCTCCTAAATTTGACGAGTATTTTAACTTAGTTTCATTAATTAGGAGTAAAAGACTTTAAATCCTTTAACTGATAGCCACTTGTAATAAATCGTTGCAAACAGGAGTATCGATATTTATGTTATATTATAAATTACTATTACTGAGAACGTCTCCTTAATACTATATATTTCTTGAAAAAGTATTTTAATTCCGTCTCTGCAAGTTTTGAATAATAGTTTCACAACAATGCACTCCTTTTTAGAAACCAGTTCCATTACCTTCTTCCGTCAGATTTGCTTATCGACTGCAGTAGCTAGCCAGACTTTTTCACGATACGGTTTTACGTACGACGACCGACTTTTGAATTATTCAGTTCTATTATAACCCAAATTGAATTGATAATAAATATTCACTTCCACTTCCAATCTCCGTCATCAAAATTCTCAAAATTCTAGAAACCAAATGCATCCACATTACAATAGTAATAATTAAATATTACCAAACTTCCAGGCGACTCTCCATAAACTATTAAGCAACCATTATAACTCCTCGAACATTTAGTAAATCTTGCTTCTCGTAATTTCACGAATTGAATAGAAAAGTTTTTAAATTTCTATCAAATAGAAAATATCAGTACTCCCTTCTATTATATTATTACGTTAAATAATATAATGTGTCAGGAATCACCAAGCACCTTTTATTTCACCCACTTAATTCTGAATTAATTTTTAATTGCTTCTCGTAATGTCACGAATTGACTAGAAAATTTTCAAGTTTTGAAATTTCTATCAAAACGAAAATATCAGTATTCCCTTCGATGATATTAGTATTACGTTAAGTAACATAATGTGTCAGGAACCTGAACTTTTATTTTGCCCATTTAATTCCGAATAATTCCGAAGACAATCACAAAGAAATCATTCTAAAATGTCTAAATTACGTAATATTTTCAAGTTACAACTTATCCTCTTCCACCATAACCGTACAATTCAAACGTAATACAGTAAAAGCTCTTTATTCGCGGGGTATATGTTCCGTAAATATGCCGCGAATACAGAAACCGTGAATATGGAATGGTAATTTATATGGGATTATAGGGGATATGTTCCTAGGTGACAAAATAAAAAACAAATATATAAAAAAATCAATTTGATTGAAGTTTTTGACCATATTGATTAATTATTACCTTCAGGCTTAGGCAATGGTTTAAAGAATTTAGTAATTTTTTCTTGCTTGGCAGTTTTTAAAAGCTCCTTCAATTCAGACTGATATTCAGCAGTGGCATTAGCAATTTGCCTCTTAAAAATAAGACTTCGTTCCATAGACGGATCAATTTTCATAAAGAAATCATAAAGCTCATTTGCCATTCTTAAACCTTCGCTGAGATTTTTCTCTAATAAAGTGTAATGTTCAGTAAATTGATCCTCTTTCCGAATAATCTTTTAATTCGACAAAAACCCTGTCACCAAAGGACGGAACGTCTAATAGGTGGCAGCATTTAAAAATATACTTTATGCATTGAGTAATAAGGTTGCTTTCATTCTGTTTGTTTACATTCTCCAAAACACCGACCGCGGCGAAGGCGGCTTATGTCAAAGGCCGAACCAATACAGCAGCGATATCATTTAACAACATACTTCAGGCATAGTTGCAATAAGGTCTATTTTACTTTTTTAGTAGTCCATTTGACGACGCGTTTACAAAGGATATTGGGTTGGATACCTATTGGAATCTTTTTTATTAATATGTATGTACCGATTAGATCCGCGAATAAAGAAATCTTTAGCCGCGAATATAGGAATTGGGTCGCATTTTTTTGATCCGCGAATAGTGAAAACGCGAATGAAGGAAGCGCGAATAAGGAGCTTTTACTGTATTAGAATTGCAACGATTTATCTGCCGATATATGCATCGTGCCCGTGGTTTTTGCCGGGACTCCAAACTAATAATGCGACTGAAAACAATATCGAGAATCGTAATTACGGCGATGTGCACGTACC
This sequence comes from Cerceris rybyensis, assembly GCA_910591515.1. NCBI lineage: Eukaryota > Metazoa > Arthropoda > Insecta > Hymenoptera > Crabronidae > Cerceris > Cerceris rybyensis. The sequence continues at coordinate 24,791,053 of OU342791.1, read as the reverse complement.
TATCCTCTCGGCTCGGCTGGATATTCCACATATGGCAGGTTATTCGTTATCGACCTTGCGGTTTACACGCTCCGATCGCATTGTGCGTGAACCACGATCTCTGCGTACAGTCGGGGAAATTGATCGCGACACCGTAGGCGCTGCCATATGAGTACGTTTCCCCCTCTTAAGATCGGTGGACAATGCATATTACGCTTCGAGACGGAATTGCATGCGTGCAATACAACCGAGGAAAGTGGAGGAAACGTCATCTGCAAGTACTGAGGTGTCGTTTTGAGTTTCAGACTTGCGTCGGAGGAAATAGGGATTGGAACTGCGGTGGATGTTGAAGTTTCTAGACTTTGGTTGCGAATACCAAAGTAGAATTTCAGCTTAGTAAATTGCCTTTAGAACAGTTTGGAATATAAATTAAAATTAGACAATACAATTTATTAGCCTTTAGATATTTAAGTATCAAGAAATTTCAATATTATATTTAAAAAAACACTTTGAACTTCCAACATCTACAATTCCTCAGGCAGTCTATAATTTTACGACACAAAAAAATTCAATTTCCAAACCGCATCCGCAAACTCAAACATTCCATTATCACTCTACCCTCGTTTCAAAATAATCCGACCAAAAATAAATACTCAGTCTTCCAAAAAAAAAAGTATATGAACGTAACAAATCGCTAAAGTTTACCAACATAAAAGCATGGTACTAAAGAGAGAATTCGCAGTCGCAGCGAGGTCTCAACAATGATCGCAATCGCGTTACAGCGAGCACTTAGACATTATACGAATGAAATAAAAGCTCTCACATTGTCTAGTTAGTGGTAATGAAAATAACACGACCGTTACACAGTTAAGACGCGCCGTATATAACCGTCGACACGGGACGGTCCCCATGTGTGCGTATAAACGCGTCCGTACGGAGAGGACCGAAGCCGTCCAAGAGAGAATACAAGAACCGAGACGAATCTTTGAAAGGCCACGTTGGTAGTGCTATCAATAGTTCGGTCGCCGGTGAAGTACCTACTTTACCCTCCAGCCTTTTACACAGTGGCGTAGGGAGAGTAGGGTCAGGCATAATGTCGATGTTGAGACAAAAGGGATACACGTTGGAGAGTGTTCCTTTGTCAGTGCAAGTCGCGTAAGGAACGGAAAGGAGCGAACAACCGGAAGCTTTCCTGGTATCGATAAAATGGAAAATAAAATTATGATATTATTAGATATCGCGGTACAAAAGGTCAGACAGAGGGGCAAAGAAACGATCGAACCCCTACTACGGTTCTCCACCCCCGCAAGGAAAACGGGTGTCGTTATTTACGGCCGATCGAACTTATTGCCGTGTTCGCCGTGTAAAATCGACCGGAAGTATGTGTACACGTTGTGAAAGCTGAAATTCAGTGAAAATTCTACTATGCTGGAAAAGAGTAACGACACCGTTGAGACGATTCTAGCGGAAACTGTTGGGTAAAAGTTCAGGCACTTTGTTTCGCGTTAGGTAAAGGAACGAGAAACAGATGCCCCCCTTGAGGTCTTTTGTTGGGAAATCGTATAAATTCTTCGTAGTGAGGAACGTTCGACTGGCCAGGGAAGTAACGATTGAATGGAAACGAATGCCAGGAGAGGTTGGACTTGCAGATGCTTTGCTCGCCAGGAAGTCGTTTCGAGAACGACCTAATAGCATTTTAGTGATATCGAGCGACTCAGACGTAACTCGCACACTAGGAATGACGTAGGGCAAAGGAAAGGTCAACGACCTTTAAAAACCGTGTGTCCGAGTGCTCCAGAAACCTCGAATAAGGTTGCTACGCGATTTCCTTGCTCGCGGATTATTTTCCGATCGACGGTGACTGACGTTACCGTCTCGCAGTCACGGAAGCGATTCTATTTTCACGATGGAACGGATTTCGCCTCGGTTTGCCAAGCACGCGATGCAGTTTTAAATTGATCGACTTAAATTCGTGACGAGGAGATTTTGTTTATTCAACGAGTACTTCTTGTATGGTGCCGGATCTACGTCGGGGAAGATGGACGTCTTGGATTCGCGTGAAACGTCAATTTCAGAAAATGTACATTCTCATGCTGCATTAGACTTTAAATATTTATGTATCTCTAAGTGCTGATTTTTAGAGGAGTTTTATTAATTTTGTGGAGTATAAATACCGATCGGTAGCCTATTAACCATCTATGGGTACCTGTGATTTTGAGGTAATGCAAAACACGTCCAAGCTTCTTTTCTTCAAAGTTAAATTTTTAACTCTACTAAATATTGTAATTCAATGGTTAGAAATCAGATTTAATCTATTATTTAAAATTGTACTTTTATTATTTTCTAATTATAATTGTGAAATTGATTTTTGGATATCGTGAAAAATTAAGACTATAGAAGATTAATAAGCTTTTCGGGCCCAATGCTTTTGGATTTATAACTTATTTAATGTCATGGAAATAAATAAATTGCTTTTTATCATTGCGGTTCACTGTGCTAGGGACTAAAATTGTACTTTTATTGTTTTCTAATTACGCTATTGTGAAATTGATCTTCGGATATCGTGAAAAATTAAAACTATAGAAGATTAATAAGCTTTTCGGACCCAATGCTTTTAGATTTATAACTTATTTAATGTCATGGAAATAAATAAATTGTTTTTTATCATTGCGGTTCATTGTGCTAAGGACTAAAATTGTACTTTTATTATTTTCTAATTACGCTATTGTGAAATTGATCTTGGGATATCGTGAAAAATTCAGATTATAGAAGATTAGTATTTTACGCTAAGTAATCTTTATTTAAAAATATTAATCTTCTAGTATTTAGGCTTTTCGGGCCCAAAGCTTTTGGACTTTTACCCTATTTATTGTCATGGCAATAAATAAATTGTTTTTTATCATTGCGGTTTACTGTGCCAAGGACTCAGTAACGAGAATTCGTAATGTTTGAATAGATACGGTATCAGGGAGATATTTGCGGCCAAGTGACCGGTCAAAAGTGGGTTTGATGTTAAAAAAATACCGGTCGATAAAGTGTAAAGTAATAACAGGATAAAAAATTAGAATGTTTTGCTACTAACAGTAAAAAGTATATCGTGTATCGCAAACAGAACGTTAATTAGACATGCTGGATAGATTTGAAATTAAAGCTCGGATATGGATCTGACAATGAGGTGAAAAAATATCGATCTTCGGAGGAAAGGAATATGAATGAAATACAAATCGAATTTACAATTCGATTGAAAGAATTGAATTTAACCCAGGAGCACCTTCTGCCGCTTCTAATTTCGAAAGAGCCTGCGAATCGCCAGGTGTTTCAACATACGTCTCGGCTGATGAGGATTTCGTGTAATTCTGAATCTTCGTTATTTCGTCTAGCACTCTATCACGTTAGAATCGACAAAACGGGCTGACACTTTTTAAGATTTAACTCTGCGTATGTGAACGGTGAGCATATTATTGTCTGGAAAGATATTTGTCGAGCTGTAAATATGTATGCGGTTCCAGATATTTAGAGGTCTGAATGAAAATCGCAATCCTGTCGCTGTGCTAAATCTCAGCAAGCGACTACAATCACCCTCGTCTACATTCCCCAACGAATAACAATAGTCATCCTCAACCCCTTGCCCTACATTAATTCACTGAAACAAAAATTCACCAGTGGTTTCTACTATACCACATATTATAATTAAAAATGATTTTTTAATATCGTATTCCACTGGTTTCTAGACTTTAAAATTCTTTAAAAAAATATGAAGTTCCTTTGTATCGTACTTTTTCAGCTTTACTTGCTATGGTAATTTAAGAATCAATAATTTTAAATGGCTTCGGGGCCACCGGGGATAGAACATATTAATCAATAATTTAGAGAAACTTTCTAGACGTGGAGGAGGGAGATTTAACATTAAATTTACGGATGTTGATATACTTATTTTTCTGAAGCGAGCCAATTTTACTCACACATAAAAATTGAAGTTTTTTGCAAAGAAAATAGTTACAAATCAATTTAAATGAAGGATTTATTATTACAAAATTATCCAACTAATATATTATATATATATATAATTGTCGAATTTTGAATGAGCCAAATTGGCTCCGTAAATCTAGTGTTAAACATATCCACTTATTACGAGTACAAACTATTACCTCTTTTATGCCTTCCTTTTGTATTTTCTAGCTATAACTGCTAAAATCACTGCACCTAGAACCCACTGCTGTAACTTTGAAATTAATGCTTGATAATTGCTTCAAATTTAGTACAAATATTCCAGCCCTTGGCACTCGTGGCCATATTTGACGTTATCTATTATCAACTTACAATTAGCAGCACTTTACTGTTTCATATTATCTGCCACTTTAATACAATATTTCAGCTAAACATACATTTCTTAACCCTGTTGTTCTGTTCATTTATATCTCACATTCGTATTCCTTGCAATCATAGCTACCCGGCAAACAAAGGTTCACATTTCAACCAGTTAACTGTGTTTGGCGAGTATACTCGTCATGCGTAAAATCTACCACTGGTTATTTAAATGCTAATTTAGACGAAAACTAAAATATATTCCTAAATTTCAAGATGTTTAAAATATTTTGAGGCCATGCCGAAATAAAATAAATAATTTGAAATAGACTTATGCTCATCTCGCAATTTTTGTGACCCTAAAGTCAAAAAAATTTTCACCACCGCTAACTGGTTAAGAAACCTAAAATATACAAACGGGTAGACGTAAATGTTAAATACATTGAATATTAAAAATTAATACATAGAAATATTGCATCTCTTAAAATATAATCTCCATTTCCGGTCACATAGACCCAAGTAGAACAGCAGGGTGAAGATGTTGCGATACAATAAGTTTATCTTCTGTAATCACTAATAAATTTGAAAATCCCCTCAGAGAAGACAACAAAATGATATGGTAGACTTACAATGTCCCCTCAGACATCCAAGTGCAAAAGGTTAACTCTTTGCGGACGGAGGCATTTTTGAATATCGAGAAACAATCAATTATTAGCGATGAAAAAACACTTTTTCATCGGAAAGGCAGTCCATTAATGTATACGAGTTGAAATTTACTCTTTGTAAAATAATATTTCAACGATTATATTTTAATTTTTCAACTCTAACCGTTTATATATGCACCGACAAACTATAACCAATTTTTTTCTCAGATCGGATATATTCGCTCCTTGTCCTCAAAGGGTTAAAGATGACCCATGAGGATTTAACCCATTAAGGACCAAGCATTGAAGTGAAGAAAGAAATTTATAACTAGTTTTTGGGTTACATAATATAATATAGACATAGGTTAAAATATAAATTAAATTAATCCGATTCCCCGAAAAAAATTAGAAGTGAAATGTTTCATTAACGCAACTTTGGCTCTTAATGGATTAAGTATAGCCAAAGATTACAAGCCTTTACCTCCTAACCCCAACCATAGCTCACAACCTTTACCTCCTTAGCCACCATAGTTTCCATCAAGTTCATTTATTCCACTTCCTATGCCACAGGCATCACTCGTTATTGTAGGCCAAGTACTTAACAGTCAAACACTGAACAATGTGCCCATCCTACCGGAAACTGCGGTGATCTGCCAACACAAACTTCCGACCGATGTGTTTTCCGATCGAATCACAGCGTTTCAGGCGAATAATCGAACAAATCCAGTCGACCGCTTTTCCGTGACGGTACTTATTTTCGGAAGGAGTCTCCGGGTGAACCGGAGAGAGGCCGATCGATCGGCGTGGATTCAGCGCGAGTCTCTTTGCATTCATGCTTGCGTGTTGTGAATGTATTCGAGGATCAGGCATGAAAAATGAAAGGCACGATCAGCTGGCAGTTTAATTCCAGTTGCGAAAAGTGTTTTAAATAAGTTTCGTCAGTAGGAAAAAGCTATTCGGCAACAGCAGTATTTTTGGAGAAGCAATTTCTCATTGGCGCTACTGGCGATAATAGGGCATTGACTTTAAGTCTTCTTATTTTTTTAGTAGTGTGTGGCAGAGCTTTTTTAATTAGAAAAGTTTCTTTAGTTACGAAGTGAAAATACGAGAAATTACCATAGCAGTTGAAGTTACAGTTTGGAAAAATAAAATGATAATAAAATTACTTGAGGCTTTGATAGGCTGGAGATTCTTATTGGGAGAAAATAATTTAATTTTGATTGTTTTGATTATTTTTAATTTTAATTATAGATATTATTATAGTCTGGGTGCTTTAGAACGTATCTATAAGTATAGATCTTAGATGAAATTAGCATAAATTACGAACAAAAAATATGAAAGAAAAATGAGAAGGAATTGCTTCATTTTGCTGTTCGTCACGTTTGAATTGAGAAAATTAGTAAGTGATAATTATAACATAGTGCGTTATTATGGACCACTATGTAGTGTGACTCATGTGTCATCTTGGGACCATAATCTGTACCAAGAGTGCAACTTGTTATATTATAAGGCGAGAGGTTAATTACGTTGCATCTCACGGGTTCCTTAACACTAGGTTTACGGGCGTTTCTTATATACCTATCTCTACGATCACGCGTCAAATTGACGCGTAAGCAAAAATGCGCATTTCCTTTAAAAAATCAGTTTTTTCAAATTAAATATAAATTAAACAACACTAGGGTTCACAGTTAGATTCATTATTAACAAGTAAAAAGTCAATGTTTTTAAATTGCCACGGAAATGTTAGCAATGGTATTAACGGTATATGGCAATCACATTTATTGAGCACATTTTTTATAGACATACTGAATTTTGTTTGTGCATTTTCCGCACATGATCTGTTTGCACTATATACAAAAATTACTGTTTTCATTTTTCTGGAGGTTTTTCGTGCCTCCGTTTGAGTGCAGTCTTTTATGTGTTCTATTACGTGTCTGTCAATTATCAATCCGAAAGCACTAGTTACATAACCTGACATAATATTTCTCTTATCATGGCCAGTAGGTCCTGTGATATCCTTGAATATCAAATGAATGGGCGGCCTACTCACAGATTCGTCTGCTTTCAATTTTATCCACCGTGTTCTGTCAACTGTAATTTCAATTTTATCCATTATATGTTGGGATGTGCTTAGAATGCTCGTCCTCTCATCCTCGTAATCAAAACAAGAAAACATACTCATCCTTTTCTTACTATGATATACTTTCAAGAAATTTTCCTCATTACTACCCGAAAATCCTTCTATCTTTCCACTTTCAATGCATTCGGAGCTTTCACTCTCATCTTCGCTTTAGAGTAATTCATATTGGTCATCTTCGGAGGTATCCCCACAACAATCTTCATTGATTTTGACAATTTTGCTCAACATCTTATTTTACTATATCACCTGGATTTACGTCATATTGCTAGAAAAGGCGGATTGACCAAAATAAAAAAAAATATTGTGCTCCAATTCGATTACCCTATCGCAGAAAGTTACAATTAGCGAAGACTGTCTGAAATAACAATAACTGCAGAATCTTTTGCACATTATGTTTTAAAAACTGTAGTAGTAAGTAAACTGAAATAATGATTTTACGAACAAAGCAAATATATAAAAACTACTCGTGAAATTAGCTAATTCGTCAATTTGACGCGTTTCGTAGAGATAGGTATACCACATACAGATTTTAAAAATTAGAAGGCTTAGGATAAAAATAATTGAGTGTATAAATTCTTTGGTTGAAATGATTAATTTACGACAAAAAGTGGTTGCAATTAATAGTATAGTTTTTGAGATATTTCATTTTGAAGTTTGAAATGCGTCAAAATGACGCGTCCCGTAAACCTAGTGTTAATAAAACGCTTGAATCATGAATATACACGGTGTCCCGTAAGGATTTAGTGGCCTCATCCGAAAAGTAAAACTGCAGGAAATTGAAAGATAAAGTAGCAGAATTAAATTTCTTTACACTATTTTTCGAAAGAATATATACTGTAGTGCATTTTTAGAAAATTAACCCCTTGCCTTATGATTTTTTTTGTGACCGAACACGCAATAACTCAGAATTAATTCTTGAAATAATAATCTATCGTTGAATTGTGATATATGGGTATAAGTTAACGAAATATTAATACAATGGAATTAATTTCAAGATCCCCTGACCTACTGATATTTTCAATTTAATAGTTTTTGCAAAACTTCCAATTCATTTTTTCTCAAGTGTGCCACACGTCATTGTAAGGCAAGGGGTTAATAATCCACAATCATGCAGGCTTTATCATTTACAAAAAGCACAATTTTTCATCGCGATAATAAGAAGAACTTTGATCAATTTTTCTCTCTCAAATTAAAGTAAAAGTATATTAATTACAGAACATTTTAAATAGACTACGTTATTCTTTGAAAGTGTCATCGAATAAATCATGATATCAACTCCCGATTAATTACACCGAACGTAGTAGCAGAATTAATAACCGCATCCAGAAAATGCCTCACGTCGGACAGAATTTATTACTAATTTTCTCCTTCCGTGTTAAGCTCTCCTTACGTCGTAATCGCACGAAAGGCGCGATATCGTATGTAGGCCGAGATCGAATTGAAATTTCTGTAGATTAAACCCCACCATCGATCAAAAACCTGAAAGTAAAATTTCAAACGTAAAAAACGGGACTATTCACGAGTAAATGGGAGAAATACTTTAACGTTTAAAAAGACCAAGTGTCCCGTTCGTGCTACTCGTGATACACTCTCGTTACAAGTGCGCCGGATGTTCCGGAACAAGCGCAGTGTGCCCTTACAAAAGTTATACGGTAAATACGTCAACAACAAATGCCCTCTCAACGGCAAACACAAGCAGCAGTTTCCATTAAACTCCCTCGAAACTGTACACAATTGTGCAAAACTATATCCACCCCTTCCTCATCCACCGTGTACCCCACCATCGGCAACCTCCAGGGACCGGTCGAAAATGGTGTTCAGCTATGGGAGAAAAAAAGGAACAGACAGAGCGTGGGATTGATTTCGAAAAAATTTCACCGTACCCTCGAATCGACCGAGGAACGGCGTGAAAAAAGCACTCAATGGAAAGTGCGACGAAAGGGGAGGTTGACACGGGGGATGAGGCGTGATCATCGATTCGTTGGAATGGAAATCAAAGCACGACGAATTAGCCGAAAAATTTCATTAAAATCCACGATTCAACCTATACCCAAGCTTCCGCGTTCTTTTTACCCCCGTTTCGTTTTCCTATATCCTCTGCACCCTTGCTGCTCTTCCTATTCCTCTCTTTTTCACTCTCTCTCCCCCTCTGGTACCGCAATTTCCTACTTCCTCTCCCGATTCACCTCGGCTTCTTCTTCGTTCTTTTTTTTTTCGAACTGTACCGAGCCATCAAAGCTTTGTCGGCGCGTTGGCCGGAACAACGAGCAGATTCGAAATTAGCACGGCCCGATGGAAGAGAGACGTTCACCATTCGCCAGAGCAGTCAGTCGAATCCTTCCTTTCCCTTTTCCAGGCGCCGTCGAGTCTTCCTCGAGGGCCTTTGCACTCCTCGACTACGTCATTACCACGTTAATCGTTCCCCTTATCGAGGGAGAGGCTATCGATCTCGACTGTACACGAAGCCACGCGACTTCCTAGCGCCAACGTCAGCCTTACGTTCCCCTTCCATGTTGGGGCCGTCGACGATATAATTCTTCGCGATAGGAAGAAGAAAACCTGCTAGAGATATGCTCTTTTTGTTTTCCTCGATTTGATGAATTATCTGCGGGAAGCCCATTCGATCGATTGGTACCACTTCTTGTGGGCTGCGTTGACGGGGGATGATAATTTATCACGGTTTAGTGGCTTTACTTGTTTTGGTAGGGAGTATATTTGTGGGCTGTGTGATGATTTTTATTGATGCACATCTTATTTAGTGTTTGTTAAGAGTGGAACTATTGTGAATAGATAATTCAAGGGATAGAATTCTAATTGGTGAGGCAGAGGTGAAATTGATGGAGACTTGGGAAATTTTGCTTTAATTAATATTTAACTCCTTGCTGTACAGTAACGAATGACAAGTTTGATTAATGATAAATTTAATAGCTAATTATCAAGCATTCCACAAATTAGTGAATTAAACGTTAGTGATTTACGATAAAATAAAATAAATTCTGTGCTGAAATTAATTTCTCTGAAATTAGGGATAGCTTGTTGTGATAATTAATTTAGAGTTAGTGCACAGTCAGTCACAAAAGAAACGGTATGGCAAGGGGTTAATACATTGTAGCTACTGTAATTTGAAAAGATCGTAGGATTTGAAAGATTGATAACAGAAAAAAATTGTTAAGAGAAAAAAGGATTTGAATGTTCTCCATTTTAGATTCTGACATCTTGTTATCAGAACTTTCTAATATAAAATAGGTATTATCATGCAATCTCGAAATTTCCATTCCGTTCTCTTCCATTAGCCCCATTCTTTAATCGGCAGAATCGTAATATTACGAGAGTAAGAATTACTAGTGGGAATTACTTTGAAGATTGGGTCGTCAGTGACCTTTTTACTCGTGTCTTTTAAACTTCAAATATTTCCGCAGGGCGTTTGAAATTCGCATTTGCAACGATGTTAATCGTCACGAGGCGTTGGAACTTAGATTATACCATTACCATGACATTTTCATTCCATCTCGAGAACCACGGACAAAAGAAACTCAATTCTCCTTACGGGACGAAGTTCCGCTGTCAGAGAAATTTCTCAACGCGAACTTCCCGCCGATTTTAAACTTCAACGAGTTCCTATGGAATAATTTAGAATTCAAAAGGAAGAGAAAAGGAAAGCTTCAAATTTTACGCGGAGAATCATGACACGGAATATGTGCCGAAAATTATGGCAGTAGTTCACATAGTTTCTCAAACTTTTGACACAGATCACCTTCATAACCATCAGCTTACATGAAATATTTGATCTTAGGCTCCAAAGAGCGTGTTGAGTTCAGTTTAATTAGTCAACTATTAACTCCAACCAACATTTCACTTTTGATCATTTCCACAAAGTAATTTCACCTTACTTAATATGCATTTGTGCAACTCAAGAAAGGTACAAGTGGCCCTTCGAGTTTCGCACCGTCTACATTCGCACAATTCGCTATTTCTCACATTGTTACAAATTTAATTCTTTTACACACATTACCTATTAGAGATTTTCTAACATAGAAGTGTTTTTTCTAGTATTGCCTACTAGATATTATACAATCTCAAGTTCACAAAGAAACCACATAACATACAATTTTCCATATTTTTCCAGCATCTATATATTTTCGAACATCCAACATTCACACAACTTTCAGAAACCAATTAGTATGTGCGAAAGTCGAGGGCCGCCTGTAATTAGTCCAGATTCTCAATTATTTAACACCAGAACTACCGAACCAGTCAAAATGACTGGTACACAATTTTTTCAAAAAATTCTCCAAGTTTATATAAGACTCATAGAGTAAATATTCTACGTCTATATCGTTAAATATAAATCACCCAATCGGTCAAGTTTCCTATCGCCTGATTCCCTCTTTTTCAAAGTACTTATTTAACATTAAACCTACCAAGGCCGTCAAAAGACCGCTTCCAAAATATTTTCTAAAAATTATCTAAATTAATAGAGTAGCCATGAAGTTAATATTCCACTTCTATCTTATAAAACCAAAATTAGTTTATTAATTATCTTCCTTATCTCTCCATTTCCCTTTTTAGAAAGTCGTTATTAAGTATAATTTGATTTTAGTAGATATAACGTCGGTAGTTTTAGTGTTAATATATTGAAATATGATAGATTTAACGCCGATAGTTCTAGTGTTAACTCATACCACTTTCATAATTACCAAGATATATCAAATACTTAGATTAATCTCGTAAAGTACCCATAGAGATCTATCTAATAACTTAACCATCAACTCCCCTAAACGCATCAATTTCTCATCGTTTCTCCCAATTAATTCTACCGCTTGACAACGTACAATGATCTGAAATCCAATAAATTGAAAGAACACGAGGCGTCCAACACTTGAGAATGTATCGATGCTCGAAATCCTTCGGCAACGTTCCGTTCTATTCGATCTCACGTTCGGCCGACTTCCGGTGTTCACGTAAATCGTCACGTAGACGTCTTCGAACGCAGACGACGAGTACGTCGACTGCAACGATGATTGCCAGTGCACGAAGGAAGTCCCTTATGTGCGAGACCAGCATACGGGATGACCAGCCGAACGAAGAGAATAGGTAAACACATATCCAAGAGACTGCGGCCGTCGAGAACCGATGGAGGATGGATTTTTTTGTTCTCCAAAAGATCCTCCGTGTCCGTTGAATCATAATGCTGGAAAAGTTACAAAGATCCTTCGACACGACTTTATCGACACTTTCGAATACGCCGGCGGAATAGGATTGTGTGACATCCTGAAAATCTACGTGGATGTTGGAGAGGGTGTCCTGATGAAGGACACGTGCTGTTTTAGAGGATAGGAAAGATATATGGGACACTGGTGTTAATCCTTTGCGGACAGAGACATTTTTGAGTATTGAGAGATTATCATTTATTTGGCGATTCGAAATCGCTGTTCAAGTAAAAAGTTAGAATATTAATATGGAGAAATTATAAATTACTATTTGTGTAATCATATTCCAACAGCTCAATTTTTAAACTTCAATCGCCAATATATGCGACAATAGATTCTAATCGAATTTTTTCTCAGGCCACATATATGCGTTGCTAGTCGGCAAAGAGTTAAGGATACATTATTTTAATTACTTAACACTAGATCTACTGTACGGATTCCTACTTGTTTTTAAAAATATTTCTCAAATTTATAGAGAAGTGATGCAGTAAATATTTTACATCTATCTTATAATATATAAAATACTTAACTAATCATATTTTTTGCTATTTGATCTATCTTTTTTAAAGTGAATAGGTAATATATTTGAATATATCAAATTTAGCGGTCGTAAATCTAGTGTTAATGGGGTTGTATATCATTTTAATACTAGAACTACTAAGACAAAATGGCCTTTCATTTTTTATAAATATTATCTAAGCTTACTGGAGAGACATAGAATAGATAATTTGTGTCCATTTATAAATCAGAAATTTATTATTTATTATTTTAAATATCATAGGTTTATCGTCGGTAGTCTTAGAATTTTGATAAAATAAAAATTGATTAGTGATTCCTTATAGATCGTTTAATTTAACATATTATTAATGTTATGAAAGTAATTTTACAGTGTGCCATTTCACAAAAATTTTCAATTTAATACGTTTTGCAAAATTTGAAAATTTCCGATCCAATTTACCGCATCACGAAGAACACTTGTTACACGACAAAGGGTTGACTATCAGGCGAAGGTTAAAAATCTTAAAAGACCGTATGCACAATAACACATTCTTTAACACTAGATTTACGGATGTGTATATACCTATTTTTCTAAAGTGAGCCAATTTGACTCATACAAGAAAATTTAAATTTTTTACAAAGAAAATAGTTCCAAATCAATTTAAATGAAAGATCTATTATTAAAAAAATTAACCAACCAATATATTATATATATATGGTAATCAAATTTTGAATGAGCCAAATTGGCTCCGTAAATCTAGTGTTAGATTATGCTACTGCTTCTCACAGTAATTTCTAAAAAATGTGAAGAATTGAATTTCCTTATCTTATACTTCAATGCTCATTATTACATAGTGCGACTGCTCGGTAGAAATAATAGGAAACTAAACCTTTCTACGGAGCTGATAATAGCCTACAAAGAACACAACAGCGGATAATCAAAGAGAATTACATAATATAAAAATTTCCAAGGATATCGTAACGAACTGCTGCTACCTGATGGAATAAAAAGGGAACAAAACACTACCACGAAGGATACAAGGCTTTAATTCAACTCGTTATCTCAGAACTATAATATCTGAAAGGATTCAAGTTATCTAAGAGACCGTACATCGTCGAATATGGTTACACGATATCCTTAAGGACACGTACATAAATATCAGAAAGCAATATCTCCACAAAGCACCTCCTGGAAGTCGATAGCATAGAAACGGCACCCCTGGACACACACTGAGCACACATTGTTTCAATTAAACTCGTTACCAGTAAAACCTGCTTTCCAAAAAAAAAAGTCGCATTATCAAACCGATCGTATATCGTTGAAACTAGTTTCGCTAGATAAATCAAGTTTCCCTCCTGGTTAGAACTAGTTTAACCTAATCAATTATAGTTACCTTCAGAATACTCTCTCACCAATAATGAAAACATTCTTCCACCATACACAAATACATTTTTCTCATTCCTCTTTTTTTTCCCTTTCTCTATTACATGTTCAATATCCGTGAAATTTGATATACGATATGATAACAGTCGATAATGAGTTCTTCAGAGAATATCGTCGTTGAAATATATTTCCCTGGAGCAATCAATTTTAAGCACCTAGTGCTAAATGCTTCTTAACGGTTCAATTGGAAAGCCACGAAGATCCTTTGGTATCTCGTTTAGCCATAGTGTTCGGAACGTGTCCCGATAAACGCTATAGGTCCCTCGGAATCCTTAATATTTCCTTAGACGTGATACGCTCCGTTGGTTATGATCGTCCGGACATAGAGCTTCACGTTTATTCCTCGGGCAGACCGTATAATAACGTGCAATTCTCGTTATCAAATACCCCGGAGAGACGAAACTAATGCACGTTTAGTTCGATGTCGTGCAAAATTGAGGATTTCTTACTGTCTCAATTGGAACGTGACGATTTTACTTGGTAAAACTCGGAATTTCTCTTTAATTGTATGGCTAAGGGTTATTCATGGATTTATGGGAAATTTAAGAGTAAGAAATTACTTGCATGTAATGTAAGAAAAGTAGTACGTTAAGTGTTTAACCTTCAGCCGTTCTTAAACTACTGACGTTGTATTTGTTAAGATTTATATGTAATGAGTAACAACTTTAGAACAAGACAAATGAAGAGATGAAAAGGACTAGATTAACCTCTTGCCGTGCCATTTGTTTTATGGTTGAATAAGCAATAACTCTGAATTAATTGTTGAAATAACAATCCATTCCTAATTTCGGATACAGTAAATGATTTAACGCAATATTAAATAACATAGAATAATTTTTATTTGATCGTGAACTACTGATATTTTTAATTTGATAATTTTTGGAGCACTTCAAAATGGACTATTCAATTTATTACGTCACGAATTGCACTCGTTAAAGTACGGCAAGGGGTTAATTAACTAGTTTAGATTTTATGAGATGGAAGTGGAATATTTACTTCATAGCTGTTATATTAATTTAGATAATTTTTAAAAAACAATTGGTATATACCGGTGTTTTTTTATCAGTTTGGTAGGTTTAGTTACAAGTAGTTGCGAAGTCTTTTCTATTAACAAAGATTTTTTCATATTTCGCTTTTGATAAGTTTATTGAAAAATATATGTATTTGCTGTGTAGAATTTGTTTGGATTTCGGTCAAAATAAGACCGCAAGGATTGATGAAGTTTAAAGGGTGCTGCTGGGACTTCCTGGAAGGATCGATTATGTATTATAGATTTTGGCGATCCAAACTAATCTGGAGTATGTGGAAATATTTGCATAAAGTAGATAAATATATTGAAAGTGACGGAATGAACAGAGAAAGATCGTTATTAAATATAATTATCTAGTAAATGGAGAATTTCGAAAAGATTGCAATCTTACTAATGATTCTTTGACAAACATTTTAAAATCTTCATTAAATCCTACTTTGATAGATAATGTTAATACAAAAATTTCCAAGCAAGTCAAAATGCCTGGTACCAAATATTTGCCAAAAATAGGCCAAGTTTATAAGACAGTCACAAAGCAGAATTTCTACACTGATCTTACAATACGTAGATTACCAAACGAATCATCTTTTTCGCCGCTAAATTCCTTTCTTTCCAAAGTACTTATTCGATATATTAATTGTAGAAGTGTATGAATAAATTGCCCTTTTATTCAATATATTGAAATATAATTGATTTAACGCCGGTAGTTCTAGTGTTAACACTTTAGCGACCGGTATTTTTTAAGATCCTACCCACTTCTAATCGGTCACTTGCACGCAAGTATTTCCCTGATACTGATATATCTTCGAAAATTGCAAAGTTTCATCACAGAGTCCTTGACACAGTTAACCGCAATGAAAAGTAATAATTTATTAATTGCCGTAGCGACCAATTAATGAGTTAAAAGTTCAAAAGTGTTGGGCCCGAAAAGCCGATTTCTTTTTTTTTAAGCTTGACTATTTTTTTATAAGCTTTATCAAAACTCATTCATTATTTCAAAAGACACTCGATAAGCCGCCACGGATGTAGCGATTTCTTGAACTAAGGGCACAAATCACGGGACCACTAATATCCTATGGGAGGTTACACTCCCACTGGTTATAATTCTCAAAGGATATAACTCTTGGAACGGTTGAAAGCGAGTTCCGTGCACCGGACGCTCTTAACGCCGGAATCCAACGAAACGTTATCGAAGGAGGAGAGATCAATTATCGCCAGGAGTTAGCAGCCAGATAGACGATAAATTAAAAGTAATTACCAAACGCTCCATTTCCTGCCAATTCCTCTGCCGCGGATGGCAAATAATATTGTGTATTTGTTGTTACCAATTTAACATTTTTTATCCTCGATAACAGTACCTTCTAGAGACTTAAGAGTTCCATCTGCAATTACATTAATTACTTCGTGATTTTACGTTTTGCTTTGCTGCTCTAATAATTCTTTCAATCCTATTTCAACGGTTAAAACATTTATATATTTCATCAAGTACAAATATCATTTATGTTCGATCGAAGAGAATTGAATTTTATACCTTGTTTCATAAAATTTCTACTTTTTGATCCTCAAAATGTTCCCCATTAAATCTTCAAAGAAAATTGGAACAATATTGAAGTAAAACGTCTACGAGTATCAAAGTTCAATCGAACAAACTTCATAGCAACTTTCAACCGCAATAACACGACAAGAATTCGTTCAACTCTTCAAATTATTCTTAATCTTCTTCCACTCTTCTCAGAACGTCCTCGGTAACTTAAAAAGTGATAGACTCTGCCACAGATGGCTAATTTTATTGTGTATTTGTTGTTACGACATTAATATATTTTATCTTCGACAAAAGTATTTTTTAATAGACCCGAGAGTTCCATTAGCAATTACATTAATTACTTCGTGATTCTACGTTTTGCTTTACTGCTCTAATAATTCTTTCAATCCTATTTCAACGGTTAAAACATCTATATATTTCATCAAGTACAAATATCATTTATGTTCGATCCAAGAGAATTGAATTTTATACCTTGTTTCACAAAGCTTCTACTTTTTGATCCTCAATCTCCATTTAATCATCAAAAAAACTTTTAACAGTGTTCAAGTAAAACGACAAATATATTTCTGCAAATATCAAAGTTCAATTGAACAAACTTTCAACCGCAATAACACGGCAAAAATTCATTTAATTCTCCAAATTATTCTTGACCTTCGTCCCCTCATCCCCGAACGTTTTCGGTGACTTAAAAAGCGGTCGTTCGAGCGCAATGCAAACTTCCACTTTTCGGCAGGCAGAAATTTCTTTCATCGAGTCGACGGCGAAGAAAGCGGAAGGTATTTAGGTGGAACGAGGTCAAGTGCCTGGTGCGGTTTTCCTTTGTGCTTTCCGTGTTCTCGAGGATTAATAGGCTGTTCCAAAGGAAGACAAGCGGGCCGTGAAATACACAGAGAAAAGGAATCGTCTATTAAACTCCCTCTTACGTCGCTCGTCAATTGGCAAAGTTCGAGATTTGAAATTCTATCACGGTACCACGAGAAGACGACACGAAAACATTTCCACGAGGAAACAAGTCAGGTCGAGTGCTCGTTGAAGTCTCTCTTCGAGTTCGTTCCGACGTTTTGGGTCGATAGGTTGTCACGTGCCACGCGAGCCTGACACGAAGGAGAGAAAAAAAAATATAAAAAAAAACAGTACACCCAATAGGACGATATAACTTGCATTCGCGTCACGCGTCGATATAGGAATGCAAAACAGCGGAAAGTAGTCGATTCCGATGTCCTTAAGACTCAGAAAACATTCTCCTTGGTCCGGAAGAGCTTGAACTTTTCCATATCGTTTCCACCGTTGAGAAATCGTTGCAACAAGGACTTAAGATAGAAAGAACTTCCATCCAGATACACAGACATACACAAAGACCCACGAAACGAAGGACCGTCTTTATCCGATTCAACTCGGTAGCTCGATAAGATTGAAGCAATAAAAGAATCCCGTTTTACTCCGATCATTCTTCCACCTTCTCGATCGAACTTTTTTTTTCCCACCGCAAACAGAGAATCTCCGTAACTTTGGAAGACCTCATAGTCGAGGCTCTATTCTGACAAAACCAACCTCTTCCGTTCACGAAGGATCGATTGGATAAATCAACGGTCTCGAGTTTCGAGCACCACCCTCAACGCTACCATCCGTAATCTTTCCATCGCATAGTTGGAGAACGTCGCGGTGATCCATGAGAAAAGTACACGACTGTTTTCATTTCCGGTTGAGAGGTCCTTCGATTTTTCCACATCCTGGAATTTTAGGTCGATGGGTTTATACCGTCCAGGTGGATAGAAGTGTAAGAGCGCATAACGCGGCCTCGCAACGGCGAGGGTTAAGTGCCGCTTTGAAGCTTCAGGTCGAGCTCTTCAGTCGCGCCTAACGACGTCTATTCTTCGGCCCCTGAGGAGCGATACCGACGGTGACCCGGCGTGCTCTCGTGACTCACGGATGTTCCGTGACTTAGTCATGACTCCTCTTTTTTCTTCTTCTTCTACTTCTTCTTCTTCATCCTCTCCTTCATCTTCTTCTTTTGCTTGTTGTTGTTCTTCTTCTTCTCTTCTACACTCCGTTGGATATACATCGTGCAATGACGTCGGGCCTAGCAGGTACCACCGTGTCTCGATCGAAGGCACACGAGGTTAAACGAGGTCGACGCTCGCCTCGGAAACACAAATCGTACCTGCGACGTGGGCATCGATCTATCGTGATCGGACCCGCGAGATTGGAAAGATGAATCTCTACGGTTGATCCGTTATCTTTCTTGGCAGGTCTTCGCGCTTAGTCTTGATCATTCGTGTTCCTTTTGGCGACTTTTTGTGCGGTTAAGTCGATTTGCTGAGATTCTTTAACCTCCTTGTCGCACGACTTCTTTTGTGATTGTCTTTAGAACTATTTTGGGTTAGATTGCTAGAGGTGTAGTGCCTCTTTAAGAAAAAAATTCTTAAGAGTTGATGGTATGAAGTAGGCTTGAGACTGGTATCTTAAGTTTTTGTTTAATATAAACAATTGTGCTAGCGACTGCCGAGTTTGTTTTGAGCATTTATGCGAGTCGGATGCGAAACACTTATTAATACCATTATTCACTATTATTAGTACCATTATTATTATTCATTATTCTTATTACTATTATTATCATTGTTATATTATACTATTCAATATTTTCCATTTATCTAAATGTATATACTCTCGTTTTGTTTTTGTTAATCTGTGCAGTGAATATATTGACTATTTAATATCCCTTACAACAAAGGAGATAGTGATCAGTCGTTCTTCATATATCGACGATTTTTTTTTAGAAGAACGACACATTTCGAAAATGACAGTTTTGCAGTAGGCCCTTTTTAGTTTTTTATTCTTTTCATCCTTTGATATCTATAAACATATAAATCACACATCCTTCGGAAGTACTAATATTTGTTTGTTATTTCATTGACCACAACTCGATATCACTATAAAATTAAATTGCTATACAGTTTGGAAAATATACCAAAATTACACACACTTCGATTTATGTCGTTGTTCTTGAAAACCGGCGTTATGTTGTAATTTAGGGTGATATAGTCGGCCCTCGACTTTCGCAAATAATTGGTTTCTGGAAATGTGTGCGAATGTTGAATGTTCGAAAGTAGAGGGATATAGGAAAGTATAGAAAATTGTATGTTAATGTGTTTTCTTTGTAAACTTGAGATTCTCTAACATCTAGTAGGTAATATTAGGAACAATATTACAATGTTAGAAAACCTCTAATAGGCAATGAGTGAACGTGAGCTACAGCGCTCATTGGCAGTGACTCCATGGAAGCAAACATTTTTTGAAATAACAGCACAGCTCTTTAAAAAATTTAATTTTTGAAAACGTTCGAAATAGCGAATTGTGCAAAAATCGAGGGCCACTTGTTTTAATATTATAGAAATTTAATTTTATTGATATTTTCAATTTGATAGGTTTTGCAAACTTTGAAAATCTCTTATTCTGTGTATCGTATAACGAGTCCAACTCGTTATTGTACGTCAAGTAGAGATATTTGTTTTTATTGTTTTATTTCTAATGGATTTTTGAATAGGTAGAACTTTGGATTGGGTTGAAAAGACTGAGGGTTGGTTGCACGTAATGAGGAAAGGAATTTGTTGGAGGTTTAATAAATTGAAGCTAGATGATGTCGCAATGTGCACGATACCAACAATAAGTGCAGAAGGAAAGTTAAATTAGTCTGTTTTGCAACTCGCACGGTACTTCAGCAGTATGTAATGGAATTTTGTAAGTTTTATACATACAAGTTGGATACAGTGCGTAAATGTGTACACGTGGATTTTGGAATTAATTAAATTGCTGTAGAGCGATTCGTAGGCGCAGATTTCACCATATGTTGAATTAAACGCCCAGATATCTATATATGTACCGTGATATATGAATATACCGGATGCCACACCTAAAATTACAATCGCTAATTACTCAGTTGCGGAAGATTCAAAATCTGACAAAAATATCACAGCTTTTTTCGTAAATTCTTATGTCGTTCTTATATATGACCTTAAAATGACCTTGCAGTGCAAAATCTTCTGAAGTTCTTTTATCTAAATCATAATTATCACATATAAAAAATGACGTCTAAATATCCAATCATAATGTTTGTGATAATATTTGTTAAAAGGTAACAGCGCATCCACTTTAACACTAAACCAACCAAGCTGGTCCAAAGATTGGTCCCAAATTTTTTCTAAAAATTGATTTACTAAAATCAAAGTCATCATTTAAATTGGTCAGTTATATAAATTCGTAGTGTGAAATTAATATTCCACTTCTATCTTATAAAACCCAAATTTAATTAATTAATGTTCTTTTCCACCTCTTCATTTTTCTCTACAGCAATTATTAACTATCTAAATTTTAATAGATATAACGTCAGTAGTTTTAATGTTAAACAATTTAACTTCAATACATTAGCCATTTCCAGGACAATATATTATTTATACCCAATATAAAATTATTTCCATCGAACTATCCTACAAGTTTCCTGGTATATTCTAATTATAATAATACGCTAGCACAAAGGAGACAAGTTTGTATCATTATCGTCCACAAGATGAGTACCAGATAGCAATTAATAGACATGAACATCGAGAGAATAGTATTTAGCCGAGATCTGTCTTAAGAATTAGCACGTTACATCACGCCACGCTCCGATGAATACATTTTCACGCCCTCGCCGTGGAAACTTTGTGTTTGCCTTCCTGAAACTAGGTGGATGATTCAGGAAAGTAAATAATAGACGAACAAAGCTGGAAGCGTACATTACCCGTGGATTATATGGAGCTTCGCATAATTTTTGCCTCGCACGGAAGTCTCGAGTTCCTATTGACTTTTACTTACCGCCGTAATTCTCACGGAGGTGTTTGCAGCCCTAAAGAAGCCCTTCGGTTTCATAATCGATAAAGGCACCCTACGTTCCCTTCTATTTATAAGCCGTGTGTCGATATCCGTGATATTAAATTCACCAAAGCTGGATTTAATCATGGGCTTTAATACGATAATCGAGTTGCTTTTTACGGGATTAAAAGTAGTTGGTTGTGCAGGTAGTTAAAAAATTTTTCTCCATCATGAAAAAGTTGTAGGCGCGATAATATTGGATTATTCTTTTCCCTCAGCTTACTTCTTTTCCTCCAGAGTTAACACTAGAACTACCGACGTTAAATCTGTTATATTTCAATATATTAAATAAGTACTTTGAAAAAGGAGGAAACGAGTGGCGGAAAGGATAACCAATTTGGTGATTTATGACTTTTGTGATGGACGTAAAATTTTCCTTCTATGGCTCTTCTATGAACTTGGAGAATTTTTGGAAAAAATTTGTGTACCAGTCATTTTGACTGGTTTGGTAGTTCTAGTGTTAAAATTACGGTCGTAGGAAATGGCTTATAGTGCTACTTTTCGGATTAAATTTCATGTTTAATTAGAAGTGTCGATATTACTGTGAATTTTATAACATATTGTTATAAATGAAGAATTAAGATGTTACTCATTTAGAGATAGAGAAGATTCAAAGTGGACGGTTGGAAATGGGATATTTCTCCGCGTACAGTGAACGAAATTTATAGTGACACCATAAAAGTTTGCACTATAAGTTAGAAGAAGGCGGAACTTCCCCATTAAATTCAATTACACCAACACTGCCCAGATACCGTGCTATTGCAGCAAATGAGGGAAGATTTTTATCTACCGATCTAATTTTCACCCCAGGACACAGTGTCCTATTTTCCACTGTACCACGTGCTATAACGAAGTGAAAATTGATTCCATTATACACAACTAGGGCAAATGACCAAATTAATTTCCCACCATTACATGACATAATCCCACATAATAACATGTCCTACATAATATTCCTAAAATCCATCAACGAATCTATCAAACACGCCGATAATTCCCACCGTATAATATCTACATTATTAAAGAACCATAGAAATCAAATAATTTCCCTGCACCTTTGTAACTTCACCTCGTTCTACATTTCGGGCAAAGAAATCCTACAAAATCGTGACGCATTAACCTACAATTACAACTCAAACAGTAAAATAGGTCTAGTGCTTAAATAAAGAAACCGCATTCGATATAATTACAAAAAGCATGGAGCCAAGTCGTCCAGACCGGAAAGAAGGTCAAAAACTTGTCACGCTTTTAAAGTGCATCGTACCTTAAAGAAGTGCGGTCAAGGGCCGACATTTAGACGACCGATAAACCCTGGGAGAACGTAGCTTTCGAGTACCATAGCCTCGAACACAGAACGTCCCGAAGAAACCTCTCCCCGAGGGTCTCTCTTTCTCCTCTTCCATCTGTACCTCGCGCCATTGCCGGGGGTGAATCACCTCTGGAACTTATTCTTCCAGAATCGTGAATCCACTCGAGTGGCCAGAACTCGGCGCGTAAATTTTCCTCGAGGCAGGACACAGAGCCCCCACACATTCGCACGCATGTAAATAATCGGGAACCGGCAAACGAGGAGTGCGGTTTTCTCTCTCTTGGCGACCCAGAACGGGAATAGGTTCTCGAGGATTCGCTTCGCCGGCCGTGGTAGTCGTTACGGAACGAGGCGTGAAATAATTTCTGCTCGTGCGCCCTCTTCCGTTCAGCGCGAGATGGGGACCGATAAATCTTACGATCTAGCCTGAACGACCGTGAAAATCGTGGCTAGATCGATGACGATCCCTGAAAGTATCCCTGAGAGGATCGAGCGTGAAGAAGAAGAGACCGAAGATACCCTCATTGGTGCCATAACGGAGTTGGAAAGATGGCCTCGTTTCTTTGTCACGGGGGATGTCGTCCCAGTTCACGAGACGAGTTTTAAAGGGGATAAAGGATGCCCAAATAGTGGGCCTATGAATCTCTATCGCCTTTGAGAAGTTTTTTTTTCTCTCTCTGCGATACTTCCTTGTGGTGGATTGAATCAGAGATTTGGGGGTATCCCGAGACGAAATTTTCGGTCATTCTTCGTCTTCGAACTCCTCAATGAAGGTTTTGAGACTTATCTAAGAATTCCTGGATCGGTAAATACATATAATTTAAAAACAGGTTTAGTCCTCAAAGTTGTAGTTACGCGCCGATTCCGCAGTTTGAGGACTGGAACTGGCTTTATTAATGTCGGTTTAGTCCTCAAAACACCCATTGAGAATTTTGAGAATTAGGTTTAGATTTTAGTTATAATATTTTTGAGGATTTTGAGTTTAATATCTCAGTTTAAATATTCAAAAAACTCTTTTTTCATCCTCAAAATCCTCATTGAGACTTTCTGAGAACTATATTCGCATTCAATTGTAGGCGGCAAATTTCTACATCAAAGAAATGAGGACTTTGGAGACTTAATAATATACTAATATTTCGACTCGGGATGTAGAAGGGTGAGTTCTTAGTGAAGGGAATGAAAATGGAAATTAAAAATGAAATATTCTGTAGTACTTTGGTGGATTGACTTACTGTATTGGAATAGTGGGAAACTTTTGTATAATGCGGTTAATTTGTAATGTGTTGTGGGATATGGTGCTTGATGGGAATTTTAACCCTTTGCGCTCCTATGTCGAGTCTAACTTGAAATTAGTTTGTATCTCGGAAACTCCTTTGTCGAGTCATACTCGCCATTTTTTAAAGTCCAAACCAATAGATGTTAACGTACGAAAGAAAACCGGGATTGCATCTTGAAATTTTTTTCAAGAGATATCATGCACTTACAAAGTACAAGATACTTTATTTTTTTAAAGTACCCTATTTTTCAGATCAAGTAAAATTGAAACAAAATACTTAAAAGCGTTGGGAGCTACTGGTAAGAAAATTGAAATATAAATCGGAGTGCAAAGGGTTAAAACAACGTGTTTGAAATTATTGGTTCTATTATAACGTTTAGTTTTTATATTTTATGTAACAGAACAGTATTTAACAATATATGGCAGTATGCGATGTTGACTAACAAAGTATGAAACATAAGATGAAGAAATCGAAATAGTGCTTAACAGGTTACGTTACTAGAGACTAACACCGCACTTTTAGGCCGTTTTTTAAGAAAGATGTCTTTCTATTTGTTTTAATAAACTACATTAATTTTTAATTAAATACTTAACACTAGAACTACCAAGATAATCGGAATGACTTGTTCATCATTTCTGCTACAAACTTTTTAAATTTATGGGAGAGCCATAGAGAAAATGTTGTATGTCCATCTTATAAAATATAAATTACTGAATTAAACATTTTTTAAAGTATTTATTTAATGTATTGAAATATGACAGATTTAACGTCGGTAGTTTTAAAATCATTAATTATGGCTCGTTCAGGCGCAACTGAGTATCTTAGGTAAAAACCTAATCCTGCATTTTCATTGATCAGCATGAACATGAACGAAAAATCAACGACCGGTCCCTACGGACCGGTGTGGCGCTTAATGTATTAACACAAGTAGATTTAATTCATAAATACTATCCCTGTGTTCCATCATTTGACGAATTGTGTGAAGAATCACGTCATGTAAAAATTTATGTATGAAGAAATTTGAAAGAAAAGGGTTAATATAATTAACAAATTTTCTACTTTACATGTAAATTGCAAATTCCTCCTAATTATTTCCAAGTTACATCAGCAGTAGCTATGCGCAACAAAGAGAAAAAGAGATATCCCAAAGATATATCGGGTAACGCGTCACCTTTTGAATGCACTGGGACCCATTCGTCTTAAGGGCCTGAGGACCCATTCAGAAAAGTTACGGTGAATTTTGCCCGTTTGTCAGTCGATGTAAATTAGAAGGTTGATAGAATATTCAATATTCCGGGACCATTTCTCGAGTCTTTCCAATGTGGAACCTTTTTTCCTCAGGTAGAATCCCCGGTGCATGACATTCGTATCTTGGAATCCTATTTACACACGCGATTGTGTATAAAGTGGGATATTAGCTGTTCTTGGAAAACGTGTAAATAGTGCCTAGGAGCGATAAGAGATACATCTGCCATTTGGTGAGAAACCGTTCTCGAATTAGTCATTCGTCGAGTATGCGACTATAAGCGAAAATAAATGTTTGATCGAGATTACGTGTAAGTGAGTCAATTACTCGGCGCCACTTAAACAGGCAAAATGACTATTTTTTTCCGTGACCAACATTTTACGTAATTCTTCCTGAAGCTTGACAATCTTCATTTCTTAAAATTTCCTAAATGGCAATTCACACATCTTACCTTCAAAAAACTGTCAACTTTTTATCAACATTATTTTCCTGATAAAATAATTACAATTTAACCGAAGTTATTTTAGGAACGACTTAAAATACAGTTACTATTATCGACAAAGAATATTAAATATTCCAACGTACGGGATATTAAATTAATTTTACTTAACACATTCGCGACCGGCAATTTTTTTCAGTTTCTAATGCTGAGTACCGGCGAAAATAATGATATTGTAAAGCTGGTTGCCGCAAACTTGTATCGTTAAAACAAAGATAGTTGTAATATTTGTTTTGAACTATCAGTGTTGTAATTATGTCTTATTTAAAATAAAAAGATTTGATAATTTGTATACTTTATAGGTAGATAACGGAGCATTTGTTATTACTATGCTTAGTTTATTTAGCATATTATATTACATGCATTTTAGAAAAGCAGAGTGAAGACAAAATTTAATATTTCTGTTTAGTGTGATTAGTAAAAAAAACAATGAGTTTTGCGTAAAGAAACTCTACATAATTTGCTTATATAAGAAGTGTCACGACATTTTCCATGAGTATTACAAACTCTGCAACGTTTTTGTGGATATTTTAATTTCCCCGATTGTGCAATTCTTTCCAACTGTTGTATTCTCATGTCACCTGAAAGTCTATAAAGACTATCAAGGTGTCTCATTGAGATAGTCATTATCCAAAGCGCCTAATATTGGCGAATTCAAAAATAGAAATTGCAGGACGTGAATTCACGTCAGCGG
The DNA here is from genome assembly GCA_910591515.1 of Cerceris rybyensis. Lineage (NCBI taxonomy): Eukaryota > Metazoa > Arthropoda > Insecta > Hymenoptera > Crabronidae > Cerceris > Cerceris rybyensis. The sequence goes on along the minus strand of OU342791.1, from coordinate 24,764,327 downwards.
CAACCAGGTATAGGATTTAAAATGACCGCGAATTCACGTCAGCAGTCGCGAATGTGTTAACTAGCACAAAACTGAAAGACCAGTCCACTGGAAATTAAAAGGACAAAATGTTAAATCCAAATTTTACATTGAAAATACTCGAAATTTGAGCGAAAGGACAAGCCTTCCATAATTTCAATGATTATAGAAATTTATCGCTTACCCATATGCATCCCCGTAACGTCTCTTTTCGGTCCTCGCCGTAGCGAAAGGATTAATCGTACTTCGAGTTAAGCCAGAATTACGACCATCGTTCATCGGCGGATATCTCGGCGTCGGAAGGACGCAGAAAACTCTTCGTCGACGAGCGATTTTCGTGGCATCGCGAAATCCGTGGGAAGTACAGAATAAGAAATTTCCTCGACGAGGGGACGATTCTTTAGTCAGCGTTTCAACCATGACGCATTTGCATTTCCATCGAAGTTCCATCCGCAACGTTCTAGTTCGCCTCGCGGTTTCTATCTTTACGTCCCTGCGAATATCTATCTCTGTGCTGGAAACGATCCCACCAGGGTAACGCTCGTTTCCCGTTTCATTTAATTTTGAAACTGTCCTCCGGAGACGTCGAGGAAGAACATAGATTAAATTCTTCCTGTAATAATTCGTCGTCCAACTACTTGCATTAGGTTTATCTCGTTCACGTGTCTGTACAGTAAAACCTGTTTTTGTGCGGTAGATAGCGCACAAAAAAAGAAATATTCAAAAAATTTCACAAACACTTAAAACAAATAATTTTTTACAACATATTAGAAAAACTTTTTTTATACGGTGGATAGGGACCGCATAAAAAAAGTCGCGCTTGGAAAATATGTTAAAGTTTTATGAAACACTGAGAAAGTGCTTTCAAACAAAAGTAATAATTAAATTATACATGGAAACGTTGAAAAAGAAAATTAATCTCTCATTTTACACATGGAGAAATTTTCAAAATGCACACAATTTACTGCTGCTCGTCGTAGTCCAAAACGAACATCTTGTGTTGCGTATTCTGCTGATAACAAATGAACATAGTGTCTGGAGCCGAACAGCGCTTTGTAGTGTATATGTGCACACTGATAGAAAACTTTGCAACAGTGTATAATGCCACCACCGATGGAATTCATATACCGCACAAAATAAATCGCACAAAAATAAAATCGCATAAAAAAGGACCGCACAAAAACAGGTTTTACTGTATTTAATTTGGGTAAAAAGAAATCAAGTCATAAATGTTGAAAAGCTTCTGGCTTCTCTTTCAAGAAGAGTCGCGGCGGAAAAAAAATAGAAGCGGAGTAATCGGCATCAGGGGTTGCTACGAATCCGGTGATACCCCGAGGGTTCCTCGAAAATTAGGGGTTGCCAGGGAAGCTCACCCCTCGACTTCATGAACGTTTCGAAGAGGGGACAGAAATGTAATTTGCAACGCCTTCGATGATGCTCCCTACTTCCTGTGCTGAGATCCTTTTTCTTCGGCGAAACGATCGCAGCCTGAATCATGTGTCGTCTCGTAGACCGGGCACTTTTTGTGGCTAGGATCGATGGCAAGTAAAAATCCATGCTTCCTGTTTGTGAGTCATTATCTACGATTTTATACTATCATCGACCGATGTGATATTCTTGGTATCAATTCAAGTATACTTTGCTAACTTTTGCTACTTTTTTCTTAGATTTATCGCTCATTTATAAACGTAACATTGAAGTTGATGTGTCTTTGCGCAAACTTCTTGTGGGTACGTTCGATACCAATAAAAATCCGTACTTCCTGTTTCTGAGTCACCTATAATTTCATCCTACCAAAGACCAACGCGATGTTCTTGATATCAAATCATTTCTTTCGCTGTTTCTATAGCAAATCCTTCGTTAACACTTTGAACACCACGGGTGTATCGCTGGTTTTATCATTTCTACTGACGTGAAAACTTTTCTATTAAGGGTACATCTCTATAAATTAGAAACATTAAAAAAGCCGATAGATATTCGACAGACTTTTATCTTTTTAACCACAATATTTAAATATCCAATATGTTCGAAAATTCAGAAACATTACAATACAAAAGTTACATGATATTTCATTGAATTCATTAGCGTCGGTCACCGCTGACCCCATGGCAGTCAACATGTTAATCTGCAAATGAAATATTCAGGTTCAAGACAAACAGGAGACATTTACAATTTCACTCTGTTATCAATCCAGGGATATTTTTAGCATTCAAGGTATACCTTGCAGAAGTTCATTAATTTCTCGCCGTATTTCTCAATTAATGAATGAAACAATGAACAAATTAATGAAGCTTTCAAAAATTCACTAATTTCTCTTTCAAATTTGCTTCCCCCAAATAGATAGACTTGACAAACAATCTATGTCCGAGCATAACTAATTATTAGACTGCAATGTTTATGCAAATTTCAAGTTTAACCCCTTCAGACCCGAATCTTTTTTTCGTTCAAGAAAATACATTTTAATGGACATATGATCCTTACGCAAAATTTGTAACATTAAGGAGATCCTGAGAAATATTTGTATAAAAAAATAAAATTCATTAGATGTTAAAACTAAGTTTAAACCTATATGTAATAAAATACAGCACGAAAAGTATTATGTAGGTACATTACAATGTGCACAGGGTCCGAAAGGGTTAACAAATGCAGCTAAGACAGGAGAATCTATCAAGGAATTTGTTGCACCCGATAAATATTACAATGAATACAATACTTGAGATATTTTAGATATATTTTTATATTATGTTCCTTTTGTATATTTTAGCCGTATACTGCAAATCCAAGTGTGTTATTTTAAAACACATAAACGTATTATTTCCTTATAGTTACTTTTTAGACGTTTCCCGGTGTGTTATTATTTAACACAGTACATGTGTGTTATTTTGAAGCATGTAGGTGTGTTATTTTAAAATATAAATATAACACACATGTACTGTGTTAAATAATAACACACCGGGAAACGTCTAAAAAGTGACTACAAGGAAATAATACGTTTATGTGTTTTAAAATAACACACGAGAATTTGCAGTGTATTTGTCATAAATGCATAAAAATTCGAAATGTACAAATTATTCAAAGCATTAACCATATTTTGCATACAACATTCTGTTAAAAATCCACGTTTCCAATCTCTGAGTCATTATCAACAATGTAATTCTACCAACCAACGCAATATCCTCTTCAATATCCCCCATAATTCTCCGCAAAACTTCGCCAATTTCTCTCTCACCTTCTCTGCGAGTCCTTAAACGTAACATTCAAATCAATTTCTCCAGCTATCCGCGTTATCTTATCGCCATCCCGTGGAATTATTTGTCCCGATCAAGCGCAACGTTAATCGCCAGCGAGGTCTCAATCGCAACTGTCGTACCCACCTAACGATCGATATTTTAATGTGCAGACAGATGTATTATTTGCACGGTAAAATTCATCAGCGTGTAATCGTGTCTCGTGCACAAACCGGAATTCATTTGTGTATCGAGCAAGGGGAAATTCGCAGAACGCACGCACATTCCCAACAGTACGGTTAGTAAGTACGCCCCTGCATCGTAATAATGTCCGATCGCCCCTAAAACCCTCCACCGAGCAGTTGCTGGAGAACCGAATAAGGGACGAAGGGCGTAGTCCCGAGATCACGAGCTTACATATCCATTCGAGAAGACGATATTCGAGGGTCGAAATAAGCCGGACAAATCTACAGAGTCGCTCTGGATTTATATATATTCGCGGATGTATATGCGCGCTGAAGAGTTCTGCACTCGCAGAAATTGTAGTCAGTTGTTTCTTAAAACTCTCGAATTTATAATCATTCGTGAAGGTTGCTTAGATCAATGTTTTCCAAACTTGTTTGTCCTATTGAACATTTTACATATTGGTTTCTTCCATTGGATATTTACTTGGGTTAGTTACGTATACAAATTACGTTTGGTTTTTGCGTTGATCAGAGGGTGGTTTCGCTGAGTTTGAGAACCTCTGAGTTTTAGGGTGAGTAGGTAGACGGTAGACCATTGGGAAATGTTAGAATTGAATTTTAATTAACTCATTAAACTTTATGTGATTATATTGAAGTTGATATGATAATATTGAAGTGTCCAATTGTTTACAATTTTTAAAAGTTCGATTGGAATAATTCGGAATTTTAAAAGAGTGATTTCAAAGCTTAGAAACATAGATTTATCTTTCATTGTCTCGGAGCTATAGTATTCCATAGGGGGTTGAGCTGTTTTCTTGCTGTTGAGGTGCAGTTGAGGTTTGAAGTGGAACACCATGTTTCGTGGCACGATTGACTTTAATCAATACCTTCAAATGTTGAGTATAACTGTAGAATTGTTCATTGGAATGTTAGATATGATCGATATCCACAAGATGATTGCTTGGTTTCAACTAAATATCTTTGGTGGAGGGAATATGTCGGAGGATCGATGGGAATCCGTTTGTACAGCAAGCTGGATATTGGAAGGGTTGTTTTACTTGTAATATTTAATGATTTTAGAAAGGAAGTCTGTGCTGGCAGGAAGTTTATTAATTATTCCTCCTGATTTTAGTATCCATTACTAATTGATAGATGTAATAGGTTTTTATGTATTCATAAATTATATATTGTATCAATAGACGTCAGGAGAATAAGGGTAGACAAATTTGGTATTCTTCATCGAGATCGATATTGCTTTCCTGCCACGTAGCACAAAGCAAACCGTGCCTCCAACAAATCGGCAATCGTGTCATTTGTTTTTACTTCAGTCGCTGCCGAATCGGCTGCTGACTCGGTCAAAACTGTTTCGTCTGTTTCTCCTTGTAACCCTTGGGGCATTGAATGTTTCATGCCAAATTTCGGGATGAAACTGTATCGGCTCTTTTCTGTATCTTTTATCATCAGCCATAAATGTTTCTGACTGTCTGCATCAGCATCTATTTAATCAAAAAAACAGCCGATGTCGTCATACAGAATTGCCAAGAATTCTTCGTCATTCACAATAAGCAAATATCACTACCCAAATGAATAAATTACATTCTGCAACGTCAACTATTCATTCATCGTTCCAAGATATTTAAATTCTTGTTTTTCTCCATACAAAGTAATACAAACTATAAGCACCGTTAACAATCTAAAATTTTGATTAACACTAGATTTACGGATGTTGATTATACCTATTTTTCTAAAGTGAGCCAATTTGACTGATGCAAGAAAATTGAAGTTTTTTGCAAAGAAAATAATTCCAAAACAAATTTAAATGAATGATTTGTTATTAAAAAATTAACGGACCGATATATTTTTATATAAAGCTCAAATACCACTGACTGACTCACTCACTCACTCATTCATCACGAAATCTCAAAAACCACAGAACGGATTGCAATGAAATTTGGAACATACCTTCCCCTTGGGTCTTAGGTGCTCGCTGAGAAAGGGTTTTGAAAAATTCGAAATTTTAGGGGGGGTTTTGGGGGGTTAAAGTATGGGCCAAACTCATCAACGCAGAGCCGAAACTACTTGACCTAGAAACTTGAAATTTTACATGAGCATTCCTTCTAGGGTATTAGCACCCACTAAGAAAGGATTTTTCAAAATTCGAAATTTTAAGGACTTTTTTTAGTTTCGATTAAATCGTAGCGAAGCACGAGAACTTTCAGCTAGTTATATATATAGCAATCAAATTTTGAATGAGCCAAATTAGCTCCATAAATCTAGTGTTAATGCTACAGACTAATTTCAGTATATGTCAATACAACACGTGTATTAGTTCAATTCATTCAGATTTTCGATAAAAGCCAACTTCGTAATCAGGACACATGAAACTTGACATTTGACCCAACTAAAAATTCCAATTCAACGATGTATTCCATCTTCCCCAAATGCACCAATTCGTATCCACTCCGTGCAATCTGCATTCGCTCCAATAACGAGCGCAACAAACAATTACGGCAGAAAGTCTCATAGATCCCGGTCGCTCCAGAAGCGAAACATTAAACACGCACATTGTTCGTAGGCTCTTTCACAGAAAAAAAACGTGAATACTTGTACGTTAGCTGTGGCACACGGATGCACTTTCCTCATGGTCGGGATCACGGTGGCTCTTTATGTCCCAGGTCCTCTCTTAATCCCCGTGCATTGTTAACGCGGACCTTACGGGCTCCCTAAAGTGCCGGCAAAGTGCGTCAGAACGAAATTTTAATTCGTCTTTGTTCACCGTGCCACGAAACGTCGCCATTGTTCGTCACATAAAAGCCCCATCAGATAGCGAGTATATACGGACCACCGTGGGATATCGACCGTCTCTCGGTCTCTTTTCGTGCGTGTATTTTCGTCCTGTTTCTACGTGCATGCCTCCCTGCCTGGAATGAATTTCGTGGTGGCGACGATGGGGTTGGTGGTGGTGTGGACCTATACGAACGTTACTGTGCCCGCGCCGTCGTTTCATGGGGTTCGCCGCGGAGAAGGGTCGGTGGTATATCCAAATCCACCCTCTCTCTGCTGCTGCTGCTGCTGCTGTCCACGTCGTTATTCCGTTATTTCGTTCGAATATATTTCAGGCAAACTTCTACCATCTTTTTCTCTCTTTATCTTCCTTTCTTTCTTTTTCGAACTCACTCATTCAGGGGGCTGTTTAATAAAACTTTGCCCCTGTCGTTGAATGCGAGATGATTGCGTTGCTCTTTACATGAGGATTCTTCGATTTAGGAAAACTTGGCGGGAAATGCTTCCAAGCTGTTGCAGATTAAAAACCACCTCTTCTTGTGCCACGAGGATGCTTCGATTTAGGGAAACTTAGCAGGAAATGCTTGCAATTTGTTATGGATTAAAAACAACCCCGTTTTGTGCCACGAGGATTCTTCGATTTAGGAGAACTTGACGTGAAATCCTTTCATGTTGTTGTAGATTAAAACCCAACCCGTTTTTGTACCACGTGGATTCATCGGTTTAGGAAAAATTGGCGGGAAATGCTTCCAATTTGTTATGGATTAAAAACAACCCCGTTTTGTGCCACGAGGATTCTTTGATTTTGGAAAACTTGGCGGGAAATATCTCCAAGTTGTTATGGATTAAAAACAACCCCTTTTTGTACCTCGAGGATTTTTCAATTTAGGAGAACTTGACGCGAAATACTTCCATGTTGTTGTAGATTAAAAACAAACCCTTTTTGTGCCACGAGGATTCTTTGGTTTGGAAAAAATTGGCGGGAAATGCTTCCAAGTTGGTGTGGACTAAAAATAACTACTTTTCGAGCACTGGTTTTTATGATACTAGAAAATCACCGCAAACGAGACACAGTTTTTATTCTGCAACCGGGGATGCTTCTGATCGGTTGGCGTAGTCGGAATTGTTTTGCTTTGTAGATACGATCGTTTGATATTACTTCGGTGGTTGCTATGGTTTTTATGATATACCAGTTTTACTGGCGATGTAACTTATTTACGATCATACTGTAACAAACTTCAATTTTCTTTTTACTGGCTTTATTTATGTGTGTTTGTCAACAGCATTCACACACCAGCTTCCCTATTATCCATCACGTGGTAGGACTATTATCTAAGACAGAAAATTTAAAAAATCCATAGAATATTTTTTTATTTTTTAACCTTCTTGACTTTAACTACTTTTAACACCAGATTTACGGATATTGATATACCTATTTTTTTGAAGTGAGCCAATTTGAATCATACAAGAAAATTGAAATTTTTTGCAAAGAAAATAGTTCCAAATCAATTGAAGTGAAAGATTTATTACTAAAAAATTAACCAACCAATATATTATAAATGTAGTAATCAAATTTTGAATGAGTCAAATTGACTCCGTAAATCTAGTGTTAAGCATTGCAGATTTAAGTAGGTTCCTCATTACTTACGAGCAACTCCCAGGAGATGATGGTAATTTAAACCTCTTGTTTTCTAGCTTTTATCTCCGTTACCGTCATGGTATCAGCCATAATAGCGAGATAGCCTCTCCAAAATTTACTTGTGCTTTCTTTTACGGAACCTTATTACCTACCTCTAATATTTTTCTGCCTCAAGGCTACGTTTACCAAGGTACTCAAAGTAACCGATTCTGATCTTCCTTTAACAAAATTCCTCTCTCTGAAATTTCCCACTTTCACCATCGCAAAATGAAAGGGATTAAATCGATTAAACCATCTTAGTCCCTTTATTCATCTCCCTCTAATTACTTATGTAGTATGTCTAAACAGACTAGGCTCAACGTCAGCAATTTTAATGTCTCTTAACCCTTTTGCACTCCTATGTCGAGCTACAATCGACACAGCTTTCTTAAGCACTTAACGTGTCATTTATTAATTATCGACCATGTCAAATTATGTTAAATTCTCTAACGAAAAGTTAGTAAAATAATTCAGAGTGCAAAGGATTAAGTGAAGGCCATCAACTCAAATAGACTCTTGCTGTGCTCATCCAAAACCATGTCAAACTTGCACCCCCATTTCACCCCTCTGTAACAATTCTCTTATCCATTAACTTAAAGTATCACCCCTACAAAATATCCCTCTTACATCTTACACCTTGGAGTTTTCCAAAACTGCAATTCCGCGCGACTAACTTCGAATTATGAATTTAGTCGTCGATACAACGTTGCTTTTGCAAGAATCGCTGGCGAGGAGATGCGCATGACTTCTCTTGAAAACTTCTCGTCCCCTTCTCCTCCACGACGAGCAATTGCGACGGCATCGTGCCTCTTATTAAAAAGAAACATCGAAGGAAACTACTTTCTGAATTATAGCGCGAGAAATTGTGCGCTCATGCGTGATGCCTGGAGGAAAATTAAGAACCCCGCCGATATGAAGCTTTCCAGAAAAACGTGAATACTTGTTTCTATTTCGTATCCATTCAGCTTCGTTATTGATTCCTCTTCTTTTTTAGATCGTTCTGTATTTAACGACCGATACGATTAGCGTCGGTTTGCTGTTTCGCGTTAATGCCGCTATCGTGTTCACGCGATAAAGATATTGTACAGTTTTTTTTTCGAGACGTCTGAAACGTTTGAATACGGCGAGAAAACACGTCGGAGTATGACGGTTGTTCGATTTTACGAGATTTGTGGTTTTACTCTTTGAGGCACTGGAATTCTGAAAATAAAATGACCCATGTTGCACGTGGATTTTTTTCTTCTTTTAACACTAGAACTACCGGCGGATAATTAACATATTTTAATAAATTAAATATATACTTTGACAAAGGCGGAATCATGCGGTGGGAAATTTGATCGATTGGGTGATTTACGTTTATTGATATAGACGTAGAATATTTATTCTATGACTCTTATATAAACTTGGAGAATTTTTTGAAAAAATTCTGTACCAGTCAGTTTGACTGGTTTGGTGGTTCTAGTGTTAATTGAATAACGTTGGTTTATATTTATTGATAAAGTTATATAATAATATAAATTTTCGTGGTGGGACACTTTTCATCCCACTGTGCCTCAAAGAGTTAAACAGAATTAAAAAGATATAATTATACAGGATAGTTTAGGAACCGACTCAAAGCGGGTCTAGAAGTTTTAATCTTCATTAAATGAGATATTAAATTTTACACGTCGATACTAGAACAGTCAGAGCAGTCAAAGTGGCTTCTAACTTTGCAAAAATATTTGCCAAAAGTTCATATGTCTCGTATAAAACATTACTGAATTGACAATCTTTTCCACCTCTTGATTCTCCTTTCGCCAAAGTACTTATTTAACATATATAAATAGATTTAACACCAATAAATGCAGCGTTAAATAATTTTCATTAAACTGCCCAAGATACCATGTAGTCATCTTAGAAAAATCTCAAACTCCATAAACAATCAACCCTTTCTTACCAATGCGAAAAATATCAATACCTACTGTAGTTTCGAAGGAAATTAATTTCAACACTTTACCGATCTCCTCAACTGGTCATAATTTACATAATACTGTTGTACACCTTCAAATTTAACACTAGAACTACCGGCGTGAAATCTATCATATTTCAATTTATTAACTAAGTACTTTGAAAAAGAAGAAATCGGGTAACAGAAAGGATGATAAATTCAGTGATTTATGTCTTTTGTGATGGACGCAGAATTTTTGTTCTACGGCTCTTATGTGAACTTGGAGCATTTTTGAAAAAAATTGTGTACCAGTCATTTTGACTGGTTTGGTAGTTCTAGTGTTAACATAAAAGTCACAAATACAATTTCCAAGGTGTCGTATATAAACGTCCGCTAAGCATTTACGTCCCATGCAATCGAAGCGTTCCATTTCGCACGTACAAAACCCATCTTAATTTCGCCATGCCATTTGCGGCTACTCTGGCCCAGTCAAAATTAAATTTCGGCGCGTCGGGTTACGTCATTATCCTCTCACATTCCTTTTAAGCGGTGATTTCATTTCTCGGCTCTTCGATGCGACCGTAATCTGCTTATCGACACCGCAGGCGCCGGTCTAAATATGTATCAAATATGCTTTGCATTTCTGATAGAACGGAAACACGTGCATAACGATGAAAATCGTAGTTCTCTCGATGCATTGTAATGAAACCATGAGGAGGCAAGAAAAGACTTCCGCTTAAATGACAACGATGAAAACGTGCGATTTCCTCGTAATTATTAACTGGAGAATTTTTACAGAAACTTAGGATTATAAGATTATTATAGACTATAGGATTATTAGGAAAATTAGATTTGCTATTTTATCATACTAGTCTCTCTGTTTTGTTTTTCTTTTTTTCGATTCGATTATTACTGTCTTCCGAAGGGAAGATATAATGAATTAACCCCTTGACTTACGATTTCTTTCGTGACCGTACGCGCAATGACTTAGAATTAATGTTTATAATAATAATCTATCACTGATTTCCGATATACCGTTCTAAGTTAATGTTATATTAATAGCATAGAAATAATTTCAAAGTGTCTTGATCTGCTAATATTTTCAAATGAACAATTTTTGGAGCTTAAGAATTTTCTATTTCATTTACCGCCTCACATGTTCCACACGTCATTGTAAGACAAGGGATTAATTAACACGTTGAACGCCACCGATATTACGCTATTTTCATCATTTTTAATGAAGTGAAACTTTTTCTGTCTAATTGTCATCTTTTTAACCCTAGATCACTAACCTTCGTCGATTCGACGACACGGATTTAATAAGTATGCCATATTAGTTAACGTTATCGTAATAAATAAATACCTATCTTTAATAATTGAAAAAAACATGTTTAAATTTTATTTAAATAATACCCTTAAACCCCTTTTGTAAACACCGTAGTCGAAGAGACGAAGGATAGTGTTAAGCGTCGAAAAATAAGGTTAGTGATCTAGGGTTAAAGCAGAAACATTAAAGATACAAATAGATATATATTCCGCAGACCTTTATCTTTTTAACGCCAAATTGAAGTATTCCGAAAACTCAAAAATATTGCAATTCGAAAGTTAAATGAAATTTTACCAAATTCAATAGCGCCGGTCACTAGTGACCCCGTGGCAGTCAACGTGTTAATATGCATTTTTCCTACATATTACTTTGAAAGATTGAAGCGTTGAACGTCCAAAGTAGCTAATATATTTTGCAGTAGCGAAACGAATGTCTTGGATTGCTAAACGACCGAGTCCAGACTCGAAACTTTCCTCCTCGGTCTACAGGGAAATTTTTTCACGTGATATATCATAGAGCTTTAATAGTCCGGAACTCATTTGAAATTATAAGTAGTCAGCCAAATAGTCATAACTGTCAGTAGAAAAATTTGTGGCTGGAAAAAACGTTGAGTAGGAATAAATTTACGATCGTATGCATGAGAAGGAATTTCATCGATGAAAAAGGAAGAGAGGATAGAAGAAGAAAAAAGAGCGAGAGAACAATACCGTTGAAGTATATCGCCTTTTTCGCATCTTAACAAATAATTTCTTATATGAATACGATCAAAGTTTTATTTACGCTTCTTCTTGTTTTTGTTTGCACAATTCTGTAATATTCGTCGAAGAAACGAAGGCAAATGGAAAGTATCGTTCGTCGATGCAACACCGAAGTTCCCAATACTTCTTGCTTCTATAAAAGAGTGGATCAAGAGCACTCTGATAAAAATGGACGTTGCTGATCCCAGCTGCACTGGATTTGCGAGTTGCATCTATTGCGAATACAAACACATCTGCACTCGTATTTACGACTTTGGACTTAACGCTTTCAATCCGACGTGACCCGATGGTAGATCTAGAACTGTATGTGAGTTTTCTCTTGTAGCTTATCAATAAACGACTCGTAATATGAATTTCTATGCAAAGAACATCTGCTTCGTTTCAATTTCAATTGTGAATTTCTACTGATTAAATAACTCTCACGGTACGATTTTTTTAGAATTTGCTCAGGAATTTTAGGATGATATCTAATAATGTTAGATTTTTATCCGTTTGTTATGTGGCCATGTAGCTGCGTTGGGAAATTGCCCTACATTATTATTTAATTCATCATAGATCTGATAATTTGTAGCTGTGATATTAAGTTTTACAATTATTATAGCAGTTAGACTACAGTGGACATGGAAATAAACTTTTAGACTGTATATTAGCACATTTTATGCGGGCCACGTAAAAATACGTTTTTTGGACTGTGCATAGACAGTTTAAAAAAGGCGATCCGTGGCAGTAATTACTTAGACTTGAAAAGTTAAGTACATTTTCGAATTTAGAGAGAAAGCAGTTTCCAGCTTATATTAATTTTTTGTAAAAATTAAATTCGTACAAATTTTTCAATAAGTTTTCCTCTTGAGCCTTAATGAAGCGTTACAAAACACCCGCAAATAATGTGTTAATAGATCTGTATTTAAATCCTCAGGTGTTTTCTGCAGACTTTTTCCCAAATTATCATTTGGTATATGATAGCCTCAGTGATTGACAACTTTACAACTTTAAGAATCTAGCTAAAGCGATCATATTGGTTGAAGTAGAAAATCCTGAGGAAGAAGTACAAGGTCCATGAAGGTCACAAAAAATTATACTTTCATTCAAATAGTAGTCCATGACGTGCATAGACGTTAGGTCCCTGAACCCTAATTAGTAGCCAACTGGCCCAATTAGCACCAATGCAGTCTCCATCACTTCTGGGAGATACTTCTTACATTTTTATTTAACACTAGCTGAAAGTTCTCGTGCTTCGCTACGGTTTAATCGAAACTAAAAAAAAAAACCTTAAAATTTCGAATTTTGAAAAATCCTTTCTTAGTGGGTGCTTATACCCTAGAAGGAACGCTCATGCAAAATTTCAAGTTTCTAGGTCAAGTAGTTTCGGCTCTGCGTTGATGAGTTTGGCCCATACTTTAACCCCCCAAAACCCCCCCTAAAATTTCGAATTTTTCAAAACCCTTTCTTAGCGAGCACCTAAGACCCAAGGGGAAGGTATGTTCCAAATTTCATTGCAATCCGTTCTGTGGTTTTTGAGATTTCGTGATGAGTGAGTGAGTAAATGAGTGAGTGAGTGAGTCAGTCAGTCAGTGGTATTTGAGCTTTATATATAAGATAACATAACCATTTGAATTTGGAATTCAGCAAAGTCCAAAATACAAAGTAACAACGAAATAGTTAGAAGAAAAACAAGAAATCCTTGTCAAAGGTCAAATCCTTTGTGGTAGCCCAACAAAAGCAAACATCTAAACACGTCGTTTAAATCGCGCCTTAAAATATCACGAAAATAAAGACATTTCAAGACATCTCTAAATACACAGCCATTGATGGGATTCCAGGTCGTAAATTCAGCTAGTAAAGCAGAGCTTTCGCCATTCGGCCAAGCGCGAAGGCTCGCGGAATCGAGTTGGCCGAAATAATCATAATGCATTATCCTCCTCGAGGCTTTCGTGCGGCGTTATTTTCAACGGAACAGCGTTGTCCTGTAACCGTGAATTATGACAACGCATCCTGCAACTGACCTGAAAACGGTCTTCGATCGTTAGACGTTGTAATAACACGGAGGAATTACGCTTTGGAGGAATCACACTTTGGAGAAATCAACTGATTTCAAAATCCTCGCATATTTCTCAGAGACTTTTTTTATACGTGACGTATCGTTACCTTTCGGTGGTTTCAGTCCACTTAAAGGTTTGGATCTTAGGGAAATTGAGTACAGTAGTTGAAGTCGGAATAAAGAAATGTACAAATCATCAAGCATTTTAAGATATTTAAAATTGGAAGTTCGATATTGAATAACTGAGTAGATAATTGGAACAGTAATAGGTATAGAGTTATAAACTGGAACTTCTGCGGGTTCAAATTCAAATCTTCGTCTCGACGGCTCACGAGCCACCTAGATCCTTGGGTGCTAGACAAAACAGCTATAGCAATTAATGCCGAAGTAGAAAAATGTAGAAATCGTCAAGCATTTTCAGATATTTTAAATTGGCAGTCCGATATTGAATAACTAAATAGGAAATTGGAACAATAATAGGTATAGAGTTGTAAACTGGTACTTCTGCGGGTTCCGATTCAAATCTTCGTCTCGACGGCTCACAAGCCACCTAGATCCTTGGATCCTAGACAAAACAGCTATAGCAATTAAAGCAGAAATAAAGAAATGTAGAAATCATCAAGCACTTTCAGATATTTTAAATTGGCAGTCCGATATTGAATAACTCAATAAGAAATTGGGACAATAATAGGTATAGAGTTGTAAACTGGAACTTCTGCGGGTTCAAATTCAAATCTTCGTCTCGACGGCTCACGAGCCACCTAGATCCTTGGGTCCTAGACAAAACAGCTATAGCAATTAAGAAAAATGTAGAAATCCTCGAGCATTTTCAGATATTTTACATAGTTGTCCGATATTGAATCATTGAGTAGGAAATTGGTACAATAGCAGGTATAGAGTTATAGTCTGACACTTCCGCGGGTTCAAGTTCAAATCTCCGTGTCGATGATTCACGAACCGCCCAGATTCTTGGAGCCTAGACGAAACAGCTATAACAATTGAAACCAAAGTAAACAAATATAAATATCATCAAGCACATTTAGCTATTTTAAATACTTAGGTAGTTATTAAGTTATGATATAGCGAATCGAAGTCTATGAATATGGAATTTCAGACTGGGAATCACAATCAATGGGCCCCAGTTCAAATTGATCATAGTAATTAAAGCTAACCGACACGTAAAAAAGGACAGGGACTCACAATTGGTATTTTTCTGATCCGTAGGTACGCAGATTCACGAAACACGCGATGGAGAGAAGAAAGAGATCCTAGAAATCAAAAAACGAACACGTTCCACCACGAGTTCACGGGATGGAGACTTTCCTCGGCGGCTACTGCACCGGTAGAGACGGCGCGTAGAATAAAGATCAAAAAGAAGAAACTACGTGAACACTATCCAAGATGGGCAAGTGTTGCAGTAAACGACAAGAGCCTCAACCCATTGGTACGTCTTTTTGTCCTTTCATTTATTTCATACAATTTTTAATAATTCCAAATATGAAGCAATCATTTGTATAGAACATTAGACACACATTGACGAATTTTAAATCATTATAATAATAATGAAGTAGAATCGAAAAATATGTATCATAACAGGTTGACTGCTCGTCTCAGTATTTCTGATATTCTCTTTTTTCTTTAATGGCATAACTTGTTAATTATGCAAGTATTCAAGGAATTACATATCAGTGAAATCAAGCTACTTAATTAACGGTTACCGATCGCATTAATTAACAAGTCTCGTATTGCTCCAAACAAGTCCTATAATGTATGTATCATCCTACCAGTCAGCCTGTTAATTTCGATGCTTCCAGCTGTATCGAATATCATATACAGTTCCGTGCTTGTTAAGTTTACTGTTATATTTTCATGGCTATCACACAACAAACTAAGAATCTATAAAACACAATCAGACTCGATTCCTATCCACATGATTTATTCTCCAATTAACTTCACTTCAAGATCACGAATCGATTCCACCTATTTAATTTACTCCCCTCAGAATAATCCCCAAAAAGAAGTACAATCTTAGCATACAAAATAAAAACTATCCAAAAATCCAACCAATGTATCATAACAAATTATCATTACGTTACATGACGTTATATTAAATAAAAAAAAACTCCTTACCACCACAATTATCCTCACATGTAAGAATATTACCAACGAAAGAGTTAAAGTATTAATTCGTATTCTAAAAAAAACAAAAAAAAAACTGTTAATTCTATGTCCTGGAAACGGTGAGTCATTCGCGGCCTCTCACGGCGCGTCATTCGAAATGATGCTGCGTGTCAGTGACCCTGACTCCGTCGAGAAATACTTGTCACGTTTTTGATTTACGAACATCGAGCTCGCTGTTCAGGTTACAAAAAGGCAGAAACGGGGCTTAGCTCGAAACACATCAATGGAGGCTCCTTGGACCGGTACACCGCTGATCCGAATCAGAGGGGCGTACAAGCAAGGGCGGATATTATCCGGCCTAGGCCGACACCTTGTAAGCTTCAGATTCCGCATCAACCCCATAAAACAAGCTCGCCTGTTGTTCTGTCTGCATGTGTGTATTTTCTGTTATTTTTATTTCATTTTCTTCTTTCTTATATTAGCGACAAACTTCATTTAAAAATTATTTTAATTGGCGGTGTTGAGCTAAAATTTTTATTTTGCAAGCAACGATTATTTTGAGAATTTATTTTTGTGCATTCCATTGTGCGGGTAACTCTTGTGTGACAGACTTAATATGATGACTGTATCGTTTGTCATGAGATGGTACTCTTATACCATAATTAATTTCTTAGAAACGATATGAGCTGTAGGATCACATTAGACTCATTGATATGCGCAATGCGGTATTTTTAATCAGTCTGAATGAATTAGAGATGCTAGAAGTAAGAAGAAAATTTGATTTCCAGTTTCTGTTCTGTTTCATTTTAGCAGATGTAAGTGAATTTCAAGCCGCCGAGGAAATCAATTCCAAATTTTGCTTGGTTTTTTATTCAAATAATTTTAGCAGTTTGGATAGAAATGTTTTACAGTGAAACTAGTTTAGCAACTTTCAAAAGTATCAGAAGCGATACTATTGGGAATTTCTGATATATAGAGATTTTTCTCGATTTTTGAAACGTGTTACAGAGAAACGATGTTACACACGAGTTACCTGTGTTCATTGTATAACGATTCTGCTTGCAAATGTAACATAACGGTGAACATAAGTTAATAGCGCTTTAATATAAAACTGCGGCTTCCATCGATTTACATCAACGAGGAAATACGTGAAATCTTGTATTCTTGAAACAGCACATTCGCAAAGAGCGAACAAGATCGTCGTCGCCCTTTACAATTACACGGCGCGCGAAAGTACCGATGTCAGTTTCGTGAAAGGTGATCGAATGGAAGTACTGGATGACTCCGAGCCGGACTGGTGGAAAGTTTTGCACTTAAGAACTCTACAGGAGGGTCTCATACCTTGGAACTTCGTGGCGGTTGAACGTTCGGTCGAGAGCGAAGAGTGAGCTTCAATTTTCTAACTATATGCATGTACACTCGACGAAATAGAAGGTGGCACTCTAAGTACTGGTAGATGAAGAAATTCTCTTCGTTTTTCCTAGTTACTTGGCATATACGTTGTTCTATCGAATAAATTGAGCCATACTCATCTTCGTCTGCGAGTGGCTATAGTATCGCATTGAACTTAAGCCTTTGTACATTTGTCGAAGTAAAAGATTACAGTCTAGGTAGTAGTACACCAAGAAATTTCTCTTATTCAAACTATTTAGGTGTAGTCGTCGAATGTCATAACATCTATTCAGTTGCGAGTACTTACAGTGTCACTTTCAATTTCCCTCATTGTACACTCGGTAAGGTGGAACTTACAATTAGTAATCTAGTTATTAACAGACTAACAAATTTCGTCGAACATCTTACAATTAAGTTATACTATACATATACTTTTCTGTAACACTGTGTCACGTTCAATTTCCCTGACTGTACACTCGCCGAAATGGTACTTGATGTTTTAAGTACTAGTAGACAAATAGACTTTTCCAGTTTTCTTACTGTTAGTTATACAGACATGCACTGTTCTGTCGAATAACAAAAAACGTAGTTCCTCATTTGCAGGAGCCTAGCGCACAATATTCAATTTCCCAAAGTGTACACTCGACGAAATGAAACGTGGTGCTTTGAGTACTAAGGGACTAATATATTTCTCCGGTTATGTTAGTTATACGATACAAATACTATTCTGTCAAACCATTCCACATTCAATTTCTCTGACTGTATACTCGATGAAATGGAACTTGGTACTCTAATAACTAACAGACAAACAGACTTCCTCGGTTGTCTTACTGTTAGTTATACACACATGCACTGTTCTCTCGAACAACAGAAAACACAGTTTCCCATTTGCGATAGTTTACAGCGTCACATTCAATTTCTCTGACTATACACTCGCAAAAACAAACCACAATAATCTGGGTACTAACAGATGAATAGATTCTGTCGAACCACAGCAAGCGTAGATTCTCATCTACAAGTTCATAGTACCACACTCAATTTCCCATTCTGTACACTCGACAAAATGGAACTTCGTACTGTGAGTACTGACAGACTAACAGATTTCTCTGATTACCTTAGTTATACGACACATACTCCATTCTGTCGAACGGCAGACAACAACTTTTCATCTGCAAGCACCCAGAGTACCACGTTCAATTTCTCAGACTATACACTCAACGAAATGGAACACTAGAGATTTTCGCGCATAGCTCAATCACACAATGCACGTATCATTCTGTCGAATAGAATAAAACATAGCTCCCTCTCATTTACGTGTCTGTACAATGTTATATTAAATTTCTCTCGGTATACGACTGGCAAAATATCACTTTAGGAAATTCGAACGAAATTTTTTTTCATCGCAGTTGGTTCTTCGAAAATGTCTCGCGAAAGGAAGCAGGTAAACTGCTTCTGGTGGACGAGAATCCTCGCGGGACGTTCTTGGTGAGACCGAGCGAGCACAATCCACGGGGGTACAGTTTGTCCGTGAAAGATTGGGAGGAGGGCAGAGGTCATCATGTGAAACATTATAAAATTAAGCCCCTCGATAATGGCGGCTTCTTTATCGCGACAAATCAGACATTCCCTACACTCCCGGCTCTCGTTATGGCATATAGCAGTAAGTGCAAATTCGCAATTACATCTGCATTTTGCTTTGCCCTTGACATTTGACCTTTTTACTAAATTTAAGTCTCAGTTTTATTTCTACAATTTTATATAAGTTTCTAAAGTATCAATGACATCTCAAACTTGTGAATTTTTTTTTACACAACTCTATTTCCTTTATCTCTATCGTTCTTATTTTTAATCCACTTTTCGAATTTCAACTTTAAGTAAATCACCAATTTAAAAATTATCTAACTTACAAATTTCTTTATTTCTCAAATTTCTACTTCTATTCTATTTCAAAAGTCGAAATTGTTGATCAACCTCAAAAAAAAGCCATATCCCAAATCGTCACGAACATTCGTGCCCTAAACATTTGTTTCCAACCACATAGAAAATGCATTGGGCCTCTGTCACGTGCTCGCAAAGCCATGCCCGAAACCGCAACCCGACATGTGGGATCTCGGACCGGAATTACGGGACAAATGGGAGATCAATAGAAACGAAATACAGCTGATCAGAAAATTAGGCCACGGCAATTTCGGCGAGGTTTATTACGGCAAGTGGAGGAACAAAATTGAAGTGGCTGTGAAGACACTGCGCCCCGGGACCATGTCGACAGAAGCATTCCTCCAAGAAGCTGCAATAATGAAGCAATTCCGGCACAGGCATCTCGTTGCGCTGTATGCCGTCTGTTCCAAGGAAGAGCCGATTTACATTGTGCAAGAGTACATGTGTAACGGCAGCTTGTTGGATTTCCTGAGAACGGGCGACGGCAAGTACATGCAATTCGAGGATCTAATTTATATCGCGGCACAGGTGGCCTCGGGCATGGAACACCTTGAGAGGAAGCAACTAATACACAGAGATCTAGCAGCGAGAAATGTTCTCATAGGAGAGAAGAATAAGGCAAAGATCTGTGACTTCGGCCTTGCCAGGGTAATAGAGGACGACGAATATTGTCCGAAGCAGGGAAGTAGATTCCCGGTGAAGTGGACGGCACCAGAAGCCATTGTCTATGGTAGATTCAGCATCAAGAGCGATGTTTGGTCGTATGGTATATTGTTGATGGAGCTCTTCACGTACGGACAAGTTCCTTATCCTGGTAATATTTCATTTTTAATTGATTATAATTATTAGACCCCGGATGTTTATGCAAATTTCAAGTTATTAAATGCAGCTGAAACAGGAGAACTTGTTGCACTTGATAAATATTTCAACAAACATCATACTTTGGATATTTTAGATATATTTTTATATCATGTTCTTTTTGTATATTTTAAACGTATCCATTTTGTTAGAAATGCATAAGAATCCGAAGTCTAATAACGATATACCTTTGCCCTATAGTAACTAGTGGTAGTTGTGAAATTAAAGAGAAAATTTTTGATTTCTTCAATTCTTTAGGTTTTTATCAAATTTGAGATTTTTATTAAACGTGACAGTGTACGTTTATTTTTGTGGTATGAGTTTTGTTTTGAAACCTTTGAGTGCCATGGTCCGAACCATCGGCTTTATATTTTTACGTAGAGATCATATCTCGTGTTAATACTAACTGTACTATGCACGATCATATGATCTCTTCAATGGAATGAGAGTATGTCAATTTTATATTATTATCTAAAGTGTTATTGTATTATTATCTTTCCAATATTACATTGACAATCTCCCGCCTTTTTCCAAAAAAATGTATTCGTTATTTCATGACCGGTCAAGCGATAGTCTACGATAATAGTAAGTGTACAAAAAGAACCGATACGGTCAGTGTTAGCTTCAATTTAACTTTTTATTACTCTTCAAAAAAAATTACTTTATTCCTTCATTATTCTTTGTAAAGCAATTAAAAGAAAGTGTTCATCAAGTCAGCCCTGGCACTCAAAGAATTAACTGTATAACGTGATAGGGCCACTAGAAAGTTTTTTCTTTTACAGTGGTATGGTAAATTGTAGGGCAAAGGATTGAAAGAATTGTTTGCATTATTTTTCTGACTATTGTCTCTCTTTTCAGGTATGCACGGTCGGGAAGTAATCGAGCAGGTGGATAAGGGTTATCGGATGCCTAAACCATTGAATCATCCGCTACCGGATGTCATCTATCGATTGATGTTGCAATGCTGGGACGCAAGCCCCGAGAAGCGACCCACGTTCGAGTTCCTTAATCACTATTTCGAGTCATTTAATATTACTAGTGAAATACCATATCTCGAGCCACCGACGGACTGATACACAGCTCACATGCAAAATCATCTGGTGCCGCATGGTCATTTTCACCCAGCGCACATTAATTGTGCCATGGAATTCTATGGTATTTATTGTTAAACTGTCGATAACGACTCGGTGCAGTCGTTTTGTATTCATCACAGATTGAGAGAAGAATTGAAGAAGAACAATAAGAAGACAAGAAGAATGATGAAAATTTTCAAAAGACAAAGAGTCGTATGAAAACGACGCAATGGAAGAGAAAATTTTATAAAGATATCATTATCGAATCTTTTCTGAATTACACAAATCGTTAATCACTGCCCGAATTCCCATAGTGATTATGGCAAGAAGAAAAAAAGAAGTGCGTTAATGAAATCGTTCTCTTTAATCGTCAAGAAAGCATCTCAAGAGCGAGGATCTTGTGTGCCATGGAACTTTATTAAAACGTAAGTCTCATTCGCGATCCAGAGGATATTTTCAAGACTTTGTAATCCTTGTGACCAATGGTGAACATAACTGCCGGATATAAAATAATTTAAGTCAGATGTTTACGACTGAGATAGGGGTATAAGGTAAATCTTTACTCACTACGTATCCAGTATGTATTAGAGCGTAAAGTATAAGTTCGTTCGAACGTTTGAAACCTACTTACTAAGCATTTTCACAATTTTTGGAGAGTATAATAAATAACTGACGAAGGTATTGATAATCTTACAAAGTGTTTTCTAGAGATTAGGATGGAACAAGTTGAAAGATATAAAAAAAATGGTAGAATTTTAAACGATAGAGATTGAATATAACCCATATAATTAGTCCGTCAGCGTATGATGATTACGTAAACAAAAGAGGAGTATTTGCATAATGAAATATATAGATATATATAGTCCGTGCGATTACTCCTCAATGATCTCGAATCGGTTATAGCCGATTTTTCCTACGATCCAGTTTTTGGATACAGTCCTTGAAAATCCGAGTACCGTTTTGTGCACTGCTGTACCGTATGGTGTAACGAATGCACAAATTAGGACACAATCATATTTCGTATTATGTAAATTAGAGATAAAAAAAAAAAGAAGAAGAGGACGAAAAGTTTTACGTTAATTCCAAACGGTGCGTCGAACGAGGAGGTATTTTCTAGCGGAAGATTAATACGTTGTATACGTACAATTTTCTACGTCGATTGTTATATCGATAAAAGTGTATGTATTCTGTACGTTTAGAAGCACGTATTCATTTATTCGGTAGACAAGTAAATTATATCTGCTGTGATTGCATCATGTGGGGAGAAAATGAACATTATTGTTTCTACGATGTTTAACATATCTAGGTACCTTTTAGAATCGTTGGTTCAAACTTCTTCTTTCTTTTTTCCACGGGAATGATGTGTTTCCCTTGAAAACATGACCGAAAAGTGTAATTCGAAATACTTAAAACATATTTGTATTTATATGTTTGTTGCAAATAGATTGCCAAAAATTTGTATTATCGTTTGGAGAAAAGACCAGGATATTTTTCACTCGAAAATACGTCGAAGTCGTACGAAAGGAGACGAAATTTGAGCAAGAGTTTCTTTGGGAGAAAAGAATATTGCGAAAAGTTACTAATAATGGAATAAAAAGTGTACGTGTGTGAGTGTGCGTGCGTGTCATAGAAAGATCTACACGTCAACTATGGCGTCGTTTAGAGAGCAAAGAATAATTATGAGGAATTACTACTTGAGGTAAAACTCAAGTCATCGATGTTGCTCGTACAAAGTGTATGAAAAATTGTAAATTTTCTACTAAAAGGGAAAAGAAAAAATACAAACGACAGATTAGGGTAGAATTTAGAACGTAGGCCGTGAGGTAGGTGTTAAATACTTGTCCTCGAAATATGAAACGTCCTTGTGCGAAATTTTTTTAGTTCAACCGTACGAAAAATGTTAAGGATTTCGTTTTCGAGGACTCTTCGTTGTCGTCATCGTCGTCCCCCCCACGGAAACGTATCGTTAAACGTAAGTTTATATAGGCATACATTTAACTATGTAACGATAAATACGGTGAGCCATTAAGATACTTTTAGATATTAATGATAAAAAAAAATAATTTGAAGATATATAAGTAAAACGAATGAACAAGAATGAAATGGAAGGTAGGATGGGTGAGAACGAATGAATGGCAAATAATGGTGAATGTAAGAAAGAGAAGGATGATAAACATGGATGTAGTGAATTGTTACACCTATGTCTGTGCGGTATTTTTTTCACGCGCATCTTGCCGTGACATTAAGAAATGAGCAATAAAATGTCGCGCTCTTTGTACGCCCCGCTATCGTTGCTCAATAGAAGGATTTACTGTTTTCACGAGATTAACTTTTATCAGACGCACGAAAATCGAGCAGGCCCGATAAATGTAAAATGCGATAATGCCACTATAGATGAATGAATAATTTCCATCGTAATCGATAATCACTGATATCGATACGTTTATGCACCTCTGCATAGTTTATGTTTACCGGGATTTGTGTCGTGAACACGACATTATATTGCTAGTTTGCGACAGTACATCATTTAATACGTAACATAATGTTTTTTCTACCGTAAATTAGCGAAACGAGCACACAGACACCTTCGTTGTAATGAATTATAATCGTGTAATTTATTCTGTATTCGTACGGCGCGGAAAAATGCACGTGAAAAAGCATCACTTTCTCGTAGAAGTTAGAAAGTAGTCGTACTACGTCCAGTAAAACTTTTTCTATGAGCGTTTTTATACCGATCAAAATGTTGTTACGTTTTCTCACAGATTAGAATCTCACTCGGACGATCATGTTGCCGCCAATAATGTAGCTTGTAGTGTTAACATTACACGCGAAATCATTCGTTCGCCGGATAATTAGGAATATCAATAGACGGGAAATACGATTGTTCGGTTATCGACACCTTTTCTTTTTCTTTTCTTAGGAGTACCTTTGTATAGGACGTTTCATCCGAACGAAACAAAGACGAGAGTAGTATATTTATACGTTATTCTGGTAAGGGCATCATGTGGCCTTTCCACTGGACCTAGAGACTGATATGGAATAGATGAAGAACGAAAATATTGCATTCTATACTGACGGTTATGTATGTTCAATGAAATTTCTCATTATTAGTATCGTATCATTGTACGTAAACAAAATTTGCATTGTTTTGTTTTTTTATTTGCTCTTTTCAACGGGAATTTCGAGGAGACGAGAATATTTAGCATCGTTTCATAATTATTCTGATTTTTATGGGTGCTCAGTAATTTATTCCTTATTTACGAAACTTTTGTTACGCTATGAAATGAATGAGAGTTTCTTCGTCGATGGTTAATATGAAATTTAATGAAATTCTGGTCGGGAGACGTGTATTGTGTATCATTGAAACGTAGTTATTGACTCTGGGGAAAGAAGAAGTTATTAGGAATGCAATAAATGCAATCATTGTTATGCGTCCGGTAGGCCAACACAAAGTATTCCCGATGTGCTGATTCATTTACGCAACGATCGTAATATCACAAGGCTATCTATATATGTATGAATAATTCTCGATTAATCGTTGCCATGACAGTTACTGACTATGGAAATATGTGTATATTTTCGAATTATGGTAATTTAACTTGAAATTTTACAGCCTATAGATGTTTCTTGGCATATTAAGTATATAGATACTTTTAACGTAAATGCTACATCTATTTTTGCTACGTTTTCACGTTCACACTTATGTTGATCTTTCGCATTTATACGTAATTTTGTCATTCGTCAAAAGTCATTGAATACTTTGCTATAATAATTCTATCTTTCTCGCATAATTTCATACATTCTATCATTAATGTTATAGTCGATTTTCATATTCTGCCTATGTCTTTCGTTTACGTTGTATAGCATAAACGTTTCCATCGCCAAAAATACGTAAATGAGTGGTATAGTTGAATCGTAGATCGATACTCCATCGACACCGATTTCATTTTTATTCTCTTTTAATGTTCGCGTCTCTCGGCTCGAGAAAACACATTTCGAGAATGACGGCAGAGAAATAAACAGTTAAACAAAAATTTTGACATTTTATCGAAGAATTTTCTCTCTCGAGGCAAAATCTCAATTATCTCATAAAATTGTGTGTCTCGTTGTAGCTCCGTTCAAATGAAATTTTAATAAATCTGTGATATATAGCGACAGACCTCATGTTTTGATACAGAGTTTGAGTATTGCGCGGGGCTACTACGAAATCATCGTATCAGTAAAATGATGATCGATCACCGTTTGTAGGTGAGAATGATAAAACAGTCGTCACGTGATGCGCACACCAAATAGACAGATATTTTTTAACGCGTTCAGGCTTTTGTCGAAGTTCTCGCTGTATACACTCACGCGTCGACATGATTCACTCGTACCTAAAGTAAAACGGATCAATATATCGTCGTCATTGTTTATGTACCAAAGCTTATTATCATTAAGTAATTTAATGATTACTTTGTATCATTGTATTAAGTATAATAAGCCTATGCAGATAAATATATTATGTATCATATTAATATAAGGTCGTCGATGTTCAACCCTGATACTTTTGTACGTGTTTAATTTACTATTCTGAACTTCTTTCTTGCACAATTTGTAGACAAATGATTGGGAATTATAATGATACAGTATAATAATTTGAGAAAATTTATTCCAGGACAAATCATTTCTCATGATACAAAAATGTTTAAATAAAGACAGTAATCTTTTGTACAAACTAAATGAAATTGTTCACAGGCGATTTTCGAAAGTTTAAACGAACCTATACATATTTCTTTCTTATCTTCGCTCGTTATATGAAAATAACGATAATCGAAACCAATGATTCATAATACTTTTAGTCTTCTAGTAAAGGCATAGTTGTGACTTTTTGGGCCTTTTTCTTTTATTGTATATCGTATATAATTTACGTATCAAATTAAATTAAACTTGTAACAAACATACAATTACCAAGAAGTAAAATCATGCATAAACGCTGCATGTTGTTTCTTGAAAAAGTGTAAGAAAATCTGCTTGATATTGTTCAGTACATTATAATTAAATATACATCATTTCTGCCATATGTGACATCTTCTTTGGAATATGAACAAACTCCTCGAAGTAGCTGGCAAGTTCATCGATGGTAACATCGCACGAGGGTGGGGATATTCTCGCTTGTACCGAACATGTGTTTGAACTCGAAGGTTGACCAGGCGAAGTGGTTGTTTCGGACTGGCTACTACTTCCTCCTCCAGGACCAGGTCCTCTTTTTAAACTTGGCATCGTGTTACTACGCGCACGTTGAAAACTGCCAGCTTGATAGTTATCTTGGATACTAGTATCGTCCTTAGCTTGTCTAGAGTCCTGGCTAATATTCAGTGCTTTGAAGTCCTTTGTCACCGAACCGTGGCCAAAGATTTTAGAGTTCTTGCCAGAAATACTAAGTTTACATGTTTCCTTAAGCAACGTAGTTGCTAGATTATTGCTAAGACAATTAGTGCCGGTAGTATTTAATTTTAAAACAGCCTCTTTGATTATTGAATTCTTCTTATTGTTGTCCAATACTCTTTCATTTTTTGATGGTTTAAAATTCGTTGTGCTTTTTATGCCCCTCGGGCTAGTAATGGACGATGTCGTCTTTGCAGGCATCGATCTTCTTCTAAATAAATAACTGCAGTCTGTGCCAATATTTTTGCTCGTTATACTAAATGGATTTGCTGGCTTTGATTTGTCGGTAGATGCGATACTGAAACAAAGAATATTATTATAAACTCACATTCTAAGTAAACAACAAATTAAATGCTAATTCACAGAACAATGACTTTTGCAAACTTAGAATCACTAGCACTTTAATTTCCAAAACATTTATAACAACGAACGATGAGTCATCACTTTTGGCATTCAGTCTTAAATTAAATATTGGTAAATGTCCATTTCTTCCCTTCTTATGCAATAATAGAATACCCGAAATATGTTTACCGAAACTCGATGAAAAGTTTATAACAAAGCTCTGCGAGAATAATTCCTCTCTCGAATATATAGTACAAAACGATCGAAACTCCCAAAACAATCGTAAAGCGAATATTACGACTTTCTCAAATTACAATTTGTTATTGCCGTTTCTACCATCGGAGTAAGAATATAAGCAAACATTTGACTAACGTTATTCCCTGATACCTGTATTATTAATCACTCGAACGCGCACAACGTAAACAAGAAATTAGCGCATGATTTAGCAAATGAGGTAACGCTTCACGAAGACCTTGACCGAGGGGTGAAAACGGGTTGAGTCGCGAAACACCTCCGCCGACCGATACATCGAACGAGTGCATGGAATTTCGAATGTTCGAGGGATAGAAGAGGACGGCCGTGTGGAGCAGGCGCTTTAAATGATCAATGTCAGAATCAAGTGCTCCTCGGCGGAGAATGCTTACTGAGGACAACTCGAGGATAGACGATCAATCTCGAGTTTCTCCAAACTCGCCGGTAATACTTCATCCGCCATCCCCACAATTTTGCACAATTCGGTGCTCAACATTTGTAATAACGTGGCATCATGCCGGATCACTGTTGACAAACAAACGTTGATGGTGCGTAGGAAGATTCCAGAATGAAGGCAACGTAAAGGTTAGAACGGCGATGACGACAGACTGAATTCGCTAACGACAACATTCACTGCGTTTCTCTTTTAATTCCGTTCTCCCACTTAATTACGCATCACACGTTAAACATCTCGATTATACTATTACACGACACGCTCGACAGATATCGCTCGTAGACGCGACTTTGCGATCAATTAATCATCGACAGCACGTAAATAAACAGACTTTTGCGCGCAACTGCCATTCTGCTGCTGTTGCTGCTGCTGCTGCTGCTGCTACTCTTCGATACCGGAAGTAATGATCCTAGATGGCGCTGCAAGTGCATCTTCATCACGCGCGTATGACGCTATTTGTGCCGTTTATTTTGAAAGTGTTAGAAGTTTCTTTACCGTTATGAAAAATGATTATTTTTCAGTTATAATATTATTCGTATTGAAAAAAATAGTAGTATCTTGAAATAATTCGGTAATAATATTAATTACTTCGTCAATTGGAATAAGAACAAAATATTCTGATGCTTGTTTAATGTATCTTATAGTGCATATATTAGGGGTACCGAAAAGTAATCAAAAATTTTTTTTTGCTGGCGAAAACCATTTATTTATTAACAAAATCTTAAATACTAATCAACAAAATAATTTCCATAATTTTCTAACACTTTTTGCCAGCGTAAAGGTAGTTGTTCGATACCCTTTTGAAAAAAGTCTTTCGATTTTTTGTTGAAAAACGTTTCCAATTACGTTTTCACTTCTCCAATTTTGATTACTTTTCCCTACCCCTAATATAATGTGTATCGTAACTATATGCAAGTATTGCAGAGACATTTCTTCGAAATTATATACTTGCATTGCGTGTACATTTGATTCGGTGAATCGCGTGCAATTTCTAATCGAAACTTTTCATTTTCTATCACATGTTTGGTCATTGTATGAATTGTAAGGCTTAAAATAGACGAACAATATAGTGCAATATCGATCAAACTGACTTTGCGTTATTAAGGACGCTATTATGTCCGCAAAGTGAACTAGAATATACCCCTTGAGAACGATTTGAACTACGATTACGATGTATCGTGCAATAGGATATACTCAATTAATTCCTTACCTCTGACACATAATGGAAGTTTATGCGTTTTATGCACGCCATACAGGCTGAAATCACCGTGAAACTTTAGAGATAAAAGAACTAAGAAGTGAATTTATTCGTAGCCATTTCATGAAAGCGAATTTTATCGCGTTATACAATGATTTGTTGGCTTTCTTCTTAGTAAATTTTAAATTCGTTACATTAACGCCATAAGATAAAAATTCATCCATTAACTTTTCCTAGATTAAAGTAAATATGTTTCTCTTCCGTTTAACTTATAATTATTTAAAAATAAGCTACATATTTGATATATCTCATATAGATACTTATAATAAAATAACAACCAAATCTTCCATCAGATATATCGATGAATTGCAAGTTTCGCGTAGCATTGTCATCAAATTTAAGTTTACGACAGATTTCAAAGAAAGCAACAGTAAAATTTTCTTTAACACAGTCGAACCGAGTGCTCAATTTCTTGTATAAATGCCGATGAATCAGCCGACGAGACTCACGATGCCTGACGCATACGTTGTAGGACTTTATTTTAGCGTGTGAGCGAAATATTTACGAATTCCTCGCGGCGAAAAGCACTCAAGCGATGTGGAATACGTCGGAGTAAAACAAGGAAAACCCGTCGTTCCTTTTATTTGATAATATTCTCACGATTCCTTCTTTGTTTAACATCTCAAACCTTTTTGTCTGCATTTAAAACGTAATACTAAAACTGCGCAATTTTAGTGCGAAAGGATAATCAAAGTTTCTCAAACAAACGTTCGCTAATTCAGTTCGATCCCAAGGTATGAATTACCTCAAGAAACAACGTCTACATTACTAACTTTGAAAAGAATTGTACATTATCGTACGAAATTAACACTTTACCGACCAGTACTTTTTAACATCCTACCCACTTCTGATCGGTCACTTGCGCGCAAATATTTCCCTGATACTGATATCTCTTCGAAAATTGCAAAGTTTCTTCACTGAATCCTTGGCATAGTTAACCGCAATGAAAAATAATAATTTATTAATTGCCGTAGCGACCAATTAAGAAGTTAAAAGCCCAAAAGTGTTGGGCCTCAAAAGTCGATTAATCGACTATCGGTCGGTAAAGTGTTAAGAATGTCTGAGACATATTTGAAACTGTTCTTGACTACCTTGAGATAGTAATTTTGTAACTTAAATAAATTGGGAAATCTAAACTATAATGAGACAAATTATAATAATTAGCATTGTGGCGGAGGAGGAGTCAAAGGTTTGGCCTCGCAATTAGTAATGGAGCACCTAGCAAAGTAGGTCTTAGCCGTTGTAACTTAGAGATTAAAGACTCAGACTTGCAATTAGCGGGACCAAGGTCAAATCCTCCTCCGTCACCTCTGGAAAATTTTTTCTAATTTAATGATTCATATATCATAGCCTCGGTGGTTTAGAATCCACCTAAGGCAGTAGGTTTCAAACAATACCACGATTAACCCTTTGCGGACTAGCGACGCATATATGCGGTCTGAGAAAAAATGTAGTTATAGTCTATCGCCGTATGTATACACGATTCATATTGAAAAATTGAAATAAAACAGGTCAGATATGATTAAAAGTGGAGTAATTTATAATTCATATACATTAACAGCCCAAATTTCTGATAAAAAGGTGGTTTTGGAACGCCGAATAAACGATTATCTGTCAATATTCAAAAATGTCCCCGTCCGCAAAGGGTTAAAGTGGCGTTGAGAGTTGGGAGCAAAGTTGTTTGCTGGGATGGAACTTAACATTAAAATTACCAAGGCGGTCAAAGTGGATTAATTGGAAATTTTGACTTATTATTCTATGGTGGCGAATAAGAAATTTAGAAATGTGAAATCAATGAAATGGTAGTCGTGCAATTAACTTAAAGATAGTTGCTAAAAGTAGTGATAGATAACAAAGACACAGAGATTAGTACATTTAAAGAGGTGTACTTAGAATATAAAGAGCCAGTGAAATGAGAATTTGAGGTTGCTTGTCCTTTAAAAAGTTTGAAACAATGTGATTGAAATTTTCAGCAAATTAAAATTCCATTGGGCGCGATAACTTTCTAAGGATTCCCATAAAACCCAAGACTCTCAAATATTAAAACACCGAATTCCCTCGTTCAGGATAGCCGCAAAAATAGTCCAACTTGATTTACGTTTCGCTAACCGAGAATGGCAGGCGGTAATGGCGAAGAACGTAAATGTTTATAGACCGAATAACGTATTTCGTGGGCTCCATGCACCGAAATACTTCTTAAAATTCCCGTCTTACAGAAGTATCGCTTTCCGATACGCAATGTAACCCTGTTACCTCTTCGTGGCCATAGAATTCAAGTGTTACCAGTAATTGTATCGGCGGTTAAACATCAAAATTTTTTTCTCACAGAGAGAAAAGAAATTGATACAACTCGAAGATCCACGGAAGCGCGTACAGCAAACATGGAGGGATATAAATGTGCTCTCATAACGACCGAGGGTGCAAAGTTTCCTATAATTTTAGAACTCGTAAATCGCCCCCTCTTTGATTTCGTTATTTTACGACTGCAGACGTACCACCGCCCGTGTTGCCGTTACATCGACGGGAAAGTCAATTTTGTGCCATCCGCACGTGCGTTTATCGCAAGATACGTAAGTGTTTTCGTGTATAAACGCCAGACGTTCGAAGCACCGCTTTTAAGACGAGCATTAACTCTTAGCGCGGTTGCACGAATTCTCTATATACTTGCATCCCCCGTTTGTAAACCTTTGCGTTCTTTGTTAGCGAAATTACTTAAAAGATGCGTCTCATTCGAGCCCTTGAATCTACCAACTTCCGTGTTAATTGTGTCTTTCGATGATCTTGCAATTCTCTAGGTAAAATGACAGGAATTACGAGCGAAGTCGATCGTAGTTAAATACGGCGCGGCCATCTTGCGATATGGACGTTGAAGGAATTGTTAAAAATTAAATTCGTTTCGATTATTCACGGTGTGGTAGCGCGATGAATTCGACGTTAAAGTATCCACGAGACTCCGTTTAGCTGGGATGACGAAAGAAAAAATAACTTGGTTATAAAGAAAGCCGCGTAAAATTAGAGACGTTGAATAATTCGATTCCTCTTTGGTCGGATCCTCTCTCTATTCGGGGGCTACACCCACGGAATTACAAATCTGTTGAGGCAGAGGATGTTATCTCTTAAAATAAAGTTGCCGTGGTGTTGATTTTTATCTGGATTCTTGCGAAAAGAATTTATTTCTAGGTTCCTCAGAGTTTAGAAATATCTAAATGTCTCGTTGCTGAAGGGATTAATTGTATTAAATATCAGTCGACCGAACATGCGAGCGTAGACATTGTTATATAGGTAAAAATTTTATTTATTGAACAATGTTAGATGAATAATCAAGCTTGCACGATGCAGGTGGCTAAATTGATTTTCCATGGAATATTAGAATTCTGTTATCAATTCCTTGTATAATATTGTAATGTAATATTGTGTTCGACTACATTGGACTCATATTTCTGGTGTAATTAATATTTTTAATCAACAATAACACTGTAACTTCACATTGATATTCCCAAGTACTGATTGTTATTCCCGGTATTATATAAAAATGAATAGTCAATAGAAAAATTATTTTGCACCTAGTTGACGAATAATTGGAAAAATGAAACTGAAAATAATTGCAAACTTCCTTTCTAATTCAAATACAATTCCGTTCCATTTCGCGATGCGGTGAAATATACTTCATCATCTCACCAAGACGGGAAGGATTCAACCAATAAGAGAGCATGATGAATGCATTCGCATCAACCCGGAAACGTAAGTCATCCGCGAAACTCTGGCGAACGCGATTTATTTTGAGTCTGTAAGATATGATAACTTAATCCCGATCTAACAGCTCCAAGAATAGAACTTTAATTCGCGGATTTACCGGATGACGATTAAAATCTGTCCATTGAAGATTTCTACCCACAAATCACTTTGTACAATTTCAATGATTACCGTAATGAGAATATCGATTAAACATCGGCTTAATTCAATTTCTATTCCCATCCTCATTCTAAGCTTCCATTCTCTCGGCATGTCTCTGTATTCTGAATGGAACCAGTCTTTCCATAATACTTGCGACCAAATCAGTGAGAGACTAAAACAAGACAGAAATTTATGACTAGACGTACCGCGTAGCACTTGTAAATTCCAAATAATTCTCTCACGTATCACGGTAGCGACGACTGTGCGATAACAATGTAAAGTCGCCGATATGGAGTCTGCACCTTGTGTTGTCTGATATTATAAATCAGAGTGCGGAAGGTAGAAAATGGGACGACTGATGAAAGAGAAATATACAGAGAGATGAGAGAGAATGAGACGGAAATCATCTGATATACGCGCATAACGATATACGGTATGCAACTGTATAGGAACAACCGGCCAAGTCTGTGGCAAGGTGAATTATGTGGAAGAGCTGGAAACCAATGACTAGCAAGAGAGAAACAGGAAAAGAAAAAGGAGCAAGAAGAATTCTTGCACCGCTAATTGCGCTCTCCGAGAGATTAATGGCAGCGCAAGCCTCGAGATCGTGTGTGTAAATGCAGAATGTAGGTACTTGAGGTTTGCTGGAGAAATTTGAAGTTCGTGCCATACTGGCACACCTGGTCGATTTAGATTTTAAAAATTTCTTCGATCCTTCTCTATTGTAGCTGGACGTGGAATCAGAGAGGCTTCTGTTGTTGAAGCAAGACGTGTAGTGAGATTGATGAATCGGTTGATCTTTTTATGTACACTTCATGGATACTTATTCTTATCAGGGCAGATAGTGTTAAACTAATCGGTAACTCTGTATTTTTTGCACCCTCAGGGGCCTGGGAATATCCCAGGTACGGGTTTGGCGAACCCGAGGTACCCGAGCCCATATGTCGTTCAATATTGTTAATGGTGGTAATGAGTAATTAAAACTCTCCATTTCTAATATATAAGACACGTCTGAAGCATATCACTTTTAATAATAATACTGTGAAATCACAGGATTAAAAATTATAAGAGGAAAGTTCACGCTCATATTGGCTATTAACTCATTGAGGCACAGGAATTCAGGAAATTAAATGACCCATATTGCACATTAATATTTTTTATTCAATTAATTAAAGCTTCTTTATATTTATTAACAAAGTTGTATAACAATACAAATTTTCGGGATAAAAAATTTCCCACCGTATATCTTCAGGCTTCAAAGAGGTGGTACACTTTTAACCCTTTTGGTGCCGGACAATGATATATCGTCGTTAGCAATAGTACTAACACTGGGAAACGAATGGTTAATATTAGGTTTCCAATAGGATATCAGTAATTTTATGACAAATAATTATAATAGACAATTGATGCTCTATATTGCGTGTTCTGTATGAAACTATTGCCAAATGACAATTGTTTTTATTCGCAACTATATTTGTCATTAAATCAATCAGTTTTTCCGGTCGGCACTAAAAGGGTTAATCCCGCCATATTTCAGAGAATTAAGAAATCCTATTACGAAGGCACAGTATTTGCGTGCTCCATACAGAATTCTATGTTTTATAATTAGGAGAAAAAAATAGAGTTGAGAAATAAATGAGAAAATAAACGGTGATAGATTTTCTGAAGACTTGAAGTTCAAATGGTTCCAAGATAGAAATGGAAATTACCAGGGGGTTGAACAACCGTAGCAATGATGTACGACATCGCTACAAGGCAATAAATCAATTATGATTTGCAAGGATATCATGCAAGATGAATCACGACAAAGGGATGGATTTCATCTCTTTACCTTCTGAATACTGTTTGCCAAACGAAATGCTTTACTGTGCGGTACATAAACGTAGGCATTCCATATTCGACGAGTTTACGATCCTCTTTTATGAACTCATTCGTGGATGCTTAGCTTGCATAACTTGAGTATGACAAAAGACATGAACGTGACACCTTACGAGGACGAGAGTCGAGATGAGTGAGAGAGATTAATATTGCCAGTGTTAAAGCAACTGAACGTTACGTTAAAATTATCGAGCATGACAATTACCAACAAAACAATAAAACAAAAATAAACTTCAAACGTTAAGATGACTAACGTTAAACGTCATTCTTTGTAAGTATTGAATATCACTCATTGAATATTTAATTTTAACTCGCAATAAGAATTGAAATACAAGGGTATAATATTAGAGATGATAAAATTCGACGAAGTTTATTTTTGTACGACTTTTGGTACGATATATTTGAACTTTCGGAACAACGATGAATCCAA
Organism: Cerceris rybyensis; assembly: GCA_910591515.1. Classification (NCBI taxonomy): domain Eukaryota; kingdom Metazoa; phylum Arthropoda; class Insecta; order Hymenoptera; family Crabronidae; genus Cerceris; species Cerceris rybyensis. Next base: position 24,729,071 of record OU342791.1, on the reverse strand, counting down.
CATTCTGGATTATTAAAAGATGTGTTTATGGCCTCACAATAGAGGAGTTCTACTGTAAACGAGAGGTTCTCTTGTACAGAAACGGTCTATAATTTACGACTGTTCGAAAAGAGAAACACTGCGAGGAAAGTGAAAGTGAGTGACGGCAAACGGAGAGAAGCAAAATGTGGCGTGCTCTACACCGACATCGGTCTCTGTCAACCGAGGGTGTCTGCCTGTCTCCTTCCGGGCGGATAACGAGCGGAATCTGTCCTCGAGATATCCAGAAAGTCGACAGTCTACCATCTAAATCGACAATATTCGCAAATCTATCGTTTTGCCATGAAAATGTTAATGGAATTGTTATAATTCCTTACTCTGTTAACTCATATAACTCCATTGAAAAATCTTTAATTCAATATGCTTGCCTTGAATCATTTTAAAACGGATTTCAAGAGGCATCGAGTTACGTGTTTCTTTTTTTAATTGTTCACGAAGAAACGAAGATGTATATTGGTACACTTTAATTGACTGGAGTAGAAATAAAAAAAAAGGGAGAAATCTTCGCAAGAAGTGAAGGTGTCACTGTCAATCGTGGCAGTCAGAATGAATTTTTCCATCTGCCATGACGGAAGTTCGGAATTCCAATGCTTCCGTAGATGCTGTTGGAGTGTTTGCCTTGCCAATCAAACGTCGAGGATTTTACTGAGCGGTTAACGTCTCGTCACGCCCAACTCATCGTTCCTAAGTCAGTCTAGCACTCGGTGAAATCACCAGACGTAGTTGTAATGTAACAAAACCGACTCTGAGAACTTCATTATTTCCTGAATATTTGTCATTCTTCGTAGAAGGTACGTCAACGCTCGCATACCTAGGGCTCAATCTCTCGTTTTAAATACTCGTAGGAAATTATTCTCGATATATCAAGTTACAAACAAGCAATTCGTAGTTGTTTGTCAACATCAAGAAAAAGCTCTGGTCTCGTCAAGTTTGCTCATTTTTTTTGGAACTTCAATTGGTGTGATCAGTTTGCCTAAGACCTGTTGTGTTAAATGGACTTCGAATCGACGAGACTGTGATGTATTAATTAATCAATTAAAAAAAAATTCCCAGAGATGACCGGAATTTGATTTTGTGCCTGCTAATTGAAAGTTCGTACCCTTAAATTCTTACCCACCATAGCCGCTCAATTGTTATGGTAATTTCAGCTGGGACCCACTGTTCAGATGTGTTCCAATCCACCGAAACTATCATATATTAATCAATACAGTTAAAAAAATTTCCTCGGGATGACCGGAACTTGAATTTGTGTCTGCTAATTGAAAGTACGCGCCCTTAATTTCTTAGGCTTTTAAGTGAGCTCCGAATCACCGAGATGATTTATTAATTAACACGTTGACTGCCATGGGGGTCACCGGTGACCGGCGCTATTGAATTTCATGGAATTTCGTGTAACTTTTAAATTGCAATATTTATGAATTTTCAGACATATTAAATATTTAAATATTGACGTTAGAAAGATAAAGGTCTGTTGAATATCTATCTTCCAGTATCTTTTAAGTTTTTGTTTTGTAAAGATGTTATTTTAATAGAAGAAGTTTTGCTTCAGTAGAAATAACGAAACGAGCAAAATACCGGTGGCGTTCAAAGTGTTAAAAAATATGACAAAGCTGGCAGAAACTTTGATCTCAAGCTCACGAATTGACAATACGAGCTTCTAACTTTATTAATCTCCATTGTCTTGAAATTTCCAATTTCACTTCTCTTTTCGAAAACACATAGTTTTGTTATTCGAACGCATTCGCAAGAATTACCAATCGTTCGTGATCCTTAAACAAATGTTATTTCCGTTAATCGATAATAGCATCTTGAGACTCTATGAGTGATATCATGCGCCGATAATAGTAGGCCGGAGGAAATCGATTTGGAGATATCAACTGAACTCTAACAGGCTTTGTCTTCTCGAGGCAGCTGAGCAAACTGCAATCGGTGCCAAATGCAACACTAGATTACGTCTGATCTGCACACTAAACGGGCTCCGTTTCGTGATGTGAGTATCCACCGATATCTTTATGTCTTTCTCGCTTCGGTGTTCGTGAACAACGTTTCTCGACGGGTTTTCGGTGAACGGAAAACATATTTGTCTGGGACCCGAGACATTAAAGAGTCTGTTTACAGATTGTTAATCAAAGTGGTATATTAGACGACATTAAATTCGTTCTGGCGAACTTTCATGTCGAAAATTGGATGACATTATGTTCCACGACGTTCTGTCAACGTGGATTTCATTGGGTTGACGTTAATTATTCGTTTAGTACCGTGATCAAAGGGTGATTATATACACAGCGTAGCGTACGATAATTTAAGACAGTTTCATTGGCAGACTTGTCGTTGATCATTCGAAAGAACAACAATTAAATTTCCAACTGAATCAAATTCAACGTGAACCAGTACTTTAAAAAAAAATACTATCCTTGAAACAAAAAAACTAACTGTGAGGCAAAAGCCCTCTCTTTCTCTATCTCTCAGACAAAAATACCCAGCAAACTCTCGCACGTCTGATGTTAGCATCCCGTTAAATCAATAACAAAAGTACGAATAAAAATAACGATAAACGAATGAACCAAAGAAATATCATACATTCAATTATTCGTGATTTTCAATCTTTAATAGTGCTTTGTAAAAACAACCCTTCGTTTGAAAAGCATTAATTACGATCACGTAACAAAGTAAATAAGACCAGTAGAGCAAAAGAGATATGGAGCGTACGCAAAGGTTCAAGCAGGCGTGTCGATTTTTATCCCCGAGTTATTTTTACTCATTCTCCTCTTAATCACGTGTTTACCCATTTTCTTGAAAGCCGGTAGCTCGGTATCTTTTACATCTGCCATTGCCGTGCCTGTCGCACCGTGAAAATCTCCAACGTAAAGGCACAAAGCACGTCTCATAGAAGCACGCGAAGGGAGAGAAGAAGAAAGATAGACAAAGAGAGAGTAAGATAGAAGCTTTGTGTGACTTTGTGTGACTTTGTATACCACCGACAGATATTAATAAGATCGGAGAGCGTCAGTGCGTGTACCTCGATGCACTTTGGTGCACTAAGTTGCACTCTTACGGCAAGAGACCCAGCGACATCGTTACACCCAACTTCTCATTGGTTCTCTCATAAGAGCGTGACAAAAGACTAATATAGAAGAGGGCGGTTATGAATAGAACGATAAACAAGGGAGAACCGGAGTATACCGAAATTAGGTTGCAAGAACGAATGCCGTGGATTAGCGTAGGATAAAAAAGTGCTGTCGGAGAATAATGCGCCCCATGAAGCATGGCAGTTAGTCAGATAGGATAATTACGTTTGACGGGACACCAAAGTCATGTATCTTCAGGAGCAAACATTTTAATGCCATGGCGTGGTAAAAGTTACGAAGGAATAAATAACAAAGATATCGGACAGGAAAACCGTACTTTTATGTTTTCATGATGGTAAATTAAAATTGACTTACCGGATTTACGTGATTTATACGAAAGAAACGTGATCCATGGGGTAGCATCGTTCGCTATAAATCTATGTCGTGGAATGTTATTCACTTCGTGCGGGAGGGTCGGCCTGTTCCCCTTTGCTGGCGAACTCCATCTCAGCGGCAGCAAAGCGGAAAAAGACACACCCTCGACCAACACTTCTGCCAATCGGAGAACATCAACTTCGGCCAAAAACGACTGCCGATGATTCTGGTGATTATTCTGGTAACGTGTCGCTTTCCTTTTCGCATGACAACAGGCCCAGTTCCTCTTTTGAGAGGATGAACTTAGGTGAAATGATTTATTCCCACGTTATTAGTCGAAATAAAAATCTTCATTGGAACAGATTGCACTTATAAGTTAGCGATTCGTTGATTGGCAGATGATTCAGTTTAAAATGCAATATCTGAAAATAAATATTAATTAGAAATTAATTGACAGTGATACTATATCAGTTTCTTCTAAGACGTCGAATTGGATAATTTGTAAATTCATTATATTCCACAATTTTAACGCTTTGCGGACGGAGGCATTTTTGAATATCGAGAAACAATCAATTATTTAGCGATGAAAAAACACTTTTCCATCGGAAAGACAGTCTGTTAATGTATACAAGTTGAAATTTACTCTTTCTAAAATAATATTTCAATGATTATATTTTAATTTTTCAACTCTAACCGTTTATATGTGCACCGACAAACTATAACCAATTTTTTTCTCAGGGCGGATATATTCGCCCGTCGTCCGCAAAGGGTTAATATTATAAGTACACGATGAATGAAAATTGTTAAACCGTACGTTGGTGTGGAAAAAAGAATTAAAATTTCTTAGAACATATCGTTTTATCTAAAATTTCTATCACAGTTTGAGGAACGTCTGAAATTACTAAGTACTCAAACGATTTGTATGCAAAGCATAACTTCGGCGGTCTACGCTCATCATCGTGCATGAAGTTCCATCGAAGGTTTCTCTGTTTCTCGTTCAGCAAGACCTCCATGCGAACTGACCAATTGCAAATTGTCACGTTTGCACGAAGGAGTCGCGCGTGATCATGAACACAAATTGGACCACCCACGATGGCAAAGTGTATGCGAGTAGTTTTGGTAATTGGATTGTATGAAATTATCCTTCGAGAACATTTAGATAGTCTAAAAATCTACGTCGTCCTTCTGACTACTCGAATAAAGAACCATGGATAGAATCCCCTTCTTTTCCATCAAATTGAGCTATCCTCTAGGTCTAATCATTCAAATTCATTTTTATCTCCCTTTCAACTTGCATATTGGAACATCATGGCATTTTATGGCGCCTCATTTATAGCGGCATTCGAGCAGCATGAATTCCAGTTAGTCATCGAGGGGAATACCTTGGTATAATAGTAAATATGGAGTTAAATTCTCCAACTTCCAATTAATGAACACGAATATTTGTAATAATTTTGCAATCTAATGTGTATGTCATTGTATCTTATGGTGTTCTAACGTGTATTATAGTTTCGCCGACTCGTAAGTTATCTAAAATTGACAAGTTCTACGCAAAGTAGCAATAGTGATTAAAGCGGATGAAAATGACAAAAATGATACCTGCTATTTGTAGTTGACTTTGCACCGCGTTTTTTTTTCTACGAGAAGAAATTATTATGCAGTTGACCATGACCAATTACTGGAACAACGTGAATCTTGGAAAGGATCCCGGTTTCAGAAAGATTGGTATATGAGATCATTTCGCGCGAATGCAGAGAGCATACAGATGCTGTTAACGGTTTTCAGTGTGCAGATAGGAAGCAATTATCAGTGTTACGAGGGTAGTTTGAATATATTTAATGAGGCTCCTTGATTTTATTAGTTCTTCAAATAGAAATGTTAAATATCACATTGAACTACATTGTGGATTTAAAGTTGTATTATTAAAAGCGTAGGTGTACGTGCAAACGTGAATTTTTCTTGGCCTTTTATTTGCAACATAACTTTGTAGTAAAATGTAGGAGGAACATGTTTCATCCGCCAAGAAAATTTGTAGTTGTTTCAAAGCACTTAGTAAATCTACATTTGAAATCATTGTATGCTGTGTTACAAGTTAAGCAGCTAAATCAGAGTACATTGCAAAGCAAACATTTGCAAAACTTACTGCATGTTAAATGTCACCAGTTGAGATGTAGAAATTCGTTGGGCTTTTTGAATTTTAGGAAAAATCTTTGATTTATTGAACATCTAAAATAAACTTTAGGTCATTTAAACATTAAATATTCTCTATGAAACAAAATTGAAATTAACTTCAAGGTAAAACGCTTTTCAAACCTGAGGAGATATTTAAGTGCAATTAAAATGTCATATACTTCAATATCTTTCAACCATCGAGATACTCTCTTTTTAATGTTCCAATTCAAAATTCTTTTTTAGGGAAACAAAGAGAGAAATGAAGAGGGTGCAATGAAAATTCCCATATGACTCTGAAGCAAAACCACTTAAAACAATCAACAACGTCTCGACGCTCGAAGCAAATGGAATACCTGTTGCTTTTAACTGCTACCTACGGTACGCATTAACTTGCTTGCCATGACTTTACGAACCAGCACGAAATCTTGGCACATCCGTTAAGTCGAAAATACACGGGGAAGACCTGTCCGTCTTTCTGTTTGTCCGGTCGTCCATTTGTTTATTAAACGAGCCGAAATCCTTGCGATACTTACGTCGCATAATTAAGCGTGGAAAGTCACATGGATATCAAAGTTGATTGATTTGTTATTCCTTAATTCTAATCTCACGCAGTATTTCACACGCTACAATAGTAACCGAGACCTTTCCTAGCTAAAGTAATTATAAGCAGACTGCGGATTATTATGCATTTATGACAAATTAAACACGGCTAAAATATACAAAAAGGACATAATATAAAAATATATCTAAAATATCCGAAGTATGGTATTTGTTGTAATATTTATTGAGTGCAATAAATCCCTAGATAGGTTTTCCTGTATCACCTGCATTTTTGAAACTTGAAATTTGCATAAACATCCGCAGTCTAATTATAAGAATTGCAACATTTTCTGCGCCATCTAAACTTCTCTCGTCTATATTCCATTTTTCATAAATTTTTTCCTCTTAAAACCCTATCGCTCATACGACCTTACCAACATCTCACCTCTTGTGTCTGATTAATCAAAAAATAAGCAAAATCCTCAATCCGGTATTACTACGATATAAAAAAATTTGCTAAATTGCACGACACAATCTGAAATCTCATTCTCTTCCTTCCTTCCACGACTTCACGTTCCATCACATCCTCAAACGTGTAAAATACCCCCGTGCGGGTACGCAGAGACCTTAACTTCGTTGACGCGCAACGAGCGTGGTGAACCTCTGCACAGAAATTCGCGCGACGCTCCGTGAAATCGAATTTACAAAGCCACGGTGAATCCGCTCCTGAAAAGCGTTAACGTGTCCCAATGAGACGTTGGCAATCCAACGCGAAGACTAGTCCGTTAACCAGCGGAAAGGCCTAAATGACATACCCCTTTATACACCATGAAAATTTCAATTAATCAAAGTCTGCCATCAACCACGCGCAAAAGTGGATGCCCAAAGCATTCGCGGGTGCGAGAACAGCGTGAAACCAGTTCTAATTCCATAAATAATTCTAGCCGGACCGTAATTCAAGCGAAGACCTAAGTACACGATGGACAACCACGAATGGAATTTAAATCCGTTGAATCTTTATTAAAAGTTTGAGGTCAATGACCTCATAGAGAAGAACTAAGAGATTCCCGAAGGCCACGCCTGATCCCCCACTGTTTCTCTCTTTTCATCTTTTTTTTCCTTTTCCCTTCTACCTCTATCCTGTTGGTACCTACACGAACTCTAATGCGATGTTAAATTACACGCATCTGTCCAGCATTCACCGTGCTCTCTCGCATTTACTCTCTCCTCTCTCCTGCATCCTTCTTCCTCGTTAGCCTACTCCGCGCGTTACAACCGTCATCCTAACGTTATGTATGTACGTGCATGTGCCTCGTGTACGTGCGCCTACGAACTACATGGCTAAGATCCAGAGAGTGTTCTCGCTATATTAAGCCCGCCTTATATAACGTTCAGTCATATCCACGCGGCTCTGTATGAACCTTTAATATGCTCAACCGTGTACACGCAACGTACCACCGCGCGTGGAAAACTTCCCTCACAGTGTTGCAACGGATGCACGCCGGCTTTCCACGAGTCGAACACCTCGTGAAAATGCTTTCCATGCGTACGAGCAGGGCAGCGGCTGTGAGCGTTTGCTTTGAGTCGCTTAATTAGATTTTCCGAGAAACTTCTCTACTCACCCCCCGCATCCCCTTCCACCCTTCCTTCTTCCGTTTGTCCCCGGTCTCGTTTGAGGCGAGGATCGTAACCGCGGATGTTCCTGGATCGGTGGATCTTTACCGAGGGTAACTTCCGGTTAACCCGTCAGCGTTGTATAGCGTGGCTGGGGAGTGACGCGTGGGGTGAAAGTTCTTGACGTGAGAACGAATGGGGTCGTAGAGCGAAAGGCGAAGCTCGGACGATGCAACTTTTTTTTTTTTTTTACTTTGCGAGAGTTCAGCCGATAAATGCAATGCAAGAATGCTCGACCGGGTAGAGATCAGGGTGGTGCGTTGAGATTGAAGAGCTTTCGGATGGTGGAAGGAGGAAATGAGTTGGACGGGGCGGCGGGGGTGGTGGTGGCTTGAAATGCAATTAAGAGTGGAAATTTTTTGTTCTTTGTGCAAAGGAGATAATTACGAGGTTGAGAATATTCTTAGGAGAAAGATTGTTTAGGAAGATAGAAAAAGAGGATGGGGTTTTTGTTTTGTTTATTTTCATGTTGACTCGAAGAAGTTTGAAATCGTTGAATTTCCTTTGTATGCAAAACAAAGGAAAGTGTAGTCGTCGAATATATGAAGGACGGAACGGTGGTACGGAAAGTGCCTCGTATTTTAGACCGACAATTCTCTCGGTGGCAAGTGACTGTCCAAACAATTAGCGGTCAACCGAGGGTGCTAATTTGCACGTCTAAAGCGACACCGTTCGTTACGGGTGTCCGATTCTAATCTAATCGCCCGATTGTTCTCACGGGTGTACGGTTTTCTGTGTGATTCTATACGGCAAATAGCTTTCCACGCGTTAATTAGTGGTAAATACTGATAGAAGGAGATATATTATTAACCTGGCTACAAATCAAGCATTTATATCACTGGCTATTCCTATTTGTTTGGAGTTCTTTCACTTAGAAAGTTACTTTTTTTACTTTATCTTGTTACCTTTAACAATCATAAATGTACTTGTAAAACGCAGCACATATTAATTCCTCTCGACCCTGCTTGAATCTAAATTTCTATCGATCTAATTTCGCCTGCGGAATAGAACAATAATTTTCCAAATTCGTTCCAATTCTCTTTCAAAAACCATACTCATTGTTCTTAAAAAGGAACAAGAACCAAGTAATACAAAATTCAAAGAAATTCATTTCAACCGAAAGTCAACAGTTCAAAAAACATTTCCAATGGCAATACTCAAAGACAAATCGAAAGAGAATTTTCCTACAGAAATTTACATTTCGCAACAGGCGGATCAACATTAAAAATATAAATTCGAAATAACACCAATACACTTGAATACCATCCAAGAATTCCCTCGGAAAGCTTGCAAAAGTGACAAGACGATGCGAGACCGAGACGAGGAAGAAACGCGAGATGGTAGAATATAATACGAATTTCGCGAATTGTTTTAAAAGAAGAAAGTTTTTAAAGGGCCGGCAGGCGTGAAAGCTGCAAAGGATCTCCCTCTGGATTTCCTCGAAAGCTCGATTGTTTGTTCTCTCCCGATTCCCGGGTGTTCGTCTCCTTCCAGCCGCGGCGTTCGGTTTGTTTGATTTGGCGGCGCACGGTGCGCACTGCCGCGGAAATTGCAAATACATCCCACTGCCAGCCGCGATCATACGAGGAAAGAAAATATCCAGACGGGTGGAAGATTCGCGAGGAAGATCGAAAAGGTACCTTTTACCGATCGAATACCAAAAGGTATAAACCGACTGTTCGCCGGAAGTGCTAGAAAACCGATAGCTTTCGAAGAAAATGAATTCTGTTTGTCGAGCTATCGTTGGATCGATGGAATAATTTGCTCAGAATTGTGCTAGATGTTTAATAAGCACAGTTAACTAGTAAGTATAATTAATGGAAATCATTATTGTAATTTTTATTTATTTGTATTTATGAATTTTTTCGTCTGCGATAATTATCGTGACCACTTTGAAACAGTAGACTGAAATTCTCGTCGTTCCTGAAAGATTTTACGAGAGATGTGTATTAAACTTCAGCGATTAACACTAGATTTACCAAGCCAGTCAAAATGACTGGTACAGAATTTTTTCCAAAAATTCTACAGGTTTATGTGAGAGCCGTAGAATAAATTTTCTTCGTCCACCGTATAAAACATAGATCACCGAATCTATCATCTTTTCCACGTCTTAATTTTCCTTGCTTTAAGGCACATATTTAACATATTTAAATATAATAGATTTCACGCTGGTAAATCTAGGGTTAAGAATCCACCTAAAACTGTTGGGTGGAAGAGAAATGTCGGCAGTAGTAAAGCTTAGAATAGAGGAAGAAAAATTTTGCACAAAAATGTAAGCACAATTCAACTTCAAAGGAAGGAGAACGATATAAAATTTCTATGAGTTATAATACTACGAGAAAGGAGCATCCATTTAGAAGTAGCGAAGAATTTGAAAAAATATTTAAAAAAGAACTTCGCAAGATAACTGTCGAGGTCTCAGCGAGAATTATTTGCCGGTAGTATTCATGAATTGTCTTGAACAGTGAACCCTCCTCAGGAGACCGTTGCCAGAGCAACAAGAGAATTGTCCGGGACGAAACGATTTCGTGAAACAGCTTGGTAATAAAATTGCAAAATCAAGAGAGCCAGCGGTAACGATGGAAGATGAAGAAAATTACCTGCGGCACGTAGTGTCGTGCATTGCACATATATCGCGGTGAATATCGCAGATGTAATTTATATCCTCGGAAGCAGTCGGAAATCGTGACGTACGAGAGGACCTGGCATGTTTACAATGTACATCACAAATATACAGGAATAACGATCCGGATTATCGTTAATGCCCCTCTGTTTCGACCTCGCAGATTCACGGAATATGCGGAAAACGTCTAACGAAGCCCCGCAAAACTCTCAAATGAGATTGCTTAATAAAAGGGGTCAGGATAAAAATCACTTTAATAGTAGATCGAGAATGCGAGTGTTTTTCTTTTACGTCGCACGATGAGGAAAGACTGAAAAAATGAAGGCTCATGGTAGCGAGCAAACCCAGATAGAGGAAAAAGCTCACGGATCATGGAACTGCTAAAGCTCACTTAGGGGAAAGATCAAAGAAGCGTCATAAAAGTCAGCCGGCCTGACCTACGTAATAAACTTTCCATGCTACATTGTGCTATTAAAGCTCACCCTCGCAATTCGCGCGCAGCTCGATTTCATCTCACATCAGCGAGGATCTTGCGCGAACTACTGAACACGCAGGCGTGTGTTATTCGGAGCGCGCAATGGAAAAACCGCGCTTGATATTTTGCTTCCACTTTCATATCTCAATGCAACTTAATTCTATCGTATTATCAAATCATTATATCTCCTTCTTAAGCACCAAAACGTTATAAAAATAAATTCACAATGTTTAAAATCGTCTATTCTTCGAACAAGAAAGAATATTACACTTAAAAACAATTCTCAAGTTTCATAAAATTATTTCCATAAAATACTCTTCTCACTTCTAACTTTTAGTTAAAATCTTTCTAGTTTTTTCTAGAACATTCTAGTTAAAATTACACCCGGGGAATTTCCAAAGAAAAAGTTGTTAAGAAGTAGTTAAAAAAAAAACGATATTCAGCCACAATAAAAGAAATCATACCTGGGCTTTTAATTTGAGGGACCGAAGAGCGAGATATTTATCCCGTGGTAAAGTCACTGGCCTGTTCTTCGTGCGGAAAGCGTAAAATCCGTGAAAATGGAAGCGAGGGTGGACGCCTTGATGCGAACTGACTGCGACGGTTTCATTCAAGAAGGCGTCGGCGGCCGTCGCGACGCCGCACGCGCAAGCGCCACGACGGCGATACTTTTTTTTTTTCTTTTCTTCCTTCCCCTTTCGCGACGCACGCGCGTCCGCCGCGGCGGCCAACGGTAGCGTCGCGTGCCGATTTATTTGGATTAATTGAAATATATCCCGATATTAATAGGCAACTCCTGGCACATCTCGTTTCCGCCGTGCTTCGAAAACGGCTGCATTTCAATTATCGACGTTCGCTCGTCCGAGTGAGAGATCATCGTCGAAGCTGAACGATTTCGATGGCAGACTTGATAGATCAGGATTTACGATATTGCCGTTTATTGTTGTGCAATCGTGGAGAATGAGAATTAATGTTTTTAAGTGAATATCCTGACGGCGGAAGCGTGACTATCGATTGGAGAACATAACGCGCTATTAAGTTCAATCGTTTGTGGTTTATCTGCAATCTCTTTAAAGGGGATTTAGAAGCGGCGGATATTAATGTCTGTGAGAAGGATTTGGGATATTTACTGTTCGATTTTGTGGGGAAATATTTGTCTATTCTCAGGATAATTTACTTCTACAAGGAGAGTTTAAATGAGTCGAAATAGAAATCGTTCTAATTTCGTTTATTATGCAGAGCAGTTGAAATGACTTTAGACCATTTTAAAATCTAAAAATACTTTGCTATTGTTCTTTCCAAATTAAGAATTAAATAGTGGTAAAAATAATTTACAGCAAGTATATTTACATTATTTGTAGAAGAATAAATGTGAAGATTTAATAGATAAAAGAGTTATTCTATTTTGAATTGGTCTAGTGACTTTTGAATTACCCTGTATTCACGTTGAACACGCAAGCCTTAAATGTGAACAACGAAGCATTCGTTTAAGAATTCAACGAAAAAATTTGAATTCATCGAAAAGGGAGTGTGTTACTTGGTAACATTTTTTTTCCAGTCCCAAAAGAAAATCACGAACGATACCAACTTCCTTTTTATCCGACAGTAGCTCCTCTCCGATGGTGGCACCGACGAATCGACAGATTTATATGTTTTTCGTAACATTCGAGGCGTGTCTTAGGGATCCGTGCGTTTTAAGAGGTGCAAATCTTGGCGGCAGTCCAGGTTCGACTGTACTCCACGAAAGAATAAATATTATCGATCAATGATGCAAATCGCCTACCCGTCATCTTACCATGTTGTATCGTAAATTACAAACTATCGTTAAAGCTCGATAATTACAACAATAGCCGTGTGGTTATTCGTTAATCTTGGCTATCGAATAAATGAATTACAGCTACTAGCTTCCAAATGTACTAGAAACCATTATATCACATTCCAACCATCAAATATAAGCATAGTTTCGATGATTTATACAATCTTAAAGGAAAGCTTAAAATACTTCATAAAATACCGCGGTACCCATACATACAGAGAATCGAAGAAATGACGTTCAGATAGAATTTCTTTTGCCACATCGCTGTTCCGTAAGAATGATCGAAAAAAAATCCACTCGGAAATTCTCTTTTTAAAAAAGGTATCCATATCTCTAAAAGAGCATGCATTTATTGATAAAAAAATTGATGATATTATAAATGATAATTATAATGTTCAAATGACATACATCAGAAAGTTTCACTAAAGAGAATATCATTTGCACATTGGCTCTTGCAGAGCAGAAAAATTTCTTTCACTTGTATTAGAAAAAAAACAGCAAGTGCCTAATGAAATTCAATTTAACCTAAGCTCATCGGCAACATTAGACGCAACTAGCTTCCCGAATTCCTTCGAATCACACCTAAGTCCAAAAGGAAAAGGGCGGAATACGTTTGGCGAATCGGTTATGAAAAATAATCGCAGACAGAAACGAATATCCCGACATCCATTTACCGGGGATAGTCACGTCCGGGACATTAACAAATAACAGGTCGACTCGTGGCAATTCTGCCAAGACAATGCGCTATGTTCTGAACTCACCCTGAGGAAGAACGTCAGAGAGGACGGGCGGCGTTGATTAATAGCGCGTCACGCCTAACAACCGCGTTGACACGAATTTGCAGAAAACGGGAAAAAGGTGGGACTCCTCGTCTATCAGAGATTCATTTTTGCAGTCGGTTTGAGTTCGATTCCATATGAAAAATTCGTAATATTGTATGCCTCGAGGCGAGGACTCGGTTGGACGAGATCATCGACGCGAAGGAAGAAAGTTAAGATGCGGAGGATGGAATAGAGAAGGAGCCGAAGGCCCCTAGAAGCTTCTGCCGGTCAAAAATAGACGTGGAATGACACGGGGAAGCGGATACCGTAATATTTTAGTGTCACCGAAATAAAACTTGGAGCCATCTGGCCAATTATACGAATGCATAAATCCGTACTGAATGCCGGACGAGAAAACAAACTCGTCGCGCATCGTTTCGGTTTACGACTTCCGATCGGCCCGATCGAGGCACGAATGGACAAATTGCCGAAGACACATCCATCGAGGATCGCGTAGGTTCAAAGTGAAGAGGTACATTAACCCTTTGAGCTCTATGGATCCATGTATGGGCACCTAGGGAACGTCCAGGATGAACTGCAAGGACCTATGAATACATTCATGGCGAAACTAAAACAACCTGTGACTTTTTCTTTGGCAGATTTGCTTTTGTTGCTATGTTTGATTATGTTAACAATATGTTTAATGTATCAAACCAACATAATCGCTGATTCAAAAGAGACCCAAAATGGCGAGCTGGTCGTGGTAGTTAAATGTCGGAAGCATAAAACAAAAGAGCAGCTTAATATCTAATTCATATTGAATTTATTGTAAATAAGTGGTTCTTCAATATAACTAGTGCACCATTAAGATAAGTTCTGCGGGATTAGTTGATTCTTGCACCATAAACGATAATAGGACACCGGTATCATTTTCCTCTTCCTGCTACCACTTTAAGGGTCGCATTCTTTCCCTTTTTTGTACGATCGTCTGGTCCGATATTTCGTTGCGATCCTAACAAAAAAGTTATCTTTCTAACTTCTTTAGTTCTAGGAAAATGTCTCTCGCAAAAAGCAGGCAAACTGCTTCTAGCGTTATGTTCCGTTTCTTCGAGTGCACTTGGTCCACACTGCAAGCGCGCCGCGAAAGGATTTGGAGCTGAAAGGGTTAAGGGGGTGCTCGTCTTTTTGTCGAGCAGCACGTCTCGTTCGTTGTTAGTTTTAGCTTAGTCTGGTAGGACGTTGACTGCTCTGCCAGTGTCATTGCATTTTTTACGTTCATTTGTCGTGAAAGTAAGAATTCCTCTTATAAATATATAACTTTGTGTGACAATACTTCGATAGAATAAATCTTAAAAGTACCAAGGAATTTTTTAATAGTTTTTGCAGCCGATTGTAACTGTGCGATGATTGAATTTTATAACAATTAGTAACGTGGATTTAAATGTGATTGATCGTAACATTTTGTTGCAAAGTCGAAGTCGACTTTGAAGAGAGTAAACGATATCTGCCGCGCGGGAAGAAACCATCGGTTTGATAACGTTTCTTCGAACGTATCGAAGAAAAAACACTGTAAGAATCTGAGTATCTTGCTCTTTGAACCGTACTTCGTGTTTTGAAGAGGTTGAAGAAGATCGACTGGCCAACGGAGAACGTCTGCAAATAAATCAGATACGCTAACGAGCCCCTGCCGCGCCTCGAGTGACCTAAACTCACTCGAGGTCTTTTTTAAAACTTATCGTATCTCGAAATTCCTAGACCGTACGCCAAACTGTTCGCAATTTATGACGCTAAATATTATCTGCAAATTGGTATGATTTAGACAGTTACGGAAATAAAATTGTATCGAATTTTTCGATAATTCAAGAGGCGTACACATCTACTGAGGCGAATGGAAATTCCGCGAGATTTATTGGATTTATGTAACAACTAATTCGTCGTTATTTAACGAATATAATTAGAACCTTTCCTATCGTGTTCGACTTGTTGATGGAGAACGAGGAACGATCATCGTTTGTCGACAATTTTTACGATGCAACGGAAACAGAGTTACAATATTTTACTACGGCTTCCACGAGCACCGGGCCAAAAATATGACGAGCAAAAAGAAGTGACTAGAATCTTGCTTAAATCTCAAACTACTAACAAATGTCGAAGCTCTGTTTCACTTTTCTCTCCAAACTTTATATCATACTTTCATTTTTATTCGCCCTGCAATTGCAGATTCTGAATTAACTATTTTCCAACTCAGTTCAATATTTTGTGAAATCGATCATCTTATATACAAAAATCTATGCAAATCCAGCTTTAAAACTATCACAATTTCTTTGATACTTTTAATTTTATTTATCGTTCGCACAATTTTCAATAATTGACCGGCAATCGTCTTACATTCTGCAGTAATAGACTACTTCCATTTGTTCCATCTTCAATTAATTGGGTCCTAACAAGCTTCCGAATTTTTAATCTTCGTTGCTCGAGGGAAAGCTTTTACTCGTTGGAGAGACGGCTCGTTTCTAAAGGTGTCATTTCCGGTGCGAGAGGAACGTAAAGGGGTCACTTTGTACGTGACGATAGCAAAGATCGGAAAGAGTGCGTGAAACCGGGTGAGGGCAGAGGATCACATTCATAAGGTAAGGCAAGGAGAGACGTCTATTTCCGAACGCACGACGCTCCAAATTTAAACGACGCCACCCGCCTTTACGGCCGAGGCTCCGCAGCTTCCACTTCCTCTCTTTGCGTCACTTTCGTTAAGCCGACTTCCATCATGTGTTCATTAAGCGAAGAACTACTTCCAGACTACTTAGAACATTGCCCGGTTCTCTCCTCTCTTCATTTCGCTATTTCTCACATTTACCATTCGTGTATTCTGATCCCCTTTTCCCTCTGATTCAGTTGCTCAATGGCATACTTTAGCCTAACATTAAAATCAAAATCTTCGTATATTATAATTCGTAGAATACTTCCAAATTTAAGTTTACCATTCTAAATATAACCGCGATAGTGTGAATTTACAGTAGACCCTCCCAATGATGCAATCTAATTTCGAAAAGACCCGCTGTGTTTCACCGCCGCGGACAAAGAAGCGCCATCGCGCCGTTTGGCATCTTTCGACGAGATTTTGCTACTGTGCGTCGAGACTCAAAACGATTAATGTCTTTAGAGTTTACAGTTTTGGAGCTGTTTTACCATGGATAATGTTAAATATTTTTAGTGTCTTTTTTGCTCTACGCGCAAGGGCAGATATATAATTGAATTTTAACTTAATCTTGAAACTCTACCGTTAAATACCGACCGAGTTCGTATGCACAGCGCCTTGCATGTAGCCTCAAAGTGGCATTTATTCATTGACGAATCAGTCGGTAAAACAGTCAGAGATCTATAAATCATCCGCTATGTTGGAGTACCATAATATGTATATGGTATACCACTAACTCTACGTTTCTTAAGAATTAAAGTTCTAAGGGAAATTTGTGGAAGGCAAGAAAACTTTGTGCGTGTTTTTTTTTTCAAAATCGTTTTCTTTATTTTGTAGAAAACTGCGTGATAAGTACACCAATAATCTTGCAATGTCGAAATGTTGCCGATTCATACCGGGGGCAGGAAGGGGACTGTCCGGAGCAAGTTCTATCGAATGAATTACTCTTGTTATTGGTCAAGTCTTTTTTTCCGCGCCTCTCCTGGTCCGAACAGCCTCCGAGAGGCCCGAGTTTATTTGCTGTTTCTAGCAAGCCAGAGCAGTGAACAACGAACATCATTTTTTTAATGTGGTATTTGGTACAATTCTACTGTATAAAAAACTGTTTTACTTTCCCGCATTTTGCATGACCACCACCGAAAAGGTCGAGGCTCAACAGCGTGGCTCGAGATTGAGATGATAAAGTTGGAAGTTCCTCAAAAGAAGGAACACAGGTTCTTTTTCTCTCTCTAAAACGCTTGTGTCATGCCTCGACTAGCTTTTCGAAAAGCAGTTACATATGTGTGACCGGCGTGACTTTCGAATTACGTGAACTTTAATCCTTTCGAGATGACGTTCTGGTAGAAGCGACCTACTACTTTTAAATGACACTGTTTCTACAACATCGATCGATTACTTTGAAAAAAGTTTCTCCAATTTCTTTTTCTCCTGTTCGTACATCACGACAACGAAAGGTTGATTATTTGACTCGAATGACACATGTTTCTAGTGGTACCTTCATTTTTCTTCATCACCAAACTCATTCTCTTTCCCATCTCTCTCTCTCTCTCCCTCTCTCTCATACCATTCTCTCCAGCCATCTCTTTCGCACTCTCTCATATCCCTGATGACCCACACCATAGATCTTTCTTTCCCTCCACAGTTCAGACGTACCATAAAGACGTTTTTATAAGACACTGCGTCTCCGAATAACGACGAGACATCTAAAATTTTGATTCTCAAGATTTACATCCATCAGTCTGCGGGTCTGTGCATTGATTTAATTTTACTCCCACCTCGACCTATTCCTTTTTTTTTTCTTTTTGATTACCTAATAACAAAAAAAAAAGATTTACGCTCCACGACGAAGGACAACATCGAACACCGGCAATCCATTCGATGCTCCAAGATCGGTAAGAATAAAACGGCAAAGGACATTGTAATAACGTGATGTTTAAGTTCGTTCATACGTCGTCTCTACCGTACCTACCGAGTAACGGAGCAAACGCGAAAAACGTTCGTCGACGGTCCTCTTCGTCGCAGGGGACTAGACACACCAATCTTATCAACAGTACGATATAATTACAGCTTAGAAAAAAGCTTAGAAAAGTTTCTTTTTTTTTTTAAATGCGTTCTTCTCGCTTGTAGCCACTCCGCCCAATTACAAATTTCTCAAAGTGAGCGGAGGCTAATGACCGACCGATTCAAGTAATTTTTGGAACACCTCGTGAAATCACAATTTCGCCTAATGGGTTAAAAACCTCCGTATGCGCTCGCGAATCCGGAAGATCATCGAGATACGACGGCGACGATCGAAAACGTGAATCTAGCAATTTTTGTCTTCCGTCAGGACGCACGGCTCAGCGTGTGATGTGATCAGACGAATCGAAAGCTGCCAGGTTGATCAGCCGGGAGAACTTTCACGAACTTCAGTCAATTGATATACATATACATAGATATATATATATAGAGAGAGAGATATAGATAGATAGATAGATAGATAGATAACATCCTAAATTACAAATTCGATTTAGGCGCTCAGTCATTGGGATCGTATTTTTCAAAGTTCTCATAGTCTCCCGTGGAACACGGCGATCAACCTGACCCAATGGGCTTTCGCGAGGACATTTTTGTTTTTGCGCGCGAACAATGAGAACAAGAGAAGCCGATTCCTTTTTCCAAATTCGCTCAACGCTCAAAGCGGCGACTATCGAGAGACAATTTCATAGATATTTACAAAATTTCATCTAATTCAATGGATAACGAACGAAATGTTAAGTGTACGATAGTAGAACCGAGAGAAACTTATTATAGGCCGAATATCGTAATCGCGATTCAATCGAAGGACTCGAGTGGAAAACTGGGGGCAGCTTTGAACGTTGCGTTTAAGCTTGACTGCACTTTGCTTAGGACAAACTGTTTTACGCCTCAACGTAGTTATCTTTGACAGTACATCGTCATTTTAATTGTCCTGACAGACTGAAACACATCACTGTGACAGCTATTTTTTAAGAATATTCAATCTATTACCATAGAGAAAAATGATTAAATATGTTGATCCAAACGATGACAAACTATAATCAAAATTGTTGTCGACAGTATTCGACCTAACGGAAAGAAAAAATTCCATGGAAATCAAGTAGTTTACTAATTTTATATGATTATCAATCGATGCATGATGTCGCCATGTAACGTGTTCCAGTTTGTACGTACTTTAAAGAGATTGTCTAGAACAATTTCGCACGAAACAAAGTCCAGTCAGTCTTGACATTCTTGAGTGCCAATCTCCAGCGAGCTAAGCCGTTCGTCTGAGTCAGGCAATTAGACTCTCCGGAAAGAAATTCCGTTGTTAATCTGTGAAACGCGTCGCTTCGAATCGCAATCTCGGGGGATGGTGACGTTTCGCGTAAAATCGACTGAAAGAATTTCTTGACCCATCCCCGATTGCTCCCCGATATCGAAAGGCCACAAATTATCTCCCGTTCGTACTGAATCCTCGAGAATATCGAATTAACAAATCATTAAATATTAAATTTCCAATAATAATAATAATAATTAATAAACCAGCCGTGGATAATTTACGGTGATAATGCCGCAAACATCAAAGCTGTCAAACAGTGGCAGCGCATGAAATGAACTGATGGATACGAGCAGAACTGTCATGCGCTGCTATTACACCTCCTCAAAAAGAAAAACTCGAAACAATAGCATCAGGATACAGACCGGAAACGCAGAAATTAATAAATGGACCAGACCTGTCAACGTCCCGTCTGACTTCAGTAGAGACCCGAGTAATCGAAGAAAGGGAAAAAAATAGTAATAATAATGGTAATAATAATATAAGTACTACCCGAGTAATCGGAGAAAGGGGGGAAAAAATAACAATAATAATAATAATAATTAGTTAATCATAATAATCGAGTTCACTAGAATTTTCACTTCGCCTAGAACTTATATCTTACGCGTTCTTTCAATATACTCGCATTGGAATTAGCATTAAATTCAATCTAAATCGATAACATTTAAAAATTTAACCGAGGCTTGCACAAGACCCATTTGGATTAGAGATACCTTTTCGATCGATCTCTCTTATTTTTTTTTCGTTCTTTCTTTCTCGTTCTCTCGATCTCTCATTCTCTCTTTCTCTCGCTCTCAACCCTTATCCACTTTCTCGCTTTAACGCTTGCATTCACGATTAAACATTTAATTGCGCGCGACCTCTTCTTCGCCGGTCCGCATCGTTCTTTTCTTCTTTCGCTTCTTCCGTTTTCACTTTGTTGCTTTCATTTTTTATTTTTATCTTTTAAATAGAATACGATTATTAAATCTTCATCACCTAATATTGCATGCGCGTGAACACATTTTTAAAGATGGAAAAAGGATATTTCTCTTCTCGCTACGCAGCGCTTTTCTTTTTTCGTATGTATGTGTCTTTGTGTGTGTGTGTGTTTTTTTAAGTGTACATATGAATTCCCTGTGTGTGTATGTGAGAAACGGTCGAGTGTCGTTGTATAGAACTGCCCGGACATTTCTCGAAGACCCGTGACTCTTTTACATGTATGTACTTTCAGTTTTCGTTTCTTCATTTTTTTGCTTTTTTTAAGCTCTTTTCCTTTCATTATCGGCATATTAGTTTGTTTCGCGTGTTCGATGCCAAATCGTGTCGGAGTGTTCGTCGATTCGTGTCACGTGTATATACGTACGAGGACGAGAGCAACGTGCCTTTGACAGAATTCCAATTATGCACGTACTCGGGACGCGTTTCGCTTGTCGACGATCGAAAAAATTTCATCTAATCGGCCGTTCCTCGAATAACGCAAAGGTACGGCAATTTCTTTATTTTTTTTGCACATTTTACGCCGTGAAAATTGCTAATACCGCGAGCCGGAAGATTCTGTCAAAGATTTCGTGGCAATACAAAACGAATAATGCATCGTCATAATTTCTTTTTTTTTTATACATATATCTTCTCTGTCTCTCTGTCTTCGCGCTCAAATTCTCACGTATTGAAGCACGTGACGAATCGTAATCCACGTGGGAGACGTTTCGGTAATTTTCTTTGCAATTTTTCCCCTTCGTCTTTACAAGTTTGAAGAATTACAATAATTGGTGACTTTTCATGAGATATTTCGGTAATTCGCTCTGTCCCGAAGTTAAGAACCGAAGTCGACGCCGCGCGTTACTGCTGTATTTCCTCGTTTATTGCATGACCGAATTGCATTATTAAGATTTTACGACTAAAGCGAAAAGAAAGTGCAGTCCGCGAGGATGATAAGCAGCAATATTTATATGGCGATGGAAGTAAATGAAAATAAAGAAAGACTCGAAATACTTGGTTGAATTAGGATGTAATGTAGCAACGTTTAAGTAATCATTCTTTATCGGAATAACATTCTTCCTCAGGTTTACAAGTGTGTTTACGTTTACAAAGTTTTACGGCGCAATGTAGGCAACGGTAGTGTCACGTCGACTTCTGGCTCGTCGTCAAGGCAGATCTCGTCCTATTTCGTCAAAAAACTGAAGCCTTATCTATTTGAATAATAATAAAAGTAGCATTATAGACAATTGTGTCGAGCCATTCGAAACACGGCGAGACGCGCAGCATCGACATCGCGATTGGCTTCGACGAATCGATTTCCCATTTTTCTGCTCTTCAGTAAGTAATTGTTAACACACTCTCGTGTTTTTTTTATCGCGCGCGCATCAAAAAGACATCGTCGACTAGGAGAAATCCTGCGAAGCACCCGTTTACAAACGCTACCAATCACTAAAACGTGAATGTCAATCTTTTCTCTCGCTTTTTCTCTCTCTCTCGTTTATTCTTCCACTCTTTCACTCTCTCATTCTCTCATACACACTCTCTTTCTCTCTCGTAATCTTCGCGTGGAAAAAACCCAGCGGAGAGTTGGTTTCCAGGTCTCGGTTCATCGACCGAGGGCGCCGAAATGGCGAAGGCCCAAGAAGAAGAAAAAAAAAGGAAAATACATAATCGAACTCGTTCGAAGCTCGTACACCGAGGGAGATCGATTGGTCGATCGCGACACACGTGTAATTCTATACGGCAGGCTCGAAGCGTACGCGTGTCCCAAGGCGATTTCGTACGGCCCGTCGACTCGTGTTTATGCGTGGTGTAAGGTATTACTTTTAATCGGTATATATAGCATATCATTTTTAGTCGTAATAATTATATTGATATTGAACTACCTAACCTAATATTTACAGAGTTTTTTCTTTTTTTTTACGCTCTTGGCACTACTTTTTATCATCTCTGTCTCGCTTCTTTTTCCATTTGCACATATTTTTCTCTCTCTACTCTCTTCTCGTTTCTCCCTTTTCTTTAGCTCTCGCTTAACATTCTCTTCTTTCGGTGTATTCGTTCCACGTCCTTCCGCTTGATTCTTCGTTCCCTCAGTTAATCGTTCTCGGTCATTTTATTCTTACTTTTACTCGCACACACAGATGACACAACACGAACGTACATACCGCGCAAAATCGTACAGGCTTCTCTTTCGCGCTTCTGCTCGTAATACCTGGTCCACCTGCGCGCGCCGATGCGCACAACGGATGAACAGGAGTACTCGCTATTTCATTCGCTCTCATACATTCTCGCTTCCGCTTTCTCTCTCTCCCGTCGTTTATCTCGCGCCTAACCGCGAAATTCACCTGCTGGCTCGCCGTTTCGATAAGAGCGCAGGTCGCGAATATCGCCGTAATAAATAATTTACTAAGTCTTTTTCGCAAAGAACAAACTTCCACGTCAATTCATTAATCGTCCGTTCATCGGGCGAGAGGCGAGAAACGATGCCGGAGGTCCATGAAGAGGCCCCGGGGTAGTAGAAAAGTCCCAGACGTTTGGGCCTTATCGTTGTCGGCACTTTCGCGCCTCTCTTTCGATTGCCGGCGCACGCGCACGATCCATTTCGCATACTCTCTTTCGGAATAAAACGTTCACCGTGTACTCGTTGAATGAAAATCATTCTTCCCTTTTCTTTATCCCATAATCCTTAGGCTGTTTTCGAGTCGTGCATTAGTCACACGTATCTTCGGCTACTCCGTTCCTCTTTTTTCATTTCCTTCTCTTGCTCTCGTTTATCGTGCTCTTTTTCTCTACCGGCTCCGAATTCTCTTGTCCTCGTGGTCCGCCGTTTTCTCTGTCTCTTTTTACCTACGAGCTAACTTTTCTCTCTCTCTTATTATCTCTCACTTTTGCTTCTTCACTTTCTCTCTGTCCCGTGTCTAGTGCTTTGGAATAGTCTGAGATCTAGGCTAGAGACTGGCCTTTTAGGATTGCTCGGTGCGGCGAGCGGAACCGGACGCATCTAACAACCATCGCGAAAAACATCAGGACCAACCAACAACGACGAGAAACAACAAACGAGTAAGCACGCATGTGCAAAGCTCCTCGTTAGTTCCTCCCCTCGTTTTCCTCTTTCTCTTCAACTTCGAGAGCACGTGCTTCTCCATTCCAAAATGTTTGGAGGACCATCCACAACGGTCTCCAAGGAGAATCTGTCCAGAGCCCGAATTTCTCGTCCTTTCATTCCTCTCTCGACTCTCTCACCGCGATTCACGTGCAACATTGCTTACACACACTCATCCCTGTCTACATACATATATATATGTATACATGTATATATATATATATATATATATATATATATATATATATATATATATATATATATATATATATATATATATAAAACGAAGCGTGACCTGGCCGAACCGATACACGAAGTTTTTCCTGCGAGTCAGTCTTGAGGGATCCTCGAGGTCTCGAGGATTCTCGAGGGCACAACGACGACGAAGATCTCGGTGGTACCGCCCTTATCGTTATTCTCTTCTTCCGCGCGGTGGTAAAGCGTACCACCGGCGTCGTCTTCTCGTCGTCGCTTCCACGAAATCCTTTGGCGTCCGTCGACCTCGAAGAAGTCTCTCCTTGGCGTCATCGTGGCCTCGAGTGCTCTCCTTCTCGGCCGCGCCTCGGATCAGACGTGCTGATGTTGCTGTTGTTGCTGCTGTTGCTGCTGCTGCTGCTGCTGATGTTGATTCTGGTGTTGATTCGGATGTTGATTCTGGTGTTGATGATGGTGATGGTGATGGTGATGATGATGATGGTGATGTTGCTGTTGCTGACTCTCGTCGGCCTCGCAGGGCACCACCGTAAGGCTGGAGAGGTTACTCAGGTTGCTACTGGACTCGGAATAACTGGAAAGGGTTGGCCTCCTAGGAGGTACCACCACGGCGGGTGTCGAGCTACCGGGACTCGGAAACTTCCGGAATACCCTCAACAGAGAACTGCCGGCGCTGTGGCATCGTACTATTCGTTCTGGAGCGTCCAGCAACGCCGACTGGCTCCTGTAAGGCGGTGGACTCTCGCTGTCGAAGACCGTCCGGTTTGGTGGCGGTCGCACGCACTTCTGGTATATCTCGCTCTCCTGAAATTATACGGGATTCTTTTACATATCTTTTAGGTACGTTTTTGAATTGCTTAATCTAGAATATTTGCGATCGGACTCTTTCCCTTTTTATTTCATCGTTTAATACATTCATTTGGGCATTTTATTTGAAAGTGCTTATGAACGAAATCATCAAAATGGAAGGAAGGCATCTATATTTATATAAAATCACCTTAAACACTCTGTTCTCAAAATTATACTAATACCACTTATAATCTAATGACTCAATTACGACGTCAAATAATGAGAATTTGTGGTTACAATAAAAGTTAATTACTAATTCTCAAAGACCGGCGTTGTAATCAAGGCACTGATCGATTCGGTTATTCGTCCTACAATCGACCACGTATAAAGACACGTGAAAAATTCTTAAAGACATTAAAATACAATGCTCGCAGCTCGAAACGAAACTTCCGAAGTTCGCCTGCGGTGAAAGTGCAACTTCCGAAGCATCGAGGCGAAGTGTGTCTGACCCCTGTGCGCGTTATTATTCGCGGATGCGGCAAGATGACGAGGCGCAATACCACAGCTACACTCTTAAGAATCCGCTCGTCGAAGCAGGAAGCGAATAAATAAATATTTTTTCGATCGTTCGCCAAGTGGCCAGGAAGTGAGGTACATTCAACACCAGCGTGCGTGGCGCACAGTCCGGCATGCCTTGCAACGTGGATACAACACGTGTAGGGGCGTAGAATTACTGAAATTCTAACCCGTGACCCTCGAGCAGTCTCGAGGGCGCGCGTGTTTTAGCTCGATGCCGGCATCCAGAAGCCTTGAGAGGGTAAAACTCGATCCTCCTTACACGTCTATTTCGTCCCTGGCCTCATCTAAAAACGGGCGAGCGCACCCCTGGCATCTTATCGGCTTTCCTCGAAAATGGGACAAAAGACTGTGCGCCAATTTGGGGTACCTTATCCATAAAACTACAAGGATGAAACTCTCTGACAAGGGTGGTTCGGGAACATCGATTTTGATATAATTTTGCAGAAATATTTATGACTTATTTAAGAGCTGGAATTCATTCCTGACCGTTTTCAATTTTGCCAGAGATATTAAATTTTGATGTCAACTGGGCCGCCCTTTCTATATACGTGTAAAAGGAAAGTTATACTGTTTCCTAAGATCTATAAATCTGTGTTGTTTTTAGATTGGACACCCGGGGATAGGCCAGAGAGGTAGGACAAACAGAAGACAAGTAGGAGATAAAGAAGAGACAGGCAGGATAGACTAGACAGGCAGGAGACATGTACAACAGGCACGGGACAACCGGAACATGCACAGGGCAGCCAGGACATGCGCTTTTGCATTTTCTGCCAGACCAGCCTTTATTAAATAAATGAATTGTAGTATCAGAAAGACGCAACTGTACTTGATGAATATTGTATCGCATACGTTTGTATTATATAACACAAATAATGAATAAAGAATTTGTTAAATCAAAAACACTGTTAAACTTTTTTAAGCGCTACCCTTTTCCATCCATAAAATTCCATATTTCCTACAAGTCACAAACGACCGTACTATAGTTTTAAGTTCTCCAATATGGTTTAAGTCGATTTGATCCACTTTGATCTCGTCGTACAAGTAATGCAAGACAGTTGCAACCCAGAGAGAGCAGGAATTCCGTCTCAGATATTTTGGTTTATACTACTTGCAAGATTTGCAAACTTTTCGACAAAATTTCATACGTGGGTAAGTAGTACGAGTCGACGGCGAGTCAGACGGAGCTGAAAATCGGTCTGAGAAATTTCGGGTTATACTACTTGCTGGGTTTGGGAATTTTTCGGCAAAAGTTGCAAAGTCGATAAGTAGTACGAGTCAGTGATAAGTCAGACGGAGCTAAAGGTCTGTCTGAGAAATTTCGGATTATACTACTTGCAGGGTTTGCGAATTTTTCGGCAAAAGTTCAAAGTGAGGAAGTAGTAAAGTCGACGATAAGTCAAACGCAAAAGTAGGGCTGACTTATCCTAGGTTATACTACTTGCAAAGTTTGCAAATTTTCCGGAAAAATTTCAAAGTAAGCAAGTAGTAAAGTCCACGATAAGTCGGACGGGCCTAAAAGTCGGTCTGAGAAATTTCGAGTTATACTACTTGCTGGAGTTGCGAATTTTTCGGCAAAAGTTGCAAAGTCGATAAGTGGTACGAGTCAGTGATAAGTCAGACGGAGCTACAAGTCGGTCTGAGAAATTTCGGGTTATACTACTTGCTGGGTTTGCGAATTTTCCGGCAAAAGTTGCAAAGTCGATAAGTAGTACGAGTCAGTGATAAGTCAGACGGAGCTAAAAGTCGGTCTGAGAAATTTCGGGTTATACTACTTGCTGGGTTTGCGAATTTTCCGGCAAAAGTTGCAAAGTCGATAAGTAGTACGAGTCAGTGATAAGTCAGACGGAGCTAAAAGTCTGTCTGAGAAATTTCGGATTATACTACTTGCTGGATCTGCAAATTTTTCGGATAAATTCAGAAGTGAGCAAGTAGTAAAGTCGACGATAAGTCAGAAGGAGCTAAAAGTCAGTCTGAGAAATTTCGAGTTATACTACTTGCTGGGTTTGCAAATTTTTCGGAAAAATTTCAAGGTGTGCAAGTAGTAAAGTCGACGATAAGTCAAACGCAAAAATAGGGCTGACTTATCCTAGTTTGTACTACTTGGTGGATTGCAAATTTTCCGGCAAAGTTTCAGAAGTTGACAAGTAGTACGAGTCGGTGAAAAGTCAGACAGAGCGAAAAGATACAACCTGAAGTTATTGGTTTTCTCCAATTACCAGCTGAATCACATTTCGGGAAAGATTTGATAAGTTGGCAAGTGGTACGAGTCAGTGAAAAGTTAACCAAAGCGAAAGATTCGTCTCAATTGTTTCAACGTGGAATTTGGAGTCAGGACAGGATTTATAAAATAAATGACTCATAGTTTTAAATACACACAAATTTTATTTTATGATGTGTAATACAAATAATGTTATTCTAATACATATGAATAAAGTATTTGTTAAATATAAAACACTGTTAAACATTTTTAATCGCTGCTCTTGTACCTCTCCTGTCTGCACTGCGGCTGTTCTGCCTGTCCTGCTTATGCACTGCCTGTCCTACATCAGCGCTGTCTGTCCTGCATCTGCGCTGTCTGCCCTGCCTGTCCCACATTTGTATTGCACGTCCTGCGCTTACACTGCTTGGCTTGCTCTTGTACTCCCTTTACTGTTTGTCCTGCTCCTGTACGGCTTGTCCTGCATCTGCGCTGCCTGTCCTGCTTCGCCCGCTTTTGTACTGCTTGTCCTGCGCTTAAACTGCTTGCCCTGCTCCCATACTGCCAATACTGCTCTTGAACTGCTTGTCCTGCTTCTGAGCTGGTTCTCCTGCGCATGCACTGCCTGTCCTGTCTGTCCTGTATCTCGTCTGCCTGTCCTGTATTGGTTTACTCCATTTATGAGACGAAGCAAGCACTGATTAATCGACCAGAATTGCGCCCCTCGTTTTAACCGGATTAATACGCTGCGTTAAATACTACGGACCTCGGGGCAGTATTAACGTGATGCGCTTGGATGCAATAAACTCACATTTCCCGTGTCCTCGTGTTCGCTCCACTCTTTCCACGAGACGTCTCGCTTTACTTTATTAAAACAAGTGCAAAGTGAAACGAGAAGAGTGAATGTTCTCATTTCGAATTTATTATGCGTCTACTATAAGAAGACTAGCGAGATGACACAGAAGAAATTGGATACTTTGGCTGTGCGGGTAGATCTCCCTTTCAGTTTCTTCTTTGCATTTTTTGGCGTCAGCTGCAATAGTTATTTAGGCTAAGTGCTACAGTCTAGGTAGATTGCAAACCATCGTGGCTGTGGTGTGCATATAACATTGAAAAAATTGTCCAGTAGTAATAAGGGATTTGAATGCAAAGCTATTAATTAGGTGTCCAAATATTTAACTCCCTGTCAGCAATAACTACCATCTAAAATTTCCTACACACCATAAGCTGAGTCTAGAACTCTCTATTCACCACAGCCCTCTTTTCGCAAACCGTCTCGTAGTTGCAGAACGTCTCAAATGCTCAAATGCAGTGGATGCATCACCGAGAAGGAATTTACTCGAAACAAAGTGAATTTCCCAAATGAAGAAAACAAAGTAGAAACTGAGGGGACACGCATGCTTCAGGAGAAGTGTATTTATAAAATGTGATCACAATACCGGAAGATGAATTCTTCCGGTATATAGAAATATAACAAGAGATTTGTAAATGTATGGAAGCCTCGTTCCAGCTTGTCTTCAAGTTACAACCATTTTTCTAATGTACTCCTTGTTCGTCGACCGTTGACATACTTCTTCGTATTGCAGAGTACTGCCAGCAAATGTGAATAACACTCGGGACCTTTGAAAGGGTTGGAAGAGCAACGAGGAGACGCGTAGAGAATAGTATTCGAGCTCGAGATGGTCATTTCAAGCACTTTCGACGAAGACCGGCGAACAAGGGGTATGATATAAAAATGATGTAACTTAAAAATAAAGTGAAATAGAAGATACATTTGTGAGACTTGCTATTTTTGCTTGGGTTCACATTTTTGTGGAACACTTTGCATAAAGAGTGGATGAAAACGCAATTGAATTCTTTTTAATTTATTTTTTGTGTTCGCTTGAAGGAATTGAGAAAGTACGAATCGTTAGATGCAATATTGGAACTAGTATTTTGCAACAAATTAGACGACATATTTGCGATTTTTTACGCAGATAAAACAGGAAGTAATGTATCTTAGTTGTATCATTTCATATCGTTGTAGGGTTTTGAAAACTGGAATTTTGTGTTCATTAGCACATTAATTGCCTTCCTAGCATTTTATATACTCCGTACGTCCTCTGTCGTGTGGTTGAAATTATTCTACGTTTAAGACGACATTTCGCGCGCGCACGAGCTCACTTTCGTAACTCCGAGCGTTACGAAACTAATTTTATTTTGAAGGTAAGCTAAACCCCCGACTAACTTCGCTTCGGAATTTCGATGTAACTTTCTGGCACCGCAGACATCGCGTAACGACGTTCAAAGTGGTATAATAAACTGAGAGGAGCGAAGAGTAATAAGTAGATTCGATCGTAAGAAGTGTCATTTCGTCGCTGGGCGTTAGATAACTCGGGAAAATCAATTTTCCACGTCTTCACGGTCCATCAACGATGCTTTAAATTTGTTCGATAAAATTTAATGCCAAAAGATCAGAATGAAGAAGTTACAGTTTTCAGCACTATTCCAACTTTGCGATTCTCTTCTAAAAATACATCTTTCAAGACAGATCAATATGCGTGCAAAATAATTACATTCGCCCATAATTACAACATTTTACCATTAACCATAGAGACTCCAATTTTTCCATCAAACAAATAATTATTACAAAACCCTCAACTTCAACGCACCTACTGCATACTGTGAAACATGGTACCCTAATGCATTTCTGATCATAGCAATTTTCCATCAACTTTTCCTTCCGTGCAAAATTGATACTTTTATTCTCACCGCCATAAAGATACTACATTCTCTTAATCTTAATGTTTCTCTCAAGTTAAAAGTCCTATTCAGATTAAAATTCATCAACTTCAAGTTTCGCAAAACAGCGAAAGAACCTCACCTGTTCCGGGTCGCGAAGATGAAGGGCAGTGTGCGCCCCGTACGGACGTTCCTCGCCGTCCGGAAGTTGCAGCCGCGGGGGCAAGTCGAGGGCAAGATCCTGGCGAACACTTCCGGCGCGAATAGCACGGTCTCTGGCGGCGGCGACCATCGCTTCCTGCATCCCGTCGGCGCCTCCGCCGCCGCCGCCGCCGCCACCACCGCCGCCGCCTCCACCCACGCCGGCGCCACCACCGCTCGGATCACCTTCCAGTCCACCACCGAGACCACCGTGACCACCGCTGCCGACCTCCATTCCTGGGCTCACCGACAGCATCTGCATCGTCGAGAAAATCGACTGTCAATTTTCAGAAGTATTTTTCTGACGTTGACTGAATCTTCAGGATGTACTTTATCAGACCTTACTATGGCTCTATAGAGTTAATCTATCGATTTGGAAATTTCAATGATAAGGGGAAGTATGAAGATACTTGTAATGTGAGCTTGAGTCAGGGCGACAATAAAATTAGACCGGAAGTTGTATTTAGGAAAGGAATGAGTATATTATAGGTTTCTATCTATTCGTCACCGCTGTCGGGTGTAAATTGTTCTTGTGCTGCGATTACCATGGTTTAACACTAGATTTACGGAGCCAATTTGACTCATTCAAAATTTGATTACTATATATATAATATATTGGTTGGTTAATTTTTTAACAATAAATCTTTAATTTAAATTGATTTGGAACTATTTTCTTTGC
Organism: Cerceris rybyensis; assembly: GCA_910591515.1. Classification (NCBI taxonomy): domain Eukaryota; kingdom Metazoa; phylum Arthropoda; class Insecta; order Hymenoptera; family Crabronidae; genus Cerceris; species Cerceris rybyensis. The sequence continues at coordinate 24,698,054 of OU342791.1, read as the reverse complement.
GAAAAACTTCAATTTGCTTGTATGAGTAAAATTGGCTCACTTCAGAAAAATAGGTATATCAACATTCGTAAATCTAGTGTTCACAACTCAAGAAAAAAATGATTGAAAGGTAGTCGATGACTTGATGACGTGGATCAACCGTAATATTGCACATTGCATCTTCATGCTCTTATACACGTTTCTTAGAAAAGTTACATAGTTTTATGAACGTCAGAGTATGTTATGATTATACTACGGATGTTTATGCGAATCTGAAGTTTGATAAACGCTTGGTAATATGAAAGAGTCGAAGTAGAAGACACTTTAATTCGTTAAATGTTACGACAAATGTATCTGAGATATAATATATTTTTTTATGTTATCTGCTTTTTGCGTATTTTAGCAGAGTTAAATTTGTCATAAATGCATAAAAATATACAATCTAGCTAGCACTGTATCACAATTGATACTGTTATTGATACATGTAACTTTTGTGAGAAGTATTTCTTCAAATTTTGTGGTTCCTGTAGATAGCCTTCGCAGTATCACGGCTCTTTTTATCTTTCTGGGGTGAAACCGTGTGTGATGAGGATTATGGATTTTATTTTCTTATGGTCACAAGTTCCAGTCACCGTGAAGAATGAAAGAATTAATGATAAAAAAAAGTTGAAAGCGGGAAGTTTTTTTTTGGAAATTGTATTATGCTCTTATTTTGCCTAGGATCTATAGTTTTAGACCTGTTCTATATTACCGAAAGTATAATATATTAAGTAATAAATCAGTAAAAATTTTCCAGCGAAAATGGAGCACAATTGAAATCATGTCCACTAATTTTGTCGTAGCTCCTCACGGACGGATAGATTTTTATACTATCCACCATAAACTTGTACGACAACATTACCAGATCGTAAGATTGAGATTCACTGACCGTCAAATTGTCCGGCAAAAATCGAATCATTTTATAACACTAAAATTATATCAGCGCCGTAAGTTTTACGTAGTAGCTGTGACACATAAACGAAAGGTCTGAACAAAGTTTATCCACTAAAACAGTGGATCCGTACGGGCGAAGATATTAAGGGAGTCGTATCGGCATCGTCTTCGTCGTAATCGCATCCGCAACGGTTTACGATCGGTTCGATCGTGCAAACGCAATCCAGTCTTGGATGTATTGGATCATATTTGTCGTGGCGTTTTCGCGCAACGAGGAGGGGTTATAAAATCTCGAGGAAAGTGGAAAGCAATGATCGGATTTGTCGTACGGGCAGAGTGGCTGGAAATTTTTGGTCGTAAAAGTTCCGACTTTACGAGAGACTTTGGAATGCAGTAAAGAAATCGAAACTGTGGATGCAGAAGTTCCGTTTCGACATTATTTCTCCCTTTACGCATTGATTATTTTATTCGAATTTGTCGATGCTGGAAGATATTAAACTCTTTGAGAGTAAAGTAGCCATGGAATGAGCTTGAGAGTTTCCCTTTTGTAATTTTAATGTTATGGTGCTTTTACGGTTAAGAGTAGAACTGCGTTATTTAAATATATTAAATACGTAGTTCGAAAAAGAAAGAATCTGACGGCAAAGTAAATAATTAGCTAATTGTAAGTAATTTAAGGAATTTTTAAAAATGTAAACGTCATTATGACCGTTTTCGACAGACTTTTTCGACCCCTACATATAAATGCAGACATATATGCAATACAATGTTCATCCATAAAAAAAACATCGACTGATAAAAACAACCAGACAGTATTTAATAAGATATCTTTTCTCTCATATCAAAGAAAAACCGTTTTGTAAGGCTTCTATATATCTTTATAAAACTAGAGTGATATTCTTCATACTAGATTAATAGTAGAGAATTAAACGAAAGCAAATACCAGACGATGTTCAATAAAACTTCAAAAACCGTGAATCAAGCGGAGAACGATTCTGCAACGCTTCTAAAATCGAGACTGATAATCAACAAAAGTAGATTAATATAGGAAAATAAAACGACAGCAAACACGGTACAATTGGAAATATCCAATTAATAAATATTAGTACAACTGTTTACACCTCGAGTAATTCACTGCGAAACGACAACATCGTTTCGACGAGCTTCAACGAAATCCCAGGTTTACGATTCGAAAAATTCCGGGCAGGATTTCTCATTTAAATATTTAGTCAAGGAGAGACGAGACGAGAAGCACGACAAGTGCGGAGGAGCGTTTCGATGACGCGTCGCAGGGAGGACGGTCGGTCGGAATAAAGTAACGAGCACAAGGCTCTTTCCTGATGCTCGTAAAAGTGTCTGAGACTCGTCTAGCCGGCAGCTCGTTTGGCCAAGGGTATAAAATCAGACGTAGGACCTTTGCCTCCAGGACGAGAATAAAATTATAGCTGGCATTTCTTGCCTTGCGAATCCATATAAAAAAAAAACAGTAAAGAACCTATTGCAACCTGACTTTCAGTAATCACGAAGTTTCAGGAATCAGCAAGACTTTTAGCCAGAACATTTGATTAACGTTGGTGCTATTATAGTTTTGAAACTTTTGAATAATCTTAAACGTGAAACGTGATGAATTATTATTTGCTGTTGGTAGACAAGAGAAAATGACGTAGGCTGCACAAGACTCTTTTCTGATGCTCGTAAAAGTGTCTGACACTTATATAGTCAACAGGACGTTGTACCTCGACGATGAAATTCAAATTTTAGTTCTCTTTCTTACTTAAAAATGAAAAAAATTACTTTCATTTTTGACATTTCTAGACTACTGAACGCGAGAAAATAAAGAAACTATGACAATTGGTTTTTTCAAAGTCAAAGAATTTCGTCAAGGTCAAACAATCCTCTGGATACTTCAAAGATGAGACCGATTAGAGACCATGACTGTTATGAAGTTCTGAACAATCTTAGAAGTAACAGCGTGATGAATTATTGTTTGTTTCTTGGACCAAAGTTTATCGAGATCACTGTAACTTTTTCCTCCTGTAGGTGTATTCTCGGATGAGTTATACCCGAAATTTAATCTACGTTAGTACAGAGACGGTGGATTTTAGTAGATTGGTCACAAATCGTCTGGAACACCGACGCGTCCGAATATATGAGAAAATACAACAGGGAACATAGGAAAATGCTTGGGAAATGTCTGAGAAACGATTGAATTAGCTATTCATTGTGCATACTCTATTGTTAATATCGACTTCCCGCGGCGGTATACGATAATACATGCGATAAACACCAACCAGATATCGCATTAGCAATTACAATGGAGCTGGAACGATCGAAAGAATTTCTCTCCTGGAAAATCATCGACAGGTGCGTCGATATCTCGTTACGATGTATTTCTATGGTATCGTAATTAACCTCCATCAGCCTCTTCGTGTAATTGGAGTACAGATGTTATTCCTAGCCACGCTTTTATTTCCACGAAACGTTTTCTTTTCCTTTTTCTACAACGATTCTATTACCTCGTAACTTCTTTATTTGTTACGATTATTTCACCTAGAAGCAACTATTTTAGATGTTTCGCGTTTTAGATTTTAAACATCGTAACTCTTTTACGCTCCAAATCCAATAATATATTAAATAATAAATGGGAAAAATTTCCTTTAATTAAGAAGTCTACAATCACCTCTGTGAAATTTTTCCTGTGTGGTATATAGATAAGAATTCATCTATAACAGCAAACTCTACGCGAAATAAGAATTGCACTCAAAGCTACGAAAGTAAAAAAGAGAAAAATCGCTGTTACGTTTAATCAACAATGAAAATGACAAATTATTCGTGCACAAGATCTGGTCGATTATTAATTTCATTTGCGTCTAATCGTTTTTGCGAAAATTTTCGCGTGAACGTGAGTGGGTGTTTATATTTGACCGACGTAAACACGCGATCACTCGGTCGTGCGAAACCGACGGTCAAACGGACGACGTCCCTGGTTTTATTAAAATTCCAATTAATTCTTTTTTTCCCTCTGGTTCGAGTGCAGCGAGAATCGACGGTGTCGATGCACCCTTCGTTAAACGAAGTCCGCTTTAACCCGATGCAGAAGTCAATTTCGTTCGAAAAATCACCGACTGTGCCCCGTCGAACGACAGCACGAATATCCCGTCAGGTTCTGTCGAAATGAATGATTTTACATATCCTCTTGGATCAATCGAACCCGACGACGACAGATTCGATTTGTGAGCTTGAAATTTCAAATGTATTTCGCAGTTATGATGAATTTTGTGAAGAAATTATATGACATTTGGAGTTCAAACTAATTCTTGTGCCTTCTGAGGAAGTGATTTTTGTTACTTGTAACTTTTACGAAAAGATAATGATAAATATTTGACTGTGGGGATTTTTGTAGAATTGATTTCACTTAATTAACAGCTGCGTGAGAAAGGAGCTTGGAGTATGGGTATGGAGTTGAAAACTCAGACTTCCAATTAGTGGGAAAAAGTTTAAATACCCTTCGCCTGTTACAGATTTTTTCTAATTTTTTTTCGATATAAATCTTATCCTTGATGGACGGGAAGCCATTTAAAAATGTGGATTTTAAGCAACCTTGTTAAAGCAATTAAAAGTAAAAAAATATAAAGAGAGAAGAGAAAGTTACTTCAAATAAAAAGAATGGAATAAAAGGAACAAGAGTGATATTAATAAAGTGTTGCAACCAAGTGTGAATTACAATCGTTATAAAATATTTCCCATATGTGATCGATATATAACACAGCTTTCATGAAAAACCCCAAATCGTGAATCATTAACGAAACGAACAAACGTACAGAAAACAAAAATCGAAGCCGCAAACAAGAGAGAAAAAAAAAAGAGGTAATTCATAGTATCCAGTGAAAATATTCCACTGGAATATTCAAATCACGAGATAACTCGTCCTCGTCAGGTAAAAGGTTAACAGCAACGGTTATTTCAAAATACTAAGCGTACCATACCGGTAAGGACGTGAAAAGTATGTAAACTGTTTCGTTCTCCAGCACGGAGGTCACAAGCAACTAATATTATTTTCCTACACTAAATTACACAAAGCGACAAAAACACTTCTCCAATTATTACAAACACACATAATGTTATTCTCCACCTCCAATTCAAATTACCTTTCAAATCGTCAGTTCTGTCAATAATTTTACATTCAACTCAACTTCTCCCAACTTTTCCACAAAGTCATAAAATCCTTCGTCTCATCGCCAAAACCTAATTCTCTCCACATTACATCAGCATCTACCTAATTAATATGAATACTATAACAATCCAATCTCAACATTTTACAAACAACCCCAAAAATGATCAATCTCTCTCAATAAAAAAAAAATCTCCTATAAACACCTCACGCACTCGTAAAGACAAAGAAATTTTCGCGTTCTCCAACGTCGTCGTATGCACTACCGGCGATTCGCTATTGCGAAAGGACGACTAGAGAACAACCTATACGCGATAATAACGCGCAAGGCCAGACGAACCACCGACTGCCGCCAGTTCGTCTCGAACGGGAGGCCAGGAGATCGTAGTCGTCATCGTCGATGTTTCCTCTCGTCTGAACGTACGTTCGTATTTTGGCATGCACGTATCACGACATTATTCTGGTCCGTGACGAGGGCAATTGCCCGTGACCGTACCGCGACATATAAATTCCTCCGTGTGTCCGTGGCCGTTTCGTGCATGTTCTCTCTTTCCTGCTTGCCTGCACGGAATAGCCATGGAGTGTACTTACACGATCTATTCGTCCCTAAGCGACGACAGCAGGAAACTGTTCCAAGTACCGAAAGTAGTTACGATCCGTTTTGATCAGACGAGAGCGTGAAGGTGACACCTTCGAGAAACTTCTTGTCGATGGTCTCTTCGATAGTCTGTTACAAATTGTTAACTAATTCGACTTACACGAGGCATCCTGGTGAACGTTGTTCCACGTGAATGTTGTAAGAAAGATTCGCTAATTCGATGAAAGACTGCTTTCGTCTTTCTCAAGTCTAACTGGTAGAGTCGGGTAACGGACGAAGAACCGTAACGACTCGGTGAAATTCGAAAGTTTTCGCAAACTTCCACGTCGTGAGACCAAGGTAAAAAGAACCGCGTCGTCGTCGCGGTAAACGAGCGCACCGTATGCGATAGTTCCTATCGAACGTTTAACCGACGACTAGCGTAGTATCTGCATAAATCGACGGAACACGTATTATTACTCGCGCACGAAACGCGAGGATGTACGGCACTCGTAAGTGAAACACGGGACTGTAAGGCGTAGAGTCTAGCGGTAGAGTTGTGTTTGATACACCGTGAACCGAGAGACTGAAAGTAAACACGAAGGTTTTATAACATTTCGGCGATACCTTCGTCGATGTTGATCGGTTCGACGGGAACCAATCAAAGTGGAAGAGAGGAGTTCAGAGGGGAAAAAAATAAAAGCAACGAGCGTTTAAATCGGTTTAGAAATCATCACGAAATCAAGCGCAAACTGCAACTGGACACGCTGGTCGAGTTGCATAATACCACTCGCGTTTGCTCAGGGAATAAACGGTCGATGCGTTTGCAATTCAGTCGCATTTTATCCGTTGGCCGTTTTAAAGGGCCACTTCGAGTGACGGGATGTTAATTGGTCGATTTACATGATCGGCTTTCTACGATCGTGAATTTCTATTGGCTCTGAAGACCGATGAGTGGATAGAGGCCGCCGGTAGTCAGACCTCGTAGATCAGACGTGGGACCGTAAGCAAAACCGTTGCGATAGTTGGCAAGTCTCGCGATTCAACGCATCTCGAGGTAAACAGGGAAGGTCGCACGAGCTTCGACTGTCGACGAATGGAGATCGGGCTTTCCTTTTCATTGGAAAATCTTTATTGGTTTTGTGGACTGCTGGATTTAACGAGCACCTTTTAAATTTGTTGCTGGTGTACGATCATGTATTTCTGATATTGTATAAAAATATGTTACAACTTTGCCGCTGACAATGTAGAAAGAGAAAATATAATGTGCTAAGCCTTTAAGGCGAATTAAATTTTGTGTTGTTTAATCATCCGGTTGTCGAAAAATTCCAAGTGAATCCTATCATTTTTATTTCCTATATTCCTGGATTGTATTATAATGTTACAAAATTTTTTGTCAGATTTCGACGCTTGTAGTTTAGATCTTGTATAACTCAGCGTCCATACAGTAGAGTTTTAGAAAAGTTTGTACCGTTTTGTGCTCGATATTTCTGCAAAGTAATTGCAATATTTGCACGATTCATTCGTCATTGAAACTCCTGCTACCGAACTCTGTGCAGGGTAAAATCCTATGAAACGTGTAGATCTAACTCAGAATAATTGTCCAAATCATTTTGGAGCAATTGTACAGATAATTAAATCTAAACTGATCAACAAATTTAAATATCAATGAATATCGATAGTCCGTGAGCTACGATCGCGTGTAAAACGCGACAATAAATCATACGGCAAAATTGACGTCTGTATATATAAAAGCGACAGGAACGTATCGCGATATTTTTACGACAATACATGAAAAACACTCGTACGCGTTGCCAATGGTAAACAATTTTTTCAAATTTGCCTCTCGGCCGGTTCATTCATCGAGGATTCAATGACTTGCGCGTCTGCAGCAGATAACGTAATAATTTAAAAATACCGAACGATTATTATATCACTTGTCAAATTATTCTTCGTATTAGCAGAATTAACCCGAGAGCGATAAAGGAAACGATAAAACTCGCCCTCGCCCCTTGTCCAATCGTAAAGAGAAATACATTTTCAATGAAAGACCACGCTCTTCTTCCCCTTATCGCTCGTGTGTTGTTCAGTGAAACGTCGAGAATCGCCGTGCTATTACAAAAGTACAATTGATTGGAAACGCAATGGCAATTCCGCGATGGAAAGAATGTCGTAATTGATTCACACATATTTTTCTCGGCTCCAACTGATATCGTCATTTCACCGAGGACCTGCTACTTTAGGGGAATTTCGAGTCATCGACCACATTATATACATATCGCAAAGAAAAAAATTGTGGGAAATGCTCAGGGATTCGAATTCAGCCCTACTCAAATTTTTTGTTCTTCCAGGTTTTACTACTATACTAATTTCACCTAGAACCAGTCTTATTAGATGGGTTTCAAACCTCCGATGCCATGATCTATAATATATCTATCACATAGGAAAAATTTTCCCAAAAATGATGCCCGATTCAAATTCAGAATCAACGATTTTCCTCAGCTTAAATTGCTAATTTTTTAATTAAGTTTCGTTCAACCAAGGCTATCATATTTTAAAGAACAACTTGGGAAAAAATTCCCGAAGGTGACGGGAGATTTAAACTCAGGACCAGTGATTGCAAGTGCGAGCCTCTCATGCCAACCATAGTTTCAATTGATTCGTTAGAATTTCGTCATGAAACAGCGAACGAGAATGGCGTGCACTTTTCTACGGGGTTATCGTCTTTTCAGCCTCGCCGTCTCTCCTCTCGGCGTAGCGTTATCGAGCGAGTTGAAATTCGTTCCGTAGCGTATGTCACGACTCCGGAGGATAACAATGCGAGTGTATCGCCGGCACGGCTTCGTCGTAGACTAAGCACCGGCGACCTATTGCGCCAGAAAATCTTTTAGTATTTACTGACGCGGAATAAATTAATTATCGTAGATCTTGCGTCCTATCGCCGCAGCGAAAAAAAGGAGACGGAGATAACGAAAACACTTTGAAATTGCAGACGCGATGGAACTGTAAACCGTGAAACGATTGTGGAATCATTGGCTTCTCTTCCATTAACGTATCGGTTAACGTTGATACTTTATTTATATTTGAGACTATGTAACTGGCATATTTTTGTAACAGGTGACAGTCGATTGATTGGTATCGATAGTGGTATTCCGAAGAATAAAGTTCATTTAGAAGCAACAAAATTTGAGGATTTTTGAGGATGGAATTATATTTAGAAAAATTATGTTGGAGCACAGAAACGTAGATAGGCGATATCAATAACTTTAAAATAATAAGGAGATATGGTGGATTAATACAAAGGTGTATGTATGCGCTGCAAATAAACATCATTCTATATGAGACGCGGATGTTTTTTCTCACTTGGTATGCAGCGGATTAACGTTAAGTTGCACAAGCATACCTAAACCTAGTATCTCATGTACCAAGATATTTCACAGAGTTGATGCAAGAAGCATACACTGAATTACACGAACAAAATCCCGATATTCCCCTCCACTGGTCTGCAATGGGATAAACTGTTACCACAGAGCGTGACCATCGTCGATCCACCCTATCCGCAAAACGTTTTCCATAGAACACCTATCCAGCTAGTACAATCCCTGATTAACGACGTCGTGTTTCATTCTCAGTCCATTGCAACCCAAAAACCATCTTATTCGAGACAAAACCATGATAACGTCTTTGAAATCCATCACAACGATCTGCTCAAAAGCAAGCTATGAACATCTTAGAATTCCACTGCAATAAATCATATTTATTTCTATACTTTCATTACGAAATTCGCGAAACAACGATACCATCTTTATCCAGGATTGTCGAAACGTCAGATAAAAATCGATTCTCGATCATTTATCATCGTAGCGACGTTGCGGCAAATCGTGACGATAAAGATGTCTCTGTTCTCGCGCTTTCTTGTGTAAAGTCCCGACAACTTTAACTTGGCTAGGCAAAAGAATGTTCTACCTCGTAATTTGTTTAAAGAGCTACACATTCAAATCGAATTAAAGGCCGAAGGGAGAGAATGTTGCGCATCAGAAACAAGAAGAGAACGTAATTTGGGTGTCGGCACTGAGAACACTAACGTATGCACCAGATTTTAAATATTATTATAATAAAAGCTGGATAAACTCCGGCAGAATTGTCCCCTCCACATGGAAGCAACCCCCTCAAAAATTGTTTCCTTGTTGAGCATTGCATTTCGACAAGGAGGATCCCCCATGTGAAGGGTACAGATGTTCTCTTTTCTCCAGCCAAATGAGTAAAAATATTTGAATTTTACGACTTTATTCGGGATTTATTTGAAGAGGCTTAGTGGGCGAATCCCAAAAACAAAATGACGTGAATAGGCGGTTGAAAGCGAGAGGCTCCGCAGCTCGCTGGCCAAGTTAAAGTTATCGAACTATACATACATAGAGAGTACCGATAAAAATCGTACTGCATCGGTAAAAATGCCGCTTCGAAAGAGCGATCGGATATGGATGATCGCGCTTTAAGGGGGTTCTCAGTTTCCGCGAAGGCCGTCGAAAGGGAAAGCCGCGGCCACCGTAACACCGTCGACATCGATGGCAGCAGCAGCTGCAGCAGCAACAACAGCAATCAGGACACGAAAGGGCCTTCGAAGCTGTGCGCTCGTCCTCGTATTGATCGCATACAATGGCTTCGTAACAAAGACGACTATATTCGTGTCGAAGAGGACGAAGAAGGACGGAGAAGCATGTAAACTTGGTGCTTCCGAAAATAGAAGAGACTATGAATTTTCCAAGTCGCTAATGAAAATTGTCCCACTTCGTGGAAATAATCGAAAGGCAGTCGTTAAGGTTAAACAGTGCGAACCGTTAATTAAGTTCCGCGCTTTAAACAGTGTCTCTCAGGTTGAAATTGAAATCCTGGAATTCCAGCTGGCCGAAAAGACGCGAGGGAGGAACCATTCTCTTTCTTCTCTCTTTTAATCCACGCAGCACGTTCCTCCGTTAACAAATGTTCATTTTACGCCACGTTTCATTTCGCGAGAGCGACGGAAATTCAAATAAAGCTACTGCACTCCGTGAGTACACTCAAACAGCGGGAGAGGGAAACGCCGCGAGAGGGGTTGCAATTTTTCGGGGGTAGCTCGAGCGTGGACGGGTTTTACCGTGAAAACGCTCACGTGCGGCAAAATGCGCTTTATGGCGAGGTACTCGTTGCACCTTTCGGCACTTTGGTGAACGATAAAATGGGAGCCACTCGTACCGATCGTTCGCTGGTTAAGTCTACTCTTCATGATTCGAGGAAGTGGCTGTTAAAGATGCGCGCGAAGATTGAATCGCAACTGCGAACACATTTATCCTGTTGCTGGAAATGGTTTCTTGAATTTTAAATATGCTATATTGTTAGGAACTTTTGAAAACGAAATATTGGAAACCTACTATTTAATAGGGGTTGATTTCCTTAGACATTTAATTTACTCAGTTGAGGTTTTTCTAATGTAATTTTTCTCTATACTTATTTCTAGTTTAGCTCTTATTTGTATTTATTGCAATAAAGGTTACTATTATTATTTAATTTACTCAAAGTTTTCTTTATGTAATATCCAGCTTTACATGCTGTAGTCATTTTACCTAAGGCCTAGTTTCCGGTAGACCAAAATCACCGAGGCCACGATAAGTGAAATAATAATGAAGGAGAACTGTTCTATCACCTCATTATTCCACGCGATGAATACCAAATGCTTAACGATGTCTATAAATAAACGTACATTTCTTTTTTCTCATCACTCATACGTACCACAGGAATTTTTTTCGCAAACCTTCAAAAAAATTCCTGATACCGTATCGAGCGGCCCCGAACTGGCAATGGAAAGTGAGCTGACTACGAGACGGAGAACGTGCGAGGGTATATCTCTTGTGTATTAACAATTTCAGATAATATTTATCTCCTATCGAGAGAACGAATTGACGGCCGACGATAGATATCGCGTTTTTCAGGGTGCTAAACCGATCGGTGACTCTCTAAAAATAGCACCAACTGTCACGAGTCGTATTCCACTTTTATTCGCATGCAAAAAAGAACATCGTCCGATACTGTTCATTATTGATAATCGCGAACAGAAAATTCCAACAATACTAATACCAGCAGATTCTTCATCGGTATCTCAAATTCACGTGTACTCGGACAAACAATCGAGACACATCAAATCGATGTCTACCGATCGATGTGCGTCGATCGACACTTGAAATTCGATCGAATACTTGGATCGAACATAAAGGAGATTCGCGACATCTCTCAAATAATCCTCGTAACGATATCGCGAGTTCTCGATACGATCTTCGAGATTGATGTTTGTTTGTTTAATTTCTATCGTGCGAATGGTATTTTTGAGTATTCTCGAAGTTAGTTTAAATTGAGTTTTATGGAGAAACGTCGGGACAGAGGGAGTGGATTTTTTTTTTCTTCGCTAGCGTGAGAAATTTCGAGCCACGAGAAACGTGGACTCTAGTCGGACGAATCGATCGAGGAGCGCACTCGCGTCACGGGGGCAATGCACCGGCGATACGCGATGCACCAGTTGCACTACGACCGTGAGGATAAACCGGCACCTCGGTTATGGTTGAACCTGGGGAAGGTGTTGATTTTGAGGCTCGGAAAAGTACTTTGTTTGTCGAGAAACTTAGATAATTTGGATGGTAAAATGATCGTTTAAAGTGAAAGAGATGTAGAAATTGATTTCTTTTTCTTTTTAGCTTGCAGATTTCAAAGAATAGTTTTTCATTGAGGTTTTTCTCGGTTTATTCATTATTAGAGGAAAGATGTTTGTAGAATTCTGCAACTGTTATGTTTTTAAAATGATTGAAGATTAAGAGCGTGGATGTTTTATTGTTATAGGAAGATTGAAAATAGTTATCGCATTATTTGTATGAATTTGTTCATTTAAATTGATGTTATGTAGCTTTTAATGGAATAATACAGTCGGTCAAATTTTCTGAACGTATAGCTGCTGTTACAAGGTTATCGAAGGCCAACCGACTACCAAATCGTGAAGACCATAAATCGCAGAGGCAGTAAATCGTGGTGAATATTCTTGATATTGTACGTAAACTGTGTCATTGTTAACGTTTCATGTCAATTTTCTAATATTTTCTTGCTTGCTTTAAAGTTAACATACAGGGTCATTTATTATTGATGACCTCCGCCGTACAAGCGAAAAGTTGAATGGCAAAAAAAAAAGAAAATTAAATGTTTCTGCTGATCTACGATTAAATTAATTGAATCGAAATTTAACAAACTGCACGTAAACAAGGTAAATATCGGGAATCAATTTTTTTAAAAATTATATCGCCTGCAAAGAAATTCTGTGCTGACGTTTTTTATTTATAATTTTACGTAGAAACACATTTTTACGTAATTATATTAAAGCCCCTACAAAGTCGGATAACAAAGCAATTTTCTAGATATTTAAGAATCACGAGTCACATTTTCCCAGTCAAATTCTACTTAAATCTCCGCTCGAATCGACTTCAAGCGTTCTCCATTTCGTCGGAACCCTTTAACATTTCAGCGTCTGCAGACGCGTAAAATATTTCGCGAATCGATTGCCGAGGATAACGAAGAAAGCGCAGTCCTCCATCTTCCGCGATTTACTCGACATTCATGTTTTTACCTCGTCCGATTATCGTACTGCAATTACTGCAATATAATTTAACAAAAAAAAGTTGTAACTTGAATGAGAAGATGATAGAAAAATACTGGTAGCATTCAACGTGTTAAAATTAATATAATAGATATGGCAGCCGAAAAATACAGGAAGGAAAGGAAAAGAGATGATGGATGCCTATGATACTCTAAGAGGAATCGGTAGGTCGGTGTACTTTTACATGTGCTACGTGATCGCGGCGAGAAGCTTGTAAGAGGAGATAGTTGCGCAACCCGAAAGGCCATTATCGCGGTTGTCCTAGGTCTTTCAAGGCCCACCCGAAGGATGCCGTTAGACGAGGAGACCTCGCAATTAGAGACCGTCGCTAGAAATCGACAGTGAGTTCTACGAACTGTACCGTTGACCGTTACGCGCTCGTTGGATGGGACGTGTTAAAAGTGTTCGAGGTCGACGCGGTAAAAAGTCGAAGAGTATATGATGCAGTGTTTGTAGTTCGAGAAACGACTATTTGCTTTGTTGGTTGAGGTTTGTCGAGGAAGACGAAAGTGAGAAAATAACTGTGAGAAATGTGCTAGTAGGGAGTCGAGAATGGTACTCGAGAACTTTAATTTCAATATTGTTGAGCAATGAAAAATTAAACGTCCCAAAACATGTAAAGTATTTAGGATTTATTACAAATAGCTCTGCAACTTTGTAGAAATCTACTAGCAAGATTTTCACGAAGACAGACTCTACAAGAAAGACACAAACGTTCTCTGACCGTTCTCCAAAATGCGAGCTACTGGTACCAGTCTAAAAGTCTATCTATCGATACAAAAAACTCAAGTTCTCCAAGAGGCCATTAAACTTCACCATAACCTTTCAATCTCTCACTTCACAATCTCACGATCAGTACAACCTACCCAAAAAAAAATCCAACACAACTGAGCAGCAAAATTCCAACGACCCTCCAGGTTCAACTTTCGAAACGTCGATTTAAAAAACCCGTGTAAATCTGAGATCAACGTAACGCTTTACCGTTCGCCAATTTCATCGGATCCAATCCGCTAATTACCGTATCGTCTGCCAGACGGTCTACCGCTCCACGAGGAATTCCGCCTCCGTCGTTCACGAACGACCGAGTGAACGTATAAAGGAAGAAACGAGGACGGAGGTCCCCGGGCGCGTGATACAACTCGGTCCTCTCTCGTCGCAGCTAGCGTAAATGGGTCTATTAATCTCGATTAGGGCAAGTATCTACGATCTACCGCCATCTCGACTAGACATATCTCGTTGCACGCGCATTCTGTCCGGCCGGTCGGGTAATCGGCCTGCCAATTATCGTTATCGCTCAAGGCCACCAGACGACGAATCGGTTCCGCCGTGATGTCACGTCGGACTCGCGCGTCTCAACGAGAACGCGACGCGACGATGTCTCGGCGATATACCGAAACAGAGATTCGCGCGGGTGACCATAAACTCGCGGACGAAGAGTGTACACGAACAGTTCCGACGAAGAATGTAGACGAAGAGTGCAGACGAAGAGTACAGATGAAGAGTACAGATGAAGAGTACAGACGAAGGGTACAGACGAAGGGTACAGATGAAGAGTACAGACGAAGAGTACAGGCGAACAGTACAGACGAAGAGTACAAACAAAGAGTACAGATGAAGTGTAAAGACGATGCGTAAAGACGAAGAATACAGACGAAGAGAGTAGAGGAAGAAAGTATACGAAGAGTACAGACGAACAGTTCAGACGAAGAATGTAGAGGAAGATTACAGACGAAGAGTACAGACGAAGTGTAAAAACGAAAAGTGTAGGCGGACAGTACAGACGAACAGTACAGACGAAGAGTACAGATGAAGAGTAAAGACGAAGCGTAAAGACGAAGAGTACAGACGAAGAGTACAGACGAAGAGTACAGACGAAGAGTACAGACGAAGAGTACATACGAAGAGTAAAGATGAAGTGTAAAGACGAAGCGTAAAGACGAAGAATACAGACGAAGAGAGTAGAGGAAGCAAGTATACGAAGAGTACAGACGAAGAGTACAGATGAAGAGTAAAGGCGAAGTGTAAAGACGAAGAGTACAGACGAAGAATACAGACGAAGAGACTAGAGGAAGACAGTATACGAAGAGTACAGACGAACAGTTCGGACGAAGAATGTAGAGGAAGATTACAGACGAAGTGTACAGACGAAGTGTAAAAACGAAGAGTGTAGGCGGACAGTACAGACGAACAGTACAGACGAAATGAACGAGCGAAGAGGACGGACGGAGAGAGAGAAAGCAACGATCCTCGAACGAATAGCTTGACGGCCTTCTCGGCAAATTGCCGAGCGAGAATAGGGGCAGATAGGACGGTTCGGTAGACGGACAAACAAAAGAGGAAGACGACAGAGGGGAACGACGGAGGAGGAAAGAAACGCGTCGCCTGTTTCTTGCCTGACGTAAGTAGCTCGTTATCGAGACGACCTTAAGGCCAAACAAGCGCGACCGCGCCAAGAATCCGCGCGATCGGACAGCCGAGCTCGAGACGGATGTCTTTGAGAGGATTTTTTTTAATAGGTCGGACAAGTCGTTGATGGAATTTTTAGCGAGTTTGCCCAGCACTGGAACTAATTTGAGGAATTTCGAAGAATATTGTGGAAGTTGATAATGTATTCCTACTTCTGTACCAAAAGCATTGAGAAGGGAGACAACAGTGCGCTGAAAGGTCAGAGTCCCAATCAGTGGGCACAACTTCAAATTTCTCATTATCTCCGAAAAATTTTAAATTTCAAGTTCTCGATAGTTGAAGACCACCTAAAACTGAACGTCCTAGACGAAATGACTACAACTATCCAAGCCAAACACGAAACAACAACCACTTCGAAAAATCTTGCAGATAGGGTTGCTTTCTCGAGTTCAACTCAGATCTAAAATCACGCTAACGAAGCTGAAAGAAACGAGACGAATAAAAAACCGAGATGTTTGCAATTTTCTTTCCGCTCGGCGTTAATCGGCATAGCCATCTCGCGGCATAAATCGCGAAGGTGTCAAGGCCTGATACGGGCGGGTAGCGCGTTGTCGCGTGACGCGACGTGTCGCATGGGACGCGCCGTGTGTGTTTCCGCATTTATATTTCATGCAGCGTATTTACAAGTTTATGTCCCGTTCGCACGATACTAATAAACCGCGCCATGTATCGAAGTCCACGTGCCGGCCAATGAGTTTCTTCGTCGCGACGTAACGATGCCAGACGTACGGAACAGCGAAGTAGCGAAAGAGGAAGGACAAAGGGGGGAATAAAGAGAGAGAACGCGAGGAACTCGTATATATTAAAAGCCTCCACGTTTTCTCGTATCGCACGCGGACGCGTTCCGTTCAGTTTGCAAAACCCCGGCGGAGCGCAGACAAAAACAGGATAAGTTAACTGTTATTAAAATTCCCCGGCGTGTTTTTCAACATTGCACGTTTATCTGTCTTCAAACGAAGCTTCGCGATCTACGGCGATTAAACGATGCAGACGAGTGCGCGTGTACCTCGAGCACGACCTATCTATAAAGATGTCTCGCCGCCTTCTCTTCGCGCGATAAAAACACGCGCGTGAGAACCAACGACGTGGAGATTATATGAAAAAAAATGCTCTTTTTTCTCTCTTTTTAGTTAACCCTGCTTTTCCTCCTTCTCTTCCATCTAGTTAGATTTATCTCGCCGGATGTTTCACGAGTACAGCTAGACATAGCTGTGGCTCTTGTTGGAAAGTAAAAATCTAGGTCGGGGCGTTCGCTTCGCGATGCTAAAAGTCGAAGAAAGAAACGAGCGATAAAGCCGGTATCTGAACACTGCCCCCATTTGTGATCTGCAAATAATGGCGGCTGTTGGCGAGGACGAGGCGATAAGACGTCGATTGTTTCGACTTCAGCGAAGTTCGAACGCGCGCTGAGAGTGGAAGGAAAGAACGCATTGGAAAAAAAAAGAGGGAGTGGAGAGAATTCGATGGAAATTGCTTTAAAGGCTTCGGTAATTTCAACGGTGTTAACTTCGATTGCGAAGAGATTCAAGAACTCTGGATATTCTATTCGTGCAATTAGTTTTAAAGTACCTCATTTTCCCTAAATGTATCGAGGAACAGCGGAAGTCAATAGTAGCGATTAAAAAGAATGCCTTCATTGGTCGATGCACATAGCCCTTCTAGCCTAAAATTCCAATTGAAACTAAAGATCAACGATAACAATATGCATTAAATTTCCTTACTTTGAATACCAAATCAATTTCGTAAATTTTTTCCCAATAGTTGAAAAAGCTTTGACAAAACCCATCTAAAATCAATCCTCTGTCATGCAGCTCCAGGCAGCTAAAGTCGAATACATAAAACTAACTTGAAACTCTCAAACAACGAACGTGAAACAGAATTTTTCCCACGCGATACATTCACCATAACCTCGATGGGTAAAAATTCAAAGTTCTCGACGAAACCGATCACCCCTTCCTCTCGCTATTAAAAATGAACGCTGTACGCGTCGCACGGTGCGCGTTCAATGAATCATCGTACAAAGAGACTCGACGTTGGTGAATTGCTGGACGACGAGAAAAGGGAAAGAGGAAAAAAAGAAGAAAAGGAGGCGTATTTGCCGGATGTTCCGCGGAAATGGTAACCATTTCCTTCGGTAAGCCGCTATTTTGTTTTCGAGCGTGCGCTGGCATGCGCTGCAGTCACGCGAGTCTACGAGAAGATTAAGAGAAGAAAAAAAAAGAGGGGTGCACTCTCGAGGAGACGCGGTAGCGAGAGATTCCAAGCTCTCTTCCGGTTATCAATTAGCGCGAGAAATGAGAGAGGTCAGTGACCGTTTGCCGGTCAATTTGTTTCCTTGGTTCGTGTTGATAAATCTAAACAAACACGAGGATGTTCGAGGGGACTGAGTATCTCAGATTTGGATATCTAATTCCTTTGATTTCTATGGAAATTATTTGCTAAATAAAATAATTAATAGCTGTATAAAATTGATAATTGTTCTTACGAATTCCAAATAAATCCAATATTCAAATTAGATAGGCTGTTATAGTGGCTAAAGAGGCTAAAAAGGGTAAAGGGTGAAACTAGTAATCAGTAGATCCAATCTATTAGATATTGACAGAGTTCTAAATCTTTTTCATCCATCACTGCTTCAATTCTAATGTTCTCAAGAAATCCTAACACATCGGGGAACCAGTCCTCTGCACTTTCCCAAAAGCGCGAGATTTCCGCAATCGCAAGAGAGCCGTAGAAAAGGCGATATAGCTGGATGCAAATAATTATCAAATAATACTAAATGATTATTAGGTCGAATCAAAGCAACAAACACGAAAGGAAACGGTCCTCGAGAAGGTTGGACGAGAGCATTTTCGCGGCCGCCCGCATTCGCGGACACGGTTCGTAAAGGCACGTATACGCTTACGTAATTTCCAGGGTAGACGCTTCCCGCTTAGCGGAGATAACGCTAACAAGGCCCAGATAATAGCGTCGGGAGTCTAGACAGTTAATTACAAGAAGTCCTTTAAAACGCCACGCGGCGTGGTTCACTCGCGCTTTCGACTCGTCGCGTACTCTTTGACGTGGTCCAAGTTTTCGCTTTTCCATAATTTCTATTCGCCTCGTCAGCGATTAACGAACTTGACAACACAGCTCCAGGAGACTGGCAATTTCCAGAACTAGCCCTTTGTCTCGCGCCTCTATTGCGAATGAAGTTGTCGAAGCTGGTGGAAAGAAATCGCAAGTTCGAAAAGTGGCAGGATTGAGGGAATTTGAATCGTGGTTGAGCATCGTTGAGTGTTCTTGTGAGTTGAAGTGCGTGCATCTTGTTGAGATTCTCGATTTAAGCTCAACTCGACATCCTTTCTGCGAGAGTTCTTTCACGGAAGATGGACTTAAGTTTGACAATAACTGGGTCATTTGAGATAGGTGATTGGTGGATCTTTGGATGAAGTGCTACGGGGTGATTGGTGTTGGCTTCGAAGAATGGATAAATCCATGTATTGGAGCAAAGAGAAACTAAATTTATGTGAATTTCTTTAGCAGTTCTAGAACCAATTATTTATTTTTAATTATTAAATTCAAATTATCCTGTACTGCACATATCTGAAGTGGTCATCGACGATCACTGTTGCAACTAAATAAATTTAAGCACACAAATGTACAGATCTTTCTGTATCAGCTCACAAACCAATCCTAAAAAATTTTCTAAAAAAAATCGCATCCAATGAAGTGGAACTCCTCAAACCGACAAAATTACCACAAGTAGAATATTTCTTTTGACTTCCAACAAGTAAAAATTGAAGTCACCCTTTATTAATCCCTCGAAAAAAACATCCCTCTAATTACGCCCTAAAAGATCTTTATTATTTGCCCTGCTGTCCATCAAAAACTTCCAAACCTCTTCCTGTAATAATTCGTCATGCTTACGCGACAATCTTCCGCGATGTTACGATAGCTCGCCTTATTTCCGCATGGGAAGAGAGATATAAAACGTCATTACACGCGTCTACACGCAAAACCATGGACGGAGTTCGCGTGTCGAGGGTAATTTCGTGTCGGGGAATCAGTGAACTCACCGATAGGATTGGTTCTATGGTGGTCGTTTGGGGAAATGACTCTAGGAGTCTGGAAAATAAGTGCAGGAAAGGCGAATGAGCAAATACGAAGAAGTTTGAAACGTGGACACTTTAATACAATGGTTTTTGATGCATATTCAATGTCTATCGTTGAGAAGTAACGTTACATAAATAGGAAAATAGATATTTCATATTTAAGTTTTATGTCCATTTTATTTAGGGTTTAAAGATTTACATCGATTTAAAATGAGTTTTGAGACACCGATCATAATTAAGAATAAACTTAAGAGAAAAGGGGAATTTGCACGCAGGTCCACTAATTCAGAGTTCAAGGTACTTTAATGCAATGACGATATTAATGCAATTGTTACATATGTAGAATACAACCCGGCCATTTCTACAACGAAGCGCCACACTTAAAGGATTAACCTTATCCTGATAAATGCTACTTCGTTATAACGCGCTGTGAACAAAGATAATGAAGACAATGATTCCTCAAACTGTACGGCTTACGGACGAAGATAAAGAGTAGAATGATTCTTCAAATTGTACACAATTTAAAGACAATGAAATTCGATGCATTCCCAAATGCAATTTCTCTGAACGATGCCAATTGACGGAGAGTAAGCTGCATTAGCTCAATTGTCGTACCATTTTATTATTAAAAGGACATCTCAACGGTAACCCTCGATCGACGACGTAACCGTAATTTGCCGTAATTTCCTTTCGAAACGAACCTTTTATATCGTAAACCGATAGGGTCCGTTCAAACTGCAAAATTAAATCTATTGTCCGTCAGTGGATCAGTACACGTCGTTTCAAGTTAATTCCCGTAAATTGCATCGGTACAATCACGATCATCACGACTATCAATGATGCGTAAACATATCACACCTTAAATATATACAGATCTATACAAAATCTAGCTATTCTTTAAACCTTCGTCGATTTGAATCAACGAGAACGGAAATTCGCGGTTTGCACGTTACAAACAGTGGTCGGGAAAACATTCGAACCGCGAAGGGTAAATAAATCGATAGAATTTTAGTCATGTTAAAATTTCAATCGTTCGATCTTTCCCCTCAAAATTCTCACCACTTCAGGACCATCCCCGAAGACCGACATCCCCACTTGCAATAACGCATCGTCAAACACGCCTCGATAATCATCGAATCGAGTGCGTCGACTGCACTTGTGTAAACGTTCGCCCTACCCTCCAAACGTTTCCCACGTTCTAGCGAGGAGGTTATTCGGCCATTGGGAGAAAGGGAACAAAAAAAAAAAAGAATAAGAAAATAAAAAAAAATCTAAAGGTCACCGACCTTAATTTCACTCTGGAAAAATATTTGCCGTGCCAATTATCGGCAGAAGCACGTGCACACTTGCTCCGCGCCTACCTATTCCTTCCGATCGGTCGCGATTCGGTCGTGTGTGTTTTCAACGTGTGCATGAAACAGCACGATGTGCACACGTATGCGGTGGATGCATGCATCGCGGTTGCAGTTACTACCGGACAACGTATGTTAACGAACGGGGCGTGCTTTCGATACTAATGAGCCGGATTAGACGAACCGTTAGATTCGCGGCACGATAAATCAGCAGCAGCGGTGCACCGAGACTCGTAGGCCTCGTGCATGGTAAGGTTTTTCGTTCCAATTACTTTACACGCCATGCCCTGGATTTCGCTGGGCTGCCACGATCTCCTCTGGCGGATAATTCGACATCGAGAGATATTGCTACGGTTATCTACCTCGTGGGAATAAGGCGGGTATTACGTGGATATCGGAGAACGTATATCTTTCGAGGGGCTTCCTATGGAGAGTTGAACGTTGCGCGGGGAAACGTTAGGACTGAAAGTTTAGAACACGTAGGGCAGATTGGTAGGTAGTCCGAGGGAAGTTGGGCCTGGAAATCATTTTCGGATTAACACGTTCGCGGATGTGGCCTGGCGGGGTTAAATTTCATGTTGGAAGTATGGATGATTAATTTGATATGGATGTATTGAGAGGATGCAACGAATTTTTATATTTATGAGAGTCAAAGGGTTGAGGAATTTCTTAAAAGTGTTCAGAATTAATGATTTTAACAGGTTGAGTGCCATGGGGGTCACCGGCGCTATTGAATTGAATGAAATTTTATGTTACGTTTAAATTGAAATATTTATAAATTTTCTAACATATTGAATATTTAAATTTTAGCGTTAAGAAGATGAAGATCTGCTAAACATCGATCAATCAGTGTCCTTAAAATTTCTGTTTTATGAATATGTGATTTTTATAAAAAAAGTTTCACCTCAGTAGAAATGACGAAATAAGGGAAACATCGGTAGCATTCAACCTGTTAAAGTATCTATTAAGAGAAATACAAATTCTCCACTCCTAACTTCAAAGATTGAATTTTAATCACCCCCAAAAAAGTATCTCAGCCGCGCCGTAGCCGATAACCCCAATGATTCAGAGGTCCACTCGAACCACTAAATCTCCGACCATACGATCATAAAAGTCAAAACCGGGAGGGGAAAAAATGAGCTCAAACATCCCTAAAAAAAAACTCCGGTCGCAAAAGCAAGCATTTTTGCCCACCCAGTAGATATAATCGTGTCTCTTTCGCCTTCCTCCTTCCACCTATCCCCCGGTGGACGAAGCCGACCTCACGATCCGGCTGATGACATTTAAAAGTGCAACGCGAAGGTATCGATCGAGCAGACGTAAGAGCGAGAAGAACGACCGAGGAAGATGGAAGAGGGAAGAGGAAAGAGGGAACGAGGAGGGAGAGACCGCCGACCCAGACGAGAAAACTGCAGTGAAAGCCCGGCTCGCATTCTGGGCCAGACGGAAGAAACACGAGGCAGACAGTGTAACGGCCTCTCTCTTTCTCCCTTCGTTCGTTGCACCGTCTCGCTTCGGCTTAACCGGCCACCACCGACGTCTGCTCGTTCTAGAGTACACCAGAGAGGCCTTCGTTTTTCCTATTTTTCACCTCCTTCCTTCACCGGTATCGCAGACTTTCCCGGTTGTCCGGTATTTGTCCGTTCGACGAACGCACAATGGGGAGAAAAATTCAAGTGCAATTACGCGAACGCTCGTGGATTCAGCGTCCGGCTGTGGGATGCTTGCGGGGAGAATGCGAGGGGATTTGGGTTTCGATGGGGGAGAAGTTACGGGGGAATTGGGGGAAGATCGACGTGCGGGATATGTTTTTAGGGGGGTGAAAGATGCGTGTGAAATGATTTCGGGGAAATTAGGGGATGTTGAAGGTGGGGTTTGGTGGTTTGAAATTGTGTTCGAGGACGTTGACGTTGACACGTTGTTTTGAAACGTGAATTTTTGAGAGGAATTTAGGAGTGATGGTTTGAAATATAATGACATTTATGTATCATTTTCTAGGGGAGTTACATGGGTAATTTATGTATACTTTTCTAGAGAAATTGGTAGTGGAATTTGCAAGTGTATGGTAATTTACGTGGAGATATCCGAGGGAAGATTGCAGTGTAGGTAATCAGTGCGATATCTGGTATAGACGGAGAATTAATGAGCAATAAAACGCATAATTTCTCAGGAACGGTGGAAGTTAAAAGTTTTTCTAATTAGAGAAATACATGACACGGTGCGATAAAGAATCTACTACGTTTCCTTTAAAGCCACTGGAATTAGATATTGCGCTAATATACGTAATTTATTGTAGACGGGTAAGAAGGTAAATCTTGTAGTACGTTATCCTCTATTAAAACGTCAATGTGCAAGAATTTAATTGCGGAGAAATTTAAAGTTAGTTTCTATAAAAAGAGAACCTGCTTAGATGACGCAGCGTAAAGTGATTGACCGCTTATAGAGAAAGGGAAATTGAAAGTGCCATCTTGTGCGATCGACTTGTTTCTTCTCTCCTCTATTAAAAAATATCAATACTATAAATATCCCGATGACTGCCTGAGAAAGAAATTTGCAAAACTGAAGTCATTACTTATATTTTCATCTAGGAGCTACTATTTTAATTTGGCTCAAAATACCGAGGCTATGATACATCAGATAGGAAATTAGGACAAATTCTCTAGAGCTGAAGGTGGAATATTTGAACTCTGACTCGCTAATTGTAGTACACGTCTTATCACAAATTATCATATCATTCATATTATAAACATTATAGTAACTTGTCCAGACAAAAAATTACGTCGGTGACATTGACAAGGTCTCAGACTCACAACTAGCAAACTCCAGTTCAAATCTTCATTGAATAATTTTCATTACCTCAAAAACGTATAATCCTTTCAATGATTTAAAATGCAAATTGGAAATTATAAATCCCAAGTAAAATGAATATGTTAGTTAAATAGAAAAATGTAACTAAAATCAGCACATTGCAAGGATTTGTAATATCAATACAACATTGAATTTAAAGCACAGACTCTTGCTCTATTTAAAAAGAACGTTAGCACGAGAAAAAAGTCATCATAGTCATCCTATCATGAATAGGTCGTACGAAATTCTGCTTAATTACAGACGATATTGACAACCCGATTACTTTGCGCACCGTTGATGCGTTGCCATGTGCTCCACGGGAATAAATATTTAACCTGGTTTTGCCGAAAAGATTACCGGTTTTGAAAAACATCCCAAATATAGAATCCCGTCTATCAAACGTATCGGTATAAATACGACAATTCGGAATAATGTTTACGTAACGTACACATTAAAAAAAGAGTGAGAATTTCATTCAACGATACTTGGCGATAAATGATTCTATCGATCAAGAAACAAAAGAAAGGCGTGGCAACATTTATGCAGATTTCTCGATGACATTTTCAACTACACGTGCTATTCTTAAATTACATATACAAATTGTTTGTTTAACTAAACCGATAAATACATTTAACGCGACCAAGTTTAAGGTAAACGATTTTTCATGGAGTTCTCAAAGATATCGCGTTTCGGTGAAAGTTAGAATTAACTAAAAGAGATATTAAACGGATAAAACGTTCGAACTTATCGAATTCCTGATTCTCCATCGACTTACGGGACAATTTACTGTATTTATTCCAATATCAATAATGAGCAATACGATGCGAGATGCCTGAAAGAGAATTTTCCTACTTCTATTCTTGCCTTAATTACGGAATCTTAGCTTTCTATGAGTGAACTGAAAACTATCGATTTTAATGATATCTGTGCTCGTTTCGTCGTTTAAATTCGTTTACGAGGCTAACCTTGTTATCCGTTTATTATGAAATTGACACTTTTGAAATTGCCATGAGTAAGCACAAAAATGAAAGCGCAGTTTGGGGCAAAGCCTTTTATTGAAACGGGCGTCGGAATGTATGTAAGTATTAAAATTCATCAAACAACGTTAAGAAATGTAAGACTTCTAAAGATTTTAATGACTCCTCGTCTTTTCCTCCAAACGCGCGAAATTCCGAGGCCGTTGACACAAAATGAACTTTTTCCTTATTTCATAAATGCTATCAAATTTCCTACAAGATAATTTTAATTCGTCTAATAAAAATTCGCATTAAAGAGTCCATCCATAAAAAATTCCTCCAACATTCCATTTTAAACGAAGCAATAAAATTATCACAAAAAATGCAACAACTTCTCCGCCGAGATTCAACACGATGAATCAAATTAAAATTGAATACAATTGAATATGTTTGTAATTTTAATTTCAATTCCCCGTACATATCTCTCGTTTCACAAGTGCAGCAATGCATCGACCCCATTCTGACTTCCACGATCTCGAATTCTCATTAAAAACAACGACGTCTTTCAATCTTATCAAGACTTCTCCGAAAGAAACTTCCAACGATCGTCAAAGACCTCGAAGCATCCATCAACGACAGGAATCGTTCGAGAATTCGTAAAACATCGAAACAAACGAGCATCGTTGTCTATAGATCTATGTAGGATGATATAAAAGAAAGAATTTTCAAAAAGAACATACCACTAGGGCCATGTCGCGCGGTTTCGAACCCTGTACGTGGAGGATTCGTGCGCCCAGCTCAAGCAGCTTTCTCCTCAACTGTTTCACGGAGACGCCGAGCGTCTGCATGCAGCGACGCCTCAGCTTCATTTGAACGGAGCCGCCAGGTTGTCGACGTGCTGGAAACCACTGACCGTCAGCTGTCAAGCTGGCATAAACACTCCCGCGACCCTCTTCTTTTTCTTTCTTCCTCTCTCTTCTCTTCTTCCTTCCTCTTCCTCGACGATTCTCCTTTTCTTCCTCTACGCTCCTTCGTATCTCGTCCAAAGAGCTACCGTCGTGCGCAGCGTCCTTCCACCGAGATTTCGTTTCGAATTCAATAAAAAAGGAACTACCCTCGTTGCTTGTCTGGCACTCCTTGTACTTCGAAGTGCGTACAATTCGTGACGAACGTCAAAGGGCACCCTTTCGTATCAACTAGAAGCGCGCACGACTACGTCAAGAGGAACGTCGGTGTCAATGACGATCGATCCGGTCTGTTAGGAGGAAACGGCCTCGTTTCCGCTTAATTTCATCGGATCCGGTGCTCGGCACGCTCCCGATCCCACTTGACCACGAGTCTTATATACACGGTCGTACAACCAAGAGTCTCTGATGGACGCACACGTCGTGCGATCTTCTCTCGATCGTGACTCTCCTCTTGTTCTCTCTCGCTCCTTTTTTCCCCCTTTTTTCGTCCCCTCGATATTTACAGAGCACTCCTACGGACGCGTATCAGCCGCTCGTGGATGTCCGTCGTATGGCGTACAGCCTCGAAGCGGCACACGGCTGAAATGTCACACGAAGAAAAAAGTGAAGAATTCCTGGAGGCTTCTGCGAGAAGGAGCAGCAGCACGCCGTCCCGCGCGCGTCATTCGGACAAAAAAATTACTCTCGTCGCTTCGAGCCAAACGAGCAACGTTAAACCGACGCACACCCGTGTACGCCTCCGTCTTTTGACAGGCTCGACCTTGACTTTCGAGTCGGCGCACGTCTTTTTTTTTTCTTTCTTTCGTCGTAGGAGAGTTCCTCCTGCGGGATGTGTCGGATAATTGTTCTTCTCGGTTTGTCGGTCGTTCGTAAGAGCGGCTGGAACGACCGCACGCCCCGGTCGTTGCGCCGAAAATGTCTTCGACGTTTCGGCACGGACACACGAATTTCTTCCGCGGTCTGTCGATTCGATCGCAGTCCGCCTGTCGCCGTTTCCTAGCCCCTGTCCTTTCGCATCGGATTGCCGACGAGAAAGACGGGGGCCGATAGAAAAAGGATGGACTATTGGCCGACTTCCCGCCGTTGGCTCGGCCAGAAATGTCAGTCGCGCCGTTGCGAAAGTCGCGGTGTCTTCGTTGACACGGCTACGTCGTAATTAAGGACGAATCGCGGTGTACGCGGCACCACGTTGAGGCACTTTGAGAGAGAGAGAGGTGTCGATTATTCTCTTCCCCTGGTATTACTACGTTTTCGTGATGTACGGACTCGAACCGAACGATCGGACGAGAATTAGGGGCCTTCGAGTTCGCGGAGGACACCGTGGACGAGATGTCGATACGTCCGACACGTTCCAAGTCCAGCGGCAGACTGAATTCGTCCGGTGGCTGTCAGGCCGCAGCACCGTCGATTCCGAGCGTTTCTCCCTCCCTCGTTCCCTCACCCCGCGAACGATCCCCACCACCCACCTCGGCGCAGCGGTCGCATTTACCTCCCTCCACTCTCCTCCGTCGCCCTTCGATGCCCACAGCGTGCAGGTTCTCTCTCTGTCGCTCGTTCTCTCTCTCTCTCTCTCTCTTTGTTTCTTTCTCTCTCCCTTCTCTCTCTCCCTCTCTCTCTCGCGTGCATCGCCAGCGCCGGTGCGCGCGCACGCACACATCGAGCTCGTTGCGTCTGTACGTACCGTGCAGCGGGTGCCTGGCTGCAAATCGGTGTAGGTATCGACGAATTTTGTCGAGTGTGCGCGCGTACATGCAAACACGAGAGAATCACGCATACAGAGAAACGGCGCACGCGCGAGTCGAGCCAGCAGCCGGTTAAGCCGGTATGTCGTAGCGCGACGCAAAAATCATCCTCGTGGCGGTACCGGCGATGATATCCCCGCGACAGGACGGCGCGGAGTGTCCTGGTGGGAGGGACCGTCGGCGACGAGGATTCAATCGTGACGCGAATCCGACGAGGATTCGATCGTAACGCGAACCCGACGATCCCGACTTTAATCCAGATCAGGAAGCGTCCAATTAATCGCGCGCAATCGCTCGAACTTAATTAGAAGAGCTCGAGTCGCGGGAAGAGGATTTTAAGTATTGGATTATAGCGAATTAATGGGACGAATATTGGGAAACGTTTACCCGATTCGCTTTTCGACGAGGAATCGTGGAGAGAAGAACGTTTGGAGCGAGGAGTCGACTCGAGATCGTAAAATTTCGTGGACGATGAAAAGCGCGCGGTAGAACGGTAGGCGCGCACGGCAAGTAATTGCGTTTCCACGAAGGCGCGGAAGGTAAAACCGTAGAATTTCGAGCAGCGAAACCTCCGAAAGGAGGAAGGAGGTTTCTTCGTGCGCGCGTGCTGTTACGTACATTCACTCGCGCGAATTATTCTCGTCGACAGTGCTCCAGCCGGTTCCATTAATTCGAGTGTACCACTCTACCCTGTAGAGGGTGAAATTACCCTTGAAATTATAACAGGTTGATACTTCAGCCGCACCGGCATCGACCGGGTCGTTCGGATCGATAGCACTTGTTCGATGCGATATGGGTACCGTCGGAACATACGCATACGTTCTGAGACGATTTTCGATCAAGTATCAAAAAAAATTTGAAACTCAGTCGACCCTGCAACGATAGAAACATCCATCCGCCAATCGTCTCGAAACTCGCGAATAATCGTAAACCGATAACAATTTTAACTATCGAACAGACGATAATTTTTTTCCCCAAGCATTTCGATGTTTCTCGCTGGCCTCAATCCCAGAGGTATCTCGCGCAATCGATATCGAGCCGTAGAAGTCACAAAGGATATCTCTTCCTGAAGGAACCTCGAGAAGGTTGCTCTCGATCGCGAGGGAGAGAGAGCGCGAGCGAAGGCAGCCGGCGCGATGCGACGCACAGACGGCTACGCACACAGACTCTCTTTACGAACTACCAGACGCTTCTGGCCCCCACCGAGTCATCGTCTCACACCGAGAGGCCAAAGTCTCACAGACGAATTCTCACACCCGCGCTCCATGACGGAGAGGAAGAGCACGAAAGAGGAAGAGAGGGAGAAAGCAGGAGGTAGAGATACGGATAGACAGATGGAGATAGAGAAAGAGGAGGGAGCGAGAACGAGAGAGAACAGGCAAGAGGCTCGCGAGAGCTCGCATACGAATTCGCCCGCGACATCGTCGGTGGAGGCGCGCCTTAAGGAACTTCGACGGCTGACCTTACCTCGGCCAAGGTCGTGCCACGGCGAACCGTCTGACTCTAATGTCGTTTTGACTGACTGCGATCTATGTTTTGACGAGCGACGGAGCATGCACGTGCCCAGTCATTGAGAGTCGCGGGCCCAATGTGTCGGTTCGTCGTGCGGCTTTGTATCACGACCGGTCTCTCGTGTCATTTTGTCAGCTCGCGCCAAACTTTTCCATTAGTGAGCTTCCATTCCCATCCTACAACTCCAACGATCCGTATTAAATTCCGTCTTTAACCGAAAGTATCCCGATACCTCTACGAACGGTTCGTCCCTTGGGAGATTCGTTCTTAGGAAGCATCCGTACGACCCTAAGACGTAATACAATTACGTAATTAACTTTTCGAGCTTCTACGAAGCATCCGCAACTTTCTGCCTAACGACAGCCCTTTCCCTAGGCAGACGGGCGAAACTTACGAGGAACGGTCGTTCGCGAAGGGAACTCCGCACGAGAAACTTTTCCCTTCGTATAATACCTACTCCACCGACTCGTACGTACGTCCCGCGTGAGTAAGCTCGCTAGCGCGCGCGCGCACGACCGTGAGCGCCCTGCTCCCACCGAGTCAAAAGCCGTCGAGTTCAAATATTTTCGTACCACCGGTTAGGAACTTTCCCTTTCGCGGTATTTAGCTTCCCTCTATCTTTTCCTCAACTCAGCCGATCAAAACAACCAGTCAGACGATACGTCCGTTTCGTCCTCGGGATCGAACGAAAGGTGTAAATCTCGCTTTTGTTTCGATTTGCGTATCGTCTCACCGACGGCGGGCGGTGGCAGTGGCAACTGTGGTGGCAACAACGACAACGATTATGACAAAGACAACGACAACGACTACGACCGCGACTACGACACAACGCAACGAAACGAAACGGCAGAGCCGGTGGGTAGAGAGAAACGTCGGTGGTGGCGGTGGCTTTATCGCCGGCGAACGTGCGACGAGCAAACGAGCGAGAGCGCGTGCTGCTGCCCCAAGAGCGTGTGGACGCGGCTTAATACACACCGAGCGAGAGAGACTCGCGCACGAGGCAGTTGTGCGCGCGAGAGTTCGTCTGTGTGGCAGGGTAGATGCGCGTGTGTGCGCGCCGTCTAGACAGGAGGTTGTTGGGGCCGAACGAGGGTCGGCGGAGAGAGGTGAAAGACGACGATGGGTTGGAGGGATTCGTACGGGGAGAAGGTGGGGTGGATAGGGGGACGGGGAAAAGAAGGAAGGAACGGTCGCGCAGAGAGGGGGGGACGGAGAGAGAGAGAGGCCAGAGAGGGCAGCGAAACGAGATAGTAGTGGGGAGGTATGATAACCGGCTATCATATCTCAGGGCCGCCGCTACGAGTCCACCGTTTCCCCCTTTCTTCTCGTCGATCCACCTTCTCCTTTGCTCCACCTAGCCCAGCTATCCTCCTTCGCCCTCCTGTTCCACGTCTCGACGCTGCTGCACCGACCGGTGTGGAGCAACCTCCACCTCCTCCACCGACCCGTGGCTTCTGCTCGGTCTCTTATACTTATACTTCTTCTTCTTCTTCTTCTTCTCTACCCTTTCCCTTTCCCTTCTTCCTTCGCCATTTCCTCACCGACTCCCTTTGGCTCTTTTCTTTCTTTCCCGCTCCTTCTCCTGCCCACCGTTTCTGTTCTTCTTCCTTCTTTGCAAGTCGACTTGGACGCGACGTTAGCCCAGACGAATGCGATAACTCCGTCTCTTCGTGTTCTCTTTTTTATCCTTCCCCTCTTTCTTCTTTGCTCTCTCTCTCTCTCTCTCTCATCTCTCGATTACTTTCCTTCCCTTTATTTGCCCTTTGCAAGAGACATCGTTGGGCTTATCGTGAGGCACGGGGTTGCCGGGTGTTGCAGTTGCAATCAGGACGGTACAACCGGTATAGGTTCGATTCGAGGAGAGACGCCGCCTAAGTGTCGCGTCGTTCCTGCAGACGACTCTCGGACGACCGTGCGCTCGATAAGAGCGTGTCGTTTTTCCGTATAAGCGTTACACGGATTGCTCTCTCGAGTTGCGCAAGTTCGCCGAGCACCGTGGAGACTTTACGGTCTCTAATATCGAGGAGTTCTTTTAAAAAACCCGTTCCAAGCCGATAACTCCCCGCGTCTGCAATTTGTACGTACACGCGCGGTCGCGCCGACCGCTTTGTAATTCGATGTAATTTCAGTCTCTCTCGTGAAATTCGTATTCCGCGGGAGTACATTATTAAATGGCTCGTTGGCTGCACAAGTCGATACCATTTCGGTAGCAGGGATACCTACGGATTTCATGGGACCCCATTGTAATAAACGATAAATCTTACGAATTTACGCGCGAATGCTCTTCAACCTGTACCCGAATCGACTACGCTTCGATCGATTGCCTTCGGTCCACAGATGAATGCGTCTATTGATCCTCTATACCCAAGATTAATCGTTTACATAACTATACCACCATCCCTACCATTCTCCGTCTCGTCGAAAGCAATTCGAAGCATCTCTCCGTTACGTATTAACGAACAACAACAGCACTTATAGACAATGACGTCCAAAATAGTCCTAGACCCTAATTAACACACGTTCAACGACCCCTAAAAGTCTCGAAGATGATCGAGAAAGGTGGGCTATACCGATTGACCCCCATCGCCCATATAAATCCTGTAGACGTCTATTACGAAATCAAATCCAGACAATCCTATCAATCGCTCGCAGCGACTCTATTCATACCGATTATGTCACCGTGCCAACCACGTTCCTTCGCGAAAGGCTTCGGTCTGTAACGAGATATCTCGTACAGTCCAATATGATCGATGTCACCGACAAAACGGATGCGTCTGGCAAAATGGAACGTGAACTCGAAACTCGTCGCTATTGCGCACCCTAATCGTCTCTCGGCTTATATGGCGACAAACCGGCCGATGTCGCGACATCATCGTCCTCCTCGTCATTGTCGCCGTCGTGGTCGTCGTCGTCGTCGCGGTTGGCGTCGGTTCTCCCAATTCGCTCTGCAGGGGTGTCGGGGATTGTTTCGTTGTTGGTCCTTTTTTTCCTTCCTTTTTTTTCGATCGGGTGTCCGCCAGTTTCAGCACACCCAGGAGACCAATATCGGCCCACGTCCATTTCGCGCGCCAGATTATTTCGAATGTCGTTAGGGGAGTTGGTTGGGCCGAACGCGTGCTGGGGAATCGAAGCGAACGCGTAGGTCAGGTATTCTCAACCTTCCTCTCTAATCTGCCCTCTCTTTCGGTCTACCCTCCTCGCTCGTTCCACCTGAACGCCAGACTATCGATTTCATCAAAACTTAACGCGACAACTAGTCTTTTTTCTCTCGTCTGCCGGAGGCTCGAATGCAACGCCGGAGTCCTAAACCAAATCTCGTAAAATCTTCATGGCCTGGGAGCGAGAGTGCCGCGGGGAAGTAAAAGGATAGGCGAGAGGACGTTTACGTCGATAGGGATGTCGTAAATTTTAATTCTCCGTAATATATATGTATCGTTAAATCGGTAGAGAATCGAGCATCGATATCACGGTGCAAGATGATACGAGACTTTTCAAAATATATATTCTCGTATTAAATTTCTCTCTTATCGAACACACCCTCCGAATCAAAATTCATCGAATTCCGATCGATCGTTGCACTCGGGACCATCGAATTGCTTGATCGAAAAAAAAAGAGAAAACCATCAGACTGACATTGACACAAGGACGTGGACGGACAACGCTCGACCGTCGACTGATTACTGCATTAATTTCATATTAAACGTACGTATCGTTTCAATAGTATTCTGTTTACCGTATCAACGATGGAAAATCTCGAACTGAGAATACCTGGGCTTTGATATACCCCCGTCTGAATGCTAATGAATCTATGTACCGTACGATCGTTTGCGAGTGAGCCCAGTATTTATGGAACGCGCTCTCTCTGTGTTCGTCAGTCACCTGGGAATAAATTATGAAATTTATTTACGCGCGTCGATATTTGTCGGCCAAGTGAAACAAAAAAAAAGGAACCTTGTTTAAATTATAACCCGGTACGCGATCTGTCCATATTTACTACACAACCGACCCCCGCCGCATCCGTGTAACCGAGCGTGCACTCGCCGTGGGAATTAAAATGAACCGGAGAGATATCAAATCGAGTTAATTCGGCGAGCGTGATAGATTTTTCAAGTGCAATTGTTTTAACTCGCCGAGATAAAGGGGTAGGGGTAGAGGGTCCGGGAGCAAATGTTCCGGAAAAATGCAGTTTAATCGCACTGTGTACACGCGTTATGCTGAAAACTGGCATGCGGGTGTCGTTGACCTGTATGCAAGCGCAAAAGGTAAATCGATATGACGCCGAAGGGGTAGTTTTCTTCTTATAACTTCAACCGACAAAAGTGAAAGTTCCCCGGTACGAACGGTCGATGGAAAGAAAAAAAAAATTATCTCGATAAAAAACTATAACGTACGAGGTTTATTGTTCCGTTAATAAATAATCGCACGAGAGTGGAGTTCAACCGATGACGAGAAGTCACAGTCCTCCTTCCTCGAGATACCGAGGAAGGGCGAGAGCCAGACACATTTATCGACCCCCGAGAATGTCGTTTCGCTCGTAGGACGATTCGGATTTCGACGATTTTTTATTCCCGATACCTTTTCCCGCGCGAATGGATCTCGTTTCGCGATATACGACGGTGCTGGGATGGCAGCGCGCGTGAAATAAGCGATGCCATAACTTCTCAGCTATTTACGTACGTCCACCCACGTCTTCGCGACTGTATCTCAAACCTGTCCATCTCTAGGGGATGCTGGGCGCGAATGAAATACCTTGCGATTTTTTCGCGCCAATAACGAGCCATCCTCGAGTGAACTCGCAATTTCCGAGCTGCGAATAGAAGTAATCTTCGAACGAAATTAATGCAGAATTCGTACGTTCGATCGGCGACCATTTGAAGCGTTAACTGCCGTATCAATGTTGCATGGGTGACGTTCTTGATTTAACGGAAAAAAGAGTAGTCAACGAGATAACTTTTGTAAGTTGAAGGTGTTGGAATTAAGTATTGATAAAGTTGAAAGTGCTTAATTGCGAGCATCAACTTTAGTTTTACTACTTTAAATCAACTTTAATTTTTAGATCGGTTTTCATAGTTGTTATCATTATTTCTTATTTCTGGAACACAAATTGACTATCAGGGTGAGATGTGACCCGTAATCATCATGACCTTCCACTAATTGGATCCCAATCATCGTCATCGGTGCGACACTAATCAGAAATCAACTCGATTAAACGGATTCCGTCGAATGTACCTACATTTTCAAAATTAAAGATACAAAATCACGGCGCTTAAATTCCTTCGATTGGAACAAGGATGATCTCGTAGGCCACGGAAGATTCGTGGTTAATCACGCTCCGATGAAAATAATTTGTTGACTCCGAGAAGCTCGTATCGTGTGACCGCCGTCCGTAATCGGCCATGACGCGGATCCTATACGCCGTTGATTCATTACGAGTAACTTGCGATAACTCGCGATACACAGAGGGCACGAATAATTACTGCAATTCCGGGAATCGCGGCGTTCTACTTTTTTTTCCCTCTCTTTGCTCCTTCGCTCTGCGTCGACGGCCGTTTCAATGAATCGCGAGATTAGCAAAGAGATCGCAATTAGCGAAGTGTATACACATACGTGTATGAATACGTGTATGCAATTTGAGAGAAGTTTCGCGAGGTCATAACTGTGCGCTAGAGAGATGCCGGAAACCGACAGAGAGAGAGACGAGAGGAGAAGAGAGGGTTGTGAGGGTGAGAATAGAGAAACTTGCGAAAGAAAGGGGGTAGTGAAACAGATTAGGGAGAGAAATAGTTGAGACAGAAGAAATAGTTGAGAAGGAGGAAGATTCAGGCAGAATAGAAAAAAAAAATTGAGGCGGAAGAAAGGAGAATAGTGAAGCAGAAGAAAGAAGAAAATTGAGGCAGGAGAGGGAAGAAAAGTGAGGCAGAAGAAAGAAGAAAATCGAGACAGAAAAAAAGGAAATTGAGGCAGAATGGGGAAGAAAAGAAGAAAGGAGAAAATTGAGGTAGAAGAGAAGAGAGAGAAAAGTGAAACAAAGTACATAGATGGAAAGTGAGGGAAGAGAGAGAGCCGACTTTGAAATCCCGGCATTCGAGGAACGATCGAAGTTTCAAGACGGCGAAAGGACCCCGATCGACGGATAGCCATCGATCAGATACGTCGGGTTGCGTTTTACCTTACTATCGATCGATCAAATCCGCCTAGACGCGTCTGTCTGCGAACATTTCGCAATGCATCGGCCGCGGATGACGTGAGAAACGTTCCGTTCAAGATTCAATCGGTTGCGAGCGAGGAAGATTCCTCTGGAGGATGCGAACGGAGTGAAATCACCGTAACGATGCTTTTTCAAGGACGTCGGATCGAATTTGATGAAAGTTACCTCGTTTAGGATTCTGCGAATTACTGACTTCTTCAATTCTTCTGTTCTTTTCTTGGGTAGATTTAGTATTTGATTTTTTTAACGAGCTGTTAACGTTGATTTGTAGAAGTTACATGCCAAATATAATTCTATATCAATAATACGATTGTTTTTTTCGGTAATATTGAAACGCTGTGAAAAAGTACTTGGAATTTTTCGCAAGATGTGTATTTTCGTTTACATCGCAAATTACATTTTTATCTTGTCGTTTATTATTGATTGTTAATCCCTGAGAAACAAACGCCGAATAAAACGTTTTAGCGACTGCAAGAAACTGATAAAGAAAGAAAAAATTTTGCCGGTAGTTCAGGCGCCACTTGCAAAGTATTTTTTCGAGCAAGAGGCACTGGAAAGATACAAAGTTCATAAAACTTCCCTCACTTTTGTAAAAATTACATCAATCGACACCAAAGGATGAATTTCCGTCCTCTCAACGAGCGGAGAGTTAATCTACCAAAAAAGGAAGAAGACACGAAGATTAAACGGTAATGAAGCGATGAATTAATCGCGAAAATCGCAGGCAAAGACCATTAATCCGGCGAAATGAAAGAGACGTGTCAGGGAGGAAATAATCGACGGCAGAAAAAGCGTGAAGCACGATTATATTAAATCGTACCAAAGTACATAGCAATGATACGTATCCGAAACGTGCCCATCGTCACGTACTTGAAAACGCGAATTGACGATCTTCGTTCCATTGCGAAATATCGAGCCCAACCGACACCTCGGAATTTATTAATGAGATGACCCACCGATAGTCGAAAGGATTAAGCGCTCGTAAGTCGTGTAGCAGTAGCAAACGACTTGCCAAAGTCCATTAAGCTGATCGGTAACAGCTGTCGGCCCCTTTGTCTCTTCTTTCGAACGGCCGATAACTAGTCATCGAGTCATCGATGGTAATAAATTATAATTGAATAGAAACAACGAAGAATTTGTTAGTCTTGCGGGGGTAAGAAGCGTTAAACGTTTCAAGCTAAACTACTGAAACGAGTCAAACGGTCTCCGGTTTTTAATACCCTGACGATAAGAGTCTCTAGCTTCTCTTTCTCTCTCTCTCATTCCCTCTCTTTCTCTCCTTTCTCCCTGCTGATTCGGGGAACGTAATCGACAGACGATAAGAAGATCGATGTAAAAATCGCGATAACATCTCGGACTCGTTTCGAACCTATAGGCGTTATAGAAGCGCCGAATATTTGGTACGCTCAGGAGCAGACGAGGCGCAAATAATTTTCGACTGGAAAAAGAAGTCTGCAGGAGAAGATGGTGAGAGAAGAAAGAAAAAGAAAAAAGTGTAAAAGAGAGAAGGTAAGAAATGGAAAAAAAAGAAGGAGAGACAGACATGGAAAGGAAAGAAGCTGATCCTTGGTGGAACGAGGAGCAAGATGGAGAAGACATCTGAAAGAGGAGACGGCAGTTGACTGCATAGCCAGCGACTGGACGCGACTGGTCAGCCTCTTTCTTCCTTTCTTCTTCGTTCGTTGGTTCGTTCGTCCGTTCGCTCGTTCGTTCGTTCGTCTGCCTCTCCTCCTGACGTTCTCCAGGGTGACCGACCTCGGCGTCGCGCCTGCCAGGCTACGTGAAACCGATCGTACTATCTGCCGCTTTTTGCACGCCCGATACAACGCCGCAGGGCGAATCGAATTGTTGATAATGCTCGCACATACGCCGATTTAACAAAAAGAGAAGGGAAAAAAAACGATGAAACTTAAGGCCGACGTGGAACCGAAGCGAACTCGGCGAAAACACGCGAGGGCGTGATACGTGCTCGATAAGAATCTCTGAGAACTTTAATTTCAAGGTGCTAATTTGTCGACGCCCATCATCGTGGATTGTCTTGCAACGATACTTTTGAGGAAGCGTGATGTCTGCGCTGATTTTCGAGCTTATATGTTCAAATTTGATAAAGTGCGACCGAAAGGTTATTTTTTGGTATATCTCCACGTGCAGAAAAGTTTCACCTAATAGATGACAGCATGAAGATGTACTAAATAGTTAAAAATCCCCGATCTATGAAAAACGAACAAATTCTTAGTACAACTATTTCTCCACTTGCATTCTGCGTCATTTTCAAAACTTTCCACTGTACTTCTCTCTTTCTCATCACTTTAGAAATCCCATCTCTTCCTACATTCTCGAATTTCATCCAATCATCCTTTCCATTCTTCATATCCAAATCAGGCAAGTACCGGCGCATAAACCAAGCATTTATCATCACATAAATCTTTAAATGGGAGCAACAAAATTTCTATCAGAAATTCTAAAATCCAGTCGTATCTATCCGCCATAAAGACGGCGAAACAGAGACACTAACCCCGTCGAACGAGTCGTATCGAGCGATTCGTGCCGTGGAAAGAATCCCGGGAGTGTTGGACGTCGATCTAAATGGCCGAGACTAAAAGGCAAAACAAGGCGAGTGTACTAACGTCTGGCCACTGTCTGGGCCTCTCTCCGTCCGATGAAAGAAAAAGAGTCGCTAAAGAAAGATAAAGCGATCAAGCGAGAACGCGCGCACACGAACGTATAGAAGTCTCTACTCGCGCATATATAAATACGCGGTACGTTTACGGGCATATGTATGGGAGTCTAGAGACTGCGCGACTGAGTCATTAGGCATAATAAGTGAGAAGTCGCGTTTGCCGTGTACTCGGGCTTTGATTCACTCGGCATCTTTGCCGACTCTCCTCCCTCCTTCGTTCTTTTCCTCTCCCTCCTTGCGGTCCGATCATCCACGGACCTCGATCCGGGTTAGGTCTCTTGACTCGAGACTTTTAGTCACGATGACTACTATCTCTCGTCGGAGATTACAAGTGGATAAGTGAGACATTAAATCGGCCCACGATTTCCTGTATGACTCGACTCGAAAAATTTGCACTGGTTCCACGGCGTCTCGATACTATCGCAACGATAAAAAGAGGATAAAGATACATCCGATAAGAGTTATCGTACCCGTGAGGGAAAGTAATCAATTACGAGAAACGAATAAACAAGGAAAACATTGCTAACACCTGGATGTCATTTCGGCGATAGTAAAGAAGAGAGGATTTTTATCGAAGAGAGGGGAAAACTTCTAGGGAGTGAAAGATCTTAGAAAGGTGTTCTTGCATCGTACGATGAAAGAGTACCTTGGCTTCGCGGAGTATCACGCTCGTACGTTTTTCCCTGTGATGTCGGTGTCGCGAGCTACATCGGGGATCCCCCAAAGAGAGGGAGGACAATGAACCCCGTATGCAAGTTCCATGGGGATAATGGGTAAACAATAATGAGGGAAAAAAAAACGCAGGTGGAACGAGCTAGAAAAGGAGGCGGTGGAACGGCGTTAACGAGCTAGAAAACTAGCGGAAATTTACGCTCTGACAGATTACGGTTGCTTCTTGTGCGAACGATAATAATAACTATAATAACGCTATCGTGCGATCTGGTTAAAGATGCGGTTTCCGAGAAACGGTCGCGTAACTTTATCCGGAGGTAAGTAAGGTGCAAAAGTGCGACCGAAGTCACCGGCGGCAGACTGCTCGAGCGTGTGCGCGGTGGCTCCAATAATGACGGTGCCGTGCGCTAACGACGGCCTTATTCTTTATTATGCAACGTCATTGAAGGGAATGGCCGAAAGTGAAAAATACCGATCGTAATCGGTGTACGAGGCAATCTCGCGCCACCGGAGATCGGATCGTGCCGTTTCAATGAGAAATAGCGAGACGCTACTCGTAGAGCAGGTATTTACGTGATGTGTGCAATTCTTGAGAGAAGGTGCTGATTCGAGAGGATTGGAAGAGTGCGCATTGCGTAGATCTTTGAGGGTAGGTATAGTCTTTGCGAATCGTTTTTGGACTTGATTTGATTTATTACGATTTGATTAAAATTTAAAGGTGGCAGTGGTTGAAAATGGGGTTCAAAATTGATGTTCTTGCTGAACGTGATTGAAGGTGGATGTAGGAGATGTGGAAAAATACTATGGGGGTATTTGATAAATCTGGTGACATAGTCAGAGGACTGTCAAACGGAAGATGTCGGAATCTACTTTTATACAGGTTAATCCTGACGTGATCGCATCCGGCGACTATATTTGGCGGCAAATGAAGACTCAGTGTTCTTGACACCAGTGACTTATACGTGTTATGGCAAAGACACCTGGAAAAGTACTCGAGGATTTTAGATAATCCATACGATAACAGCAATCTATTCACAAATGAAAGATACTTGAAACCCTCCTGCACCGACTGCACGCAGAGATTAGAATTCTCAAAAGAAAAGAGCTGACATTGCATCCAAACTAGCAAATTCCTAAATATTTCAACCACTTCGTGGACCAAAAGGTCTCATTCGTCAGACAAATTCAATTTTTCATCCCCGTCAAACATCTTCCCCGATAAAACTCTATTTCTTCTGAAAAAGAAACAAACCTTTGCCACTTTTCCAGGAAAACACGGTCCATCGGTTAATCCTTAAGTGGCAGAAATTCTTCCATACTTTCCTCGTTATAATCTCCTTCCATGTATCGTCTTTTTCCCCGTGAAAGGTCGTCGAAAGGAGACAGGAGAACGTAGACAAAGCCAACGACGAGGCGGATGGGGAGAAGAAACGAAGAAGACGGGGACACGATGAGTTGCCGAAGCCTCTCATCTAGGGGGGACGTCAATCAATGCCTTTTCAGGGAATTGCGTAATCGTCTAGACTAGCCGACCTCTTTATCGTTCTTATCGGTTCGCCAAGGTGATTCACAGCCGACGACGACGAAGAGGAGAAGGTATTATTACTGGCAAGCTTGCGAAGGTAATTATCGAGCGCTCTGGGTGTCGGCTATCGACGACGCAGCCGTCTATTTTGGGGTGAGATTTCAAGCTTGGTGCACTTTTTTAATCGGAGATCCTGCACACTTTTCAAGCGAGTCCAAGAAGTTAAGTCGAATTTTCTCCCGTGTAAAAGTCTACAACAGAGTGTAAAATATTTCCTCCGAATCTACCACCCTCTATCTCTTATTATCTCCAAGAGATCCATGTTGCCTCAAAGAGAGCAGCGTCACGTAACACAGGGGAAATCACGAGTACGTGAGACTATGGCCAGCTTTTCACGAATGAATGGAATTTTTCATCCTTCCAAAAAAAGACTGCCCATTCTGACATAAACTACCGAGGGAACTTCCTTCGACAATTGCTAAAAAACGTCCTCATCTGAGACCAGCACCAGTAACCTCGGTAAAATTGCCTCTCATTGTACTCTCTAGACGTGGATGAATCAACCAAGAAACAACGATCCTTCGCTAAGAATCCATGACTCCCTCGACTTCTACGCAACATCAACTTCTCCACATTTACACTTAGCCGACCACTGAGAAAAAAAAACTTCGAATTATACACCGTGCTGATTTCATCGAGGCGAATTCGTAAGGTAACGATTCGACATCTCCTCGATCGGTCATCATCTGTTTTTCTTTGAAACAGAGATATCTCCCCATTCGGTCCGCCAAGTGTTAATCATTATTTTACAAAACAAAGAATTCCAACAACGATCGTTAAACATCCTACGGCGAAACGAACCTCGGCGACAACCAAGAAATCTGCCAGCTCAGAGTCGCAAAATTCCACCATCCCTCTCTTCACCTCGGCGATGACTTTTTTCAAGATTCCAGCGAGAGGGAGAGAAACGAGCGCGCGCGACAGGTCGTCCTACGAGGCTGCAGGCTCGTATGCAAATCTCCTGGTCCGTCTTGTTTGCCGAGCGTCGTAAGCGGCAGACCGGGCCGACGAATGTCGACTACGTCGTCGAAAAGGCCAGTGGGGGATACCAACCGCGGAGGAGGTCGAGGTTAAGACCCGGTTACAGCGCGTTTCGGGTCGCGTCCTCGTCAGGGACTGGGTCGAGGTTGCTGGGTCCCCTCTCTTTTCTTTCCTTCGAGAAACCGATCATCCTCGAGCATACATCCGTCGCGTTTGTCTGTGTGTGTGCGCGTTAAAAGCATCATGAAAAGTGTTGCTCCGTGGAGACGCGGATTTCGACCGGTCCTGTCGCCTCTTCCTCCTCCTGTCTTTTTCTGCTCCCTCCCTCCTTTCTCGTCCTCGCCGCTCGTGTCGCCGTCCCCCGGAGCAAACGACCCTCGAGAGGTCGAACCTGTTCTCGATGACGATCGGAGAACGTCGAGGAAAGAACGGCGAGTTTCGTGGTCCCGTCGCGGTGCTAAAAGAGGAAGGACGGAGGCCAGGAATTCCGTGCAAGGGCGAGAGACTGCGAGGCGTTGCTGTTTTTTTATGTGTTTTCTCGACTTGTGCTGGTATGGTCACTTTAGATAGGAGCTACCGTTTTAGGTGGGTTGTAAACTATCGAGGGGATGATATGTTGAGCAATAATTTGGAGAAAGTGTTTTCCAGGTGACGGAGATGATGATAGGTGTCCCATCATAGAATTCGAGGATAAATTAAGTAGGTTAAGAATTACTAACTAGTCTGACTACTTTGGAACAAAGAGATGGGAAAGAGGAATGATAGAAATTGTGCATTTTCATTGAGATATCTGAATTGGCATTGTAAAAGTCAGGTCAACCTAAGAATAATTATTTTTGACAATTTCTATTTCACAGAGTATCTCGAAGCAACAATTTTTAAAACTATTAACACTGAAACTACTGACTCATCGACAGTATAAGCCTTGAACTCCATATCCGCAACATCCTCCGAGACGTTCTCCAAACCGTTCACGTTCGAGCTTTCTAATTCGTCGATGACAAACGTAAAACTGCGATTATCCGTTAAATTTGGAATTCCAAGTTCGTTCGTTATCACTCGGACAACGTCGCGACGATGGAACACCAACGTTACACGGTGATCTCGTCTAGACTCTACCAGGAGAAACGACGAGGAGGAATCCCGGATTTATATAAATCTCCTCGGTCCGTTTCTGTTATATCTAATCTCATTAAATCAGCGGCGTGGAGATAAAAGAAGGAAAAAAAATAAGAGAAATAAGAGAAAGAGGCAGGAGAAAGAGCGGCATTCGTTTATTTCTCGGAACGTGCTCGGAAGGCCGAAGTTACCTGGTTTCTTGGAAAAGCGCACGAGTAACGTCGGTGTAATTTGGAAAGTGCGAGAGACATCGCACCGCGGTGCCCCTTTATGCGTGCGAGACACGTACGCCCGTACGACGGCGCGTTTGTAGGTATATACAATGTCTCGTACGCTGCAGAAGGAACACGCTCGAGTAGGCTCGTTACTTACGACGAGACCGA
Source organism: Cerceris rybyensis (assembly GCA_910591515.1). NCBI lineage: Eukaryota > Metazoa > Arthropoda > Insecta > Hymenoptera > Crabronidae > Cerceris > Cerceris rybyensis. Next base: position 24,655,163 of record OU342791.1, on the reverse strand, counting down.
CTTCGTGTTCGTCCATCCGAGCTTTCCAGTTGTCGCAATGCAGTCTCGCGATTGCGGCCTCCGACGTACATACCTACGGTACGAGCAAATGCGTCTAGACATCCGACTTTCACCTCTGTCGCGAAACTCTGTTGCAATTCGGCTTTGACTCGGTGCGGTCTTTGCCTCGAAGAACGTCGTCGTCGTCGTCGTCGTCGCGGAGAGAAGAAGACAAGAACGGTTGCTTAGATGCCTCTAGGCGACCAAGGAAGACGACAGACAAAGAAGCAACGACAGAGAGAGAATCGTAAAGGAGCGGGGATGGAGATTCTGAAATTTCGTGGCAAAGAGCAACGTTGAATTATCTCGAACAACGTGAACACGATTCTCACGATGGAAATCTCTAGACGGAGCAATTGAAATCACTCGTACATACGGACGTAAATACGGTGTGCGAGTGAAGTCTAGACGACTTTCGCTTCGACGTCGTTCCAAGAGGCTCCAGTATCTCGAGCGCTAGACGAGACTTCCGTCTGGTAGATCTCGAATTTACTCGATCCAACCGTCGTTCTCCATTATAACGAGTGTCGTGGAGCACGAAGAGATCGGTCCCGATTCAACGTCGAAAAAACGGAAGACGATAGGGGATCGGAGTTTTGCGGTGAGCAGCTTAATTCATCGTCCGGATACTCCGACGGAAGGCGATCGATAAACACACCGAGAGAGACCGTACACCCGTTGCGGAGGAAAGTCCAAAAAGTAGCGAAGCGGCAGGCGGAAGGACCGCAGACGCGGTCTGCGGTCTGCTCCGACCGCGCCGGCCTTCTCACGGCTATGCAACACACTCACTCGGGTTCCCGAGTATTTCAACCGCGTGAAAATTCGAGTTAATTCTCCGTGCACTACGACCAACTTCCAGCGAACGGACAAACGGAGTTCTTATTACTGCTCTTTACTCTTCTCTGAATTGCGCGCTGGTCCTCGTTTCTCTGGGAATGCAAATTGTCTTTGGTGTTTTATTAGTACCGAGTCGCTGGGGAAGTTCGATGTTAAGGGTGCAACGAGGTCTTGGACTTTTGCGAAGTGTACTCGGTGAAATTGGGGTGAGATGGAATCCGACTAAAATTGTAATTTTATTGTTCCAACAATAATAAATTAATATTGTTGTTCAATCTGGATGAAGTTTTGTTTTATTGTTCTTTTTGGATTGACGTGGAGTTGGGCTACTTAGTTATGAACGTTTGCGAGGAAATATATAATTTTACTGTAATTGTATTAGAGGGATCGGAAATTAGTCGTTTCTACAAATACTTTGTGAAAAAAAAAATTGATTTTGATCGATCTGGCATTGAAAATTTACAAGCTTGGAGGAAAAAGATTATTCGTAACGAGGATGGTTACATTATTCATAAGAAATATAAATTTGTTAAGTTTATTAGTTCGAATCTTAATGTAAAAAATATAATATTAATTTCCAGTCTCCCTAATGGTATATTTCAATTAAAAAGTGTAACGAGGAGCATAGTGTCTGTGCTTTTAAAACAAAGAAGGACGAGTTTAAACTTTTCATGTAGCGATTAATCGCAACCTCTATGAAAGTAGGTCCCCGATGAAATAGTTACGTTGGTAGAAGTCCGAAATAAGAAACAGTTAGAAGTAGAAACAGGACAAGGACTATTTACAGCGTGATTTTTGTAGTACAAGAACGGATTTAATTAATGGGATCTCTGCACGGCACACGGGTGTAGAGGCAGTGGAACTTCTTCGTCGGCGTTCGATCGACGTTTCGTCATATATATTGCATCTACGCGGCCTGTTGTTAACCTACTTTGTAAGAGTGCATAGCCCTCTTTGCCGAGTCATCGCACATACGCTCGTTTAAAGTAACTAGTACGACGGGAAAATGGTACCGTCTCGTCAATAATAAATCACGGCGAGAACGCTTTCGTTAATCCAATTTCCATAAGCTTCTACTTAAAAAAAAAAAAGCGCGAAAATTCTTGGACCAGGAAATTCAATGAGCTTGAATTGTTTAACGCGCGTATAATCTCGGCTTGGGTCTCGTATCGCTTATCGTGGCTTTTAGTCCGGGACCTCGACGTAAATTTCCGTCGGATAGGGACCGACAAATCGCGAACTCGTCTGGCCGAGTTCCGGTACGTGAGTGCGGCGCCATCATGCCCGCACTTATCCGAAGGGAATAGGAAGAGAGAGAGAGAGAAATCCAGAAGCGAAAAGTGATAGAGGGAAGAGAGTACAAGAGAGAAAGGGATGCAAAGAGGAGCAAAGAGAAATAGCCAGAGAAAAACCAGAGATAGAGAGGGAAAAGGGCTCTCGCTCGGTGCCCTGGGGCACCACGAATTTTTTATGGAGCTGAAAAATTCAGTCGTTCGCCTTCCGATTACGAGGGTCGATGTCGACCGTCCTCGTCCCTCTCTCTCTCTATATCTCTTGCACACTTTCTCTCTCTCTCCCTCCCTCTTTCTCTTTCGCGCTCTCTCTCTCTGTCTCTTCACGGCAACTCGACGGTGTGCTTCGGCCGAATAACCTAATTTCTGCCCTCGATGTAACGCCCCTTTCGATGATTACAGTATCACCCTGTCGGGGCGCGGGAGCGCGCGTGCGTATCACCGATCGGCACGTAGGAATTTACTTTACATCGGCTCCCTCAGCGACGAGGTATCGACGGTACCAGAGAAAATGATGGATCGTGGCTGCCTGATAAGACTACATTCTGACAACCACGTCCGCGTAATTCGCTATCTAATCGAGAGAGCCCGGTCATTTATGTAAACTAATTTTTAAAATAGATCCACCGGCACGTTCTCCGGGTCTGCGGATAATTCTGTCGGACTTTTTGTCACGGTACGCCGCAGCACGGACGGCGATAAGGGAAACGCTTTATCGTTCGCGCCAGTTTGGTGTTAATTAACCTACGTTGAAGTACCTAGCACCACGTCCGAGATAATTAACGGTCTGTCGGTTGCTCTATGATTCTGAGTGGACGTTGACGAGTTGATTGATCCTCATGGCCCAGCCCCATTCGCATTTTACACCAAGTTTCATACAATTATCAATTGTACGATTACATAAATCACACGGTAGACAGAGATCCAAGTATTCGATTTATCAACAGACATTATGGGCTAAAAACTCGCTCAATATTACAGGGATGAAATTTCAAGAACCACGAAAAGTCCTCATCTACCCTAAAAAAGAGGGAGTCTTCGAAGAAGCTTCGCGAAGGGTCGCATCGACGGTCGTATCTCTCGTTATCCCAGCTGAAAAATCTGCCATGAAAAAATCCAAAGCCCTACTGTTAGAACGAACCTGGTCCTTCTGTTGGGCTCATTAAGCGTGATACCACTCCCGCGAGTTTGCGTACGCGAAACCCAGATGCGTCGGTTTACACGAGGGAAGAGCAAAGAGAGGGATGGAGAGCGAGAGAGAGAGGAGAGAGAGGGTTCGTGCGTATCCAAAGGGGGTGGGGTAGGCGTCTGTCGTTGGGTCAGGGTCGGCGAGAAAATCGAGAGGGAAATCTGGCTACTGGCAGTCGATATATCGTCCGACATAGTCCTACCCCATATTACACGGTACGCGAGGGATGTTTGGCACGTCTCGTTCACGAGCCATTATGAAATATTCCGCAAGGGATAATACTTTGCCCCAGACTCGGCGTCCTTACGCGAGAAGAGCCTGTACACGTGGCTAGACATCGGGAGAGTATGGAAAAAGTTTTTGAAAACCGGCCCACCACGTTCCACCCTTCGTAAAGTAGCAAGATCGTCGGGGAGTATCTGGTTAAGGGGAATATGGTAATTTCCACGCTGGGAGAAACGTTTCTGTTTTATCAAGTTCTTTCGACAGTTCGATTTCTCGCCGCTCTTTTTTCATGCAAATAGCATCTTGAGAATCGCTTGTTAAGCTTGAATATTTCCGACGATCGATCGAGCGGCTTTTTCGGTGCAGCCGATCGTTTTTGGTCAATGTTTTCACGCTTTTGCGCGTTGCTGTGAATTGTCGATTAACGGGGACTTATTTTGGGGTGACGGTGAACTTCGAAGATTATGGTACGCAGGAAGTTGGCGTTTTGGATTTGTTTCAATCACTTTGGATATTTTGATTAGAATCTACAGTTTTAGATGTGTTTTGGACACCAAGATTATGGTATATTGAGTGATAATTTCGAAGAAGTATTTCAGAGATAACGGGAATTGAAGTTTGGATCTACCAACTGGGATTTCGAGCTGTTCATTATATTTAAATAAACTAAATAAGTAGTTTATAGAATATCGTTCGTTCTAAGCCTTGCATTGTTAAAGTGTTATCAAGAGTCTTGAGCGATGACTCAATCTGTAGATAATAGAAGTCTAAACAGCGATATGTCCAAGCAATGCTTCAACATGCGAAAGATTAATCAATCTTCCGATTTTTTCGAGATCAGTGACCAACCCTACGCTACATTCCTTCCAAGCTCCTCTCAACTATTCAATCCTATAACACAGAATTATTAAAATAATATTTGCAAAGTACGTTAACCCTGCAAAAATGTAGAATCACAAAATAAAACAACACTCATGGAATCCTCACGTGAAAGTAGTTACCGCGGCTAAAATCGCGACTGTTGTATTTCAGCAGCAAAATAACAGCAAAGACAACGAAGAATTTAACATCGTCTGCGGCTTGGCAGACGCCATGGTGGTCGTGCATTTTGTCAGTAACGAAGTAACCATGGAAAAATTGAATCAACCCGAACCTCGTTCCGCGCACCTCGATATTGTCCTTGCACTCGACGCGCGAAACTTTGTTAACTAGATCCGCCACGAAACTTTTTTTTTTCGGTGAAAACGTCGTGACGCTAGTGCATGAGCAAAGAGGCAAAGGATAAGAAAAAGGGAGAGAGAAAGAGAGGAAAAAGATTCGACGGAAGTTCCGAGTCGGTGGTAAGGAAAATCTTGAAGATAAAATCCACTCGTTCGGTCCACCGCACCCCGCTGTCACTGGCAGCGGATAAAATCAGCGGTCTTCGTCCTTGTGAAATCTCCGGACGCGAAGCTTCATCCCGAAGAACTCTATGGTAGGGGTATGAACGTAGAAGCGGGGAGAAAAAGAGGACCAAGACAACATCCCCTTTTTCCACGGCGATATCGTCTGACGTTTCCGCTTTAAGTGCGACCCAGACAGCGGGTGAGTCCAAAAAAGCACCCTCGAATTCTCCACCCTCTCCTGCCGCTATCCAGCCACCCCTCGCCGCCGCCCTGGAGACCCGGCGAATGTCTGGATCTGGAAGCTCGAATGCGAGCTGGAAAGGGCGAGAGGGAAAGAGACACAAACATACAGACAGAGAAAGAGAAAGAGAGAAACGTAGAGAACGAGAGACTGCGAAGGAGGAAGATAGCTGCCGTTGGCCGAGGAAGAAGACGCCGCCTCGGGGGCAGTTTTATTTAAATCGGACTTGGAGAGAAAATGTGACCTCCGGGGGCTGCTAAAGCGTACTCGAACGTCGCGGTAAGTTAAGCCCTGTATTTTAACGAGGCGTTCTATAGAAGGAAATTCTACGTTGGATATAGATTATACGAATATCCACGTTTCATCGAATCCATCGAAAGCAGAAGGGCACAAAAATACGGTGTATCGGTCGAGGGTGGTTTGCGTAATGTACGATTATTCAGTTAATACCAGGAGATTTATCGTAGTGGCAGCTGAATGACGAAAGGATTCGAGAGTTCTGACGTCTTTAAATCAGGATCATCCGGAGGATCCCATCCCAGGTTTTTATCGGGTGGAATTTGGGGATCGATTCTGAAGCTTTGACGATCGGTGAAAGGAGAACGCGGTGAACTGGAAAATGCTGATACTTCTCGCTCCTGAAACTCAGGATCGATGAGAGAACCCCGACTTTGTCGGCGGTACGCCGTTACGGAGGGAACGCCGAAGCGGCTTTTGCGGCTGGTAGACGTATTTCCATGAGCCAGGGATCGGTTTAACGAGCAGGGCTTTGGAACGTTTCATGCTGGCCTCGTTACGTAATTAGCAACGGGTGTACGTTTAGCGAAGGAGACTGCAAACTTATAGTCGAAATAATTCATCAGCGTGGTACACGTTTAAAACGATTGCGTTCTTCGATGAGAAAGGAAGTTGAAGTTGTAGTCATGGAATATATACATTTTTTGGGGAAAATTGTGGATTTCATTGTACGTTTTAACGTTGGATGGAAAGTTGATGAATGGATGTGGCTAGAATTGTGATAAACATATAATCTATTGTTCTTCACATCGAGATGTTTAACCTGTTAACCGCGCATAACAAAAAATTTCGTCATATCGGAAAGAAAACTCCAATGAGCAAGACGATTTTCTTCTTCTTTAAAATTTTTAAACGTAATATGTTGAAGGCATTACATTTTATGTCGTTTGTATCCATTTAATCCTGACGTGGTACTTTTGGTGTAATGATATTACTTCTCACTGCAAAAAAAATATTCCATTTTGGAACAAATTGAACAAACATTAATTCCCCGGTTAACAGGTTAATACAACTTTCTAACATTTTAATCCCTTGCCGTACGAAAACGGGTGACATTCGTGACGCGATAAATAATCAATTTTGATGTGTTCTAAAAATTATGAAATGAAAAATATCAGTGGTAACGAAAAAATTAAATGACTTCTGTGGTATTCAATATTGCGTTAGGTCACATACTATATTCGAAATTAAGGGCAGATCAAAAGTTAAATTAGGGGTAGTTACAAAAGAAATGGTACGGCAAGGGGTTGAGAAAGTAGTTTTACCATACTGTAATGTACATAAATGCATCACATTTTTTACTTTTTCATTTAAATCACGTGCACGATCTCCGGTGAAAACAAAGTTGTAACAATAAATTGTGTATCGTGACTGAAACATCTTTGACAGACTGTCGATTAGAGATGTTCAATTTTCATTTCTTTTTTCCAACTCCCTTTTGGTTTCGACTTCCTGTTATCGGCCTCCTCGGTACCAACTGGCGTCGTCGTAGATTCCAGACGGAATCTTTCGTGCCTTAACAACATTTGCAGTGAGTTAGGTATGCCGAGTCCATGACGTCAGCTAGGACACTCGTGCAGTCGAGTCGCGACACCATAAGAATACGTCGTCGTTTCCACTGGCGTACCTCTTTATATTTTTTCTCTGACATGTTTTTACAAAATGTTTTATCATTTTATTCAATTCATCCTTCTCGATTTTATTTCGATTATTTCGCTACGTGAATGACATCGTTTTAAAGTGATAAAAGGTGCGCGGATTTGCAAAGGTACTCTGTTTGGAAATCTGAGATATTATTCTCGTTGTTTTCACATATTCGGCTTCACTCGGTACGTTCAAACGACCAAGGACCAATTTTAGGTGGGTTTCGAACCAGCGAGGATAAAATATACGTGTCACGTGAGAGAAATTTCCCAAAGGTAACGGCAAGGGGATTGGAACAGCGACCAGGTATTTGAGAAGCCACTATGGCATCCTCGTCGCCGTCATACCATGGTCGTTGCTGTCTTTATCATTTTTAGCTTCAACATTTATGGCCGTTTCACCGAGTAGCTACCGTGAAAAAGTCACGTGGAAGAAATTTCCCAAAGGTGACGCCGAGGGCATAAGATTCGGGTCCCCTGATTGAGACTCCATAGCCTATTTTTTCGTTGATGGTTCCTCGCATTGACATTTACAATACGTAAATGAAATATAGGATTTCTATTTTTTCTACTGCATTTATATATTCTAAGTCGACAAATATTCATAATCTGTTGGTGGGTAAGGGGGCAAAAGTTGGAACTTGCAATCAGTGATCTCGCACTCAAATTCCTGTCACCCTTAAGACAATTTTCTATATTTACTAATTTTGCAACAATGCAAAAGGAAGGATATTTAAAATTCGGTATTCGTATTAACGCTAAATCTATCGAGACAGTTAAAATGACCGGTTCCTACATTTTTCAAAAAATTCCACAGATAGACACAGACCTAAGTTACTGATTTAGCAATATTCTTTGTTTCCTGTTTCCTCTATTTGCAAAGTACTTACTTACTATATTTAAATATAATTGATTTAACGCAAGCAATTATAGCGTTAGCCTTTCGCGCTACGATTTGTTTCGTGACTGCCTCCGCTATAATTCAGAATTTAATATGCCCTATAATTCAACATAATATTAATATTAGCGAAATAATATTATCGCGTTGCATCTCATTAAAATTTCCAATTTAATAAAATGCCAAAAAATTGAAAATTTCCTATCTCATTTACCTCATCGCAAGTGTCACTCTTTATTGGAGGGTAAGGGGTAATTCTCAGCAAGAAGCTGTGCCATAAAATATACCTTGTTTTATCCTAATTATTCACGTAGATGTACGCGCACAAAAGTCGGCGCCGGAGTATATTTCCGGCAAATTGTAATACAAAGGCAAGTATTCGGCACGTGTATAAATGAGCTCGCACGCGCGAAAGAGGAACGGCATCGCGACGTCTGTGTCGAATTCACCGGGTATGCCCCGGTGACGTCACCGTGTATAGTTTCAAAGCTCGTTAGTCCCGTCTGAGCACCTACTTTCCATGACGTAAGACCCAGACGATTCGAGCCGTCTGGCCGACGAGGTTTCTAAGCCCGCGGTCTGGAAATTCCAGGTAGATCGTACCCGAACGGATCCGTTGACCCAGATTTTCAATGGAGGCTCGATTCGATGAAGGCAAGGTGATTGGATAATTAGAAAATTTGCCAAAGACTTCACAGACTGTTGCGAAGACGCGTGATATGAAATCTCACTTGAGAAAAAGAGAGAAAAAAAAAGATAGAGGATGTGGCTATAATAGAAGTAAAGTCAAAGACTCCGACTTCCAATTAGTGTGTCCGAGATTAATTTCACCTCTGAGAAATATCTGCTACGTGGTAAGTAGAGGAGAAACTAAGTAATTCGAAATTTACTTAAAAGTGTAAGTTCTTTGGCAAAATGGTTGCAGTAGTTAACTCTCTATGGGCACCTGTGACTTTGAAGTAACGCAAGGCACGTCCAAGCTTCTATTCTTCAAAGTTAAATTGTCAATTATGCCAAATATTATAATTTAACTCGTGAAAATCATGAAATTCTTTACAATTCAGTGTTTAAGAGTCGGGTTTAAACTATTATTTAAAATTGTACTTTCATCATTTCTTAATTACGCTATTGTGAAGATGATCTTCGGATACCATGAAAAATTCGGGCTATAGAGAGTTCAAATGGAAAAATACAATGTTGGAAATGGGTATTTAAATATTGTCATCGACTTTCGCATAATTGGTACCTGAAAATAGATGCGAATGTTCAATGTTCATAGTAGAAAGGTACAGCAAAAATATGAAAAATTGTATATTAACACTAGAACTACCAAACCAGTCAAAATGACTGGTACACAATTTTTTCAAAAAATTCTCCAAGTTTATGTAAGGGTCATAGAATAAATATTCCGCGTCTATATCAATAAACGTAAATCACCCAATCGATCAAATTTTCTGGCGCTTGATTCCCCCTTTTTCAAAGCACTTATTTACTTTATTAAAATATGTTCGATTTGACGCCGGTAGTTCTAGTGTTAATGTGGATTTTTAGAAACTTGAAATTTTCTAATATCTCGTAGACCGGACTGACTATGGATGCCCAAAGAATGAACTCGGGTCCACTTGACAATATAAACTGTCTATATAACTTTCCCCTGCACTGCAGACATTCTTCTGTATAGTCTACGAATTCCTAAAACGTCGAGTCGTTTTTGAATCTATTCAATATATGTGATCCTATATTTTTAATGAAAATGCAACCCACAAAAACTGAAGGGAGAAGGAAAAAATCAATCCATAATCCACGACCGTCGAGACTCGCGACAGTTTCAAGGCTGCTTAGCAAAAGTCACGCACGTGGATAAGCTGTCGCGAGACGAGTACAGTCCGATAAGAGGATTCATCGCGATTGCTTTATTTATGATTCTACCCCGACTTCTACCCTACATCTTCCTCTCTGTCTTCCGGAGAATCTGAATGAGACAGGGAGAGAGCGAGTATCTGATGTATTTTCCTTCGTTTCCAGGTACTATCGTCTTCGCGATAGGTTCCATCGATTCGAGAAGTTCCATCGTGTCATATCTGAGCGACATCGGCGCGAAGGAATTCGAAGAACGAGGCGGCCAGGTCTACGACTGTTTGTCTTTTTATTTTCCCGCTTCCAAGCACTGTTTTTATTTTCCCGTTCGATGCGCCGCAGTCGGCCCGTTTGGATTTGGCAGGCGCGCCAATGCACCGTACTTGGACGTCGCCCAAACGTAATAAATTTCAAATCAGGTCATTGCTTCTCTTTGCACTTAACGCGATGCCGACGCACTGAACGCGAGATCGTCAAACCGAGGCGTCAATTGTGCACCCTGTAGATTTCATCGTTTATAGGATACTGCTCTTTATTGTTCCGCGTCTACGTTGGAATACAATTTGTTTAACCCTTTGAGGTCCGAATTATTTCGATAATTTTGGTAGTGAGTTAAATGAAATTAATTTTGTAATATTTTCTATCATTGATTATTCATTTTTTAAGATGATATAAATAACTATATATATTGACGGATATTTAGGAGATATTACAAAATCATTGTGAAATTGGAAAGTCGATATTAAATTGTGAGGAAAATTTATGTCGAGTATTGCTCGTCATAGGATCACAATGGGTTAAGACTTTGCGGTCTGATTGAATCGTAGGTGTTTTTAAAATATCTGTGGATTCAGTTTCAACGTTTCGGTTGTTAGTAGTTTCACTGGGGAAAAAATTTTCAAAGGGTTACGTAGAGGAACGGTGGTAATTCTTTGAAGTTATCAATGCTAGAGTGTGAACAAAATTTGTCTTGGATTTTAAAACAGTAAGGTAGAGTTTTTAATTTTAAGAGTATTGTAGCAAAATCAATTTCAAAGAATGTATATAAAAAAAAATCTATGTCAGATAAAGGCTACATAAAATTAGCAACATAGCCTTCTGATTCGTGAGTCTGTAATTTGAAAACGCCGACGCGTGTACTACAATGATTCTAAGCTATCTATATGATAATATACATACCTACCACACGTTAAAAGTTTCTTACAGAAGAAAAACATCATCCAACTTCCAATCACCTCCGTGACTCTACAACCCTGATTTAAAATTCCGAAAAATTTCATAACTCATCAAACTAAAACAATCTCCCTGAATCCATCCAATAAAATTCAATATCCATCCTGACGTTACGTAAGAACAGTAAGGGTTAAAACGAAGGGCGATTTATCGAGCATCTCAAGGACTCTGCCTCGATTTAACACGGCGAAGGTAGATGCGTAAATCTAGCGTACTCGAGGAGCCCGCACGACAGAATGGGAACATTCGACGGCGAGTATTTTGCGGATGGTTGCGAGCCATTGAAAAGGACGAAGCGGAAAAGCTCCGTAAGAAAATCTTATCGTCGAATGGCCCAGGACAATGAACAGGAGTCGGAGAGGAAGAACGAGGAGGATCGGGACAAAGGAGGACAGGAGGGAAAAGTGGGAGGGTACGGGAGAAGGCGGAAGAGTGCCCCGAGGTCGTCCACGCGGAAGAAAATACGGACGACGAAAACAACGTCGGTAGATCCTGCGGCAGTCGCGAATGTAAAATGAGAAGAAGCTGGGAGGAGACTGTGACTGTAGGTAACGCGAAATCGTCGTAAAAACGCAATTTCCCAGACGCCGCGTAGTCGCGACGACGCGGAAAGGTTTCCGCGAAGGTGAGACCGACGGTACGTGACTCGTTCGTGTTCTCTACGGTGCGCCGAGGCGAGTTTTCTTCTTCGCTCCCCTTTTTCCGTGAGACGAGCTCGCGCGAAGATCGTTATTATTCTTAAGAAACTCAGCCACTCGGGGTGGGGGAGGTAAAACCTCCGGGACGAAGGAGGATTTCCTCCTCGGCGATCGTGGAATTACGATCGACGACCTGAAAGTCGACACTGGGCTGCCGTAAAATAAGAGAAATCGCGATGGAAAGCTGTGTCGGGAGAAACGGGAAGTATTAACGATTTTACGTAGTCCAGTTACTTGCACGTCTGCAGATACTAAGCGCAAGTAACCTTTCCACTCGTTATGCTGACACCGATTGAGACTCCTATGTGACGAGCACTCGGTGCGGGTGCAATTGACTTGGTTTAATTACGACGAATTGAGTAAACCTTTTTTTAATATAATTGCAACGTTAGAAAGACTTGTTCTTGAAGCAAATAGGGTGTCTTGTAAATGAAATAGAGGAAGTTATCTAGGGATAGATATTTGCCTGATCTTTCTATCCTAGTAGTCTGAAGTTCGCTCGGGAGAGGAAACAATTGGTGAAGTGACTTGGTTTAATTACGACGAATTGAATAAACCTTTTTTAATATAATTGCAACGTTAAAAAGACTTGTTCTTGAAGCAAATAGAGTGTCTTGTAAATGAAATAGAGGAAGTTATCTAGGGATAGATATTGGACTGGTCTTTCTATCCTAGTAGTCTGAAGTTCGCTCCGGAGAGGAAACAATTGGTGAAGTGACTTGGTTTAATTACGACGAATTGAATAAACCTTTTTTAATATAATTGCAACGTTAAAAAGACTTGTTCTTGAAGCAAATAGAGTGTCTTGTAAATGAAATAGAGGAAGTCATCTAGGGATAGATATTGGACTGGTCTTTCTATCCTAGTAGTCTGAAGTTCGCTCAGAAGAGGAAACAATTGGTGAATTTCTATTAATCCTATATCAATAGTCACATCAAAAATTCTAACAGAGATGCAAAATCTCATGGAACGTTCTACAAAAAAAAGATCGAGAAAAAAGAAGATGAGAATGGAAAAAAAGTCTGTCCATTCGCCGATACGTCACCACTCTGCTCGCGGCAAATCGGTCTTTTTTACGCCATGGATTTTTCGCGAACGGAAGGAGAGGCAGGTAGGAGAAAAACAATCGCAGTTGGCCGTAACCGGAGACTGCCGCTATAGCGCTAGACATAATATTTACTCCTGCCCACCTGCCCCCTGTTCGTCCCTCTTCCCGGCGGCGGCCGTCGACCACCTCCGGTCCAGCGGCCATCTTGAATCGGGAAGGTCGGCTGGAAGGTCTAAAGTGCACGTACAGTGCAGCGATGAGAATTTCGGGGAAAGCAAGTTGGGTTCTATTGTGATGGTCGATGCGTCATTACTGTTCAGAATCTAATGGTCAAATTATGTGTCATAGTTTTTTTTTTGGTATTATCAAGCTGGATGATGGTGTGGAAGATACAACCGTAGGGACATAATGAAATGGAGATTTTATCTAGGTGATATATGTACCTGATAGAATACTTGATAGAACTGGTTCTCCGAATCTTCAAATTCCAAATCTTTAACCAGTTAAGTGTGTTTGACGACTATATCCGTCATGGGGAAATGATATATATTTCGTTTCATGACGACTATATCCGTTATGTGGTAAATTTAGTTACCAGTTGCTATTTAACCAATTAGCTGTGATTGACGTGTATACTCGCCGTCGCTTGATTGTCCTAGCTCACTTATAATAAATAGACAGTTTACTGGTTAATACTAACAGTATGGGTGTTATATTTCTATTGTATTTAGACACTCTGAATAACGAATCCCAAGGAGAAAACTGAAAAGGTGAAAATGATGATCAATTAAGTAATTTAGGTTTCATAAAGTAGAAATGGAGTAATTGCTGCATGGGTTTCCTATCAACATAAGGAATATTCAAAAAAAATTGTGAAGCAGGGATTTTGACTGCCTTGGTAGGTTTAATCTGAGGTATCGTTGGAAAAAAACGAATATCAGCGTACCATCTGTACGTTTGATTTTTCAATGAAACCAAGCAGCTGTCCGTAACAAATTCAACCTTCGATGTGTCGTGCGCATCTTCCCAACGGCACACTGAAAAACAGAAAAACCTTTCTCCTTCTTCTTCATACCCGCGAAAAGTCGAAGAGACGAGACGAGACCAGACGCATGCACGAGAAATAAGAAAATCCCGACCGGAGGATGCCGAGACGAGTGGACCAGGACGAAAAGATTTTTCCTGGATGCCCGTCACGTACGAGACGAACACTCGAAAATTCCATTTTCCGGCGGCTGCAACGAGAGAACCGGATATCGATACCGGATATACATGCAGAAAAGGACACCTTACGTCGATAACCGACACACACAGATGTCTCGTATCGTCCATCCGCGAGACTTCGAGAGGAATAAACCGCGAGAAGTACAAAATAAAGCGGTTGCATCGTAGAGAGTTTCTTGGCAAATGTCGAAATCGATTGCGGACGATCCTCTCGTCGCTTCCTCGCAGTTTACGGATGGAAAATACCGTCGGGAAAGAAGAAGCTCCACCACGCGTGGCTGTTTTTCCAGGACGAAGCGTCTTGAGATTCAACGGCGAAATCGGACGTTCGAAATCCCTTTAGGGTTCGACGAAGTGTTTGCTAGGCGTTTCCTTACCCTTTTGGATTACTTTACAGACAGAAATCGAGGATAAAACTTTCCTTTGCAAGAAGAGGGAAAGAATGAAGACAGAAGGAAAAAGAGAGAGATGGAAAAACTTAATCCTGGGAAATTTTCTAAATTCATCTCACGAACGGATTTCCCGACGTCGTGGGTTTAACAATTATTCAGGAACATCTCCAGGACGAGGAAGAGGAGACGCGGTAATTCGCTCTCAACAAAAACAATTTACTTCTTTTTTACCTTTCCCAGTTGCCTGCTGAGTTAAACTCGCGCGTACACTCGGCGATGGCTGGAGAACGCAGTTCCGCAGGATACTTGGATGAAAGAGAAGCATAAGAGAGACGACGAGGGAGAGAGAGAGAGAGAGAGAGAGAAGAGGGGACGAAGAATAGCTCGAAAGGGATGGAGGGTGGTTTACGAGGAGAAGCTCATACCAAGAAATACGAAGCAACGATGTTGCGACGACCGGGCAACGGTGAAGAGAGGGTGGAAGGGTGACGCCACTCCGTAATCTAATTTGCAATGCAATCTAGAATAACAATGGTCCGCATCGCAGGAGGGAGAGGTAACGGTGGTACGAAATAGAGTGAGAGAGGGCGAGACCACCTCTCTTTCGACTTCGACGTATCGCTAGAACCCGCAACTTCCAAGTTCTGTCCGGAAGCCGAGGACTCGAGCACGTCGGGACCACTGCCGTATTCTCGAGGGTTTCACCAAGACTGATCTCGCCGAGCGAGATATCGTCGGAATCGAAGCCAGATCACGAGGGAGTATGGTTTCTGTCGAACCAGGAAATTGCATGGACTTTGCCGACGATAGATGGCTTTAACAACGAGTCGAGAGACAAACGAAGAAAGTGAATGCGAAGGGATTATGGTGGGTATGAAGTTTAAAGACTCGGACTCCCAATTAGGGGGTGTGTGACCAAATTCCTGCACCCTCTGAGACATCTCTTTTACTTGATATTGTGCAGCATAATCTCGGTGGTTTGGGTACCATCTGAAACAGTGGTTTCTTGGAGGTATGGCCATTAACCCTTTCAGCGCCGAGTTGTGCGACATTAACCGTCTGCTGTGGGCTGGTCACTTTTTACGACGAAGCGCAAGCTGAGCGGACTGAAATTTCATTGGAGAACATGTTGATTGTAAATAAAACAATCTGAGCAGTGACTGCAGAAACCTTAATCATAATAACACGTTGACTGCCGTGGAGGTCACCGGTGACCGGCGCTATTGAATTCTATGAAATTTTATGTCACTTTGAAATTGCAATATTTATGAAATTTCAGACACACTGTATATTTAAATATTGGTGTTTAAAAGATAAAGGTATGCCGAATACCTATCTATCTATATTTTTAAAGTTTCTGTATAAAGATGTGAATTTAATAGAAAAAATTTCGCTTCAGTAGAAACAGTGAAACTAGCGAAATACGGTTGGCGTTCAACGTGTTAAAAGTAGTACATTTTATTTTTTTTTGCATTCATAGCTCACAATGAATGGTTGTCTGACAACATATATATGCGTTCATTTCACTGAAAGAGTTAAGTGACAAGAACGATACATAATTTGCAAACAAAGTGTCCAGAAATCAGTAATTCTGGTGCACCATTCCTAGCCAAAGCACCAAGGACGAAAACTCATCCTCGCAGAGTATCCCCAACGAACAACGGGATACCAAACGTATCTAGCGTCCTCCAAAAAGTCGCCCCACCCAAAACCTGGTAAAGTCGATCGGTAATTTCAATTTGTGCACACGTCCACGCGTAAACGAGTCAAGCACGAATCGATAACGTCGGCGACGATGTCCTCGGAGGCAAACAATACGTCCCGTGTTCCGGAAGTCCGACGCCAGGGCCATAAGCACGTCGTAGCGCGAGACAAATCGAATCAGAGACGTTCCCTCTCTATTCGTTCGCCTTTCCGTTTCTCTCGTTCCGCGTCTCCGACTCCGATGTTATCAGGTCTTGTCGCGTCCGCTGGAAATAAATCTTTTGTGGAAGCGACGAGAAGAGGAGCGTCGCGCGATGCTTCGACGGAGCGACGAGAGAATGGAAAGGAAGGACTTTCTCAGAGAAGGGGAAAGAAAATAGTCGTAGAAAAGTTTTCAGGGACGAGAGGGGGCGATGTGGAGAAAAAGGAAACGTAGAGAAGAAATCAAGAGGGAGGAACAAAAAAGTTCAGAAAAAAAAAGAGATAGAAGATGAAGGAGAAGATGGAAGGAAGAAGAAAAAGAAGGAGAAGGAAGAAGAGAAAGGAATGTGGGCGCGAGAGCGTGGTCTGGTTTTCCAGACACGGAGGGACAGGAAAAAATGTGGGTTAGATAGGCGCAGCTGCGCTACCATCCCGGCTGAGATTAGATATCAGCAGCTTTTTTCCAGACAGCCTTCGACGTTCCACGAATCGCGTAATAATCTCGTCGAAGGCCGACGACGCCGCCCGCAACCGCCTCTACCAGATGGGAAATCGCACTTCCTTCTCCTTCTCCGACATCCTCTCTCTATCGACGATCCAACGACGAGCGGAACGATCGAACACGCTATCGGGGATTACGACGTGCCAGGTATGCAATCGTCGAGCGAGTAAGAACTCGAAAAACCTTGCCGGTCGAATTCTTTTCTTTAATACGAAATTGGATTCGTGGAACGATCATTCGCATCGTAGCAATAGACTTGTCCATTGTGTATTGAAGTAATGGGTAAAAAGTTCATGGATTTTATTCAGTTAAAACAATGGAAATTTTGAGCCTGCTAATTTGACGATGAAAATTTGAGAGTATGAGTTTTGTTTTGAATATGGGTGCATAGATTGCTGTAGTTTAACTTTGGAATAGAAACGACGTAGTCGTAGGTCGACTGAACAAATGTAGTTTTCTGTGTAAATAGAACTTACTACAATTTGGAGTTTCAACTATGATTTGCTTGCGAGCTACTGTTTTGTTAACTGAACTAATGCTCGTGTCTTTGTAAATAGAGCTGACCGTAATTTTAGCTTTGCAGCTGTAGCACTCGATTTTTGTGGGATTTAAGTTAATATACGATACCTCTGCTTAATTCCGACTATGATTTTACGCTTCCACTATTACATAGAGAACTTTCACGTAACGTAATATATAAGTTTTTTTTTTAAACTAAGCTGCCTGCAATTTTTCTCCTCAGAAACAGTGCCATTTAACCCTTTGCGAACTAGCGACGTATATATGCGGTCTGAGAAAAAATGTAATTATAGTTTATCCCTCTATGTAAATACACGGTTAAAATTGAAAAATTGAAATACAGTCGGTGAGATATGATTAAAAGTAAAGTAATTTATAATTTATATACATTAACAGCCCAAATTTGGTGGTATTTGACCCGCCAAATAAATGATTATCCGTCAATATGCAAAAATTTCTCCGTCCGCAAAGGGTTAAACTTATCTTTATAATCTCTTTGAATAATTCTAGAAAATAGCGATAAAATAAATAATAAAATATAAATTTACCTTTCATACTTTGAGAATTAATCCTCTGAGACTATCATTGTTAAAACGATCAAAAGTGAGGATACTTTTTAGCTCGTTGAATCTCATAGAGTTATTTTTCTCGACACATTCGCGAGGCGAATTAAAGCCGTTAATTCGAAAGACAATTACGAAGACTCACCGGTGTGCCAGGATGACGACGGTGATCCTGCAGCAGAAGGCGTCGTTGGTGCGACGGTGGCAATTCCTCGCGGTGATGGTGATGACGATGATGAAGGTGTCGATGGTGATGCAAGATCGAGGCGGAGGCCGGCTCGTGCAGTAGCAGCCGACGATGATGAAGATGATGCGATACCGTCGCCAGGACACCCACCAGTGCTCCGACTACCAGGACGAGCACCACTGACACTATGTAGCTGCTTGCGCTCACTGAAAACAGATGTTCGAAGTCATGACTTAGGGGTACTTCTTTAAAAAAAACTTAAACATTTTCATTAGAATAAATTGTAAGTTGTGATCAATATGTGGAAGATTATAAAATATTAAGAACATACTGAAATTAAATATCCGTTTGCAAAATTAGTGGAGTCCAAATTCTAATCGTAATAAAAAATGATTAAGTACTTGACCCTTTTAGTGCCGACCGGAAAAATTGATTGAATTAATGAAAAATGTAGTTGGGAATAAAAAGAATTGTCATTTGACGATAGTTTTATGTAGAATATGCAATATAAAATTATTGATATCGTATTGGAAACTGAATATTAACCCTTCGATGCCCAGTATTAGCACTATTGTTAATGACGATATATCGTCGTCCGGCACTAAAAGGGTTAATATATCATGACTTTTGTAGGTTTTAACCCTTTCACAGTGAGGTAAAATTACGCATTCTGGCTCAAAAAGTGTCTAGTTTTTTTTTTACGTTCGAAACTCCTTCTTCACTTACAAAGAATAATGCTAGAAAACAAAGGAGGCAAAGAATCTAGTCCTAGTAATGGGCTACACTGTCAATGCGTTAAACAAAGTGGTTGTAATTCTGATAATTTTCAACTTAACATCGTCAAAATACTCGTAACTTCTGAAAGAACGGTCAAAGTACATTGAAGAACTGGAGAACGCAATATAAAAGTAGAATAAAACAAAGAAAACGATTTCAGTAACCTTAAAAAATATATGGCATGATTGGAGGATATCGAAAGAAAAAAGAAGAATATCGTGGGAAGGTTACGTCGCGCTTACTAAGCGGAAAAGTGCAATTCCAGCGTAAAGGCAAAGTTTCGAAAAGTCGCTCGTTAGGAAGTTCGTAAGCCGGAAGGTCCGTCCGCGATTTCCACGACGTCCGCGACGGCATTTCGCGTTGCAATGTCGGTAGGTATCGACTAAGTTCCTGCTTCCAGTCAATTTCGTACGTGATGCGTGAAAAAGACTCGAAGCACGAACTTCCAGGACGAGTTTCTCTCCTTTGGGACGCGGTGGACCCTTCCCCATCGTTCTCATTTCGAGTGTGTACGAGACTGGAAAATTTCTTATAGTCACGCATATCGCGTATATACTCGGCATCGTCGTACGTCCGACATTCCAAGTAGCTTTACGTCGTCGTTGAAATTTTCCGAAATTATACGAAACTCCCTTCACCCTGCGATTCCTGCCGGTCGAGTCTTCGCGATATTGAAACGCCATCCCTGCCCTTCCCTCCTTCATCCCTCAATCTCTCGTCTACCGTTCTAGATTCGCTAGGATCGGTGAATTTTTGCCAGTCACATACCCGTGTTCTAGAAGGGAGAAATTTTCAAAGTTATGCAGCGATTCGTCCACCAACTTCTCCTTCCCCGTTCTCCTCTTTATCCGTACCGACCTCGTACGGAATTTTCAAAACTATATACCCCGTAGTACGTCTCTCTGGTGCTCTCTTCCTCTCTCTTTCTCTCTCCATATGCTCGTCTTTTCATTTAGAATCGATAGCCCCGGGCACTTTTCTCCGCGGATCGTAGGAACTCGCGTGTCTCGTACGATTTTCAAGATCGACGGAGGACGAAGAAAGAAGCCCGCGGTACCAACGAAAATTCCACTCTCGTCCTTTTTCTTCGTCTCCTCTTACCTTTGTCCTTTCGTCGAAGGACGATGATGGAGGAGGAGGGGATGTTGTAACCGCGGAGAAGGGACGAAGAGGAGAAAGAGGAGCGCGGCGTAAAAGAAGGGACCGAAAAAGAGCTGGGAAACGACGAGGAGAGCGTCGCACGCTTATAACTTGGCTCGGTGTACTCCAAGAGGTGAGCTCGAGAGTGTGTGCGAGGACGTAGCGATCGCGATTGGTGGGACAGGATGAGACACGACCATAAAACCTTATCAACGTTCATCATCGCCGGTTCAACGGTTTGAACTGCTCGTCACCCACCGCTCGTTAAACGCTCTCTCCTCTACGAGTCGCGACTATACAACCCCGTACTCCCATGGTCACGTCGAGACGTTAAGAGGAGGGACGCGAAAAAAAAGGAGAGAGAAAAAGGGCAAAAAGAGGTCGAAGACCCTGGACGGTGGAACTTGGACGAAACGGTCGCGCACGAATCGCGCCTCTCTTCGGAGACAAAGAGCCATGGCTCTTCTTTTTCTCTCTTTCTTGCCTTGTCTCGATGGCGAGAATTTGACGAGCGATCGCCCTGCTATCTGAGAAGCTTCTCGGTCCGCTTAGGACACGGTTTTTGTCGGGTGAACCTTCGACGATCGTCGAAGAGAGAAAGAATGCTCCGAAAGCGATAGGGCGTAGCTTTAGTATTATTAGTCGCCACGCCCCAATCTTGACGTGTTTGAACTGCGAAAGTGCACCTACGGCCTCTGGCACTTCCACGACTTCGAAGGGAAGGCAAGGTCGTCCTTGCCGACTTTGCTCGGCTTTTGTGCGAGGAGCGGTGCACGGACGAAGTACGCAGCGCGAGTCGCCAAACATTTTCGTGTCAATATTTGACGGAGCGTTTAGAACGTCCGACGTCTCGCCGAACAGGATGGTCGAAAGGACGAAGGTCCTTGCACCTATCGGGATAGCTTTGCTGAGAGAGAAACAAGGAGACAGAGAAGTAGACGGAGAAAAGGGAGAGCGATAGAGAACAAGCTCCCACCTGAATTTCTCGCCGATCGAGCCAAGCCTCGACTACCGAAGAGCCGCGAAGGGCTAGCAATTTGCCAGGATCGTTTACTTCCGTGTCTCGAGCAGGAACGCTCGGAATTCCGTGCGATTCCTCGATCAAAGGCAGCTTTACTTTCTTATACCGAAGAGGTTTCCCTGAAGAGATTTTGAAAGACGACCTTCGTGACTCCGTGCGAGCCAACAGTTGGCGTTGCCAGATCGTATATGCGGGGCACACAACTCTGATGCCAAAGGGAGGAGGAGGAGGAGGAGGAGAAGGAAGAGGAGGCTTGCCAGTGCTGTATATAGGAAGATCGCGGCATATTATCCCGATCCCTGAGGCTGCGTCCCTCTCGCCCTTCACTCGGAACCTCTCTTTCTATCATCCGACGCAAAAGGGACTGTCAGGTAGCGAGGGCTTCGAACTCCCCCTGTTTCTGTCCACTTCGACTCTTCGCTTTAACGACGGTCTCCGCCGTAATTGTGGACGACGGTTTGCCGCCATCGATTTGTCGGTTGTTTCGATTCTTCCAAATCTCTCCGACAAAAAAGAACCGTTGCAATCTATAGACTCTTTTCATCTTTCCCGTTTTTTTGTACTAAAATAACCATATGGAGAAACGAATGCAAAGAGGAATTCCTATTTATTCCAATACTATCAGCCAATCGTTATCATTCATAGAAGATGATACTGGTACGTTATCTTCGTCGATCTAATCGTATAACGCACGAGCTTCGGTAATTATCCGCGGGCTTTCGGTGCCGTCGAATCGATATCGCTCTCGTATAGGCGCATTGTCGAGGACGAAAACCAAATCCATCCACAAAACCGCAGCGGCCTGCGCAAAATAACCAAAAGCGAAACCGTCGGACCGATACTCAAATTCCATGCCGCAGACCCACGTTTCCCTCGGTCCCTGACACTTTTTCTTTCAGACTCACGTCTCATCTTTGGCTTCTGACTGCAAATCGCCATGACATCGCCTTGCCGACGACGACGGCAGGTGCATCGAGATAGCACGGTCGCCGCATCTTCCGCGGACTTCCTCCTCTTTCTCCTCTTCCTCCTTCTTCCTCCTCCTCCTCCTCTTCTTCTTCTTCTTCTCCTTGCAACTTCCCTCCTGCCCCACCGATCATAACTCCCTGCCCTCCGTCGAGCTTGTGCACCGAGTCGTCGTCCTCCTCTTTCTAACGCGCACACTCGATGCACGTTCGCTCGGAGTTGCGCTTGCACATGCACATTCGCTTGGAGTTGCACTTGCACATGCACATTTCGCGTGCATGTGCGCGTACTTAACCCAGCACTGGACGCAGGACCGGCGAAGACGAGGGGGGGAGCATCGAGAGGGAATCGAGAGGGTGAAGGAGGAAAGAACGAACCGGAGGAAGAAGACGACGACGACAACGACGGTGGCGGCGGTGGTAGCAGTGGTGGCGGTGGTGGCGGTGGTGGTGATTGGTAGTGGCGGCGGTGGTGCAGAGGGTGCGAGGAGCAAGGGGTTACGGCGGTGCAGTGCATGCAGTGCACCAGACAAAAAACGATGAGCCACGGTGGGGGCCAGACGGGGGGCAAAAACACGCGACGGGCCCCAAACCCAGGCCCCTCCTGCTGCAACCGACTCCCTTACGTACGCGAACCTTTCTGACGATGTGTGCGAAACTCTGCACGCTGTATGTATATGCAATTCTCTGGGAGCATCCTTCGTGTGTGCACTTAAGCCCGTTGCCTGCTCGCCAGCCTCGCATGCATCGCGACGAACTCTTCGACAACGAGGGTGTCGAATATTGCGAATCGTCACGAAAGCGATGTACGAAGATGGAGTGGAAGTTTGTGCTAGTTTGTAAAAGCACTTGGACGGCAATTGGAAAATAACGCTTGAGGTAGAAATCTCGTGGGGAGTATATTGTTTGTTGTAATTTAAAGGGAAATTATTGCATGGGTGGTTTTATCATCGTGGAGAAAGAGTATTTGAATTTTTCTTTATGTTTAACCCCTTAGCTTACAACGTGTGAGACTCGTTGCATGGAAAATGACAGGAAATTTTGAAGTATTTCAAGTTCTATTATATTGAAAATATCAGTCGGTCGTGAAACGGTCTCATTATTTCTATACTACTGACATTGCGTTCAGAAATTAAAGAAAACTTTTGATTTAAGGAATTTATTATGAGTCTTTGCACGGCCCGTCAGAAAAAGCAATCGTAGGACAAGTGGTTAAAGAAGAAGTGGCTGGTTAATTTAACGAAACAACTGCTTTAAGTATTCTTTGAAAAATATTCCTCCACGCCTTCCTCCTCCGTCAGTTGTAAGTATCTTAACCCTTTGCGGACGGAGACATTTTTGAATATGGATAGATAATCATTCATTTGGTGGCCCAAAACTACCTTTTCATCAGAAATTTGTGTTATTAATGCGTATAAAATATAAATCACTCCACTTTTAATCATATCTCACCGGTTGTATTTCAATTTTTCCATTTTAAGCGTGTATACATACAATAATAAATAATAATTGCATTTTTCCTCAGACCGCATATATGCGTCGCTAGTCCGCAAAGGGTTAAAAGATATCGAGTTCGATAAAAGCTTTAATAAAGAAAACGTCCAATGCGAAATAATTTTCTGCCACGTCGAGGATCGTCCTCGTCCCTTTGTCCTGCAGTTTGGACGTAGTGCAGGTGGACAAGGTATCCGGCGCGATGTCGTAATCGAGGGACACGTGCAGGTGTGACCTCTGTTACTTTTTTTTTTACCGCGGGGATCGATGTACAAATGGCAGGTTTTGCAGACAGAAAATATATAGCAATTAACTGAGAGGTGTCGTAATCCGCAAATACATGCAGGTGGTCTCGGTGACTATGCTAACAATAAATAGCGCGAACTTCCGCGATTTTTACGTTTCGACCGTGACGAATGCTCCATTGCTAGAGACTGCAAACATTCATCGGCCGATACATGCGGCAGTAAAATGCTCGTCAATATTTCTCATACTTCGAGCAAACTGTTTTATTTAGATATGCCTCGACAAAGCTGCTATTTTTCTCTTTTATTCGACGTCCACGTAAATATCGTACAATTGCAGCGATATCGATGATCTATATTTTCAAAGAGCGATGCAATTATTTATATAATCTATTACGTAAGTGAAAAAGCTCATTCCAATGTAGAAAATTCATTTAACACGTTGACTGCCATGGGGGGTCACCGGTGACCGGCGCTATTGAATTCAATGAAATTTCATGTAACGTTTAAATTACAATATTTATGAATTTTCTATCATATTGAATATTTAAACATCAACGTTCAAAACATAAAGGTCTCCTGAATATTTAATTATCACTATCATTCAAGTTTCTGCTTTATAAAGATATAATTTTAATAGGCAAAGTTTCATTTCTCTAAAAGTGACAAAACTAGCGAAATACCGGTGGCAATCAACGTATTAAAAAACAAATAATTCCAACCAACTTCGCCATAAAACGATGTACAATACCAGTCACTCCCGTTGTAGACCATTGTACATGCAGCCAAACTTTCCAAGAAGGAATTAATTTTCTCCACGGCAAAGTGGAAGCTTCTTCGCAAATTATTAAAAGTTTCGCACCTAGAACGACCGAAGAACCATATCCACCTTCGTGAACGAGCCTCTAGAGACCATATAATCCTCCGTGAATGAGATATCGATGGTTTTTTACCTGCGACCGATGCTCGCATCGTTGATCTGATATTTTCGAAGCGAGCACCTCGAAATCGAGGAATACGGATTATAATAGGCGCGAAGTAGTAGCCAAGTGAGTTTTGTAGGCCTCTTATTCATCTAACAGAAGTTTATTTATGGCATTATAGAAATGAGAAAGGAAAAGAAAGCATACGGGCAACCGATGTCAACGGCAGATGCTTCGACGTATACGGGTCGTAAGACTCGGAAACATTTTTATCCATGGCTGCGCAAAATCGATCGCGACGATGAAGTTTTCACGAGCCGAGCTAAGGTTACACTCGGGGCTGCACGAAAATACTAACAATAGAAAACGCCAATAAAGAGCCCCGGGGTTGTGCACGGTTACGTCTAAAGCGATGGAAGAGGACAGAAATCTTTGCGAGCAACTCGAAATCGGAGCTTAAGAGGAGAAGAAAGAATAGGAGGAGGAGGAATTTTTACGGCGACCATGGTCGAATCTCGGTTGGAAGATCCCGAAAGAATTTTAGATCGCGAAATCAGCCTAGTCCGGATAGGTGTTTACTGTCGCGCGAATTCGACGAAGAATCGAGCTAAAATCCGGTTTCCATTTCAACTCGAATTCTCCTTTGCCCTTCGCTCGGGTGGTCACGTCGACTTGGCTGGGTCAAACACGTGTCTAACCCGCTCATAGGCGTGGAAACTTCTCGGACCCTTGGCTCCAAGTATCTTTCTCTCCTCCCTCCGAGAAATCCACGAAACAACGATCTACGTCGGACGATGGTATTATTCTTAGGATTCCAGATTCCTCGACTTTCCTTCGTGATAAAAAAGAAAGGTTGAATCTACGTTGAAGCCGTGGCGAAATTACAAGCAACGGTATCCTACGGATATTCTTAACGCGGTAAAAATTGCTTTATGGCATAGCGGTACTAATTAAAATCGCCATTCCGTGTCCGACGATGTTATCGCTGCCAGAAGCCGATCTATCCTGCTTTCTAAGTCGCGCTCGAAATGAGGACAAAGAGCTCCTACACATGTATACGTTTCTTTCCTTTTTTTTTTCCATTCCTCCTTCTCCTCTTGTTTTCTTTCGCTTCACCATCGTGATGGAAATTCGCGTTATACCAGCAACGATCGATAACACGGAGAAAAGGTCTGCCGGGACGAGATGGAAAGAAAAGCCGCCAAGGCAGAGAAAGACCGAGCGAAAGTTGCACCGGGAGATTTACAACTGGGAGAACTATTACCGAGAATCACGCCTTTCTTTCTTGGTATATGACCTCGGGCACCTCCGCCCGTCCTCCGGCCACGTTTCTCGTCTCTCCGCGCCTTTCTCGTCCGTTCTATCCTCTCCAAGATCCACTACTCTCCTACGACATCCGTGTCTCGTCTAGGCAGCTAGTTCCAAGCGGCCGAAGCCGTGCTCTTTGTCCTGTGACCCAGATAGGAAAGGCAGCGTGGAGAGCGTGGAACCCGGAGAGCGTGGCGGTTAAGCGCAACCAAGATAAAGATAAGAACGGTGCCTCTTGTCGGCGGAGCTCTCTGCAACCTCGAGTACTCGTACGAACACGCGGATACGTATGCGCGTATCCTGCGTGTACCGTTGGGAGCTGAGAAGATGGCGCGGGAAAACGCAAGTCAACGGGGGTAACAGTTTGCAACGTGGCCATGGTTTCCTCGGTGACTGGTGTTACTGCTCGACATGGGCGGAGAATTGTCGGGTGGTTTGACGTTTTAATTGTAGGGAGATTGCTAAATTCGAGTCTGAAGGAGTGGAAAAGTTTTTGGAATATGGGGTGGAATAAGGTTTTGGAAGTGTATCGTTGGCAGCTGATCCGATCGTAAAGGGAGGATAAAATTTGAGATTTGATGGGTGTGCGAGGGTTGCTTTGGAATAGGAGATTTGGATATTAACCCTTTCGCTATGGCGGGCTCTCCACGGAGTGCCTCGTGCGGAACGGAGCGCGCCGAAAGTGGGAACATTAAGCGCCGCGCAGTCTTCAGTATTCGGGGCCAAATCTTTTGTCTCGAAAACAATGTTGTGACGCTGTATTTAGAAGCAAAATGATCTGTATTCATATCAATGTATTCAGAATTTTTTTCATGAACGTATTTTCATATGGGACTTGTCTTAACTTTTGGTTCCATTTTTGGAGCGGGTGACTATAGTCACCCGTAGTAGCCAAAGGGATAATAGGTTTTTAGAATAGGAGAGGTGCTTTATTGAAGAGACGGAGTCGTTGCATTTGGAGAGAGGAATATTTTGAATAATTGGAAGATAGGGATGAATTGATGTTTCTGTGATAGAGCGACAAGTATTTTAGTAGAGATAGTAGGCGACTCAAGGAAAACTACGGGATGTAAAATAAGGGCGGCAGTCGCTCAGAGCCATCTTTTGAGCTCCCTACGGGTACGTCGCATCCCCTCTTTCCTGCAGCTCCTTGCATCGCGCTGACAACAGAGGCGAAAGAAAAATTACGATCGATGCTGAAACGCGGATGAGGCACACGCAGTAAAGATAGCACCGTGCAGATAACACGCAGGGTATGCACAGTTCCAGAGTACGCTCTTACCGGAAGAGCGAGATTTCCCTGGAAATAAGGGCTGCCCTAGAAACCGGCGGAGCTGCACCATGTTTCCTCGAGATTCACAGCTCCACGAATATATACTCGTAGAGAAGAGTAGGATCGAATCAGTCACCGAGGATAATGAAACATGGTTTCATAGCTTCAACAGCACACGGATGAGAAAGGGATCGCGAGGTTTTTGCAGACGGACTTGGAGTTGAAATTTTGCATGACATTTTCTCCATTATCTACACTGGAATATCTATATGAGAGAATGTAGTTTCGAAGAAGTGGCATATACAATTCGTGGATAAATTCGCGAGATAAATCTCGAGGTAAGTGTACGAATGCGAAATCAAGTACTTGGGCACAAATACCATTGCGTATCTATCTTAGGACCGTAAAACATGGCAAATATGAAGGTGGCTAACAATGTGCGCCCACTTAGTATGCTACTGCCACTTGTTCCCCTCGGTGTCTTTGTAGCGCTGACAAAGCCCGGACGAAATTACGATCGACGCCGGTTACATGGATAAGGTATGCAGTAAAGATGGTACGGTAGAGATAATACGCAGAAGATACACAGAATTTGTGCGATCCAGCATTGAGCACGTAAGACAGTGCACATTCTGTCCACCGAAAGAACTTGCTTCGAATAAACCGCTTTTCACAAAAGCGCTGTTTGGGCTGAATCAAGCTGGATCGTGTAGTATTTTCTGCGACAGAGATTCGTGCAACAATCGCGTGCATACATAATTCATCCTGTTTTGCAGATACAACGCATGAAAGTCTAATATTCGTCATTTAAGTGGAAGGCAATTGCGATTTTGCATCGCAGAGAAATCCGGACAACTGCTTCAGCTATATTTCTATGTATCATTTGACTGAAACAAGAAGTCACTTGGGTCGGTTATGGGGTAAGAGGAGAGTGTCACTTGCATCGTCTATCTCCACGATATCACTCCTGGCAACCTGAGATCGACGAATGACTATCGAAAAGAAAAGATTTCTCTCGTCGTTCTCATGACAGTGTAACAAGTCAGAGGCTTTTTCAGCCAACCCGGGTGAAAATAAAAAACTGAAAACAGACTGAAAATTCGAGTAATTTTTCTATACTAATGTACAGTAGGAAACTTAACTTAAAGAAAACTGAGGTAATGAACGAAAGTCGGAAAATCGTAAGCGAAAAAAAACTGAAAACGATCTGAAAATATCCAGAAACTAAACTATATATGAGTGCGAACGGTAAGTGATATATGAGTCTCAAATCAGTCTGCTTTCCGATCGAGCTGAATCAATGCAAAATTTTCAGTCTCGGCCTCAACTGAAGAATTCTTCCGTCTTGTTTCAATCTCAATTCCGTTTCAACTTTCTCAATACCCTCTTCAGTACATTCTCAGATAATTTTCAGTGGCAATTATTTGTTTCGTCTTATTTCCGTTCAAAATTCGTCTAAAATCCTGTTTTCAGTCTTATTTCAATTTTTTTCCGTCTTTGATTCTTACTCGGCAGTTCCGCATTAACACTAAAGCTGCTACAGAGGGATTAATTGAACCCTTTCCAACGTAAATTTTCCTTTAAGAAAAATTGCCGGTACGTTTACTATTAAAGTCGAAAATGACGACAGAACAAGGGACGTCTCTATCCATCGGGCGAATCGGTGCAAACTACTTGTCCCGTGGCTTCTTGTTTCTGTCGAGCACTACGTACATTTTTCATTTATATCGAATGACAGCTTTTGCGTCATTCCACTGTGGTTCCAAAGGGAGAAACAATATGAGAAAAATATCTGTGTCACTCAGTGTTTTCCTTACCGCTTCGTCGTCATCTGGTGCATTCACGATACCGTGAAACGAATTCAGAGACGAAGTTAATCGCCGGTAACCGATGAGAGGCAATCGAAGGTAGCAAGAACCGGGTGCATCCGATTACGTTGCACGTCTAATTGATGTTCGGTACCGTTAAACGGCCGGCATAAGGCGTCCGTTGCACACGCCCGTAGGAGGGAACTCGTTGAAAAAGAGGAAGAAAAAAAGGTGAAGAACGAAGCATCAGCAACGAGGCATCTGTGCCGCTGTTGTTGCTGCTGCACGCGTCGTTGATTTCGAGGTTAACCTTTCGGCCCACGAACCGTTGGTGTACGCGCGGCTGGTGCACGAGACCTAACGGACCAAGGACGACTCTCTGTCTCGCTCGTTACCGATGGAATTCGTGGATTTTATCGGCGCGTGGGCCTGCGGCCGCGAACAATTTCTGTCGTTTCTACACAAACGCGAGAGAATCGCTTGTTGTTATCGTACACCCGTGGAATCGCATCGGTGGGATGTGAAAAGTGTGGTTGAAAATGAGTAAATAACTCTTAACAAACGCTGGACGTTGAAAATATGAATTTGAAGTCTTCTTATTTAGAACTGTTAGAATTTGTTCTACCTGATCGAATTACATTTTTGTAGTTCTACAATTATCTAACACTAGAATTCTTAACCCATTTGCATTGGTAGGCAGAATATTATGCGCACGAGGGCGATAGCTTATCGCCAGCCGCGGGATATTCCGCTCTCTACAACGTTAACCCCTTAGCCTAGAACTACGTATGAGACTCGTAGCGCGAAAAATGGAATAGGAAATTTTGAAGTCTTCCAAAAACTATTAAATTGACAATATCAATTTCCATGCTATTAATATCACGTTAAGTTACAGGAAATATCAGAAATCAGTGAAATCTTTTAATTTCAGGAACTAATTTTGACTCTTTGCACGTCCCATCAGAAACGGAATCGTAAGTTAAAGGGTTGAACCGCTGCGCGCCGAAATACGCGGTACTACGGGTCTTCTGCCGCATTTAGAACTGTGATGCAAATGAATTAATGACAATGAAAGCTAAAAGCATCCGATTAGAGATACATTGGCAGTATCAATAGAATGGTTCCCGTGATATTCAAAGAAATACGAGTTTCTCTTCCGCCTTTCGCAAAAGTATAGATCCTCTACAATGCTAGTATCCTACCTAACATCAAAAGATGTGCAAAACCTAAGACGCGCCGAATCGACAATAACTTGCAACCTGAAAACGACAGAATTCTTCGGAATGTAGCTATAGTGGCGAGGAAAGGTAACAGGATAATCCAGTCGATCTGGAGGTATACATGAAAATGTCAGACTATCTCTTCTAACAACCATGTCGTCCGGTAGACGTCGAAATCGTGTCGGACCTTTGGTGCATCTTTTTTCTCGTTAATACGGTATCCAGAAGGAAAGGAAAGGAAAGGAGGAGAGGGAAGAATTGCGGGCGAAGGTCGGTCGGATGAAAACCGTGGTAGCACTGTCGTTTGCACGAACCAAGGGGCAGACGGAGCACGGCACACACACAGCACATAGAACCTGGACGAGCGTCGTGGCTCTCCTCTATTGTCCCGGCTGCACGGCTCCTCGTTAAGGGATCCTTAACGATCGCTCTTCACCGACAAGTCGTGGTTGTCGTCGAAATCGTCGTATCGTCGATCTTAACGAGACTCCTAGTTTATCTCCCACCCTACGGGGAGGAAAGGACCTTAGCGGCAGCTGGCTTTATCGTTCGAACGGAAATCGGAACATGCCCTTTGCCCGACGACCCTGTAGACCTTCGAATTGATAATGAATATGAAAAGTTTCTGGTATTTCAAACATCGCGTTTATCGATCCTTATTGACTTTTTTTTCTGCTTCAAGTTGTGTATCAGTTCGCCTTACGGGGGCTATTTCTTTTTGAGGGTATTGGAAAAACGTTTGGATTTGTTTTGATTGAAATCTGTGGCTCCAATTTTGGTAATTGTATTATTGAGGATAGATAAATGGTGATGGAGAATTTGAAATTTTCTTGAAAATGTGAAGACGTAGGCGGTGTTGCATTGTTGGGGTTTGAAAGCGTGATTAGGATTCTATTTATATAAAGCGAGTACGCTATGGTATTCGGAAACGTAATTATCTACTTATTAAGCACGCGGCAAAGTCTAACGATGCACAGAACAAAGAAAAGGAAATGGGAGGAAGAAAGAGATAACAATGGACCGATAAAGATCACGATGCATCCGAGCGTGTAGAATGCGACAAGGACACCCTGCATGACCCATCGCTGGTGGTTGCCGTCATCGCAGACAAAAGGAGCAGTAATCTCAACAGAGTATTCCTACTTCAGTTTCATTATTCCTTTACCCTTTTATCATCAATAACAAACATTCCTTTCCACCATCCCCTCAACTGACATTATAGAAATAAAATTAAAAAACCTCGACGATCTGGTCTGCCGAACTACCCTTAACAAAATCCCTCTCATTTCTAGAATGAATTCCAAATAGGAAAAAAACACAGCCAAGAAAATTCACTTTAACACTTCACCAACCGATAGCCTATTAACACATTATATGCGGGTGTTTTTTAACACTTCATTAAGACTCAAGAGGAAAACTTGTTGAAAAATTTGTGCGAATTTGATTTTTACAAAAATTAATATAAGCTGGAAACTGCTTTCTGTCTAAATTCGAAAATGTACTTAACTTTCCAAGTCTAAGTAATTACTACCACGGATCGCCTTTTTTAAACTGTCTATGCACAGTCCAAAAAACGTATTTTTACGTGGCCCGCATAAAATGTGTTAATAGACTTTTCAGGCCCAACGATTTTGCACTTCTAACTTACTAATCGGTTGCCACGGCAATTAATAAATTATCATTTATCATTACAGTTTACCGTGTCAACAACTCAGTAACGAGAATTTGCAATTTTCGAAGAGATATCGGTATCAGGGAAGTATTTGCAGCCAAGTGACTGTCTAGAAGTGGATAGGATGCTAAAAAATGACGGTCGGTAAAGGGTTAAAATATCCACGCTCTACCCTTTTATCCCACAAAACTCAGTAAAATCGAACGAACTTACAGACATACAGGCAGTCAGGGACCCCTAGAGGAAGGAATACGGAACGAAAGTAGTCGTCGAACCGCGATGCAAGTTGTCCGGGAGGAACGTCAGGACGAGGGTCACGAGGAGGACGCAGAAAGAAGGAATCGGAGAGGGTTGGTCGGTAGAAAAAAAGAGTCGCAAGAAAAATTGAGCGCCCACACGACTTGCCGTTGGCACGTGTGGGTGGACATTCCACTACGTGCACACGGCAGTCGAGTGAGAAGGGAAACGGTAGGTCGACGATGAGGGAGGAGAAAGAGAAGAGGAGGTCGTTGGAGGTGTAGCAGAAGAAGAGAAGAACGGAGCAGACGCGGAGGAAATGGAAGAGGTTGAGGAAGGAGGAAGAAGAGGAAGAGGAGAAGGAGGAGAAGGTGGTACCACCAGGTTGCGAGGACCGAGGCTGGCCAAGGCCAGAACGTCGTGGAGCCGAGCCGGATTATTTTTAGCGCTTCCTACTATTGTGCAAAGCACAAGTCTGTCAAGTGTCTAGGCGTCCGCTTCAACGGGGGAGTCCACCGTTATACGTTCCCACTCTGTCTCTTTGGCTCCTCTTTCCAACCTCTGCTCCTCTTCGTTGGCCCCTCTTTGGTTCCTCTCCGTCGCAAACACCAATTTCTCCTGTTTTCCTCGCGCATACCGTGCATTATGTCGTTTCATATCTTTTATTTCCCTCTGTCTTTCTCTCTCTGTGAAGCGGATAATAACGCGTCATTCCGCCGCGAGGAAGAAAGGAACTTCAACAAACGACCGTCACTTTAATTACGCAATCGTGAAACGACCGTCAAGAGAGTCGAAGGTAAAGGTGCTCGTGGATTACCCTGAAACGATACTGTACACCGTGGTCTACATTTGTCGTGTCTTTTTTTTTAATTCCAGTTACATCGTCAGGCGTCTGGCGACCGCGCGGATTTAATTAACTCGACGACTCATAAATATGTAAAGCTCCGTCTACGCTCGCGACCGATACAATGACGTATCACCGAGGTTGTTTGTTCCGAATGGAAAAACTCATCGGAGACACGTGAAGTTAATCGATCGTTGGATGGTTAGAGACGAAACAAATGGCTGGAGCATGTGGGAATCGAAACACGAACGGGCGCTCGTTAAATGGAACAATCGACGTACGTGAGCGGAAAAAGAATGGCTTTTCTAAAGATACGCGAGATTCCAGGACGCATCGTCGACGTATGGCCTTAGCCTAGTTGCGGGAAAGGCCACTTGCTGTGAAGGAAGAGGGAGAATGAAGGAGAGAGAACGAGAGAGTAGGAGAGAAAGATAGATTTAAGTAAATCAACTAATCACGACTGCGGTACCATGTACGGGAAAGTTCGTGCTCTCGGCTTGTTTACCGGGTTAAACCTGCTTCTTGTACTGTCGAGTATCGACAGGAAAGAGCTCGACCGGTGTTTCCCACTTCTTCCGTTTTCAACGTCTCGTTGGTCTTTGTCGAGATGTAAATTAAATCGTGCTCCGATAAAAGAACCATAAGACCGATTAGTTTCTCCCTTTTACAAGTATCTCTGTTTGCATCGACGAAGAGGCAAAGAGAGAGGAAAGCAAAGCTGAGGGAACGTTCTACAGTCTATACACGCATCAATGTCAAATACGTACTTACTTTCCTCTTGGGAGGTTAAAATCCACGGAGGTTAAACGTCCTTTATCGGGTGCAGTGTGCTGAAACCGGTGCATCAGTACCGAGTGGCAGTGATACTCGGTGCTTCAGCACCGGTGCACGTAATTGTAAGCAATATCGTTAACTGCAGGCAGAAAAAAGCCACCGCAGACATAAAGGCACATCCTCGACGAGGCGCGCAGTGGCGCACGGCATCCGCGTTATATGCATACATCTTCGTGCCAAGAACAAACGTCTTGTTGTCGTCGACGACGAGAGGTACCTCTCGTGTTTATTTGAAAATGCAAATGCAATCGAGGTTTACGTAATACCAAGAGACGACATACCGTCCCGACGAAACGCGGTAGCGTCCGCCAGGCCCAATGACCCGATTCGAGTGCTGAATGAAAATATCTCGGCTATTCATTTAGCCAGGATGGAATAACGGTAATGGAAATTACCGTTTCTTTGTGTCACACCTGATTATATCAACTTGGGAGATTCTTTTTATATGGAAATACAAGGTAAATGCAATTTAAGAGATTAGAGAGCGAAGCTCCTTGGTAATTTCTATGATTTCCCCGAAATATAAGTTATTCGGGCGGAAGTTCATTAAGTTTCTTAACCCTTTGCGGACTAGCGACGCATATATGCGGCCTGAGAAAAAATGTAGTTATAGGTTATCGCCGTATGTAGGTATACACGATTCAATTTGAAAAATTTAAATAAAACCGGTGAGATATGATTGAGAGTGGACTAATTTATAATTCATATACATTAACAGCCCAAATTTCTGATAAAATGGTGGTTTTGGAACGCCGAATAAACGATTATCTGTCTATATTCAAAAATGTCTCCGTCCGCAAAGGGTTAAATGCCGAGAACCATTACTTAGCCGACCGATCGGGTAGATCTACCCTTTTCCAAACCAGTCGGTGGCCGACCGATCGGGTATTATTTTTGACCTGAGGAACGCTTCTTTCTCTATAGAGCTTCTTATTTCTATAGAATACAACATATAATAAAATGCACCAATTTTTGAAGTCTTTTATTGCCCATTATTACGGCTCTATGCAGAAAAATACACGGTGGACAGCGTAGTTTGGCTTTCCGAGCGCGGTGGAAACTGCACAGGTCTCACTGGCGCGTGCGGTCGGATAAGTGTTAAATCTCTTCTCTATGACATTACGGAAATTTCCTTTTCGCGATTCTTAGCCCCTCGATAATGCACTCTTAGCGCTAACATTAAAAGATGCACAACCTTCTCAATAATTCTAAAACCATAACACCAGCCAAACCTCATTGCAATCTCCAAAATCAAAAACGGAAAATGTGTCAAAAAGCAACGTCTTCGATAGATCAAAACATCGCGATGTATCGTGCAGACTCGTCGAGACGACAGCCACTTTGCTCACCGCCAACGTCGCGGACATGGGAGAAAAGTCTGTGTGTACGATTAGCTCGAAATTCATCGGAATTTCCGGGAACGCCTCGTCGGTGGTTTGGCGCTGGTGGAATCATTGGTAGCGCTTGCCACGTGGCCAGGAAGAGAGCTCGTGGTAGCGGCGACGTAACCCACGCACGCGGCACATTGGCGCGTAACGTTATCGTGCTAAGTGTTACGTGTTAGCCCGCTGTTAAAGAGTACGTCCTTGCTCGGAGGACGGAGCTCGGTGGATATACAGTTATATAGAGCGGTTTTACATAAGGCAATTATGGTGCTACCGTTTCTCCGCTTCGACGGAGGCAGATGTACTCGCTGACTCATCGAACTGTTGCCTCTTTTCCTCTCTTTTTGAATTTCTCGAATTTCCGTGACATAGTCCTTTCCTCTAGGACTCATAGCTTTAACTAATTGATATTATGATACGTCATTATATGTTACATTGTTATACATGAAATGACGATTTTTAGGGGAAACTATATCAGGAGTGATAGAGATTTAACACTAGAACTACCGGCGTTAAATCTATTATATTTCACTATACTAAATAAGTACTTTGTAAAAAGAGAAATCAAGAAATGAAAAAGATGATTAATTCATTTTATAATAATAAAATTGGGAACCAGTCATTTTGATTTGCTTGGTAGTTCTAGTGTTAAATTAGGGATCGAGAGATATCAACTTTGCGTCAACCGTAGTCTCCAGGTATAGCATATACGGTTAACACATTGCACGCCGGTCCCGCGATAATGTGGGAATTCAAATATGTGATTTGAAATTTTACCGATCAATGTCAGTCATATTGCTTTATCTTGAGAAAAACGGTAAAGTGGACAAAGAAGGCAATATTATTCCCTTTAAATTGTGCATTCCTTAATGTATTTAAATTTGATATTGATTTAAGTAGCAACATTATCAAATTTAATAAATTTGATAGCAGACATTTAGCATAGTACAATGTGTTAACACTAGAATTACCAGCGTTACATCTGTTATACTTCAATAGACTAAATTACTACTTTGGAAGAAGAGGAACAAAGCATGATCGATTCAATAATCTGTGGTTTATAAGATCAACGTAGAATATCTGCTCGATGGCTCCTGTATAAGCTGGTAGAATTTTTGGAAAGTATTGAGAACAATCAATTTGATTTGCCTGGTAGTTCTAGAGTTAAATAATCCTCTACAGGTGCGAGAAAAATGGACCATCAGCAGAAAGGAACCGCGGATTTCACACCGTCCTTATACTGCCCCCCTTCACTTTTCTTTCTCCTTTCTTTTGTGTCTTTGAGTTTCAACAGCTACGATCATTTCACCAGGGACCAACAGCCTTAAGTCTTGAGTTCACATCACGTAGAATCATCGCAAAGGAACAAGTTCCCTCTTAAGAAATACCCTTTCACCCAATCGAGAAAAACTCTAGTCGACTTCATAAATCAAATAGAAAGGATCTAAGTAAAGATGGAGGAGAGGATCGTTCAAACGATCACGATTGAATCGAGTGAAAATGTTTCGTATACCGGAGACAAAGATTCCGGTAGGTAGGCGTGGGGGACACGGGATCGAAGACCTCGAGTACGATTTCGTCGTGTACCGGTGCAGTGCCCGTGCAATATGCATCGTATCATCCGCGAGTACGTTCACCTCGCAAGGCCAATTGCATTGCATTACATCGGCGTTGCCCCTCTCGGCCCCTTTTAAGTTCTTCGTAGACATTCAATTCTAAACGCCTCGTGAATAATGTCGTACTCGTGAATGGTCGTCACGAAACGAGCACGTGGTGGACCAAACAATATAAAAATAAAGAAATATTTTAGAACAGTCGTACCTGTCTACACCTATTGCCGCGAAGATGGTGAACGGAAGGACGGGGTGCAAATATTGGCTAATTGAGGATCGACTTTTCAGCAACATCGTTTTGTTAAGTCGGGACGGTATTTTTGAAAATTCTCAAAGAGGTTTGCATTTTAACACTAGAACTACCGGCGTAAAATCTATCAGATTTCAATACATTAAATAAGAACTTTGAAAAAGGAGGAATCGAGTAGCAAAAAGGATAATCAATTCGGTGAGTTATGTATTTTGTGATGGACGCAGAATTTTTGTTCTATGGCTCTTCTATGTCCTTGGAGAATTTGTGGAAAAAATTGGGTACCAGTTATTTTGACTGGTCTGGTAGCTCTAATGTTAATGAAGGTAGGGTGAAATAGTTGGGCAATGAAATTTGGTTAGAACAATATGAACAATACATTCTTGTACTTTTCTACAATGATAGTACGAATTATGGGTTTCAATAATTGAGATTATTCTACTTTAACTGCTAAAATAATTTTATCTAGGACTTACAGTTTCTGATTACTTTCTAGCAAGTTTTCAACTGCCGATGCTACGACGTACGTTGAATAATAATTTATGAAAACTCTTTCAAACTGGCTAGAATCTGAAATCGACCACCAATTAGAAGTTCGAGTATTTACCTCCATACCATCATATCCTCACAGCAATTATCTTACAACCAACCTAGAGTGCACATTTCAACCGTCTCAAAGACGGCCATCGTCCTCCTCGTCTCCCTCGGTTTCTACATCCTCGATAAATATCTCTCGATCCGCACCAGCTGCCATTCCGTTGCTTCCGTAACGATAGGCGTGTCCGTTCAAAGTCGACGTACTGATTCGCAGGGTTAAAAAATCCTCAGATACAGTTACAATGCGTCAGAGGTATGCGATCTATTTCACTACGACCTATACGAGAAATTATTCACGTACGATCCAACCGTTTCACCTGGCCCGCACACACGTGCATCGAAGACCCAATAAAGCTTCGTTCCCGTTAAAAAGCATTCCAAAGATCTACCAAATAGAAATTTCTTCCAAGCATCTCCCTGCATACCTCTAAAGATGCCAAACAACGTGAAATCTCCTTCATCCAAGAAACTAATGCTAATTGAAGGAAAAAGGTATATCCAAAGATCCAAGAGGAAATATCTCGTGGTTGGTTTTGTTGAAAATTTCTCTAACATTCTACGAATACTCCTATCTCTCTCATGGTGTCTCGATATGGTAGCAGCTCGCGTTATACCTAATTATCCCACGGGCAAACGAATGTAAAGCAGAACGGTCGAGTGGTCCGATCGGTGTGAGAAAGGGAGAAAAATAATACGAGCCTTCATAACGTTGTTCCGCGTGTATATATAAATATGTATGCAATATATTCAACGTACATACGTAAACTCCGTGCACGTGTAAGTACATACACCCCATATTGTGGAACGTGGTTAGCCGTAAATTATTTCAATGCACCTAGAGTGTCGAGTGTACGGAGAGTATTATTTACGACGCAAG
Organism: Cerceris rybyensis; assembly: GCA_910591515.1. NCBI lineage: Eukaryota > Metazoa > Arthropoda > Insecta > Hymenoptera > Crabronidae > Cerceris > Cerceris rybyensis. The sequence continues at coordinate 24,616,506 of OU342791.1, read as the reverse complement.
GCTCTCTCTCTCTTTCTCTCTCTATGTGCAGCAGCCTAGGCCAGCTCGGATAGGCTAGGATACGATTACATCATGGCATAAACAGTCGGTAATAGTGGCTCAAGGTCTACTATGCGCATATGCGTCGCCGCGGTTGCTGCCGCCACTACCATTCTCTCTAACCCACCCGGAGAGACTGTTCCCTCCTCTTTCGCTGCCGAGCTTGCTCTACGTATATAATGCGGGCTTATTTCTTATTAGGGCGGATGGAGAGTGCCGAGGCACAGATTGCGTATGTTTAATAAGGATAAGGAAAAGATAAAACACCCGGGGCTGAGGAGAAAATAACGTTGGCGCGGTATACGAAGAGAGGAAGTGAAATTTTTCAAGTTAGAGGAACATTTTTGGGATTGTTAGCCGTAGATTGGGATTTTATATTGTTCTGTTGTAGCGTTCTGATGATGGGAGAAGTAGAAATTTGACGATATTGAAAATTATGTGTTACTGAATTCGGATGAGGTGGTCAAGCGTTCTTCAAGCGTTCAGAGACGCTGTCGTAGCCAGAGTCGAAATATTGAACCTCATTTGAACCTTTTGCTACTCAATATTTAGGAATTAAAAGTACAAAAATAGGTTTAAATTCAATGTAAAATAGGTTCGTATTTGGCGCCTAAAAGTGGCATAAATTTCCTTTTATGACATCTTAAGGCGCAAAGTGGGGCGTCAATTTCAACCTCCGTTGAGGATTTACAACCTATCCAGTCCCGAGTCGAAATATTGAAGCTCATTTGAACCTTTTGCTACTCAATATTTAGGAATTAAAAGTACAAAAATAGGTCTAAATTCAATGTAAAATAGGATCCTATTTGGCGCCTAAAAGTGGCATAAATTTCCTTTTATGCCATCTTAAGGCGCAAAGTGGGGCGTCAATTTCAACCTCCGTTGAGGATTTACATCCTATCCAGTCCCGAGTCGAAATATTGAAGCTCATTTGAACCTTTTACAACCCAACAGGTCCAATTCAAGGGATCAAGGTTTTGGTGATAGCTAAATAGGAGTATCGTTTTACTGAGAAGGAGTTATAGGTTTAAATTAGGAGTTTTAGTATTGAAAAGTATCATATTAGGTTCAAATAGGTGTAAATACCATGAAAATAGGTTCAATATTTCGCCTCGGGAGAACTCGGACTATCGACAGAGGAAAGAATTTATTTTCTAAGTATCGGACAGTGTAATAAAAATTAATACCTGAATTTGTACCATCCATATCTAAAGTTATCCTACGCCTTCTACGTTTCAAACATCCACCCCGCATTACTTATTCCACAGCATACTTACATCCTCTCCCGATACCATTCCTTTTCCACAACGACAATACTAGAATGCAACATTGATTAATGCGTCTACGATCTAGCAGCAACCAAGCAACATTCTGTCCTACCGGTCTAAAACGAGGTCGCGCGCGTTTCGGTCTAAATAGGATGGCTGAAAACGAGCAACTTCCTCCGTACAGTCGAGATCGTTGAAAAATTACGAAACATATCATTCGTCCCCTCTACAATTTTTTTTTGTCATTTTTCTCGCAACACTACGATACGATCTCGAAGTACATCGAAGCGTCTGTACGAGCATCCTCATAAATTCCTTTATCTATAATATAATACCGGCGCGGGAACTAGGCGCAACGAGAAAAGCAATCGAGGCAAACCGCGAGGAGAGTGCGACGTCCTCTTTGTGGCGATGCGGTATTATTAATAGGTACATGCAACTACGAAGATCACAACTAATGACCGAAGGCTGGATATCCAGCCTCGCCTAGAGTACCGTGGAAAAAAAAAATTCCACGGAACAAGTTTTCTGGGCACGGCTAGTCCCGTGTCTAGCGTCGTAGACGGCTCGGTCCGACTGCCTCTCTCTTTGCCCGCCTCATTCCTGCATAATCGCGCGGCATTCGTCCGAGTCTCCCGACAATGTACGGTGCCGTGCAAGGATGCAATTTCCATGATTTTTTTCGCCGACTCGTAAAGTATCCTCGTCAACGGGAAAGGAAAGTCAAGTGCATTTAAATATCGGCCGCACCTAGCTACGATTATCCTGTAATTCTTAATAATTTAAGATGGAGTCCTGGCATGCGTTCCTAGGAAAAGGAAGTTATGAAATTATGTCGTGTAGGCTGGAGGAAGGGTGAGACAACGAGAATATGTCGTGTGAAGGAAGACGTTGAGGAATGGTTTAGAAAATAAGTTTTGTGTTGTTAGATACCGACCTAATTTTTTAAGATTTCATATTCCAATAATCCAACGTGATTCAAGGTACAAAAGAGAACTATTAGTCATCTTCAAATTCCGGCATCGCTTTACTCTTAAAATATGTTTGCAAGACCTTTGGTCTTAGCAAAAGTAACTGGAAAAGCGATCGCCCTTTTGGAACCTTAGTGACGAGAAGTCGAGGTCATCTAAACCTCCCACTACACTACTTTAAAATCTTTAAAAGGTTAGTCCTGCCCCGAAATCAAAGAATTTTGTACTGAATCGCGGACAGTCGGCATCTCGCGACGACGTTTTCCTCAAATTGTTACAACTCCGAGCACACAATAGTTCTTCCTAAATAAAGTGTCGTTGTCCACACACGGAATACAACACAAAATTCGGTGTCAGAAGTGGGATACAACAGTGTATTGGATCATTAACACGTTGAATTTTGATCGTTGTTATGCCTGTTTTAGCAGTTGTTCAAGCAGTTGAAGTCACTTCTTTGTAGAGTAGAGCCACTAACACGTTAATTTGCCGCGGTGGTCCCTAAGGAATGATACGGGGCTTTTCGTTTATGGTACACGGTCCATGGCGACCTGCTGTTGACTTTTGTCGCGATGATACAATCCGCATTTCTGCGAATGTGGAAGAAAGTTTCTAAAGTGATTTGCAAGAAATTCCTCCGATTTTAGGAGCGCTAATCACTAAAAACTACACTGCCGACGTGTATGCAAATTTCAAATTTATCAGATGCAGCTCAGAAAGAAGAATACAAATAGAACTTTCTTTCACTCTCTAAATCTTGAATATTTTCAATAACATACCGCATAGCTTTGAATATTTTAAAAATTCGCAGTCTACTGATAACGATCACTGTACCCAACTTGTTAACCATCAGAGTGTCGCGCTTCTACAAAAATCTGGTTCCAGAATTCCAAAAGCCGCGGTCACTCTCCATTTCCTACCGATCTAACATTGAACTATTCTACGTAGAAATTTTCATTAATCTAGCTCTCTGTCTAACATATAAATTATTATTAATTCCGCACATCGATTATCCTTATCAATTATCAAACGAAAGAATCACAGTCGCATCTCCTGGCCACTCAAACTGTAAAATACCATACGCAATTAAACGTCGCAACGGTAAACAACATCAAGTCAAAAGTTTATTCTCGAATCGGTAGCCATTAAAGCAGTCGAAGCAGGAAGGATCAGACGACGAGAAAAGGATATCCATTTACCTGGTCTCGAGTGCACCAACACTTGCACGTTCAAACGGTGAGCGATACTGGAGATAAAAGGAGCTATCCCCTTTTGCGGTGCTCGTATTCGTGAAATCACGACGAACATAATCGTAAAGTCCTCCCGAATCGTCGGATCGCGGTCCCCGCGATTTTCGAGGGAAACGAGGTGAAAGATCGGCTACGGACGACGGGACGAAAAATACCTTACACGATCTCAACACCGTGCAGGATTATCTGTGACCCGACGACGGTCCTGCTGCGAGAGAAGGCGCATACGTAACAGAGTCGTGGGGAGAAGCTGCTCGTACGGCATCGTGTGCATAAATTATTCCCGGTTGCTCGACGACGTGCAGCGATATCACACGTGCGTACCTTGAGAGTACTAACGAGACGGGATTTCTCACTTTTTCCATTTCGAACGGAAATCGTTTGTTACGGATGAAGGAAAGGTAGAATTTTGAGGGCGTGGTGAACGTGTGGACTTGTGATTTGAGACTCGGGATGAATATTTCTTTTTTTATTTTATGGCAGATGAATTTTGATTTGGCATCAAATTTTCATTGTGTTGGAATTCTAGATGCTGCGGAGATTTCAACTTGGACCTAGATCTTTAACACTAGAACGACGAAGCAAGTCAAAATGACTTATTCACAATTTTTTCCAATAATTCCCTAAGTTTATAGGAGTGTCCTAGACTAGAAATTCTAAGCTGATCTTATAAAACACAGATTTCCGAACCGATCATAGTTTCCACCTCTTGAATGCCCTTTTTTTAAAGTACTTATTTAATATATTTAAATGTCATAGATTTAACGCCAGTCGTTCTAGTGTTAACCCATTGACAGTTTACCCCGTGTCAAGGACGGAGCGTCATGTATCAAACGGTACATCCCGTTTAGTCTATCAAAGATATCTAAATCTATGACTAAATTCTTTGCTTCCTCTGTTTTCTAAGGTTATTCTGATTGAAGAAGGAGACGTGGTTTAGTTTGCATGCCGAAGTGTTTTCGAACATTAAAAAAAACTAGACATTTTTTGGGCCGGAATTCGTAATTTTACCGAACTGTGAAAGGGTTAAGGGTTCCAGAGCTACGAGAACCATTAATTTAAATCGTATTCTGTTTAACAGATTTACAACTCTACAGGTTTAAAGTTAAACGACTGAACACCTGGACTATTCTTACCGTAGCTGGTCATGAGGCCGGTTATGAAATAACGGTAATACTTTTGCGAATACTTTCGCAAAGATTTACTATGGGAAAGAATGCAGACAAAAATAACGCGATGAAATATATATTTTCACTCTATTAAACTGATCATTTTAGGATTTAAAGTCCTAAGAAGTCCAATCCTGTTTCTTCACCCGCCCTATTTCCTACGTCTTTTATTCTTCTAATCGTTCAAAAACTTTCAAACTCCCTCCCATTTCCCTCTGTCACAAAATACTCGGCACGAATCACAAAACAGCAAGCGCATTCAACGAAGCCAGTGTCCGAGAATTTGAAAAATGACTCGACAATGACTGGAAATTACAAGTCCTTGCAATTAACTCGGTCTTTGACGGTCGATGGGAGAGGCCGGGCAGCCAATTTGTGAGTACAAACGTGTATTAAAATAGCGCATAATTACAGAATCGGTATAATCGATACACGTTCATAGGTATAATTTAAAAGCGTGGCTCGTAGGAGATCTTCACGGACCGGGCACTCCTGTTTACACGTTAAGTAGTGGGAATATTATCGTGATTATGCGGCTCGCGGCTCGCGTAAAACCAGATGCAAGAATGTTGTGGTGCAACTCAACTCGTGCGGTCGTGTTACTCAAGCCAGATTCATTTATCGGACCCAAGAATCGATGAACGGGGACGATATGGACTTGCAGTAGCAGAAACGGCATTAACGTAATACCATCGCGAATATTAACACCGGATGAGCGATAAAACTAAATTATTACACTACAAAGAACGGGAGGGGACGTCTTATTTCGTTGGGAAAATATCGCCAGCCTTTCGGGACACGGAATCGTGCAGACGCCGTGATTACGAGTCACGAGATCTACCTGCTCGAGGCGAATGGAAACTGATAGCGCGGTGTCTGCTCGCGAGACGCGAATCGTATGTCAAAATAATGATACGAGTCGAGCCGCGAAGAGTTAACGTTTAATTTCATTTTATTGACTCTCTACTTCTTGATATCGTTGATAATCGAGAGGGGTGGTTCTTTGTTCCGATATTAAATGTTGGAAGGTGTTTGTTGAGAGGAGAGACTCGTGATTGAATTGGAACCTTGAATTTTATGAACGAGTGTGACCATGAATTGTATAAAATTGTACGATACGAATATTTTCAGAGATTCTGTAAAAACAGTGTTATGGTTAGTGTGAAGTGCATAGAAAATGCAGAACACGCTATGACTATCCGAAATTGTATCTATTGGGGGAATTTAGAAGGAAATCACTCGGTATGAGGTTCGGGATAAGAGGCGACTGTCCTTGTACTGCTTTATTCAAATTGTATCGGCCCTTGCAAACTTGAGCTCGATGAATGACAATCGAAAAATGGGTCCTTATTTCGTCGTTATGTTTCGGCCTGTCAGGCATTAGAATCGAAAGTTTTTGAGGACGAGGAATGTCTCTTACCCGTCAGGCGAATTAGAGCAAAGCATTTATCAAGTGACTTCCTGTAATGTACCGACTCCCCGATCAATTAGTACATAAGATAGCTTTAAGGAATATTTTATAAGCACAAATATTTTATACGCGCTTTGCTCAACATCCGTCATTCCATAATCACCACTGACACATCACCTCAAATCCAGGTGTCCTATTTGTCCATCTCAACCTTTCAACTCCCTAACACAATCACCGTTCCTTACTCATTTCCGAAGTCGCTGTTCCAAGTCCGAAATGCTACTTCCTATTTTGACCTTCGCCTTGCAGCCACCATTACCACTACACCCACTCTTTCTCCAAAAGTCCCTTAAATACCCTGTACTACATGCCTATTCAGATCATTCATTTCTGCACAATACGCCGAATCGCTGTTCGAACAAGTCCAGTTATTTAATATATAGGTACAAGTCCAAAAGGTTCTCTTGTTTGGCGAATCCTAAATGCGAATTACCCTATTCGCATTCCCAATATATTCAGTCAGTATGTATCCTTTCACGTAAATCTTCATTAAGAACTTCCAATCTCACCTAATGAAGTTAGTTTCTAAATGTTTTATGGGCAAGTTGTTTCACAGTATTTGAAAGAAGAGAAATAAAAAGTGAAACACTACACAATAGCAGTGAAACTGTACTTAAATTCTCTGTCCGAACGTAAATTCAACTTCGCTGCCATCCTGAAACGCAGGCTCATGCAGCGACAATATCGCGCGGAAAAAAAACGCGTCCGGAGAACGGAAATTTTAGTCGATAGCGAAGCAGCCAAAGAGACAAATAAAATTCCAAGCATTTTTTTCCCTGCGCGCGCAAAAAATTGAATGCCTTCCTGCAAATCACGGGGGCCACGGTCTTCCATGTACATCGATCTTGTCGTTCTCGATTACTCCGTCGAGATACTCTTTCCATTTTTACAACTTCTGCTTTTTTCTTCCTGCATATAAATTGCCAGTTATTCGAAACAATCCTATCCGCTAAAGTAACTCGAGATGTTTCAACGTTAGAAACGATGTCTGCGTTGACTTTACGGCAAACGATAACACGCAACGAATTAACATTTAAAATTGCAACGCGATGCCGATAGACGCAACGATAATTTACGACACACGGACGTACCGTTAATAAGATCGTTCTCTTAACGAGCGTAAAACGAGACGATCTGAAATAATTCACAATACCGATCCGGTTTCACGGTATTCCAATGAAAATTCGAGAGACGCCGATCGACACGTGATCGCATCGTCGACATTATCGGCGCTGCAACGTGACACGCAGAAACCCGGGGATTTTTCTGTCTAGCCAGCGTCTGCAGACGACGATCTACGATATATGCACACGTACGATCGTCAAGGAGGTGCTATTAGTATCGTTCCGAGTCATCTATGTTACATCATCCTCTCTGAGCGTAATCAAACAACCATATTACCGCATACGGTCATATTTTATTCATTCGTCACGCCCGCGATTTTTTGCGAGTTTCTTTTCGCTCGTACAAGCGTCAGTATTTACGCTCTGTGGATTTGCAAGAGCGAGTGAAGAAAAAGAAATATAAATTATATCCAATGGTTGAAAATAGTCGAATGTAAACAATCAAGCAGATAGAAAAAAAGGTGTCTTCTTTGTGGAAGAAATGGTCTCGTGGAAAACACCGTTGTGCAATAGAAGTTCCGTACGAGGAAAGAGACGGAAGCGTCAAGGATTACAATCGATCTTGCGAGTCGACGAAAGCGTCTCGACGCTTGGACGTGGCTGCCAAGTTTTAATTAACTCTTTCGTTACCGAGAATAAGTGTAGTCATCGCGATGACTACAATCGTAGTTGAAGTACGGGAGGTGAGGCTCGTTTTACCTGAGATTCTTGGAAGCTTTTAATAGTGCACTGTTTTGTTCATTATAATCGGTGAAATCATCAAATATTTCATATATCGAGTACTATGATGCAGAAAATGTAAATCTAAATGAAACCAATCCTCCAACTTCATACCAATCATCCTTTCACATGCTTCCCATAGAGAAAGACGCACGGTTCAACGAACCCCAAAGAATCCGATAAGCCACAATCACTATGGATCGACTCGCAAGAGATCGTAGAACGTTTCTCCGTCGTAAGCACAATCGACGTGGTATCGCGACGCCTCGACGCCGGCACGGTGTCTCGACGTCACCCGACGAAAGACACGTACGACCTCGCACGGTACCAACAGCAGCATTCGAATTCCATTTCGCGGGCCGCCGTGGCACGGCAATCACCGCCGACAGTGCAGACGCCGGTTGTTTATCCGTTTGTGCACCCTTTTAAAAATAGGCGTTCATTCAAGGATCCCCGCCAGACGCGGGCCAGACATTCGACAGCGCGTATACAGATAGGTATTTTGCCACATGCTCGCACGCTCGTTCGCCAGCCGTGTGTCTCTCGGCTATGAGCCTCGGTGTGTATATACAAACATTCACGAAAGAGAACCAGACGTGCCGTTACGTGCACTGGGATTGGGCGATTATAGAATCATGGATTATTTGCTCGGAAACATTGCGGAAAAGTATTGTCCGTTTTAGACTACGATTCATTGTCTGTTCGAACGGACCGAAGATGCGGACGGATTCTTGGCTGAGATCTGGGGTCGGACTACCAGCCACTGTCACGAGCAACTTGGTTAAATTAGAGAACGGAGAATAGATCGATGATGGGGAGATTGTTAAATGTTTAAAGTTTAGAGTAAGTTATGAAAATAAGGTGATTTGAGGTTGAGATTTTGACTGTGGTTGCGGGAGCAAGGGGGAGGAAGTTCATTAACACTTGATCGATGTTAACCCTCTATGGGCCCTTGTAACTTTGAAATAATGCAAGACACACTTAAACTTCTAGTCTTCAAAGTGTAATTTTTAACTTAGCCAAATATTGTAACTTAGCTCGTTACAATGATCAAATTCTTTACAATGTAATGTTTAAAAGTTAGATTTAATTTATTATTTAAAATTGTGTTTTTGTCATTTTATAATTGTGCTATTGTAAAACCGACCTTTAGATACTACAAGAAATTCGGAGTGTAAAGGGTTAAATAAGTAGTTTGACAGGTAAAGGAGATGATCGGTCAAGTAATTAGTTTATTGCAAGGCATGGCTCTATCTTCTTTGCAATTTTAATCGTCACTGGATGGTTTCGGTATATCTAGTGTTAAATTAGAATCGGAGCCTAGATTCGATGCATCGATCGATACGGTGAATTTTGATCACGAACGTGATTGAGTCCTAGTATTTGCTCACTCGGGACTGTGTCGTCGTCAAACCACATTTTCGTCTTCCTCCTTTTTTTTTCATTTTACAACCATCACGATCGTGTCGGCGAGGATACAATTTTATAGGCCTTCGAGTCACAGCTCCTATCACATATGCTATGCACCGCGTGGGAGAAATTTCCCAGAGGTGACACCAAGGGCATTCAAACCCCACCCCACTGTTTGAGACTCCACGAGTCACCCCATTGCCACACTCCCTCCATCCGCATGGCGTTAACCAAACAGGTCTCCGACCAGCGAACAACACAAAACGCCAAAGGAAAAAAATGACTTTACATAATAACCACAGAAGTGTTCGACTCTTCAAAACCCAACCAAAGTATAACGACGCGTGTAACCATACAAGATTCCTCATGTAAACGCCACAATCGAGAGCACGCTAGAAAAAAATAAAAGCTGCCCCGTCGAAGGACACACATCGAGGACAATGTTGCGAAAGTAGCGTACGCACGCCAATAAAGTAAGAAAAGAAAAAGTGAAAAGGAAAAAAGAAAAAAATTCGATAAGAATACTGCTGCAACGTAATGTCCTCGGCAGGTCGGTCGTTTGGCAATATGTTAGATTTCTTCGCACTAGAAATATACTTATGTCACTCTCTTCACTCGGTGGCAGCCACCGCGGGAATATACACACGGCGAGAGGTTATTTTTGTTTAGTCTGCCGGTCCGTCCGTACGTCCCTCCTAAAAGGCTGCTACTGCATTCGACTTGCAGGTATACAGAGAGAGTACGCACGCGCGCGCGCTACTGTATTCGCGCGAGCGCATAATACACTCCTGCACACGTGACGCGGCGACTCTCGCGAGTGAGCAGCCTAACAGCAGAGCAGCCGGCCAGGCAGACGGCCGTCCTTTTGTGGCATGGCCCTGTACAGACGACTCGAGGTCTCCGACCAAGGAACGCCGAATTCATTGCCCGGCTAATTGCCACGGCATTTCCGACGACGGCACGGTGAAGCCGAGAATCGCGCGTCGAGAGTCGATTAAGGGGCATGGATTTTCGAATTCCGCGAAAGGATCGATAATGGCGAACGCATCGCTGATCGATTCTGCGGAACGACGATAGGACACAGGGAAGTCTTCCGACATGTAGATAATTGGAGTTGTTTTTATGAGATCGATGATAAGGTGGTAAACGGTGCTGGATTTACTGGTAAAAATATTGATGGGGATTGAGATTAGGCTCGAGTGGTAGAAACTGTTGGATGTTTTGGCCGAAGCTGTGTTTGTATCTCGTATGGTTTACAACACTTTTATTTAGACTTATTGCGTCCGGAATTTGAACAAACTTAACACTAGATTTACGGACGTTGATACACCTATTTTTCTAAAGTGTGCAAATTTGACTTATACAAGAAAACTGAAGTTTTTTGCAAAGAAAATAGTTCCAAATCAATTTAAATGAAAGATTTATTATTAAAAAATTAACCAACCAATATATCTTATATATAAAGCTCAAATACCACTGACTGACTCACTCACTCACTCATCACGAAATCTCAAAAACCACAGAACGGATTGCAATGAAATTTGGAACATACCTTCTCCTTGGATCTTAGGTGTTCACTAAAAAAGGGTTTTGAAAAATTCGAAATTTTAGGGGGGGTTTTGGGTAGTTAAATTATGGGCCAAACTCATCAACGCAGAGCCGAAACTACTTGACCTAGAAACTTGAAGTTTTGCATGAGCGTTCCTTCTAGGGTATAAGTACCCACTAAGAAAGGATTTGTCAAAATTAGAAATTTTAAGGGCTTTTTTTAGTTTCGATTAAATCGTAGCGAAGTACGGGAACTTTCAGCTAGTAATATATATAGTAATCAAATTTTGAATGAGCCAAATTGGCTCCGTAAATTTAGTGTTAAGGCTTAGGTCGTCGCAAGATACAGACTTTCAGCGATTCTGTATAATTCCTGATTTAATCTGTCTGATTTTTGTGAAAAGACTGCTGTTTTCTACGTTGAGACAGTGTGGTGGAAACATATTTTGTGGGAAAAGCGATGACAGAATCGGAGATAACTAATAATTGCCGTTTGGATCCTGACTCACGTTTAGGAATATTTGAATATGAAATTTTAAATAATTAGGTCGGTATCCAACAGGTGTTGGATTTGAAAGAGTCATTGAGCGAATGAATCGACGAGGAAAGAAGAATCGTATGTTAGATCTCGATCACGGTGTTGGAAAGATTGCATCACTGTTCCATAAACGATTTCCAGTTATCCATCGCGAGAGAAGGCATTATATTTGCTCGCCGATAACTCTCGATCCTGTCTACAAAGATAATACGACAATCGTGGGTCACGAGTGTATTGGCAATTATATTTTTAATTAACGAAAGGCGATCGTATCGTTTGCGATCCTTCGAGTCGAACGAAAAGCGCTGAGTCGTCGGTTGAAGTTGCTGGCATCGAAACGCAAAGGTGGATAAACCCGGAGAGGAAAGTATCGAACTATTGGCTGTGATATTTTCGTGCAATACTTTCCAAACTAGAATTCCGCGTTCTCATCGATGGTAGTGCACCATGGAAAATAGCCAAGAGTATCGGACAAACGACAGCCGCGAACGACGGCTGGTCGATGCCCCAGTACTGTGCACTTGGCACCATTTTCCTACCCTACCCAACGCACCCTCTTCTCTTTCTCTTTTTCGCGCATCGTGTTCCCCGTTCCAGAGGAATAAAGAGAAAGGAGGGAGAGAACGGATTAAATCAAAAGGAGGAAGGTCTAACGCAATGACACTGTCGGCAATAAAATACAGTCGCTTTCCTCCAGTGCAGACTTTTGCTGTATCCCGTAAAAGTTACTTTTTTTTCATCAATCTTTGGCACAGTATTAATCCCATAAAACGTGGAAGCTTACGTTTTCTAATTTCAGTATGAAATTCTGGATGAAGAGAGCTGAAGAGGGATTTATGCGTGGTTTGTTAACGTTTACTTTTCACTTGTTTATGGGAGAAATTGTGGAGTATTATTGTTTAGAGTAGATAATGTAAGCGTCGAATGGAGTTTTGAATGATGTATAGTGAATGAGGGTGAGAGATGTTTGCTTAAGGGATGGAGGGATTTTCGGAGACAGGGGTAGAGTTCAGTGGAAAGTGCAACATGCCTAATAGTCCTAGGGGGCTATGATAGTTATATAGCTAGAGGCGCGTACCTTCAATTAGTAGACTTGAGATGAAATTCAACCGCATTTCTATGAAAATTTTCCAAAATTATTGTGTAATAACGTATCCTCGCTGATCTAGAATCTATCTGAAACTGGAAGCCATTAAAGCAGTCTCAGCAGGTAATTCCAGAATGTAGAAAAAGAAAATAATACTTTTACTCGTATAACAACAATTGAAAAAATCAAAAATATCATATTTGCCGTTTCATTCAACAGAGACGAAGAAAGACTTGCTTCAACGGATCTGAATCTGAAGTTTCTCGGTTTCTGCACGAAGGATCGTAAAATTTCCTCGAAACACGGTAAATACTCCCGTGAATCTTAATATTCCGAAGAGGATCCTAATGGCGTAAATTATAAGACAGACAGCGAGACACGGTTGCAGCGTGTAAAATGTCAGCGACAATGGCGCAACACCGACGTGGGTCGACGAACCCGACTTTGAAATTGTGTCATGCGCTTCCCACTATAGATTATAGCCTAGACACTCCATTAGACGTACGTGTGCGGAAGAATCCCTATTGATAAAACGTGGTAATTAGGCCGAACATCCCGTTGCTCGCACACTTTCACGTACGAGGCGCATTAAATTGTACGTCCCTCCGAGATAACCGGCTCTCGGGCGAACCTTTTTCAGTCACGCACGATTTACCGCGGCAATTAACGCGCGCAACGTCAATTAATGGCGAACGGGATTAAAATTTCCAATTCGCGTCGCGTTCGTTCCTTTACGGAGTCTGCTACGACCAATGTCTAATTTCCTACCGTTTAATCTTCAACTCTGTACGCCGAGGATTCTCTCTCTCTCTCCCTCTCTTTCTCTCTATTTTACAGTGACGAAAATGAAAGCCACGATAATACCAGTACAAAAATCTTGTACACGTTCTCCCATTATTTCACCAATCGGCCGCGAAACGCTTAAGTTTCCATGATAACATCGAATATCTATATCCGCGAGATTTCATACATTAACGAAAGCTCGGAACTTCTCGGTTCTTCTTTTATTTTTCCTTCCGAGCGGATTCTCGCTCGGCATGGAGCTCTTAAAAAGCTGAAAGGTATTTCCTCGGTTCCGGAAGTCGCATTATTCCTCCTGGCTGGAGGCGAGGGCCGAGTGGAGTCTGCCGGTATTATAGGACCGGTACACATAGTTCGCTGTACAACAGTCAGTCAATACTTTATAGCTCCGACTCTCCCCGTTCTTCCTCACTCTACTTGCTCACTCTCTCTCCTTCTCTCTCTCTCCCTCCCTCTTCTTCATCCCCGTTCCCCTCGATCCATCCATCCCTTCGGTGGAGAGCCGTGGAGGGTGCCAAACCCCGCCGTCGTTTTCCTCTCGTCCTTTCTTCCACCACCGAGGGCAAATACGACCGACGGTTTCTACGATCTCCCATCGGTCTCTGTACCGGCACTCGCAATATTCCGTATATATCCCTAGCTCCCAGGAGGAAAGAGGACGTAAAGCGATGAAGGGTTGCGAATTTGCAGCGAGAGTTTCAAGCGCATTGCCACCCTACGAATAAAACTGGAAAGAGCGTCGTTGCATATCGCCCGTAACTCCGCTATACCTCTTTTCCATTCGAGACGAGAAGACGCACAGTCTCGGATTCTACCCTCGGATATTACTTGCAATTTGTTTCTTTTAATCTTATGCTCATCCGACGATCGTTTTTAGAGCGGCCAACGAAACCTGCTTTACGTTGGTTCTTTTTGCGGATTTGGAGGGTTGGAAAATTACCTAAGAAAATCTAAATGGTTTTGGGAAAGTTCTTATGGACTTGACGAAGGGGAACTGTGGAGATTTGGTACTACATGAGGTTACTGAAGATTCAATCGTGGTTGGGATTGAAAATTTGAAGGTTCGGTAATTCATAAGTTTTTTGGAAATTGTTAAATGAAGACGATGAATGCTGGGCGTGTTTTTGGTAATGTGCAACTTGTGTTAATATGAGAATTGCTGACGTTATATTCACTATAATTAGATATATTGAACAAGTAGTTTGGAAGAACAGAAAGCAAGAGGTGAAAATGATAATTAATTAAATAATTGAAGTTTTATGAGACCGAAATCTGCGCGGCTACTCTATTAATTTAAGAAATTTTGCGAAAAAATTGGGTACTAAGTAGTCATTTTAGGAATTTCAGGGTTAAAATCGAATCTTTCAAAAGCAAAAATTTTATAGATAGAAATAGTTTTATGTACGATAATGTTTTAAAATCGCGTGTATTAGTATATTCGTAAATATTATTCCCCAAAACATATAAGAAATTTTATTGAATTAGCATCGTCAGCCTGCATCACAACCTGAGTATTTCAGCAGCATCCACCAAAATCTACACTCTCAAAAATCTCCCATAAAAACACGGACAATAATATCCAGAAGCAAAATGGAAAAACTTCCAAATTAAAAACAGACCAAAGTCTATCCAAAACCATAGTTTCATGCGGACGAAACAACATCAGTCGGATCGTCGAATGACAAAGAAGAAACAAAATCAGAGCAGGCGCACGTTCGTCGGGTCGGACAATAGAAAATTCGAACGTACGGTGCACCCTGTAACACGGTTTGCCTCGGACGACAAACGAAAAAAAAATTGATTCGACGGGGGAAGAAGGAAAAATGTAATTGTCGAAAGTTTGCAGTCAAAGGGAGAACGTAACATGGTTTCCTCCGCGGGAGGGCGTCGAGGAGAGCAGAGTATCTAGGTCTGTGTAACGATTTTTAGAGTCTCGACCCTCCAACAATCGTCCAGGCCATAAAAAACTTGAGGCACCCCACAGTCAGCGCTGTGCCAGGGTTTCCATAGCGACCAAGCCCTTTCGCACCCCTCTGTCGTTGACCTATACCTACGCTGCTACCCTTAGAGATCCTGGCTGCCCTAAATCTATTAGACGAATTCAAAGTTGCGCACCAACGAAGACTACGATGCTATTCGAGGCGAGACGTCGAGTTCCAATAAAACGAATCGTAAACGGCAAGGACCTGCAGCTAATTATTCGTGAGGAACAATAGGAGGAAATGGAGCGTTCACGGTGTGTAAAGCTCGCACGAGATACAATTGGCGAGAGTTAAACGCGTCCCCTGTAAATCATAGAACTTGTAGAATAGAGGGGTCGGTTCGTTATTTTTTCTTCTTCTTTCCTTTCCCCTTTTTTCCCTCAATCTCTTCGCTGTTTCTTTTTTATTTTTTAAAATATTCCAACTTAAACGAGCACTCGCGACGACCGGGCTGTTAAAAGTTCGTTTATAATTCATTAGGGAAGTAGCGAAAGTCTTTGTTCTAAGGAACTATTATTAAGTATCGCCCAGGGAAATTCGGGGCTGGCTAACAAAAATTTCCTCGCATCACCAGAGAAGAATACGATCCATGCCGAGTCCCCTGGCATCAGACATGCAACGCCGACAAAAAGGTGAGAGGCGTAGAATCGTAAATCGAGAATTAAGTATGACGGCGAGCTGTAAGACGTATATAAATTTTCCTTGTCGATGAATAATAAATGGCGGAACGGGAGGGTAGAGGGAGAGACAGTACGAACTATAGCCACGGTCGAATACCGTGCCGCGGGGTGAGAGGGACCGAGAGAGCGAGAGAGAAAAGTAGAAAGGGTGAGATGGTAAGAGAGAAGTCCAGAGGATAAGAGGTACAGTGAGCAGAATGAAAGAGAGAGAGAAAGAGAGGAAGATAGAGAGTAAGGAGTGAACGAAAGGACGTTAACCCTTTTCTTGTTTCTCTCTGGCCCATCCCTCCGTTCCTTCTCATCGCAGGAGTGCTCCTTTCCGCAGGAGAGTTGCCTCCTCTCTTTCCTCTCCCTCTTCACTCACTTTTTCCACCTAGCAATCTTCTCTCCTTCTAACATCCCTCTCCCTCTTTCTTCCATCTACGGACTCTAACTTCAATTCCCTCCCTCTAACGTCTCTCTCTCTCTCTTACCACCCGCTTTCTCCAACCCGCTCTTGCTCCCCTTCATCGAGGGGAGAACAAAAATTACGAATCCGCGAGGCATTCGTCGACGAGAGAGCCGTAGCCTCGATCGAAGGGAGGTTTTTCACTCGAGTCGTGGCGTGGTAACTCGTATTTTAACTGAATTACAGTGAATACAAAAATAACACGAAACCAATGAATTATCACGGCAGCCAGACGGTAGCCTGATGGGCACACGTCAAGTATAATACTCGAAGATCGAACGAAATCATGATACGTCGAAGAGAACTCGATGAAACAATAGGATGAGTGGAAGAGGGGAGGGGGTGGTAGGCACGACGATTATCCTTACGACTTTGTAATGGTATAATAACGTGTTATTAGACGAACAAATTGGTGGTAATAATTATAATGCGGTAGGAACGCGTAAAGGTCGTGCGGTTTCTTCCCACGGTGTTGCTAGAGAAGTTGCATGCGCTGGCGCGAAAATATGCGAAATGTTTCTGGAATTTAACGTCGCACGGATTCGTCGAGGCGTCGCGATGCTAGTCGTAGATCGTGTCGTGACATTGTGATAATTATCGTGATGTTACCAATGATTGTAAGTTAACGATCGAAATAGGGATTAAATTGCAACGATGAAGTTTACGATTGGAGTTTGAGAAAGGTTTTAAAAATATCATCGGATACTTCGAATGTCGGTTAAAAGAGGCACGCAAGCGGGCATCGTTCTTTAAAACGTGTCAGGATGAAAAATGTTTAAACGCCGGGCGCAATTTATATACGTTTCCAGAAAAATGCTTCACCCTTTCTTGTCACTCACGTGCCGTAGCGTCCGTATTAGCGGGAAAAATAAGTCTGAGTTTTGGAATACCTGACCGGTTAGTCAGACCATTTAGTCATTCCTCTTATACCGAGTACTCGGTATCGCAGTAGTCACCAGAACTCGCCGTTGGGAACTATCCAGATCACGAATTAGCTCGTAAAAAAAAGCCCGACGGTTACAGAAGCTCACAGAAATAAACACGTTAAGTAACAACATCCAGATACATCATCGTGTCGGACACACGACGATACTGCGGTTTACGGGAGAACAAAGAATTCTACGAGGAAATACTTTAATGGAGAGAAACAACGAGTTGTGAGACATCGTATGGATATGTGAAAAAAATTTGGTTTAAAACGAAAGAGCGGAATGGAAAGATGAAGAGAGACAGAGGGGGTGGAAAGGATGGATGAAAAGAGAGGGAGGAAAGCGTAGCCAGAAAACGCGAATACCTACATTTTTGGCACGTTACCAATTCACGGTTATCTTATTATGATCAAACGGAATTAACGAGCTATTTATCGAGATTACATATTGTGATACGTAACGTAATAATCTAAAATATACGGTGGTCCGTTTAATAGCGTTATCAGGGGTTTCAAGCAACGTTCGCCAAACATGCGATACAGATATCGCTGGTGTTATTGCAAACAGGCACGATGCCTACAAAACACGTTGCAGAATGAACTTCTTGTGATTTCTTTGTCGCAATTTACATGCTACACTTTTTGAAATGTGTGAATCGAAAATGTAATATGCTTGAGGGGGACTGCGGTGGGTTAGAAGATAACGAATGGAAGTAGCAATTGATGGAATTATCTCACCCTTCGTCGTCTCAATTTTCCTAATCAATTTTCGTTGGGTTCAATCATCAATTTTTTCTAAATTGTCACTTAATGTGTCATAGCGTCGATGATACGGAAATTGATTAATGGAATTGTTTCTACGAGAAGAGAGCGCAGTAATCAAAAGGCGGAAGGGACAAAAGGAAGAACATAATTCGTTTATGTTATATTTTCATAGTAAAAGCCACTGTATTTTGTTTGATAGAAAGAATCATTGTTTCAGCAAGTTCAATTTTGGTGGAAATTTATTCAGTTGGTATTCCGGAAATAACGCTTTCATTTTATACCTTTTTTTAACGTCGCGGTAATAAGTTAATGCCGGAAGTCGGAAACTGAATTTTCTTGAATATCTATACTTGTCGCGTTACCTATGCATTCTAAGAATGATATCTTTATCTCGTGTCTTTTCCGATCGTAGTAGGTTCTCAGTTGAAGACACAAAACCGAGTGGAATCCTTATCTAGATTAACGTTTCAGATCGGAATCGGTGCAACACGAGCGGTCAAAGTATCGTCAGCGAATACGATGTCTCTGTTTCAAGAGGCACGTAAATTAAATATCTTTCAGCCATTTTCATTTTTAATATGAACGTAGCTTCATCGCAAATCTGCAAGTTCCACTGGATTCCAGAACACTGACATTATTGAAAACAAATTTTCCAAAGTGTCTATCAGAATTTTCAATTACAGCCTACTACTTCAGCACTTTATTTTTAATATATTAAAATACTATATAAAATTTTATTATAATAACATATGTAATAAATACACTCCGGATGTTTATGCAAATTTCAAGTTTAACAAATACAACTAAGACAGGAGAACAAATCCCTAAATGCTGCACTCGATAAATATTACAACGAATAACATTCTTTGGATATTTTACACATACTCTTTTATTATGTTCTTTTTGTAAATTTTAGCCGTATTAATTTTGTCAGAAATGCACAAAAATCCGAAGTCTAGTAATGAATTATACATATATACGAATTAACACGTTGAATGCCGCTGATATTTCACTTGTTTTATCATTTCTTCTGAAGTGATAGTTTTCCTATGAAAAGCTCATCTTTGTAAAGCAGAAACTTTAAGCGTTTGCGTACCACGAGCCACTTTCGCGCTCTTCAGTTTTTCTGTCGAAAAACCCCAGGACAGTTTTTCAATGTTGACAATTGAAGGAAGATTTTGTTAAGAATGCATCAGGTTTCTCTTTTATAATATAAAGTAATTCCAAATTAGGATACAAGCACGAGAAGATTGTTCTTGTTGTGCACTACATAAAATAAAACACCAACTTTAGCTTATTTTGAAATAAAATCTTAAGAGCGCGAAAGTGGCTTTTGGCTTTTTCGTAATTTTTTAAAATCCTCCGGTATTCAAACGGTTAAAGACACAAATATATATATTCAGCAGGGTTTGATCTGCAGAAAGCTAGTATTTAAATATTGAATGTGTTAGAAAATTCGGAAATATTACAATTTCAAAATCATATGAAATTTCATTGAATTCAATAGCGCCAGTCACCGGTGACCCCCACGGCAGTCAACGTGTTAAATAATATATTACAGGACCTTATTTTTCAGCACTTCCGTTTCGTTTCATCGAGGACTTAATCCTATGTGACCCTCAGGTCACTTAAAACAAAAGTAACCATCACGTATACTGAATGAAACACCTCTACAGTCTATCAATTCAGAACTCTATCTAAAAACCACAACCATTGCACGTTTATCAATTTAAAGCTCCAATCAACCAAACGAAGACTTTCCACATCCATCAGATTACAAGCAACTACAAAAATGAAGTTGCATCTCCAAAGATCTATTCACGCGCAAACACTACACTCCAGCGAATCGAAACGAAGATAGAAGAACCAACGAAGACCGCGAAAAAAAAGAGAGAAAGAGAAGATAAATAGAGAGAGAAAATCGCAAAGGAAGGAATGGTAGGACGAGAAGGGACGAAAGGAGAGACAGTAGGCCGCTCGCGAAATCGCTCTCGCCGATTCGGTCGTCTTCGCGCTCCTTCCGTTCGCGCGTCCAAGTGCGAAAGCGAGAGGAAGATCCGTCAAGAGAGAGAAGAGCAAGGGAAGAAGAGACGAGGGAAAAACGAAATACAACGAGCGACAAAGAGGACACCGAAGGGAAGGAGAGCGAGAGAGACGCAGATAGGAGACGGAGTCGGCGGTCGGCCAGTGCGCGAAAAGAATAGCCGGCTGATTCATACGCAAAGTCACGAGCCGTACGGCGTACGCAGCCGGCGTACGGCCCGGCAAGCGTAATCGAAAACACACGAGGTGCACACGTTTCACGGTGTGATTCCCTCCGCCCTCTTTCCTGCTCCGATCTTCCTTCTGGTCGTTCCGAAAACTCTCCGCTCCTGGTATTCTTTCGTTCTTCCGTGAAGGTACATATATTGGGATCGAAGACGCCGGGAAACGCGTAAACAAAATATTTTTTTTGTATTTTTACGATCACCTGGGAGGATGAAGAGTGGAGAGGTATTTAACGAGACTTGGAAGACGGTCGATCAATGTTTAGATATCGATATCGTTGATTTGAACTTTTTATTTATAAATCAGCCGACCGATCTGAGATATTTCAGGCGATGGGGACATCGTTGCGTTTGGAACGTGCACGCGGAACGGAATTATTTTCCGCGAA
Organism: Cerceris rybyensis; assembly: GCA_910591515.1. Classification (NCBI taxonomy): domain Eukaryota; kingdom Metazoa; phylum Arthropoda; class Insecta; order Hymenoptera; family Crabronidae; genus Cerceris; species Cerceris rybyensis. Next base: position 24,595,654 of record OU342791.1, on the reverse strand, counting down.
TGTCGACCATCTGTTCTGGGGGTTCTACTGAACAATAAAAATGGAAGACTAACAAGACGGTGAATATATTTGAAATATTAGAAACGTTTTGAATAAGGTGTTTAACCCTAGATCACTAACCTTATTTTTGGACGCTTAACACTAACCTTCGTCTCGTCGACTATGGTGTTTACAAAAGGGGTTAAAGGGTATTATTTAAATAAAATTTAAACATGTTTTTTTTTCTATTATTTAAGATAGGTATTTATTTATTACGATAACGTTAACTAATATGGCATACTTATTAAATCCGTGTCGTCGAATCGACGAAGGTTAGTGATCTAGGGTTAAGATACGAGAGAAAGTTCGCTCGGGCAAAGTATCAAGGGGCAAAGTAATTCTACGATTCAATATGAGAAAGAAGAAAATAAGAAATGTTCAATCTGTTTTTCAAACGAACCGATCAAAAATCCTCGAAATCGTGGAACAACAGAGTGCACGAGGAGAAAGAGAAGAAAAGGGGGAAGAAATATTCGAAGAAGCACTTGTGTTTTTTTTTCCTCGAGTTAAAAAGGACGCGGTCGAAAGGACAGACGAGCAAAACACGAATGTCCTGTTCTCGTGGTCGGAGCAGGAGTGCGGCGGCGGACAAGAATACGAGGACGCGTCAAACGAAGAACGAAAGGAGAGAAGAAGACCGAAGAAGGTGGCCGTATGGTTAGAATAGTTAAAAATAACTTGACCAAGGGTCCTGCGGTGAAGTTCGGTTCCTGTAAACATGCCCGCTGGGAGAGGCACGACAAAATGAGCAAGAGGCAAGTACGCGTTACTCGCATATTCCCTGAACAAACATGAAAAAGAAACCGTCCTAATTTGGAGCCTACAGAAAACATAGGAGAAAGACAAACAGAGAGAAGGGGAAGGAAAGTTGATCATAAAATCGTGCATTTCAAATGACTCACGTGCTTCCATAGAGGTGTCTTGAGTCGGTGGTGGCAACTGCGTCGTCGGCGACGTCGTCGATGTCGTCGTCGTCGCTGCCGTCGACGCGGACGACTCTTTGGGCTGTGGTACGGTGACCTTGACCCGTTGTTCGGTACCGGCAGTCTCCTCGTCCTTGCTAGCCGGCGCCTCCTCCGAGCTCGGGCGTGTCCTTACGCTTCCAGCTCCCGGCTCCTCATCTTCGGGATACGACCACGATGACATCGGCCCGGCGACTGTCGTAGTCCACTCGACGACACCACTACCACCAACTATGACCTCACCACTACCGTCCCTCACGATCACGAACCTTCCTCCGTTTTTATCCGTAGCACCTACCGCTCCACCTTCTTCGGTCTTCGGCTTCCCGTCGTGCTCATCCACTTTCGTTCCCTCGTCGCCGCCGCCGTCGTCGTCGTCGTCGTCGCCGTCCTCCTCGTCGTCGAGGAGCCACGGCACGCTTCGATGAATCGAACGAATAGTAGTTCGCCCTATCTTTGCCGCCGTTGTTGTCGTCGTCGTCGCCGTTGTCGTAATCGTCGTCGCCGTCGTCACTGATACAAGGACCGCCGTTGTCGTGCTGCTCGAGGTCGTCGTTGAGACTTCTTCGTTTAACGGAGTCTCTCGATCGAATTTCTCCTCGAGATGTTCCGATATCGAGTCTCCGATCCGGGTGGAAGATTCGGACAACGAGATAGCACCGGGTCTTGTTCCAACTGCTTCCTTGACGAGGCTCGACGACGACTCTGCGGCGCGAGGACGAGAAAATCGATCGTCCTCGTTAACGCGTAGTCGAGCCTGGAGCCAACGTGGCCCAACGAGAGGAGACGTCGAGCGTCGATCTTGGAGGGAACTTGCAGCGACCTGTCGTCGTCTCGACTCGGTCCTCTCGCGCGTTGGGTCACCAACGGCACCTCTTCCGCTACCTTCTACTGTCACTCTTGATCTTCCTCCACCCAACGCAGGTGAGAAAGGTTTCTTCCTTCCGTAGATGTCTGTCGTCCAAAAATCTTGAACAGAGAGCGACCGAGTTCCGCCGAGGTCGTCTCGTTCGAATGGAAGCGACGACGACGACGATTTCTTCCGACGATCCAGTTCTTCGCCGCGCGAACCGTTCAATGGACTTTCCTGCTGCTCGCGATCCGAGTATCGGCGCGAACTTCTTCGAAGGGCAAACACCGACGACGACGACGATCTGCCGGACGATCTGGGTGGTAAACGATGAGGCGTAGGGTCGAGGGACACGTGCGAATCGGCCACCACCGGCGCAGCCGTCGTCGTGAGGGTCTGATCGCCGAGGAAAGCGACGACGAGAAGAAGCAGGGGTAAGCCCACCCCCGTCCCCGTGGTGGCCCCCACAACCCCCGGCCTTACCACGAGAACTCGCGAGGCCGTCCAGTCCAGCTGGTTGTAGGCCAATCTCGCCGATGGATCCTCGGGATTTTACTTGTCTCCGGTGCAGCCACCACTGCCACCGGCACGGCCGTCGTCTCGTCCTCCTCCGGATCCGTCTTTATCACCGGCTCTTTTATCGTTACCGGAAAATTGCCGGACTCCTCCTCGGCCTCTTCCTCTTCCCGATCTACATCCAACCTGAGCTTTCCACTTCCGTTCTTCCTCCTCTTGGCACCTGCTCTCACCCACTGCCAGCTCGGGTTACCCTTGTATCGACCCGATTCCAGGTGTCTCTTTTTCTTCCTCTTCGTCGTCGCGACAACTGGTCCACCCACGAGGCTTCGGTCTCGCATTTATCCCGTCGCGTGTCGAACGTTTATCCCGAGCTTTCTGAGTCGCGTGAACTCGATCGACGGCCCGAACAAAACCGATATTGCCCGCGCCCGTTCCGCCATCATCGGGAGTCACGCCGATTCCCGTCGCGGACCATTTCCGCCCGATCTTTCGCGGACTGACGTCTTTCCGATACGCACCCTTGCATTCTCTCCGGTTGCCTCGGCGTTTCCTCTTTTCGTCTGTAGTCTTTACTCGATTGTTCCTCTCGTTTTCTTCGCCACAGAATTTTTTCTTGGCATCCGCAAAATATTGGTCGACGTGTTCGAGATCCTATCTGTAACAAAAATGGTCTTCCGGTTACGGACAATTTGAGAATTCTGGCTAATAGCGATGGGCGAGAAGGTTGAAGGGTTAATTTCATTTTTTAGCGCTTTGCACTTCTTTTTTTCATCTGAGGGGACATTGTAAGTCTACCGTATGACTCGCTTGCTCCCTCTAAGGGGAACTTTGTATTTACTAATGATTGAAGAGAATGAACTTATTATAGGATATAGAGGGTAACGTATTGTTACAAATTATTGTAACGAAATTGCTTCCCCTATAATACAAATATATATATTGATACAAGTGTTAATACAATTAATACATAACAATTACAAATATTAATGTTGATTAATTGCAAAAGAGAGTTGTCTTTGAGTTAGAAGTTTGTACCTGTTAACCCTTTAACCCTTTGTCGAGTCTAACTCGACATTAGTTTGTATCGCGGGAACTCCTTTGTCGAGTCATACTCGACATTTTTTCAAGTCCAAACCAATAGATGTTAACGTACGAAAGAAAACCGGGATCGCATCCTAAATTTTTTTCATGAGATATCATGCACTTGTAAATTACAAGATACTTTCTTTTTGTAAATTACCCTATTTTTCAGATCAAGTAAAATTGAAACAAAATACTTAAAAGCGTTGGGAGCTACTGGTAAGAAAATTGAAATATAATTCGGAGTGCAAAGGGTTAACACTAGAACTACCAAGCAAGCCAAAATGACAAGTTCCTAATTGTTTCAAAAAATTCTCAAAGCTTATACGAAAATCGTACAAGAGATATCCTACGTTGATCTTATAAAACATAGATTATTGAATCAATCATCTTTTCCACCTCTTAATTCCTCTCTTCCCACAGTATTTATTTATTACATTGAAACATAACAAATTTAACGCAGGTAGTTCTAGTGTTAAAATAGCGAGACTATTTTGTAATCTTTGAGTAGTTTGATTATGAAGCGCCGTGACAATATATATTATAAACGGACGGGGCACTCTTAAAAAGAATTGTACGAAAAAAGAATTGCCATCATGGAGAGGCTAGCGCAGTGGTTCCGCGCCGACCCAGATCTCGATGTTAAGCTACTCCGGCCGAGTATGCTGGATGAATGGGTTTCCGCGACTCTCTTTCTTTTTCATGATACTACAGTATGTTTAGATGAACTTTTCTATTCAAATAACACAACATAACAAATTGTAGTGCCGCCAAGATGCTAATAGATCACGTCAGAGATGTCTTCGAGTGCAAAGGGTTAAGTTTCTATCTTATATATAAAGCTCAAATACCACTGACTGACTGACTGACTGACTCATTCATCCACTCATCACGAAATCTCAAAAACCACAGAACGGATTGCAATGAAATTTGGAACATACCTTCTCCTTGGGTCTTAGGTGCTCACTAAGAAAGGATTTTGAAAAATTCGAAATTTTAGGGGGGTTTTGGGGGGTTAAAGTATGGACCAAACTCATCAACGCAGAGCCGAAACTACTTGACCTAGAAACTTGAAATTTTGCATGAGCGTTCCTTCTAGGGTATAAGCACCCACTAAGAAAGGATTTTTCAAAATTCGAAATTCTAAGGTTGTTTTTTTTTTAGTTTCGATTAAAACGTAGCGAAGCACGGGAGCTTTCAGCTAGTAATCTATATTATAAAACTTCCCTCATAATTACGAACTTTACAAAAATTTCCAAATTTCTACCAATGTAATACTCAATCTGCAAATATTCCAATAACAATAGCCTCTAACTGATCCTCTGAATGACGAGTAAAATTACAAAAAGTCGATCAAATAGACAAAATACGTAGAAAGAAGATTAGAAAACAGTCCTAAGATGATTTTCAACCGCGAAGTCTCCGACGAGACGAGATTGACGACAAGATAAAGAGGAACAGAGTCGTGCAGTATGTACTGTCTTATTCTGGTCTATGGACTCATGCTTCCTACAACTTCCTAAAATACGAGCCCTCGTGAAATAGTTCACGAACGGATTTCAAGAGGTTCGTGTCGTACTCCCTGATACTTTCCCCCTCCGCTCGCAAACCCTCTCTCTCTCTTTTCTCTTTGTTTCTTCCTTTTTTTGTGCATGCATGTACCAACGACTACATTGCGAATTCTATGGAGACAATACATTGTAACGGGCTCCTAATGTTCGACGCGCACATACGTTTGCCCCTCTTACACGTGTCGCATGCAAGTAACATGTGCGTACGGCATAAAAATGAAAATGTTACCCCGCGGAGCGCACACTCGAGATTTCGAGTGGTCCTCGGTAAGTCGGCTTTGCATTGCGTGGATTTATTATTTATGTCGAGCATTTGCAACCTCCGGGCGTTTTCTACGTAACTCTCTATACGGAATATCCTGACCCTTGTCGACGAATCGTCGAAGCATTTCGCAGGGAAATAATTGTTCGAAACTGCCCGACCATGTTAATCGATATTCGTTCAACTACCGAGAAAAAGGATGAAAAACTGGGGAAAAAACAATGGAAAGGAAGAACTATTCCTTGGGGTTTTTGCTCGTGGAGGAACTTTGAATTGCTACGAGTGTAGAGTTATCGTTGTTTCGAGCCTTGGGACACCGGGGACGCCTGAAGGATGGCAACAATATCGCTGAGGAATTCGTTCGCGCCTTGAAGTTTGTGTTGCTAAAGTGATTGGTAATTCAGAAGATTCTTATTTAATTAGATCTGTTCGGCTAATAATGTTTGATATTATATTTTGTGCACTTAGATATGCCGGATAAGTAAATACGAGGATAACAGAAAAGTCGAAAGATGGGGAAGATGATAAATTGGGTAATTTAGGTTTTATAAGATAGAAGGGCTGCATTTTCTATGACTTGGTAGTTTTAGTGTTAAATCTAATTGCTACAACAAATATAACATTAAAGTTTCTAACGTTACTCCTGATGACTTTGCACTAAAACTACCATGGTTCAAAATGCTTCGTCTATCTTGTAATAAAATTACAAAACTCATCTTTTCCATCTCTTGATTTGTTTTCAATGTGTTTATAAGGTATTTGAATATAATAAATTTGAAAAGCGGTAGTTCTAGCGTTAAAAAAGCTTCCATGAATTTCATCACAAGATAAAAAAAAGTGTGAGCTCAACATTTGAAAATACACGGCACACAAATATCATTCTACTTAAAGGGGAGAAAGAAAAGGCAAAGAGCAACGCAGCAGGGAGCAGACGAAGCGGTCTGTTTCTACTGTCCGCAGTCTCCTAATGCAAAACTCGTGTACCGTCGATAGATAGACGTCGACTTTTGTCGCGACGCTGCTAGCTACCGGATAGTCATGTTTCACGGTGTTTATTCAGTCGATTCCATCGAACAGGAAATCACGAACAGCCCATAAAGAGGAGGCTGCGTGCTACGGCACAACGGGGAATATTTGTTTACGCAGAAAACGCGAATCCTGCTAATTATAGGCACGAAGCCGAAGGGAGGAAACGGCGAAGGCACTATTTTTACGAGTCTCCCGCCAGAATATCGTCGGACGTCTGCCTTCTGACCGCAACAAAGCTGAGACGCGATAAATGCAAGACAAATCCTTGATTATTCTACCATATCCTTCTATCCTACAACTATCTAACAATTTTCTTTCTTTTTATCCTTCAACGAATACTCTACAACGGTGAAATATCTTATTCGTTAAAATTTATTCAAACTTAACCTACAATATCATTCTGCAACGATCGTCATTCTTTAGATAAAAAGAATTCATCGAAGAAATTTCAAAAATACATCGACAAAGTAGCAGATATTATTTTATTGATTCAAAAACACCTAAAACCTGAAAGAATATCGATTTATCGTGGAAAAACGAGTTCGTTGGATTTGAATGCATTTAGGTAAAGGTAAAAACGAATCGTCACCGAGGTGACTCGATGGATTCTCATGGATGAAAGCATGCATCGCACGCAGTTGTCGGATGACAGACTCGCCGTCGAGGTATCCGCACTATTTTTCACGGAAAGTGAGGTTAGGATACAAGACACGAGCTCTCGCCCGCTCGCTCGGTCTCGCGCGCGCGTGCCAGCGAGTGGGAATTCGCTGTTTTCATGAGGAAAAATGTGCGCGGCACGCGCGCTAACGTTCTATTTTCGAATGAAAGGCGCGATCAGGGGACAAGAACGAACGGGAGACGCGGAGTACCAGGGAGAGAAAGGGAGAGAGAGAGAAAGATAGTGCATGCGGTGAAGAGTTTGCGAAGGAGAGAAAGATCGGGAGAATACACGGACAAAACAAAGACGGTGGAAAGAAGCGAACGGGACGGACGTAAGAACGAACTGCGAGGGAAAAGCGTGCAACGGAAAGCGAGAAAGCGACGCGACGAGAGCAAGAGTATCGTATAGGAACGAAGACGGATTGTAAGGAGTTCGTATGTGTGTACATGCGTGCTGGGTGAAAGGGAGAGAGAAAGAGGGATGATAGAGGAGAAAGAGGGAGGTATACTCTGCGAATACACGGTGGGAGAAGATGGATAGAGAAACTGAGGACGAGAGAAAAAGAGACGGAGAGCATGCTGGCGTGTAGTATGGACACCGGCGAGGAACTCTGACTCGTCTCGTGCTAGGCGGCCATGCTGGGTCTCTCTTGCGTTCCGAGAATGGGTACCTTTTGCGTACGCGAAGAAAACTCGCGTATCCCCTCGCGGAGAATTCCATCGTGCAGTTTACCGCACGCAGTTTCCCCCAGGGGTTTTAACCGATATCTCGATTCGCCGATGGCAGAACTCTTTTCCGCGTAAAAAAGTACCTCGAACGAGACGAACGGAGAAAACACGTCGATGCATGCGAGAATTCAAGCGAGAGGGAGAGTAGAAAAGAAAAAAAAAGGAGTTGAGAGAGAAAAAAAGTGGAAGGACGAGGAGGAAAAAAAGAAATCACAGCGTGCGAGAAAAAGAAAGAAGAGACAAGCAAGCACACGCACCGTGTTGACCACCACGCGTTCGTTGTTAAGGATGAGGGGAGGGGGCACCTCTCTTCACGAGCACGACCAGACGTATATACGCAGTACACGTAAAACTACGCGCGGCAACGACACACACGACGAGTGCACGCGTCTTCGCGGCTCCCTGTTTTCCACCGTGCGTACCGTGTCGACGTAGGTTTTTCCTTTCTCGACATGGACGCCACGGCAGCTACGGCAAGACGAGCGAGAAAAAAGGAAGCGAATCGAGCGTGGATCGTACAACGAACGACCGGAGCTCGAAACGAGCGAGCCGAAGATCCGTGGAGCAAGCGGTGCTGCCTATCGGATGGCACTGCGTTCAGCGCCGCGGTGCGCGACCCCCGTCGGCCTTCATCGTCTTTCCTCGTCGCGCCTCGTCTCGTCTCGGCGGCGCTCGTCGCTTTTCGCCCCTTTCCGTCCCTCGAGTTCGGAGCGTCTCGCGTCCTTCCCGCACGACTAGTACCTAACTCCACCCGCCTTGCTTCTCTCCACTTCTTCATCGTCTTCCGAGCATTCTAACCCCTTCTTCCGTCTATGGAACTCTCTCTTTCTCTATCATCGTCGTCGTTGCCGTTGCAGCCGCCGTCGTCGTCGTTGCCACCGCCTCCGCCGGTTCTCCATCTCGCCGCCATCGCCACTGTCACCGCCACCACCGCTTCCATTGCCACCGCCGCCGCCTTCGCTGCCGTCAGCACCGTCACCACACCGTCGCAGCTGCTGTCGTCGCCGGAGTCACCGTCACCGTCGCAGTCGTGGTCGACGAGCGCTGTCGCGAAAACCGAATTCCTGCCAGCTAGTAGTCCAACTCGATCCATCGACCTGATCTATCGTTCGCAATACTCTGCCTACGATTCGAACGATCCTCTTGAATGCTTGTCCTTCCATGCGATCAATTAGCGCGACCTTCGCGCGCTTTCGGAGATTTTATTTATACTTTTACAACCGATCGGTGTCTTTACGATAGGAGCGTATATATGTTTGACCAGATGTCGAGTGAATTTTAAATACACAGATTAACTCTTTACCCGCTATAAACGGCACCGTATACCATTTTATCTCTATATATATCTCTATACTCGAGGAAAGATTTAGACGTTAATCTTAAGATTAAACGTTGAGCGTCGTTCCTGTTATTCCACCCGTTAAACCGTTTTTGGCGTATATTGCTAACGCCTATCCTACTAGGACAAACGATAGGAACGCGGAATATTTGCCGGACAATCGGACAACCGAATCTCGGATGTTCCAATACGGGGAAGCCTCTGCATATTTGGCACATCGCTCGTGGCACGTTCCGTTGAGTCACCCTTTCGTCTCAAGCACGCGCCGCGGACGTAACAGGACACATGCTTGCCGTACAACCGAATTTCGATACGTCGGCTGTGATGGCACGCCGATACCTTGAAATCGAGACCAGCTCGTGGGTCACGTTGTTGCACCACGAGTGCCTGAACGTCGATTTCACCCGGGGAGGAAAAGAATCGAGGCACGAAGTAAGACGAAACGTGTCTTGCCTGTGGGCGAGCTGACGTGCACCGGGTCAGCGATAATAATTCATTGGAAAGGTTAATCGTGGAATGCCACGAGTATCGCGATATGCATTCCTTGGCTTTCTCGTTTCTATGAAGGAAATCTCTTTGTTTCTTCTCATCGGTCTTTCCATGCCCGCGGGAAACGTCGGTATCGACGTCACGGATTCACCGTTCCTTATTTAGAAACGGGGACGTCAGAGTCGAATTCAGCCAGTCGACCGATCTCAATAATTTGTCACGTAACGATTTCATGAAGCTACTATTGTAGAGGCCGTTTTTACTCGAGGTTTCTCGGTATAATTGTGATCAGGTAGAGAGAGAACGAAAGAAAGAGATTCGTGGGCGACCTATCGATTCTGTAGTTGACATAACTGGCCTAAAGTTTGTATTTTTAATTGATCAACGATCATTTCTGTATTCTTGGTGCTGAAAACTGTATAGAGGAACGCACTTCTTTTGCATCTTTTTTCGGCTTTAGTTGCGGTTATTTCACCTAGGACCTGGCTTAGTGGTTTCCAAACCACCGAAGCTGTGATGTACACATATCACAGTACAAAAGCTCTGTAAAGGTGACGGAGAACAATTTGATTTCTTGCTTTAAAAATCTCAACTACTGTAATGTCCGGATTCACCCATCTATTACTAATATATAAGATAACTTTAGCGACTATTTTGTAAACATAAATATTATGTACCGCAACGACAGCATCACTTACCACCATCCTTACTCATCACCGAATCATCTTTCTGAGTCCAGAAAACTTTTACTTTCTTACGTTGACTTTTCAACTCCCTAACACCGTCATGCTACTCCTACTCCTTTTCCGAAAGCCTTTAACCGTTTGAATACCGCGAGGGTGTTAAAAAATTACTTCGAAAAAAGACAAAAGCCACTTTCGCGCTCTTGAAATTTTATTTCAAAATAAGATAAAGTTGGTGTTTTATTTTATATAGTGCACAATAAGAACAATCTTCTCGTGCTTGTATCCTAATTTGGAATTACTTTATATTATAAAAGAGAAACCTGATGCATTCTTAACAAAATATCTTAACAAAGTCTTCCTTCAATTGTCAACATTGAAAAAATGTCCTGAGGTTTTTCGACACAAAAACGGAAGAGCGCGAAAGTGGCTCATGGTACGCAAACGGTTAAAAACCCTGAGTCCCTTTACGCAAAGCTTCAGTTCAATTCTCATTTTATTGTCAGTTCATTCACAAGTCATTGCTAATTCCAAGTCATTGCATTTTCTAATTCAAACTCTTACAAGTTCAATACTCATTTCGACGCCAAGTTATCATTATTCTCTTATTCTCGCGATTATTTCACCAACTTCACTGTATTGTTGTTCAAAAGAGACGAGGTTCAAATCCATCATATTCTAAAAGTAAAAAGTTCTCTTGTTCCGGTGGATACAGAAGCGCTACTAGTCTTATTCGACATTACACTACTTAATAAATTAAAACTATAATAATTCATCATCGACCGAATACCCTTCGATCACAGAGCCACCCCATTTATTCCATATTTGACAAAAATATCATCTCCAGAGTTAATGTCAACCATTCTTAGTCACAGCCGAACAAGTCTACCATTCTCATTCAAATTCGATCGACCGATTAACCATGCTATGCAAAAACTCGTAAACTTTGATTCACGTTGCAATAATCCAACCGTATTCCCATTCTACATTGAGCAACGGCGCAACTTGATTCCCAGTGTGGCGCATATACACACACCGTGAAATTCCCTTGGGTTTCGAAGCGACGATTAATAAGATACCATTATCCGTTTCCTAGTAGCAGCGTGTTTCACCTCGAAACGACCACGGGCATACGTCGTTCTCTTGTTATACACGGTGCACGTGACTCGAAGCCTACGACATTGCCTTCGTCATCATCGTCGACGGTTCTCGTCGACGTCTCTCGTCTCTAACTGTTGCTGTCGCTGCACGCGAGAAACCTTACCTCCGAGATACGAGGTCTTCGATCTTGCCACAAGACCGTATCGTTAAAAAATATTCTCGCGTAACGAGTGTAGGAGTTACGTTTGAGAGGCCTGGAAAAGTACTCGGTTCGCGATGCTCTCGGATAACTTGCATCGTGGATGTAGTCGTTTCGCAAACTACAGTACGATGCTACTGAACCTCGACGTAAAAGCGGTGGCTAGTGTTCCAATTATTTTTCTGGCGTCTACGATTTTCAGAGGAATTAATCGTCGATATTTCTAACGTTTAAAAATTGTCGCTGTTACATTGAAACAGTTGGAAAAAAGAATCTTAACACGTTAAGCGCCACGCTCGTTCTTAAAGCACTATCCGTAGGGGCCCTTTATTAGAAAAGATATCTTTCTATTTGTTCTAACATGCTACATTCATTTTTGATAAAATGTTCTATTTTATACTTAACTCCACTAATTGTGGCTCGGTTAGGCGCGACAACGTAGCTTAGGTAAAAAACTAATTGTTCATTTTCATTGATCAGCGTCAGCATAAACGAAAAGTCAACGCCCGGTCCCTAGGGACCGGTATGGTGCTTAACGTGTTAACCACTTGACATACAATGACGTCTGGGAGACGTCATTTGTTTCGTGTACCATGGTAGACTTTGACGTCTCCGAGACGTCAGGAACTGTCTCCGAAGGAACACATATGATATATTATTATATTATTTAATTGTTTCACTTACATCAACAGAAATACTAATTTATTATTTTATAATATTACTTAATTAGTTTACATTCAACGTGATTACACGTTACATAGCAATGCAAATTGCAAAATAAAATGTTCTGTTTTTAAGTATGCACATAACTGTTTGGTTGGGCAAAATTACATAGTATTTTTGGGACGCGTCGAATTCCGTTTTATTTGTATGTCAAGGGGTTAAATGAGGTGAACGATAAGAAAAGTTTCTGACACGTTTAGTTTGCAAGATTGAAATTTGAGATATTTGAAAATTCTCACGATTCCCAAGAATATAGATATTTTAGATAATAGAAACTTCTGTCTGATAAATGAAAGATGAGTCTAGGAGCTATTGATCACCCAACTTCCAAAGGTATCTAACTGGATTCGCAGAAAATTTGGTATCTACTAGAGATAACAGCTATTATCCACTATCGACGCATTACATCGTGACATCGATTCATCGAAACTATTATTTTTGCGGCGCCTACGTAAGAAACATTGGAGAACACGTATATAAGTCGTTGTCATCGACCACAGCAACGTGTCGATCCGAGAACAGTTCACGTCGGCGAAATGCGAGGCGCGTAGGCTGATAGACGAGAGAAATGTAAGAGAAGGCCGATGAAAGAAAGGCAGAAAGAGAAGAGAAAGAGACAGAGGGAGAACCGAGGAACGGGAGAAAATGCAAAAATGCAGTTTTATGCGCCACTCGAGCAGCGGCATTCCGCGGACATACGTGGAACCGGACACCGAGTTCGTGGAACCGGGCGGTCACCCGAGAACTACGCTATTTAAAGAAAGACCCGGTACGGGGCACCCCGTTACCGTTATTATCAACCTCCGACGTACTTTTGCCCGTCATTGGCAATCGCTGGCCCGAGGTCGTAGAGAAGTCACCGAACGTTCGTCGTAATTCAGTTTTACGAGCGGCTATTATCAAGACCCGTTGGAAATACGTCAATGAGACGATAATTCCGAGTTCGGTTTCGATCGCTAATACTTTTTGCAAGTTTCTTGCGGAGTTCTTGCAGTAGACTTTGTACGTTGCGTTATTACGTACGTGGATATTAAGTTTTTAGGGGTGCGGTGGTTGTGAACTTGCAAGCTTGGACTTACAATCAGCGGGGCTACGTTCAAATGCGCTCAACTTTGCAAGATTTTTCCTAAACTGATGCTTGATGTAGCATAATCTTAATATTTTCGAAATTATTTAAAACTGTACATTTTAAATAAAATGACTGTGTAATGTACCTACCCTCCGATCAGTTAGTTCATAAGATCAGTCTTAGAAATATTATATAAAAATAAATATTCTGTACGCGGCTCACTCATCACTAGACTGCGGATTTTTATGCATTTATAACAAATTAAATACGGCTAAAATATACAAAAAGAATATAATATGAAAATATATCTAAAATATCCAAAGTATGGTATTTGTTTTAATATTTATTAAGTGCAATAAATCCCTATATAGGTTTTCCTGTCTCACCTGCATTTTTGAAACTCGAAATTTGCATAAACATCCGCAGTCTACTCATCACCATTATCAGTCATACTAGAATCACCACCTCAAGTCCAAAATCCTATTCCTTGTTTTGATCCTTATTCATCCACGAGTCATCATCCATATCCAAGGTCCAACTTCCTATTCCTACTCCTAGATTCCCAAATACTATCATCCTACCCCCTCTTCTCTTCTAAACCCTTAAAAACCCTACATTCTCAGTTCAACCGCTCAATTCAAAGTCACCAGTTTCTCTTACTCTTACGTTAGTTCAAGTTCATCATAATTACTAACAATAACTCCAACGAATTGCGAGAGTCATCTTCCAATTCTAATTCCAAAAACTAAATCTAATACAAGACTCTCACAAGTCCTCATCAAATCATTCGACACACTGAATCTCTCTTGTAACGAATCGAGTATTTTAACACTAGATTTACCAACGTGAAATCTACTATATTTAAATATGTTAAATATGTACCTCAAAACAAGGAAAATTAAGATGCGGAAGAGATGATAGATTCGGTAATTTATGTTTTATACGATGGACGAAGAATATTTATTCTACGGCTCTCTCATAAACCCGTAGAATTTTTGGAAAAAATTGTGCACCAGTCATTTTGACTGGTTTGGTAAATCTAGTGTTAATATATAAAAGTCAAAAAGTTTAAGTTCTCTTTATTTGGCGGATCCTGATCGCGAATCGCACTATTCGCCATTACAACTGGTCAAGACGAAAAGAGACAAAGGAAGCTAACAATAAGATTAAACTTCTTCGCGTAGATGGTGCGGTCGATGCAAACGTACATCGAAACGATTGCGGTGGTTAATAACGCACTATGTTTCTTTTTTTAATGAAAACAAGGAGGGAGAGATTAATGCTATCGGTCGCCGCTATCAAAACTCGATGGAATTTTTTTCCGGGGCGCGTGCAGCGTCGAATGGTTCGTCGGGATGTGGAGATACAAGGTACAGGGTGTTTCATATTGTTTGCTACTATCAGGAATTGTCCTACAACGCACATCTGACGAAAATGAGAGGATATGGATCAGAAACGAACCGTTCACACGCAAATTCACTCTTAATTGCGTCTTCGCGATTGAATTTTTGATGAATAAGTTAGGCTTCTAGGACTCCGATCTTTCTACTAGTGCTACACAAAATTAGAAAACGGAGGACTGGGTCACCGAACTAGAAAGGAAAGCGCAAGTGTTTATGTTTATGTTCTTCTTCCCACGAGGGACCTTGAGCGAACCTGACACCAAACGCGGACCATTGACATCTTCCTAACCGCCGAAAAATTATATAGTTAAATTTCGTTATAAAGGCATCATTTCTTACATCTTAATACTGAGAGAGATCGATAAAATAATACGTTTTAAATATTCCTTCGAGATCTGCCTCTCCAGTAAGACAAAGGCAATATCAGGCCTTCCAAAAGGGAATGTGGAAGAAAGTGAAAGTTTTTCATTCTTTTGTTCCTACTTTTTGAAACTGTTAAACCAATATTTAACAGCTATATGCACGCGGGTACTGAGAATTAGCTACCTCGCTACTAACAAAATGTGAAATTGTACCTAAAACAATCCTACTAAAATCTTAGTAAAAATTATGTGTACCTCAGAAATGTGTTGATTCTTCGTTTGGGTGGCTGACAATGAGAGTAGACATGCAATGGCAACGGTGAAAGTGCTTTGATGACTGAGAACAGAAGTACGGCCGCTAACTGAGGGTTGATACCACTGTAGGGATGAATTTCCAAGTAGCCCACAAAAAGAGAGTATTTGTGATGCAGAATCTCATCTTCGAAAATATTATACGCGCACAAATACGAGAAAATGCGCGAACGCGATCACGGAGCACTGATTACTCGTCGGTGGTCACGGGCGAACTGATAGCGAGCACCGAAATGACTTATTGTTATAATTCGCGGAAAGGATACCTGTAGGTTACGGTCGCGGAGCTCCGCCGAGTATATTTTGACAACACGCACCGGTCAACGTACCTCTTGACCAGTGAAGTAGAAATTATTGCTCCCGTTACTCATATAATTAACTTTAAAATTGTAAACACAATTAAACAATATTACTTATTTAAATAATCAAACGTTACAAATATAGTGCTCTATTAAATATAACGCTATCGTCCAAAGTAACGCATAAACATAAAATGTATGTAAGAAATTATAAGAGTGAGGATGTATGTATGTGTCATTATAAACAGAGGACTGAGTGACTGCGATTGGGATGAAGGGTGTGTATATGTTTCAGATTGAGAATGTGTGAATGAAACGAATGAGAAGAGGGTAGGCCTGGTCGGTAGGGCGAAAGAAGTCAGTAAGAAAGCAAGCGTAGAAAGAATTGGATGTGTGAATGATAGCAGTAAGAGAAAGCACATTAATTATAATATATATGTACTATTTAGGAAAGACTATGTTATTTTCGTTTGTTAATTTTATTTGTCTCACTCCCTGAATGCCTCACATGTATTTGCAAACAAGCTACATATAACAACGCATAAAATCATTAAAGAACTCACAAAGAATAAATGTATATCTGCAAAACAAACTATAATAGAAAGAATTCCTGCTCTATCATCTCCTACCATAGAATTTGTACATACTCATCCTACGGAGGAGGAGTCTCGAAGAAAACAAGAGGCTCTCTATCTTCTCCGGAGAGCGGAGCAGATAGATTCGCCGGAGTGTTCGAGAGAGGAGGTAAGAAAAATAGAAAACGCCGAAGGATCGTGAGATAGTAAGAAACACCGAAAGGGAAAGAGAATCGTAGGATGAAAAAGCGGGCGTAAGGCAGAGAAACAAGGGAGGAGAGGAGGGAAGAAAATGAGAGGAAGAGAGAAAGAGAAAAAAAGAGAGAGAAAGATGCGAGGCGCGATGAGAAGCAGCAAACGTGGTATAAGAGGAGGTGGAGTAGAGAAACCGGGGGAGGGGGGACGTTTAAAAGAACCTCAAAGAGCATAAAGACCAAGTGATAATCGGTCAGAGACCCTCTACCGGGGCCAGACGGCTATGCACTCGGTTGGAGTGCCAGGGCAGACAACGGACAGACGCACGGACGTGCACAGGAACGGACGGACAGACCGAAGCAACCAGAACACATTGTGATGGCCTGCTGCACAAGCTTGCTCCCTCTTTCTCTCATTCTCTCTTTCTCTCCCTCTCTCTGCCTTCCACATCGTTCTTCTGGTACACCACAGGCCATTGCCATTCACCGCCGCGTCTCGTCTCTCATTTTCCAACTCTTGCCTCCCTCTCCGCCGAGCCACCTTGGCCTCACGTTCTTTTTCTTCCTTTTCTTCTTCTTTTCCATTTCGAGCCACTTCGCTTATCGCGCTGTTGCCCATATTTCATAAATAATAAAGCGAATACGGGGATAATGCGTGCAGAGGCTGAAAGGAAGACATGAGGGCCATGCTGTGTGTCGGTGATTTTCATTTCTTATGAGCCACGTAACTTCGTGGTTTGGAACTATTAAGGGAAATTATTTGAGTCGTTTGCACTTTGAAGAATTTCCTACTCGTAGGTTTTTTTTCAGATGTCGCGACGAAACTGATGAGATTCGCTTGCGGTCATCGAGAAGTCGCGATTCGTCTTTCTGCAAAATGCTTGGTCCCGTCTGAGAACGCTGGACCGAGTAACCTTGATCGTCGCGCGTGCACGGAATACCGAGGACTGTCCTGCTCGATGCAAATGCGACCCTTTCTTTAGCAAGAAAATAGGAAAATTTCAGGTGATATTATCACAAAGAGAATTGTCCATTGAGGTGTTACGATTTTTGAAAATTGGTGAGGTTACCCGAGTCGAAATGTTGAACCTCATTTGAACCTTTTACTACTTAACAAGTCCAATTGAGGGGATAAAGGTTTTGGTTATAGCTAAATAGGAGTATCATTTTACTGAGGAGTTACAGGTTTAAATTAGGAGTTTTAGTATTGAAAAGTATCATATTAGGTTCAGATAGGAGTAAATACCATGAAAATAGGTTCAATATTTCGACTCGGGAAGTTAGGTGGAAGAATGTGTTGTACTTTTTCTGGTTGGATGATGAAGTTTATGCGAATGAGTCAAATTGATTGAATATATAGCTATATTCTCTGTCCTATGACCACTCAAATCACTGTCTAAACCACCAAGATTCTAAACTCCATAACATCCAGCACAGACGAATATCACAAAATTGCCACTTAAATTCCAAAGTGTCAAAAAACAAAGGCGACATCTAAACACAACAAATTCGCCATTCAAAAATTTTCACCATCTGCCATTTTATAGTCAAGGTCGTGTTTCAAGCCAACCTAGAACCAAGGATCCCACCATACGCCAATCACGTGCGATAAATTAGGCAAAGTCGACAGCAAGGAACAAAGTATTTTTTTCGAATTTATAAAAATCCTCGCGTGCAGTGGACGTGCGCGCTTTGTCCGTTGGGCATGCAGGATCGGTCCTTTGGACCGGTGTTCGTGCAACCTGTCGTATCTCGTCCTGCGTGCGTTCGTCCCTACCAACGGCATGCCACATTGGAAACGAGGCCCTGCTGCAAATCACGAATCTTTCCCGCTGGTCCTGTTATTATTCCATCAAATACCAGAGGCAGCCAAAGGCGCGGAAGGGACGGTGCAAGAGGAGAAAGAGCAGAAGGACGAAGAGGACGAAGGAAAAAGGAAGAGAAAGATAAGTGAACGTAGAAAAGGAGAAAGAGGACAAGGAGAAGAAGAAGAAGAAAGAGGAGAAAGAGGAGGCTGCAGGCAAAGGCTTCTCTTCTCCCGAGGAGCCTGAATTTTTGCGGCTGTTTTTTACAGTTACACCTGCCGCTCTCGAAGCACCGATCGCAAACGTCACGCACGACGTCGTATCGCTCCGTACGTCATGCGTGGAACATGAGGACGAGCCTTGTATACGAATCGCGGGAGCGTGGGGTGCCAGCCACGATGTAAAAAGAAAAATGAAGAGGGCGGTCGAACGAAGGGGAGCAAAGAGAAACCGACGACTGCGAAAGGGAATATACACTCCTGACGAACCAGACGTACTCGCTCCTCCAAGTTGTTCTTTCGAAGTCAATGAACTTACCCGATTATGCGAAATCAGCCCGAGGTCTCGCTTAAATATTCAATTAAATGTCCGAATGAAATTTATACGCGACGACCGGCTCCCGATGTAACGTCGACGCCGATGAAAAACCGAGTGTAACGAAGATTTACCCGCGATATCTCGCCGTATACCGTACGCGAGCCCTGTTATCCGTTATCTGCCAACGATTCGAGTATTTCGTTCGCCAGTTCGTCGGTTTCCTCGTTATTTTACCACCGGTCGACAAATCGTTCTCCATTCGACAAAAGCTTAGTGACTTTTTCTTCCGGTACTACGATTTTACGCATATCGCGAATACACCTGTTGAATGATTCTCTTAATACGTTTCGCGCTTGAAATCGAGCCGAGGTAACCTTTATCGCCGAAAGGTTCGATTCTTCCTTCGAGAACGTCGCCTCTGAGTATCTACACCAGTAACGCCAAAGGACGAAGAGAAAGAAGATGAGAACGATAGAGTATCCTTCGACGATAGGAAAAAGGACCGACAGGCTCGTGCTCGTCGATGCGTTTCGAAAAAAAACGACTTACCGGTTTCGCCATTTTTGTCTCCCTCACAGAAACGTATCTCGCGAAGAGGAGATACTCTCCTCCCCCTTTCTTTATCGCGTCCCCGGTCGCGATGGTATGCACGATTTCAGAAAATTGAACGGGGCTCCGGCCCCGACAGGAAAGGAGTAAAGGAGGGAACGAAGAGAGGAGGAAGAGAACGAAGAGGAGGAGGGCATCCATTCGACCGTACGAAGCAGACGGTGCACGCTCGTTGAAAAATACATGCCCTCGCTTCGTCTCGCGTTCACGTATACGAAAGCTCACCGAGCGCCGAGCGTAAATTGGATTATCGACGATCAAACACGGAATCCGATCAAATCGCTCGGAAAGGGCTTCATCCTTCATCTTTATCGATTCAACGCCGTTCCCGGGATCGCCGGCGCGAAGAGCATACGGACGGCGCACCCACACACGCACCCCCTCCGGCCTTCCAGTGCAATTCTTCCCGCTGATTGCAAAATTCCGCATTCCGTCCGTCGTATCGCCGTCCCGAAGACACGACGCGTCGCGGGCCTTTGTAAATCGCATTAATCGGCGATCTTACGGATTCTCCGAACGTTGGCGTTAATCAGCCGCGCGCGGCGTGTGCGGATCGAATTACGGCCGTTATGGAAATCCGACGAGTCGAGGCCCTCAGGAGTTACCCTCGGCGAACAATGCCACTTCGTTATCGTTTGTTTTCGAATCGCGAAATTGCATTTCCTTCTGCCCCGCGACAAGGCTCGAGGGAAAAAAGGAGCACGATATGCCGAAGAGCGATAAGCCGTCAAAGGGCATCTGCCGCCCAGACGAGTCGGATCGTTCTTTGGCGTTAACCACGCTGCCACGATGATGAGGAGCAAGAAGCGAGAAACGATGGGAGGGAAAGGACGTGGATGAGAAGACAGAGAGAAAGGGTGATGGAGAACGAGAGCGAAAGAGAGAGTGCTAGAGGAGAACGGCAGGAAAGAGCGCGAAGGAGAAAAAGAAGGAACGAGAAAAAAACATCGTCGGAGCGGCTAGGTAGCCGCCAGGAGTCGAGAGTTATCGTCTGGCGATAAAAGTCGATGGCGATAATAACGGCGATATACTCCTTCCCCCGATGCCCCCCTCGCGGCATAGTCCTACCATCATACTTTCTCTCTCTCTCTCTCTCTCTCTTTTTCTCTCTCCAGTTCTCTCCCGCTCTCTTTCTCGAGCGGGGTGATGCACTGGTCTGGCCTGCGTCCGCCTGTCTGGCTGTCAACGGGTCGTTGAACCCCCCTCTTGCCCCTCTTATCCCAGTCGACCGGTGTCTTCAAAGCTTCGAGACTTATCGTCGTTTAAATGCAACGCCGCGGTCTCCGCTCCATGGCTGCACGCAGCCGACCCTCCTCTTTGCCCTTACCCCTTCTCCGTCCACGCCAGCCCCGTACCCGTACCCCTGTACGGATACAAAAGTGGGCAGCCGTTTGTGAGCGAGCACGATCCGCCGATTCGATCGTCCTTCGTTGGCTTCGTAGGTCCGTACGTGCGCCCGCGCATGCGTGTACGCGTGTACAACCACGGAGATGTGCACGTGCGTCCGTACGAGCGGGAGCGCGCGCGCGCGTGCGCAATCGCGCGAGTAGCCGCGTATAGGTAGCTCGTTGAATGCGACGGTCAACTGTCAATGAACGTAACCGCGCCAATGAGGCGGACCGACGTCCGGATGGCAATTAATCATTTTGATAATCTACGGAAAAAGCTGCACGAGAGGAGACGTACCGGTGAACGAGCACAATTATGCGAGCGATATAAACGAATTCCCGGTCGTCCGTGTTGGATGGATTTCTCTCCTTCTTCCATCGGCAAACGATTAATCGATTCTCACCCACGCGACGGCCAAAAGTAACGAGACTTTTGGATTATTTCGTGACGATAAGTCCAAAGGTAAAACTCGTTTCACGATACCTCTATAGAGGATGAGTTGAATCGAGGTGAAAACGAATGGATGAAGCCACATGGATTGAGGAAAGAATCGCGGTACCAAAACGACTCAAAGTACGGCGCGTTCTATCGCACGCGAGAAACCAGGGAAGGAGCAGCGAGCTTGGAAAAGTCTCTTGGTGGATGGAGAGAATCGAGGTGTCTACTAGAAATGGTAATAATAAAATCCAAGAGAGTCTCGAAGAGGGTGGAGGAGAAGCGGCAAGTAGAAGAGGTCGGTGCAGCGGTTGGGACAGAGGGTAGGTCGACGGAGGCGCGAAGACAGAGTATTTTAACTTTTTAAGGGGGTGCACGGAGCAGTAGGAGCGGAGCAGTTCACTCGAACAGTTTGGTTGGCTTGTCTGCCGGGGGTGAATCGGGGGTTAGTCTAGACGGGAGTCCCCCGACTTCCACCTCTGTCCTCCACCTCCGCTTCCAACCCCCCGTAGCGCACCGTCCCCGCCTGCGCCACCGTCGCCACTACCGCCACTACTACCACTCAGACTGCGAGCAGACAGGTTGCGACCAATGTCGTAGCAACCCCTCCTTCTTCTTCTCCTCTTCCTCCTCACACCTTCCCCGATGCACTCGTCCAAAATCTCTTAACCGTTCCTCTCCACCGCTCGACGCTCGAACCAACGAGTGGATGTACAAAAAAGCGAGCACGCGGGAGGAACAACGAAGAGGAACGCTGAGGGAAGAACCTCATGGAAGGAAGAGACCACCGCGGCATGGATGAAAAAATGAAGCGTTATCGGAAAAACCATTTGACTTGCGAGATCCTTCACTCGTTTGCACGAATATGCCAAGAAGGGTGAGAAGTTTCCGGTTCCACCTAAGAAACTACGACGTGGACTACAGTTAATTCAAACCCTCTAGTTTCAACTCGAGGTATATGCTTTTAATGTGTCCAAATAACGACGTATTTATTTAAAACGTCTGGGAATTATTTATAATTATCGTTACTCGAGATTCTCCAAGATTCTTCTATTATATCGAAAGTTGTTTAACACTATAACTACCAAAACCAGTCAAAATGACTGGTACGCAATTTTTCCCAAAAATTCTCCAAGTTCATAGAGGACCCATGGAACAAAAATTCTACGTCTATCACAAAAGACATAAATCACAGAAATGATCATTCTTTCCGCCACTCGATTCCTCCTTTTTTAAAGTACTTAATTAATATTTTGAAATATGATAGATTTAACGCCGGTAGTTCTAGTGTTAACAGTAGATTTACGGGGCCAATTTGACTCATTCAAAATTTAATTACTACATATATAATATATTGGTTGGTTAATTTTTTAATAATAAATTTTTCATTTCAATTGATTTGGAACTATTTTCTATGTAAAAAACTTCAATTTTCTTGTATGATTCAAATCGGCTCACTTCAGAAAAATAGGTATATCAACATCCGTAAATCTAGTGTTAAATCGAGATGACTGAAACTTGCTTGGAATAAATTCATTGAGAGAGAAAGCAAACGGAGAAAAAATTCTATGATAACAATGATTCTTAGACAAACGATGGGTCCGAGTTCGAATGCCTTTTCAACGGCAATGGAGCCACAGCTACCACAATCTCTCAAATCTCCCCTTCCTTCTGCCACCACTATAAATTTCTCCCACCTGACACATAACCAACCATCCCCTCGATAACCCAGAACCCACTCGAATAATGGATCCCCCAAAATGGCCCGACTCTGTGAGCTCAAAATGAGAAAACCTCCGATCCACCCTTGCACTCGTTACCATCCACACCGGGAACCAGATTGCGCGCGAAGTTCAACATTCGCCACTTGGCATGCCAGCCACGGCGTTCTATTGAATATTAATAATATAGTCTCTCTGGTCGGGGCGTGATAATGCGGCATTGAATCCACGTACCCTTATGCGCGTCGATCGTACGAGAAACGCGTAACTGTGTCCCTACGTGGCCGCGTGTCCGTGGCGTATAAGCGTCTCATTGTTTCATTACGGCGCACGGCAAAGAGAGATACAGCAACAATAACATTATACGTGTAAACAATGGTGCAATGACCTTACGGAGTTCGTGCGGCCCGGTCAACGAGTGCACACGCTCTCGGAAAAGCAGTAAGCGTCAGACGGTTTTTGCAGCGTTTATCTGGCGCGTTAGTAATTCCTTGGAAAAATTGAAAAACTACTTATTCGTTATCAGGGCAACGTTTTCGCTGGGTCGAAAGACTCGGACAAGTGTCTTGGTTAACGCTAGAAATACCAAGTAAGTCAAAATGACTGGTGCCTAATTTTTGCAAGTGTAACCCTTTGCACTCGAAAGACATCGCTGCGGTGTCCTAACTTCTCTCAAATTCTTTTTTCTTGTTTCCGGTACGATAAGATATTTGTACTCCAAATTTATTTCTGGTCCCGAATCGACCTGCGTTCTTCGCATGAAATTATTTTAAAGTGTAAAACACTTAATGTAGCTAAAATCATTGCGATTGCTAGTTCGCCCAAGTAAAAATGACCTCGGGAGCGAAATGCCAAAATAGAACCATAGAGCAGATATTCTATGTTGATCTTGCAAAACACAGACTACCAAATCGATTACTTTTTCCACCTCTTGATCCTTCTTTTTCCAAAGCACTAATTTAACATATTTAAATGTAATAGATTTCACGTCGATAGTTTTAACACTAAATAGACTGATAGTCCTGAAGATAGTCCTGAAACAGTGTTTTAACCGTTTGAATACCGGGAGGGTTTTAAAAAATTACTTCGAAAAAAGCCAAAAGCCACTTTCGCGCTCTTGAGATTTTATTTCAAAATAAGCTAAAGTTGGTGTTTTATTTTATATAGTGCACAACAAGAACAATCTTCTAGTGCTTGTATCCTAATTTGGAATTACTTTATATTATAAAAGAGAAACCTGATGCATTATTAACAAAATATGTTAACAAAGTCTTCCTTCAATTGTCAACATTGAAAAAATGTCCTTGAGTTTTTCGACACAAAAACTGAAGAGCGCGAAAGTGGCTCGTAGTACGCAAATGGTTAATATGAGAGCTTAAAGTATTAGTTTCTGAAGAATCATTTTTTTAATCAGAACGATAACCCTTTGTCTCATATCGAATCGCACTTGTACCTCTTCATTGCAACAGAGTGTTCAAAGTGCCCTCTAAATTACTTTGAGGGTGATGCTGGATTATCCAAAGTTCAAAAAGGCAATCCTCATAAAATCTACGAAAAAACGACTCAACGTAATTCGAAAATCGATTCTTACTGCGCGGGAAAGTTTGCATTAAATTCACCCCTGTAAAATTCAAAAGTCCAGCAGAGGAGCAGAGCCAAGCGGTTGCCGTAAAAGTAAAATGTAAAATACGTACACGGATCCCTTTGATTTCGAGGATGAAAGATAAAGAGAGGAAGGAAGGGAGGCACTGTCCGGCACCTTGTAAAGAGTATTGAAATTTTCCAGGAGCAAATCGCGCCGATGTGTGGCCAGCGGCCGGCGAACGGCATACGCCGCCGGCGGCCTCCGCGCCGCTCAAAGCGATGCGTGGAATGTAATTGTCGAGCTCACGAAGAATGCGCCAAGGATTGACAAAGACGTTGCTACTGTGCGTCTTTTTCTTTTTCTCTTTCTACTCTCTCGCTTTTTCTTTCCCTTCCCTTCCACCCTCTCCGGCCGCCCCCGACGTGGTTTCGTTCTCTGCGCGATGCAAAGCATTGCACTTTGTTGCGAGATCTAAGGTTACCGCGTGGTTAACGGCCAGCCTTCGTGGGGTTTCGTGAAGGAGGGAAATTAAAGTTACATCGAGTGGCAATTACGTTATCGCGAGATTCAATGTTGGATCTTTTATCTGAAAGTGTCCTGTGGGATTTTTTTTTTAGCTTTGCGACTGTCGTTTCACCTGAGACTTAATGTCTTACAATTAAATGCGTTCGGAACTACTGAAGTTGGGAGCTGTTAACGCTAGAACTACCGGCGTTAAATCAATTATATTTTGGTGTATTGAACAAATGTTTTGGAAAAAGGGAAATTGAAAGATGGAAAAGATGATTGATGTGAAAATTGATGTTTTATGAGATAGACATAGGGTATCTACTCTATGGCTTTCCTATATATTTGGAGAATTTTTGGAAAAATTGATAACTAGTCTTTTTAACCCCTTGCCTTACAGTTTCTATTTTGCGTGAGGAATAATTTAAAATTAATTCCGGAAATAACAGTTTCTCTGTGATTCTTAGCATTTTGTATGTGATTGCAATATTAATATTATAGAAATAATTTGGCCGTCTCGTAACCAACTGATATTAAGAGTTTAATAGTTATTGGGCAATTTGAAAATTTCCTATTCCATTAATTGCATTACGTGTGTAGCACGTGTGTGTCATTGTAAGCCAAGGGGTTAACTGGCCTAGTGGTTTGAGTGTTAAGTACTAATTTAAAAAAAAATCCCAGAGCTGACGGAGGATTTGAATTTAGACCAATTGATTAAGAATGCGAACCTCTAAATCCACACTCAATCTGTCTCCAGAAATCTCCCTACCGTCAAGATGCAAGGTGCATCAAAAATATAAATATTTGTTCTCTCATTCGTCCATTCTCCGTCTCGTTTTCAAGTATTTCAAGAATCTTGCGTGCAAACATTACAAAATGCCACAGAATGAGGAACAGTTCCACGTGATCAGAGTATTGGGCACAAAACTGGAGAGTTTCTGTCGCAATTGTTGCACCAAGGGAACGAGGATGTAAGACAGAAAATACAGAGCTCCTCGTACAGGCAGTCGGACCGAAGTGGCCGGCACTGTCGACCAAGAGCGAAATATAAATTGTTAATGCGGGCTGGTTATTGTCGAGTTAATTTTAATCGCGTTTTATGCCAAGATCAACGTGCCCGTCCCGGTCGCGCGCTTTGTATATTCATGACCAGCGATCGTCTCGTTGCTTAATTCTCCGGCGAGGCATTATGCTCGCAGGAGAAATGAGAAGTAGATTTGCCCTCGGCAATTCTTTCCAGAGCGACGTTGCCCTCTCTTTCTCTCTTAACTGCATCCCTCCCCGCATTCTCTGCCTTCTACAGCCTTCCTCCTTCCATCTTTCTCCGCCTCTCTCTTTTTCTCTCCCAATCTCTCCTTTCTCTCTTCATCTCTCTTTCTCTCGACGGTACACGGGACAGACAAACGAGCGGTGGCTCGTTCCGAGCCGCGAAAAAGACAAATCTTTTTGCAGGAATGCGTGCTCTTCGGCCAGGCATTATTTTCTCTCTTTCTCACCGGTGAACGGCGCCTCCGCGGTGGGTGACTTTGCTTTTCTCTTTACACGCCGATCCGTCTTGGCGACGATGTCGTGGCGGCGAAAAAATTTCATACAAAAAACAAACTTCCTGACTCGCGCGAATCGACGATGGAAAAGACGCACATGGAGATACCCAGTGAAACGTAAGTTCGTGAGATTTTTCTTGAATTTTATGGAGTTTCTTTCGAGTGCTGGATACATGTACCTTGTGGAATATTTTATGGATATCATAGCCTCGCTGGTTCGGAACACTTAGCAAGATTTACTCGGTAAGACTCGACGCTCCAGTGGCGGAAACCATTGCCTGGAAAATGTGGAGAGGACTTCCTTCCCGGCCGCAAGGGTGGTAAGCACTCACTCTCGTCGTAAATAACGACTGCACCTGGACACCGGCGAGGCGAGATGCAACGAGGAATTTAATATTGACGAAGAATAATATTATTATTGATAATATTGCCCTAAATTGCTGTAATATACCGGCGGAAATATCTATTAGTAGTATGTAAGATAACTTCAGCGACTATTAACCCATTCGAGACCAATTGCACACCGTGTGTGCAATGCATTTCCGAGCCAAAAAGACCAACTGCACACCGTGTGTGCAATGATCTTGAATTGCAATTATCAGTCATTATTGAAAAAACAGCCCTGGAAATAAGACTAGCTTAAAATAAAAGGTATCTTACAAATGTGTAAACATTACATTTGGTATTTGGTTCAATTTCGACCCTAAAGTGGTGACCCAAAGCCACGATCATTAGAAATACAAGAAGTGGTACATATAAAGCCAAAAGTTATCGGTCTTTCTGGATAGTCTCCAAAAAAATGCACGGTCTCGAATGGGTTAACACTTTACCGACCGGTATTTTTTAACATCCTACCCACTTCTAATCGGTCACTTGCACGCAAATATTTCCCTCATACTGATATCTCTTCGAAAATTGCAAAGTTTCTTCACTGAGTCCTTGGTACAGTTAACCGCAATGAAAAATAATAATTTATTAATTGCCGTAGCGACCAATTAAGAAGTTAAAAGTCCAAAAGTGTTGGGCCCGAAAAGCCGATTAATCGGCTACCGGTCGGTAAAGTGTTAATGGCAAGACACTAACTAACACTAAAATTAACTAGTAAAGACAAATATTATGTGCCGAAGAGACACCATCATTTACCACCATCCTTAATCATCTTCGAATCATCGTTCCAAATTCAAAAATCCTTACTTTGACCTTTCAACTCCCTAACACCGTCATCCTACTCCTACTCCTTTTCGCAAGCCTTTAAAAACCCTGTACTCCTTTGCGACAAGTTCTTACTCATCAGTCCAGCTCAGTGCAGTCTCGGTGCATTCATATTAACCCATTCAAGACGGTGCATTTTTTTGGACACCATCCAGAGATACCGACGATTTTTCCGCTTTATATTCACCATTTCCTGCATTCCTGATGATCCTGGCTTTGGGTTACGCATTTTAAAGTGTAAATTGATCCCAATACCTAATTTGATATTTACACACTTCTAAGATAATTTTTATTTTAAACTAGTCTCATTTCGACGCCTGTTTTTTTCATATTGACTGATAATTGGAATCCAATATAATTGTACACATGGTCTGCAACCGGTATTTTTGGCTCGGACATGCATTGCATGCACGATATACAATCCGTCTCGAATGGGTTAAGTTTAGAAGTCATTGCTAATTCTAATTCAAAAAGTTCGATATTCATTTCAACGCCAAGTTCCCATTATTCTTTTACGCTCCTAATATTCATTAACAACGCTCTATCGCTATTCGAAGCAGACAACATTTAAATATAATACACACTCAAAAGCAAAAAATTCTCTAGATACAGAAGAGCGAATAATCTTATTTCCCATTACATCGCTATTGTAATACGCATTGTCCATACTTCCAAAAAGTAAAAATCCTAAGTCATCATACAGAATACCTGTAGAATTAAACCTGCCCCCATCAGATACGCACAAAATACCAGATATTTCGTCAACAGTCTCTGAAGGTGAATACAAAACGCGAGATACCCAGTCATCCGCTTGGAATGCGTTACAACTGATTGCCCCGATTTTCATCCGAACAACGAGACGCATACAGCAACCCTCCAACGAAATTTCCATACCGATACTCGGTGTACATCGCAAGGCAGTGTAACTATAAACTTACGTTACGAGTGCCGCGGTTGCAGACTAAACAAAAACCATCTGGTTACACTTTTTTCCAGCGTACCTCGTGGCAGCTTCGAAGTAGAGTTCCCGCCTCGTTTCTATTATGACTGGCAGCCGAGAATAATAAGCCTGCTGGCCTAGAACCGAGGACCTACGCGGCTCGGGAGAGACCGCAATACGAACACACGTCTCGCCACGATTTCTTCTTCTTTTGTACTTTTCGATTTGAAAACACACTGTGCGAGGAAAACGAAGCGAATATTGCCTTGTGCGTCTCAGTTTCAAAGAAGGATAAATAGTATTTTTAATTGTAAGCTAAGAAAATGTAATCTCGGTATAGGTAATGGCGCGAAAAAGATTATGTTTCTAATATTTGGGTATTAACCCTTTGAGGACGACGGGCGAATATATGCGCCCTGAGAAAAAATTTGGTTATAGTTTGTCGGTGCATATATAAACGGTTAGAGTTGAAAAATTAAAACATAATCGTTGAAATATTATTTTACAAAGAGTAAATTTCAACTTGTATACATTAACAGACTGTCTTGCTGATGAAAAAGTGTTTTTCCATCGCTAAATAATTGATTGTTTCTCGATATTCAAAAATGCCTCCGTCCGCAAAGGGTTAAAGTATTCAATTGTTTACATTATTCCCTTGGAATTGACAATTTAGGTTTTGTGATCTTTCTGCATTAAGTATGCGCTACATTTGCAAAGTGGATGGTGCAAGTAAGAAGTACAGCTATATATGTATTCCTGCAATATGTCGGTTGGATAATTTTGAGAGTAATTTTTGTTTAACTCGAACCTAAGCCAGACAGGACACAGAGGAGTAACAGACAGGATTAAAGAACACGTAAAATTTTGGAATTTTCTTTCTTACGATCAGACCGGACAAAACCGGTTCAAAGGACTATGTATAATTTTGATATTTTTCACCCTTTAATCAAACCGGATGAAGCCGGATTAAACCGGTACGAACCAGATTAAAGAACTTTAGAAAATTTTGGAATCTTTCTCCTTTTAATCAAACCGGATCAAAGAACTTGTACATTTTTTTATCTTTTAATAAGACCTGTCTTGCCCTCTGTCCTACCCCTGTTCTGCCTCTGTCTTGTCTGTCTTTGCCCCTATTCAGCTTGTCTTTCCTGTCTGCCCCTGTTCTGCTGATGTATGAGGCATTGGTTAACTTAATATCTGCTCTTAACTTTCGTCTATAATTTCGTATCATTGGGATACATTTATCGCCATATTAGTGGATCATTCTTTTAGAAATCTGGTTTTAGAGATATCACCGTAAATCGCGTATTGATTGCGCAACGGGGAACGATATCGGGCGGTTTATACTTTGGGTGGAATATATTTGAATATAATTGAACGGGGTAATTTATGAAAATGGTATACAGCGCGGAGAAATAAAATTTCAAAAGTTTCACCGGAAAAAGTGTATCAAAGTATGATATGCCGTATACATCGTACATATATCTGTTGCACTAATTGGGTCCAAACGATTTCCATAGGCGTATCGGTACGATATGGGTTAGTTATAGTATCATTTTTAACGCATTGTTGACCGCTCACGAGTTAACTCGTATTTTCATGGCCAAAAGTTTTTGACCGGTCACGAGATAACTCGTATTTTGACTTGCATTAGTAGTTTCAACTTTACCACACCAAAAAAATTACTAGAAAATATTATACATATAAACTATAATATGCAGAAAATATGTACCAAGTTTCATTTAAATTCATTACATATAAATAAAGTATACCGAAGTTTATTTAGATTTTGTCAATGTCATATTCAATTACGGAAAAACTAGTCGGTGACATGAGTTATCTTCTACGTTAAAATTGCCGGTAAAGAATGTGTTAAATTATCTATGTGTTCTATTATCATTAATGTGTTGTTCTTTCCAAATTGATCATAGTTATACAATAGTAATTAAAAAATAATAATTACACCTATCGAGGGACAACTGTTCAATCAAGCAGCAAAAAAGATGATCACTTAACTAAGATCTGTTCGTAAGATAGTCATGGAAGATTAACCTTCCGGCACCCCTGCAAATGTGTGGAATTTTCCAACAAAAAATTAGCAATCAGCCACATTATCCGTCGTGGTAGATCCAGTATTAAATGGATCACAATTTAAGTTCAACGTTCTCCAACACCCCCTCGGAAGATATTATTCAAGAAAATTCTTCAAAGTTGGTCAACGTTACCTCAGTGCCATGTAAAATGTGAGTATTACTACGAAGTAAGCAAGATCCGCGTGAATTCTATTCATGAATAGCAAGAAGGTTGTTTTTCGAGTACTGTCTGGAACCCACGCAACGTAGCCGAGAGGAGGCCGTGCCGCGAGCGTGTTATATACACGGAAAGCTAAGAATGGGGACGATTTTAGAAACGTGGCTGTCGGTCGGGGACTAAAATTAATCAAAAAACGACGAATTTTATGCTTCCCTCCTTCGGCCTGTCCTCTCGTCTCCATGCCCGGTTACTCTGCCCTCTTTCCTCCTGCGGCTGTTCCGTGCCGGTTACCCCTTAAAACTCTGCTGGATTTCTTCGCAACATGTTTACGCAAAATCATCAAAACAACCCCACCAAAACGGTCCCACCACCATCGACTATCCGCGGTGCGAACACCAACATACAAACAGCTCGTGAAAACTCGTCGAGACGGTTTCTCTTTCCCTTTCCTTTTTCTTCGTCTTCTTTTCTTTCGCTCTCTTTCTCTCTTACTCTATCTGTTCTCTCCTTTCCTCTCTCCCTCTGGCATCGTCCTCGTTCTCTTTACTCTCTGGAATCTCCCCCGGATTTCTCCACGTCCTGCATTCTTTTCCTCGGGCGGACGTCATACCGACGATCCGCTTCGTAAAAATCCATCGCTCGACGCAAACCTTCTGCATACTGAGAGGAACGATTCTTTTTTATTGTGGAAAATGTCTTCGTTGGGAAAACATGATTAGCTGATCGAATTTATTGTAATGCTTCACTGTGGCGGTGTGTGCAATATTTATTTATTTGATGAGGTTTGAACGAAGAATCTATGGTTGTAGGTATCGCGTTGATTAGTGTTAGAGTTACGAGACGAGTTGAGGGGATGGAATTTGAAGTATTTCATACTTTCGGATTATATTGCTTGTAGTAGAGAAATAGAGAGATATACAGGTTTATGGGAACTTTAAACTATCGAGGCTACGGAATTTGCATCGTGAACAAAATTTTCCGGGGGTGCAGATGAGACTCGAGGTTCGAATTTAGTTGTTTGAGATTTTTACGATCCTATTATCACTACAATTCTCCTATTACTTTCATTTCTTCGATTTTATTTGCCAAAGTTGAAAACTCAAGCGTTCACCAACCCTTCAAAATGTCCATTGGATCTCTTCGAACACCTCGATTGTAAGCTTTTATTTAAAACAAAGCACAACTATCCAATTATGAGCCATTGAATCAAGCTAAAACTACCCTGTTAGTCTAAATCTTCGTGTGCAAAAGTTACCACCGAAATCCAACACCATCAAAATGAATTAACGCCTATTACCCCCCGTGAAAGATGTCCCCGCAATTCAAACACTCACGGAACCTCCATAGGATGAATAATCACAAAGAATATTCGCCCAAAACGATTCATCGTCGATGCATCGCGAAACAATGCATAGAACAACGAATCCTTCGACCCCATGAAACACCCGAGCGAGGTAAGGTCCGCATATTTTTACGTAGCCGGGCGTGCAGCTGCATCGCCGTCGCGAAATATATGCGTGACCTTTAAATAGTTTCCGACGTACTTACTGCAGGAGCCCGCATTTTAAGCGGATTCTCTTGCGTAAGTTCTGTTTGCGAGCATACAGCCGGTATGGGAATCCCTTTGAGCGTAGGTACACCCCATCTCCCTTCGCTGTGAGTGCGAGAGAAATTGTGTTACGTTGCGTTCCCTTTTTTCTTTCTTTTTCACCGTTCTTTCCTTCTCCCTTGCTTTTCTTCGTCTTACGTTTGCTCTTCTTACGTATCTTGGATGATACGAAAGACGAGGAAGAATCGTTCAAACGTATGGATTGAAAATCGAATTTCCTCTCGGCACGCGTAGCTCTTGAGGGCAAGATACCAGAGAGAAAGGGAAATAGGGTTGAGAGATGAAGGCAAGGGAAGAGAAAGAATGGCGAAGGCAAAAGAGGAGCAGAGAGAAATAGGATTAAAGGAAAAGAGCGGCGGAGTGGATGCAATCGGCCTCGTCTTATTTATTAAAGCAAAGAATACGAGGCAAGGGTCGGTCGGGTGGCTCGGCCTTTAGAGGCCAGCCACTCTCTTTACGAGCGCAGACTGAGATCGTCATAAACACGTGCAGCTACCGCTCGCCGCGGATTCAATTGTTATTGCCATCGTCGCCGACAGAAGGCGAACCAGGCGTCGGATGCTGCTTTATTTGCGTGTCTCGTCTACGTATGTACGTGACTAGAGGAATGCAGGAATCGACCTGGGTAGTCGGTGAATTGGATAATTCTACCGACGCTCGAGATTGCAATCGGTTATTTCGATTCGGACGATTTTACGGGACGTTGCGGGAACTATGCAGGGGTGCGACGGTATGACGATGTTGCTGGACTTAGATTGAAGTTAGTTGATTCGATTGGAAGGAAAGATTGATATTTTAGAAGATTTTCGATGCGAGATTGAGAATTTTATCTCGGTTGATTCATATGAATTGGGATAATCGAAGGATTAAGAAGAATTGTAACCTAACCCCATTTTCGAGGACGCCGTGAGAAACGATATTTAGAATATGGTATTGTTCGACGGGTTAAGTGATTTGATCGTTGAAATTTAATTAGCCGGCACGTTTGTGCGTGGAAATGGAGCTTCTTGATTAAAATTCTTTTCCACAAAAGAAACGAGCGTCTATCGCTGCTCGCTGATCTTCAAGGCCATGAAACGTCTGTCTCGCATCGCTCCCCTCAGTCCATAAAAATTCAACGATGTACATCTACTCTGTCCCGGTCGTATGTGCGGGTGCACGCGATTAAAAGCGCATGTATGTGTACGCCGTCGCGATTAAACGATAATAAAGTTCACGAATGGACTTAAATGCCATTCTCAATTTAAACGCATGCGTAAGAACGCTAACCCGGGGATACCACGATCACTCGAATCCCTTCTAACCTTTTCGAGTTACGAGCCGCGACTCTCCGATCAAAGTATTCGCGTTCTTTGTTCGCTGAGTCACGAGTTACGAGAATGTAATATAAATAGACACGCTAAACATTAATATTCCCGTGTCTCCAAGGAACGTCGAATATTCCAAGCACCTACATTTCGAAATTTCCACGATCCCCGTAGAAAATCGACCGCCATGATCGACCGTTGAAGAGGGGCAAGAACAATAACCTTACCTTTTCGAAGAGCCGGTTTTCCGTGCGTTCTATCCAAGAAACCAGAACTATCCAGATTCCTCCGCACCGCGACGAGATGCGAGCACTTTCACTTCGTTTTTCGACGATCGTCGGAAACATCGACGAAACACGCGAACGAACGTTAACCTCGCGAACGACGATGAAAAAACGCGAGACGCGCGCTACGACAAAGCGCGCGTATTTTGAAAAGACGCGGCAGCGTAGAACGATTCAACCGTCAGCGGCGACATCTGTCGGCGTACGAACGAAACGATCGCTTTGCCTCGGCAATTTACGTGGCGAGGGGCGGAGAAAGCCGAGAGGTTCCTCGGCGCTGGCTCGACGTTCGTTGCGAGGACGTCGTTTCGGGTTGAGGTGGAGGGGGCGTCTAGACGCAACGTCACGAGTACGTAGCCTCCCCCCTGAGCCACCGTCGGTCCTCGTTCCCTCTCTCCTCACCCTCCACGCCGATGTGCCGGGTGTTCTCCCCTTTCGCCTCCGCGCATCTCGATGCCGCGCCGATGACGGTCGCAGCCAGACACTCCCGCGCGAGGGGCGAGAGGGAAGAGGCGAGGGTGACTCCGGCTTTTTGGTTAGGAATTGTTGCCGGTCCGCGCACGTGTCTGCGAGCTTGCCTCCGTGTGTGCGAACGAATATCTACACGGGGCGCTGCCGTACATGGGGTAGAGAGGAGGATAAACTACCACGACCGTAGGTTTCGCTAGTGCGAAGGAAAGAGAGGGACCATGGAGAGCAGAGGGAAGAAGAAGGAATATACCTTGCGGATTTGTATCAGCGCGTATCCGACGATTCACCCAGATGGAGGGTGCGTCAAAGTGGCCGCGAATTGAGTTTTCCTCGGGGCGCGTATAATTCTAACCCCTTCTCCTGTCCCTTTATCCCCTTGTTCTCTGTCTTCCTTTCTCTCTCTGTTTCTCTTTCTCCGTGTCTCTTTGCCCCGTCTGCCTTTCTATCTTGCGCTTTCAACTAACCGGCGTGTCGAGACACGTGCCGGTCAGCTCATGAGGGTATGCATGTGTCGAGCGTCACTGTGTGTATATTTATATTCACACCGTACGTCAGAGGTAGGTTAATCTCCGAGTGGCGAGATCAAAACGTGTCCCTGAAAAATCTGAGACTCGTATCCGCACCTCGCTTTCACACCGCATTTAGTAGCAACGACTTTTTTCGGTAAGCGAGGTGTTACCTACTTGCGAGAGCACTTTCGTGTATAAACAGTTTTGCAACGATGAGTGAGTGTCTTGCTTTTTAGCCGTTGTGAAAAACGCTTCTCTCGTATACCGGGATTTGCTAATTACATCCTCCGTGATTCATTCCCATGAAAGCGTCTTGTATCGTGGAGAGGAAATTTTAAGTTACAAGCCTGGCAAACGACGTCTCTTTTTCGTATTATTAATTTCCTTCCATGTTCCCCGTATACTGACATGTACAAAATAAACCTCTTCAAGATTACTGTGACGCGCAAGATTGCAAGTGTTTCGACAAAACTGAAAAAGCAAATCTCTACGTTCACGCACCTTAATAAAATATCGACAAAACTCAACTGTCACAGGAAACAACCCATTTTACAATTTCCAGTTTCTCACCACCTTTACAAAAAAAACCTACATCCACCTCTTGCTCTTTGATACTACCCCCGAAGAAAGTTACATCGCCATCAAACTCATTCGACATTCACGTATTTTCTGGGTTATTTCGCGCGTAGACCGTATATAATCCAGATACGAGCTCTAAATGCGGCGAACCTCCTATTTAGACTCTCCAGTTGACTCATGCCCGGTTATTTTTGGCCACGGCGTGTTTTCGTCCGTTCGCGCATACCGACACGGCCGTGTATACGTACACGCGCGCGTACCTACGTGCCTCGTGTGCTCCTGCACCCGGTACTCGCATCGCAGCGCGTGTATTCGCGCGACCGCTCACGTTTTCTCGGATACACCCGCGTGCACGCGTGGGTTACATCATACGTTCGCACGAGAGCGAGAGGACGTAGTGCGAGGATTTTGGAAACACGAAAAATCAAAAAGTCACCGGCTTCCGTGTGTTCTTACTAAAGCAATAAGTATGTAAGAATGAGTTTGTACGTTGGGAAAGAAACCATGCTGAGGTTTGTTTCGGTCATTTTTCATACGAGGATTCAACCCGTGTCTTATGCCATGCATCCCACTCGTCGGGCTACCGTTTCCTCGTACGTCAAACCCCCTCCGTCTCCATTGCCCTCCGTACGATGTCTATACGCCCAACTTCTTTTTCACGCTTTTCAATAACTCGTTCGCGCACGACCCTCCTCCTACCCTTCCGTTTCCACTCCATTGGTTTTCTGCGACGGCAAATGCAACAAAACGATTTCCTTGATAACGCCACTCGTGCGAAACGACGAAATGTACAGCTGCAGACCATAATAGAACTAGTACCACCCGACCCCTCGTCACGCTGCATCGCGTAAGGGAAAAATAAGTTTTTATCGATTACTAACCTACGACAACCATCTGGCCCTGCATGGTTCGGGCAAAGCGACGTTACGCGGAAGCTCGATACCGAAACATTCTATCGGGGTGTATTTAATTCTCTCTTTTAATTTATCTATCATCGATTATTAAGCCAATTGTGTTAAGTAATTATTTGTCGTCTACCCGCTGACAGTAATAGGTATAGTTGGCTAATAGGAACAGTATCCAATATATTCCCGACATCGAGGTAAAACATCGATTTTCCCAAGGGTGTTCGAGCATTGCTCACCCTGGCAGCGCGAGTTTACGATGGTCATCGGGTTCGGTCTCTAGAGATCTATCGGAATGGTTTAACGGCAAGACGTTAATTAACGCAGGTCTCCCCATCACTGACCTTGCCACGAGGTACAAGGTCCTTGCGGTTGGCATATTACGTCGTCGACTATACGTTTGGGACCTACCCCAATCAAAGCGAGACTAAACTGCGCTCCCAAGGCAGACCTAATCGTCTTGAGTCACGCGACGACGAGGGCGTCTGGAAAGTACAAGGGAGCTTTTTGTGTGCGTTCTTCGATCCCCTCGGAATGCACCACTCGTGATCACGCGTACGTGCGTATCGAATAGAAAGAATTATTTATAGCAATCATGGACAATTTACCTTACAATTTATATCGTCATGACGTACATTTCGCGCAGACCTTTCAAGTCCTTCGTATATCTCCTCCCCTCGGACTCGCAAAGACTAAAAGTTCCCTGAACTTGAAAAATACATTGCAACAAAGAATCATAAAATATCTTTACCTTAAAAAATTCTCCATTATCTCCTTCCAAGCTTTCACATCTCTACAAGCTCAAACTAAAAAAAACATCAACCCAAAAAGTTGCATCGTCTCAAAGATGTCACCAATACCCTTCTACCTCGTCAAAAACGATACACCCCTACAATTACTCCCCAGCAAACCCGACACCTCGTGCCGAGAATCGAACGATTCTCATCGTTAACGACGCAACCACAAATCACCCCTTCCGCCTTCACCCCCGAACTAAGTCGAGTGCTACAAGACGCAGCGGAGAAAGGCAAAAATTTTCCTCCTCGATCCAACGACAGCGTCTCGTCGATGGGTTTTCGGCCGAGCGTATATATTCCACGGTCGGTGTAGAATGCAATGCGGCAAGCTTGCCCGGTATATAATATAACGTTCCCGTGGTGCCGAGACTATAGTCGCTGGCTAGACTGCACCCCCGCCAACCGGGGAGAAGGTCGGCGGAGATTGAGGGAAGCCGGGGGCCGGAGGGAAGGGGTGGGAGCGACGGAGACGGGCAAGGGAGGATGGGTGGGGCAGTCGGGTACGATGGAGGAAGAGGGTGGGGGGGAAAGAGGGAGAAAGAGCGAGCCAACGAGGGCGCAGCGGGGGCGAGAGCTCCGGCGGTTCGAGGTAGGGGGCGCTGGCTAGACACCGCTCAGACGGTCCAGGGGGTCGCAGGGGGTAATTTCTGCATTGGCGTCGAGAGCTGGGAAACATTTGCTACCGAATTCGAACGAATGCCGCACCTGGCGCGTACTCAACCATGGTGGCCCCTGTCGCGGAAAGGTCACAGGGCGCTCGGTGCGACGCACTCCGCGGCTGCACCTGCATCGATGACGGCCGCCGGCGCACGTGTTCCGATTACGTGCGTGAAACGAAAAGGATGTCGCGACGGCGCGTGGGTCGGCCGGCTGTGCCTTACGAATTCGATTCCCATCTGGCAGCCTGAACGCGTTGACTCCTACTTGGTAGGGTAGGTTGGTAAATTTTTATTGCAAAAGAAAATATGGTGGCTATGGATGTTGGAAGTTTTAAAATCAATTTTCTAATTGACTCTGTTAAATGTCTAAGAGGTTCGTCACTGTTGGATTTTTGCAATAGTGTATTTTGTGGGTATGTGTACAATTTTGAAGTAGTTTCTATCGTTTTTATTGTAGTTGGAAGATGTCTTTGGTAATGTGATATTGATGGGTGTAGAAGTATAGTTGGTGATTAAAATTGTAGAGGGAATTGGAATTCAGAGTTATAAGTTTGAAGTCGGGTAGGGTGGAAGGTATTACGAAACCAAGGAACGATCCCTGAGGCGATACGCCAATGCATTGGACGGCCAGGGAAGCGGCGGACTGTTTTTTATCGAGTGACTGCAGAGAGTTGAGAGTTGAGTCGAGTCGAGTCGAAGCGAGTCTAGACGAGCGGGCGTCTGCCATCGTCTTTGCCTCCTTATAGGCAAGTCCTACTGGCTGCTTGCCGTTCGCCATTCCCTTACGTGGATTCTCGTCTTCTTCGCTATAGAAGGAGATGTCTTTTTCCTCGTTAAAGTCGCCTCGATACTCGGTATCGGTCACGACCAGCCATATCGACGATTACACGGAAGCATCGAATAAGACGAGGACCCCGAAAGGAAATATACTTGACTTGCGTCTCCTATCTGCAGGAAATTTGTCACGCTCGGTGCAACGCCAGCTAAACTTTCTTAATTTCACATTTTTGGCTTCAACCGTGGTCGTTTCTGATAGAAACTACTCTATTAGACGATCTGAGAACAATCTAAGACTCTATACTCGTTCAATATCAATCAAATTCCCAAGATTGCAAGGTCTCCTCTTGGACCCGTTATCACTAGATTTACCAGCATGAAATCTATTATATTTAACACTAGAACTACCGGCGT
Source organism: Cerceris rybyensis (assembly GCA_910591515.1). Classification (NCBI taxonomy): domain Eukaryota; kingdom Metazoa; phylum Arthropoda; class Insecta; order Hymenoptera; family Crabronidae; genus Cerceris; species Cerceris rybyensis. Next base: position 24,556,357 of record OU342791.1, on the reverse strand, counting down.
TAAATCTATCATATTTCGATATATGAAATAATTACTTTGTAAAAGGAGAAATCGAGTGGCGGAAAGAACGATCAATTCGGTGATTTATGTCTTTTGCGATCGACGTAGAATTTTTGTTCCATGGCTCTTCTATGAACTTGGAGAATTTTTGGAAAATACTATGTACCAGTCATTTTGACTGGTTTGGTAGTTCCAGTGTTAAATATGTTAAATATGTGTCTTAAAGCAAAGACAATTAAGACGAGGAAAAGATGACAGATTCGGTAATTTATGTTTTATACGATGGACAAAGAATATTTATTCTACGGCTCTCTCATAAACCCGTAGAATTTTTAGAGAAAATTGTGTTCCAGTCATTTTGCCTGGCTTGGTAAATCTAGTGTTAACACGTCGACTGTGACGCAAATTGTATAGAAACTTACCATATGAAATAGAAATATGTGAAATTGTTAATTTCTTCATAGTTTCATGCATACATCAATTTAATATCAGAAAACAACGGTAGACTGCAGTGACCAAAGGACATCTTCTCCATCACAATTTGTCTCTTTCCAAAATACAAAGCCCCTCGGTCTCCCTTCGTTCCGCAATCCTACAGTTACAACCCGATTACCGAAACTACCAAAGCTACTCGTACCTTCCCACAAACCGGACACTCCGTTGTTCTCGATATTTCGATCGTCCATTTGCGAGCGGTATCCAAAGACAAGCATTGCCACTCGGTCGTCCCGGAAGCGCGAAGCGTCGGGTGCACGGCAAACGGATGGAAGAACGGACAGACGGGTGGACAGGATACGCAGGGACAGGTGGCCGGTCGACGATCGTAAGTGGGCAGGAAGGAGGACATCGGGGCCCTGACACGCTCGGGGAGCGAGAGACAACCGAAGAGAGAAGCTGACCGAAGAGAAAGAGAGGCAGAAGGAGAATGAGAAAGAGAAGGTACAGTTTCGTGTTCGTCGGATGCGTGCAATGCAATTTCCCGCAGGGCCGTCTGTCCGTCTGTGCGGTCGTGCATGCCACTTACGCCATTGTTCCTCCCCCTGTTCGCATACGAAAGTGAACATTCCCGCGATCGGGATGGAATATAACGTGATCTTGTCCGGGCAAAATCGCCTCGGGACGTAACGCCTCGACTGCCCGTCAGGTTCGATCTTCCGATTGCCAAGGAGATACTTCTCTTTACCACATACACGATATTCCAGCGTCTTTGTCGCTTTCGACCGAAAGGGTCCCCTTTATCTGCTAAAATCGCGTCGAATTCTGCGAATTATAACCAAAGGCGAAACCTTTCGTGCAACTGCTACGAATACGCGTCATTGCTTTGCGGATGTAGAGGAATTCCTCCGTGGAGGGACTTGTTGATGTGATATTGAATTCTCGTTCTTATGTTATAGGTTTACTTTTCTTCCTTTCTTTTGCATTTTTTGAAGTTAACTGCTTGCAGTTATTTTTGTAGAACCGTACAATTATAGATGGATTTAGAGTGATAGAGATTTGAATTCGAGGTATTATTGTAGTATAGATTTCCTTTTCTTTGTTTCTTTTGCATTTTTCGAACTTAAATGCTACGGTTATTTTTTCTAGGAGCGTACAATTTATAGATAGATTTTGAGTCATAGGGATTTGAATTCGAGGCAGTTTTTCGGTTTTTATTCTTACTCGTAGTAAGAATATTTTTTTACTTTTTACTGTAGGTGGAATTTTCAACGTGGAATGGTCAGGTATAAGAATTCAATTAACACGAAATTTTTACCGCGACTATACTTTAGAGAGGATACAAGGAAAAGGGAGGACAAGAAGGAACGGAGACTCGCGCAGGCAGATTTCGGTCTATTCGTCTGCCTGTCCATCCGTCGGCCGTCGTCGAGGGGGATGCTCGACGTAACGTTTCAATGTCACGGTCGCAGGTTTAGACGGTCCGCTTCCCCCTTCCTTCTCTCTTACTCTCTCTCTTTCTCTCACTATACAGGGTAGACAGTTTGAATCGTATCTGCTGCGCGCTCACAGCCATAGCAGGATCGATAACAGCTTCGTATCGATGTACCTCGTTAGAATCGTGACGGTACTTCAAATCATTATCTAACATCGTGAACTTATATTCTTCTCTTCTTAAAATCAATTTCTAAACTATCAGGATACAGGAGTTAGTCGCAAGCTTACATGTAATGGGTCAGAGTTCAAATCCATTTACTAATTGAAGATTTTTTCAAATAATCAATAAAAACTCTAACTAACTTGCACTCTCAAGATTATACTCTCGACTGCTCTCAACTCTACAGCTCAACTGACTCTTTCAAAAATTCAAACTCGCAACCACCCTCGATACTCTTTCTCACAGTATGCATTCTCTATTCCAGTCACTGATTCCCCCCTTATCCACCGACTAAATACAGGTAGCCCTCCTACAACACGGCATCCTATAACACGGTTTCGCTATAACACGATTTATGAACTGCGGAAACCCTTCTACAACACGGTATCGATGTAACATGGTAAGAAAATTGCAAAAACCTTTATACAACACTGTACTTCTGTAGCCGCGACGAGGCTTGCCGTCTTAAAGACACAGTGTGGCATAAACTACAATATTTTGATTTCATCTCCGTGGCCTGAAAACAAAAGTATTTCACGGTGCTGATCGACAGTCTGCGTCGAGCCACGGTGTGTCAAAGAATAACTTTTTCGTCTTTAAAATATTAAGGAAAAATTAACATTGATTCGGTAAGAACCAGGAAGTACAGTAAAATTACAGATTTTTTAAAGAGGAAAGAAAATACACAAACTTTAAATGAAGAGAAAAGTTCTGAAATTGAAGGCGATATCATTCGACCAAAAAAACGTTCTCGATTACACAACACGGCATTTTTTAGGAACATATCTACCGTGTTATAGAAGGGTTACCTGTATTCAGCAAACTCAGTCATTCGTTGTCTTCCAAATTACATTCTAAACATCTACTCTCGCTTATACAAAATCCATTCACCCCCACTAATCGCAACCCATTTCCTACCTCCAAAAAATTCCTATACTACAACATCATAATATTACAATACAATAAAACCTGTTTTTGTGCGGTCCTATTTTATGCGATTTTCTTTTTGTGCGGTATATGAATTCCATTGGTGTTGGTATTATACACTGTTGCAAAATTTTCTATCAGTGTGCACATGTACACTACAAAACGCTGTTCGGCTCCAGACGCTATGTTCATTTGTTATCAGCAGAATACGCATCACAAGATGTTCGTTTTGGACTACGACGAGCAGCAGTAAATTATGTGCATTTTGAAAATTTCTCCATGTGTAAAATGAGAAATTAATTTTTTTTTTTAAGTTTCCATGTATAATTTAATTATTACTTTTGTTTGAATGCACTTTCTCAGTGTTTCATAAATCTTTGGCATACTTTTCAAGCGCGACTTTTTTTATGCGGTCCCTATTTACCGCACAAAAACAGGTTTTACTGTACATTATTGAAAAATATTCTTCATTCCCTCTCCCAGATATTTTAACGCAAATAATAAATCCTCTAGCCCTTCAAAAAATCATATCCCTCCATCTAAAAAATAGTAGCAACTCCAAGTCATGTCCTCTCTTCGAGCATCCCCTCAAAAGGTCCCAATGTTGCACCGTTCATCGACACGAACGGCAAGAAGACGTCGGTACCACGAGAAAACGGTCGTAACGGGCTCGTTCGACGTTTCGAGGAGTCTCCGTTACCGGAGCCGCTGTCGTCTGGAGTACCGAGGAGTTTCGTGGGGACGCGATTGGGGGTGGCGGTGCAGCGTCGGGGGTTGGAAGGGCGGCTAGACGGGCGGTCGGTCGAATGGAAGGGTGAGATAGACCGCGGGGGGTGAAAGGGGACGGAGGTTGAGAGGCGAGGGCAGGGTGAAAGGAGAGATGAAAACGACGGCGGCGACGGCGCGACGGAGAAAGGGGTTCTCGGCTGGGGCGCAGGGCTGCGAGGAGGCGAAGGGTGAGCCCGGCGAAGGGACAGGAGGCTGCCTGGCTGGCTGGCAGACGTGATACTTGCACGGTACCGGAGATTCCGGGAGGTTTGAGGTTTCGAGCCTTATTTCAGACGCTTCGTCTTCCTCTCGGCGATCTCTCCTCTTCTCCACCCATCCCTTTTCACCATTTCACCGTTGCTCTTGCACGTAAATATCAATGTACCCGACAGAGACGTGTACGTTTCTCGTTGCATACGTGCCAATGAATTAGAGACGGCCGTAGTTCCGAGAAACTCTATTAAATCCTTCCAAGGCTTAAGGTTGAGCCACTTAAGACCTGCGATTCGCCGGCGTTTACGTCAACCGGATGATCTTCCAGTTTCTTTTTCATCCAATTTCCAACTTTACTTCCTCAACCTTCCAAGTAATACTAGAATCCGTTGAAAAAAAAAGATAATTTGCAAAGCTTCCAGGGCTATTGATATCCGAAGTACAATTGTATAACGCGACAACCTCAAGAAGTCTCCTCTGAGGTAGGCCTGTTTCGGCATGATCTGACTCTCCATGCGTCATAAAGATATTTCAATATTACGACTTTGTCAATGGCCTCCTTCAGGAGGCTGAGCAGGGTAGATTAAATAAAAAAACGGTGCGAATAGGCGGTATTTAGCGAGAAGCTCCGCCGCTCAGGAGACTTCTTGAGGTTGTCGAACGATACCAGTCTCAATTTGATAAATCGACGAGCACGAAACTCTTCCTGCATCTTTGCGAAACTCATCCTCGACAGTGTACTCAAGTTCGTGCGATGTAACGCGTAAAACGAGGAAAAATACAGTGCACAATTACGGCATACACGAAAGTTCAATTTTCCAGGAATAAAGTTACTCCTTTATCGGTGGCACCGTATTCACCGTAGTCTTTTACGGGTGCACTTAGACGCCGCGATGCCATAGAAATACCATTTCTCGAAAAGTCTGAACGTAAACACCTGGAGATGGGAGGACGAGAATCCTCCTCCCGTTGAGAAGAGCAGAGTCGCTCTCGCCGAAAAGCGCTTTAATTCCCCGGACGCTTAATTCCGTGCGTACGAATGCCACATGTGAATATGCATGACCCGCGCTCGTAACCGTGGCGAGGAACGGCGCAAGAGGGTGAGCAGAGAGGTGAGCGGAGAGGAGAGAGGGCCGACCTGTCGCGACGCCGATTTATTTTGTTTTGCAACTTTTTCGCTCAAACCCTGTGAACCTATTAAAATGCCGTCCGGCACGACCGCGCCCGTCTGCTTGCTATCTGTTCCTACCCTTTCTTTCTCTCCGTGTCCCTCTCTCGCTCTTTCTGTCCATTCCCGTTTCGTTTCCGTGAAAACTTTTCCCCTCTTCTCTCCTTCCTCGAGGCGGCACGCTAAAAGGCCCCAGGAACGACTTGCCGGTCAGACTTTCCGCTTCTTTCCGCGAGGATTATTCCTTTAATCGGAGAAACGAAGCCTCGACGTAAAATTTCAACGCTGTAATACCCGTCGTCCGGTTTCTTTTTCCAGCTTCTTTCAATTCTCATTCATCGCGAGAAATTCACTTCTTAACGCTAAACCTACCAAGCTGATCACAATGACCCGTTCACAATTATTTAAAAAAACTATCTAAATTGATAGGCTAGAATGAAGTGAAAATTCCACTTCTACCATTTAAAATCTAAATTAGTTAATCAATCACCCTTTTCACCTATAGATTTCTCTTCTTCTAAAGCACTTATTCAATATATCTAAATTTTAGTAAATATAACGTCGGTAGTTTTAGTGTCAATCAGTTAGCTGTGCTTGATGAGTATACTCGTTGCGGAGAAATGGCAGAATTTTGTGTATCGACGAGTATACGCGTCGTTCGTAAAAGTTAGCGACCACTGGTTATTTAAATTGTCATGTTGACGAAAACTAAAATATATTCGTAAATTTCAAAATGTTTGGAATATTTTGAGGCCATGCTGAAATAAAACGGATAACTAAATTATTTATGCTCATCTCTCGATTTTAGTGACCAACGTAAGTGCGTACTCTCAAAAGAAGTTGCCACAGTTAACTGGTTGAATTGCTGCGTTATATTATCGAGAATTTTTTCCTTTTCCTTCTCTGTTGCATCGTGGTCTCTCGTTACCGGGGAAAAATGGTCCCTATTCACGAGACCTGTTCCCGTGGCTGCACTTACGATGAAAATTTCAAAGGGCCCACCCACGGATGAAATACGAGGAACAATTCCCGAGTCGAAGAATTGATTTTCTGTTGGTTCTCTCGATTTTTTACACTTGAAGAAAATCAAAAGAGAATTATAATCTGTATGATCTGACCATTAAACTCTATATTATTTTGATTATCTGTTGGTACTCTGTGGATGCGGATATTTCCGTTTTCACACTTGAAGAGAATCAAAAGAGTATTATAAAAAGATTTTCTAGGTTCTCCTTTGATCCTCTTTCATTGTATTTTAGATGGAATTTTTCATTATTCATTAATTATTAATATTACTTAATTTTTTAAAAAGTAAATTGAGTGACAACTACGAAAAAATTAATTTCACGGAAACTTTATTGTTATAACATTTTAGTTACATTAGTAATATTTATGCGGTTTATAAATTGAAGTAAAATTTATTACTCCAGTTCACTATTTCCAAAGGCTCTTCTAAAATGTTTCCCTCGTACTCTTCAGGTTCTGATACTCCTGAAAAGTATAGATATTTGTATTGTAGAATAACTGCATCATTTTCACAATTTACACGTGATAGTCAAATTTTTTGACGTGTAACTAATAGAAAAATAATATTATACAATGTTTTATTAATTTCCACTGGAGCTTGTACTGGAGCATGTGATGCCATTGGTTCGATAATTTGTTTCGAAGAACTATCTGATGCTACCAAAAATTTAGCGTTTAATGTCTGAACTTCAAGAGTCAGATATGGTACTTGAAAGCAAAATTAATATACCTTTTGAATTTTTGCTACCACTTGTTCCCTCAAAACGTTGGATCATCTATAATATAATGTAATAGGTATTCGAATTGTGTAGTATATCGTATTATAAGTTATTCAATAGAAAGTGATTTTGACTTCATATAAATTGTTAACTTCAATGAAACAGCAGTAAAGTTTCATCAATAAAAAATAAACAAGAAGTATACTTACGACTGATAGCCATGACTTTTGCTTGAAATTTTTCTTGTTTTCCCGAAACATTATGCCATGACAAGGTAGTTATAGAATGAATTGTTCTATCTTTTAGTGGTATTGCACTTAATGATATAATATTCGAAGATTTACTCTGAATCCACCAAATAAGTGCCCACTTTTTTTTACGACCAGATGGATTTTTAGGTTTTGGCGGCATTTTTCACTTTATTCTAAAGCTATTGTTGACACTAAATAGTTTATTCTTTAGTAATTTCTACACTTGATAACAATCCAATATTATTGTCAATTGTCACTCTTAAATTTCATATAATTCACATCATTTACTGGACTGCCTGATTTTTCGCGAACGTCGTCATGTTACGACACGCCGCGACGCTCAGTACTTTTTTTCTCCTTTAAATCGCGAGGGCAATTGTTCGCCGTTGCTAGCGAATGTAGGATCGCTGCAATTGGCTGTTTTACGCTATAATCGGCCGTTTTACGCTTACGAAATTAAATTAATTTTTTACTCTAATAATAAATATATATTATATATTATATATTTATATATTATATATTTGAATTTATCAAAATAATAATACTAATTTAATATACTTAAATTTAAAAATTAAGATTGATACAGTGATAAATTAACGGAAAAAATCAATTGGTAATAAAGAATTTTGGGTCTAATCGTATTAAATTAATATATTTTAATTCAGAATTGAAATTTGGAAAAAGCATAAATTAACAGAAATAATTATTTACAGAATTCATACCTTCCCTTTTTCACTAATTCTCTTCTAATCACAAGATCCAAAATGGGATCTATTGTTTCCATGATATTCTCAATTAAATATTAAATTAATTTCTACCTTTCCAAAGAATTTAATAATAATATTATCTATTATAATTATATATTATTATAATATATAGTTATAAATATTATAATTATTATAATTTAATAATAATATTATTATTTAGTCTATATGTTCACCTGTACCTACGAAAATTACTGGACTCTGTGTTGCTGCAACACTAAAAAAGTTACGTATCTTTGAAAAATACTGTAGGAAATAATTAAATTATTAAATTACAATTCGATGTCTAATTAATAAAAATTTGTATATTTATTTTCCGAAAGTAAAAGAGAATCAAGAGAGAATTACAACGACTAATAGAGAAGTAAGGAGAATAATAGAAATATGAAGAAAATGTAAGAGAATCATAAATGATGATTTCAGGGTCCGAGATAATCAACAGAAATTCATAACTTCGACTCGGGATATTTTGCGAACATAAAAGAGAATCAAAAGAGAATTATAACGGCTAATAGAGAACTAAGGAGAATAAAAGAAATATGAAGAAAATGTAAGAGAATCATAAATGATGATTTCAGGGTCCGAGAGAATCAACAGAAATTCAAAATTTCGACTCGGGTTACTACCTTCCTGGTGTCGCGTGAGTTACGTTCTATCGTCTCGGGGACGAGAATTGTTTAGCTATGTTTGGTGTAGAAGCGAGACTATTCTATTTCTCTATGAAGTCAAAGAGGGTGAAAAGTTCGAACACTTGAAAAATAAACGATAAGATTCAAGAAGGGAAAATAAAATCTTTTTTGACGATCTTACGTGTCTAATTAAAACTCGAAAACTATTCAAACTGAGCGCCAACGAAAGCAAAGCCCCTCTATTACACCCTGTGCCTCCCCTTTACTTTGATCGTCTCTTGCAAATTCACAGAAAGCTTCGTCAAAGCGAGAGAACCGCAGTTTCAAGATTCCAACAGCGTCGACTTTTCCTAGGCATCCAACCTCCAGCCCTTGTTAACGGTACAAGAATATAATAACGCTCCCATGTACATCAAGAGTGCACGATCCGCATACGTGACGAGTTCGGTCAAAGAAAAGCGAATACACCGAGTCTTGCACGTATTCAAAGAAGCAAATCAAAAATCAACGACTAACCGTGAAATTCATTTTTAATTGCCATTGGTACCTTTCTTCAAATCCATCTGATAGAAGCAAAGATAATTATTTATCTCTGTACAAACATAAACATTCAATTACTTATCTATCCACGGTTGTCATAGAATCCGTATCTATTCGACACCCGTGGCTTTTCACCTTACACGAAAACAAATTAAACGCGTAAGTTGAGGATTCTAGCTCAGTTCGAAGCTCGGTTCACCTTGACTTCGTGACGCAGTGCTTATACAAAGTCTAGGTTCCGTCTGAGTCGTTGGAAGACGCAGTTTCGAACGGAACGAGTGTTGACAAAACACGAGGCGCCGATATGTGCACCGGTTGCGAAGTAGTCGATGACAGAGGCAGACGGTCTGACCTGGATGTCGTGTTTACTTTGGTGCCGCTACCTCGTCTCTCTGTACTTTCCTATTGCACATACTCTCGTGAGCGTTACGGGCACGTAGAGACAGGAGAATGCGTCCACGTATGTATATACACCCTGTCGTACGTGCGGTTAGATATAAGTACACGATGTTTACGTGTGCACGTGTATTCTCGCGAGGCTTTGTCGCGCGAAGTTGCTCGTGGGTGAGCCGGTGGATGCCAGGTTTGTACACAGCTACGAAGAAGAAACGGTGGAGCTCCGTGCAACGATGCCCCCGTAGTGCAAAGTCTAGGCTTTCCCGCTCGGTAAATAAAACACACGCCTTGACGCCACCTTCCCCGACGTCCTTCTCTTCACTTATTTTTCTTCTCCTATGTGCCGCCGACGGCGTAAAAAGTTTCGAGGCGGGCGAGATTGTCTCTCGCAGTTGCGTAAGAGGCGGTGCCGACGAGGGCAAAAAGAGACTTCCGCCGCGAAGAGTGAAACGTATGAGCGATTACGCGCCGAGACCTCTTTTAACGCCGCGTTCTGAATTATGAACTTGAATCGTTCGAGGCTTAGGAGATGCTGGATACTGCTGCTGGATTACGGCCGTTGATGAATCGTTGGTGAGATTATACTTTTTGATGAAATTTTTGTAGCTTTTTAAATATCTTTTATGGATATTCAGCTTTTTCGACCTTTTTAGCTCTTTATTGTGGACATATGTGGCTCACGATGTGGAACATTAGTTATTCAGTCGTTTAATTGCTAGGCTAATCCTTTCGTCCGTATATATGCGGCATTCACTCGACAACGTGTGGGTACGAGCGTATATATGCGGCACCCACTCGACACGTGTGAGTACGTGCGTCGTATATATGCGACATCCAAATGATGTATATACAAGTGCCATCTGTAGTCGATTACGACATTATCCGTTATAGGCTAAACATTTTCTGTTGATTTTATTGACGTATTGGACTAATCACTTCTTAACACTTTACCGACCGGAAGCCTATTAACCAGTTAGCTGTGTTTGACGAGTATACTCGTCATGCGCAAAACCTACCACTGATTATTGAGATTGTAATTTTGGCGAAAACTAAAATATATTCGTAAATTTCAAGGTGTTTGCAATATTTTGAGGTCATGCCGAAGTAAAACGAATAACTAAAGGGTATCAACAATTGGAAACAGATTTATGCTCATCTCTCGATTTTCGTGACCCAAAATTTTAAAGAATTTTCGCCACAGTTAACTGGTTAATAGGCTTTTCGGACCGAACGCCTTTGAACTTTTGATTTATTAATTGATTGCCACTCCAATTAATAAACTATTATTTATCATTGCGGTTACCTGTGCTAAGGACTGAGCGACGAGAATTTGTAATTTTCGAATAGATATCTGTATCAAGGAAGTATTTGTGGCCAAGTGATCGATCAGGAGGGGGTAGGATGTTAAAAAAATACCGGTCGGTAAAGTGTTAAAACTGCTCTTTGTTGAAACAACATCAAAATGTATTACGCAATAAACTTCTTTGATTTCTAACGCGAGTTTCCGTTCAGTGACGGTTCTTCGGCAGACGGGACTGTCATAGTGAAAGGGTTAAGGATGTGTTGCATCTCGTATAGTTTACAACCAAAAAAGATTTTAAACTAACTTGAGGAAAGTTAGTAGCGAACTGCAGAATCTCAGCGATTCGGTACAAAATTCTCAGATTTTTGAGATACTTCGTGAAGACTAAAGTCTAAGACTTAGAAGACTTTAGAAGACTAAATTCTAAATATTTTCGGAAGAAAAAGCGATAAGAAATCAAAAGTGAATTTCCTGTTTGGACCCGCAATCACGCCTAGCAATATTTAAATATGATATCATATACAATTAGGTCGGTATCCAACAGATGCAGGACTGTATACCTACCTTAATTACTTAATGGAACCCTTTGTTACCGTGTGTCTCTTTCAGGACATAGTTTGACCTCTAACTTGGAACAAAGCTGCGACAGAGAGATGAATTTTTGCACGTAATTTCTGCCCGCATCTTTGAAAATACGTCAATTTTTTTCAATTTTCTAGTTAGAACTTCGAAATTGTTTGAAGAACTATGTCCTTTTTACAACCAGAACATTTTTTGATAACTCAACTAATTCATCAACGCCAATTCGTCTCTATCATGATCGAAGTACACGTTTAATCGTAAAAATATTCTTCGCCAAAGAGTCAGATAAAATTGCTACTTTTTTGCGAATCCATTAAAAACATGGAGATAACAAATCGCAGATAAATTAGCAAGAAGCTGGGAATTACGGTATACGGGTAAAACGTGGCAGCGTTTCCTCGAGCGAAATTTACGCAAATGCATCGGTAAATAAGAGAAATGCGGCGCGATGTTAAATTCCTGTTCTACGAGCGGAGCAAGGAAATGGTGATTCATTCCGTAACGTCGCGCCGAGAAAAATGTCTGGAAGAAAGCCACCGTTTCTACGTAATTTGCTGAGAGCACCGAGCACCGTCTTCTTCTCGTGATCTCACGTTGTCGTAAAAACTTTCTCGAACGGGTGAGATTGGGTTGGTGTCTCGGACGAGCGGTTAACGCGTAGACGCCGTCAATTGTCGCTCAAATTACGAGGGAACATTTCGAGGCGCAATACTCGACCATCCTTGCGAATTATGATTATTAGCACATCCATCTTTACGATAGTTTTTAACTTGCCCGTGTGCAATATCGAAGGACTCTCATTATGTCGCATCTTTTAGTAAACTTGATGGAAGTATAATTCAAATTGATTTGATAGAAGCAGAATTGAAATTGATTTGATGAAAGTAGAATTGAAATACATTTGATGAAATAGAATTATGATGATTTAGAGCTCACCTAAAACAGTAGGTCTTGGACGAACTGCTTGAACTTGGATGACTGCAGTTAACCTCTCAAGTACGGCTGAATTTGGCGCTGGATTGTTTCTTTGTACTTCAAATTTCGTGCAAACGATATAGCACTGCACTGTGTAACGGACAATAATGGACGCGAGTACATGGGAATGAAGTTTTGAACGATTAAACTAGAATTTTTCTTAAAGATACGACACACAAACTTTAACTTTCATTCGAACGGCGAGCGAGTTATAACTACTATAATGGCGCGTCATTCAGAACGATGACATCCACGAAAATCACTATAGTGGCGCGTCGTTCAAAAAGATGGCGTCCGCGAAAGCCACCATAGTGGCGGGTAGTTCAGAAAGATAATAACTACGAAAATAGTAAAAGATGAGAAATAGTAAAGAAGGATTACATTTAATTAGAGATCCTGGTGTCTTAACACGTTCGCGGACCTGAATGCTATAGCATTCATTTTCACAGTGATGCTAAATGACATGAATGCTATAGCATTCAAATTTTAAAACCAATTTTTATTCATTTAATCAATTTGATCTATATCGTCGTAGATGCTATAGCATTCATTGTATATAACGGTTAACCCTTTGCGGACGACGGGCGAATATATCCGCTCTGAGAAAAAATTGGTTCTAGTTTTTCGGTGCATATATAAACGGTTAGAGTTGAAAAATTCAAATATAATCGTTGAAATATTATTTTACAAAGAGTAAATTTCAACTTGTATACATTAACAGACTGTCTTTCCGATGAAAAAGTGTTTTTTCATCGCTAAATAATTGATAGTTTCTCGATATTCAAAAATGCCTCCGTCCGCAAAGGGAAAATACGATATTCTAACTAGTCTTACAATATATGTTTAATCAAATTTCGTATATCACAACGAATTTTAAAATAAATTGACTGTCAATTTTGGTATCTCGCTGAAACATTTACTGTCCGCGAACGTGTTAATCTACTCCATTGAGCTTGTGATAATAAAAATTAAAGTTCTTTCCGACCAACGTATATCTAATAAAGAAAATCCATAGAGTTCGTCTGACAAAATATCTGACAAAATATGTAATACTAATATTTGTAGAATATTTGCAAAGACTCAGGAAAGTTTGAAGGTTCTAAGAAAGGAATATTTTTTAAGAGATATTTAACGTACAATCGAACGCTACGCTTCGATAATCACGATGGTAAGTCACGATTTGCAAGGGGTCTGGCTCGGATGGCACGGCAATCAAATTATCGTGGCAGAGGGCTCGTTTCAGACAACCATTTTAAATGGGGTTGGAGGTGGTCACGAAGGGAACGATCAAACTGCAGGAAACAAGCCCTTCTCGAACGAAACAGGAAACGCGGATACTATCGAGTTTTAAATAAACTCACAAAGAACTCGCCAACTTAACGAACCGTGTCTGTTCCAGTTGAGAACTGAACCAACGTTGTCTAAGCGTTGCAAATTCCTTTCGGGAATCGATCTGCGAAAAAGACCTGGCATTATTCGTCTCTTGAGTAACGACCAAACTTTTCCCTAACAATTACAAATTTCAATGAAAGCTTGAAATATTATTAAACCATTGCTGCAATATATTGTTTCACAGAACTTATTTGCCACCTGGTAGAATTAATATTCCATTTGATCAAATTACAAAGCACGATACTTCTTATAAATAGCACGAAACGGAGCAGGAGTTATGAAGTTAAAGACGTGAACATCTAATTAACAGTTGCCAATTCAAATCATCACCGTCTCCAAGAGACTTCTTAAATTGCCATTTAAATATCAAAGCCTCAGTGCTTCGAACCTCTAAAACTGATAAATCCTACCCAAAATGACCATAAAAAATAAAAATAAAAAAACACAAACGAAATACTTGCACCCATTCTAAAACATCATTCAATACACTGTATATTTTCACAAACCCTATTCCATGTTTTGTTATACATATCTCATGAACAATCGCAGATACAAAACCAACGCAACAATGTCACCTTCGACGTCAGATACACCCAGCAATTACCAATTAACCCTGCCACTTTAGAATTTATAATTCCCACCGTTAAGCCGAATCAAATCGTACTTGACCTATCTGGGAACTTAATCCGCGTCTATAATTACATCGAAAGGCCGTCACGAAGCGTGGTAATTTGTCGGAAATTCGGTTAATTGAATGATTTAGTGGTCTGTCATTCCACATAAAGCGAGCATACCCCAACATCTGCATATACGCACCTGCGTGCAGTTTGTGCTCGAAGATGGCACTCGGTTTCGAGCAGTTTCACTCAAACAAGTATTCGTGTGCGGGCTCGGACAATGGCGAGGGAATGAGCAAGAAAACAGCAAGAAGGGCAAAACACGTTCTTCGATGCGTTGTTCGACGACGTCTGGTTTTTCTAGATGCACAGGTGTCGTTGGAGTGTACGCGTTAATATAGATACCCCAAGTGTCAAGTCCCAGCCGCAATGTCCATTTAGGGTGAGAACGGGAACGTTTTCTATCCTCAACAATTATCGTAGGCTGTTGTGATGCAAAGTAACGATTCGTGAATGTACGTGCTAGCAAAATGTTTCAGGGAGGGTCGCGAAATTACGAGAGGCGATATGTTTGCGAGTTTGCACGTTGATGTTTGCGAGCGTACGGAAATCAAGGGTGTCAGATAAAAAAGATGTACGCGGATGTCGCGTAGTTAACGCGAACTTTTTCATTTCCAAGTTTTTTATGGGACGGGTGTACTGGACATATTGAACACTAAAGGAAAAGAAATGACTAATATTTCGTGCACAATTATTTTGCGAAGAAGAAGATCGAGTTAACTCGTTTCTTTACAATAACGAGTCAAATTCGTCATGTGGTAAATGAGATAGAAAATTTGCAAGTCTTTCTAAAGCTATTATATTGACAGTATTAGTGACTCACGAGGCGCTCGAATTATTTCTAGGCCATTAATATTTCGTTAAATGATACGATTTATCAGAAATCAGTGAGACATTTTTATTTCTGGAATTAATTCTGAGTTATCGCGCACACAGTCACAAATCGTAAGGAAAGGGTTAAAAAGGTTCTAAAAGAACCAAAAAATCGGAAGTTTTAGCTTGCTTTTTCTATTATAGCTTGCTTTACATTTTTATATATTTGAGTTACTTGATAATAATGCTATATTAAACAAAGCACTGTATTTGTAACATTTGGTTATACAAATAAATAATATTGTTGAATACCAGTTACAATTTTAATTGATTAATTGTACGAGCAGTGACAGCAATTATTTCCACTTCACTGGGCAAGAGTACGACGACTGTCGCGTGTTGTCAAAACATAGTCGAGGGAACTCAGCGATCGTAACCTACAGGTGTCCGTCTTACGGGTCCACTAACAATAAGTCGTTTCGATGCTCGTCTCGCTATCAGTATGCCCTCGATCGCCGACGAGTAATCACTCCTGCGTAATTCAAACGACGATTTGTATTAAATTTACCTGACACGTAGGTCCTGAAGGAATATTTAACACGCATTTTTTATCGGTATCTTCATGTATTATGGTGGTGAAGATGATTCCCTTTACAACGAAATCTATCAATTAACTTTTCGGAGGCTACGAAGATGTCAGCATTAAAGAGTCGCTCAACGACCCTCCTGAGGAGAAGAACAACAACACTTGCGGTCTTCTTCCTAGTTCTGCAACCCAGTCTTCCATTTTCTAATATCAGGTAAGGATATCTCTGTGTTTCTTTCCGAAAGGTCAGAGACCTGAAAGCTTGTCTTAATCAGCTAAAATTCAATAGTCAAGACGCAATTAAATGTTAATTTTCGTGAACACCGCCCGTTTTTTATTCAAATCCTCGCAGAAATATTACCTTCGTACCAAGACGAATGCGATGTGTCAATAAAAAAAATTGTCTACCCCTCCGTGATTTTTTTTTCGTAAATCTCCATCGATCCAAAGGTGTAAAACAACCTCTGAAGGCCAAGTCAACTACTTTTGGAATCTCCTATATATCTCTACATGTACACCGATTTATCGCATCACAATAATATCGGCTCGCGCGAGTAGACAAGCGATCGAAATAACAGGAGGCACGGAAACGCGTAACGCGCCGATCCTGGCTCGCGTATAATGGTGTAATTGGTCGGTGACGGTACATTAAACATGCCGGCCCGGCTAGACAAAACAAAAACGTCGAGGAGGCTAGACCAGACGAGTGGTAGACGGTCTTCTGTCGGCGGTAGGTAACTCGAAACCGTCGTGCTGCGATGGAGTGTCGTCGTCGGCGATGGTGATAGCAGCGCGCCGGGATAATCAAATGGGGTGGCGGCGCGTTACTCCGGCTCCGGTACTCGTGAAACACCCCCTCTGCTATTTGTTCCTGAATCACCCCTCGCTTTTCGCCTTTTTCCCGTAATTCGCAGATATAAAGACCGTCGGCGTCGGCGTCGGCTGAAAAAGGATTTCCGAAGGGTGTTCGCGCGTTACCGTACGCACGTGCAATTGTTTCTCCATTCTGATCTTATTATAAACGCGAAGTTAGCGCAAACCGTAGAAACAATCGTATCCGAAACCCGGTGCTTTAACGAGAACTGGAAGCGTTTCAATTTTATTTCCAATCGATTCAGTCTGCCGCAGCTGCGCCGCATTCGCGCACGTTCGAAACCCCGGCTTAATATATTTCTTGTTGATACCAAGCTTTGAGCTTTAACGCTCCATTGCAAATATACTACGATTTTCAAGGGTCTCGGATTCGTTCTACGTTTACTTTTATTAACACCGTTAACAGACTCAGCAACTCTGTCGAACTTTGTCAGAAGTACGTAACGAGGAATCGCCTTTCAGATAGAAATTCCGTAAGGTTGACAATTCTTCTTATATTTTTCAAGATATTTAACTCACTTTTCTAACGATATTATACAAAATGTGGTAATTTTAAGTATGGAAGAACATTGAATGTCATCACCTATTAACAATGATCGTTCATGTCGTTGAAGGGATTAAAATAAATTAGCAGATATAACCAAAATTCCTTCAGCCTCTTTCCAAATCGACGAAACCAATCGAAAGGGTATGCTATCGACGAAATAAAAAGTCAACCAGATCGTGTCAAGGTATTCACCCTTGAAAATTACCAAGAGTCAAAGGGTCGACGAAAGGGGTGGTCGAATTCGCGATTAAACGATGTCGAGGGTGTCGGAAAGTTAATTCGTTCCCTCCGTAAGAAGTGCAAGTCGCCGAGCAATGCTCAGTCGAACGATGAAAATCTCTCTACAGCGTTTCGCAATTTCCTCGATCGAGTTGGACAGCACGGAGAGTGTGCGAATCGTGACGCATCGTTGTTGATTGAACTCGTCGAGGGTCTTCGAGTGTTTCGTACCGACCGACCGACGATTGGAATTGCATTAATCGAAAAATCGTTTTAACGGAGAAAAACGATGTCAATGGAAGAGGGAGAAAAGGATGATTCGTCGGTAGCGTCGTTAGTAGAAACGGTCTGCCGTGGAAGATATCGCGATACCCATTTGTCAAACGGACTCATATCGGTAAATCGAAATGGACCGAAGGCATCGCC
This sequence comes from Cerceris rybyensis, assembly GCA_910591515.1. NCBI lineage: Eukaryota > Metazoa > Arthropoda > Insecta > Hymenoptera > Crabronidae > Cerceris > Cerceris rybyensis. Next base: position 24,538,471 of record OU342791.1, on the reverse strand, counting down.
GGCAATATTTCTGTCGTGCACTTTTCTTCGATATGTCCGCCATGGATGGGGATCGCGATAGGAACCATCGCCATCGACTACCACTGCTCTCTCAAACGTTCTCATCGTTGTCCGACGGTACAACCGGAGAACCCGATCATCGTGCGATTCGAGACACTAAAAGAAAAATTACCACCGCGAACAATGCACGTCGTGATTCACAAACGACGACGAATACCGACCGTTATCGATATTTGCTACGAGTTACCGTTTCTTTGAGAAGATCCTTTGTTAGGTAGATCATTCTTGGAATAATTTTCTTGTATTACATATTCCGAAATTTGCTTTTTGACAAATTTTATTTCGTTAAATACACAATTGGGTGAATTGTGGTACGTCCATGGTACCGAAGAATTCTTGATGTATACAGCCCCAAACAATTGGCAAACAAGGGAATATTAATCCATCGAACCTAAAAAACAACGGTTCGCCAACATTTCCATGAAACCCGTTACAAACGAATTCATCCCCCTAATAAAAGACGAAACGGCTGAAATGAAATGGCCTACGAAACGACGATTTTCATCGGACAAAAGCGATCTTGTTAATTATGTTCGATGTAACGTTAATTACGCAGGCCCTCGATTCTCTCCCGTCGAGGGGATACAAATTTGTACTTTCGACCATTTTCATCCACGTTGAATCGAACGTTTTTTTTTTTTTCACCCCCGGCACGTATTTACCAACACGAACAGTGGGAAACGAATGCAGAACAATATTTCTCGGTAGCGGCGCGTCGGGTGCCGATAAATACGGACTTCGCGCGTAGAGAGGAGCGCCCTACCGGTTTTGCGGTATCTCGAACGGCTTAATGGCACTGTTAACTGCCGTATTATTTAACGGGGATTTATGCATTGCAGTCTGCCGATTAAAACACTACGGCGGTTACCGGGAAGCCGGAGGCAGACAGGGGCAGGTGCAACGGAGGGGAGGTAGAAACGGTATGGGAAGATGTGGACGTTGGCTGGATACAGCCATCCTGCAGACGCACGGGGTGGAGAACAGTGTACTCTTAATCCCTCATAATAGCTCGCTCTGATAAACAGCCCTTTCGTACTGGCCAGCGTGGATCGTCGGTAAAAATACGGGGGTCAATTACCCCGACGTTAATTTCTGACTTAAGCCTTTCTCACGTATCGTCTACCACGATATGTCTCGTGTACATCTTCGTTTTTGCCATAAAAGTCTTATCATTTCTGTGACTCTTCCTAAGATGCGTTGATTCTAACAAATCGGTAGATCGTTGCAAGTAATTCTTAAAAGTTCTGTTGACCTCGGGAAGATTTTTTCTCATTGAAAAGCGATCATTATTTTTAAAGAGACGGAATACCATGATCTGTCTGGTGTCCATCTTCGTTTTTGTCATAAAAGTCGTACTGTTTCTGTGATTCTTCCTAAGAGACGTTGATTCAAACAAATCGGTATATCGTTGCAAACAATTCTTGAAGGTTCTGTTGACCGTGAGAAGGTTTTTCTCATTGAAAAGAGAACATTGTTTTCAAAGAGACGAAATAATCTCTTGCTGATCGTATACAGTTTTTTTTCTTTCGGGGATGCAAGAAGCATCGAAAAGGTAGACGACAGTCTAGTGCATCATCCACGTCACGATCGCTGCCAATGGGATCTCGGATCTACGGGAACGCTATTGAGGATTTGCATCTCTTGCCTGGGCCGAATACCGGAGGAACCTCACGTTCGTGAGGCGATGCGACGAGAACGATGGGAAATCCGGTTGGGCATATAGGTATTCGCGGATGTACGAGTGCGAGAAGGAAGCTCGTGGTGTAGGTAGAACGATGTAGAGAGAGGGAGAGGAACGGAGGATGAGAGGAGAAAGAGAGAGAGAGAAAGTGAGAGAAACGGAGCATGGTCGATGTGTCTAGCCTAGCCAGGCTGGCTGGCTGGCTGGTTGGCTGGCTGGTTCGGGTGGCTGGATGAACCAGGGACCGTCTAGCTTGCGTCTGCCCCGCACAAACTCGGCATTATCTATACGTCTAGACACCCCTGCGCCACCGAGAGAAGACCATAGCGGTTTGGCGCTCCGCTTGTAATTTACAGCGCACCCTGCCGTGTCTCTACATCCACGATCCCACAACCGCCCCCTTTTCTCTCTCTCACCCTTTATCTCCCTTTCTCTTTCTATGTCTCCTCATTGACCTCAGCTTCTGTGCATGTACGTATCTAGATACGCTTGTCGGTCCGGCCAACCCTTTCTTCCTTAACCGATTTTGATAATAGTATCGTTCCAGCGACGCGTCGTCTCCCTGTGTCTCTAAGAATTTCAAGAAATGATGTTCCATGATAATCTGATAATTGAATAAAAAAAGTAAACGTCTTGGTAAAGCGAAGGGTTAATGACCGTAACAAATGAACCGAGCTAATGTATTTACCAATTTCATGACCGTCGATGAAATTAGCGCGCGAAGCGTACCACTTCAGGTATCACCGACAAACGACCGATCAAGGGGATCTCTGTGTACATATGATCACGTGAAAAGGGGAAGCAGACGTCAATTGGTATACACCTACGTGTGAAGAGAGTGCGAATGTGGTATCGCGATAACGAACGTGGCATTCGCGTGTTCGAAAGTACCGACTACTCCGATGAGCGCAACGCGTTCACCATTCTCCACCTGTACGTCCTATCCCACAGTAATAAATTTCCCATCAATTAATTTTCCACGTAGAATTTCACCCGATCTCCAAGCAAGTTCCATCCATTGCCCTCTACTTACTATCGTTTGCCTTACGAGTTATTTCTTTTCCAATACCATTTCCGATCAAAGTCTCTCCATCCCTCTAGTCGTGACCATCTAAATAATAAATATCTTCGAATCGTCTTATCGTGCACTCAAAGAAGCTTTCATTGTCCACGTCGAACCTTTTCCAGATATCCAAACGACAAAGTTTCCTTCGTCACGTCAAAGTCGCGACAGGTGCGCAAGCCGTCGAACTTTTCAGTTTGGAGAACGCAATGTTCCCAAGGGAATCGGTCCTCGCTGGTACGACGTTGATCGTAGAGGAGACAAGAAGGGGTGGATAAAGGAGATCGTAGGCGAAACGGAGACATCGAGATGCAAGAAGATGGAGAGAAACAGAGGGAAAGAGGGAAAACCGCGTGGGCGATGGTAGCGACGGAGTTTAGGGGTTGAACGGGCTGACGCTTTAAGCGATGTAAGTTACAGAAACTACGCTTCCGACCGGTCTCGGGCGCAGATTAGTCGTAATCTCGGCGCATTGCACTCTGCAGCCCTCTCCTGCCTCCCTTTCACCCCCTTTCGACCTCACATCTACAAAGGTTTCCGAACGTTACCTTCCCTTCGAACCAAGACGAACGCGGTGGAAGCTCCTAACTTCACCTACACGGACGTAGTCGTCGCGAGAACAGACTGTATTCGCTGTTATATCGTGGCTTTGATTATTTCCTGGAGGCTTAAGCCAAGACGTCTACGCGTTCGTAGCTGCCGTTATACCCGGACGAGTTATAACCACGATAGAGATTAAACGCTTCTTGGTTTACGGCGTCGCGAAGACTTTAGACTCGTTTTACGCCGATGGTTGAAATTTTTTGTGATGGCTCGTTGTGCCGATGTTATTAAGAAATAAAAAAGGTAAGGAATGAAAAGAGGTAAAAGCTTCTTGACGCTATGGAATTTAACGGGGAAGCAAAGTTAGTAATTGTCTTATGGTCTAATAGTCTTAAGATTGTCCTATAGTCTAAGGGTCTAACAGTCTTATAGTCTTGTCTCACGGTTTAACAAAGTTAGTAATTGCAGTGTAACGGTGTTATATGTTGGTAATGGAATCTACTATCTTTTTAGAGTTGGGATAGATGGTGTATTATATATGCGTTCGAAAATACGAGGGGCTAGATTGACTATAGCAACGAGCAAGATATCGAACAAACTCTAATGATATTTCAAACTCGTGCTCGAGAACAATCTTGTTTGTGCTTCCAGGTAGAACTGTTCGAGTTTCAAATTTTCTCCCGTTGAGACTTACAAATTCTTAGATTCTCGGATAAAATTGAGTGATGGCGGATGAAACGGCAAGCAAAAAAGAGGGTAGGAAATTCGAGAGGCAGAGTTGCTTGAGAAACGTGGAAAAAAACCCGGTGACTTTCGATAATATCTGGTACGTATACATACTGCACAAGATTTTCTTAATTTTCAAGTAATATTAATAAATGCTGAGGAGACTACTTGAACTAGTAAGGAAGTTAACTTACGAAATAAGATCTTCGGACGAAACTGGTCAAAGAAGTACGAACACTTGTCGGGAGAAACGTTCAAGAAGGTAATATGAAAAAAAATTCGAGAGAATTTAACGTCGTATCATCGATGAACACCATACGAATTTTAATGTGTCCTGTGTCACTGACCGTAGGTACTGGCCGAGGAACATAGAAAGGCGGGACTTCCGGCGGACACTTTGAAGCATAAACCATCGGAAGACGTTCTTAAACCGTCACCGATTTCTTTGAAACCTTCGGCATTTATTCCCGAAACGACATCCGGGATGGTTGGTTTTCGATCATCACGGCCAGAATGCAATCTTGAGTTTACGGGACGATGGTATATTTCACCGAGATGGACGATCGAACCGCCCATGGAACCTGGAGAGTTTCGTGTTACGCGGCAAAGCTTCATTTTTCTCGGTTGATTCTTTGTATTCCTGATATTTTTATATAAAAGGAATCCAAGAAAAATCGAATTTATACAGCGAAATAAGATGGGATATTTAAGAATGGGATATATGTTGTGGTATAGTAGTATATTATACTTCGTAACAAATATTCTCAAAAATAAGCGGAATTCTGCATATTGTACACAATATGAAAATGATTTTGAAGGACATGTTATTTATAAAAACATGTCGATTATTTTGTACATTGAATTAATTTCTTTTTTTTTTAATACAAATGAATTGTATGTCTTTGAATTATTTACATTCCGAACCATTTCTGCTTGAGAGTTGGCGGTAATTTCTCCGTTAATGATATGGGGTTGACTTCGACTGCTACCATTTCATCGTCATTTAGCCAATCGAAGAAAACCAGGTGCTACAAATAACGAGATAATTAATAGATATGTCTTTGGATTGTATAATAGAAAGAAATTTATATTACCTTGTATTTTTTGAGAACCTGGAAGGTATGTTGCGATTGAGAACTTAAAACTGAATTACTGTCTTCGGTGTTTTCACCGTTTTCTCGTCTTGGAAATTTTACTTCCTTCTCGGGAAAATCATTTTCTTTGTTTATCACGTAAACCGTTGAGTCATCGTGCATGATTATTATGTTTTCGTTGCGCGGATCGAAAATTATATTAGTTATTGGAAATGACCGGGCTAACCACTGTTTCGGCAGTCGACTTTGCAAATTATTTGAGAATGTCGTGTATTGCCTTTGTGGAATATTGTATTCGATGATCTAAAATAAGTTAAAATGTATAATATAATGTCTTGAGAGAATATAAAATGATTTACTTTTCAATTTTGTTTACACGATCGTACTGAAGTTATGGTTGTCATTTACTTTTATCTTTTTACCTTGTGATCGGAATATACGACAACTAAATTTAAGGTATTTTTTTGTATTGCCATTGCTGTTGGTGGGCAACTATATTTTGGTAGTAACCACGCTGTTAAGGACTCAGAGGTATTTTCATTAATTTTGTACACTGCGATACTACCTCGACGATTGGCACAAACGAGATATTTGCTGTCGGGAGAGAAACGTACGAGACCGACATTCGTAATAGATTCCTTGGACGTAGGAAAAGACCTAATATGCCTTAAACTTTTTTTTTCTACTTTGTACAGAGTTATGATGTTCTCCTTTCCGTCATTATTGATTGTTACAAACAATTTGCCATTGGGACTAAATAGCATTTTTTGTATTCTCGTAATAGGTATATCGGCATCGTTTCTCGACAGCTGGGCGTCTCCTTCGACCACGTCAAAATTGAAAACTCTGATATGACTATCGGTCGAATATACAATTGTCTTTGAATCCTTATTAATAGCACAAGAAATAATCTGCTCGTCGCCTTTTGTCTTCAGCTGCAATAACTTTATAGGGTCCTCTTCCAACTGATGCACCATGCCAGGACGTACTGTCTCTGCAGGTACTTTCGTCGGTGTTCCAAGTCTCCATAATTCGAGGAAATTTGTGTACCTTAACAATATACACCTAGACTTTCTACAAACGATAGCACAGGGCGGCGGAAGTAGCGGTGGATATTTTACTAGTATTTTAGGCGGATAACTCGACTGTGCCAGATACCCATCTACACCCGCCGAATATAATTTACCCTCGACTTCGACCAAGGCCCTAACGTCATGTACGTGCAACCTCCTTTCAATCCCTTTGACCCATTGCGGTCTACCGCTAGATTTTACAATTATTTTACAAAAACTCCTTACTACTGGATCAACTCCTGCACAGTAGACAACATTCATATCGTGAGACAAAGTAACAGCTAGTATATCAGCAGTGTGACTTTCATGAGACTCTATCAATGTGCCCATGTGAGGATCCCAAAATGATAAGCATCCTCTAGAATCTCCAGAAATTATGACATTATCATCTGTGACTTCTAAGCACCAGATAATAGTTTCTTTCTTTATTTCTTTTCTAGAGACTGTCATTTTATGGATTGCATGACCAGATATAGCACTCCAAACCCTAATTGTATCAGACGATCCTGTATAAATCATCTCTCCAGTATTATCCCATTTAATACAAAGAATTCTCCCTTTTTGCTTGTCAAAAAGTCTTTCATACATTATAGTATCAGGATTGATAAGAAACGTATTAATATAGCCATCTTCAGTGCCAACAGCTAAACGTGTTTTTTCATGATTAACGTCCATACACCAAGCCGCACCACCAGTAACTACAACCTCGTTTTTAATTCCTAATAATGTTAAGTCATACTCTGCTATCATCCCATGAAGACCGGTTGAAAACAATCTCGAACCGACCCAAAGCATACTCTCTATAGAGTTCTCTGCATTTCCAGCAATGGTATATTCAACAAATGGTGCATTTCCGACATTCCAGACCTCAATTGAGTTGTCATTTCTAAAGGAAAATAGGTAAAGTCATTATTATAAGACTATTGTTTGTATACATGAAATAGTGTATATATATATATATATGTATAAACTAACCTCGAAAGTGCAAGTTTCTTCGTCTTAGATTCATAGCACAAACATGTAACAGACTTAGGCTCGAGATTATAAAACCTAATATTATGTATTTTACAAGTTGACATTGTTACGTTTATCGCAGACAATTATTTACGACCATATAATTAAACAATTCTACAGATTTTACTATACATTATACAACATAACCGCAACTGTCAACCACGTGGGCCGTGCGGCAAGAAAGTTTTTTTTCGCCTTTACATTGGTACGATCGATATGGTTTCTTGTTTACAAGTTTTCGATACTTTTGACCTAATTTCTAAGAAAGGTGTGTAGAGTAAAATTCTAATGAATTTTATTATTGTTAGATTCCTTAACATAACATACAACGTGTAAAAATGTTTCGTTTATTTCTGTAAGTTTCAATTTCTTTCTCTACCTTGGCAATAATGTCAATGTCAATAACACATACACGGTGCAATCGGAAATATACATTTCTATTACTACTCGTGAATAATTTTCTAAATTGCTTTATTTACCTCGTACAGTTCTACCAACGGAATCTAATTGCAAAAAAATTGTCATTAATTGTTACGGCAAATTCAATTCAATTCCCGGCCAATTGGAAAAAAGTGGATCATGCAAAAAATTAACATAGTCATACTGGGCTTATGATTCATAAGATTATATATAGGTAGAAATTTCTCAGAATCGAGATATATCTGCAATTAACGGTAAATAACCTTCTAAATAAGGCATTACGCAAGCGCTGAACGTTTAAACGACACTCCCCCGTTTCCAGCTTACTTCATATCAGCTACAGACACGAGATTTCAGTCAAAAGTTGATAAGTGGGGAATACTGATACCTACTGGGAGTTGCGACTTGCAAACCTTTCTGCATACGTAACAGTAAAAAAACAACATCTAGTCATATTGATCAGCGTATCGTCCATTTGGTCTGTCATTCGTTACTTCGATAGAGGATCTTGCAAATTCACGATAAAGAGGTAAAGTAAATCCACCTTTTACTCGGCGCACGAATGTAGTTATCGATTGCAACTATTTCCAGAAAGTACGTGTGCGACGCATAATTGACGTGTTCTCTGTCGGCGTATTCTTCCGGGTAAATATCGGACATAACTGTAGATAAATCGTACAAAGTGGTTAAAATCGCTTAGAACAAGAAAGTCTTATAAAAAAGTTACGCATTTCAAATGTTCAATTGACTTCGAAATTTGTTAATGATTGTTATTAAAAACGTGACGTGTCGCTCTATTACGATTATTTCGCAATGTTACGACTATCTGGAATTCTTGGAACAAGTTTCAACACATCTTTAACTCGTTTGAATGTGTACCTGAGAAGGAACATATAATATTAATTTGTCTATTCTTTCCTTGTACCTTGATGTTTGAAATTGACAACTATAATGGAGTTTAGAGGATATCAATATTTTCAGTCAATGGATCAGTATTTGGAGCGTAATATTACTTGAGAAATATGTTTATTTTATGCATCATTGACAGAAAGTGATTTTTTAGTGGCAGCTATTAATTCAGTAGTACATTTGATAATGTAAAATCAATGTCAAACGTGAGATATAAAGTATTGTAGCAATAATGATAATCTACTATTTTCAAAAACCTTGTTTTCAGCTGGATTTCACAGTTCTATTGTTCAATAAAGCTTGTTTATGTTCATTCCTCTAGTAATAAAAATCTCATTATGGATAGTTAAATACAACTCCTATCTATAGTATGTAATATTGATAGAAATACTAAACTTGACCTGGGCATAAAAATGCTTTACAAGATCATGGTGTATTGCTTATTGCTTAAAACTAACATTTATAGGCATTTATTATATTATCTTTTACGCCATAGTACAATCATATTGAGATAAGATATCATCATTCCAATGATATATTTTTATACCTATCTAAAACAATCTAAATATATTCATATGTATATAACAGGGGCTTAATAAATAATAAAGTATTCAAAAGATATTTTAATGAGCTACAAGAATTTAATGATGTTAAGTTAATGTAATTTTAATAATATCCCATGTAGTAGTAGTAGGAATTAAATTGTTTCTTTGAAATGCATTAACTTTGCAATTTCTTTTGGAATGCACATATTTTATTTATTCTACAATGTGAAAAACATTGTCTTCCTTTTTTGTAAATATTTTATTTCTTAAATTTGTATGATTTTTAAAATTTTATAGTTCAAGGTAATAATGACATATTTAATTATATAATTATTAAAAGTACATTTTGATAAAGGAGAAAAAGGAAATAAATTATTTTCAGTGATTTCATGCGGTATTATATTTTTAAGGTTGCTGATACATTCGTGCGCTGGTGTACCATAGATGTTCTTTAACAACAGATTTCTGTGGTAATTGTAGCTTCTTTTTCAGTTAAAAAATCAAAAAGATGACTACTTGGCAAGGAGGGGCTGGTGGAGGGTTTTATCCGGGACAACAAGGTTCTGATTTTTCTTCTTCCTTATCATTAATATATTCCTTCATCATTTAACATTTGAATTTATGACAGAATATTTAGCAAGCTGTGGGGACCAAGATGCTTGCTTGAAGTGGCATTCATCGTTGCATATCATCTTCGAAAACACTTTCATCTCATATACCTTGATGATCAATATTATATATACATATATAAAGAAAATTGATATATTTATATTTTGTTAAAAGGTTGCAAGGAGTCGCTAATTTTCGACATCATAATATACCACATTAAGATTCATTATTATCAATCAGTAGTAGTTAATATCATGGATCACGTCTACAGTTATAAAACATAATTTCAATATTTGCAGAACGCTATGCACCAAGACAGTAGTGGCTGTTGATAATGCACAAAGTTTTACAAATATTACTGCTTAAGATAAAATAAAAATTTCATTTCACTAGATTATTTTATATTTTTTAATTTTAATTGTGCAGGTTATCCATACCCACAACAAAATCCTGGGTATCCTCCACCTAACGAGGGATATAATCCTGGGTATCCGCCACCTAACGAGGGATATAATCCTGGGTATCCACCACCATACGGGAATCCACCACCGGGTGAGAACAGTGTTATATAGACTATGTTCCTAAAACAATGTGTTTTATACATAATGTAATTAGTTTTGATCTATTGATGCATTTCCAGGGCCAGGTTTTATACCACCTGCAGGTGTTCCACCTTACGGTCAAGAACCACCACCTGGTCAAGCATTTGGTACAGCACCACAACCAGGGATGTATGGGTCAAATTATGTAGAAGATCCCTTGCACGATGAAGTCAAGGGATTTGAATTTAATGAAAAATCCATAAGAAATGGATTTATAAGGTCGGTATTATAATTACTAATGCTTTTGTTAGGACTTGGTGTCTCTTTTTTTCTTAACATAATCTTTTCTGTTACAGAAAAGTCTATACTATATTAATGTGTCAACTTCTTATTACATTGTCTATGATTACGCTATTTCTATATCATGAAGGAACAAGAATGTGGGTCAGGGGTCACCCAGAAATGTTTTGGATTTGTTTTGCAGCTACTATAGTATTGATCATTTGTATGGCTTGCTGTACCAATGTGAGACGCAAAGCTCCCATGAATTTTATATTTCTTTTCTTATTCACGATAGCAGAAGGATTTTTACTAGCTACTGCTGCATCGACGTATAAATCCGAAGAGGTAAGTTTTCCGGTTTCCCTGGCATAGTTTAAAAATAATAATATCTTTTATCGAATATTTATTTCAGAAGAATCGAAAAGTTGTAGTGATATATGAGTCGTTCACAGAGCAAATCGATTAAAAATTAATTGGTCAAAGCTACATGGGACTATACATTCTACGATGTTTATTTGTGTATCTTTCACTTTAGATTAATCGATTTGGCAAGTGTGTGACTCATATGGGGCTTAATAAAGTAGGATGTAAAAAACACTTCTATTGTATTTTTGCAGGTGATGTTGGCCGTTGGAATAACTGCAGCTATTTGTTTCGCTTTAACATTGTTTGCCTTTCAAACAAAAATCGATTTTACTGGCTTGCACAGTGTTTTGTTTGTTGCCATGATTGTTCTGTTGATTTTTGGTATAATGACAATTTTCTGGCACGGAAAGATCGTAACTTTAGTGTATGCGTCACTAGGCGCCCTCCTTTTCTCGATTTATTTGATTTATGATACACAAATGATGATGGGAGGCAAACACAAGTATTCAATATCTCCCGAAGAATACATCTTTGCAGCGTTGAATCTTTACATTGACGTTGTTAACATCTTTCTGTATATTTTGACAATTATTGGTGCCTCACGAGATTAAGCTTTTTCAAGATTCAATAATTTTTTAATTATAGAATTAATCTCTATTTCAAAATGTGTAACGACGCTTTTTACTTACAATTATTTTGTTATGACTCCAACCTTCTTGTTGTGTACACATAGAAAGAGGGAAAGGAGACAAAAAAAAGAAAATATAAATTACAGATGAAAAAAAAAGTGTAAAGGAAACAATATTCATTTCTACAAATCGTTAGCTTTTACACGTTTTTCAAGAGTTAGCCGACACAAAAGGCACTGAGAAATTTAATTTAAACGGTTTGTGTTTAGAGCTGTAAGTCGAATAAAATAATCATTGTCATTGAGCAGTCGCATTAGTATTGCTCTAGAATATATAATCATAATTGTTTTTTCTATTATTTTCACACTGAACTTCGTTATTTTTGTTATAAATAATAGTATTATAACGTTTACGAAGGATAATGTTGAAAGTATAATTTATTTCATGAAGAATGTATCTCATCCCCTTAATATATTTTCATATAATACAAACGATGCTCCTTACATTTAGTAAACCACATAAATAATATACGTTATAGTGATGTTATTGAAAATTTTCATTAGATTTAGAATAAAAATATCTGAATGTTGTTAAAGCTTCAGGCTATCCTAAACCCATAGACAAATTTATACATTGTCGACATTACTATTATTTCGCGTTTGATCATGTTTACATAATCAAAGGGATATAATACAATGTCAATAAGCATTATTTCCATTTCTTGTTGTAAATTTTAGACGTAGCCTTTATTAATGTATAATTATTTGAAATTATATAAATATATTATAGCTTTACATGTCTTATTGATATACTGTAAGAACGACAAAACTATAACACTGTATATTACAAAAGAAATATAGACTTGGAAAATATTTAGTTTTCAAATGACGTCACCTATATTTTTCTATCGTCTTCCTACAGGAGGAGAACAATTTAACGGCGCCATTGTGGGAGCAAATGAAACTGCGATACTTTTCGAAACCGTGAATGTTTATATTTATAGTAAATTAGTCTTACACAAGTAGGATCAAAGCTCTTGACTTTAAGCTTCCAGATTTTAACTTAAGATGTAAATAAGTATACATAGTGCAATGTCCGTATGAAAAAGCATTCAATGTCCACATAGATTTTAAAGATTAAAAGCCCACATTCATTCTCACTTCTCTTATTATGGTAACAAATTGCAGCCTCATAACACATATTTCCTAGTTGACTTTGTTCGTGCAACAATGCATGGAGTTTCATATGGAAAACAAAGCTCTGTCAGCGGTACTTCCGAAATTTTTTTCATTTCTTATATTATCTGTTATGACTGACAGAACTTTAATGTTTTGTATATATGTAATAGACACATTTATGAGTACAATCATATATACGTGACAAACGGCATTTATGACCCACCCTTTGGAACCCAGGTACAATTAAAAAACTTCACATTGTAAAAACGAGTCGACCATTTGTTATACTTTCGATTTTATGTAGATGTGTTGTCAAAATTTTCCACAAGTAAACTGAATTGAATTAGGCAGTGTCGTGAAGAGTTTAATTATACTATTATGCTTTAAATTATGCTCTATATCTATCCACAAATCTATTTTGAGTGGCACGAGCTGATACATAGTTTATTATGCGCCATTAAAATAAATAATATAAAAAAATTAGCAGCACCGATTAGAACTTCTTTCCACCCTTCTATCGACCGTTACTCTATCCATTACATCTTGTGGTTCCTTTCCACGTGTTTTTTCCAATATTGCTTCGGACAATTCATTGAATGCACGATCAATGTTGATATTAGCCTTTGCAGATGTCTCCATAAATCTAATTCCATGTTCTCGCGCGATCTGAGAATGATATATAAATCATTTAATTGTTTCCTTTAAATTTCAATTTATATAAGAATATGACAGTTTTAATTCATTACCGCTATTCCTCTTTCTCTACTGACAACACGCTTCTCTGTCATATCACTTTTGTTTCCCAATATCATTTTCTCCACATCCTCATTGGCATGCTAAAATTATTAGGAATAAAACAACAATCTTATAACTATGCATGTTCACATTTTAGTTTGATGTTCTAAGGGAGAAAAAACAGCTTATGACCATACTTACTTCATCAATGTTTCTTAACCATTTGACAATATTTTCAAACGTTTTTTCATTGGTAATGTCATAAACGAGCATAATACCCATAGCACCTCTGTAATATGATGTTGTAATGGTGTGGAATCTTTCTTGACCAGCTGTGTCCCTGTAAATACATAGATTGAAGGATGTTTAGAAACACTTGTTATTCCACAACTTACCATATCTGTAACTTGATTTTCTTTCCTCTTAATTCCACTGTCTTGATTTTAAAATCGATACCTAAGTGAAAAAATAGATATTTATACATTTCATAGTACTTCAACCTTTATTTGTAAAAAAAAAAACAATTCTAATGATTCCTTTAAGGCAATCTTGTTAAACAACACACACTGTACATTCGTATTTAGTAAAGAAAAAAAAATGAAAATGTTAGTAAAGTAGTTACACTTCGAGCGGTAACATTATAAATATTGTTATCCCGCTAAATTGATTTTTCCCTTTTCAGCTCAACGGGTCTAACCTAGTACGCCGAGCAGAATTTTCAGTGGGAAATGCCGATTCGTAAAATATCCTAACAATCACGATGCTAAATAATGAACAACGTCGTTGTTATTCTTACCTATTGTAGAAATAAATGTTGTAGAAAAAGCATCGTCTGAAAATCTAAACAATATACAAGTTTTGCCGACTCCGGAGTCACCGATGAGCAATAACTTGAATAGTAGATCGTACGTCTTTTTCGCCATTTCACTGTTGCTCCGCGTTAAAGAGGCGCAGAGAAAAACAAAAAGACTCGAACCTGTGGAGCACGATCAACAATTTTCTAGACGATGTTTCAAACATCGAATGCTATGAACGATTATAGTTTCAAGGTCGGACGAGGGCGCGTCTCGGCGACAACGATGCCTCGTTAACGACGGAAAAACCGGTCACAGGGGCTGACTATTAAAAGACAATACGACGTCACAAGACAGAGTAGCACGCAGAAGCATCGGGGTAACTTTGCACTTTGCGCTCGGGTGGAACAGAACAGTACGCAAAGCCGGTTAACGTTTTTACTATATTACTTTCATCGTTATCAACGGCAACCACGAAAACTTCGACGTATTTAATAGCAAATGTCTTTCGATATACCACGGGAGGTCACTGTTAATGTGTATACTTGAAACTTACTGAACGCTATAATTTTATATCTAGACCAACATATACCTCACGTTCCATCGATCTTATCCTATTCATTTCTTGGAAGAATAACTCTATACGAATCAAATATTTATGTTACATGACACAACATACTTTTCTATCTACGATAAATTACATCAAACTAAAATATCTTGCAACGGTTGCAGATAATACTGTTTTTTCCTGTCGGTTGCAATAATTTCGATGATTCATTCCTGAAACTTAATCATCGTCATATAATGTTTCTCATATATTACGTTTTTCATCCTTTTTTTTACATCTATTCATCGTTATACAGATGCATCGGGGAGTTGCATCGATAGTTATTAATCGGTCACGGTGTATTTGATGCATCCGCACGATCCGCACGTTGAATTTGCGAAATCCGGGGGGAGATAAGGATAAGTATTTAGAAGAACTAGCGGTAGGTGGCGGTGCATCTTTGCGGCACTCCTCTTCACGTTCCTCACCTGCTTTTACAGCCTGCTCAAATCGGCGATTATTGCCGAACGCGTAGGCCGTATGAACCGCATGAGGGTGAACAGGCCGGCAGAACGTATTTTTAAAGTTCTTTCCGCGTGGCTAGGCGGTCGTTTGCATTACACGTGAGCAAGAATATGGCAGCTAAAATGCAACACTTCGATCCACCTAGTTCGGCTAGTTCCGAGAGGTGAGTAAAGAATATAGTATCATTGAATGATACACAGTGACCATTTGTAATTTTATTACGCAGCGGCGATGGTGATCTATGTTTGGACGATCGTGAAATATCTCTCGTCGATGAAATATGCGAGGATGCCGAACACAACAGACGTTCCGATATAGGAACTCCAACGCCGCAATCACCGAGGCCAACGTCAACCGGTAAAATATTTGTTTAAATTTTTAGCGAATTATCTTGGAATATTAACGATTCAGTGGTTGGAGTATTCATTTATTATTCCTTGGAGAACAGTGATGATTTAAGCTAGCTTGAAATATGCGTTCTTGCTGTAGCAGCATGTGGTGTAGGAGTTTTCAGTTTCAACTGTTCAAACAGATTGCACAGTGATTATTTATGGAGTTAGAATTTTAGAGTATTTAAATTTGAGATGCTAGATGTTGATTCACAGGAGTTAATAGTTTTTTCAAGTTAAGGAAGCTAACTGAGATTGCCAGAAGTATTAGTGGCATTTCTTATTTGTCCCTTTTTTTTTGTATAGCTGTAAATGCCATTTATATTAGTGAACATCGAAAATACCACAATGGAAAATTGTTTATATTTGAAGTTTAGGTTGTACTATGTAAAACTTATTTATAAATTTTTTGTTTGTATAAAAATAGATGGTACAATATGTACTGTAGGGTTGCAATTACAAAATTGTGAAACTTTCGAAAGCATGGTACACTGGAGTGGACTGAAGCTTTAAAGATACCTTAATTTTATATAAAAACTTGAGCTACAAAGTGTTAAACAATGCAAAAAACCAATTCTTTGTGTTAAATATTTACCATAATGTTTGACCCTATTGTTGTCGTGTTATTCTGTGTTGGTAAGGTAGAGAGTGACCCGTGAATGTTGAAATATCATTTTCAAAATTCGAAATTGTTAAAAAGTTTCTGCAGTAACATTGGATTTATGCAAAATAAAGTTGTCAGGAATATTTCGGCGCAAATTCAGTGTACTACGCTTGCGGAAGCAATCGATAGAATATTTGGAATAATCAATTTTAAAGTATGTCAATTTGAAAAATCAGGTTCACAAAAATCACCAAGATCGCGACGACAACGGACTACCAGTTTGTCTCAGTCCAGCAAAAAAACATCAGCAGAGTCTATTATTAGGAGTAAAACAAGAACAATATACACTGCAGGCAGACCACCGTGGTATAATTCAGCCGGGCAGCAAGTAGAACCTTTTGTAATAGGTCCGTATATTTGAACAACATCTGTGTACACTGAGTTTCATTGAGAAAAAAAAGATTCATATTGCAAGCAGTTACATGTTAGGTATTTGTGGAGGCAGTGCTTCTGGGAAAACTACCGTCGCGACGAAAATTATTGAGTCTTTGGATGTACCATGGGTAACCCTACTCAGTATGGATTCATTTTACAAAGTATGGAAAGCAGATATTCATATTAAATTAGAATTAATTACACAGATATGAAGGTATTGTATCTGGAAGTGTAACGAAACGATCGACATAGATGTTATTTTCGTTACAGGTATTAAACGAGAAACAACACGACATGGCCGCGCGAAACGAGTACAATTTTGACCATCCGGATGCTTTCGATTTCGAATTACTTAAAACAACTTTGCAGCGTTTAAAAGAAGGACGAAAGGTGGAAGTTCCTATTTATAATTTTGTCACACACAGTAGAGAAAGTAGAACTGTATGTATATATATGTACCAAGGTATCACGTAAAGGAAACGAAAATGTTATGCATGTAACGTATTCTTCTGCTTTTCCTAAGAAAACAATGTACGGTGCCAACGTCATTATATTCGAAGGAATACTGACTTTCTACAACGTCGACGTGTTGAAGGTAAGCCAACGTATCGGAAAAGGAGGATGAACGGATTGAAAAAAATAACACAGTAAGGTACAAAATCAAAAAGAAACAAATTACCACTGATGTGCTTTATTCGATTGGTCAAGATGTGCGATATGAAAGTCTTCGTTGATACCGATGCAGACGTGAGACTCGCACGGAGATTACGCAGGGACATCTCGCAAAGAGGAAGAGACCTCGAAGGTGTGCTGAAGCAATATAGTACCATGGTTCAACCTGCCTTTTATTATTATATAGCACCGTTCATGGTTCACGCAGATATCATTGTACCACGTGGCGGAGAGAATGAAGTAGCAATAGAGCTCATTGTGCAACATGTGCACACTCAGCTCCAATTGGTAAATTAAATTAATTAATTTCGATTTTATTATCCAATACATCTCGGTACTGACGTTACATTTCTTATTTTAGAGGGGGTTTAAACTTAGGGAAAAACTAGCTCATTCGTATATCGGTCAGCCATTACCATCTTCTCTGTACCTGCTTCCAGACACGCCCCAGATCAAAGGTTTACATACCTTCATACGAAATAAGGAAACCTACAGAGACGAATTTATTTTCTATTCTAAGCGCTTGATTCGTTTGGTTATTGAATATGCGCTGTCTCTGTTGCCCTTTGAGGTAACAAATTAGAACGAACAAACTTTCGTACATTTATTGGTTTGTCAAGAAAGTAATTCCGGTTTTTGATGAAAACCAGCGTTACATTTGTTCTCAATGATTTCTGACAATGTTATGATATTTTTCGTTTTACAATTGAAAGTTGTCGTTTCTGGCTTGGCTTTGAAAAAAATTGTGGTTTATTTTGTTCATATTAGATTTCCATTTATTTTGAAATTTGCAAACCTTTTTGAATGGTAAAACTCACTAGTGATGATAGCCTAAAATTGCATTCAGTTCAGTTTTTTGCTGATATAGGCCCGAATTTCTATGAAAGCGGAATCGTGAATTTGTCAACACAGTGGCAAAAGGTCCTAGACTAAGGTCATTGAAAAAATTCTTTGTTAAAAAACAATTGAGTTCCATTTCACATTACAAAACCGAAATTACTTTCTTCCCAACCCATTATATACTGTTTCGTTCTTTCTTTTTAATGAGCAAATTTATGTTTATATCTATAAAGGATGTAACCGTTGAAACTCCTCAAGGGGTATTATATCAAGGGAAACGTGGTGCTACGGATAAAATATGCGGTGTATCAATTTTACGCGCCGGCGAAACAATGGAACAGGCCGTGCGCGATGTATGTAAAGATATACGGATTGGAAAAATACTTATACAAACAAATCAGCAAACTGGAGAACCAGAGGTGCGTGGCTCTGTAACTGTGACTTGTTTCTTCTTACTTTCAGAAGCGTCATACGAATAAATATGATTTTTCTAGCTTTATTATTTGCGGTTACCAAAGGATATAAAGGATTATAGGGTAATATTGATGGATGCGACAGTGGCGACGGGTGCCGCTGCTATAATGGCTATTAGGGTATTGTTGGATCATGACGTTGCGGAAGAAAATGTATTACTTGTATCATTGCTGATGGCGGAGTCTGGTGTACATTCAATCGCATACGCGTTTCCGCGCGTCAAGATAGTAACTTCCGCCATGGATCCTGTGATAAACGAAAAGTTCTACGTGTTGCCCGGCATTGGTAACTTTGGAGATCGTTATTTCGGAACTGAACCGTCTTCGATAGAGAATTAATGCATTTTACCGTCTCAGATAGTCATGAATATATATATATTAACGAAGCTGTTACAATAGAAATACAGTAATCTCCTATATCTTTAATAAAATTTACATTACATTCGAAGGAACGTACACGTTATAAACGATGCAACATTTTGATATTCTCCTCTTTAATTTACTAATTTACCAAAAGCCCTACATTAAAGCCGGGTGGTATCGACGTTAGAACCGACTTGTCCCGTTTCGGCGGCAGCCAGGGTACCGCGTAATTGTCTATATCCCCGTGAACTTGCTCGTCGAGAACGTCGCCATGAATCTAAATTCCCTGAGCTACCGATGCTCGGTTGTCCCAAAAGATACGTGATCAATCTGTCGAGAGTAGCCAAATCTTCGCTCGTGCTACCGGAATTAGCCAGGGTATCAGGAAGTCTAAGACTACCGGAAGTAGTGTCACCAATGCGTCCGCTGATGGTCTCTTCACCTCCACCAACGGTTGTACAGAGACCTAATCTCGGAAACTGTATAAAGAACATGTAAAATATCTCGTTACTTAAAGCTCATTCGTAGTATTTCAAGCTAATTGACTGAATACGTAGAATCATCATCAAAGTAATTCAAATAGCGGAGATTAGGGTACCTCTTCTGGACCGTGTTGACCATAACTGAATCTCTGCACATTGCGGAACGTTTCGTCGTTTATGGCTTCTCGTACTGCTTCGTTCAGTGTTTGTTCTAGTGCTCGTTGTTTCGGTTTACTCAGTCCATCGTAATAACTATAAAACAGCGTTACATTTGTATTTACGTAGAAACCGTGATGACTCCTAGACACGATACGAGCGCTCTTTAATAATATTTAATAATTTCGTTGTACCTCGAATCTATGGAACTGTTATCTCTCGAAATGTTCTTATCGCGCACCAAGCGAATATCGCGCTCCCAGAAACGACGTAGTTCCGGTGTGGAAGTGTATGGTGCAGCTACTTCCTTGATCTGAAGGAAATCATGATTTATCATTTTCAATTAACGAGTTTCTCATAAAAGTCGCGACCAAAGTCTTTCTCGTTTAAAACAGTGGAAAAAAAAGATATTATATTTTAGTGACGTAACGACAATAATTTTCATCGGCCATTAATATGCACAAGTTTACATATTACGTAATTATGCGCATGTAGAACTGTTTACGAGAAGATTATTACAGTCTTCTCATTTGATTTATGCAATCTGGCGCCGTTATGTATTGCCACGTGGTAGAACTTGCGCCCGTTATTAATCGTTAGAACGTTTCGTCTCATGACCTTCCTCACCTTCAAAACTATTATCGCCGTGATAAAGATACACATTACGTTGATAAAGGTCAAGCATGCACTGATTATACCATTACAGAAGAATTCGACCGGCAGATAATCGGTATAGACGTACACATAAGACGTGTTGTAATCCGTGTAAGACTCGCCTTTCATATGTGGCATCTTTATCGGTCGGTATATCAGCCAGATACATCCGAGTGCCCAAAATAAGCCCTACGGGAAAAATAGACAAATATTTCCTACATGGAATGGCTTCTGTAATCTTTTACAAGCTGATATTTCGATAAGTACACGAATGCAATGGAAACAACGCCACAAACATAGTTACTCTTAAAGTTCAAGTAACCTTGAAATGGCTTTGAAATGACCTTAATGTGTCTTTATCATAATCATAGCATAAACTTGAAACGACCCATAACTTGTAAAATGATCTTGAAGTTATCTTAGAATGACCCTCAGTTGCCACCTAAGCTACCAATGTTAACTTGAACTGACCTTGAAGTGACCTCTTACGTAATCTTTATTTTAAAAGACTAGTTATGGTGCATCTGCGTATTTACCGTCCATAATCGATGCGGGACATTGTGCGTCATATTTATCTACACTGTCTATAGTAGCTCCATTAAACTATCACAATTATTTCTTTAATAACTCGAGCAGATACCGAGAAATTTTCTACGTATAGAAAAATCATTTTAACGAACTGTCACAAGAAGTTTTCTGGTACAATCGGCACTTATGACTCACGCAATTAACCACAGGCGGTAGTAATGAAGCTGATATAGCAACTCCGATTAAGGGACCGCTACTTCCTTGCAGCAAAGCCACTGCCACTCCGGTACCGGATGGTAGGGCCCATAGTACACCCATCCAAAGGGATCTGTAGTTTCCTCTATAAACATTATCGCATTTGAATGACAATACACGATGACACTGTTCGTATTTTGTCTAGTCTAACACTGTAAAGTCTCTTGCTACTACTTTAAGTTGTACTTGCTGCCATCGATTAATCCAATATATTTAGAAATGTCAAATAATCACCTCCAAAGAGATGAAACGGAGGAGGGAAAAGATTTGATTAGGTCTATTGAAAGGCATATATAAAAACGTCAAAATAATCGATATTGACCACCTAGGATCTAGTGCTTAACAGCAATCGGTTAATCGTCAGTGGCACTTAATGCATTGATAACACCGTACCTGCCTTTCATCTCATCAGTTGGCCAGTCGTTGTAACCCCATGGCATTTCCGTCGTACCGAGGATAAGCCCGAATATGAATCCGAAAAGTATCGACAAGAATATGCCAAGCAAGAGACTCTTTAGACCGATGAACTGTAAGTTCCTGTCGGCGATGATTGTGCCGAAGGTCAGTGACATCACGGGTCCCTTTGAACGATGCAAGGGATGAACATACATTTAGTTATTTATGGATAAAAATGGTTTATAGTATAAATTAAATGGACAATCATAGTATTACCATCAAAGGGGACACTAACATCGCAGCTACGACGTTGGTCGCGCTATTTTCGATAAGGCCCAATGCTGCTAAACAGCTGAAAACGATAAAAGAGTTAGAAGGGATGCTTTAAGTTGACTGAAAATTCATTGACATTGTTCGTATTGGTACCATTTCACTTATATAGGGTTTTTTATAATTCTTGTTGTTAATATATTTGTCAGGTATATCTTAATGAACTGAAATGGCCATAGATAGTTCCAGGACTCTATTAAGCGTCGTCTCGAGGTAGAAAAATATTTTAAAAAGAGTTACACTTATTTTCATATTTGAAAGACTGTTGAAAGACACGGAAAATTTATTATGTTTATCATTACAAGCTTGCTGTCAAGCATCTTTTACACAATAGCATATCGTAAATAAAGATGAAAGGTGACGACACGTGGCACCAAATAATTTATCAAGAGAATGAAGATGCCAAATAAAAGAGAACGTGAAATAGCATCGATTTAAACAACGTCAAAGACCTGTTCAACGTCACGTCAAAGAGCCTTCACGGAAACAGGTTCCCGAAATACATCGACCATAAATTTGATCTTACTCCGCCGTTAAAACCAGTAGCACATAATCGAAAGTGAGATCACCACCGCTACGAACACCATCAACGACCTGTTTCACCGTTAATTTCGACCTTATGGATTCTACAAAAGCTTCCCAGGCATTCTTTCGATCTTCTGATTCTCTTCGTCTGAAAGTAGTATTTTCAAGATCACAGACTTACTTTTTACTTACTTTCATCTCAGAAATGATATTTGGGTAACTCGTTTAATAAAACAAACCTCCGCGCAATGTCATCAGCAACTGCAGCGGGACCAACGCTGCCCATGCCGCTGTAAGTGCATTGAGTCGGTATTACGCTGAAAGGATAACGGAAAAAGACAATTTAGACCTATAAACGCAAATTTTGGAGACACTTTTTGCAAGAAAGCTTTAGCAAATCACCTAACTATGGAATTCATTTTAACACCGATGCCCATTTCTGTGAGACAGTGCAAGCAATTCTCGCAAGGTTCGCCAGCGGGTACCGGAAATATCACCTTGCATTAAAGAATACAAAAGATAAATGGATAGAAAGAAGAAGAGATTAATTATATCTTACCTCATAATACATGTTTTCCTTGTCTTTGCACCAAACGACGTGCTCCACTTTCAGTTTCTTCAGAAGTTCCGCTAAAACCTAGTAATACAACTTAGAAACTCAAATTAACTTCAAACTGATAAGTCAGATGACTAATGCAAAAAGAGCATAGCTATTATCTTGATTAAGTTAGACTATATACCGTTTCCATAGAAACGAAGATCGGCGGTTTGGAGTGTTGATCGGAAGTGCTGTACCTTTCAGCACGAGGGTAGTTTTTAGTCGTGATATCTGTATTTCCATCATCTTCAAGATCCACGGTATCGTCATGATCGTCATTGTCATTATCATCATCCAACGTGAGCAATTGTGCCTTTGCTTTTACTTCTTTGAGACGCAGATCCACTTTAGTTGCACTCACAGCTCGACCGGGCTTCTCAGTTTTTCTCAAACGTTTTGGCGGTACCCCAAAAATGAGCTCATGCTCGTAATTAAGAGTGGGTATACAAACAAGAAACACAACTCCGCCGGGCATTGTTGTAAGAGAAAAAAAAACACTATAAGATGTTTAAATTCACTTTAAGCTCTCATAATTGCCGCGGAGTTTCTACCTCCTTATCGTGTGGATTGTTACTGTTCAACCTTGTGTAAGCGCAGATAGGAAATTTGTCAACTGTTCACTAATTGTTTTATTGCTTGACTCTTAATTGGTGCAATGTCGACAGGAGATCGGTCTTTCAATCAGTCGAAGCGCGAGTGTCAGATATGATTCTTCACATTTTGAATCATCCGTTTTATATAATTTGACATTGTAATTACAATCGTTCGGTTTTTACGCGAAGTTTCTATGGTAGAAGAACATATAATGAAGACAATTCAATGTTTTACGTTTGAATCGGTGCATCAAGGATTCATTTCTTTTAGAATTTTGGGAATGGATCATTTTGGATCAGGGAACAAATGAAGGTAAGAATCGTCGTACCAGAAGCCGTTTTTTACGAAATAAACATTTATTTTAACAAATCAACAGCGCGAAGACTAGCGTCCAGAGACTAGTCCGACGTTTCTTGTCTGACCTAGATAACTAGAGGCCGCCAGGAATATTAAAACGCGAAGGGAAATTTGGAACCCGGTTGCGATTTTTACGAAAATTGAACCGACCTCCGCGAGAAGCGCGCTTTTCTTCTTTTTTTTCTTTAAAACTCTTTAAATATCATTATTATTAAAACTCGAGAAGAAGCGTGGACGTAAATATACATTCGCGTGAAACGAAATACCCTCTACGACGACCCTAAAGGAAGCCCTAAAAAAACGTACGTTCTAATTGACAGAGCTGAGCTGAGTTTTACTTTACTCCGTAAGTTTTCGATTATACCACGAAATAATAAAACGGAACGATCGTTATCCTCAATTCCACGAGCGCACATTCATGAGAAATATTCAACGGATCGCAATCGAATCATTCTTACTTAATGGCTTCATCAATTTCCATAAAAATCTGAGATTCTACAGTTTCCCTTTGCATCACCCTCGTCAGCTGCACGACTCGACACGCTCGATTGTTCTTGATTTCGTGTCTCTTTCCTGTTATTGTAATAATAAACGTTACGTTATATCGCTACGTTATCTTCTAAGAAAAAGTTTCTTCGTCTTCTCACCTTTTGTTCTGTTTCTTATGCTTTTTTTTTTCTTGTAAATATATTTACACATGGCGTAGCCTCGCATATGGGTGCCGGCGTTAGCCAGGTCGATTTTCTCGACCGCTTTTCGTAATCGCAAAGATTTATCGAAACGGTGAAATTATCAATTTAGTTCTTTCATTAACGGTAGGTAATAATTATATGGTAAACGTGAAATATATAAATTACGAGGTAGAGTGACAAAGTGTTAGGTAAAATTGATAAAATAGCGCAGATTGCTGGCAGAAGTTAAAGAGCAGAGGAAGCAAAGTTACTTTAAAAGCGATAAGAGAAGTGCAGATTGTACGGGTGGATTTAATACCTAATTAAATTTTGATATCGGTATCAACGTACTACGTGAAACTTTTTCTAATTGCAATGAAAAAAAACTCTTTTTAAAATAGGCTTTTTAAGAATTTAAGATATTAATTGACAAAGAATAAGGCAAATCGACGATTCCACCGTTTCAATTCTTACGATACATTTTAAGGCCATACTCAGAGAAAGGAATTCATTCTTGTATTACAATTAACACACGAGTCTACCGACTGGAAAACATCCGGCGCTCTTCGATAGAGCTTTTTACTTTGTACAATATTGTGCACAGATGTTCGCTCGTTTTGTTTATTAATTTTTTTGTCGAGCGAGGTCACTTCTGAGATCCATCGCGGAACATGTCGGTGAAGTTCGTGAAAAAGGGTCGCATGAGGAACGTCCTCGCAAAAAGTCGACCATTCGCGAATATTGCAATGCTCGCATTCGTACAGAACGTTTCAGAAGTGGGACACTCAATTTTAAGTGCATATTATGCACGTCATATGAAAGCATTTTCCTTCTGCGTCATAAAGAAATATAGTAACGATACAATTAATAATAATTATTGAATAGCAATTAAAAGTAGGGGAAGATTATAAATATACGTGGAATTTATCTCTTCACCCTGATCGAACGTTATTAAAATAATATTTATCACTTATTGTGAATTAAGTAACTGCTGCTAATAATTAATACCATTAATAATAATAAGAATAATAATAATAAGTACTTTTAAATTACATTAACATAATTTAATTCGACGATTTTGGAAACCGATAGATTCATTTAATCGTGAAAATTATTATTGCTAGATGGCCAGTAGATTATGATAATTACAAGTCTGAACTTGTCAAAATTTCTTAATGAGCTCCACTGTCAAAAGTGATTATAGCACGAACAAGAAATGTAATATTTCTATCGACTTTCTTTGATCTACTTGGAACCAGTACAGTACTCATTTTTATGTCAGCCACCTATTTCTGAAACGCCCTGTACCTTTATGTACATAATTTCGCGTGTTCTCTGTGTGTGTGTGTGTGTGTGTATGCGGGCAGCTCTACGTTTAATTCTGGCCTCGCATCTGCAAACTCGAAAGCAAATCGCGCGATGATCTCAGCAATACGAGTTTCATCCTCGATTTGCGAAAATGCGTCTTTCATATTCCGACGATTGTTTCGTCTCGAATTCGACGGCTTTTCCTGCTGGAAAATGTACACCGTTGACGCTAAAATGTAATTACTTAATAAATTATCTTAATGCGGTATTTTTTCGCCTCGCCCGCAAGAGATTCAAGGACTTCCGCTTTCCCGTAGTTCTTCGATTTCGTACTTTTCAGCACGCAGAAAGCACCGCGGGCATTTAAAAAGAAATTATTCTGGAGGAAGTATCTTCTCTTTCGTCCCGTGCAATTATAGATTCGCTTTGTGGATAATACGCGTTCGCGTGCAGAGGAAGCATGTCAAAATTAATTATAAAACACCACCCTGCCCCCGTTCGTTTCTATATTGACCATGTTCGCAGTCGTGCGTGGAGGAAATGGTTAAGTTAAAAAAATAGCTTTCTCTCTTTTTCCTCCACGTACCACCCGTTATAGTAATCAAGGAAATCGCGAGTTCTTGGTTGACCGCGATATCGTGCCTGAGCTTTGCCGAAAAGGGCAACATCGTCTAATCGTCTCTCCTTAATCACGAATTACTCGTTCCTTTATTCTTCACGGACGTTTACCTCAATTATTATTCCTCAGTAACAAATAGTCACCTAAAATATATATTATCTCTACCTCCACTCCCTTTCCGCCCCAAATAATACCGGTGTCTATCCTTCTCGTGGGGTTTATTTCTGCATGCGAGGGAAGTGGTCGAAGATACTTTCCGTCATTGTGGTCCAGGAGGAAAAGATTTTTGAAACAAAAAATCAATCAAAAAAAGAATAATAAGAAATGAACTTCCACTCGTACACCGTTTCCACCCCATACCATTCCCGGCCATCGAATCGCGACGAAGACGCCTGGAAATACGATTCAAGTCCTCTCTCTCCCTCTTTTGCCGTTATGGTAACGATAGAGAGAGAGAAAGAGAGAAAAATTATCGAAAAATCACCGAGGATAGTGTAGGCACGTTCGTTTACACCGGGGCGCTAGGTCGTCGCAGGAGAGACGATAGCAACGAGCGTCGAGGTGGCCGTCGCCACGGACGACGGAGACGACGCTCGACGTCCGCCAAGGAAGACGTCTGCTCCTCGACGATCCCCAAGGGTCAAGCCTTCTCCTCCTCCTCGTCCATCTCCTCCGACGACTCCGAGGAGGACGTTATTAGGGCGGTCGAGAGGCTGGGAACCTGTGCCGTGTAAGGGAAGGAGCTCATGCAGAGTCTCTGGGGATTCCAACATTCTGGCAGGGAATGGGAACCGTCGGTTGTCCCTTTGTCCAACTTGGACCTTTCCGCGGAACCTAGCTCCATCATCGACACTCTCCTCGCGGATCCTTTTTTATCGTTCGCAAGTACCGAATGCTCACTTGTTCGACTCGCTTTCGAGGATGAACTACTTTTTTGACTGTCCATCATCATCGCCCTGGAACATTCATTTTCGCCGGTGAATTCTCGTCTTTTGATCAATGTAACCCGGTTGCTTTTTTTTTAGAATCTAACCCATTTACATCACGGCTATGTTACGTTTACATTGCGCCGTTATAACGAGGAAAATATGAAAATATTAAGGGTGGACGCTTATCACTGAAACATATGTATAAAGTTATTCGTAACTTGGTCTGGATTTGAACATTTACTGGTCGGTACTGATACTCGGTGATTGTCGTGAGATATTAAAGTATACAATATTATATACATGTATTTCTACTTTGTATTTTAGCTAGTGTGTTTGTTTCGTGTAGGACGTACAGTTTCATACAGTTTGTAGTGTGTTTTGAACCGCTGAGCGTGTGATATGTGTATTAGATAATATAATTTAAGAAATGTGTTTTAGAGATAATAGAAATTTGATTGAACACCACCTTAACTCACTTAACATAGATATGTACAAATATGTACATATATTGACGAGTCGAAGATGCTTATCAAAAGTATCTTTATTTTTCGCGAATTATACCGCGTTTGACGATATACAGGAGGCATTTTATGCGAAATACTCTGCCTCGTGATGCAAATGGGTTAACTTACAGATCGCGTCTCTTACGTAGATATTTCCATGCCACAATCACTTGGATCTGCGTCTGTAAGCGTATATTCATCGCGTTCGTCGACGGTTGCTTGACGATCTATCATGTCGGCGATGCAGATGCTGTCGTGTCTGAACAGGCCAAACACTGTTTGAGCTTTTGGTTGCTCGATTCCACCTTGAAATGAACAAAAGTAAGTTAAAAAAGTAGTTCGAGAAACAGGAAATTGCACTACTACGTTGAAGCTGCCACGGTGCTTTCGCGGAGATGATCTCGGTTTTCGAATGAGCATCGTGCTGAGGGCTACTTTATTGCAGACGTCTCGCAGACATTGCAATTTAGTTCATCAAGATATTGTTAGTTTTTCTATTTTAAGACTTCCATTTAATTTTCTTCGCCATAAGATGTGTCTATAAATACACAGCAGTTTTGTGGAACCGGAGTCATTCTATTTTAATTAGTCAGCGCTAACTAAGAAAACAGCCATCGGCATGCTCATCCGAAAACGCAAATGATTCACCAAGAAAATTGTACATATTATCATCTTTAAATATTACTTCATCGTATTGACAATCGCTACTTTTTCAGTAATCTTCATCAAATGCAAAGTCCATATTTTCATTATCTCTGATTATCTCTTTGTAGTAAAGCTTGTACTAAAGCTTGTAACAGATAAATAGTAATATCCAGGACAGACTGTATTTGTCAAATAGAAAACTTCTAAAGAAAGGCAACCACAGTGAGCCTATTAACTCAATCGTGAGAAGCATGACAAATATTCTGAACCTCGACATCCCAACTCGAATTCTTTGCTTATCCACGCTGCATCTCCCTCCAAAATCCCATTTCCCATTTTAACCTTTCACCTCCCCGCATTCTTTCATAATTACCCTCCACACGATAATTCACAGACCAAAGCAATTAAGTTCAAAACATACACCAGTTAACTCGTCAGTTTTATCACAGTCGGCGCATTTAGTTTAATAGAGCACAATTAAGAGAAACATCGTCGATGATCTAAGACGCGAGGTCGTTTATATATCTTCTCCACGAAGTCTCACGACCCGATTGCTTCTTCGACACTTACAAAAGCTCAATTCATTCCCCGTTACCTAAGAAAGTGGCCGAGGGTGAACTATAAGCTAGATATTCCTTATTGGAACACCAAGCGGGAAATTCGTTCTGTTTAACCGCATGTCCAGTGTCATCATCGTCTTCACGTTTCCACGGTAACATCGTTTCCGTTGCCGTAGGTGTGGTAACTCTGTAGCTCTCTGTTACAAAATGAAAATGGCCATTTCATCGATGTTACTTTCATCCACAGTTGGACAGTTTCATTGAAAACTTACCATCTCGAGCCAACTTCAGGTCCGGATCGTCGGTATTTATCGTGTCCATGGAGGTAGTCGTGGTAGCTCCGTGATGGTTCTCCGTATTCACGTTCGACGATTCTACGGAATATCCAGGATAAAAGAAATTCACAGGGACGAATCGAAAGTAGGAGTTAACTACTTCCACAGGGACGTTCTATTCATCGTTCCCTCGTCAAAAGATCTTAACGAACTGAGATAAAAAGATATCTGAATACCAAGGACGGAATTAATTTCTCAAAGGAGAGCGGAATCGTAGGAAACTCTTGGAACTTTGTACCCTTTAACGAGACCGAGGAAAGTTCGTCCTTTCGAATTCTTACCGGATGTACGATTCGAATTCTTACCGGAAGTACGAGCCGTGAACGTAATCGCCGAGTCCCAGTCCTCTTTGCTCGAAGGCTTCGAGGTGTCCTTGTTCTCCAACTCGTACAGTTCGCCATTGATGTAATCTACGGCCGATTGAATTATGTTTGTCAAGCTTTCGATACTTATCAACAGTTTCGCTCGATTCTCTGTGCTTACCTTGGGCAAACAACTTCGTCGAGCCGTTCTGTTGGAATTCTGGGAAGCTCACGTGATTCTGTTTGCCGTCCTGTAGTACAGAAAGGGTACAAGTACGAATATGAGAATATTTCATCCCTTTTTTTCTCAATTTTTAAACTCTTCGCCGTTTCGATAGCGGAGTATATTTAATTATTCTTACTTTGAGCAATCTTTTGCTACGTCTGTGCCGATGTTTGTGCTCTCCCATCATACGACGTATGTTCATGTGCATTTTATAATTGACTTGAGTCGACAGATCACGATCATTGACCGCATGTCGGCTGTAGCTCAAACGGCGATGCTGAAATGATTTCTACTTCAATATAACCTGATAATTTTTTTCCCCCTATTCTTTCTATCCATTTTTTTTTAATAATTAGGCCGGTGCCATATCAAGGTCGCATTCGTAGTGATTCAGCAGACTTGCTAGGAAGGTCTTAAGGAGTGTATGTCAATCGATGTTACGACGAGGCATTCTCTTACCCTCTTGTAAGGTTTGCAGAGTTCCTCGGCCAATAGATGATGGATCCTGGCGTCCGTCAAGTCCTTCTTAGAAGGGTTGTACTCCAGCTCTTGAAGATCAATATTCCAGCCGGTTTCGAGCTGGCTGCAGCTCGGACTGGAAGGAGAAAGAATGAGACTGCACTTTATGACGGTCTACCACTTCAAAATCGATACTCTAGCTCAAGGAGGGTTGGCCGGTCGTTCAATCGAGATACAATGCAGCGCTCTTATCTCTCGCGTTGTACTTCTGTACGAATTATTCTGCTTTCGCGTGATATTTTATTTATGTCAAACCAAATTGGATAAACTATCGGGAAAGAGGGATCGATGAGTTGTAGTCTCACGCAATGAAGGATCAAAGAAATTCTTTCAAGTATATTGACCGTAAGGATGAAAAGTAGGAGATAAAATCATATGACCTACCTTCCGTTGAATTGTCCGGTATTGCTGTAATTGCGAAATATGGCGGACATACTCTCCGTACCGCTGATATTGCCGATGGTGGACGCATTCCTTCTTATGTAATCCAGAGCGTCCTTCATCGCCAGCTTCGAATAAGTCTCCAATATTTTCGGCTCGGCACCGTAATGATCCCTCACAAGGTACGGCCGAATGAACTTATTATCGAATCGTTTGAATCTGACAAAGTAACGTAACAATTAATTATCGTAGGGTGACGAGTTATCCGAAGTTGTATAATCGTAGTTGTAACATTTCGTACTTGTCTCGGACGTGGTAATTGCCATGTTTTCCTAAAATATCCTCTATCCCCGCCATTACGTGATCAATTATCTATAAAAAAAAGAGAACAGAAACACAGGGTTCGTTGGTGAATTATTATTACCAAGGTTATATTGTGTAGAATTAGGCCCGTTAATGTGTTTCTCGTTGCTCTTCATTATTCATAATTTTCTATTGTTATCCGAACGTTTGATCGCGTCCTGACATTAGCACGCCAAAGGGTATGGTTTTTTCAAATCGGAATCGATATAATCGTTGATACCTGTAGGCAACGGTTATCGATTGTCTCCTATCGTGATTCACTGGCCTCTTCAATATTTACTTTAACGATAGATATACACATATACACGGTGTGTTGCGACATTCGTATCGGTACCACGAAACGTGTACGGCGAGCATTCGGGTCTTTACACACATTGATTCTTTCATAATGCAACGATCCGAGGAACGATGGCGACGTACGAAGTGACTGACAGGAATAAAAAAGGGAAAAAAAGGACATACTCTTTCATGAATCCTCTCGTTCATGGTTGGTTTTCTCCTCTCGGCTCTCTTTACGTTTAGAATCTTCACGAGCGGCTTGATCGTGATACCCTGCAGAACAGATAGGTATTTGTAAGATGAGATGGAAATTGTTTGCGATAGAATATCTGGATCAGTTTTTAAAGTGGTGATTTAGATCTCTAGATATTTTCAATAGAGTTTAAAATAAATTTATTGTATCGAATTGAAATCAATTTTTGTAGCAGTCATTTAGGTGAAACTCGATGCCATTTCTGATTATGCTTGACCTTTGAAGTCGACTGAAATTGTACGACTCAATTTCGAACTATTAAATATTGAAACAAATGTATCAGACTACAATGCAAAGTGTTTATCCGAATATCAACAGCTTCCGATAGATTGCGCAATAGAGTCAATAATGTAACAGATGTCCCTGGAGAAAACGTGTCTTTTATGTCGTTTACGTTTAATCGTGAGCAGGACCTTGAGTCTGAAAAATGTTTAGTTCACTTTTTAGGCACCATGGTAAACGACGTAAAGGCAAACACGACTAGTATTATCTCTTTTTGTATTGTTATCTGTTTTGTCACGATCGAAGACTGTTCTGTAACTGTGAAAAATGGCAACTGCCATACACGACTGTTTACTAAATTAGTGCTACAATGTTTCATCTCCTGTATTGTCGATTTGCCGATGATGGCCTCGATCCTCTCCTTCGTTTTAACGTATTCACCCGTGAGCATATTTCAGCCTGGCTTACCATCATTTCCATAAACCGATTCCGGACGGTAGTTCAACAGACTATGGATAGACCCTCTTCTTTTTCAAATATCAAACAACGATACAGCTGAACATTTATTAATATTTCCTTATATACTTGACTGTACTATAAAATGTAGATAGTCCAACGAAGAAAAGTCGAAATACCGGGGTAGTTTGACTGTATTTCTAAACGTAATGTTATAAATTATTTCATGACACTCAGCAAACCGTAAACAAGGCATCAGGTGGAAAAAGAGACTACGTGATTACGAGGTCGTCGTGGAAAATGTTCGATGCAAGTAAAGTTCGCATGTTCGAAGCGATTTTAACACGTTGAATGCCATAGGGGTCACCGGTGACCGGCACTACTGAATTCAATGAAATTTCTTGCGACATTTAAATGATAACTCTCACGAATTTCCTTTTTTAAACATTCATGTGAAAAAGCTAACAGCAGAACACAAAACTATTTTCACCTTTAACCTTTTTGCTCCATAGTAATGTGATTTTAATAGAAGTTTCCCTTAAAAATGATGAATCTAGAGAAACACGGTGACATTCAATGTATTAATCTTCACCTAATCTCCATTTTGAGATATATACTTCGTAAAGTTTAATTTCTTTTTAAATGCGTAGTAATTCAAGTTAGTGGAAAATAGTAGAATAGATTCCATTAATTAAAATATAAATTTAAAGTGGTGAATTATCACCCCAGGATCTTTTGTATAATTAAATTTAAGGACAAATAATGTGCCTCATGTACAGTACAGTACCGTTAAACGATTTCCAGTAATTGTTATAAGCTCGTAAATCGAACTAATCTCGAGTTATCCAAAGACATTCACCGCACAGTCGTAAACGATGATCGTTATGGTGTCGCGTCTGCGTATCAATCGTGCATTATGGTGTATATTACCTGAATGAAAACCGTAAAGTAGATCACTGCGATGGTGGTTGTGACAAACATCGGTTGTAGAGGAACATGTCGCCGGTCTATCAGAAGAACCAGAGCAAAAGCGACGGCGCCACGAAGACCACCATAGGACATCACGAATTTCTCCACCTTGTCCAGCTTGTGCAATCGGAATTGATTCGCCAATGCTGTTAGTACTATCACGCCTGTAATTTCATTTCGATTCACGGCGATTAATCGACGAAATGGCTGTCTTAGTTTCTAATCATCTATCGGTCCCGTCGAACGACAGGGATAAAAGATCAAGGTCTATCTTCTCGATCGTTGAAATTCAGCCGCGAACGATTTAAAGTAAAACTGTCAGTAAAACGAGAAGCCGTAAACGCGTGACATTAAGCCGCTACGTTAAACTGTCCGCGGGAATTGTATCCTATTAATATCCCTTGATATTTCGCAACGAGGATAGGATAAAAAGAAGCGCGACTTCTAGCTGAAGGTTACCACTGTCGCTTTTTTTTCTCTTCTTGTTTTTTTATTGATATTATAAAAATAAGAGGAAACGATGTCGTCTAAAGTCCTACAGAGAAGCTAGAGCTAAGGGAAACGATATGCATCAGGTGTCGATGGGAGAATGCGACATTTAAAGGATTTAAAGAAGATCGAATAGTGCGGACAAATGCACGGTGAATGTGTCCTGAATGAAGATATGTTCTTGCAAATATCGCCCGACTATGTTATATTTGCATGGATATATTCTTCGTTGGAGATGCATTAGAGATGGATTTATGTCGTAAGAATCTCTTTTATGGAGTCTTTCAAATTAGGAAAGCAATTATTATCCGAACGTGATGAAATATTTCGATGGTTTTTACAGATTATTACACATTAGAAAAAAAATTTGAGATAATGCGATTACGAGATTTTCATTGCAATAAAGTGATATTTAATTATTTCAGTTCCTCGGAAATAGTCGGCTTCTCTTGAATACAAAAGGAGTGTCCAAAAATGGAATGGTAAGGGACAAATTCAACGTTCTCGGCTATCGTATAAAGAGGAGGAAAGATATTCGCGACGCGAATTGCGCGTTCTATAATTCTTAAGTGACACACGATAAATCCGATTGATTTAAGGCTCTTATTCTTCGATGGTATTAGCCACCTCGGCCGGATCTTCCGACAAGAACTATTACAAGCATGCGTGTTACGTTTTCACGATCGCGGGAACGCTTCTTAAGAGGTCGTACATATACGTTTCTCTCGTTTAAAGACACTTCAACGTCTGAAGGTTCAATTGAAAAACAATTAGTAATCGAAATAATCCTATATCCAAGTTTTGCAAGCCTTTGTATTTTGCTCAATCCACATAAATTATTTGGGACCTTTGTAATTAAAGAATAGCTATATTCTTTGATCCTACAATTTTTCTATAGTTCAGAATTAAATATACCTTTCACAAAGAAATTAAACAACACAAACAAAACATACTCTCGACCAGGAATTTCGTCGATAAAATTCCAGCAAATTCATAGATCCGTTTGAAATATCCTCCTTTAGGAAATCGTACGAAAAAATTCGATTACTCGCAAAATCGAGAAACGTATATATACGCATATATAAAAACTTTGTTCCCACGTTGACCTTGGACTCACCGACAATTCGATAGACCGAGCAGAAGACTATGGTCATGACGACGAACCAAGTGTTCCAGTTATGATTGTTATTGACCGTGGCTACCCCCAGGAACATAAATATAATGGTCTCCGAGCTGCTGGAAAGCATTTTCATTGTGTATTTGACGGTCGTGTGGGACTTGTGCGATATATTGGCCTCGACGTAATTCTTCATGGTAATGCCGCAGAAGGTGATCCTACAATAAAGAGGTCACGGGTAATGGGGAGAAAGGGGAAGTTTATAGAACGGTCTGGGAAATGAGTATCGACCGATTCGCGCCGTTTACAGAGAACGACCGAAATTTTCGCGCAAACGAAGAAAACCCCCTTGCGAATCGATCGAACGAGAAGAGGTCTCTGGGAGTTACCTCGAAGACGTCAGTGTCGTCGATAATTTCCAAATTAACGTCGACATTTACGAGAGTCGAGTGCTTTCCGTGTATCCTTCGACAATGCATCAGAGAGGCTCGCAAAGGGAGCGGCTCTGGTTTTATTCAGGGGCGAATTATTAAAGCCTTGCTGGTTTATCGATAATCCGCCAAAGGATAACACTTTTATCCGGATAATTCGTTGCATCTCGACGACACTGCGTTTCGTTACGTATCACGTCGATTAAACACCTTTGACCCTTTAGCTATGGTGGCTTTCAGGAGAGATGAGGAGGTAAGTGCGACAGAATGACTGGTAAGAGGTGCTGTCGATCATCAAGGTCTGCGATACTGGCTTAGATGGGTAGTGCAAAATTATTTGCGGTAGGATAAACGAGCAAGGAGTAAATCGAGAAGGAGAGTATTTGCGAATCGAATATTTTTTCAGGATTTCAAGCATACGGTGCCGTGGTAGGTGAAAGATTAGTATCTGGGTTGTGGGAATAGAAGTCCGTAATTAGAGAGGGTAAGTTTATGCCTGGTCGTTAGCTGCTAGCAAATTTTTCCTATGTGGCGTAATTATCTGGAAGGCTTGGTAGCCACTTTGCGTTATAAGTCCTCGGCAAAAGAACCGTAGGAGTTGTAGTCGAAAGTATAAGAATAAAACTTCTAGATCCAATGAAGAAGATTACATGGCTCTTAAGAACTTATCAATTTGCATGCCAAGTTAAAAAAAAACAACTGAAATGCATTGAATAAAATTCACTCGATGCCGTCAGACAAACACCTCCCGTAGCCAAAGGGTTAAAATCTCACGTTAGCCAGTTCCCCGACGATAGCTATTATTCGTGCATTTTTTCCCCGCTGATATCAAGCAAACGACGATCGATCGTGGCAGGAAGATGGTTTTACGTAATTAACTGTCCATTCACACGCGAATCGGACGAGATATTCAGGCCCCGCCTCGGACTTTAAACCGATAGGCGGCAATATTTATTTTGGCCAGCCCTTTATGTACACATCGACGTATCGGTTGTATCAGTAGCCTCGTTGAGTCGATGCAGTTGACAGTTTGTCATTTTTACGACAATGTCTACGAAAAGCATAGAAACTATCGGAAGAAAAACAAAAGTGTCTCCTTTCGTTCGCGCTAAGATCGAAGCGGGACCGGAACATCATTGTGATTTATCAACAATAATGTCATTTATTCTAGTTACGATTAAAGATATTGAATTATAAGGATTCACTTACGCCAGTATACCAGACATGTGAAAAATTTCAGCATTAAGGTAAGCCAGATAAGCCATGACGAATATGAAGATCGGCTCGATCACGCGAACCTGATGTGTGAATCTGGTGACGAAACCCGTCGCGAAACCCCATATCACGCCTATTATCGTGCCGCCGACTGCAACGACGAGAAACGAAGCCAGACCCGACAATACGTCCGTGTAAATGATTCTCGACGGGCCCATCTCGCTGTACGCCTCAAACATATGGTACAGCACCTGCGTGTCGTTGCAAAATGACAATTTACTCGAACGCATCACGTCGTGTGCATTTATATCATGCTATTCGCCGTAGCGAATGAGTTTCAAAGAAACGCGCGCGCGTCTTCTGATCCGTTGAGATTTACTGGGAAATTTTAGAGCGATGGGCGGATGATTCTCTCGCGAGTTCGAACGAGGATTCTGTCAGACTCGAATCACTTCGATGATTATTCGATGCTTCGGATCTTTTTTCCAAGATTGGAGAAGTTTTTGGGAACAGTATTACAAGATCTTTTTACTTGGAGCTGTTTTTGAGAGATTTGAAAGGAGGAGTTTTGGAGCGAAATTAAATTTTGATTATTTCATTAATCAACCAATTTGGATTATTTCATTAGCATAGATTTTATAAAGTAGAGAAGTCCAAGAAATTGTAAATATTTGTGAAGGAATAGCCAAGAATGTTAAAATACTATTACATTTTTCTAAATATTTATAGACTTTCGTCAATCGAATGATCATGATTCGAATCTACGGAATTTCGAAAAAATCACAGCCCATCGCGTGTTCGACAGTCGTGGCACAAAGAGCATCCAGTTTTTCAGAATTTCAATAGATAGAGCGAATCTTGCGATTCGCGATGATGTATAATTTAATACTTACGACCGTGACAGCATCGTTCAGAAGACTCTCGCCGAAAACGACGATGTAGAGTATCTCATTAACATGGATTTCCTCGAAGACGGCCAAAACCGCGACGGGATCGACGGCGCTGATTAATGCGGAGAAAAGAAACATGTCCAGAAGCGGTGTTTCGCAACCGTAAAGACCGCTCTTACCCAACACCCAGAGTGACGCTCCTGCGAAGAACAGGAAATGATTCGTTAAGGACGATTATTTCCGTATATTCGATTTATTATTTTCATTCGATATCAATCCGTAAATAATCATCCATGGTTCTTGCATAACACGTGGAAGCGTGTTGAACGTTAATGATTTTAATAATACAACGAGAAGTCTCGTTTAAACTACGTGCAAACATTGCGAAAGAAACGGGAGGATCGTTATCGTATTGTTATTTGAGAAGGCGTTTAACGCAGGATTATCCTGTCAAAGAGTGGAAAGTCATTAGAGCCTAGAGTAAAAATGCTGCGAGGTCCCTGGTACAATTTTAAATAATACCGTGACGATAGCCCACCTGTTTGCCATTTGCATTAGTCATTACACGTAATTAAGCTGTCAACGATCGAGATAAGTTCGCGTCGATGACAAAGGGAAGAATCGGGTCATCGATTCCTCGAACAAGCTACTATTTACTTTTGATCTTTAATTATCGGCATGATCATTGGTCTAACAGTTGCGTAACGGAGAGGAGAGAAGGAGAGCTAAGTGGAAGAGAGAAAAGGAGAGAGAAAAAGGAATAGAGACAAAGATAGAAATTGCGATTTTGAAGAAGCGCAAGCAAAACCGCGTGGGTGTTTTGACGGTCGTCGCACGCGCGCTTCCGTTCGCTTCGAATCGAAGCGTACTTCGCATCGAGTGGCGCCGAGCGCACGAACACGTGCTATTTTTACGTACGTGTTCCTGTGTGCATTTCGCGTTTTCGATTTAGCGCAGCGAGAGAAACAGAGAGAATCAGATAGAGAGAGAGAGAGAGAGAGAGAGGGAGAGAGTGAAAGAGGGAGCGACGACCAGAGTTAAGGTAGAAAGAGAAAACAGAGGGAGAGAAAATGAGGAGAGACGAAAAGAGTAGGACATTCCTACAGCTTGGTAATACTATTTTCGAAGGCAGACCGAAGAGAAATAATCTAAAAGAAAAAAGAATCCCCGAAGAGCGGGTTAGTTTATGCGACGCAGCTGTTTTTTTTTTACCGACCTATCGACAGCGTATTAAATATAGTCCCAAGGACGGCGAAGAGGAGTATCGTCCCGAGGTGGTCGAAAAACAGTCGATTCGGCATGAAGTAACCGGCGTCCAGGATAATGGGCGGCAGCATGTACAGGAAGAACGTGTCGGGCGTGAGAGGCGACACGTGGACGCTACTCGCTTGGAACAGCAACACACCAACGACAACCCCGACGACGATCAGCAAACAGGACTCCGGAAAGATCTTGCTGAGTTTCGGTGCCATGTGGAAGCCTGCACGTATAATTTCACACATCAGTATCCTTCATTTGGACTCACCAAATTATCATCGTGTTCTCAATTCTCAAATCTACCAATCATCTAAGACAGCGATCACCTTGCAGCAACTCCAGCATCCAAATTAATCAAACCGCCCCCGAGCTAGGTCGTTGACCTTCTCAGTCAACTTGTTCCTTACCGATTTTCGCGATACTGGCGAAGAAGATCCATATCCCAATAAGAAAGGGCGTCTCGACCCTATGGAATTCCACCGATATGATCTTATACTCCGGCTTCGGAGACAAGTGACCCGGTGAATGTTCTCCATGATCGTTATCCGGTTGAGATGAGAGCTTCGATTCCAGTGGACTAGCTCCATCGCCATTAGTCGCTGAAAGGCTCCTAAACGATGTGTCACCCGGGGCAGATCGGTCGATCGGTCCCATAGGACCGAAGCTCTTTCCGGGATAAGGCTCTCGAAGATCCCGTGGAAGTTCATGGTCGTCGACTATCGATCCGTGTATCGTATAATCGTCGATCGGCACGTGTCCAGCCGGTTGCAACTGTTCCGGCACTGGCTCGTAAAATCTCGCCAATCCAGCTCGACAGAGTATCGGGCAAGAAAGCACGAATAAAATGAGGAATGTCGTCGAGAAGATGCTACAGCGCGGAGCCATTTCGATGTTGAGGACGTCGAAGACGACGTCGAGGCTGATGAGAAGCGCTGTCGACGTCCACGCTCGTCCACCGTTACCGAGTCACTCGTTGTACCATCAGAGGGGAACTCTGGCTACGAGAAACCTGCGGGGTTCTCGTGGCTCCTGCTGTTCCGGTCACAGGGGTGCGCACCCTCGTTATCGCTTCGCCGCACCTACGCCGGTTTTCCCTCGGTTCGTGCCTCTCTAGGCGCTCCCTTTCGCCGTTACAACCTTTAGTAGTTTATTATTTCTCAAAGTGCTCGAAAGATCAGCCGTCCGCTGTCGCCGGTTTTGGCCGTGGGGGCGAGCTTCCTCCAGCTACAATTTCGGACGTTCTATTTTCGTATTTCTTCTTCCCTTCGAGCAACGACCAAGATTGTCCTTCGAAGGTACGTCGACGTAGCTGTGGAAGAAGCACGAATATCTGCTTGTCACGGAGATAAAATCTCTTTTATGCGGTTAATATGCGCCTGATTCATGAAGGCCACAATCTACTAGATTACTTCTATACTTACCGCCTTGTAGTTGACTGGAAACTTCAAGTACTTGTTGTACCTATCGTCCGACTATTGCTCGATAAATCTCCTCGATATGTAGGTGCAATGTGATCGGAGATAATGAAAATAATCCATCCGTCTTATCCCCGACTGCATTATTCGAGGGCCATGAGAAATACAGAACTTTGTTTACACCATACTCCCGGTTTACCACGTCGTTTCGCCCTGCGATCGCAACGTAATCCCGCGTATCGGATTTGAGCATTACCGAAATACCGAAGACTATGACACGGAGAGGGAGAGAGAGAGGGAGAGAGACAACCGATTGTCAGTTCGTAAAAGACTCGAGAAACAATCGCGAACAACCCCTCAATTTGATGGTCTTTTCGAACAAAGCCTCCACGTCGTATCCGTTTCAGAAACACCTATCGTCTCGATGCATCGTCTCTCAAACTCATCGACCTGCGTCGACGTCTCGGGGTGAGGTTTTGCCTCGCGGCACCTTCGTCGCGAGCAAACTGTCGATTCTATTCGATCGCTGCTCCCCGTTCGTTTTCGAAAAAGACGATGATTACGACGACTCACAAATACTCCGGACAATAGGTCCAGGTGCCACTCTCAAATCTTCAGGCAGACACTCGACGACACTGAGCGATCCTCCTCGAGGCGCATCCGCGGCAAACCGAGTCGAACAAGGGCGAAGGGCTGACGGAACGTACGATACGACGTCGAACTCGCGGCATCGTGGAGTTTCAGCGGACTCATTGAAAATACGCTCTTCCCAGAGCTTCGACGACCCGTTTCGATCGACCGTCACGGCAGCACTGCGCGGTCTTTAATTCGCCGACTAGCGCTGCCAGTTAGCGGTAGCCGAGGAGGGCCAGCGTTGCACGAGTGCCGCGATTACACGGGATGGTAGAACGACGATGAGAAGAACGCTGCCAAAAACGTGCGTAGGTGCCGACGAGGCTATCCTCGAGGTCGCTACAGACGGTTGATCGGTGTCTGCTTTCTCTCTTTTGCCAGTTTTCACGTTCGTTCTTTCTCAACCCCTCTTGCGCACCATACTCTCACCCTTCGACGGCGACCCTTCTTTCCTCCCCTTGTTTCGCGTGCAGAGAGACTTCCAGCCAGCTGATCGTTGCGGCAACTCGCGCAGGCGTCGCGACGCCCCGATATAGACGCGTTCGTGTTGCCGTCGTTGGGTGTGCTTTCCAAAGCGCCGCGACGTCTCGTGGATGTTTCTCGAGAATCTCCTCCCGCGGGTAATCACGAGATCTTTACGAGCGATTATAATTTATGCTCGCTCTAAGAATTCTCGCGATTCCGTTTGAAATTATGAGCATATTGGAATTACAGGGAGTTAAACGGAGCATCGAAACGGTCTTGGCTTCGGCGATCAATTCGTTCTGAAAAGAGGGACGGAAAGGGAACGAGTAGGAGAGAGAAAGATAACGAGTTACGGAATAGCTCACGTTACGGTGTTTATCGTCTCAACGTTGGAATTCATAAATTACATCGTCGGATGAGTTCATCTTTCTCTCCTTATTCGTTGTTTTTGGTTGCGTTAATTGCGCATAGCAATAAATTAAAAAAGAAAAGAGATCTCATACGTCGCAACTCTGAAGTCGACGCGTCCCTCGTGTTTGCACGCGCATTCTTTCGCACGTAACGTACGAGCAGAGTTTGCCTATAGCGGGTCACGAAGTCTGGCCGAATGCGACC
The DNA here is from genome assembly GCA_910591515.1 of Cerceris rybyensis. Classification (NCBI taxonomy): domain Eukaryota; kingdom Metazoa; phylum Arthropoda; class Insecta; order Hymenoptera; family Crabronidae; genus Cerceris; species Cerceris rybyensis. The sequence continues at coordinate 24,496,418 of OU342791.1, read as the reverse complement.
TTAAACCAGCCGTGTCACGTCCTCGGATCTTTGAGACACCTTTGCCCTTGACCTTGTTGAGGATGCCCTACCAAGGAAGCTCGGTATTCGACGCGCTCCGCGGCTGGCAGAATTTCTCGATGGCCTTTTTCGATTACGCTACCGCGACCCACATCTTGGTACTCATTCTCTCCGTATCAGCCCTCGAGTTCCTTACGGGCGAAAGGAAACCAATGGGATCGACTACCGTCGTAATTCCGGTATTATCCGATAAAATATTAATTTTCTACTCCCATCGAATCTCGACGTAACCGTAATAGATTTTTTTCTCTCTCTTCTTCCTTTTTTCAACGTCCCGAGCGTATATCATTGTTCCCGCTTTACCCCGTTCACGTTCCGCGGGGATAAACGTACCCGCTGTAACGAATATTTAATAGACATAATAATTCTTTCGATCACACCGGGTGCTGAGAACGTCCTGATAACGGTTCACCACGGTTGCTCATACGGTGCGGCCGTATTATCAGGAATCCGTGGAGATTGCATCTGGTTACGACTCCAGTTGACGTAGCTTATTTACAGCGGTCGAGGTAGCAGTCGCAAGGCCTAATTTTTTTTTTCCTCTCCAACCGTACCCGTGGAACGTTGCTGTGCTATTGATGGCAGCAATTCCGTGGTTATGGAGTTACGTCGGCGGGAAAAGTAATCGTCGTTGCGACTGGAAAGCCTCCCTGTGCGATCATAAATAATTCTGCCCGTAGCAGCGTGCTTAAGGAACGTAATGCCTGGCCATTGAAATATATGCGCGTATTCCGTAAAACTTGGAAAATCACCGTCGACTCGGATACTCGCAAGATGCCATTTAATCTCGGCGCGTAACATATTACGTTTCACGTGACGCATCGTTCGAGTTTGAGAGCAACCGAGGTAAGTGAACGTTTTGACAAACTTTCCATCTACTTTTGTCTACTTTATGTACACGTTCCTATGTTAATCGTTGCGACGACGAAAGAGAGATAAAAAGGAAGCAGAAGTGAGATAAGAAACGATCTATTTGCGTCCACAGATTCCTCTGGTACAGTTTTGTAAGTAAAGCGGAGCTGTTTGATTTACAGCTTCATTATCGTACCGATCGGCATTGACAAATCGGTCCGAGACGATAAAAGTAAAACGCGAACGGCACTCACTCCAAGGATTCCAAGGGGAAAAGGAAAATCCTTCTCCGATCATGATTCCAGTGTCGAGCGCGCGGTCTCGTCCGACATCGATTTCACGTTTCGCCACGCGAAGACGTGGATAGCTGCTTCGTCGCGTACGATTTTCATACGTTCCCTCGGTAGAGAGAATTTCGTATTACTTCCGGCTTGGTATCGCGGGACTCGCGCAATTTGACACGCTCGAGAGCGCGAAAGCGCGACTGCGTTACGAGAGTAACGTGCCAGAAATGTGCGCACGTCGTCGAAAACTGTCATGACAACGTTTCCCCGATTTTCGTCGACGACATTGAAATCGGTTTGAACGAAAATGGTCCCACGATTTCTTGAGATACGGAGAGAAAAAAGGGGCCAAAGATTTAGCCACGATTCGAGAGGGCTGGCTAGATTTAGACATTAATTTCCATGATGGACAAGTGCTGGCTAATGGCACTTTAATGACCAAGAGCTCCATTGAACTCGGCTCATTGCCCATGCGTACCATGACGCACCTAAAATCAAGATTTACCCTCGTGACGCTGATCAACGACCGGCTCTAAGGCCGATACACCAGAAATCCTGGCCGCCCTCGTCTTCGACTTCGAGAATCCCTCGTGCTCGTTCCGCGAGTACGCGGATTTGCTTAAAATTACGGGAACTTCCCGAGTCGAAGAATTGATTTTCTGTTGGTTCTCTCGATTTTTTACACTTGAAGAAAATCAAAAGAGAATTATAATCTGTATGATCTGACCATTAAACTCTATATTATTTTGATTATCTGTTGGTACTCTGTGGATGCGGATATTTCCGTTTTCACACTTGAAGAGAATCAAAAGAGTATTATAAAAAGATTTTCTAGGTTCTCCTTTGATCCTCTTTCATTGTATTTTAGATGGAATTTTTCATTATTCATTAATTATTAATATTACTTAATTTTTTAAAAAGTAAATTGAGTGACAACTACGAAAAAATTAATTTCACGGAAACTTTATTGTTATAACATTTTAGTTACATTAGTAATATTTATGCGGTTTATAAATTGAAGTAAAATTTATTACTCCAGTTCACTATTTCCAAAGGCTCTTCTAAAATGTTTCCCTCGTACTCTTCAGGTTCTGATACTCCTGAAAAGTATAGATATTTGTATTGTAGAATAACTGCATCATTTTCACAATTTACACGTGATAGTCAAATTTTTTGACGTGTAACTAATAGAAAAATAATATTATACAATGTTTTATTAATTTCCACTGGAGCTTGTACTGGAGCATGTGATGCCATTGGTTCGATAATTTGTTTCGAAGAACTATCTGATGCTACCAAAAATTTAGCGTTTAATGTCTGAACTTCAAGAGTCAGATATGGTACTTGAAAGCAAAATTAATATACCTTTTGAATTTTTGCTACCACTTGTTCCCTCAAAACGTTGGATCATCTATAATATAATGTAATAGGTATTCGAATTGTGTAGTATATCGTATTATAAGTTATTCAATAGAAAGTGATTTTGACTTCATATAAATTGTTAACTTCAATGAAACAGCAGTAAAGTTTCATCAATAAAAAATAAACAAGAAGTATACTTACGACTGATAGCCATGACTTTTGCTTGAAATTTTTCTTGTTTTCCCGAAACATTATGCCATGACAAGGTAGTTATAGAATGAATTGTTCTATCTTTTAGTGGTATTGCACTTAATGATATAATATTCGAAGATTTACTCTGAATCCACCAAATAAGTGCCCACTTTTTTTTACGACCAGATGGATTTTTAGGTTTTGGCGGCATTTTTCACTTTATTCTAAAGCTATTGTTGACACTAAATAGTTTATTCTTTAGTAATTTCTACACTTGATAACAATCCAATATTATTGTCAATTGTCACTCTTAAATTTCATATAATTCACATCATTTACTGGACTGCCTGATTTTTCGCGAACGTCGTCATGTTACGACACGCCGCGACGCTCAGTACTTTTTTTCTCCTTTAAATCGCGAGGGCAATTGTTCGCCGTTGCTAGCGAATGTAGGATCGCTGCAATTGGCTGTTTTACGCTATAATCGGCCGTTTTACGCTTACGAAATTAAATTAATTTTTTACTCTAATAATAAATATATATTATATATTATATATTTATATATTATATATTTGAATTTATCAAAATAATAATACTAATTTAATATACTTAAATTTAAAAATTAAGATTGATACAGTGATAAATTAACGGAAAAAATCAATTGGTAATAAAGAATTTTGGGTCTAATCGTATTAAATTAATATATTTTAATTCAGAATTGAAATTTGGAAAAAGCATAAATTAACAGAAATAATTATTTACAGAATTCATACCTTCCCTTTTTCACTAATTCTCTTCTAATCACAAGATCCAAAATGGGATCTATTGTTTCCATGATATTCTCAATTAAATATTAAATTAATTTCTACCTTTCCAAAGAATTTAATAATAATATTATCTATTATAATTATATATTATTATAATATATAGTTATAAATATTATAATTATTATAATTTAATAATAATATTATTATTTAGTCTATATGTTCACCTGTACCTACGAAAATTACTGGACTCTGTGTTGCTGCAACACTAAAAAAGTTACGTATCTTTGAAAAATACTGTAGGAAATAATTAAATTATTAAATTACAATTCGATGTCTAATTAATAAAAATTTGTATATTTATTTTCCGAAAGTAAAAGATAATCAAGAGAGAATTACAACGACTAATAGAGAAGTAAGGAGAATAATAGAAATATGAAGAAAATGTAAGAGAATCATAAATGATGATTTCAGGGTCCGAGATAATCAACAGAAATTCATAACTTCGACTCGGGATATTTTGCGAACATAAAAGAGAATCAAAAGAGAATTATAACGGCTAATAGAGAACTAAGGAGAATAAAAGAAATATGAAGAAAATGTAAGAGAATCATAAATGATGATTTCAGGGTCCGAGAGAATCAACAGAAATTCAAAATTTCGACTCGGGTTCTCGCACAGAAACGAGACCTTACCAGATATCGCCGCACGTGACCGCATTTCGGAATTCGTTCCATCGAGTTTCGTGTCTTTTTTTTTCCTTCTTCGTTCTATGGCGAGCAATAACGACGATGTCTATTTGATGCTGCAATAGTCGGACGTTTTTATTTCTGTAATGCAGATGCTCCTCTTCGACATCAAGAAGGATGGATATTTGTAATTCATTCTTTTTTCGCTGCCGTAATTTCTTTTGCTTTTTCTTTTTTGTTTGTTGCGAATCATCCTCTGATCACCGGCGTTCCGTTAATCAAGGCGTAAACGTCGAGAAGGAAGGTGTTCCTTTCTTTGGAGCGGGTGCTGTTCTCATTTCTCATCTCAAAGGACTCCCTTTACGGAACTTGCTTTCTTTAATACTCGATGTAACACGACCTCTCGCACACTCTACACCTCCTTCCTTTGATCAGAACGGACGGAGCACCTGCCTAGGTAAACTTGGGCGAAATAAGTCTGATAACGATAACGAGGAAAGATTCCAACGATGTTGTACAAAAATTGACGTAGAAATACTTTTTAATATTGCGTTTCTTTCGCTGGAAAACAACGAGAGGAAGGTGATATGTACTTTGGTTCATCTTTAAAGATCCTGGATTTTGGACGGAATGCAAGTGGGTCGTGAATCGGCGAATTGGAAGAGCCGGTACTACGACGATTAAAACGACGAAAGTTCAGAGTACCGGAGAGTATGAATACTATTTAAAAATCGTCATTATCATAAATCTTAAGATAGTGAACCCGTAAGGTAAGTTCATGAACTGAAACACTCTGATTTTTATGGAACTTTGTTTTCAACTTTCAGGGAGTTATCCAGAGAGACCCCATTTTTAAGAGAGGATCTACCCATTCTCCTACCTATACTGCCTGTCAGTTGTCTTGCCCAAAAAAAGTGTTTTTTCAAAAACAGTTTCCAAGAAAATTAACGTCGAGAATATGAGCTCATATGATTTTGGTGTAACTCCGAACGCATTTGGGCAAAGTGACATTTTTGAGATGCTGGCCAATCACTCTATGGCATCCTAAAGTCATTTGAAGCTCAAATTAAACCTCAAAATGAACTTAAACTCATAAGTGAAGTAAACCGATAAAACCGGACCGGCAGTACAAACGCAGGATATGCCGTACAGTTGCAGGACAGGCAGACGAGACACAGAACAGGCAGGAAAGGCGGAGGACAGACAGGAGAGATACAAGGCGAGCGATTAAAGAAGTTTAACAGTGTTTTAGATTTAAGAAATTCATTATTCATCATTTGTACTACATTTGTATACGTAACATTTGTATTGCACAAAATGGAATAAAATTATGTGTTTCTAATAATATGAGTTATTTATTTAATAAGTTCTGTCCCGGCTGGTCCCAAATTCCATGTAGAAATAATTTCGTACGCTTTTTCGCTTTGTCTGCTTTATCACCGACGCGCACTACTTGTCATCTTGTAAAATTTTGCTGGAATTTTCAATCTCGCAAATGGAATCCATCAAAATATCTCGGATCGACTTTCAGCTTCGTCTGACTTATCACCGACTTGTACTACTTACTCACTTGTAAAACTTTGCCTTCTATGTCTGACTTATTACCGACTCGTACTACTTGCTCACTTGTAAAACTTTGTCTTCTATGTCTGACTTATCACCGACTCGTACTACTTGCTCACTTTGAAATTTTGCCGAAAAATTTGGAAACTTTGCAAGTAGTATAACCTAGGATAAGTCAGCCCTACTTTTGCGTTTGACTTATCGTTGACTTTACTACTTGCTCGCCTTGAACTTTTCCCGAAAAATTTGGAAAGTGAGCAAGTAGTATAACCCGAAATTTCTCAGACCTACTTTTAGCTCCGTCTGACTTATCGTCGACTTTACTACTTACTCACTTTGAAATTTTCCCGAAAAATTTGCAAACTTTGCAAGTAGTATAACCTAGGATAAGTCAGCCCTACTTTTGCGTTTGACTTATCGTTGACTTTACTACTTGCTCACTTTGAACTTTTCCCGAAAAATTTGGAAAGTTAGCAAGTAGTATAACCCGAAATTTCTCAGACCGACTTTTAGCTCCGTCTGACTTATCGTCGACTTTACTACTTACTCACTTTGAAATTTTTCGGAAAAATTTGCAAACTTTGCAAGTAGTATAACCTAGGATAAGTCAGCCCTACTTTTGCGTTTGACTTATCGTCGACTTTACTACTTGCTCACTTCGAAATTTTGCCGAAAAATTTGCAAACCCAGCAAGTAGTATGAAGCAAAATATCTCCGACCAACTTTTACGTCTGACTTATCGTCGACTGTACTACTTACTCACTTTGAAATTTTACCGAAAAATTTGCAAACTTTGCAAGTAGTATAAACCAAAATATCTCAGACGAACTTCTTGCTCTTCCTGTCTTACCACTGTCTTGCATCACTTGTATGGCGAGATCAAAGCGGATCAAATCAACTTAAATCATATTAGAAAACTTAAAACTACGACACGCTCGTTCGTGACTTATGGGGAATAAGGAATATTATGAATGGAAAGGGGTAGCGCTTAAAAAAGTTCAACAGTGTTTTCGGTTTAATAAATTCTTTATTTATCATTCAGATTACAGAATATAAACGTATGTGACATAATATTCATCATATGCAATACAATTATATATTTGTAATAAGACTACAAATTATTTATTTAACGTATGCTTCCCTGGCTGTCTTATGTATTTCCTGCTTGTCCTGGTTGTATTGGCTGTGTTGGCTGTTCTGTACATGCCTTGGATATCCTGTGTTTGTCCTGATTGTCCTGTGTATCTCCTGGCTGTCATAGTTGTACTACACTCTCCTGTACAGCCTTGTGCAATCTTATACTGGCCCTGCGCTGTGTCCTGCCTGTTTTGACAAAAAAGAAACATTATAATTTTATTGTCTCTGCGGTGTTATGAAACTTACGTATCTTTTGCTGTTAACAACCACCAAACACGTATATAGTAAGGGCGGTTCAGTTAATATCAAATGTTAATATCTCCCTGAATTGTAAAATCGGGCACGAATGCATTCCAGCTACGTTCTTATGTATGTTTAATAAATCCTTGTGCAAAGCTTCATCAAAGTCAAATTGTATCATTTTTCGAACTTTCCTTGTCAGAGAACTAATCTACTTTGATGCAATTAATAAAATTGCAGTTAATGAACCTAGAAACTAAGCATTTCCTGTACTGCTATGATTGTAGTTATTGTATCTATCAGAATTACTTTAATGTTACAAATTACCTTCTGCCGTAGCTTTTGATATTTAAAGCTATGTGAAACATTAACGTTTACCAATGCCATGTAATCGACTAAAATATAAGGGTGTTGCGATGAAAATTGCTCGTAACAGCAGGTTTACTTTGTCGGACGACCACACAGTTTCCATCCTTTTCATCGTGAACTTCTCGAGCTCCGTTTCATTAAGCGAGATTTCTGCTCGACTTCGATCTGTGGTATTGAGAGGGGTGACATTAAGCGGTTAACAGTTTTCGCGGGGACACGCGTCGTCGGTGGCTCACTTAAGCAATCACATTTTCAAGATCTCAATGTAGACACGTCATCCTACTGTACCGTCCTCTTTCTTTCTCTCCTCTCTCTCTTTCACTTTCTCTCTCTCTCTCTCTCTCTCTCTCATTTCCAACCCCGCAGAGAAGCGAGCAACGGGAAGATTCGTACGCGAAGGGGGATGAATGCGGAGAACAGGCGCCGAACGACCAGGGGAAATGGAATGAGAGAGGGAGGAAGGGTGGAAATAACGGAGGCTGCTGAAGTTTTCGCATTGCACGTGAATTACGGGCGACATCGATGCATCCGAAGTTTCCTATATATTCGAGGATGCACCCTTCTTCGATGCAGCCATGGCTTCGACGCGAAGTAATTTCTTCTTCCATGTCGTACGTCCGTTCGCCCGTCGATTCTATTAATTGTCCATTAATTTTTATCCCAAACGAGAAGTATTGGAAACGGGTAGGCAGGATATGCTGAAAGATAATCTTGCTTTATCTTTTTCCTGATGTAACTTGTCTTTTGATACGGGACATAGAAAAATCACGATAACGCCGCACGAATTCCTCTTCCCGTTCGCGACAATGTACGGTCGCGTTTCCGCGTCTGACGCATCGACTTCTATCGACGAAATGAAACCGAGTTGGATGAGAAAAATATATCGATGTGGACAGTGCTTTGAGTGAAATTAAAACTTTTTATTTCTCATTGGTCCACTTTCACGAGCCGAAAAAGGAGCCTGCTCCATTCCACTGAAAAATGAAATGGATGATCTACATAGATGGAAAAAAATCATGTCTGGGAATGAATGTTTAATAATTTTACCTTAGTCTTGAATGTTTTTGTTGTTCTGCCTTCCTAAAGCTTACGTAACACAGACTGGCTGTCAAGTTTCAGTGTAGACAGGACAAGAATACAGTATACAGACAGGACATATACGATCAAACATGATGTAAAATTTTTAATTCTTTTTCTTTCAATAAAACCGGATCAAAGAACGTCCTCAAATTTTGGAATTTTTCTTCTTCAATGAAACCTATCCTGCCTGTTCTGCCTGCCCTGCTTGTCTCCGGTTTGTCTCCTACCTATTTTCTGTTTCTCTTGTCTCTCCTGTCTGCCTCTCTTAAATAGCGTTGAAAAATCATAACAAACAGGAAAAAATATTACACTTGCATTCTCTCCACCAAACTATGAAACTTTTGTAGATAACATTTTTCTCTAAAATGAATGCTTCTCAACTCATTATATTTGTCCAACTACATTGTCGATTCGTTCCACTGTACGCTCGTCGTCGAAAAGGTTGAATATTTTTAGTCCTCGGAAATAAATAGAAATCCATTTCCAGCTAGACGATAAAAGCATAGAAGCATCGTGCGAGGACTACGGATTAGCCGACGGTTCAGCTTAAACAATCACATTTTCGAGACCTCAAACAAAGAACGCGCCATCCCTCGTTATTTCATCCCACCCTCTCCTATCTCCTCCCACCCCTCGCGTTTAGACGACAGCGGCGAGACAAGGTACACAGAGGGTAGAGGCTCAGCCGGGAAACAAGCGACGAGAGAAAGAGTTAAGCAGAGAACCGCAGTTGTCCTCGGGATTTTTAATTTAAGTCATGCATGACGCGATACGTGTTATCCGACGTTTCACCGCGGGGGCAACAATGCCCCGTCGTGATGTTTCCGATTAGACCGCGCACGTTTTTAGAAGACAATTCTATTTTGATGATCGTCGACGTGGAACTATTTGTCCTTTCTCTCTTTACCATCGTTACTATTACCAAGATCGGTACCAATTCCTGGTACTACAGACACTACTACTCAGATGTCTTTGTCTTTGATAAGGTGGGAGAAGGACAGATGAAAAGAAATAATAGAGGAAAGAAGGGACTAATAAGAGAGTAACGTAAGAAGAAACGAAAGGGAGGAGAAGATAGGAAAAGATGAAAGTACTACGTTGAACTTTCACGTCGAACTCCAAGTGGATCGTAGAAAAACGCGCGACTGCTTTCTTGAGGAGAAGCTGAAAGTTCCCCTCGGTCGGTGAGCGTTCCTGCAAATTAAAAGTATATTTTTTTTACGCGAATAATAATCATTATTCTTTCCTCCTACGAGTGTCCTCGAGGTGCAGGCAAAAAGCAAATCCTCCGTCTCCCCGTTCGCCCACGTTCGACTTAACATTCCGCGAGATCCGAGTTAATTAAACCCTTCCGCCTCGCTATCGCCATTTAACATCGAGCTCTTTCTCTCTCTCTTTCTTTCCTTACTTCCGCCGTGTATGCTTGTATGTGCTTTTTTTCCCCAAGGATTATGAAAGTAACCCTGGAGACACGAGCCCTCTTACTTATCTCAGAGTGCAACGTTAAACGAGTGCAATTACACGCGTCCGACGCAATTCCGCGAAATCGCACAATCTCACCGCCTATTTCGCATTTAACCATAAGCGCCGCTTCGCTCTCGCTTCCCTCGCGGAACGACCTCCGACCTTTAACCCGCCGTTTCTTCGCGTATCTCGGAGTCGTCGGGCAAAATCTTAACGCCTCCCTTGTGAAAGTAGCGTCGTGGTATGTAAAAAAGAAAAATGGCTAACCGAACCAAGGATAAACCGAGGGTCGAAGGAAAGGATGCGGAATAATGCGTGAAAGTTTTGCGTGACACCTACGCAAAGGAAGGAAATGGTGAACTTTCGTTTCGCGAATATAGACGCGCTCGAGTCGTAGGGTGGTAGAAAGGGGTGGTTCCAACGGTGGGGGTTGTACACGGAATGTATCGGTAAGCCGGATTTTACTCGGCTATGCACGCGAACAATTTCCACGGTATCGGTTTCTGTGGAACGCGGGGGCGGAGGTTCCTCGTGTAACTGTGCGATTGATAAACACGTGTAATGGAAGAAGCTCGTACCGGGAGAAGTAGAGAAAAACGAAGGATGTAGAATGGGAAAGATAAAGCTACGGCGCGTATATCTTACCACTCGTGGTTCGCGAAAGAAGCGCGAGATCTGTTCTGTATAAGGGTGGGTTTGTAGCGCGCAGTAACGACTGTACGAAAACATTCTCGTTTCTGAGGAAGGGGTGTAAAATTTCCAATATCCCGATCGCAACGTCCAAGAGATTACATGGCCATAGACGTATACGTCCATACATAGACATATACGTAAGTGGAATCTCCTATTTTCCCGATGACCCTCCAAGGAGACTACGGATCGAGTCATTGATATTGGAAAGCCGGGAATATTACGAATTCACGGAGAACGGCATCTACTTAAGGCGTACTTTGTTCTTCTTCCTCTCCGTCACAAAAGAAATCCCTCTCCGTTGATAGAGAGCTCAAGAGACTAACGATACGACGAAAGAAAGTAACGGTGCACGTAGATCGCAAAGAACCAAGTCCACCGTAAGAGTTTCTCATCGCACGTACATAGAATAGAATAGGGGTGCGTTCGTCCAGCGAACGTACGCCGGAGAAGAGAGCGTGCGGAGACAGGGTGACTGGGAGGGTTGGCCTATCGGCCGGGGGTTGCTCGGAATCTATCGGTGGGCCAGATTTCACAGACACAGTCTCCAGGTTCATAAGCGCACACATCGAAACGATCCTCCACGACGTCGACGTGTCGGTGCCGACGGACACGGTAGGACGAGGATCGTAGAAGCGCAAGCGCGTTTACACGATTGCGCTCGCGCATTCGCGCCTCTCCTCGACGTCGTTTTGCAAGGAAATTGATTCTGCGCGAAACGGCGGGGTACGAGGTAGCACCATCAGAAGAGCCGGGGTCCGCAGAGAGCGCGCACACACCACCGGAGAACGAGCATCGAGCGAACCACGGCGCGATAGACCAAGGTCCGACGGGGACAACGACGTCTTCGTTATTATGTAAGGAGATGTTGCCTCGCTCGTACGTCCTGGACACTCAACGAGGCCACTGAAGGAGTAGGAGGAAGCGCCCTTTCGACATGCGAAACGACGCGTCGCGCCGGCCGCGATACGACGACCACGAACACACGGAGAGAAAGGATCACCGGGCCAACCGCCAATAAGACGTGCGTCCACCGACGGAGAGGAGCCTCGATGGAACTGCAAATCCTTCTGCTCGTTCATATCGTGGGTGAGTAGTCGATGACACGATGGTGCTTTCTTATTTAACGTTAAATTTCGACGTAGAAACGGTACGTTCTTTCTCCGTCCGGCCCGCGGTTGACCCTCGCTCCTCATCCTTGTCGTCCTCGCGGGACGTTGCCCCGACGTATGGTATCCGGTATGGATTAGCGGAGTTCCTTGCACTCGTTAGCGCTCGGTCAAAGATGCACGAACGTTGCTGCTGGACGAGGGTGAATTGAAATTTTTAAAGGGCTGCGAGCATTGTCCCGCAAAGGACCGACGAGTCCCAAGGGAAGTTCTAGGTTGGACGGAGAAGAAACGATGGTAGCTGGTACCGCGTGACTGTGGAACGATTTGTAATTTTCTCTTGCTTTCTTTACCTTTTTCTTTCTGTCACTTTGACGGCACGAGGAAGCACATGCACGAATATCGACGGTGACAGTAAGCGTGACTTGGTAGCTGGAGAGATTTTGTTCGTGATTTCGTACGTACGTTTCTTGACGGATTTATCGAGCGCAGACGTTGCTGGTTATCGAGATGAAGCGATACGGTCTAATTGCTGCATCCCAAGTCGCGGTATTTCGCTCGTATATTCGTGATTATTTTGTGTTTGTGCACTGGTGGGGACAGGAGGAGAGCAATTCTATTAATTTGAATTATGTTCGATCGAAGATGTTTTATCGACTTGCTCTTATATCAAATGGAGAAATATATGGAAACGATGCGAGAGCATCGAATTCCTATTAAAAAATCATGCCGCACGGAGGTTGAAGCTTCAGCAGTTTTCCATTTAAATGGGAAACGAGCGAACGGACTCAAATTTCACGTGGAAACGTTCTTCGCGAATTGCGATCGGCTTGAAGCAAAACTTTGTAATTTTAATCCAGCCGATACGGTCCAGTGTATATCGATTGAATTTCCCCATCGAAGAAAGGCAAACGAAAATCAGGAATATCGACTATTTTTACAATTCCATCGTTACCGTACGTTAAAATATTTGCCCTGGCCATTATTTATTCGTCGAATAAAATTGTATGGCTCAATTTGTGAATATGTTTGCAGACGAGATATCTCGTCGGCAAACAAGCCGTTCGGGCGAACGGGAAAAATTAGTTTACACGAACGCAGGGTCGGATTTAACGCGGAGAGATTCCGAAGACAGTAGAAACGAGAGGATCCTTATCCATTGGCGCATTGAACTCACGGAGAGGGTGATGGCTAGACGCCATCCGGCGATTGTATGGAAAAAGGGGGTCGTCGCCGGTTCGCCGATCGTAAAAACGTCCGGCCATGTTTCCATAATAGAAATTTAATGAATTTGACGAATAATTGTGTCAATGGATAATTGCATTAGCGTTGCTCGAACGAGCATGATTCCACGGGCAGTATCGCTTCGATTCATCCGATACGACGAATCGTGCGCCTCGTTTATTCCGTTCCCACTTTACCGTGTATATCTTTTTAACAGTCTCCCCGGAAGGGAAATTCAACGCGGAAAAACCGTATCGCCTAATCGAATGTACTCCCGTATTTCGCGACTTTGCGCCACGACGTCGACTGAAGTTTATCCTTTTCAGATCCTTCTTTTACGTCCTTTCCTTCTATTATACGTACGCGTACATATATACACATACACGCACACATATAAAAATATATCATACACGTAAGTTAGCTCCGACGTGAAATACGATCGCGGAACATTGAACTGTCGATTCCATTGTAGCAATTCCAGGGAAGCTACGAATACATACCTTTTTCATCTCGCAACCAGCCGCGAGTTCGTTTTATTTTTTTCCCCTGTATTCGCCCAACGAGTACTAACCCCGACACATGTCCTTACACCGCGAATGAAAGATGCAGGTCCGACCGTAGGTGCAAACTGGCGAACACGCGAGGTTCGTGTGTGGATCGTCGCCGCAAATACTTTGCAACCCCGGCTGTACACGCTTCGAAACCGTCTCCCTGTTTTACCCCTCTGTATCAGTCGCAGTTATTTCTTCCCCTTTCCACTATCGCCACCCTCATTCCTTTTCCTTCGCCACTCTACTTCGCTCCTTCCCGGTCTCGACCTCCGTTTTTCTTTCTTTTTAACGAGACGGCACGATTGTCATTTTCCATGGAGTCCCGCGCGACCCTCCGCGATGCAAGTGTCGTGAATAGGGCGGAAGTTTAAATGCGAATTGTCCTTTTATACGGATATGGAGTAATTCTCTCGAGCAAGCGACCCGATTTATTCAGAAGCTTCATTCTACTTCTTACGCAAGAGCAATTCCTCGCCTCGCGCCGCTGTGGGTGAGATAATTTAGTCGGCGGTAGCAAAGGGGCGCCGAAGAAGAAAGAATTGTATTCGCGATCGCCGACGGTTCTCGTCTTAACGTAGTCCGTGTTTAATTAATAACATTGCTGCACATCTCTCCGTGGATATCTTTATTATTTTCTATCCACGGAATTCTCTTATACGTTGACGGTGGAAATTTACGAGGCCGATACATCGTTGCACGTTTTATCGCCATTATTCCGCGATAGGGGCACCGGTTGCCCGGTTGAGTTCGTTTCCGGCATAATCGCGTTAAAGTCACGTAATACGATTGAGACATTAAAAACGCCACTCGGTAGTCCGGTGAAAGTGTACTTTTTTTTTTATCGTCTTAACGACGTTATCGTTATTTTACGAAAGACCCTCCAGCGGCGTTAATTATCTTCAGTCGTAATGAATTCGCCAAGGTTTCCTTAAATAGCACATCGTTGCAATTGCATCGGCAATTGAATTACAACGCTTCTCGGATAAAGATGAGCGAAACGTTCGTTCGAATCACGAACGAAATACCCTCCGTTCTCCGTTCACCCCCGTCGAGTAGCCCTTCGAAATCTTAACGATTTCTCTCATCTCTTCCTTCTCTTTCTCATACCATTCCTCTCCTCCTTCCCATCTCACTCACCGTGCAGAGAGTGTGCCAATAACTCGAACCGACACTTCGGTTGGTGGGATAAAGAAAATCCACCTAATTTAAATCTTCACCCTTTAATACCCGTATTCCACCGTCCCAATGACACGGCGGATAAGAACGTTCGAAATACCTCCGGCGGATTAAATCTTAACAACCTAATTTCCCGAACCGCGCGCGCGATTTACCTCGGTTCAATAGGCTCCACAGCCGTCCCTTTCCTCGTGCTTTTTTAATTAAAGCTCGGAAAGCGAGCCTGCTCTCTCTCTCTCTCCTTACTCCCCCTGGCAATATCATCGGCGTATTAAAAAATCGGAATAAGGACTTGTCTGCCTGTTTGTCTGTCCTTCCTAGGAATTTGCTCCGGTTTGCGGGAAGTGCGCATCCAGATACCGACGGCCGTGAGGAAGGGTGACTCGGCGATACTGAATTGTTGGTATGACACCGAAGAGGATCCGTTATACGCCGTCAAGTGGTACAAAGGGGGTCGAGAGTTTTATCGCTATGCCCCGAACGAGACCCCGGTCGTCAAGACTTTCCCCATCGGGAACTTGACGGTGAAGGTGAGTTTCAACCTGTATCTTCGTCCCTCTCTTTCTTCTTCTACATCTTTCGTATTCTTTTTCTTCCCCTTGCCACTTCTTCCTTCTCATCCTCAACCTCCTCCTCCTTCGTTTCGCTTCTTAAAACGCGCGCGCCTCTCGCACCTTATACCCCTCGGGGGTTTCACGAAATCTCGTCGAGAAGCACTCTGATGCTGGAAGAAAAAACGATCGCGCAGGAGTGAGACCAATGTCGGGGATTTATTGCAGTCGAGAAGTTGGATGGAACAATAACCGAACATTGTAAAATATGGCGTGGAGATATCGTTCCGAACTTCTTGAATTCGAAGTAACCTACCCCCGTGGCTTTCGCCCACGAGGATGATGTGTCCATTCGTATAAAGAAAATAGGGAGACAGTGTAACAAAAAACGGAAAAGAAACTTATTCTTTAGCTTTAGGAGCTCCGTTTTACATAGAATTAATTACAATGGCACGGAAACGGTACCGTGTGCCAAAGTTACTCCGACGGATATTTAACACGAACTCTTTGGGAAACGTTTGAGCTTTATTGCACAAAAGAAAATCTACGTCGGGTCGATTTGCAATAGAAACGTAGGAGAAAAGCAAGCAGCGAAGAAATTTTACATAACACGCATGGTAGAGTATTTCTTTGCCGATGCTGTTACAAAGTGTAATGCCTCTCATAAATAGTCTCCGGTCGGTAGACTCAACGCGGTACGAATGTATACCTTACGGCTAAAAGCTTGTTCGCAAACAAAGGACATCATCGTT
This sequence comes from Cerceris rybyensis, assembly GCA_910591515.1. NCBI lineage: Eukaryota > Metazoa > Arthropoda > Insecta > Hymenoptera > Crabronidae > Cerceris > Cerceris rybyensis. The sequence goes on along the minus strand of OU342791.1, from coordinate 24,480,309 downwards.
CGCAGATCAATATCTCACGGAATATCGTCCGGTCCAGTTTTCGTCTTCCGTCGAGGTCCACGATGTTTATCCGGTCGATCGAGAAAACAATGCAAACCGCGAGAAAGACCTCTTTTCTTCCTTTATTTCCTCTCGTTCATCGTTGATCTATGCCCGTAATAATTCATCGGTATTGCGTTTAAAAATCGCTCGACTAGTATTCTCGACGTTTTATAAATTTACAAGCTCACGTACAATTCTTTGAGCAAACGTCACCGTCGTCTTCGTCGTCGACGTCGTTCGCTCGTAAAATGCGAAAACGCGAAAGTAAACGAGGCGATGTCTCAGGTAAACGAGACTCAATGAACTCCGGCTTGTATTGCAGAAAACTGAGAGTAATGCGACGCAAGTCGCGCTGACAAAATTGGAATTGGACGCGGCGGGTACATACACCTGTGAGGTATCAGCCGATGCGCCTTCCTTCCACACGGCCACAGTTTACGCCACCATGAACGTCGTTGGTAAGGGGAACGTGTTTATTAACTTCTATAGAGACTTTACGACATCGTATAAATGTAACAAAATGTCACGTATGACTTTTCGCGCGGTATTCGCTCGTACCTTTCACGAATCAATTTCACTTCTGTCTGAAATTCTACGGAGAAGACGTGAGCTCTCCAAGGGGTTACGATTTTCAGTGGAAGAAATTACGATTACGCCGGCCGATGGAATTTTTTTTCAAAGATTATCGTTATTTGTGTTTAGTATTGGAGAATTTAATGAGAGTATATTTTAGTGGTTTTCTACTTGGCGAGTGGTAGCTTTGACGATAGATAATTCACATTTTTACTAATTTTGGACTTTGATATAAACTGCTATGTTAAGAAGCACAGTTGCTCCTGGCCTGGTAACATTTTTTCGTCTCCTAATTTGAGGATACTGACTGACTACTGTGGGACATTTTGATGGAAGAGATACTTTTATCTAACCCAGACTTTTAATATAATTGTACCTTACATATTTATACCGTTATTGGATTATCGTTGACAAGAACTGATTGTTGTCCTGCATCTAATTTGAAGTAATCAAATTTGTTCATTTTTAATAGGTTAAATTGACGTACAATTTCAAGTCACCTGTATTACTTGTTACATTAATAAGCTACCTATTCATACAATTACACGTATATTCTGAAATATATTATTACAATCGTTACGCGCACAATTTACCCTTTTACCAGACGCACCAGCGTGACAAGTCAAACACTTATGTAACTCGTTACGTTTATTACGATAAAACCTGATAAAATCGTTAACGTTACAAATATCCCCGTCTCATGCGATGTCTCGCGCTAAACTCACCTTTTTCTCTACCTCGTACGTAACACCAAATATCTTTTTCCACCCAAGTACAAAAATTAATGATACCATTTGGCAACGATAGATCGATACCATAAACACATATAATTGTTACTTTACATTCCATACGATACTCCCTAAAATATACAAACACATAATTATTCGAAGCAGAACATTAAATACAAAAACAACCCAGCAAAATTCTTCCTCTGAAACAAAAGCCGACAAAAAAAAGCTCTACACAATGCAGAATAAGACGTAAATCCACCTGCGAGCAATAATTCCACGGCAAAGTACGGCACAGGAGCCATTGTTGCGAATTTCATGGCACATATTTTTACTCCCGATAATTACGAGTTATCCTAAAACGTCAGAGACTCTTCGAAATATGTCGCGCGATCGAAGTGACTCGATATCCGGGGCTCGAGACGCACGGGACAATGACATTTTTTTTTTTTCGTCGTACACGTCGACATATTCCTATATCGAAGCGCGACTGGGCGAGCGCGAATTGGAAAGGCATAAGAGAAGAATTTTTCATCAGTCGGGAAGCATACTTGTGTCGGGATGTATTCGTGTATCGGGGAATCTTGAAAAGTTTCTCTCGCGATGCACAGGAGAATCTAGAGTACGTCAAAGCAACGTTTCCAACATGCTTTGCATACTTCCGGACGCGCGTATACGTGGCGTCTCTTGTTCCGCAGAATTACCCTCTCAAAGGCCGTCGATACACGGGTTAAGGAGGAAATACCGGATTGACGATATGCTACGTTTGAACTGCACATCCGGACGGAGTAAACCCGCGGCCAATCTCACCTGGTACATCAACGATCGACAAGTACGATTTATACACGGCAATACATCTAACGCTAGTATAAGTAACAGTTGATCAATTTCTCGTCGTAGATCTTTGCATTATTCATAATTATGATTCCCGCAATCCTATACCGAGTAAACGGTTAAAGACCTGCTTTATTGGGGTTGTTGAATCGGGTTTTAAGCAGACGTCTTTACGACTGTTTTATAATCATTATGGAATATTCTATAATATCGATACAGTGAGAACTGACGCATTGAAATTAGAATTGAAGAGATATCCCCATGGGGAGTTAATCCGTGGAATATACCGGTAATCGGTGTTGTTTAACTCTAAGTTATAATCGATGGAAAATACTCCGTTCCAGTTTCTACAGCTATTGAAGAGAAATTAAGACAGTCATAAAGATGTGCATTTAACTATCAAATTTACCAGAAATATGTAAATATTTATAGTGCATATTTGTGTAACATTTCATACACTTTTTCTCTCTCTCACGAAGTATGAAAAAGAGATTCGATCCGTCGAATTAATTATCGTCGCAGAGTCATGGTATAGCCGATTAAAGTACAGACTGGGAATCTGAAGGAGCATTTTGCATAATCAGTGGAATTTCCCTTTAATCTCTTTGCCTTGACACTTCAGGCTCTCAAGTTACACGTCCGCACATACAGTCCCCTCGACACGAACGAGTCGGAGTGGCAAGTCTCACAGATCGGCCTTCAGTTTCTCATCACCCACGACCACTTCATCGGTGGGAAGCTGAAAATACGTTGCAGTGCATCGATATACGACATTTATTGGCAAAGTACGGAAGTCAGCGCTGAGGAAGATCGGCCAAGGGTTATACACTACGAGCCCGCTGCGACGATAGTCGGCATAAACTATCTTCAGCCGCCGCCAAATTTTCAAACCGGCCAGAAGAAACCCGACGGGCAGGTCGGGGTGAAAGGTAACGTAATTTGCATCGCTGAATCTTCAATCGGGTCTCGTTGAATTTGAAATTCACCGTGCTACCATTCTATTCGTGACCTTTCGCGTTCTTACGTTATACTATACGTATTTTTCGATACCGTCATTCATTCATCGTCCCGTCGACTGGAATTTTCCACGTTTTTGAAAGATCTGTGTATTTGATTGGCGGTTGAAGCTTTTAGAGAATTAATTTCAGTTAAGTGGTCCGTAGATTGGAGGTTGGACTGAGAGGAATTAAAGTAGAAGGTTTCAAGAGACTCGTGTCGGAGGTGAATGTGGGTTTAATACTCTGTCTTTGAGTTTTCTTGTTTTGTCTGAAGATAATTGAGAGAGGGGTTGATGATGAAAATGTTTTCATGTTGTAATTTTGGCTTTATTGTGCTAATTTTACCTGTGATATACAAATTTCGGAGCTTTGTGAACCACTAAGAAGCTATGATGTATTAAGTAATAGTTTCGAACAAATATCCTAGAGTTTAAGGGGATTTCAACTCGGACGTACTAATTATAAGACTGAGACTTTAACTACATACCCCTAGGGTGATTACCTCCCAAAATTTTAGATGAATTAATAGACAAATTTCTTTTAACAAACACAACTTATTTGTCCTATTACTTAAAATTTGTTCACCGAAATGTTGCAATGAGTAATATCGTTGAAAACCCCAAAGGTAACGGAGATTAAAACTCGGATCTACTAATTGGCTATTCCAACCTTCAGCTTCATATTCATCGCAGTCCAAATAGCGTATGAATTACTGAAATTTCTTTTCAAAGCAGACATTACTATTTTGCCTACCTACAATCTATAATTATAGAAGAAGCGTATTATAATAATCATTATAAAATTAAAAGAAAATCTCTTAATTCCAAATCATTAATATTGTAAATGCTGAAATTTATAGCTAGCATTCACCATTGAAAAGAACAGATGGAATTCCCCGTTCGAATTACCATCGTCACTGGGAAATTTTTCGTACGTACACTTGACGAAACGGAACATGACACACTGTGCACTGGCAGATGAGGGGATTTCTCCACATGGCTCAGTTATATGATACATACGCCATTCTGTCGCGCAGTATAAGACGTATCGTGCATATAACTGAGCTTAGTGGGGGAAGCCTTCTCATCTACTAGTGCCTACCCTGTCACGTTCAATTTCCCTCGCTGTACATCACATCTCCAGTAATCTAGGTTTCCTATAAAATCATCAAATTTGTTCAATGCGAAAATTACAAGAAACTGTCCAGATGTTGAAACACAATGGAATTTTTTCCTTTTCACTTGTATGTTTGGGCTCTGCAATCATTTTGTCTAGGATCTACTGTTTTAGATGGGATTCGGATCTTTAAAGTTATTATATTTTAATTATTAATTTAAGAAAAGTTTTCCAAATCTGAACTAGAATTGAAATCGACCCTACTCACTGCCAGTCCGAATCTTAATCTCCTTATCCACCGTAGCCCTCGGAACTCAATGGAATTTTTATCCTGGCAATTTCGCCAACATATAGCACCCACTTTGCAATACAAATTAACAGATCATATCGATAAGAACACGGCGAAACTTTTTACTACCATAGAAATCGATAAAAATAATGAAGTTACAAAAAAATATCTGTTACATTAAATCAAACTTACAGAGGGTTAAAACACACTTGAGAAAAAAATGTTTCAGTAATTCCGCGGACGGGCTTATTTTGATCTGTCTTGCGGTTTGCATAATTCGCCTCGTCACGTTATCCAGTCGACGTCAAACAGCTCGGCACGCCATCAAATAATTCGTTTCACGCCAGATAATCCGTGCTCGCGGCAACTATAATTCCCCGCGCATTCCAGGATTATTTGTTGTTACGTATACGGATTATTTGGCGTCAAGTGAACCGCACCGAACGTTGGATCGAAATAACATGGTTGCGATAAAAAAAAAGGGGGCAGGGGACCAACGTAAAATCGTAGATCCATCCTACGAGAGAAAGTGTACGTGTATACACGCAATGGAGAGTAATACATCGGTCACAGATTCGTCGAAATCACATCATCGAAACAAAGAGTACGCTCGAATTCCCTAAACTGGGTGATCGTGGATTGCAAAAACTTCGTTTCGTTTATTCGCGTTATCCGCTTGCTTCGTTACTTCGTCGGAAACGAGCGTTTTAATTTTCGTCCTGGACCAGTTCCGACAACTGTGCAAAACGATACGTCATTTTTTTTTTGTGCTGGCGTAGAATAATTTTATAACGATACATAAACTACACACTGTTTCTCTACGAAACACCTTTCCATCTTCTTTCAGTACTCGGATCCTCCACGACAGGACTGCGGCCGTCTCTGCGATTAGTTTTGAAATTGTTTGCGTTTCTCCTGATCGTCATTCGTTAAGCGTACTGTATTGTATATTGCGCGCTTTGGAGCTCTTTATATAAATCGACGTGCTTGTAAGAAAAGTCCGAGGTGCTTTGTGTGACCTCTCTCCTTTCGCGGGATCCTCCGACCATCCTCACCCATGACATCTGACCCTGGACGCGTCGTCGCGACGCTCCTGCGGAACCACGTGCCAGGAGGAATAAAAGAAGAGCTACGGTTATCTTCTGAAAAGAAGGAGAGAGAGGGAAAGAAAGGAAGAGGAAGTGAAAGAGAAAGAGGAAAAGATAGGAAGAGAGAAAGAGAAGGAATGAGAGAATGAGTTGCAAGCAGCGAAGGGTTTACGTAGATCCTAATTGCGAATGGAAAGTAAACAGTGAAAAGAGTACAGAGGAAAGTGGAGAACCGATAAGTACTGAGACGTCGGCGTTGATAAGAAGAGAGAGAGAGAGAGAGAGATTCTAGAGTGGGAATCCAAATAGTCGGTATTAATTTATCCGATCAACGAATGTCCAAAAGTATTCGCGCGAAGAGAGTTTTTAAAGAAGTCGATATCCGAGGAATATTTTATTATTAGACTATGTACTTGCTTCCTTTCGGCGAGATAATGTGTTTGCAATGTGTAGGTATATATATAGTAACGTTACCGCCGCCATCGTATGGAAAAAAAAGGATAGTTTTTTTTCGTACTTTTATAACTCAAAAAGACTAAAGTAGCGTGGATATATATATATACGACTCATATATATATGTACATGATATAATCTATCTCTCTCTATCCGTATGATTAACTGAATAGTCAAATATTCGGAGACATTACAATTCGCCTAAGTATTTTACAGTGTGCGAGGAGATGTACCTGAATCGGATATTCAAGGACTTGAATTTTTGCGTTGCTTACTGTTATAACTATAATTTAAGTGAAAATGATATGCGGTTACCGAGTACACGATTTTTCTGTAATATCCCTCCACCACCACCCGAAACCCACCCCTAACCCTTCTCATTCCCCATTAAAAATTCAAATCGTTCGTTAATCCATTTTATTCTATTCACGTACGATATGCAATCATCGTACCATGGAGTTTATTACGGATTCAGTTTATTAAATTAATACGTTGTGAATTCTGTTTAATGTATTCCCTTCGATACATTTGTTAACCGAGCTTGACACACTTCGAAACGCAACAAATAACTGAGAAGGTATTTGCCGTCACGTTTTACTTCCAATGAATATATACCCGTGCTTGCTAATGTTTTTTTTACTGGTCTCTCGCTAGCGACATAATTATTTGTCGCACTTAACGCGCGTCATTTAACGCGAATTAGTATCTACTGCATGGGTTTTTGCTATTATGGGAAACGGGAAAGAGGGATGATCGGGCCTACGATTTGTTAAGTTTTTCTCTTTTCTTCTTTTGCGGACCTGAGGAGGCGGTAAAGGAAATTATTGTGTATTACGAGCGGATGTGTGCTAGTTATTAGTAATTAATTGTAATTAAGAATTGCAACGACTGAATAATACTCTACATGATTTTCTAATCGTAATAAGTATTTTTGAAAACCGTCATGATTTCTACATAGCTACAGATTAACGTCTATCGGAAGGAAGGAATTATGTAAGACTAGCCAAAAGAAGCCACGAGGATCGTGTAATATGAATATTTTCCAACGAGTTCCACGTATAATGTGTTTCTGCGTATTAAAGCGCGGGATCTCGCCGTATAATAGTTTTCCAATTCTTTGTGTAACCCGGGGAGTGAAGAACTAGATGAATTTTGCCGTTTTTGGCGTCGATGCTAATTATGTTCCTCAGCTTGTCACGATACAAAAAAAAAGAATATTTATGATAATAATAACGATATGACCAGAAAACAAACACAACAACCTTGATTCGACACCGTCATGAATTTTAACTTTATTTTCCCAATTCTCACGATGTTTTCTTTCTCAATGCGCGCGGATTTTAATCAAACCAGCGCGTACGTTTCGAAGTATAAAAAATGACAAAGGTAAACCAAAAAAAAAGAAATGAGAACTTAATCACGACAACGTTTCACCGTAATAAATATTTTACCAAACTCTCCGCCAATTGAATCCTATTTCTCTGCTATTATCACTCTATTTATTTCTCTACAGCAATTAATAACGTTGATGACATAATTTAATTACCCGTTTCACGTAAAACGCGATATATGTATCTCACGAATCACGAATCACCGTGCAATAACGCAATACCGAGTTTCGTCTAATTGTAAGTCCGTTTTAATCAGAAACGCACGAGAAGAAGCGCCATTTATTTGAAACCTACTGATTGCTTTATCCTCTCATGAAAAATTCGATGTTCCCACGCGACAGACTTCGTTTCCACCCCACCCTCCTATTCTCCATCCATCCACCCCTTTTCATCCATCCGCAATTTCACTCCGCAAATTCGTCAACGTGTCGCATTTTAAGCGTAACGATTCTCGTTGGTTTTGCCGCGCGTAAAGCAATATTTTGAGTTATTTTCGAACGTTTCACGTTTACAATTAAATTAACCGTTAATGGAACATATCATCAGCCGAAAACGCGCATCGGCCCGGGGATACTTCGGTGCCGCGAGTATAAACGAGAGGGGTCCATGCTGCTCTGTTAGCCCCCAGAAAGGCAATCGATGAGACTTCTCTGTATACGTGCAAGTATATGCCAGGCGTGCACAAACACTGCCAAAACGAATGACGCTTATCATCGACCGTGTGCGCAAACACGAACGAACACAAACGGACTGATAGAACGCGAGCACGGTTGCCTGGAGACGAGAAAAACGGAGGAGGACGGCGAAGGATGAAAATTGAAGTACAGTCCGTGTTCCAGGTGGGTGGCATTCGGACTGTTGTGCCGAGGGGATTTTTGTTAACTTTAACGTTCCAATGCCGAGAAATCGATTGTGACTGCGGTTATTATTCTTATCTCATCTTCCATCCAGAGATGCACGAACGTGATCAATCGGCTATGGATATTGCACATCTCTCGAGTTATTCTCTCGCGTGTTGTAACGTTGACGTTCGTAGAAGCTTGCGCGTCGCAAACGTCGAAGTCGCGAATTTTCGGCTCGAGTCGGTGAAAACTGACGAGAACCTCTTTCACACGATATAGACACGTTGGCAGCATTCACGATGTGAGTTAAATCTTCTTCCGCTTCTACACGACTGAATCGTCCTAATTGGCGATACGGAGAGTGCACCGCCAGGTGTCGGCGATATATTTCGATAAAAAACGGGAGACCTTTTGCCGATTTCTTTCGTGGAAAACACATCGGCGACCATTCGGCGATGCTTCTTTTTGTACGTGTGCGTCACATGGAATGCGGGTGAGCTGGGTTTCATATGCGGCAGATGTGCATCCCAAGTGACGAGCACTCGTTATCCTCTTTCTTTTTTTTTATGCATCTTTGTAGCCTCTTCTTGTGGTTATGTAATCGTTAGTCGTTTTTATGAGTACATCGACAGTCGTACATGAGCGTGAGTGGAATGAATTTTGCCGTAAAAGCGAGACGAAATTGTGAAATGAATTTCCCACAGTTTTTCATAACCGCAGTTTCCTTCCTGGAGAAAATAGATTTCGTAAATCTGTCGGATGGTTGTTCACTTACAGAAGGAGTTCGGTTACTGATACACTTTGATCTTTATGAAATTTGCATAAATATTTATTAGACATATATAAGAAGATAGCTGCAATTTGTTCGTGATCGCTTTCAATTTTAAGGAAAGATGCCGGAAAACAGCGATAATAAACGTTACACTGTTTTTGAGAAAGATGAAGTTGCTTAATTTGGAAAATTGAACATCCCGGTCCTTCTTCTTTGGAGATCTTTATTTTTCTTTGCAGATTGACTAAAACACCGTTTTATTACGAATTCAACGACATAGATAGGGCAGACAGGACAGACGAGGCCTGACAGAAGACAGACAGAATCTTAAAAAGGGGCATCCCTTAAAGTTGAAAAAGGACACAAACAAATTACAGCCATCTTCTTATGTCGGTCTAATAAATATTTATACAAAGTTTCATAAAAATCGGAGTGTAACAGTTCTCGAACTTCCCTTGTTAGTTACTTGTCGCGAAAACTTGACAGAGACTGATAGCTGTAAGATAATAGGATTGATGAAAACCGAATAATACCATAGTCAGCGTTCACAAACGCAAACTTGAGGAGTCGTTACCAAACTGCACGGAACTCCGTCGGACCTAGTTTGGTGCACGCTTTACTTGATGGATCTTCAAAATTGTTTTTCTCAGGAAAGTCATTTCTTCAAAAGTGTTCTCCATTTTCAACTCACTTTTACGCAGCAAATTATTCTATTTTTGCTCCTACGTACAACATTCTTTTCACGTACCCACAATGTATTTTCTTTGTTAATTTTTTCATCATACGAATAAATACTTTTCTTTACACCTATCCTCCAGTTTATACAAATTCTCTCTTCCATTTTGCTTTTACACAGTTTTTGCATCGCCTGATTTAAAAAAACATTGAAGTTCATGATTCCGATTTAAATGGTATTCTGAAGAACCGATCATCCGTGTAAATCGGAGGATAGGTGTATACTACTACGGTACATGCCGATTGTTTATGCTATATAACGAACAAAAGAACTATATTACTTTAACACATTGAAAGCCACCTATATTCTACTACTTCCATCATTTTTATCAAAACGAAACTTTTTCTATTAAAATCCTATCTATATATAATATCTTCAAGTTAAAAATAGTTATATATTCAACGAAACTGTACTTTTCTAAAAGCAATATTTAAACATTGAATATATTAGCAAGTTCGTGAATATTGCAGTTTAGAAGTTATAATTTTCCTAGAATTCATCACCGACGGTCACCTGCGATCCCGATGGCATTCAAGGTGTTAATATAAATTCAATATAAGTTTGCTTTATACCCCCCCTGCCGAAACGAAATTAGAACATTCGAGAAGTTATTTCGCATCTTACGTAGATTCTCAATTAGATGGATTTCTTGAGAAACGCAAAAGTATATCGATCGAGGTAGATGTTTATGAACTAGTACAAAATGTCTTGGCCATAGCCCAATCGAACTGGTTATTCGTCATATTTCATGCCGTTCGTATTTGTACATTTGCCTACAGGATTTTTGGACTTTTGCCTGAACTGCCATGGAGCTGATAGTAAGGCAGGAAAGTAAGTTTCAACGTGAAATTACATATTAATTTTTTTTCCCTACGGATATTACTATTGCAAAACGTCCACCGTACAGTCGTAGAAGCAATCCAAACTACGGTGCATTTGCTACGTGCTTTGAAAGTACACCGAATGAAATTCATATCGAGTACGAGAAGTTGCATCTTCTAGGTGTAATTTATTTTATAAATTATTGTTCCCTTATTTCACAGAGCATCGTTAAAATCCTTTATGACGATCCTCATTTCGCCGAGGTGAAGGCAACTGAATAATGGTACCTTTTTAAACCAAGAAATCTCGTTGCTCGATTAAGTACACGTAGTTGACAGTCGTAGCTTGCGGCAGCGGGTAACACTAACTCTGGCAAACTATTCAAACAGAGGAAACGTAATGAGACTGTATGTCAATGGATGGCACCACCGATGTTATAAATTGGAACGAACTCGAGCGTTTACAAGCATACTTTACTTTCAAGAACTCGAGCACTCTATCGCTTTGGTTCGTTCATAAAAAAAAAAAAAATCCTCCCCTTTGTATCTCATGATGAAACACGATGAGCGAATGAAGAGACACTCCAAGTATTTTCGAAAATTTACCTTCGAAATTAATTACCGTCTCTGTGAGCGTAACGTTTTACTCGTATTTCGTCAATTCGATTTGGCACATTTGAAACGTTACGTTCGAAAGTATCGGCTTTCTATTTGCACGCAATAGCGTTACATGCATGAATTCCAAAAAGTCAATGACTCTTTGGAAATATCGATAATCTTTATTGAGAAAGTAATCCATCCGGTCATGTGAAACCGAGATACGCGCTAATATCGAGCATATCGTGAAGCAAGGGATAGTAGGTAGATGAGAGGGTGAATCAATAAATGCGTCTGGCTGTTTCGTGTTTAATTTTGGAAATGTCTGCTTTCACGAAGAAAGTTAAACTGTACCGTTGGACGTTCAACTGGCTAACAATTTCTTTGTAAGATTAATTATTACACGTGAATCTCCTAATACCATTTGGCCCCTCGTATATTCATTTCATCGTACTAATTTGAAATGAAACTCGGCCGGTTGAACATCTACGTGAAAACTCCTGTTAGAACCGAAATTCGTCCGTATAATCCTATTTTTCAGACTATGGAGTCTATCTTTGTCTGTCAGAATTTTCGTATATCACCTGGCAGAGATCCACATTACGCATGTATGCGTAATGTGCTTAAACTAGAAACGTATATTTAGAGCGGGAAAGCAAGTTTTTAATTTTCATCCTATACTTCAACTTCATGAGTATAGTCTCCGTTGCAATGAGTTATACGTACACATTCGCGTCTATCTACGACTTAATAACTTGCAACGGAAGTAGATTAACGTTATCGATTGATCATAGGATTCTTGAAATCGATGTTGATATCAACAAGTAGCGTCAATGAAATGTAAGGTTTCTTTCTTGAGTATTTTACGGTGACACACTTAGATAGGCATCTGTGTCTATAACTTAACGTGAGCAATGTTGCATTCGTGGAATTAACTTAATGCAGAAATATATCTAATGTGATATTACACGACGTATGGACAACTGTAGAATATTTGACAGTTTATATTACGGCGAGACAATTTTTTTCCCGTATCATTCGCACGGTGTACGTGCATCTTATCAGATGTATCGGCAGACGTGCATGTTGCTGGTGTCTATCTTCGAATAAAAAATTCAATGTCCAACGACTACTGAGCAGGACTTTTTTAATTGCCCATGTAAACGAGACGTTCTCCAAATGTGAATGACCTTTTCTAGCACAATTTTGAATTTGTATTTGCGGCGAGTTTATAGATTTTATTTAAATTTCAATAACTTCATGGCGATCGTATTCAATGGAATTAAAATAAGAATAATTCATACACGAGTCAATGAACATGAATCAACTTCTGTTAGAATGAAACATTATTGATTATGAGAAAGCATAAAGAATTTTCCTCGAGTGACGACGAATTAATGTAAAACATAATGGGGGAGAGAGAGAGAAAAAAAACGAAAAGGGAAGAAATCAGACGAATGGACGAGAATAATGGTCTTTTGAAGACTAACACGGAAAGTCGATTGAAAATCAGAAAGGCCACAATGAAAGGATTCTATAAGACGTCCGATCAAGGAATTTCTCAGGTGGACGTACAATAACGATGGCGAGAGGTACACATCTGGATCTTCGGAATTAATTCGATGCTGGGATCAAAGAGAAAATATGATCGACGATGTTTCAAGGGTCTTGGAAGACGTCATTAATTTCTTCGGCGCAAAGAAACGTGAAAAGGACCAGAGCAAACACACCGAAGGAGAGAGTAAAGATGCATGAATCAACACAGAGAGCACCTTTTTCATCGTCGGACTTGCCGAGTTTGTTTTATCGCTCCTCAACGAAGTAACGCCAGCTGGGACGGAGACCAGACATTATACGTATCTTTGTATTTACGCGATAACTTCGATACACTAAAGTGATTCATGCTACATGTGGTTAAAGAAATTATGTGCGGTTGCAATGACTACGATGTTAGAGGCTTGAACTTTCAATTGGTGGACCGTAGTTCAAATCTCTATAAGCTCTGGAAGATTATTATTAAATTATTATCAAACATGAGTTAGTCACGATTTATAACAATAAACATAGATTACCAATTGCATTATGAACTTCAAATAAAAATAACAAAGCAACAATAGCTACACAGGCGATCCTTGGAATTCTCAACTATCGGGCCCGGGTTCAAATCCTGCTACCTACAGAAATATTTTTTCTTCAAGTGGAACGATTATATGAAATATTCTACGAATAAAAAAAAATGTCAAAAGAATGTTTAAAATACTATTCTCAACGATTCCCTCCACATTATCATTACTCCTCGGTACGTGGTGCACGCGATGCACGATAAAGTTTATCCGCGGTGTTCGAAAACCCTCGAATTCACCTCACGCTTGTGCATTACTCAAAACTTGTTCAACAAAATTTCGATGGTCTCATTGTTAACCTGTGCACGAAGCATACAGGGAGACCTCGAATGCGTTCCGATCTCGAATCGCTTCCAAGATAACTCACGTGCTAGTCGACGCGTCAGGGGAGAAGAATCGTAAAGAGTGTGAGAAGGAGGGCCAGGAAGAATGCCTTGGGTGGGAGGGAGAAGAAAGGAACGCGCTGTATACGTGCGATGGCAAATAGGTGGGACAGTTCAACGGAGAAAGAAGGCACGACTGCATGGAGTATCGTTAACCGGTACAACGAGAGTCCGTTCTCCAGAGTGCAAGAGTCCCGAGGCACGAGTTAGTATCGCGAGCGAGCTCGGCCGATACGCGAGTGTCCGTTGGTTGCGTCGTTTGCGCTCGTAGAAACGACAATAATTCAAAAACGTGATCTTTTAAGCTGGAAAACTTGGGTGGGAACGTTTCGTAGAAACTTCGTGACGCTAATGAACGTTCTATTTCTGTGATCAGAATGAAGTGAAACGACTACTGTTGGAGACCAGAAACCTTACTGAGGATACACGTAGATCGTTCCGTTAGTTTGGGAGAAATCTAAGCGTATACAAGGTACGTCGTTCCTAGAGTTAGGCCGAACTCGTTATAAACGAGTTTGGCATACATGCATATATATGTGTGTATATATATATGTATATACCGATCTGTATAGATACTATGGCATACAGTTTCCAAGACTAGGGGTTAAACTTTGCTGAAGTTTCGCGCAACAATGTTAATCGCTCGAATGATGTTACAGTGGAGCATAATCGCACAACCGTGTTGATGGTATTATATCCTTTTTGCTTTGTACCTTCAACTGTTCCGTCTCGAAATGACGGCATCTAACACGTGATACAAGTATCTATATATATGTTCTTTCCTGTTTTCTCGGTTGAAAATAAGTTTATTTAGCTCAACTCTTCACCGACCTTCTATGACAGCGCTTTACTTCGAAGTATCGACAGTTGCGTGCACTATTCCAGCAGTTTCAGTGATCCAGGTGTTGTCTCAAATTGATCCCCATGATCTCCGTGGACGATAAACCACTTTTCGAGAAATATCGACAGTCACAGCCGATTACCTCGTACCATTGTTTGCACAGTATACACGTTGCTATCGGTGAACCAACGCTGGTTATTGGTGGGGAAAGCTCGCACGTGCGAAAAGCACGTGCGATTCTGGGCAAACCGACCTTCCTCACTGGATCGTTCGATCAGGGTGGAACACCTACGAGCTTTTCATTTTTCTGTTTCTCTTTTTTCATGGGAAAGAATGAGAGAGAGAAAGAAAGTGAGATAAAGGTGGAGATAAAAATGCTGAAACCTTACGGGGAAATACGCGAAAATGATTTATCGCAGCACCTGAGTCCTTGAAAGTGAGGCGCAAATTATTGAAATGAGATTATTTATGGTTTCTTTTGCGAACTTTCTGACGTTCGGAGGAATCATTATTTTAGTCGCTTAATGTCAATATTTCCGATCTTCGGCCTTGGAAGTCTGACGTATAAGGCGTCCTTTTAAATCTGACCATCCTAAATAGCTCTTTCCTCGTTCTAACATTAATAAATTCTAAAATAAGTTTCTAAAATAATTTAATAATTAAATTGCCTACAGAGGAATTTAAACTTGACATAATTTTCACGATTGTAATATCAGTTTTATCATTTCAAAACTGGTATACGTTCATTCACCATTGATTACACCACGACCTTTAAGTAACCTTGACATTAACTACTCTCATTCCAGTAGAATTTTGTCCGTTTAAGCAACAAATTTTGTTTCTTACCGTTTTAAAAGAACATTTTCTTGATCGTTTGAAAAGAGACACCCACTATGTCGCCGATCCTCCGTCCCTCTCGACTAGGTCATCAATCCGGAGCGTCAGTGCTTTGTGCAGTATAATTGAGTTACATATTCGTGATCATTCGATGCGCAAAGTATCGATGGGCTGGATTGATGCTCCGTTTGTCAACACGAACCGTAGAATTGGCAATACAGATGTTGACAATGTACATTGAACATTTGCGGCCCGACTTAGCTGTTTGTTCATGCGCCAATCGCGGTGATGTCTGTCTTTTCCAGTATTTCAAAGATTTTCATTGCCACCCAAGCGAACACGATTACACCGTTGTATCAGTTGAAAAACCAAGGCCATCGACATGGGAGGAGGAGCGTCTCATGGTTTATTTGCTCTCAGCCCGATAGCAAAGATATCATGGACGAGTTAACAATCGATTTTCGCGTAAACGTCAGCTTTATCGACGTTATCTATGAAATAAAGTAGAAGGTGATACAAGATAGAAACACTGTCCTGATGCGTTGACAATTTTTGTCGTCCAATTGAGCTGACATAAAAGCACGGGGAATTGCAATCGCGGGTCAACGAATCGTCCACTTGCACGAACACAAAGGAACGACCAAGACGACCATTGGGTTGTCTTCCTTTCTTCTTCTTCTTCTTCTGTCCCTTTCTTTTCTTCCTTCTATTCCTTTTTCCTTCTTTCATGTTCAAACTCCACCTGGTTTTCTTCCACTTCCACTTTTTTTCTTTTCTTATTTTACGTATTCGTTATCCTTGTTTTTTCTACCTTATTACGGTTCACCGATCTTCCTTATATATCTCTTACGTGCTATTTTCAATTTTCCACGAAAACGACATTTTCTTACCTTTCATTCTTGACAAAAACGTTCACGACCCGACGTTTCTGTCTACGATCGATTGCATACAATCGAACATGTTCGGCCATAGAACCGGCAAATGGCATTACCCCCTGTACGTAATACTTCAATTCGACGCGACAGAGTTTAACGTAGTAATCAATTTCATTGTTTGCCCTCTCTCGATAAACCATTCCCCAAAGTTTCTACTTCATCTTCAACCTGTTCACCGTTAAGTGCCGACCGTCATTTTCCATCGAGAGTGTACGAAGCTACTCCGGCAACATTTCATTACATCAACGTAACCAAAAGCTTTTCCTTTTCACTTTATCCTGCTATTGTTTTACTACCTCCTGCAAAATTCGATGGACAAGATATTCAAAGAGACAATATTCGCTAAACCTTTGTGCTCTGAATTACAGTCATACTGAGAGAGATATTTTCAATTGAAATTAATTCAACAATATTTCCTACCACTGAATATTCATTCTATCTTCACTAACAATAACGAACAACCCCAATTGTCCTAACTAAGAAAATCTTATTCGCTACCATCGTCAGATTCAATTTCTTCGACTGTACCCCTAGTGAGCATATATCATCATACAGGAGCACTTTTTAATTTAACCCGTTTCACGGTAAAAGGGTTAAGCACCCTAAATAAAAGCTGATGACAAGAGCCATTAAATCTCATGTTATTCGTCCTATTTATTCAACTCGGATTACATTCATCCGAGACACGTTTATATTTACAGCAACCGTATTCCCGGCGACAGAGGTGTGCACGATTTGATGTGAAATTGTGTAAATGTTTTTACCAGCGTGGCATACACGCAGAAAACAATCAGCGATGTTGCACTCATATGAGGTCGCACAAGCTCGTATTACCCAGCATGTAAAAGTAGTTAGTCCAGATTCACAGCTCGATCGTGCAGCTCGGAGGAAACCGAGAGTCGTTTTGAAGGGCAGGCCAAGTATTTCGTACCAGCATAACGACGACAGTCTCGAAGTTGCAATCCGGTCGTCGTAAAAACCTTCATGAATAATTGAATGCGCGTCCCGGAACCATTGCAATACGTTAATGTCGTTATGAAATCACCGTCAAAGCGCTCACTCCAACCCGACCCACATTTTCTTTCTATCGTTTTTCACAATTGTGCAACATCCAACCGGAACGATCCCTTAAGAATTCATTAGAAAATTCCAGGTTTGCCGATTTTCTCTCGGTGAAATTTTGCAGGAAGAACTGGGACATGCCCGTGGTACTATCCTTACCGGCACAATTTCACCGTTAAATAGGATTACCTTGTAAACACGAACTTTTAAGAGTAACAGACACGAATGCGGCTATGCCCCGTGGATCCGACGTAATTTCTATCTAACTTTACCCAACGTTCGGGTACCATGTTTTGCACGGAGGAGAATAGAGTTATTTTGCCTGATGCGCGATTTTCATACCTTTTGCCAAGGAGAATTAAACGTATCTCCAACTGTCCGACCGTTTTAGCTGTTAACGCTAATTCGACGTTGAAAGACGAGGTCGTAGCACGATGCAAACTGCCGATCGTTTTGCACCTACGCGTCGAAGGCTACTTAAACGTGGGCGGAGGTTGACAGAGACACGAGGAAATGCGATTGCTTTGTGAACGATGAATGAAGAAACGGGTCGCGACTATTTTTGTGCAATTGCCATTTTCTGATCGTTCAACGTTTGAATGGGAATGTTATTTTATTTGTGGTACATCTCGATCGGTTCGTTGTACTGTATTATTGGTTTCTGTTGTTTTAAGAATGTTGCAATTGATTTGTCAAGGATGAACTGCTCCGGGTATGGGTACCGTCTGTCATTGAAAGTGTAAATAAGGCAGGCGAAAACAACAAAGGAAAACAGAAGAAGAATTTTCAATGTGACAACGTGTCATTGTTGTCTTAACACGTTGACAGTCAACTGAAAAACAACTCGTTTATGTTCTTGGGTGAAGGTCGGCTTAAAAATCAGGGCTGGATTACAGGAACAGAAAATTGATTAATAGATGAACAACATCAAAATCAATTACAAGGCAGTTCGTAGGTTCTTTAAAAAAAGGACATTCTGTGTGCTTCTTGATTATTACTATTTACTATAAGTGCAGTTTTTAATAATATAATATGACGAAATTAAATTACCTTTCTGAACTGGAATCCCGTGGCAATCAATGTGTTAACGGTGGTGTTACATGATTGTACAATGGAGACTCATCGGGAATGGTTTTCTAGTAGCTACTGGAATTGAGGATACTTTGATATCAGTAAATGACATCATACTTTCACGTTTACAGATTCGTGTAGAGTATATTGGGTAAGAAAAATTTCCCAGAGGTAACAGCAGAGACATGCGAAGTAAATTTTGCTATTTGGAAGTCCAATTTGCCGTCTTCGGTGTCAGTGTAACACCTGAGATGCTGTAGCGCAAATGTACAATGTATGAAATTGAAAGGCACCTTGGGTACCAGTTAATGGAAACTCGGTTTCGTTCATTAAGGCAAACTTGTCCATGAGTCCATTTAAGTTGTAATCATCGTTGCTTGAAATTGTTGTATCTAAAATTTTATAAATTATTCCTCTCGATGTATACATCTCAGTCTGAATAAGAGGCCACCTAATATTGCAAATTCCCTGCAAAATTGCTGCAGTAATCAAAGCACAAAATACGTTCATCTTGGCAACACGGAGGAAATAGTTCAACCGCATTCTGCATTTCCAACTGTACGCTCGCTCTTTAGAATTTGACGTCGACATTGCCATTCGATTACAGCTGACTTTGATATTTCAACAGCTTACCGTTAAGTAATTTATTTACTCATCGGTCCACAATATGCAAAGCAGACAAAAGAAAAAGTAATTTTAAGTCGACATCATTGCAAAAACTGGACCGCTCGAAGGGCAGAAGCGTAGATTATATTTTGCGAAATTTCCATATAATTCAAAATTCGACGAAAAAACGTGGTTGTATGTGCGTAAAATATAATGTTGCTCGATGAGCATCATATTCCCCGAACCTCGGGCAATTAAAAATCCTTTTTTTTCCTGTGTACACGTAAATGCACTCGGTGCAACGAGGTATCGTGACGGATTAAATCAGCCTGAATTACGCTCGCAAACCGCACTGGAAACAGTGCAACTAAGGATTAAACGTAATCAGCGCAACTACCTTTTGATAGATGAGACGCGGATGATGGTCTCTGATAAAAAAAAGGGAGACAATTCACTTTCCTTTGAAAGCGATTATAAAAAATAGTGTCAGGCACCGACAGTCGATGCATTACGCGTATAAAAGCAAATTCGCCAATTTATTTTTCCTCTTTCTGCTAACATTATTTAATGTCGTATCGGTGACCCGTGAGCTCGTGAATAGATTAAACGTAAAGCCTGTTACGCAACTCGCGATTCTGCTTATTTATGCGTCACAATAACAGATTACATACACTTTTTTTAAATTAACAACAAAGCATTTTGCTGATAATCGAATGTTATTTCTGCGTTCTATTTTAAAGTATAAAAAGTCATTGTTTAATTACGGCAAAGTACTCTATTGAAAAAAAAGCGATTGAGATGATTTAAGTGAAGCTGTTAATTTGATGTCATTCCGGAAAAATGGAATTAGGAACAATGAACCAATGCGATTGGACAATATCGATACGTAACAGTTACACATTTTTCAAGCTCATGTCGCAAAATGAAAGAGGAACAGATAACAGTAGAAAAGAGTTTCAGTCACAAATTCGAGCCTTTAAATTTTACATGTTGCATCATTGGAAAACTAACAGCGACAACGACTCATCTATTTCTCGATAGCTTTGTTAATCCTTTGCCCTCCAACCTCTACTCTCGACCTCGCCTGATTGGAATTATGTATCAATCGAAAATAATGAAAAATCCCTCACTGTTGAATATT
This sequence comes from Cerceris rybyensis, assembly GCA_910591515.1. Classification (NCBI taxonomy): domain Eukaryota; kingdom Metazoa; phylum Arthropoda; class Insecta; order Hymenoptera; family Crabronidae; genus Cerceris; species Cerceris rybyensis. The sequence goes on along the minus strand of OU342791.1, from coordinate 24,460,030 downwards.
TATTCCCCGTCAAAGATACCGCCGACTACCGAGTATCTGAAAGTACTTTAATTAAACACGGAAAATCATTAATAACCCTTCACCCTCCAAGCGTACAATCGATTTTCAACGAAGTCAATATTCCCCGTCTGATCTTACGATTATCATCACATTCTTCTCACATTCAAAAAAACGTCCTACTTAAAGCGCGCAAAACAAAAGTCACGTTCGCCAGTCGACCTAAAAGAATCGCAGTGTAAGCAAAATCAAAAATTCAAATTAATTCCGTGCCAAATTTTCTACACCTCCCACGTCATCGTAAGACCATATAGTCTTAAACGGTTAACTTAGCTCTCAACACGTAATCATTTTCACGCGATACTTCGTGATTCTTGGGCATATTTTAAACACGAATATTCTCTAATTCCATTACCACCAAGAATTTCCTCAACCGCGCGCCACTGGATGCAGGTAGCACGGAGGAGTAGAAAAGTGAGCACCTTTCGTAGGGTCTTTTATCCCGAGTAGATTAAGAGAGCAAGGAGGGAGAACAAGAGATAGAAAGAGATGAAAAAGCAAGAGAGTGAGAAAGACAGATAGAGAGAACGAGAGAGAAGAGGAGAGCTAGAAAACCAGGAGAAACCAGGAAACAGGAGCAAGAGGGGGATGCGTTTAACCCAGTGAAGGCAGGTGCGTTCGTTCAACCCGCAGCTAGCGTGCAGTTTACCTACGCGAGTGTTTGCCAGCAGAGCTCGTCATCTTCGTGCAATACGCAACGAAAGGTGCTCGCGTTTCTCTCTCGTTTCCCAACGTACCTCGTTATTCGTGGAAATAGCTCGGCCAACAGGCGACGAGTTCGAAAGTACCGTGTCGCATTACCCGGCGACGATAATTCCATGGCACAACGGGACACCTGGATCAATGGTACGCGAATGCAAACGTGGATTAAATTATTAATTAAGAACGTTAAAGTACGTTTAATTTCTTTTTTTTTGTACCGACTATCGAGGATGCAGGGAAATTTATGTTACCCCAATTTCACTTTCTATAGGTACATCGAGGGAGGAGTTTTAGAAATAACTGGGGTCGGGATTGAATCGGTATTAAGGCTGACGAATTTTTCTTGTCTTGTATGCAAAGCGTGGAGTCGATGGTTGGGAATTTAAAATTGTGTAGGATATTATAAAATGTGTAATGGAATTTCGTTGCGCGGTTGACGAGGGGGGTTGACGGAGAGAAATAAATTCGTAAGGAGAGCAGAGGTTTTGTGATTCTTTTTTTTTGTATTAAGAGACAAGTCAAAGGTTCTTGTTGCAAAGTGTAGTCAAAATTGACATTCTTTTTGTGATAACTAATTGGAGTGTAGTTTTAAGTTTTTTCATTTCCGCTCGGTAAATTCAAGCGGAAAACCATCCTTTATGACCTCAACGTCAATGCTAACTCGCTTCGATGAAGTTTTGTCAGGGGAGACATTTCAGCGACCAATTAGGGAAGTCTTTTCTGGTCGTCCAAACTGCCAAATTATATTTCGTACTTTTCGTGACGTCCAATCAGGTTTTTTTTAACGGTTGCCACCCGTCGGCGAACTAGTCTCTAAATTCGAGAGATTGTCGTTTTTCGAAGCTTTCCAGGAGTCAATTTGAAACAGTGCTACGTTCGCAACATTTTCTTTCTTCCACGTTTTCTCTTGTGAACGTAAATATTTGAACCGTTCGACCGTCTGTATGCCCAACAAAGTTCAAGTTTAGTATGAGGTAATACGAGACGTCCTTTCATTCAATACAAACCTCAAACAGCCATTCGATATATTGGGTGAATCATTATAAGGCTTCCTTTAGTCCATCGATACTTCGAGCTTACATAAGCTCTTCATTAATGCTGCTTACCTTCGTCGTTGATACGCAATTCTACTTCCGTTCAGCACAGATTTGGATCGAAGCTCTTTTTCTTTTGTATTTTTCTTTGTTTTAACTTGTACAGTTATATTAATTAACACCTATTGTTTCAAATTCATTCCAAGTCATCGTATCGGGTACTATGGTGGTTGTACAAAGCATCCGATTTTTTTAACACTTTAAACGCTACCGGTATTTCGCTAGATTCATAATTTCTGCTGAAGTGGAACTTTATCTATTAAATTCACATCTATACAAAGCAGGAACTTTAAAGATACAGATAGATAAATATTCGGCAGATCTTTATCTTTTTAGTGTCGATATTTAAATATTTAATATATCCGAGAATTCATAAATATTACAATTTCCAAGTTACACGGAAATTTAATGAATTCGATAGCGCCGATCACCGGTGACCTCCATGGCAGTCAAAGTATTATATTACAAGTTAAATATATCACAATCTATCGAGTTCGTAACCCACCAAAAACAATAAGTCTTATTGGTACTTAAAATGATCGTAACTATTAAAGCGAGAAAAATACAAATAGGTAGTGGTTTCACGTCTCTGCTCCAACTCTCAACGTTACATTCCTCCGCAAAATCTGGCATTTACCCTTGGATAGAATCGTAAGAATTAATTAGATCGTTCTTTAAAACGATCGATTTCCTATCAGTACGTCTTTTCTGCGAGACAAACCGCCCCCGTTATCGATAGTGATCGTTGTAATCTTGGTATTCGTGTACCGTGAGACCCCCAAAATCCGATCTTATTTAGTCACAGTTGGCCGCCCTCCTCAGGGGACTCAAACCACGTTCAAGAAAATCCCAGCGGACCGCTTGGTATCGGTATTCAATTACTCCTGCCTTTCGATTACAGGGAACTCGTTTGCTGTTAACCGGGAACAGTAAACAGTGATCGCCCTTTTACTCTTTCCCGTTGCTCCTTCCTCGTCTTTCACAGTTATTCTTCATCCGCGACACGGTGCTTTGCACCGTAGGTAATTAGGAATTTAATTAAATCGAGTTACGTAATTATTATATTGGCCGGCATCAAACGAGACCAACGTAGGGTAGAAATAGCTGAAAATGTCATTAAACGTCCGACAAGATCGGATAACGATGACACGTGACACGAAGGTATCGTTTAGTATTTCGACTCTTTACATCGTTATGTATCACGAGGACAATCGGTGAGTCAGAATTCCGGTGAATTCCCTGACCGTGTGGCGTGTTAATATAATTAGTACAAGCCGATTCTATCCTCCCAACATCATCCTTTGTTCCTCCACAGTCGTCTTTCGCTTCCTCCCGCGCCACGATCGGCGATTCTTTCAACTACTCTCCTCGTTTCTTTGTGCGAAAGGTTCCAACGGCGTCCCACGCGGAAAGTTACACTCGTAAAAATTTATCGTTACGTTCCGATGAAATAACACTTTTACGAGAAAGATTCTCGACCGTGAGTATCCGGGCGATAAAGATTTCCCTTCACGATGCACCAGTGAAACGATCGGACGTAACTCGGGACTGAGGAACTCTTTGGGAATACCGATTGTACTGTACTCAGAAGTTGCATCGAAGAAACTGATGCATGGTGTGGGATAATTACACGAACAATCGGTTACGGTGATCGTGGATTTCATGGAAAGTGTCATCTTACCGGTGAATGTTATTGATATCGTTACTGGGCAATCGTGACGATACTAATCTATTTCACATTATTACGATGTACCTCCGACTGTTGCGAAATCGTGATAAGAAAAATCGAAACTGTCTTTTATATGTGTGCCGCTGATTATGAAAGTGGTCGAAGTTAGAATTTTGAAAAATTGTGATCACTTATTTTGCATTGTGACAATTAAAAATGGAACTTCCTAATGGAGATCATATAGAGGTCAATGCACAGTTTAAAATAAAATTTGAAATATATCGAAACAGAAGGTAAGTGACTTAAATCACTGTCGTAATTTGCGGCACATAATTTGTGTTAGATCTCGATCCGTCGGGACGCAAGAGGAACGTCGTGTCATGGAGGACGTCTTTTTGATTTCGTTGGTGACGTTGATTCAACGATCGCTATTAAGATACCGAAAGAATTTAACATTAAAACCTACGCTCTATTACGATAAATTCAGAGAGAATAGTCTTCGTGTTTGAAAGCAAAAACGTATGGAGGACGGTCGCATCAACGTTCCAGGCTTAACAGCGTAGAAATCAGTGGATTAATGGATACGATTAAGGAGAGGGAATAACGCGCGGAGGCACCATGAACATTGCATGAATTGAAGGAAACGTCCAGTTGCTAATTTCCAACGAGGAACGCGAATAAAACGAAGTGTAGCAGTGGAACTGTGCCGCGCTGCCGCAGAACCTTTTCAGTAAATGTTATTCCTAGTGGAAACATGTCTCTTTGCTTTGATGTTTTAATTGAAATAAAGAGAAAAAGAGTGAATTCAAAAGACGTGTAAATGTATTTCTTCCGAAACAGACCATCGGCGTAGGAAGAGATAATTTCAACGTGGTAAATGAATTTTTATCTTGTGTAGAGTAATACTGCTAATTATCTCCCGGATATTCCTATGTACTGAGATAACGGGAAACTTGTGACTATTTTATTAAGTAGTCCACCTAGTAGAGATTTTTATCGTGATATCTTTCGGCTGTAGGAATTTACGGTGGCTTATTCTGGTTGGCACGATCATAAGTGTTCTCAGGCCCTATTTTTCGCTCACTTTTTTTGCGATCTTTTCTTTCTTTTGCCTCTTATCTGGTGTATCCACAACTCGGTATGTGTGTCGCTCGATAAGTCGTATTGTTCCTCTTGGGTGGTTACTCGGGCTTATCGGAAAAAGAAACTTCAACAAAATTCATTGTGAAAATGTCCTTAGCCGTGAAATACTTTGCGCGGAATTGTGCTGATAATTACAAACAGAATTAACCTACATCCTTCCTCCCTCTTTAAATCTGGCCAGTCGACGGTGGATTTCCTATGGGAGAAATTAATCCTTCTTGTCGATACTGAATAGGTGGTGCGATACGTTAAAAAATGTTATACACGGATATTAGTGTAATTTTCCTCAAGGTTGATTTTCATTGAAGATAACAATGAATTTTTGTACAATTGTCAGTGCTATATTTGATATTAAATTATGGAATATTTTTGAATGATTATTTTGAAATTTCTCTATTAATTAATAACGTTTTACAACATGATTCTGAGAGATTGAAGTTGCACATAATTTAGGCGCAGTTCCTTTGCCGTGCGTTTTTTTAATTAACGCAACCAACCACTGAAATCTAAATGATAAAGTAACAAAGTCGACGATAATACAAACGATTTAAGTTCACGAATCGGTAGAGCTTTTTAGAATTATTTTCTACACAGAAAAATGTTACAAATGCTTGACAAAAAGCACAAAACTTCGAGAATATTAAAAATTCAGTCGTTCCACGATAGCGTGCTGTTGCTGTTCGATTAATCGATCGAAACTGACGTGACCCGCGTTCAGGAAGAAAGAATACCTTGGAAAATATTAATGACAGTAGGAAGCAGAAAAATGTTAAAATTTTTGTGCACTCTTATCACGTTTCATTTCGATTCTAAGTAATCACTAAACTTCTATACACAGCTTACGATATTAAAGCAATTAATCACTTATAATACACACGATCGACAACGATCCAATTGTCTTTCTTACTTGAAAAGTTTCTGGGAATTTCTTCATTGAAAGGCGAACGATTATACAGAAATCTAACCTCATGCTATCTCACCTTATCGCTATTGTATCGACTATACTTCATAAATTTTAAATTTGTAATCTTTTATTATCACTGTAACTTCCTTCGATACACTTAAAATATATATCAATCTAAGTACAATATTTCAATCGATGCAGAATATTTTCGCGGACAGTTTCAATCTGACGATTCATCTATTTATCCGCGTCAGCAATCATTTACTGACACGAACTTTATAAGTTTTACATCCGTAATCTTTCATTATCACCATGATTTCCTTCGATACAATTAATAGATATTTTAACCGGCATATTTAAATTCTTACGGAAGATCTTCGCGGAAAGTTTCAACTTGACGATTCATCTATTTATCTACGTCAAGAGCTGTTTGTTGTTTCGTCGATTTCAAGAATTCTCTCGTGCAATTTGACCTCGATAGGTGGTGCACCGGAGACAGTAGTGGCTTCGTCAGAAAATTGGGATCAGAAGGAACAATCATCTTGCTGTTTCGAAGGATTATCTCCTTTTACTATGGGTTGTTGCGGCTGTGCGGACGAACCTTCGTCCAAAGTGGAGCCCTCGGTAAGTATTAAACTTTATTTCCTTTTATTGACGACGATTAATAAACCTTTCTGTCAATACCGTCCACCGTAATAATTACTAATTGTTAAATAGTAACAAGCTATAAAATATATTGAGAGAAAATACCGTTGAAAAATCTGATCACAGTAAGTAAACATTTTCATTAAAGTGCCTTCAAATATGTCTACCACGCAGGGTAATTACTTAGAGGGTTAAAAAGATGACAAACTTAGATGCAGTCGACAGCATACAAAGTAGAAATAAAAGAATATTGTCATAAAAAATTATATATCAATATAAAAGGGGCCGAACTCATGATCAGGGCTCAAATTCCTATTTTTCCTAGTGTATTAATTAATTAATAATAGCCGCGATGGTTCGAAAACCACCTAAATTAGGAGCTCCTAGGCAAAATGATCATAGCAGTTGGAGACAAAAAAATTCAAAACAAAATGAACTTCCGGCTGTTGCATTCTCGACAGACCGATTTCTTCTTGCTCTTCCTCTTCCCTTGCACCATGTCACTTGTGTTTGTTAGAATACGAGCTCATTATTAACTGCCCCGAGTACAGTTATTAAGACGAAGTTTATGCATCAAATTCCGGTCTCTCGATATTAGCATGTTCCGAACGTATGACCGGAAGTTTAATCCATACTCGCGTGTATCTCTCTAACGTCTCGATCGTAAACAACCTTCGCCAATGAGAATATCAACGTGTTTCAAGAGTTATGGAGGGTGAGGAAATATGTAAATGATTGGACTCACAATCCCCATACGAATTTAAATCCACCGTCTCTTCAGAGAAATTTGTTTTAATTTATTAATTAATATATCCCCGCCTCGATGGTCCGGAAGCCACCTGAAACAGAAAATTGTAGGTAAAGTAGCTGTAACAATTAAAACTGAAAAATAGAGATGAAAGTGATAGGGTAAGGAATGATCTGTCACTTTTGGGAAATTTGTCTTCATTCATTAATTACTATATCATACCTGCGGAATGAACTTAAATCAGTGGGTCATAGGCAAATTGCGGTAGAAGTTGATGGCGTTAAAAAATGTTAAAAAAATCAGCGGATTGATTTGAAAATAATATCTCCTGGAGGAAATACTTCATCTATTAAGAACAATATTTACATTAATGCTGAGAACGATATGAAGGATTCTCGTATATTTTGACCGCGGTGTTCCTTATCAATGGAAAAACTGTGTGACGATTTAATGAAAAGGGAGGGAATTCTAATTACGTTTTCACGCTAATGTAAGCTTCGGTAGTCTAATTAATTTAGTCCGTTGGCTGTACACGCACTACCGCAAACGCGATTAGAGACGAGGGATTTTCCTTTCGTGACATTCGATGAGAGAACGGGTCCGTTAAGAGTATTACTTTACTTTCGTGTTGCAAATTACAGATTCGCCATTTTTCGATTTGCATTTCGACGAACGACGTCGGCTTGTTCTTCAGGAAACAATTTACGATTACAAGTTAGCGATAAACGTTTGCTATTATGACTTGTTTAACTTACATGATGAATGAGGAAATCTTTTTAATCGTACAAAAGATGTCAACAACGCTAAAATTATAGAAGTGATTTAATTGAAATATATCCACGTTGATTGATAGCTTCTAATTATTAGGGAAATTAAATTGAGGAGTTTTAGAATGAGAAAATATGTAATTTGCATCAGATTGAAATTGGTCTTTGTTTACTCAAAGATTCGCGTATTTCTTTAAATGACTGTTTACCGAATGCTTTATTGATGTTTCCCTCTCTTCGTGAAACAGATTAACTCGAAGTGTCTCGAAAAGGTAATTACTTCCAAATAAGTAAATTACATTAGTCTGATTTCAATTTCCTTGAATCTACTTGATCATTTATATGTCTTTAACGTGGACGTTTATAAAGTTTTGATTCTATCAATATTTTATTCCTGTCGCAAAATCACTTTGAAGAGTTTCAATAGTAATTTCCGTTTTTCAAATTGAAGACTATTTCCGTCTTTATTAGCAATTTTAACGTCATCTTTTATCATTTATATCCAAGAGAGAAGCAGTACGATGTTATCGTTTCCTATACATTTTTAATAATAATTTAGCTGTTTAAAAAAAAAATTATCAGATATTTAATAGGAACTCTTATCAAAATAAATAACGCGGAAGACACTTGAGAAAATAACATACGGGAGCTCTTCATTATCAGTACCTTGCAATTTCCGTATGCCGCAAAGAAGAAGGTATTTGCCCTATCGATTTACAAATAAGTAGGCACGATAGTCAGACGTGTTTCGAGCATTTACATAAAAGCAGTAGTCAATCGATTGACCGATTCCTGAGAAATTACGGTTGCCAGTTTGAGTAATATCGTTTCGGGAAAAACACGCTTAAAGTTTCACACCTAAACTGCCCGCAAGCTTCTCCATTTCTTTCGGGCCTTTACAAACTTATCACTCTTTAACTTTCACGGAAGTAAACTTAGGAAATTCATTTTTAATTTTACAGACATTCTGAAAAAGCAAAAAATCGTATTATAAATTCTACCGTTTCTGAATCGTTGCCCGAAAAGTGTCAAGAGGATTTCATCCCTTTCAAAATGGTTGGTTTTCATCCTCCGCGAGCAACTGCAGTTTCCGGATTTTTAGCTGACGACGGCAATCTTTGGATAATCTAATGTTAATCTTTTCTCGACATAGTTATAAAAAAAGATATCCTCCTCGGTAATATTACGCTGACAAATTATTTTTAAATTGTTATTTAAAACGTACTTGTATATTGTCATCATCTAACAAAACAGCAAACAATCTCTTTTCCCTCATAGTTTCTTTTAACACTAGATCTACCAAGATGATCACAATGACTTGTTCCGAACTTTTTTAACACTAGAACTACCAGACCAGTCAAAATGACTGGTACACAATTTTTTCAAAAAATTCTCCAAGTTTATATAAGAGTCATTGAATAAATATTTTACGTCTATATCAATAAACATAAATCACCCAATCGATTAAATTTTCCGCCGCTTGATTCCCCCTTTTTTAAAGTACTTATTTAATTTATTAAAATATGTTGGATTTGACGCCGGTAGTTCTAGTGTTAAAACGTTCCTGATATTTTTAACAACATATCTTCGTCAATTTTCTACATCTATTTTTGTAAAATGAAGGACATTAAATTGATCAAGATTATTGTCCCTATCATTTTTATCCTTTGGAAGTATTTTTCTAGTATCTTTAAATATATTGCAATAATCGTCGGTACTTCTAGTGTTAAGTTTCACAAAAAAATCTGTATCAGATTATTCGCAATACCCGGAGAATCCATTTACAAGCAAACTACAGTTAAATGTCGTCACAATTTCTGCTCACAAAGACGATTAAAAGTGGTCACACAGCAAAGTGTAATTACGGTCAGAAACATTAAGAAGCAGACGGTAGAAGTAGTTTTAATCAGTCCCAATGAAGCCCGCCATAGTTAACAGTTACAGCAATTAAAATGTATCAGAAATTATTATTTCTACCTTCCACTTTACCCGGAACCTATCGTCCTCATGTAAATTCACCTCTTTATATAATGCCGACGATCGTCTTAAATAATCGAGTAGCATAATTCGGCAACGGTTATTTTTAATATTCCATTTTCAGACACCGGGGAGCGAAAACGTTCCGAGAGACGCGGAACAGGTCTTCGTGACTGATCGATCTTGCACCGATATCCTGGCATTGCTGGTTCTCCTAGCTCTTGTCGGTGGTTTCGTAAGTTTTCCGATTTGTCTCGCAAACCAACGCTATAAAATATAATTGGGAAAATATTTCATGCAGGAGACTGTGGTAGAATTTGGAATTAGAGACGTAGACTGTCAATTAGTGCGTCCGAATTTAAATCTCCGTCACTTTTGGGAGATTTTTCTTAAATTATCATACAACAAATAGTAGTCAATATGACTCTGAATCCGTCTGAATAATTGGATTAGAAAACACTATGAAAATTATGATTGATAAAACAATGTTGGGAAGCATATTTCAAAGTTACGTAATGAAATTTAGTTAAATTATAAAGGAGGTGCTATGAGTTGTTGGAGTTAGAGGCACGGACTTCCAATTAATTGACCAGTGTTTAAACTCTGTCACCTATAGGATATTTTCTCAAACTATTATACAATACATCAGAGCCTTTACAATTTAGAATCTACCTAAAACTGTTAATCCTAGATTGAATGACCATAGGAGTCAAAGCCGTAATACGAAACAAGAACAACGATCAATGAAGTCACCATAAAGTTTTAATTACCGTTAACTTATATTCTATGGCCGCGGTGTATATAGAATTAGAGGCTCAGCCTTTCAATTAATGAAAACCGAGTTCAAATCTCCATCACCTCCAACAGATGTTTCGAAAGTTATCATTTAACTATTAAACTCTCAGCGATTTCAAATCCACCCAAAGCTCTATCTCCTAAACAAAATGACCATAACAGTTACATCCGAAATACAGAAGAACAACATTATCTCAACAAATCTCCTCCACCTCCAATAAATGTTTCTAAAGTTATCATTTAACTATCACAATCTCAGTTACTTCAAATCCTCCTGAAGCTGCACCTCCTAAACAAAATTACTATAACAGTTACATCCGAAAATACAGAGAAATAAAAAGATCTTAATATCTCACCATCAATTTCAGGCCTTTCTAATGAGCAATTCAGTGAAAAAGGGAGACATATTTCGTGTAATAAACGGTTATGATGACTGTGCAAACGTTTGCGGACGTGTTACACCCGCCGAGACTGATCCCACGTTTCAATGTAAGGGTGCTGACATGAGGAACTTACCGTAAGTGTATCACGCTAGAAATCCACCCTCTTGCCGTGGTGTTGTCGAAGAATTTTTAATCGGCAAAGTCTCGTCAGGATGGAACGTTACTCGTTGGAAACGATGCCAGTTAGTTCGCTAATTAGTTGGAGAAACATGAACTGTTCACGGTCTCGGAAATTACGTTCCAACGTAACGGGATTTATTTGAAATGACGCAGCAATTTCTGGGGTATCATCATCATCGGCCATTGAGCGCCGGTTGGAAAATTCACGATGAATACAGGAGATATAATGATACCCGTGGTATACGTTCGAATGTAAATTTCTTTGTTGGCCGTGGAAGGGAGATAAAAAAATATATTCACGAAGATACGGGATAGATTTTTGTAATTTCACTGGCAATTTTTTCAACGCCATGCAGCCGAGACCGTTTCTTATTAATAATTCATTTCCCCAGGTACCTGGTCATTACTATGGGCTCCAACGGTGTGAAGTCACGTCAATGCGTAGCGAACTGCACTGATCAGTTAGTATTGTGCTATAAAGATACATAATTAATGGTATTACGTAATAAAATGGCATATTAAAGAGGGTTCAGCTGTTTGTACTTTATCGATTTGCGTTTGAAATGTCACTTTCGTTATATCTGTCGCTAAATTGTAAAACGATTTCGTTCTTTGTACTCAGCAAAAATTCTCTTTTTTCATTCTTGTTCATTTCGCAGAATATTGTTCTTCAATCGATGCGTTCCAAAGCAGATCGCTGAGACTGGTAATTCGTTTATTAAGAAACTCGGATTGGAAAACTTTTATAAGGTTTGTGCTTTCATATTGTACAAAATAAAATGGAACGAAATTCTTTGTATGAAGGAACGTCATACACGGTTACAATAAAATTGAAAAGAAAATTCTCTTGATATTTTTAGGAGGCATCGAGGGATCTTGGAATAGCTTGGAGAGAATTGGTCTACCTTCTTTTAATAGCTTTAGGTAATATGTTACGCAATCTGAAAGATAAGTTTACGTTTCCGATTAATTTCTTATATGAGAGTTATTATCATTCTTTTTTTATTTTTTTTTTCCAGCCATTTCGCTCGGTATCTTAATTGCCTTTCGTTATATGGTGCAATGGGTTATTTATATTGTTTTGGTCGGTGTTGTCGTAGTGTGTATCGGAGGGACAACGTACCTTTGGTAAGTGTATTTTAATTATTTTCGAATCACAATCAGAACATTATTTTTCTCCTTACTCGTTATGTCATCAAACTACTGAAACGTCTTCCGATAATAAGTCCGTAATTTTATTACGTAAGGATTGCATGGCACAAAGAAAAGAAGGCAGTGGAATCTAACGAAATATTCGAAGAAGATTCTAGCGAGCAAGCTTACTTTATTTATGCGATCGTGATGTCCGTTGTAACGGTAAGAAATATATTCTAATTAAATCAATTAATTACAATCAAAGAGTAGGGACTACAATAATTTTTTACTCCAGGTTATTACGCTTCTGATCATTCTGGTAATGAGAAAAAGAATCGCACTCGTAATGCAACTGTTTCGCGAAGCTGGAAAAGCCGTTTACGCGATGCCCGCTCTACTTCTTCAACCTATCTATGTAAATACGTTCACACGCCTCCATTAAAAGCGATATCTTTAAAAATAACACTCCACAAACGTGTGAAATTATATTTTTAGACCTACTTGCTGATTGGCTTTACCGTGTGTGCATGGGTTTATTGTATGCTCTGGATAGAAAGTGCCGGGAACATTTACAAGAATAGGAAAAATCACATTCACTTTAGAAGGGACGGGCTTATCATTGTATGTATATCTACATCTAATTTATATATCAACATCTCGTTGATCAAGTTAGCAATCAAATCATTTGAAATGACCTTCGAATATATTCCAGGCAACTAGATGGTACAACTTGTTCCTATTTTTTGTTACCTGCGAATTCCTTTTGGGCTGCCAACACATGGTGGTCGCCGGTGCCGTTGCACGGTGGTTCTTTACGAGGTAGATATTAATTAAATTCATTCTTTCTTTATTTTAACCCTTTGCCGTACAATAATGAATAACATTCGTGACACAATAAATGAAACAAACGATTTTTAAGTTTTCCGAAAATTATTAAATTAGAAATATCGGTGGGTTGCGATAAAATAAAATTATTTCTATGCTATTTAATATTCCGTTAAATACACTATATTAGAAATCAGGAATAGATTTCAGCATTTAATTCGGAGTTATTGCCTGTTCAATCACGGAAATACATGGTACGGCAAGAGGTTAATCTCTTAATCTTCATTGGAGGCAGTTGTTAATGAAATAATTTCACCGGCAGAGACAAGAAGCGACTTTCTTTGGCAGTAACACGTGGTTTTGGATATCTGATACGATATCATCTCGGTACGGTCGCGTTTGGCGCTCTTGTCATCGGTGTTGTTCGATTGATAAGAGCTGTACTCTCCTTTATTCAAAATCGTCTGAGGGGATATGATAATAGTTTCATCAAGGGAATACTATGGTGTTGCCACTGCTGTCTATGGTGTTTCGAATGTGCTTTGAAGTTCCTTACCAGAAACGCTTACATCGAAACAGGTAATAAACGTATATGATATGCCGAAACATTGAAATTTAGTTTTATAGACTAAAATATACTAAGTATATTAATATATTTTAAATATTTTTCCAGCTATATATGGATGCAACTTTTGCACGGGAGGTAAAAAAGCTTTTCAAGCATTGTCCAGTAATATTTTACGAGTTGCTGCCATCAACAGCGTCGGAGATTTCGTTTTGTTTTTGGGAAAAGTTTTAGTAGTCACGTTAACAGTCGTTTCTGGTATCTACTTAATGCAGGTATGCCGATTGTCTTTCTAAGGTGTTATTTACTTTATATATAAATTTTTTGATCGCTATATGTGTTCAGAAGAAGGAAGGACTGCATCATCCGTGGGTACCAATTGCCCTGGCAGGGGTGTTTGCATTTCTGGTGGCACACTGTTTCATCTCCATTTACGAAGTAAGATCTACAATTAGCAATGAAATTTACTTGAATTCGTTGTGGAACTTTAAACAATAATACTTTGCAGATGATAATCGACACTATCTTCCTCTGTTTCTGTGAGGACTGTGCGAAAAACGATGGCATCAGTCGGCCTTACTTCATGAGTCGCGGATTGATGGTAAGTATTTTCTTTTTTTTTTTATGACAACAATAGGATGTTTCCTCGGCAAATGATTGACATACTTGTTTCATATATTTCAGGAATTCGTTGAAAACAGCAAGAAAGCTTTGCAGTATTTAGATCAACGTGAAGTTACACACGCCACGTAATATTGATCTCTCGTCGTTTTCAAATATTATTTATGAAACGAACCAAAGTATAATTCGTTGTACCTCGAGAAATTTTGGACGAAAATAGTTCCGGTGAAAAAGATGGCTGCTCGAGAGAATTCATGGCTTAAACGTTTAAGTTAAGCCTTAAATTTCTTCCAGTTTTGGTATTCGGTCTACGTACGTTTCAAGGGTGTCTCAAGTACATGCATCGGATGTCCTTCTTTCCATGGACGTTCGAAAATTAAATGCAAGACGCGTACTTAGAGAAGCAATGCCAAGTGATACAACGCACATGTATTTTTCTACGAGGACGAAAGTTGGCACTTTTTTCCGTTCTCGTTGCCGATACAATTATTCCGCACTTTTTACATCGAAGATTGTTTTATAAAATGTGATGCATTAGATTGCGATAGCTTTAAATTTCAAATCGCAATTGTTGCGCAAGGAATCGACAATTTCCTGTTCCTAAAAAAAACTGCGTTTATCGCAAAAGACGCTATTTAATTTTTGTACCAATCATTTTTTTTTCCATGACTTTGAGCGATACAAACAAGTTTATGTATATATATTAATATTAATTTCATACTTTTGATTTAATTCTTTTGTTTTTCTACCGGCTTGCAATACTTCGTGTTATACTTACTCGTATGTAAATATGTTTTTGTACCAATGTTCATTGATATTGCATTTCTTTTCATACCGACGCGAACAAATTTTGATAGAATGTTCTGTCTTTATGAACGATAAGACGCTATTTTTCAACTAAGTCGTAATAATTGATAGATATAGCAGTAAGTTACTTAAGGATTACCTATCTTGATAGTATTATAATCTTAGTTAAGATTGTCATATTTTACGTACGTTATCGACTGAAAGTTATAAATACGATATTTAAACCGAATATTTGTCTTGTTAATTATTTCATTCTGTCATACCTGTTTCAATAAAGTCAACCGCCGCTTGTATCTACTTTGTATTTTTGCCGAATTCAGATTCTACGATTATATCGCCTGAGTCATATTGTTTTAAGTGGGTTCCAAATAAATATGACTATTAATTAATAAATTGAGAAAACTTTCACACAGAAGATGGAAGATTTAAACTCCGGTCTACTGGTTCAAAGACCAAGCTTTCATCGACCTATTCATTACTGCTGTGGTCATTTTCTCTACGACTTACTGTTTTAAGCGGATTGTGAATCAATGAGGCTATCATATAAAAATTAATAAACTCGGTAATAAACTTTCTCAATTCTTCAATATTCTCCTCAATATTAGTTCAAAGTCCAAACATTTATTTATTCACCTATTACCGCTATGGCGATTTCATCTGCGATCCGATATTTCTACTGAGTTTCGAGTCACCGTGGCTATGATATATTAATTAATAAATGAGAAAAAATCTCCCAAAGGTGACAGCAATTTTATAAAAGAGAAAAAAATGTCGCAGAAGTGATAGGGATTTATATCCAAGTCCGCTAATAGCAAGACCAAAGTTAAATACCTTCTTACCCGCCGTAGCCTCCTTGGCCATCGTTAGCGTTAAAAGATAGAAACAAAAGGCAGAACGTTCAAACAGAAAATGACAGGAGTAACTTGTAACAGTATTATATCGTAGACACTCACTTGATTACTTTTAATTTATTCGATTCGGGCACACAGTTATTGCATGAATGATTATGCGCATATCGGCAGTGCACAGACTTTCTGTCCTTGCCGATACACGTAAGTGGATTTGTTACATTCAGTTGGCAGTAAGTTGGGTTGACAATCATGAAATCTAAAGCGGAGAACTGTTGTCTTTTACCATTTCTTTCGTTTTTCTTTAAGTCGAGAAATCGAGACGTGAGCGCTCGACGAGTGTCTTAACAACATTGTAGTTCGGTTCGAAAAATCTCTACTTACGAAATTATCTCAAGAACATTGTACAATAAAGCGTTGCACGTAGCAACGTTCAATTTGAAGGAGAACTAGCGAACAATAGCGTAGCATTTTCATTCTCGAAGCTATCTTCGCCGTAACAAATGCGCGGTTTCTTTCAAATTCGTCGGGATAATTTCCATTTCTTTACAATGCACAATAGAGCGCGAGATCAGCTGCGGCACTAGTGACTCATTAACAACACGAAAATATCTCTTATTTATCATTAATACTTCTTTTTTTTTTCCTAGGACAGAGAGTCATCCCGATTACAGGGGAAAATTTTGAATATAGATGTGTGTGTGTGTGTGGTAATTAACGTCTTACTATAATGCGGCTTGTAGATATACACCGAAGTCCTAAACTTCTGTAAGGTACTTATTAGTTGTATAGAAAGTCTTAAATGGATGCCGAACAAACAGCGCGTAATCTAAATTCTCCGAGGGGAAGATATTGGTCAAGCTTAAATTCGCATTATTTCCGTAATCCCCGGTAACGAAGCGCAATACTGCTTTCGTGTAACTCTGTTAACGAACATTGGAATCACGACTTATATAAGTCATATTCGTTTTACTCTTTCTCTCTTTCGATATTCCATTGTACAAGAAATAATCTTAATGCCCGTTTACACCTTGGTCGTATGGAAGTTTACTTTGACCTTGAAACAGACGATGAACAAGTTACTTGCAGAGTCATCAGATCGGAATGAATCGTCTAATCGTATCCGAAGTCTTAAATTAACGGCTATCGAGACGAGGATATTTTTGTTTTGTGCGATTTGTTACGCACTCGTAGCCAGTGCGATAAGAGATTAAGTCTTATTTCTTCTTTTCATTTTTTTTTTGTTTGAGTATTACTTTTGGTCTCGTTGAGTCATCGTCATCGTGTACGACACAAGGTAATTTAGAAGCGACAGCGAGCCGAGTTATCATTAAGTTTGTCAGTCTTTCGCGAGAAAGTTCGTACACCATCGTACACATGCGTTTCGAGGATCGCTCGTGTGTGAAAACACAAGGGAGAACAGAGAAAGAAAAAAAAGGGGGCGGCTGGGTTTGACGATCGTCGGCAGTGACGATTGAAAAGGACCGTCTCTCCACATTATAATAAATAAATTGTTGTATTACATTACTATAAACGTCTGGCTCGGTACATACAATATATGCGTAGTATTCGTACACCTGACATAATTAGGTACACATATAAACACTCTCGGGCTGCTCGAGGGGTATGAAATACCAACTTTTAAGATACACATACGTATACATGCATATATATATAATGTCCGTGTATATATACACACATATAAAAAAGGAAGGTGAAAAAACGGCTTCGTTTAAACGTACACGCTTATCCCTTGGATTCAGCAAAAGTTTTCCATTTTTTTCTTTCGATGGTCTGCCGAATGACCCGCATTCGATCTTCGAAGCAGATATAAGTTACAGATCCTATACATACATTCGAAACATGATTTCATGCGACGCAACTGTGTCTTTTTTTCGAGTTCGTTGATCGACGGAAATAAAGTATCTAAAGATTCGTCGTGATTATAGTTTCTAGCATCTCACTCAACTTCATCGACGAGCTGAGTGTGTTTTCGTAGACGCGCGTTAACATTTAGTTTCAGACAACGGTGCGTTTCAATTTGCTTCTGAGATTTCAATTTCCTTTCGATATTAAACGAAATGATGAAGAATGACGATGACGATGACGACTTAGACGATATCCGCCAAATATGATAGGGCGTTTTGCCACGGCTTTTTTTTTCTCTCCCCCTTTTCTATCTTTTCTTTTACGTGAGAACGATAAAAACGAATGACATGCTCAACCGGCAAGCGCGAGGTGTCAGTCCAAAATCATTTCTGGCAATTGCTCGGTTTTCTAATGGGGAAAATGAATAAACGGTAATTCACCTCTAGACTCGGACGAGAAGAAATTAAGCTAATCGCTCGATTCCATTCGCAGGACAATTGCTATCCCTTCATGGGAAATTCTCTGTTCGATATCTATAGACAACACGCTGTAGAGCAAGACAAACTCTATTTCTTTTTTTCATCCTCGGTGCATCGTATCCCCACGGGTAGCACCACTTAAACGACTTTTTTCTTTTTCTCTTAATTTTCTAACATTTTCATCTCATCGAGACTTTATACGTACACCCTCTTAACTCATGCACTTCAATATAAATATAACTCATGATCTTTTGGAATCGCGCGAGATTCGGCTCCCCGTTACTCCGCTTAACGGAAAGCGAGACGGAACAAGAGCCAGGATGATTCACGAAGGCTTTCGCCATTTTAGGAAAATAGTACGAATATCGCGATTAATAGGGAAGAAGAGAAAGACGGAGATAAATAAGGTGATGGCTAGAGATACGAGGAAGACCCTCCAAGGCTGCGTGATCTCTGAGCTGCAATGGCTCATGATGGTTTTGTTACATTTTGTATGTTGTGAGACTTTTGCGCTCGATTCACGTCGATATCTACGTCATACACGTTTAAAATAATGATAATTAATTATAATCGTATTCGTAATAATATTAATATTAATAATAAACTCTGCAATATTTAATATAGGTTTGTTCACACGGACTAGATACACTTCCCGCAAAGAGCGAACGGTCGATCGATTCGCTCTCCCTCTTGACCCGACCCTTGTGCTCATCGACACGCATCATTCAAGGCGGGGACGTGATGCGATCGGTTGAATACATTGACCATTGACGCGTGCCACGTAATCACCTAAGGTCGCGGTTAACGATTACCACATCGAACGAAGAAACTCCGTCGTTCGTTTTACTACGAACAAACATTATAAACGCGTTGTCGTTCGATCAAGACGTTTACGTAATACGGGCCTTCGCATTACGAGACTGACGCCTGCAGTCGTTACCAAACTTTATTGGTACACTTCACGACCATCGTGTCTTTCGAAGAAATAATCATCGTTTAGCGTTCCTTTGTATACGAAAAACTCGGTAATCGTTATCCAATTGCAAGATTACGTACTCGTCGAGAAGGATTACGTTGATGGTCAAAACACGGTTTTTTAAATTTACTTTTATTTGTGCATCAATCAGCTGGACCCTCTCGACGAACGATAAGTTCATCAACAGAGGCTGCAACAATTAGATGCATCACCGAGATGAATATGACAGACGGTGGGCAAAGCGTTGCAACCTTTTCCAACGACTCCATCTTGAACGAGATGTGCCAGACCCAAGTTTTGGTTTATATCGCCATCGCTGCCACGATGTTGGTGTTTCGCGTCGCACCATTGTTGACGTTCTCGCCATTTGTCGTCCCCAGTGGTACACAGTAACATGGATTTTGGTGATGGAGGACTTACACGATCTCGTGTGATACTGCCGCAAGATCGGGCCTTATAAAGGCGTCCTTTTCCAAAGAGACCAGGGAAAGGTACACAGAGCTTCTTGTGCACAGCGAAGTAGCCACTCAATAATCGAATCTTCCTGTTCTTACAATCGTTCCTATTCATCGAACCGTTTCGATTTTCCTTATCATTGGACGGTATCTGATTGATGGAACCACCGTTCATCTCCTTTCGTTCTTCGACGCTGCAATTGCCAATTTTGTGACACGTATCCCGCTGATCCTGCTTGTTACACCGCCCACTTTGACTGTAATTGTTCTGTCTGTTCGAAGAGTGTGACAACGAGGACTTTCCTGTACTTAAGGACCAACTTTGAAGGAGTCTAGCCCCAAAACCTTTGGCCTTTTGCACCGTACTAACTGAGTGAGGCGTCGGTTGAACGGCACCATGAGACCCCGTGCTACTTTGCGATACCGACGAAGACGACGAGGATATACTCTGTACTCCCAAAACTGTTGAATTTCGCGACACGTGACAATGACTGTGACATGACGTGGGTCCTTCGGCCTCTTGCACTTCGGTGATCCGATTCAACGATTGACTTTCCCGTAATCGCGTTTCACTGGCTCTTCTCCTACCAACGCGGTGTCTTCTGCTAAATATAACCTGATTCTCCGCGCATCGATGTCTCCCCCCGGTCGTCGTGGTGGTCGTAGTAGTTGTATTAGTACCATTTCCGCCGTCGTTTTGGTTCGTCTCGTTCGACGGTGCTTCTGTAGCGTGTTCTCCATTTCCCACACCCCCGCCACCTCCACCTCCTCCGCCGGTTCCTCCAGGATCTTGGGAATCGCTCGAATCATCGTGACTATCTCGTCTAGAAGGCAAAGGCTTCCCCGTAGAAGCACCCAATTTGTGCGCCCTCTTCTTCCTACTCTCGCTATCGTCGTCACTGGCGTCAGAACTCGAGCAAGAAGTCGTGCGCGTTTTATGGAATTTACTTCTTCTCTGTTCGTACCCGGTTCTTCTGATCACGCGACATTTTGCCGCTGAATTACCACCAGTCTCGCCGGTAGACAATTGCACTGTGTCTGCATCTTCTAAGATTTCTTTAAGCGTAAGCTGCGGCGAAGATGCCGAACCAGTGCTTCCTGGCGACGGCATTGTCTTGTATTTCGGCGTCAATGACAATTGGCCGTCTCCAAGAACGCCAATGGGATGAAGCGGAATTGATACCGTTGAGGAATCCGTTAGAATTGTAGTAGTCGTCGCGATAGTTTCGGACGGTTTTGGTGGCGTCGTTGACAAAGCCGAATCTAAAGACGAAGCGGTGGATCGATGCTGGGCTCCCATTCTCCACTTGTTCACCGGTACGGGTCCCGCTGACCTCAAACATTCCGTCACTGATTTTGGCCTGCTTTCAGTGGTAGTGGCTTTTCTCGCCCAACCTCCTAACACACCACCCAATCGATTCTTCATGTTCTCCTGACATGTGGTATCGAGCTTCAACGGTGCAGGTACTTTTTCTGAGAGCGCATTGCTCCCTTGAGGCCTGCTTACTTTCGACTGAACAGGCGACGGAGAATCAATGCTTTTTCCGATCTTTGGACTAGATATTAGTCTTTCTTCCGTGTCAGTGATAACAGGAACAGCGTTGCCATCCTTCTGATGTGAATTCCGTTGGGCCGGCAATGCCTTATGACCCGGATGCTTCTCTGGAAGTTGCGATAACCTTTCCTGCAGAATATGCGAGAGTTTCCCTTCGGAACGCGAGCCACGTCGGTTGAACGAATTTAGAGCAGAATTGCTGCCATGTTCGTCTCGACCAGAACACGAGGATACGTCGTCCTCGTCTTCCTCTTCTTGGACTATACTGCATTTCCGCGTTCGAATGTTCTGCAATTAAAGTATCCTTTTTTTCGATGAAACGTACTTTGGTATAGCTTTGTATACTACATGTTTTACATTCCAAAATGTATTAGCTAGTAATTGTTAAAATCACGATCGTGAGATACATACCTGTGGCACATCACCCGGAGTTCGCGGTACACTCAATAGCGACTGATTGACCGTGCTCAATGAATTTTGATCGGGACGCATGATCGTCGTTACGTCATCCTGGCGGCTACGGACAAGCAATAATCAAGTAGCAGAAATACAATGACAATTTGTTCACATAAGAGATAGACTTTTGGCAATTTACCTGGCCGAGACTTCGAGGATCTCCGGGCGCATTTTCTGCACCTGTTCTTGACGATGAGCCCGCAATTTCCTTTCGGCTAACAAGAAATACGTCGCCGTTATGTGATTATACTCGTTCTTGTCGAGAGCGCTACGATACAATTGAGTAAAGTGTTAGGAATATGTTGCACGCTGCAAAAACTGTGCGCCGATGAGTAAACCTTTTGTACGATCGAAACTTTCCGCTTCTCGGTGACTCTACTTACTCCAATATCTCTTCCTTGGTAGCGATGTTTCCGTTAACCATTTTCGTGATAATGTGATTATGATGATCATCGGAAACCTGCTGTCGAGAAACGAGCGGTAATGCCTCTATAGAATCCGAGTCTGATCCAATCGCTAACCATGGATCTGCCGCTATTTCTTCCAGAGTTGCTCTACCCTCTGGCTCTCTGACAAGCATCCTAGCTATGAGACGCTTGCAGCCTTCGGAAACGTGAGGTGGAATCGAATATTTGCAATCCATAATCATAGTGAGGGTTTCGCTGTCGTTTGCCTCTTGGAAAGGCGCTTGGCCACATACTAGCATGTACAAAATTACACCGAGCGACCAAACGTCTGCAACACAGGGTACATCCGGTTAAACCACATCGTAAAAGATATATTGGGATTGAAGGAAAGAATATTTTTTATTATTAATAACATAAAAACCAAGCGATTGAAACTCTATTAGCTGACTAGAACGCAGTTTATTTTGATTAAAAGGGAACATTAGTCGCGGTATGAGATAAATGTTTAACGTAGCTTTAACTCTTTGCAGTCCTATGATTGCCGTTTTAGGTCGAGTTTTCTGGCGAAATTTATATTTTGTCTATTAAATTTGAGTTTGTGGGATTTAACAATGACCTGGTTTCCTTCACGTTGCTCTGGATCTACTGTTATTTATGTATGTTGCTGAATAAAAGGAATCGTTGAAAGCAATATATTCCCCAATGTTATTTTTGCACAGTTGATCAAAAATTGGAAGAATAATTTGGACAGAAAGTGATTGAATGACAAATCTAATTCATATTTCATTGCAAAGCTGTTTTCAGCACATTTATAGTTGAAAATTCAACAATGAGTTATAGGTTTTGTAGTTTCAACGACTTTGGTCATTTCATTGAGGATATGTTTGCAGAAACATGTCTGCGAGTATTTTCGTCAATGTTTTGTTCACGTGTACCGATCAGGGAACATTGTATCTCTTGCTTTGTTTGCTCGTATATTTGTGCTAGATGTAAGTTTCTCGTGCAATAATTCACCGAGTCTGTCGTATCTTATCAATAAAATAATATTTATTACAATCGCATTCCTTTCTACCTTTCCATAACTTCCACACGCACTAAATCTTGCAGCTGCAAGAATAAAAGATGTTCTTTTCACACAAACTTACCAACAGCAGGAGCGTCGTAACTATCACCTAAGAGAATTTCAGGAGCCGAATATGCCAAGGATCCGCAGGAAGTCTCGAGCTTCTGACCGGGACAGAATCTATTGCTAAACCCGAAATCGGTAAGCTTCACCATACCGAGCTTTTCGAAGAACACAACATTCTCAGGTTTCAGGTCCCTATGCACCACGTGTAACCGATGGCAATACGATATCGCCCTGACTATTTGCCGGAAGTACGTCCTGGCCACCTGATCGATGAGAAACAGACAAGCGAAACCTTTGAAAAACCTTTTGAAAAAAAAAGAAAATGTCTCCTCTCTGACTTTAACACTAGAACTACCTGCCTTAAATCTATTATATTGAAATCTATTAAATAAGAATTTTGGAACAAGGAGAATTAAGGGATGAATATGATGATCGATTTGGTAATCTATGTTTTATAGGATGGCCGTGGAATATATATTTTATGACTGTTCAATAAAGTTGGAGACTTTTTGGCAAATATTGAAATCCAGTCGTTTTGACTTGCTTGGTAAGTAGTTCTAATGTTAATAAACACTCGAGACTGGAGTACGAAGATAGTCGAAAAAAGAAAAGAAAAGGGGACTGACTCGAATACCAGAACTGAGTGAACAAGATATCGCTTATTGCAAGAGATCAATGTAAACATATTGTGCAACAAATTATGTAACTAATCGTACGCTTTTTTCCGAGTATATCGGGTCAATAGGTATCGCAATGAAATTTCGATAATTATACCTCTTCGCTGAGGCCGCTGTCGTGACGCATAATGTAATCGTAGAGGTCGCCGCCATCACCGAGCTCCAGAATTAGATAAAGCTTCGTCTGAGTGTCTATCACTTCATAAAGCCTCACTACATTTGGATGTTGCACCAATTTCATGCATCTCACCTGTACAAAATATTATGAAATAAACGTGAAATTACTTATACTCTGAAGTTTGTGGTCAATGACCCTTTCCCCTTTATCCCTTTCGCCCCTTGCGCGATTATCTCGTTGACCTTAACGAGATCTACAAGTTCGAAGCGGATCGCAGATCTTTCCTACGCGCTTGCATCCAACGGATCTTGCATAATCGCTCGTTAATATTTAATGCGAATGCCGTTGTACAGTGAAAAATCTCGCCTCCAGGAAGTCGCGTAGGTAAACTTATGATCTACGGTTATTTATACAATTATCGTCGATGGCACCGATCTCACGTACCGATTGGATAATCGAGACAATCTTCATTATCTTCTATTCTAACTTTACAATGTAAAACTTTGAGGTATTTTATGTATTATCAAACTGTCGTAATCAGTTGAGACATGATAATGAATCATGTGTTTTCATGTTGTCAATTTCAATTAAAAGTTAATGATATAGAAAAAAATATACTGGTAAATTTATACTTAAATAATTTCAAGAACAATTGTGCCATATGCAGTTGCAAGGTAAATTATGGAGAAAAGTGTCAATACTTTAGTATAATTTGTATCAGGTAACAGATACAATATACAATAACAATTTTATCTTTCTATCAATCATGTAAATACATCAAAACAACTCCCACTTCGTTGAAAAAATACGAAAAAATTCTACGCAATATCCGAACATCGGCAACTCAGCGAGACACATTATGCAACGTTTGATAAGAGCCGTTCTATTGTCCCCAAAACGTTCTCGACTGTGAAAAGTATGCCGAGCCTGAACAACGACAAAGCGAGGTGTCATGGATTAACTAGTAAGAAGAAATATAAAAAGGAAACTTAATACGTATTTCAATCCTCCTCGGTTTTTCCGGTTATTCGCGACAGAAAGAAAGACGAGGGGGAAAAAGTATAACTGCAAGGGTGGAGTTTCACGTCGCGACGCGAATCCTCGCCGGCTTTTATCGACTACACCGATAAGAGAGTTGCAAGCCCTCATCCTCACCTCCTGAAAGAGGTGAGCTCTCGAGACCTCGTCGAGTTTGCTTTTGTCGATGACCTTCACTGCGACCTTCTCGCCGGTGAAAACATGACGCGCCAGCTTCACGACGGCGAAGTGACCGCGGCCAAGAGTCTCCTCCAGATCGTAGAGACCGGCGATCTTGCCATCGTAGTTGCTGTATCCCACTCTACGATGCATCTCGTTCCTGTGAATCAAAAACATCACGTTATATCGACGCTTCGCTGCGTTTCGAAAGTCGATGGTATGTGGAAGTAGAGTACAGTAGGCTCTCCTTCCTTCTACTTTCGCGTTTCGATATTTCTCCGTTTAGATTGCTTCAGGTTTAACTGTAACGGTTATTTCGCATAGAGCTCGCTGTTTAGGTGGATTCTTAATCAGCGAGGTTATGATGTGTTAACACTAGAATTACCGGCGTCAAATCCAACATATTTTAATAAATTAAATAAGTACTTTGAAAAAGGAGGAACAAACGGCGGAAAATTTGTTCGATTGCGTGATATATGTTTAGTGATATGGACGTAGAATATTTATTCTATGACTCTTCTACAAACTTGGAGAATTTTTTTAAAAAATTGTGTACCAGTCATTTTGA
This sequence comes from Cerceris rybyensis, assembly GCA_910591515.1. NCBI lineage: Eukaryota > Metazoa > Arthropoda > Insecta > Hymenoptera > Crabronidae > Cerceris > Cerceris rybyensis. The sequence goes on along the minus strand of OU342791.1, from coordinate 24,434,280 downwards.
CTGGTTTGGTAGTTCTAGTGTTAATTAATAAATTGAGAAAATCTTAATAGAGGAGATGGGAGACTTGAACTTGCGACTACTGGTTCAAAGGCCGAGCCTTCTTTAATTTATTCATTACTGCTATGGTCATTTTGTTTAGGATTTACTATTTTAGATGGATTCGGAATCAGTAAGGCTATTATATAAAGATTAGTAAATTCGTCAAACTTTTCCAGTGGTGACAGGAGATTTAAACTGGAGTCTACTATTTCAGGGTTCGAACCTTTATCTATTCACCTATTACTGCTATGGTTATTTTATCTAGGAGCTAATGTTTTAGGTGGATTTTGAATCAGCGAGGCTATGATATATTAATTAATAAATTAAGAGAACTTTGTTAGGAGTGGTAGAAGATGTGAGGTGAGATGAAAAAAATGGTTTTCAAGTTGCATGGTTAAAAGCATGCGTCCCGAATCCAAAAGGTTGATAGTTAAAGTTTAAGTTACAGGACGCTTTTAGAAAAACGTAATTATGTCAATCTAAAAAAAAATCTGCTGAATGTTGAAATATTAAAATCTAAAGTGCCAGGGTCTGCTACTTGGACAGTTCTTGAGAAGACTGACAAGACTACCCTTGTCGCGCCAAAGTGTCCTGTGCCTGTCGCAATTTACGACGAGGTTGAGGACCAACCACCGAGAGTCCGAGGAGAAAATCCTCTTGACATTTTCCGGCTAACTGCCTATATAGATCGAGCCACTTCTACTCTCCTATTAGAAAAAAAGAATGTAATCATTTCCTCGCACTTTCTAACAGCGGCTCAAATTTTAATTCCGCCTTCCTTTTCATTTTTAAGCTTCAACACTAAAACTACCAAGTCAATAAAAATGACCGTTTTCCAATGCAAATATTCCACTTCTTATAAATCCTAAATTATTTAACTAATCATCATTTTCACCTTTTGATTTCACTTTTTCCAAAGAACTTATTCAGTATATTTAACACTAGAACTACCGGCCACAAATCTAACATATTTTAATAAATTAAATAAGTAGTTTGATAAAGGGGGAATCAAGCGGCAGAAAATTTGATTGATTAGGTGATTTATGTTTATTGATATAGACGTAGAATATTTATCCTATGACTCTTATGTAAACTTGGAGAATTTTTTGAAAAATTTGTGTACCAGTCATTTTGACTGGTTTGGTACTTCTAGTGTTAAACACAACAGATATACGCGTCGCTAATCCTAACTACTTGCTACTCTAATTTCACCCGGGCCCTACTGTTTTAAGTAAATTTCTAACCACTCGGATTATAATATATTAAATGATAAATTAAGACATACTTCGATCTAACAAGAATTTAAAATCGAACCTATTAAATGCGAGTGCAAGCATTTACCTCCGTACAAGCTATAACCTCATTAGATACTATTTTCCCCAATTTCCTTATCGGTGTACATACATTCAGCTATCTCGTAAACTTTATATAAATCATTCTACAAGTTGTTCGAAGAAATTGAGAAACTTCCGTTTTGATAAATTACCTTGGTAAAATCAGTGTCAAAAATGTGACCGCCGACTGGTCGAGCGTTATGACTCGCGGGAAAATAGGTTGAACTTAATCGACCGATACGAGGCCATGTGCAGGAACATCGCTAAATGATAATCGTTCAATCGTCCAGACTAATATAAAATACATTTCTACGCCTACTAGACAGAATCGAACTCAAGGTAATCGCGTACTCTCACTTTTCCGGTACAGCGCGTTGCTTTCAGCGAGCAACGTTGTTTTCTCTTGAAAGAGTAACGCCGGGAGACTTCCTGGATGGATCGAAGTGAAATTCTTCTTCTTTATCCATTTTTTTTTTCTTCCCAACGAGGAAAGTCGGTCTTTGGACAGATAAGATCGATCGATCATGATCGGAACTGTTTCAATTGCGGTCCGTTTACCTCGGGATAAGAGGGTCGTGATTATTTTTAACGCGAAAGAACAGTAATTACGCGCATCGACGATCGGAAAGGCGGAGAGTTCTCTTGATAGAAAGTCTTAAAAGGAGTGGAACGGAAGGAATCAATGCAAAGTGGTCGAGGGGTGACCCTTATTTGAGATTTCGAGTTACAATCTGGTGGTTTATGAAAGTTGCAAGTTATTGGAGTGCCTTGCGAAACAAAGTTCCGTGTAGTAATTGCTTATTAACTATAGAAGTTGGTTCTTATGAGATAGTAATGAAACGCTATATATATTTTTTAATGGAGTGTCACATTTCAAGATACCGAGGACTGGGCTTAATAAATAGGTGAAACTTTTAACACTAGATCTACCGAATTGATATCCACTACATTTAACATCTTCACGACGTGGAATTTTTACTGTATGGCTCCCATATTAATTTGGGGAATTTATAGAAAAAAAAATGGGAATCAGTCATTCTGACAGCCTCAGGAAGTTTAGCATTAATCGTACCGATTATAGGAGTGCGTTTGATATGTAAAAAGATGTATTAAGTTTGAATTTCTATTTAACATTCTTCAGAATCACCTTAATAATCTTCAAAAATCCACTAAATGCTCAATCACTTCACCGAGTCGAGAAGTATTAGTCACACTTCTCACACTGAAACGTACAATTCCATTTTCATCGGGCACAATATCCTACCATTAAAACCCCTACTTCCGGTAACGTGGCTGCCATGGAGACCTCCAAGACAAGAGGTTAAGAGGGCAAAGCAAGAAAGAAAGAATTCCGGATCATCGATATTACGATCACGAATCAATTCGACGAACAGGCGTCACATCGGTTCCGGTTTCTTTTTAAATCGAGTCCGTGCTATGGAATACACTTGCGTCAACTTCCACGTACGTCGAAGAACGTACGATCCGTCTGGGCGCAGCCTCGCGATACTTCGTGAACTGGTAACTCCTTAGGTATGCTTCGTAATGTTGACTTTAACGAGATGAACGTAAAAATACATTTTCCTGAAGTCCACGAAACCATGAAAGGAATGAATAAAAGAGACGAACGGGATACCCTCTTAATCACCGAAATGCCTCGTTACGTTACACACGATCTAAAATTAAACCTTTAAGAACTTTATTCAACTTTCATAGCGAGCATATGTATCCTTAATTATTTTTAAACGATGACGAGTATATTTGACAAAGAAAGATCAAGTGTATATGATGGAAAATTTCAGCGTATTGTAACATTATGGTCAATGATTGGGAAATGAATTTCTTTCTAAAGAAGTGAACGGAATTCTTCGAAGGAAATTTCAACGATATCTTGCATATACGATGCGAATATGTTACAATTCAATTTTTTGGCTTTTATTCATTACTGCTTAGTTTATTGTTACTGCATATGTAAAACTTTGGAAAGTCTATGTTACAGTTAAACTACAAAACTTAATTTCTTTCTTTCTTTTGTATTTTTACAAGTGTAACTGCATTGGTTATTTCGCCTACAGTCTAGTGTTTTAGAGAGATTTTAAACATTGGACGCTATGACATATTAATTAATAAATTAGGAAAACTTTACCAAAGATCAGGATAGATTTGAACTCAGCCTCACTGATTGCGAATCCAAGCTTGGTACACCTATATACCCTCCGTAAACCTTTTAATCCACTTTAATATTTCCCATGACTAGTATATTCCTCGTTAAATAAAAAATTACCATTTTTCACAAGTATAGCCGACGGAAAATTAAATCAAAGAGATTACACGCAATGTTCAAAATTCACGTGATTACCGATATTCGTCCTCCGACGAATTATTTGTGCAAAATAAATTGCCAATTGTCTTTCGACGTTATATAACCCAACGATTGGGATTCCGTGGCCCTTACGTAAGCACGGAATGTACACATAAGGACTAACTTTATCTCTTCCTTCCTTGCAATGCGTTTTTCGAGTCGAGACTCTCAAAGAGACCGAGTTTGTTCTCGTGCCAAATGTGGCGCGCTGAGCGTAAATCGTTGTTAAGTTCTTTTTGGTAAGAATAAGTTGCCAGACTTGCCGAGACAATGTGCCGATATGACGCTTTTATCATTTAAATGGGACACTGTTCTATATACGCAACAAATAACGTGAAATAAGTAGTTATACTTGACACGATGAATCAAATATTAAAAATAAACCTTTCCAAAGAAACATTTAATTTTAGTAATGCTTTTTTTTCGTACCATTTGCACGCAAGAATGCAAGAAACTTTCTATTGCAGTAGTAAATTAACAAGGGGAATTTTTCCCCAACAAGCCACTGATTAAGTGCAACGTAGTTATTTACACTCTATATACCGCAAAATTACAATCTATTCCACGCTACACCGAGCAAGTGTGATAAACGATAAAAGGAATATCAAAAATCTGAATTATATCCATCATCGTCTACAGGACGATGTAGAGAGGAACGAAGGGTAAGAATGAAAAAGCAGAGAATCGTAGTCATTGGATCCGTGTTCAAATGCCCATCACCTTTGGAAAATTTATGCTATGGCCGTTTTCGCCTGAGGCCTACTGCTTTAAATGCATGTAAAACCATCGAGCCTATAGTGCATTACATTATAAGTGAGTTACAAGTATTTAGAGACGCTGAACTCGGGCCCACTGATTGCGAGTTCGTGGCTTGAAAGGCCTAGTTTTCTGTTTCACACAGCCATTACACCTAGAATATACTGTTTTACGTGAATGTATAACCATAGAAGTTATGATATATTGAATTATAAATATGGAACAATTTTTTAGAGATGACGGAGAAAGATTTCAACTCGGATCCACTGATTATGAGTCCGAGTCTTTATTTCCTATCCACTTCACCTCTCTCAACAATTCGTATTTTTAAATTCTCGTTGAACCATAAAGAAAATAATAAAATCAGTGTAATGCTCTGATTGAAATCTCCATCACTTCCAGGATTTTTTGCAATTAATTTTTCAACCCTGCTGTTCTGCTCGGGTCTATCTGACTGGAAGGAATACGAATGTGATATTTAAATGAGAAGAACAGCAGGGTTAATATATCACAGCCTCAATGCTTTGAGACCCACCTAAAACTGTAGATCCTAGTTGAAATAATTATACCAATTAAAGTAAGAAAATATCTCTTAAAAAAAAAGAAAGCAAGAACATTGCATAATCCAAACGTCACGAAAAGCGACGCACATACGTAAACGATTCCAGACGTCATCGACGTGATCTCACGATCGTGCGTCGCGTCAGAACGTCGTTCTTTGTAGTATAATAATATTCGTGTCAAGCGTGTGCCAGAAAATTTCTCCAAATTGTCCCACCAAGCACCACAGCAGACAAAGGTGCCGGGTTCTAAGAAAAGCGGGAGTGGACCGCCGAGGAAGAGTCGCTTCTTCTCTCGAGGTCAGTCTAGGTTACAAAGTTAGTCGACCATTATTTTTGGTCGACTTGCTCCGTGTCTCTGGGTATTTCAACCACCCCTGGCGGATAGGATAGAGGAAGCTTCAGTTTCGATCGAAATGCAGTCTATGTGGAAAAAAAATGATGGTCCCGTGATGTCGTTCGATAATTGGGTGCATCGTTTCAACGTAAAATGTCATTATCGACGGTTGTGGTTTCGAGACGTTAAATATAAGTTGCGGACTGGAGGCGCACGATTAACGTCGTTATAAGGTCACATTATTTTTTGCATTTAATTATAAGGTATTACGTCGACCGAGATGACGCAATTGTGTTATGTCTTTACTTTGAGTTTTCTTACGTGACAGGATGCTATTGCTGATAGATATTGCAACGAAAGGTATTGCTAAAGGATTTAATCATTAGGTTATTTTATATTTTTTATATCTTAAGGTCACATAGGAGTGGTAAAAATTCTTACTATAATGAAACGTTTTGGCACAGAATTCTGTTTCTGCTACCTTTTAAAAGAATTTGTCACGGTATTTTTTGCATGTAATTATAAGCTGATACGGTGACTGAGATGACGCAATTGTGTTAAGCTTTTGCTAGGCGATTTCTTTCGTAAGTGGGACCGCTACTGCTGATGGACAGAACTGCTGGTTAGTTTTATATTTAGTGAATTCCAAGTAACACTATATACTGAGAAAATTCCTATTACAATAATTTTTTTCCCATATCTGTAAAATAAAGTTTAAAACATTTAATTTCATACATTTCAATAAAATTTTCCACGTCCAAGTACTTAAAACCTCTTTACCCTAAAAAATGTTCAACTCCCAAATAATTTCGTGACTCTTATTCCACATAAATCATAAAATGAAAACTGCACATTCTAAAACCAATAAAAGATTAATTGATAATTTACATCTAACCCCACAACCCCGCTCCAACCTACCGAAACTTCCAATAACCGTATTCATCATCTCGCCCTCCGTTCTCTCAATATTTCTTTAAAAAAAAAAAGTCGGCGCATCGAATTGAATCGACAGAGGTTCCAATACAACGAAAAATACCTTACGAGCTCGGCAACAATCGCACATGCAATTGGCGCTATCTCGTTGATCACCGTCGGCGCTGTCTGTTCCGTGACCGATATTTCCCACATTCCTCGGGGAAACAGATATACCGGAGCGTATACGATAAACTCTCAAACATTTCGTATCGTCGTGAAAAATCTACAATACGTCAATTCATCCAAATATATCACCGGGACTGATTGGACATGACATTTTGCCGATAACAATTTACGGTCCTCCCGTCAGCATCCACCTGCAGACGACGTATCTGCCGGTCGCCCGTTGACCTGGTTCCATTGCATACGCGCCCAGAATAATGAGCCATGAACGAGCACGCCACCGGTCGAAGATAAAACCCGGCGATTCTTCGGGAACGAAAAAAAAAGGAATAAATGCGGAAAAAGGGTTATACCGTATGCGGACGATACGCATGGTAAAATACGAGCTATTTAATCGGACCACGTTATCGTTGCATAATGTTGAAGGAAACGAGACCGTGTACGAGGCAATCGGTGCATTCCTCTGAGAATGGAATGGTGCCGGCGTGATGTTGAATTTGTTGGTGAATTTGAGCGTGAAAAAATGTTCCTGCTTTGATTTCCTGAATGATGTTTATTGATAGGTTTGAGCGTGGGTATGCAAGATGGTGGAATTTTGGAGATGCGATTGTTGTGGGCAAAGATGGACGAATTGGGATGATTTGTTTTGTGGTTTTGTGAACGGTGAGGATTGGTGGAGCCTGTGGGGGTGTGGAGATGTGAGGAGTATGATTGGGATTGAGTTAAAGATTGTCAGTTTCGATTGGTAAATCGGATTGATATAGATATGTTATTTTGGGAGATTGTTTTTAAATTGTTATTTAATTCTTTTGGTGCTGAGCGAAAAATTGATTGAATTAATGATAAATGTAGTTGCGAATAAAAATAATAGTCATTTGGCCATAGTTTAATATAGAACACGAGATATAGAGCATGCGTTATTATTTACAATTATCTTTTTTAAAATTACTGGTATCGTAGCGAAAATTGAATAATAAAATTATGATGCCCAGCGTTAGCACTATTACTAACGACGACATTTCGTCGTCCAGCACTAAAAGGGTTAATGTAGTGAGGCTGTAGGTCCAAGGGTACATAGTTGGTATAGTCCGACGACTCTAACTTGGCTAACGCGCGTCGGAGTCTCTACTCCTCTATTTCTTATTCCCACCATTCCGTTTTTTGGATACCAAAAAACCCAATCTCCTAAAGTTGAACACTCCGTGTCGTTTATTTTAGGAAGCTGGGTTTTTTGACTTTTAAAAAGTAAATGGCGGAAATGAGTGGTTGAAAACGAGAAGCTCCTTCTCTTCCTAGCTAAATTAGAGTTGTTAGACTATACTTGTTTAAATATACTAAATCTTGAAGAGATGATCTATTAAATTTAGAATATTGCCTTCTAACCTGGCAGTTATTAAAGTTCAATGGCTGATAATCTACTTAAGCATGTAGGTCTTCGACGCAACGATTATAAGAATTGAAACTGAAAGAATAAAAATAGCGGACTTCTTCTAATTCAGGTTCGAAGCCGCGTAAAACAGGTAATCCTCAACGTCATTTTGTATCCTAACGGTCTCTATTTTTAGATACATTTACAATCTGATATACAATGAAAATTCTAAGGTATTTGAGTTTACATTACAGCATGAGATAAATGGAAAATACAATTGTGAGATAGAACAAACGAAGATTCAAGATCCATCGTGCTGCGGTCGAGTTGCGGAGGGCACGATCGTTGAAACACGCTGATACAGACTGAAAACAGATAATCGCGAACGTGGGTAAATTAGATTTGGGAGACGGTAACAGAGAAGAGACGCTTAATTCAGTCATAGCACTGGAATCACCGTAGAATTATCCACTCTAATTCAATTAGGATTTGTAGACAATTTCAAAGCAAGGACATCGTTGCGGTAGGACATTCCGTTTCCTGTGGACCATGAAATTTAAGCTACATATATAACAATCATCGGTTGGAATTTTGTTAAAAAACATCTTTAGAGATCTTTTTAATTTTATAATAAAATACCTAAGAGGAGTACGCAGGTACATTTTTAGAAAATAACGAGGAACGGCTCGTTATAAGTAAACTGGTACAACGCGAGCATTAATTATTTTATTCAGACTTTTACACTCGAACATTGCCACGAATGGAACGTTAATATTTTAACGAATCTCTGCATAATTGTTACTCTAAATGCAGCTCTTGTTCCTTCGCTTGGATATTTCGGAAGTGGATCAATGGGCCATTCACCCGAGCGTGTTTTATTGCAAGGAGTTTTCTAGAAATGTACTGAGGTCGTTGACCCTTTCGGTGTAATTTTGTTGCAACAGATATAAAAAGCTTGGAGACGGTGGAAACGTAATTTGTCGTGGCCCTTTCAACTCACAAACCCCTCGTTTCAACGACCCACGTTTTTAAAAGAATCCTGAACCTTAATAAATACCAAGGTAGAAGGAAATTTTTCTTCGACCGATGTAATAAGTTTTCAGAGAAATACCTCTTTCGAGCTACCGTGGATGGACACATATCGCTGAGGAAATATTATTACTTCCGAAAGACGATGGGGAAGATTCGATGTTTGGGTGTTCGAGTTTTTATTTCCGTTTCGCTGTAATACCTGATATCAAATTTTTAGGTGAGTAGGATTGGGATCTTTGGTTTTAGTGACTCTAAAAAGAAGAAAACTATACCGTTGTGCTCATTTCGCCTGGAATTTTTAGAACTTCCCAGTATAACGATCGTCCTCTTTCTCCTATATATTCTCCAAAGTAATTGCAATTTAAACAGGTTATTAGTTAATAGTGGCTCTCCCTCTTTCATTTCAATAATTAAAAAATTACTGCATCCATTCTAGTTCAGTCAATTTTTCTCTTTAGCTATGTCTTATACATCGATTCTTTTAAAATAATTCCAACCTCATTCGTATATAATTACAAATAAAGGGAAATTCCTATCACAACTAATTAACTTCCTCCAAATTTCCTTTATGTTTGAATGTTCGACAAACCTATCGGTTTAAAACATGTTTCTCCTATGTATCTGTTATTTGTATTCTATGCAATAAAGATGATTATTATTACTACTATTCTCCCAAAATTACCATTTAACACATCACAGCCGCAAAGATGTACCTAAAACTGTACCATTTACTTGAAATAACAGAAACATTTCAAACAAACAGATACAAAAATACAGCGAAAAAAAACTGCAACAGACTAATAATTCATCCGTCCATCTTCCTTCAACGTTTCCAAAATAAACGCTAGCATCGTTGTGTCAACAATTACGAAATTTTCCACTGCAGATTTCCGCATCGAAACGGCACGGTCTTCGCGACGTTTCCACTCGAACGTCCCGAGAAGAGATCGGGATTTTGCGTCAGCACGCTAAATTAATTTCCAGAGGCCTCTCGATTAGAAGAGCACGAGAAACGGTCGTATCGCTGCAACTCCACGAAGTCCGAAGATATCCGGCGAAAAATGGGATTCAATTTCCAAGCAATTTACCGGGTAGAAACGAGTTATGCCGGTAGAACTTGTTGACATTACAAAAAGGTCGACGACGCACCTACGCAAGGTGCAATGAGTGCCTCTTGTTTCGCGAAAAATTTGCATCATCCTTGCATTTCTGTTTCACCTTTACAAGACGGATACTGGAATCGTGGTGACGCTCGATGAAATGGTTGAAGATGGATCAAAGACGCGGAGAGAAGTAAATAAATGCATGAATAAAACGGACGAAGACGTTGCCTATTTCTTTCGCAATTTAATGCGAAAGTACGCGATTGAGAATCGCGAAAGTGCATCGAGGTAAAACGTTGCCGCGAAAGTAGCGAATAAAAGTCTGACGGTAATTACAAAGTTTGCGTTGACTTACAGTTAGTTAAATGGAAGCCATTAAATGTATATAGGAGTTGTAAGAGACATAAATAAATCAATTTAATCGATGGGTAAGTATGAATGTGAAATATCTGAAATATATAGCATGAATGTAGAGCTACTAGTTGCGATGATCTTGAACGGTCAGTTCACGTAACACGTACAAAGAAATTAATATTTCGTAAAGTATAAAAATAGAAAAGAAATATGTAAAAGAAACAAAATAATTAACAGAATAAGCCGCAACAGAAATGATGTGGTTTCTCGTACTTTCGCGTCTTGTCCAATTCTGTTAACTCTGTCTACTGCTCTACTGTCTTTTGTCATTTTCAAACCTTTTTCATACCACACCATTGTCATTCACTGTTTCTGAGACTCAGTCAGTCATTTACTCAATCACTCATTTGATTTGTATTAGCACATGTAAAGAATATATAAAATATATAGCAAGTATGAATGTAAAATAATCTAGAATAATAATATTTTTTAAACTTGAAATATACCGTCGAAAAATTGTTTTGACGAAGACTGTTCCGTTTTGAATGAAATTCGTAACAGCTTTCTATAATTTCTGTCATTAAGTTTTACGTCGCTCGAGGCAGTACTGTGTAATTAGTGTTTGTAATGTTCTTATTTTTACGGAGGAAAATATTTGTCAGTATTATTTCCACAATGGACGTGTCTGTTATTAGGAAAATGCAGATAAGGACGGTAATTGATGTACAGGGGAAATACAGAGGTATTCTCGATTTAAGAGGCGATAATATATGATAATGTGCAATGCAAACGTAACGAGCTTCCTACGATTTAAATTTGCCGCTGATGGAGAATGTTATAATCGCTCTCTCGAGTAATTCCATTTAAATGTTTTCAGAAGCTTCTTTCAATGCGGTAAAAGAGTTTTTCTTACAAATCGCGCTAATCGTTGACGTGAATGGAACGAAGTTTCACGGAATTCTTAAAGGTAAAAAGTTCTGCGATTTCACGAATTTCCTGAGAACATTATTACGATGATAAAACGGGCGCCGTTTGAGAGCGAAATTTAAATACGAATAGTAATTAGTGAAGTCAAGGAGTTCCAGAAAATCTTTGATTTAAAAGGCGGTAAATGATGAAGATACAATAATGTAAACGCATCGCAATTTTTACTATTGAATTTCACTCTGCATAAAGAATCGTTCAATCATCCTCTTGAATATTTCCAGTTGACTGTGTCGAAACACTTCCGGCATCATTTCTGCAGTTTACGGTTCATTTTTTTAAATAAAAATTCAAAAGATAAAGAAGAGCGACATAACTCTATTATATTCAAAGAAATTTAACGCACTGAATGCCAAATAATCTCGCCTTCCTCGTTGTTTCTATCAAAGTAAATTATTATCTAAAACCACATCTTTACAGAATAGAAACATGAAAATTAAAAGTAGTTCTTAATCTTACATCCACGTTTATAATACGCATTTTAATTTTGGAGCTCGAAATTTGAAAAGTCATACAATCGCTGTATAAGTCTCGACCAATTTTCATGTTCCAAATTTTTCGAGCAAGACAGCATCTTATGCATAAAAAATATGGTATCCACTACCACTTTACTTTCTTTCAAAATTTTCGTATTCCATGCACCAGCAAATACCTAAATTTTATCATCCAACAGTAACACAAAATCCTCCTAAATTCACTCTTCCGAATAAAATTCAACATAACTTCATTTCACTATTTATTAAAATTCGTAACAATATCATTCACCCTAATATCCCTACAAAACCTAAACCACTCGTTCATTACAAACGCTACTACATAAAAATACTCCTCTACTCATAATTCCATATAGAACACGTAACATAAAACAATTCTGTACTCTCAATTATCAACAACAAAATCACCAATATCACCTGAGAAATCTCAAGATGCTCAATGTCAAGAGCCTTACCAACGACGACACATCGTCGTCCACCACTAAAAGGGTTAACGTCGTGAAAAAATTTCGTAAAACGTTCGATCGGAATGGCGATAACCTATGGCAATGCGTAAAGTAAACGCATCACGAGTGCGTAACAGGTAGTGGCCGCGTACCGTTACCAAGATTCCTCAACAGTTCCAGGCGCGGAAGCTATCCGGCGTACTACATACGGTAAACTCTAATTCTCCCTGATGAACAAAACGCGATACAATTCACAGATTTGGCCTCACGGTGAGACTAATTATCTACGATTAGAACGTCCTTCTTCGATCTCGTCGATTCTTTCCTAGCACACCTCTAACAAAGAATATTCTTCGTCCCTGGGGTACCAAGTGCATGCAATACATTCCATAATATCGGTAGAGAGGGACAAGAGTGAGAATGTGAGATAAAGTGTATAAAGAAGAGAGAAAAAGAGAGGATCGAAGCAGAGAGACCTGTAATCTGTATCCGTGAGAGACGTTGGTATATCGTACCACGCCATTTTTAGTCCTCTCGCACTCTTTTCCTCCTCCCTTTCCTTCCGTCTCTTTGACCCCTTTCTCCGCGGACGGTAAACGAACGTGACGTAATAAGGCATTAACATTTCAGAGGACTCCTGGTTCGTTAACCCGACAATCGGAATATTAAGGTCTTTCGTTTTTTCCTTTTTACCGATATCCGTAATTCCAGCCGTAACTCCCAAGTACGTGGGCTTTGTACGTTACTTATTGCCGGAGTGGATTCACGGTGGGTTTAATCTGAGTTAATTGGGCAAGCTTCGAAGAAAGGTTACTCTCTATGTATGTGCGTTTTCCCACAGTCTATGGTTCGTTCTTTTACAATGCTTGTGGAATTAGTTTTACGAATGCTACGCATGTACCTGTGATTCGGTCTGGTAAATATTTGCAGAAATATTTGCAAGGATACTTGAGAAGTATCTCTCAACAATGGGGATCTTGTTAAGTATACTTATTTTTCTGTGTAAATAAAGAAACGAGGTATTGCCACGGGAAATGTCGAGTAAATAGTTTTAAGAGATGGAATTAACTGATGGTTGTTAATAATTGTATCACAGTGGGGTTATTACGTTAGTGGCATTGAATTGTAATTAGTGTATCGTTCAATTTCCATTATCTCCTGTGCCGTTAATTTAGGGGCGGAGTTTTTAACGAGTTATGAATACCGTAATTCCAATGACTGCCAATTAAAATTGTAGGCTCTCGATGAAACGACCGTGGGAGTCGAATGTAGATTTAAGGGAAAAAAAAGGATATATATATTTTTGCCAATGTTTGACTTTCAAGGTCGTATAAGGTTATGTACCTACGACGTATAAATATGGCGGAAGTAGTGACTGTGTAAGAAACGTGGAAAATAATTCCCTAAGAAGTTCGCAGATACCGGAAAGAAGAGCTTCGAATAGCGCGCTGTATCGTGCACGGTAGGTCACGAATGTTTATAAACGAAACACGTAATCTCCCATTCCCGAAACTCGTTTCCGTCGATCTTTTCAGCGACAGCACAGAATCCTATGCTACTTCTCGAATAATAAAGAAACACGTCAAAAGGATTTTCATGCGTGAATGTCAAAAGTGGCAAAGTACGAACGAAACGAAGAAAACCGTAGCAGAACGCACACATGGAACGCGAGAAGAAGCGTCAGGAGCCATTTTTACAGAAGAGTCCACTAAACGTACCATTGAATAAAGTGTACATACCGCTTTGTCCGCTAGACAGAGAAATCCAGCCAGCACCTGACTTGCTCTCTTGTTCGATGGACTGTCATTTGTAAGGAAGGTTCATACGCGTGTCGACGTGCGCGGCGATTGATGCACCGCACCTGAGGCCGTTGATCGGCCGACTTCTCTTCTACGTTCAACTCCGAGTTAACGTCTCCGTTGCCACGAAGAGACGCCGACGATGCTGCTTCGGGAAGAATACGAGGATCAACGGCAACGATCACGGAGGACAACGACGGTCAAGACGACACGAACGACGACGACGGCAACGTTAAGTCGTCGCTGATTGCCACTCGCGCACGCACTCACGGCGATAGGATGTATGTTTACACGGCACTGCACTGTCTCTTTCTAGCACTCGTTTCCGACGCGATCCTCCTCTCTCTGTGAGCGCACGACTCTGCGTACACCCTTCGTTGCTGGATTGCTTCTTCCTTTTTGAGCCGTTTCTTCTCTCTTCCTCGCACTCTCTCTCTCTTTCAATGTCTTTCTCTTTCTCTCTTACTTGGATTCCCCTCGACACACCGCCCACCCGTGATCCCTCTGCCCCTTCGATCCAGGCGTACGGAGAGGAAAAGGAAGACTTCCCTGGCTCTCCTCGACGAATTGCCCCGACACACTTCTAACTTTTTCTCTCTTTTGCCATTCGCCACTGTCTTTCTCACTCTCACTCACTCTTTTCCGTTGTCTCTCTGTCTTCCCCTGTCGGTGCTCTTACTCGTTCTCTCTCTTTTCCTCCCTTGATGCTTGTATCAAACCGTTGCTCGCACCGTTGATCTTTCTTCTCCCTTCTTGCGACCGGGCGACTCTTCCGGTCTCACGCACGCCACGCACGCTCGACCGATCACTCACGACCGGTACTAGTTCTCTTATGGAATTTAACTTTCTTCGAATGATTAGATAAAAGTGACGGACACCGCGAGCGCCGACGGCAGACACACTCGCGACACCGTGACACGGGAAAGCTGAGAAAATGTGTTCGCTTTAGTCGAGATATACGAACACCAGTGTAGCGTCAGCCCTTTTAATTGTGGCGCCACCTGAGCGGTAGAGACTTGTACTGTGCGTCCTCGTGTGGCGCGAAAATATAAAACTGGCAATGTGGTTTGATGTTTCTTTGAGATTCGTTTTACTTAATTTTTGGTTTTTAATGAAAATTGGATATAACGAGAAGAATTATTAATAGTAGAATGTAAATATGTATTTGTGATTTTGCATTGGCATAGATTATACTTCGTTTGTCGTCCTTTAACGCGGAAACTTATAGTATGTCGTTAAAAGTTTGCAGAAGTAACGATTATTTAATTGTGTAATACTTGAAATTTATAAATTATTCAGAGAAACTTTAAAATCAATGAAATAGAAGGAGAAACTGTGGCGCCATCGACTAAACCTCATTGAAATATATTCCCTATGAGAATGCAGAAATGGTTTCTGGAAACAGCCGATAGATGTTGACTACTGTCCTTGCTTTTTTGCACTGGTATTCGCAGTACTGATAAGGCTTTGACGAATTTCATACTTTTATGGAGTTAGCAGCTATGAAACTGAATTATCGACGGTCAATCGGTTATACCAAGAAACTTAACCGTTTACAGATTATATGTTGGATAAAGTTGAATGTTATTAAACTGAATGTTATTGCATTATGAGTCAACGTAGCTCTGTAACATCGTTAAACAAAAATAAAAGGTATACTCTTACAAATTTACAGCTGCAATCTTTCCTCAGTCACCGAATAAAATTTTAACACCTGGATGTTGAAAATTTATTTTAAAACCATTATTAATTTATCAAAATATATGTTAAAGCGAACAACTAATTACATTTGTAAAATAATACTCTCGGTGTGCTATCTACTTAATAGAGAATGTTATTTATATCATCCACCAAGTATATATATATCAAATTGCACATGCCATATCCATGCGTAACGAGAACTTTGTTCATATATACTTGCAATGACAAATAGCATGACTATATCCGGCGAATTCGCATCGGACATTCGCAGATGTCACGCATGACTCGCTGTGGCTTTCCACACACACACATTCCAAACTCCAACAACACCGCGGTAAAATTTAATTCCGAAACTGTAACAACCACCAAACGGGACGAATATAAATTCACCTCTAATTTGCGTGGAAAATCGAGGTAAAAAGTTTCAAACCATTGTACAATAAACTCACTCCTAACCGACAACGAAATTTAATTTCCAGATTATAACAAACACGAAAACGTTGCGTGTACCCCACCGATTTTAATTTCCACGTGAAATCAAAATTCTTCAATATCGCTAGAGGTGAAAAAAAAATAACAATAAACTTTAGTCATTAAAAAAATCTCTACTATCATCAATAAATTTTCATTTCTAGCTACTCTCACCACGAATAACTTCGAAATTAGTCAGAAAGTCCGACAAAGCGCGGTACCAGCAGACAAAGCCGAACCCCAAAATCGCGACGCGACAGAGACGCATAAATTCTCCGAAGACCCTAAAGAATTCTTTCAGCTCTTTCCGCCACGTGTTTCGTTCCAACGGCACGGCACTTTTTCACCGCTAAAATGTGTCACGCGTGAACGTAGACACGCGAGACAGGTTACATCTTCGTTTCCTCGAGCGTTCACCAGGTCGACGACGAGGCGGAGGACCGATGACGACGACGACGTCGGCGTCGAGGCGTCAGTGCGCGGCCAAGCCGGCTCGGCGCCAAAATCAGCTCGCCAGTCACGCTTTCCGGTCGGTGTTTTATAAATACTGCAGACAGTCCAAGAGTGCACCGAACACGGGAGTCGGTGTAAAAGCACCAATCTAAGCGGACATATTCGAGCTTCTTATGTGTCAACAGGAAAAACGATTTTTTATTATCTCTTTTTCTTTTTAAGTTCAATAACTGTCGAGAATTTCGGTACCGTCGAGTGGAATAGGTTGAAGAGTTATGTCACAGATTGGTCGTTAGTCCTAAAGTTGTTAATGTATGGTGCAGGAATTTGTGAGAATTCTTTGAACAAAGTGCCGGGAATTATGCGTGCGAGTGGACGAAAGTTTGGACCAGGAAGCTGTGGTAAATAAGTACTGAGGAGTGATAAGGAGTTTGTTGTTTAAGAGACAGTGATAAGAGACGATGAATAGTTTTGTTAGGTAGTACACGTACGTTTGGGGTATCGAAATAGAACGTAGGTATTCTATCGAGGTTTTTTGTTATATAGACTATCGAATTGTTCGATCAATTAGATCGGTTACAATTGTATGCCTGGTAGAATGCTTTTTCAACGAGTCGTTGTATATTTATAGAATCGATAGATGTAGGTTTGTAAGTACTTGAACGTGGAATTTGTTTATTAGATGGACTCATTTACGACTTTCTAAATGAAGATAAAGGAAGCGATTCGCCGGCAAATATGTCAGCGCTATAGTTACGGTAATTTGGCGAATGATGAGGTTGCTTACGTATCTTCGGCTAGTCGCGACATTTCCTTTTCCAAATTGTGCAACAATTATCGTAGATCAAAAATTGCACGAATATTGCACCCGCCTACGTTATGATTTAAACAGACGATGTCCGTTTTGTTTTTGACACGTGTCGTCTTAAAATATATAAACTTTCTTTTCAACTGCGAGAGGAATTTTTTCTCATTTTAACCAAATATATGATTTTTTTTCATTCCAAGGTTTATTGCTATGACGAACACGGAGAAGCTTCATTTAAGATAATTAAAATGTTAATATCCTACAATGGCTACCGTGAAACACAATTTTTGCACAAGTTTCACGCTATGATGGTGGAATTAAAATAAAAATTCCACGCGCCTTTGGAGCCATTTGCACACCGTAGAGGAAAGCTATTTTACTCGAGCGCAACTACCTTTTTTCCCAAAAGTTCGCAGTGAGGCATCATTCGCGAAACTTTTTCTTCATTCACGACAGACAACGCTACTTGGCAGTGCTTACGAGCTTTACAACTTCGCGGAAAAGCGTCGTTGTCTCGCACTGCTAACAATAAGGGTGGATTAGCTGAAACCTGTTCTCCCCTTTGAACAATTCGACGCACGTGTACTCCACGGTTTAAGTAACTTTCGACCAACTTCTTTCTCCATGTTCGTGCATACCTTGGTCCACTTAATCTCCAACATTTTTTGCTTAACGACATGAGAGCTGGTTCTTAAATACGCATTTTTTAACGGATTTACAATTACGTACAATTTTTTAAACACAATTTAAACTTCTATGAACATTTATAATTTTGTAAATCAACATGTTCGTAGGAATATGAATATCAGTTTTATCGAAAAGGTGTGCAAATTACAATATATAATTTATATGAAGATCGCACAATTTGCAGTATAGTTCCTTAACCCTGCTGTTCTGCTTGGGTGTATATGACCCAAAATGGAGATCATTATATTTTAACAGACACTATGTTCCTAAGTATTATTTTTGATACTCAATGTATTTAACATTTACATCTATCGATTTGTATACTTTATATTTCTTAAAATGTGAACGTTTGTTCGCCGGGTCACTATGACTGGAAGGAATACGAATGTGAGATATAAATAAGCAGAACAGCAGAGTTAAGAGTATCATTAATAATGGTATGCTTCATGTAGAATCTGTAAAGAATAATCACGTGGAATGATCAACAATCTACATAGAAGAATAACATAAACTCTCTTGAGAGTTATGATGGCTGAGAAGTTAAATGATCAAAATTGAAATAAGTACGCTAAGTTTAAAATTCTTCTTCGTCATCTCTGCGAAATTTTACGTAAATTATTGTGCCACATATAACTTCTTTGGTTCCATGAGAAGATCCTGAGCAAAATAACCATATTAGTTAAGCTCGGAAAAATACAAAAGAAATAAAAGAGAGAACATCTATCTCTAAGAATAACTATCTTATTAAATTCCTACACGAAGAGCATCTCATGAACTAATTTCCTTCATGAAGAAACATTACTTCAATCTGCCTAAATTCTCCGCAAATTTTCCAGAACGAAAATCTTCCCCCGTTCAGGCTCAAAGGGTAGAATCCATGTTTCATTAATTAGGAGCGAGCTAAATTACGAAATGACAGAATGTAACACCCTCGATTCGTGCGTCTACAACAGTGGAACGTTTGGTGCATTCCCAAATTTTGGCTTGAATTCGAGTCCGTGGCTCACAGTCGAGGACCATTCGTCAGAATGAGCTTAATGAAGAAGGCCATCGGCGGCTCCATTCATAGGATACGAGAGTTCGAGCTCGAGAAGGTAATCCACCATAGAAATAACCCTTCGGAAACGAAACCTCGCTATTCTTCACCAAAGCGTCGATCATCCGTGAGACGTCTCTTCTTTTCTCTTGCTCGTTCATCCGAGGCGAATTCTTAAATTACTCGCCGACGACGTTTAACAGAGCAGTAACTCACACCGGGCTTCCAGCTACGAGTCGTTGAGATCCAGAAATAGTGGTCGCGCGTGTAACATTTACATTTAAGCGAGCAACGGGCAATCTCCTTCTAACTGGCATCGAGTCAACTTTCGCCCGATGTCCACTCTCTGACAATGCGAGCAACGATTGCAAATCCTTACGCGCTTTGGCGGATTTATGCGAGGCTGCGGAAGAGATTGAGAATTCTCCCGTTTCGATTTACGTGGAGGGCTTTCAGCTGATTATGCATTCATCAACTTCTTACTTTAATTCTATAAATTGAATTTCTTATCAAAATAAATCACCATAGAAATATAACTTAGATTCTTGTCAATTTTAAATCCTATATTACAATCTACTAGGTTCAATGACTCTTAGAATTGCGAAGATTTCCTTCAACTAAATTCTCGTAATCACTATCGAATAACATACGAAGAAACGATTATTTAAAAGAATCTCAGCGTGCGATCGACACGTAAATCCGTCACGTTCATCTTTAAAAATTCCCTGCGTTATCTCTCGATCTACGAAGATCGAAGCGTGCCCGTCGAGAAGAGCGAAGCGTGCGTCGAATTAAAAATAGACGTCGCGCGAAGCGAGCCGCGAGTTTTCGTACTCGCGCAGTGTTCTCCGGACGTTTTGTCGTCGTGTCATAGAAACGGAGTTTTCCCTACTCGCAGCCGTCGCATAATCTCCATTTCGATCATCCGCCTTAAAAATGCACGGTGCACCTGTCCTCACGTTACAAAGGACCGATCGGACCTTTTATCCCGTTCGCGAATCGCTAACAAATCGTGCCTCGATTTCCTGCTGGCCTGCTGAATCGTGCCTTCTTCTCGAACAGGTGAATCTGATCGATGAATTTGATATCCTGCAAATCGTCGGCGAGGGATGGTTCGGGAAGATCTTGCTGACCGAACATCGGAGCACTCAGACGGAGATGGTGCTAAAGGCATTGCCGAAGGCTTACACTGGTATCTCGGACTTTTTTCGCGAATTTCATTATGGCCTGCACCTGGCGGCACACCGAAACATTATAACCACCTACGACGTGGCCTTCGAAACCGCCGGCTTCTACGTTTTCAGCCAGGAATACGCTCCGCTCGGTGAGAGTCGCTTGCGACATTCAAAGACATTTATTGATTGACGGTACCGAACACGCCAACTTTTTCACCGTCGATTACTATCGACGTGTCGCTTTGTTTTGTGCCGTTGATATTGTTTATGTAGATTCGTTGATGTTCCGATGGTTTATGGCGATTACTGTGATGGATCGGGGATAAGCACGGGCTTGAATGCTTTGACGGGCTACTGTCCGTGGGGGATTAACACTGGAGTCACTAAGGTGGTCAGAATGATTGATTCTTATTTAATTTCTTTAAATATGACAGACTCGAGGCATGTAGCTGTAGTGTTGATACTTTGTCTGTCTATCTTTTCTTAGTTTGCGATTATTGGAAATGTGTATTCCTTTCTTGTAGTTTTCTGATACTATTTTTAGTAGCTTAGACTTAGTTCTAGAATTTCTTGGCTTTGTGACTTGAAAGATAATGTTATGGGAGCTACAAATTTCAAAGGATAATAATAAGTACAGTAACCTCTAAGCAACAAGTTCTCTTTCATAGGTCCAATTTGCGGACCTAGCCAAAGTTGTTACAAAGACATAAATTATCGAAGAAAAAGTTTTATCGAAACGTTAACAACACGTGCATCGAGCAGTCGTTTATTGTGTAATCGATCCTACACCCTGGCCAAGGATAACATTGTCTCTGTCTGTCCGATTTTAGGTGATTTAACGTCGAACGTAACTGAGACGGGTTTAGGAGAATTACACGCAAAAAGGGTGGCCAGACAGCTGGCCGCGGCGGTCCATCACATTCACAGCCGTGAATTAGTTCATCGTGACATCAAGCTCGACAATATTCTCGTCTTTCGCAGCGATTTCTCGCGCATTAAACTCTGCGATTTCGGCGAAACGAGGCGGGTTAACACCGTCGTACGAAGGCACAACGAGTGGCTACCATATTCGCCGCCCGAGGTATTGCAGATCGACACTGACGAGACGTACAAGTAATTATACGATTGAATATTACACAAGCGATTATCCATTTGAAACTGTGCCGATGAAAGATTCGTTACGTTGATGTCTCGCGCGACTCTCTTTGGGGTACTGTGAGTAGACTTTGAGTTGGCAGCCAGGTAACTTTGTTTGAGTGAAATGTTTGTTAAATGGGAAGTACAGAGGGGACGAAGGAAAGAGAAAGAGATAGAGAAATATTAATGTTAGGCTAATTATAATATATCGACCCTGGTCTTTAACACGCTCGCTACCACTTTCGGACCTTAAAATATTTATGGTACAGTTATTCAAATATACAGGAATCATCTAACTTTATCATCTTAAATTACGGTGTAATATGAAGCTCGAAACGATATTTCTTTCAACAACTATATAGTTTTATGGAGGTCAAAGTTTGATAATAATATGTTTTCCACCGCAAGGTCATACAGTTAGATGGTACACGCTGTGTATGCTATAAATTTTATTTTATATTCACTTGTGGCATTCGTGCATTTGCATTAATACATTTTAATCTGTCATAAGCAAAATGCAAGCGCTACACCTTACAAAGTTATTACAAATGTTACGCAGTAGTAGGTTCACTAAATTCAATGTGGTAACGAACGTGTTAGAATATATTACCGCTCTACGGTTCGCATGATCCCCATGCTTTATCCTCACTCACCCGAAATCATCCCTCTACCTTGCGTTCATTTGGGACCAAATTCCTCTGCATTCCTGTGCACTTGACATTCGTGCAATCTACCACGTTTAAAATATCCCAGCTCACATCCGCATGAAACGAAGATATTTTATTCTAAACCAAAACAATTATATCTATCTATCGAGAACTAAAAATAAATTGCATAATATAATACAATGCTTAACTTCAAACTTCCAAATCCCACTAGAATATTTAAATCGGGGATACTTTCAATCAAAATGCATTTGCAGTTTCAAAGAATACGTTGAACCTGCCCCAAATTATGATTAAAAAGTAGAATAATCGTACAATCTACCCTGTTTAAAATATCTCAGCTTACATCCGCATGAAACGTAGATATTTTATTCTAAATCAACACAATTATATTATTGTACACTCACTCAAATCCATCTATCCATCACGAACTAAAAATAAATATAAAACAATGCTTAACTTCAACCTTCCACATCCCACTAGAATATTTAAATCGTGGATACTTTTAATCAAAATGCATTTGCAGTTTCAAAGAATACGTTGAATCTGCCCCAAACTATGATTACAAAGTAGAATAATCGTGCAATCTATCCTGTTTAAAATATCTCAGCTTACATCCGCATGAAACGTAGATATTTTATTCTAAATCAACACAATTATATTATTGTACACTCACTCTAATCCATCTATCCATCACGAACTAAAAATAAATATAAAACAATGCTTAACTTCAAACTTCCACATCCTACTAGAATATTTAAAACGGTGATATTTTTAATCGAAGTGCATCTGCAGTTTGGAAGAATACGTTGACTCTGCCCTAAATTATGATTACAAAGTAGAATAATCGCGCAATTAATTTCACGAATCTCAACGTCGATCCTCGTTGAGAGTAACGTTCCGATTTTCAGAGCTCTCACGTCGCACGACGTCTGGCAATTCGGCATTGTCCTATTTGTCTGCCTGACCGGATGCCTGCCGTGGCAGAAGGCAGCGTTGGACGACCCGCGATATACCAGATATCAAAACTGGCACAACGCGACGTTGAACATAGCCAAGAAACCGAAATTATTTCAGCTGATCAGCTCACGGGCGCAGAGGTCAGTTTCTTCGCGACGAGTGAAATTCCGACGGGGCAAAACAGGCGCCGGCTTGTTACACCCTGACGGCGATTAATAACTGTCAATCAACGAGCATGATTAACGAATATACGGTGAATTTTGTGAAACAAGTCGGACGCGGTTTTCCCCTCATTCCACGCTCTCCTATTTCATATTTTTCTCTATTCTAGAATGTTCAAGAGACTGCTGGACCCGAAAGCAGAAAAGAGGCCGGGTAGTGTCTTGGAAGTAAATAAATATCTCGAAGACAGGTGGCTGGCGAAGCTCGGTGCCGAGAAAGCGTTGAACGGTAGATATCGAGCTAAATATCAATCTATGCTTGGATCCAACCACGAAATTTGCACAGACGTGAATAATTGATTGGACGTTCGTGCTCGTAGACCTTGAATTTACCATGCCTATTGGCTCACGAATGTTTCCAATTACTTATCTACGATGATATTTATATTATTCTTCCTGCTTTTTTATTATTTACCCAGGCGGTGCCGATGAAAGGGATGAACTCTGTCCATCGATGTACAGTTTTCATAGTTCTTTGGAAGAAAAGAACCAACTTCTACACACTCTTACAACGTACGGAATCGAAACGACGGTTGATAGGTCGAAGAAGAAAGATCGTATCAGAGAATGGATACAAAATAGCGCGATCATCGAGGAATGTGAGGAGGACGAATCGGATGTCAACGAGGAGGTCAGATATTACGAGGACGAAGAAGAGGAACCAACCACAATGAAAGGCAGACACTTCCCGGAGATGCGTTCTACCGTGACAACCACCGAGACACGGAGGAAAAGTAGGAAAAACGTTTCCACAGCGAGAAAACGACAACCAATCAAACCTACCGAGAGAAAGATTCCATTTGCGCCACAGGTGGCCGAGGAAAGAGAGACAATCGCGCGATTTGCTAGTTTTCCTAACGGTGATCCAAATCTAGCCACTTTAAAGAACGGTACAAACGGTACGGTAGATGTTGGATCCAATTCTACCGTCTCAGCTATTCAAGGTAGCTTTCCTCACGAAGATACCAAGTCGATCGTCAGCTCTGACGGACAGATCGTCAATAATTCATCGGCAAACAGCGCGAACACTTCTCAAGATGATTCAATCCCTACGACCAGCAGTGGCTTCAACCACGGCCTTTCGACCGATCAAGAATCGGAAAGTCCAACGGTAAACAATGAGTTCAAGGAGCGAGGTATCTCCCGAGCAAACGGGCATGATCGAAGTTTGCCAAAGAGTCCGCAGATACCCGTGAGAAAGCATCGTTCCCAAACGGCACCATTTCCGGTTCCCTCGAACGAGGTGAACGGAAGTAGAGGCGAGACAACAACGAAGAGAAGTCAATCCGCGGCGACTCTGCCGTCGATGCAACCCGAGAGGACGGTTTTACCAATAAATCGAGCGGATATGCCGACATCGACGGTATTACCGACTCAAGCGGATACTCAATCGGCGAATTTGTCGACAGGCTCAAACGGAAGGTCACCGGTATCCGCAACGTTCGAGAATCGACCGGGGATGATCGCACGGACCGATTGGCCAACCGGTACGGTTCAATCGATGTCTCGAGTAGAAAATCAATCGACTGTAATGTTGCCGGTGGCTCGAGTGGAGAATCAATTGAGCGATGCTCTGCCAATAACTCGAAGCGAGAAAACGACCGGGGTTCAACTCGCTACGACTAATCCTCTGACGATGTCGGTCGCTTCGCACTTGGTTCTGCAGAGTTTCAACGCTCTGCAGGGAATAAACAGCGCCTCGTCGTCGTCCGTTAACGCGGAGATATCCAATTCGAATAATGCGGGGTCAAACGTAAGGTCGAGCCCGAAGAATAGTCCGACACCGACGTCAACAAGGACGTCGACACCGAAAAACAGCCCTAGTGCGACACCGACGAGGAGCCTGAATTCGAAACCGAAGGTTGCTCCTCGACAGGAGGGTACGATTACTTATGGCAAGGATGCTTTTGAACACTATGGTATTGCTCAGGGCGCGATTTTGAGAACGGAGAGCATACGAGGTGGTTCAATTGCGAGTAGGTCTGTTAGTAATTGAGAGTTAATTTCGATTCCTTCTCTTCCTCTACTCAAAGATACGTCATTCGTGATCGAAAGGACCAGCGGTGTCGTTGGACGTCGCAAAGGTCAAAGAGACGTGGAAAAGACGTTGACGACATCCCATAAATAGGTATAAATTCGTATGTGAATACCAGAGGACTGTACTTTATCAAGATCGCCAATGTTGCGATCTGTGTATGCTCGATTTGAGTAATAACGACATTCGATAAGAGGATATTATCCTCTCACATTTGTTGGACGCGAGCCATGGGAGAACAATTGAACGGACCATTTTGTCCCATCATGGTTGGATCTTACCATTGTGTACATAGAAAGCGCTATATCGAATAACTTATGGATTATTTTTTCTTATGCATAGCTATACGAGATTTCGATAAATGGAGGCTCGTAAAGGATTTAAAAAGACAGAAAGGTGAGAAGTTTTGCAAGCTACACTTTCGTTGGTGTTCGATAATGTAGATTACAATTTGCGATGAATTTTTCAGGAATTATTTGCATACTCGTCGATCGACCAATTTACTCGAGAAGTGAAAATTGATACATCGTTTGGGAAACGATGGATTTCAAAAAGCATATTTTTATGGTGCTTTGCCTCTCCTCGAACTGTGGACGATCGAATTATCGATTTTTGTCCGGAGAACGAAACAATTCGAATGGAAATAAATAAGCTTGACTCTTAGTTTCCCGATTGCAGTAAAAAATGTAAATATTACATTGCACACTTACCGCGAGGGCAGGTGAACGAGTGTGAAGCGGAATGTGACATAACTTGTGATATTAGAGAGACCATAGTATTATTATTAATCGTTCTACCTCCCGGCAATACTGAACAGACATTTAATTTGAAGGTCGTCAGAGTTTACCAGACAAATTGCGTATAAATTTCCAAGCTGAATGTAGATAGAATTATTCAAACTACAGTTGTAACGTACAGCTTAGCGTTTAGATGTACCATAATGACCCCTAATAAGTTTCTGTACTCCGGTAATAGAAAACAGTATATATAATCTAATAAAAATTATTTCAACATTTTTATCTTATTATTTACCTTGTTTCTATTCCTTTCTTAACTTCCACATCACCTTGCGTCGAGAGAGTCCTGCGATGCATTTAATCACTCACTTATTTTGCGATGGCTACCAAGTTCGCGATTAACCTTCATTCGACCCTGGCATCTTTTACGACCCCAATTATACCCCCAATAGTACTGCAACAATTAATAAATTATGAAGTAATAGAAGAGATATACGTAGTAGATAAACGAAAGCACTGTTATTCCGCGACCGGTCACTCAGAGAATTATTTACAATAACACTAACCGCGGATACGTCTTGACGGGACCGAACGCAGACACGGAATGAGGCAGCCGCTCCCTCTAGTGAGAGGAGTGGGGATTCGTCGCCGCGGTTTGGCTATCGTAGTGGCCAATCAGAAAATTCCTAGATTTCGCGCGATCGACTGCCTATCATTAGCGCGCTACAATAGAAAATTTAAAACTGTTAAACAAATAATCGTATAACAATAACTACACAAGGGATTTTGGCATCTTACTGAAATTATTGTCAATTAAATAAGTCTCCACTAGTAATAAATAAAAGATATATCATCAAGAGAAAAAAGAAAAACACTTAATTTTTGTAATTTAAGTGATGAGAAAGTTGAAAATTTTGAACTTAAGGTATAATATTATTAAAAAGATGTAGAAATATTAAAAATAATCCACTAATTACTTGAAATTTTCAACTCGTTGCAGTAGAAGCCTTAAATTTACAGTTCCATGGAATTCAAATGAGCGATGCGTTTCAAATTGAAATTTATATTTAGACTTCCTAGAATCAAACAGAAACCCACAAAACTCTCGTTCATCTTTCAAATATACGTCGTTCAAGAGACTTAAAAAAACAAATTGACCGAGAACGTAACAAGTAAAACTGATCAGGACATCCGATGAATTAAAAACAGTTAATTATTATAACACCCAGCGGTAATAATAATATATTATTTTATTATAAAACGGAGTCACGCAAAGGCGAGTTCAGAATTATTATACTCCGTTAATATATAGAGAAATGGAGATCTGTCAAGCTCTGGGGCAAAAGCGAAGCTAATATTACTTCGGCGATTAATATTCGTAAGATAGAGGCCAACTCCATAAATACTCCTCGTGATCGTAAAGCATAATTGTCTCGGCGCGATAACCGCTTTGCCTTGCCCGGCAAGGCGCGATATCTCCCGTCGTTGGCGCGTAATTAATTACGAAGAATGAGACCAAAAGAACACGAAACTCCGTCGGGGACCACCGTGGCCACGAATCAAAATATATATTTGTGCAAAGTGCAACCAGGTTGCACTCCTGGAGCGTCCTCGTGTGGCTTTGCATCTTCTTCTCGCAGTTCCCACCTCCACGTTTCAACTGTAAATGATTAAAGTACACGCATCTTTGATCAAACATAATTTGGCTCTAGATCAGCCATATTCTTTGTTAAATCATTTACAATTATAATTCCATGCGAGTATAAATCTAAACACACGTATTTCTCCACCGTCATCGACAAATATTTTCCGATTTATCATTTTCTTCTAACAATCATCACAATATCGTAGCAATTGTTGTGATCGTTATCACCAAACCCACTGCTTTATAAACGATCGTTATCACGATCATCCTTGTCTGCATTTTCGTTACAGTCGTCGTCGTCGACGTCGTAGTCGTTGATGTTGCAACGGGGGGTCATGTAGGTACGCGTCTGGCGATATGGAAATAATTACCGAGCGGGGCGAGGCACGAATTAATTAAGAGATACGTAAGTAGCGTATATTGCGCACGAGATGCAATTACGTCGTCTTTGATTCCGTGGTGCAAGCAACGCCCGGGAGGATATAACGAAGTGCACACAGGGAGCCCGTTTGCAATAGACTTTGACACCGTTCCTGAAATTAGGAGGCCGCGAGTTTCCTTCCGAGGCGGATGCCCAGGTCAGAAATTACATGTTGGATGGTTTGTCATCGACCTACCGTCCAACGATTATGGCAATTGCCGTGGTAAACATCTGGAGCGTATCGATGACAGGTTGGCAAACAAATTCGATGTCCCCTTGACGAATATTTCCTCGGCGGTAGCTTAATGATAAAGTACGTAGAATCGGTTGCGTAATATTGGGTGACGAATGAAAAAGTGACTTTTTGAACGAGGGCACTTCAATTACTTAATTGGGTATGGTGTAATTAAATTGTCGAGACCTCGAGATTTAGTGTGTACAAATGTCATGAAATATAGATATATCTTTGAGTATATTGTTAGGGCTATGTTGAGTATGGAGTTAAAGGCACAAACTTCAACTTCAACAGATTTCAACAGACAAAATCAATCCAATATAGTAAATCTTAGGCGAAATATCCATCACTATTGAAATTGAAAAAATGCAGAGGAAAGTATTTTGAATTAACTAGGTACGGTCCGAATTAAAGATTATTTTTGAGAACTTGACCCATGCGTGCACGAATGACCGGCAGTTTTTGTACGACGCATCAAATTATCCTCGAAATGCGTCCAGGCCGAAACGAATGACCGATTCGGGATTCGTGCTCGTCACCTTCGCCCACCGTTAACGCACGAAAGTGCGGATGAAAATTAATGAAACCACAATTGGTGTTAATGGTATACCACGACTTCCCCTCTTTGGGGCCGCCCAACAACCTTCTGCATCCTCGTTACGCTAATGCACGAGGCTTTCGGCGCCCATTTCGGGGTCCGTTGGATTTGTTTGAAAGTCGAGATCCACGCGCGACACGATCCAGATCGCGGCGAACGGATTCTCTAGCTAGTAATGGCGTTTCTAACGTTCTATTTATAACGTGCTTACACGCTCACCGGTAACGTGCTCGGCATCGCATCGACATTAATGCCGATTCCGTGCTATCGCCACCGAGAATCTTGTCTCGGTTGGTATCTACTTCGTGGCCTTCGAGTTCCTCGCAATTAATTCAGTCGCGCGAATCGAACGCGACGCGAGAGAATCGGTTAGATCGGTATCGTGGACAATGGTAATAAAGTTACAGCACGACGAGGAAGCGAACGCGTCACGGAACGCTAAGGAGGAAACGTTCGCGTCTCTCGCGAAACTCGGCAAACTCCTTCGTGCCAGGATTTCGCGTTAATTAGAGAACCGGTAATCGCGCGCGCGATAATTGCCACTTCCGACAGGGGGTAGCCGTACGGCGGGTCATCTCGAGGCAACTTATCCCGAGCTATCTGCTCGGCATAATTGCACAAGCTACTTCGTAAACCAGGACGATAAACGTTAATAACGACAAAACGTTTGCTTCACGATGAAACTATAAAGTTCTATCCACTCGTGTCTCTTTTATAGAACGCTAAACATCGTTGGAAGTAGAAGCAATCGGGGGGTAAATGGCGAGTACGTTAAATTTCTTTAGCGTATACCGGCCGCGTAATAACTCATTGCAGCGTCGAGGGCTCCTGCGTCTCGTTCCTTCCATTTTCATAAATCAGGAAGTAGCAACCGGGAATGATTAATCCTCCGCTATACGGATGGTAGAGGCGAAGAGGGGGAGATACAGGAATAGGGAGAAAATGAGAGTGAAAGAGAAGGAAAGATTCGAATTCCGATCGCAAAATCCCCGAGTGCATAACACCAGGAGCAGCATCGACAGAAGTGGATGGCGAGCCAGCCGGTGCGGGCGATGATTCGCATGCAGATATCGGGGAACTCAGTCGCGAATAATGTCCCCGTAGAGCCTCCGGGTATCTCGAAAGTAGGCGTCGCTAAAACGTATGCGTACATTAGCATTTAGCAATTAGTACGGAGCGCTCTGTCTCTCACCCCCGTTTCTGCGTTTCTCGCCCTCGCGTGTATTAAGAGCGCCTACCTGCGCATCTCGGTGTGCGTTTATATGCACGTATGCATGTCTGCATGGGGCGAGGACGTCTATGAGCATGTGTGAGTGCGCGTAATGGTATAAATATGGAGTACTCCGAGTTAAACGCCGTCGTTCGCACTTCTACAAGGAACTTCCGCTTTACGTCCGTTTGTCGGATATGGGAGAGAGAGAGAGAGAGAGAGGAGAGCAGAGAGAGAAAGATAGAGAGAGCTGTGCGCGCGATTTTCTATGCCGGGGGGTTTCGCGTGGTTCAAGGCGGCTTCGCGCTGTCGGGATACTCGCAGACGTTAATAGGCGAACGTTCTTACCGGAGACTACGCTTTTTCATACGGATAATGATAAGTAAGCTGTGGATGTTTATGCAAATATACGTGGAGAATACATGCGAGGCTCTGGTTGGCCTTGGTGTGAGAGGTTCTCGACGAGTATCGTTAAGTATCGACATGATTCCACCTGTTATCGGGTCGGACCACCTGAGCCGA
This sequence comes from Cerceris rybyensis, assembly GCA_910591515.1. Taxonomy (NCBI): domain Eukaryota; kingdom Metazoa; phylum Arthropoda; class Insecta; order Hymenoptera; family Crabronidae; genus Cerceris; species Cerceris rybyensis. The sequence continues at coordinate 24,403,496 of OU342791.1, read as the reverse complement.
CGTTATACTTGCTATATTTTGGTGAACGATCTTTCTCCGTTTGGGAGCGATCATTTGGAGCAACTGTTAGTTACTTATTGATTCTTAGATGAGGGATTTAAGGAAACTGTCAAATGATAGATGCATATCTTTTTATAAACGCCTTCGAAGTTTATAGAGATGTGGTACAGTAGATATTTCACGTGTATATTATAATATACAAGTTACTTGACTGATCATCTTCTTTGCAAGTTGATCCCCTTTTTTCGAAGTACTTAATATATTTAAGTATGTCCGATCAAAGCTTGTAACTTTAGGGTTAAATACTTTGGCCACTTCAAGATCTGTCGTGCTGAATGAAGTAGTTCACTCAGCCAGTTTATACCTCACCATCTTGTTATATGTTAAGTTAAGGTACCGATAATGGTCGAAACTCAGGTTTGCAGTTACTTTAATCCCCCATCCGGAAATTGCAGGATGCAAGAACTATCCGTCTTCACGGAATACGAAGGAGAACGTTTCCAGTTGGGAAGAGGGAATTTTAAATGTAGCACAGACCGCATCCTCGTTTCGTTTAATTTACTTTGAGCGTTACGGGCATCTAGCATGCAAAAGGACGCTGGTAAATATCTTAAGCCGGATAATGGAATATTCGCGCATTAGCGTGAGTCCATTAATACGGAGTCGTTTTCACGGAGAGCCATTCCACTCTTTAGCGAATGGTAAGTGGGTTAACGCGCGTGCACCCTTGCGTTTCCGTGCTCGTAATCGTTTGCTCCGCGAACGAATTCGCGCGATTCTTCCTTTCCGGTAACTACACCATTCATTCTATCTTCCTTCTTCTTTAAATTCCCTTCGTTTGGCTCGTCTTACTATAATCGTCGTGAAATCGACCTCGAGCGATATCCAATATGGGCAAGAAATCGCAATAATCGAGATGATTTGCAAGGATCATTTGTCGATTACTTTCACGAGTGTTTCGAAGCCGTGGACACTGTTGTTCGATCGTTCATCATTTTCGTTCGAGATTCATCGTCGCCGTAAAAGCTTTTACCACGATATAAAACAGAGCTTTAGAATGTCTTACATCATACTCGATTCCGAACATCGTGACATTAATAGCGACGATATTTTACCTTCCAACGTTTGAATCGCGCGACCATAGGAACTACATTAGAGAGCAGTATCGATGTCAAGAATCGTTCTACCTACGCGGAAAACTCTGATCGCTTTATAGACGGAGAATAATTTATAGTGGGAACGTCGTCCGAGAAGGAGCGCAATTCTGTCGAGCAGCGACAATTCGCCACGAACAATGCTGCACCGGACGATAATGCATACGTGTGTACGTCCTTCGTGTCGAAAGCGGGAGAATTTATTTCACGACTGGAAACTTCTCGCCATACGCGGTTACATGATAGAAATGTAGAGACTGTAAACTCTCTCTCTCTCTCTCTTTCTTCTCGTGCCGGTGATAATACATCAGACACCCACGTTTTACGTAAAAACACACTTTTCGCGTATAAATTTGACTGCAATTTGAGCAACATTCGCGAAAATTGCTCCCGAGTGCCGAGATACGTATCGTACCTCTACCATGAATATAAATGAGTCACGCGTATGGAAATCGAAGGTAAATCCCTGCTCGAGCTGCTGCTGCTGGGTGCAGTCTAAATGTCTATGGTTCTGAAATATGTACCTATATAATATCATTTTTCAAAGACATTTTAAAGACAGTCTGGACGTATTATTATATTGTAGTAATATTATGTTACTCGTGCACTGTGTATGCTACAATGTTGTGGTCTCAGGAAAAATTTCAAAGTTAAACTACACAGGCATCGTAGATAAGCACATACATCGTATGTGCATCGTAAACATTATATGAATCACTGGTAATTGTGGCTTTGACTTTAAGTTTCATGAAAATGACTTAATTCCGATCTATGATTCTTTCTGCACTTTTTATCTCCACGAAGAGCCAAGAAATCTACGTAGATGGACAGAAATAGCTGCTTTGTAGATTTTAACAAAGAAATGTTTCAAGACAGATTCCGTAATCAGAGAATTAAATTCATTGCTTATATGACTTTTAAAATTAAATTTTGACAAGTCATTATTAAAAATTTTATACAGCAAACGTACAATATATCTAAACACCCTATCGAATGTTCTGCAGAGTATCGTACTCCCTGAGAACATGAAATAAAAACTTTCTTAAAATAAATTTCTCTCAAGTACCAAAAAATTAGGAAAGTAGTACAAGATCGCAAAAAGATTAACAATTATCTGTCAAAATTTACATAAAATCGCAAAGGCAACGGATGAAATGCACTAAGTAACCGCAATATTAGACGCCAAAAATTCGTGCGGTTAAAATCTCGTTGTAAGCGAGGCTTGCACTTGGAGCGGAAAACTCGATTACCTTCGCGCCTCGTTGGCTGCTCTTCGACGATCGATCGAGCTCGTGTAATAACAGCTCTCCGGAGTACGCACACTCGGCCAATAACATATTCTTCCTTCCGTTTTCTTTACAGCGTGGAGTGAAATGGCCCCAGGCAAAACGTCACTGTCGTCGTCGTCGTCATCATCGCCTTCGCGGGAAGAAGCCGCGAGCAAAGAACACCATCGGTAGACGTTGATCACGAGATTCTGCGTTTACTTGCACGGGAGCCTCGGATGCACGTAATTGCATGCATGTGTACGCACGTGCGTGGTGCACGGGATGTGTAAGTGTTTCCAGAGCATCGTCCTCGATGAGAGGATGTTGAACGTTCCGAGTGAAATTTGTACAATTTTTTTTTTCTTCAGACGGTGAAATAAAGATATACTTGGATATTATTGTTAGAAAACGTGCTACATATGGGCTATCTGCATTTCCCATGAGAAAACCTGCGCTTATTTATTCATACGTGTCCTTTGGGGAACATTTATTTCATTTTTTATGCAATGCTCCTTGTTTTGCCTCTGAGTTGTAATCTTTTATTTTTGTTGGTGTGAGAATGTTGTACTGGAGATATTTTTTGTTTAATCTTGACTTACGGTTGAATTTGAGAAGTTTAATTTTTACTTCTTTGTTGTACCTTTACACTAGGATTACCAAGTAAGTCAAAATGACTGGTTCCCAACTTTTTCTACAAATTCTCCAAGTTTATAGAAGAGACGTAGAACAGATTTTCTACGTTGATCTCATAAGACACGGATTACCGCATTGATCATCCCTTTCACTACTTGATCCCTCTTTTTCTAAAGAACTTATTCAATACATTGAATTATGATGGATCTAACGCCGTGAGTTCTAGTGTTAAGAATCTTTCTAAGAGTCTGTGATGAATGTGGAGTTAAAGATTTGGATTCTCAATCAGTGAGATCGACTTTAAACCATTCTTGGGAAATGTTTTGGTACTGTAGAACCCACCTGAAACAATAGGTTCTAGATAAAGTTATCGAGTCAAAAGAATCATTGTAAGTGGCATAGAAATATTCCAAATCTTCGATTGCTCAGTTCTTTCTAACTTCTTGTGCACTTGGTTGAACGACTCACCCCGATTTTCGCGTTCACCAAGAATCGTCGCGTGGACGTTGAATTATTGAACTTTGCCAAAGACTACCTCCATCGTTTGAGGTAAGAGTTATGGCATAAGAGTTTTTGAATCGTCGAAGTTTTGACGCGTACATCGTTTATCCGTGGAAAAATTCCAAGGATTACGATGGGGATTGGGGATACGGTAGCCAAGCGGATGGAATCGGATTCCTATGCGGTACCTTCGATTTCCATCGCCGTCGGTTCTACAATTTCTTCAGGCGATATGTGTATCGCGCGTTTGATAACTGAAAATCCACATGAAAGTACCGGATATTCAGTGAAACGATTGTCGTCATTGAGGTAAAACTTCGAACGAATAACAACGACCTCAGAAAAATAATAGAATTTATCGATGTCCAAATTCAAATGAGAGAGAGCGATGGAAATTAATTCACCTCTTTATAACAAATTATCATTGTTAAGAGTCTCGTCTGGGAGTTTTTCAGTTTAATTATAATTATTCTCGTTTTTCACTAACCCAATTATGGTGCTCTAAATTAAATGGCAACCAAGAGTTCCTCGAGCGCAGACGTTGCAAGTATTTGTATATTATTTCCACTTTGAAGTATATTTAACTGGAAGCAGAGATTTCTTAGAGCACGAGCAACTCAATGCTCAAGCGTAGACCAGACGGACGAAAAAATTCACAAGATAAGAGGTTAACGACACTCTCAAGATTTGGAGGCCGCAACCATTTTATTGTGGACTGTTCAAATCTTCAATCTCACAACTGTACTCAGCAAGAAAGAAGAATAGCATTCATCTAATGGTTTTTTCGCAGCGAAAACCGACTAATTTGCACACGTAATTACTCTTGTTAAAAATTATCAAAGTCAGAAATCAACCTACTCGTTTTCCCTGTATCTATAAAACACTGTTTCCTCGCAGTGATAATAAATCCACAGTAACTCAAAGCAATGCAAGAAATAAAGCTATCCCACAGACCATAAAACGTCCAGCTTCCTAACGACTCGTGAGCCGCCGTTAATGCGTTAAGTATCCCATTGTTCCACGAAACGTAGGCGAGAACGGTAATAACGACATCAACGTACCGCACGTTCATATCCTTTAACCATCATCGAACTAGGAATCACGTTATCTCATCGAGAAGTAGCAACTTTTACAATCGAGAAACATAGCCGTGAAACGGACAGTATCATTCATCGGCCGTGTCTCCTCTCCTCGTCTTTCGTTGACTTCCTGTCGAGCATTAACCGGGTGTCGGATTACTGCCGTTCCATTTCTACGCCAGCGTAGGAAGCCTCGACTTCTCGATGATGAATCTTCGACTTTCCCAAAATGGACCACGTTCGACTCGTCCGGTCGAACGAGAACCATTTAAATTTTCCACTTCGAGACCTCATTCCATTCACCGAGTACACCATACACCTCATTCCATTTACCACACACCCTGCAAGCACACGTGAAATTTCATCGACCCCGAGCAACCTACCGTAAGGTCTCACGATTGTTCGCGATCGAGCGAGAAACTGGAGTCGAGATTGAATCATAAAACTGGAGAAAAACAAGGCCAAATTTAGCCCGCCATAAATTCTCGTACTTCCGACGTATAGTGTAATAGGTGTTGGTTTCGATCGCGAAATCGCTCGCGACTCGACGATCGTATGTCTTCCTGTGGTGCCAAGTACACCTCGAAAATGGCTGGCTGTGTACACGATTTTACCATGACGCTATAAGTTGCGTGGCTTTCGCGCATACACCGCACACCATGGTTCTACGTGTGCACGTAGTTCTCCGGGGTGGTAAGCCGATAAAGCGGCCTGCACACCAAACCCTCGATAATCCATTCTCCCCGTGTGTCCGACAGCGTGCGCTATCGCTCGGAAAAGAACAGCCTGTCGGCGCGCTAAAGCGCACAGAGGCTTTTCTGTCGAACTGAATTCCGTGTGTTGTCCAATAACGCGGTTAACTATCCACTCGCAAGCGGCTGTTTTTCGTTTCGAGCCTGTTACTGTTACCGCGACTAGGACCCACTGGTTGTACACAACACCGCGGCGGAATTATTTCCGGATAGTTGGGGAAACGTGATACGATCTACGCTGATCCGCGGTGAAAAATGTCTACGGGATTGCATTGGAGAGTCGGAGGTGGAACATGATTGCGCGGAATGTATCGAGGAATGTTTTGGTTCATTGAGTATTTACGAGTGAAACGAGAGGGTGGCTTTCAACGTGGGGGTGTTTTGTGTATTTGGAGGATTGACGGTTAATTTTTCGCTGGAAGTTATTGGATTGTGTTTGGATTTTGGAAATGTGAGGAGAATCTGGACTGAGACTCGCTTATGGGCAAAGCATCTGGGTTATTACGTGGTCTGTATTTTCAGGGTAAATCGATACCATTGTGTTGGAGAGTTTACTGTTTTAGGTGGACTATGAACCATCGAGGATATGGTATTCATATCGCGTGGGAGAAATTCCTAGGGATAAGAGAATTCGAACCTGCTATTTAGGAGTCTGTGGTTGTATCGTCGTTGTCGTCGTAACCGGTCATCGGAGGTTTGCTCGGTGTTGCTGCATCGTTCAAATATCAATCGCTTCTATATTTATCGTCTTCTCAACCCGTATCTTTAATATATATTTTTTATTCTACCTCCAAGAATAACCCACGCGGTTGTCTCAATTTTGTCCCCTAAGAGCGAACACGTAAAAAACAGAATATTATAATTCATTACTTCCACAATACAAATTGCATATCATAGCAGGTAAGGGTTACAAGGTCGAGTCAATTAAAGGGTTAAAATTAGGCGTTATGTCCAAGTTAAAAGTTGAAAAATAAATGTTAAGTTTATAGTACAAGATCAGAAGCAAACGATAAGAGGTTTATGTAGATTTCAATGTGGACGCTGCTTAAATGCGATTAACTCACGATGTTGTGTCTCCAAGATCCTACGAGGGCGTTTTACGATCCACCCGGTTTACCACCCTCCCATGCACCCCGCGAAATTCGAAACCGGGAGTAAGCCGGTGCAAGTTGTTCTCGTCGTTTAAATCGAGGGGGGTTGTCGCACTCTTCCGTCGAGCGATTAAACTCGAGACAGGTTCGCTCGGCTCGATTCGATCGTTAGGACTAGAAAACGGGAGTATTAACATACAGTAGCTCTCGGAAGACGAATCGTGTGAAACGTATAATCATCCATCAGAGAGACTTTGATCCGCACGAAGGGCCCAATTATACAATTATATTCAAACGTGTTTTAATTATGAGCCACGATGAACGAAGGGAGATACGCCGCGTTGCCTGATTTTAATTTCCCTCTTCCTTCCTTCGGTTTCTTCGAGCCTGCCACGTGAGTTTTCGCGGCAACCGTAGACACGTAACCCCGAGGCAGGTTAAGTAAGTTACAAAGCATCAAGTAACCGTGGATAATTAAGTACGAGATTGGAGAATCTTGTCACGTTGAAAGGCCTCGGTTGTTTATAAATTTCAATTTTGATCGGGTATAACATCGGGAGAAGATAATACTTGTCGGACCCTTGCGAGGAAAGTGGCAGGACGTGAGATAGTATGTTTTTCTGGACAGGCAAAAAATTGTTATGGACATAAATACATATTATCTTGTCAAATAAATTCATGAAGGAAAAGCAATATTTACGAGACAAACTGAAGGGGCATTTTTTCGTAATTCTTTATATTTATTTCTTAAAAGCTAACAGAACTGATGACAAACGAGCATGTGAACCAGAGCAGTGATATAATTTTTCTTTGCCGACTAAATTATGGAAATAAATAAATAAGTATTCGACTTTGCTCGTGTGGCATAAAAGCGATATTTTTGCAGCTGCAATCTGAAAATTTCATTTTGTAAAACCTATATGCCTACACTTTCTTTATCGTAAGTTATCACCGCACGAATTCCTAATTAATAATATTTATTGTAAAGTTAGAAACAGACCCTTGACGCTTTTGTACGTATGAGAATAAGTTATTCATTACTTGTATTCCATATAAAAAAAATAAAATTGCGAGTTTCTAAGACAATGAGTTATTTATTTAATAAATCCTGTCCTGGCTGGTCCCAAATTTGATGTTGAAACAACTTGCACATTTTTTCCGAAAAATGTTCAATCCCGCAAGTAGTATAAACCAAAATATCTCCGACGGACTTTTAGCTTTGCCTGACTTATCATTGAATTCTCAATGACTTCTTAAGAGAATTTAACTCTGTGAAATTACAAAACGCAGCAAAGCACTCGTACTTTCCTAATCTCCGGAGCATATTTCTAAATTATTGGAACGAAGGAATTAAAATTCTCGAGCGATAATGGAAACCATTGAGCTATTTCTATCGATCCCGTCGCGTAAACACAGCACGCTATCATCTACGCGTTTAGATGTATTCTCCGTGCTATCAAGAACCAGTTTATCGGGAGACTTTATTAAAATAACCAATTACGGTCTTATTATAAACTTATCGGGGCGCCAAGGCCCTCGGCGAGCAAACTGCTGGCGGAGAGAAGATTGCTCGTTCCTTCGTTTCGATCGGGGAAATTGAAATCATAAATACACGATTTTATCGGAAGGAGAAGATTCTCCTAAAATCTGGAAACAATTTCAATTTCAGCCTTCGAATTCTACGCGGTTTAAAATATGGAAGCAAGCATACGATTGTTTTGAGTCTGACGCTCCTAGTCGAGCTTAATTTACCTTGTAAATTCCCGCCAAAAGATGTACTGTTTCGAAATTTGAAACACTGCCAAGGTCTTGTTGATGTTCCAGCGTAAGAGCGTGGACGATGTTAAACATCGATCCATCCTTCTCTCGTGTAATAAATACTTTATTTCGTTGGATTTTGTAACAATAACATTACCGCGGGTTCTCTTTTCTTTCTAACTTTGAATCCATCGTGCTCGATATGAATTAGCTACAGAGTACAAGTTTTAAGATAAATAATCGTTTGTCAAGAGAGTCTTGCTAGGAACGAATCGGGCTGAGCAGTTTCGGCGTAGCGTTTGTAGAGCTACGTAAATACTAACATATGTTTTTAAGCTACATTTACATACTTCCCTGACAGCCACTTTGCCTAGTTTGTATTCCTTTCGCATTCTTTTCAACATACATCTTTTTTAAAGCCATCTATTAAAATCCTGACAGTAAAATAATATCTCTGTCCTTCCTTTTCGCCCAGAATTACCAAACGTTCCGGCAGCAATAACAAAAAAAATTGCAACTTTGATGACAACATAATTATAGTACCATATACGATAAAATGCTACATAGTAAGAATGTGTTCTCTCGATTCGACAAAAACACACAGTAAAGAATTGAATAATACTTCTGTTCTCCTTCACTGACAATCAATGACCAAACTTCGATGTTGAACTTCGAAACACCGAAGAACAGAAGCGCAGCAATAGCAGAAGTTACTTGTAGCTAATCCAACTTATTAAAGAAGTTACTGCACAACAAAACATAGAATAAAAGATATAAAATAATACTCCTCTCCATCCTCTCCCTATACTGTCTACGATCAAAAACCTAACAATGACCGGAAGTATTTCCACTTTCTTTTGCATCAGCATTATAGTAAAATTGAACAGTCATTCCATTACGAGAGTATGATCTCTCAATTTATCCAAGGGAAAGCAAGAGAGATTGAGAACGTGTCACCTATGGGACAATACGGCTCCCAGTAATGGACCCTCGAGAAAGGGGTTGTCGGTTAATCGATCGCTCGTAAGACGGGGCTCAAACTCGCCCCGTTGCAAATGTAAATGGTACTTGGAGCGTTTTATTCGCTATTAGCTTGGCCAAATGCTCCCTAAATCAATGCTGCCGCGTGACCACGTAATTACGCGCCTCTTCGGATTTCTTTTGGCGAGAAAAAGTGTGACCCGACGGATGATACGATGCTAAATGCGGATCTCCATGTGTGGGCGTCGTAAATACGCAACAACGGCCGGCGTCGCTCGTTATATACCCCGCGAAATCGCCGCTCGAGTTTCCGTTTACCGTGGCTGCAAGGAGAACTGAAATTCCTGAGGCCCTTGCATAAATTCTTCCTGGCAAAATATTTGCCGTAAGATATCGTACGCGATGCAAGAAAACGCGTCGGTTGGCTGAGACGCGAAGATCGCGTGTTAGTAATGGGAATTTCGTTGATCGGTTGCGTCAACATTTCCGGTTCTGACCGGTACGATAGCTTGGAGATCTACAATTTTACGAGAAGTTATCGAATTATCGAGGGTATTATTACGCGTCAGGGGAAAGAAATTACTTCAAAGGCGACGACAAGAGAATTCGAGGCTTGGAGCAAGCACTCCATTATCGCTGCACTTCCGTTGTATCTATATATTCATTCGCAACCGTCACAATCGCACGGTCAAGGACCTGAGATTGTAGGTGGCTCCGGTGTAATCGAAACCACAGTATGAGTAAAAGAAACGAATCAAAGTTCAATCGTTATACCAAGAATTTCATTCCATCTCCTTCAAAACCCTGCCATAGCAATATCCTCAATTTATAAAATCAATTTTTAGATCTCAATAGAATCCCTTATTCTCGATCTTCCATCGGGCAAAAGCCATACAAGCCAGTCACAGCAGTCGTGGCCCATTTGCTCGTGAAAAAACTAAACTCCACTTCGAACTCATCGCTCTCCTCTTATCTCGTGTAACGGAAGGCGTATATCAGAGAGAAAGGGAGAAAGAACGAGTACAAAGATGAAAACGATTCAACTTCTTGTTGAACCTATAGACAACAGCCTGTAAAAAAAAGGTGTGGATACACTTGTGGGAACAATTCGGACGAGTGTCTTCCGTCGAGTGTAGATGCGCGCAACCGAATCGAGCCACACCGTGGCTTCTGCGACACGCATGTTTCTACGTGCTGACAGTCAAACGATCTCCGATTTTGCCCTTGGAACCCTGCGGTGAGAGTCGTCTTCGACGGCCCACACAAAACGTGGAACCGTTTCGGGACCGATCGTGTCCACGGAAAGGACGCGGGGGCGAAACAGCCCTGGCGAAACGACGCGCGAAAAGCATCGCAAGCAAAGTGCTAAGCTCGTTTAGCCGTCGACAGCCTCGTATAGAGATCGCGAGTCGCGTTGAACGGCCGATAAAAAACGAGCTGCGAATATCCTTCGCCGCGCGTCGACTCGAAAGTAAGAGTCGACGGGAGAAGGAGTTCGGAATCTTTTTCCACGCGTTCTTCGCGTTCGTTGGATTCCATTTCTCCGATGAATGCAAAAAGGGAGCAACAGTGGAGGATATCGTCCTTGAGGACGGACCTCGGACGATTGATCCAAGTTTTTCGTTGTTTTTGCAGACTCTTTTTGAGCCTCGGTCATCGTGGGTGTTTTGGAACTTTCAGGCGGGTCGTTGAAGTGGTGATATATGCGTCGGGCGGGAGAAACTTTCTAGATACAGGCGGCCCTCGACTTTAGCACATTTTTAAGAATTTAATTTCTTAAAGATTTTTGTCGCTATTTCTAAAATTGTTTGCTTCTATGCGGTCACCCCTCGGAGAGCTGTCGCTTGCGCACTGACACATTGCCTATTTGAGGTTCTCTAATATTGTAATATTATCTCTGGTATTACCTACTAAATTGGAAAATCTCAAGATTACAACAAAACCACATTAACAAGCAATTTTTAATATTTTTTGTGTACCTCTCTACTTTTGAGCATTCAATATGCGCAAACATTTTCAGGAACTAATTATGTGCGAAAATCAAGGGCCACGTGTACTAAAAAGTGAAATTTTAAGTTAGGTTCGAATTTGTAGTCAGACGCTACCTTTTTGTTGTAGGAGATCCTTTTATTCTCTGTTTTGGCACTTCATAAATGTATCTTCAACTTTATCCTTGAGAAGTCTGCACATATGCACGTACACCGACTTCTCGTTCACCCAGATCCGCACGAAGAGACGTCAACACAGGTAGAGATCTTCCGAAGAATCAAAAAAGACTGTACCGAGAGTCAAAATGCTTTTAATCCAGATTCGAGATATATTTAGCGTCCCACGCTCGGCACGATTTGCCGATGTCCGTCGGCGCGCTGCAATTTCTGCGGATCGATTGTGGGAGAACGTCAATGACCGGGAGACGACGAGGCGTTCTCGAGAGATCGGGCTCCTCGAAAAACAGCGCGATATCATAACCCCGAGGCCCGGGTTACGACGTGGCGGACAGGCGCCCTTGTGAAAATATTGTTTCAACGTCGTCCGAGGCTTTACGAACCGGCCGATATTATTCCAAAGGCTGAAGCACGACGGCGAATCCTCCAATCGCTTTTCTCTCTCTTCCTTTTTCTTTCGACCTGTTTCTTTCGGTCACTGTGACGTGCTCCATGGTGTCTCGCGCGAAGTAACGGCGCGAATTGGTCAGCGAGACGAATGGCACGGTAAATGGAGTCTCGGCGAGTATATACGAGCAAAGAAACACGAGCAACCGAATCGAAACGGCAAGCGTTCGTTTAACCCGTTAATCCTTGGACGTAAATAATTAATGATCAGCTGCGAGTCGACGTCTCCCGCAGCTGTTGGCGCGGCAAAGGAGGATTAACGGTACATGGGAATCAATTTGAATGGAATCGAGGACCTTCGCAAATCCCTACCCCTTTGGAGGCTCGTATTGTGCTATGTCGACATGCGAATCGATGCACCTCGTGTACTTCGTCTCCCCATTCGGGCCAGTCGACGATAACCTACCCTCCGACGCCTTCTACAAATCCGTCGAAAGACGTCCTAGAATAGGGTATTTTGAGACTCAGCCTTTACCTTACGCCTTTACGAGGACCGAAGAGATATTAGCTTAGGCAGAGATTTTCCTTCCAACTTCCCTTTTAGCTCGAAATTCTCAGGCAACCTTTGGGCCCGGGAATCGAACGGTCATATAGTCGGACGATTTCCGGTTTACGGGGGAAGATGGAATTAATTTATGGACTCGTTAGGGCGTTCGCTGCGTAACGTACGTGGCGATAAATTATTCCCGAGGGTGCGATTAATTTTTCCGGAAAGAGTATGGGAGACGATCGTTGAAACGACCCTTGACACGTCGATAAGGGATGATCGCATAAGTCACGGGAGTGCGTAACGAGCAACCGATAACGAATAACGGACATTGCTGAGAAACTTGATTATTCGTCTCCCCAATGGTGGATTGTGTCGCAAAAAAAGACGTTCCTTGCGAAGATCAGAGGTCGTTGTCGCGTGTGTCACTCGAAGCGAGATAAGTCACGAACAAGCGAATTTTTTGGGGAAAAGGGCGGAAGATCGAGGCACGTTTCAATCGAGAAAGAGCGCCATTGATAGAATCTAATGTTAGATTGACCGAATCGGAGATTGTTTCCTCCGGTTGGGGAACGTCTTTCGCTCGACAAACAGAGGGTGCTACTGGATTCATCTCCGCCCTTAAATTAGTTTTCTTAGGTGCAATTAGTCCTCGGCGTTGATCTCCGTGTAAAGGAGCCTCGAGAGAGATCGGAGAGTTCGTCTCTTTGTACAGTGAAACCTTCTCAAACTTCGTTTCTCTGTAAATAATGAACTTCGGTGAGTTATTTTTAATAGCTTCCCGGCCGGGCGTTAAAGTTAGCGAGTCGATCGATAAGAGCGCGCTAATTTTACGCGAACTATCAATTCGCTCGTGTCTCATCTGAGACCCATTTACGGTTCGTTTGTTGATTAAATTAAAAATCACGATAGAGGGTAAACACTTCTGTAGTTTGGTAAGACTGAGCTGATTTAGTTTTGATTAAGATAGTTGAATCCCCTTTTTTCATATTCGATAACAGAATGCACTTTTGTATGATACAAGTTTCCCTTTTTCAATGAGACAAAGAGAAAGAAATTCTCCTTCAGTGTATAATAGAAGAGGATGCATTATCTATCAAACAATAAACTCAGTGTTTTAGCAAATGTAGAATAATTGTCCGACAATTCTAACAATTTTAGCCTACTTTCCTTTCCATTTTAAATAATAATACAGTTATACAGCCAACGAAAAGAAAATACATTGCTACCATTTCAAGATAAAATAAAGTGCATTCCATTATCTACTATAATGAAAGAAACTTCTTACACTTCAGATCACGTATAAGACGAAGTTCTACCAACTCCGAACGAATTTCGTGCGTTACATGGTGTTCTACCGTGCTCATCTTACTTCAGACTACAAGCTCTCCATTTCAGCATTCCACGAAAATCACTTCCCCCTCTCCCGTTCATTTTCTCAAATTCTCACACACCATTCGAAACAGAACAATTTCCAATTACACGATCCAACGGTAGCAACTTTCTCGTTAAACTCCACCGATTATTCGTCGCCGCACGATTACGCTAAAGCAGCACCGTTAAACGTTCTCGCAATTGAAACGTTGAGAATGCTTAATTGAATGAGAAATAATCCGTGGCACGCATAAAGCACGACGCGGAGTCTTCTTCAATTTGGCGAGCCCTCGAATGCCGGCTGCTCGCCAACAGCGTTTTTCCCCCCCGGGAATTTATTTATACGTTCATTCGGCCGATGTAATTAGAGAAATCAACGCATCTTACGGCCAGTTAACGAGCGAATGAGTAACGGAGATCCTTATCTTCCAGGCTGGCTAGAGGAGGCCGTAAACGTCTGACGCTTAATACGCTTTGTTTATGGCCGCGTTATTCGCGGTGCACCGACGTATCCATAAATTCGAAGCGCCGCCACCCACCTATGTACGTGTCGGGGTGTTTACCCTCCTCTTGCTGACTGTACGGCGACAGTGAGTCATGAAACAAGGGTAGGTTTACTTGGGTACGGGGTTTAAGCGACGATTCATTACGCCGTGCAAATATTAACGGTTTGAACGGACGAGTCTCTTTGCTGTTATTCGCGGAAATGTGGATTTGTTGGGACGAGAATAATTGGACTTGCCTTCGCAAAAGTTCTTTGGTCGAGTATCGATTAATATTTGGATATCGGTAAAATCGGATAAAGTTAGACTTACCTTCGGAGGTAGATGGAGAAGCACAATGGTGCAGATTTCACGAAGTCTGGATAGATTCTGTCGTGAAGGAGAATTATTGTATGCTATTGTTTGAAGTGGAAGAGCAAGTATTGCGAAGTGTTTGAAGATATGCTATGGATCTTGATGGAGAATAATGATCGTAGTCTTCTTTCTGATTAACTTCAAGGAAACGAATATTGCAGTCTCAGGGATGTATGGTGGTGACTCGCCGGGCGTTGAGCAATGAAGCAAGGTAACATAAATAATAATAAAGTATATTAAAAATCGTATACAATTTTGATTTCGGTACGTATATATACTATATATATAACGATGCGTTCGTCGTTCATCGGATACTCGTAACTACTATGGCAACGTAAAAATTGTACAGAGTAGGCAATCGAATGCAAAATCAGACCAGATACACCCGAGCCGAGCGAGATTCGCGTCGAGGGCTGGAAAAAAAAGAAACGCAAATGCCAAACGAGGAAAACGTACGGAAGAAAAACTAGGAGACACGATCGATTCCTATACGTACAAATCCCAAAGAAAAATTGCATTTTCTCCCGCTAATGGTTCGAACATTAACTGAAAGAAATCGATCGAAAACGTCGTCGCAGCGACGTTATCGAGAAAATTCTACAGTACACTCGTTACACACAGTATTTTCAATTTTATTGACAATCTTCGTGACAAAAAGTGGTTTACAAATACTCGTTATAAATTCCTCCATCTCGTTTTCTCTACGTCGCGTTCTCCGCTCCCACACGTTCTACACCGTCGTTCTTCCTCACCATCCATATTCTCCCCCACAACTTTTTTCTTTTCCCTCCCCTCGTTGCTCGTAAAAGTCAAAAGAATTACGATCACGAGGCGCAAGGTACAAGCGACCTTTCTCGCACTTTGCCACGACGTCCGAAAGTCGCGGGGTGCGTTTCTCTCATTTTCCTTCCACCCCCAACCCCCATATATCGTTCTTGTTCGTCGAACGCGACATTGTCCGTTTTTATTTTATTTTTCTCGTTGAACGGCTTGATATGTGACACTAAGGTTCCTTTACTCTCACTACATTTTATAACGTTACACGTGTACGTTTCGTTTGGCAGAGGTTTCCGTCCGAAAAAAAGCTACGACGGCTTGTGTTTTAAGTTGCTTGAGGCAGTTATCGTTTTCAGTCCTTTTGTTTCCCCGGATGTTCCTTCCATCCCCTTTTGCACGTTTCCTTTCCTCCTTCTCACCTGCTCCGTCCTCGTATTTTCTCCTCGAGACATCTTGCAAGACAATCGCGAGTAGCCGAAATATTCTCTCAGGGCAGACGGCACGAAAGAAAAAGGGAGAGGTGAAAAAAAGAAAGAAAGGGAAGGAAGAAATACGCGACGACGCGTATACGCGATCGTTATCGTATTCGATGGCACTTCCAACTTTTATCCTCGATTTATTTCGTCGGAGTATCGGATCGTTATCGTACCGCGATCATTCGCGATTCGATTTCAAGATACCTAGATCAAAGACTTTCCGACGAAACGTCCCAAATGCTCCATCTTATCTTCGTCCTCGCTCTCTCCCTCTTTTTCTCTCTCCCGTTTCAGCGATTACAAAAATTGTGAGATACCGATATCCGTCCGAGAAGCACGCTCGCACCTCTCGTCGAAGTTTCGCGAGTGCTTCCATGGACGGACATATTTTTATATATATATTTATTTATATTTTGTAATATATATTTTCGTACTTAACGGTTAATTCGCGCATACGCGCGTATTCGTCTTTGCTCCTCCACGTTCCCGTTTTGAAACAGCTACTTCTACAGATTGCGCGGGAGACCATAGACGCGCGAGTGTGTACGTTTCGCTTTTATCTACGATACTCGAAGTACACAGAAAATTTGTTCCTCTCTTCTACGAATGTGCTTGCGTGTACGTATCATATACATACATTTACGTAGAGGTCTGTCTCACTGAGTATGAGTGGGTGTTTAACGTGTGACGCGTGTGCTCGACTCACGTGTGGATCTACCCGGTGGAAAAAAAAGGAAACAGAAACGTCGAGCCACGCACGAGGATGCAACAAGAAAAGTGTCTTACGCGCTGTGTGTCGTTTCTGTAAGTTTTTTCGCTTTCTACCGATCGACGGGTATATATAATACGTATATATACGTGCGCACGAAACGACGAAAGGCCGACCTTCGGCCGTTTAGCGGTAAAAAAAAAGAGGTTTCGACTGGTTTGATCGACGGTTCGAGTCGTATCGTTTTTCTTCCGTGTACCTGTACGTGTGTGTGTGTCTGTTTACGTGTGTACCTAATGTACGGACATATATTATAATATACACATATATCACGCTCTTTTTTTGGACGCGTACACACTTTTTAATCGACGCGTTCCTTCGCCCATGGCAAGACTAGCGGCTCCTTCGAAGCTTCCTTTTGAGGTATACCGATACCTAATTAATATCCATTGAATCGCAGGCACCTCGAAAGTGTCCGAGAAGCCTTCAACTCGACACCATCCTCGTGAATTCCTCGGTTACGTAATGCACGAATCGTTTCGCCTTTGCGCACCATAGTCGTAATTCGACTCGCGCTCTCTCTTTCTCTTTTTTTTCTTCCCTTTTTTCCTCTCTCCCTCTCTCTCTCTCGATATATATATATTTCTTCTGGGAAACGTTGGTCACAGTTCGAGGACGAATTCAAGACTTCGCGGACCACGATTCTCCGATGGCAAAAGAGAAAAAGGAATTCGTGCCCTGCCGCGACCGCGAACATCCGCGTCTGTACATCCCTGGATGATCTACAGCTCGTCGATGCCGATCGATATAAATCGTTTTGATGATCGTTCTATTTACAGCGCTTTATCTAACACCTAATAATTATATTTACAGAGTAGTCAGCTCCTCATCGTTAACTCCACGTTTCCAATTAACGTCTGGCGTATAGCTATACACTCGCTCTTTCCTCGTACTTCGTACGATCGACGGCGATGGGTCTGCATTCGGTTACCGAGTACTTTCATCCGACTTTCTACGAGATGCTCTTTACAACACACCGAGAAAGCGTCGCGCGCGCGCGACAACTCGGACGAACTTCGAGTATCGCGAGACGTCACGACGTCGAGACTAGCGAGCAACGGCGGGTAGCAGATTATGAGATTTATAAAAAAGTATTTACTGGAATGGCAGACCACCGCCCTAACCGCGTACGCTCCTAAAAAAATCGTGTTGTACACCTATCGTTTTACGGCTAAGTTAGATAAATAGACGAGACGATACACGTTTAGACGGACATGCGGACTGTACGAGATCCGCTACGGTACACAAAGTATGAAAGAGTAGAGACAGAGACACGAATATGAGAGAAAAATCTATCACTCGTCCATTCGCGCGCGCACTCGTTCCTGGCTTTCGTTCTTCATCCTTTAAAATCACAATCTCACCAGTCGAACGGTCTCGAGCCCTCGCGATCTCCCAAGGGATTCTTCTTCTCCTCGCTCTCGAAAATCGATCTTGCGTTCGAACGAAAGTCAATATCCAACGAAGAGTAATCTCCCCGCGAATCGAGAATGGGGAAATCGAGATCGAAATCGTACTCGAGACCGTCGACGAAGACACGTACGGGCTAAATACGTATATCGGGTAATCGAGAAGCACCGTCCCGAATCATCGAGGTGTTTTGCACGGCGATAAGAGGCCGCGATTTTTCGCGAGCGGTTCGAGTGTCGCCGAGAAAACCCAAACCGGCGGATCCTCCGGGTTCCGTTTCCCAGCCTAAACCTCCGTGGCCTGGGTATAGGAGGGCGCGAGCCCGTGGGCCGGCGTAAGGGGCCCGGTCGTCGAAGCGAGGGACCTCCTCGAGTATATCGTCGCCGCGGAGTGTGGCGTGTGCGGTGCCGTGTGCGGCGCCGTATGCGGCGTGTGCCTGCGCGAGGCCGAGGCGAAGGGCTAAATGGGCCCGTAGTTGCTAAGGGCGGAAGGCCTCTCCTGCTGCTGCACCGACTGTTGCTGCTGCTGATCGCAACCGGCGGTGTTCATCTCGCCTCCCGCCGACTGGTGACGTCATACGTGCGACAGCGGGGGTTGCTTGAGGACGTGATGGTGAAGATGGTGTTGAGATGCGCTGGCTACGCTGCCCGGAGGCAAAAGAGCGCTTCCTGGTCCAGGAGCTGGAGGATACGGCACTGCGACACGTCCTACGACGCCCTTGATGCTGGCGCTGCCGATACCTCCGCTGACGCCGGTCACGCCGGCTACCATACCGCCTCCACCTCCTCCGTGACCTCCGCCGCCGCTCCCGCCGCCGAATAAACGCCTCCATAGACGCTTCCACGAATCGACCGTTTTGCCGCTCCAGATCCAAACGCCCGAGGTGATGCCGACCGCGAGAGCCATGAAGTACTTGAGCATCAGGACGGTGTAAAGAGGTCGAGACCTTGGCCGGCAGGGACAAGCCAACGAACCGAGCCACTCGTTTCTTAGGGCGGTCTCGTACATGTGACATGCCAGCACCACTCCGGCTGGTAGAGTGTATAGAACGCTGAACACGCCGATACGTATCATCAGCTTTTCTAGCTTGTCCGCCTTCGCTCCCGGTTGACGTTTTATCACCGATCGTATTCTGAACAGGCTCACGAATCCGGCGAGGAGAAAGCTCGTGCCTAGCAGCAGGTAGACGAAGAGAGGTCCAAGAATGAAGGTTCGAACGCCCTCCGGAGCTACGGTGCAGACTCCCGCCACTGGATCTCCAGCCACTCCACCGGCTATGTACGCCCAAACTGTTTGCACGGTGGGTGCCAGCCAGGCTGCCAGATGAAAGTACTGGGAATAGGAGGCTATCGCCTCGTTTCCCCACTTCAGACCTGCCGCGAGGAACCACGTGAACGCCAGGATGACCCACCAGACCGAGGAGGCCATGCCGAAGAAGTAGATCATGAGGAAGACGGTCGCGCAAGCTCCCGGACCCTGGGCTCCAGCCTTCAGAGCCGGACCGTCGCAGGCGATTTCCTCGTGGCCGAACACGCTCCGCGACAGATATCCGACCGAGACTACGAAGTAGCACGCCGAGAGGAAGACTATCGGTCTCTCAGGATACTTGAAGCGCTGGGTGTCGATCAGGAAGGTGGTGACGGTCACGAGGGTGCTTGCGGCGCACAGGCCGCTCCAGAGAGCCAGCCATACGCCCGCGAATCCGCGTTCTTCGGGGGTGAGAAACGCCCCGTGGCACGGTAGAGCGCAA
Organism: Cerceris rybyensis; assembly: GCA_910591515.1. Classification (NCBI taxonomy): domain Eukaryota; kingdom Metazoa; phylum Arthropoda; class Insecta; order Hymenoptera; family Crabronidae; genus Cerceris; species Cerceris rybyensis. The sequence continues at coordinate 24,383,767 of OU342791.1, read as the reverse complement.
TCCCGTACTCCGGCAATGTCCTGCATGATGTTCCGGGCGATGCTTATCGGTGGGGCCGGTATCGCTCCACTTACGGCCATGCCTGCCAGGCCAGCCCCGCTGCCGATGTTTCCGGTGGTGCTGCCGCTTATCGGGCCCGGGATTACCGTGCCCCCCGCCCCCAGAGGTACGAGGGGTGCCCTGCATCGGCACGCGCAGTCCCTCGTCCTTTCCCCCGGGGGATGCTGGCAGTTTTTTTGATTTTTGCCTGGCTTACACCGCGGTGGTTGAGTCGTCTTCGACGGCCTCGTTGGACGCGGTGGGGCAGCAGGTGGAGCTGGGGCGCTGCTCGCCGCACCTCCATTTCCGGATCCCGCGCCAGTGCTGCTCGTACGATTATCCTGCTCCATGCACAGGTTTTCCGGATCCCCGTGAGTCGGAAGTCTCTCGCAGGCCATACGTTCCGGCCAGGAGAACCCGTATTGTTGCATCAACGGTGCACAACCCGCTCGAGCTCTCTCGCAGACGCTTCTGCACGCCGGGAGAGGTTTCGTGTACTCGGGTAGACAGATCGGAGCGTACATGGAGCAGAGAAAGAATTTCAGATCCGGAGAGCATTTGATCTCGACGAGGGGCCAAAACTGATGGACCTCCAGGCCAGCCTCCTCCTGGTTGTCGTGATTCAGTTCGTTTGGCATCGCCGTCAAGTTGTAACCGATTCCACGGCACATGGGAATGGTGATTTCCTCGCATCTGCCGTTTCCATTTCCGTTGCTCGAGCCCATGCCTAGACCGGAGTGTCCTCCGTTTCCACCACCTCCACCCACGACGCTGTTGCTCGACCCGGCGATGGACCCGGATCCGGTACCGCCGCCGGGCATCGCGCCGATCACCGACGACGATGAGACGGAGGAGGACGATGACGACGCCGACGACGATGACGACGAGGAAGAAGACGACGAGGATCCGCTCGACGCTGAGCCGACGCTACTCACGGGATTGATCGCAGACTCTAATCGAGCGTTTGGTAACGCCACAGCGAGCAACAACAACGGTAACAGAGGAGACTTCATCGTTCGGCTTGGAAGAAGCTTGGTCCGTCGAATGTGTCCCATCCTGGAGGACGCTGGATTCACGCCCGCGTGGCTCGCATAACTCCGGCCTGCAACAGAAAAAAGGTTTCCTCTCGTAAATCCTTCTTGGACGAACGAATTTCTTAATTTTCGCGCCACCGATCCACCCTGACAATCGTTTGGAGTATCTTCGCGCGAACGATCGCTCGTGCGCGTTCCAATTAAGAGAGTAGCGATGCTAGTATACCCCGTTTAAAAATAAATGACCGTGCCGTGGACCATGGCCGGTGTATAACGTTATATAACGTAGATACATCTAGGAAGGAAGATGGTATATTTGCATAACCACCCGCGGTTAGATTCTTGATTTACCAAAGGCCTGTTCCTTCCTTCGAGGTTGTTAAGAGGCCGATGAAAGATGCGTCTGTCCGCGACCTTAACGAACAAGGGCACGAGGTTCGGGTGGCTCTTGCATAAATCAACGTCCGAGCGTAGATCGGATCGCAAAGATTCCCGGTTAGATTTGGGTTCCAAGAGAGGACGATTCTTTCGAGGTAAGAAACAGGCGCGATTGGCAAGAGGAGCCGAGTTGTCGGAGGTGCTGAACGAAGAAGAAGTTAAAGAAACGAACGGGCTAGAGGGTAAAGGGTAAAGAGGGAGAAAGACGATGGAAACGGCAAATGCGAGCAAGGGATATTTGAGAAAAGAGGAGGGAGAGGAAGACGAGACAGTAACGGATCTTATAATAGTCGAGCCGCGGAAAACACGTGACCGGAGCGAAATGTTATTGTAGGAGGCGGTGTTAGTTTTACCGTTTGTTAACTGCTAGCACCCCGACACGCACTGTGCCGCTATTTATAAGACAGCGCAGTTGCATCTCCGTATAGAGAGAGGAAAAGAAAGAGAGAGGGAGAGAAAGGGCAAACCGGCACGAGTCGCTACGTGTGTGGCTCGAATCTCCACGAGATTGACGTGCGCGCAAGAAAAGGATCAGAAAAGCGGACGTATCCTGACGGGCAGGAAGGAAGGAAGGAAGGAAGGGTTAAATTCCCTCACCGACTAACCGAGAACACCATGCTCTAAAACCCATTCCTTTTTCCTTCGCATTTCTTTTTTTATTCCTTTTCCCTTTTCTTTTACTTTTCTCCTACTGCATTTTCCGCAAGGTAGAAGGAAATCGTCGAGTTACCCGGCCCTTCGACTTTTCACAGAGACAATGGCATTCAGAGCAATTAAACAGAAAATTGGTAAGAGCAAGAGTAACTCCGAACGGCAACCTCGAAGATCGAGAATACTGAAAAAAAACAGTCGAGCCGGCGAATCGCGTCTGGGACAAGTGCGCGCCGTCGCTCGTATTTTCTACGCGCTTTTAATGAAGAGGAAAGATACAAAAACGTTCCTTTCCTCGAAACCACATTCAAATAGGAGAAAAGGTCAACCAGGCGGAACGAGAATTCGATATTCATGGCCGACGGGCTCGTAACGTCTGAATACCGGCTTTAATCGATCCCACGATAGCGCTCAGTTATTACGTAGGGTTGACAGGGGGTCCATCGACGCGGAGTAGCGGTTACCACCCCCGTGTACTCTCTCTCGGTGCACTCCTTGTTATTCGGAAACACGTGACTCATGCAACGAAAACCCCGCCCTGATGGCTGCCCCCTTGGATTTCCAAGCGGAGCGCGTGACTTTGCAAACTTACACCTCACCGGTTAATCGACGCGTGGATAATGGATGTACGATTTTTCTTTCGCGCCGAACATCCAACATCAATTCTCCATTCTCCATCGTTTGATTCTAACGCGAGGAACGCGCAACGACAACGAGCCGCGGCCGATCGATATTTATTGCCAATTCGAGTACCGTTCTGCTGGGATTTTTTATCTTTTTTTTTTATAGATGCAAAGTGGAGAACCAGATGGTAACGAGATTTTTGCAGAATCATTCGGTTTTTCAGGCTTGGAACGAGCACGTAGGAGGATGTCGAAGTTGTTGGTACAGCGATTGATGCATGTTACAGCGGTGTTGATAATTGGATGATAGTGTGGGTGTTGTGATTTTTTAATTTGAAGTAGGATCGAAGATATATCTTTACAAGAGAAGTGGAATATTTGCATGTTCCTGATCACGCAATAGCCTACAAGGAAAGGGAACGATTCGTTCCTCGATATGGAGCGTTAATTTGCGAATGTTTAAAAAATTCTATGAACCATGTCTTTAAGTATCGAACTCGCAGTGAATTCAAAAAATCTCTGAAATTATCGAACGATTAGTCGATATTATCTGACACGCAAGTTTGTATAACTATTCAGTGCGAACTGAATCAACACCCACTTTTCGGTTCATAAAATTTGCAGATCAGTGAAATCGATATGGACGATAAATATCGATAGTTCAAGACCGTAACAACCTCGAACGAACTCCGCTGTTCGCCATTCGAGTCTCGATACCCCATTAAAAGTCTCGATCGACGGTTTTCGCGGGCTTCGAGTCTCGTAATTCGCGCCGGCCAACGAATTCCAACGGCGCTTTATAGCGGAACACTGTCACGCGCGATACACCTAAAGCGCGAGCGTTAATCGCCACGCACGACGTGCAACGTTTATCGAGGCGTTTAATAAATTCTAACTGCAAATTATCGCGTTAAACCGTCGAAACGATAGCTTTATTGCCCTGGCCGTGCGCAAGATCGCTTATTATTCCAACCTCGACTTCCACCTCGAGACGGAGCAGGAGTAAAAGAGAAAGAGAAAAGAAACGAAGGCTCGAGCGAAGTTCGTGCTTCCTTCTACGTGACTACCTCCAAGAGGAATGCGCAAGAACCAACCCCCGATTCTTCCTCTCACGCTGCAATTCGTGCTATAATTTCCCATTAAGGAACATTTTCGCGGATACTCTCGAGAGTTCTTTCGACGTCGGAACGAAGGGTGGACTTGCAAGGGGGAAGGACCGAGATGAACTCGAAGAAGGAAAGAGGAACCAACGCAGGCAATGAATCAGTTTTAAGGCCTCGCCTCTAACGTCAGAAATACGCGAGGTCCGCCGCAAGCGTTGTTTGGGTTCTGATTTACTTTTCGCTAATGCAAATTTCGCGCCCTTTTTTCCAGCCGCCCACGTGTACACACCTCCCGCCTTCAAACTGCTTCCCTCGAACGCTCAATATTCCGTGGAATTGTGCTCGTTTTAATTGCCATTAAATCCCTGACGATCCGGACCACGTAAATAACTTTTTCGCGCGCTTTTTATTACAGCCGTCGTTAGCGCGATAAAATTTGTACCGTAGTCGCGTTGAACTTCTTTCTTCTCCCTCTATCCCTCTAGCACTCTCTTTCTCTACAGGAACATCTTAATTCCATGGCCTCGAGGATTCCGATTTAATTTCAACGATTCGAAGACGAGTCTGGCGAACTTGGCGGAGAGTAATTTGTCGACTGCGGAGACACCGAAATGCTCGTAATTCATACGGCAAATAGGATTGTACCCAGGGCAATTGCTCGACGACGAAGCTCTGCGAAATGGCGCAAAAGGACGCCCGGGAGCTGCGGCTAGGAGAGGCACATTAATATTCAGCGTGTACTACTACTCGAAACGAACGATCGACTCGAGGACGTCGAGGCGCGTATGCAGGATGCGGTTGGGAGAAAATTTTTTTAATTTCGACACGCCCAACGTGTCAAAGGTAAACGGTATCCGGCGTGTACGTAAAAGGGACGGGCGAGGGCGCGAAGAAGCTCAAAGAAATCCTACGCTTCCTTACGTCCGACGTGGTCCTAAAGGTGCATAAATCAAAGCACGAGCGGAGATTTATGGCGAGGTATGGATAAGGTACGCGTTGTGCTCCCTCGTTAGTTGGCAAAACTGACGGCCGACGGTGTCGGGTTTTATATCAAATCGCGCGTCACAGACATTAATCACGAATTCACCGAGGGACACGGAGGTAAGAGAAACGGACAGCGAAATCGTTTGCACCGCTCGACGGATGAGCACGCTTCGTTCACATTGTTCAAGGGTCTATGCTTTTTGGAGTGTTTACTCGATGGTCGTCTCCTTTTTAATGCGTTTGGAGTTGAGACTCGGTGGGTCTAAATAGTCTGGAAAGATTGAGCGATTTTATCGTTAGTGTCTGCATTATATTGCAATGTAAAAAATAAATGAGCTACTAACTATTTTGTTCGTTGTACTTTAACCCTTCGACTGCTAAAGACGTATATACACGGTCTCACAAATCGATCAATATATACGAATGGCGTAAATATACCTTCTCTGCATTTTTTTGCTATGACACCTTTTACTGTTCCACCAATTGATTCAACATGGAATTTATTACTCTATGTAACAAGTATCGACAATTGTTTCATTTAAAGTTACTTGCAATTATTATTTTGTTAGATCTTAAGAATGGTATTAAATCTCCGGGTACTCTCTTGGTCAAAAGTCAGTGGACGACCAATCGCAACAACTGACATGCAAATAACTAGCCATGCGTATTGATGGATTCCTCTAACAGCACGCAGCAGTCAAAGGGTTAAGTCCCACTAGAATTTTTGTGGAATATTATTCTGCGAATTGATTCCTTATTAATTAATTCTTCCGCTAAATCCAAGTAGAACCGAAGAAATCAAAGTTCGTCGATGGCTCCGTCGGTTTTTATTTTGTACTCAGCCTCCGGGTTGCTCGTTAATGCGCGTAATTAATTTCTGAGATTCCATGGTCGAAACGAACCGACGGGAATTATGGCTTCGAAAAAGATGCGCCGAAATTTCATGTCAGAATTTCAAATCGGCATCCCGTAGCGCGATACATGATGGATCGGAGGAGTAAACGAGCGAGGCCAGAGTTACGAGAAGATCCGTCTACGCCAACGAGAGCCACCACCCATGACCTATGGGGTTTCGGGGAAGCCACGAAGAAGCGCGAATAAATTCTATTCGCACTGTGGTCCCAGGCTCGTTCGCCGGCGCGGCGAAACGCTTTTGCATAAATTATCCTTGCCACGGGAGGTCCGTCGGGATTTCTTCTTTTTCGATAGCGAAAATATTCCCAACCGCGGGAGAAGAAGCCTCGCGAAACTGTTCGGGGGCTTCCTTGATTTTACTTCGTCAAACGGACTTGTACTACTTTTTTTAAACAGCTGCCGAGCGAGAGACCTTGATAACCTCTCCGAAAATATACGAGGCGATACTTTTTCTTCGTTTACGGGCCAACGGGTTTCGAGACGTCGGAGGAGAAAAAAATCGACCGACCTTTTAACGAGGAACCTGGTTAACGCAAAATTATCGGTTTCGAGAGTTCGGGACTGCAAAGCAATACTGGATCCTGAGGATATACTTGAAACGATCTTACGTATCTTTCGAGGGACGGAAATTTATGTTTGACTTTATTATGGTACTTGCATATTTTCGTTTGTTAATGTAAATATCTGTGGAGTGTGTTCTCGTGAAATATTTCGTATCTGGCGGACAATGGGTGGCATTTGAGCTTTTAGTGGATTAAAAATACATTACGTAGAGTCGTATCGAAGCTAAGGATACGTGATGCATTCCAAAGCACGATTCTAGGTAACTAATTTAACAGCAAGCACACGTGGATCGCATTTCGTTTCAACGATCCGTGCTACTTTGCGTAAACAACTGGTCTGGTTCGCTTTCGAGTCACATTGCACTCGATCTTTGCCGAGCTGGATTTTAATGGTGTAAAAAAGAGCAATCACAGTTACTCCAAGTTGACTTACGTTCTACTAACGTAACACTTGAACTAAAAGAAATTCTCCCACTTTCTCTCGTTCCTTTTTCTATCAGTAAAATTTCCATTCCAACTAGTTTCTTAAATTCATTGTAATTTAAAATCACTCCCAAGAAAGAACCGGAAGCATTCTTAATCGCTCCACAATCTCACAACACTTCATGTAAATCGACTCGAAGAATCTCACGGCTTTGGCCCCGGAAATGCGAGAATTTGTGTGCTAAGATCCCCCATGAAACCATCGAAGACGAATGGAATCGTAAACGTGCTAGTTTTATTTTTAAAACAGCAGACGAGTTCCCGTTTCACGATTAATTCAATATTTACATCCGCTGATTTACCTTGGAAGTAACGTAAGCCTCGTAACGTGGGTCAGAGTTAATTAATAAGTAATACGACTTTGTTCAATAAGTCAAGGGAATGAGAGACACTGATCCACGTTGCCGTGGGACAAAGAGACAGGTAAAATATATCTCCTGTCACGGCAACATTTTACACGGGAGGAAGATATACGTCGATCGGTTCGACGCGACGTTACGTGCAGAGACGAGTTCGCGAAAAGAAACGCAGGTTTTGCTCACGAGACACGTGTGCTGTACTCGTTGAAAAATGTTATTCCATTTCTTTCGTCGAACGATCCATCCTTCCTCGACGTCCGATCTCCCGTGAACGTTTGCGAGGGCAAGGATCGATCGTACTCGACTACGAAAATGGTCGTGCGCGACCATAACGAGAGGAGGCAGTAATTTATCGGTTCGATTAATTTTTCTCTTAATTGCAGGCACGATTGGTTAACGTGCGAGAAACGGCGATGTAGGTTTCAATCGGGTAGACGTCGCGAACCGTGTTCCGACAGAGATTGAGTAGACCAAGAAGAATCGGATTCCGAAAAGTTGATCCGCATTAACCCCTTGACATACAAATAAAATGCTACATATGAAAAATACTATTTAGTTTGGTCCAATTTGCAAGCTTAAGAAATTAGCTGTGTAATGTGTAAGCAGATTGAATGGGCAATAGTTTAGTAATATTGTAAAATAATAAATTAGTAGTTCTGTTGACGCACAAGTGAGAAAAAATTATTAATTTAAAAATATATTGTACGGTGTCCACCAGAGACATCAAAGTCTAAAATGGCACATGAAATGAATGTCTCCCAGACATCGTTGCACGTTAAGGGGTTAACTACGTTCCTATGGATTTTTGAATACATTTTTCTCTTTTTATGGAGTAGAAAATTATCCAATTTTCACCGATTCACTATTCCACGCGTCGTAAAATCGCCGCTGACACCCTCGATGACCGCGCCCGTTTCAATTTAATGTGCGCACGGAAACGTGGTAATTTCAGTCGATGAAATACGTGCCAAAGGATCTTACCAATGGGAAAATCCGTGGCATTTCCACGATGAATGAGAAAGCACGATTAATGAGGCTCGTTTCAATCGCGCCGACTACAATTTGCACGATTCCACGGCACGATCGGATATGTGTAGTCGATCGAAAGAAACGACCGTCGAATAAATTCGATGCGATGCAATCGGCCACGCGAGCTTGGCCGTTATCGCGATTGATACTGTGCGTGTTCGGACGAATAAATTTCACAGCATCCGCTGTTTAGCAACGTCGCTCGCAGATAACCCTAGTGGCGCTGCGAAATTCGGACGAAAACGCGCGATAACACGAATATGTGACCCTCGGAGAGATATTTTTGAGATTCCTTTCGCGCCACGCAATCGGTGAAGATACGAAAACGAGCGGTTCGTGTTACTTGGCGTGAAATTTATGTCGAAAGAGGAAATAGGACGACAACGAGGCTAGAGCCGGGAAACGTGTTGAAAATGGAGTCGAAGATGTTCACAAGAGAATAGAAGAGAGGAAAAGAAGAACATGAAGGAAAGTAACCAAGAAAGAGCAGAGTGAGAAGCAAAGTCGCGAAAGAACCGATAACCGGAACTATTTATTAGAGACCCGGAGCGATACGCGTTCGCGGGCAACGATGTACCTCGAGCCTTTATGCGATTATAAAGTACGCTTTATACGTTTCCAAGCGCAGCCGGTGTCAAGCCATGGTCTCTCCTAATAACTCTATATATCTTATTCCAAGGCAAGGCACGCGAAAGAGGCACCGGTGGCAGGCGTTCCTTTTTGCGATGTCCTGACACGCCATGCGCGATTACGCCGAGCCACGGGCCGACCAGCAAAAACTATCGGAGCTATTTTCTCGATACTCGCCCACGTAGCTGGGACCAGGGTAAAATACGATCTCTCGTTTCTCCATGAAGAGATGCGCTCCTTCGAAATGGCCTAGCGAGAAGACTGTAATGTATGTCGAACTGTAGAACACGTCGCTGCTCGCGATGGGCAATCTTTTAACCCTTCACCGTTGGATGAGATTTACACGAGGCATATCGGAAGTCGTATATTTGGCTAGAAGGTTTCCTTCTATTTTCCCACTCTACTCCTATGATCGTAGCCTACAATTTTCATACTGCATCCAAAGAACCTTCAACCACGACTCTGCTAAATGGCAGTAATTTTCTTCGTAACGAGAAGAGAAGCAAAAAAAAAAGAAAATAAACCATCAAAATCAAAATCAACCGTGCATCGAGAGAGTAACAAATAGCCTCCATTCGTCGTTCGTTTAACCTAACTCGTTTAACCCGCCGTCGAAACGTACCAGTTGAATTTATTGGCACGATATCCTCCGATCCGTCCTTTCTCTCGGTGCATTTATCACGGTATAGAGTTTCGCGATTACCAAGAGGAGAGAGAGAAGAAGGAGGAAAGGAAAGAAGGTACCCGTCGACGAAAGGTATCGCGTGATCGAGACACGGAGGAGCAGTAACCTCACACCGGAACGAAGAGGGCCAGTTTCGGTGAGAATCGCGTTCAAACGAGAGACAGAAAACGCGCCTACGCGCCATGCCGAGGTGTCGACTTTAAAGTGGATCCCAATACGACCACTTCCTGCGCCGTCTACTCGGGTTTCCTTTTGCCGGATTCGCGCGTTCATTTCGAGGTAAGCCAGAAGCCGCTGGCGAAGTCTCGCTACCAGGAGTTTCCCAGACATCCACAGAGGAGAACCAGAGACAACTTCCACCGTGTAGTTTGATACCTTGGACGCTAATGGGAAGGCGCGTTTGTTTTCTCGACACGACGAATGCTCTAATGGGCGTTGTCGTATCCTGTTGGCGGTTGACACGAGACTCGGATACGCCTAGACTGCAATGTGCACACAAGGCGAGCTTCTCTCTGCCAAAGTATGCGCAATAGCGAGGTACTCGTGCCACGAGGACATGAAAAGTAGTTCACGTGGATGCTTTTCTCTCGACTTGCAAATTTACACGCGCAGGTTTTATATCGTTGGATGGGAGTAAACGTGTGCAAGGATTATCGTTGGGCTCTCTTTTTTCTCCGTTCTCATCTCGCTCCTTTTCCATCTCGATTACCCTTCGCTCCTTTCTCTATATATACGCTAATTAATTAGGAGTGAATTATGGATTCGCGCTCCCGGTTAATTGGACTCGTCGTTGCTCCGTGGAACCACCGCGGTACGCGTTTCCTCGCCGCTTCTTTGAGCGTTTCCTATTCTCTCCTGGCAACGACTAACCGTGACTCCTTTCGGGCGGAAATGCTAAACGACCTTAGCTCGTAATGCGGGCGATATCGACGTTATCGAGCAACGTTTGCCATGGTAATGCTGACAGGAAGTTGAAAATTCCCACGTGTCTGTGAAATTTGTCAGGCGGTTCACCGATTTTACAAGTTTCTTGCTCTCACAATGGATGGATGCGACGGAATTGCAAGTATGAATTTTTGTTTTTACAGGATGAACAATGAATATCGGAACGATGAATCCAAATAGTTTTACTTCTAGAATCGTATTCTGGACTTCCGTCCATTTTTTCCAAGATGCATCATAGACTCGACAATTCACGAGGTACAATAAAACCACAGGATATCCACGGTACGACCACGAGAGGCTCCACAGTCACGACCACGGCGAGACGACCGCGGCAGTTAAATCAAAAATACAAAACCAACGAACTCGTCTAACAAAGCAAACGTCCCGATACCTGCAACGTCAAACATCGTCTGACGAAGTTTACGCGTACCGTTAACGCTAGCGATGCACAGGAGACAGAATACTCGTCGGACGATGCCACGGGGGAGAAGTCGTTAATGGGCCAGGGCATAAATAATCCCGAAGTTGGAAGAGCCTCGACACGTTCGACAATTACGAGTAGCTTGAGCCCGTCCCGTCGTAAAGAGCCCCCGGCGGATCGAGCAACTCCGGGAGCTCCTCGAAGATGTCCCCGACGGTAGGATGGAAAGTTACGACGGAGCGGTTGTAGTCTCTCGTTTTCGTAACGTATCTCTATCGTTTGCACGCCAACGGCCAGGGAAGAACCCGGTGCATCGGACTGCAGGATGACGCGGTCTCTTCGACCGCGTGCTCGAAGTCGTTGGCACGCTCGCTGTTTACTTTTCAGGAGCGACCGGGGATCGGTAAAGAGGAAGAGAGAGAACCGATGACCATCCCTCGGCTCGTAGAACCCGGAGAAACGAGCTCGAAGGATCGAGGAGAGAGGGCAGGTAGGACGAAACGTGGAAGGAGGGTCCTCTTTTCCTCGAGGTCGAGCAGGAAAGAGTGGAGAAGAGCGGAGAAGAGAAGAGAAGAGAAGGGAAGAGATGGAAAGAGGTGGAAAGAGCTTCGAGACCGTAAATCATCGTCCCACTCTTTCTCCCTCTTTGCCCTCGGCCCCGAAGATGACGCGTCCGATGGAAAAGAGAGGATGCAACGAGAAGCAAGGGGAGAAAAAGAAACAGAAGCATGGACGAAGGACGACGTCGAGCCGGGTTGGAGAGAAAGGACGAAAAGGGACGAAGGACGAGGATGGAGAGAAACGCTCGTTATCCCTCGGTTGGTGCTCTCGGCCTCTTATCCGCGACGATCTGTCTCCTACCCACGGTTGGCCTTGAACCCAGGGTGCGCATCCGACTAAACCTACCGATTCGAATGGTAGATAGGAAAGGTACTCCACCAGGGTGCTCCTGGAACTGAGACCATGATCGAGAAGCGACCAAGGCGACTTTGCTATCGGAGGAACCAGTTTAGAAAACACTGGGCCAAGGTGTCGTCCACATGTGCCCTTAATTAGGATCCCGATGGAGTCCGATTTATGGCGAGGATATGAGTTCTCTTAACGAGGGGGTGCGGAGATAAACTGCCGGCGTGTCTCGTGTTTACAAGCTCTTTAAACGGCTCGTTGTCACTTAATTATCTTCCGAGAGTCGAGCACGAGACGGTGCATCGACGGCGACGCGCGCGTCGCGGCCCGAGCGTGACGGCGCGAAATATTCGACCGTCCGCGCCGACGTTTCTCGCTGTTTCGCATCGGTAAATCGGTAAACGCGACGTCACGAAGGTCCTTCGTCTTCGTTCGCTCTTCTTCTCTCTTCGTTCGTCTCTCGCAGCTGCACGGTATAAAGGATCGTCTCGGAAAACCGGGCGCACCTACAACCAACCTCGTGAAGAAACGACTCCTGAAGCGCGTGGGAAGTTTTCACGCTCGGACAAATTGACCGACTTATCGAGAAGACTTCATGGAATTTGTAACATCTCTGAATTTCTCGCAACGATGTGATAAGAGTGATTCTTTCTCAGCCTTCGTTGGAACTTCGACAGCTAGATGCTCAGTTTTAATGAAACGCGGAGCAAGTCGAGCGCGCAGCTCTCGATCGGCAGGAATTTCGATCGCGAGCGAGATATCAATTTCCGCGGAATGCTCCCTCGCCACCCGCGCAATCCGCGCCAACGGCGATCAACGGTAAAACGCGGGCATTTCAAGATCGGCGAGCGCGTTCGAGAAGAACGAGACTGGTTTACGTGCTCTCGACGCCAATGCAAATCGCTACCGATGCATCACCGAGCTGTCAACCGTTCGTTGCTTCGCGATAAACTTTCCCGCTCGTCCGCTTCGAGAGAGCCGGTCAGGAGGGAGAAAGAGGTCGTGCACGACCGATACGCGTCGCCTCCCCCTACGCGTTCACGCTCCATACACACGCGTGTCTATCCTCTTCTCGTCGTTTTCTCCTCTCTTCTCTTCTACTCTCAACCCGTTACACTCTGTCCGCTCGACACGGTTGCATGGATCGCGAAATAAAAAATTGACAATCCTACCAGCTCGACGGGGGAGAAGCGCAATATAGTCGTTGTTCGACTCGATCGCAGCTTCTCGGTTAATCTCTCGCGAAGTTAAATTTAGTTTCGGCGCGAGCACCGAAAGATTCCCGTCTAACCGCGATTCGTACTCTTTTGTTTGCCAAGCCGGTGAGGCAGGCGGAAGATATAATCCGTATCCGGAGAAGCGAGCAATATTGCGGGAGATTCCCGTCGATAATCGCTCGCAAAACGATCCTAGACTACTCGCGATCGTCTCTTGTTGCCCCGGGTGCTCTCGGATGAATGCGAATTTACAGATTTACGCGAGCAAAGAAGAAAGAGGAAGGGAAGAGAAGCGATACGCGAGTCGACGAAGCTTCGCGATTCTTTGCTCGCTTCCGATTGAAAAACGTCGGCCCGAGCGGCGATGAAAAGCCGCCGATGAGGCCGGGTTGAACGCGTTTGGTTGGATCGCGCGGAGCTTTATTAGATGGGATAATACGAAGCCGCGCACAACGCGCTCGCTTGTTCCCGTATTTCCGCGAAAAGAATTTCATCGCTCTATCGATGAGTCGTGCCAGTTACCGAGAGCGTCGTGACTAAAAGAGCTTCCTCGAAAATCGACGACGATTCTCCTTTCCTTCGACGTTGCACCCGGCACTATGGAAACGAAATACGAAATTAATCGACGGAGTCACGATTCGAATCGGACGAAGAAGAGGCACGTTAACGCGGCTGTAGGACAATTTTTCTACCGGAGAGCTTTCTATCGATGACAGTGTTTGGCGACAATTCCTGTAGAGTTTGGACTTGCATTGTCGGTCGTTTTTCTACGTCTAGGAAACAATGAGGGTACTTATACTTGCACCAGTTAACTTGAAATGGAAATCGATACAGGTCTGCCGACAGTACGATTGGCACGAGACTATAGGATAGAACGTTCTCCGATTCTACGTTAAACAGCTATATGTCCCTTTCAGTCTTCGAGTCTAGAATACGTGATCAGTGTTTAACTACCTACTTACGGAACACTCTACACCTAATTCTACAGGCTGTACCGTAAAAAAACCGAATATATGCACCGCATTTGTAACGAGCAAACCAGAACCATTTTCGAAGCTGCAACCGCGAGCTGTTTGCTATTCCTCGCAAATTTGCCGGTACGTCTGCAAAACCGAAACGAAGTTGACGCGACCGGCTTAAATGGACGTCGAGGAAGAGGAAAAAGCCGAGGGATATTTCGGACGCGTCGAGAGGGCGTTTGTCGTCAAAGAGAAATTGCAGGAAAACACGGTGTTGCTCTCTCCGGTTCTCTCTGTGTCTCTGAAATGGAAGAGCGCAGGCGCGAGTGCTCGTACAGGTGACTAAAAACACCTCGCCGAACGAGGCGAGCAAGTACGTCATTATTTTGCGCGTCGTTTAAGGAAACGGTGGGTTTTTCGAAACCGAGGTAGAAAAAAGAACTTGCTCCTGACGAGGGAGCACGATTTCTCGTGTCGCGCACACCGAGACTCTTATGCACCGGAGGACGCGACCGGAATTTCCTTCCTCGACGAGAAATCTTATTCCGCACGATCCTCGGCTTCGTCTCAAACTGGCTACCGAGGCGATCGCGAATCCGCGAGGATTAATTGATCGCCCACAAAGCGTATTTTACCGACGCGTTTACCAATAGGGGAATTACGAGGTCGTTTCTTCAAGTACTTCACCTCTCCCGATGGTTCTTCTGAGACTTCGCGTTGGAAAACTTTAATTAAGACTCCGTTCTGCCGATCGAACTTGTGCGGCAGGGAACTTCGCAGAATCGGCAAACTTTTCTTTTTCAATTTGTCTGGGGAAAGGGGAATTGCAGGAATTTGATATTATACTTGATATTTGAATATCTTGCTTGGGTGGGGGATGCAAATGTTTTTAACAGAGATGTGGATTAAGAGCGTTTCAATTACTTATATGCAAAAATAAAGAATTAAAATTGAGAGTTAATTTCGTGAAAGACGATAAGTAACTGTCAAGCTACACTTTGTCAAGTATCTTTAAAATGCCCAATTATTGAACAATCGCATTCGCCCCATGGACAGACTACAATTCGACCCTTTTGGCAAAGGGTGAAAAAATGGAAGGGACGGCGATCATCCTCCCCTCAGGTCAACGTCCACGTTACAAGAGTATTAAGCATTCGGTCATCAATAAATCCCAAAGTTTTTTCAACTTCCCTTCCAAAAGTGAAAGTTAGTAGCTTCACATTCCAGCCAAGGGGTAACATCGTATCGACTTTCCGGGGTGAAAAAAATTTGGTTAACGACGAGAAATATGTCCTTCGGAGAGAAGAAAATCGTAAGGGGAAATCTTACGGTGACGACGTTCCTCGTCGGCACACGGTCGATAGGGTCGTCGGTGTACAACGACGGCGACGACCACCACCACTGGCAGGGAGGCAACCGGCCCTGCCATCGCAACCACCACGGTCGTTTCACCCCCATCGGGGCTCCCCTTGGAGAAGCTTTCCGACCGTGCCGGAACACTATCGACCCACCGGCTTTCCTGGAGGACTGTATGCAAAATTCGGCCGGAATCAAACGAGCGTGTTTCCGCGAAGGGGAAGATCGTAAAGACGGATTACTTTAAAGGCCACGACGTGTATCTCTGTAGACGTTGACGAGTTTAAGGCGGAACGCAATGCTGGTGCGTATTGTTTGTAAGCGGGTGCTCGTTTGGTGCGTTCGTCGAAGGGAAGCGAGTAGAGTAACACGATACTCTGGCAGAAAATATCGCGACTTTTATTCGTATCAAGCTCTGACTCCGACAAAGTAGCTTTGATCTTTATCGCGCACACATATACCGAGTCTTTGCGAGACCGCCGACCGATCCGCGAGACCTTAAAAAGCAGGGGATGTTTCACAATTTTGTAGTTTCGTGTTACTCAATGAAATTGTGAGAAATTTTCAACATTCGAGGAAAGTGTATCGATTAACGTTCCGGTCATTCTTGCAGGCGCGACTTCAATAGTTCCCTTATTATTTGCTATTTCAATCCCATCGTGTCGTTTTATCGCTCTCCCCCTTCGTCCATCGACAGTCTACGGGAGCGAGGAAACAAAGGGACAATTCTTTCGCCCCCGGGGCCAGGGTATCTCCTTTATTTATCTATCGTTGGTTCGTGGAACGAAAGCCACAGATTCCTCTCGAGCGAGAGAGTTACGATCGGTGATCTCGGGAGGATTCACGGAGGTCTCCTGACCTTTCGAAGGGGACCTCTCTGCGTTTCGATGCAGATTCCATCCAGCAGGGTTTCGAGGAGAGAACGACGAAGGTAGCAGAGAGAAGAGAGAACGAAATGGACGGCACAAAGGCAACCTGAGAGGCCAAAGCCGGAGGCGGACGAAGAGGAAGAGGTAGAGGCAGAGGTAAAGAGAGAAAGAGACAGAGAAGCCGGTGCCGGAGGCAAGCGAGAGGGAGGCCGACGAACAAACGGGTAGAAACCCGAGGAGAAAGGGAAGGGAGTAGTCGTCTCGCAACTGGTGTTAACTCGAATGGCTCGGAGAAGACGACGACAACGACAACGGGCGGGGAGAGCACTTTTTTTCGACCCTTTTGCGGCGCGCACCCGTTATGCAGATACGGCGCTCAACGGCGATTCCGCGAATCGGCCACGGCCCACACCATAGCACGGAGAACGCGCGCGATTCGATCACCGGAGGAGAGCCTCGCCCGTGTTCATGGTTCGCGGTGAATTATGCGAAATTGCATAACCGGGATGAAAAGTGGGCCTCGAGTTTTCCACGTAGGACACGCATGGGCGGTCGGTGATCGTTGCATGTGGAATTTGTCGTGCTCAAGAGGGAGAGAGTAAGAGGTGCGAGTGGAGAATTGGAGAACGTCAGTCAGAGGATTGTCGCGAATAATCGCTCCCTAATACGCGTATCGTCGCGTATTCTCCCTGTTCACAGCAATGAATATTCAAAAGTATCGGAGAGCAGAACGTATTCGTAATTCCTTAACGGTCTATTTGGTATTCAACGTACGATTCCATTAAGCCAGATGGAAGGCTTCATCCATGGAAGGGGGTTAATCCTTCGCGTCTGGAGGCGTCTACAGCGAAACGGAGCAAAGAGGAGAGGATGGAAGAAGAACGAAACGGAACGGAGGCGAGAGGACGCGAGAGTTGGCGGTTGGTGCATCGTCGGTTGTGGCGCACGTACGTCGATTACGGTTTCACCTGCCCACCGGAGAGAGAGACGAGTCAAAGGGACAGGACGGTGTGTCGCGCGTATGCTTCTTCTCTCGTCCGCGCACACCGCCGGCAAACGAGCGTAAAACGAGGAGAGAGGAGAGCGGGACGAGACTCGACGAGCCTGGCGCGACATGAAAAGCGTTCTGCCGGGGGAAAATGAAAACAGAAAAAGTCTCGTATACAGTGGAGACAGGTTCGCCAAGGTTTTCCACAAAACAACGGGGAGGAACAGTGCACGCCGCCTCGGCGGTATAATACAGCCTCGTTAAAAAATAATTCATTTAACCACAATGCCGCGTCGATGCGCGAACACTGAGTTCGCGCGTGCACGCGAGCAACGACTGTTCTCGAAGCCCTTCTTTCTCACTCTTTTTCTCTGTTCCTCCTTCCCTTTCTTTCTCTTTTGATACGACGATACGCGAGTAACGCGTTCCCTCGTACGCGCCTCAACTTGGCCCTTTCTGCCGCGTTTACAATACACCACGGTGGTAGGCGTTATAACAAGGTAGACCGGGTTGTTGTAATTAACGCAATAAATAAGTATCGCGGACGAGCCAGGCATAGTTCGAAGCGCGAGGTAGAAAACGGAGGCGGGAGGGCGCGTCGACGCTCGAGATATCGCTGCCCGAGAGACAGTCCTTTTATTTACCTCATAGTACCAACGGTATGCGATGTTATCGCAATTGTTTTCTCCGAGCAGATCCACTTATCGACCTACCATCGACGAGAAATGTCGACTCACTGCCATCGTGAAATCGAAGCCACCTTCCGAACGATCGACGACGTGTATTTAGATTTACTAGCTCCTTGCCGGATTAAAACGTTGTTCCCGTGCGATCAGTTCGGATTCGTCTCCGATTTTCACCTTGCAATCCTACGTAATTTTGCATAGTAGAGTTTCTTCCTTGTGCTTTTATCTAGCCACGGGGTAGAATAGATGGTGTTTGTTAGCTTGTTCCAAGCAAATTGACCATTAACGGTGCACCTCGGCGAACAGGTCGCGACGAATTAAAACGGGCCGGTACTCTGCATTGGCATCGCGTATCGAGGCAGACGCAATAGGAATTAATCGTTAATCGTTACGGCGAAGGACAAATCCGTCTCCGTGTCCCACGAACGATTACGAAATTGATCGTGCAAAGAAAGAGAGCAACAAAGTATGTACGATTCGACAGATTCAAGGGATAATAAACTGAAAGTCTCTTTTCTCCCTCGTCTCGTCGTTCCTTCCACGCGATTCAGGAACAATGACCGCAGAAGTCGCAAACTATTGTTCGATACCTGAATGCGAGCGCAGCTCACTCGAGCCGGGTCAAACGCACTTTGCATTTTCTGCCCTTTCCAAACATTTTCTTTCTTTCATTAAGCGCTCTTTTCACGGTGACTCCAGAGAGCGTTCGCATTCGCCTTTCACGGGGTTTCACGGACCGGCTAGTCGAGGGTGGACCAAAAAAGGCCACAGGCTTCTCGAGCAACTCGTTCGCATAATGGAAAGAGATACCGCGACGTAGGTTCACCGGAAACCGAACCGTGGAACGAACTTTTTGTTCGGAACAAAGTGGGACAACGCGCGAAAGACCGTAGATAATAAACTTTCCCGCGTGCGTTCCACGCATGCGCTCGAGTCTCTACACGCGGGACATCGGAGACCACCGATCGATCCGAAAGTACAAAAAGTAGAAAGCCAAATCGGTGCCGATGGGGTTACGGACAGGGCGAAGGCGTCGACGGAACACGTAAAACATCGGTCCGCTTATCTCGTAGCTTTCTAATTTTGGGCCTCTCTCCTATTACGATACCAGGACCGATTATCTTCTCTCATTCGAGACAATTTGTCGTCCGCTTTGCTCGAAACGAGGTAGTTACGACGACGACGACGCATCGCGTTCTCCGTCTCGTCTCTTCTTCGGTAACTGGGGAGAGTGCGTCGCCGCGGGAATGCAGACGCACCCTGAAATATCCAAAAGGATCGCAACGAGCGCCCAAGTCGTTAGACATCACCCACCTGGGCAACGATATATCACCGCAAACGAGCAAAGTTCGACTTTTTATTGCCTTGGCAGGCAACGGAGACGGCAGTCGCTCGAGCAACATGACTAATTATCGCTGTCCCGCTTCGGACCGCCGTCTAGTTTACCTTTGCCGAGTTTACCGTGCGTTGTTTCATTCGCTTTCCCGGCGTACGCGTCGGCTATTTCTCACGCAAACAAAGACACGGTTGTCCGGTTAGCGCGCGCGATTCTTGCTCCTTTTTCGCGATACGAGCCGGTCGAACGTGTCGTTCGAAAACGAATCTGTCCTCCACGGTGCGGCTTGTCGTGCGAGCCCGTTTTTCCGCTTCTTCGAGAGACGTCGAGATCGACGTAAATTGCCCCAGGATGGATCGAGAATCGTGCGAAGTTCCACTACGATTTTTCCCGATCAGGCGTGCACAGCGGTTGGGTCTATCGATGTGACAACCAATACCGGTATTGGGAGGGTATTTAATTGCGCAACGCAGGTGGTATAATTGAAACCATGGAACAGATAGATATTTCAAAGCTAACACAGCACGGACCATCGACCTTTCCTATGTCAAGAGTGACTGCAATAGTCAGCTTTAAAGCACCTCCGATATATAGAGGACCAAATAATAATCGCTCTTCGATGTCCCTTCGAACGTAGACGCAATTCCCCCGACTTTGAAGCTAATTACATTCCACCCTCGTAATCCAGATCAGAAGCATCCAACCGCGTGCACCAAGACGAGCTAAAACCTCCGATCGATTTCCGCATCGCATTTATCGCTTTTAAACCACCTTCCACTCTATGAGCGTGCCTATTCTCGTTACTTTCGAACCTTGAACTCCTTCCACGAATCCACCTCGACATCGTCGAAGGGTTAAGAGTCGCGGAAGCGAGGTTGCACGGTCGTTGCGGTGAATTTGCGATGTAAATTTGGAGATCGCGCGGAGCAAAGCTAATTAGACGATCCGCAAGTTTGCGAGGGTTAAGCGAACGCGACTATAATCGTATAGCTTAATCTCTACGGTAAACTCAGCAAGGTCTCTTATCGTTGGCTATCTGATAGCCGTGCGCGATTCTCGGAGGAAACGTTACTAACCGGCCGGATTTATCGTTTTGTATTTCCGTTCGAGCGTAAACGCGACGTAGGAATAAATATCGGCGCTCCCGGGCGACGGAGGGGAGGAAGAAAAAATATACGGCCGCAAATATCGCGCTCGTCGCGTACCATGGTGCAAATTTAACGAGAGCACCGGGACACAGCCAGGCGCACAGGAAGGAAGCTGCACGATAGTCGTAAAAAGACACGGAGATAAACGTCGCGCGGGCTTCTCGACTTGCTTTTTTTCCAACTTCTTTTTTTTCGGGGAAGAGCAGATTAGATCGAACGCGTTTCAGGGAGCAAAGTACACAGAAGTCGCTCGACGTTCTCTCGTCGCCATTCAATTACGGTCATTATCGTGGAGTCTGGCTTCTTTGAGATTTATCTTCTCGTTGTGAATACGGTCGACCGATCCGAGAGGTCAATGCGGTCGAGGTATTAATAAGCTTGGATGGTAACAATAATCGAGACTCAATTAGTAACGTAACGTACGAAAGAGGAGCCTCTTTCCTCCGATAACAACTTCTCATCGGGTCGATTCCGACTTATCGTCTGCCTCTCCTCTTTCCCTCTGTTTCCTCGATTATTATTTTCTCGGTTCGACTGCTCCCTGCGAGTCGTGCCGAAAATCTAAACAATGGAAGAACGAGGCGATGGTCCCCGTTGCGAGTTTCAACGAGAACCATGGATTTCTTGCACGCGCAAAGAATCATCGTGACCGTCGTCGCGACGTATCTTTGCGGATCGACGATTCGCGACGGCAATCGGCGTGCCCGACGAAACGTCGACTTCGTTTGCCGCGATGACATCTGCGCTCTCGTAATTGCGTACCTGCTATTCATGCGCGATGAGCCTCGTTGCAAATAAGGACTCCGCTCTCAAGGACACTCGCGTCTCTGCGACTCGGTAAACGTCGTTTATGTCGATGTACGCCCTGCTCTGACATTGTATCACATAATGATCGCAGAAACGAGGGAAAATTCATTTGTTTTTTTTGCAGAGAGAGAGAGAGAGAGAGAGAGAGAGAGAGAGAGAAGAAAGATATCGAAGCGATCTGCAAGTGTTTCTGAAAACCAAGAACGTTCAACGATCGCCGTGTACAGTGGAATCTTCTACAAAGAATCTTTTCGATTTTAACGCCTACGATAACGAATAGACACGATCCGAGGTGGCTTTCGGACTGTCCAGATTGGAGCAAGGGTCTAGGATAGGATGAATTCTATAGTAACGGCGAGAGATACCAAAGTGGTTCCATTATTTGAAAACAACTTCTCTATCTATTGTCATTCTACTTTGAATAATTCTTAAGTTACGACGATACGATACATGTATGTATTAAGTCAGAAAAATTCTATACCGTCGACGAGGAAACCGCAAATTTGGTGAATCGTCGTTTAGGAGTCGGAAACTGTATCCCCGTCGTCGGCGTAGTCCCGCATCGATCTTGTTTGCATGGACTTTGCGAAACGGAGAGAAAAGGGAGGAGAAAGACGCTATCGACTATCTGGCAGGAAAAGAGAGCGAGCAAGAGAAAAGAAGATTCGGGATCGGTGAAACCAAGGGGGAATTGGAAGCAAGGTCTGTCGTTTGGCATTCGAATGCAGAAGAAGGAACGGGCGCGGAGCGTGGGGTGCCGGTTCGGGTTGCGTGCATGTGTTTCTCGTTGGTCCGTATGCACGAGGAGGCCGAGAGGCCCGTCGGGGAGACGGAGAAAGAGAAGCCGCAAAATATATGCTACATGCTCGGTGGATGCTCGTTTGCAGCGGCTCGCGGAGGGAAGGAGATAATCGCGCGAGCACGGTCGAGAAACGAAGAGAAAGAGAGAGAAGAGAGAAGAGAAGAGAGAACGCGAAACGGCCCGGCGAGGAGGAGAGCAGTCCGGTCAATGGTAGGCCGGCTATCGGAGCACCCTTCTCGAAACAAAGCCGGATCTCACCTTGATTTATCGCAGAGCGCTGCCGGTGCTGTGGTGGCGGTGCCGCGCGGTGGCGCGTTCCGCCTCGCTTCCAAGCCGCCGGGGTGCTCGCCCCGGCGAAAATTAATCCATTATCGGCCTTCCCTCGATGCCAACAAAATAACAAACAAACTGAGAGGAAAGACCGGAGAACCAGCGATCAGTAGTTTGCTTCCGGAGTCTTCTTCCTCCTCCGGTCGAGCTGCCGGAGGCTCGACCGATCGTTTGTACACTCGTTCGCGGTATATACACCGAATCGGCTCCGAAACTGTATGCGCGTTACGCGCCAGTCACGTCGAGGAGTCGAATGCCTGCACACGCCAGTGGATCACCCGCGTTCTATCTTTCTCTCTCCTTGATTCTCTTTGCTCCGTTAACGTTTGGTTTTTACGCGCACATACACTACCGACGACGTTTCTCCAAATATTTTCCTTCCTGCGCACGCTCCCGCTGACGACGGGAGGAACGACGTCGACGAGCAGCGAACGACGATGTCGATACACGTGCGAGCAACGAGACCGAGAAACGAACCACCCCTGTCACCGGCGGAAAACGCACTGACGCGAATGCAACCGAGGAAACGCCAAAGCGGAGATCCGTCGGAGGCCACCGATCGAGTGGGGGAAGCCCCTCGGGTAAGTTCGGAGCAACTCGGCTTCGTGCTCTCCCCTCGGAGCCGTTCCCTCTTTGCCATGGCTCGTAGAATCCTCCCGTGCCTCCACCGCGCTCCCTCCTCTTCGACGAGGCCCATCGTATAGCCTCGCGCGTACCCCGTTGTACGGCCTGCCGTATAGCCCTGCCGTATTGCCCTGCTGTGTAGCCCGACTCGTAGCCTCGCGAGAGTCAGCTCCGGCCTGTACTCGGACTCTGGTCCGTTCGTCTCTCTTTGCATCTCGCTCGAATCTCGCTCTCTCCCTCTTCCTCTCACCTTTTCCCTCTCTTCCTCTCACCTGGTGCGCTCCTGTACATGCACACCTGTTTACGTGCGTGTGCACGCGACGCGCACCTCCTTACCCTCTCGTGGCAGCTTCCACACGCGCAGTGACGTCACGCTGGGCGCCGTGGCGTGGATAACGAGATGGCCCGAGTCTTCTCTCGGGCCCACGATCGCTAATTATCGTCCTAGAGGTTTCGCCTCGTTCCGTGCACGTTGCTCCTTTTTCTTTGCTGCCGATCCTGCCGTTAGCGAACGGAGAAATCGTGCGCTCGTGGAAGCCGTCGAGTCACCCTCCTCCACGGAGGAGGATTTTCGTTCGGTGTTCGTTCCACGGTGGCATTAATGATGTCTCGTGTAGGTACAGTCACGACCGGTTCTTCGAGACCTACCTCCTATCGAGATCGGGTATCTCTACGAACTCCGGGAACGTCGACCGAGAGAACCAAACGACGATTCCCATCTCGGTTTTTCGCGAACCAACAGCCTCCCAGGTTGCTCGAGGTGACTCTCGAGGCTGTTGCTTTCGTTTTTGAGTTTAAAAGAATCGACTTTGCCTGGACGTTCGCATAAATTCGTGGCACGAATGACGTGACCGTACCTCCGGAGGATGTTGGGAGTGCACGATAAATAACCTCGCGCACACCTGCAGCGACGAGGCGTGCTCGTCCGATGGCGAGCCGAGGGTTCCTCCTCGTTTGTTTCTACGCCCAGAGCTATTGCACGACGGCACTAATAAAATGCTAATCATCCTTCCTCGTTGAATCGCGACCGATCGCCGTCGGACAACCTTATCGAGATTTGAGATACGCGGACGACGTAATCGCGAGCGAGACTTTTAGCTGGAGAATCCCCTTTGAAGGCGTACGCGCGTAGAATAGCGCGAGACGGCTGTCCATCCGTCAGGGAGGTTCTTTGGCGGATATAGTATAGATATACGTGTCCCTGGATTCCCTCTCGCAAATGCAACGTCCTCCGTCTCCCTGCTCGAACGAAGGGAACCCCTCGGCGGCCCTCGGGCCTCGGACACTTTCCCTCGGTGCTCTCGGAATAGCCGGGAAAGCGAAGGGTAGCCCCTCTTCTTTTTTTTCCCTCGAAGGCTACAACGGTGCATGGTGGAGTCAGCCAGCCAGCCAGCCACCAGCTCCGGTCTGCATAGGAGAAACGACGAACGACGGAGGATTGGTTCTGATTATGATCTCGTGTCACCCCAACGTAAGAACCGCGACAATGAGAATGACTGTAATTCCGCGTACGCGCAAGGTGGTCCATTATGATCCAGCGAACGTAGACGAGCGGGAATATATGACTCGCCGGTGGAAAAGAACCGGGACGATTGGAGCGGCGAGGAGCGGTTGCTCGGGTGTTCGCGCGAGAAACTCGTCTTCCTTATTAGATCCGTCGTAGTTCTCATTGTCGGCGTGAATCGCTTCGTTGGCAAGAAACTCTCGTTCCCGTTGCTCGGGTCTTTTTTTCCAAGAGTATCGTAGAAATTACGCGCATTCCCGACGCGATTCATCGACGGTGAGAGGACCTTAATTAAAATCGACAAGCAGAGAGGACGAAGAAACAGATATTTCGGAGAAACGGTAGGTTTTGAAATCACTCGAACGGAATGGATAAAAACGAAGAAGTTCCGCGATTGTTCTCCCAACAATGGAAGTCGTAATTTCGTTGGTGAACTTAAATTTTAAGACTCTCCGATACGAACGGACTTAACGGCATTCGCTCGAAAGCGTTTTTTCGTTTGGTCGAATGGACCATGGGCGCGGGAGAAGCCTTACTTTCCGCGCGACGAATAATTCAAGAGAGGAAAAGAAGGAGGAAGGAGATCGATTTTAAAAAAGTTTCGCGCGAATATCCACGAAACTTTTCTTCCTAGCGCCGCATCAAGGACCAACGAAGCCTCGTTTGCCGCCGATTTCTCTTCTACCGATCGTCTCTAGGGTGGATTTACGTCCTGGAGTTTATTGTACCACGAACTTGCGCGAACGATCCGATTCCATTCTTCGTCTACGAAACGAAAAAGTCAGGCCCGTCGAGGAGCAGGCGCCAAAGTAAAACTTTTAATAACGGTATCTTTGTGCCGATGCTTTTCCATTTCTCCCATCGTTCTTCGTTTGCCGCGAGAATTTTCCACAAACGAACCGCACGTTTCCAGAAAAAGAGAGAAGAAATTAATAGAGAACCACAGAGAAAGAGAGAGAACGGAGGAGAAATAATCCACGTTTTTCCATAAGCAATCCACCTCCACTGTCGTCTAATATTTTCATACAAAAACTAGATCAACGTGGACGAAGACGACGATGAAACTACAAAGAGAAACTTTCTTTACGCGTGACAGAGCGAGGTCTATCGGGATGAAGTCCTCGGGACGAGTCTCTGCAGCCACGTCGGAAATATAACGTTTTGTCGTCCCTACGAGTTAAAGTCTGCACCACTCGCTCCCCTGCGGATCTTGAGCAGTGTCTTCCGTAGCTATTGTTGGGTCACGGTTGACATTCACGACGTCCACCGTCGCCGCCACCACCACTACCACCACCAAGACCGACACCACCCTCCGTGACAACGTCGGGATTCTCGAGGGAGGCCTTCGGTCACAAAGGATCTACTGGTACCCTCCAACTTCCTGCGCCGTAGGACCTGCTTTAGAAATCCCCCGAAACCAATTTATCTTGAGAAGCTGGAGCGACGCTAAACGGATTTTCCCTTCGGTGGCATTAGACGCTTTTATTCGACGTGAAATTAGCTTATAGCCATGGCGCTCGCACTTGTCAAAATCGATCGTCGGAATTAACTCGCGTCTCCAAGTGCGATTATAAAATCCTGAAATTCCAACCCCCAATACAACTACTCTTCGTGCAATTTTTCAACAGATTTTCAACTATTTGTTTCCCTTCGATGAATTATTACTCTTCGTTAACCTTACATCGTAAATAATCATCGCAGTCTCTAAGGTCGAGAGAGAAACGAGGGTGCAACGATCGGATGCACGTTCCAGGATCTTCCTTCGGAGACTTTAGATTCTCGAAAAGAAGATTACGACTTCCTGCAGCCTATCTTCCACGGTATACAGTGTCTATCGTGCTGACCGGACGGTAAGGCCGGGTGGTCGGAGACTAGCAGATAACGCGAGCATATCGGTGTAACAAAGAACGATCCAGGTGCATACGGGGTCTCTCCCGTAAGAGAGAGAGTGTCTCTGTGTTTTTAAGCTTTCCATTGTAACGGTTCAACGTTCCAGAGCGTCGTCGTTCGTTATCATCTTACGCTCGGTGATACGTTACGAAAGCGTTTCTCTCTTGGCCCTTGGAATACTTAGCGACCTTTATTTCACTCATATTCAGGAAAAATAAGGCACCATACGCTCTTCCAAGCCATCTTTCCCAGATATCGTCGTTTCTCCGGAAGAAAAGAAAGAAAGAAAGGCATTCCTCGAATACAACGGGATAAAGGACGAAGTCGCTTCGAAAAGTCCAACCAAGTAGCGAGCGTCGAGTCATCCTCTCTTTTGCTCGTCGAAATTCAAAGAGGAAAGGACGGTGTGCTTAAATGACCGATACACTGGCACCACGGGGTTTCTGGTCCCACTCCGACCAGACTGAGGACGCTATTTCTCGCTGCAGTCACCAAAAAAGATGCAGTTACGCGCGTATTTCACCCGAAATGGACTTGTTTCTTTCTTGAGCGCCTCGAGGGCTCTCTTCCTCTCTATTGTTTGTCACGCTGAAAGAACGTATATGCGTCGTTTCACCGAAGTTTGCAAACACCGTAGGCGATCTCTGGAGGCCCTTTTTGAAGGGCGATCGTGACGAACGAGGATCGTTTGACTCGCGATCGTTGAACAAGACGATTTCGAGGCCTCGAGGAACGGACCTCGTTTTATCCGTTCTGATCTGTAGGTGCGTATTGACAGCTACACGGACAGAGAAATAAATTATGAAAATAAATCATCGTCCATGGGAAGACCATCTATCAGTGGTAACATTCTCCGAGCTTTCTCCTTGGCGCTGTGCTCCCTAATTTGTCTCGGCGTATCGCGTCGTTTGGAGACAAAGGTTTGAAATCTTTCTCTACGAGAATGAATTATTTCCATGCAAGCGATACGGATGTTTTGGCAGTGTCGCTGGAAAATCACAGCACGAAGAAAAATAGAGGAGAACGAAAGGGGGGAAAAAACGTCGCCTGAGTCGAACGAGTAATCTTGCGCGGATGAGCTCTCTTATCCGCGCAGAAAAGGGAACTTTTTCATCAGAATTTAATAAAGTCCTCTCCCCCGTATCTCCGTTCTCCTGCGGGCTTTTTCCGGCCCGCGGAAAGACTTTTTCCCTTACGAAAGTCCCCGCGTTACTTTATCCATATCGCGTCGTGCTACTGACTTCGTTTAATCAAAATTTCACTTCAACGTTCGCGAGAGAAATTGAAGTACCTAACGTAGCGACAATTGAAAATGTTTCCATGAAAGAAGTCTCTCTGCAAATCTCTGGGCAAAGATCAACGAAATCTTGTCTCGGTTTAACGAAAATCGTGCACGAATAATCGAAGAGAAAATCTGTGGAAACGGAGAGGTCACAATCGTGACAACCTGCATGCAGGAAAATCTGTTGGTGCTCGCAAATCGTGTGACAAAGGACAACGTAATCTAACGTCGAATCTAGGATGCATTCTCGAGAAGAAGGTGGATACACGTAGGGGTAACCCGAGACGACAGGAAGGGAGAAGATGCCAGAATGAGATTTAATAAATGCCACAGGCCACAGGTAGGCGACGTCTTAGCACCGCAAAGCCGCCTACGGGGAGTCGGATTTCTTCGAGTCTTCGATAATTCTACCTCGTCTCGAGTGCGAGCCAAGAACGTACGTTCTTGTTCTCTTAACGAGCGAGCCTCGTGGGACGAGCATCCGTTCTTCCTTCGACGTCCATGCAAACGAAACTTCTCGTTGAAAACTGAGTAAAAGTACAAGCCCGCGAAAAAGGTCCGACTTTTGGTCTTGGCCCCGTAACTATTCAAATTTCGTATTCGAGGAGCTCGACGTTTCGACGTGCCCTACGTACGAATTACGCTGAAATTATTCCAATTGCTACCCGATGTCGACGCTTCCCCTCTTTCCGTCAGTTTCCAACGAGGCTCCGTTCAACGAGCCTCAATGCTGCTGCGACGTGGAACTTTGAGTTTGAAAAGCGTTTTAATTCGTTCTCCATTTTCATGCAAAGTAGGATCCTATTTTATCCGAGATCGAGGCGACTGCCGTCGTTTCCCGTAACACCGGTCTTCGACGCGAAGTCCACGTCTTTTCTCTCGTTTTTCTTCGTTGTTTTTTTTTCCCTCTTGCCATCGGTGGCATCGAGGGAGACCCGTTTTCATCGAGTCCGATAAAAATCCAGATTTAAGCGACGCAACGGGAGCATAATCTCGTCCGTTCGATCAACGAGGCTGCGAGGGACATTCGAAAAGTTGGCGTTTCTCGCATAATAATGAAATAGAGGCTAAACCCGTCGGTCGTTTGGAACTATGGACAGGCCGGTGCATTTATATTGTAACACCAAGTGCTAAAAGTAACGTCGTAAAAAAGCGTGGGCTCGGTTCAATCGTAAGATACGCCACGCACCGGGCAATATAATCGACGAAATACATTCGATACGCGAGGAGCCGCGTAAAATTTCTATTCGGCAGGCGTATCGATGTTTTTTTCCATCGATCTCGAGATAAGCGGAAACGGATAATTGTATCGTGTACCGGACAGCGATGTTTATCGACCGTCGTTTCACGTATGTTAATGCACCGTTCGACGCGTTCCGCGTTTTTTTCGGGCAGCTCGTATTTTTACGATCGACGCGAGCCACTACAAAAATGGGGCTCTTTTTTTGTCTGAAAAAAGAGACAGAGAGCGAAAAAAAAATCTATCCACGTCGATTGGACAAAAGGGGAGAACAATTCTTTATGAGCGATTGGAATTGAATTCCCGCACGACGAGAGAACAGCCACGGTGCCGTTCTATTTCTATGCTATCAGATACGCCGAGTTTCGCATTATCGAGTGAATGCATTTACATCGAGACTCGGCTTATCGACGCGAATAATTCCATGACCCCGCGCTTTTCCCCCTCGACCGAAGTCGTCCGATTTAAATGCGCCGTTCCTCTTAAGCCCAAGTACGTTTCTACCGGGCAAAAACTTTTATTCCAGCGAGCAAATTTCCTCCTTGTAATCGCTAGAGAGAGCCGGTGGTTGTGTTGTAAAAAGAAATGGAATTTACAAAGACACATTGGACGAAACAGGAGAAGAAGAGAGAAAGGTAGGTTGAAAAGAGGGAGAAAGGGCTCGTAGTTGTCCATGGGTTACCCACCTCGTGTCCATAATAAAGTCGTAACGCACTCCTCCCCGTAAATTCGACAGAATATTACGGTACAGTGCCAGGGCTCTTTCGTTTGTCGTAAAGTCGCGGCCGGTGATCAGGATGAAATTTACCGTCGTGTCAGAACTCTCGGTAAAACTGCGCTGCCCCGGTGTCTCTCGCGTATACCAGCTCTCTGGCAGTATATCGACGTGTATTTATAAGAGAAACGCCTTCGATTCGCTCGTATTACGTACGACTGTATCGTGCCTCCAGGATCCGATAGCCATGACTTCCGTGGGGGGCCCTCCTCCGCCTCTCCTCCTTTTACATCGTCGACGGAGACACCTCTTGCCGCGAGACGATTCAAATAACTTTCTAACTTACATCCACCGGTTTAACCGAACGAATAGCCTCGGTTTGCTGCTATCTACACCGTGACATCTACTTTTACTCGGGATTCTGTAATAACTCGGAAGAAAGTCATTCGAGTAGGCGCA
The DNA here is from genome assembly GCA_910591515.1 of Cerceris rybyensis. NCBI lineage: Eukaryota > Metazoa > Arthropoda > Insecta > Hymenoptera > Crabronidae > Cerceris > Cerceris rybyensis. The sequence goes on along the minus strand of OU342791.1, from coordinate 24,353,747 downwards.
GCTACAGTGGCAGTATTATTAAACGACGCCTAGCGTATCCATTTTTTTCGTCCTGTCCCATCGGACGGAGACCGAAGGTGGACGGTTTCAAATCGTAACTCTGTATTTACAACCCCCGCGGCGTCTACCGTTTCTGGAGTAAATCGTAATAACGATTAGCTCGTGATGCACGACCTTCTTACCGCGATACGTCTAATGCGACAAAATTGCACCAGTGTGGGCGCTGGTTGCACGCTTAGTTATTTTTCTTCGAAAGATTTCAAAGTTAACACTTTACCGACTGGTAATCGGCTTTTCGGGACCAACACTTTTGGACTTTTAACTTATTAATTGGGCGCTACGGCAATTAATAACCCTTTGCACTCCCATGTCCCACCTGAGGAGACATCGTAAGTTTATCATATCACTCTGTTGCACCCTTTAAGGGGACCTTCGAATTTATTATTAATTTCAGAGGATGAACTTATTTCACCCCAAGATTTTGAGAAATATATGTTTACCTGAATTTTTCTATTGAAACAGCACAAAATAGAAAATAGTAAAGTGTCGACAAGTTGCTAATAGATAACGTCAGAGATTGCTCGGAGTGCAAAGGGATAAATTATTATTTTTCATTGCGGTTAACTGTGCCAAGGACTCAGTGAAGAAACTTTGCAATTTTCGAAGAGATATCAGTATCAGGGAAATATTGGCGTGCACGTGACCGATCAGAAGTGGGTAGGATGTTAAAAAATACCGGTCGGTAAAGTGTTAAGGAAATACGGACAAACTCCAAATTTCGATGGTTTTGCATTTAGGCTTCAATTGTTACGGTGATGTCACTTAGGATTTTCTGTTTTAAATGTCATTCTAATCACCGAGGCTACGATATATGTTACACAGGTAAAATTTCCCACAGGTGACACGAAATTTGAACTCGAGCTCACTGACTCGTAGTCCCAACCTCTAACACCATACCCACGATAGTCTCCTTCCCGATCGTTCGTCCTGGCGAGACTTTTTTATCGACGTGTAACACGAGTAGCGAGAAAATGAAATTCAAGAGCAGAAGCGACTCTCTCGCTCATCGGCACCCTACGATGCAACATGTACGGGATATGCCGTAGACGCATGTGCACACTTGGAAGCCTCGACGTGGCCAGAAATCTCCCCGGTGTATTATTGTAGGTACTACCGAGCGGCCGTGCGTATTTACAGGTACGATGTGTACTTACCACGGCATGACTCAGACGAGATAAATAAAGATAAGATGCCGAGGTGCGCGCCGCTGGCCCGTGGAGAAAGTATTACTCAAACGATAATGCGCACCGTTGTGCCGCGTTTAATGAGCGGCCGCGTTTAACGATGATTTACGGGCTATGGCTAGTTTGGACAAAAATTACAGAACGACGGCGCACCGATGATTTACGCGGATCGAGATTAGCTTCGCGATAACCCCAAGGACTACCGGTGAGCAACGCTCCCTCGTAAATCCTTGGATCGAACTTTGAATGTTAATTCGAGGAAAAAGTTTTTGGGTTATCCATAGAAATTTCAAGATATGATTGTTCTTTGATGTTGTTTGACTTTTGTTCGAGTTAATTGTGGTGTTTGGGTGTTGTAGTTTTAGATAGGATACCAGACGTCGAAGATAAGTTATAGATATCAGGACGAGAAAGTCTTTCGGATCACTGTTTAGGAGTTCCAGAAGGATTCTATGCTCGTTGCATCAAAGCACAGCTCTTGGAGCTTTCATATTCAATTTAAAATACAGTCCATATATCCAGGGATCATGGACTTCGGTGGGTTTCGAATTCCATCGTAATATAGATGCAACGTGGGAAAGATTTTCTAAAACCGACGATGCGTGGGGGTCCAAACTCAGGCCTACCATTCGGCAGCTCTAGACTCTACCTGCTTAGACAGTGCTCCTCTGTTCTTGTCCTTCTTATCGTTTCATCATATACACAACTTCCAATGTCCAAAAAAATTTTCCATACTCAACAAAAGCAACGTTTCAACGATGATTGTAATCATTGTTACGCCAGATGATCCACGTCACGATTATCTTTTTGGCACGTAAACCGTGCCAGTTATTCCTGTTCAACGACAGGTCGGTATTAGCATCCAGGAGTCGATGAAGAGCGAAGATTTCCGTGTAAACTCGATGCATCGAATCAGATCCACGTGTCCGGGAGCCTTACATGCGCGGAGGCTTAAATTAAAGCCTGTTGATTCGTTCGGCTCCGCGGGCTGTGTAGCCGATGATGCGAGGCGTTGCCTCGGAAATGATTCGTGGGCCTCGTTTCCACGCGGATTAAGCCGAGAGCGTCCCAGTCCCGTTGATCGTTTATGCGTAACCTAATTTACGAGGTAATTACATGGCGCCTTTTCTCGCCGCTTTGTACGAGCACGCATACGAAGAAGCGCGCCAGTGCCGTCGAGGATCGCGCACGCGCGCGCGCGATAACTCGCCAACTAATTAATGATCGTATTATTTAGCGACAAATGAGCGGCTCGCGTGTAAGATCCGGCTTGCTTCATGTTGATAAAAATGCCGCGAACACTTTTGGAACGTTGCATCGCGCGCATACCGAGTCCCCATGGCGTTATCGATGGACCTCGTTTGTAATTAAAGTACAAAGTTTAACGTCGATTTCGTCGGGCCGATAATGAGAATTTGACGTTATTTCACGATGATGTAGGAAATTAATTTTTCCAGTGTAATTACACGACTCCGTAATGGTCGATGGGACGATAAGGAGTTTTAATTCTTGGGAAAAAGTAGAGGGTATTGTAGGAGAGTGAAGCAGAGCAGAAGGAGCGGTCGAATCGATTGTTTCTCGAGAACGCGTATATCTCTTCGAATCTCTTTCTCTCTCGAGACTCACGATCGTGGTTACACGGGATATTCTACGGGGAGAGAAAACCCCCATGAATTATTTAAGGTCGCGATGCACCGTTGAGCCAGTGTTATTTTAATTCGTGGCATATTTTCATATTCAAATGGGTGCGCTGCGCCGGAGGAGCCTGCGAAGGAACGTCCATCTTCGATCGGCGATGAATAGACATTGTACGTCCTCCGTTTGCCCTTTTTCTCTCTCTCTCTCTTTCTCTCCTCGATTCAGATGAGGATGATCGTCGCGTTGGCTTCGAGTGGCAAGCGGAAGCCGGCTCTCTTCGTAGAAGAAGAAGAAGAAGAAGAGTCATGGAAATAGGGAGGACCGGGGGAGAACGGAGGGGGAGGGACAAAATGGCGAGGAGTGGAAAAAGCGTGGGTGCTTAGAACGTTTCGTATTCACGAGCAGTCAAAACAATTGCGCGAAAGAGAGTGTTATGCTACAACCGAGGGCATAGTTGAATGCTATTGAAAAATATTGAGCCTCTTCAACCATCGGCGACTTTGCGCAACGCCGATTGTCGTTCCAGCAGGCGAGAATGTTTTAGAGATTCGTTCAATGTTCGAGTTTCTACTCTCTCTTCTGCCTACTTGTAATAAACTTACAGGGAATTATTATTTTTTCAACTATAACTGCTAGATCATGCCGTACGATATAGCTGAGAGAAGGGAAGAGAACTTTTGGCGCCAAAACTTCAATGATCTAAAACCACTGCCGAGGGTTAGAATTCCAGACAGTGATTGGAGATAGCGCCGAGGAAACTGACTTATCTAAATATTCGGGCTCATAAATCTAACTAATTTCTACCGGGAGAGTCAAACAACATCCTTACAAATATACTTATCAAACCAAACAGTATTCAAAATCAGGATCCTGTCTTGAAAAACATCCCTTACAAGACAGTCTTATCTCTGACACCAGAACCATGCCATTATCTTTCACCCATCTTGGAAAACACGAAAGAAAAATTCACTCACTGACTGGAATACCAAACTTTCCAAGAGAGTCGACGATTTGGACTTCATAAATGCCCGTAAGAAATCGTGAGGAGAAACAAACGAAGACGCGCCTGTCTTCTTTTTATCCCCGTCTCGGAAATCGATTCCACAGATGTTTCGGAGTAACATGCCAGATCCGTGGCCCGGTAGATTCTATTTTCGGACGAAAGTCCGTGCACGCGAGAGCTGCGTTTCCTCGGCAGAAATTCGCACACGCCTTTTGCACGCGCCCGGTCGTGCGACTGAATTCCTTCCACGTTTGACGAGAATTCTTCGAATGCTAAATCTTAATGAATTTCCCGTGAGGCCTCGCGCGGAGTTGAGATTCTTTCGAGATTTCACGTTGCACGGAGTGTCTCGCGTAGAAACGAGAGGATCGATTAAATATTGCCGGGAAACACGAGACACGGAATAAATTGTTACGCGACACCGTCCTGTCGTACACGGGTAATGCTATGCAAGAATTCTTTTTCCGTCTACTTAAGTAGCACTGAATGTCACGGGAACGAGAAAAAGCCACGCTTAAAAGCAGAAATCCGAGATCCGCGCGCGTCGACCGAGCAGAAATTCTTTTTTCGTGTTTTACGACAGCCTTAAATCTTCCCTGCTGTTCGCCGTTCACGTTCGCGCGGAAACCCACGGCACACCGATGTCCCGCCGATTTTTAACAAGCGTGCAAACGTTTCTTGCACCGTGTGACGCTTCCTTGACTTGACGCAAAAAATTTTGATCGACCGTTCTGAGAAATTATCAAAATTAATTTGAATTTACCGGCGAGCTCTTGGCATTTGAGCGTGAAATTGGATGGTTATTGAAGTACCGCTGGACGAACGGTGAATCTGTATACCAATATTATTACACGTTATAACGCGCTATTGTCTCTCTGTCAATCAATTCTGATTATGGACCCTATCGATATTTTTCTTTCTTAACCTGGAAATTAAACTTCCCATTGGCAACGTGAAATTAATGAATTTCATTAAAATCGTTAACATACGTGTACATTACATATCATACAATGTAGAAAGGTAGACAATGTAGGAACACAAGTTGATACAATGATGCTCGAAAGGGCAAAGAACTCCGTCGCGTATTAAAAATATAATAAAACGGTACGCTGGTGAATGAACATATTACCTATGTAGCTTGTACGCTCGCTCGTAAGTACCTGGAATTATTAAAAATGAATTGTCGAAAGGAAGAAAGGAACGGGATGGAAAAGAGGGTAGGTACAATCAGCGAGTAGGAAAGATTTCAATAATCTATCGTAATTACATCGGTAATGTCGCTGCATGCGGTTGGTTGAAATGCCAGCAACATGGAGAAGCTAGAATTCTATTTGTTGGATTAACGGACTGACTCGCTATCGAATACCATTCTCCCCGTTCAACTCTCGCGACACAGACGATGGAATCAATTATCGACATTCCGGCCTGTATTTTCCTCGGCTCGCGTAAACGTCGATAAACTACTCGTATTAATTAGAAAGATAGCCGTGTCGATGAGCGCCAAGACGAATGACTTTTGTTAATCAAGCGAAACGGCAATAACAGGCATCGAGAAATCATTAACGGATATAGAGAATACAATCGAAGTATCATTTGTCCGACCGATTAAAGTCGTAAACTTATGCAAAGTGCAAAAACAGCACACAAATCGTTTCTTATCCCTTGCGTCGAGAGTACATCTGAATTAAAGGGATACGACTCGCGTGGATTCGAATCCTATTTGTTAGATTAACGACTGGTTTTATTCGACGTATCCCACTGGCTCTCCTTCTCTCCACCGGCCATAAGTTTCTCCCGTCTCGACTGCAGGTCGTAGAATCAATTATCGGCGCTCTCTATCTTCGTTCGAGTTGGCTCGAAGCGCGCAGCTAAATTCGATGCTGAGGCTGGATTAAAGGTACAGGGATCACGGAGAGAGAACGTACGAGAGGAACCACTTAGATCTGACGCGAGGCCCAGCGGGATACGACGCGATGTCCTGGACAGCCTGGGAGTGTCCGATGAGCACGTTGGTAGGATCGACTGGCCACGAGGAAGAACAGTCGTGAATGAGAGGGAAGGAGGATGGTTTTACTGGTAGAGGGAGAAAGATAGAGGAGAAGGAATGAGAGATGAAGGAGGAAAGGAATAAAGGGCTAAAAAAGCTGGCGCAGAGGAGAAGAAAGAGAGAAAGAAGGTAGAAAAGGAAAGAAGGGAAAGAAGGCCCATGGGTCCGTACATAGGGCCCATGTACCTTGTATGCCACACGCTGAGTGACTTATGACGACCGATACGCCAGTGATTCTCATCGCGACACCAAGTCTGCCTTTCGGTCGCGGAACAAAAACCGGTTGTTAAGTAAATACGAGACTGTTATGCCTCTTTGCTTTCCATCCAGACGAATCTCCCACTCTTTTTCGCTGTCTCAGTCCCTTTCTCGTTCGTTTCTGCTGTCTTTCTCGAGAGAGCGCGCGATTTTATGCAAATTAAATTTGAGCAACATCGCGCCAGTCATATCGGTGGCGCGAAAAGAAGCGATTAAATTAAACGAGAAAGGAAGGACGCGTTGAGCGGTGGAATGGAAGGGATGAAGGATAATTTCGAAATTTGACGGACTTACAGCTGACCGTTGTAAAGTACGAATTAGGAGGAACGAAGATAACGAAACCAGACGGCTAATTGTAAGATCGGTGTCGGTAAGGAGTGAAATTTCTTGAAAGGGAAGGAGAGATCAGAAGAAGGAGATACATACACGTCATATATGTCGAACGGAACCAGTTGATAACCAAAAAAGGGTCAGAAATTAACGCGCTACTTTTTATCGATATTGCGCAAGTCTCGACGGTTGCGACAGCGTCAGTCATTTTCTAACTTTAATTATCAACAATGAGAGCTGCCAGACCGACCGTTACCTACGTTCCTTTCAATTTACGATATTACGACACGCAAAGCGGCGCAACTACGAGTCAAGTTCTCCCATAGTGTCCTTAAATTTCAACAACGGCCCTGCCAACATGCGGGCCAAAGTACTCGAACGAGAGAAAGAGAGAGAGAGAGAGAGGGAGAAGCGGTAACGTTAACTGAATTTTGCCGCTTCCCGCGGAGTTGCCCTCATTGTCACGAGAGAGCACCGTCTCCCGTTACACGACGCCGTAATATCCTTTAATGGATTTACCAGCTGCAAAGTAGCGCGCCCGGCCATCCACGGAATTTTCTCTCTCCCGCGCGACTCTTCGAGGATTAAGAAGAGACTCGTGTGTCGTCGTTCGAGAGGACACGAGCGGCTAACAGCCGAACGGTAGATGACGATGGTGTCGAGTGTCAACACAAATTTTACGTTTTACAGTCTTTACCTGGCCAACGGAGAAAGACGGAGAGACAGAGAGAAACAAAGAGGATCTGGAAGTCCCTCGATGTCGATGTTTATCGTGTGCCCACATGTTCCTTCGAGCAACGTTCGTCTTGTAGGTTCGTTGTCTTATCCCGAGGGTAGGATCCCCTAACAAGATTAACGATGCTCACCACGATCGGTCTTTTGCAAACGAATTTATCCAACGAAGAACCACAAACCGATGACGAATCGTTCGTACACGAATCTCATATTCTAAGGATAGACGAGGATCCTTACCGAAGGTGAGGACAATAATTAAGGAATTTTATTACCATCGAGGATTTACGATATTATAGTCGCAAACCTGAGATCCCCTGAATCAGCGCAGATGACTAACGAACACCCGTCCGAAAGGTGTGTCTCGAGTTTCATAGTGCGGTAAATCGAATCTCAGATATCACATGGGCCACCGAACCGCACAAGGTCTCGCTTGACCCTCCTGTGCGCGAATTTATTGGCGCAAAAGAAGGTACAAGAATTCGCAAACTTTTTGAAACAAAACTCCCCTGGGGTGCTACGTTGCATCTCGTCGATTGCAACGTGGCTCGATTGCATTACGATGCTGTGTTAAGTTTCCTGAGCGAACGGATGAACGAGGGATTGTAAAATCAATGGAAGAATATCAAACATTCGCGCGTAAATTACATACCCTTCGTATTCGCTCAGAACGATGATCGCAAACGTTTCGAACGTAGGAGGGCGTGTCCGTTGTATTTGCACGTATGTCGAAGCTTTATGGTTTTGCTTCGTTATATCGTAACGAAAGCACGGATGTAATCTCCTTTAATGAAGGCTACGTACGTATCGCTAATCTTCCCGGGAAACGATTCCACCTCTGGAGCTGTGGGTAATAAATTATATCGGTCAACCGATAAATCCGCAGAATCGACGGCGTTAATTCCTTTAAGAGAAATTCCCGGAGCCTCGAATTACAGACAGTAAATTATAACTTTCGACGAATCCTAAGATTCGTTTCTTCGAGTTTCTTCATGCTTTTTCGATATCGCGGCTGTCTTCCTACGTTCGACTGCGGTGCAATTATTCAAACCTTACGTCGGTGAAGGTGATTATTAACTAGACAGTTAAATGAAAAGCTGGTGTAAATTAACCGGTCAGTTAATCCACTCATTCGTTGCCGAGGGCCATTTGCGTAGGACGACTTCACGCGCGATTACTCTTTTTGCGAAACAATCTTTTCTTACTCGCCGGATTAACCAAATCTCCCTCGCAAAAAAACACTCTTAGCTCATCATTTTCCCGTTCCAACTTATCAAAAATCCAAACTCAGAATCTACAACCATCCCATCAATACAATCCACCGAACAATCCAAATACCACTTGCCAAAAATAGCCAAATGCCCTGTATCCTCGACTTTCAACTCCTCTCAATTTTTCAGTCTCCTCTAAACCCCAAAATATCTTCCCAGACATGGGAGTCAGTCAATTCAAAAGATCGAGCCAATCTTAATTTTTCTTCCTCTCCGTAATTATTCACCCTCGCGAATTTCCGGCCCCAATGGGCCCGTCAGTCGCACTCTCCGCGTTGGCTATACGCCAGACGGTGACTCGAAAACCTTGACGCGATTTCTTCGTAATAGAAGGGCGTCGCACCGATCGAGCATGGCTGATTAAGCCTCGGTCGTGTCCACGAGCCGAGTACAGCTACGTCGACCGCAATGTGGGAGGAAAACGCGTAACCGTGTAAAACTCGTCCGCGATGCCTGGCCGGGAGAAGGATTGGGTTACTGGGGGGTCGGAGGGGTGCTCTTTCCAGGGCACTTGTGGTTCTTCGTTCACACCTCGACCCTCCAGCGAACCCGCGTGGCAGGAGAACTCTCGAAGATACGAAGAGTGTCGAGAGAGAAAGAGAAAAAAAAGAGAGAGAATGGAAGGGATAAAGGGAAAGAGAGAAATGCCAGACAGGGAAAGAACACGATAGAAAGAGAGGACGAAAAGAATGAGAATTTATTACGCCCAATGGCGTAGGCCGTGACACGGCCACTCGGCGAAACTCGACCGGTTTATCCGAGCATTGTTACGAGTGCTGGGTGTCTATTAACGAATTCGGTAGTATATATAAAAGATTTTTTCGCGTTATCCTGTCTCATTCTCGTCACGAACAACGCCATCGCTCTGGCGCCGCGACTCCGGAGGGCGAGGAAGACTCGCGACAAAACGGAGGGGAAAAAAAGAGTGAAACGAGCGGATGCGAATTTATCGCGCGACGATGCGCTCACTGGGCTTCTGTATGCAACCTCGAAATTCAAGCAGCATCGTTCGTATTGTTTCTATAAGCGTGCTCCTGTCGTCGCATATAAACGATTTCGTTGGGACGGCTTTAGAAAACATCGATCGACGTTTACGCATATCCGTCCGGTTGCCCGGAGAGTTCGCGGTTCGAGTTCATTGACCTTTGCGTTTCAGCGGTCGCGAAAAACGAGTAGAAACGCATGTGAATATTTTTCAGTGATTTTTTTTTTTTATTGGCTCTGCGGTTTTACGATTCGTTCCGGCGTCGATCGATCCTGTTGGAAAGAACGCAAACGTGCCCTTCGTTGCGCTAATTGCTCGAGTCTTTCGTGACCCTCTGGTACAGCGATCACGAACGGATCTCGTCGATCGGTATATGCACGCGTGTCACGTAACAGCAAATAACAATGCGACCCGCGGGATTTTGCGCAATGGTAGCGAAAGTACAAGTTCGCGGAATCCATCGAAAGTTTGCTTCTGTCCTTACGAGAGATAGTATCTACTAATTCGAGTAACAAGGCGGAGGAAGAAAAGTTCCGCTCGCGAACCGGAACGTCGCGATACACGACGGCTTTCCGAAGGTAACGATCGGTTGCAACTGAATTGTGCAGTATGTTGATGTGGCTTGGGTAATTGAGCGTGTACGATTCTTTACAGCCTGAGTGGCAACTGGTTCTTGTGAGTAGAATTTTATAAAGCTTTGCCAACGATTAGAGTTAAGTTTCAACAGAAATTGCAATTAGACTTATGTTCATCGTTGCGAGTGAATCCTACGATATTCTTTGAAGTGTGTTCCATCATGATTCCTGATAAGAAAGGAAGATATTTCCGCCAAGGTTCAAAGCCTCCACATCGTGTCCATGATCGCGAAAGAGCATTTCGCCACAGATCACGCACAAATCGTGCCAAGATAAAATGAATTTGGTTCGTCTTTCCTCCCTCGGACATTTTATTCGACCGGACGTTTAAAGAGGTTCCCTATCCTCGATCTCTTCGAATTTGTCGCAAGGAGCGCAATGCACTGGGTGGCGGAGAATCGATGACCTCAGGCCACGAAAGAAAGAGAGCAGAAAGACGAGGACGTGAGCGAGTAGGAGGAAGTGGAATAGGAAGAGGCGAAAGGTGGAAGTAGTCCGATGGAAAAGGAGCCGCCGTGGGCTAAGTGAAATGGCGCGTGCCCAGTGGATTTTACGGTGCGTTAGTTACGGGTCCTCCCTGTCGCTACCTTACACCCCTTCCTTTCCTCTCGAACTTCCTCCGCTTTCCCGCATCCTCCTTCCTCTCTTCGTCGTTCTATCCTCCCTCGTCTTCCAGCTAGTCCACTTTACCCGTGGCCAGACGTCGCAGAGGAATTATAATCCCCGTCGTAGCTCGCGCCCGATAAATCTCTCGAGGGAGCTTCATCGAGCGAAAGGAATCTTGTGGTGGGAAGACGGCCAACGAAGAGTCACCGAGAAGATAGAATTAATTTGTCATTCGAAAAAACGGATCGCCACTTTCACGAGGCATCGCTCGAAGAAACATCCCTCGGTTGTAAATCGTCGCGGCCTCGTTTGCCGTGAAACGATGTCGCGATATACGAAAAAGGGTAAAAGAACGGAGGGAAAAAAGGGACGCGACGGGAGAGCAAAGAGGGAACGAAATTTCTTCCGTGATATTTCGCGAGACCGGCGTAACGAGCTCGGTGCTCGTAACGACGCCTTGTTACCTTTGTATCGACTCGAAAAATTAAATACTCTCTTCTTCCGGCGGGAAGTTTGAAAGCTCTAGATTCACGACAGAGCACTCTTTGATAGAATTTTTGATGGAAATTTCGATAGAATTTTCAATAGAACGTCGCCGTAGGAGGATACAAGGGTGGAGCTTGTTAATCTTTAGCTCTCTCCTTGGTACCTATTCTCGTATTTGCTCCTCGCGAGAGAAGGAGGATGTTTTATTATTTTATTGCGGCGAGCCGGTCGGTGAGCTACGAGACAATGAAGCGCGTGACAGGCATATAAATAATGCCAATTTATCCTCGGTTAGGAGATACCTATCGCTTGCGTGGCAGCCACCGGCACGACGGGGTACTCGCGTTGGACAGGACACGAACGGACCCCGGAACAATCCTTCGGAGGCTATACCGGATCCGGCATGCGAAATGTAAGTGCCTCGGTATGCTTGCTCGAGGGTCTTCCTATCTGTTATATTATACCGGACGGTATTTCACAGACCGTTTTGTACGTTCGATGCTCTTCATGGTGAGATTAGATTTCGACGCTTCTAACCTCCTGAGAAAGGTACAGTATAAAGTTCCGGTTTAAGCACCTACGGTCCTCGACGCCCATCATCTCTCTCGATAAATCGAAAGAGAGTTTTGTCGACGATGCGCGTGACAAAACTGTCAACGTATAAACCTCGTTCTCCGAGCATCAAAAATCCTCTCGCGACGAGAATCTCTTTCAAGGCGCGTCCAATCGTGTTTTGACAGGGATTTATTCGCCTTTGACAGAATCCAAGCTCCAACACCTGCCCGCTGTGTGACAATATTTTTTCTTTCCCTCTTCAAAACGTACGATTATTATATTCAGAGACGATAACTTCGATCTTAAGCTGTTTCTTAAAATGGTCGACGTTCATCGGCCGACCACGGTCCTCCGGATGGCCGCGCGAACCGGTGGTTTCCGGCGTAGAGGCACGAAACCCTTAAGAGTCGAAAAACCCTTAATCCTCTTTCGAAGGAACAAATGGTTATGGAAGAAGGGTGGCACCAGCTGAAAGCCAGCATAGGGCGAGAGAAATTTCACCGTTAATACCACGGAATCTTCCCCTTTCCGTTTATTTTCTTGGGCTTGTTTTTTGTTTATCGTCTCTAGCTACAAAAGGGGCAGATCCTTTCCTCGAAGTTTCTCCCATTTTTTTCTTGCAGTAATCTTCCTCTCGAAACCCTTCGTGTGAGGGAAGAAAATTATTTCGTAGGTCAGTAGACGGTGTTATCAGGTATGTATCAAGTTAAGCGGCAATTCGCATTCGAGAGACGTTCCTCGACTCTCGGGCTTGTTGCTCCTCCGAGTTCGGTCACTCCGCGTATCACCCTGTCGTTGTTGGCCATCGAAAAACCAGGAAAAATCGTAGAAAAATTCCGACACTCCCGCGGTATTTCGTGGACGAGCCCGTCGTACGGCATACAAAAAGAGGCCGGGAATGTACGACGACGAATACTAATTCCGGCTGGTTACGCAAATCGAAAAACAGAAAGAGTGGAAGAACACGAGACAAAAAGTACGTGGAGGACAGAGGTAAAGAAGAGGGAGTCGTGGGTGGGAGAGTTTGACGCAGAAAGAGACAACAAGAGAAAAAGATAGAGAAGAAGATACAGAAGGCGAAAGGGGACACTGACTCGAAGGGAGAGAAGGGCCCAGAGAGAAAAACACTGTGCAAGGAAGACAGAGAGGGCAAGAAAAAGAGAGCAAGAGAGAGAGAGAAAGAGAAAAAGGTGGGCGAGCAGAGGGAATTTGCATGAAAATACAGAAAGTTCCGAAGAGCGTTTCCCTTAGCAGAGTTCACTGGCGGTAGCGAGAGCAGAGTGAGAGCATGGCGTACATACAGAGCGCTTCACGCGAGCCGCGACTGCGGGTCCACAAAGGCGCCGTAGGTGCTTTTCTGTGAACTCCTGGCATTCCGATATGTATATAAGGCGAGAGAGTTTTTTAACGAGCGCGGACGGTGCCTCTGTCGTTGTATGCGTGTAAGAGAGAAAGAAAGAAAGAGAGAACACGTACATAGGTGTGTCTCGTATGTGCGGCCGGTCTTTCGCGCTCGCGCATACGTCCGCTACCTGCTTTTGCCATGCCGGTAATGGCGCTACCGGTAATATTACTCCATGCCCTTCTGTATTTCTGATCGTAAACCCACTACCTTCAATCTACAAACGGTACGCGCGGAAACGATACGTGTGCTCGCCAAACGGACTCCACTCGGCTCGCCCCGGCGCTAAGCGCGATTTCGTTGAAAACCATCGCGTGCACCCTGGAGGGGAACAAAAAAAAAGGAGAACTGTACGAACCCCCTGAAAAAGTACGCCGCAATGCGAGACCACGCCCGGGAAAATGGGGGTGAGAAAAGAGTCGAGAGATATTGCCGCAGGTACGAATACCGCGAATTCTTTTCGCCGAAATATGAAAGCAAAATGGGCAGAGGGTGCGCGATGGCTACTTCGGGGATGAGAAGTAACCTGTTATCGTTCCAAGTGGCGATAACGGGATGATAATTGTCTTGGTTGAAATTCTGAGGGTAATTTTAAATTAATGGTGGAAGGAAGTTCCGTTCCGGGTCGTCTCGTGCAGAGTATGTAAAGGGTAGGAATTGTAGGTTCAACCCTTTGACAAAAGACGGTTGTCTGCTAGGTCTTGACCCTTGCTCGTATCGAGCGACGGAAAAATCCCTTCCGTCGTGTCGTTTCTCTTTGTTTATGTAGATGTTAACTCGTGCAGACGTTTGTTGTCTACACGGCGCTATCGCGGAATGATTTATCACTCTGTGTCCCAAGTGTACCGAACGGAGTTTGTATTTTCGAATTTCTACCTCTGCTATTCCGACAAATATTATTATCAGAATGGTATCGTCGACCGGTAGCATCGGCAAGACGACGATCGTTTATCTAACACAAATGGAGAATCTCGTGCGATTCCAACTAGGTTCTACGATTATTAACGAAGCAAGAGCTACCGAAGGATTACTCGATATCGAGAAACTAGTTCTCGCTATTGGTCTCCAGCGATCGGCTGAATTTATCGCGACAGTTTCACCGTCGGATATTCTCAGTAGCGAAGATTGGAAGTAACGGATGCGATATTCGATTAAACAAGTTTCCATTCTCGGCGTACCCTATCGCAACTTTCCATCTTATTTTTCTCCTCGTATCGGAGAAAGGATAAGTCAGAGGAGACAGATATAGCGCGCTTCCTTCATGGATTTAAGGGAAAACGATTGTGCGGCAGACTGATGGATAGGGGGTAAGCGATGCAAAGCTTCGAGCCCATAGCCATCCGTTTTCTATGCAGGCACGCATCGAGGGTGAATCTCGACGCACCTAGAGCACGCGAGTACACACGTCTATAGAATGCACACGGTACATCTAAGAGTACAATTTTATTTCTACCATCCGCGCATAAGTTTCTCTATCTTCAACGCTGCATCTCGTTTTCGTCGTTAACGGTGTTACGGAGGTACGATTACACAAAAGCGTGCTCGATCGATGATAGAATTCACGTGCTTGCCGAGCTGAGAAATTTATTAACGCGGCGTGACTGCTAATTTCACGAGGGAATTCTCGCGATCGAAGCGTGCATCGATAAGAGGATCATAGAAGGGTGCACGGTGAGGATTTCCACGAATGCTCGGTACAGGGGTTGTTCGTCGATATCGCGTGTACGAGAGACGTAATTCAAAGTTGTATGTGCAACATTCCGATCGCCGGGGTTTCTTAAGAGTGAAAACGTCGAGGAGGAGACATCGATTAGCAAAGAGGATACTACTTCGGTCCGGCCGACGGAATTTTCAAACAAGCCTCATCCTCCGCCGGCGGGGGTTGTCGTTTTCCAGTCCAGTTGAACTATTCGTTCCGAGTCTTAATAATGCGACGGCGGAGAGTAGAAAAGAACGACGGAGTACTATCGAAGAAAGGATCGAGTGGATTCCATTGGGGGGTTGGAGGGACGCGGACGGCTCGAATGGCCGATATTACACCCCCGGGCGGTAATTCGTATCGAGTTTTCCGTGCTGTCCGGGCAACTCGATCGGAAATGCGATCAGGACGGCAAAAGTAATTTTCGGACGATCCGGCCGCGTTTGTGCCGCGGGCCGATTCTACGATAAGGAAAATGACGCGCGATGGGGTGCCGGCCATAAAATTTACTTCGAATCGTTCTTCGGTTATATCCGTTCTCCCGCGTTTATCGGGAAACGGGGAGGAAGACGTTGCCGGGATCGAAATTGTCTCTCGGTTCGAGATCGAGCCGTTATCGGCTCCGTCGAGGTGGAAAATTCTGTAAGAGGGAATTTCAAGCTGTCGTTTCCTGACGTTATTCCTAGCACGCTCTCTAGGATACGGAGTATTTTCCACGCATAGTTCGCACCCGAGCGACATATTGGCCGATAGCCTCCGCGCACTAATCAGAAGCATTCCCCGACCGACAAATAGCAATTTAACGCTGTCGACCGTCTCGGTCGATATTCGAGCGACCCTTTGACCGTCGACGCTAATGCACGGCCGGCCCTTTATTTCCGGCTGTCACCCCGGCCCGACGATACGCTCGACGTCGTTCGGTCCGGAGCGGTCGGACGTGGGTGCCCACCAACCGGTGCATGAGCCAGACTATATACATTGCTGCAAAGGACCACGCCTCCTGCCCAAAGGATTTAATTACGAATTAATTGTGATGCACGGGCCCGTAGGTAATTCTAGCGGCGAATAGTCGACCGGCTGTCTCCTTTCGCTCTTTTGCTCAGCCTCGTGTCTAGGCTTCTCTCATTCTCCTGCCGTTTTATATCTCCGAGGCAACCTTCTCTCGTGCAGACGCAAATTTATGGTCATTTATGGTTTGCGATAACCGCTCCGCCGTTATCGATCGTCCTTACGAGACTCCAGTCACGCTAAATTCTCTTAACTGAAAATTCGCTGATGCACGTAATTGAAAAATGACGAAGAACGAACGATGGGAGACTCGGGTATATACGGTGTCGTCGAGGAGAGAGCGAGAGTAACGCGTTAATCCGGTCTTTCGCGTGCCGCTTTAGAGACTCAATAACGCGCGAACATATGCGTTTTTCGGCGCTCAATGTGCAGTAACGAGTGGCACGTTTCCGTCCCCATCGCGCCTCTCTCCGATGGGGTTGCAGCCGATCGTTTGTACGCGCGAGGAAGACCAGGCATAATTGTGAAATAATGCGCGGGTGGCGCGAACCCATTGTCGGGACAGTCCGGTTGCCAGGTGTCCCCCGAACGTCGGCGGACAATGCAGTCCGACGGATAACAGAATTTAATGAAGCGGGTCCGACACTTAGAAGCGTCGCGTTTCGACTCGACACTGTGTCCGATTCAAAGCCCTCGTTACGAGGGGCAAGTCGCAACGGGGAGGAGAGTGTGAGTTCAACTCCCTTGGACAAAGAGGAATTCGACGCACCCTCGTGCTGGATCGGAAACACGTCTCGATAAGACGTTTTCACGTTCATGGATGATGGGGTGGCTGATTTGTGTATCAAAACGCTCAGAAATACGAGAAACTAACCGGAACGAATCGATGCGTTCCCTCTTCTCGATGCGATCCTTACGCGCGTCTACGTGCCAACGTTGTCGAGACCTTCTACCGGTAATAAATATTCATTGGTTCTTTCTATAAATATTCAATTCGATTCTTCACTTAATTAATTAATACAGTTATGAAAAAGTAATCATTCTACCAGGGTAATTAAAACGCGCAGATACGTTGGACCATTAGAGGGAAACCTCTCCAAAGTTAAATCCGATTACCGTCGCGAATGTAATTTCTTCGCTCGTTACGTCGTTTTTGATCTACTTCGCTTCATCCCCGCGGTTTCACTGGACGGCGAGTTTAATTGCGATCGAAGGTCGATGATGGAGCGATAAGGTCGCTATCTTAACTCACTAGCTTTTAATCTCTATCTTCTTACCTGATTGGGGACTTGGATTAGTTGGCGCTAAGTCAGCGACTCGGTCCTCGAGCCTGGATTGTACGATTCTACGGAGCAATGGCGAGTTCCTCCTATCGACGGCAACGGACTCTCGACATGGCCACGATTTATTGCACCGATAAACCTTCGATTCACCGCTTTCGCGTGACTCCAAATACCACGCGGAAACTCTCACTTCGTGTCTCCTTCGTCCGAGAACCCAACCACTCGAGTCTCAGTCCTCGAAACTTTCCACCGGTATCTCGATCCGGACGACAATCGAGGCGATCCCTCTTCCGGTCTAACTTCGATCACACTCTATCGTCTTTTCGACTTTCTTCTTTGTTCGCACTCCAAAGCACCAACGTAAACTTTTCGTCCAATGTTCTACGTTAACAACGTTCTTAATCGTCCTATCTTCAACTTCACCGTCAACGAAGCGTACTATAAAATCACTTGTGTCTCTGTCCGCAAAGAATTTTCCATGTCGCGGAAGAAACAATTGCGATTGTAGACAAACGAATTAGAATTATTCTTCGAAGGTGAATTGTAAAATTGAGTAGCGCGTGAGTCGGGTTGCCGGTCTCGAAGGCGCGCGAGAAATGCACGTTCCGCCCGACGGCGCTCGCTTTTATCGACGCTCGCGAGTACTGCGCGCGTATACGCGCGCAAGCGTCCTCGCTCTTCCTCTCGATCCTCCCGTTTCACCCTACACGGCTTTCCTCCTTCGATCTTCGTTGGTTTGGTGCGGGTGCACGACCCGCGATCGCCTGCCTCTGCCTTTCCTATCCGCGCACGCTCCGCAAAGACGAAACGCAATCGCCGCTAAAGACGCCTCGCGCACCCTGATACCAGGACTGCCCCTTTCGCGCGGATGCTTTTCTTTTCCCCGCTTTGCGCTATCGACCTGCCACGACTTCCGACCTTTCCCAAGTCTGGACGAAACTGACCACCAACTTCTCCGATGCTCGTGGATTTCGATACTGGAGGGTTGCAAGGGGAGAGACACGTTTTCAGGAAATGTCAATGGTGTTTTGGGTCTTTGATTTTGAGACGTGCTCGATCGTCTTGCGCTTGGAATACGAATGTTCGGTTGCGATTAGGTGGCACGATTAGACGAGGCTTGTGTCGATATATTGCACTTTGGAGGATTATTAATCCTTGACTAGGGTAATTTGGAGATAGTGCGTTGCTGGGTCTTGCAATTGGAGATTGGAAGAGACAGTAATTATGTTGGAAGTACCTTTGAGTATAAATTCTTTACGGAAATGGAGGCACAGTGTTAGTAGACTACGAAAAAATAGATTTTCTTCTACAAAGCGGAGCGTTGTTTGTAGAATAGCGGATGCATATACTTTATGCAACCATCTTTTATAAATATCTTCTATAAATAATACAAATACCCTCCTATACCGTTTTTAAGCGCGCAATAAGGATAAGAAATAGAACGTCGGCTTAGCGATGCACAGAGCTGCATGGTTACCCGTGGCTTGCGAGCAACATGGAAACTACCTTCCATAAAAATCTGTGTTTCTACCTTCGGAAGCTGTATGGGGACTTTGCGAATGAAATTGCGTTGTTCGTACGACGTATTACAAGGATGCCGACGCTAAACGCCGACACTAAACAACGGCACTACACAAAGGGAAGAAGCGTTCGTTGAACAAATGTTTGAGATTGCTCGATTAAGAGGCCGAGAAGGTGTTTGTCGCGCGCATTAGCGTTACAAAAAGTGCCGCTTATCTGAGCGTAATTAAAATATTTATTCCGATCCGCCGCCGAACGAGAAAGACCTCGTCGGCGGAGGCCGAAAAGGGAACGAGAAAATATCCCGCCGTATGAAAATGTCCATATCGTCGGCTCGTTTATTTCCTCTCTTTCCCTTTACCTCCATCCACTCTCGTTTCGTCCCTTCCCACTTCTTCATTCTATTTTTTCGTTTTTCCTCCTGTTCGCCGCGATTCCCCGCGACCTATAAAACCGCCGCTATCTCCCGTCAACGATACTTCCGAGTTGACTCGTCCTCTGAGTGCGCGTATCAAAAATTTACGATCCGTTTTGCCGGCAATAATTGCAACCGACGTTCCGCGACTGGCCGACGCGAAAAATCTGGCGCGAATTATCTCTTAGTCCTTCATAAATTGATATTACGATGAATATTTTATCGTCTTTTAAAATCCCTCTATAACCGATCAATTTCACGCGGAATACGAGTCGGTCCATTTCGCGCTGAAACGGCGCAAATTAATCGCGATTTCGCGATACGTCGAGCCAATGGGATCGCGTTAACCCTTTGAGTACGATGAACCCATACATGGTTCCACGGAAAGTCATCGATGGTTGCGGATGGAACGATGTGCACGAATTTGCTCGACATATTCGGCATGTACATTCGACACGGGGGAAAATGATTAACCTATTCTGCACGGAAGTGCCGTGAACATTTAGTTTTTAACCTCTCCTATGAACCGTTGGAATTTTAACTCTCTGAAACCATGGTGCCGTGAAGATAGTCCTACCTTTTTATTATACGGATGAGCATGGTACTGTGTTTTTTAAATGGGCTTGAATAATTAAAATGAACAGGGATGAAACTACATTCGTAATTCGAAAGAATTAAAGGGTGTGCTGAATACTCTTTTTACTTTATCGGGGCAATTTTGAAAGGAGTATACGATTACAGTATGGTCATTTGATGAGAATTGCCTGTTAATTCATAGCACCCTTTTTATATTCGATTTCTCATCGTAAGCTTCATTTTCCATAATTTCAAAGTAGTTTCGAGAATACTCCACGGTTCTTCCTTTTTTCAAATTCTCATCCCTTTCATTGGGCTGCCTCCAATAACTCGCGAATTACATAATTAATCGATCATACCCAACACGCGAAAAATCCTTTCAGCGGAAAGAGTTGCAAGTACTCCGCGATGAAAGGGTCGAATTGTGCGGGTTGTAAAAGTTGATCCCGGTATCGAATTATTCGCAGGCACGTATCTGAATTGTATGCACGGCAATGGATTTAATTGGTCTGGAAGTTGTCGACTTCCTTCGCGGTGCTTTACGATTGAACATTTGTCAGGAATTAAAAATAATCTCACGCTTATTCGCTTCACGGAGGGACGCAATTTCATACATCGTAGTGCCGGATGAATCTTAACGAGTTGGCAAGCACGAGACGAGCATTTTCAATATCGCAGACACGGTGCAGAAGTAACGCGTCTTTAATCGCGTGTACGAACAAGGCAGTACGTGTTGTATCAAAATATACGACCGGCATCTGACGTTTTGCTAACGGCCACGCTTTAATCCGGCAAAATCACGTCCCGTCCTGGAATACCGATTGGCCAGGCGTCCTCGCAAAAACGAGTCGGACGTAATTAAGATATTAATAACCTCTCGAGAGCCGGCCGTTTCCATTGCCCGTAATCGCAAACGAGACTTCTCCTGCTGTCTCATCGAACAAGTTGTAAGATCAGAATCGAGGCGCGATCGAATCTACATCGAACGGCCTTGAATTAATGGCAACACGTCCGTATCTCGAAGAGATGACAATAAAACGATCATGCATCGGGATTTATTTTTAATCGGAAGAGTGGAACAGTGTCTTCCAAACTGTTCACTTTCAATTTCGTATTTTACCTGTACTCGTTTAGTTTCTCTGTTTAGAAACCAGATGATCGGTTTTAATCGTTAGATACTATTCTATTTGTAAGAATTTGGATTACGAAGACCTAGATCCGAAAGTGCTATGGTTGGTTGAAGGCAACGGCTCATCTTCCAATTAATGGATTTGAGCTGAAATCCTCGTGACCTCTAGAAGCTATTTTCCAGGTGATATATACATCGTCAAGTCAGAAGAACTCCATCTAAGATAATCGAAACTTTAAAAAACAATCTCTTAGACCTTTCGTCCCAATCACCTCGAAGAGCACCGAAGTAGAAGAGCGCGTTCGAAAATTGGGTTTCGATATCGAGAAAGCTCCATCGTGAACTCTCCCAAGCAACGTTCTTCAATCAACGAGTGGTACCGGCAACTCCGCTTCGTATTTCAACGAATTACGAAGCGGTTTGTACGTAGATCGGTAATTGTTATTATTCACGATGACATTCCTTTCAGCCGCAGACACGTCAGAGCCAGAGCACTAGTGGGACCGGAGTGAAACTTAGGGCCCGTATCTGTTTAGACGCGAGAGTAGTAGAGCGTCTCCTATATTACCGCGACTAATGGTAATGACGCTCGTAATTCTCGGCGATAGCGAGCAGAACAGGGGTCGAAGGGGGACGCGTCTGAAGCCCGATACCAAATGAGTTATAACTTTGACGCAGGTACTTAGCCCCCGATGTTCGGTATCGGTGAACCGGAGGCCAGTGAATCACGCGAGGGAGGAATTAAAAAAGAAAAAGGAAGAGCGTGAGGAGGAGGAGGAGGGAGAAGAAGAAAGACAGGATACGAGTGCATACGGAAGAAGGACCCGACGAAGCGTTTATTTATGCGGCTTCGTCGAGCATTCCTTCTCCTGATACGATTAAATGGCTGTAAATGCTTCCACGGTCGCCCACTTCGTTTTCTCGCGTGTCCTATCGCACGTGTTTTCGTTCGCTCGCGTGAGAGAATCGGACGGGAGACGTCCGAGAGAGAATCGTTCGTTTCACAATGGAAGAGCTACCGTTGCAGCGTAGGCAAAATCAAAGATCGAGGAGGAAACGAGAGATGAGCTTCGTTCGTGACGCGCCTCGACGAATGCCGATCGCCATTCAAATCGTACGTAGCCATTGTCCGGGAAAACGGGGACGTTTGTATCGACTTTCTCGCGCGGAATGGTTCGATCGTCGGTGGAAATGTCTGTGGACGAAGTTAACAAACCGTGGACCACCGGGACTGCAATCGAGCTCTCTTCGACTACGTATTTGCACTCGCGTGAATCCGAAATACTCGATTTCTCGTGAATTATGTGAAAGGTAAATTACATTTGCCTCTTCGATAAGCTTTGGAAACTCGCGTCGTAAGATGAGCGCAAAGTCGAGAGGTCGAGATGAAGGACCTCTTTCGCGCTGCTGATTTTATCGGTAAAGGGGTGATTTTCTATTTCCACGATATTTCAAGTTCAGCGAATAAGGGGATCAAGAGTCGATGGTACGTTAATCATCGAAGCCTGACAGGTTGGCCCTTGCTTTGAGGATCAACGCGCGGGTCAAATGTGTGCTCGCGAAATCAACGAACCTCTTCCTCTTCTTCCTCATTCTCCTTTTCGTTCTTCTTCTTCTCCATCGATAGATGTTCGACATGCGAGTACACCATGCACGAGCGCGTCATTCCACCCCCAAGTATATATCTCCGTAGCCGGATATATCGCTTGGAGCATCTTGTTCTTCGTCTCGGTGACGGTCCTCGTCCACCCTCCACCCTTTTCTCCTCTTTCTTTACCGTACTCTCGCACGAGAGGCTCGCCCTTTTCCGTTGCATACGCGACCGGCAACTTTGTACCTCTCTCTTCCTCTTCACAGCTCTTTTTCGAAGCTCGCGGAAGAAAAAAAAGAAGACGAAGAAGAGTACCGCCGAGGTAATCAAAGGGGTAGGTGTATATTCGTGGGTACTTTAGCCCCGTCCCACGAAACGCCCCGGTGCTCTCGAGGTACACGAGGAACACGCGGGAGCGTTGCCGAACAATCGTTTCGGGGGCTTTGAAGTTTCCTCGGGTAGGCGCCCCCGCGGATCCCCCTTGCGGCGGGTCGTTCCATCGGCTCGTACGTGTAGGGGACCAAACGCGTATGGCGTCGGGCATGGATGCGACACGATGGAGAGGAGAGAAGGAGCCAAGAGGAGGGAGCAAGAGGCCAGGGGGAGGAAATAGGTCCCGACTCTCCACCCACGTACGAGCTGAAACGATAATGTCGTCGAACGTGGCCACGCTTTACAAAGGCCCTAAGCATAGGTGGGGGGTTGGAGCGTAGGATTGAGAGACGCGGGAAACGAGGGAGGCGAGGGAGCGGGCTTAAGGAGCTAATTACAGTTTTTTTCCCTCGGAGATTCGTACGATGGTCATCGTGACTGGATGGTACCTGCTTTGATTTATCCCTCCGCGATGCCTTCGCGAGTAGTCGAGCGCGGATACGTGGGCTTTGTGACGTCCTCCGATACGCGTACTCGGTGGCTCGGTTTCTTCTGTACCTCGGAGGCTAATCAACCAAAAAGAAGCTCTTCTTCCTCTTTTTGTCTTTGTCGCTTCTTCGCGAGCTCTCTGGAACCTCTCCTCGTGTCACGGCGTTTTCGTTGAGCTCTCTCTTTACCTTCCTCTATGTCCCTCTCTCAGGCCCTCTTTGGCACACACGCGATATTTCCCTCTCCCTTTTCCTCTCCGGCCCTTCTTGCCACTCCCTCGGCCGGTCCTCTCGCTCTCGGCCGGTCTCTTTCGCGGCCGTGCCGCGAGAAGCCTTTGCTTCCGATGCCGCGTATGCAGAAAACATCGCGGAAGTGCCCACTCATTGTCCCGGAGTGGTAGTCGAGTACAGCTTTGCCGACGACGGGGTAATTAGTTCGTATTATACTTTGTGACATCGCCGGGGTCGGCCAATGAAGCCGAAGAGGATCCACCCTATTCGCTCTTTCTCTCTATCATCCGTTTCTCCCTTTCTCGTCCCTCTCGCCCTCTCCTTCGTTCTCGCTCTCGCTCTATATCTCTTTCTACCTCTCCCTCTTTCCTCCTCGAATCCAATTACAATTTCGGTCCGGAGTTTCCTCCTTCCATCGTCATCGTCCGACGATGGACGTTTCGCGTGCGCGTACGAATGGAACTACTCTCTCGTTTTCTCGCTTTAGCCGGGTTTTCGTTGCGCCTTGTGAGAGAAACGAGGAGAGTCGGAGTGAACGAACGAGAACGTACGAAAAACTCTTTGTCAACGAAAGTCGAGTGCGTTGATGTACCGTGCACGTACTCGAGCATAAAGGGACAGCGAGTTACAAAAATTTCGAATGGACTTCCGCCGAACATCGCTCGCGGTTATCCTCTCCTTCGTTTGTCCACGCTTCCGGGATGATATTTCGCGAAACGAGTTTTTGCAAAATTTTCCCGCGTCCAATAAAGATGGGTCGCGCACGGACGAGGACACGTGAGGTGGTAATTTCGTAGCATAATAGTTTTTTTCGTTGGTTTTGAAGCTTTTTTTGGTACACCTATCGTACTGCTCCCTCGCGAGACGAAATGTTCTCGTTAACGTCAAATCGAATCAGACACATAGCGGAGTACTTTCAAAGACATCACGCGGCATAATTTTCCGTCAGAGAGAACATTCTCGCTTCGTTGCGCACGGATTTGAAAATTTCCCGAGGGCTACACTTCTGCTCTCTTCTGTTCGCTCTGCTTGCCTCGCGACTTTCTCTGTAAGAAAAAGACCGTCGAGGGGTCGTCGATGAAATGAAGGATGGAAAGCCGGAGAACTCCGTGTCGACGATCGAAGCGAATCGGGGTTGGAAACTTCGTCGCGAGCAAGAAATGCGGGTGAAAAAACTATTCTCTCGACTTGACGTTCTTCCTTGCCTGTCAAACTCTCTGACTTTTTTTCCCCCCGTTTCTTTCATTTCTTTTTTCTCAACGCCTTCTTTGCCATATGCCGCGTCTTCGCACCGCATGGAAGCTTAAAACTACCGAGGCGAAAACTGATGCGTGGAAAACCACCGATCCTATCGAGCGTGATATAAATCGAAACGCAACGTAGAAATTGACGCAACGAGAAAAACTTTTTTTTTTATCGACTTCAAGGTAGCATCGAAATTACGCTGGTAACGTAACTCGATACTTGAAGTTTGCAATTTTCTCTCGAGCTGTCTCAAAAGTTGTAAACGTAGATAATTTCGTAGGAATTTACGATCCCTCTTCTCGTCCATTTGCACACCGGGTACGTACATCTGCACGTTTCACTAATACACACCGTTAACTTGTACCACGTACTCCGGCCTGGGTAAACGCGAAAATTGCTGAAGCAGCATCTGGAGCATCGGTCTCATCCTCGGTCTCTGCTAAGTGAGTTCGCGAGCCTACGCGGCAGAAACTACCCGGCATTTTCTGCGCTCGCGACTCATCCTCGAAACACAATCGTACGCGTTTCAAAGGTCGCGTATTCCAATGAAGTCTCAGTCTAAAAATATCCATCGGTTTATTCGTCCGTCGATTCGAGTCACCGAAGTTACTTCGCGTAGAGTTGCAACTTGCAAACAACTCGTCGTTTTAGAAGGATGAACATCCAGTAACTTTGACTCGTACTGGGTGTGGTTGATCGGTATTTTCTAGAATCGTCTACAGCGAGTCGTTTCACTGGAATACGTAGGATATTTTATATTCAACAAATGTTTACATTCTGGTCGAACGTCTTTGGTTTCTTAATTGCGAAGAGGAGTTGGTTGCGATATCGCGTAGGAGGAAAGATATTCCACAAGAAGCGAGGGAAAATTGAATACAATTCCTTCAAAACAAGTCACGATTAGACTCAAGTAACTCTGACGATTCATCGTTCTCCATCGAAATGAAATAAATTGCCAGGATGCAGAAAAATTCACCCGGCAACGTCCTCGGTAAAGAGGAAACGGAAGAGGCAACGTTCGCCGTTTGCTCGGAAAGGTAGCTTTGGCACGTAAGCCTGTTGTGTGAAACGCGCATCCAGGTAGGGCATGTTAATGTGTCCAAGCGTGCTCTCAGACTCAAAATCGCAACGGTGCACGTAGCTCTCTGTGCAGAGCGCAAAGGGCCACCGGCTCTCTCGGGCTGGTTCTCACCCTTTCGCGCCCTTCTTGCACCATTCTTTCGCTCCGGCATCGGCGCATGCACAATGCACGCACACACATTCACGTGCGAAGGCGCGTCGACGCTAGACGGGCGCGTCGATGAATTCTTTGATCCGCACTGTAATTAGTTGGTGGCAGGCAACGCAGAGCCACCCCCGCGTCTCCTTCCCTGTCGGCGGTCCTGCAACGGCAGAAGCTAACGCCGGTAGCGGGTAGCAAAAATGTTTGAGTGGCGATCAAAGTAGTACGACTCTGCCCTGTGCCGGGCTCACCGGGGGCAGCAGCCAAGGGTGCCGGTGCTAAGGCAAGAAGAGGAGGAGAAGAGAAGAAACCACCCCCTTCGTCGACGCCGCTACGCGCTATTGCCAGCTAGGTTCCCATTGGCGTAACCTCCAATCGCTTTTTCTCTTTCTTCTTCGTTCGCGAGAAACTTGGTGCAGGTTGGTTGCTCGAATCGACAGTGATATATTCGTAGGATGAGGTTGCGTGCCAGGTATTTTATAGGGGTGGTTGCAATAATCGAGAAGGATAGGATAGAAATCGTGTTAGATAAAAATCTCGCTTAACATCCAACGAGACAAAGGGCAGTCGAAATAATTCGAGAGACACTACGCCAGTGTCGGAGGGCGCCGTGTGACACGTCGAGTGCGGCACTCGGCGCCCTCAAAGCACCGCCGCCGTCGTCGTCGTCGTCGTCGTCGTCGTCGTCATCGTTGTCGTCGTGGTGGTCGTCGTTGTCGTAGTTGTCGTCATCGTCACCGTTGTCGTTCTTGTCGACGTGGCGCACGATATTCTGCAACGTTATCGCCGCCGGAGATGCGTTAAGGGGTGGGAATTTAATGCATTCGCGGGAAGAGCAAGAACGGATAAACGGGAGGCCACTCGACACTCGCCGATACAACTGCAACATGGTTTTGTTCGCGAAGCTACGCGTATTTCCGTGGATATGGTTTCGCGTGATCAGAATCATTGGCCTACACGATAGAAACGCGTTTGTGGGATCGTTTTGTGGCCTTTGACACGCGAATACATCAATTCGTGTCTGCAGAGTCGGTACGTACGATATCGCACGGATTGATCGTTGAAATTACACGGTTTTGGAATTAACGGAGGAACAATGCACGCGGGATTTTCCTTCGCGCGAATACCGAATGTTCATGGAAAATGGAGATCCTCGAAATGACGCGTATGAGGGAAATTATTGGGCGAATTTCGAATAAAAATGCACGCCGCGATTCCTTTGGGGAATCCAAAGAGGGCGAAAGGACGCGCAAGGGGGTGTGTATGCAGGCGCGTGTATACGAACGATTTTATGCTCGCCGACCCTCTTTCCGCGCGGCGTAAACCCTCAGACACGAGAGGGAAGTAAGATGGGGTTGCACTTTCAGACGCGAATTTTCACGAAGCGAATAAAGCGTGTTAAAGCTCGTGTTTTCATGACGCTTGCTCGCTGCTGCGCTCGAGTAATATCTTAATCCTCTTACACGAGAGAATGGTAACCCGAACACTGTACGCACGCGGTCGAAAAGTGGGGCGGAAGAACGAGGGAGGAGCGGACCTGAAAAAGATCCACCCGACCGAGTGGAATCTGCTTAAAAATTAACGTATCCAAGGCTACTTCGCCTTAGTAGCTTCTCGCATTGTTTGCCTTTCATTCGTTCCAAATTATTTACTTGAAACGAGCGCCAACCTCGAACTCCGACTTTTCTTCCTTTCCCGCTCTCTTAATCTTGACTCGTTACATGGAGCGTTAATCACCGTCGTAACGCGCTACAATTTCTTTCGTTCGCGCAAATTGACATCGATGAGTGGGATTAATCGTCCGTTTTTTTTCACGATCCGTAATTGCCTCTCGCTCATCCTCCCCTTCCTCTCTCCGTCTCGCTCTTCATCCAACGCAACGACACGGAGAAAGTAGTAATATCCGACAGCGAGAACCGAGGATACGCCGAAAGCTCGATTTAAATTTTAAATTGGTTCGTGAAGCGACGATCTTTCGAAGCGTGGGCCCTCTCGAGCTTAGTTCGCTTTATCCCCCCCTCTCTGGAAAAGCGATGTAACCGCGATCGATTCATCGGAGCGCACCGCGTGAATTCCGACGAAGGTACCGGGACCAACCCCCGCTTCTCTACGCGGCATTAATGCACCGAAACGTAGTTACAGTTTGTAACTCTATTTTGAGGGACATGCACGAGGAACGCCCCTCTTTCTCTGTGCCGCCGTCACCGCTCGTCCCTTTGCCACCCCCGACATCGCCATCGCCACCACCACCTCCCTTTCGCAATATTACGCGAGAGCAGATAACGTCGACGGTTATGACGATGTCGAGGGTGAGGGGGTGTACGGGAGGGGGAGAACGTCGGCTAGAATATAGGGTTCGTCGGGTCGCTAGGTATATAATTCGAGAATCAGCGAGTACGCTCCTAACTCTCTTACTCTCTCTCTGTTTCTATCTCCATTTTCCTCTTTCTCTCTCACTCTCCTTTGCACGAAACACCCGAGACATCTGCGTCGCAATTATTCGGTGCATGCACTTCAAAATGTCTGCACGCTGATCGATCGTTGCACGTCTCGTCGATCGTCCGACGAGGAGTCGGGAGGCTCGTGGCTATCTCAGCCACGATAGAAGCCGCGTTCCTTCCGCCTTTGGGAGAAGAAGAGGACCTTTACGGAGACAGAGAGGGAAGCGAAGGATATGGCGTGCGCGCGCGTGCCACGACGTCTCTACGAGAGAAATTGATCTTTAGTGGAGACAAATTGAACGGGGAAGGATATACGACTTCTTCAATTTGCTTTATAAAGTATTATTACGGGCTTTCCACGATGCCGAGGGAGAGACGGCAAAGTTTACGACTTCCATCTACACGGCTTGCACAAAAGGACGCTGATCAGTCTTGGAAAAGAACGAAACGATCTCTCTACGTCGATGTGAATCGTACAGGGGGAAAGTTGACGAGTGAGATGTCAAATCTGAATGTCGATTGGAAGATACGTATTAAGCATAAACAAAAACAGTCGTTATTGAGTTTAAAAAGGAACTTGTGATTTATGAAACGTTCTTAACGATGTTCAATAAGTGTCCTAAATTGAAAAGGCTTTAGTGAAGCATCACAATTGCAAGTCGTCCGTCCAGATGCCGACGGATCATCGAATTGATCGTCGGCGTACAAGTTCCTCCCATTCGATTAATTTCAAAGCGGAAACGGGAAATTAATCACCACGATGGGGACGTTGGGAAAGGAACGTTTGGTACTCGGTGGATTTGGCCGGTTGGTCTACGAAGCCGATATGCCGGCAGCCGAGGACAACTGGAAGAGGGGGCTCTCGAATAAGGGAAAGCCAAAAAGGGGGTTAGGGGGCGGTTCGAACCCCTCGAAATATTGATTGACATCCGGGTGACAGATTTCACTGGCCACACACCCTTTTAGACGCGAACTGCAACGTACACCGAGAGCTAAAGCTTCGGTTGCTACCTCCTCCCGTATTCTTTGTCATGCTGATTTCTTGCCAACCCTGCAGCGGTGCTCAATCGCTTTGGACGAGACGATTTAACAACAGTCTCGGTGTATAAAACATTTGAATAATTTGTTATGCATCCCTATCCTTATCTCTGCCGTGTTCTGAAACGTAAGATCTCGAATCTCAACGTTCGTAAGCGCTAAAGTTGAGTAAACTTGAAAAATGCGAGAGAAAGTTTACATTTTATATCATCGAGTATTGTATCTTAGGGAAACTATATATCTTATGAAGTTTGCAACGAATAAAAATAGAGTGCAGAACCCTGAAAAGTCTCTTTTGCCGTACAGTGAAGCGCGACACACGAGACAAGGTGTCGGACGATCGAGTCTTATATTAATTCTTCTCGTTTCATCGGAAGAGAGCTTAAAAATAGCGAAAAGGCTCGATATCGGCTCGAGTTCGCGATAAAGTATAAATACGCTGGTGTCGCGTATCGACGTCGATATTCGCATCGTGACTCTTTTTCACCCCCCGTCGTGTCGCAGTTTCTCTTTTAAGCGTGTATCAAACGAATGGAAACCAGTTAGGAACGGGGATGGGAATCGAGAGAATTGAGAAATAGGAAAGCGAGTGGGAAGCGTAGGAGTAAGAGGAAGTGGGGAAGGAGGAGGACGAGGAGGAGAGTATGAGAAAATTAACTCGTCGCGAGCGTACTTGAGTCGCGAAGAGAGAAAACACACCGGTGAAATATAAAGGATACTCGAGATTCTGTAATCGAGTTACATCTCGCAATTCCTTTTTTCGAGCCTGCTTCACGGATTCTGCCTGGGTTCTTCCCAACCCGATACAATTCGCCACTGAAATTCGCACCGTTGAAAATTTCGACGGGGAAAAAACGAGAGCGAAGATCGTAACTCTCGACGTTCGTTACAATCGGTGGGAATTTTACGAAAATACCGACACACGGGGGATTTTCACGAGGACAATTAATCCGGCATAATACAAAACGCCGATAGAAATTCGCAGCCGTGCGAAAAGTTCGATTACAAAATATCAACGTTGAACGATAAGTGGATTGACGATTATAATCGGTACAATCGAGAGAGGGCTTCGGATGACCGGTAGACGGATTCGAATCAATCGAAAAATTCAATAACAGGCAGTTTCAACGAAACGGATACGTGCGAAACGCAATTATGTAACCGCGATATGTATCGCCGATGAGAGACTACCGCCCGTTGCAAAGCCAGTGCCCGCGAAATGCTATCGGATTTCAAAATGAAAATGTAATTTTCAACGGACGACGGAACGGAGGGAGAGGGATCACGGTATGAGGGTGTCGGTTATTTTCTCTCCTAGCGATACTCGATTTCGTGCGACTCGATGCACAATATTTCGATCTTCTTTCGCGCGAATGAGCCGTCCAAGTTGATAAGGCAAAACCTTTCCACCGTATGCGCGGCTTCCATTACCTACGTTCCCGAAGTCCCGTAGACGTCTGAAAATGGTGCCAGCCCATCGTTCGACGTCGATATTTCCCGTCGGAAATGCGAATCCGCGGGAATGCCAACCTAGGACCCGATACCGTCATACTGCGAAGGATATCTTGCGAAGGTGTGCAACAAAAAAGTGAGAGAAGCAAAGAAAAGGGAAAAGAGAAAGGAGAAAAACCTCCCGGCGATTCGTTCTCCCGCAAGCTCGAAGGTCTCGAGCTAATACATCTGGTACACGGGGGATCGGAATACGGACGGGGTTTGTTTGCTAGCCACTCTGGCATCTAATAACGTGCAATTAGCGCGGAGGGTATAATTACAATTAATACTCGACAAGAATTACCGCTTCCAACTAAACGCTTCGATAAACAGGTTCCTGGTCGTCTTAACAGCACGAAACGAACGTCCACGTAAAGTGAACACCATGGACGCTGATAATTCACCTGACGTTACCTCTCACCGACGAGACGTAGTACTCGTTATCGTGTAAGGTTTCTATTTACCATCGAGTTAGCCAGGTATAATCTGCTGCAAGGTGCACGGTTTCATACCGGCGTCGCAATATACCGTTATCAATACCTGGAACGGTGTAACGATTAACATAATCACTGTCCCGACGGAAATTTTCTGGCGTACGATTAACTTTTTCAACTCGTCCCGTATCTGCCCCACGGATCCTGATCGCGTTGGTACATCGTTAACCGGAGGAGTTATTACGGACTTCCTGGCCATGGATATTAACGGGAGAAAATTTTCAACTTATCTCCGCACATTGAAAATTACCGGGGGCGAATTTAGTTCCGTCGGGGTTAAAATGGTCGTCGAAAATTTCGCAATCTCTCTCTTTCCTCGCATGGGACGATAATTATCGAGAGTACCCTCCGTATTAAATTGAATAGCCGTAATTATCGATTCGTTCGATGAGGAGTTCGATATTGTTACAGGTGCATGGAAGGAAGAATATTCGAAGTGATTGCACGTTACAACTACAGGAAGATAAGAAAGGAAATGGTCAGAGTTAAAGGCGACGAAAGACGATGATACGACGATGGGACTCTCGCGAGTCGCAGGACGATGATTGCTCCGACGGAGAAGGCAATTGAAGATGTGACAACGGCTGGACGCTTCTGAATCATGTCACACGTCAAATGAATGCTCGGAAACTGTCAACCGGTCCAATTACGTCTTCATACCAACGGCCGACCCATCGACCCACCGTGCGGCTGTCCCACGCGCAAAGTTGCTCTACCAGTCGACAGGTTCGATGTCGAGCGATGAAAATGATGCGATTGGTTATTAGACGATGACAAAGAGAGGAAAAAGAAGTGGACAGCGCTTCTCTGTGATCTTGGTCCAGTGACATGCAAAGACGACATCTATAGACCTCATAAAAATCGAGGACGATGATGCGCATCTCCACGTCCTACATTGCACGACTCTAGTTCGAGTTTATTGCTCGGTCGCGAGAATACGCGAATATACGTGGCAAGCAGGAAGCCCGGATTGCCATGCATTAGATTATTTAATCGTCAAATTGCCGCCTGCGGACAAGAGGAAACGCCTAAATACTCGACCAGAGACGATTTGGTTATTTTCCTTTGCTTCCTCATTTGATGAAATTACGATTTGAACTAAATTATCATTTAACACATCGTTACATTGGTGGTTCCTAATTTAAATAAATATGGAAGTGTTACGGTATATGATCACAGCGTTGCTGGCCGAAAAATAGAAAAAGTAAAGGAGATTTACATGCTTGACTACTTATTATACGATCGAGCTACTCGACAGGCTCGTGTGATGTTCATCACGGGAAAGTTGGAGAACGGAAGATTAATAATTATGACAAACTGCCGTTTTGTACCGTTACGGTGATGTCCAAGCCTTTCGGAAGGTGATATTAAGAAGCCACGGTTGCCGAGTGTCCCGTTAGAATATTATAAAATTATCACTTATCTCGATTTTGTAACAAGACGTTGGTACTTGGGACGGTGCGTACGTCTTAATTTACGCGTCCGCTCGTAGCCAGTGCCCACGAGAATCCACGGAATTCCTCGTTTTCCACGACGATCACGAACTACCGAGGGGAGTTGCGAAATATATTCCTGCTCACGAAACTACTGATAATTGTTCGCTCCTTCCTACCGTTACGAAGGAGCTACGAGTGTTTTCGAACGTGGGGACATACGTTCAAGAATGCACGTACGGAAAGGACTTTATGAATCTAAGCTGTTTTTGCTCGATATCGTCATTCTTCTCGAAACTTTCAATCTTTGGTGGCTTGCAACCATTGCGAATATGAGATGCACAGGATTAATCTAAAAAAACATCTAAAAACGACGGAATAATAGGAGCTTTCATAATTAATACAGCTTCCGAATATTTCTCAAATGCAACTAAAATCTAAAAAATTGCTGCTGTTCCTCAATTGACTTAATATCGTCATTTATCTCAAAACTTGCAGTTTTAGGTGGCTTCCAAGCCATCGAGAATATAAGATACACCGAATTAATTAAAAAACAAACTCACAAGTGATAGGATTTAAAGGTAGGTTCACTAATTGGGTGTCCGAGCTTTCATAATTAATACAGCTTCCGAATATTACTTAAATACAATTAAAATCTGATGCTAGCTTTATCAATCATTGCTGCTGTTCCTCAATTGACTTGATATCGTCATTTATCTCAAAACTTGTAGTTTTAGGTGGCTTCCAAGCCATCGAGAATGTCAGATACACAGAATTAAGTAAAAAAAAACTCACAAGTGACAGGATTTGAAGATTGGGTCCACTAATTGGGTATCCGAGCTTTCAACTCCACCACAGCCTCGTGAACGGACGTCAGGGCGAGTCGACTAGATGTGAGAAACGTGGCAGTCATTTCTCGGAACGTTTTAAACGATCTTCGAAATGCGAACGCTTCTGACCGTTCGTTTGCGTCGGATAATACCGGGGGGGATAATGTGTAATTTGTTTTAAAAGTGAAACGAGGAGATGGACAGGGTAGCAATTTAACTCTCTCAAACGAGGTGGAGCGACTGGTTTGCAATTTCTTAAGAAAATTGCGCGCCTCTATAACCGGGCGGTTTCTGAGATTTTGCAGAGATTCACTTGCGACGTTGATAGGCGTTTTGCAACGGTACGATAGAATAGGTTGTAAAAGTCGTTCGAGCGTAGTTGAAAAAAGTATAAATAACAAACATACTCTTCGTGCATCTAGATTTCTCTACATATACCTAGCCTTAACATTCTGGAACTCCTTGAGACTTTAAATTAACTCTTTCTACGTCTGTGCTCCAATTTGTAAATATATTGCTTCGCTGTTCTACAATTAAAATGCCACAACTAACACTTCTCACTAATTTCTACTAGGAGGGAAAAAATTCATCTTGTAGAAACTTAACCCTTTGCACTCCGAGCCATCTCTGACGTTATTTATTAGCAACTTGTCGGCACTTTACTATTTGCTATTTTGTGCTATTTCAATAGAAAAATGCAGGTAAACATATATTTCTTAAAACCTTGCGGCGCAATAAGTTCATCCTCTGTAATTACTAGACTGCGGATGTTTATGCAAATTTCGAGTTTCACAAATGCAGGTGAGACAGGAAAACCTATCTAGGGATTTATTGCACTCAATAAATATTACAACAAATACCATACTTTGGATATTTTAGATATATTTTCATATTATGTCCTTTTTGTATATTTTAGCCGTGTTTAATTTTCATAAATTCATAAAAATCCGCAGTCTGGTAATTATTAATAAATTCGAAGGTCTCTTTAGAGGGTGCAACAGAGTGATATGGTAAACTTACGATGTCCCCTCAGGTGGGACATCGGAGTTCAAAGGGTTAAGCTAGAATTGAGCCTCTAACGTTCTAACCAGCTACTAGAGTCAATCGCCCCAAGTGGCAATACTAAAAGAACAAGAAAAACCAACGGATGTTGACCTCTCCTAGGAGCTCGCCACGAGACGCCAATAAGAAAGTATCCCTCGTCTGCGTAGACGGCAGCTTCGAAGAAACGAACGCGGGACGAATGAGTAACGGGCGACGGAGCCACTCGAAAATCGGAAGTGATAAATCTCCCGTCGAATCGGAAGGATCGCTTCTCGCCAGGTCACGTGGCACGTCCCGATCGAATCTGCTGGGTGATCCTTGCATGCGACAGGTCGTCTTCTCGTCTCGTTCATCGTGTTCGCCGGTTCGTTTCAACGAGCGATAAATCGGCCGTTAAATGCTCGTAAAACTCGCACCCCAAAGCCACTTGTCGTCTCCGTGGCGGTAACGGGGGTTGCCGCGGACGACGATGGCTCATCTTCGGGATTCCTCTAGTGCGGTTAGGATACAGCGAATTAACGACACCACCCGTCGTGCGTTCAAGAGAGCCCTGTATTCCTGGCCACTTGGGACTCATGAAAACCTCGATAAATAGAAGGATAATAGAATTTTCCTCGTTTACGATCCTTCCTTTTTTTTCTCTCGTATTTTTTGCCTTTGATCGATGCGATCCTTTTGCCTAGGACCCACAGCTTTAGGTGGCTTGTGAGCCGTTGAAACTACGATTCGTATATCATTCGACAGAAATAAGAAGTCACTTGGAGAGGTTTGAGAATTTTTTACAAGTTATGGTGGAACCTGTAGGAACGTCCTTGGCTCACTGTTTTCACTTGGAATTTATATCTGCGTTCGAAGTTGCGAGTGTTGAGACTTGTGACTGTGGATCTTGAACTTTGTAAAGTTTGAGTTTCTTTTGTGAATTCATTTTTGATATTAAATACCATTCAATAGAAAGTCACTTGGTTCAGCTACGGGGAAGGGGGAGAGTGTCGCTTACACCGCCTATCTCCACAGTTCCTATCACTCCTGGATATCTGAGATCAACGACTGACAATCGGAAAGGAGACATTTCTTTCGTCGTTCCCAGGATAACGTAACAAGCAAGAGGGTTTTCCGGCTAATGACCCATTAAAATCGAAAATAGCACAACAAGGGATGTCTCTATCTATCGGGCGAATCGGAGCACACTACCAAGTGACTATATTTTCTCTATTTAATGTTATCTCGCAGGATAAAATTTGTTAGAGACGCCTAGAGTTTGAATTGAAGCTAATTAAGCGTTTGAGTTTTTGTACTAACTATAGCCAACGTTCACAATGTCTCTAACAAAGATCTAAAGCGCAACGTTTGCATCGTTGCCAGGAACATAACGATGTTCCAGTCTTGCAATAGTAAAGCTCACGATGACGTACGTTCGTGTATTCCTGTAATACGTCTTCGGATAGTGAGCAAAACTCACGCGAAGATAATATTGAAAGGAGGAAAGAGGGAGACAGTGGAATGCACCGGTGGAGTCGGACAAACGCGAAAGTCCTGCGGGTTCTCGTCATGCTGCGAATGTCGCGCGAGCCAAAGGAAAAGCAAAGACATCGACAACGACAAATGGTATGCCGTGACTCGACTCTTCGCTACCAAGTGTACGCGCATATATACGTGCGCCTCGTTCGTCGTAAGAAAAATTGCGAGAACACCCGCTCGTAAGAATGCGTTCTCCGGAAACTATTCTTTACGACTTTCCGCTCTTTTCGATTTGTCTGTATGCTCTTCCCGAGACGGCTAGAAACGTCGAGAGGTTCGTTTATTATTGGATTACGTTGTCGAGGTATCATTTAATAAAATTCGATACCTTAGTATCGTTGAAAGCTTAATAGAACGATGGTATCGGATACGCTTGAATTCCGGAGCGATAGCGATACCGTTTGCGAGGACGTTGCATTCGAGAGAACGTTGGTGCTCAGGATTCAATAATGATAACTAACAAATATACACACCATGAATCCTCGAACAAGCGTGATTCAACTGATATAAGAGTTAGGATGCTTAAAGTATTTATTCTGCAACGCCTACGAGTACCATCAAAATGGTTACATGCGAAACAGTACACGCGACGCATTCAATGAATCCAGTTAGATCTTGCCAGTATCCATAGATTCCTTTATTTCTTTAGATTTTACAACGACGACTTCACGGTCTGGTTCACGTCCAAGTGTAGTTATTTATTTTAAAGATTCCTCGCATTCCTTTATCACCTTCCTCTCTTATCGCGAGTTATCTGACTCCTAGCGATAGGCACCCGTATTTCAAGTAACAGGATAACAGATAGGGAACACCGATCGAATCTTTTCTCGCGTGGAAACCAATTCCAGAGTAAACGTCCGTGTAAGAGACGGAAGCCTAAGCAAATCTTTTGCTTTGGCTTACCACGTGCGACGTTCTCCCAATAACGATCCCAGCACCACCGTTAATCCTATTTCGCAATGCTCTCTCGGGGCGTAGACGTTAAAATCGCACGTTTACCCGGGAGTATTAAACGAAAGCGTTTTGCGAATCCTGACAATGGCCTCGGATATATTCCACGAATGTTCGTCCATTAGAAGATCAAAATGTCGCTGGGTTGGCGCGTTAAACTCCGATCCAATCTCCAGAGAGCTGGCCCAGATGCGAGAGACGAAGAAAGGACGATGCCCGAGACTTACGTCGATTTTTTTTTGTAATCTTTACAGGAGTTACCTTACATCCGAATATTTTACCTCGGATTTCACGAAAATGGAGAAAAATTACAGTTTATCGTCGTGTGCCATTGGGGGCGGTGAGAATTATTTCTTCTTTTTTTTTCCTTTTTGTTAGACAGGAAAAACATGAAAATTCATGCTGGCAGTGGAACAAAACGAACGGCGGGACTTGATTCTCGATTTATAATTTGGCAAGCAGTTCGGTCACGAGGGACGCGCGTGTGAATCGCGGTAACGCTCTACCGTGCATATCCAAATATTGGTCCATTACGGGATCATAATGCTCCCTCACCTCGTGTATCAAACTCTCGTTCTAGCCTCCGGAGAGTTTGCCAAGGGATGAATAAGGTAGATCGTGTGTACACGCTACTTGGAGTGTATTTTGATCTGGGCCACATTTCCTCGTGTTATCGGTAGTTCGTCGTTCCGTACAATCACAGTTTTGACCTTTGTATTCAAAGTTCTCTCTGTGCTTCGTTTTCTTTCTTTCGTCCTAGGTCGCTATGGTCAAGGTACTCGAAGCAACGTATCTGTATTAAGCTTGCTATCGAGATACACCGTAGTATTCAGCGCTATTCTTTCTTTCTTCCTTTGAATTTTTCTACATTCATTTACCTAGCATATGCAGTGTCGGGCGCCGAGTAAATGAAACTACAATCCATTGAACAACTTAACACTAGATCTACCAAGGTGGTCAAAATGACTTGCCGTGAATTTTTTAAAAATGTTCCTGAAACCTCTAAACCTTCTTTTTTAGATTTCTGAGTTTACCTTGAAAACTGTAATTGACTGAATTGGTCAAGGTTTCAGATTTATTTGACAATTTCAAATATATTGAATTAATCCCCATCCTCGAGTATATTGAATCAAATTTAACCCTCTATGGGCCGAATTTTCTGTGATATCTGAAGATTAGTTACACGATAGCACATTAGAAAATAATAAAAGTACTATTATAAATAATAAATTTTACTTGATTTTGAAACGTTGGATTGCAAAGAATTCCATGGCATTGAAGAGTTAACTTGAAATATTTGAGAGAGTTAAAAAATCGATTTTGAAAAGTAAAAGATTAGATTTGTTTTGTGTTACTTCAAAGTTGCACGGGCCCATAGAGGGTTAAGATCTAGTGTTAAAAAAGATCCTTCACGGACGATGCGATTCTATTAAATGGAGACGTGCGTCTCCATCTTCACATCTCTCGTATTCACGTCAGGATTATGTATCTGTGTCCTAATAAATTCTCTTGTCGCGAATTCAACGCTTCTATCGATTATCCTTCGATAACGCGATTTAATGTGTCGGCTCGTCAGTAATATCGATTAATCGATCGGAATGCCCCTTTGACTCAACCATCAATTTCTCATCGTGGTCTCGCGTGGATTGGCCCAAAGATAAATAAGATCACGCGTGTATGTAGGCATTGGAGGTCGTATTCCAATTTAGGCCGTATTTCCTCCTACTCGGTATTATTGATTTCCGCCCTTTGTGTCGCGTGATCAAGAAAATTGCCGTCGCACTGACGAGGAAGCACATCAATGCCGGGAAACGAGGTGGCCGAGGAGGGGGATGCTGGTACACCTACCCCAGACGGGTAATGCACCATCCAACGATGTTAGACTAACGATTCCACGGTTCTCGTTCTGCCAGTTCGCTTCTTTTCACTGCGTAACGATCGACGAGAGACTGCTCGGTCGTATCGTGGATTTTGTCAAGTGTCGGCGGGGTTTAAATAGGTTGAGTTGATAGTTTACGACGAGGAGGCTCGTTGAAGGGTTTAGAAATTACGAGAGGGGCTTACAGAAGAAGTAACGTAACGGCGAATCGGCTGCTTTCGATTTTCCAGAGAGAGGCTCATTATTTAGAGGATGCGCTTATGGTAGACATTTGAAGTTGGAGGAAAATGTTCGATGTCGTCCATTTTACAGTTTACTATGATCGTAATATTATATATCGTTTAACACTGGTACAATTAATTGTCAAATGGTAAATTCTATTCGTTTAAAGATTGTAAATCCTACGTTCGAATGATAAAACGCAAAATTTCTTTTCAGTCCTTCCTTTCAATCGAAGCTAACCTATACTTTGTTTCTCCCTAACTAGCATCAGTTTCTACGTACGAACTTTGAAAGAGAAAGTTATATATTCGGCATTGTTCTACCCTCCCTACTCCCAATCACCGTAAACGCTTAACGAATAATGTAATTACAAGTATGGTGGATCGATAGAGAGTCTACCTCGAAGAACTCTTCAAAAAACGTATCCAGCGTGGTTCGGGGGTAAGTAGTATTGCGAAGAAATCAGACGCTGCTACGAAAGGAGGCTGAGATGAAAAAGAAAGAATGCGAGGGAAAAAGGGAGTGGAAACAGAAAGAGAAAGAATAAGAGAGAATGAAAGTAAGAAAGGGATGAAGATAGAGGGAGAGAGAAAGAGAAGAAGAAAACGCGCCGTCCCGTGGGATCTGTTGGGCATTGTCGAGGGGGTTGTTTGGTTCGTCGCCCGTCGTTGGAGGGCGCCACCGTTTCTCCCTCCCTTGCAGACCTCTCTTCCCTTCCTTCCGTCCCTTCGCCGCCACCTCTGTCCATTCCACTTGGCGGAAGGGAGTGGGGCACCTTTCCAGGGGGGGTTAGCTCGGGTCTGTCACTTGGTGATGGATGATTCTACCCCAACGCGATCAATTCGCCTACCGCGCGTGTACATGCCTCGGGGGTGAAACTCACCCTCGGCTTCCCTCGTCTCTACTGCGAATCGCAATGCTTCCTGTCGATCTACTCGAAAGACGAATTTCTTCGTCGGATACGTGACTTTGAGGGAAGCACCGAGAAGAAACGGATGTCCTTTAATGTCGGGACGTTGCAGAGGAACTGTATTAAGGTAACGAAGTTTGGGACGATGCACCTGGCTTGTATTATCAAAATGTGGGGGCAATGTTCTCTTTCATGATTGCTTGCCTCTCGACTGTGTGGGAAATTAACGTTATTGCGCTTGTTAGCTGTATAATGACGTACTGAGAAAATTGATGCGAAGAAATTTGCAAAGGAAATTTTAACACATTGTCGAACGGTAATTTTACGTAGAAGTTAACTCGTGTCACCTGCTAATTTTTCCGTAATTGATTATGACATTGAAAGAATCGAAAGAAACTTCAGTATATTATACTTATATATTATATAATGATTTTCAATGAAACTTCGTCCATATTTGCTGTATATTATAATTTATACGTGTTATATATTTTAGTATTTTTTTTGGTGCGATAAAATTGAAAGAAAGAGTTATCTCGTGACCGGTCAATAATGTATTAAAGTAAAATGGTATTAGTGATAGCGATATGCGGGCGGAAATTGGAGTTATAATTGCAAGAAGTGGTAGATTTTTGTTATTTTTTCTACAGAGAGATTTTGCCTCTGTGAAGCAAAATGAGAGTGGTGGTTGAGGGTGAAAATGAAACGTATGTGTTAACCAGGAGACCATGAAGGGTGCTGTTGGAGAAACTTGATTAAGGAATAAAATGTATCAGTCAAGTGCAACCGCTTTGAAGTGGTTCCTCGCGGTACATGGACCCAATTATGTTTTTTATTTGAAGGTCTAGATAATTATGTGGAAATAAGACGGTAGAAAAACTGAGGTAGGTGGAGTACCATCAAAATTCGTCACAGGCACTGCCCTATCGTTCGAAATGGACGTCGGCGACGGATGGTTACCCTCGCCGCACGTTGCGTCGAATGGTCTCCGTTCTGCGACATAAATTGCACAAAATGGGCGCGGATCCGGTCGGATGTAACTATCTCGCGAATTGTTAAACGGTTGGGAATGTATCGTTAATCGTCGGCCGGACTTTTTAACGGGACGCTCGTCGAGCGAATTCTGAATTGTGTTTTACCGAGCTTCAGTTAATTTCGTTTCAATAAATATTTGTTTAACTTAGGTTTCATTTATCCGTACTTCAATTTAATTGCATGTTCCGCTCACTTAGTTCCCAGGTGTTATTTAAACACAGTATTGTGAGTTAAATTTGATGTCAGTCACATAACAACCTCGCTAATAAAGATAAAAATAATCCTATGAAAATTCTCTATTGACAAATATCAAAACATCACCATATAATAAACACAGAAAACT
Source organism: Cerceris rybyensis (assembly GCA_910591515.1). Taxonomy (NCBI): domain Eukaryota; kingdom Metazoa; phylum Arthropoda; class Insecta; order Hymenoptera; family Crabronidae; genus Cerceris; species Cerceris rybyensis. Next base: position 24,312,149 of record OU342791.1, on the reverse strand, counting down.
ACCCGAAATAAAACAAAACTAAACTCCGCTTTTCCACAAATCTTGAATGCCTTCCAGTCTAGGAAACTGTAACATCACAATTTGTAAAAATCCGCCAAAAGAAACTCGTCGCAATGAAAGTCAAAGCCTCAACGAAGATTTCTATTCAAGGTATTGGCAAGCCGAATATAAAAAACATCGAGACACCTCGCTAGATGGACGTTTCCCATAGACAGAGGCATAGTAGAACGGTATCGATTGGCCTCGTCGAAACGTGCCTAAGCCAAAAAGATGCGGCTGCTTACTTTCGCGATAACACGTACGGCAATCCGTCAGTCGGAGTTGAAAATGCTAATGACGGCTATCCGTTTTTTTTAGAGAAGCACTCTTCCATACCTTCTTTCCCCGCGCTCTTCTTTCTCCGCTATCACTTCGAGGCGCAATCTAATTTGCATAGTAAATTTTAATCAATCTAACCGCAAACCGTGCCGTACACACCCGCTCTCTCGCACGCGTATGCGTGTTTTTCCTTGCACGTGTATATGTCGGCGTACACGCAGACATAAATCCGCAAGCGTGTTCTCCCTGTGCGTACCGTAGGTACAAGCAGGTATATATAATCCAGAGAGGCCGGGAGCTTGCGCCTCGCGTTCACCACCCCGTAATTACTTTCCTCTGCCGGTGCACGTCAATTCAAATTGCTTTCGAATTACCTAACGTTACGCGGAGGGACAGAGTCGAAGCGATAGGCGCAGACGGCGAGGAAAAAAAGTCGGCGGTCGCGGAAAAGGGAGATGGAAAAGGTGCGAATTGAGAGAGAGAGAAAAAAGGCGGAAGGTGAGTAGAAAAGTGGGAGGGAGGACGAAGGTGGAAGAGGAGGAGGAGGAGCTCTATCCGAGCGATCCTCCTCGTAACAAGCTCGAGAATTACTCGGTCGACACGGTACGCGCTCCTGGTTACATAGCCATAGGCGCTTGGATTTGTCCATACGCAATGCGAACTTGCAATCCGACATGCCTAAAGAACTGAAACGACGATTCTTTGGATTATCGTACTCCACAAAAGATAACGGCGCTTATCGCGCCGGAAGAGGGAGAGAAAAATTCTCTGGAAACGTGCAGTCGTATTGTTGGCCTCGTTGCCTCGCGGCTCTGTTCCGAGTGGCTTACGGGTAACCGGATTTGTGCAGGCAAACAGTCTATAACGGTGATAAGTTGTATTGTATTTTTGCATGCAACGGCGGACGAGAATCGTGCGATTTTCACGCGGATAAAATGGTTATCGTTGCGGCGAATTATTATGATCGGAGGGTGGAGAAGATTGTCTGGGAAATGGTACGATCGAAAGTATGAGTTTTAAGAGATCTTTGGTGAATAAGGATTACTATTTTCGCGTTGAATTCGTCGAGGAGAGAAAGAGACTTTTGATGGAGAGGAGAATGGGGAAGTTAATCGCCGACGGAGCGAGGAGAATTTTTAAAGGGAAAATTTTGAAACGATCTCGGGAAATAAAAGAAACGCACCCCGTCTAGGTACTTTTCAGTTACCTTCGTCCCTCGCAAGGTAGATTATAAATAAGAAAGGCGTGCCGCGGTCATTATCATCCCCTTTGCCCGTCGTCTCGAGAATATTTAAGTATCAATTCACGAGGGGGAGGTTTTACGTTTGCGTGTTATCGACGATACTCGTGATCGATTATCCGTTAACCCGAAATTTTAGTTGCCGTAAAACAATCGAAGTAGAATGGCTCGAGGAAAATTTCGAAGAGACTCCAGATCTCAACGATCTTGCTAATTACCCGTTACATAATTACCATAATACCTCATTGCAAGCCGGTCGAGCCATTTTAATCGTCGGCACTACTCAGCATTTTTTATCCAATCTCTCCTTCAATTTAAAACAACGAACACAAGTTCAAAAAATACCTTGGCAATTGCCATAGAACAGAAGAGCTAGAAACTACCCTTCAAACTTGCCCGACGGAATGGAGACGTTTGACGTTCGATTAAAAACTGACGTATCGTCAATTTCTCGACATAAAATGAAAATGAAACAACCGATAAAAGAAAACACAATATTCCAATTGCTATCAATGTTGAAATTAAGTTCGTCGATCGTAAGAAAATTCGGATATAACTTACCGTAAGAAGAAATAAGCGATACGATTCTGGAAACACGAAGCAATGCCTCTCTTTTCACCTGTCCTCGGCGGTAACTCGGAAGTCTGGTGTTGTTGGTTAGACGTACCGTTTCACCGGACGATTCTGACACTGTTGAGAGAGAAAGGAAACTGGAAAACACTCGAGACGAGTTTACCGGCACCTTGGCAGTGCGGTGCAAGAGGTGTATACGTGTAGGTTAACCTTGAAAAGGCAACCCGGTTGCGACGATACGCGAGGCTGTTTTGGGTGGCGTGCTGATGCAGCGAGAGCGCGACTCCGGGGACGCCTCCTCGTGACTGCCGTGCGAAACAGAGAAATCGATAGAATAACCTCGGCACATGCGTGCACAGTGTCCCCTTGCTCGAGGTCCGCGAGGAGATCGCAGGAGGAAGCGGTGGTAGAAGAAGCGCACAAGAAGAGGAGGTAGAGGACCAAGAAGACCAAGAGGAACAAGGGTCTTCTAGACGTCTCTCCCCAAAGTAATGGGAATTTCTTTTCCATTTCCCGTCTCTCTCCCTTTTTCCGCGACCCGGGTTCGTTCTCCAACCCGTCTCACCCTTCATCGTCCCATTCCACCTTCTCTCTTTGCTTGCACTTTGGAACGCCCTTGCGAGTTGTCTCCTCTTTGCTCGTACTGCGTGCAACAAACTCTAAGAAGGCACCTCAGAAGGTTTACCTTACCAATGAAAATGGCTAAGATCTTCGTCTCATTGAGAAGGAACGGCACACGAATCGATCTCGATAAAGAGTTGTAATTTGGTTGGAAAATTCAACGTTAAGATTTGGAATTCGTCGAAGTGAATGGTAGTGGGGTGGTACGGTGAAATTTCTTTTTTTTTCCTGAGGAAACGGAAAGGAAAGGGGTCCTGCTTTATATCGTGTTTATTTTCTTCGTCAATTGCGCCGGGTAGGAATTTCTTCGAGCTTGAATCGCGGAAGGAGGCTGGGAGAGGGTAGCGAAGAAAGGTGGATGAACGAATCCACGTAGGCGGCTGTTTGCAGACTTTTTCGTGTTTACCTTTCGCCTGCGCTTCGGATAAATTTGACGCTTCCCGACGAATAAGCGCGATCAAAGTGAGAATAATTTCCGAGAAACTTATTTTTCAGGCAATTAAATCTGACTTGTACGCGAGCCGTTCGAAAAAGGGGAATTTCGGGGTGGTAAGTTGTTCGTGCAGAGGCGAACTGGAGGAAGGCAGGGGGTAGAAGAGTGGAGGGAAATTTAAATGTAAGACAAACACGGATAAACGTGGCTGGATAAAGTCCAAGAAATTTATCGTTTGGAAAGGCTAGTTGGCGGGCGAACGGTAGCCTGTAAATTCAATCCGGCCAGTAAATTCTGTCCTGTATGCCGGTAAATTTTCATAAGAAAGAAAAGTTAGCTCGCAGGCGTATTCCTCTATCAATAATGTCCCGTGATGCTCGACCGATCGGGCTTATACCGTATACCGGTACCGGTCGTAACGAATATAAATTTCCTCTTTCAAACGATATCAAACGATCCAAGAGACGGAGATATACAACGACGATATATTTATCCGAATAAATGTAAACGGGTTGGAAATAAAGAGATAAACGATCGTTACGAAATTTACCGATAAAATCTCCGTGAAAATGACAAACGTACGGTCGCCGTTGTACCTTGAGTTCTCTCGAACCGGGGAATTCAATCAGGATAGCGCGGTAGTCTGCGAAACCACGATAAAAAATAAAGTCGACACCGATGAATCGTGACAAACGGTGCATAAAGGAGTGGGGTAGGGAAAGGAAGAGAGGAAAAAAAAATATATATATAATACCCCTGCGGAAAAGAGCGAGTCCTGCGGTAGCGAAAAGATCGAGAATAACTGCGAAAACCGGAGAAAGGAAGGACGTAGTAGGTACGACATCGTTGAAGACGTGGCGTCAAAGAGGAAGGGACCAAAGGAGAAAGAGCAGGACGTTTGGAACTAAGCCAGGCTGCATTTTCGAATAGGTAGGGATGTTGCGAGTCCTTGCCAGAAAGAGATTTTCCATCGTGGCTTTAAACCCGGGAGGAAACGTAATGGCGCGGAATCGCGTGCGCCAGTAAAATTCTCGATGGCAAAGCTCGTATAACGTTTCATGCAAGCTTATTCACGGCTCGCCACGAGAATCAAGCGAGTGGATAACACGGACTTAGCTTTCCACGCAGTGGAAAACGTTTCGTTCGTCGACGTACGTAGATCTACGTCGCGATCGGACGGTTTAATTGCGAATAATGTGCGATTTTATTGCGGAAAATTGGAAGGAACAAACGTGCCGATAATTCCATTCTCCCCATGATCCCGTTGGCGAGCGGAAACGATGTCGTTTAACGTTGGTTAAACGAAGCTTTGGAGAAAAAAGAAGAAAGAGATGACGGAGAACGCTCCGAGGGAGAAATCGTATGACTATGCTACTCGTTTTGAGGTTGGTGTTTTACGCGCGATCCCAGGAAATTTGAGGCAAGAAATAGTAGGTGCCCACGGCTGTATGTACAGGGCGTTTCAAAAATGTTTGCTGACATTTCGAGGTATTCTTTCATACCTTTGAATTGATCGAAATTTGTAAAAAAACATACTACCGATCCTAGATACCGCTTACGTGGGAAAACCCTGACCGAATCGCCCGTACCGAGGTCTCTCTTATAGGAACGAAAGTCATAGGGTCGACGATGGGGTCGACCTATGACCATTTACGCAGTCAAGCCCTGACCAAATCATCCTCATCCAGATCTCCCTTGTAATAGCGACAGTGCCTATCATAAAGTTGGCACTAACTTTCTATCTACGCGACTAGATAAATAAGATAAGCTAATAACAAAATTTGATCTGGAATTTCAAAGTCAAGGACAATTTTCGGAGTATCTTTTTGCAAATTTCTAATAACTTTGAGGTAAAGAATAACACCTGGAAGACGTGTCAAATATTTTTGAAACACCCTGTACGTAGAAGAGAGGAAGGTACGAGGTAGAGGGAGGGAAAGATTTCGAAGCGGGGTGGAGGTTTCATGGTGTCATGGCAACACCCGTCGCGATAGAGAACGCCTTTGGCCCCCTTTTGCACTGCCAACAGTGCCAACACACTGTCGGAGAATGAGAGAACGTATCGCGGCGTTAGAAGAGCCCGGGACGAGGTTAACGGCGGCTCCTTCAAAAGGAGAATCGTCCAGACGATCGATCTCCCATCCCCGTTTTCTTGCTTGCTTGCTTACTCGCTTCCTTGCTTGCTTGATTCCCCGCTTCTCGTGTATATGGTCATCTTATCGGACGAACGGTAGCATCTGCCAGGCATATTGGAAAACCGATAAGAAATATAGAAAGAAATTATGTCCTCCCATAGAACGCATCGTTTCGTTTTAAAGGCCACTGTTCGAAGGTTAAAAACCGTACGGTCTTCTTCCCATTCATTGATTCTGTTCGACTTGAAATCCTATTATGAATTCATGTCCGGTAAAGTATCGAGGATACAAAAACATTTGAATACTCTTTCTACGGTGTGATTGTAACCTAGATATACCGGTAGCATTTCCTGGGGAATACGTTTCCTCTGGAAAACGTTTTACCGTTGAGAAGGAGACGAGGAAACTTCGAAACGGGATGACTTTCTTGCTTTCCTTCCAACTTTTAATTCTGGATAGTAAACGTGACCGACGACCGGTCTTCTTAACGAAGTCTTCTCGTTTTATCGCGTATAAATTCGTGAGGTTACTTTTTCGAGAAACGACGGGATCATGGAACAGACGAGAGACTTCTGTGTTACGTGCATGAGATAAAAAGTACGGACGTTTGACGTTATTTAAATCTTGCTAGCGTGCATTTTGAAGAATATTTTCAGCGGGAAATTTCTGTCGGAATGTCGCTTTGCAAAGTGTAATTTCGCGACTTTGCTCGTTGCACGTGCAACTTCGGGATAATTGGAATCTTTCTTTGGCAAAGGTTACAGTCTTTGAAAGAATGCGGTAAAACGTAATATTTTCAACGAGCGTCCCTGTAAACTTGTCGACCAACCCACTAATAATATTTGAAAGAAAATTAACGAATCTCTTTTTGAATATCTACCTAATTTTGTTTCTGTCTTTATCCACTACGATCTGTAAAAACACTTTTGGAGATCCATAATTTTAGTCACGTTTTCAACGAAGCAGACACGTATGTCACGTAGATTCTACGTTGTAGAATATCTAATTACCGCCTTTTCTAAATTTCTCACTCCCAACTGTATTCTTCCAAAGTAACCCTTACTAAAATTAGAGTCAAAACTTAATGAAATAATTTTAACATCAAATGCATTAATCTGAAATCTTTCCTAGAATAATTTCTAAACAATTACTCCAATTTTGATAGCTCTTATCAAGATATATTAAGAGGGCGGAAAAGTAATGTCGTTTCTTCAAATTAAATTTAAACCAATAAATTTGTAACAAGTTTATACTTTCAACATACCATCTTCGCTATCAGCAACCCTTTGTCCCCTAGTGTTCAAATTTTAAATGCCAAATCGATAAAACTCAGTTCATTGATGAACAAAATATCTGAAGGAACGACATTACATTTGCGATCCCTCTAACAGATGTATCGCAGTCGTAAAAGTGTTCTTTAAAACAATCCCGGCTTTCATGAAACTGCGGTCGCACGATGGAGTATACCATCCCCCGTGCACGACGCGTAAAGGGTATTTTGTCTTCCGTCGGCACTCGAGCGAATTTCGAATTTCGGATATATGCAAGAGTCAAGCGTCGGCGTGATCCCAGAAAATCTGAATTGCAAATCTGGACGCAATTAAAAGTGTATCGCACGGGAGTTGCAGGCCGGGCAGCCGGCGTGCGGACCGTCAGGGGTCGAATCCGCAATTAAGGCGAAACATTATATAACGATCACCGTCGAGGGGTCGCCGCTCGGTTCTGACTCTGCGATTCTTGTCCGCGGAAATTAGCGCCCCCTTAAAAATCGCGACACAGGCAATTAATCGTTGTAATCTAACGTGAGTTACATTCATCGATCGCTCGTCGTAGGGGGCTGTCGTGGTAAATTGCAATTCTGATCGACGTTGTATCAGTAATATGCAATTTTCAGCTCAAGGATAACTTAACGTTTAGGGTACCTCCGAGATAGTCGAGTAACCGTTTGACCTACAAATTGTGGAGCACTTTGATCGTATATTAAAGTCGACGGTTATGCAATCGAGCAAGGTGTTCCCTCGTTGATTAAATTTAGGCTACTATAAATATGAGACCTATGTGACGTTACTTATCGAAGCGAAAGGTTTCAGCAGTCCGGAAAATGGTAAGAGGTGGACGGTTCGTCTACATAAGCTGTCAGGTTAATTCCGAAGGAGAAAATTGGAACGTTGCTGATCGATAATGGGAGATACAACGTTTAAACGAAGCGTATTATTTGTCGCGGAGGGACAAAATGATTTTATTTCGAACAACGGGGGTTTGTTCGTGTACGAGCCGACATTCGCCTCGGTTCAGCCTCAATTATTTCGGAGCGTTCGGGTAGGTAAATCCGCGCTAGGGAGCCAATTAAAATCGATTAGAAGTCTGCACGAACTAACGTGGAGGACCGAATAATTGAGGAAAATTCGATTCGCGTACGTAACGGTGGTTTTGCCCTCGGAACTTGCTGCCGAATCCTATTTCACTGAACTTCTATCTAGCCGTTTGGTAACGCTACCTTCTCCCGTCACCTTCGATCTCTACGACTCGGAACTGTTTAATTTTCGCTCCTCCTAAATTAGTACCGTTAATCGATGACTTTCCAGACAGAGTATCAAAGGACACTATTTCATTTTTCCGTTTCTGTTTTCATTAAGTACATATAGTAACCCATAAAGTCATAAAATAACTCATGAAGTATAAATGTATACATGTAAAGCAAACTTTCATAGGAAGATGTCTGCTCTATCGCCTCCTCCTAATAGAATTTCTCCTGGATGTTTATTTGCTTACTTTTTTTGCACAAATTGCTTCTAAAAAGCTGCTCGAATGTAACGTAGCATATTACTTCAATGTTATAAACGTTGAAACATGTTTAAACAGGGCCCAAGAGGGGAAAAGACGCGCAAAATGGCTTATTTGTAGAAATTTTACTGTGTATTTTGAAAACTAGGCCGGGGAGAGGAATTCTGATGGCATAAGGAGATAAAGCAGATATTTTTTTGAGGAAAACATAATTGAAAGTTGCAACACAAACTTCGTTTTCGGTTGAGAAAGTAAAATATCTCATCGCTCTCGTTTCATCCGCACTAGTATTATGATACGTAGCCTGCTTTATAAATATATTTATTGTTTACGATTTACTTTATTACAATAATGCTACATTATACAAATACGTGCGTTTGTAATGTCGCATCACATAAATTAATAATATTGTTTAGTTGCACTTTCCATATCAAGATGACATAACTTATTAAATATGAGAATGTCTGTCACAAAAAATCCTACATGATATATATTACACAAACAGATTACATATCTGAATCCTGATTCAGATAAATAATAGAGAAACAAACGCTTTAGTATTACATATTAAAGCTGGTGCGTCAGAAGAGATACTTTGTTTGTCTTCTAGCACTCTTATATTAACCCTTTGTGGTAGTATTTAATTAAAAACAAAATGTGTAATCGGACTTAAAACAAAACTATTAAAATCGTAGTAAGAACTATTTGTACCTCAAAAACGTATGGAGTTTTTGCTTAGATGGCTGAGAGTAGACTTACGATGTCAACGGTGAAACTACTTTGGTGGCAGAGGGCAGACGTACGGCCGCCAAGTAAGGGTTGATACCACTGTGAGAATGTATTCCCAAGTAGCCGGTAAAAAGAGAGAAATTCGGTGGTCCAGGATCCCGTCATCGAAAGTAATATACACGCACAAATGCGCGAAAATGCTTGGACCCGATCACGAAGCACTGATTACTCGTCGACGGTCGCGGGGGAACTGATAGCAAGGTGAGGCGAGCGTCGAAATGAGTTATTGTTTTGGTTTCTGGAAAAGATACCTGTCGGTCACGGTCGTTGACTTTGGTCGAGTATATTTTGACAACTCGCCATGGCCGGCGTACGTCTTACCCAGTCATGTGGAAATAATCGCTCTCGTTACTCGTAGAATTAATTTGAAAATTGTAAACGAAATGAAACAATATTATTTATTTATATAACGAAACATTGCAAATATAGTGTTTTGTTTAATATAGTGCTACTGTCAATAAGTAACTCATAAACATAAAATGTATTTGCAAAGCAAGCTAAGTAATTATTGGATTCACTTTCAGTTGAGTCGAGTTGGAGCGCTGCAAAAGACAACCAATCAATGGCTTTCCATGCTTGGCGACTTCGATGCGCTGTACATTCGATATATCGTGAATGATTTTTGAAAAAAAAAATGAACGGCGACGTAGTAGAGGCAAGAGGAGGAAGAGAGAGCGAGAGGAACGATTCGACGAGAGGGAATCATTGCAATGGGAAAAATACGTGCATTTTCCAGCCTAGTGCATCATATAGATGCATCACCGAATACATAACGTTGCTGAAAGAGCGGGCATGAACGTAGCAGTTCGTATTTTCACTAACCGGCTTTCAGTGATGCATACATTTCAAATAAAATTGTGCCAGCGATTGCATTTGCCACGGAAGTGTACAATGGATGTCGTCGGTTACAGCGCGCTTTTTTCCCAGCTTTTTTACCATCGATCCATGAACATTGTTTCAAAACAGTCAAAGCCGAGAGACGCTTTCGTTCGAAGAAAATATAGGAACGATCGTTCGTCCGGCTTCGGCAAATAAATATTCCTCGCACTGATAAAAAATTTCTTTGACGTTTCTCTCGTACTATTTGGAGATTGTCGTATATCACTGGAAATAGTGTACTGCGATTGTTGTTTGATTTGATATGTTTCAGGTTTGGAATCTATTACTCATTCTATCTCGAATGTACGATTCTGGATGGGTCTGGAATTACTGAAGCTGCATGGTAGATATAGGTAGGAAAATATTTCGCAGAGCTATTGACGATTCGAACTGGAACTCGCTATATAGTTGCGAATCCGAGCGTTTATCCTCGCAGTCAGCATAGGCCATTTCCGACTATTGACCCAAAAGTATCCGATCCGTACACCGACTATCGATTCACGGTATCTCATTTCCAGTAATGCGAAAAATCTCGGAAAATTCTGTGTTTCGCCAATCGACTAAATGTCCATGGATAAATTGAAACTCAAAATCTAACTGGTTATTGTAATTCAACGGAAATAATGCAAACTACAATTACGCAATTACTAGAGGAAAATTAAACATTAATACCTTTGAAATTTCTCTATAAATATCTCTATTTTCTCAAGTTGTTTTTGTTATTCGTTTGGGCTATTCAGTTTGGAAAAATATTACCTATACAACGCTAGCCTGCTTTCGAGGGAAAGTCTGCAATAGAACGATTTACGGCAGTGAAAGATTCTGCATCAAAAGGCGCCTTTCTGTGAAAATTTGGCAAAAAAATCCGTGTTCTCGTTGCTATACTATGGGCACAAAGCTGTATACCGTTTTTTACCACCGTTTATGCAGTTTTTGAACAAATTCTTTTGCCTTTAACTGGTCTCTGAATTTTCGAAAATTATAAAAAAATTCTTTCATTTTTTCCAAATACCTAGGTATGCCCAAATTACTCATAAAATTACCAATTCTATTAGAGGAAATCCCTAATATTTGAAGAAGACTAATTATAAAACGTTAGATAGATTTTAATTCCCTGAGTCCTACATCAACCTCCTAACATCACCTGTATTTTCCTACCGTCAAAGTAGAAGAAATACCTTTCCTTAAAATTGTCTACCGTTATTTTGTCAGAAACAGCGTGCATTCTTGCGCAGCCTCCCAACAACTTCGATTCATCGTCAAACGAATATATCTCCAAGTAACCGACGTGTCAGAAGTCTCGTTTATAGCTCTTTTCCTTAAAGTTCATGCGGGTGAAATAACGTATGACGTATTGACTCACGTGTTTACGATTTTCGGTGACGACTGCTAGACGATGGCCTCGACAGTTTTACGAGGATGCCGAAAAATAATCCGCGTTCCTGGATCGGTCTCTCCGGGCTGTTTGTTATTCCAGTCGAGTTTCAGCGACAGACCTGTGAATAAAGGAGACCTCGGTTATAGTTTTAGCTCGAGAACTAAACTCAAAACGATCTCAGTTAACTCGCTTTCGCCTTCGGAATCGTGATGGGAATTAATTTTATCCCTTTTCCATCCATCTTGGTAACAAGACTTTAGAGATGCCTTTCGAATCAATTCGACACCATGGTCGTCGAGAATCTTCAAAAACATATCGCGATGTCATCTCCAAGGAAAAAAAAACTAACCCGATCGAGTGGAAACCTTATACGAGGTACAGTAACTAAAAACCATGTAACATGTGTTCGATTCTCACCGCTTAGATTTTTTTTCCTAACGTTGATAATAGCTCCCGCAAAGTTGCACAGTCTGCTTGAATTACATGGTGGCTTCGAATCAGAAACAAGTCTACAAAACACGGAACCCGAGAAGTCGTCAAACAGAAACCGAAGGGTCGAAAGCGAGTCTCGATGGAGATTCGAAAGAAATGCAATCGGGATCGGATCTTAAATTACTGCAGATCACAGTTGCAACGAATGTTCTTCCAACTCTCGAGAAACTAAGTTTTTTCCTGGTCCAAGAAAGGTCGTCTACCTCGTATATTAAGATCAACTCGGAATCGTTTGAAGATAATTAGAAAAACAGATTAAAAGTCATTACATCCTACATATCTATCCATCTCTCTTTGTGTTCTCTTACAAAGTCACTTTGAAACACTTTCCTCTAATAAAGCTTGAATTTCAGGCTCGAAAAATATCTCTAAATGTAAATCACGTGCAAGGAATCTCATATAAATCCAAATTCCCTTTCAAACGCGACAATCGAGAGGAAAGGTTTGCCGTTTTTAAGTCGGATGATTCTCAGATCGCAGACATTATCGCGCGAAGCGATTTCCGCATCGACGGTCGTTCTTCTCTTTGCCAGGAAGAAATTAGAATTCGTGGTGGAAAATCAGGAAAGATTATCGTCGGTGAGGCGGGCCTCGAAGAGGGAAAGAAAAAGGAGTGGAAGGAATGAAAGGGTAGCGGGCGGTGCTCGCGGAGAAAGGGGGAGGAATAGGCACTAACTTTGTCGCGTCTTTTTGCAAGGCCAAAGGTAGGCACCGCTGAATATATTAACGAAGCCGCGCGCTTTGACGCACACGGGCCGCGGCGCGTAATTTTTAATTACTAAAAAGAACCATGCCTCTACTCGGGAACGGTCTTCTTCCTCGGTCGGCATTCACGGATACCGTTGCGAACGTGCCCTCGTATTTATCGCAGCTCTGCGTGGTCTCGCCCTTTAAATATATGCGACATAAAGCGAACGTGCACCTCGACTTTTTTTCTCCGATTTCCCGTCGAACGTATGCAGATCCGTGCGTGTTCGCTAGCTTCGCTTCCGGCTGTCTGCTCGCGCGATAACCAAACGGGCTGAATACGCTCCGGAATACAGTAATTGATGCAGCTAATTCATCACGAACGGCTGCCACGAGCGTTCAAATTTCGATCTATGGAAATAACGACGATGCCTGTCCGTTTCGATCTTTTTTCGTACGTTAATGTTACACCGCACCTTAATAAACATGATTTTAAACGATAGAACGATGGATCAACAACGAAAATACTATTGGTCATGGTGTTCTTTGTGCGTTGGATTTTTACGATCACCTCTTTCCTGGATGGAGGAACTTTTACGTTTTTCGAAAACTTTTGGAAGGGGAGTCCCCGGTGATGTAAGTCGATGGAGAACCCTCAGAAGATACAGTCGTTTATAAAAATGTTGGAATGACTGTTTTTACTTGATGAACTCCTTAACACTTTACCGACCGGTATTTTTTAATATCGTACCCACTTCTAATCGGACACTTGCACGCATTTATTTCCCTGATACTGATATCTCTTCGAAAAATGCAAAGTTTCCTCACTGAGTTCTTGGCACAGTTAACCGCAATGAAAAATAATAATTTATTAATTGCCGTAGCGACCAATTAATGAGTTAAAAGTCCAAAAGTGTTGGGCCCGAAAAGCCGATTAATCGGCTGCCAGTCGGTAAAGTGTTAATAAGCACCCTGATAAACACGATTTTTAATGATAGAGCGATGGATCAACAATGAAAATACCATTGGTAATGGTGCTCTTTGTGTATTCGATTTTTACAACCACCTCTTTCCTGGATGGAGGAATATCTACGTTTATCGAAAATTTTTGGAAGGGGAGTTCTAGGTGATTTAAGGGGATGGGGAAGTCTACGAGATATATTCATCTATAAAACAGTTCGCACGACTGTTTTTACTTAATAAACACGATTTTCGACGATAGGATGATGGATCAACAACTAAAATACCGTTGGTCACGGTGCTCTTTCTGTGTCCGATTTTTACAACCAACTCTTTCCTGGTTGTAGAGACTTTTACGTCCCATTTTTCGAAAATGTTTGGAAGGAGAGTCCCCGGTGATGTAAGTCGATGGAGAACTCCAGAAGATATAGTCGTCTATAAAACAGTTGGAACGGCTGTTTTTACTTGTTCTCTACGAATCAATGAAACCCGTTTATCCGATAAACGTTTACGAGAAGTCCGGACGATCCTTGTCGCTGGTGTCTCTCTGTGTCTGTACGGTAAAGAAAAGTTTCCCTTCCGTGTCTTAAAACCGAGCATAAAAGATGGTTCATCGATCCGTTGACCATCTCCCTTTGCCGATTGTCTCGTTTTATTTTCTCCACAGTGCACGTATAATCCACCCTCGATGTGAAATCTATTATGAAAATACATGGAAACATATCCTATCTCACAAAGAAAAAGTTAGCATGGACGATGCGTATCACGTGCCAAGTTAAAAGTGAACATCTTTTCGCGTCATTTTCCACCATAGCTTTCATTGGCCTTCCATCTGAATATCCTTTGATCGTAAAATTTCCTTAACCGTACTAGATAATAGTCTTCTTATTTTTATCCGGTAGGTTCTTCCTACGGGTCTTGAATTTTCGCGTAATAATAGACGATGAGAAAGAGAGAGAGAGAGGAGAAAGAAGAGAGAAATGGAAAACGAGAAAAAAGTAAAAAATAAGCGGGTACATCGCTTCCGAAATAGAGCGTGCAACTTCAAACGAATATAAAATTCAGCAATATCATTCAGGTTGCCGGTTGCAGCGATTCATATGTATGTACCTATGTCCGGGGTAACATAATACCGTGGCAGTCTTATTTGCAGAGTGTGTCACAGAGAGTACCCTCTGAGATTTCGTCTTTCATATCGACTCGGCGCGTGCAAACAGTGCAAAGGCTGGCTTCATTCGCGGTAGCTGTACCATTACGTTATAAACAAATATCACGGGAACGTTATAAAGTCTGCCGGGTGTTCTTTTTTGCAGGACGGAAACCTGGAGAAACGACAGAGCGCACGAAATTTGCAAAAGCAACGTCTTGAGGGCAAGTTTGGCGTGGCGAAGTAAAGTTTTCTCTTCCGGTCGAAAGGTGTGTACGGGGTAATACGTGCAACGGTCCTCGGTGTGCGGAAACTCAAGCCCTTTGCCCCGGCGCCCTTGCTTTAATTTCAAACAGCGTGTCGGTAATTCTCGCATCGCAAGCCTGAAAAGTCTGAACCGTAAAATGTCTCTCTTTCTCCGCTCTCCTTCTACTTTTTCTCTCTTTCTCTTTCTCTCGTTCTCACCCGTGTGCCTCGACGCCGTTGCACCGGCGGGTCTTGAAAATTCACAGTTCCGGTGTCGAAGAGAGAATTCTCTCAAGGCAACGGTGGATTAAGGGATTAAAGGATGCGTACTAGGCTTTGACGTTCTCGTTTCTCACTTCTCTCAGCATTTTACGACAGGAGCATCGCTTTCCAAATACCTCTTTTCTTTCTTCTCTTCCTATCCCCGATCTGTTCCTCCCTTCCCATACATACATCCTCCTCTCTCTTTCTCTTTCTATGTATAAACGTATATACCTATATTACACGTTCTCCACCCTCCTTTACCCTCGTTTCCTTTATCCACCTTTGCCTCCTCTATTCCACCCTCTCTCCGTCTCTCTATCCGCCTTTCGGCATATCGCGCGACGCTTCCTTTGTTCCTCTTTGAGGCCCTTTTTTTCTCGAATCGCCTTTGCTCATTTCCCAGCAACGTTAAACGTTTGCCGAGCGAAACGGGGCGCATCCCCGTCGAATGCATCGGTTGCCAGGGCGCGTATGCACCGCGAAACGTATCGTTATTGTATTACGGTGAATTTAGCAAGCATCCAAGGGGGAGAAGAACGTGCGATTTGCACGGTGCAACGGTAGCTTTGAAATCGACAGCACGAAACCTATTCAAGTAGGCCCGCAGTAACGCGATATCGCAACGATACTCGCACCCTGCAATTCGATTGGCAAGCCAATCGACGAGAGGCAAAAGGAATATTTTAGACTCCAAAGCGTGATCTTGCTTCCTCTTGATGTTAATGCCGCAACGGACGACGACCGTCCGAGACACCGTCTGTAAGATCGATCTTACTCGTTCGAGCGGATCTTTCTACAAAGTTAATCAATTCGCCGACAAGTGTCTCTAATTTGCTATGCTTTTCGATATCAAAGAAGTTCTACATAGAGCCACGATCCTCCGGAACCACTTCGGTCAACGAGCGATTCTTTTGTCACCGATAATTACCCCCTGTTAATTACTCGCTGTGGAACAATCGAACCACAGTAGAGCCGGAACCACGTCCAAGAACATGGATGACGAAAGCAGCTTTAAAATGTCACGGATTGATGCTCTCGATTAAATAATTGAAACACGACCTACGTCAACCAGAATGGCGCGGAGCGATGCCCGAAAGCGCGACCCTTTTCGCCGATTTAATTCCCATCGATTCGTCCTTTGTAGCGGCGCCGATAATTAGCGCGAGAACGATTAAATCGTTCCGCTTTTGACGGCAAACGACTATCCGTTGCGTTTGCTGTTTCTCTCTACCTCGTGCGAGCGAAGGTGAGAAAGTCAATCGGAAGTTAATTGCCATGTCGATCGTTCGGACAAATTCACGTTAAGGTCCGTCGAGCTAAATACCGACATTGTCCGACCACGAGAATCGTGTACGCGTGCTTTAGCCTAGTTTGTGTGTCTCCGAATGTGCATGCGTCGCATTACTATCTGCGGTCAGGAACGGCGGTGGATGTGGGATCCGATCGGGACGATGCCTTAGGGCAGCGCGGGAAATCCCTCCATGGAGGAGGCGTCAGTCGCGAACCATTGCTCTCTGCCACGCGTGCACACGCCCGTAACAACAATGCTCACTGCCTCACGGCTCGATGCCTACTTCTGCCATTAAGTTCGGTATATACCGAAAGCCGTCGCGATTAATTTCCTCGGATTGGGCTCCTCCTCCGAACGAAAAGAGCTTTAGGGTTACATCTTTCCGCGCGATAGCACGGCAAGAGGACGAAGAGATTGAAACTGGGACTGGTTGAGAGTTACTTCTCACCGTTGAATTCCTATTAGTTTAGGTAGTTTCGAATTCGACTACCTGTCTCGACGAGGTTTTGAGCTTTCAATCGGTACCATCGAGACAGCGATACGTAAAGCGTGCTTAAAGGCACACAACCCGCGACGTATTCGAACCGCGGAGGAAATACGAAGTCACTCCCGTTAAGACCGAGGCGCTATCACCGACGTCGTCGCGTCTCCGTAATTAATTTCCACTTTGACTCCTACGATCCATACATCCGAGAACGTGCAGTCTTTGGTGAGTCGCGCGCAAAGGAAATCACAATATTCACCGAGTCTACGGCAACATCGTTCCAAGTCTAATCCACCATTCGAGAATCCCCAGGCTGCATCTCCTTTGCTTCGTTCACGTCGACGGTACGGTCTTTCACCACGATCCCTACGATCTTCTCAGGATCTTTGCATTCGATCGTACACTCTGTACGACGTTAAAGCGCGTTTGATCGACGAACCGACAAAAGATGAGCGCGGATTTCCTCCGCGTAATTCTGTATGGCAACGAAGCGTATCTGGTCGCGGGAGGCGCGGTCAACTTTGATCCAATGAATATGAATGAGCGTGGCAACGCAACGCGCGAGCTGGTCTTGAAATAGCACCGGTGAAATTCGACCAGGAGAGCGATATATATCTCTATCTACCGCGTCACCCCCTTGTTCTCCCCATGGGAGAGGGTGCTCGTCGAATACCGAATACCTCCGTGGAATACGTCAAATCGAATGTGACGTTATAATGGAAAGGGCATTAGTGGTTTTACCGTTGCCGATCGGGAACGAGGATCGTTCGAGAAAATGTCCCTCTATGGAAATTACAAAACCACCGGCGCGTAGAGAATCTCGTAGATGTGGAGCAGGTGAATTCGAAATTGTCAGATCGTTTCGCGTCGTTTGGAAAGAAAAAATTACATTACGTCGAGTGGCTTAGAATAAGGGACGATTGAACGAAAAGGAGGAAATGGAGGGGTGAAATGTACGAGAGAGAATAAGCGTTTCCATTACGTCCTACGAAGGTCTTAATTGTGCAGGTATACCTAAGTGTTCGAGGAGTGCATTGGAAATCGAAAAGGGAATAACGATCTCGTGTGGTACAATGCACTCGACGAAGCCCCCTGTGAAATTCTTCGTTCTCCCTTCGACCGATTGGTCGCCGCGGGTGGTGAACTTACTCTTCGTTACCGTTTCCAACGGTCGTTATACGTTTCGACGATTCGAGCACCCGTCGTCCGATTTTCGTGGACGATGGGGCCGAGCAGTTGTCGCGACCGACTTCACGAGTGCTTCCATTTTCTCTCTTCCCTGATCGCGTTAGCCGACGATCGAATCAAATAAAGAACGAAATACGTGGCTCCTCCTCGACGATGACAACGAGGGGAAAATCGGACGCACGTGTGAGCAGTCGCAAATTAAAAGAAAGCAATAAGAGTCACCGAACGCCTATAACAAATGATTTAATCGTCGAATCTGGGGGACCAAAGAGTTTGAGAGTCGAAAGCAATATTTCGATCGACTGCGAGGGAGTCGTTTCGATGGTGTTAATATTTTGGGGGTGCCGATTGTCCCGCCTGCGTTGAAACGTTTACTTTGGGGTAATAAAGAGCAACTTGCCTATCCAAACGTAACGAAAAAACAAGCTGTTCTTTCTGCATCCTCAGATTCAACTATGATACTTCTACAATCTTAGAAATCTCTCAAAAAATTGACGTCCAAGTAATCTCATCTCCATTGCAGCATCAAAACTGATGACTTTTCCTCCAAGTCTCACCCTCTTCCGTTCACACTTTCCTTCGATCGTTACATATCACCGAAAACCCTCGACTTCGAAAGTCCACTTGAACTCGCCTAGGCAACGACATCGTCAGCGGCGAGGAACTTTTTCAAAGCCAACCTCGACTCTCGTAGCTTTTCCCAAACTCTCTATCCCTATAGTAAAGTTCAACCTCCATTCACGTATGACTCGTGAGCTCGATGGACGCAGCAAGGTGTGAGCATATCAGAAATTCTCTCTCGCGTAATGAAACCACCAAGGATTTTTTCAGGTTGATCCGAATAATCAGCGTTGATAGCGTTGAATCGAGGCTTTCGCCCAACATCAACGTCTCCCACCCGTTGTGGCCGGTTATTTCGTTCCAGGCATCGATAAGTTTTTTCCTTTTTCCCCCATTTTCCGTCGAGTACGTGTCAGTCTTTCGACTGACAAGCGGACGGCGAGGAGGTGCAAAAAAAAATACACGGAGCTAGTGGCTGTTCTAGGTGGTGCGAGTTTCCATTGTCGCGAAACGTTGGTTCTCTCGTGTCTCGCTTGCCTCTCTCCATTGACAGTTCGAACAGAGGCGAAGTGTCGACGATGGTCGGGGCGTCGATTCGAATCTCGTACTCGAACGCGGACTCCATTCATGGGAGCATAATGGGGAACGAAGGAGAATGGAGGGACCACGCACACGCGTACACCCTGTCAGAGCGGAGACGGGCTTTTGCAGAGTGTCGCACCATGGGATAGCTTCTACGGATTCCCCGCGTCCCTGTCCGACGAGCTTGTTGCCGCAAAAACAGGAACCTACGCCGATATATGTCCGTCCCTTCTATTAAATTCCCCGTAACGTCTCTGTTAAACTCTCTATTAGTCGATACCCGAGAAACGACCAAGACGGGAAACGAGAGGGAAGTGCGACAGGTTCGTTTCCTTCTTGTAAATAGACAATCGATTCTTCGTTGAGAAACTTTTTTACGATTGTATGTGAATTGTAACACGCGGATATTTCGTGATATTGAACCTTTGATGATATTTCGAAGAGTAAAATCTACTGGAAGTTTAAGAAGTTGAACGTCACCAATATTTCTTTCCTTTTATCATAACTACTAAAATGATACTTTTCCTACTAAAATTCCATCGTTTTAGAAACTTTAACACTAGATTTACGGATGTTGATATACCTATTTTTCTGAAATGAGCCAATTTAACTCATACAAAAAAATTGAAGTTTTTTGTAGAGAAAATAGTTCCAAATTAATTTAAACGAAGGCTTTATTATTAAAAAATTATCCAAACAATGTATTATATATGTATATAACAGTTGAGTTTTAAATGTGCCAAATTGGCTCCGTAAATCTAGTGTTAAAGACACAGATATTCGTATATTCAGCAGGATCTTATCATTTGAATCTCAGTATTTAAGTACCAAATATGTAGAAAAATTCGTAAATATTAGGATTGAAAAGTTACATGATATTTCATAGCCCCGGTCACCGCTGACCCTCATGGTTGTCAACGTATTAAGAAAGAAGAAAGGAACGTCCGATAAACAATCGAGGTCGACGTCCTTGCTTTCTGTACGTTTTGAAATTCCAGGAGAGAGGCGAAAATCCGCGCGGAATATAACGCGATCGTTGTACATTTTACGGGGGGAGAATTAAACTACTCGCTCCGGGGGAGAGAGAAACACGAGCGGTCCGTGCAAACGTTACAAAGTGGACGTTCCTGAAAAGATAATGGAGCGGACGATACGTGAATGTAAGTGGAGTTGCAGGAAAGCGTGTCGAGTATTGTCCCGCGTATTACACATTCCCTGTGTCGCGTCTTTAGAAAAACCCTCCGGCTGCGTTCGTAAGGTAGGTGGATGTGTACACGACGGAAGGTCCGCAATACGCGTTCCCTATCTCTCTTCCGTGATGCGAGTTTTGTGTTTACACCATGCAAAAACTGCAAGGGGAAACGACGATGTTGCCGTACGGCACAAGGTGAATAGGATGCACGAGTTCTCGGTTCGACTGGCGCGTAACTGCTTGAAAAACCTTAAAGCGGACTTGAGAATTCAATTCGTCGTCCAAAATAGAGAGCTACTTTTCCACGTTGCCCGATACTCTGCTACGTTGTCGGCCATATTTGCCGTGGAAGAAAACGTATTTTGGCAGACGTTTCAATTGATACCGAAAACGAGAAAAAATATAACCTGTGTCTCTACGTAGAGAAGCGGCTTTTCCGTTTATGTCATGGAAAAAAAATTCCTGGAGAACATTGCCGCAACGGCGCATGGTGAATAGAGCGCGCGACTCGGGTCGATTGCCTCTGTACCTACTTGAAAAACCATGAACAGACCTGGGGATTTAATTCGTCGTTCGAATTGAAATCGCGGTTTTACGTGGATCAGTTTTGCGCTATTGACAATGAGATAGTAGCTATTTTATCTTTTGGGAGGATCAAATGATAGCAGGAGAATCGAAGAATTGGAGGAGATCGAACGATTCCAGTGTTCGCTATAACTTAAAATTTTACAGCTTGAATAATATTATTTGTCCTTCATCCTTCACATTTTTAATCGGTGCATTCAAGTCTATACTTGCAGACAAGCTTGAAGCAGCCAAGAAATCTCAGTTTAACGCTAGGTTTACGGAAGCCATTAAATTTACTGATTCCTACCTTCTTAACTCTTTGCGAACTAGCGACGCATATATGTGGTCTGAGAAAAAAACTAATTATAGTTTATTGCTGTACGAATACAAGGTTGAAATAAAAAAATTGAAATGCAACCGGTGAGGTATGATTAAAATTGAAGTAATTTATAATTTATATACAATAATTAAACCAAAATTTCTGATAAAAAGCTG
The DNA here is from genome assembly GCA_910591515.1 of Cerceris rybyensis. Classification (NCBI taxonomy): domain Eukaryota; kingdom Metazoa; phylum Arthropoda; class Insecta; order Hymenoptera; family Crabronidae; genus Cerceris; species Cerceris rybyensis. Next base: position 24,290,843 of record OU342791.1, on the reverse strand, counting down.
GTTTTGGTCGCCAAGTAAATGATTACTTGTTAATATTCAAAAATGCTCCGTCCCCAAAGGGTTAAAAGCGCTTTCCTTTATAGAGACGCGGTGTAGTAGATATTTCCAAAGTCTTTATTTAATACATTGCGGTGTAACACATTTCACGTCCGCAAAGCTAGTGTTAATTTCAAAATGCAAAATCATAATTCCCCAAGCTCCTCTTTCATTCTCAACGCCAAAGACCTTGTCAAAGAACGTCCACAAATCGATGGACAGAGAAAAAAGTGGTATCTTCGAAAGTAAATAAAATCTATTTTAATTACCTCACGCCTGTTCACCACCCAGAATCCTCCTTTTAACTCTGAAGAACTTGAGCGCAACGTCGCTCAACACCGTGAAAAACCATCGTTCCTACCATTCGCATTATTCGTCGTCCTCGTGGTCGGACGAGAAGAGCATCTTTTCAGGCGTAGAAAATTGTCCGGGATTCGGCGGAGTGATTATTAAGACGGTCCCTAGTCAACGACAATGGCGTTGCTAATAATTGCTGCTCGCAATTAGTAGCGAGTCGGGCGACCGATGTCTCGCGACTCGCCAACCGTGCACTTTCCATAGATTCGCCAGATCCTTTCGGACAAAGCGCTGGCAAAACGAGACGAAAGGCAAGGAATGAAAGTAGTTTACGGAGCTGCTTTCTTCGACAGGGTCAATTTACGCGAACCTGCCGCTGTTCTCTTTCCTCGTGAATCCGTCTGTTCTATTGGTATAATGGCATTCGCGTTGGTTGTGTCGCTTCTTTCATCGTCGTCGACGAGGACGACGTCGTGGCGCGAATAACGAATACCAATCCGTTCAACCGTGCCAATTAACTCTTCATTCTGTACGATAATTAATCGTCCCTCTCGTTCGTTTCCGTGTCAGCGTGATCTAACACGAAACAGCGAGGCTCACGGCTTTAAGTACATTTAGGTGGAAAGATACGATGGAAAAGGTGGATTAAAGGAATAATAATATTGTCGGGGTGCAGCTATTTTTGTCCCGCGACTGCATCGATTTTCCGACTGACATCGAAATGTCTATTATCGTGCGAATTCCCCTCGACAATCTAGACGGTGACGTCTGCTTCTGACACCACCGAATTTCCCGCCTCTAGAAATATCCAATATTTCCCGATCCTTCTCGTCACGAGGTACCGTTTGCGAATGTTTTTTTTTTTGCATGAAAAATAATTCTCTCCTTTCTAGGATGGTACTTGGATATATCGGTAATACGATATTTTATTAATATGATTCTGCAACGAGATGTTTTAACATTCCAAAGTGTGCAAGAACGATGAAATGATCGTTGGGAATTATTCGGAGGTTGAATTTCATGAAACGATCGTCCATATCCCTCACTCGAGTTTCCTCCCCCGATGTATTTTCGATTTTTAAGACTATACCTGGACGCGGATGGATTTTCGACGGAACGGCAGAAAACTCCGGACGATTTTGGCAGAAATAGCGGGGAATATTTGCAGTGGTCGGCTGCGAAATTTCAATTACGCGTATGCCCGGCCTGATTCGATTATCGAGACCGGCTTGATTACCGATTCAATTGTTGCAACGAGTGCAACGAGGAGTCGGTTAGTGTTTGCGCTAAAGCACAGCCGACTGCATCTATTATGCAGAACGATTCTCGGTCCTGCTTGTTCGCGCCGTCCGACACCTTTCCTCGTGTTCTACGTCGCGTCATATCGTTCCGGTATGCGGACGTTCCGTGTAATTTTCTCTTCCCTGTTGTTCCTCTCTCTTTCTATGTCGTTTCTCTTCGTCGTTTCTCTTCGACTGACTGCAACGTCCGCTCCTTTACCCTCTCGTTGTGGATGTGGTGTCTCTGCGAGGGCACTAAACGACGTAATGCGGCAATTTTGTTAGGCGCTACCAGCAAATTCGCGGAGGTGCGAACGAATGGCTGCCGCTCTTATGCTGGAGGGCCATTAAGTGATCTTTCCCCGATTATTACTGCCAGCCGAGAATCCATTTCAGGCGTGAAAAAAAGCCGGGATATTACGCGCGAGAACTCGTGCCACTGTATTCCATACATACACCACTGACTGCACTCGCATCACTGCAAATGCATCGATTGCGTAAAATGAGATACTTAACGCGTAATGTACACCGTATTACGGAAAATTATATACAATTCAGAGGTAAAAGCGAATTTCCTTCTTCTGAAGCGAATGTACCAATCAACGAGATATCGCGAACTGACTCGTAATTTGTCAACGAGTGGATGGAGGATTTTGTTTCGTTTTTGTTTTCTTACTTTTTGCAATTGCTCGAGGAGGCTCATTTGAGGAATATTTGTAACGAAATATTACTCGGCGACGTAGTTGGATGGAAATTGTCATTTCTGTTTGGGAAAAAATTTAATTTAAAAATTGCCCTTTGTTTAATTGTACTAGAACGTATATAAGATATTTTTTTTATTATTTTATTTATTATTTAGGGACAAGGAAATTATATTTCACGGTCATTGAAGCTATAATGTAACTTTATTAGTAGTTTTGGAACATTTACAGAAGGTGAACTATAAAGTACCTACTTCCATACGCACAATAGCTTTACAAATGATGGTCTATTCATTTAAAAATTTTAAATAAAACTGTATCATTCGAGCTTCGCGATCTATACATCAACGATCGATATTACTCACCAACCGAGTTGTCGAGGATCTATCTTACCATCGATCGATCCCGATTTCAAACACCATAAAATGAATTTTACCTCATTGTTATCCAACGTCGATTTTTTAAAACAATTTCATTTCAACCACGGTCGCTTAATTTCGCATCATTTCATTATCATTTAGTATTTCAAAATATGCAAGAAGAGGGGAGGGAAAAAATGAAATTATGGAATGAAAAGAGGTAAGACAAGAGGGCCGAGTAAAATTGTGCTGGCATCGTTAGAAATTCCACGCAGGGTCAAACCACATTCCGTGTTAATTGTGTTCCCGTGAACGTGCGACTGAAAAATGTACACAGTTGTGAATTCTCGACTGGCCCTCCAGGAAACTCAATTACTGATCACACGTACGTTCGATCGTCCTTTCAGTATACTCGAACCAATTATCGGTCGATGGGCATTGTTTGGTTAATTTGCAGAAATTACGATATTCCACGCACTCTTGTCGCGAATCGTAGTCTCGTTTTGCAAGGAATTCAATAGCAACGCAAACGATGTCCTCTATTCCAGTTCAACTGGATTATCGGCCGACGGAATTTATTTGGTAATTTATAGTGTTCCAGTATTCCGCGAGAATTTGCTGAAAATTGTGGTGCCTTCGAAAAAATTCTGTATTGATTTCTGTATTCTTTTGGCTGGACATATTACCTGATACTCGTTAATGGTAAACTCTAACTTACTTCAATTTGCTTTCAGTGAAAGCAAAATTCTAAGAAAGCTCGTTGCAAAGTGTGGTGCCTTTTAAAAAATTCCATCAATACATAGATGATGAGCTTATCATCCGTATTTTATAAATGATAAAGTAAAGAGGAAACTGAGACAACGAAAATACAGTTTGAGCCTTGTAAACAATACCCCAGAATTTGAATTCCCCCGCCATCGTATTTGGAGGAATTTCCGTCCCCTGATATGCGTATCGCGACCACGATGACACAAGAAGTCACCTTAAACCGTACGTCGTCGACGATAGGTCCGTAAATGTTGAAAGTGATAACATAAAAGCAACAACGGCATCGTTCTCCGACTTCGTAATTTTCTCGACCGCCTTTGTTCGAGTTCTCGCGAGACGATACCGGCTATGGTGGCGACGGGAAGAGACTCTGAAATAATGGGCCCGAGTACGTCGCGTCTGGGAATTTTCTCCCACGAGGTGCGTATATTATAGCCTCGACCGTTTGGAATCTACCGAAAACCATAGACCTTCGAGAAAACGACCCTGGTGATCGAAAGAAGCGCCTCGACTTGACGAGATAAAACAGAAACAAAGAAGAAGATAAAACGACAACGCAGAAGAAGAGTAGCAACAGAATTACGATATTCCACGTCAATTCGCCGAGAATCGAGGAGACATCGGAAAGTCAAGAAGAGAAGAGGAAACCGTCGAAGTAACACGAGGATAGAAACAATCGTAGGATCGGTTTCCATCGAAGAAGCCTAGAAGGACCGCATTGCGGCAATATCGTTCAACCAAGCAAAACCAGGCGAATCCAGCTCGAAGGATAGGAAAGAACTTTGAACAAGTAGATTCTGTCTTGTCGGCCGTTTAAGAGAAGAAAGAGAGGAAGACAGGATAAATAGTGATAGCTATCCATCAAGAAGAGGACGAAGGACAAGGAAAACGTGAAAAAGTCAGCAGCGTCGATCGTCGAGAGCAAAGGAGTATTCGTTGCAGGCCGGAATGAGAGGAGGCAGCGCGTATCCTTTTTGATCGTGCGATCCCAGCTCCGGAGAGGAGGATCTGGCAACAACGGCTCGAGGAGTGATCTTGCAGGAGCACTGGCCACGCCAGAACCCAAGGAGAGGAAGGAAGGAACGAGGAGAAAACGTTGGAGGAAGGAGCTCTAAACACCTGAGTCGCGGAGGGAGAGAAAGAGCGAAAAAGATAGAGTGAGAAAGAGAAAACGAAAGAGGGAGAGGAAAAGAAGGAGAAGGGCTAAAGCGGCAGGACGGCAGGCCTGGTCCAGCGCTCGTAAAACTCGTCTCTCGTAGCCGAGAAATACCTCGCGCTAAAGTTCGAAAGTTCCGCCGTTGGAAAAAAAAGCTCTCCTCTACTTTCGACGTGTTTTTCGACGCGTGTGCTCCGCGCCTGTCTCGCGGGGATAGGTTTGTCGTGTGGCGGAAACAACAGTGCCGAGAGAAGCGACACGGGGAACTTTGAGAAAATAATGTTTCGCCTCGCGGGAGTGTAAGATGCCGTGGAACGACTAAAATGTAGTGTTTCGACCACGAAAGCGATCCTCGTCCACGTGTACCGCGAAAAGACCGCTCTTTCTGATCCTTGCAACTTGTGATTCTACCTATACTTTCTTTTTTTTTCCTTTCATCCCCCTTTCCCTCTCTTTCTATATCTTTCTATCACTTTTCCTCTCTGTGTTCACGAATATTTCTGAAGTTTGTTGCTCTTCTACGAGGGGGAAGAACTGTGGGATACTTCGAGGAGGAATATCTACGATTTTGGAAGGTGAGCCTTGTCATTTTTATTATACGATGAAATGTAACGGTAACGCGACCTTTGCAGACGCGAAATGAGATCCGCCGATGTCCTACCACAGGAATCGACAAACGGTGTAAATAGACGCGACGTTCGTTGTCGTTTTTCGTTCGGTTTGTACGAGTTCGACTGTATTTTGTTTATTTTCCAGAGGATATCGAACATGGCGAATGCCAATCGAGCACGTAAATTCAAAACAAACATCGCGAGTGCCGCGGACATCGATCGCGCCTGATTCGTCGTGCGAATTTGGTGGAATTTTTTTTTCCTAGTTACAACGTAGTAACGTGCGGAATGTAAAATCGAGAGAAGGTGGAATTTTCAAGTATTATTTTGTAAAAGTGTTTCTCTGTTATTAAGCTATTTAGTCTCTACGGTATTCGAACAATGACGCCCTCTGTTTGGCTTACAATAAGAGAGAAAAGGACGAATTAACTTGTTCTACTCGTTGAAGTGGTTTTCGCGCGAGGAGTTTACTCGTCTTTGTTGATCGTCGAAATTAAAAGGAATATTAACGCGATAACTGGTCACTGGTGACGTTGTATTTAAATATTAAATTACATTTATATAGAATTATATTGAGCTTGTCCGTATTTTAAGCTTTTGCATTTATAGCTATCTGGAGACGTTAGTAATTAACAGGTGACTGTGAAACTTCCATCTTTTCCTCTTCTACTTCGAGTCTTCCAGATAAATCTTTCAATATTTATCCGAAACACGTCAATTTCAAAGAGTGATTTTCAAATCGTTATCAGTCAGAATCTAGCGACCGGAGATTCAAAAAATTCCTACTGGCAGATCATCGATAACACGGGTAAATATAAAGAACCGGAAAAGTCTTTGTAAAAATGTAACCACGGTGAAAAATTTTCTCGCTGAAAATCCCGATGAAACTCTCGCTCTCGTCTAAATACCCACGTCAAACGATTTCGCTCGACAGACGGACGGAATTTATCGCGAAACATCCGCGAAGATAATAGAAAAAAATATACATATATAGACACGGATCGGAGGCCGCCGTGATGTCGCGTCGTCGATGAAAAACACAAAAAAAGAGAATTTTTTTTTTCCACCGGCGCTTGCTCAGCCAGGGAGTACACAAAACTTCCGGGGATGGCTTTTTAATCGAATCACAGAGCGTCGGAATGCGACGCAACGGAGCGAGGAAATCCAGAGGGGGCAAATGACCGGCAATTGCGACCTCTCTCTCCCCCAACGATGCGCGGTGCAATCGACGTGTGACGCGTTCGAAAACTACAAAACCCGAACTAATTAAAAGGGAATCAGGCAGCCGCCGTGACACAAAATCTCCGCGCGATCGACCGGCCCGGCGAGAGGCGCGTCGCGACGTGGCGCAAATCAAATATTAATCGTGCAATTAGCGCCGATTGTACGTTAATCGGTTTTGCTTTTTTTTTCCTCCCGCCGTGGTCGCGTTGTCGGCACGACTCGCGCCAATTCGCCCAGAAAATATTCCAACCGATGACACGCGCCCTGCTATTTTCTACCAGTGTCATCGTTCACGGATTTATACCTATTCGCGGCACCCATTAATTTCGGATTATCGCAAATTGCTTTGCACCTACGGGCTCGCAAACTTTCTCGATCGACCGAGAGTCGACTAATTGCGGCTACAAAGAAGTCGAGAATTATGTTTGCATAGCGAAGCTGTTGTAACGTCGTGGAGATAGATTGCTTAGGAAACTTTTTTTCGTCAGGCAAAATTGCAATTTCGAGTCGTTTCGGGCAGGAGATGGGTGTTTTACGAGTGTGGAAAAATGTTTATAGTTTTGCGAGCTTTTTTGGCCGTTGTTTCTGTGGGCGAATTTACAGTTCTAGATGTTTGGATAGCATTGCGATAGAACGATTAGCACTGAAAAATAGTACGCTTCGAATTCAATCACTTCTGTATTAACACCCGTTAAATGGCAATACTCAGGAATTCATTATTTAAAGTAAACATATTTACCATGGGCAATCAAACCGTGCTATAAACTTTGCAGTATCAGTCATTACCGATAATATACTATATTCTTTGCTGTTAATTATTATTAGACTGCGGATTTTTATGCATTTATGACAAATTAGATACGGCTAAAATATACAAAAAGAACATAATATAAAAATATATATAAAATATCCAAAGTATGGTATTTATTGTAATATAAATCGAGTGCAATTAATCCCTAGATAGGTTCTCGTGTCTCACCTGCATTTGTGAAATTCGAAATTTGCATAAACATCCGCAGTCTAATTATTATATACACACTTGCAGAGAACAGAGCAAGAAACTTTGAAATAACAATCACCTAGAGCAGCATAACAATCACCAAATAACATCACCTGGGGCATGCCGCCCCCCTTAAATATTTTTTCGCACCGCGAGATTAGCATCAGTGTCATTATTATTACATTATCTATGTTTACATATAAGAATAATAGTAAACATAACAACAATAACTCATTATATTTCAATTTTTCACTCTGAAAAAATGCCTATAGTGGGTCTAAATTTAATATGGGGATATATAATTTTATATGCGGCCCGCGAAGTTATGATGCATTTCCAAAGTGGCTCACAAGATCATTTGGGTTCGCCAAAAGTCTAGGTTAGGCCTAGAGGCTAGGGTGGGTACAGATATAAAGACTCAACCACCCTATTAATTGGTATCTTCAAATTGATGTATTTCTATCGCTTCTCAAAAATTGTTCCTACATCTCGCACATACCATAATCTCTGTTATTCTAACCTACCCTAACTCAATAGATCCATGACGAAATAACCGTGGCAATTAAAGCCAAATAAAAATGCAAATGAAAAGTAACCATCATCCACAAAGAACACAGTACAAATACCCTCGTCCAATTTGTAACAATCTCTAAGAGTGAAATTTCCTATTCAAAGATCATGGGAAGTAGAGCCGTTGCCGTGGGGGCGTCACCAGGTGCAGCGGGGGTATCCGGCGAAGCTGGTTTAGCCGGTGTGCCGAGACTCCTGGAGGACTTGGCCCGACTTTCGGAGGACAAGGACACAGCCGACATCGTCTTCCTTCTAGGACGAGACGAGACGCCCGTTTACGCTCACAGAATTATACTCCAAGCGAGGTTCGTATCGGTCGTCGTTATTCCCATGCCCAAAGATATACCATTAAATCGATGTTTATATACGAAGGACGTTATATACAAGCAGAGCTCGTTAAGAGAATATTCAACCTCAAGAACTTGCCGCTCATAATAAGACAATTTCCATTCTCGTCTCCCAGTTGTTTTTTTTTCTCCCTCGTTGATATCTTCCGTCGATGCATCGAGGGAGCACGAATGAGTTCGACGACGGAAGACCAAACCGGAAATATTATTTAAACTACCCGACCTTCGATACTCCACGGGATTGAATTAATTGTTAATCGTAAATTTCATTAAAACGCCTCTCGCACGATGGATAGGACGTCGATCGATCCGGAAGCGCGGAGCGAGATTTCCTTGGAGATTTAAGAACGATTCGAAAACGCGCGGGAAATCACGCGGGAGACGAAAGCGCTAAAGGTCTTGCCGTGTGCACGATGCGGATATACCAGGAGGAGAGAGTACAGATAGAATGAATCGTCGTGTACGGTTTTGCGGGAAATAAAACGATGCGAACGAGACAATGGGTCTCGGCGTTTCCAGAAAATGGAGAATCAATGCGGCAACGTGAAATATTACCGCGTGTTTATAGATGTACGCGGATGTGGATGGTACGGGCAGTTTCTTTTTTACGACGTTAACGAAGATGCAGGCTGCATAACGATGCAATGTCGGTTCGTTCGTGCCGGTTTTGAAAAATATCCTCCTTGGGAGAAGGAGCCAGCAAAGCGCACGATTCTCGGTTCCTTAATGCCGGCGAACTTAGTTCGCGTAACCGCGTTACCAAGTTTCACCGTGCTCGCGATGAAAAACTGCCTGGATAACTTTTCTCCGGAATTGCAAACGAACCTCGAGCAACCGAGACGATAATTTCATTATTTTCGTCGAGTCGTTGAGGGATGCATAAGTAACTTGCTCGTTGGGAAGTAAGAAACTGAGGTATAAGGTTCGCGGAGGTCATTCTGTTGGTGGATTACTGCGACGGGTACTATCGGAAGTTTGGCAGAGGCTATGAGGATCATTGGCTTTACAATTTTACTTTGTGCTTCATTGCTTTTACGATATACGGTATCTATACGATTGTAATGGAGGAATGAGTTTCTCTCTGTTGCTTCTAATTTAAGAAAATTATTCGACAGATCCTCGAGTCTGGAAAAAAGTAGCAGGATCATTGAGGAAATCTCCCCAATCTGATCTAAAGAAAGGGGGGTTATTGCAGATTATAATCAGAGAACATAAAGTCAAATAATATAAGAAAGATTATTCAAGGATCTAACAACCCTAGAAAAAAATCACAAGATCCTTAACACGTTCCGTGCCGCGTGGGGCGTATACGACCCCTACTAAACTTTCTGTTCAGTTTTCTTGCATTTTTCACTGCAAAACAAAGAATTTGATTGTGACAAATATATTGTAAAGTTAAATATAGGCATCTTAATATCACGTATACTGCAAAGAAATTTATTTAATTGTGAAAGTGTGGATCATATACGCCTCACGCGGCCTGAACAGAAAATCTTAAAAAATTATCCGGCGCGGAACGTGTTAAGCAATGTGCAGTGGCCACCTTCACCCAGTGAAAAAATCAAGTTCGATTCTTGATCCAAACAAGGGAAAAAATATCGTCTCCCCTTCATCTTACACCCCAATATCTCCACATCCCCAAAAACAAACAGAATTCCTTCCGATCGATCGAGTCGCAAGGGGTGAAATTATTCGACGAATGGAAGGAACCCAGAAAAAGATTCCGAAGTCATTAAACTTTCTCAGGTAGGAAGAGCGAGTGCATCGGAGAGCTGGTGCCGCGGATGAATTTTAATTAAGGGGCTTCGATTGTTACGACCAAATGAATCGATCGAACGTTTTAATTAGTTGGACAATAAGAGGGGTACTCTCAAGAACGATTCAGCCGTGGCGCCTGCGTCTCGGTGCACCTTTCACCGGGAAGTATTCTAATTGTTGTAAGAAGGGCTGATATTAGAGGGGAGAGAAGCACGTCCGAGGGCTTGCATTCCATGGTACAGGGCGACGCTAATTGTAAAGTCAATTACGATATTTCCTTGAACCCTTTTGATATCGGCGCAGAAGGGATCGTCGAGGCCTTTTGTCATCGGTTCTTCGTTCTTCTCTCCTCTGCGCCTCCGATTCTCTCTTTGTCAGGGCGATCCTCGGAAAATTAAGTTACGCATGCTCGTGACAGGCGTCCACAGGAGAAACGAATGGACAATGCGCGACCGCACTCGAACTTTACGCGTCGCCTCTCTAGTCCGGTGAAAATCCTGACAAAGAGTCTCTCTACCCTCTCCCTCTTCCTCTCCGCTTCTGCCCGTGATCCTCGTCATTTTGAAATGCGACCGAGATGAGAACGAGCCTCGACGAGAGACGAAAAAAAACGCGAGAGAGGCAATATGTTGTAATACGCGAGTTATACCTACCGTGCTGTAGGTCTTTTTGCTAGGAAAAACGCTTAACTGAGTGGGATGCGAGGGAGAAATATTTTTGCGATGTATTAGTGGAATTTGAATTGTGTTTTTTAAGGGAATTGTAAATGGATTTGTAAAATGGGATTTCGATTTGGCTGGGCAATTTTTTATGGGGTTTGAGGTATTTGGTGGAGGTGGTCGCTGAGGACAAAGTTTGAAAGAGGAGGTGGAGACATATTTTTTGTGCTATTGTGGCTAGTTTTGTTTGTACTTTTAACGTGGAATCTTTTAAGTTTGAGATTAATATGGTGGGAATGGAGCTGTAGACTCAAAGCTGATGGATATGTTCAGATCTCGTCGACATGGGGCATTTTCTGATTTATAACAGACTCAGCATTGAACATTTTTCATCAACAGAAGCAACAATAGACCTTTAGTGTTAATGAGAAAAAATCTCTAAACAAAATCCCCGAAAAGGAGATATCAAAGCCGAAAATTCTAAAAATGGCTAGATTTTTTAATACACTCATCTCCAACGAGACTTCACCAAATACAAAGCATCAGTACCAATTCCCCTTTCCCTTCATAATACAAACTACAAATTGCACGAGGCATTACACCCCATTATCTTCTGAAATACCACTAAATGGAAACCTATACGTTCGAGGAAGTAAGAATGAACAACGCGAAAATAAAAGGGATTCATCCGAGAGGGCCTTTTAACGTTTGCGTGTCTCGCCCTAAAGAGCTTTCAAATATATTCAAGAGTTAAACTTCGAGGACAATGCTATAGATTCGAACAAGTCGAGAAAGGATGCAACGATGGACGTAGAAAGAAACGTGGTATTCCGTTGGCATTCGAGAGTAAAGGAAGAGAGAAGAGAGAGAAACGAATGACTGAGAGAGTAGCAAAGAGAAAGAGAGAAAGAATCGACGGTGCGAATTCGACTCTGGTTGCACCGGAAGCGGAGGCGGTTTTTACGCGGAGATCGACGGAGCCGCTATATAATCGCACGCTTGGTCGTTAGTAGCGGAGCCCGCGGCGACATTCAACCCTTGCCGCCGTGAAACCAAGCAGCCACGACCCTCGTTTCCCAGCACCACTAGCCTCCACCCCCTGACATCCTCTCTCTTTCCACGAGTCGGAGCTCGTGAACCTACGTTACCACCCCCGTGACACCTCGTCGTCACACCAGACGCGCCGCGGTGCCCTATTCTTTTTCTCGGCGTGACTCGCTGATATTTGGTTTTCTTTGATTCCGCTGTGGCGTTCGCCTGTGATTAGAGAAAAGCTTCTCTTCGTATTCGTTTCTTTTTTTCACCTCTCCTTCTATCCTTCCTTTTCCTTTCCTTTCTTTCCCTTTCTTTTCTTTTATCCGACGACTCTCTTGCCGCGCATCCAACCAACCTTCCGCTTTTATTTTTCTTCCTCGATATTCTCTCTACTTTTCTCGCTGCTTTTTGCCAACGCTGACGCTCCGATTCCGCGGCGATAGAGACCCTATGAAGGATTCTGTGCACGTACGTAATTCAATATTTGCCGCGGATCTAGCGAATAACGAAATACAGAAAATCCCAGCGATCGACGTTCCTCATTGATTTCCCTCGTGCCGCTCTCTCATGTCGTCCTGGGAAAGATTAATCATGAAAATACACCGAGGTAAATCTTTAAAACTGTATTTCGTTTTTAATTCGTAGTCATCAAAGTAACTCGGCTTTGATCTCATGCTGAGCGCTGTGTAATGTTAAAAAAATACCACTGGAAAATATGTGGGAACGACGATTTTCTCGGTGGATTCGTCGAAAGCTGTTGCACGTCTGAGTTACATCCGTGCCCGATACTCGTGTGGACCTTTTTCTCTCCATCTTTCTCACCGATCTCTCTCAAAATGGCGAACGTAAGAACTATGTTTCGTAAGTCGAGCACGATTTTTCAACTTCACAGTCCTCGTTGCTGGGGACGTTTGTTAACGTGTCGGTTATAATATCAAAGACCCTAGAGGGGCGTGCCTTTTCCATTTGCGCTCGCCCTTTGACAAATTTTCTTTTGATTCGATGCGAATGGAGCCACGCTTTACTTACTCCTAACTCACACGGCAAACTCTTCGATTCCGTTGCCGTCGAGTCTTTTCGTTCAGACAACCTGAGACCACTGTCTTTAACATCCGACATCGTTTCTTAACCGAGGTCTTCGCGGTAGTGAAAAACGTCTTTAACGATCCGGACGTTTTCTTCCCTCCGATCTTTCTACTTTTGCCGCCGTTTTCTCTTGTCCTTCGTCTTTTCTTTCGCACCCTTTGCCTCGAAAATTGCCGGAACGTTTTTGCCGTAATTCAATTTCAATTCACTGAGCTTGACCTGACCGAGAATACGTGCAATTTTTCCAAGCGCGTTGCACTTTGCTCGTTTCACAATTTCGTCTATAGTATGAGATTAAAAGAATGGATGGAATTCTAAGAAGAAATGTTTGTATAATATTTATACACGATGGAAATGGACAAATGTAGGAAAACACCGGGGCAAAAGTCTTTTTGAATGATTTGTGCATGGATGAAAAAGAAGAAAAATTCGGGCGTCAATGAATCGACGAGAAGAAAAAGTGCAGTGTTCGTTTCTAGACTTGTCGAAGTTAAAAGCATCGCTTTTGTGTGTCTAGCCACGCGAGATTGGGAATGGTGTAGGACACAGAAGAAGGGATCGGATGTTCTCCCAATGGGTCATGGGGGATCGGCTTTCAGTTCGAAGTATCAGAAAAGATTTGTTCTCTGACTCTTTCTGGAAAGAGAAACGAAATACTAGGGAGAGAAAGGGGTATCGATGGATAGATGGATTGATAAATGGATATACCGATAAAAACAAATAAATAAGTATATATAAGACAGATAGACGAATGAACAGATGAAGAGGAAAAAAGGGGAAGAGAGGAAGAGGGAAAGTTTTTGAAGGTTGCCATTAATTTCTAGAGGCACGAAAACTAAAGCCCAACCACCGTATGTTAGTTACGAATACACTCGTGGCAACGGAGCTTCCTGACGAAGTCAATTAAGCTCTTTTGTAACGAGTAACACTGCCAGAAGTAGTGGAGGCGACGAAAGGCGAAGTGGTGGGTGTTCGTTATAAGAGCCACGCACCCAGAAGACATTTATGCTCGCACGATTCAAGGCAGTACTCTTCCCTCATTGTTCCCCGCGTCATGGCAATTATCGTCATTAAGAGAAATCGATCTCATCCAATTGATTTTCTAGGTGCAAGAACTTCACGGCTGCGAAGAGAATCGGAACACCGGGAAATCCGACTCCAGTGCGCATGCCGCATGCACATCCGGAAACCTTTCGCCAGTTTATTCATTATATTTATACCGGAAAGGTAAATAATGAGGAGATACAAAATTAATAATAATTTATAACGATATTAGGACATATTTTAAGCGGACTTCAATGATGTTTGTTGTTAGATCATGCTACAGGATAGCGGAATCTTCGAGATGTTGGGACTTGCTCAAGAACTTGGAGTCGAGGAACTTTGGAGAAGTTGCGAGGAACATGTCTCTGCTACTCTTAGTCCTGGAAACGCGTGTGCCCTTTTAACCGCTGCTTTGGATGCCCAAGAGAGAGTTCCTGGTAAGTTTGTTTGCTCGAATGTTTTTATTTTTTTGCTTTTATATTCGAAGCTTATTATCGTCGAGGAAGTAGAGTTTTATGTGGGTTTCGCATTAAGGTGGGACGTTGATTATCTGAACTTTGGTTGTTCGATGTTGTAAGAGGCATTTAACGCGGAAGTTTCTTCGGAGTGGTGGTTACACCAATGGGGGTGTATTAAGTAAAAAGTTTAAAATAAAAAAATATATGTTGCTGTTCATGGTTGGAATGAGTGTAAGTTATAATATAAGAAAATGAGAGGTGTATTATTAACCCCTTGCCGTACTATAACGAGTTACACTCGTGATGAGGTAAATTGGATAGAAAGTTTTCAAATTCTGTGAAACCTATGAAATTGAAAATATGACGGAGACGTGACACGATGAAATTATTTCTACAATATTATTATTATGTCCAGCTATTGGATATGTCACGGATCACTGATCGATTTTTAGTTTGCCAATTTAATTTTGTGTTATTGCAGGAGCAATCAGAAAATAAATGGTACGGTAAGGGGTTAATATACTTTATGACGATTGAATTGATATTAGGATGAATTATTCAATGTTATTTGATGAATTTAACGAACAAATTTCTAAGGCAGGCAATACTAATAGAAGTGGAATGAATAGGAAGTTGAAAATAAAAAATTTGTATTACTGCTGAAGACTGTAGTAGTCGTAGAAATTTAACGAGCAATTCGGAGTGGAATAGGTTATTATCTCGTGACAGATATTTACAAGAATAAATCATTCGAAATATTCGGTAATGTCAGTGAAATTTTCTCAAGCTTAAATAAATTATTACAATGTTTAAATTGCGACGAAGATGACGATATGGGATGGCTTTAACATGATGAAGTGATAAATAGAAAAAGGCAAAGAAATTATTGAAAGCTTTAAAGAGAACTATATCTAAAGAGGAATGATGAAGAAGATATATTCTCAGGTGACATTCACACGCATTCTGAAGCTTTTGCAGCACCAGAGATAGTCATGATGGTATGGAGGACAGAAAAAGTACTTCCGCGGAATTACTAACTTTAAAAAAATATGTAATCTAGCAGCTCAGAAAGATTGGAAAAACAAAGATGATTAAAACTTTGCAGAACATTTTAGAATGTTTCCAAAAGTCTATGCATTATGTTTATTAACGATTTATCGAACGGCACTCGGTAAATAATTGAAAGTGTGTTGATTCAAACATTTATGTATATACCAACGAATTTTTTTGGACGTGAATTCAAAGACTCAGAGTGTTCTGCACTATTGCAATCGTTTTGGTGCTTTGGTGTAATAATATTTCCATCTTCTATAACAATCAATTACAATGCGAACAGAGTATTACTATCTCC
The DNA here is from genome assembly GCA_910591515.1 of Cerceris rybyensis. NCBI lineage: Eukaryota > Metazoa > Arthropoda > Insecta > Hymenoptera > Crabronidae > Cerceris > Cerceris rybyensis. Next base: position 24,275,103 of record OU342791.1, on the reverse strand, counting down.
TACTTAAAGGTAAATAATAAAATTATTGGTAAGTGGACTTTCTCAAAATTACGACTACCTTGGAATTTAATTTTTACTATTCCTGTGTGGGATTTTATTGTATTATTTTATATCCGAGAAAATTAAAAAAAATTATTTATCGACTGCATCATGTACAGCTTATTTTCACTATTTGCCGTTGTGGCAGCACAACATAGAGATTTTTTCGCATCAGTGGTACCAGCCTATACATTTTTCTCCCTAGAAGTATTTTATTTACCAAATGTACTGAAAAAAACGTAAATCATCTTTGAAATGATCCTAATATTTCTTTGTTTTACTATATTTACGAGTATATTGAATGCAAATATATATATTATTCCGGAAAAGTGATATTTTCCAAGTACTTGGAGAAACAGTTGGTAAAGCTACGACGCCATATCTTCCGGCGTCCGGCGATTACGAAGCACGCGTTTATTAAACGTTACCTGCTAATTTTTTGAAAAACATTGTAAAAATGTCGTATAAAGGACCACAAAAAGTTCAAAAGGTGATGGTACAACCCATCAACCTTATTTTCCGGTATTTACAAAACCGTTCGCGGGTGCAAGTCTGGCTGTTTGAGAACATAAATCTACGAATCGAGGGTCACATCGTTGGATTCGACGAATATATGAATTTGGTACTGGATGACGCAGAGGAATATCACATGAAGACCAAAAATAGGAAACCGCTTGGACGTATTATGTTAAAAGGCGACAATATAACACTAATACAAAATACAAATCCAGGAGCGAATTAACCTTCAGGACATAACCTCAGGGGACACATTGGGACAAACAACAAATGTGCATCATTGCGTCTCTCTCGCACAAGGACAAATAACGCGCGAAAAATAATAAATGGAAAATGTGACTCGAAGAACTATGTTCCAAAATGAAACTCGATAACTTTATGCGCGTTGAATGTGACGAGTGATCTAAAACAATCAATACGACAATATCGCTAGTATAATAACTAAGAACATCATTGTCGTAAAAATATGACAGTATTGATTCCCGTTGAAGTAGATGTTTGTTATTGTACCCTGTAAAAAATATCCCTTTCAGTAGAAAAAGCGTGTACTGAGAAACAAAATAATTTGTAATAGTTCTGTACTTGGTTCAATGAAAAACTATGTGATGTACATTTTTCATTAGTTTAAACAGTATCCAACTATTCCATTTTTTACGATTGTTTATCTTTTCGACGAAGATACACCTGTAAATATCTATCTACGGCAAAATACTGTAATAGCCATGAATTTGGCTTGTGTTTAATAAATATTTTTCAACTGTACTACATTTTATTATTAGTGTACGTTTTATTTAAACATTTTCCTCATTTATATATGTTAATTTTAATTTGTATCTAGTTAAATAGTATTGTTAAAGTAAAAACGAAAAGAAAAAGAAAAGCTAAGTGTGCCTTTTAATTAAAAATAGTTGATTAATAAATGAATAATGATTAAAATGTTTATATGTATCTGTTTTTATATTCTAGGGGGCAAAGGAGCTTGTTCCTCTTTTATAGAAAGGTGTTTTGCATTTATTGGAGAAAATGCTGTGGATACTGTTAAAACAACAGCATTTTGTAATCTTCCGAAGGATGCCTTGGTGAAACTAATATCATCAGACTATTTGGGCCTAGAAGAGGAAGATGTATGGAGAGCGGTACTAAATTGGGCTAAATATCAGGTTCTTTTTTCTTAAAAATTCTATTCCGTTTCCGAGTACTTTGAATCCCTTGAATACCAAGAAGGTTTAACGTTCTGAGCATACGTTCGTTGTGCGAGGTCCTAGACCTTACGTCACATACGATTATTACCGGGTCCTTGGGTCCTTAGGTTCTTGGATCGGAATTTAGAATTACGAGTTAAGGAACGCTTAACCGTACGGACCACGCTCCTAGGCAGGGGTGACGCAGCCTACTCAACACTGGACAGAGGAGGAACGCGTGAGGGTTTGCCAACATTTATCAGGAGTGATAAATCATGTCCGCCTATTGCTGATCGACAGTCAGGTCTTTGCAGAGGAAGTTGAGCCGACCGGAGCAGTGCCGATAGAGCTATCCTTGGAGAGGTACGAATTTTTCAATCCCGATCGATCGAGCGGCTCGAAATTCGTAAGGTATGGTTTGTTAGGAAATTTTGTTCTTTCTGGAGGCTTTCGATTTCGACGTTTTGTTTTAGGTATAGATACGCAGCGCTACCGAACAAGTATGCAGAAATATGTTCCGATAAACGACTACAGCCGAGAGTAAGTCCATTTCTGTTCCCTGGATCGCAAATCCTTTCTAGAGATAAAATGGGCTTTCAGCGACTTTTGAATCAGTGGTACGGATCACCAAAACAGAGTTGGCGTCTAGTTTATAGGTACATAATTAGTTTGGCGTATGTAAAAATCATTGATACGACGTAATAATAACAAACTATTTTAGAGCCTCAGGTCACGGTTATTCGGCAGCATCGTTTCACCGACATTGCGATGGTATTTGCCCTACTTATGTCGTTGCTTTGGTATGTATTTTTTCTGTACAAAAATAAATTTCAAATTCTAAAAAATTCACTTGACATGATTGTTTAGGGAACTCGAGGAGAAATTTGTGGGGGTTTTAGTGATGCACCGTGGGGCAAGACTAATGCTAAAGGCCACTATATTTCTTCGGAGAAAGCTTTCCTATTTACTCTAACAAATAATCAAGATGTACCTCCAACTAAGTACGACATCGTGAAAAAACCATTTGCAATTTGTTATCATCCTGAGTAAGTACTCATCAATATGATTTTATTTTGAAATATTGCAGATATATTCTAATTTCTTTGTACTATCACAGTATAGGACCAATTTTTGGGGCAGGAGCAGATTTATTAATTTCTAGCAATTGTAACGTTAACATGGAAAGTTACAGTAATCTCCCGCACAGTTACGATGGTGAACATGCTTCAAATACTGTACTAATGGGAGACTATCATTTTTCGGTAGTAGATTATGAAGTTTTCACTCCTAGCCATCCAGTTCAGAAGTCTACTCATTAATGAGACAATATTTTCACCTTACTAAATAGATTATAAAGTTGTAAATACACAAACTTTCAAGGATTCTTAAGAATAAAGTCCTATTATTATGTATCATTTGAAAAATGTAATGTAACGTTAAAATATGCTGTAAAAGTTGAAAATAAGAGCATAAGAATTCGTCTAATTAAAATACCAAACTGGACATTCATAGTATGAAGCTGAAAGAAAAGTATTTTGTATTGTTCAAAATAAACATAAAGATTCTATTTGTAATTAGTTATAGTTATTAATTCATATTAGTAATCCATTGGTGACAGTGCATATGTACATGTAAGAGTATTTGGACAAGTGCCTGCAATGTGTCTCACACTGCTATTAGTAGATCGAAATCGACCATTATCTGGCAATTAAAGCTTTGGCATTCAACGCGATTAAAGTATGCCAAACAATAATGCGTGATTCGAATAGGAACGTGCTTGATATGCAACGGTATACATGTCGATTCTCAAGAAACATGTTAAATCACTATGTAAGCAGATGCTCGGTAAGTCTCGAAATCTAATCTGTATTACGGTAGCGCGTTCGAAAGTAAACGTGAAATGTGAAAATCTACTGAAAAATGTGAAACACCGTATAAGCAATGCTTATTAAGCATTAGACTATCAAAGGTACCGATGACACGGATGTATTTACGAATACGATCGGAACAAATTCCGTCTATCGGTACGGAAGATTCATAGCTGTTAAATTTTTTATTTTCAACAACCTACGGTGATATATGTCAATAAACGTAACAAATGAGATAAATGTTACAATAATAAGTCTACGAATTCTTATGTACTTTCTCCTTAATTGAATGAAAAAGGATTTATTTTCTTACCTTTCCGGCTGTCCATTTTTGTTCTGGATCTCGTCAAGCAATTATCCAATGGCAGATCGATGAATTCAAGAATCTCAACTTCGTTCCACTTCGATACTAATTTTCGTCAATTTATCGGTAATGCCTCGCGTCGCGAACACGCACGATAATACTTCGATAGCAATTAAACAAGATTCTGTACAAATTTGCTAATGAAACGAATAATTAACACGTTAAAATGTAATAAAACACGGCACGACGAAATTTGCTCCGGTTTAATGAAAAGTTCGTTTCTAAACTGGACCAATCACAGTGCCGAATTTTGTCACGTGTATTCCCTGCTCCCCTATTGGTCCCTTTCCTAGTGGCCATATCCTGCATCCTTCTCAGTCTACAGTGCCAACGGTGTCGTGCGTCGTATTCAGTTTTACTTTCCAAAATCAGTGTAAAATCAGTGAAAATGCAGGGACAGATCACATTTTCGAAGGTAAGTTTTGCATACACATATACTATTAACCTTTATTTACATATTGTGCGTGATATTTCTCGCCTTGCTATGAGAGAACACCGAATATCCCCGTTTAATTCTAGTCGTTCCATCGAATCGTTCGAAGCATCGTCCGAGCAAGCACGTAGTACATATAAATCGACAAGAAAGCACGTTTCGGCTGAGGTAATCATTCCAGTACACCAAGAATTGGTAGCTCTGAGTGAATTGTTAATATTCTTTAGAAAAACCTTGCTTGCTGTATTCCTATATACGTTTATATGTGTATAAGAAAGTTTTCCTTCCTTCGAATATTCCTGCCAAAGTGCTGCCACACGTAGCGCCATCTTTATCAACCTTTTCTCGACTACGTAGTTCCGCGTTCGATCGTTTAATACTTTTAAACGGAAAGTGTTGTACTTTGCAGTGTTAATAGGAATATTCCGAATTTTAGCGAAAGATATATCGGTATGTAACTAGTTCACTATGTTACTTCGTTAGTCATAGCCTGTCCTTTCCTGCATTTAATAACTCTTTAATTACATTCGACGTTGTCTCCCGGCTTTTTGTCGTTTTCGATCATAACCAAACATTTACCGCGAATCGCCATTACGATAAGTGCATAGGTAAAAACGCATAACTCTTCGAATCGTGATATTCCAGTTAGATGTATATTTTCAATACACTAAACGTTTCAATCATAAACAGTGTATATTAAAGAAACAAGTTTTTTTTAATTTCGTTAACTATCATCATACTTCTTCGGTACAAAAAAATTCGTATATAACATAGGTACTCGCCTTACTACAATATTCTAATTCAACTTGGCAGTGTGTAGCTCGTTTAACTTCGAACAATTTTCGACATTCATATTTTCTAATACCTTATTCCGTTTCAGAATTTCAATGATATCGAGTCGTGGGATTCTTTTTGGCTGCTGTTTTATCGACGTCTACCAATCTTTTGTCCAGAGATCCAGACCATCGGAAAAAACTTCGTGCATCCGACGCGGAAAGGGGTAAGTCCTATTTAGATGTTTCTCGAGTAGAATATATTTACAAGTATAGGGCCCAGGGACGGATGGATCTGTACTTTACTTGTGTAATAGCACGGTTCTACGGTTTCATTAATACGCAAGTCGAAAATTAACGTGTTACATCGTGGTTATATTTCTACGTGGCTTCGATAGCTCGTCTTTTTTATCCTCGACGGATAAACGTATCCGCAACGATCGATTACATTATCATTTACAATGCCATCAAGCAATTAATTCGTTATCATTACTTAATAGCTATATACAAGTAAGTACTTACTGGCCCGGGTCCCGTTTCCGTAATATTATCGATTCGTTAGAAATATTTACACTTTTGTCCCTGCCTTACCAACTAACCGAGGCAATTCGATGTACCTCGGGTGTCTTGCTATACTGTGCTCATAACAACAAATGGGAACAGTAAGACTCCGGACAACGTTTAGGATACGTTCCTAGAATTCAGAGCATCGAACGAGGTCAATGAGGTTTGCATTGAAACCGTTTTAAATCGTCGCAAAATTCGTATACTATACTACACGAAAGATAGAAACACGTAATTCTCGTTAAGCATTTGTTGCGTGTGATTAATTGTACTATTCCTTAACCCTCTATAGTCCGAATTTTCTCCGGCGTCTGAAGATCTGTTGCACGATAGCTCATTAGAAACTGATAAAAATACTAATATAAATAATAAATTTAACATGATTTTGAAACATTGGATTGTAAAGAATTTCATGATTTTTAAGAACTAAATTGTAATACGTGAGACAGTTAAAAAATTGACTTTAAAGAATGGAAGTTTAGATTTGTCTTTTGTTACTTCAAAGTTACACGGGCCCATAGAGGGTTGATCCCATAAAATTCGAGAATTCGGTTTCCGGAATTTCCTACGTGTTTCGACGTAGTAACGTTGCACTGTGCAACGTTGATCGGAGTCTTGACGTTATTTAATACAATTAAATAAAATCTACAATTGCACGTGTCCGAGATTGGTAGCTAAATGCGATCAACAATATTAATTATAAAATAAAATACTGGCCTTTATTGACTACTTCGATGATTCTCGATAGAAATACTTCACGAAGCATAATATATAAGAATGAATGAAATCTATCTCCTCGTTGTAACGTTTATCCAGCGATCATATACCTGATACAACGTATCGACGCGTTGTCACGTAGGTATGAAAACGCAGGTACTCCACTCAATATTTACAAAGCTCTATGTACAAAGATTAAAACGTAACGATCTCGAACGATCCCTAATGCGATAAATGTACACGACAATACACAAGTATTATTCGTTGCATCGTTACTGTCATGGTCACCCTACGAAAATTCGAAACTTCGCCATTGATTTCTTCTCTCGACATCTGAACATTTGAGATTCCTTAAAGGCATCGTGCGAGGGCAAATCCTGATGCCATGCTAAAAGCAAATCTGTGTTCCGACTCGTCTAGACTCGCCGATGCGAACCGGTCGGAAAAGTATCGTCCATGGGTTTACAGAGGTGAAACCATTGGATTCACCAGCCACAGGAACACCACCGAAATTCTTTCGTTCTCGGTGTACGGTGATTTTGTCGTCCTTTCTCGCGGATAAGATGGTCGGTCGACTTTAGGCTCTCATATCGGAGAATTCCTTTTTTTCGCGAAAGCAAATAGGCATGCGACAAAAGAATGGAAAGAAGGGGGAGAGAGACCGAGAGAGAAGGAGAGAGAAGAGGCGGCGAAGCAGGAACGACGGAGGCGTTTACATTGGCAGGCGTCGAACGCTTGTAAGATAAAGCGGTTGGCAACGTTCTACACGTGTACGTTGGTTTGTAACGCACGTTCCGAACACGTGCACCCTGCAGTTTGACGTGTTTATCAACCGATGCACCGTGGTTGCATCGACGTTGCTCTCGCCTCTGCGGATGCATCTTTCTCGTTCTATCTTTTTATTTCTATCTCACTCTCTTTTTCTCTCTCCTTCTCTCTCGTTCCACCGCACAATTACCACTGTAACGCGTGCACGCGCGCGCGCGCGCGAACGCTCGTTAATTAAAGCGGAGGACTCTCGTTAAAGTCGATTGGCTTTTGCGCAACCAGCCATCGATCGGAGACTTGCGATTCTTGCCATGATTACCCGGAATTGAGACGTTAATCCTTCATTCTTCTTTAACCTCGCGGCTACGGATACTTAAGGTGTGACTGTGTGTTACCGTGCACGCCAATTGTATTTAACGATTTGGTACAAATGATTTGTCTTTTCGAGCGATCGCGTGGTGCCGCTTGATAATTCCTCTTGGACAAGAGGGTAATTAAGAATAATGTATGATTCGGAGGATCCCATTGGATTATCGGTCACCCGCTGGGTTTTCTATGTTACGTATCTGACGTTCGATGATTGAAGAAGTAAACGCGGCCGATTATAACATCAACCCGACATTTTTCTCGTAGAACGAAACGTGCTTAAAACGAACGTCTATCACAAACGGTTTAGCCTCTTGCTCTTCAAACCGTTTAACGCGTTCCATGATCCTAAATATTCCTTCCTCTTTGGTACTTCCTGTTTATGATCTCGTGGTCAGATCGATCGGTGCCGACTTCCTCTTCAACGGTGGACTGTCTCGATCACTGACGCTTTTCATGTCGATCTCGTCGTCCTCGGTATCGTCGCTGGTAGGAGTGGTGACCGATTTCATGGATAGGTCCATAGGATTGTCTTGAGGCGGAGGACAATTGGTATCTAATTCTGGACTTCCCAATGAGGAATCTTCGTCCGAACGCGCCTTAATGGAGACTGGAGAACTCTCTGCGGGGGTTCTTTGGCTCTTCAATACGGCATCCAAGTAAAATCGTTTAGTATAAGACTCTCCAATCTCCATGTTTGGAGGTGAAGAACTCTGTCTTGTTATTTGAACGTTATGGTTGTGAGCGTATCTGTCGTTGTTGTTGTTATTGTTGTTGTTATTCCCGCAGGAGTCCTTGTTATCGATACCGATCGTCGTTGTCGCTGCAGTAATCGTTGGTGAGACGGTGATCGCAGGATCCTCGATAGTTCCAGGGGAATGTCGAAGAACACCGGAGGAATGATTAGGTACCAGCGGATGGGAAGCACCATGAGACGTTGCGTAGAGATGATAGGGGGAGAACATGGTGAGGCTCGGTGGTGGTAGAAAGGCAGGTGGTATCAGAGACATGCCACCAAGGTGAAATCCCAGGGGTAGACTCATCATTTCCTTGCTAATCGCGGATAAATCTGCCACGGAGTGCTGCAGGTGAGAATGCAACGGTCTGAAACCAGGATGACCCGAAAAAGCAGCTCGTCTTTCGGATATCTCGACGGAACTGTCGCTATTATGAGACTCAGGGGAGCTGATGCTAGGCGAGGTGGAATTTTTATAGTCGTCTAAACCGAGCAGCAGGACATCGTCCTTGCGTTGCGCCGCGTGAATGCCGATCGGTGGACTCATTGGTTTGCGTTGTTGTTGCGGTAGCTGATGTTGATTGGGAAGACTCTGCTGATAGTGATGTTGTTGTTGTTGTTGTTGCTGCTGCTGCTCTTGGAGTAGGCAGTGGATCTTGAACCAGTTAGATCTTCTACCGTATCGAGAACCGGATTTCGACATGCCCACGAGAAGGCATTTTCTTAAGCGGCAGGCTTTGCAGGCTGTTCGATTTTTTTTGTTTATCACACACTCCCCGCCGTTTTTACACTCCGAGATGCTGCTCAGATTGTTATAGGATCTTCCAAAGAAGGACTGTAACAGAAAATGTTAAGATTTTTATTAATTTAATGCTGATAAAATTGTTTTTATTTATTCGCTATGGAGCGACATCTTAATGCGAAAGGGTAATTGTTTAATCCTGCTGTTCTGCTCGGATCTATATGAAACAGTGATGATATTTTGACAGTAGTTTTGAAGTATTCGTTTTTGATATTTAACGTATTTGAGATGTACGTCTATCTGTTTGTATATTTTATGTTTCTTAAAATGTGAATCTTTGTTCGCTAAGTAACTATTACAGGAAGGAATACGAATGTGAGATATAAATGAGCAGAATAGTAGGGTTAAACGGATATTGAGCTAAGAAGAGGCGATAGTTAAAAACAGTAAGGTGCAAATCGTCGGGCGAATGCAAATTGAGAACTTAAAGGTCTGTTAACTGATGTACTGGCACGACAACGGCATTGTAACAGTTGTAATGAGTACGGTAAAGTCGTTAGTTTGTAATGGTATGCTCTGGTTGTCTCATTCATGCTGGGCGACGGGGAAGCAACGGGGAAGCAACTGGTGTAGGCGCGTGCGGCCTACTGTGTTCTTGCTAATTGCCCAAATGGTGCAATTCCATGATTCCGACATAGCGTGGCTTTTATGTCGGAATCGGAGAACAACGGTTCCCCCTTTTTTCCCAGATTTCTCATCATTTCGTTCCTTTTATACGAGAAGTGGAACAAAACGCGTATTCCACTCTTATCTTCTTCGATAAAATTCCTTGCGATATTGAAATAACATAAAAATACCTCCCATATGTTCAGATTAGGCTAAGAGATCTGAGTATTAAATATTAATTTGTCTAACTTCTCAAAGAAAATTTTACCAGTTACAACTTCCTGCCAATACTCAACAAAATTTCGCCCTTTAAGATAACGAACACTTCACAAAAAAAAACTTCTATCATTTCCAACTTTTTGCAATCCTCAACAAAGTTTCTCCCTTCATGATTACAAATTCTACCCAAAAGAAACCCTCCAATACTTCTAATTTCTTGCAATCCACAACAAAATTTCGCCCTCCAAGATAACAAACGCTTCTCAAAAAAAAACTTCTACCACTTTCAACTTCTTGCAATGGTCAACAAAGTTGCACCCTTCAAGATTACGAACTCTACCCAAAAGAAACCCTCCTTCTAATTTCTTGCAATCCTAAAAACATGTCACCCTTCAAGGTAACGAACACTTCTCAAAAAACCTTCCGACACTTCCAACTTTTTGCAACCCTCAACTAAAATTTCGCCCTTCAAGATAACAAACACTACTCAAAAAGACACGAGTATCGTACACCATCAACTTTCGCTTTTTCTACTTGTACGCACGCTATATTATTAATTGTTTCTGGTTCGTTTGTTCTGAAAACGAGCTCTTCCTGCGGCCCAGTGGTCTCAATGCGCGCATTGCCGAGACCCGCGGCCCGGTACCGTGTTCCACTTGCCTTTGCCGTCTACGTCCTCGTCGTCGTCGTCGTTCAGTCGTATCCGAGAGTAACGTCTAATGTTGGTCCCCGAGGGGTCCCCGCGAGGCCCCTCGCAAGGCCTCCTAGTAAACCCCCCCGTTCGTAATGCCCCTTCGTAAGGCCCCCGCGGGAGTACGCGCGACGCTTCAGGAGCGATGACACAATCGAGAAAATGCTACCGTTATTACATGCCCTCCCCTCCGGCCATCCGCGCTCCTCACGATGAGTTATGCAAACGGCTCTACTTTGAAACTTCGCTCGTGCCTTTTCATCGTCTCGAACCTCAGAACGATTGTTACGGTTTTCTTTCGAAAACTCTGACCCGTTGATAAATAGACCGGCTAATTACGCCACAACGGGCAACTGACTTTCTTAGCGTAATAACGTCCCTCTGAGTCATGGAAAGACCAAAAACTCCCATTGATTTTTAACTTATATTTCAACGTATTGTTTCGTGGGCTTTTGTGCGTTTACCGGTATCCTCTGTTTTCTTGATGCGTTCTATCGATTTCGAAGGACAAATTGTACTCGAGTTTCACCGTTTTCAACGGCACGACTTAATCGTGAGATAGATCTTGTACGAAGACATTGTGTTGGCGCGAGCACGCGCAAACATTTCGCCAATTCGTTTGAATCCCTCGGGGCCGACGCTTCGAGGCGGCGTTTCCGGTGCTTCGCACTTGTCTGCCACAATTGTTTCCGCCCTAGTTCACGATTGCGTCAGCACGACATTGTTTCGTTTCGTTATTTTCGTTTTCAGGCCCACCGTAGCATGTCAGTTCCCCCTTCTCGTCCTTCGTTCCCCGTCTCCCGTGGCATCGTTTGCTTTACGCTCGACTCGTGCCTCTTTGCTATGGGATTTATGGGATTTACGTGCTCGTTGCAAAGATACTTGTTGCTTAGGTTGCACTTGAGATTTAGCGCTTAAAATTTTAGCAGTAATGACGAACTTACTGCGATCTAGTGGACCTGCGGTGACTTGCTTTTGGCAACGTATCCTATGACCTTAGCTATTCTAGACTTATCAACCCCGTTCCTAACCTGGATGTTTCAGTTAAACTAACATTGAAGAAGAAATATTATATTTCTCACAAAGAAACGTTTAGACTTTTCTAAAATTAGAAAACCTCGATCACATCACCTAAAGATAATGCAAATCAGTCGCCTAGCGAAGAAGTTTCAACGAATGCACTTCAATTGTTGATAGTGAACTAATGTTAATTAGATACATTAACAAATTAGAAAATTTCTAAAGTATGCATTTTAGCACAAAAAGTTATTTCATCTCAAGAAGTTATTTCATCTTTACTTCGACCAAGCTATTCTACATCTCCCTAACATTTCCTTACGATTATTATTTTAAGCTCGAAATGTTCCACCGTCTGGAATTTACTGTCTATTAATCTCTTTTCATTATTACGAAACTTTCCACACGCAATTCATTAATTTAACGAAACTTCAACTATCGTCGCACCACAGCGGCCAGTTGACACGCATGCCTAGCCAAACGTTTAACCTCGGCCGCCGAGCGGGTCGTGAAAGCGATTGCCGTTTTGCGAAACTACGAGAACGATCGGCACCAACGGCACAGGGAAAAAAGACGAAACCGGCCGGAAAAGTTTGGCATTAGAGCGCGATCAGGAGCGAGGTTCTTTGCTCCCGATTTCCGTCGCGCTCTTTTTCTTCCCTCCCTGCGATCGTACCCGCGGCTCGATTTCTTTCTCACCGACACGTTTCAACGAATCGGTAGAAATCACGAATTCAAAGCGACTCAACTAAAAGATCACGATTTATCCTTCGAAAAATTTCATACACTGTAGAAATTTATTCTCAGCTTCTCAATGGAGGATTGTTTTCATCGATGAGCATGATCTTCCATTTTCTCCGACGGCCATTAATTTTTGTATCGTCGAGAAACCGAATAGGTACATTGGTTATTAAAACGTCGAGACGTGACTCACCTTGCAGCCCTCGCAGGTGAATGCACCAAAGTGGAAGCCGGCCGCGGGCTCACCGCACACCTTGCACTGTTGGTTCATCTGCAACAAAGATAATAGCTTTCTTCGAATTTCTTCTTTACATATATCTATCTTCCTACAGGATATTATCCTAAGTGTATTATCTACGACTACAACATAATGGAAAATATCACGACAAAAGTGTTATCCAACTCTTTGAACCCGTTTATCGTTAAACGTTCTTTCGATACTATCGTTATTGTAAATGACGAAAGTACGGATGAAAGAAATCGATGTCTCGAGTTCGCGTAACACCGTACATTTCTATCGTTCGACAAAATCATAATGCAAGTCTTATCGTGCGCCTACGCCGATCGTGCCGATTGAGAAATAGAAGAAGCGCGTTGCGTAATTCGCCGTTTTGCGCGCTACGCGCAAATCGCTGGATCGTGGCAAAGCGGTGCGTGTTACGTTCAACGAGCGGAAAACCCTTGCTCGCTCCTCGTTTCGTCTCGTTCTTTCCTTCTACTCGTCCTTCTCTCAACGACTCCTTTCGCCTTCTTTAGCCGCTCGTCCGGAAAACGGATTGCGGCTACGCGGTCTCGTTTTCACAGCTCGCCGCTTTTATTCTCCATCTCGTCCTTTGTAACCGTAAACACAAGATTTACATAAGATTTCGTACGATAGCCTAGAGAATCCGTCTCGTTGAAGACATGACCGGTAGCTTCGGTTCAGCTTGAAGAGCGAACAAGCGACGGATTCGCTACACTTGTTCGGCTGCGATCTCTCGCGGAATAACGAGGGAATCTGGAATATGGGACAATAGCGATGACCCACATACGTAGCCCGAGGGTACACGGTGTCACCTGCGGCGACTTTCATACATGACGGACTGTCGCTAAATGGGAAAGTAAATCTCAGCTAATGGAAGAGACATCGATTGTTTGATCAACGGAGTCTCTCTCTCCTGACCTACACCCCACAGTCGTTGACACTTCTCATTCGCGGACGTTGGACGCCTCGGCGTGCCTACGCATACTTTTAATTCCGCGTTCGGATTCTTTTCTTTCTCTTTAACCCGTCCGTGCCTTCTCCCGGCTTCCTAGTCGCGGAGCTACTTTCATATCGTTGAACACGCCAACGGTCTTTCTCTCTTTCCATCCTCTTGTTAATAAACTAACCAATAGGTAAATCCATAGTGATCGATAGACCACAATAGTTCTCCCCATTGTGCTAAGCAAGAACAGCGCAAAGTTGATTGTAGCAACATGGGCCCAGTTGCTACAGACCCATTTTCGAATCGAGCGGAAAAACCGGCGTATCCGCGTGAAGCAATCGTCGCGGTTTGCTCGCTGGACCTCGACGATTACCCTCGCGAAATCGAACGATTGTAAGATCGATTTAATTGAATTTAACAGACGATACGTTCCCGTCGAGCGTAACTACGAGGATTCTAGAGAACACTTTGAAAAGTAGAGAATGATGAAGACATTTTTTGTTATTGACCTAGAAGAGGAGAATTGTTGTGAGGTATTAATTACCGATTGATGGCGTAGAATCGATAGGATAGGTCGAGTAACGCTTCACGATGCGCCCGAGGTATCGCAACCTGCACTGATTGCAGGTGTGCATCCGGTAAGCCATTCAGGGGGTGCCTGCATACTCGAGCGTTTCGCGTCGATGCGGTTGCAACGTTTAAGCCATATTGTTACGGCGTTATGTCGCAACGGTGTACGCGGTACTACCGTGTTTATGGACTGGACGGGAGATATACTATGGGGGAAAAAAAAGAGTGATAAATCACCCAACGTTCCTTTTAATAAATGACGTTTAATTATCGATTCTATGAGAGGATAATAAAACTGTCGATTAATTAAGCGTATCGAGCATTCGCGCCGGTGAATTGTGTTTAGAAATTACTTAATGAAATTATACGCTTCTGAATCCAACGATAAAATATCGCAACGTTAATGCAACGCGGTTGTTGGTGCATTAGTTATCACCCGCGGCTTCCAAGTATGAATTCGTTCTGCTCGCTATGGATTTGGCGAAACGTAATCTTTCTGTTCTTTCTTTTTTTACTTGTTTACGGTAATAAAAAAGAAGATATCGATGGATAATTCTTTGGATTTTCGAGAGATCGAATATCCAGGATACCGTGAAACGATCTCTCGACTTGGCGAACGGCCCTCGATCGAGGATCTGCTCTATAATAAGCACCCGTCGATTTGTCGAAAGCGCATTTTCATCCGATTATCATCGAGAACGGATCTCGCCGGTAACGATGATCGTTAGGATCATCGAGGATCGCCACGAGGCCGGATCGTCCGGAGAGCGCAATTGTTGCGCGAGCCGATCCGAGCCGTGAGAATCGTAACGACTCCTGCGGCTCGTAACTTTCAGCGCAATCGACGAGAGAGTCGATATTCTGTGATCATCCGAAGGAGAGACACTCGATTGTACGAAAGTGCAACACGCTCGAATATCCAAAGGGATCGATTCGACTTCCGACGAATAATGCTGCACGATGATTGTCCTGTCCTCCTTTCTGGTATCGACCTTCTCGATAAAACCACCCTCGATTCACGGTTTCGGGAAAGAATCGCGATAGATTGGTATTGTAGTCGACTTTCTTCCCTTTGGTGTGCAAACGATAGTGCTCGATGAGATATCGAAGAAATTATAGGGTTTGAAAGCGATGATTGCGAGAACTGGCTTTGGATTTTCAATTTCTAGACTCTACCAAGTATTCTATCATTTTTCAGGGCAAATTTTTTAAGTTATGAGTTTATCGTAAATTTAGTGATTGGATATAGTAAACAGTAAGTCCTTAGCAACACAAAAGTTCCAA
Source organism: Cerceris rybyensis (assembly GCA_910591515.1). Lineage (NCBI taxonomy): Eukaryota > Metazoa > Arthropoda > Insecta > Hymenoptera > Crabronidae > Cerceris > Cerceris rybyensis. The sequence continues at coordinate 24,259,661 of OU342791.1, read as the reverse complement.
CAGTGACAAAAACATGATAGTGGAACGGGAGTTCAAGATCAGGATGCCAATGAAATAATACACTGGGAGTTGTATTAAAACGAAAATAAAATTGTATATTTAATGTGTAGGACAATATGCTACCTATAGGACAATATGATACCTATACTACACAATACGGTGTATCTGCCTGGTCCTACAACCTCTTACAATAGGGATAACAATGAAATATTCAATTTTTTAAAATCTCAATCAACAATATTCCTGAACTCTAATGGTGATTGGAACAAAGACTCAAAAATCTTAAAAATATTTCCACGATAATCAGAGTCAAACCGTGCACTACAAAATTGTCATTTACCCTTAAATATTGCGAAAGGAAACTAGACATCAAGAAATAGCCAAATCTCATTTACATCAATGCGAAAGTCGCACCTAATTTCAGCGAAACTATTTTAAATTGCCGACGTTTCGTTACTTTCCTTGAAAGAGCAATAGAAGACTCGCTATTTTCCTTTTTCACGCTCGTGCAAATAAGTCCCGTTCTCGTAGACACCCGAGAATTTTACTTTACGACCCGACTGTCCATATATACCCTCTCGATGCATCCTAAAAACGATTCCCTATTCTCCGCTGTTTGTGTTTTCATATTTTTAAGCTACACCTCTGCCGGAAAGACAGTAAAAAAAAGGTCGAGCACGCTTTTTGTCCGTTGTAACGCTATTCACCTTTTTATTGACGAAAAATGGTTCGGGGCTCTATTTTCTCCGGCACTAAATGCTTGAACACGCCAAGGGCAGAGTGGGCCGCTGGCAGGTCATTTTTTTTACTGCTTTCTGACGGTTGTAATTATCGGGGACGATTGTAATAAAAAGTAGCGGTCTACCGTGCGACAGTCTACGTTCATCGTGGCGTTATCTCGTTGTTTTAACTTCGTTTTTGCAAAGTTCATCGTAAGGGTTCCTATTCTCGATTGGAACGCGTGTTTTCCGTCGGTCTGTTGCGTTATACATTTTGACTCATTCTTTGATCATTCTACTATGACCGATTGCTCGTTGATTTGCCGATTAATTAATCAACCGTTGCTATAAAATGTTCGATTTTTTCTCTCTTTCTCGATGCAATTTTTTCCGTGCAACTATTTATCCTAACGTCGTTGATGGAAGATGCAAAGGATTCAGAGGATTGACTCGAGATTGAAATATTTGAAAATTATACTCTTTGGAATGATGATCGATAGGGGAACGAACGATAGTACCTTTTGCATCTTGTAACCTCATCTTCGCAAATGGCGCGATCCAGTTTGCAGAGAGTAACTTCCGGTCTTTCGAAATGGCGTTCCGCAACGCGTGCCACGGCGATCGGCCTTCGCGCGATGGAACGTGGACCGTTTGTTCCCGATGCTATTATTCGATCCTTCGATATTTGCGATTCAATGTTCGTAAATGAAAAAGATAATTCGCGATACCATCGAAACGTATCGGACAAACCCACCGTTCCCTCCTCCCAAGGGAATCGTTTAATAAATTGTCTCGTAATAATAAACGACCATTACGCTCTAGGCTGAATATAAATATGCGAGCTATTATTTTAAAGATAAATGATACTCATTATTTATTCGCAATCTGAATCGCACGTCGATCACAGGTAAAGCAACTTCTCGAGTGCGTTCTCATTGCTCCTTTAATCATCGTCGATACACTCTGTGGGAATATTCGTTCACCCAACGATATGTAGCTCGATATCGTTGAGATCGACGACGATACTATCACGTAAATCGCTAAATTTAAATCATTTTCCTAATCGCGATACTTGGAAATTCCCGCCAAAACGTTCGACCGCGCGTTCTCCAATGTTCTCCAAGAACTTTGTACCGTCGAAGAATCTCCGATAGCGCGAAAGGTTTGAGCTTTTTTGCGACGATCAAAGACAAAGAAATCGACCGGTTATACGCTCTTAAATTACGAAATCGTGCTCGTCCTTCGGTTCTTCTTCTCGCGACTCGTAGGAGCGCGCTATTCGTTATTCTACGTATTCGACGATACAAATGTTCTACGATGCGGAGGCAGGTAGTGATCGAATGTCAGCCATGGGTAATGTACGATGTTATTAACGACGAGTGACAGCACGATATGTTTCAAATTGTTCTCGATGAAGAAATTCGTGATTGAATTACAATAATAACAGGATGAATTACGGGTTGTCAGACGCGCCGACGGTTTTGCTACGTCTAAGCCGTAGTTCTCGTTTCTTTTTTTTCGCCTTTCTCGCAAGAGAGGAATCACGTACCTTAATTACAACGATGATTAATATCGCGCAGGTATCGTTAACGACATTCGCTCGGGACTTCCTTTCTTCTCCTCGCTAATAGTCTCTTTTTAAGTACGATACTCCATCGGGCACTTTGTCACCATAACATATTACGAACTTTCATGAAAGAGTAAAGGGAGACTGAGGAAAAAAAATACTCGACACTGATCACTGTTACAATCCTTGGTCTCCTCGTAGCGTCGGTTATCGCGAATTCCACGAGAGTCTTCGCCGACGAATGCTCGATTCAATTCACTGACAAAATCACTCGGTTCTCATTGAAGCGACGAAATTTCTTCTACGCGCACCAAGCAAAAAAGTGTTCCACTCCTCGAAGGTCCCCAGTATCGGTCCAACGATCACATCGATGCAACAGGGTTTCACGAATGTCTTTGCAATGTCTCACGAATCATCCACCGTCACAACAAGTCAAAAGTTACAATTGTCGAAATGACAGAAAAAGAAAAAAAACGAAGAAAACGATCTTCGTTAATTCGTCGTAGAGCAAAATCTTCGTTAAATCCTCGGACGATTCGACCGGGTAACGGAAGAAGAGTCAGAAGAAGAATAATAAGAGGTGGTACAAGAAGAGGGAGAAGAAGAAGATTCTTGACGCGCCGATGACCGTTAGGTGAATGACTTTGGAAGGCGAGGGTGTCCACGTCGATTCTTGAATCAGCCCCCACCTCTGATTATTTTCTGCGGTCCCACTTGGTTCGTTGGTTCGGTCGATCGGTCGGTCGGCCGCTCGTTCGTTCGCTGCCTAGGCTCGTGCGCTCTCGTAAGTATACTTCGAATGGGCCTTATGGGCATACTGTGCGTCGGATCAGCGGAGAAGCGTGCAGGGTCCATCCGCGGCACAGGTGGGCCGCGGGTCCTCTCGTACCTTTGGTGGGGGGTCCTGCCGGACGACCGGAGGGATCCTCTCGGGACACGGGGAGGGGGTACAAGGGAGGGGCCTCGGTACTCTACCCTCTCTTTCCTTACCTTCCTCCTTCCTTGCCCGGACCTCCTACCCTCTCGACTTTCCTGGACCTACGACGTTTCAGATTCCACTGCGGACTTTGCGTTATCGATAACGATTCTATATTTGCTAAGATTAATCTTTTTTCTTTTTTTTTTAAATTTTTTTTAGCGAAGGATCTATGATTTTTATCGATATTGTTAGACTTTTGTACTTTGGAGAAGTTATAGCTTGGATTGTATGAGTTTGGATGGTTTGAGGTTTTTTGTTTTTTTTTTAGTAAGGAAGGTGATTTTATTTAAATTTTCTTCGATGGGGATGTAGTGGAATGTTATTTGTCATTTAGGTGGAAAGTTGATAAAAGTGAAATATCTTTAGGTAGGTTAAGCATGTTTAATGTGGAATTGAATTTTTATCGGAGACTGGGAACTGTGTTATTCGCGATTCTTCGTTGGTGTGAGTAATTTTAAAAATTTTTTCTGTATCTTTGTCTATCAGCACAATTCCCGTCGTTCTGTCCTTGAAGATCCAACCGTGACGGAGCGTAGATCATAGCGATCTTAATGATCGATAAGACCTTTAAGGTTTGCGTTATTAACGCAGAAATGCGTTGGCCCGTGCTTCGTCACCTCACATTTACTCCATTTCGGCTTTTACGAAACCACGTCCGTTCGATTTCTTCGCCGCAATGTATTTCGAAAACAATAGAGACGATACAGAGCGTTATCTTGGCTCTCGTAAAGTTTCACTAAACCGTCGAGAGGTCGTCGAGTGCAATGTGTCGATTGGAGGGAGAGTCGTGATTTCGCTCGAGGATAATTAGCGACATCCACGGGAATAGTTTGTCGTCATCTGCCTCGCGGCGGAACTGCAATTAAGTCAATACAGATATTTAAATTATTTCGGGCGATCGCATTTTCAAATTTCGTCGAACATGTGACGTTGGTCAGGCGATAGTGTCCAGACAAATATTCCGTAACGTTTCTCGGTCGGAAATCATGGTGTAGATAATTAAAAATTACTTTGCGTTGGAAATTGATTCGGGCAGGTCGAAAAATATGATAAGAGAAAACGTTGGACGTCACAGTTTGATTGGAGTAGGTCGAAATATTTATTAGATGGACATTCTGAACGACAAAAATTAATGTGGGTATAATACACTCAAAATAATATTTCAAACAGCCGAAATTAACTTAAGCAGTTTGAAAACTGTAATGAAAGTATATGTAGATAGTCAAAGATTATCGGACTAAGATTAAATAATTATTAAAAGTATGTATTTGAAGTCAGAAATATATTTAAAATTGAATCAAAATCCATTCAGCATTAATCAGTAGATACATAATAAAAATAAATCGTAAACATCAAAATTTAATCCGAGTAGATAGAAAGATATAATAGAAATTAATGTATAGAACACTAAAAATTATTGAACCATATCTCCAATTCTGAATATACCTAAAACGTTCAAACAAGTTTTAAACCAACGGAAATATTTAACAACACTGTAAGTTAATAGCAAATTTTAAAGAGCTTTGCAAATTATGCGAAACGACTTTTTCTGGTAGGTAAAACTTTAATCAAGAACACCGGCAGGAGGTAGACTATATTCTCTTTGTTCTCGGTATTTCGGGTGGGTAATTTCCCTCGTTCCCAGGTTCAATTTTATTTCCGTGAATATTAGTAGGATTTCCAAGAAAATACGTTACCGATGAATAGAGATGAACCTTGGGTCTTGGTCGATGTGACCATACTACAGGAGGCTAGGGTCAACGCGGAACAATAGAGGGGCGTTATTATGTTTTGTTCGAAAAAGGACGAGAATGTCGTAAAGCGATGATGGTCGTCATCGAATCGCTTAATCGGTCCCGTCGGCCTTTTACGATTGAGCTTAGCTCTAATTAAAAAGTGCGCCCACCGTTCGGCAGCCAGCGTTGTAAAAAAAGCACCGTTATAAAAACTGTCTCAAAAATTTCGCCGATTTCGAGTCTTCATACCGTATTTATGAGGGACCGTTGGCTAGTCGTTATGAATGCCAAGTATTTAAACCATGTGCCTGGCAGTCCTTGAAAAAAAAAATGGAAATCCACAGCTCGATGTGGCGATAAACGATCCTTCGTTCTCTTCGTTCTTTATTCCTCGATTGTAACGTGGAGAGTCACGAAATCTTTGTAATTTCCCTCGACGTTAAAGAGAAAAGTATTTTCTCACCGTAGACTCAATGCTAAGTGTTTCGTCTTTGAATGGCAAACACCTTGAAGGTATCATCGTATGTGGTATACCCATAAAAAACTTAAATTTGCGTTCTACCCCCTTTAGAATAGAAGTTCAGAAATTAAAAATTCTATGGTCGTAAGTTCATTAATTTTGTCAATTAACTTGTAGTATAATACAAGACAAAGAAAGTTGATTGTCGTATAGATAGATACGTTTCCATTGGGAAGGAAGAAGCCGTTGATTTAGCCCCAGGAAAGAATTTACATTACGAAAGCCACGTTTTGCGTTCTATGCATCGAGAATCGAGCAGAACGGATACGTAAACGACTCTCTTAAAGTCCTTTGCCGCCGAGGTCCCGCAATTACGCTCGTGCGATGAAAAGTAATTGTGCAACCCACTCTTCGTGACCTTTCCACGACTTTGTTGCAGGCCATAGACTTTTCGAAACGGTGATTATCTCGCTAGCAGGGTAGAAAATGCAAGGGGACCAAACCGAATAGCACGCAATGCTAATCAGGAATGCAACGTTTGTACGATAGATGGCAGCACGTGCATTAACTCCGACAGAACCTTGCAGTCCGGCTCTCATTCAAACGAGCTAATTAACACTTTTTTTCTTAAGCGACTATCCGCAACTTTGTTCCCAGGGTAGATCAAGAATCCCAAAGATGCGATAAAAAGGGATCGCTCGAGAACCTGTCGACGTGGTTGATCGATTGAATTAATTGGAATTCTGTGTTCTTAATTGATACGCTATATCTATACATTCAAACAAATAACTTTCTAACATAATGAACTGTCATGAAAGAAATTAATTGTGAATGAGAAATTTAATAAAATAGTTTTGACTGCTCGTAGAATTTACATGGAATTTTGTACACTTAGGGAGGATACTTTTTAAAAGACACCTTGCGAGAACTTCTTTATTATAATGAATAAGTATTAAAAGAGTTTATACTGGGGTTTTGTAATTATCTAAGAAAAATATTGTCAAGTTGGCTCGTTGGTCTAGGGGTATGATTCTCGCTTCGGGTGCGAGAGGTCCCGGGTTCAAATCCCGGACGAGCCCGTGTTTGGAATCCTTTACTTTTACTTTTTACAACCACGTTTCTCCAGGCACAATTAGAAAGTCTATTAGTCGTGTAAAATCACACGATGATGTCGTATCGCGAACGGTATTAGAGAATCATCGAGGGACCTGTAGTTAAATCTAACGGGACGTTTTTATGGTCCTGATACGCAGCTCCTTGCTCTTCGCGCTATCTGCTGGTACTTATTTTTTTTCTATCATCATTACCATAATTACACCTGGCCGGGGAGAGGCTCCTATTCCTCACTTTTTTCCATTCCCGTTTAGCGATAGACGTTTACCAAAACTGAGACGCGGTTGCGCAAACTCTCCGTTGTTACTGTCGCGGTGGATAATTAATGTGAGAATAATGCCTTGCTTCAAAAGGTAACGCCTTTTTCCGCGCAACAATATCGTGTAAGTAATCCATAAATTACATCGCATTAATGTTCTCCACCTTCGCCGGCCTTGATGTTTCGTTCAAAGACTATGGTTTTAATCGGGCAGCAATTGCATCGATCTGTTCTAAACAAAGGATTTTTTTTTTAAATTTTTAGTCGCATCTGTTATTCTGAAAAATATGAGAGAAAAGGATTCTGCAGAAAGGCTCAAGAGGCAATCTATAGGATCTATTAATTAAAGGATAGAATAATAATAGTATAGAATTAATTGTTATAGTATAGTATAGAATTAAAGGATTAAAATCCCAATTAGTGGGACCAAGTTTTAATCTCTATCACCTATGATAATTTTTTCCTAAATTATCATTAATATATTGTAATATTGATGGATCGGTATTAATTATAATACTTGAAGCCAAAAGGTACAAAAAAAGGACATCAGTGCGATATCGGAGCGGCGGATAATCGATTGCAGATCCGTTAACGATGACGCGAGTGCTAAAATCATCAAGATCCGCTGTCTCGCTTAGTTTAATCGCGTGTCAGATGTCCACGAGATAATCAACGCCTCAACGTAGTGCGTGTGCAAAACGACAATCCTTTCTCTGACTTAACGGCGGAAACGAGCGCACGGTGTCCCAAAAACTTGTTCCGTTCCCGCATTGCGCAAAGACTTGTATCTACGGAGAGGAACTTGTTACATGGATTGAATAATTAAATAACAAACCGTAATGGAAACACACGATCAAATTTTACTTTAAGAGCATTAGCTACGGTATAATTAGAGACCGGAGTGCGTACTTGATTAAAGAAAAAAAAAGTAAATTAATCCATTGTATGCAATAACGTGTCGATTAGGTTCTCTATAGCGCGGGACTTTCTCCGGACCAATTAACTATGTTGTACGAGATATTACGGTATGCCATAACGATCAACGCATGGAACGCAGAGTTAATAGCTATACAGGGAGCGTAAAGATTATTATAAACGATCGCCTAATTAAATAATTGGCGAGGATGAAAAGGTCGATTGATTTCAACGGCGAGGATGAAAAGGACGATTGATTTTAACGGCGAGAATGAAATAAAATTTGCAAAATTACAATAACCTACAACAAGGAGAAGTTAGCCCACAAGTGTAGCACACAAATCGAGCACATTTAAAAGAGAATTCGTTTTTCTTTAATGCAAGAATAATCTTCATTGATACTTTTGCATCTACTTCCACGACAGTATCCCGCGATGTCATCGATCTGAGCAAGAATTCTTAACACCTTAAGGACCACTGTAATTATTATGAGATATACTCTTAGGACCGCACATTTTTGAGCAAAATAGTTCGATTTTCTAACGTTGAGTAAACCCCGTTAGGGCGGGCCGGTCTTTCGTGGTTGGATTATGTTTCCACGCTAGCGAGGGATCGATCCTCATGGTGTTAAGACCGTCTGCCCATTGTACCCAGTTGAATTCGTGGATCTCCGCAATTGTAGCTAATTTGGGGCAAAACTTTCGACATTTGACAAGTCCATGTACAAAAAAAAGGAACGATTCGCGAGTTACGCAACGGCGCATGGTTGCACGGCGCAAAACGAGCCATCCTTCTACCGAAAAGTGAATGTTTGGGCAAAAATGTATTTGAGCAATCGGTGCCACAGCGTTACCGACGAAAGACTCGTTGTAACTCGAACGTCGGATCTCTTTGGATCGTGGGTTCTTTCATCGACTAGCAAAAGGCCGTGGATACCAAAAGAAACCAGGATGCGCTTCCATTCTTTACGCCTTTTTTCAAAGCGGCGATTAAGTAATACGTAATTAATAAAGGCACCGATTCATTCGAATTTTTTATCGCGTACGAGAGCACCTTCGCGGTGTAATTACAGTTCTCTCTCCTCGCTCCGCTCTTCTTCATCCTTCCTTCTCAGTTTCGTCGTGTTTGTAATCCTTGCTCACGTCACGCGTACGACAGGGTCGACCGTAAAATTCCGAACGTGCAATTAGGGCCAAGTCGTTAATTTATTTTTCTCTACATGTGGTCTATACTTTCAACCACCGTACCATTATTGTCCCGTATCGCGACGGACAGCCGCGCGAGGCGTATACACGACGGTCGTAACTCTTCCGACAACAACGCGTCGCGACGATTCGTCTGTTTTGAATTTCCTGAATTAATCGTTTCTTTTTGCTCATGCAAGAGAAATTTAGGGGAATATAATCTTACTCCAACTCATAGAGGAGGCACCAAGTTAAAGCATCGGATTCGCACTCAAAGGTCCAGGTTCCAATCACCATCTCCGGGAGAATTTTCTCACATTATTGCGGGATTGCATGTAGTAGATGGAAAACACAAGGGAAAAAAAGCATATTTATTAAAAACTATGTACTAAGTTATAACCAGACTCCGGATTTTTATGCATTTATGACAAATTTAATACGGCTAAAATATACAAAAAGAACATAGTATAAAAATATATCTAAAATATCCAAAGTATGGTATTTGCTGTAATATTTATTAAGTGCAATAAATCCCTAGATAGGTTTTCCTGTCTCACTTGCATTTGTGAAACTCGAAATTTGCATAAACATCCGCAGTCTAGTTATAACAAAATGAAAATATGAACTGTTTAGCTTCGTTGCTCGGAAAGGACTAAACTCGCATTCATCTCGTCTGAGTATTCATTCGTACTCAACATTCATACACTCGTTCACACATACACACATGTATTCTTTAAAATTAAACAAGGATCGTAGGGCCTAGACTAAACAATCTAGGCGACGAGGCCCTATACAATTTTCGATACCACATTATTATGTATTTTACCTTCCGGGTTTGGGCCACGTCTGACTTTGAGTCAAACCACTGTTTCTGAGTTTCAGAGAAATCAGAGTTTCCTGATGAAGCTAGCTGCAATGAAGGCGGAACGTTGGTTTGACTCAAAACTCAAAGGCGGTGCCAGCCCGCCATAAAAAATCATTTTGGCTGCAATAGCCTCAAAACTATGTATTACACCGTACTACCTATAGGTAATGAAAAACGATATATCCTACACGAAATAACCATAGCAGTTAAAGCTGAAAGACATAAAACATGTTAGTGCTGATCCAAACTGGATCCCACTAATTGCTAGCCCGATCGTTCAACACCCACCGCAGCACCTCGGACGCTTTTTGCGGCGACTCCGGCGCAGTCGAGGAAACTCGCGGAATTAATAGGCGTTGAATTTCGCCGATTTAGTCGAGAATGGGAAAAAATGCAGATACGACCGCATCCTCGTTACTCCTTACTCGACTACACATGCTCGGGGCGCAGCTGCACCTACGTAGGATCAACGAGCGCTTGTGGTCACTCGGTCGCTTCGCGGCCACCTCTTTCAATTACGCGGGTCAGCTCGAGGTCGATGTCGTTTATGCGCTTAAAGATTACGGGCCCTGACAAATAGCTTACCTATGATAAACTATCGACGCGCTGACATTACGCGCTAAGTTTTTTTTTCTTCTTTTCCTCGCACTCTCGGAATCTCCTATTAATCTTAGTTTAGCCTTACAGGCTAATTATCATCAATTTTCAGCGTTCTTACGTGCTCAGGGACAGGTAGGAAAATAAATTTACGGATTAAGTGAATATAGACTGAACGGAGATAGGAAAAAGGTGGCGAGGATGTTGACGTTGCGAGAAGACCGAGGACGAACGTAGACACGTGTCATTTCGTTAACTTACGACTCTTTCTTCATACCTCGTGTTACTTTCACCCCGTTCGTTCTGTCCTGCCGCGTTAGATTTCTCGCAGAGGCACGTTACGTCGAGAGTTTAATTAAAGATGGGCCGGAGAAGAATTCGCGTGGATTTCTATCCTTTGAGTTGCGTCGTTAGCGAAAAGATGTTGAAGTTTCACTGAAACCTTCGTTGGTATTTTGAGAAGCGATACAAAATGGAATGTCTCGACGAAGCGAAATGTCCGATTAATCGATGAGAAACAAATACGATCGAGACTCTGTCCGAGCGAGAAAGATGTCCCGGGGGTAATCCGGTACTTGGAAGTATCCAGAGAGAAGGAGTTTCTCCATCGTTCGGTCAGAGGCGAGGTGCGTGGACGAGGTAATGTGGGAGAGGTCGGCGTAGGTCGACTGAGGTCGTGCACGAGGCACGCATGCCGGAATACAGGGTGCTCGTAAAGTTACGATTAGAGAGGAGTCGCGAGAATCCTCTGCTCCTTCTCGAGCTTGCTTTCTTCTCGAAGGATGGAATTCTCGAAGCTATTGGTAGAGAAAGAGAACTCGAACGTTGCGCTCCTGTTACCAGAAGATAGCAAAGAAATTTTACGATGAGAAAAGTTTCTCTGGATAGCTCGATATATCTTTTTACTATTTAGTTTTCGTTAAGATTTGACTCTTACTTCTTCTACTGCTACTTCTTGACTTGCAATCTTAGATGGATTTTGAACCACTCTCTTCCTCATATATTTAATAATAATTTCTATAAAATCTGCCAAAGGTAACAGAGACTTTAACTCGGCCCTCCTAATTGTTAACTTTTGAATTTCACAATTTATAGAAAACATCACTTTTCTTCCATTTTCTGCCCAACGAGTATCCCTCTTTATCATAGTTCAAGCGTGTCCTTAAACAGGAAGAACGTTCTCCACGTTCGCCAACGCTGACGGTGTCAGGTTCCGTTTCGTCGAATGTACATACATACGTCTTATCCATGTAATATCCGAGCGTTCCGGCGAGTATCGATGCAAAGGACTTTCCAGCATGGCGGGAAGCCCGGGGTTAAACGTCGAACGTATCTCAAGAGAGCCGGGGGATGTCGAACGCGCGTATTAAGCCCAGAGAGAAGAACTCCGACGACCGGGCAGTTTTGTGATTTACGCAAAGTAATCCCATTACGGGTCGCGTCGCTCGTTAACGTCATGTGCGCACCTCTACGAGGTTGAACGACGTTGCGAGACGGGCGTTGCAGCTGCGGGTGAATGCGCGTCATTCGGATAAAAGCTCACGAAGGATACGGTGGTGAGAGAGGGAAAGGATCGTCGACGATTGCACGCGCACTTTAACGCGGCTTCGTATTATATTCGCATTTTACGTTTCACGGGTGTTCGAGATATTCTGCGGTCTTTGAGCGAGATGTCTAGCGAGAATAGAAGTTGGAAATGTTGTTTCACGATTCTGGGAGGTAGAGAAGTTATGGAGTTTGAAGACTGATTGGAGGAGGGAGGCACTTGGTTTCAAATCTGCAAACGCTCTTGGGTCGAATTCATATGTACTTAGGATCTTTTATGGGTAAGTGCAAGAAATGTCTGAATACTTTAAGGCCTTGGTGAACGTATCATAATTTGGCAAGTAATTTGCTCCAATTCGCCCGATGGATAGAAACATCCCTCGTTGTTATGTCATTTTCATGGGAACGACGAAAGAAATGGTTTCTTTTTTATTGTCATTCGTCAATTTCACCTTTCCAGGAGTGATATCGTGGAGACAGGCGATGTGCTCGACACTCTCCCCTTACCCTGTAATCGAAACAAGTGACTTCTTTCTGTCGAATGGTACTTTCTTAGAGCCTTTAAGTATAATTTAAGTATTTTTTTTATCTGAACAGTTGTTGCTTTCGAATTATATAGAAAAAATTACAATTTTCCGGAACATTTGAATTTCCACGACATCCTATTCCGTCTACCTCGACGCTCCTAGCGAAGAAAGTTCGACGTAGGTGGTCGCGGAATGACATCGCGAAATTAGCGCCCCATTATTTCTTATTTCTCGTAATAACATCGTTGAATCGAGCGTCAAGGAGTATTCATTCGTCGGATATTACCGGAAGCAATATCGAAGCGAATTTTCGTCGTTGATGTACGACACTGAGAAACGGCTCGTTCCGTCGATCTTGGTGCGAACCACGAAGAAATTTCAACACGGGTGGTCGCGGAACGAGGTCGAATAACGAGGTCGTAGAACCCTCGACTCGAAACTCGAGCGATGATTGAATAACGTTAATAACAGCTTCGGCAGCTGTAACTTTACTCACCGCACGGGTATACCTTGCCAGCCACCTCGTAATTCATAACGCGAAGAATGGCTGCGGCGTCAAAGACGACCATAGTTTTTACACCTTTTGCATTTACTCGCAAAGTACGGCATTTCTTTGACGATGATACTGAGACCAAGTGGAAGGAGACGGAACAGGTGGCACTCCTTGGTAGAATATAAAAAGAAAAATCACCATACGACGGTGTCAATTTAAACGACGAAAGAATAAACGATACGGCGGAATGTCGCGTCAACGATGGAAAGTCAAAGAGCGCGAACGCGCGTTCATCTCGTCGTTTAATTTGTCGGACAAACAGCCACGATGTGTTACAATGTAATACCCGTGGGGTTAAAGAGTTTATGGGGAGCTATATATCCAGTGGAAAGTTCGCGTCTGAAAATTCAGCCGGTACACCGTAACGTTCGGTAATGATCATGAGGCGCGACAGGCGGGAAAAGCATCTCTGTCGCGGAGGTTAATATTTAGCCAGGCATCTGGGAAAACAAAGTGAAAGGAGTACGTACCATCATCCTTCGACGATCTTGTACGACCATGCTCGGCTATGCACACAGTTATATGGCCTATGAATCACGAATGGCGATGCCCACGTTAACTCGAGAGCTAATTGAAACTTTTATTCGTAATTACGCCTCTTTCTCTTTCCCTCTCTCTCTCTCTCTCTATGAGTGTTCTTTTTCCTTCTTTTTCTCTTTCTCCTTCTCGTTTTTTTTAACACGCTTCGCGGCTTATCCGCGCGCGTTAATACCCATCCGGCGCGTACTCGATCGTTTGCAAAATGCGTCGTGCAAAATCGTTTGCCTTAAAATAGCGTCTGACACGTCTGCCATGCTTGGCATCTGCACTCTGGAATTACTTCGTATACTTTACGCGGTACTTGCACCGCCGTTAATGAGTATTCCTTCATACGTCATCCGCGCGTTACGATACCTGGATTTTACGATGTTCGACGTTTAAAAGATCGCCCGATCCATTGGGAATGCCGTTTCTATACTTGGTGAAGCTTTAAATCGATTTTCAGAATCATTTTCTTTCCTTTTGTTTTTCAAATACATTGATTCACTGTCAATTCAACCGGCGGACATTCCTGCGAATGCAGGGTTTTTCTATCGTTGTAATTATTTACCGGTGTCTTGGGCTTTAATCAATTTCACGCGTGCCATTGAGCGCGCGCAGGCTGTAAATCGACTAACGGCAATTAATAACACGATTAATTGCTGGTACGAGGATTTTAAATATTTCTAATTTACCTCGTTAACGGGAAGATCCATTAGCGATCTTGGCGCGTTTTAAGTTTCATACGTTCCAAGTACTTTTCTATTCAAAGTTTGCGAAATCATTAAGAAATATTTTGTGCAATATCGACATGAACTTACAAACTTGATACCTTGCTAACTACTTTGTTAATTAAAATCCTCGCTGTCTCCGCTACATCTTCTTGTAATATTACTGAATGCAGTATAGTCTGGATACCTCGAAGTTCAGCTGGAACAATTATTGTCTAGGCCAAACGTTCCCTTAGAATCATCCAATAAATTTAACCCCTTACCCTACGATTTGTTTTGTGACTGCCTTCGCTATAGCTCAGAATTTAATTACTAAAATAAAAATTAATCAATAATTCTTGATATTTCGTGTAATCTAACGTAATATTAATATCATAGAAATAATATTATCACTTCGCGTTTCATTAACTTTCTCAATGTGATAGGTTTTGCAAAATTTGAAAATTTCCTATCCCATTTACCTCATCACGAGTGTCGTTCGTCATTGTAGGGCAAGGGGTTAAAAAACTCTGCATTTTTTCAACAAGCACCATCCACCTCCGCTTTTCACGCTAACTGGATATCGCACTTTGACCGCTCGTCGACTCAGCTTCGGGCAAGTCGAAGGATAGAGATATATATGAAACCTCGAGGAGCCGGTCAAGCCTCGCGAAGCAACCCCCGGTGAGGTCTTCATCGGCTACCGCGACATTGAGGAATATTCCCCTCTGCACCTATCCGCAACCTCCTTTGAGGAATAGCCTCATCGCGAGGCAAGTCAGAGCCGATGCTAATCACTCGATGTGTTACATTATCCAAGGGTAAAAATAAAGGAAGCCTCGACTACTCCCGGCTTCATTAGCATGCGCTCGCGGAGCCCTTTCGCGTACGTGTGCTCGTCATTAGCGTGAGACGCAATTAATAATTGCTCAGGACGTTTAAGAATCGATGCTTATTTCTTCATCGTCCGTACACGCCAGGACGTAAATACGTTCGTATGTTCGTGCGAGCACTACGTAGGAAGGCGCCTGCGTTACTCTCTGCGTATAATCGCCGGTAATTAGACCGTGGAATTGAAGCGTCTTTATCACCCGTGATGAGGTTACCCCGGCGCGTTTAACATCGCGAGGGTCTTTTTGCCCGCGTAACTGTGCTTTCATTATGTTCGACGTTACGTTTCAAGCTGAATAAACCGCGAGAGATCCAAGCCCGAAGATCGATTGGCTCGTCGACGAACCGACTCTTTGGTTCGCTGTTTGCCACTGACCAACCGCTGTTTTCCATGCAAACGTATTTAGATATTCCACCGAGGACGGATTAACGTGAATTTAATGCGATTACCTGGAGATACGTATCGATCGTGACGTAGATCCGATAAGTACGATCGCGATGCTGAGACTGATGGGAGGAGAGGGACGAGAGGATAATTAATAAATTATTGCGCACGGGTAAAAACATAGAGGAGAGATTACGTCAGGCTCGATTACGAACGTTAAGAGACCAAGGTATAGGTATCGGGGACTGTTCGGGAATTACGGCGGTATTAAATGCGGCGCTATGCGCGCTCGATCATCGAGAAACCATATTATTATTAAGCTCCTTGATACGATGCTCCGTGTCGACGGAGTAGCACTTTGTAAAGGCATACGGTTTCTCAATTACTTCGTTACGCAATTCTTAATTATGATGCTGGTTAGTGTGCGATAATTCGTTACAATGCCTGCTCATAGTTTGATGCAACTGCCACTTAGGTGTACGTTCCTGTATTGGTATCTACTTACCTATACGCGCAACGTCCGAATCATTTCGTACGGGTTTACGTATCATCCTTGAAACGTTACAAGGCCATGGAGGATATCTAGATGTCGTTATTCCTTGCCGTAATGAATCGCGGACGAAAATACACCCGGATGTTCCGAATTTATATTTAAAGAGGAACGCACACTTTGATGCGCCTTCAACGGCGTTTCTTTCATCGTTTCGATACGCTGAACAGAAACGATGGCGGATTTAAATCGTAAGACGAGGACCTTACGAAACTTCCCATTGTAACTGTCTCTTTGCATAAATGCATTCTTCGCGTAAGAATTCTTCGATTATACGGAGCCAAAGCAAGCTATCCGTTTCATCATAGTTTTCGTAGTTGAGAGAAGGAATGCCACGGATGATATAATACGATCGTCCAAGAAGAGGTCCATTTGCTAAACCGTTACGAGATAGGCGCGGCAGCGGCTTTATAATCGTGGCTCGTCTCGCCTTTCTCCTCTTCGCGAAATGGCGTTTTAATTATTACCCGGCGCATTAACCCTCGCGAACCCGTGGGCACGCACCTGCATAGAAGCGCGTGCTCCCTTGCGTGGGCGTGCGCGAATCTACGAGGAAGATGGTACTTTGCCGAGAATATCGCCTAGCTAGGTTCACTCTCTTCTCGGAGCTTCTCTTTTTCTGACTTCCGCGATTGTTATCGGGATATTTTTATTTACGTTACGTCGAAAGTTGATGAGGAGGGTGGGAAGGTGAATTAAGCATGACGTGAATTTACTTTTTGTTGTTTTTTTATTTTAACTTAATTTCTCTGGTCATTCCGCTTAGAAATTGTAATTTTAGATGGGTAATTGGGAGTCTATAGACTTTTTATATTTTTATGAAAGGGATAGCTCTTGCGTTTTTAAAAGTTATAGTTAAAATACTGCGTGAATCGTAGCATCACGATGTAAAGGGATGAACAGAAAAAAGATGTGTTTATCTGCTTTTTGCTGTATCGTAAAGAAGAACATGAAATCTTTTCCAAGAAAAGCGAAGAAGCCACTGTATGGTTTCCTGTCTGCAATTACACGATCATTGAATCCTCTAAACGTCGACTGTGTTAAGCAGGTCGCCAATAAACGCCCACGCGATTGCGAATCCTTGTCGCTGGCTGCACGAACGTCGGGAGATAGTCAAAATTTGTCTTCCTACGTCGTTTCATTGCCTAGTTAAGTTAATGTCATAGGTAGTACATAGAATTCAATGGGAAATATTATAATTCTTTCGGCAAACCCATGCTAGGTAAAACATTATACGCTTTTACCTTCGTCGAAGAAATTGCATGGTCGTTCGAAAGCGTTACAGGTGGAATCTAACATCAAAAACATAATCACGCATTAAAATCGAAAATGACGTCAGAACGACAACGAATTCGAGCAAACTACAGGCGGCCCTCGACTTTCGCACATAATTGGTTTTTGAAAATGTGTGCGAACGTTGAATGTTCGAAAGTAGAAGGATATACGAAAAATATTAAAAGTTGCATATTAATGTGATTTCTTTGTAATCTTGAGATTTTTCAACGTCTAGTAGGTAATACTAGAGACGATATTAGAATAGTAGAGAATCTCAGAGTCCTTTAACCCTTTTAGTGCCGGACGACGATATATCGTCGTTAGCAAAATTGCTAACACTGGATACCGAAGGGTTAATATTTAGTTTCCAATACAATATCAGTAATTTGATGACATATAATTGTAAAAACACAATTTATGCTCCATATTGCGTATTCTATATGACACTATTGCCAAATGATAATTCTTTTTATTCTCAACTACACTTGTTATTAATTCAATCAATTTTTTCGGTCGGCACTAAAAGGGTTAATATTGTATTTGGGGACCTCAATCCAAGGGACTGACTGCATAGAAACAATTTTTTTGAAATAGCGATGAGGATCTATAAAAAATTGAATTTTTAAGAATATGCAAAATTGCGAATTGTGCGAAAGTCGATGATCGCCTGTACTTGCCAAGTGACTTCTTGTTTCTGTTGAATGATAAGTGTCAGTACCGATGGTTCGATTAAAACAATACATCCTAGCCAAGCAGTCATAACATTCGTAACTGAAAAACAACAAGAAAATTCGTTATAAATAGTGTTCGTAAAGTTTGCCAAGACATAAGAAAGCTTAATCCACTTCAGAGTTTTTTTCCACGGCGATAATCATGGTTACTTCGAAACATTCTACTAGGATTAAGGATACGGGCGAAATGGTAGCGGTTGAATGGAACGCTGCCGACATGAGCTTGTTCGTTCCGAAGGAAGTCTGCAACCGCAGAACACGGTGGTCCATAGCGATGCAGATGCAAATGAGGCTCGTCGGCCCATATAGCGGGCGTGCATAGTGGGTCACATTAATCACGCAAGGCCCACCGGGCAAATCATTCGCTTTTTAGGGCCCCCTTTGCCTATCCGCTTTTGCGGGTTCCACCTTGGAATCAGGAGTGTCGCAAATATTATCGCGAACACGGAATTCTCTACGACCGGTTCGTCCTGTCCCTTTTTTCGAGATAATGGCAACGAGCTTAAAACGACGAGGTCGAAATGGAACTACGGTTGTTTCTCTTCGCGAAAATACTTTGTCTTTGGACCTTCTAGTTTTGTAACTATTTGTTACATCCGATCTTCTCGGATTCTTGTTTTCTCCCTCGAAATTCCTCGCGATGCGCCTTCGAGGAGAACTCGTCTACCTGGGTTTTGTAAGTTTTAAGGTTGAACGGGTCAGAGCTCGTTCAGTTTGCACGACGGGTTATTTTATCCCGTGGAGGAAACTAGTTTATAGAAATTGATGCCTTCGAAACTGTACATGCACACACGCTAATTAGTCCAGTGATTTGTATCCAGTACAATTTTCTTTGCTACGTTGGCAAACCAAGTGTTTCCAAGACTCACCTGTACCTTCAAATGTCCCACGTCTTAAACATTCGCTCGAATTACTTTACCTACCAGCATTACCTCTTGTAACACCTTCGCATCTACTATTTCACAAAACCTGCAAGTCCAATTAAATCTCAAAAAATACCATAACCCCTCTCATTTGATGCAACTACAAGGTCTCAAATTAAATTCAAATCTCCTAGTTCCAGTACTACCATTTTTCTTTTCGTGTTTCAACATTTACAGAAACATAAATATTTACGTCCTGACGGCTTAACATCCTGCAAATCACAACCGATAGATACATCTGTCCTTATCGTTAACGCGCATCAACAAATTCGCTTTTCTCGCGCGTCGATCACACTGCCAAATTGTCGAGCAAATCACCTCGCAGTCGGGTTCTCAATTTTCGTTTCCGTATTACGTATCTACCTTGTGCTCGATGGACTGGCGCTTGTACGCATCTACACGTACGAGTAGTCCTGGCACGAGCAGGTTGTAGTCAGAGGACCGTATTCGGCGCCACTTAAGCGCCGACAAACTTATCCGTAACTACTCCTCTCGGATCGGCTCTCTCTTGAACTTCTCGAGGCACTGTCCGAACGCGGAGCAACATATCGAGAGCAAACGGCTCTTCCGGAAGTCTTATATGGTAGGGAGTTAAGTACGGAGTCGAACAGTCGGGAATAACTCTCGAGAATGGCCCTCGGGTGAGTATCCGAGTATCGAGAAGGCGACTCGTACGGTGGAAATCAGGAGAGAAGAAAATGATGCTTTAACGAAGCAATAACGTAGGTAAAGAAAGGGTTATAGACTCGTAAGTGGCCACTTAAGTCGGCAAATGAAAGCTTCTCCCGTTCTAACGGTACGATGGAGCTTACCAATGGCCAATCGAGAAAAAGGGGAATTATTAAACCTTTGCAATCGGAACCATCGCGAGGGCTACCTGACAGGAGCACACGGCACCTTTTTGGGATAATGTGGAAACAGAAATCCCAGTGGAATATTTAATTTACTTTTTGTGTCGGTTGAATGGAAAACTTCAAAGCAGAACATTTTTTAAAGGGATTTTTCTCTCTACAAGTTTACACTGTGCGATTATTAACAAAGCGTTTAGGTTCAATAAGGGGAGGATATGGAAGTGGTAAGACTCATCAAAGTTTTCTCAGATAGGACATCTATTTGCAAATGAAATAGAAACTGGGACGAATTGTAACTCGTATCGAGCCGTTCTTCCATTCCATTCATTATCTGCCTATCAAAATCTCTCTGCCTGGGTATGGTCGTCCCGATTCTCATGGTAAGATATCTCCAGTGGGAACGAGACCTCGCGCGTACTATTTTTCTTCAAGCGGATCGAATTAAACGGCCGATAAAGTCCAGGTGCTAAAACATCGTCCGATCGTTAACGTCCAATTTAGTTTATATTTTGCCTCTCGAATGGCTTCACGAGATCGTTCCGAGACTCGTCCGTTAAGCTGGAATGTTACTTATCCGGGACAGGGTATCGGAAATAATTCTATACCCTTTTCTCGAATCGTAGTATCATCCTATTATTCCCGTTTGCCTTAACGCGAAACAAAGCGCTCTTTTCGTCCCTGTTTGTAGTCACGCATCAGATTGCAAGTCGTGTACGAGCTCGTTTCTCTCTGCAACTCTCTGCGAACGGTTACTCCAAAAAAGTCCCTTCCGATTACGCGCACTTAATAGGCTCGGACTCGCACGGTAATTGCGAGGTTAACTGATTTTTAATGACGGGTCTGTCGATTGCTACCGCGACGGCGCTTCTTATTCTTTTTATTCTTCTTCTTCAACCTCTTCTTCTTTATGTTTCGCATTCCTCCCTTCTTTTTATCCAGCTTCCTCGTCTCCTCCCGTTTGAATTCTCTCTCACGACCCGCCGATTTCTCTCCTCGCCGAGGTCCGTTTTTACTTCGTATTCCGTGGTGAGTCCCTTGCTTTTTTCCTGCTTCGTCAAAACAATCGTTAGCCAAGCAGGAACTCCTCTTCGGGGACCATGGTGGGTAGAGACTTAGAGGCTGGCACTCCCAATTAGTGCGAGATCAAATGCCCGTTACCTCCGGATGTTCTTTTTTTTTTTATTATCATTTAATATCTCATAGCTTCGATTATTTGAAGTACATCTAAAACTGGAGATCATCTCTTCTTTTTATCCACTTTGCTCGTCTCCTATCGTTTGAATTCTCTCTCACGAACCGTCCGTTTTTCTCCTCGCTTAGATCCGTTTTTACTCCGTATTCCGAGATAAGTTACTTGTTTTTATACTTCTCCGTCAAAACAATCGTTAGCCAGACAGGAACTCCTCGGGAGCCATGGTGGGTAGAGATTTAGAGGCTGGCACTCCTAATTAGTTAAGCGAGATCAAATGCGTGCTACCTGTGGATAATTTTTTTTATTATCATTTAATATCTCATAGCTTTGATTATTTGGAATACACTTAAAACTGGAGATTTTCTCTGCGTTTTATTCAATTTCCTCATCTCCTCCTGTGTGAATCCGGGGACCATGGTCGGTAGAGGCTTAGACGCAGGCACTCCAAATTAGTGGATGCGAAATGAAATTCATGTTGCTTCCGGACAATTTTTCCTTTATTGTCATTTAATATCCGATAGCTTTGACTATTTAGAGTAGGTACATCTAAAATAGGAAATTCTTTCTTCCTTTTATCTAGTTTCCTCGCCTCCTCTCGCTTGAATCCGGGGAGCATGGTGGGTCGAAACTTACAATTAAAGGCAGGCACTTCCAATTAGTGGATGCGAAATCAAATTAATGTTACTCCTGGATAATTTTGCCTTCATTGTCATTTAATAGCTGATGGGTTTGATTATTTGGAGTATATCTAAAACTGGAGATCCTAGCTGAAATGACTGAGCAACAACAAATCTGTGGCATATTACAGTCATTTTCTATTCTGGAAGGGAAAATAAATCACCTTGCGGAGTTATTATCGCTAAACTGGCAAGTGACAACTTGAAACTGTTGCTCTATAAATTCGCAACACGTCTTTGCCTATAATGATCTCGCTCACTGGTAGCTCGTCGATAAATACAGGTTCGGTGGGACGAGCGAACGCGGTTACGCAATCATTGTTGCAGCGACGATGTCCGTGACGGGTGTTTAAATTATTAAAACATCTTCCAGTTGGACGGAGGCATGCTGTGCCGTAATATTTATCGCCGTTCCCCATTAGCCGTGCTAACGTATCGCATTTATTTCGAATTCAAGGATTCGGGAGCACGTAGATACTTTGAAAGTAACGTTCATAAATTTCGTCCTCGCAATACGTTTCGAATTTTCGAAATCTCGAAGAAGAAGAGAGAAAAATGAAGAGAAAGAGAGCTTCACGGTCAGGATTGAAATCCGAATAAACCAGTTGGCTGCCGGGTACGTCGTGCGGATGGTCTTCGTCGAAATAAAACCACGGAAATGGGACCTGAAACCTTGAAGTCTAGCGGCGTTCGGAACATCCTCGATTTTTACAATCGCCGGAAAGAAACTGCCAGGACAATCGCTCCTAGGCAATGCGATACATCGGTCAATACTTTTTCGTAGCGACGAAATCAAGGTTGCATAATGCAATTACCATTACGTACCGTCCGCGTGCTAGCTGAACGTACCGAGTCGTTTAATCGACGTGGGCGTTCTTGCTCGAGGAAGTCGAGTGAATCCGTGACTCCTTCGAACATAGATTCGCATTTATATTTTTGGCTCTGACGATCCACCGATTCCACTTTTCGATACGAGTACGGAAGTTTACCGGGGATTTATTCGGATGTGTGTCGACTTTGAAACTTTGACGTTAAAACTTTAACGACCGCTCACACAACATGTGTGTGATGCTACCGCCGAAGATTGTTGGCCAGTACCACACTCTCTTTGTGATAATTTATGAATGTAAACAACTATGGATATTGCTATTGGCTTTGTATTTCATCGCCACGTCTTTGATTTTATTTTTATTCGCTTACTTTTCTCTTAATTTTAATAAATTTTTTTAAATTAATTCTTCAAAAATACTGCCGGCCCCTGGCGACGTTTGACTGCGTAGACGTGCGGTCGTTAAAGTGTTAATATGCGACGGAAGACCTCTTCACGATAACGCATACCTGAGAATATGACGATGTTCTCAAAAATTGTACTGGATAGAAAAATTGAAGTGTTTCCGGATAACTGTGTTTATTACCCTTATCAGCAGAGATCGAGTAATTGGTAATTTTGACAGTTAGTAAACTGAGCTATCATGGTTTTAAACTTACAATTTTTCGATCACTTTCGAAAAAGATATAAATTCTACGACCAAGCGAAAAGTCTAATTGGATCGCAAGTCACGTCTCCTAAACAAGAATCCTTCAAGTTCAAGCATCACTATCCACAGACAGCACCGACCAAGTACTTTTCCAAGCCACTTAAATGTAACTCTGGCAAGTGATATCTTCAATTATACCGTATAATAATTGCACTCTCTGCGTAGTCGTAATTCAGCTCCGCAAGAGAGGACGATTTCAATTTTCTCATGGACACGTAATACCTTCGTATTACCGTGCAATCATACGCGAATCGTTCTACATTTGCGTCACGCATTACGTGGAGGTACGACAACAATGGTACCGGAAATGATTGTCGATTTTTTTACTCCGTTCCATCGTAAAAGACAATTTCGACGAGCATAAGAGTCTACAAGAACGAGGATAAGAAGGACCGTGTCGCTGAAATGTAGTTACGAGCGCGCCAGATCGCGAGTCGGCGAGGGATGTCCGACAATGTAACGGAAATCGCTCCTAATACGTTGACACCCATGCACGTTATTACGGTAATGTACCTCATTGGCTTCGGCAACGGTCCGCGGCGTGCACCAATGGCCCATTCACTCGGAGAAGAACTCCGAAATCCGGTCGTCGAAATGAGCCATTGTGCAGCCGTAAAATACTCAGGATCCTCACAAAGGAGTCCCTACGCTGCTACCGTGCGAAGGTTGCAACGCAACAATCGTTGCACCGATGCGCTGGGCGAAGAGAAAAAGACGTGATCGCATGTCGGAGAAGTATGCAAAGTGGTGGTGCCGAAAATGTAAGTGCAGCAATTCGGCAGTCTCCTTTCAATTCTCCTTTCATGCTTTCCGTGCGTCGACGTTCGACGGGCACAAAGTGGGTAAACCATTGTGAAACCGGGTTGCATTATGTAACGTTGCAACAACCATTTCCAGTTTGACAGCATCTACACGAAAATTCACCTCGTAAAGGGGCGAATTGGTCCGCGTGAAAATTTGTGCCACAGTGGAGAACGCCGCTAACGAACTTGTTAACGAGGAACCATATATCGTTCCTGAGATGGAATATTTAACGAAGAAGGATGTAGCATCGTTAAAACCACCGAAATGACTTACATAAGTGTTATTAATAAAAGTACGATAACTGGTGAGCAGAGAAATTCGCGTTCACCGGTGGCCGAGTGGGGAGTCTCCTCGTTTTCGTTTCCCGCGTCAATGTTGCGAGGATCGCGAGAGGGTAGGGACGTTTCGTTATTAACGTTGGTAGATCGAAATAAAACGAATTTCGTGGCCGTGTACGTACATACGTCAGGTTGCTGCGTATGCAAATGGAAGATGGGAGGCATAAAGCGACCGGACGATAAAATAAATCGTCGAGGGCGCACGCGATTCGGTGTACCCACGTTGCGGCGATGCGTGCGGTGTCGGTGCACCGTGGCGCGGCGTTTTCGATATACATTTAAACGACATAGTAGTCGCAAGATGAAACGTCCGGTGGCTATTAAGGCGCGCGGACGAACAGGACAAGCAGAGTTAAGAAAGAGAGAGGAAGAGAGAGAAACGACGGACGATAAAGACGTTGCCAGGGCCCACGGGCTAGCCTCCCTTTTTAGGGATTGCTCCAAAGGTCGACCTCCGAAGGCTTAAGCCCTCGTCGTTTCGTATCCTCTCGCGGCTCGTCGTGGACGTTAGTCAGGATTAGAAGGGTTCTTCGAGTTCGCGGGCTTCAGGCTTGCCTCGAAATTCGTTAACGCAAAGATGTATTCACGAGCCGAGACGAGAAACGATGGAAGAGAGGTCGAGAAGAAGAAAGCTTGATAGAAAGAAAGAGCAAGAGAGGAGACAACGTGGAGGAGGAAGACGTTGAAGGAAAGACGAACGAAAGACACGGAGCGCATTCCAGCGGATCGAAAGGAAGGCACCGAGAGAAATATTTAGGGCTCGTCGGCATAATCGCGCCGCTGGAAGATATATTTTATTGCCGAGCCCGTGAGTACCGTACGCTCGTTGAAAGCCAACCGTCTCTCGCAGGTGCAACTTGTAGGTTGTGAAGCAGCAAGGACAGGACGAAACGGCTAGATATCTTTTTTTCGAGGTCGGTCTATCCATCGTCGAGAATCGCCGCGATTCTACGACGTAATAGGAAGGCAGCGAATTCAGGTATCTTAACCGAGTGTGACAACGTGGAGAACGATCGAGGTATTTACGAAGCGTCCGTGACATCCAAGCTTGAATATCGCACTTCTCGTGCATCGTCCTGCCAGCACCTGGGACGTGTAATTAAGACGGATAAAGATTAACGACGACGAAAGTATCTCTTTCATAGACCGGGAAACGTTAATGACGCGAAACGGAGACGTCCGAGGATAGAAGTCTCGGTCTTTGCGCGATCTCGTTGTTATAATTGCGACTAAATAGCCCAGGTCCTTTCTCGGCGCAGAAAATCGTCCGACCGGTTCCGTTGTTCGCGTCGGACGTCTGCTAATAAACTCAGAGAATTCTTTCTCTCCTCGAGACGCATCCTGCCGTTCTCCGTGTTAAATTAATGCGTCCGGGGGGATTTGCGGTGCCGTGCGTGTTCTTTATTTTGACAGAGAAATATTTATAACTATATTTTGGCCATGGTCAGGAATCACGGCGAGTCCCCTCGGCTCGCCTTAAATCCGATTCGGGTCACTTTATGCAAAGCAGGCTTTGCATAGGATTTGACGCGACGACACGGAGAAAACGAGAGCCGCGAAGGATCCTTTGCTCGCTCGTTCGGATTGCACGCCCCGGAACGGACAGGGAATTGCCGTTTAAATTGTTTCGTTCTTGAGACACCGGAGGATTAATGATAGTATTCGAAGGTAGGACGGAGTCGCGCCTCGCGAGGCTATAATTAATTCGCAATTTATTTGAGAGAAAATCGGCCGTTCATCAATCTATTCGTAAATCTATTACCGTACGGCTGTCATATTTGTGTCTCGCGTTAATCGTCTACGTCACGTTTAACGGCATGTACCTACCCCAGGATAGTAGAAAAAGATGAATGCTGAATCTACGAGCCACGACGGTGTCCTTCCTTTGCAGAGAAATAAGGCCCCCGTGTTGCGGACAAGTGCAGCGGAATCCTGGCACTGCTAGATGACCGGTTAAAGGTCCAGATCTCGTGGAAGACCAGTGAAACTAGTTTCGTTCGCTTTGTCCCTTTCGTTTTACGGCCACCCTCCTCGCGAGCGCGGAGATATGCTCCTCCTTGGCCCATCGCTCGGTTTCGACCGCAAAACTCGTCCCGGACTTTCCTCCGCTAATCGACTTAGGTAGGTAAGTATATCCTGTGAGTAATATCATCACATTAACCCCGGGTCCGTCGGTTGCGCGCATAAATAGAATCGTCTTTGCCCTGCGAACGCGATCTCGGGCCAAGGGGGTTAATATAAATGCGTGTGCGCGCGAGGGGTCAAGTCCCTCCGCTAGATTGATACTTTACGCGATACTGCAACTCGGTGTACGTGCATGTCCGTGCACGCGTGTGGTCTACGAAAACGCTCGAGATCGTTAGGTAGAATCGCTGACCGCTCGGCCATTAAGGGAAGCAATGAGTAATTGATTTCAAAGCGCGCGACGTGTCGTGCACGCTTTACAAATTGCCGGCGTCTTGCCTTGCTTTCTGGAGCGAGGGATAAAGTCGTTTGGGAATTTTGATAGGAAAATTGGTTGGGAATGGGGAAGAGATTTTTTACGATCGTGTCTATCGTTTTAAAATATGTGGAAGTTGTGAAAATACAATTTGTATTATATCTTCTGTAGGTTTTGAATATTCTGTTGATTGAGGAACTTTCTCACCCCTGCTCTGCGCATTTCACCTTTCCTAATGATAATCGATCCGTTAGACGTGCCGTAATTAAAGATAACTCATCGATTGGCGCGGTTTCCGTATCTTCAAACTTTCTAGGAAACGATACCTTATTCCTCGAGCGTAATTCTTTTCGAACGTTTCGATTCGTTTTCAAACTGGTATTTAACAGATGAACACGTTCCTGTTATGGATACAACTAGATGTTAATATTATCTGAGCATTCATTCCCATGCATTCAAATAATTTGCCAGCGCACGGAGCACGTCTCAATTATGGGTACCGCGGTCGTTTCAAACCATGCCGAGGGACCACCTCGAAGACCTCATTAGGAAATGTCACAAATTGGTTTAATTAGAGTTGCCATTTATAACGGTAATAAGCCAGGATCGCGGACGGATCGCGCGTAATTAACTTTTTGATTCCACCGAGACGAGACCGTTCGCGATCGCGGTGCGCGCATTCTGCGCGTAAATACGGTGAGAAAGGTAGAAAGAATTTCCTCGCTGCTCGAGCGAAGAAACGAGACCGAAACAATTGGGCCGGTGCTTTAGTGGTGAAAGTGTCGCAAAAAAAAATCAACGGCAGGAAATGCACGGCACATTTGTCGTCGCGATTCACCGGTGGAATCGTTGAAAAAAAAAGGTGACTCGGGGATGGCCCGTTAGAAAGGCCGGGGTATTCGTGAGAGAAATAGCAACTGCTCGTTAGTCGCTTTCGTTAGAACTTGGTTAATGGATTTAATCATTGGCGGCACGTATGCCGGAGGAGCGTTTGCACCTATTTACCTCTATCGCGTGTTTCCTTGAGCCGGCCTTTTACATAATCCTCCCACGCTGGCAACTGGCGCGGCGCGATAAACGAGTTTCGGTCTGCCGGAATTACCCGAGGGAGATGTATCCGAGAATTGTTCGCCTCATGTGTATCAGTCGCTCGATGATTCATAGATTTCTTACGGACGGCTTTTCTACCGGCCGTCCCACGTCCGCAGCCGTGCGCGGATGTAAAATTGCAAGCGGAGGAAAGAGTGTGGCAATCGTTTTGCGCACCTTGACTAGGATTACCTTATGTGCCTCCTTAGCAAAATTACGTCTCTTTGCACGAAATCATGCGTTTGTCTCGTATCCGCCGTAGTAATACCGTTATTACTACGATTCTGCCTCCCCCGGGGTAACCGCGAATAAATCGATCGTCTACTCCCACTTGGCTACTTAATTGGCCGTGTAAACGACCGATTTCTCTGGTTTCTTTATCGTCGGCTGTTCTCAAAGAGTTACGACAACTTTGCTGACACTTTGCGTGGATAATCGACAATGGAGTTTGTGTAAAATTTTGAATGGGAACGAAGTCATTTATTTGATCGCGCCAAAGGAGATTTATGTTCAACGACGTGGCGTTTGAGAATCGGCAGGTTCGTTGAGAGCAATTTCAGGCGAACCTATGGTACTGTTACGTACCTACGTGCGACGACGAAGAGGACGAAGTTGAAGTCGACCCCGGAGCGGAGGATCCTGAGACAATAGGCGGCCGATTGCGCAAGATCTTCTTCCGCTCCCGGCGCACAGTGTGTTCTTCGTGCATGAGCCACGGCGAATGTTGCAATCCTGGCAAAGGCAGGATGTCGACGAGGCTGCCTGGTGCACGGTTCTCTGCCCATGCCGATCCTGATTCCGTTTGGACATCCTTTTGGTCCCCGTCCCTCTTCTACGTTGAATTGCGTCGTTCTCCGTAAACTTCTATTCTTTGGTAACGTAGTCGAGAAAGGATCGTCGTTGATGAAATTACTTTGTTGAATTACCGACACCGAGTTCCCGCCGCGGGACGATTGTTTCGGCGAGTCAATTAAGGATCTTGCAAATTATTGAACTTTGTTCTTTCCTCTCATTGCATAGTTCTAAATGTGAATGACATGGAGGTGAATCTCTCTCTGTTGTCAGAGACAGGTGCAATAAACTAGCATTGGTATCTATAAGGCTCCAATTTCAAACTTTACAGCAGTGGTTCCAAATTCTGCTATTGCCCTTTAAAGGTGTTCTCCGCGCAATATGAAAAATACATATATACTATTTCGGAACCACTACAAATCTTATGCTTATTTGGAAAATATGAGAACCGTCCCTCTAAAAGTCTCCGCTCATTAACACTAGAACGACCGACGTTAAATTTATTACATTTAAATATATTAAATAAGTACTTTGGAAGAAGAGGAATCAAGGGATGGAAAATATGATCGGTTTGGTAATCTGTGTTTTATAAGATCAACTTAGAATTTCTAGTCTAGAGTCTCCTGTAAACTTAGGGAATTTTTGGAAAAAAATATGAACAAGTTATTGTGACTTGCTTGGTCGTTCTAGTGTTAATGACTCTTGGTCGAAGAGAATCCGTACGAATCCCATAAAAGAACTTCGTGAATATTCGATGAGAGGGTGTTACGAGCCGAGAATCATCGTCCTAGATACGGTTATAGTTGCGGCATTGTGTGCACGTTCTTTAACCTGGACCAATGGCGCTTCTTCTTGGAGCGAACTCCCTCATTACCGGAAGCAAAGCGGAGGGACGGCAGGCGGAGTACAAAGAGGCTGCGTTTCCGGCGACGGAATCGACAAGGACGAGTCGGGACCTCGCGCCAGATGCATCCTTCGCTGCACAAGCTAGCGGTTTCTTTTACGTGTCGCGACCGCCCGCTGGAAAACGGAACTTCGCGGATGGTGCACACGAATACCCGTGCGACCTGTCGTGACGATGCGCTCCTAACAATATGGATAATGCGGATTTTCGTAACGCACTACGAAAAGGGGTCGCCAAGATAAATTGACCGACGAATACTACCAACCCGCTTTCTTGTACATGGCTACGTTTAAAAACGGAAACACCGACAGAAGACAATCTTTGACGCGACACCGATCGCGTTGCGAATTACAGAAACCGTTGCGTTTATTCCACTTACTCTGGGAAAAACATAGAATTCAACCTGAACAATAGAAACTCTCGATTTTTCTAATTGCACGTAATCCAAGACTATACTCAGCTACGTCCAACGAAACATACCATAGACCTGGAAAACTCGAGCACTTAGCTCCACTTTCCGTACATCAACGTCGTTTATCGCGCATTCCACGCGACTCTCAGACTCGCTAAAAAACACGACGAGTTCCGCGAAGGCTCGTAAACGCGACTGGTATCTCCTGTTAACCGTATGGTTAAGATCAGAAGGGGACGAACCCTCGGTTTTTCTATCGTCTATCGTTCGTAGGTGGCACGAGGAGTCTCGCGGTGTTTTTGACAGACACGAAATGACTCGTGCACTCGTTTGGGGACCAGATTTTTCGTATTCATGTATGCAGCCACGCCCCGGTAGTGCAGTCAGTACCAGGGCCCGCTTCTTGCCCTGGTGTCTGGTCTACTTCATTAGCGTCGAGCGAGCGAGTATATGCGCTTACCGCGACTTTACATACCACACGGGTTAGAGGAGGCCACCTCTGCGACGATCCACATCTTCGTTGAAACAATATTTCGCTGAAAGGAGATCGTTTCCTGACGGCGATGCCCTCGATGATAGGCCTCGATAACGAGCCGATGTCCGATTATCGATAATCCGGATTAGAGCCCCACCCATCTAAGTTCCATGGTATTTCGATCTTTCCTACGACTCTTCGAACCTTCGATACCTGTCGAGCGTGAATAGTTCTCAGATGTTGCTAGCTGACTCGCGATAATTCCCTCGTTATAGTCTGCAATTAAATGTAGATTACTACGTGGCAAATGGTTGAATAATACGAGGGTACTCTTTAGCCGAGTGTAAAACAAGAAGGATATAAATATCGAGCTACCGTTTGGAAAGTCACGGGTCCGTGGATAATTCAGGCTGTATTCTCTCCTTTCAAATGAGCGGATCTTTTTGTTACATTTACGCAAACGCACGCGGCAGGTGCTCGTGGTTTAATTGCAGTGAAACGCCGCTCCGTCGGCGACCTCCGCACCGATGATTCTAATTTGCCAGCTAACAAGAATACGGCCGTGGATTTAACTGCGACCTATCGTAAAGCTTTCAGAGGTTTGATTTACGTGCAGTCTCGAGAGACGACGAGTCAAAGAAACGTCCGATTTTATACGTTTCTAGGAGCGCAACGTGCGTACTTGTTCCGCGAGGAATGTGAAATATACCTGCAGTTTGATAGATCCAAGTCTTTTAATAATTCTTTTCCTGTAATTCGAGAATATAAAAATATAATTTTTTTTTAAATTTACGAGTAAAACATTTGATCACTTTAGTCATTCACATTTTACAAGAGAGACCCTAGAAATTTATTATATTACATCTCTATAAATTAAGATAACTTTAAAAAAAGAACATTGAGAACAAGGCGTTACGACCGCCTCGGTAGTTTCAACGGTTAGATCTTAAATCTTTCAAGGGAATTTTTGAAATAATTCACAAGATACATCATGATTTTCGATGGAGGTATAACCAGAGACATTTCGCGCGTGCCGTTCATGATCGAGAGCGAAGGGATCGATCGAGGGATCGCAGCATCCGGCGTGTATTCGTCTTCCTTCGGAGGATAGGGAAACGGATGGGGAGAAAAGGGATTCGAATCGGGACACGGCATGCCGGGCATGCCGTCGCGTCGACCCGGAGATTAATGGTGCTTTAATAACGTTAATTGAAGCCCTTAGAAGAATCGATACGGCGCCGATCGGATCGGTATCGTTTCGAGATACCGATCGATCTTATGATAAATAGTCAGCGGCACTGCGGGCGACCGCTCCGACGCCTTCGCCCTCGCCATCCGTTCGAATGAGCATCGATCGAGATCCTTTGCCCTTCCACTCTGACTCTTTCTTTTATTCCTCTGCCTCGGAGTCCGCTTTCTTATCCTCCTTCTATTCTAAACACTCACCAACTCACCTACGAGGAGTTCAACGGACAAAAACTTCTTCGATCCTCCTCGTGCAATTTCGCAGGATACTATCTCCGATCGGTTGCCGGGCGAAATCGTGGCATTCGCAGGTGAATCGAAGATAGGTGTAGGTTACTTTTAATCGTGAACAATTTTGGAGCCAATCCTGCAAGTAGATGTAACTACAACGTACAAAGTAACAAGACATGACAAATTCTTTAATGTTGGACTTCAGCTCGGATCTACTAATTGAAAGTCCAAGTCATTAACTTCATCCCCATTGTAACTCAACCCTGCTGTTCTCCTAGGGTCAGTATCATCCGAACTGGAGACTACATTTTAACAGATACTATGTTTCTAACTATTAGTTTTTGATATTCACTCTATTTAATGACTGGAACTATGTAACTATGACTGGAAGAAATACAAATGTGTGATATACGATAAATAAGGAACGAGCAGAATGACAAATTTTTCAAACTACGGACGATACACCCTTCTCTTCGTCCTGAGACGAAAGGTCTCACACAAAAGGCAAGCACTGTCCGCGCGATCCTTTCATTCTGAATAAAAGAGAAGAACAGGCAAGTAGGCATCGTGGATTTGGATTGGCCAAGTGTCAGCCCGCGACCATGACCCGCCGGTAATAGAGCAGGCAACAATAGACAATGCCGATCCCATGCTCCACATACGCAAAGCACGGCAGGCACGCGCAAACGGCGCGCGTAGGTAACCATAAGGAAAGTCGCGGTTGTGCGTGCCCGTGCGTGAGTTGCGTGGAGGCGAGCGTGTGGCGCTCACGCGACGAGGGACGAGAGAGATCCGCTGCCACTATCGCTGTCACTCGGTGCTTCGCTCTCGGCCACTGGCAAAAGCGTTGTCGCTAATTGTCATGGCGCAACCATGCATTGTCCACGGATTAATCGTCATGAGAAACGTCGGAGCGTGCATTGCCATTGTTGGACGGGGAAAGAGGAAAGAGAGGGCAGAGGGGGGAGGAGGCAGGCCAAGTCAGTTTTCGTTGCAAGTGTTACACGGCCTTTTACAATTCGGAGTGCGAAAGTAACGCTCGCGAGATAGACGAACGTATGGGTGAGTAGGTGGTGGGTAGGTAGATAGATGGACGAACGAATAGATAGGTGCGCACGTAGGTAGGTACTCCTCCCTGCTCTTCATCGTTGTCGTCGTCGTCATCGTCATCGTCGACGGCTAGGCTAGTAATCCACCTAGACGCGTGTACTCATGGACAAGCTTGAAATCAATTCTCATTGGAGCGGCAAGAGGGAAACGATTTGCTCGGAGTTTCCACCGTCAATTATCTTTTGTTCGTAGAATCGTTACGGTCGAGCGAGATTGAAATCATTGACGGTGTGAAAATTACAGTCCGTAGTTATTGACAAGTTGACAGTAGGCGATAGGTAACATTGTATTGTTGCGCGGAATGCGCGACGTTCGTTACGTCTATATCGATCTCGGAGACAGGCTCGCGATATATTACGAGATCCAAGAGCGGGACAGCGAGTATGTCGGTTATTCGATACGGGTTCGATGGGGGCCCATAGTGAACGCGCCCGGTCATCGGTTTTTGGTGGGTCACGAAAGGAACGGCCGGATATATTGGGGCTGCCTCGTGCCACCCACGCGAGGGCTTTTCACGCCTCTGACGCGACTAGTTCCTTTGCCGAGGTACCAAAAGCCGTCGTCGGTGTTGGCCCTTCGGATATCTCGGCCATGACAGATAACACAATGGCTCTAATACGCCGTACTGTGAAAAGGGTAAAGAGGTACCCAGGACGACGGCGCCGATGAATGGTGGCCCCGAGAGAGGGGCTGTACCTATCTTATCGGATCTCCTCCGAGTTGCGGCGCAGCGAGTAACTCTTTGACAGTGGTGCCCATTGTTCCACGCGATCTCCTCGCCCCGCTCACGCTTCTTCGTTCGTGTTCCTCGCGCTCCCATCGGCCGTTTTACCGGCGATTTTCTTTCTACTCGAGCGTCGTTATAGGTACCGATGGACATCCGCGTCTTTCTTCAAAGACTCGAACTCTCTCTTGTAGAAGACCCTTTAACCGAGTCCCGGTTTCGCTCGGATCGTTTCGATTTCGTTGCGTCGAAGGAACGACACGTTGATCGTTCTCGCCGACGAATCACCGCACTTGACGGAAGAGGAGCATTGTCTCGCGCGTTGACTCCAGAGAAGAATGGACCGTAGGTACGCACACCCACGCTCCGTTCCTCTCCGTAAGGGTCTCCCTCTCTCTTTCTCTCGCTCTTGAAAAGAACGAGCAACCAAATACGTTAGCGGGTTGGGCAACGTGGAATATTTTTACCGGCGGCACCGTAACGAATTAGACCGTCGTATCCCTCTCTTTCCAACGTCGTTAACGTGCTCTTTGCAATCGTTTCCATAAATACCACTCTCGGGTTCGCTCGCAATAATTCTCTTCGCTAGCTGTATCTCCGTTCGATATCGAAAGCGAACGTAACCGCCTTCGATTACAAGTAGGTATAATATAACGCCTCCTCGTCCGTGCATCATCGGCGCCGAATGACTTAATAAAAGAATTCCGATTACGCCAGCCGAGATTCCAAGCGTCGCGGGCGAACAAAGGGGCAAACTGTCTCCCACCCTCTTACCCGGCAGTGGGCTCGTTCATTCTCGGGGCAGGAGGTGCGAGAAAAGGCCTTTCCTGGCCGGCTAATGGCACGGATTTATGTGGGTTAGGGCGTCGACTCTCCGGGCGCAAGAAAATCTCACTTGCTTCGGCGCGAGCTCCGTGACTCATACGCTTCTGCCCACCTAATCCGGTGCGCTCGCTCGCCCGCTCGCCTGTTCGCCCGCTCGCGCGTCTACTCGCTCGCGAGGCTTGCACCACTCGGCAAGAATCGGGGGAAAGGGGGCAGGTTGGGCGGGAGGAACACCGGGCACAATGAACGGGCGAGAACGACAAGTTGGACGCGAAACACAATGCGGGCGTGGGTCCTGGCATCGGGCAACGCGGCCAACGAGGCGAATCTCGCGGCCTTTTTTTCATTCTCCGTTTCCCTCTCTTTTGCGGCCGTTGCCGCCGCTCTCGTCGCCTTCGCCGCGGCAACGGGCACGGACGCGCGAGATCTCCTACACTTTTCCTTTCGTCCGGCTGTGCCGCGTCGTACCGGCGCATCGAGGATGTCTTGTGCAAGGCTTTTGACCTACCTGAGCACCACGGAGACGCGCTTCGCGCCCTCCTTACTTTGCGCGCGGAAAGCTCGCGAGGACCTTGAAACCGTTTTCCAACCATCGAGATCGACCCGCCGCTCTCTCGCTGCTCGTCAGAGCGAGGCGAAAATGCGCGCCATTCTTGGAGAACGAGCGCACCGGCCTTCGAAACTCCCGCGTTTATGACCGATGAGAGCTCTTTTATGGAAAATTCGCGGGAAATAGATTTTTCGTTTCTTCTTTCCGTTAGTTTTTCCTTGCACGGTGTGCATATTCATTTGGGTCGTCTATTGTTGTCGAATAACTTGCAAGTCTCTTCTCATGCTCTCTCCTCCGATCGTTTACCTTCGTTCATATTTGCGGAAACCTTGTTTTTTTTTTGTTTCCTCTTGGTATTTCTCGTTCGAGATGTTTCTTCTGTTTCTATTGTTGTGTGATGCAACTCCGTTCATTACTATTGGAAAAAATACGATTTCTGTTGGAAATGGAGAACAAAAATATTGCCATTCTATCGAGAAATTGCGCAAAGATCGCAGGCGTCGAAGATATATTCGCCCGCAATGGGATAATGAAGACGCAACGAATGGGAACGTCGGTGGATTTACGATATCGTGCAATTTAATTGTATACATCGCGTTGGATCGATTCCGCGATATTTATTAATATCGATGTCACGTTAATCGTCCTTATCGAAAGCTTCGTGTGCGCCGCATATACGGCGGCTGTTATACGCCGATCGTCGTGTTACAGCGTGTACATTCAAGAATGCAGGTATATACAACCCGAGTACCGTCGACCGTGATTTACGATTAGGTAGTCCAGAAATCGACAGTACATAGCCAATAAGAAGAAAATAAATGTTTGCAACAAGGCCTGGCGGGCACGATCTACGACTAAGTAAGCTGATACGCTCCCGTGAGCGAGTTCGATCCAGCAGGTTCTCGAAACACGACGTGACCTTCGCGGTAAGACGTATCGTGGGGGTACGTTAACTTATCCGATCGAGAGTGACGAGAACTTTAAACTGTATCGAGTTAGGAAGAGCCAAATGGCAAGACTGAATTCGTAATATAAATTCACCATCGAACGATTAACGATCTCCCGATACGAGTGGGAAATCTCTCTCGATGCACGGTTACGTTTCAACCATGGATATTCGTTCGTTCGTTTCTTCCTTCGTTCGAACGTGACTGTAAATAAAAGGAAAAATAGCCACCTCGTCGATCGTGCCGCTCTTTCCCGTTGCAAGGTGGCCAATAAAACCTTAAAAATGAAACCTCCGAGTGATTCGTTCGCAGAGCAAACACGAGAGTGCCCTAAGGTTTCTATCTTATCCGTTTTCTACCTGTCGGTGCATTTTGATTTTATGGCCCCCAAGGAAGGAGCAAGAGGGCCACCTGCCATGGAATGGAAGCGGTACCTTTCGACGGGGGAAAGGTGATCATCGACCATTGTCGAACAGTATGCTTAGGATAGGTTTTTAGCGATCACAGAAGCCGACCGACCGAATCGCCATTTTCTTCGCGTTCGTCCGCTCGGAATTGGAGATTTGGCAGGAAATGTAGGAGCTTCTGCATTCTTGCGATTCTCTCGGAGTGCCGCGCAATCGCTCGGACACTAATGACAGTTTATTGGTTGCGTTCCGCTGGGACGTTGCACAGGTTTTGGTCCATTCGATGGGATTTTATTCTTAGTAAACATTCGGGTGGAAACGTTACGCGGTCTGCCGTTTGCTTTTACTGCCGTGAGAATCACCGTCTGCGATGTATTTCGAGACGTTTGACGGGATTTTTTTGAACGGGAGAAAGAGAGAGTATTGGAAAGAGGGTATTCTCTCATGAGAAATTACGAAGGCGACACCTTTGAACAATGGCTGGTTACGCCCACGCGCGAATCGACACGACATCGTTGGCGTTTGCCATAACTGTCTCGAGAGGTTCGTCATAAACTGTAACGAGCTACCGTGTGTTGAATCTAACGCAGTCTTGATCATTTCGATCTTCATTTGAGCTTCTTTTAATTACCTTCATCCAACGATCCAATCAAACCTGCAAATTTATTATTTACACCCAACATTTAATTTCCTAACGTTACGTTGCACCGCTAAGGAAGTTACTGTTGCCAAACTATAAGCAACTCAATGCAAAAAACAAATACATTTCCACCTCTCAATTCGGAGTATCGCAAAAAACAATATAACACTTTCTACCTCCTAAGCGCAACTTGCATTGTCGCAACCAATCGCAACAACTCTGACCTCCGATTTCTTCAAAATAACAATACCTACACCTTATCGTAACACAGGTATCAGAAACGATTCGCAGTTCCCCCTTGAAATTCCTCGAGCGAGGTAGGTACAGTGACTTCGTCGCAAACTTTAAAAAGTTATCGCAAGCACAATGGCATTTCTGGTCTCGTACGTTCCATTCGGGAGTGCGTGTCAGCTCGTATTGTTGGACGATCGTGCATCGGCGGATGACACTTGCCGCCCCGGTCACGCGCAAACTATATTTGCCTCGGTAGCACAGGTAGGAGGCCTCATCGAGCGATTTGATCGCCAGTTAGTTGGACGGTGTGTCCGTCGATCGTGTAACGCACACGAAGCGCGGACAGAAATCACCGGGAGTCGAGCGAGGGTGAAGACACTTCAGGGTCAGACATTTGCGCATCGATATGAGGACCTCGTCGTATAACGCTCGCACCGGCTCATACTTATGTTACGCTTAACTGCTCGTACAGGACCGCTATCGTCTCTTGGCACTCGACTACCTTCGTGATGTCTTTCGCAATAAACCGTCCACGTATTAATTACTGACTGCGGAAGCTGTTAAGTTAGTTACGACTTTAGGCATCGTCTTTATTTTCGAACGATCTTGCATTCGTTGTATTTTCAAGGAGCAAGATTTAGCACGAGGATGATTGAACAAGGATTTTGCGCTCATCTTATTTTTTGCTTGCACGAAAATCATGAAATTAAAATCAAACTTGGTGGAGATATGTGCGAACGATCCATTGAACGAGAGTTTTTGCATTCGTCTCCGTCTTTTACATTTTTTCATTTTAAGTACTTTCTAGCAAGAAAACGATAAATATCTACCAGCCAATATCTACACTAATTGGGATTCCTAGCCTTTAACTCTATACTCATCGTAGCTCTCACTGACTTTATCTTCTCGAGCGCTCTTTGCAACTTTCATCGGTGGATTCGTTGATGTAGGAGCGGCAAGGTAAAATTGAATGAAAAAAGTCGTCTACTCTTTGATTCGCAAGATTCACGCGTCTACGGGAGGAAATCGTGGAGGCAGACGCATTGTCATGTGCGACCGGTACGCACGCTATACGAGTGCGATATGCAGTCTCGCGTCGCATCTAGAACCCATAGTTAAGAGTTAGAAGCCCACACGGTAGCGAACATTGTTATTCAAATCAGGCATTGTCTTCTGGCCGGCAGATGCTAATTTTTCGGTCCCCGGTTATTACACGCTCGGCCGTTTCTAACGCGTTTCGATGTAGAGCGAGATCGGAGCGCGCTTCGCGCCCCGTAAAACGTTGTTCTCGTTCGATCGAGTTCGCTCGTGTTGGTCGACGCCTCCCATAGTTTCTCCCCGTGATCCGTGCCATAAGTTTCTGCGATTGATACCACCTCATCGTGCTAGCCCGCCTTCCTACGTAATTATGACGTTCCAATCTTAACCAGAAACAAAGGAATCGTTCGTTACGACGCGTTATCGAACTTTCTCCCTGAGTTTTAGTCACGAATTCTCGATCCGCTTCGCGAACTTGTCATCGCTGTTTCAGTTACGAGCCCGGGAAGAATTATTAATCGAAGAGCTATGGGAGAAATTGTTCGCGAATAAATTGAAGTTGAGATTTATCGCTCCGACGATTGGATTAGGGAAATTTCCAAGGTGCACTTTAATCGTTTTCCCAATGACCGCAAATAGATTTCTCACGATACTCCAGCACTCCCGATAAACCCAAGAAACATAGATCAATCGCAAGAAGATCCTGCGCATCGAAAGATCCGAGCTGAATGAAATGCATCGACAAAATATCCAGCACGATAGTGCAAACATGGATCGATATATTGGCAATCGGTTATCCACGGGAGCGTTCGAATTCGCTCCGCAGGCTAACAGTGGCGCCGATCGTGCTGGTACGTACGTGTCAAGCGTTGCGCGCTTTGGC
This sequence comes from Cerceris rybyensis, assembly GCA_910591515.1. NCBI lineage: Eukaryota > Metazoa > Arthropoda > Insecta > Hymenoptera > Crabronidae > Cerceris > Cerceris rybyensis. The sequence continues at coordinate 24,220,312 of OU342791.1, read as the reverse complement.
GCTGCGGGATATTTTCGAGGCGAACGATAGAGACATAAAGAAGGGACGTGCGACATCCTGCCCCGCGGGCGGGCATTGGCGAGGTATAAATCATCCGCGCGAGGGATTGCATTTCAATGCCCCGGGCTGGATAAGTACCGGGCGCGCGTAGACCGCGCAACAGGGAACGCGCGAGAGACCCGGTATACCTATACTCCCGGCCAAGACTGCGCTTTTATGCATCGTGCGCAACGACACTGCCACTGCCGCCTCGAAGCCGCGCATCCCTCGTTACAGATGCAGCGAACGCGTATCCGGCGAACCTCGGTACCAGAACAACTTCGAGTCCCGGCTCTCGGAAACTCGACCCTACTTGACTCCGCGTCTTTTCCCTCCATTCGCTCTTTTCCTCTTTCCGTTCTCCACCCGTCGCTTTCGTCTCGTTCGTCGCCCTTGTCTCCTACCCGGGAATACTGACTCATCTATTCCTGACCGGAGGAAATCGCCGGCGCCTCGGAAGGTGCATCTCGCGTTCCAACGACGCTCCCATCCTGTCCTCCAGCACCTGCCGGTTTACCCGCAGACCCGCGCATTCGCCGATTTTCCCGACGAGTCGAAGGCAGTTTGACCGATGGCCACGATCGAATGAGGATAAGGTGACGCGTTTCGTGCACCTGTCGCATTTTCCGCTCGTAGCTCGTTGATTTTTCACCGCGAGATAACGGGACAAGGCTCGTTTCCCACCGTCGAGAAGACGCGTCCGCGTTGGAGTGACAAATTGAACCAATTAACGGTCGCGAGAGGCAATCAAGTTCTCCCGACGACTCGGAGAGGAAGCACGTCGACTCGACGATCTCGATGGCTTATCGGAGCGACGCGGACGATCGGAGCTCGGGGTAACGAATGAAAAGCGAGGATAACTCGTTGGTGCAGTTGCGAGCGATCGTGTCATTGGAGAGAGGCGGCGCCCATTGGCCACCGACGATGATATCTCTCGTGGTGCCTCTTCCGTCTCTCTCGATCTCCCCTTTCTCTCGTACTCTCGCGATCGAGAGATCCAGAGATCGGTCGGTGTACGAACACTCGCCTCTCTCGCTCGTCCGATCCGCGCGCGTGAAACGCTCGATAAACGAGCGGTGTGGTTCGTGGCCAATGGCATAAATCTCGATTCGCGCGGCACGTATGTGCGTGCTGTACGAGCCACGCACTGGGCGTGTCGCACGCAACGCCCGGCACGTGGATAGCTGGATACGCATCGACGGCCTCTCGTGCTTGCGTCACCCTTCTGTTCCCGAGCCTCTCTCTATGTACTTATTTAAGTATGTATTTCCTTCTCTCTGCCCGTCGACGAACCTGCACGCTCGCTCGCACGTATTTCGTGAATTTTTTCGGGCGAGTTTTCTTGAGCGGGAATTTGAAAATGGCGCGAGTTGAGGGCTGCTGGGAGATAGCGCATTGGTCTGCTCCAAAACGGAGGAATCTCCGTCTGTTGATAAACGACAACGTTGTCTAGGCGTTTCTATCCTTTGACATGCTGTCTGGGTGAGATTTGTGAGCTGCCAGGTATTTTCTTGCAAACTGTATTCTGATTATCCTTAGAACGTTTCGAGCGCAAAGCACCTGTTGATCACCGCACATCCTCACCATATCGTTCCTGAAAAACCGAAAACAAAACACTTTTTTCGTTGTTCACTTGACAAAGTAACGCTCCGTTTTTCAACTAGTAGGACGTTAAAATCGAAAACAACGTGCGGACGAGAGATGTCTCTATCCATCGGGCCAATCGGAGCAAACTTCTTGCCAAGGGACTTCTTTGATCTGTTGAATTATAGCTTCCTCCGTGCAAACATTTGCTCCCCACCTGTCAAATTCAAAGCAACGGCGATTTCGCGCCAGATCATGAACGGAGCACCTAGAACCATTGGACCATTGCATCTTATCCCAAAGTATTTTGTTCATCAAAGATTTCGATCGGAGATTCCCTATGGTCCACTCGCCCGGTGCATTTCTTCTTCCCTGTTACGTTTATTCTCCCCTCATTGTCATGCAAGGGCGAACGTGTTTCGCGTCAGCAAGACTCATTGCACGCAAGAGATAATACACAGCAGGCAGCTGGTTAAGAGCATAGCGCATAGAAGCGTGTACGAAGGGTGCGTAATGCGGCTCTCCGCATCGCGAAACGTGACCAGACGCGGAGCGTCCTGTGTCGATGAAGAAGAGCCACTGGACTCGGATGAGTCAGTCTCTTAGAATGTACGGTGGCGTCGTGCCCGACGGTAGCACGGGAATACGAAACGAGTTTACATGAAAAAAAGAGGGATGTGGCAAAAGAATCGTGCGCGAGTGCCGGCGACTCGTACCTCCGATACGCGCAACTTTCCCGACCTTCCGTTCATTCGTCGTTGCCCTCGAGCGACAAAGGACATCTTCGAGCATATAGATTTGTTGGATGGTATATCTACCTACCGATTCCACGGATCGACTCCTTCTTCCCTCGTAAATCTCTTCGCCGGCAATCCGATTCAACCCAGACGACGTTAAACTCGGCGCGTTCGTTGAATTTTGCGGCTAAAATGAAAATTGGAATGATGGGAACGGCGAAGATCGTCGACTTTCGCCGTATCGTGGACGCTGAGAGCGAGCAAAACGAACGCTGATCGTCGAATCATTTTGCATGCGGTTTTCCGGAAACATATTGCGGTCAACGATCGGTGCGCGGAGGTAGCATTACGGTGAGACAATACCGAGCGAGCCAACCGTGATTGCGCGCCGGTACGTATCGGTGTGCACGTACGTACAATTTCATCGTACGAGGTTGAAGAACGCGGCCGAGATTCGCCTCGTTCACGAAATTGTCCCTCGTTCACCGTGTGACTCTTCCTCGGGGACAATCGACACGATCCGTGAGACGAATCGAAGCGTTAAAAATGTCGGTACGAGGACGAGATGATTAACGCGCACGTCGAGGAAGAATGACCTAGCCTAACCCATCGTCGTGTGTTTACTCTGGCAAGTCAATCGCATCTTTGCGGAGAGGAGAGTTCCCGTAATTCGCGTCAGCTGCTCCTCTCCAGTCCTCTCGAATCGCGGCAAGCGTGGGCCGTTCTCTCTTTCACCATCGGAGTAGACTTGAAATATAAAAGTGAATTAGGATTACATCGACTCATCTCGGTCGTTGATCATCCTGGAGTTAATTCACACGCTGCCTGATAGCTCGAGTTTGTAATGTCGAAGGTAATCAACCTGATACTGTCTTGGTGTATTCAACCGTTTCTTTCTTTTTTCGCTGTATTGCTTATTTTTTTTCGATGGAATTACTTTTAACGAGTGCTTCTTTGGAGATCGTAATAAGATCACTTAACTATTATATATTACGCAAACGATACATACACGGTCGGAGATAAATGTTTCGCGGTCGACGGAGGAACATTGGAACGGAGTACCGATGAGATTCGGTGGCGTGAAAAATTAGCTACCTAATTTATGCACGATATTATTCCACGTCAGAGTGAGAGAGGAATGGGCGAATAATAAATCCCGTATGTCGATTATTTTAATGCGGGCATCGACGCTCCCATTATGGAGCGTCTATCGACACGTTTCGCAACTCCAGCCATGGAATGTGCTAATTAGTTCGAACGGTGACCTCGGTGCACGTGCGTCACTCCCGCGCGGAGATTTAATTGCACGACCGTAGATACGCAAATTCAAAAACATTCGTTAATTAACGGTCGGTCTTCGTTAGGACGCAAGTCCGATCGTGACGGTTTGATCGAACGTGTCGACCCTGGCACCTCACCACGCACGGCTCAATGCGGATTTCATTTCGCAATTGGCATCTTGAACTTTTACGCCAAGATACACGATCGCTCCTCGCAGAAATGAAAATAAGCCGATGATGTATTCCTGCTCGTCGCACGGTACACCGTTACGCGTCGTTTCTCCCCGGATAGTTCTTTTCCAAATCGCGATTCACCGTCTCCAACTTGGCCTATGCCTTTTCACCGAGTCATCGTGGACGATTTTTCGTTCGATGGAAAGACGACTGATTTTGCCGGGAGCGAGAATAAAGAAGGATTTCAACGTCCACGGTAATCTCGCGAGTAACGTTTTCTGGGACCTTGCCGCTCTTAATCCCACCGGCGCTCAATTAGAGACGTTCTCCGGAGATCGGATTAACAGGTGGATTAGGCCTTCTCTTAAATGCTTTCCTCCCACGGTTTGTTTGCTCTCTTAACACGGCGACGTCGTTCTTTCGTGTTACTTTTTCTACCTTCTTGCTCGCACTTTCATGAATCTTGAGATCTATGAAGCTTACAATTAAGTAAATCCCACGTGCGAGGGACGTAACGAAAATGAAATTTAAATATAGATGTGTCGCTTTACGTTCAGCCGTGTATAATTGCCCACGATCCCTTTGAAGTCAATGAAATTCACTATCGCGGAGTCCCCGATGACGCGCATGTATATTCAGGGCCGTTTATGCAAACTAACGCCAATAAATATGCAACGATGTAAATGTCAGATATTTGTACCGCGTTTATAGTTCTGCCAGGACGTTAATAACCCCGGGAATTCGTTATATTTCCATGTCGAGCGGCCGATTGTTCTCAGAGGATTGGTAATCACGCGCATGCAGATTATGCATACACGGTGGATAATTCCTTAAATGAATTGAACTTGCTGAAGCATTGAACTATCAACCTTTTCATACTTTCTCACACCTAGGTACTCTTTAAATTCGGATTATTCGTGTCAACGAAAGAGTTTTGGTTTTTTAATGAAGCTATGACGTAAAAATTCAGAAAACTGGAATCTTTTCCTACGTGCTTTCCAGCAGCTCTTCCTTCTCTCCTCGAATCTCTCGCGAGGAGATCCATCTTCTCGAAGACAGCGGCCGTGCCACCGTGGACGTAATGGAAATTCAAATTTATTCTCTCTGCCATTTGCGCGGGACGGTTCATTAGCACGATCGGTACCAGGTAGAGCGTCTTTAACTACCTGCACGACCCGCACGGCGATAATTTAATTATTACGTTAGATTTGCTAATTTACTTAAAAGAAGGTGGTACCGCTTCGCAAGGCCGCTTTTTCCTGGGGGTGGTTTAACTAATGAACCTCTCGGGCTCCACCTATCTCCATGCAATTTTCTTCCAACGATCTTACCTCTCGTTCCTCTCCGTTTTATCACTCATCCTTCCGTTTTTGCCTTCCGGATTACCATCCTCGATCGTCCGATCTGTCGATCTCTTCTCACCTGGCACGCCTCCCACCTTTTCTCTCTTTCTCTTGCTCTCTCCTCCTGATCTGTTTCCCGCAGGCAGAACGATAAATTGTTGGCCTTAAATTAGGCAACGATTATAATCGTATTTCGCAATCGACGCTCATCGTATTCGGACGTATCGATGGTGTTTTACGAGGTTGCATAGGTAATGATCGATGCCAGTTAATCGGTCCGTTTATTAGGTAATATAAGGAGCACTCTTAACATCATAAATCAGACGGGCTACATCGTAAGAAACGCGCCGTTTGCATTCTTAATTCGAAGCATCACTTCGTAAATGTTCATCAGACCTGCCTGTATCGTAACACACCTGATAGAGAAGCGCCTTGCGCGGAATATATATGTGTATCGTTGTTTCATAATGGTCGCGGGTGGTGCGCTCCTCGCATATCATCGGGGGGAATTGCGAAAGGAATCGTTCGACATTGCGTTGTAAATGTTTTGTCGTTTTTATTTCCAGATACATACCCTGATGCAGTTCGATCGTAGCGGAGATTGTAATTCGCAAGAAGAGTCGCTGCTGAGAGTCGAGGATCATGGGAGAATTAATCGTAACAGGTAATATCAATTAATAAAGGCATTTAGTTCTCGTTCATGAATAATTCAGTCTTCATCCGTGTAGAATTTTTATTCGACACGTTCTCCAGTAATAATCGATAGGTCCATTGTGATTATTAAATCCCACGCATCAGAAATAATTTATTTTAAACCGAAGAGCAATGCAATCATACTATTCATTGTATTTAAATAGTATCAGTGCTCTTGTAATATGTCGGTTGTATTTTCAATTACGGAACAGTCGAATGAACTTAGTTTTTCCGAACCATCGGGACATCACTTTTCCCGCGACACAATTACAGTATCAAATCAAAGCAAATTGCTGTGCGTACCGCTCGACCAACCGGCTCTCGCATGCGTGCAGCTTACAAATGCCCGACGATGGCTCCCAATTACGTAAGATTATGACATCTGTGACACAATCGTGCATACATGCGTGTGCGTAACGCCCTCCTTCCGTGACGGTCGCCGACGTTGCCCGGTTATAGTCTCTCTCTTCCTCTCTCTTTCTCACTCTCTTTGTCTCGCTCGTGCTTTTGGCCGCGATTCGCGATTCTTTTCGCAACCTGCACGGTTTTCCAGCGTACGGTTAATTGCCACCGACGACACTCGCTTTTTTCGCAGCGAGCGGGTTCGCGACCGCCGCAATTCGCACACCCACTTGCGTGTCACCTCGTTTGATGCATCCTCTCTGTAAATTAAAAATTATACATACTTTACATTCGTTACCACGTTACATTTTTTTAGTTACTGTCGTCGGTTTGCCTTTTGCTGAGATGAATTGCAAAATTGGGGCAAACATTCGATGAATTTTTATTTGAAATTTGATTTACTCAGCGCACAGTGAATTAGTTTCTTTGTGCAATATTGTATCGATATTTAGATCGTGGAATAGAACATCTTTTCTATTGGGCTCCAATAAAAACGAAGGCGATTCCAGCAACTTCGTTCCACTGAAACTCCAATTCACGGTGAAGATCGAAAAGATTGCTTCGGCAGCCGCTAAAATCGCTGGAGAGCGTGACGGTCGAATGGATGGTCTTCGCGTACACGGGGCGTTTATGATTGCAAATTGCGGGAAATATTCGAAACGGCATTCAGAGCAGTCACGGAGGAACGATCGCGCCGATTCTCGACGGACTTTCACGGCAATGACTCGCGAGATACGTTCGAATCTAATTTTCACGGACTTTGAATTAATTTCGCGAGATTCGATTCACCTTACTTGCTTCTATTCCAAGTACTCCTAATTGAGATCTGGATAATCGAGCGTTAATTTTGCAACAACGATGCATCCGTCTTTGCATCTCAATCAATATTTCGTGTCGTATTTATCGAATTTACGCGGCCCAATGCAGTCGCGTTACTTTTCATCGTTTTGCAACCGATCCGTATAGAGGTTGTAATTGGATTCGAGCTTAATACATTTATAATGCAAAGTTATTAACCGAACTAACGTATGATTGCCGCAATTACGTAGCTGTGGGTTTTGCCGACTTAACGAGCGATCTTGAGAAACCGCGTTGCCCTGACGAAAGGTGCTTACTGGGCAGGTCGTCGGAGCTGGCAAAGGGCACTGGTTCTTTGCTAAGTCCAAAAAAAGCCGTTTTGCGCTTTATTCGTAAGAAATCATCTCACAGAGGAGAATGATCGAGAAGAGAATGATCATTCGAGTAGAATTTCCAATCGTTACTACCCTCACAAAGTCTATCGTCGATTAAAAAAAATCCATAACCTATTCGATGCATGTCCGACAATGAGGGTCGAACGAAACCGTCATCTAAATTGTTTTTAAAGTCGAGAAGCGCGAAGTCGAAGTTCGAAAGGTAGAACGAAGAAGGGAAAGCTCATCGGTAAGCCATGGGCGAAGAATATGATTTTGTTTTCATATTCCGGGGGCGGGCGAGGCGACGAGCATGGCAATGAGCCAAAGCTGTCTGCCGGCCGGAAGTTAGGGAGGCACACGCGCATCCGGCGATGCGAGACGTCTGCGCAAGATACGATCCTTTCCACCTTCTTTTACTACGATGAGATTTCCTTTAGATTCGTTCGATCCGCGCAACGTCTTGAAAGCTAAACAGGACTCGTCCTTCCCGTGGCTCGTAGAATTTTCTAACGAAAATCCATCGATTTCCATCGAGTCTTTCACGAGAGTGCGGAATAACCGTCTCTTTAAAAGTTCTCCCGCGGCTTCTTGCCGCAAAATGTCAGACTTTCGTAATGTTAAGTGCAGTGATTACGAGTGGCGTACGTGCGCGAATTTTATCCCATTATTTGTTTGCAAAGAGTATCCTTGACCGAGCGCGTAAATCGATAAGTCATCCACTCGAAACGCATCGTGCGTTCCACTTAGGCTTACTACTCTGGCTAAACCGCCTTTCCCTCGTAAACTTAAAGATCGCTTTGACGAAATGAAGATTTCGCGTTGCCATCGAGCTAGAAGCAAACGATCGCCGATCGTTCTCGCGTGAGGGGGATGATTCACTCTTTGGATGTCCGACGGGAGATCCGGGCATCGGTGGATTACTTGATTTCATTACGTAACAGAACGAGGGGGGAAAATACCATGGTTCTTGCAATTAGGGTTACCAATAGGAGACCACTCGAGATCGCGTGCCAGGAGGCACGATGCAATTCTTATTGCTACAATATAACAATTGCACCGAGTACACCGAACGTCCGTAGGATGAGTGTCGCAATTCCCTTGATACGTGTATCCGTTCTTTGAACTTTTCCGATTCACCGATTGCAACACGGGATTCGTGCAGGGTCGATCTCTGAGATGAAAAAAAAAATTGTTTATCCTCGCTTTTAGTTTCGATGGTTGAAAGCCGATCGGAAAGATTCATGGACATTCTCCAAGAGAATAGACTGACGAGAGTGAATCCCTTTCTAAAATCGTCACGTTTAGAGGCGCTCGGTCGAAATCCGATTATTCTTTGCTTCCGTCACCATTGAAAGTCCGATCGTGGTGCGCGAGAAGATGCAGCTACCGTGCACGCATAATATGTAAATATATCGTATCACGCTCCGACTACGAGAACGATTCGCACCGTACAGAGGGATATTAGGAGACACGGTAACACGCTGACACACGCTCCGAGTTGACACGATTTATGTGGTGGTTGTCGCACGTCGAAAAGATAGAGTACCGTGAATCACCTTGTTGCAAGTGATGCCAAAAGTCGATGCGCAGGACGAACGCGACTGACGGATTCCTTGCAGGAGGTAAAATATATTTCACGTAGAGTCTATCGTTGGTCACTTCCTCGCATCGAAAACTTTTATTTTCTACCGTTCAAAGATGTTTCCTTTCGTACTTTCGACAATAATTTCTCGCACGATGTACCCATCGTCGACGCTTCACTACGGCAAGAAGTATCTTACCGTTTCATCCTTTCGTTACGAGCCGAAGATAAATTTGCAGTTTAATGAGAAAGGTACTTTGTTCTCGGGGGAAAAACGAAGAACGGACGGTACATCTTCTCCCCGCCCGTAAATATTTCAATCGTGATATTATTATGCACCTCGTGGCGCCAGGTTGTTGAAAACAGCGTTATCGCCTCAGTTGCAAGGAGATCGTAGAAAAAAAAAGGGGGGAAAAGGTCTTCCCATAGATACCTGCCACCTGTCACGGGAGCAAAGCAAGACCAGTGGCAGAATCGTGTAACGATTCCTCGCCTCCGGTCTCCACCTTCTTCTTTTTCGTGGGTCCGTCGTTTTCTCGTTGTCTGTGCATTCAGCGGAAATATTAAAATGCCCCGGCGAGTCCGGCACATGACAATAAGTTCTTCGCGCTCCGGACGTGCTCTGGATACCGGGCGTTCGCTCTTAAAGTACCATCCGCATACGTATACCGGAGACGAGTCCCTCTAGTCTCTTCGTTTCTCTTTCACGGTACTTTCTCCCTCGACCATAATTCGTCGGGGTGTCCCCGAGGATTGAAATGCACGCGGTGCACATCCTGTCCGGGAAAATTCAAATGAGTCTCTAGAGTCCGCCGTCTCCGCGTCGACGACCGACCGAGGAGAGAGATTTGGAAATCTGCTCGCCCACCGTTCTGACGAATGGATCGCGAGACGTGGAGAAGCCATAAAGTCAAAGAATGACGAATAACAAGCTCGCAATGAAACCAACAACGGTCGAGAGAGGAACCATTTCGTATGGGAATTGAAAGATGGTGGAGAATTCCTTTTGAGATTAAATGCAATGGATTAATTTGCAATTTTTATTGCACAAATGTATTCGTTAAAGTTTCGTTGCAACGAAGATATAATGTGTGACGTTAGTCAATGATAACACAAGGGATTTCTTAGAGTTCTCGGTGCTCGCGGATTCTTAGGCGCCATTTTGAATACGCAAACACAACCCTACATTCTCGTGTTTCATTTTCGTAAATATCGTGCTCTCGAGAGAACTTGCCGACTCTGGGATCGTAGATCTTCTCGTCTACAAGGAGAAACGCCATTAACGCTTTTACTGGGAAAATCTTGTTGGGATAAATTACTCACTTCGTAATTGAGTCGTTCTCCACCGCCATTTGACAAAGATCGTTTGCGGAGTGCCCCTTAATCCGCATGAATCTTCGTCAAGCAGCAGTTTCTGGCTCTTGCCCGATCATTAATACATTGCGTTTCGCATCAAGCTAACCATTTGCTTCCTACGCTGCTCGTTAAATACAGTATAGAATCAAGGACGTTGTACGTGGAAACAGGATCCAGACAGTCCGGTGTCTTTCCGAGCTGAGAAAGGATAAAGGAATGCTCGTAATAAGTTTTTAGAAAAATCATGACCTTTTGAAAGCGCTAAGAACTCAAAGAAAGAAACGTTTCTGAGTCTATGACTTAGGAAATTGAATGGCAGATTTACCGGTAAATTGGATCGTATATCGTTGACGATTCGACGAGCACGTTTGCTGAAATTCTGAACGCAAGAAAGCAGCGAATCTGCGTCTTCTACTTTTGGAAACTTCTTTCGAGGGAATTGTTCCTTCTCCTCGTTTTTAGCGACTGTCTTTAAAATAGTTTCGGCAGGCTTTGTCAACGCAATGGTCGGAGCCTGCAGCGATACGTTTTTCGTCAATGACTTGCTTTGTCTGTGAACAATTTGAGAGAAATGCGTAAAATGATTATGAAACAATATTGATTTTCATGAATCAATGGTATCAATGTTTATCGATGAGACGTTACCTGTTCTGATAGACATGCTGTCGTACGCAAACCGCGGCCAACAGACAAAGAGCATACATAGGATTTCGCACGTATGGAAGAGTCATAATTTGGAGGAAGGATACTTTCACGCAAGAATTTTGTAATTACTAAAATTTTACAGCTGCCAAAACGTTCGCCTCTTTTGGACGTTGCCTTTGACTTCTTTTGTTAACAAATAAATGCAAGCGAGAAATCGATAAGCATTGATTGCCACGTTGAGCTCGATTTTCAGAAAACACGATTCGCGCTTCACCAAATCGCGACTCGTGAGAAACAAGCGCCACACATTTCCCTCATTATCAAAGGAGAAGGTTCTAAACCGATCTTAATCCGTGTGAAAAATTGCAACGCTCCTTTACCGACACTGTTATTTAAGGTGATCTTGCACGAAGACCCTGCGGACTGATAAACATTTCTTTGCCAGGTAATGTACGTATAACGCACGTAAAATTATGATTTTTGTTACTTGGTAGATTATACGTCGCGTCAAACGCGACAAGTAAATTACTCTGGTTCGTAGAAATTTTCGACTATATCGTTACACAGTTTGATATCTTCTTCTGCCTTTCACTCTCTCCAATTTGAAAGCCCCTAGCATAACATTATTCCTCCGTTAAAGTTGATAAGTAACAAACGTCGAAACTCCGTCTTAAAACACTTCATTACCAACACCTCCAAGAAACTCGAAGTTCCCTCTCCCAAATTAATAAAAAATTCTAATGTCATCAATTTTAACAAACTCTCTTCAGATTTCTATAGAATATATCCTAAGTTCTTTGGTTTGCTTAGTTGATAAAAAACGTTAAAAAAAATATAAAAAATGCGCACAAGGATCGAAGAAATTTACAGTTGGCGCCAGTTTGCTCCATTTAAGGTAAAAATATTTGAGGCTCACGGTGGGGCTCGTATTATCCGCGGAAATTGGTTCTAGTAAACGCGAGGTCAGGGAAGACCGGACGGACGCGAGGATCGCGTGCAGGACCGACTACTCATCCACACTCACGTATTAAACATAAGTGCCACTTACCTATGCCTGATCCTCACGAGCCGCGAGCATCTTTCCGCTTCTTCTCCTCCCCGAGTTTCGTCGTTGTTGATCCTTACTTGCTCTTGTTGCCGGTTATGTTACTCGGTTCTTTCTCTCGTTCCGTCTGTCTTTCTTCTTGGCGATTCATGAGAAAAAGTACGGACTCGTGGTACAACGACGGGGAATGCCCTTGGGTAGCGCGCTAAGAAGAATCACCTTCCGCAAAGTAGACACGGCTTACGCACGCGAGAATCTGCTGGAAGAACTCCGCTTGGGATACTGATAAACGACAACTCAACATGTGGGAAAAAGTTGGGACGCGCATGGTAATGCGAGGTTTTGCCAAGCGCACTCGAGTCACTTTTTATTTCTTGAGTCGACAAGAGTTTCATGGTGGCGACGAAGATGGAGGTTCAAACACTGCGATGGCTGGAGAACATTTTTCTTACGACGGGAATTTAGGAAGAAGTCACTTGATAAGTGAATTGCTCTGATTCTCCCGACTGGTAGGAGACACTCCTCGTCTTCCCGCGCTTTCGATTTTAATTGGTGACTGGCCCAAAAAGCACTTAACGACGAAATTAAAGTTAAGTTTTCGGTTGTCAATTGGCGAGCTTAGATTTTAAGAGCAGATATGATGAAAATAAGGCGTCCTTTCGCGGACAGTCGCTCCTTACCCCATATCTCATATCGAGTGACTTCTTAGTTTATTCGGTCTATATTTACGTCCTCGATATTTTTGAAAGATAAATTAGATGACTGGAAACGTAAGTAAAAGTATAAGTTGTCTGCAATCAGAAAGATTTCTTTGATCAGATTACGCTATCAAGTAAAATAAAAATTCAGGCATATCTTGTAAGTTTTCCACGATACGACCATGGCGGTTACCCTCCAAGATTTAAAAATAAAAAGTTCCCCGTGGAACGTTCGTCGAACGAAAGAGGAGCGGACCGATTCGTACTCCTCTCAGGAGGATAATACCGCGCACAAAGGATCCATTAAAGAGAGAGCAGCAAGAGAGGGATGGAAAAGGATACTCTCCGAAGACTCGAGAGAGTTACCGTTCGCTCTTGCCAAGGATCGCGCGAAGGGTTACGAAAGAACGAGGCGGGAGTACGAGCGCGGATGGCTCATTTTCACCTGGGGTTACCTTTGGCACACAATCATCCGCCATTAAGGCCGTCTACAAAAATCCCGAAAACACCGGAATATCCCTTTACACAGGGCAGAAAAGGCGATCTCGTGGTACGCGCATAACCCGTCCGCGCGGGTATATCACGAATAGCCCCGTGATCTCGCGGCATGATCTTTCAAGATCGAGAGCGAGCAAGATGGAAATATCGTGGGGGCGGAAGACCGAGGAGGACGAAGCGAGAAAACAAGAAGACGAAGGAATGGTGAGGAAGAGGGAGAGAAAGGAAAGATCGAGATGGAAGGAGAGGAAAGGAGAAAGATGAACGAGAGGGAAGGAGGAAGGAGTGCTAGATCTCGAGCAACGATCGGAGATCATCTTCCCTCTTCGACCGGTCTCGTCCTCGATCCTAGGAGGCGGCGGGGGCGAAAAGTACGAAGTGCTATGCCGCCGTCGCTCCTGCCGCCACCATTATCAAATTATTCACTCACACCGTGCGCCATCTATCTTCGGGCAGCGCGATCGTAACGTGTTATTATTTGATCCTCACTTTGTTAGCGATCTGACTCTAACAGGCCCGCGATACGTACCAGGTAGATCCTGCTCGGTGATCTGGAGTACTTCTCACGATCTCGCGCGGCAGCTTCGCGCCAACCGATGCCTACGGACCAGGAAACCACTTGGAGTGCTCCATCCACGGTAGAATCTCGCTGCTCCTGCGAAAGGGGATGCAACCTAAACTCGAGAATCGCTTCGATCTAGATCGGTTTACGATAACGTCTATGCGCTCGACCGAGTAACTCGCATGGATTTTGCTGTCTTGACAAATTTTAATCTATCCGCGGCTTTGAAACGATCGGTCTCGAGCAAAGAGAATCGAGACTGTATGGAAATCGCGGATTCCATCGATCGCGATTGGAAAACGTTTGATCTCGTGGTGCATAACAATTCGACCGTCGGCTCTTTGTCGTTTGGCGCGCTCTCGTTTGAACCTTGCGATCAAATGCCGTCGAGAAAGTAGCCTTATCGCGTGTACGTGGAATATTAGAAGAGCTTATGCGACGATTCGTACGAGAGACGATTTCGTAGTTATATATCTGAGAGAGTACGCTCGCTCTTTACGATCTCCTGGAATTTTTTTTTCGCGGCAGGTATGTAATTTACGTACGCGCATACACGTGCTGGCGTATTCGCCCCCTCGCGATATAGAGATCGGTGCACAATTATCTGTATTTATACTTGCTGGCTGGCTCTAATTGCCTTGTGTAATTCTCATAATCGTAAATACACGCGTCAAAAGGTGTTGAAACCCCAGCACGCCTCAAGGAGCCCGGTACGATAAATAAATCACGGACAGTCGAGATACGTAATCTAATTCCGCGATACGGGTAGCGATAGCTTGGAGCAGGGTTCTGTCTTTCGACTAAAAACGAGAGGAAAGTACTTACGGTTCAGAGGTGAGAAGAATCGCAAGCAAAGGAATCTGAGTTTCATTGATGACTGACTTCGCTTCTTCAACCTTCTGTGATAGAAATTCCCTCTGCAAGATTTTTATCTATTTATCGCTTATATGTTTCGTTAAATTTTCTACCATTCGTTATGCATGTCAAATCGGAATATATAAAGTAAGAAGAAAACAAGACTTCCTTGCCCGTATGCCTTCACATTAGATTTCTTATCTTTGCATACCACCTGCATAATACTTCTCGTGAAAGACACCGATCTAGAACATTTGAAGGATCGAACCTGTGCCGTGCAAACTCGGCGAAATGGCATCGGTCGTACCGTCTCTCTTTCCTCTCTCACGATCGGCACGCTCGATTTCGCGTTAACGTGTCGTAACGAATATTTCGTACGGCGCTTCGATCGTAATTTCTTCGAAGTACGATCGTCATATTGGACGTCGTGTAGACATTGCAGGTGCAGGAAAACATAAAATGACTCCTACTCCGATAACTTAGGTATCTATCGTTGTGTTTTTACTGGGAGCGTGTGGGAAAATATTCGAAATATCTCGCATTCGATCGAGAGCAGGCTGCACATTGTTCCGAGGCGAAACATCGTTGCGGCTTTGTAGAAGCACGCGTCGCACACCTCCGTAAATTCTCGAAAGATGACTTTCGAGTGCTCGCAACGAAGGAAGAGACGATAGGATTCGAACGAGGGAGA
This sequence comes from Cerceris rybyensis, assembly GCA_910591515.1. NCBI lineage: Eukaryota > Metazoa > Arthropoda > Insecta > Hymenoptera > Crabronidae > Cerceris > Cerceris rybyensis. The sequence goes on along the minus strand of OU342791.1, from coordinate 24,204,953 downwards.
TTTCCCAACGTCTAGGCGACTCGGCGATGAAGGAGGCGTTGAATATCGAGGAACAACTGCACCGCCGCTCTCGAGACGGCTCGTAACCGTCGCTAATAACAATGAACATATTGTAGATGCTTTTGTCCGAGGCGAGAAGCGATAGATGACGATGACGTCCCATTTAAGTTCGCGGATGGAGAATAGATTTCTGTGATCGAATTGAGATCTATCTGAAAGCAATCTTTAACGCGCATAGATCGATTAAATCTGTTTCCTCATACATTTTAACTACCAAGCAAGTCAAAATGACTAGTTCCAAATTGTTTCCAAAAGTTCTCCAAGTCCGCCAAGTTTAGGAGAGACACAGTGCAGATATTCTACGTTAATTTTATAAAACATAGATTACCAAATCAATCATCCTCTCCACCTTTTGAATTATCTTTTTCCAAAGCACTTGTTTAATGTATTGAAATATGATAGTCGATAGTTCTACTGTTAATCTCTTCACCTGCAATTAGTTCTCATTAGAATACCGACCAGAACCATCTTCCTCGCCGATTAAAAAAATGTCTCCAAACAACCAAAAGGAAAGGAGATTCAATCTCACAAATGAGAAAGATTTTTCCTTACGGTTTTCAAGGACCATGATACATTAGTATTCTTAAAACAGACGTGCACGCCTCGACCGTTAAAAACTTAATTGATCGAATAAATCCTCGAGCTAACATCCTCCTTCTCTTCGAACCTCGCTCCTACAAGTTGCACAACTCGCTTGGAAAAAAAAAACTCCCCGACCGTTCGACTAATTCCAACGATCGGAATCGCGCTCGACTCTAATCAATCTCCGGAACAAGAGAGCCCCCGGGAAAAGGCGCGCGTAATTCTAAACGTTTCTAACGATCTCTCTCCTTGATATTCCGGCGGTGTGCGCGAAATGGTGGCTCGGACTGGCGAGTGTCCGGTCGCTTGTCGAATTCGATCACGTAGCGTTTTAACGCTTTACATTGAACGCAGCGCGTGCTCTGTGTAGAACGGCGATGCGGTTAGGGAGCGCGATACGGATGTCTGCGACGTTCGAACGCGTAAGAGTTCGAGCGCGAGCGCGCAAAGGTGCGTGCGTACGCATAGAGACGAGACGTGGGTGTCGAGTCGTAAAACAAAGTAGTTTCCAGGGGACGTTCCAGCTATCGTCGGAATTTATAGAAGACACACGTCGAGGACGATCGACGACATAACTTTCGGCGCCTTCGATCGAATTGTTTCGCGCCACTATTTTGGAGGAGTCGCCCTGAAAAACAGAGGAAGGAATTTATTACGAAGTAATTTTAAAAGGTGGTAAAAGAGTAGTCTGATGAATTGAATTGGATTGACTAAAGTAGGTTCAATATCGCGACAGATTGGATTGGAGATGAAAATCCTTTTTAACGTTTTATCCAATAACTCGGGACAATAAACTTTTCTTGGGCCGACACCTACGATCGTTCGGTCAAAGACCGCCAGTTTTAGAGTAATAGCCAGTGATTTCATCTTTTGATTCTCCGTAGAAGGAAAGTTCACCCCGTTTCGTCACAGTCCGCTAATAATCCTCGATCGCGATCGTCGGGCGATCGGCTGCCGTCGAGGATCGGCAAGCCGGCCGTTGTTTATATTCTTAGAACGATATGTAGATTCGAATCGACCTATGCACTTAGAAAGCGTATAATTACCGCGCTCGAGTATTTTAATGATATGTTAATTGTGCAATCGGTGTCCCATTGTAATTAAATTAGTAACCGCGTCCCGACATACGCATGCCAGTTTGAACATCGATACTCGATGGAATCCCGAAAGAAACGAAGAAATCACGGCGCGCGTGAAATCGTGCCGAACGAAAGGAACCCGGTCGTTCGACCGATCGAGTCATCGAATCGAATCGAGCTACGTCCTTTGTTCGCTCTCGTCGAGTTCTCCTTTCCTCGTGAACAAGAAACACGCGAGGCGATATATCAAACGTGGCGGGCCGAACCTGTGCCCGTGAAAATCAATTGATATGTGTCACGATGCTCCGAAAGCTTCCTTGAAACACACACCGGATGCACGAGGGGGTTCGTGGCCGACGGGCATTGTCTCGGGGCTCCCTCTTTTATCCGACCGACATGTCGAATGCTGGATGCATATCAATTTATGCCCCATCTCAGAATTCACTCTCCGCATCACGGACCCTCTTTCTTTCTTCCTTTCTCCTCCCTTTTCGTACTCCCGGCGCCTCCTTGACGTCCGGCGAGGCGTTTCCTCTCGATATCACGTATGTTCTTACAATTCTCCCTGCACAGTCTCTCTGTCGCAAGTAAATCGATTCTAGAAATTCTTAGAATAGAAGAATATCGATTGCAACTACATCCTTCTGTGGGACGCTTCGAAATGTTCATCGAAGAACGAAGAAATTTAGTTGCACGGTGGATCTTTGCGTTTTCAAGGAACTTCAAATTTCGAAGAATCCCGACAAAAAGGTGATTTTTGATTCGTACGAAGGAAGACGTTCGAATCTCACCGTGGTGCAATTAAGGGAAGGTGATTGATTAACGAATCGCGCGGCAAAGTAATGACGGTCTAAGAGGCTTGGCACGTTGTATAACGGGTAGATCGCGAAAGGGTCGCGGGGGTTGCAATGGATCCATCAAGACGCCCCTGGCAGGTCCATCGGTATGCGTGGGAGTCTGCGTTTCGAGGACCAGGAAGCGAATATTCCTGCACTCCATAATTCACCGGACGTGTGCTCGTGTTTCGCGATGCTCGTGCGTGTGCCGAGAAACACGAAGGTGTACGTGCCCGTGGTCCAAGGATCGAGGCAGACGTATCCGCGGCACGGATGGAGATGTTGGCGCTAACGTTTCAAGAACCAACGTGGAAAGATACAAATGCGCCCCGCGAGCCCGCATACGCCCGCGGTTATAACAAATCGTTGGTTCGTCCACGATGCGTGAGTGGCACGCGTATGCGCGTACGAGAATTTACGAGAGAAGGAAAAAGAGATAGAACGACCGTGCTCCTAATCGCACCGTGAGGCCGTCAAATAGCTCCGATTTCATTCTGCACTTTCGAAGATTTACCGTTACCTCCTTCCCATCCGTCGTTAACGATCCTCAACCACGTTAAGTTCCATGTTCGACGAGAATATAAACATCGTCCTCTAAACGGTAGAAAATTTACAATGCTTCGAAGAAACAGCATTTTCCACGGTTCCTTTTACACCGATGTAATAAAGACCGACGACATTGTTCCAAGAACGTATCACGATCAGACTTTTCCAATCGGTCTTGGTCACACAAATCTTCGTGGGTTCTCGCGCGAACTTAATGGGCCACGGTTGAAAGCGATCGTCGATTGTGAGTAAAATCGCTCGCTAATTAGAAAAATAATCTATTGGATCGCGATACGAACGGGGCACGAATGCGCGCGAGCTATTCCACCGACTTCCAATCGCTACTCGGAGTAGATTCGATTGGATTTATGCTCCTGCCGCCGCCGGTACCGGCCGATGTTCGTGATTTAAATCGCGAATTAAAAAATGTTTCGCGAGATAAGAGCGAAGGGGAGTAAAGTAAATCCAGCGGGTCCAAGGGAGAGGAGGAGGAGGATGAGGATAAGAGGGAAGGAGACAGAAGCATCCGATCGTTCGAGACGCTTTCGAAGCTCGATTCGAACCGGCGGCTATCTACGATCGTACTGGCAACCAATTACGTTTCCTGAACCGGAAAACGTCGGGTCGGGACGTATTCCAGGCTGGGGCACCCAGAGCCTCAAATTATAAATCAGACGATAACCCTTCGGCTCTGTCTTTCTTCGTTTCTCTTCGTCTCTCTTGCCATTCGCGCTTCTCCTATCGAGAAGAAGGAGCGAGAAGAGAGAGAAAGAGAGCACCTCCGTGGCGAATCGTGAGGGCTTTTAAGCTCGTACATCACCGTGTGGGTTACGCCTCTCGTATTTGCTTAGTCGTGCAAACGGGGAGGCGCGGATAAGGGCAGAGATGAAACAATTAATAATCCCCACGAGGCCACGAAACACCACCGTGGGCCAGATGTTTCCGCTGCTCCGTGACGTGCTTGGTTCTCTTCTTCTCTCCTTTGGTCGCACTTATCCCGGTCACCACCACTTATATTGCAGCCAGTTAGCCTCAACGCCGACAGAACAATGTCGAGCGCAACCAGGAAAATGTAGATCCAAGACCGTACCGAACACTCTGACCCGGACGAGAGAAATTTTACGCTGCATTCTGATCACCGGTACTTTCACTGTAGCGTGCAATTCCGCGTGGAGGTCGCTTTAGAGTTGCATTGGAATTTCATGTTCTCTTGTATGTAATTATCGCAAATATTGAAGCTACAGGATGACCAAAGTGTCCTATATTTCCAATAAAATGATCTGTTTCACCTGTAACAACCACGAAAATGGATCCTCTGTTTTCTAAATTGACAAGTCAATCAAATAGATCCTTTAAGAAAAAATGTTCTCAAGATATCTATCGTGTAACCTCGGTGCAACGAAATAAATCTAAAACAGTGAGTCCCTGTCGACACGATTAAAACGCATCTCTCGATGACCATCAACGTACATTATCCTCGCGCTTACATCAGGATTTAACGTCTTAAGCGCAAACTACACGGATAGTGGCGTGTAGCTGGAAGAACTGGATAGTCGTACGTTCTTTTAGACCGTGGAGAAAGATGGGGTTGCGCGAGGAAGCACGCGATACTCTGGGCCTGAAAAATGACGATACCGCGGGGTATATCTCAGTGTCCGCGCGGGATATCTTAATTATCGGGCAAAAATTAATTACCGTAACGCCCACCGTGTCCGTATACTGGAACGAAGGCGGCGGGGACTCCCGTAGGGCATTCGTGGGAGTAGAGCAACTCGCCGTCTCGGTACGTCCTATGGTCCCATGAAATTTTAGAGCTCTTCTCGAAACACCATCTATCTTCGCCTTTCTTTCTCGGAGAATAAATGTTGCTCGCTAAAAATTCGTCTCTCGAAAGGAACGTAAAAGCAACATAGGTAGATAGGAACCTATATACTCTTCGTACACCTTTCTCACGCTGTCCGCGTAGGGTTTCTTTCGAGAATTCCGATCTTTCTAGAGCCAGAAAAAACCGCGATTCCGCGATATCTTCTTAATTACGGCGACGTGCTTTCCAATTGCCCGGGGCGATCGGCCTCGTATCGAGTTATCTCGCAAGAGACCGCGGAAAAGTAATGTTATATGAATAGATCTTAAAATTCTCAACCTGCTCTCCCTAGCTATCGTTATTTCAGACGAGAATATTCGCGTCCTCCTCTCCGCGCATCGCGAGATTAATTTCCCGATCCCAATGGTTGCATTTGTATCTATGACCCGTATCGGGCTGTATCGTATCGGAGCCGGAGAAACGCACGAGAATTATTATACGCGGAGGCGCTCGTTTACTATCCGGTCTTTCGTGGAAGCGTATCAGCGACGATGCGGCACGAAGATGAGAGTAACACGAGTAATTTCAGCGATGGAAACGGGGCTCGCCACGGTCCCGGGTGGTGTGGGAGTCTCGGGTTTGGGTTCAAAGGTTCGCGATTATAACATTCCGGGCATGCCGTTTCGTGTGCATCAATTCGGTACGCCAGTTCCCTCTTTGCGGAGTTCACAGCCGCGTGCGCGGATCTTCTGCTCCCTCGGCTTTTTCCTCCTCCCTTCGCGTCCTGCATCACTCCCTTCTCGACCTGTTCCAGACAAACGCCAACTTTCAGTGCACCACGAAGTCCATCGCGCGCTCGTGTCTGACTCGCCGACGAAGGAAGGACGAAGATCGAGTCGATCCTTTCCAGGAAGGACCTCCGATCCAGGGATCGGTAAACGCTTCATTTTCCTCGCTCTCTTTTCATCGTCGTCTCGTTGCTTTCGTTTTACGTCTCCTACTCACGGAAGAGTTCGTTTCATCCATCTCAATCTGGTGCTAGTGCTTCCCTGAGAATTATTTTAAAGTATCTGCACAACGGTGTCGTCGATATCGTTGAGTCGACAAACAACTCGTTTGTCTAGCTCGCTGTTCGTCGTTCGTTTGTCTCGAGATTCTGTCTCGTGGGTCTGCCTCGAGCACCTCGGAAAGAGTTCATTTGCCTGGAATTAATTCGCACTTCATCCCTCTCACCGTGACAGCTACGTGGCATTGAATCGGACGCGAGATAGTTTGAGACTCGGCGCAAGTAATGGCATCGGTGGTCGGAACAGTCGGTAGGTTTGTCATTTTTGCAAATCCAACGGCGAACAGCGTGACCGACGTGGGTCGAGATTACAATGAGGTGACGTCAGTGAGCGTGTAGCCGAGAAATACGTACGCTGTAAACTAGATCACCGCGGGATTTATAGCTGGCATTGCTTTTTAACCAACGGCTTTATCGCTCCATTGTCCCGTCGCGTTTTGTCCGGCGAGTAATTTAAGTGTACGGTCGCGAGATCGCTCTCCTCGTGGCCAGCATTACCGTCGTTTGTAATTGAAATTCGCGAGAGAGCATAAAATTGTGACCGTACGACTTGTCATTGACGCTCTACTAAACGTAAATATCAACTGTGCGCAAGATTCGCGATATCGCGATGCATCGTCGGTGCATTCGAATTTTGCGTCTCGCAATGTTGGAATCAATCAAATCTCTTCGAACTCAATTAACCGAACTAGGAAGGATTCGTCGATCTTTCGACGAGAAGTCACTCCCCGTTTCTCGCAAACGTCGATCGATCAACTCACGAATCGAACTCTTCGCAAACAGATCCAAAGATGGGCGCGTAAATAACGCGGTGCATCGTCCTTGCATTCGAATTTCGCATTTTGCAACGTTCGGATGAGAACTCTCTTTGAACTCAATTAACCGAACTAGGAAGGATTCGTCGATCTTTCAACGAGAAGTCGCTCCCCGTTCTTCGCGAACGTCAATCGACCAACTCGCGAATCGAACTCCCGGCAAACTGATTCACCGATGGGCGCATAAATAACGCGGAAAATGGTCGACAGCGACAAAGCTGGCGCTGATTTCGCCAGCAAAGCGAACGGCGCGCGAGCGGCGAACCGGCAAACGGTCTACCGAGATGGATTTATGCCAGCGTCATTAGGGATTAATTATACGCCTTGTCAGGCAGCTGATGCCCGTTCTAGCGACCAGAGATGGCCCCGCTAACAGTCCCTGCTCTCATGGTGCGTGAGAGGCGACCGAGAGAGAACGAAAGCGCGATCCTAGGACGGGCCAAAGGAAAGGAGAGGAAAGTAGCCGCTTCCCTTCGAGTGGTGCGTGCCTCCGCGGCCTCGTCCTATGATTTACACCTCGACTAAATCGCATGCTGCCGCGTACCAGTGAATATCCCGCGACGGAACGTCGTTGTTTTCTACGCTAGTCGATGTTCTCTTCGACGAATCGTTTCAACGACGAGAAACGCGCCTGTCTTGCCACGGAGACGGGCGGAATTTCCATGGATGCACGTTCCGTGGACGGTTGAATTACAATTACGCCGTCTGGATCGGACGATGTACGATGTGGAGGAATACACTTGCCGTGTGTACTTTTAACGCGTCGTTCGTCTAGGAACTTCTTAGGTAGGAGCTAGTAGAGCTATGGATTTAAAGTCTGGAAGTCCTAAATACTGGAGTCGAGTTTAAATTTTCGTTAATTAAGATCTTAGCCATTCAATTTTCTCCTCAATTTACGATGACTATCGCGTTCGACAGATGTGAATTCAAAATAAAATAAAAATACTTTATAGTGGAGGAAGGTACCGACATATATCGGCATCGCTCGTCCAAAGGACGATTCAATCTACGTTCATGTTCCTCGCCCGAATTAGATTACAATCTCAGGTATCAGTGGGTCAAATCGTTTGCCCAACGACGTAGGTCTAATCTCGTCTTCGTTTCTCCGGAGCAAAATCAGATTTCGCGTATTTCGTCGACCGTTTTAGGGGCCGCGTTAAGCAATCGGAGAAAAAATGGAAACGTGTAAGAGGAGGACCCGAGGGAGACGCGCTCGGAGCGCTGAAACGCACCCATAAGTACCGTGCGCTCTAGACTCACGTACTTCCTTAATGCCGAATGCGCCATCCGTTTTCTTGCCATATAAGTTTCTATCAAAAGCCTGGATCGTAATCCAGAAATCTCTCACGTGACCCCATGGGAATACGCGCTCGGTGAAACTCACGCACGTCCTCCCTCCCCTCGTTAGCGAGATGCTTGAGAACGTCCGAACGAATGGAATCGCGGTTGACTCATCGTTTCTTGGTGCATGCCGGAGATCCATGCGGCTACTTTCAAAAATTTTAGTAGCAACGGGAACTGCAGGTTAATTAATTTATAGCATCGCGCACCACCTGTCGCCGTGGCTTCCACTTTATCTCGCTATCCTATTACTGTTACCGCACTCCCGCCAATGCGGGTGTCTGTACCCCGTCGCGACTTTTGCACAAATCCCCTTCTCTTTGCTCAAATGGACGACACTTTGATCGCATCTGGTTCTCCATACTTTCCTCCTTCCTTTCGATGAGAAATTTCGACGGTGGTATCCTACAACCCTTGATTTCCGGCGTGCCGTTAAGTATCTCCTCGCCCAAGAACGTTGGGAGCGTGCTATACATTCGTCGGTAGGCTGGTCAAGCCGTGAGTAGTAAATCGTTTTCTTGCCCCACTGTTTATGCAGCGTGATTGATGAAGTTGCATTAATATTTCCGTAGCAGGGCCTTTAGTCATGGTGTGTACGCGGCTCGAGAACATCCATACGTTACGGGCGCGCAATAAAATATGTCTCACCCAAGCAGATTTACGACGGGGAGCCGCGGATATTTCTTTGGCCATTGTAGGTATATAGATAGGTACGGTTCTCGAGATCTCGTCCCCGCCGATTCCATATCACTGAGAATGATCGATTCGTGATACCGGCGTGTCGCGACTTTGAAAATTCAGAGTTTCGAGGGAAACGTGTGAACTGCAACGTGAGTCAGCGACGTTTTGGTTGGATTCACGTATTGGTGATCTACCTGGCTTCGATGCCGAAAAGAAATTGAGCTCCTCGTGCATGCACGCGCAAAAGGCCCCTGGAGCCAGCACTGAGAAGTAACCTGTAATTATGCGTACTTCGGATTTCTCCCTCGCGTTTGCTCTGCTTTACATCTTGCCCCGCAAAAAACTGGGATCGAAAGGTTACAAATATCTTCGATCATGCTTCGAAGAAATCTTCCTTCTCGCAATCGAGTAGAAACCTAGAAATCCCTCATAGCATCTCGCTCGAACGATGAGATCGAAATCAACCATCGTTCTCAAGAATGGCATCCTCAAATCTTCAAGGCGTACCGGAAATTTAAATCGTCGATCGAGCCAGTGGCATCATCAACGCGATAATTCTCGCGCAAAGATTTACACGGATCGTTACATCGGTCCGGTGTGTCGGTCGCTTTCACTCCAAAGAAGAGCCGACTCCAAATCCACCTTACATCGGGGTGACAGAGATCTACGGCAGACAGTGCGCGGTGAAAGCGGAGGAGGCAGCTGGCCAGGTGCGGTTTGCTCATTCCACGGTGGCCGGATTTCGGGATCACCCGGTACAGCCAGGAATACGGCAGGTGTAGCCTGCAGGCGAAGAATCGCAAGCGAGCCCGAGCGAAAGCGTGGGCGCGTTTCTCAGGGTGGCTACGATGCGTCACACGCGAATCGCGCGAGAAAAGAGTCGAAGAGTCGGCAGGAAGAGGAGAAGGATGCGAAGGATGAGATGAAGAAGAGGACGACGACGAAGAAGAAGAAAGATGAATCGAAGAAGGAACGAAGATAGAAACGGATGAGAGTCGAGACGAGAGTCGAGACAAGACGGGACGTAACGAAACGAGAGAGGGCTAGAGAGACGATACTTCTCTCTTCTTCGCCTTTCTTCGTGAAGAGAAGAGAGGACAGAGAGAAGAGAGTACTGCCGTAGGACCTGTAGGCGAACTATGCTGGGTATCCAGGCTGAAGGTTGGGCAGAGAACTAACCAGCCGAGTGAACCAGCCCAGGGTATATCCTGAGAACAATCGGACCTACCGACTGCCGGCGTGGGCGAGCCACCGGCGAAATATGCATTCCTAGCGAGCACTCGTGCTAAAAGATTATTGCACTTACGTGCCCTCCTCGTGGGCCAACAAAAATCTGATATTTGACCAGACTCCTGAAATAGGACTCCGTCTTCTTCGAGTCGCTCGAAGAATCGAAGTATCCAGGGATATCTACTGTTTGGAGAAAATTTCCATTGTACCGCGAAGATTCGACACCCGGAAGGAAATTGTAATCGTTGCGTATAAAAGATCAGGAATTATCCTGTGGAAGATAATTACTTTCTTCTTTGGATCGCTTTGGTACTTTGTCCCGCGGTTTAAACGGTGGGACTTTTTAAAGGCGAACGTGGTCGGTAGAATCTCGTTGTACCCGCGAGGAGAGATTAGAACTCGAGTGCAGTAAACGAGACACGGTAGTCGCTTCCTTCGAACAATTCGCGGGCTCCATTACGCACGATCGCAGCTGCAGAGTTGCTCAGAGAGCGAGTGCAGTGGGTAGACGGCAGGAAGAGGTTGACGAAGACCAAGAGGCAGGAGAGGATGCGACAAGAAGGGAAGAGAAAGAGGACGAGGATGTCGTTGGGGAATAATAGGCCAGTTTTGCGGTCGCTAGAAGCTACCAGGTTTGCGGATGTGCCTGACGCGGGCATCATCGGGAGATTCTCGAGCTCGTTGAATTGTCGTCATGAGAAACGCGGAGATTGCCGAAACCCGCAGTTTAAATTAGAAGCGTACAAACTACAAATTGAGCCGGCAAATTGCCTCGCGGTATACTTACGTCTCGTCATCGAGGGACGATTCAGTCTCGTCCAAGTAATCTCTTATACCGTCCGGAAGCAGTCGACTTTTTTCTTTTTAATCCACCTTCCACCTCTTTTTCATCCGTCCACCGTGTGCCGAACAACTTGTCCAGTTCCGTCGACTCGAGAGATACAATTTCAACGATGTAACTCCGTGATATTTCTTTCTCCTCCTCTTTCTCTTTCTCCTCTACAAGTTGCGCGAGGAGATCACTCTGGAATTATGTAAGATTACGTATTCTCCCGTGCAACGTACACGTCTGTTTTTTATCTTCTCTTTCTCTCTCTAAAGACTGAAGCTTCTGCAAATGTTTATCGGTAAAATCGTAGCGATTAACGGTTAGCGCATAGAAACCAGGAAGTCGTTGGTTGAATTCTGCCGCGCGTTCGCGCGCGGTTTTACGGTTTTCTCAGGCGTCCAATCCCATCGAAATGCCAGCGTATTTCGAACCGAATCGTAATTAACCGTCCATTACTTAGAGTCCGGGGACCGAGCGAAACCTTTTTGTTTCTTCGAATCTCTCGCGAGCTCGTCCCGAAGCTCTTGTCTCTAACGACGATGAATCTTCAACTTTCTAACTGCGGCCCAACGGAGATGGCCGAGACGGTCGAGATGGTCGAGGCGGGATTACCGAAACTAGTCATTTCGGCGTCTTGCCCCTCGGATATCGATGATACTCGTTTGCTCCTTAATGAAACCCCACTAACCTTTCTAACGATCCCTGTCACGTGCAATTTCTCCATGGTGTCGAGAGATCGACCCAGGGACAGCTACGGAGAAAGAAAAAAACGATGGAGGCGAGACGAAAGGGAGATGGAACGTCTCGTGTAAGAGAACTCGAATCTTAAAATTGGAAGTGTGTCGTAGATGGCCGGTTTTGATACCGGGTATAACCGATATTTATTATCTAGTCCCCGGCATTCTCAAGAGTAACGCGCGAGGATTAGTTTCTAAGAAAGTTTCGTCCTTGAGAATAATCGTTCGCTCTTGATACGCCGACGTTTTCTTCCTTCAAACGCGAACGACGGTAATGGATGACGATATCTCCGCGAATCGTCGCCCATAAATTATCCTTTCTCGAAATTATTCTTCATTACGCGACACCTTGAGCCATTATAAATCACAATTTTCCATCGGCTTAATTAAAATAACATCCGCGTATCTTCCAAAGGATCCATCGTCATTCGCGCGTTATCGTTTCCCTGAATCGTTTCTCTCAACGGTGAGGAGACGAAGGAGATGAAGAATAATAAAAAAAAAAGGTGCGCGTACACGCGCAAACGGTGGCAACTGCAGGAAACTCCCGTGTAATCGCATAATTATCCTGCTCTTCGAGTGTTTCCACAAATGTACGCTAATCGTTTTATGAATAAATTGTAGACAATTAATCTCGCGAAAGCTCTCCCGACGATTAAGCAGGTGCAACCGACTCCCAGATATTTTCTCTCGCTTCCTCTCTTTCACTCTATTATCTCTTTCTTTCGTTCTCTCTCCATCTCTTTCTCACTTTCTCCTCTATCCTCTTCTCACCGGTGGTTATCCATCCGAGACTACGAGTTCTACGTGCGACGATTAAAGCGGCCTGCTAAGAGCACTGGAACGATTAACGTCGTAACAACTGCACTCACTGACTCCGAGCGGAGAACAAAACGATCCGCCGCGGGACGCGATGTGCACTAATGCAGGTCGTTTCGCGGTTCATAATAGTCCGTAGTCCTCTAGGGCGCGGAGGGACTTCCGAGATGCGAGAGAACGTTGCGTCTTCGTCGCCAGCGCGGCGTCGCGAAGAGCGAAATATTATTAGCCTACTCTCCCTTGGGTACCTGTTAGTCGTGCAACCAGTCGCGCCGGAGGTAATTAGCTTTAACAATTAGGCTGCTTACGCGCAGATGCGATTAGACAAACGCTAGGATACCTCGCGCGTCCTCCTTATTCCTTCAGCGATCTACCTGTTTCGACGATTCTCGCAATTTTCCACGGCTAATTAACGATCTTGCTGTCCGTTCTGCCACGAATTCCAAGGTAAAAAAAAATGCTTTGAAGATGTTTCTGGAAAGTCATCGAATATTTGGTAACAAGAGGACTCTGAGTGGATCACGTTGAAATCGATGAATGTCTTTATCATTTATTTATTCCGCAACGACTTCTTGGATCATCGCGTAAATGATTTTATAGGCGTTAACGAGACCAATCGCGAGGAAGACGAGATACCTAATTTTCCCGCGTAAATCGCCGATAATACGTGACGTCATCATACATCAGGCTTGTAGCGGCGATTGGGTGCGAGAATTGGAGCCTGCCAATTACCGGGTGACCTGGGAACGATTTATGGGGTCAGTCGTAACTCATGCCGGGACTCTCGTACTCCCCCGTTAGTGGCCTCTCCCCCTATATTCCATAACTCGGCACCCCGTAACCCTCTCGACGAGACTCCACGAGGATATGCATATGTATATATACGTTCGTATGCACAGGGTGTTTCAAAAGTAGTTATGGCTTTCAGGGGTTGTTCTACACCCTTGGATCAATGAAGAATAGCTAAAAAAACCGCAGCAAAATTCGCAAAAGGCTAGCACTTTTTTTAATTGGCTCATCGCATTCGTCCTGTTACGTAAATAGGTAAAATGCCTGAGAGGAATCATGGGTCAAAGACCATTTTGTTATACAAATAAATAATACCGTTCAAAATCATTTGCAATTTTATAATTAATTTTATGAGCAACGAGAGCAGTTATTTCCACGTCGCTATCCAACCAGTACATTGACCGCCGCGTGTTGCCAAACAAACTCGACGGAGCTCGGCGCCCGTAACCTACAGGTATCTTTTCCGCGAATCTCAATAATAGGCAAGTAATTTCGATGCTCGTCTCGCTATCAGTTCCCCCGCGACCGTCGACGAGCAATCAGTGCTCCGTGATCACGTTCGCCCATTTTCGCGTATTAGTGCGTGTATAATACTTTCCAAAACGAGGTCCTGGATCACCAAATACCTCTCTTTTTGTGGGCTGCTTGGTAATTCATCTTCACAATAGTATCAACCCTTAGTTGGCGGCTGTGTGTCTACTCTCAGACACCAAAACAAACAATCAACACATTTCTGAGGTACATATAATTTTTACAAAGATTTTAGTACGTTTATTTTAAGTGTGATCCTACATTTTGTTCTTAATGAATCCCGACCGCAGAGGTTAAATATCTTAACCCCCGTGACATCTAGTTTTAAAACACTCAGCACTTATAAGTGTAGAGGAGGAGCAAGGTAGAAAACGAGACAGAATTTATCACGAATTAAAAGTCGCTGTGGCGAAACAAAGGTTCGCGGCGTCGTGCAAAAGTGAGATGGTAAATGGGTGAATTAATTCGCCGGCGTAATCTTCGGGGAATTACTTTGAGCGCGAGATGTAATTGCGGTAGATTTAAATGACACCTGAGTACGGCGTCAACGACCCGTTAATGTCGCTCTCTTGCGCAAATGAGATGGCGGCCGGCAGTGGCAAAGTCCCGATCGATTATTTATACCGCGGGATCGAAGGATCTCACCGCTTCCGGTTAAACCGACACCACTGCCGGAATGGGCCGTACCGTTCGAAGCAGCGGGAACCGCGACTACATGGATCTTCCGCAACTTTGTAATATCCGCGGTAGTTGTGCTACCAAGGGAACTATTCCGCGAGGTTTGAATTGAAAATGCTACGTTTTTTTTATTTGGAGTTTCCAGTGTATATTGGTGCACGTGGGAAAAGTTTTTCAGAGACGAAAGCGAGGGAATTTGAAATTGCCAATTCAAATTCTTTGGCTCCAAGGTCGGAAGCGTAGATTATTAATTTTTTTTGTTTGCGTTCTGAACTGAGAAACAATGATTGGAATAGAGTCGCTTTCGACTAGAAAGCATGAATGGTGGTCGTACAAAAACGGCGATAGCGTTCTCATGAAAGCGTCTTCAGCTGAGAATTATGCCTTCGAATTCTGACCGAGTCTCGAGGCGCTCCTACGTTAACAACTTTATGATCGGTGTTTGAAATTACATCGTCGTTAGTCGTTCGATCTTTACGACAAAGTTGTCACAGCCGTCCAACATCAGGCTGTTTCTTCCGCCTTGTAGACAGTCGTAATACGTTTGTGATAACAGGCCTACTGCAGTAATCGCTTCCTCGTTGACGAGGAAAAATTGTTTTTCGCTAAAAGTCTAGATTGAGATGAAATGGCGCGATTGCTTCTTCATTGTCCGCTACAAATCGTGCAAACCAATTGTTCCTTGCCTGCGAAGGTCCACGAACTATAGAGAAACGGTAATTTAGCATAGACTTTTAACATCATCGATAGCATTTGTGCAAATGTTTTATCGACGATATACCTACTATATGGTAAACGTAGTCGAATGTCTGCCATTGTGTTTGCCGTTTCATATTTAACGCTCATTATTACCTCCTGCAACGATCGCCTTGATATATAGCGCGCACGAACCGACCAAGAAATAATTTCGCACCTGGAGCCCATTTTGTACTCAAGCAACTCTGTATTTTCTTAACTATGCATATGCATAACCTAATAAACAAAATTATAATTACAATATAAATTTGAAAATAGAATTTCGAATAATTAATACCAATTACTAATGTGAAATCTACAATCACATTAAAGATCTGCAAATCATCTTTCTCCACAACTGTACGAAACCCACTTACCGTTCTTTTCCACGAACGAATTACTATTTCGTACAGCTCTAATCTCAACACCTTAAAAGGGTCACACTTCTTCCAATTCCATTGTCACGATAACCGAAACATGTGTATTTTAACGCCCAATCGATTTTACGACCTTGCTGTATCCTGACTGGTAGTATATATACGTCGGAGGTTACGCGTACCCGCGTAAGAGGGGCTTAAGGGTGAAGCTGGCCGTCGTCGGGTATCCACGCAGGAGTGTCTTGCGAGGGAGTATTTTTGCCGTTGGTACGAGTTTGCAGGTTGCGCGAAGCGGTGTGCGCGATCAGGCTGCTCGCTCGGGCTCGGTGACCGAGGGTCCCCCGGGTCCCCTCGGGCCTCAACGGGGCCCGTAGTCGCCCTCCCACTGGCCCCTGGCCCGCGTTGCATCGCGTTGCAGCGCATGGCGTCCTCGTGTGGGCGAAGGGTCATGGGTCGCAGACACACCGCAGTGGTTCTCAGTTTTAGGGGAACGATGGGATACAGGTTGAACGAACGGTAATTCCGAAGTCGGAATGCAAATTGTATATTATCGTTGCTGATTTTCCGAGGGATGATTCGTGAAGATAAGGATGAATTAAGAGATCGAACTGTACGCCTTTCGGCGGATAGAAATTAGAGGGAACTAGGGGACAATGATGAAGTAAGAAATGGTTTAAGGGGGATCTTTTGATTTGAGTACCCTCGCGTTCTGCCAGTTCTCAAGATAGGTGGAGGACCTCGACTGGAAGATGCACGCGCGGACGAAGGAGCAGGAGAGAGAGGTGAGCTTGGAGAACGACGAAAATCATAGTTGTTCCGTGGTGCATCGGCGAACGCATCTACGTGTGCACCGGTTGGGCGACAATTGCGTGGACAATTTGTTCGTTGCTGACGACGCAATGACGTCGCATAAAACGCGGAGAAACCCGGGGGTGAAGAACGGACCGTACGCCGCGGGTGGAAATCTTACGATCTCGAAGAGTCAGGAAGAAATAGATATGGCTCGGGATCATTCTCAACAAGAGACTTCTATGTGGAGTCGTGCGCAAGACTCATTTCCATTGGACGTCTTTTTCTTTCGAGATCATCGGCAATAATTCTCAACTCATTCAGCAAGAACTCCTTCTTTGTCTTTTCGTCATTGTTTTATTATAGCTCGAAACCGTTAGACGCGATCTATCGATCGTGCGAAGGCTCTTCTTCCAAGGATAGATGAAAAAGTCAGGTGAGAGGGAAGGACGATTACCGTCCCCGAGAATTTTAGGATTCCTCGAGCATCGATACGGGTCGAAAAGTTATGGCACGAGAGGCTGGTGGCTCGAGAGGGCTCCTGTCCTCTCGTGCGAAAGGTCACGCGCGAAGGAACCGACCTTCCTACCTCTTTCTTCTCTCTTTCTATCTTCCTCTGTTTCTTCTTTTTCCATCGTCGTCCTCTTGCCGTCGAGAGGAGCTACCCCAACAATTTCGGCCAACGGCAGATAGAATCTTGGGGCGGGCCGAGCAAATTGAAAAATTATGCCGACGCATACGCGACGCGTTTTTGGCGAAGATGCGAGACAATAGGATACGGAGATAAAAAGGTGAGGACCGTTCAAAAGGGTAACGCCATCACGGTAGGCGCACTGCATACATACAGGTACGCATATATCTGCGCCGATCTACGGAAAGGTATATACCCCCAGGCTTGACGGCCGGTGCTCATGCATAAATGCGTCAACGTTGTTTCGGTCCCTATCTCCGATCTCTCCAAGTTCCCTGCCAGTCCGAGAAGCCTATATCGTCCAGATTTCCGATCGCCTTATCTCTTCCCACATTTCCAATCGGAGAGCTATTAAATCGGCGCGATACTTTCTACGGATGATGATAAATTGCGAGTACAGTGAACGAAAAGGATAGAAAAAAGGAACCCATTGAAATTGCGTAAACTTCGACAAACAAGCAACTCGTAGGATTTTCCTTTTGTTCTCCAGCCGATCGATCATAAATCATTCCGCGAACGTACAAAGTATCCCTGTTCTCGTTTAAATCATCCTCCGGCTTCGGCTACGCTATTCCCATTTGTCATAATATCAACCACCTCTCTCTTTCTCTCCCTATCTCTCACTCTCTCCCTCTTGCTCTCACGGTTTTCCACTTCTTTGAAGTACAAACGCCAAAGGAGACTCGAACCGAGCTCCTTCCCATAACGGGATCCTCCGTTCCGATTTTCTCGGATTCCCTTGGAGCGTACGAGCCGGAGAAGCCACGATGCCCGGCATCTATTCGTTACCGTTTAGAGGCGCTAGATGCTCGTAAACTCTCATCAGAGATCGAATCGAGCCAGCTTGCCGAGTGGAAGAAGTGGTATCTACTGGAAGCAGCGGGTTAATTCGCGAGTGATGAGCCGCCCGGAGTGACTATCCTCCTCGACTCGTTCCTTATTCCCGTCTCCCTTTTTCCATCCTCCTCTTCTTCTTGCTCGGTACCACCTCTCTTTTCTTACGGCTGACCACACTGTTCTCCCTTCGTACCTA
Organism: Cerceris rybyensis; assembly: GCA_910591515.1. Taxonomy (NCBI): domain Eukaryota; kingdom Metazoa; phylum Arthropoda; class Insecta; order Hymenoptera; family Crabronidae; genus Cerceris; species Cerceris rybyensis. The sequence goes on along the minus strand of OU342791.1, from coordinate 24,186,905 downwards.
CGTACATAGATACGTACGTGGTCCGCAGTATCCACGCCATGTCAGGTTCCCACGGACGGGACCGGGAGGAGTTCTTTCGACTTTGAAAACATGGCAATCAGTGTAACTGCTTCTGCCGCAACGCTATGCGTACACGCGTATGTATATCTACTTGGTCCCGACGCGAAGAACATTGTGTGGCTAACCTCTCCTCCCTTCAAACCACCGACATATTGTTTTTCTCCGTCAGGAGGCTTGCCATCGACTGTAATCAATTTTTCTGCAATACGAAATGTTATCTCGTTGTTGACCACTGCTTTTGATCCTTTGCGCGCAATAACTGCCGAGTTTCTCGGTAACTAGGGTCTTTTCTTCGAACTGATGCTGCATTCGCTCTGTCTGTCTTATTTAGGCAGTTTTAAGTGAAGAATTACTCCGGACTTCTCTTCACCTTGTACCCTCTTGGATCAAACGAAATCAGAAAGTCCAGTCTCCGACTCTCTCAAACTCCCACGTCTTTAAAAATACAAAGTGCAACAAACAAAATGTCCTCGTCCATCCCTCAAATTCATGAAATCTATCGTCAACGGCTACCTTTTCGCGCTAAGGGAACGACCGTAGAAAGTAGCGGAAGTCTTCCCCGTCGGAGGACGAGGCACGTCTCGATGATTCATTCTCTCGCAATCGTGAATCGGCTGGTAACGGCGTCGTTCTCGTCGTCTCTCCCATGACGACCCGGTGACTAACTCCGTGGTACTGTGGCGGCGGCGTCTCCGTGGAGGCCAATATCGTGGTGTGCATTCGATAGGAGAGCCGATGGCGTAACATAGGCTTTATTCTTGTCTTTTCGAAGAGACCCTATCTGCCGGCGTGCAATCGGACGTAAACGCACACAGGTGTAACAGGCGAGTATGCATCCACGGGACGCGAGGGAGACGTAAGTGAATGGCGGAGGACGGTGGCTCGTTGAGACTCCTTTCGGAGCGTGGGTGGAGACCTTCCAGGAGATACCCGGGGGATACTCGCCGCGCACGGTGGTAGGCTACCACGAATCGGTGGATAATTACTCGATAGTCGACGATGTCGTCTATATATCTCCTCCGCGAATTGGTGTGTGTCACATAAGTAAGCGCGTAAGTAAGTAAATAAGCGAGTGGCCAGCACGGATTTGTGTGCAACAGACCGATCGGTATCGTCGGCGATCGTATCGGGCAGCGCGCGGGCGTCGAGTAAGCGGCGATAAGGCGAGAACTAGCTCGTAAGTTTCCGCTTCGCGGCTATACCCAAAGCGATTGCCCGCCTCCTCGAGCATGTAAGTAATCTCCCTCTTCCTCCTCCTCCGCTTCCTCCACCTCTTTCTCCTCTTTCTCCTTCCGTTTTGTACGAGAGAACCCGTCCGATCTCTTAATTGATAGATAAGCACGCGGGGGAGTATCGCAGACTTCCAGGTCCCGGTTGAGTTCACTCCTGGCTTGCGGTGGTAATTTCTCGAGATATCCCGAACGATCGACGTTTCGTTTAAACTCTTGCATCTTATTGTACTCTGGCTTGAGAATATTCGTTGGAAAAATCCACCATCGTTAGGGAAGAAAAGTGGATAGAAATTTCAAATTCCCAGGCTCAACGATCGAAGTTTACGAGGGAAGGTGAATCGACCAGACGTCAAGACGGAATCGAACGACGTTAAATTGCAAGACCTCGTCAACGAGTAGCTAACCGGCAGGTTTATTTCGATTCAGTCGTCTTTGAAGCGGTGGCGAAACGACCGATGCATATACATAATATAACACGAACTCGGTCCGAGGCGACGCAACGTAGGTAAACGATCGTTTGTCCTCCCACCTCTCAATTGTCGTCTCTCGAGCGTGTTGCATCCTCGGCAAAGACGGGAAAGACGAGGCAGAGACGGAGATGGTGATGGAGACGAAGGTGGAGGTGGAGGTGGCTGCCCTCGAGTCTTGAGTAATTGGAACACGACCTCTGTCAACCCCCGCTGACCTTAAATGGTCAACGGAAACGAGTATGCCACCGGGGAGGAAGCCACTTGGTCGTTGGGCAATCGCATGCAGATGGAGATTCAGATGCAGATGGAGTCGCGGACCCTACCGTCCGGTACTCCGTCTAGTAGCTCCTCCCGGTTGGACCTTCGCATTTGTACCGAATGACGCGTCGGTTCCTCCGTTCGCGCTTTATTGTCCTCCCACGATGATTTATGCTAATCCGATTCCAGCATCGCACGCGGACCATGTCGGAAATAGGGTAGGAGTGTCGCAGGATATTGCGAATAATTTTCTCCCCTTTCTTTCTTTTTCACCTACGAGGACGTTGCCGTGTTGCGGCTGCTTCGACTCTTCTTTCGACCAATACAAACATTGGTAAATAGCCACTTTTGACCGATGTTTTGTAACTTGAGAAATAAAAAGCGGAAGCACTGTCTTTGAAATTTAGCCGATGGAATCAATTGTTGATTCATTATCGTTGACACATGGTTTTGGCATTTCATTCTTGAATCGTACAAAATATTCCGGTCAGTGGACGTATGTATATGAGGCAATAAAAAGGAAAGCCCCGTGAACGAATAACCAATTAACGAGACCAATTCGTGCGTTGAAAAATATTGGCCGTAAAACGTCGCTTTATATCAATTTTTAACGATTATCCCTCGCCTTCTGGTCTTATCCTCTGGCGAAAATAAACGTTCCGACGATAAATTATGCCCTTGCTCGTCAAAAGCACGAGTAAGACCGATAAACCGAACAGCGACGTTTACGGTCAAGTTTTTTTAAATCGTAAAACCTGCACGATTAGCGGATAAAAACGATCGTATGGATATAGCACGAACGTGCGAAAAGTAAATTAAGTGGTTATGATGGGTACGGAGAGAGAGGTTCGAATTTCCAATTAGTGCGACTGAATTCAATCTCCATATCTGGCATATTAGCCCTAAAATATCAATTAAAATATCGCCACCTCGATTCTTCAAAATTCACCGAAGATACAGTTAAAACATACAGCTTGCAAGATAGGAAAAAAAGAACAAGAAAAGTGAATTTTGCGAGGTGGGACCAAGATTGTTTTGGTCCACGAGCTACGAAAGACAGCTCTCCACGGTCTCGCGCAAGCATAACGGCGCGAGTCGCCCACGCCGGTTACAACCATGATCAAGGAACAATGTATAACAGTTCCTTCGTGGTTGTCTCGTCAAATCAAGTATTAGTCATCTGCCAGGAACGAGATTCAGTGAACGTTCTCGTACGCGCCTTTCCAACTTGCGAGTTCTGGTTTCCGGTTTCAATTCCATTCTCGCGGATCTCAGTATCGGGTGGAGTTGCAGAATTGCCTAAGGTATCGCGACGTTCTCATATAATTTATATCGCACGGAAGAAGGGGTAGAACGACTCGAAAAACACTTCCTCGAATGATCTCTCGAATTAATAGCGACAAATTTGATCCTCTTCTCTCTTCCTCCATCTTCGTTTCTCTCTTGCCAAAGAGTCAATGCAAAAAGGCAAGCAAGTCCAAGTGGCACGATTTGTCGACGCATATATCAAACAAATCTTATCGGTCGATCGTCTCGTTCTTACGCGAGTCAAACATTTTTCACCTTTGACCGCAGGAAACAAGACGATCGAGGCATCGAAGCGGGCTGACCACCCGCGGGTGATTCCCCGACGGCAGGTTGATCCCTCGGAGGGTGCTCGAAGGGTATCGATCGCAAAGTATCGTTCGCGGTCTGACAGTGCCGAGATATATATCTCAGAATGGTCAAGCGGAGACTGCCGCGGGGTTCACGCGGGGGTAACTCAATTTGTAGTTACAAACGAGCATAATATGATAATGCTTGGTGCTCCGGCACTCCGATTCACCCGGGCCCCTCTCTGCTTTGTTAGCGGACCTTTGCTCGCCAACGGCTCCCCCCAGCTGTGCACTGTCATTTGTTCACGTCTGTCAATACGTCACTGATAGCTACACCGGTTGGTTCCTTCTTCGGCACCGGGATGCCCCGTCAAGGCCAATCTTTGCGCGAAATTTCAAGTACGCACCAATTTTGCGGTCGACGCCCTTGATCGTGCATTCTCTTGCCCCTTCCTTCTTGAAAACATGCAAGGATTTCTTTTCTTCCACTAACTATCTCCACCTGAATTCTTTTTTTCTGCTAAGTGGATATTTAACGGAACAAGTATCGCCACGAATTTTAATGGACGTGTCCCGTTTAATGCTCAATAACGTTAGTCCACGCGGCAATTAAATCCACCGTCTCGATGCAAACGAACGACTCGTTATCATGAATTCTCCTGAGGATCGTTTCTCGAGTCCAAGGAAAAAGTATCATAATTTCGCGCCACCACTTCGCTACCGGAACTACCCGGAAAAAGTTCGTTTACATATAAATCACGTTAGACGGGTCACGGATTAACCGATTTGATTGGAAAGTACAACGCTTGTCAAATTGCTAAACGGTTAATAATACATCCTCGGTACTACTTGCCGCTCCTTGTTCCCTCGGCTTTCTTCGCGATTTCGCCGGTCGAATGCCGTCGGCTCTGGGTACGCGTGATTTAAGGCGCATCGTAAATAGATAATAATAAATCGGCATCGCGATGCCCATTTGCTTCGGGACCAATTTGTTAGGATCGTTCGCCCTCGCGACCCGAATATATACACTAGGACGGCATGCGGCCATTTTTCAAATACCGGCCCCCTGATTTATTTTGGCACCAACGAACGCCGCAATGCCTCCGGCGAATTATGCGAATCCGCCTCGGCAAGGGCCCTCGAAATCCCGCGGGATTTCAGCCGCCAAAGATTCGTAGCTTGGCGAGAAGCCTTTTCTTACGTAACGTTGGGATAAAAAGATAGAGGAACGTTTACATCGTTATAAGAGGTATTGTTCGATACGAATGGAGCAATTAGGGCTTCATGGTATCGCTTACCGGACTAAATAACCATGGGGAAAGCGCGAGAAAGGATGGGAAGTTTAGTTCGTAAGAAACGAGACGAGTGCAGCCAGAGTTTCGCTCGTGAGACCGAAAGAGCGGAATAAAAAGAAGCCGATTAACGGTTCGATCCCTTTGGTGAACACCGTGAAGGCGAGAGGAGGCTTCTGTCGCTTAGAAATCGATGATCCACAGCTGTCAAGTTATTAGCACCTTCGACGTGCTTCGTTATCATTATATCGCCTGACAACGGGAAGGAGTTTTAATTTGAATTTCACCGTGTGGCTATTCGTTCCGAAGATGCCGTACAAGGAAGCAATCACGCTGAAACGAAAATTGACACGGCATTTGAAACCCTGCCGTGGTTTAGACTCGTTGGCTGCCATCGATGATCCCTCTTGATTAAAATCGAGACATTACCAACCTTTCGGTACTTGAAACCTTTTGCCTTGAGTTAGGACTTTTCACGTTGTTAGAGCCACTTCTGAGATTGAACCTTGAAAATAATTATCGCCCGATTCGATTCGCGTTTCTGCGACTGGGACGAAGGTCAAGTTGAGATGACGTACAACCTGAAGGTAAATCGGCGGATTCTAGAATAATGTTCAGACAAGACGTATCAGAGAGATTCTCTTCTCTCCGATTCACCGTGCGCAACGTGAAACGAGGCTAGAGAAATTTTCATTTAGTCCCCGTCATTCCATCGTTGTCCGGCAAGAATTCAAGAAGGTTACACCAGAAAAGATTGACTGCCCAACTCGAAAGATCACTGAGGATACTTTACGACGATTGACGCGAAACCGGCTACTTCGTTACACATCGTTCGATGCAAAATCGCTGCCGGTTGTTCGTTCGCGCGCAAAATCCCGTTGCTTTCGCGAACGATGTTTAACGGCTGCTCATAGGTGAAATCTTATCATCATAAACAAATCATCCGTCAATAGGAAGCTTACCGTCGTCGTAACTAAGCCGGTCGATGTCCGTGCAGAAACGTTAACATCGCGGCTCAAATATTTATAACGCATCTTCGCCTCGTAGGAAGAACGACCTTTAACGAGAGGGAACGTACTTACGTTTCTGTCTTCTTTGCTCATACCGGCGACGTAAGTACGCGTTACCACGTCGACTTGTAATCCAAAACACACCGTCTCCCGCGTTTACAGCCGCGACTCTCTCTCTAATAAAGTTGTCACGAGTGGATTTCTTATTGTGCCGCCGACATGGCCATCGAAGAAAGATGCACGCTGTCCGTGCAGCACGATCGAAACTTAACTTTGCGAATGAACGTTCCAGTGCCCGTAGAATCGGACGTTACAGCCTGTGATCTATTCTTCTCGCTAGCGCTGATCGACAGAGGTGCTCACCTCGTTTAATGGAAAAATTTACCATCGATTTGACACGTAATTTGAACGAGAGGAGAGTCGATCGTGTTAATTGGTTCCTTTAATCGGGAACGTCCTTGAAATCGATTTCACGCTCGGTCGATCGATCGTTCTTGAATTGGTTTACGAAATAAAAGAACGGAAGGATCGAAGAGAACCGTTTAAATGGCACGAATCTCAATAAGTTTGAGATCGTTCGGACGAATCGTTAGAAACAATCGATAGATCTATCGATCATAGCTGGATCGGCAGTGGGTCTATCGATCATTTCGGAGCACAAAGTCCTCTGGTCGAACACGCGGTTGGACGGAAGACGGCCGGAGGCTGTCGCGGTTAAAGATCCGCCGAATTGTCCTCGCTTGCAGTAACGTTACCGAGTTACCTACTACTTGTCATCCTCGCATTTAATTTATCATCGGCGTACCACACGGCGAAGTTCGCCTCGATTTTTGATAGGTTGATTTGCGACTCCGGGTCGTCGAAGGTTAAAGAGAAATTTTGAGGAGAATATTTACGATCGGCCGTGGCTCTTGTACTTAATTAGATATAGACTTACAGAATGAGACGTTAGAAAGCGTACGAGGAATACAATGAGTCCCTGATTACTTCTTCCCGACGAGTCCGAGTCCTTTGCACGAAAAGCGACGGTGTAAAAGTTTAAATGAGATATACGTCTAACGTTAATTATTTACGATCTTAGAAGCAACTATCTCGATGGCTCGCCAGACGAATCGAGAAACATTCTATCGTTGCGTTGTCGGTGTGGCTTCAACGAGCCTCGAATAACTCGCTCTCGTAGCGCGGAACGAGCTCGTTGTTCCTGGAAAGAAACTCGAATTATCGAGGGAAAAAAAGTCAGCGCAATTGCCGCGCGGAACAAGTCGGCCGAGCGAGCCGACCGATAATTCATTATCTCCCCGGTGCAGACTCGTCTCATTTTCGCTGCACGGGGTCCTCGATCACGCCTAACGGCATCGCATCGGCGTAAATACGTTACGTAATTAATTTCGCGCAAAGCACGCCTCGCCGGCGTTATATTTATAGCGGTGCATTAACCCCGTGTGTTTTATGCGGCGCGAGGGTTCACCGAGAGCGCGGATATCGGAGCCTCCGCAGAAACCTCAGGAGAAAAATCTTTCCCTCCGGCCGCTCCGCGGAGGAACTTACTCGCAATATCGAGGCAGGAGAAAAATGGAATTCCCAGGGGTCGAACTCCAGGTGGAAATATCGATAGGAGGTCAAACGCGAGGTTAGTTAGCCGCGCACGAGTCTATGCCGCTGCGTTTCAACGTGTTTCCCTCTTCTACCTTCGACCTCTTCGTACCTGCTCCTCCTTCTCCTCCTCCTTCTTCTTCTCCGAGTCTTCTTCCTTCATCTTCCATACGTTTTTCTATCCTCCTTTCGCGTAGGTGTGGATGCGCTTTAACCTCGTACCGAGTCCACACAGTGGACCACTGACTGCGCACAATTAGGCCTCGGCGCAGAACGAATTCATCTTCGTTGGATGCGCGAGACTCCAGCCAGTTCGGCACGATCGATTATCAATCATTCTACCGCGATGCCTGGTCCACGATCCGTTCGAGTATTGTACACATTAAAAAAGTATAACCTTGCGCGCATACGTGCTCTTCCGAGAGCCCGGAGGGTGTATCCACCCCCGCAGCCGGCCGTTCTTCGCCCGTTCCTCTCCTGTTCCTCCGTTCCTTGCCCATTCCTCGCCCGTTTCGACGTTTCCTGATGGACGTTTTCAGTGCCCGACGGGCACGCACGTCGATTGGGATAAAGTGGCTGTCGAGATTCATAATGATGCCTCGGTGTATATTGGATTTTATCGAGCGTAGTCCAGAAAGTCGATTCCTGCCGTTGTGATTTATCGTGGCCTCTATTTTCGTGAAACATTTATTTCGAGACTCTCGAACGCTTTGCTTGTCCCCGGTACACACCATGGACGATCAGTCGAGGTGTATCTCGTTGGATTACAAGGACCGACGATCAAACGTTAGATCGTTGTAACGCAACTTTTTAATAGTACGTCACGGTGGACGGTGAAGCGATCGGGAATCGCGGTGCCAATTACTGATTTCGCGTGATGTCGCGACTACGATATTTATGGTCGGTTTCTTGCATCGCGATATTCCTTCATGGGAAAAATACGTATTTGCGGCGCGCGGTTTATACCGCCTATAACGTCAGACTCGCGTTAGCTTGATTAATGGTACCTTTCCAAGAATATGGAAAAATCTATATAAATGTAAATTAGATAAAGCATTACCGGAGCCGCAATCTTTAAGCCGCGAGCCTTGACTAATCGGGTTCGTTCTTCTTAGGACAAACCTGAGAGAAAAATAATCTCACTATCGTATCCTCCTCGGTGTCTTTTTCTCGTTAAAGTCCGCGCAATTTGGACGATGGAAATCGTCTCTCCCCTCTCACATCTCCATCGGTGGTCGATGCTACGGAGACCAATCTCGCGAAATTATCCCCTCGATCGGTAGTTCGCTGTACTTGTTGGCTCGTAGTCACCTGCTAGCCGAGTTCGAATGCATTTACGTAAGTAAACGACGGTGCGGATTGGCCGCGTGCCCGCAAGGGAAGAGCGAGAAAAAGCAAGAAAGACAGGGAGACGCGATCGAGGAGAGGGTACCACTGGAACCGTCATGCCGATGTCATTGTACCGGGTGATTTATAGCCCGTTTGCTCGCGCACCGTCGCCGCTGGAAAATCGTTTGCATTGCGCAAAATTTAATAAAGCAATCCACGCATCGACATCTCGATTCCTGTATAATCTCTCTCAATCGCGGGTCTGCGGGGATCGTCGAAGGGAACGAGTCTCGTAGAATAATTGCATAATACCGTGCATCCTCGGGACGGGACGATATTTTTCGTCTCTATGGCACTTTACTGGAAAAAAACATATACGTTTAGAGGAGAAAGGTCGAGGGAAGCAAGTAGAGCGAATTTAACAACGTAGAAGAACGTGAAACTCTGTCCGGCAGCCTCGAAGCATCGTAAGGACGATGTTAACAGATAAGCCCGTCGTGAATACTTAGGTGCAGTTAATTAATTATGCGTGCGACCGACACGAGACATTAATGGACTTTGCGCGAAGTTTGCAAATTGACATTTAGGTTAACTACATTGATCAATCATTAGATGCGAAGGCAAGAGTCGTTGCATAGACGGCATTAAATTAAGCAGCAACGAGACGGCATGCCCGTAAATAGAAGCATTCGCGAAACGCGCGCCAGATCGGCTTAATTGCGTGAAATAAGGGATGTCTCGAGAAGAATCTAATCAACCTGACCTTTCTGAATTTCAGCGAAGGTATCGGATCGAACGAGAAATCCCAGAGTTCGAAGGATCCAAGCTGCTGGAAAAGGAAGACGCGAGGAAAGGTGAGGCAGGTCGAGAATCGCGTAATGGGTCCGCACGAAACATCGATAGAGTCATCGTTGTCGTCGTCGACGCCGTACGGCGAACAGTGATAATAGTCAGGATTAATAAATCCCCTTTTCTACGGCCATCAATCGCCGAGTGCCGAGGTAAGGATTGTTAACACGTTCCTACCTCAACATCGACGATAGAAATATCATTCTCCCAGGCGAGATACGGTAGGTGCGAGGATACTTTGCCGTCTTCTCCTCCCCCTCCTCCGCCTCCTGCGCCTCCTGTTCTTCTCTCCTCTCCTCCTTCTTCTACGGCTTCGATAATCCGCGTTTAGACGCGATAGTCTCCTGCGCCGGCACTTCGCACATGCGGACGTTCTCGCTTGACAAATGATCGTCGGCCATTCGATTTGTATGCTTTCTATAGGTTCGAGCAGCGGAGCCCCCGTTGCTCGGTCGTGCGATATGACGCAATCGGAGAAACGAACGAAACACGACAATGACGCCTCCACCTTCGCCGACACCCGTCTCACACCTTACGGTGCGCGAGATAATCTACCTTCGATTCTGCTTAGAATCGACGGATCGTGTGCGGGGGAGAATCGAGCGGGACCATTGAAATTACGTGTCTTTCGAGAACTCCGTTGAAGAAGAGAGGGAATCTTTCTTCGCCGTTGCCGGAGATTCCGTGAGATGCAGAATCTGGGGAGTTAATAACGTGGGGAACGCCGAGGATCTTTTCTTTGCAAAATACGCGTGGAACCGCGCTCCCAAATGACACCGCGATATCCTATTTGACTATGGAAAGAGTGAACGAGCGGCCGAGCGAAACGACTGAGCTCGCTCGTTAAAAACTTGTAAGAAACTCATCCGGTAGGCAGACTACCCGTCTCGGTAATGTCACCGCGAGAATTTTTTTGCCAGACGGCCTCCATTTCCATCGGAGGGCATAATTTCCGAAAGGAGTCAACACGCACGAGTAATAATAATCTCGGCGAAAAGCTCGGGTGAATCTTGCGAATCTTCAGCCATTTGCATACGGGTTAGTCGTTATCCTTGCGAGCGGGGGCGGAGTCTCCAATTTCAAAGTATCAAGGGTTCATCGCAGGCCCAGTTCAGGAGGGCCCAACGACCGGCGTAATAGTGGCGGCAAAAAAGTTATTACGTTTTTTGCCGGTTGTCCGAGATTAAAAACGGCCGGTAGCGTTGTAATTGCGACTGATACTGGCGCGGCACCGTGCACCGGCCTCTGCCGGACATCGCTGAGGAGAGGGTTTCTTCCTCGTCGTTCTTCTCGTCGTTCTCCCCGTCGTCTTCCCCCAGGGTAGAGGGAATATCATTCCGGGAGGACGATCGAGCCGAGCCAAAGGACGACTCGAAGGATCCCCCGGGCACGACCGCACAAATTACAGACTAGCACCAACAGAAGCCAACGGAAGCCGGTAGAAGCCGAGAGAAGCCGGTAGACGAGCAACACAGGCCTCAGCGTAGCGCGGAAGCGCCGCGTTTCTTCCTTTTTTTGAGTCTCCCGCCTTCGAACCTTCCGTGGAATTGGTTTAAAAGTTTCTTCAACGAATCTCTATGCAAGAGGTTTTTTTTCGATATTTGATACTTATTTCTACGTGTAAGGAAATAAGTATAGCCTTGCTGTCCTTTGTGGTAGTCGATTAAAACAGATTGACGTCAAGATCCAATTTAACTCTGCAATCGATATAAGTCTCCACTATGTCTCTAACCAGAAGCTAGAGGACTTCGCAAATATCCCTCACGAGGGTTGTTTTTCGAGAAAACTACCACGCCAGAGATAGTTCCATGGTAGAACTTCCGCCGTCAAAATATAATTCATGTAACTCTAATCGATACCAGCCTCCATTATTCCCGCGACATGAAGCTCGAAGATTTCGGAAATACACCCTACGAGGGTTGTTTTTCGATAATACTACCACACCTAAGGTAGTATCATAGTAGACGTTCCACCGTCAAAATTTGATTTACTCTGCAATGGATACCAGCCTCCACTATTCCCGCAACGAGAAGCTCGAAAATTTCGCAGACACCCCTCAGGCTTGTTCATCGAGACAACTACCAAGTCTCAGGGTAAAAATTCTGTCAAAATCTGATTTAACTATGTAATCGTTACCAACCTCCACTATTCTCACAACAAGCTCGAGCATTGTTCCACCATTCCACGCGAGGGTTGTTGCTCGAGGAAACTACCGCACCAGAGGGAGTCTCAGGGTAGAAGACCGCGGTGGATGAAAAGCAACGGCAAATTTTCACCGCGACTCGTTGTTGCCCCGCTGCTTTACGTAATATGATTTTCAATTGCACACGCCCATCACGTATCACGGCGCCTTTCTATTCATATAATCTTGGCCGAGCATGTGTACGCGGCTGGGCGATCGCGTCGGCGCGGGCGCGGGGCAAGGTACTTTTGATTATCGAACCTCAGCTGCACCGAGAGAGGCGCGCGCGGGTATAATACCAACATACCCTGACTTCTTAGTGGGTATGCATTATAATGCATCTACAATGCACCGGCGCGGTGCACATCAAAGCCAGCTACGTGAGCGACTACGTAGCCGTGTACGGGCAATAGCCGAGCTCGCGCTGCCGATACGAACCACCTAATGGCCGAGCGAGCCATCGCTCGGTTTCTGCCTCCTGCGACTTTTTTTTTCGTTGCCCAACTTTTCCGCGACTTCCTTTTGGCGCGCTTCCCTTCGAGCTGCTACCGGCACGAAATTACCCCTCGGAAATTCCGCTCGCGACTTTTTCGCGCGGTTTGTTTCCGATGCTCGCGACTTTTGGCGAATACAGTACGGATACGCCGGCGTAGGATAGTCCATGAAATTACTGTATTCGGGAAATTGTGCGCACAAAGGGCATGGTGGGCTCTTTGATTATGGTGTCGGTGAGGGAAAAAAACATATACGTGCATCGGGGAAGATCGTATCGTCGGAGAGGGTAGCGTAAACGATGCACCTTATTATGCTTCGTTCACGTTAGAAAGAAGCATTCAAGTACGGCAATTCCAGATTCTCTGCCCTGTACTGTTTATGGGTCTTTTCAAAATGGATGTAACTCAAATATTCTGAAACTGGATCACCGTTGATGCTCCAAATATATCGAAATTCCTCGATTATCTCGAATTCGAGCAGACCTTCTGATACATCTTCTACGAAAGAATCATGTCCATCGTTCGCCAAGAAGACGATGAAACAGTCTCGCTCGCGAAACTGTCCGCACCGTAGACCGGCAGAGTCAGCGATCCATTGGCGAACAGCGACGTGGACGCAGCATTACTATCGCCCACTGACGGAAGAGCCTTCGCTATCGGAGCGAGATGAATATCGGTTCCTCGCGCGAGAAAGAGAAGAACAAAGGGGATCTCGATCCGCGCGCCCAGTGACCCAATACCAGGCGTACCAGTCGATGCTGGGAAATGCTCGACAGAAACGATCCCGCGGAATTCGCAGACGCGCACCACGCCGACGTGCGCGCGGCATAGTCATAAGGCGAATCCTCTGCATATCGCAGCCGATTCAATCAGAAGTGGCGCCAAAGAACGGGCCGGACGATGAAGAGAAGAGACGCCAAGAGGCAAGGAAGAAGGAAGAAGGACGAGGGAGCAGAAGGGAAGAGGAGGGACGAGGATTGGCGTATAATGCGTTGGCGTCTGGCCTCATAATACAGTAGCACCGTATCGCCGACCCGAGCGACGTGCAAGCGCAACAATCACGAACAAAGAGAGAAAAAGAAGGAAGAAAAGGTGCAACGAAGGGAAGAAAAGACGAAGGACGACGTCGGAGGGGAGGATAGACGGAACGGGAGGAGGAAAGGGTGAAACGAACGAACGAACGAAATAACAATCCGTTCCGCCGGCTGGATCATTCCAGGCGGCGTGTGCTAACTAATGGCATTCAAAATTAGTCCTACCGGCTGCGAAATTATTGAATCCGATTCGCGAGTTGCATCCGATGGGCTTCGAGGGGCTGCGGACGAAAGTTCCTCGGGCGAGAGCGGCTCACGGTAGCCAGGGCCGTTCCTCGCGACCGCAATTGCGGAGCCCTCCCAGGTTCGATATTAGTTTTTGACCTCGCGTCGCTACCACCCCGCTGTTCGTCCCTGCTCCAAGACTCGGTCGCGAAACGTTTAACTGGTTATTACGGTTAGAAAGAACGCGCATTCTCGCGATAATCTATATCCACTTTTGTTTTCTCGGTCCTCCGAACGCCCGATTCTCCCTACCCTCTCGTCCTCTTTTACCATCCTTCTCGGTCGTTCTCCACGCTGAGTCTTAATGGCAATCGGCGTAGAACATAATTTCGACCGAAAGTAGAGTTTAAGGCAGAACTTCTCCTCGGTCTTCTTCCTCTCGTCGAAGATTGAGCAGCGAATCGAGAGTCGCGAATAACTATTTCACGATCGAACGAATCTCTCCACGGGAATTATTTTCTCCCTGATCACCCGTAATTTTGCGACATTGGCCGTCAACTCGTTCGAGTTGATTTTTCCAAGTGAGACCGATCGATCGCAGAAAAGCTCTGCCGTTCAATTAACGAGTGTTACGCGGACGTATCATAGGTATATCGGCGGTGGTCGAAAGCGGAACGCGCAGCGCGGTGGAATTTAAAGCAGAGACTACGAGGAAGCGATGCTAACGATGGCCAGAACCGGTGATTGACTCGTGCCCCGATTGGACACGTGCTAGCTCGCTCCAATCGCTGCTCGATCCAGCGTCGGTTCGCCGAACGGATAATTAGAAACGAAGCCACTCTCGGCGTTAATGAGTATTCTATCTCGCGTTAGATTCCATTTGGCCCTCCCTCCGCCTTCCCTGGGCCCTCCCGCGAGCAAACCTTCCGCGGTATTTGTGCCCTTTTACCCTTCTAGATGCTTTCGAGCCGGTCCTTCGTTCCCTCTCCGTGTAACCTCGACGTTTCATCCTATCCTCGACTTCTCCCTCTTTCGATTCTCCCTCGACCAGCTCGTTTCGGCCTCCCGACACTTTACCGGCTTCTAAACGACGGTGATGAGATCATTTATCATCGTACGAAAATGTGAATATCTCAAACGGCGTCTCTCTCCGTACGAGCGTCTGCTCTTCCTCCTTCGGGGCTCCGTGCTTCCGCGCTTGACTCGCCTCGTTCCCACGACGAGGTTCCTCGACAACCGCTTCTCGTACCCAGGAGAGACCGGGATGAGCGGTCCATCCGACACGGATCCCATCCATGAGTCTAACGTGTCCCGCTTTTACTTGTCTATCGACATCTCGCGGATGTAGGGAATTTTCGTCGGCAACAGGGGGTATGCTGGTTGGTTCGAAAACGAGAGAATCGTGGAGGACTCGAAGCGATCTTTTGTATCTCTCCTTTTCTCTCCCTTTGTAAGTTTACACTTGTACTTGAGCGAGATACAATCGTCACGTTTCGCGGGGTGCATTTATTGAAATTTCCTTGGAACGCGGCATCGCCAAAGTAAGTTGCATGACACCTAAAGTATCGGATAATTTCGCTATTTTATGAAATAAAGATGAGCTTAATGTCGACAATCATGCATTCGTAGAAGTCTGTACTTAGCCGTAGGAAAGAATTACCGTTATTACGGCTAAACTTTCATTTGACTTTCATTATATGAAAGTTCATCTTCGAATATTCCCTCACGATCAATACCTTACGTAAAAGCATTTTGACCCGGACCCGTTTCTTCTCATGGGGATTAACGACGTCACGGATTTCCGGCGATTAAATCGTATTACGTTATTGATTGTCGGGAATCGTTGCGGATTCTAATTAGTCACACCCGCGCAGGTGTATCGAGAGTTGCGAGCAACGTCGATCGGGTTGCCTGCCTCGAGGCTCGACTTGGTTTCGAGAGAAAGTGCGAAGCGTTTGCCAGCGACGTTTCGCAGACGTATGAATTCTAATAATGCGGATGAGAATCGATAAAAATAATCGTTGAACGGTGTCGTAACAAGCGCGACACGAGTTAAGAAGAAAAATCTCGATGGAAAACGAGTCCTCTTCGTTACGGTTGCGAGCTCGCAATCGATACTCGAGAGGAAGGAGGAGGATGGAGCAGCTCGTTTCGAAGATTAATAAGCGGCAGCGAATTAATCTATCAAACGAGTTCTCGGCGATCGGTTATCTCCGGTTGATCGAATCCCGTCTCGTTCACGATCCGAACTCGTTTGCGTTGCCATTGTATTTTGATAAAGAGAATGGGATTGCCGGTTATTACGGATAGTCGTTGCGACACTATTTTATTGAAAGTAGCGTTTATTGGTTAAGATATAAACTTATTGTAACGATTTAAGTATTTTATCTCACCTATATATTTTGTATTTGAATTTTTCATACTCTACTATTCTTCGTTTTGAAATATTCTGCAACTTTCTCTGACTATCGATGCCAATAGTTTCTCTGTTTTCTCCCCTACACTTAAGTCAGAAACAACAGAAACAATTTACCCGCCAAGTGTATTCTATTTGCAACTATTTTACCTGATCGGATCGCAAGATTTGTCCGAGAGAACTAAGACTTGACCACGAACAAATTTCAATTATGTTCCTAATCGTTTTCATCCCACACTTCGTCTCCCGGAAAATCCTGAGAAGCAATTACCCGCTTGAATCTCTACATTGCCTCGTTTCCCCGACGACAACCACGCGGAACAAACGTTAGCCTTCCAATTAAGCCGCAATGTCTTTCCGGTTCTTTTAAATCGATGAGATTTCCGCTGGAAAGTCCGGCCGATATTTAGCGTTGTAAAGCTCCTACGCGCGAGTGGTTTTCAGTCCAGAAGCGCAGTCTTCTTGGACGTTGGAGCCTTCGAATTTGTTTGAACAAATCCGACGGGAGCTCGAACGAGAGGTCGAACGAGAGCTCGAGCGAGAGCTACAAGTAGCAAGGCCCCATGTGTCTCGCCCACGTTTGCCTACTCGAGGGCTGCTCGAGCCCGCGTAAATTTGCATAACGCGGAATCGAATTAATGGATTTAGAGCTGACATCGACAAATATACCAGGATTGTTCGACTTCGTGGTATACTTTCGTGCTGATTAGAATAAATGTCAGCATTGTTCAACTTACCCGCAGGACACGTTAAAATTCAGCTACAAGGACAAAATTATTATACAGGGACAACATTATTGTCTGCAATTAAGACTCTCGCGACGTACTACCAAGAAGTACCGTTGAAGATTTTTCCTTCCACGTGTTACCTTGAATCTTCTGCTCTTTAACTTCCAATATATATGCATGTATATATAGAAAACGCGCGAGACCGTGAGAGTGAGAAATAACGAGAAAGAAACGAAACCGAGCGACATGGAGAGACGGTAAAATACCGGAGTCCGAAGAGAGCGCATCTACGGGAACATCTCAGGGCGCAAAGGTCCCCATTACTTGTGTCCACAATGTCGAGATATTAACCCCCTTAAGTCGAATGCCCGTCGTGCTCGCCTCGCGTTTCCCTCTGGCTTCCTGCGCACGATGGACGTTTCACGGTGCAGGTAACGGCGAGGAAGTGGAATGAGAAGGAATGAGAAGGATTGAAGAGGAACGAGGAGAAAGGAAGAGAGAAGATGAGGAAGGTGAAGGAAGGAGGCGCACGAGAAGGAGCGCGCTTTTGCTTCACCTTGCCGTGCATCGTGCTCTCGCGGAGCCGTGCCACTTGTCCTGGAATTCTCAGGGACAAGTGGCGTTCGAGTGGATCGTCTTCCGCGTTCGGTGGATGCGCTCAAATTCTATAGGCGTATATATACAGATGAAGTAAATAAGGCTGGCTCGAGGCTAACTCGAGCGCGAAGAGACGGCAATTCGAGTAATTCCAGCCATGTGCACGGCCAAGTAAAGGCGACATTACCGTACTGGAGAGCCACCGTTCTTGATCTTGGCTTCTGCCGGAGATACCTGAAGCCAGATAGGAACGATGCGTGAACTCTGCGTTCCGCGGTGCACCGCGTGGGATACGGAAAAATCAGGGCCAGTTTAGAGGAATTCGCCCTACGTTGCAGACACGAGGCGGGTCTGCCACTCGATAATGGTCCAGGTGGTATCTACGTGAGCGTAACTAATATCTAAGGCGTTCTCTTTCAACGCGAGGGACGAAAGATAGAAATGTTGTGACTTGAGGAGACAAAGTTGAAGGGAAGCCTTCCGACGAGGGAGAAAACGAGTCGACGAGTTTGCTTTAATTTTGCAAACTTTTTTGACGTATATTTTAATTAGCTTCGCTTAAGAGATTAGGAGTCTAGCATTTTACTATAAATTAGACATTGACGAGAATCGATGCGAAAATTTCAAAGTACGATAGAAATGTTGCGGCTTGAGGAGACAAAGTTGAAGGAAAGCCTTCGGACGAGGGAGAAAACGAGTCGACGAGTTTGCTCGAATTTTGGAAACTTTTTTGACATATATTTCAATTAGCTTCGCTTAAGAGATTAGAAGTCTAGAATTTTACTATAAATTAGAAATTGATGACAATCGAGGCGAGAATTTCAAAGCAGCAGAGAAAGGAAAGTCGCGAACTCGCACTGGCAGCGTTGATCTCGGTGCACAAGGGATATCCCGAGACAGACTACGCGGGTGCACATAGTACGACAATGAGTCTACGGGCTGCCTACGCGCGCCTGCACTTTCGCAACGCTGCCGATAATAAGGATAATAACTCGATTTTATTGCCCACCTTTGCCCTTCTCTTACTCCCTTTTCTCCGTCTCAGGAAGACATTTTCTAGCGTGACGCGCCCCTTTTCGACCTAGCCGTACAATGCCGCGCTTTTGTGTCGTTCCACTTAAACCTAATACACCGTGGCATCGCTAAACGCATCCCTCGATTTAATATCGAGACAATGAGCTGGCGAAATTATATTCGTCGAAACTTTTTCCTATTCGACGTTGGGTATAGTTCACACGTGAAATTACACCATGGTCTTTAAGATCCAATCTTTAAGGAGGGGCGTCATTTGTCTTACCATTAAACAATTTTTTTTACTTATTCTTGCCCAACGAATTGTAAAACAATTCTCTTCAAATTACTTTGTTATTCAAGTTTGTATTCTTAAACTTATCAATTGAGAAACTACGCGATATCGCGCAGTTGGAGCTATAAGTTCAGATTTATGACTCAACAATAGTAATCGAGAGTGAATTTTAATATTAGAAACGTAAAACTTAGAATGACTGGAACCCAATTTTTTTCAAAAATTCTCCAAGTTTATAGGAGAGTCATAGGACAGATATTCTATGTTAGTCTGATAAAACATAGATTACCCAATCAATTACCGTTTCCAACTCTTGATTTCTCTTTTCTAAAAGTAATTGTTTAATATATTGAAATATAACAAATGTAATGAAATATAATATTCTTCGTATCATTATAAATGCCAAGTTTATATTTCCAACTATTTCCAAGCAGTCATCATATAATTCAAGAACTTTCTCTATTCTTTGCAATCTTTGACACCCAAAGCGATACGTGCCCCGTTTTCCTCCCGATGACCGTGTCACAGGTCATATCCCACTGAGAAATGCAGTTTGAAACGTTTCGATGGAAAAAGATAATGTTCACGCAAATATCTCAGTCAAAGAGTACATCTCCAAGAGGAGAAACCCCGATGCACCGATGGGAGCTGAACTAAAACGCGCGCGTCACACGCCAGCATTTACGATGACCCAACAATGCATTCTGTTACGGGCAAAGAGAGGCGTAAACACGCCGTGGCCGTACGTTCGAAACCACCAACGGCGAATCTCCGGTACAGTCGGCTATGCAAACTCGACCTCGATTTTCCATTACCGCGACAATCTTGCGTTACTGCCGTGACGCTTTGTAGGACGTTCGGTCGGAATAAGTTCGACGAGATTTTCACCGGATATTCCCATCACGTCCGATCGAACTCGATACTCCGTTCGTAGCGATCGTTGCAAATGTATCTCCGATCGTCGTTCCGTTCGCGATCGATGTCGAGAAATTTACGTATGAAAAAGGAAATCCTAGTTGCCCTCGATTTCCACCGAGACGGTTTTTCCGGGACGGCAGTGACTCCTAGTCGATTACCTTCCTGAGAATATATACCTATATTTGAGCTTAGACTCGGACAACAATAGAGGCGAGATAGGAATATCGTCGGGAAACGGTTTAATCTGATTTTGCGACGCGATTGTACTGCCAGGTATGGTGTTACATATTAGTGTTAATAATTCACGATTTTACGGCTGCGAACTCGCGAAGCTGGCATTATCGTCGAGCCTCGGGCACGTTGCTGGCATAGTTAGCGCCGACGTACTCTCTTTACCTTTACGCTTCGCCTCTTCTCCTCCTCCCGACGATATTTATGTATCTTATAAAGATTCAAAAGTCTCGTAAATCTTCCACCAACGTGGACTTACCAAATCCTATTATTTTTATAGCCAGTAAGATATTTACAGCGATCATCGATAAATCGGTGCGCGATCTCCAGCCGTAAAACTGGAAGCTTAGGTAATTCTTCCGTTTACGGTGTAGGTGTAAATTGAACGTTTCTTGCGTTCTATGGTGACGCGAGGCGCAAGTGCTGCAGGAAGTACGATCGAGTTTTAGATTTTAGTAGAGTTATAAATCACTCATGCTTCGATCTTCCTTTTTAGTGAACCCCATTACTTTTACAGACGGTATATTATCTACTATGATAATCGATAAATCGTGGCACGATCCAAGCAACTGGAAGCTCCAGTAATTTTCTTGTTTGAACCATAGATAAATTTAATATTCGTGCACACTTTATCGATATAAAGTACTGGTGCACCGCGTAAGGATTGAATATCGTTCAGATCATCGAATTGGTTATCGGTTAGATTGTAAATCTTCCACAATTGATACACTAAAAAAAAACTAATCCCATTAGTTTTATGGTCGGTATCGTATGTACGGCGATAACCGATCAATTGGAGCACGATGTCTGAACGAGAAGGTTAGAAGCTTAGGTAATTCTCGCGTTTATGGCATAGATGTAAATTTAAATTTCCTCCACTATCGGCTAGAAGATCATAGGTATAGGACCAGGTTAAGTCTGGATTACGTTCCAATATAATACTTCTCCACTGGATTCACCGTCTCGCGTTATTTGTACATATATTTCTCGCGATATTTATAGCTACGGCGAGTAAACTGGAACGCGATCCCAGCCAAGAAACTGGGAGCTTAGGTAATTCTCCGGTCTCTGCTGTAGGTGTAAATTGAATATTTCTTGTACTCCGCAACGACGCGGAGCACAAGTGCCGCGCGTAAGTATAGGGCCAGCAGGAAAAAAGGGCAGGCTCGTGCAACCGTGAAACGCGATACACTGTCGATACTCGTGGCCGATATCGATCTGTTACATTGTACAGAGAAAGAACGATCCCACAATCTGAGCGTGAAACGATCCAGTCGCGAACTCGCGAGGCGTAGGTGTTAACTTCCTCGGTGCCGATTCAACCGCGAGTGAAATACAAACGGATACGTGGCTCGGTGAGCATGGAAAAATCTTAATTCGGAATCATTGCCGGCACGATTATTTATCGATCGATTCAAATCGTTCGTTATCCGGCTCGTTTAGTCTCCTGCTGATTTTATTTGATTTGCAAACGTCGCGATCACACACACACACGCCTGTTACCGATACACCGATCAGTCTAGCGGTCGGTCAAGTCGCCCGTAGTTGCGACAATCCCTGGTTCGCGCGAGATTACATCGCGACAAATCACGGTGGTCGGTTGTCGCGAGACTGTAACGTTTGCGACATCGAATTCGTTGGAAAAAGCGCCGATTAAACGACGGATCGGCTCGATTTCCGCGCGTGCTCTCTTCGCCTGTTTTGGGACACTGGCAATTAAGCGTTGCGAGCAAAGGCACGAGGACACGTACTTAGAGCACAACCGGACGGGTGTTTCTTCTATTTAGAACCGAACACCACGCACTCGGAGATTTTATAACACGTATCGCCGGTTTAACGCCACAGCCGTCACTTTCACCGCGGTCCGACATTGCACGTAATTGTTTAAATCGTTCGCGCGCCCACTACGAGACCGATTTACTTTTAATCGCCCGTCCCACTTAACGTCGTCGATTAGATCGGCAATTAAGATACCAACGATCGATCGACGGACCGAGGATTACGCAGGCTTCGACGCAATTAGAAGGAAATTGATTTCACTTGCATGTGGCCTTCGCCATTTTTCAAGGCAGTTATCCCGATATTTCGAGGCGATTGCAGGTAGCGAGGATCGCCCGAGGGCTCCCGGTGGCGCCTGCCCGCCGTTTCCCGGCCTGTCATTACCATACGCACTCATCCGTTGCACGCACGAGAGATCGTGCGTGAGCACGTGCACGCGTGGGAGTCGCCGCGACGTCAAAGTGTCTCGTGCGATCTTGCGGGAAGCACGAAAGCACGTGCCACTACAGTCCTTTCGTACTTCTGCTCTTCGTTTTTTCTCGTCTTCTTAGATCTAATTTAATGCAAACGTTTCAACATTTTCTCCTGCAACATTGTACAGTAGAATCCGTCTAATGTTGCTCCCTCTAATATTGCTGTCTCGCTAATGTTGACAGGATACTCCCGTTACTGTTACTTGTATTTCCCCCCACTTGGACTTTTTATTGCCCAATAGGATTTTAGTTTCGTGGCGCGTTATGTAGGTTATGGTTGTTTACATCAAACCTTCACTCAATTTTAAACTCTACGCATGCTTATACGCATAGAGGGAAGTGTCAACATTAGCGAATGATCCTGGCCCGAGTTGTCAACATTAGAGGGATTCTACTGTATTTTTAATCGTTTAACCATGAAAAAGGATAATCCAGGGTCATACTTTGATAAAAACTTGTAGGAAGAATGTATAGAAATCTGTAATCAGTTATGTATTTAATTGCAGTTAATAGGATTTGTTGGTTGGAGAGGCGAATACCTAGATGTCAGAGCGTAGTTGTTATCGTCGTATTTTATATCGTTGCCTATCGAATTAGGAGATACGGAGATTCCAAGGAAGAGAGACGGGTCTCCCGGTGCGGGATAAACGAGTACCCATGACGGGGCCGCATCGGCGATCGTTTGTCCTCTGAAACATTCGCTCGTGTCCGCGATCGATAAAGTGGAGGAGTCGATGATAAATTTCGACGTCCGAGCTCCAGGAGGTATCTCGCGATCTCACGGTGAGAACCTGGCTGCACTTTGCGCAATTGTAAAGCGCATTATACGTATACGTCCTCGGAGTAACGCACCGTATCGTTTTATATTGTTCAGAGGAGACGGAGAGGTCTCGGAAAATAATGTCAATATGCATCGTATGTCTCCATTAGCGGTATTATAATGAATGTCCATCCCTCGTTGATGAAAAGAGTACCGAGTGGAATGTCGCAAACGCGTAAACGTGACAGCCGACGATTTATGAAGTATTTTTAACTGTTACCTGTTAACGCCGGCAAAGCGTCTTCATTGCCGGTCATGGCGACCTCGGTTCTTTCTAGCAAGAAATAATTGTATGTAGGTACAAGAAAAAAGGAGGCGACGAAGAGAAAATACCACGGAATGCCAAAGACCGTACGTGAATTATTTTTAACGATCCATCGAATGAAGCACGTTAGCCGTACCGTGGAGAATAGGTACGCTGGACACGGTCGTCGAGGAGCAATGCCATCCGTGGCCTTTCACCGCTTCGAGGATGCACCTGCGTTCAGGTGCATCGGGTCGGTCAGGGTGTAGAAAGATGTCTGCCCGTGCCTCGGTGACCGTTGCGTCAACATACCGTTGTCCATAAATTGAGAAAATTGACCGTAACGCGCAAAAATCAATAAGGACGATGCACAAATAAAATAATCAAGATACAGTTCTCTCAACGTGTCACGACTCACAAATGATTTGAGAAAAGAGCCACTCATCGCGGCTTCCGGATCTTCGGGTCGCTGGATCTCGATCTACGATCTACTTTCTCCAAAATCTCCTTGGGATCTCGACACACGGCAGGCAATCAGGAACGACATTAAGGTGCGGGTCGAGCGCTAGGCATCTAGAGCTACTTCTAGGTCCAAGGTCGCAAACGCGAGTCGCCCTCGATAGCCGTAGGCTCAAGAAGCATCAAGAAGTTTCTGCAACGCAAATCCCCGGTGCAGCATCGGTGTTACGCGTATGCCGTTAGACGGTGCACTCTTCGAGACGACGATATCACGGGATAGACAATCTCGCCCTTGCGCGCGATTCGACGCGGCTAATGCTGCTGCGCCCGGGTCGCTGTTAAACGCCGTAATGTGTCTATTTCTCGAGTCTCGATGACGAGACCGCCGGTCGGCCTTCCGGCAGCCGAAGACGTCGGCTCGCTCTACGTTCAGGAGAATCGAGGAGAGGAAGAAGATGAAGAAGGGACGAGATGAAGAAACGAGAAGCAAGTAGAATCAGAATCCGAGCTAGCCCAGGCGGTCTGATCTCTTCGCCGGGACGATCGAGTGTCCCGCGGACGGTCGTGCGAATCCTATCGTGCCGATTCGCACGATCGCGAAATGTGTCGAGGGACGACGGGTCGGCGATCGCATATATGCCTACTGCCACGTCGCGGTGATTGACGCGCTTCCGTTATACGCCGGCTATCCCGCTTAATGGGGTATACTCTCTGAAATCGTGGGTGCGATACAATCGGTCTTCTTGCTGGTACCGCGGGGATTCGTCAGCGAGACTAATGCGATATCTCGGATACGTGGCAGCCGGGACCGTGTGCCGGGATTTAGAGGGAAGAGAAAATGTCGCGCATCGTGAAATACGTCCGTGGAATGTGGACGTCTCGAGCACGGAGCGGCAGAAGACTCTGCCGTTTGGCCTAGCCGATAAAAGAGAGGCTTCTACGAGCGCTTAAAACGTGCAAGAGTGGAGACCGATAAAGAAATTATACGAGTTCCAGGATATTTAAAATAGAAGCGCCTATAAAGATGAAGCCACCGATAGCACGATAAATCGAAAGACGATTCGAACGGCACCTCGCGCCTGACCTCCATTAATTTCCCCTCGCGTTCGAAAGTCCCTGGAACGATCCGCGGACGCGTTTTATCGGGTCGTAAATCAACCGGGGACCGAGGACGTGGAGAGTACCACGGAAATTTGGCGAAATCGCGTTTCCTCGTGGCGCGAAGTTCAAACTTCTCGTGTCGACGGAGAAGCCGATCGCCGTGATAATCCGTCGAGTCGCACCGATATGCGGGTCCATCCCTCTCTCCGCGAAGCGACGGAGACGCGTAAAGGTCAGCCACGACGTAAAGGCCTCCGCAGACGTTCCACATTACCGTGCCCGTTGCCATTTCTGGCAAATAGATCCGTGGCTCTTCTTCGACCGGCGAGGCTCTCTCGGTCGCGTTCGCTCCTCCGCAATGTCTCGAGCGAAATCCGCGCGGCTGAGACGATCGAACGAACGAACCGAATAAGCGCGCCCTCGATCCTCCTTCGCGTCTCCTTCCGCTCGCAAATGTCGATTCCGCGCCCTCTTTATTGCCTCTTCGCTTATCCTTTCTCGCGATCGATGTTTACGCAATTGTACGTATCATTGCGAGCGGCGAGTATAGGTGAACGATGGCGTTGATAGCCGCTCGTGTTCTTGCTTCGATTCGCTTTCTCTCTCGAACTCGACGAAGCTTAATAACTAATGGACTTATTTACCGATCTCCGCGATAGCGCGATCGACGGGGCAAGATGCCTGCAGTTTAACAGGGGGAAATCTGCCAACGTGTACGACGAGATTTGTGGAACGAAACACGAGTAATTCTTTATTACTGCTACAAGATGTTATGAAATACTTTGGAAAAGTTTTATGGAAAGGTTTTATTTTTTTTTTGCATTTCATTATCCTCCTCTTGTTCTTCGCAAATGAGGATCATTTTGAGGGACACTTTGCCGGTTTAGAGCCGATATTCCAGCAGCTCGTACAAAACCGAATTAACTCGATAGCGGATATATCTTTGTACACAATCTTTCTACCGCCTTAATTATTTCCGTTCGCATTACATCGCATGTTAATTATCTGTAACGGCGTGTACGCCCTAAAAAATAATTTCAGGTCTCAACGGTGCCGCCGTGATGGGCGTGCACCAGAAAATCGTTCGCGCGGACACGTGGTAATTAATTCGATGCGGCGCGTCGGATCGTGTTATCATTATTACGCGCGTGATCATGCGTTATCGCCATGTAAGATCCTCAGAGAGGAGAAAAATCAAGACGGGATAAGAAACGAGGAGAAAGAGCGAGAACGAGAGGAGAGATAATTTCACGTTGCTATATTGTCGGCAGAAAAGAAAATTGCGCTACGGTCGCGCGAAAAATATCTTTGAAATCTGCTGGGACCAAATCGTTAATTCGAGGCGAAAGAAATATCTCGCGATGAGTTCGATGTTCGATTATCCAGTCAAAGAATATTCTTGAAAGTCGCGCCATTCGAGCGATCAACAAGAGGCGGAAGAAACATCTCGCGACCGGTACAGGTCTCGATTGCTGCTAGAAAACTGCCAGAGGCCGTGGTTACTACGAAACGTTTTAAACGCAAACAAAACGCGAGATCTCTGGATATGCTCCATTGCGTAATATGCGCCACGGTAATGTGCATTATTACGAATCGCTCCACCTCTCGAAGATCGGAGGAGCGTTGGATTCGTACCGTTACAGATACTCACGGCGGAACAGAAGAGTCATCACCGTTTACGTCTACGCCCAGCGCGGGCGTAGCTTCGATCTGGCCGGTGAAACGAAACAATTGTTCTTCGTGCCACGATAGAAATGAATGACTCGAGATTCCGTCTCCCTCTTTCTCCTCTTCTCTCTTTCTCTGCTGCCGCCATTTGCGCCCGTCTTTTCTCTCTTGCGGTGAATAGGACGAGCCGGCATTTAGGAAAGAAGGAGTACGGGAATACCAGTTCGATAAAAGGGTGGAGAGACGCGAAGAACGATCTTGTAGCATCGTTCGTAGGTCACGAAGATCGCGCACATTCGTGGCGTGGACGAAGAGGAATCGATACGTACTACCACTCGTTGGACGATTAATCCTTTGACCGTGAAAGGCGTTCATGTTCTCGGGGAATGGTCGTGGAGATCGTGTACTACTTTTAAATCTCCTTCCAGCCAATGTATTTATTTTTGTCGTCATACGATACACGAGTGGTTAAGTAAAATACAAATTGTGCAAGTTACTTCATCTCCTTGCGATTTATTTCAGCTTATACGTTCAACGAGATATGTAGTTAACATAGAAGCGATCAAAGCGGGAAAATTGAAAAAGTTCAACAGTTCGATTAAATATTAAATTTATTGGCATTTATTTATTATACATTCGTATCAGGAAGTCAGAGTTGATTAAAGAAAATCCGAAGAGATCGATGCCGAAAGTGAAAAGGCGATTAGGAGCTGAAAGAGAGAAAGCTTCGACATACACTTGCAAGCGTTTGACGTGTTAACGGTGCCGATAACCGTTACACTTGAAATTACTCTCAAGCCTCTTCGTCGGCGTGTAGAAAAATTGCATCGCGATCGGTTCTTGGGACGCGATCGGGCGCGGGCAACCCAGGCAAATGTCAGGTCGTGACTTTCATGCGGTCTACCACCTGCCATGGGATCGGTAAGTGCGTCGTTATTAATGGCGTCCCGATCGGATCGCATCCGGAATAGGCGTAGGTCTTCGACGATGTTACGACGATGCTTCAATGCTTTTGCTTTTCCACTTTCTACTTTGCGTGCGTATCTCCAACGCGCTTTTCTAAATGCACGATTCTCCATGGAATCTGTCGCCGTCGACGATGAAATCGAGTCTCGACGCGAGCATTTCGAAACTCGCGCGGAGTGATCCGGTTCACGGTGGATGTACGATCGCATTGTTTATATCGAGTAACTCAGTGTCGACTCCCACGCACGTTGACCTGTCGTGCGCAGGATTACGAAGTCGTGCATTGTGCAGCGTGCATTTAGAGAGTTACGAACCCGCGTACAATAATAGGGAGCGCGCTTATTTTTACCCTCTCCCGGTTTATTCGAACGTCCGCGTCTACGCGGGATTCTCGAGCTCGCTTCGCTCGTATCTCGTCGCTGCAAACGTGTCCGATAAAGTACGCTTTATTTTCTCTGGAGAACTCTCTGGAATTTTCTGCCCGAGGGCAATCTCTCCACGTTTGAAGCGCGAGCAGAAGGATCTAAATACTCTCCCGCGATATATCGATGACAGAGGTGTAAGTTCATTCAAAGCTTGACCTTCGACGAGATTGAAACGACCTTCCGGTGGGTCAAGCAGAAATGGCTCGATTTCAATGGTCTCTTGGATTTCCGGTTTATACGGTAGGTTTCATTAGATCTTTCGATAATTCTACTTTTTATCGTGCTCTCGCAGGAAAGCGGACACGCGCAACGAATCGTCGAACATCCCGATCGAACTCGAAGACACCGGAGATGCCGGCCTCTCGGGAAGATCGAGAGCAAGATAATCGGTCTCGCGTCATATTTACGAGCGACTCGCTCTCGAAAGTGTCTCAATGATTTTCGAGCTCGATGCACGAATTCGTCGATGGCTTATCTGCCTTCGAGACTCCCCGAGGTTCTCGCGGCCGATCGCGGAATACGAGAGCCTTCTTCCACGCGGAGATCTCTTTCCCGCGGCAGTCAGACTTTTTCTGTTCTACGTGCATCCTCCGGCGAGCGGTTGCGATTCCGCGATTTACGATTCGTTCCTTGCCGTCGCGGATTCCCGAGGACAGGCAGCGCGACGCTTTATCGAACGCTCCAGCGTAACCTTTCCATAACTATCGCGTCTGTTGCCGTAGATCAACGGTAACGCCGCAGCGACCAATTTACCGAGCGACCTCTCGGCCGACCTCTTCCACCAGGCCTCCTCGCCGTAGGTATTACACGTACCTTGCAAATATATATATCTATCGCGATGTATAATCCGTGCACGCGTATATATTCCTCGTCTGTTGGCCTCGCTTCAGCGGACATCGGGAAAACGATGAGGCGAAGATCGACCAAGTATTCTGACAGAATATTTTCGATGAAGAAGTGTAAATGATTTCTTTCACACTCTTTTACCAGAAATTAAAAGGAATTACTTTTATATCTTGCGTACAAGTTGCCTAGGATGACAGAGACATTTCTCCATTAAAAAAGAAAATTACTTTACCCATCTCGTGTGTCCCGAATTTCAATCCTTTAGACTTTACACGAATCGCCTGCTGTTCTCGCTTCAACAGATACGGAGAAAACGATGCAGCGAAGATCGACCAAGTATTCTGACAAAATATTTTCGATGAAGAAGTGCAAATGATTTTTTTCACACTCTTTTACCAGAATTAAAAAGGAATTACTTTTATGTCTTACGTACAAGTTACCTAGGATGACAGAGACATTTCTCTATTTAAAAAAAAATTATTTTACCCATCTCGTGTGTCCCAAATTTCATTCCTTTCAACTTCAGACAAATCCTCGCACAAATGTTAAAGGCGCTGACATATATGTTAATTGCACCAGACCTATGAAACAACGATTGGCATAATGAAACGGACAATCATCGAATGCCAACCAAGTTGTTGTCACGATTTCACATTACAATCCCGGCGGGTCGATCGTCCACGAGTATCGCGAGTACTAGGAGTATCGGAAAGTACGGGGAAGTTGCTTCGAATTATATAGCAAAGTACCGCGCACCGGTGGCCCGGCCGTACGTCCCTGAACGGACGGATAGGCGAGTGCATTAGATCGGGTACACGTCGTTGCGGCATGTCGTGGTCTTTTTTTGTCCTAGCCGCACGAGAAAATCTCTGCTCCCTGGGCCCCGATCGAGACGTATGTACACATCGAGCTTTACGATTGCCCTCATACATTAATGTAAACGCTGTGCCCGCTGCGAGTTGGAAGCCAGAGAAGAAGGAGAGAACGAGACGGCGCGTCGATTGGGCTCTCTGCTCGATCGTAGGAGAAACAAAGATCCATCCGGATACTCGACGTCGCGGCCGTGGCACATCGGCGGAAAGAACGGAGAAAAACAGAGAAACGTCCGCAAGAAAGGCAGGCGGGAGAGCAGGCTAGCGGGCAAACGATCGGACGGACTCGTTGGGACGTATTGGCGATGCAAAAAACGGTGAAACCTGTACGTTTCGTTGGCGAAATTTATTCGAATCATTCAATGTAAATGGACGAATCCTATCGGATCTGTTAACTATCCTCAATTGTCACAAGTTGGAAGTAGCTTGAAAATGTCAAGCTACTTGAAGCTAGGAAAGATTACTCGAAACTATGTACGAATCACTTGGCATTTGGAGTAACTTTTTATAGAACAGGCATTCTTACAAAATACTCCAACATCTTTGCGCTCGTCTATTTTCGATTATCTCGAGGTAACTTTGAGAAAGCATTCGCTATTCTCCGACCGTCCCCTCTTGCTATTTCCGAATAACCTTCCGACTCGTAGCGCGCGTTTGCGAGCCACGCTCGTCGCTGAGCTTTCCCCCGCGATTCGCGATAGCTGCACCGACCGGAAGGAGATTTTACCTTATGCGAATACCTATGTATCGTTTGTTCGCGCACGTGTATACGTGCGCATGCCTGAGTATCATTTATACGGACGCACGTATACCTACGTATGCACGTACGTAGAGGCACGGAGCGGTTGACTCGGCGAGGAGACGCAGCCCTCGCGACCGGCCCATAAATCAGGCTCCGCTTCTTGTGCACCGATCGTTTGCCATCGCCGTCGGGTCAGAGGGGACCTTGTCGACGATTCTGCTCAGCCGCGGTCTTTCCGTTCGCGAGTCACTGAAACGCTTTCGAACCACGAGGACGCGGAATACGCTTTTTCGTTCGTTCTCTTCTCGAGGCATCGCACGACCAAAAGGAAAACGATTAACGCGAGTGAAACGACGATTCAATTGAGTCACAAACGTTCGTTAAAGAGAGGATTAAATCACCTTGGTATCTTCAGGGATTAACGCTCTACTCGTGGACAATGGTTGAGAGACAATCTCTCGCTAATTGACTCGAACTCGATCGTTTTTGAAAGAAAGAACTCTCGACTTTGAATCTCTCACTCTCATTCTTCTCTCGAACCGTGCATCCTCTCGAATCAATTCCCAGGTAACCATTTCGCATTCCTCGCCATTGGTTGAGAACCGCGATGTCATCTTCTCGCGGTAGAGCCGCGAAGAGGTCGCTTTCGAGAGAGGGGCTCTATGATCCTGTGCGCATAGCACAACCGGTTGTCTCTTCTTTTTTTCCGATGCGTACTCTCGCAAGGTACGCGTATGCGTGCGCGCGATAACGGCTGGACATGAGGCTACACCTCGGTCGATTCACACGCACAATGCCTATCCGTAATCGCAGCTAATATTTGCCGTTTAACGGCCGCTCTAAAGTCATCCTATCGCGAGAGCTGCCAAGATCCTCTTCAAGCTTAAAAACCATCGACGCTGCGAGGAATAATCGAGCCAGGAAGTCGAACAATTTTTCAACCTTCCTATCTGACCTACAATTTTTCTTCTACCTTTGTTCGTTTAGTCATCGATTAATTCGCAATCGATCGTGACGAAGTCACTATAGATAAATATACAGTCGACCCTTGGTAATCCGACAAACGTTTTGCAAGGCGGTGTCGGATTATCAAATTTCTCGGACTATAGAGTGCTGTCAAAGCCCCCTGTAGTCCGGAACTTTTTGGAAAAGCGTAACTTGTAATCCGACAAATAAAATATCAAAGTGGTAAGATTCTATATGTACTATACCTAACTCATACGATGTGGAATTTAGTAAATTAAACAACACGATAAACAGCTTAGGGTTTATTATAAAATTAACATAATTATTGCTCTAGAACTTACAAAAAAATAATAACTAAAAATTTATGTTAATGTTTGACCAGGCGTTCGGGAACGATTTACCATATTTTTTCATAATGCAACTCGACTGTACCTACTGGTACCTATATGTTATAGGTATGTCGGATTAGACAGGGGCCGGATTACCGGGGATCAACTGTAGTGACTATTATTGAACATGTCGCACTCTCTGTGGATCGGAAATCACCTAAAACCGCAGGTTCTAGGCGAAATAACTACACCAATCAAAATCGAAATACAAAATATCAATGAAATAATTCTCGTATTTGCATTCTGAAACGCCACAGTTGTAGGCCCTCCCCAGTCGTAGATCACGAGAATTTCCACCATCAGCACAGCTGCGTTTATCGTCGATTAATTATCCCGCACTTTTTCCTCCGGATCTCTTCTTCCTGGACTCTAGCTACGTCGATCTCTCGATCGTCAGCGGTCAAGGACACCTGACACGACTCGCTCCGGCGATTCTCTACCTCGCTCACCGGTAGTTTCCGCCGCGAGGAACTGACCCTCGACCCCAGACCTCTTTCGTGTAAGTCGAGAACTGGTAAAGCGACATAGTAGGCTTGGTTACGACAGGTCGTAAGACTACGAGCGTGTCTAATAGGTCGCGATAACGCGACCCGATGATATCCTCCGAGGCGTATCGCCTTCGGTGTGGTCCGCGTAAGACGCACGATTAAATGCCCGTGTATGCGACCGAGTCCTTCGTCCTGTTCGCGAGCTCTATCCGAGCTCGTAGGAGCGATTCCGCGTGAACGTATTAACGAAGGTTGAGTTTAAATGTCTCTGGCTTTTAGCATTTGTTTCTGCAAGTGGGTGTTTTTTTTTGTTTCCAGATCCATGGTTTTTTTGGTTGTTTTATCGAGAACCGTCCTGTTACTGCTTGGAAAGGATGGGTGTGACTGTTTGCGAGAATCCTGGCTCGGTGATTGCAGTACCACGGAAATAGATAAATAAGTCTATTAGTTATTGATCTTTTATCAAAAGTATTTTTTCAATTTTTTGCCAGTTAGGTTAAATTCATTTTGTGGAGGTTTCTAACGTATGTTATTCATGTTTGTCTGCTGATAGCAGGAAGTATGGGAGCTGAGTGGTATTTAGGTGATTTTTTTTCTGACCAAGGAATTAAGGATCTCTTTTATTTAACTTTCGATGCTACAAGATACGTACGTCGTGCTCTTTCCATCCGATCATCGACAACGTCGCTACATATAATCGTGGTCGTCTCGTTTTTTACATCGCCTCTTCGAGAATGAGTTTGCCTTTAATTGGCCGAGCGTTCGATTTTAGTCTGTTAGGAGTATCCGGGGAAAAGGAGTAACGTCCGGTGACAGCCGGTTCGAAAGTCCAGTTTAAAAAGCATAAAATTTTACGATACGATTGCTGATAAAGTCGGCAACATTTTTTTTCCCCCGATGACACGCGCGTCTACATAGTAATGATACCGCGAAACAGGGAAGAACGAGAGCTCAAAAAAGTACGAGCGAGAAAGAATCCGAAAGAGGAGCGTCGTGAAACTCCACGGCGCGTAGATTTCTTTTAATGACACTGGCAGCGAGTGAGACCGTTATGAAGAGCGGTAAGTTAGCGTACTTTAAACCCAATCGCTTC
The DNA here is from genome assembly GCA_910591515.1 of Cerceris rybyensis. Taxonomy (NCBI): domain Eukaryota; kingdom Metazoa; phylum Arthropoda; class Insecta; order Hymenoptera; family Crabronidae; genus Cerceris; species Cerceris rybyensis. The sequence goes on along the minus strand of OU342791.1, from coordinate 24,153,755 downwards.
TGAAAATTCATTTCTCGCACGGTGATAATTTAGCAGGGGCCATTATCATAAAATGTGGAAGGCCTCCGGAACGGCGTTTTAAGTTATGAAAGCGCTTGACGCCGGTGGGTAGCATTAAAACGCGCGATTTAATCGCCCGGCACTTGACGATCAATTGCCAAGATTATTTGGAATCGTATCGAGGCCGCCGTGTGTCCCGGCTGACGTCGATTTCGCGTGCCTCTTAAATGTCGCGCGAAATCGCCGTCCACGTAATCCAGGATGCGTAACCAGGGATGAGCGCGCCTCGTCGCGCCAAGTGAATTTGCTTTAATCCGCTAATTATTCTTGCCGAGCGAAGCCGCCTTTTTGGAATCGATAAACGATCGTTCTGCGGCAGAAATACTCACGCTTTCACTGCTGGACAGAGGTCGAAAAACGAGTATACTCCGCTGGTTCTCATCCTACGTGGGTGATTATCGCGGAAGGAAGAGCGTAGATAGTAGAGTCAGATTTTGCTTCTTTCAATTTAACCCTTGTATCGACACTGCAATTATCCTTCTCGATATTGCATAGCTTGGTATTTTTGCACGTTAGGCGATGGATAGTATGTTTCTTTGAATTCCGCTTGCTACGACACTTAACACATTGTATGCGTGCCACGTAAAAATAAGTTTTTCAGAAACTGTGCATAGACAGTTTAAAAAAGGCGATTCGTGGCATTAATCACTTAGATTTGGAAAGTTATGTATATTTTCGAATTTAGAGAGGAAGTAGTTTCTAGTTTATACTAATTTTTTGTAAAAATAAAATTCGTGCAAATTTTTCAACAAGTTCTCCTCTTGAGTTTTAATGAGGCGTTACAAAATACCCGCATACAATGTGTTAACACTAGATTTAAAGACTGAACAAATTTGACTCATTGAAAATTTCATTACTATAGATATACAAAACTTAAATATCGTATGTGGTATGTCAATTTTCACGGTTGTGAACCAATATGACTCATAAAATGATTTAACAGTTAATCGCATAACACATGAAATTTATAGCTTACACCAGGCTTGGGCTACTTGCGAATATTCAATATAAATATAAAAATTCAGTTGATACAGGAAAGATGTCGAGAACACTTTCGCTCCATTGATAAAAATTCATACTACTGATGCACGGAAGACTTATCAGTTCAAGAATCATAACAGAAATAGATGTAAGATCCCTTGTGCAAAAAAAATATGACGCAGGAAAAGTTTCCAATCCCAAAGATCGATGAATGGTCGCGGAGAACGTTTCGAATGGAGAACGTCGATGAGCGCGAATTGCATTTGCAGGGTGAACGAGAACGATGCATCGGGGTTGCCGGTCGGAGTAGCGAGATGCTCCGGCAACGGACCTCGTATAATCGTGAATCCAAACGAACGGCTTTTGAAATCGGATCCGCCAGATATTTCTCGACCTGGGACCCGGGCTATGGCCGTAGAAGGGGGAAAGGGCGAAAGCCCATCGTCTCAGTTACAATTTGTGTTCGCACTTAAAAGAAACATTACCTGGTGGGACCGGGTCGAGGATAGCGCGGACGCCTCGTGTGTGGTCCTACATAACGCCCTCGACCGTATCTCGAATCGTTCGTTACCGATTCGATTGGAGTCGTTCGAGCCACCTTCTCGTTCGAGGGAAGACGATCGCGAGTGCCACTTAAAAGTAGACTTTCCCCTTAATTTTGTTCTCGTTGAACGTCCGCCGGTAATACGATGTCGAGTTGACGATGTCTTCGGGAAGATGCGACGTTGATTCGATTGGGCAAATTGGAAACGGAGTCTTTCGATTGCCTGTATCGACTCTTGAGATTTTTCTCAAGTTCTCAAGTCAGCTAAAACGAATTTACCAATGGAATGATGTCATCCGACGACTCGCCGTGGATAGAGAGCGTCGGCGGTGACATTCCACCTAGCGCGTTCTTTCTTCGATCTGCTCCTCTTTTCTTTTTTCTTTCGAGCAAACCTTTCAACTTGCGCAATGCGATTATCTTTTCCGAGCCAATGAGGTTCGCGTAGGATCATCCTTGCCCGTTCGTTTCTACGAAATTAACAGAGTTGTAAATGAGCCGACCGACTCTCCAATGTCCAGATAACTAATGGCGCTTCCGAAATCGGCTTCTCTATTTGAATAATTTTGTAACTTCGTCGCGATTGCATCGTTCTCCAGTGGCTCTCAAATTCCTCGACAAAATGATAAAACTAAGATACGATTGATCTTCTTCGAATATTTAATTATAAATCAAAAATAAAATCTGAACAATGGGAAATATCCGTTTCACCAATTTTTCCATGAAAGATCGGTCGATTTGCGTAATCAAAATTCCAAAACGTCCGATCACTCGGAATTCGGAAACGGGTTTAATCGGTGAATTGCTTTCTAGTCTATGCATCATTCGGGCATTAAAGAAATCCCCTCGAGAACCGAAAAAAAACTTGCACGACACTGTGGATCTTTACGCACGTTTTTAAGCATCTTAACTGCTCGGTGTGGTCGACGATTTACGATTGTACGATATCGATCGAGATTGGCCGAGCTATCGTGGCGCATAAACGAGAGGAATGCGAGCCAGCGGAATTCGAGGAGGAACTCGAAACGCAGATTTAACTCGTCCTGCGGTCTCTTCGTCGCAAGATCGCGTTCGGATCGCATTTTATTCCTGTCCTCGCAACGAGTACGTCCGTCGCTCGTAAAACTCTTCCGATTCTCACCGGATAGACCCTAAAATCTCTGGTTCCGTCGTTTGTTACAACGGCACGCTGGTTGTCTCGGATAACCGACGAAATTGATGGAGAAATAACGGCACGAAATCGTGAGCAAATTTCATGAGGATAATTACAATAAACGTACTTTCATGGCCAATATACATTAAGTCTCTAGTCGATTATAAGCACGTGTTTCTACATTTGATATTTTGTAATAGAGCGTGATACTTATTTTCGCGTTCTACGGTTACCTTCCACTCAGAAAGAGAGAGGAAGGGAAAGGAAAAGAGAGAGAGAGGTAAAAAAAAGAGACGATTCAAGGCAATTTCGAAATCGAATTATTTATTCTCGTCGTGGTGCGATATTGGGACGGAGGATCGTAAAACTCGAGGTTCGCCTGATGGATCTTACAGTCGCCAGGTCTCGGGAACGTGGACTGCTTCGGATAAGGCCGAAATTGATGGCGGAATAACGGCGCTAAATCGCGACCGAATCGCGTATAATTAGGCTGCGTTACCACGCGCGTTCGCCGGAACGAGTGTCGGTGTCGTATAATCACGCACACGTTTGTAAACGCTTTGGCAGAATCGTGAGCCAAGCCCGGCAAAACTGTCCTCGTGCTGGTCCGCGAGCGACGCAAAGTAGAGATTAATAGCGAAATTATACCATTAAGTAGATTTTATACGTATCCGACAGAATAAAAACCCACGGGGTTCATTTGCATGCCACGTGGGAATCTGTCCGCTGGATTATCGGCCGATTTATATGCTGCCATTAAAAAATCTCGGCTTCTCCGCTCGTTTTCCGAAGGATGGCGCAAAGAACGGACGACCGAGACGATTCTCCTGAAAGGAGGAGCGTCTCTGCCCAAAGCGGTTTACTCTCATGGACCGGGAAGATCGAAAGCGAAACGGGGTTCGGGGACGATGCTGTTACGTACGAGAGAAATTCGCGCGATCCGACGTTATTGCTCTTTATCGCGGCCGATTCTATCTCGTGATGTGCGACGACGTCGAACGAGTTTTGGAAAGTTAATCGGTTTTCGGAGCGACTTTCCTGTCGCGATGGCTACTCTCGAATGCTCCCGTTCGTGAGCTTCTTCTTGAAATTTTCCCCTCTCGGTAGCCTCAGCTAATAAGGATAAATCGTCCCGCTGGTTCTTGTCGATCGATCCATTAATCACCGTGGAACGTACGTGAGAAAAGCGCGCGCCGTTTAACGCGAAATCGTTAACGCGATCTTCGAATCGCTCGTAATTTCGAGCAAACCCGAGGACACCATTTGCCGGCATTTAGCGTTGGCGGCTGCGCGGTTCTTTCCCGTTGTCACCGCGGGCGAATGTGACTTCCGCGCATTCACCGCTATTATCGGCGCGTATCATAATTTCAAAATGCCTCGGGTCTCCGTGGAACAGCGACGGGGAAACAAACGGCGCTCGCCTCTTCGACCGACCGCTTCTCCGTATGTATTCTTTCGTTAAGAATCATCGAGCGATCTGCCGCTTCGGGACCGTACTCGGAAGAGATCGTAGATCCGCTCGCGACGCTCTTCGCGTATTTCTACGCTCGCGGCCGGCAGGGTAAACGCGCGTCCAATTACCGACGGGACCGGCGTGTAATACGAGCTTTAATGTCCGGAGGCAGCGGCTTATTAGCCAAGAGAAGTTGGCGAAAGAAGGAGAGAGAAGAGCGCGTTTCCCTAGGTTGCCGCGGAGACGCGAAAGGACGGAGCCGACGCGGATAAAGCGACGGGCAAGAAGGAGAATAGAGGCCAGGGCGAAGGAGGAAAGGGCCGAGGCGGGAAAAAAGGGAGACGGTACGTGGCGAACCTCGCAAACGTGGCAAACACGGCGAGCGCGCCGCCGATCGACGGATCTATGGGACCGCTACTAGTTTTTCTCCCTACGGCGGCCTCGATCTGACGCGATCTTGCCTCCGCACCGGCTCCTCCGCTTTTCGCCGCGATCGCACATCGGCTTCCCGGGAGCGCCGCTCGAGCCACCTTCCTCCTCGTTGAATCTTTCGCCTTACGCGTACGTCTGCGCACTGGCTAGGGGCTTGTTTATCGCGCAATAAATTGCGCGAGTCCCGCGGAGCTAGAGCGCACGTGCGCACGATCTTCGCGCCGCGCGAACGATTGGGTGTCGGCTCTTGAGCGTGATCGATCGACGAGATCGTCCCTTTGGTCGTGATCGAGAGCACTTCTCGATCGTTCCCTTTGAGCCGAGTTTAAGTTTCATCGGGGGTTGCAAGCCATTAAACTTGCAAGCGTTCGTTTCGCGGGAAAAATTATCTGCGTCGTCGGGTCGATGTCTTTGCGAATTTCACCGAGAGATTTGCCGAGAGGGAAATTGATTTCGTCGCCAACTAACGCCGCGGCGCGTTGCTAACCCACTTACGTTAACAACTAAATAATGAGGCGTCATAAAGAAATTATTTCGCAAGTTTCTGCCACGTAATGGCAATGCGGTAACATTGACGTCTCTTTTAAAAGGCGCGCACGCTAGCTGCCCCGTAATCAATCTTACGTGTCTTCCTCGGTGCGGAGGATCGGTACTAAATTTACGATTAGCCCGACAGAGGATTTCTCGGGCATTATGCCACGCTCTTTCCCGTCGGTTTGCCCGCTCCTGATACATTTCTCTCGTTCCCTCGGCAGCATATGGGGAGCGCCGATCGGCTAAATATTACATCGCGGCAGATTCGTATCGTTGGCCGTGAGCCACGACTTACGAGCTCTCTTTCGACCGCCGATCCGCGGCCGATTCATACAAAGCGGTCTCGAGAGAAAAAGGGAGAGAGAGAGAGGGATACAGAGAGACGAAAAAAGATAGAAAGAGAGAAAGAGAAATAGAGGGAGGAAGAAACGTGTGTGTCTGCTGTGCGCCCTCACCGGCATCGCCAACATTTGCCAGCTCTCGAGCATTGATTTATCGATACTCGCCGTTTCCCTCCCGCTTTCGACGAGGCGTCGAGACGATAACGCGATGCGATATCTATTTACGGCTGGTTATAACTTTTCCTGACTCGGGGAAGTACCCTTTGTTTCGCGAATCGACGAATTGCCGATCTATCCGGTGACGCGGAATTATTCGTAATACGCTAAACGCCTCGTAAATCCTACGATATCTGTCCATTCCATTAGACTCGACGTTTTTACGATTACACGCCTTACGATGAGATACCGTGAGATTATCGAGCCGTCGACAACCTTCGACCAGCTACGTTCCATGTGAATCGCAAATACGATGAAATTAATTGCATCGTTTGGTTTCATGCGCAAAAAGGTGAACGTTACTTCCGCAGTTGATGTAGCGCTTCAGCCTTCCATATTTCATCTTTCTTTCGAAATCGATGTCGATACGATCGATCTCTTTTTTACAGTTTCATTCGTATCGTCTTTGCCGCCCGTTAACGCGGAACGTGCGCTTCGTCGGCGCGATTTGCATCTGGCGCTTGTTAGCCGCTCGAGAGCGATTTTCTTGCGAGCATGAAAAATCGATCTAATCTCCGTTGGGTGCCTTCCACGCGCACTCTGGATCGCCATCTGCCATCTACGTTACGACACTCTACGAGGATGTCGAGTATATACGAGGACGTGGAAAGAACGAGCATCGTCGGTGCTCACTCATCTCGTCTCCTCTTTCTCGCGTGTGCCTTTCTGCACATTTTCTATTCTATTGGGACGTCGTGTATAATAATTTTTCTTGCTATTAATTTTAGTATGTGCCTTATCTGCAATGCATCCATGAAAATGTTAAAAATTTGAAAAAATTGAATACGCCCCAAGTTATTTGCACATTATGGTATTGCAAGTGAAATATTGCTGGCTCCTCGCAGTAGAAAGATATCGACAAAATCGTTTGCCCTTAGGTCTAAACGTTTCGTTTCTATGTCAACCATATATCCCCGTAGATAGGAACGTGCGGCGATGGAACGAGTCAGGTGCAATTAATTTGAAGTGTTTTACGTCGACTGGGCGTGCAGTTTATTATGAATTTTAAGCAGAAGCATCGCGGTGCGGCCGGTCGAGCGCGCATTACGATTGCAGCGGAGATGAATCGTGTTCCCACAAGACACGTAGAGGGATTATATAACCTTTGATCTTCCTTACAACGGTTCATCCATTGTACAGGTTCTTTCTTCGAACCCGCCGTGGATCTAAATTATTGCCTAGGACTTACTTAAAGAGCGTAGATTATTATTTATCATCGTGATTTACGCAAATGACCGAACATTTCGAGCCACCAGATGTTTACGTTTAATAGTTACGTACATAGTTACGTACGTCGCGCTCGCGTCTGCCACGATCGTTTCGTAAGTGACGTTATTGGTTAGATCGGTATCGGATCGCACGCCTACACGTCCGATCGGCAACTTGTATTTTAATTCACTCGTCGCGGGCGTAAATCATCCTCAGAAATTTTGTCCTCACGTAAACCATCGTTGAAATCGCAGCGAATGCAAAGAGGCGCGCGCATTACTTACAACCACGATACATCATCGGAACCGATATTCCCTTGGCATCGTAATTTCAACCTCCGTGCTTCCACGATATCGTATCAACGTCTCCTTTCGTCGATGTATCGCGAGTTCCCGCCTTGAAAGCTACAATTCTATCCCGCGAGTGCCCTTAATTACACCCAAGATCGGTTCATCCAACCGGACTAGTCTGTTACCGATACCGGCTTAAGTTTAACGATCAAAGATCGCCATCCCGGAACGATTCGCTCGTTCGAAATATTCTTCGACCTCCTACGATCGCCGTCATCGTCGTCGTCATCATCGTCCTCCTCGTCGTCCTCTTCGTCGTCGTGTACCTGGCGCGGTAACCGGCGGAGAACAACGTGCGAACAGGTCGCGCCGGCGTCTCGAAGATTACAAATGTGGCGTTGACCCTGGTCGTTTCAGGGTCACGTGAGCGCTCCAAATTATATGGAGCGAGTCGACGGATGGCCAGAGCATGCCGCGGACGTGATGGCCCGATCGTGGCTAGGTCATCACCCGCTTACCAATCGTTCTACACACACACCAGCGAACGATCGACGTATTTCGCGACTCGCGCGATCTATACTAACGCTAGTACTCGTTCCGGTATCGTCGACTCGAGAATGATAACTACGATGAATGACGTGGTTACTTTATGCAACGATGGTGCAAGTTTACGCGCCACTTTGCTGGAGCTCAAGATTTCCCATTTTCTACGATAGGATTATTTATCAATGGAAAAATTTGTCAACGTTTGATCAAAGTTACTTTAAAAAGCATTGCGTTAGAGCTAGCGTTGATGTCTCGGAAAAACGCAGAGACAATTGTTTCACCGTGATCGATTTCGATTTCGCCCATATCGCGAACCGTGTAATTCGCAGCCCGACAAAAGCGTATGATTTATCTCCACGTATTCATACAACGGCAAGAGCCGCAAATGATAGATCAAGCGAAGCATCTAATTGCTCGACGATTCCCTCGCAGCGTGCCCACGCGTTCAAGGCGCCATTAAATCACTCGGATCAATTACTTGAATCTCGCGGATAGAAGCCGAATAGATTTTCGCCCTCGCATGAACGTGGTTTATGTCAACGTCTTCTCAGCGGGTGAGTCGTCGTCGTGGAATCTCTTCCGATAAGTCGTCCCAGGATGCAAACGGTCCCAGAATTCCGCGTGCTCGTACTCGCCGCGTGTCGCTGGAAAGACATCCTCGGTCTTTGCACGAGGCCGCGCATAGCGCGACATTTTGCGTGCAGTGCGTCTCTCCGCGCTTTCTCGCCGGCTGTGTAAGTTTACGCGGATCGCGAGGCTCCAAGTTGCAGTGAAGTATCTCGCGCTAGCGTGGAATTCTCGATGTTCCGAAGAAATAAGAGGAAAGAGCGAGAGAGGAAGGGTGTACAAGGAGTTCGAGCAACAAAAGCACAAGGGAAGGATCCGTATGGTCGTCCTGAGAATTCCTCCGGGAAGGTAGTCCGCTCTATATATATATCAGCTGGACGGGGGACATATTTCGAACGCGTCCTATTTATTTATTTTATTCCTCGGGAAAGGAACGAAACGGGGCGCGCTGGGAAGAGAATCCGTGGAAAGAGAGAGGAGAGGAAAGAGTGGAACGAGGCGGTAAAGCAGAGATTAAATTCTCCCTACATACTGCGAGCGGAGGGTTAAGTTATGCATCTCGGTCGGTCCCTCCCTCTCTTCGAGGACTTATCTTCGGGGCATCTTCTCTTTATACGCTTCTATACCCGCAGCGAGTCCTGGTGCCAGGGCTCTCGAGGGAATGCCTTACGGTCGACTCGTTCGCATCCGTAAATCACGGATTAAATAAAATAGCCTACTCGCCAGAGTCAAATGAGATGTCAGCGCCGAGCCCACCGCCCTCGCCGACTCTCCGACCAAATTGCTCTCGCTTTCTTCCCCCTCTTGCCTTTGCGCCGTGTATCTTACCCGGTTTCGGCGGTCCAACTCTACGAGGACGGATTCGAACCTCTACCGAGAAACCGCCGATCTGACCTAACGAGATTGCCGGACCTCGCTTACCGACAAGATATACGAGGCAAACTTTACTCCCGTCAAATCGCCGAAACGGTCTCTGGAGAACATTCCGATATTTATTCTGGCGTGTACATTTTTCAAACTTTCCTCCTCTAAGTCTCTCCGACGATGTCGTCTTCGTCGCAGTCTTGCGAGAAGAATTTCTAATCTTTCCTTCGGTGATGTTCTTAACGACGACGCTGAATACGACTTATAGGTATGGGATAATAATAAATTCTAGATGATTCTGAAATAACCTTGGTAAAAGTTGTGCCTCGATCTTTGGTTCTAAACATTACAAATTAATCATTGTTTCCAATCAGTTACCATCTCCAAATTCAATCTAGACACTACTACTACTTCCATTCTTCTTGTCTTCCAGGATTCACCCTCATCCCTTTTTTTGGCAGTTTTGGCACTCGCTACCATCTGAACTTAGAATGGTAGATACGCTGTCCACGTTCAAGAATGGGCTGTATAAGCACCTCTTGAAAACTGAGGATTTGCAGAGGTAGTCTCCTTTACAAGGTGTGGCGATTTCTACATCTTTTCATCTTTTCATCTCGCTTATTCGGCGCACGGTGGTTTAGTTTAATAAAATTCTATTTAAACTTATCTTATTTCATTCTATTGCAAGTCTTGTTAACTACTTTTTGTTATTTTTTGTTATATAGTTTAAGTACTGTTATGTTTCTTTTATTAATGTTTATGTACAACCTATACTATTATGTACTGACTAATAATTGTCCAACATTGCTATGGACATAATAAATATCTATCTATCTATCTATCTATCCCTTCAACATTTCCAACCACTTAGGTACAATCTTCCTTATTATGATACCTTTCTTACAGACTTTGCAGAATCTTGACCAAGTCTAAATAATTCCACAGAAATAAGAAGACTTGGTTTGGTTACGGGGTAAAGTGAGAGTATCACTCGCACCCCCTAACACCACGATATTATTTCTAAAAACCTGAGATCGACGATGTCAGAACGATGGGTATTTCTATCCATTAGGCGAATCGAAGCAAACTACTTGCCAATTGATATCTTCATTCTGTTGAATGGTACTAACAAAAACAACCTTTGAAAGCTATTACAAATAATTCCGAAACATCCTCTACACTCTGCTCCAAGATCAAGAACAAACTCAATCCCTCGAGCACTCGTAGGGGGCATTCCCTCCACGTTGCGTTATTATTCGACCTGACCGTACTCGATCCTTTTCCTCCGACGGACAGTGGCGACAGGATCGAACGTAGCCTCGATCGGGCGAGCGAACGTAACGCTCACGAGTAGCGTGCAGAGAGTGCTCGCTCGGTACTCGTTGTTAGTCGGGGAGCCGCATGTTGTTGCGCTAACGCCTGCAGGTATTCGCGAGAGCCCTTCGACTCGACCATGGTATCGGTACCCCGGTGTAATTGGAGCGATCGGCACTTGTTTTCGCACGGCGCGATCACGAGCCTCTGCGGCGCGCAGCTCGACCTCTCGCTGCACCGGTACTCATTACGCGGCCTCAGCACGCCTAGCATCGAGCCTCCACGAGAATAATCCCGAACCTACGGTTACGCTCCCTTACTCGGCTATTAAATATCCTACTTACATTCGCAGTACTTTAACCTACGATATTTATTAAGACCCCTTTTCGAGACTCTTAAGAGCGAGGCACTTTGTAACGGCTCGAACGGTACACGGTGGATAATAGAGCCGTTCGTTCCCTTTTTTTATCCATGTAAGGTGTAATTACGCGAATTACGCGAGCTAGTCGAACCGTTTCGAATCGATCTACCGATTTTATAGCTCGTAGTTGAAATACTTTGTTCTCAAACAGAATGATTGAAAGTTTTGAAACGGACGGAGGAAGTTATTGTGGCTCTAATTATTATCACTATCTTGCAACTTCATTGGCAGCCGATCCTCTGAATCACATCAAGAAGTATCGTTGATTTTTTTCGTTTTTCACGTTGCGGGGGCGAATGCAAATGCACCACGAGCTCCCGTTGTTTCTTCGGGGGTTCGGTCAGGCTGTTCGATTCGTCTCGAAGATAGAGAGATCCACCATCGATATTTACATTCGTATACGACTCGAAGCGGAAGAGAGGAGACGTTTGGTGGCCCCGAGGGGACGAAAGCAACGGGAAAGAAGGAGGAGGACAGGGAGGAGGACGTCGGAAGTTACGAGGACGGTTCGTCGTAAAGATGAGGGCGCCTTCGCTCGTAGCTGCTCCCTCCGTTCGAGGACGGCGTAACCGTCCAATTGACTCTCGTATATACCTCGAAGAAGGCATGATTCAGCCGGAGCGACTACCACGTTCGCTACTGCCGCCGACTCGTGATACTCGTGACCCGAGAGCCTCCTCCGTATACGACGACCCCCCTTTTCGCGATCGATCGCCACGCTACCACCGTATCTCGAACACCCGGGTATCGAGCTTTCCAGGATGTCGGCCGGTTACCGATCGACTTCTCGTCTTACTCCGAGAAGTCGCCGGAAGCTGATCGAAAGACGGGGGCCGATGGGCGACTCGAGGTTGACGTGGGATTTCGTTGATGTAAGATCGATCGGATTTCTCGTATCGTTGGCTTTGGTTGAATCGAGTGGCCTGAGAGAGTATGCTCTTTGTTTCTGAGATCAGAAAGAAACTTGAGAAAGGTTGCGATTCTCTCGATAGTGCAGGTAGAAGAGCGGAGAATTTTTTAGTTTGGATATCAGTTAAATTTGGATAAAAAATGATACGGTAAAATATCATACGACTCACATACCGCGATACTGATCGCACATACCCAACAGACCGTGAAAATACGATGGTTTACGCCCATAATTGTGTCGGCAAGTGAGAATTAAAAAATAATATTCAAAATCGACTGGACTGTTTATGGCCAGCTTCGGAGGTCCTCGTTTATTCGTGCTAACGACATATTTACGGAGAGCGGTAAACCTCTCGTTTCCTGTTGCTTTGATATCGAAAGAAATGGTAATGACACGAAAAGTGGTCACGTCCGTCGATACCCGAGAGACAGACAGAGACACAGAGAGAGAAAGAGAAGGAGAGAGAGAGAGCAAGAGTAAGAAAAAGAGAGAGAGAAATCGGTCTTTATTGCCACGTATATTTTTATTGCCCGTCCGTGAAGAATCTACGAGCTTCCCAAGAGTGAGCACGAAACGGAAGATGCCTTAGGGTCCCACCGAATTCACCTTTCTCGCGTTCAACTTTAATGGCCTAGGACCTAATGGACGTTAAATTCCGCGAGAATTCATCCTCGCCACGATATTATCGAGTGCGCACCATACACGCTGCTACGTATAATAATAATCCGTAATCCGGAGAAAGTCGAGCGTACAATCTCGATGGCGTGAGAGGTTACGAAGTTTCAAAAACTAGAGAGAGAATAATACCAATACCGAGAATTCTGCGAAGCCACGAATTTGCTCTCACCTCGAGCCTCGGAGATTGTGCAGATCGTCGATCCGTGTCGATCGGAGGTACTTATACTTACTTACGTCCATCCAATACTTCCTACCCTACAAAAATGCGGCACGATTTAATCCCATGAAGTAGATCGCATGCGGTCAGAAAGAAGCGTTAATACCGTTCATAAATAAGAGGACGGAAAGCGTGGTTTCGCAATTTCGATTTCACTATTGAAAAAATCGTCGTCGTTAAGGGGAATTCAGTCATTAATTAAGCAAACGAGACCCGGCTAATTGTACGGGCAATAACGGCGCTCTCCTCCGACACAGGTGCGCGGCAGAAGACACGGTCGTGTATAAAAACAAGTAGTTCACCTCGTACCTCCTCGAATACTCCTCTTTTCAGGTCATCGACGGTGAGATTACACAAGAGGAGGTCCGAAGGTACGAATCTCCTTACGCGTGTACTCTCCAGCTACACGCGCGTGTCTTGATAATCCACGAGCGAGTTCACTCGCTTCGATCCTCTCTTCTTTTTTTTTTCTTTCATCTCCTCCTTTTTCCTTTCATCCTCTCCTTTTTCCTCTCGCTCACCTATGTCGCCATGGATGCTTCGGGTCGAAGGTGGTAATTAGAACGAACTCGACACTAGAGACGAGTTTCCCTCTTCACCGCGGGATCGTACAGGTGCTACGTTCATCTTTCTTTTCTTTCTCCCTTTCCTTTAATCATTACCACCTTTCTTCGTCGGTCGACCTCGATGACCTCTATCGGCACGCGGTTACGGGTGCATCGCGGGCATGCGGTTGCAGGTAGACCGATCGCGATAATTAGCTTTCGACGGATCGTTGCTGATAACGAACCATCGTGACTCGAAGAGCCTCGAAGAATGTTAGTTACCGATCATATTCGATCTAGCCTTTTGGACTTCGTAGAGGAAGGTAAACGTGGAATTGAGCGTGAGATCGTTCTGGTATCGTACGGTGAAGGTAACGGGAGAAATGGGAGAATTTTCGATGGAAACGTGAGACGAGATTCCACAGGAAGTGTATTACATATCTCAGATTTTAAAGTGACGTTGCGAATCTTTATTTGCCATATATTTTTCATCGATCGGAGAAATCGAGCGGTTCGAAGATCGAGAGTAATAAAACGATCATAGGTTCTCGTAATGCTGTTATTTACGGCGGTAATCATTGACCTACGGAATCGTCCTGAATTTCGAGCCGTTTCATAGAAAGACGCTCGACTCGCAAAAAAGTGGAGATTTAAAAGTCTCCACTTAATCGGCGGCATTGCATCGTGAATTTCGCCATCGGACCGGGAGTGCGGATTTTCGAGAGGATCCTCATTACGTTACGAAATTTACGAGGCCAAGTATCTCCGAGAGATTCGACCGGGAGACGCGACTCGGCCGATCGGTGATCCTCCGACATTTCTGAAATTTCTTGACCTCCCTCGACGTTCGAATCTCCTGATCGTATGCTCAGGAATTTACCGGCCTCGATGTCGTGTAACTTAAATAACAAGCGTAACAGCACACCTGGCTTCTCGACTGATTTATGTGCACACCTTCGATCCTCGTCCTAATGTATCGGTTATCGATCAATTTCCCATTCTCGCGAAATTCTTCGCACGACCCTCGCAAAATCCTCGTTTACTTTAAAAATCGAGGACGTTCTTTCGAAGCGTTATGCAACGAGTGGATTCTCCAGCAAAAAGCAAATTCCATTTCGCGAGAGGATAAAAAAAAGAGGAGCAGTTCGCGAAACACTTACCAAATCGATGGTCGACGTTTTATTAATCGCCGGTGAAAAAGTCTCGGTGGAAGAAATCCAAGCGGAAGGAGGTTGCGAGAATTTTTACAAAATGATGCCATATAAGCGGCAATTATCGTTTTCATCCCCCCGCGGCCTTCTTCGTCGACGGGTCTCAGCTGTTTGTAATCCCTAATTATATTGTGATTGCTCGAACCTGTAATTAAGTCCGTAATAATTATTAATCGATACCATAATTATCGAACGTGGCGATGTTTGACCGTCCAAGCTGATTCGTCGGTGCATATTTCAAGCTGAATTCGGGGAGGAAAGGGTGGCCTCGTTCCAGAGATTCGAATCTAACGGGACGTACGAGCCACGCGAGATAATGATGCCGACGATAATATCGATATTATTACCAAGTTGGAGGCACGAGGACGCGATGTTTTCGGGTGGTGCACTCTCGATCGTTCCGATACCAGCGTTGAAACGTACGCCGCACGATATCTCGAAGACGAACGCGTGAAAGCACGCGTACAGTTAATGGACGTTAAAACAAATTATCAGAGTGGTCTGTAATTAACGGCTCTTAATCGAATCGGGTAGAAGCGTCTCGAAAAATGTAACGTCCATCAACTTGAACAGGTCTCTCGGATCGTTTATTATAGTCGGTCTAATCGGATTGAAATCGATTCGCAGCGATCTCGAGAATCTGCTCTGATCTACATTGCTCCATTGCGATTCATCGCGACGAAGAAGGACAGCAATGAGTTTTTCCCTTCTCTCCTTCAACCTCTTGTGTATGCGGAGCGCGAGCGTGACAGGCGTTTAGATTGTTTAAGCTCTCGCATTATTTAAAGCGGTCGTTAAAATTGATTACCGGACTGTTTCTCATACGCGGTCGTCCCACGCGTCGCACCGACGCGTAAACAGCCAACACAATACGGTTGACCAGGTTACATTAATCAAGGGACTCGGATGCTCGCGGCGTCCTGCGTTGTGCATCTTACTACCGGAGAAGATCCGATTGTGAGAAAGTGTACCGTGTCGCGTAAGTCATCGTACGGCTTCTCTCCCACCTTAACTTCCTCTCTCTTTCTCACTTTTAAACTTCCTCTCTCATTTTCTCATCTTTCAAGATACTTTAACATCGCCCCACCGGAATTTATGATTCGTAGATATCTCGAAATCGTTTATACCCTCGATGGCTCCCAGGTTTCAGGTTCAGGTACGCTGGAATTCAATCGAAAGTGTCGAGGAATAAGACGATTCGATGTTGAGTACTCGTTAACACTTCCTTTCGTTCGTCGAAGCCACTCTCATTGGTACGAGAAAACCCGGCTGTTGAACGATCGATGAAATCGATAAGAACAATTTATTATTTACGGGCAGATACGTTTTGACCGGAACGCACAGTGCACGGTCTCACAAGGGACTTGGTTTTTTGATTTTCAATTCCTCATAATCGCCTACTGATACGCTCCAATGAAGTCATACGCTTATCCGTATATCTTACGTGTGGCACGCCGATACCGCCGGTACCAGTTCTCACAGTTCGCTGGTCTGCAGCATGTGAGATCCCATTCGATCGAATATTTCATACCTATTCCCATTCCGGCTTCCGCGAGCGAGCGTGTTGGTGTCTCCGTGCGTGGAGGAGAGCGCGTATTCGCGCGTGGGCCCGACGTGCACGCTGCAAATGCAAAGCACGCGACGCGGCCTCATTGATGTCCCATGAAACTCCATCGGGAAAAAATATATTTTCATCAGGACAATAATATCTACCTTTTTATACGATTTCTCTCTCGAAACAACGTTATCGAACTAATGGGCCGGTGGAAGAGTGGGCCAAGGTTGTGAGAAAATAAAACAAAACTTTGACACGAACAGCTCAATATAGAATTTAGTCGTGAGTTCTTTAAATAACAAGTATTATTTAATGATAAAAAATTGCGATATATTTAGATTACTTCTGACTAGAAAGTAGTTTTGTTAAAGACAAAGTTAATATTTCATCCCACGTTAGAAATTCCATTCTGTCCCCACCGATCTCAATTTAAATTTCGCCCCTCCATCCATTCGGTTAAATCGAGCGCCTCCACACGAGCGATAAATCGGCGAGAAAAATCTCCGGGCGTTGCATCAGTAATCTCGCTCTTCTTGGCCGTCAATTAAACAACCAGGAGAGAAAACCGGGGGACCTGATTTCGCCCACCCACGCGTGCAACGCGTAGAAAGTTTCTCGGTTTGTCCCCTCGGCTGGAAAGCTTCGCAGTGTAAAAAAAAAAGAAGATCGCACCGTTCGGCGTTCCATCGTCGAACGCAAATCAGCCCTCGGCTGTCGCAACTCGCGTCGCGCCGTTCAATTCATATTTTTTAATTAGCCGTGGCCGTCGCACTGGCATCGCTCGTTCCATATACGAGCCACTGCATCATCCCAGGTACGTTGAGAGTGCCGGGAGGAAGATCTGCTTTCTTTTTCCTACCTGTCTTCTCTCCGGCACGATGTTCGGGTGTTCAGACTCTCAGGAAAGGACTGTTCGAGTTGTCCGTGCGCGACGGTGCACGAGGAGAGTCGCGTGGAAGTTCCACGAGCCTTCTACGAGGGAAAATTAAAAATTCCAGAGTATCGGTGATGATAAATCAACGGCAAATAGAAACGTCGTTTCTTCGTTAAAGTTCTAGCGCTGGGTCGAGCAGAACCGACGATCCGCTACGATTATCTTTCTTCATGAAATTTATAGTCGATCGCGGCCTCGAATCGAACCGCATTGCGTAATGTCGTGTCGCCGAGGACGCGCTGTTTTTTTTTATATCTTCTCTTAGTTTTTTCTCGACAGGAGAGACGAATGGAGAGGATATCGTGGATATTTGGAATACCGGTCTTGATGATCGTTGAAGAGCAAAAGGAAGGAAGGCGGTAGATGCGCAAAGAGACGGGTCGTTGATCTTGCCTATTAGAGAGTTTGTTTGTCCCAGGTACTTAATATCCATTGGCAAATCTAGGAGTATTTTAATTTGCGGAGCGTCAAAGTATTCTTGCCATACGGCTCCCTCGTAGCTCGTTTATTACACCTTAAACTGAGCGAACGTCGTTCGGGCGTTTATCCCCTCGGTTAATCGCCTCGCTCACGGTGGGACAGATTCGATGATTATGGCCGGACATACGATTCTATCGAGTCGCTTATCCAATTATACGGAGTTCCGACGTAAAACTGCCATTTTATGGCACTCGTCGAAATTATTACGGCCATTTGTGCGCATCCATCGAGGAGCCGACTATCCTGATGGGGTGACTTTGCTCGTCGTCCCGTTTGTGAAACTTTAAAACGACGGGAGCTGCTATTTATTTTTGGACAATCAACCGTCGTCATCTTCCTCTTTTTCTTGATCAGAGAACCATGAGGTCGGATTATCGTTAAACTCGCGTCGCTGTACTTTGAGAACGGATTAGCGTTATTCTCTTCTACCTCGTTTTTCCTCCTATCTTAAAGATACCCAAGGAGGTTCTTAGGTCGCGAGACTCCAAGATGTCTCTCCTCCGGTGAGAATAACCTTCTGCAAACGAGCAGCCCTAAGTTCAAATTCCATTCGCGCCACTGGGAATTTCTTTCCTTCTAAAACACCCTAATTGCTAGTAATCTCGCCGAGGCAAATGAAAGATCGCAACCGAAAGCCAGCGATAACCGTCGCGAGAGTCTGGCACGCGGTAACAATTATAACGAATCGTCCCTTAATTGCTTCATCACGAAGGAATAATTCTCGACTCGACGGCAAAGTACGTAGGCTCGTTACTCGTCTCTGTAATTTCACCAGTCCTGAACAATCCTAGAACCCTTTGTGCCTATGGTTATTGCAGCGGTATCCACGAACGATCCTCTTTCGCGGTAGTATTACCGATAAGGAGCTCCTTTTAACCGTGAGAGAATAATACTTGCCGCGAGAGGTGAGATTAGAAGGGAGAAAACTGCCCCCTGCCATTCTCGCGCCGAAAGACGAACGCGGGAAAGATCGAGGCACCGAGAGTCCGCGTACGATGTTGTTTACGAGGTCGTGGCCAGTCGTGCAGACAGAGAGAACGAGAGATCGTCGAGTGTATCTCCGGAGCTTGCAGGCTCATTAAGACGTACCGGTGCGTACCTCTTCGCAGATTTTATTCTCCCCGACCAAATACGACACGACGGCGCTGAGAGGCACAGTGGTGCTCACCGTTGGTCGATCGGTCGCCGTTTCTTCTTGTCCTTCCATTGCATCCTCCTTGTAAACGTATCCTCTCGCCTCTCGTTGCAGTACCACGCTCTTGCTATGCGCACGATCACGCCTGTATTATCGGAGGAAAGGCAGTATTATTGTTATGCCGTCCCCCGAAGGCGGAGCGTACGCGAGGTAATCGTTGAAAAATTCCAAACGATCCTTAATGACGCACGAATCCGCGACGTTAAAGCGCGCAAGATAAGGGTAGAGCTTGGCTTTACGAGAGGCTCTTAAAAAAAAAGAAAGAAGAAAAAAAGAGTTCTTTCCGTCCCACGGTCGGGCCCACGGGCATTGCTGGACGAACAGTGGGGGTGCGAGAGGAGAGCACGTAGAACAGGGCCCTCGACACGGCGAAACGACGGGATGAGGGGGCTCCGAGCGATATTCCCAATTGAGACGACTCGTTCGACCTAGTAAGGGGGTTGTTTATGAGGCCATATAGCCCCTGATATTTACAATGATGTCGGAGGCGCGCGTTTAAAATCATTGCGCGACGACCGCGCCGAGGACTCCCCACTGGCTTTACGCCTGGATCGCATCTCCGCTTTGTATCCACCTTCGTAAATATCGTTCTCGGGATTGAGATTTAATTTTCAAGCGGCGCGACGTCTCCTTCTCGACGTTGATTGCCGGTTTAAATGTTTTTACTTCTATGCAATTTTTCGGTCATCGTTGGAACTCGTGAACTAGAGGTATTTTGCGGATAAATTGCACGTTAATTGCTGTTATTAATAAACATAATTAAGTGACGAAGTACAAGGCTAGATAACAAGTGAATTTGTAAATTAACTTTTTAAATGTTATCTTTGATACTACGTAGTGTCGTGGAACAAACATCCGCGCTTTTCTTGGAACACGGTTAGTAGATAAGAAAAGTCGCGGCAAATTGGAATAGCGTATTTTTGAGTCGCAACGATCTTCTTCAGTTAACTCACGCGGGAGAAAGATTCCGCTGATTATGATTCGAGGCAGACGTACGAGCGGACGATCCCGGCTGGCGAATCCTCTGGAAAAGGGCACACGGAAGATCGGCGCCCTTGAGGAGCAGATCGGTCCCCGCTTTGATCCCGCATTGCCGCACTCCCGTCTCCTGACGCTCGCATCTCGCAAAAAATTACCTAGAACTTCCGTCTGTTTCTAATGGCCAGAGACGCAGGATTTACTCGGAACAGTGCACCTCGTTGCACCGTTCTCTCCGTGCTTCTAATCACGCCGTTCGATTCCGCGACCGTGTATTTGCGTTTTCAAGGCTCTCGCTATACCGGTGGCGCTATAATGACTCGTATCTCCGATTAATCCACTTGTCAGTTGTAATATACTGTCTAGTCGAATATTCATAACGACAGGTTTTTATCCGTTTATGTTAATTTCGTGGTCGGCGAGCACGCGTGGAACGTTAGACTTATTAATTATTTAAGTGCGGTTGAGTACGTATAGCTGGCGAACGTGATCGCATGTCTACTAAGAGAGTAGATAAAGAGCAGGTATATAATAAAGTAACAGGGACGAAGTTTACGATAATTGTTTATAGAAGCGCGCGCGCATCTTCTGAAATTTTGAAAGGATAATCACATTTCACAAGATCTGCATGCGGGCTGAAAGTAGCTAGCTATTTTAACCCCTTGCCTTACGATTTCCTTTGTGATCGAACGCGCTATAACTCCAAATTAATTGTTGAAATAATAATCTATAACCGATTTCTGATACATCGGCATAAGGTAACATAATATTAATAGTATAGGACTAATTTCGACATCTCCTGACCTACTGATATCTTCGATTTAATAGTTTTTGAAAAACTTAAAAATTTTCTTTTCCATCTATCGCATCACGTGTACCACACGTCATTGTAAGGCAAATGGTTAAAATAAGAATTCATTTTAGTGAATTCCAGGATGTACTTGAAATACCCTCTTTATAGTACGTCTATACTTTCGCGAAACCTTCTGCAAACCTACAAAATAAATTGAACGAAGGCACAGCTGAGACACGATCGAAAAAGAGGGTTAACGACGTTACGGAGGAGGACGCAACGAGTCGTAATCCGTGCTCGTTCCATCCACGGAGATGCGGGTACTCGGAATTGCAACCAACCGCAGCAAGTTGCGAGTCGAATCGAGAAGCTGAAGAGGTTCGACCGTGTTGGCTGCGTACACGTGGCTGAAACGTTAAGAAGAAAAAGAGGAAGGTGCTCAACAAAAGAGAGCGAAATGGAGGTGCAGGAGCGAAGATTACCGAGACGATCGAACTGGCAGATTCTGGTCTCCGAAGTCGAAAGGTAGAGATGTAATTTCATGCAAAGGAGTCGAGACCTCACCGAACTGTATTGCCTCGGTCGTAGAGGAGGGAGAGCAGGAAGCCAAGTCGGGGTGATGTACGTACGGTAAGTACCTGTGGATATAACGTCGCATTCGTGAGCAGTAGAGGAAGAGAGAAAGGGTTGAATGTTGGTTAGGAGAGCGCAAGGGAGCCGGGGATATCGTCGATGGAAGGAGAGTCGTGGAGAATCGCGGTGGGTGAGAGAGTCAAAGGTAGGTACGATGGAATGGGCAAGAATGTACTCCGAACTCTCGACATAACGGGTAGCAATGTAACCAGATCACGACGAGCTGGTCTCCGCGTTCGGAGCGACTGAGATGGAGGAAATAAAGTGGCGCGTTCCATGGGGGAGGCACAATGAGAAGCCGGTTACACGGTGTCCGTATTACGATTATTAACAATTACAATCGTTCTAGCATTGTACCATGGTCTGAGTATTCTCGAAAGTTATTTAAATCGACTTTCTACCTCGATGTCTCGAGACTCGTTTGAACCAGCGTACCTGGGAGGTCGAAGAGGATACGGGGGTAATAAGATATATTTGCGCGTGGCAGGAAATCGAGGGTAAGACAAATCGTATGTGCCGTAGGATCGAATTTGCAAATGAGAAAATCTTCTGGAAGGTGTCGCCGGGCTGTTGCGCTCGTGGAGCGTATTAATTTGCATACGCATTTTTCATCCTCCGGTTGGCAAGGTACGGACGTGCCTGTTGCTCGTTCACGATCCGTATATGGTCGACGAGAGCACGTTGCTACTGTTCGCGAAGACTGCCTCCTGTGCTCCTCTACCCTTCATTGGCATACATCGAAATATACTTTACATCCACTCGATGCAATCTTACCTCCCTGATTCTTCGCGAGATTCGTGGAACACCGTGTCAGGGATTTTATCCTCTTTATCCGTGCTTTAAGAGCGGCTTACTTTTTGCGAATTAATGTCTCGCATTTTAACGATGTATCGTAACGAGTCGATTGGTCGGTTTACTTTCAATTAATTCACGCCTCATCAGCTTTGCTTCCGTGTCATATATTTTCATGCTTTTTCATTGTCAATTGCTCGATGAAACGGGTGACCGCGTTACACGTATACGATACGAGGATGAAGATAAGAGGTAAACAGATAAACTTTTTATCACGCATCCGTCGCTTTTTGCTTCGATACCCTTGCATAAAGATCGAGCATGTTTAGCGAACTTGACGTCAATATCGATACTGCGAGAGGTAATGGAAATATCTTTGAATCATGAACCGATTCTGTCGTGTCGCTTCGTTTACTCGGTTCATAATCTCTTGCTGATGCCGCTTTCATAACGATAAAACGTAAGGAAGTCATTACCTGCTTATTGAAGCTATATTATGGATATCGTTTAAAAATAATTTCCCACGAGCAACAACGTGGAGGTTACAAATTTCGTTCATCGTTTGCAGTCCAGAGATGCATTCATCGAAGTACTGTACCCATTAAATTTTTCTGCATTTCTATCAGATCATACTGATATGACAATTTCCCCTAAACTTACATTTTTAAATGGATCCAAATTAACGAGTTTACAATATATAAATCATACAAGAAAACCCTTCGAAAGCTGATGGGAATTTTACATCATCTCCAAAAATGTTGTGTCAAAGTCCTCAACACCATACCCATCACTCTTCAATTTCGTCATTAAGGTCATCGTCTCTCTGCTGAATTGCACAACCACTTTAAATCTCAATTAACAAAATTAAACAAGAATTTGTACTCAAGTGAGAGTATCCATTTCAGGGTAGTACGAAAGTAATTTTTCAAAATTCTGAGGGGTGTGCAGCCAACGGAAGAAGTTAAGAAGTACCGGTTTCTCGCATACCTCGAACGTGAAACGAAGAGGGGAGAGTATATACGTCGGAGAGAACTCTCACGGACGGGGACACCGGGAGTTCGCTCTCCCTATTAGTTTAAAAGGCGATTGCGGTTAACGTGGAATACGGCGCCAGTAATTTATCGCTACCATTTAAAGCGCTATATAATAATACGTCGACGCACAACTATTTCTTAATGTCTCAAGAGCCGAGCGGAGCAGACCCGTAACCGAGAGCAAGAAAAGGGCGGAGGGGAAAGATCGAGGACGAAGCGAGGCGTAAACTTCGTGGAAAGCTATGGATACCCGAGAAACGGAGATCTTATAAAGTACGAGCACGTATGCATAATAATTACCGGGGAAAGTTATTCGCGAGGAAGATTACTTTGAAAAGATCTCCGTGGCTCGCTCGGACCATCGGTGATCCCACGACCGGCGATCCTCTCCGTGGCGATGCTACTCAAGAACGATTTCTTGTTTTTCCTTCCTTCGTTTCTAGTTCTTTTGAGCAAGTCCTAGGAATTAATGACTCGTAGAGACGCACACGCTTGTCTACACCTGCGGACAGAGATTTGCGATTCTCTTGTAAATCAATATAGTTTTCATAAGATCCTCAGATCTTCCAATGAACGTCCATCTGGATTTATCATTGCCTTTTAGAATTCTTTAAAATGTCTTCGCCAGGGTTCAATTTACATCTGAGAGGCTTGAAAAACTACTTTGCTAGGATTCTAAACATAAGTCAACAGAAATAAGAAATCGCTTGGTTTGATTATGGGGTAGAGGGAGAGTGTCGCTCTTATCCCTTATCTCCACGATATCACTCCTGGAAACCTGAGATCAACGTATGACGATTAAATAGAAACCATTTTTTTCGTCGTTCCCATAACGCTGTAACGAGTCTGAGCCTTTTTCGACCAGTCATACATTCAAATAAAAAATGACGTCAGAACGAGGGATGTCTCTATCCATCGGGCGAATCGGAGCAAACTACTTGCAAGTTCTTTCTTCTTTCACTTCTTTCTTCTACTGAATTTTAAATATCTCGCATTGAAAAATTCACGATCTATCATTCAAGCTCTCCACAACGTAAAAGAGAAATTCCCAAAATAACATGTTCCTTCTGCAGCGATTCTCTTCATCTATACTGTAAAGTGGTGCATCTAGCAGAGTTTAATGGTATCTCGCGGTATCCAGCACCGTCCGCGATCGGCCAAGTCGACTCGATGAGTCATTAACGAAGGTTGTGCATCGCATATTGCGGCAGGCACCACTCGCGGCGTGCACTTGTACGGCTCCGTTTGCTCGCACGTCTAACTCGCACACGTCGATTCTCGAGCACGAACACGCTCTCGGTCTTCCCGCTGGGTGCCGTGTCTACCTTTTGTATGTAGCAGCAGTGATTGGACAGGACGAGGCGACCGTGGGTATATCGGTGCATTTGCCGCTCGTTGCTCTCCGATCCCGCGGCTACCGCGGTAAGTAGATCATGTTCCGACGACGTTTCGAACCTGGCTCTCCAAGAGACGCCGATCGGACGCGCGAGGCTCGATTCTCGATCGAGAACTAGCATCTGGTAATCGCTCCTATCGCGATCGTGTCGTCGATGCTCTCGTTTGATGGCCCGTGAGCGCGAAAGATCCAGTTCGGATTACGTCGGGGAAATCTAGCCATAGACTCGTTCCTCTCATCGCTGTTTTATAGGCGATGACTCGGCATCGATGTCTCTGCCTGTTATCGTTATTCTGACACTTAATTAGCATTCTTCGTAATTTCTGTTAACGCAATTAGTTTGTCGATTTGAGTGAAATTCTCTGCAATTACTTGTTGTTTAGTGATGGCAGGAAGTGCAAGTTTTAAGGGATGTTTGAACAGAATTAAGACGATGGGAAATTGATTAAAGTGGAAAAATATATGAAGTATGGTGCACGATGTGGTCACAGAATGGAATTACAAGTTGAGAAAAATATCGTATGTACACAGTATGGCGAAAGTGATTGTTTCTTCGATGGCAACAAGGACGATGATAATTGCAGGTCGTCAACTTGCATGGGACGACTGACAGGTCGCATTAGGCTCGAACTTCGATAGCAACGGAACAATGACACTTTAATATCGTTCCTTGACGGGAGCGGAATTCCATCGAAGGCGGTTGCACCCATAATGCTCCGACGCCTTTGACCGCATCAGCGAGAAATTCTTTATGCAAATTCGCTCGGTCGACATCGGGCGATTATGCAAATTCGCCAGTGCTAGCGTCGCGATATCGATCGTTTGTTCGCGCGTTATTTTGCTCTCCTTCTCCGGTAACTCGAATCTCGTTGAACTTGCCGCGTGTTCGACTTATTCGTAGGACGATATTAATTTTAACGAGCGATATC
Source organism: Cerceris rybyensis (assembly GCA_910591515.1). Taxonomy (NCBI): domain Eukaryota; kingdom Metazoa; phylum Arthropoda; class Insecta; order Hymenoptera; family Crabronidae; genus Cerceris; species Cerceris rybyensis. The sequence continues at coordinate 24,128,550 of OU342791.1, read as the reverse complement.
TGTCCAACGATATCGACCAGGATATTGAAACGAGAAATTAACGACACAAGGTGCGATAAATTAAGAAGCGTATATACTCAAACTACCCATAATCCGATTAATTTGTTCCACGCTGTAACGTAACAGTGCTACTATATGGAAAGGCTTTGCGATACAAAGAACCAGCTAGGATTATCTCTTCAAGCGTTCGCCTAAAAAATCTCATACTTTCTCCATCCACAAACGACATTCTATCCTTGCGTTTTTCACGAAGCTCCTCCACTTTGAATAAAGCGAAATGTTTACCGCAAACGAGCATCACAAAATTCGCGCCAAGCCGGTGCACATCGTCCTCGACACGGTCGAAAGCTTCGCCACCTGCGGCGACGAAGTTGCGCGATGCCCTTATCCGAAAAATACTTTCGCCACCGTGAATCCCCGGAGGCACGAGGGCACGGAGACGGTGAATCTTCCTCTGCCCCTGTCCCCTCTCTCTCTCCTCTCCAAGGAGAGACTCGACCGCTGGTATGCTCTGGCATGCCGATCTTTCGGGGCCGCGACAAATTGGAAATTACCCTTTCGCGCGCCGGTCGCCTCGATTGAGATTAATTGATTTTTTTTTTCAACGAGCGAGCTCTCACCGCGGCCACGGTCGCCTCGCTTCGCCATTTTCGGACGAAACGCACGATCGGGATCGTGAGAACCGTGACGGACGCTAGAGCGCCTCGGGAAGGAAGAAGCTCCGGAGGAAGGAAAGCGGAGCTTGCCGATTCGCGGGAGAAGGTCTTACGTCAGACGAAAGTATCGCTCCGCTGAGAGATGATCATCACGATAATAACGATAAGATGAAATAAAAAAGAGAAGAAGACCAGGAGCCCTGGAGAACTCTCACGGCGCCTGTAATTGCGACTTGCCGAAATTGGACCGATTCGCTTGCTCGACTCATCTACGCGAAATGGCGGTGTATAAAGAAGAAAATGTCTGTGTGTACTTGCACCTTCAAAGGACGACGTAACAGCGGATGTAACAGTGCCGAGGTTTCAAGTGAGATAATTGAGAGATCGATGGAATCGAAGGAGGCTACAGTTTTGGATACTTTTTATGCGAAGATGGTAAGGCGGATTCTTTGTTTAAAAGCTTTAGGATTGTCTCATTTGAGAGCAATATATTAAGTTGCCCGACGTAAAGTACCGTTTAGAGGGACTTTGCGTTTAGTTGGCGTAGAAACTTCCCCGAGATAGAAGGCACGAGTAAGCACGTTGGTAGTTGCAGGCTGCAACTGCATTCAAGGGCACCGCTCGTAACTCACCGGTTGGATTATTAAATTAATACGACCGAGCCCACCCTGGGCAACTTGGCGTGTAAAGAAGTAATCACAGGTTCCCCGGAGTAACGCAGCTCTAACGACACGGAACGAACGTTTACGCGCTTCGAGGAGCCGAAAGAATCGCGCGCGATCCTCCTCCAAAGTATACCATGTTATCTCGAATGGAATCGTGAAATCAGAGTTGCATTTTTTCCAAGGTTCGTCGACGCCTTTCGCCTAACGAGGATGTTTAACACGATGGTACGAGAATCGGACGTCAAACCTCGAAGACACGTTGGAACGGCAAACGATTCGTGCAGCCCCGTCTTTTTATTCATCGACTCTTCTCTATCGAGCAACGGAGCGGTACGACGCGCACTTTTAACATCGTCCTTGGTAAACGAAAGCACCTCACTCGAGAGCAACGTGAATCGCGTGATTTTCTCATCGGCTCGTTCGTCGTTAAGCGAACTGTGTTCGTTTAATAGTTATCGCCTCCGTTATTGCCATCGTTACTCATTACCGCGCTCTTCGCGTTTGCTCTTTACACCGGCCACAAAAAATGAATACCATCTTCCCCGATGATTCATTCGCTTTTTTTTTTCACTCATCTTAAAAATATTCCCACTGCTTATCCTCGTTCGATCGAGGCCTATTATTATTATCTCCATTGGAGCGTCTCCCTCCATCTCTCTATTCCTCTCCCTCCCCCCCGTTCTCCAGTTGCTCTCGATCGAGAAGAGAATCCAGCGTTGGCTCGCGATCGGTTATCCTCTTTTTTGCACCTGCCAGAGCGACCGTGGCGGCGGCAGAACTCGAAGAAGCGAGCCGGTGTGTCCCTTCCCACGCAAAAGCGGTAAACATTAATTGAAATGTCACTCCTGCCGCGACATTTTCACCTGGCATTCGCCGGTCGCTCTTGCGCGTTCCGTCTCTCGTTCGGTCGGTCGTTCGTTCGCTCGCTAGCGGGCTCATCGGCCACTCTGCATGGCAGTATCACTTCCTGGTGCACCTTATTAAACTGAAAATTAACATAGCAACCGATGTAGTCTAAAGGAGCTCTCCGTGGTGAGGCTGGTGATGCGCGAGCGCTCACTCGCCCGGTCGCAACCGAGAGAGGAATCGTGCACCGCCAGGGGGAAATTTATCACCATAGAAGCAATTAATGAGATTTTTGCTCGAGCTCGCGCCGGCCCATGGCTCACGAGCTCGGTCTTCGTTCCATGCATCGTGGTCACGTCTCCGGGCCGCCGAACCGACCCTCTGTGTACCTGTGTATACCGGTCGCGCTCGATCCGCTTCTTTGGATCCTACGTGCGCTCGGATTCTTACGTAACTCGTTGTCGACCGATATTAAGGTCACTGGAGAGAACGCCCGTTGAAACGCTCATCTTCCTCTTCTTCTTCTTCTTTTTCTTGTCGTGGTTGCCATCGTTGTTGGTGTCGTCGTTGAGAGCCGATCGCGAGAGGTCTTTGCAGTGGATTCGCCTACGTAGGTTTCGAAGCTGAATTTTGAGAGAATAGGGAGAGCAGCCGGTTGTGTTACGTATGATCGATGGTGGGGTAATAATTCTCTTTAATGAGTTCCCATCGGTCGATCGTCGGGTCAATGAGAATGCGCGGTAGCGAATTTTGTTTTGCAAAAGGAATGGACTCACCGCGAATCTCTGTCGTGATTACGTAACCGGAAGGTTTTTACATGGTGGATGCCGAAGGAGAGGGTCATTAAGTTATCCGCGTTATCCACCGCCGAAGGCGGCGCGTCCACGATATTCGATATCGATGGAGAATTTGTTTCCCGTATCTGAGAGGCTTGCATTTGCATCGAGCGTTCGTAAACACCGTTGCTGTAGTTAAAAGGCACGTACTCCGGGTTCGGTGTTTTTCTTATCGGTAGAACCGGGCAACGCGGTTGCCCGAAAAAAATGACGGAGCGTCGCGTGCTTTCGTGGCTCGCTGGCGAGCTTCGAGTACTTACACATACAGGCAAAAGGGCGCAATCTTGGAGCGATAGCGGTCTCGGCAGTGCCGGCCGAGTTTGACGTTAATTGGCTGTAATTACGGGGCGAACCGCTTAATTAGGTGGGCCCGGGTCGACGGAGGCGCCAATTCCGAAATTTATCGATGCAAGGGACGTTGGTACGGAGGCTGCCGCATCGATAGCCGAGATCAGAAAGAAAAGAGAGAGAAGCAAAAAATAAAAGAGAGCGAGAGAGAGAAAGATAAGTTAGGGTGGCAGGAAAAAGGTAGGAAGAAGAGGATCTCGCGGCTGGTGCAACCGTTATCGCATCTCGCGATCGCTCCGACCGGTGTTATAGAGGTGCTAGGCGCATGCGCGGACGCTACTGCTCGGCGTTAATTAAGCGACGCCACCGCTAGAGCTCGCCCTCTAACGCAAAGTTCGCTCGTTCGAGGAAAAGAGACAAGGAGAATCGGCGTACTCGGCGATCCGGACGATTTTTGCGTGGTAGGCGCGATTTTTTCAGGACGATGCGCCGCCACCGCCTGCTCCTATCTGCCGCTTGGAATCGGAACCACCTTCTCGTTCGCGCGAGAAAGAGACACTCCAGAGGACGAGGAAGAAGAATGGGAGAAGGAGAAGAGGACTCGAGGCATTACTTACCGTGTTCGCGCGAAACCTAAGGAGGCGGTGCGGGCCCTTGTACGAAGATAGCCGTATCGGGCCGAGCTAATCGCGCTGTGCCGTGTCCACCCATCTGCACCCACTACCGGTTCGCGTTCAAAGGTATCGCCTTCGATCGGCTATATCGTCCCGAAGCGCGAACGCGCGATTTACCGGTGTTCCGCGCGAAACTGCGACTTTTGAACGGCGTTGGTCGCGCGAAACGTGGGGCGAGTTTTTACAATGCTTGGTATGATAGAAATTGTCAAATGTTTTTTACCATATTGGAATATCTTTTGTGTAGTACTTTGCAATCGATTGATGAGTAGGTGTCGTCATGATTTGATTGATAGATAGAAACATGAAGATTTAAGAACTTGGAAACGTGCGAATTAAATTTGTAGTGATTCGTAGTCAGTATGTAAATTAGATGAGAATCATTCAGATAAGAGTGATTAAGCACGTGTTATTGATTAAAAGAGCGCATCGTTAGTGCAGTGAAAAATTATACATCGTGAGAAACGCATCGAGATTTCAAGAAAATTTCCATCGTTTCCCATATAGTATAAAATTGCAGTAGCTAGGCAAGTAACCACGACTGTTACCGCTGTTACCTCTGCGGTAGGTGGTTGCAACCGTCTAAGGTGTATCGGTCGAAGCAATTATTTACAACGTTCGAAAGCAGCGATTATGAATTCTCATAACGAGCCGTACGCTCGATCGTCCGAGGTTACCCCTTTACTTCACCATGATTCTATATCGATATCGCGAGGGCAATAAAATTCTCGTGACATTCAAGCGATCCCTCCGCGTCAAGCAGTCGGAAGAAGCGGAGAAACGATAGATCGATTCTTCTCGCGCAATTGCGTCCTCTTCGTTCTGGTCTCGATGGCCTCCTATCCAGAGACAGATACCGGTTAAATGTCACTATAAGGTTTACTTAATCGAACGATTGTTTCACACGACTCATCCCGTTCCGTTTCCTCGATCGGCTAACTGGTCTACAAACCATTATCGTCACGCGATCGCGGCGTAACCGTTTAACGCCCGGCAGCGGGTGCGAGCCGGTCAGGGCCGAGTGCTTTCTTAAGGAACCGTGTTACTTCGATAGGAGGAGTCTCACTGGAATCGATACTTCTAAGTTTCCTTTCTTCTTTTCCCTTCGATCGCACGAACAATGGATTCTGCTGGCAATTATTCTGGCGAACTGTTCATTTTATTCGAATTTTTCTATCGTTTTGCATAAAACCTTATAAAAGCTTCTTTTGTTTTTACTGCAATTCTATAGTCCGACACCTAAAAGATGGCTAGGTAATGGCGGAACCTATCATTTTCAATCGCGTATTCCCGCCATTTCATTTTTGGAATCCTCAAATCAAGTCTCTCAAAGTAAACGACCTTGAGGAGTGTTGACTCTAAAAAACCGGGCTTGAGAACTCCAAAAACGAAATGACGGTAATAGGTGTTTGAAAATGAAAGGTTTCGCCACTGCCTAGCCATCTTGCAGTTAACGCGCTATACCATTGAAAGGAAATAAGAAGTCACTTCGTTCGGTTACCGGGTAAAGGGAGAGTGACCTACGACCCTTATAATAGTACTTAGGAAAGTTTCTAATCACATAGGCGTAATACTTGAGAGAGAAAATGTACGAAGAGATGATCAGAATTGAGTCTATTTGCTCGTTCTTCCAAATAATCTTTAAATCCCGCTAGGAATTTTTCCATCGCCCTCGGTTCGTTACACTTCTTAAGGGCGAACATCCTTCCCCGTATCGACTGTCAAGCCCTGTACGGAAGAGAACTACTCGTGCACGTCGTGTAAAACGTCGAGACGTCATTTGTTTTGACGCTTACAAGCCTCGCCGGTACGAGAGTTCCGCGGCTCGTTGCTCGCCGCCTAAGAACACGAAACAGGATCGGTGGAGCCGCCGATCACGCCGATCGCAGGGCGAGTCACCACTCCTATGGTGACTCACTCACCACTCACCCGGTACTCACCGACGGTATCTCCCGATTCCGAAGCGGAAAGACAGAGAAAGAGGGAGGAAGAGAGGAAGGGCAGAAACGAGCACTCTTCCCACGTCCCGAAACTCTCCTTGCTTTTCGATTCGACCCCGCCCTGGGCGATATCTCGCCTGTCGTTCGACCGTAAATCGATTTGAATCGCACGCAGATCGAGTCTCGTAGGTCGATGCGCTCTGACAAAACGCTTTGTCTATCACTTCGGGGTGTTGACTGTTTCGCAAGCGTGAGGTGTTGTTTAGTTACAGGGTAAAAGAACTTGAATATATTTGTTCTCTGTTACCATTTATTGTAGGATCTATAATTTTTTCTAGGTTCAGAATCACCTTTGAATCTGATACTATTGATCTGAAGTAGGAACCTGTAACTCTAAATCCGATATAGCCCCTCGGATGAATTTGGATAATAGACAATGTTTTGTCAATTATGTGCACCATAGATTAACCCTTTTAGCGCCGACCACAAAAATTGATTGAATTAATAAAAATGTAGTTGTGAATAAAACTAACTGCCATTTGGCCATAGTTTTCTATAGAATGCGTAATATAAAGCATAAATTATGTATTTTCAATTATGTGTCATAAAATTACTAATATTATACCAGAAAAATAAATAACAATCCCATTATGTTCGATGACAGAACTATTGCTAACGACGATATATTGTTGTTCGGCACTAAAAGGGTTAAGAAAGATCTAAGTTAGAACCTGAGAAAAAAACTCACGTGTCACAAGCAATTTGTCATATGCATAATCGACGTTTAAAGTCCGTCTCGATTTTGCGCGTCATAATTAATGCCAATAGAGACACTCCTTGTTACAATCTAATGAATTAAGCCTCGCTCTTTGCCAACTACGGTCCAGAGTCTTCCGTCGTTCTACTCCTAACAAAAGAGTTACAACTCTTTATCGCGAAAGGTTGATCTCCGTTACAAATTGACGTCTCCCTCGTCATCGTAGTGCGAATTAATCTCATGAAAATTATCCAAGTAAAGACTAACCCGTTGGATAAAGAGACACACTTTCGCTTGTACAATAAGTAGTAATAAAGCAACGCGTTAATTGATAATAACCTGTCGTTTCGATAACTCCCGTGAGATAGAGCGTAGCATTAACAAGCAGATAGACGTTAGAAGCAGGTGTTAATAGCGACGCGCGAGCCGATAAAGCTTCAGATCGCCGGCGATAATTTATTAAAGGGATCGTGGCGAACGGTCAAGGATCTCGCGTTCTCTCAGGACCGTGAAAGTTCTTCGGCAGCCTAGACCTGAGAGAGAAGCAGCGCGTCATGAGAAACTACCTCGAATCGTTTTAACGATCCAAGATATTTCTCTGCGATTGTCACCGTAGATCCTCACGGTTCGGCGATCTCGCCTCGCTCGCTCAGAAGTTGCCACTCTGTTGCCGATTGCGGAGATTTCCTTTATCGATATTGTACGTATTTGCACGAACAATTGTATCGACACCTTCCACCTCGTCGATCAGCTTCGGTAGATAATTGTAATCGATTTCACGCTCCGTGCTCAGTGCAGGTGATAATGACAAAAAGTTTAAATGGATCGCTTGAATTGCGAGATTATCAGACGTTGTACCTGTCGATTGACGCAAGTACAATGTTTCCTATTGGATCTTACGATACGTAGTATTGATTATTTGTAGGGTGATATGTTAATCTTCTTGCATCAAGTAACTATAGCTCTTGTAATTTCTCTGTGCAAGTAGTTCGATGGAAGTTACCTTTGGACACACTTTTATCGGTTTTTCTCACGATTGAACGATATGGTCTGAAGATAATAGGGAGTTCTACGTAAACGCAGAACGAACTTCGGAATTCCGTAATCCGCGGGATCTTCGCCTCTCTAAAGACCGGGGGTGTCGTTATCCCCGAATCTCGGCCTACAATTCGGACGCTAACAAACTCTTCGACGGTAAAACGTGCCTCTTTAAGTCCAACATTTACATTTAGTAACCCGAGGAACTGCGAGGCAATTTAACGCAAACGAAAGATCTCCTACACATCTGTATTTAAATTTTGCCGCGCTTCTTGCTACCCCAAGTAACCATTGATCTTAGTATCCATCTACTGCGATGTTCACCAAAATTCTCATCGTTCTTCCGCAACGAGCGACATCGAGGTGATTATTTCCGTTCATTGCTAAAAGATAGCCACGTAATTTGTGCGATCCGCGCGGAACTTCTACGAAGAGCAAAGACAAAAGGCGAGGTTGCGCGTATGTCAATGCTTCGGCAATTAAACCTTGTTTGGCGCGAACGTCGACTCGTTCGGTTGCGTCCTATGCTCGCTCCCTCGACCTCACAACGGGAAAGTACTCGCAGAAGCGCCGCGCTGATTTATTTCCGTGCCGACTAAACCGCCGCTCCTTTTTTCAAGATTCGTAGCCAACTCGCTCGCTCGTTTGCTCGCTCGTCCTCCCGTTCGCTCGTCCGCTCGCTCGTCCAAGGAGCTACGGTAAACTGGAGCAGCTTTTTGCGATGCCGGAGGAAAGTCACGGAGCCTTTTACGTACCTGCCGATCCGCTTTGCCGACGACCGAGGGGGATAGTGATTTTTCTCTCTTGAGCGCATAACATGTCACTCGTGGTCGGATTCTGTCGCGATTAAACGGCGATTTATCAGCCACATATTCCCGACAGTGATAAATGTACCGAGCTCGAAATCGGGTCGAGAATCGAACCGGCACGACCCCGTTCTTCTTTGGCGTTCAGTGACACCCTCGTTTTTACAATTATTAACCCACTGCCTTTCTCCACCTTCTTAATGGCCCCTGATATTTTTCATCGGACGTGCACGCAACCGGCAGCCGCGAATTATTAATATCCCGCGTGCCGGAAATAAGAACCGGCCATTTTTCCTTCACGGATATTTTCCGCTCTGCTTCTTCCAGCGATAATTCTCCGAGAGGGTATCATTCCTCAGGTTGAAGTTTCGACGAGCAACTCTTTAACGTCTTTGCTACCAGGGTCACGAAAGTGTTACGCGTTAATCGTTCGGCTTGTAGTTCTTTGAAATTGATCAGATCATTGAGATTATTTGCAAACGTTTACATTTTTTTTAATGCAGCGACCATGAATTCTAATAGATATATTGGTAACAACAATTTTTCTGTATACCGAACATCTGCAAGTAGAAATTCTAGAATGGAAATAACAAAAATCACGGAAAGAAATCTCAATTTTGCAGAATTCTCGAATTCCGATCCTTCAAATTGGCTTGAGAAATTATGAGATGGAAGGTCGTATAGTACAAAACATGAGATAGGTTCACGAACAACAAAATCAATGTGCAACGACGAAATCAAGCATGTCGTAGTCGCGCACACGCTTCGACGCGCTCGTACGGGAAAATGACACGCGCGTCGGAGGGCAGACACCATGCGAGTAAGTTGCTGGTGCGGCGCGTTCGTCTTGCTCCTTGCTTGCAATTAACCGTGACGGCTAGACATTCCTCGCAGATTTATGTACTAATTACGTTAATTAATTTATCCGCGCACCGGAACGCGACCGATAGAAACTCGCCTGTCGGCCACGAAAGTCGCGTTTCTCGGTGATTAGTACGATCGAGCCGATCGACCCTGCAAGTTCCTTATACTTCATCGCTTGTCGATATTACGTATCGTGCGGATATCGCGTTAAATTGTCCAAGGTAATGTGATCGTTTTTTTACTCGACCGAGCTTATCGGCGTGTGTCGGCGCATTTATGAACGTCGTGTTCTCGATCCGCGCAGGAACGAGACGATAATTGATGGCGATTAAGGTGGTTCCAAGGTGCGTACGCAGATTTTTCTGTGTAATTTACGCGAACTTGTGGGAGAGGATTTGTAGTGAGGTGTAAAACGGTTGTAATGAGGTTGTGAGAATCTTCATAAACTGTGCTGGATAAATGTGAAAATTGGATGCTGTGGTGGTTGAGTTAATGAATTAGATATTCAATTAATGATTTCAAATTTAATATATATATTTTCGAAATTATTGTTCAACATAGCACACTAACCAACTTAGGTACAGTCCGACAAATGAAAGATGGCTAGGGAGCGACGGAACCTCTCTTTTTAAACGCCTGTTCCCGCCATATCATTTTTGAAATTCCCAAACTTCGTTTCCTGAATTAATCACTCCACATAGTCGTTTTCCTTAGGAGGCTGGGTTTAGTGATCTCAAAACCGCAATTACGAGAATAAATGGTTGAAAATGAGAGGTACCGCCGTATTTACCTTAGCCATCTTTTAGTTCTCGGCCTATATCTGTGAGTCCTGAATATATTCCCTATGCATTCTTTCCGCCTCCATGCAAAGGTACTTTAACATTAAGATTTTTAGTTTTCTCTGTCAACAAGATGTCAAACTAAAACTCAACGCCAAAAAAATTATAAAATTCCATCTTCGCACGGAACTCGCGATTTGTTCCAGGTTGGTATCGTGCACGTTAAACTGTAATAAACTGGAAAACGCAAGAATCGTGCTTCATTTGCAGCATGTAAGCGGTAACTCGCATTATCGGCCGGTGGCCTCGTATTTCCCGAGTTCCCAACGTTTCTCCCTCTCATCCCGAACCCAATCGCTCGTCCGGGCATGGCCTTTCTCACAGTCCTCGAAGACACCGTCGACGAGGACTCCGTTGTCCGCGTCGAGAAGAAACGTCTTCGACGAGGATGCGTTCGCCGTTCAGCGGTAGGATTTGTGCCATCAGGATTATTACTCGCGAGAATAAAGCAGCCGCAGGCACGTAGGCACGCGTGTCACGCGCCTGATTAAGATTTTCTCATTACTCGTAGTATATAACGTGTCTCGGCATCCTCCACGTCGCGTTCAGTCACGTAGATATGCGAATTTTCACGCGAGGAAAGCGATTCGTGGGTTTCGAATTTTTTCATGGACTTCGCTATTTCGATAATCTGCTTGTATTAAAATATTCACAGATGAAGATGACAAGTGGGCAATTTTCACTTCTATAATTTAATTGTGGAATGTGTTTTTTTTATAATACGAATTAAAATTTTCGTCATGTATCTGTATAATGTGGTTAGTCGAATTAAGAAAGGTATCCATCAGATATTAAATATCTGATTTATTCAAAGTTGATCTATATGGTGCATTTAAATTATCAATAAAATGGTTGGTACCAATTATCTTTGTCAGTCTACGGTGCTCTATCTGAGTTACTCCACGTTTGGAGAACGCTAAAGTTAAACCACTGAGATCGGTTATTTTAACGACGTTCTTAGTGGCTCCTATTGAAATACATTTTCGAAGGTCTAAACCGAAGTAGGAAGTTTTCGTTACGACCGGTGTGAATAACGCAAAGAGATAAAGGTAGAACATCTTCCACAGAGATGGTCTAATTGTCGTTCTCGTGACAGGCCGATCGCATCCTCCTACTGGACGAATGAGAAAGGAAGAACTATTATGTAATCATAGCGGGAACTCGGGCACTTCGAATCGTATTATATCGTGGCCGACGTATCAGAAATAAGAGGCGCCGTTCTCGTTCGATAACGTGAGTCATCGTCTCTAATTAATGATGGTGAGCGAGTACAGTAATTTGTGAGTCCGTTCGTAATCCGTTTTTTCCATTTGTCAAGTGATCCACAATGATCGTCGCTAATAAACAACGAGTAACTTTCCCGTGCCGATCATAAGTGACGATTTAACGACTCCGAGTGTTTCTGTGAATTAAAAGGTTCATCTGGTTTTGTGCTTCAAGCTTTTGAAAGATTGATTATGTAGATCGCGAATAAAATTTCTTGCGACTTTCTTGGCAATTTTTGACAATTACTCTCCGACGTTCCTTAATGTTTCCGTGAACTGTCATTAATAACTACGAACCTTGCCATCGAGATAAATTCCAGGTATGAAGTTTCATGATCCAGTTTTTGTCTGACCTAATTTGCCAACGTTTTACGGCTAATTATCCCATTTCCGGCTGCGAACTATAACGATCGAATTACTTTTTCTCCTACTTCTTTTTTGGCATCGACTACTGCGTTTTTATTTGGACTTAATATCGCTCATTTCTACGATCATTTCATCAGTCATGGTTTAGTCAACGGAATGAATTTCAGACGAGGATCCAGCATTCATTTTCAGCGATTTTTGTATCTATGTAAGAGAATTCGCTCGAAATTCTGTGGCTCACGAATGACAAGATAAAAATGCGACGAATCATTTTCCGGTTGCGCGACTTGCCGTCATCGCGACACGGCATCCAAGATCACCCACATAATTCAACGCAGGCTTACTCATCGACAGGTTCGATACCGGAACTTGGCGAAACCAGTGCCAGCGAAACGCATTCAGTCACGTCCTTGAACCTTGCCTTCGCTTGCTTAGAATGCACGCTGAAGTAATTCAACTAGTACTGTTACGATCGTTACGGCTGCTTGTTATTAATCGAGAAAGATCGCGAGAATCCTCATATTAGGCACTTGGTAGGAAACGACCTATCCAAGATGATTGACTTAATGACAGTCTAAAATTGTCTCAAGAAGCAAAGCCCTTGGCCTCAAGCAATTCGAAGCTTGAATGTCATGATCACCCTTGTACAATTAACTGTGCAATTATACCAGAGTTCGACTTGCAACCTTCTGATAATTCTTATGAAATTTCATTTATAAATCTTGCTATTTCAACTAATTGTCTAATTGCACCAGAGCTCGAGGTGTTAAAACAATCATCCTCGACTAAATTCCCTCTAAGTAATATACTTTCGTGAACTACTCGAAAATAAGACACAAGATAATTCGAACCCTAACCTATCGCACCAAGGAACATCAGGAGAAGATCATCAATTTTCGCGATCGTCTCGAAATCGACCTTCGTGAGACTTCGCAATGTTGCAACCAGCGAAGAGAGCAGAGCCTTCCATGGAGCGGCCGTGAAACTAGAAACGGCCGATGGCGAAACGAGCAAAAGAGGAAGAAGCTTTATCGAGTGCAACAACCAACGGAGGCTACTCGTAAGCGTCTCGTAACGACTTAAACGCGCCCGGTAATCATATTGTTCGCCAGTAATTGCGCATTAATAGATGAGAACTGGGTCTCTTCACGGTGGAGAGCTAGAACGGTCTTAGTTCGACTTGGCGCTTGCTGTTTGCGACAAAATGTCGAAGATAAAACGCCTTAGACTCGTCTCTCTGACACTTATGACAAATGATGGTTCAAGATCGTCTTAAGGAGCGCACAGACTGGCATATACCACAAGGAACGTTGTATTTCGATAATTAAGTAACAGAATGCGAATACTCATATACCGTTCGTCAGTAATAACTCGTTTAGACTAATTTGAATAATTGTTTGAAATCCTATATCAAGTAATTGTTTCTCCAGGAATCTCCATCTTTGAGTATTCCAGGTACCAAGGGTATGCTATAGGTTTTTTAGCGTGTGCGAAAACCTATAGAATTGAAAGAATCAATGAAACGCGACACGATAAAATGATTTCTATAATTTTAACCCTTATCAGACGCTAACTTTGTGTACATGATTCTCATTAGGTTGTAATTGTTTTCAATAAATATGGGGTAGTTTGTCAGGATTCAAGAAACATCATTTTGGTTAGAAATTATTTATTTCTAATAATTGCATATTACAATAAATGTTACAAAAAAAGTTTCCAATAATTATTCATAAGATCTTTTGCAAGTATCACAAAAGTATCATCGCGGAGACAGTTATAAAAGAAGTGGAGAAAAGGGTTGAAAATTCTCTACGTCGAATGCTTGGTAGCGGTTTGTTGGTATGGTGCTCTGTGCGAACATTAAAGCAATCGTGAAATAGGTGCTTCAGTTTTATAACATCGTGTGTATTTATGATTGCTTAAGATACTTTTGATAAAATACTCCGCCTAAAACCAGTCTAACCTGCCTTCACCTTGCGTAATCGTATACCGATCGTGCCCGGTCGAAATATCGTACGCGGCGCAACGAATTCGCTGGCGTTCGACTTCCTTGCCGATTCCTCTCTCGTAGCGCTTCGGGCTTCTCGCGGAATCGCTCGGCACTTTGTTCTCTAAGAACCGTGCATTACGCATTTTTGAAATTATCTTCACGCGAGCCAGTACCGTTTGTTCTTAATCCGAGGTAGAAGCGCGGGAAACGCTTACTGTTCTCTGGGAATACGTTTTTACGATTTCCATGAAACCCTCGGCTATTAGCAATTTCAAGCTGCGTTTTCTTTTCGGTATAAAATTGGTTTTCTTAATTGAGAAGCATCTATTGTAAAGTGTACTCAAGTAGTATGATTGTGAAAACATCAAATTGTTATCTTCGTCAACGCTAGAACTATCAAGCAAGTTAAAATGACTGGTTTCCAATTTTTTTTCAAAAATTCTCCAATCTAATAGAAGAGCCGTCGAGCAGATACTCCACATTAATCTTATAAGACAAAGATTACTTAATCGATCAACTTTTCCACCTTTTGATTTCTCTTTGTTCCAAGTAATTTATTAAATTTTAAAATCGTTGGAAATCCGATAGGAAAAAATGTACCACAAAAAAGATTGTTCATTGTATTATAGTTCGGCAAAGGATATCAAAGGGTTAAGATTTCCCAGAGGAAGTTAAGATAATTATGTTTCCGTTACGGCTCATCAAAATCGGGCCGCTTCTTTTCCCCATTCTTTCGAGAACCAATTCTCAAATTGTGTGGACCCAGGTCGAATGAAAACCGTGGCATTTCCTATAATTAAGTGATTCGGGTTGAAAATGACTGACGTACGGATCTATTATTAAGTTAATTCTCTTTGCTCGGATGCTTCGCAGGATTGGTAGCAGCCTCTCGGATAATAGATTAAGAACAACACCCGCCGGCGATCCGAATGAAACGTTTAAGCGTCATTAACGATCTACGCAGTCTGTAAAAAAAATGTCCGTGCACCTTGTACAATTGTGTTTGCCCTCGGACGATACGTTCGATCTGATCATCAAGATTCGCACAACTCTTTATCTTCTAACCTATCGTTCGATCGAGCCATCCTTTATTTTTATTCGTGATGACATAGTGCTCGTGTGCTCGAAAGATCGCATTAGTCGGATCGCCGTCCATGAAACAACAACGGGAGAATTTTTACGGACGATCTCACAGCTCGTAAATAAAATCCGCCGACAAGGAGATGCGCCACGTTATTCCGCATATTAGTGGCGAGTAATAAACACTTTCCCTTATGAACTAATCGAGCAAGAATCGGCACAGCGAAGATCGCCTATCGCTCGGAGCTATGACGCATCTGTATCCAAGTTTTTTTCACCTACCCCGATCGAGAGAACGATTACGAAGATCGGCAGAGAGACGAGAAGAGATGCGTGCGTCAGTCGAGCGATCCTGTAGCGCCGATCGGGCGGAGGATATTTTTTTTTTATTTATTTCCTCCTCGTCTCTCCTCAGCAGTAGGTGCCAGCCGATCGTCGAGATGGATCGTTACTACCTCGCAATTAGGGAACCTTGACCGAGCCTTGCTCGTTTGGCTCTAACAAAAAGAACGATCGGGGAATCAAGGTCGCAGCCGCGTTCGCTACCAGATCGCATTTGCATAATTTTGGGTCAGGTGCGCCGATGCAACCGCTCGATCGTATCGGTATGTTGTATCGCGGGACAAATGCGGAGGACGACGTTCGACACGGTTGCCTGGAGAAAAATCGAAGGAACGGGGGCACGATGGTATCGCTTGATTCGAAGATATCTCTTTGAGTTCATGGGCGATGGAGAGAAATGCAAGATAAAGCGTTGCATTTGCCACATCGGATAAGATATTGATCTTGATAAATTCATGCGCTGTTTATTTATGAAGTATCGGCGAATTTCGATTTAGGAGCAGTCTGCGGTTGTTTGAAAAGCGTATTTTCTAAATAAGGGGCGAATGTTTCTCGCGTGCAGCCGAGAAACGTGGAACGTTTATTATTGCTCCTTCGAAGGAAGATAGAGACGCCAGTAATCGACGTTGCTATCGGCGTAAAAATTAACACAACACGAAGATACGATCTCGCAGGAGGAAGAATCCTCGTTCGTCTTTGCGTCTTCGATCGGGAATGGGTTGCGAGACAAAAAGGATCTATCGATAACATCGGGAATAGCTGCTGATCCTGACTGAATCGAGGATATCCTTGAAGTTCTACGCAACGCGCGATACCTGGAAAACGATTCCAAAGAGTCTCGAGCAAAAATGCAGGAATAAAAAGTCAATAGGAGCAATCGGAAGATCAAGGCGAACGTCTGACCGACCGCTCTGATTTAACGCTAATATCTTGCTTCGTCAGTCGTCCTTTTTTTAAAATTATTAATGCTGTCAAAAGAACGAGGGTTTCCTGTGCTACTCCTCTTCAAAACGCAAATAAAAATTACCTAACAATAATAGCAGCGGATGGACCATTTAAGAGGACCATTTAATCCTACAACGACTGCTTGCTTTGGAGCACTTTTAATTATTTTATTTCACTGAAGCCCACATCTCAGAATCCAGACATAAATAAAATTAATGTTTTCCCTTCCCATACATTCTACCAGTAATATCTCAGAGATCTTTTTTGTTAAGTAAATTCAAGTATTCTACTACCATCGAACCCATACCGTACTCTGTTCTCCAAGATACTTTATTGCCCTCAACGTCGTTTAATTCCATATTACGAAATACCGCAGTAAATTTCACGATACAATTTGCACGATACACCCCACGCGTCCGTTTAAGGGTCGACCGACGACACGTAGAAACGTAGACAGATAACGAGCGATAAAATCAGCAACGAAATGGTGCACGAGTCAATCGTGCTCGACTAAACGAGACGCGATACCTCGAAGACAGAGAAACCAGGGAAATGGGGGAATAAATCGTAGAACGGATGGTACTCGGGAGACGATAATGAAGCGATGTCGTCACCCGAGGATCGAGATGCTCGCGTGGTGGTTCACCAGGCCCGCGCGTGCATGCACGGGCCCGCGGAACGTGTAACGGTCACTAGATGCGCCTTCCCCTGGACCATTCTAATATCAAGGACTCCAAGACACACGGCCTGCGATGGATGCGCCGACGGAGAAGGGGCACCGAGTGGTAGGAGCAAATGCAGTCGACCTATGACCCGGCACGCTGAAACCTAGAGGATATCTGACTCATGACGCTCTCGCCGTCCTATCCTACCGGCATGGAACGTCATTGAGCCTGCTCGCAGGTTTCGTCTCGTAGATCCTAATACGCGTTTGGTTTGAGAGATATTGAGAAACGAATTATCACCTGTGCTGACTGAAAGTGTTTCGAGATTTCTGGTTATTTCTTCATTGTGCCGGAAGATGCAACGGGTGAAGATCTTTTGAAGGAAGAAAGATCGATGGGAAAATATAGTTGAAATGCATCGCTGGGATGGAGATAGAGGTGGATCGTCAAGGATACTCCAATTATACGATCTTTTGTAAAGTATTGATGTATCCTTATAGCTAAATGTAACACTGGATCGACCTGAGGTGGTCCACATGATGAGTTTACAATTTTCTTGCAAAATTTTAAACCGACGTCTATAGTTTTGATGCAATAGAGAGTTGACGTACACTTAAAAATCGAGAAGACTTGCATCAAATATTCTCAATCTGTGAAACCACGTTTTCAATAGTCCTCATCCTCCATCCAAATAAGCGACAACACGCAATCGAAGTCAAGCACAATCGCGAAGACGCGAGCAAGAAGAAAATTCGCGCGGATAGTCGGGCTTTCATAAACGAGCAACTCCGCAAAACATCGGGACGAGCGTACGTGATCGTCGATCGCAATCGTACACGAATGGTTACACCGTACGGGACATGATTATTGGTCGATCGGAATAATAATTGTAATCATCGCCGGGAGATAATGACGAGTTGACGACGATCGCCGGCGACGACAATAACGACGACGACGAAGACGGAGCAACGATGGGACGATGGCAGAGGTGACACTCGGGATGGCTCGACACACGGGCATCCACACCTTCTTATCTCAAGTATGAAACGAAATGGCGTGTAACGGATTGTAAAGGGACGGGAGGCGATATGAAATGGAGATAACCATCGAACGCGAGGTAGTTAAAGCAGGCCGAGTGTGTCGCGCAAATGAATATCCATCAGGCTGGTAATATATCAATGTAATTGTTAACGTACGATGCGTCGGTTTAAAGAGAATTCTTCGTTGTTCCTACGACGTGAGCAACCGAGTTAACTGTGTCACCGGTTCTTTCTCTGCTTTTTAGACTTTAACGCCAATTACGGTACTCGATTAATCTGGGACCTACGACTTTCTATTTTACTCGTTTTCACGTACCTTGAAACCGGGTCGAGAGTCGAAGGACCTGTGACTCAAATCGTTGCAATTTTTCAATAATTTTCTGCATTAGAGACATCGAGGTTCTTCGTGTCTTTAGAAACAAAGAAAAACTTAACTCCGGACGAGCGTGCAGAGGTATTGCAAAACGTTGAAAAACGTAGATCGACATCCTCGTAGAAACGATGTCGCTTCTTCGGAGCCGTTTAGCACAACGTAGCCTGAAGTCTACGAGCGACCCTGAGATTTCGATCCTATCTCAGTCGATCCTCGATCGAAGGACATCTCGATTGACCGAGTTGGAAAACAATGCACCGAGGAGAACGAGGGATAGCAAGGATCGCGTATTGCAAATTATCCCCGTGGTGTAATTATCCGGCGAAATGACGATCCTCCCGATAGGTAAACGATCGTCGACGATCGACGGGAGAGGCATCGAACGGTCACGAAGATCGCTGCGAAATACACGGTCCCTTCGCTCTCGAGTCGCGCTTCTATCCGATATTTCATTCCCGTTTAAAAGTTTACACGTCTCTACCGTTACTGGCATTGAGTATCGTTGGGAATCTTGCAAAATTTATTCCGTATTCGCGCGACTATCACGCTTGATACCTATCCGCAACGAAATTCCGGATCGTCATTTCGATGGGCTAACGATCATGCAAATCACTGCGGCGACTCTTGTACGCCGTTTCTGTTCTCTTGTCTTCAATTTCGTAATAAGCGTATTACAATCTACAACCGTATATGTATATACGTTAATGGCGAATCGTAGGCGCACATAATTGGAGAAAATTAAGACTCCTCAAATGAGAAGTAGATGCACGAGGGAGTTAGTTCAAAGATTATGCCCTACAAGGACCTTTCGCGTCGGTTCAGGCCACTCGGTTGGTCGCTGGTCACCGATCTTGGTATGAGGAAGAGAAGCAGGAAGAAAGGTAAGGTCCTCGCACTCGAGGACCTCCGAGAGCCCTGGCAGATCTGGACGCTGCTAAAGGCAGCCTGGACACGAGATCCTCCCGGGCATAACTGACAACGGGAATACGATCGCGGAGTTCATTCCGCGCGGTCTCCTCTTCTTCCTCCTTGTGCATGTCCTTTTTCTTCGTCAGTGTCGACAAATCGGGTGAAAGTCTACGGACTGGCAAACGTTGAAGCTTATCGCGGAAGTTTAAAGGAAAATTTTCTCTCTTTGATGGTTAAGACTGTTTGCACGTTGTGCCGAGAGTTTGGACCTTTCGTCGAGGTTGAACGAAGAAGAGACGATCTATTATTTTGTTGAGAAGTAATGGGACGCTTGATAGGACTAGGAATGCCGATGATTTTTTGTAATCACTTTTTCGAAGGTATATATAGCGAAAAAATATATTTTTCAAATTTTCTGCACACTGAATTATGTAATTCGAAAGGGAAGTTTCATCGAAATCAAACTGTAACTAGGTCCTCTATTTCCCTTGTCAGAATTACAGTGACTAGGTATTTCTGTACAAAACTATTTTAATTTTGCTTGCAAGAGGAAATAAAACTTAGAATTCTAAAAATTATGCAAAACAAATTAAACTTTCGGACTTCCCGTATCATTTCTCCTTGGATCATCCGCAAGTCGGAACGTTGAGCGTCATTAACACGCCTCTTGATTTATCGAGCGAAAAAGAAGATGATCACTCGTGAAATTTCGACCGAGGTGCGTGTACATGAGCTCGATAATTCCGTGGCTAATAACCATGCCGTGGAACAACGATCGGTCGGACTCGCGGCAAGCCCTCGAGAATCGAGAGGAATTAAGGGCGTCTCCACCTACCCATCATCGTTCCATGGCTGTTCCGTTCAAATCGTGGCGAGATCGGGGAAAGATTAAATCACGGTGAATTCAATTCACCCTTCCGCCAATCGAGCTGCTTTGGAATTGCATGTTTCGTCATTGAATTAACAAATATCGTTTTATTTTCATTTTTAAACTCGTCTTCGTACACATATCTCTGCAAGAAATCTACGCCTCTACGTTATTCGCTTAACACAATTGTTTGTCTATAAAAAAATACATCGTCCCTTTACATCGTAAGAAGATATAATCAACGTATTAAATATTCATTCTGAATACCATCGATTACTTCCGCATCGAAACGCTTAACGATCAAAAACGATAACAATAAACATATGCGTCACCATTCCAAAACTGACTTCTAAATCGAAGCACGTAAAGCTTTCGTCGAATCAAACCGTGACGGCCTTTCGCATCCAATTACAAGATTAACTTTTTTAACGTCCTTGATGCAAACTTTCGCGTTAATTGCAATCACCGCGTCCTCCGATCAATGTACGTTTATGCGCACATTACAAACGGCATTGCTCCTTTTCCCGTGTCGTTAATTATCAACAGTTAAGCACACAGATTGGCCAATGTTTTGATGATCATAATCGACGATCGCGCAATTCGCACGCAACGGACAGTTTCGTATCGACCTTGAAGATCGAGCTCGCCGAGTCCGAAAATGGAGGCGGGAGCCGATATTAAGGCGAGCGACAGGATAATTCGACTCTTTAAAAGCGAACCACAGTCTCATCCGCGTACTTCGTGCGTGGCCCTGATGCGTTTACAGAGGTCGGCTGCCTGATGGTGACATCCGACGTGCAATGACTAGTAAAACGTCGTTTTAGTCGAAGTCTCGGGGAATTCTTTGAGCACCCTCCGCAATGACCCTGATCGAATTCCCCGGTTCGACGTAAACGTTGTGGCTACTTCAAAATCAAGGCTACCTTTCGCATAACAATTGCGAGTTTGTCTCGGTAGTCTTGTATGCACAGTTTAGCATAGTTTTGTCCTGTGACTTCTAAACTTTGAGCTTTAGGCGATGCTTTTCTTCATTCTTAAAATGAATTCATGTACCATTCGACAGAAACAAGAAATAACTTGGCAAGTAGCTTGCTCCGATTCGCCCTATGGATAGAAACATCCCTCGTTCTGACGTGATTTTCGATTTTAATGCGTGATTGGCCGAAAAAGCCTCAGACTCGTTACATTGTCGTGGAAATGACGAAAAAAATATTTCATTCTCGATTATCATTCATCGATCTCAGGTTTCCAGGAGTGATATCGTGGAGATAGATGGTGCAAGCGACACGGCCCTTTACCCCGTAACCGAATCATGTGACTTCTTTTTTCTTCCGATTGGTATCTATATATCGAAATCAATTCGACTCAGAGTCGCCAGAATTCAATTTCCAAGGACATCCAAGATCATCAAGTCCATCGAAAGACAGTAGCACGCTTTTTATCTCGCGACCACCACGGAAAGTTGTCCCCCGCGTTTCATTTTCCAGTTTCGCCGAAATCGGTCTCTGTGCTTAATTAATAATTCACCGGCACGACGGTTCGCGTGAACTTAGGCCCCCATGAATCTCGCGTAATTGCGAGTCTAGGACGGCAAAGACGCGACTCGGAGGTTCGCCGCTCACGTCTCGGCAGTTTCTCGCGCGCGATATCTAGTCGACGTTATTATCGCCCCGCTTGAGTGCGATAAATGGAAAAAAAGCTTCACCGTGGGTACTGCACCGACGCCGTATGCAAAAGCGGTCGGACGATAAAATCAAATCCCGCGTCCTCCGGCACGTGACTGACAGGTCGGCTTCGTCACTGCGGGACGCGAGAGATAAAAGCTCCGAGCGCATAACAAGGTGCCTCGCGATTCTGCACCTCGCGCGATCCAACGACGAGGTGAGCGCACCTTCTCGTGTATCTATCTCCCTTTGTGTCATACCTAGCGGAGAGGCGATACAATTACCCTACGCGCAGATATACTTTCGCACGAGGAGAGTCGACTTAAGTGTCCAAGTCGAGGGCGCACTTGAGGAGGATTGCGGTGAGAATTACGAGGGCAATTGCACATTGCGGACGAATGGAGCTTTGGAGTTGGGATGGAGATTTATTTTCAATTTTGATTGATTTTATTTTCATGGTGACTGTAGAATGTAGATGAGAGGATTTTTTGGGATGATGGAAGGAGATTGGGGTTGGATTTTGGGACGTTTTGGTCTTTCTACTGAAACGGTAGTAGAAAGTAGGAAATTTTGTATTCGGTATTAATTTTGAGAAAATGCAGCAACATGATGTCTCCATTTGTAACATAGTTCTTTAGTAATTAGTGTAGAAAAGTTGTGACGCACCCGCACTAAAGAAAGAAGATTTTGATTACAATGGCAAACAAGTTTCGAAAGCTCGCCGTAGATTTGAGAGGCAGGAGAATCTTTCGATTTGGAGGAGAAGGATCGTTAGACGACAATAGCGAGTATCATTAAGCAATGTCATTTAAATCGGGGCAGCCTTAGATGTAACAACAGTGACAACGACGCGTATAAAAATAGCATTGAAAGCGAATCGAAGAGAGTTCAAGAGCGAAGGCCTCCGCTTATTGAGCGAAGAGAGGGAGACAATGGGTCGAATGTAAATGCGAGAACGTGAGTCCCATTCCAACGTACGTCCGTCGTTCGACGATCGAGCCGCGAGCGACGTTCCGTCTCGTCGAGGTTTTTATACGTCTTCTCGAGGGTTCGAGAATATCGAACGCAAACACTTCCTGCTGTTTTCCCTCGATTGATTATCATAGCAAATCGTTTCTCGCCTCTTCCGCCAATTCCTTTCTCGGTGCATCGAGTTCTCTGAAAAATGCTAATTGAGGGGCATTTTTGGCGCGAGCAACTACGTTGAACTTCGTTCTGAATAACATGTACGTTTTAAACGTTGTTTCAATATACATCGTAGATAGAACACTCTATCAAATTCAAATATCTTCCGGAGAAATCTAGTTCGAAGTAGAAATATAATGCTCCCCATGATACTACCCTTATCTCGTTGTCTATTCTCCACTTGTCAAGTCAACGTGTACAGTGACGTTCCAGGAAATTAATTATACCCCTCGAACACAACAAAAAATTCTACTTACAACATACAAGATAGAAAAACTAACATCTCTGAAATTCCCCATCTCCTACACTGACATCAGACTGTGAGAAAGCTTCGACGAACCAGTAGAGAGATTCGGAAAACGTAATGATCCTACCTCACCGTAGCTGAAGACGGATACGAAACTAAACCGCGAGGATTCAACCAAGAAGGATTTAGCATCCTGCAACCGTAATCGTTCGGTAAACGACGACCGTTATCGAGTCGCGTAACGTATCGCGAAGGCCCATCAGCGAGCGTGCGGTGCGCGGATTACACGGCGTGTTTGCGAAGCCATTAGAACCCTCGTTACGTGTCATTGCCAGGGATATCAGCACGACGACGTCGCTGGTCTTTCCTGCCGGCGGACGTCGTCGTCGTCCTGGTCGTCCTCCTCCTCGTCGTCCGTTTGCCGCGGACACGAAGACCCGGAGGGACCAGCGCGCGCGGCTCGCACAATTATGCATCTGCGGAAGACAGAACATTAATTTATGGTTGAAATAAGGGCCCGGCGTGTGCGCGCGCGTGTCGGCGCGTCTGTTGCCGCGGACGAGCGTGGGCGCCGTGAGTGCCTCGCTTAAAACATTTCTCTGGTTCACCTCCGGTGCGCGCCTCCAACGAGCTCGCCCCGAGACACGACCGCGTGTTCGTTATTTGTACCCACGTATTTATATGCATATATAACTACCTACGTAGAGGTCCATACGTGTGCATATATATATATGATCTTGGTTATATCGCGAGGCCGCACGAATACACGCGTACACGGGGACCGACCTCTTAACCCTTACCCTCCCCCTCTTTCTTCCTCGTCCTCGCGTTTCGCCACCCCAACGGAGACAGCCCGAAGGAGATAGAGGAGGAGGAGAGAGTCCCGCGGAGCGGACGATTAATAACCGAGCTCTTTCGAATAAATTAAAGCACTTACTTATCTCGCGCGAACGCGAAACACCGATAGCGCGCGGCCCGTGGTCTTTGTCGCGACACGACGGACATATTCGTTGGATCTCGTTCTCACCTATTCACCCGGTACCAAGCAACGAGGATTGGTTACATCTGGCTACTTGGGTGGTACCGCGAATCTACTGGAAAAGGAACGATGCACGGTTCGAGCGACGTCTCGCACACGCGACCCCCTTTTGCGCGACGAAGTTTTTGCACGACGTGGAATAATAATTAGACGGGTGTCGGAAGGAATGGAGAAGCGAAATGATACCTCGATGGATCATATTTGTAATGGTTCGAACGCCGACGTGTTTCATAGGTTTCTAAGATACTTGAAAGTTTGCGAAAGAAAATATATGTGCTCTCGAAGACCTTAAACTTAAGTTCTCATCCAACGGCACAAATCAGATTATAGTTCACCATGGCGACGATAATTAAGTAACGAGGTTCCGTCGGCGATTAATCGTACGATCTATCAAAGGCCACGTAACAAGGTACGACGTTGCCGTGGAAGATTGAGAGAACACTCGCGTAAAATTAATCAGGACGGTTGAATTACCGTCCGCACGTTATCACGAATTTCCATCGTTCACAGGGAACGTCGTATCTTTCGTTCCGACGGTGTTTGCTCGACCGAGTCACCGACGGAGTTCAAGATTCTCTCATAGATCGATTCTCGTTGGCAGAGACGTGCATGTGCTCGGTCCATCGGTCGTTGGTAATTAACCCATAAAGAGAAGAGAACCCTAGCCGTGGTGAGCTCATATACCTATGTGATCGCAAGTACGCGTACGCTCACCCTGAGACAATGGAACCGAGGCGTTCCGATCGGTTAACGGTATAGAAATATCTTCTCGCTACTCGCCCGACAGAGACAATCGCGAGCTGGGAGAGCAACTCGACGACGACGTCTTATTCCCGCGGTCAAAGCTGTACCCTTATACTGGCGTAGGTATAATACTCCTGGAGGGAGGACAAACGGAGAAGGGATTCGGAGGAGAGGAAGGAGGTTTTGACCTAAGTTGCGCGGGAGCCGGCAGGTTCAGCAGGGTTTAACCTTGAGGATGATTAGAAAGCAAAAGATCCCATCGTCCTGCTGGTGGTTCGCGCGCTGGATCACGATTCGTCCTCGCTCCTGCGAGATTCTCGACTTCTCGCGGGACAAGTATCGTCGATACGCCGGGCTGATATCTGGGGCAGAGTTTCATCGCTCGCAAATTGCAAGATCTGAGGATGATGTGACGATGAGTCGATTTCTTCGTATGGAAGATAGATTTGTAGTTGGTTGGAGGGTCCATTTGATTTCTTTTTTTAGTGATCGTCAGTTAGAAGTTTGTAGGTCGAGAGAGGGGAAAGAATTTTGGCCAGCTGTTCACCAAACATCGCTGAATGGCAGAATTATTCGGAGGAAAGGAGTCTTCGGATCCGGTCGGCGATACATTCGCGGCTTGTACCATGATACACATTCCGTTTTTAATGTTCGAAATGCTGACGAAGGTCGTTCTCACGGCGAACAAAACGGTACACGTCGAGAAGGCACGGCGAGTCGCGCGAGGCTCTGAATTAAACCTGCCATTATGTTCCACGGCGTGCCGGTCATGGAGCTCGCTCGAAATTATTCATAGTGGTAATTATGAGTGAGTAATGGTTGCCACATGACACGCGAGATAGGTATATGCGTTTTCTCGCGGGGAATTGATTTTCGGGATAATTAATAGATCAATTAAACCGCTTGAATTCCTCGGCCGAGTGTTGCGGAGCGCGGAGGAGGAAGAATCTGCTACTCGAATTATGTAACCCGTCCTTGATTGAGTTTATCGCGCTCGTTTTATTATCCCATCGTCTATTTACGAGCGCTTTAAATTTCTTCAGAATCCTTCGAGGCTATTCCACTGCCAGAAGTTGCAAACAAATCGATTCTTTCGTACGTAGCCTCGCTTCTTTTTCCACTCGCCATGTTCTCCATTTCGAGTCTACGTTTCGGCATACCCGGCCGCATCGGTGGTCCTCGACTCAACCTTTACGAATCGAAAATCATCTTTGTCGACAGAAGAAGAGAGGAGAGAAATATGGTACAGATGAAGAAGAAAAAGAAAAAAAAAAGAGAGCGAACAAAGTCTGCAACGGCGAGACCTCATGGCGGATCGAGGATCCGGCAAACGAGGCGATTTAAATGTATCGAGAATCTTCGACGTGCGCGAAACGATCGCAATCGGTCATGACGCCTCCACCTGCATTCCGATCTCCTCGCAATACGTCGAAGAGAATCCTTTTGTTGCGTCGAACGTCCGTATAAAACTTCGAGAGAATCGTTTCACCTTCCCTCTAATATAAATCTCCGTCGTTGCAACATTGTCACGTGGGTGGGAAGTGTCGCAAGAATGCACGTCCTCCTTAACGCTGCCAAACTCGGCGTCTGAAATTCCGTCCGTTATTCTCGAGGGAAGAGAAAAAATATCCACGACTCTTATTACCCTCTATCCATCGCTAATTGCCTTCTCGTGGAACGTTAAAGGAACAATATCGATTATTATATCCCTGCGGCGCGTATCCGCGCCTACGTATTCATATATCACGATAATGCCGGCCAACGGGCTGAAACTATCGACAACACGATCGAACCATAATTTCCTCCCGAGCTTGTTAATCACATCATTCGTCGTATCGTTCGTGTTGATCACTCATAGTTACAAGTAGCGAGCGAGCACCGTGCGTGACACTCGTGACGTCCTCCGTGGTTTTTGAGCCGGCTTATCTGCTTCATCGCGAGCGCTCCCGTACGCTCCAAGGAGAAACGAATCCACCTGTCGACAGGTACGCCCTTATCGTGACCACCAATCGGCTCCTTTGATTTAATAAGACCTCCGCGCGATGACGCGATCTTGACGCGCACGGTCGAACGACTTCGTCGACGTCGTCGTCGTCGTCGTTCGTCCTCCCTTCCTGGCACCGTTGGGTACGATCGCGGACTCTCCGATTCACCGGCGGTCCTGGAATGCACCGCGTCGGACGTTCTCGCGGCAGGATCCGCGCCGTCTCATTTGAATTCCGTTCGAGTATCGTTTCGTTCCATCGAAGGACCTGCTCGGTATGCGAACCCTTCGGGATCGCGATTTCGCAAAGACGACGGAGCCTATCTGAATTCTGTTTTCCACGCGAGCGTCGCGCAACGTTCGCTTGCTCTCGTGAATCTTGATAAAAATAGAGAGGTGCATGAGGATTGAAAAAAAAAAATGTAGGACGATAACTTCGCGACTGTGTCGTCGCGCATGCTTGATTTATAAGAGATGCCCGTTCGGTTATGAGAATTGATTAATCTCAGAGATAATGATAGAACAGTTCCTGGGATAAATTATGCGACAAACACGTGTGAAATCGTTATCTTCCAGATGCTCAACCCGCGCGCTTGCTCGCTCGTATCCAGTCTCAGGGTATTGGTATGCATGCGTGTGTTTGTACGTGGGTGTCGTGTTTGGGGCATGCATTATCCTCCTGTCGTCGACCGTCGAGGCTGACTAATGAGAGAAAAAGCAAGGAGGTTCACAGTGGCGAGTACCCTAACTTCGTCCTACGTGCGAGATCCTTACGAGCGTGTAATAAGTTCCATGCGGATGGATAAAGCACGTCGTTAGGAGAGAGATCGTGCCGCTTCGAGGATCGAAAGACATGGAGTGTACGTTTGAATTACTCTTCGACGGGGATGAGAATGATCCTTCCTTCTCTCGCTATTTTATTCTACTTGCATATTTCATCACCATGAATCTCATCGTCTCCATGGTCACGGTCAAATCTCATATCTTGCACCTGATACGCTTGACCATGGTTTCCACGATAAACGGTTATCGTGTGGAGAATATTCAGCTGCTCTTTCGTATCTTGCAAAAATTGTTCTCCCTCTTCCTCTCGCTCTCTCACTCTTTTTACCTCTGTGTATCGAGGCAACGAAGAGCGATCGAAAAAGGGGCTGGGATGCGAGAGTAAGACGAATATGAAACGGAAGAAGGCGCAAAGAATGGGAAGGACGAGAGGAGAAAGACTGGCGCGGAACGCGGCGTGACCGCGCGCAAACGTTCCGTGTCGAGATCCCACGGCGCGTTCCGGCGAGATTACAGGGTCAGTAATTAATATATTGAGCGGTAATTAATATATTGGCCCGGCCACAGCGGCAACGTGTTATTAGGAGGATCCGCGAGGAGGCGGAGGAGGTTGGAGAAAAAAAAAAAAGAAAGAGTGGAGGGTGGTACCTCTTTCGCGGCGACAGATTCGACTGCCTCGAACCATCCACGGTATATACTCGTTCCGAAGAATATTTCGTGAATGACTCCTTCCATCTCTCTTCTTCTCTCTCATTCTCTCCCTCTCTGTGCTTTCACCTCGCTCGTCCGCCGCTTCGTAACTCAATTTATCACTGATAATTTGCGCGATACGAATCCATCGCTTTCGAGAATAAACGTCCGCAAAGTTATTACCTCGCGACGGCGGTGGCAGATGCAGCAGCGATCACGAACACGCATCGTCCTTCCTGCTGCCTTTCATATGGTTGACTGTAATTTATCGATCGACCGCCTCCGATAACTCGTCCTCTCGCTCTCTCCTAGCCGATCGTCCCTCCGACCAACGGAGTACGATCGAACGTGTAATGCGAGTCGGTAGATTGCCCTCTCAGAAACGTGGGCAGAACAGAATAATTCGGGGAAATCGACCCGTTATCGGCGGAATTGTTAATGAAACATGGTACACCTTCATTTTTCTTTTCCGATCGTTCGATACCTCGTTCGGGAATTACGGTTCGATGGATAAACATGGCGGTTGCATAATAAAAATGTCACGAGATAACGCGAGTAACTCTTTAAATGAAACACGGAAGACTAATCATTTTTTTTCATTTTTTCAGGCAGTTTGTGAGTTCGTCATCCTGGAATTATTGATGAGGAACACTTACTCTTGGGGTTGAAACCCCTTCAGTGGCTCTTGATTGATTGACAGGGTACACGTCTGAAGAGCTTTCACGTCGATATGTTGAGAATCCATCGATAAGAAAAAAAATATAAACATCTCATCCTTCTTGCCAATTCCTTTTCTCCAGAACTTAAGTACCTTTATGATCCAAGTTAAAACGATCGCCCTATACATACTGAACGAGGAAAAAAATATTCTTCCTGAGTGGCTATTAGCCGAGTTAAAGATCGCGACCATATAAGGAGTCAATTAGCTCGATATTACGATCAAGGATCGGTAGGTGCACCTCGAGGAATTGCCACGTTTTTGCGCGATCTTCTTTCGCGGCACGTCAACATCGTTCGCGCGATCACACGCGGCGATCTTTCTCTCCTCGATCGCTCTCATTATTACCTCGATCCTCTCATCATCCATAGGGTGATTCCGTTAACTGAACAAAGTTACGGTGCGACCACTCGGAGACGACGTTTAATCGCGCGGATTAATCGTTCATTTCCATTGGACGTCAGTTTTCCATTTATAACGTTTACGAGCAGCGCGGCGGAATAAATTATTCGGTTCACCGATTACTTCCTTGCAGTCCCATGGGCCGCCTTATTTAGCGTACTCAGTCGCTTATAGAGCGACCGAGAGAAGTCTCAACGTTGTTGGTACTTACTTACCTACTTACAGTGCAGGCCATATACACGAGAACGACTGCTACTTGGAGAATTTCGATTTTATGATTGGAAAGATTTATTTTCAGCCTTAGCAACAATTTGTACTAATTAGAATTAATTGAACGATAGATGTCAAGTAAACGTTCACCTAAGGTGTTCAACCCTAAGATATATCGATGCTTTAAGTTCTCTTGGATGAAAAATCTTTTTATATTTTAATAGTCAGCTATATTAGCTTCACCAGACTCGTTGCATCATGAATTATTCTACTGCTCGTTTAGTTTCGAAATTAATGTGGAATTCCTATAACTTTCATTTTTTAACGCGATATAAATTAATAGCGTTGTACGATGTCCTACCGTATACTCTCTATCGCGACTCGTTCTATTATATTGACCTTAGGCGAATAAGAACGCTCTAATGCCTCGTAAATCGAAGCAATTCGTACCTACCGCGACCCCGGGCAACCCGGAATAGAAGAAATTCCGTCCTCTCTCGATAGCAATGTCAGCTCCACGTCGATTCGCAGCATCGTCCGTAGATCTAAGCCGCAGGGTAAAAAAAGGGCGGCCTCTCGTCGCAAGTAGAAACGGCGGCGCTATGCTGGCGTTGAGCCGCGTTGAGAAATCGCGGAAACCATGCCGATTCGAAAGGTCAGGCCAGCGACATTTCGTGCCATCCGAGTGTGCTCGGCCTCGCTCGTCCCTCCTCCACCGTTTCTGTGTTAATTCGTGCTCGCGATGCGCCGACGTGTTAATTCGTCTTTTATTTTCCCGCCTCGGTTTCTGCTCGAGGATCGAAGAGGGCTGCCGAGAGAGTCGAGTCTAAGAGTGCATCGATAGATCGAAATACATCGACAAGGACTCTGTGAATCACGAATCCGTGTCGTTCGATCGACGGATGGACGATCGTCCGTGCACGACGACGAGCAGTTGCGTGCAAAACGCGCCACGATTCTAATGCTACGAAAGAACCGTCTCCTTCGTGGGTTCGAAGGTGTCGAATGATGAAATCTCACCGTTTCTCGTAGTCTCGTCTATCGACGAAATGACGTAGAATTAGCACTTTGAAATAGGATAGTAACTGTGAATTTGAATCTCATCGGACGAGCACGCGGAGCTTTCGGAGACCGCGAGAATAAGCGAGGGAGAACGTTAATACCGGTGAAAGGCATCGAGGACAGGGTGGAATTGTTTTTTTCCTCCTTGGCCGGGGATAATCTTCCATCCAGGTAATAACCGTTCCGATCGTAATGTTAACGATGAGGCTGAACGATCGACACCTATCCGAGCTCGTTTTGCATCGTTCAACTCCGTTGAATCGATGTCAAGAGTTATTCCGTTTGATAGTACTCTTCGAGCAAACCGAGGCTAAGGAGCGAGTCACTGCTTGATTATGGAACAAAAGGTATCTTTTTCTACGAACATTATTTCCCATCAATCTTCCCAACCTTCAGATAGTAATGCTAACAACGCGTTTAAAACAATTGACGAGCGCAGTCTCCAGTGAATCGATCGCAGGATCCGTTCGATTATCATCGTTCTCCCGGTGGTCTCGTCTCATCGACCAGGAGGATGGGACAACTCGAAGACACAAGTTGGCTGCTGATTAACGTCGAAGACGCGTCGATTCTCGCGGTTGACACTATTATCCGCGATTAGTAACGCGAACGGCGAGCACCTGGTCGATTGCCGGTAGCTCGATCCAGCGATATGTTATCCACTCGGGATGTTCCATGGTGAAACCCGATCCGGAGGATCGACCACGCGAATCCCCCATCGGGAAAGCCTCTTTGAGAAGCCGGCAGCTCTCTCGACGTTAGCGGAGGCTCGGCATCGGTCGCCCGGCTCGCTCGGTCGTTGAGTGATATAAAACCGGCATTCGCGAATAAATACTCCATTGCGGGAGTACGGGGCCCTAAATATTCATGGGGCAGCTCGCTCTCCTTAGCCTTTTCTATCCTTCTCTCGTCCTCCACAGACTGTCGTCCTAACCTCGGCTATGGCCGTCCTATGGAACGTCACGTTTGTTACTACCGCGAGTACCTTACCATTCGAGAATACTCGAGGAGTCTTTGTGCCGTCCCGATCCGCTCGATGCGATCTTACGAAACTCAAGGTATCCCGGGACTTTACGAGCTTACCTTTTGATTTCATTTCGTTATGGACCACGTGGACATGCTTGGTTGCTGTTCCGCTTCCGTCCTGGAGAACGATGTAGGAAGCTTCAAATGTTCTTTTGATTTCTCTTGAATTGCTTATTTAATAATAATGCTTCGCACGTCAATTAGAACTGCAGGTTGTATGATGATGAAGGAGAAAATCATGGTTGACTTTAATATCTGATTTAGAGAATAAGAGCAAGAAGAAAAGTTAGAGGAAGAAATTTTAATTGATCGAAAGAAAATCACTCGATACAAGTATTCATCCGTGGACACCGTAACTCGTTAGGGTTCGACTCCCTCGTCGAATCATTCACGATTCTATGCGCGGTAAGCCGAGCACTGATAAATTAGACGGCGCGCATCTTTACGGGCGAGTAACGATGAGCATTCGCTCGACGACTCGCCGCGCGTAATTAAGTTTGCCGTCTTGAATTAGCCTCGAGTGGTAAGCTGGACATCGCCATGGTGATCGTCGTTGCTTTTCTTTCATCTATGTCCGTCACCCAGCGCGTTAATCTCCTTCGATCCGTGCGAAGATGTTCGAACGAGGCATCATCGATCTTTATGAATGTCGATACTAGTCCTTCCCCTTATTTTTACGTTTCTCGATCGAGTTCCGTTTGCGGCAGAGTTACCGTTAAATAAGTTTGCTCCGAGAAGAATCGTGCTGCAGGTAATTAATTAATTTTAAACCGACCGTCCCTGTGTCCTGGGATTTCCTTTGTCGCATCAAATTCCTTAATAGTTTCCTCATTTGTGGAATTCGTCCCCTGGATTAAAAGGACACGGGAAAATAGGTAGCAAAAAATCGAGAAGTTAAAAAAAATATTCGATGTTGCTGGCACATTATGTAAGGCATGTAATCTAAATGGACGTTTTGCTACGACTCGGTGAATTAAAACGCGGATGCGCTAGAGACAGGATCGACTTCTCCCTCCAGATTCATGGCGGTGCGTCGTGAAGCCATTTTTCCAACAATGAGCGGACCATCCGCAAAGGAAAGACTGAAACTAGCCGAGTGCCTTCGAGGATAATCCGATCGTCGGATCGCCGAGCTTGTCTTGGAACGTAGCCATCGCCGTAGATTCCTCGACGACTGTATCGCGAATTCAAATATTTCGTTCCGAGGATGAGTCACTTTTGTTTGTATTTTTCTGGAAAATTATCGAAGCTAGTGGATCGCAGCTTGTTGCAAAAATCGACTACCACTTTATTGCTTCAAGCATTACGACTACAACGAGACTAGAGCATAAAGTGTTGAATATTAAAAAATTAGAATTTTAGAGAACTGTATAATATGGAATCTTTTAACCCCATGCCGTACAATAACGAGTGACCTTCGTGACGCTACAAGTAGAGTAGGAAATTTTCAAATTTTGCAATACCTATTAAATTAAAAGTCTCAGACGTCTACCATAAAATTATATTATTTCGACGCGATTAGTATTGCTTTAGGTCATAAGCTACGTCAGACTGTTATTTCAGTAATTAATTCTAATTTGCTGCGCATCCAATTACAAAAGAAATGTTACGCTAAACGATTAAGAAAGAATTCATTAAGTTTCCGTCCAGTTGTAACATATAAGAAATTCAGTTGCTGTAATTTTTGTTCAACTAATTTCCACAATTACATTTATTATTTATTCTCTTATCATCAAACTTTTATCACTATGTTTATTTTTATCATATCTGACCCAACACGTAGCAAGAATAAACAAAACTATAATAAAATTGCATCCATCCCCATCGCAGAAAGGTTGAAAAAAGATCGAAAGACTGGATCAAAAGAGGACTAAAAACCAGCAGAAGAATTCCTCGCGCAAACTAAATGTATTCTCCTCCGGATACACGCGATCGAGGGTAATTGCGCTACCAGTATCGCGAACGTTATTCCCGCAACTTCTCTGATCGATCGACGAAAATTGCGGTATCCTTTTCGAAGGATCGTCGGCGGAGCTCCCAACGTAACGAATCGCCGAAGGAAAAGGAGGAAGATCGTTGGCTCGTTCCTTTCTCGAAGTGGAACGATACGCGCTTTAACAGAAGCACGCGTGATTGCGAGCGATCACGCGTCTACTTTAAAGGTTAATGCCGGGACGCCAGAAAAATACCGGAATTAATGCGTCGCGTGTGCTACTGGTTGCGTGCTCGATGACCATTCTCGGCCGACGAGGGGGAAAAAAGGCGACTCTGCTGCTGGGTAAATCGGCGTAAACACGCGTGTAGAGAAATTCGACGCGCCTCGGAACTATCGGGAAATCTGTTAACGGAATCGTTCACCGGTAGCAGTTATAATTGAATTTACTCCGGACAGGAGATTACGGGTGGTAAAGTAATTCATAAATAAATTCTGGACGATCGTTTCCACGAATTTACGATGGAATTAACTATCCGCTAATGCGAACGTTTCAGTCTGCCTTATTAACACCTTGGTCGTGGAGTTCCTTTTTTCCTTCAACGGGAGCCGGTTGTTTATCATTTTCGAGTGACAAAATAGCCGAGGATTGGAACAAAAAGTTACATTTTCGAATGATATAGCTAAATTTCTTGGACATATTTTATCGCTATACGGATTAATGAGTTTACTATAGCCAGACGACCAGTATTCTTGGACAGGTGCAATATAAATAACTTATTGACATTAGTTTCGAAAAAGAAGAATCCTTTATGCGTGTATAATAACTCAAGGGATCTTGTTTTTCGTGTGGCCGTCTGGAAAACACACGTGTTTGCGTCGTAATTTGTTTTACGACAGTTTTTACGAGACCAACACAGTCGACAAGTTTTTTTCATTGTTCGAGATATCGTTTGAGATTTAGTCACGAGTTTAGAGAAATGAGGATACATCGAGAGAGAAAGATTTATTGTTCTGAGTATCCGAAAGTGAACATTCTCGAAAAATATTATAAAGAAGTACCCGTTTGACCTACAACTTTTAGACAGACATCATTGAAGATGTCAGTACAGAATTTTTTAATTAGACTAATTACGTACACTCCTATCAGTGTAATTATTCTTAAAGTATTTTATTACCGCAAGAGTAAGTTCTATCAGGGTTCACAGGAGAAGTATACATTTTGACCCAATAAATGCATCACGTATCAACGTACTCTAGCAACCCCCTCGGACAATTAGAAAAAAAACAATTGGTTACCCAAATACGTAACAAATAAATATTCACCCCAATAAACATACATCAACGGGAAAATCGATAACACGAGTGCACACCAGCTAATCATTGAGCAGAAAATTTCCAACAGCCTCGCAATTAATAGTTCATAAATTTGTAATTCGCAAATCATTATCCCGCAGAGCGACTTGTACACGCAAGTATATCGATTTTCGTGGCAATTCTAGCGATAAACATTCACAGGTCGTAAGATGTAATAAGAGGTGTCTTCCTCGTGGTTTCTCGCACCTCACGATTCCTCAATGAGTGACCTCGCTCGGTTAGAACGTTAAGTCTATAACCGAAGTTTTGACGCTCGTAACTTGGCCTGTAATGACTTAGAGAATTGCGGCCGCCACGGCTGAATCGGTAATTTACGCGGCTCGTAAGTCGCGTCATTGGGACGAGCTAAGTTACAACGAGTTGCTTGCGAAGTTACATTAAGTGCGTTCGCATCTACCTTTAATAGAACGCCTCGTAATTTTGAGGGTAACGATTGCAACGAGAAGACGGGCCTCGACGTCGCATTGGTCGTGCCTCGTTTCCGGTTATATTGAAATACCTGTTTGCAGTGTCTTTTTATGAGTCGAGTTATTTCTACGGATTTGTACACGTTTGAAGGTATACTTGCTAGAATACATGACTATGGACGCTGCGAGGTGAGAGAAATTGGAACGGGAAGAGATTGATGAGGAAATGAGAATAATTATTCGTCTCAAATATCTGACAAATCATTTATTTATTCATGTATGTTTTTTATACAATCATTGAGTTTCGTACAATATTAGAATACAATCTATTTCGTAATAGGTAAATTCGGATAAAATTAAAATAGTGACGTAAATCGTTGCAAAATTTCGTGCTTTTCGAAAAGGCGACATCCCCCTCCCTTAAGCCGAACCACCTCTCCTTGAGAGTCCACACATATAAAAGGGTCGAGTCTATCGTGTCGGCCTCTCAGTCTATTAATTTCTTTTCACATTGGATTTTTGCCTCTTCATAATTACTTACGCTACCGGTTGACCCACACGCGTCATCCGTCTCAGTTTAATTTACATTTTGTACTCACAATCATTCACAACTCGCGCAAGACTCTACTCATATTTTTGGTGGTGCAATTGTACATAATTATACGTGTATTATTTCTCAATGAACTCTTTAAACCCTCGCCAACCCTTCCGCGAATGGTGTCGCCAGAGATTATTCTCTGATTTGTGCGACTCAACAATGTGGTAGAAGGAAAATATAATTCTTCAAACGCGCCAAAATGTCAGTCACCTTCCGATTTTCGATTAGAAAAAGATGACCAATTCCCAAGAGTCTCTTTTGGTTGCGAAGCAAGCCCAGAAAAAAGGTTTTCGTTCCATGGTGATAATATCGCGCGGGTATATTCGCTATCTTACGGAATATCTTCCGATAGCATCTGGACAAGCGCTCGCACACCCCCGTGAGACGCGGAGGCGCACACCTTGCGCTTACCTCGCGATACACGAGTATTATCCGGTATGAGCGTATAAGTGCAGCCATACCTATATCTATATGCATCGCGGCCAGTGCATCTCGAGCGCCTCTTATGGGATGCGCTGGCGTTGCACCATAATATTATTAGATAAACGGCACGCTGCTAGATAGTGTGTGCTTCTATATGGTTTACATAAGCGGCTGTGACCCCTCGCCTTGCGAGGGCCTCTTCTTCTTCTTTCTCCTCCTCCTCCTCCTCCCTTTCCTCTTCTTCTTCTTCCTCCTCCTACTCCTCCAACATCTTTTCTTCTTCGTTCGCCTATACCGATGCAACGCGATGCACCACTACTCGAAGGTGCACTCTGGACGATGCAACACACCGAGGGACTGGCGGTCTGGCAAGCGACAAGTGCGATCTCCCATGTCCTCCTCCCTCGTACCTCTCACCTGTTCCTTCTTATCCTTCTCTGAAACCTTCGTACCACCTTCTTCTGCTTCTCCGTCGTTCATCTCCGAAGGGTTAATGGGGTTTCAGGGAAATTGCTTCGCGCCTAGCGACGGATAGGAACTACGCTTGAAACCGGTCGGGACCCTCTTCTCTATCATCGACCGTGAAACAATGAGGACGAGACAATCGCGCGAACGTGAGGAATGAAATGTCGCAAAAATATTGCGTTTGGAGATTTTAAATTAAGAAGTTTTTTTTTCATTTTGGGGTGTTTCAGCAACTTGTATATTAAAATGTCAGGAGAAATCGATAGATTGTTAAATTATTTTCTGCTTGCAAATATAAGTCGTAAATGAAGTTACTAGGGTTTAATTAATTACATTTATGGTACATGAGAGAAGGTAGAACGATGAACCGGAATTACCGTGTCGGAGAATTGTGGCATATCGAATCACTCGAATTAATTCTCGTTTCAAAACCACGACATCCTGCCCCGTTGAATTAAAACGTTTTATTAGTGCCACTAAGGGTGATAACGATCTTAATCGCGAATCGACTTCTCGAGTTACGTTTCGTAGCGTTTGCTGTCCGATTCAGGAAAATCAAGCGGCTGCAACGTTAGTTAGCGTACAGCTAACGGTCACTAGTTTCGCGAGATCACACGAGTACGGTGTTTCCTGATGATAAAGCGGCGTCTTCGATTTCCACGAGATATCCACGCGATTCCATGCACGCACGTTAAGTTTCCGCGCGTAGATCAACGGTTAATCTTGCACGGGAGGAAGAGTAGATAAGGATGAGGAAGGTCCCAGCAGATCTTCGGATCTTCATTAATAATTACTTCGCGTCTCTCTTTCTCCTTCTTTCCCGGATCAGGTTTCTCAGCTTGTAGTTGCCCGTGCCTTTCGTCCGGACGAAAAATTGCTGGACGATACAGCGACCGAATATGGATGCTGGAAATTGCGAGCACGGTAAAGACATCTCCGAGGTGTCTTTCTTGTTGGCGCGAAATTTGTTCAACGTGAAATTACGAGCGTCAGACTCGAGGATGAGAGGTTTCATGTAAGAGCTTCGAGTTAATCTCGATGAAGGAAGGATTTATCGCTGATTGTAAAACCGTTACCAAGAGCGATTCAATTTTCTCATTCTTCCTGATACAGTTTCTACGATGACGTTTACGGAGATAAGGTTCTCGTTTGTAGAATATCATTGAGCTTGGCAATCGACTTCAAGGATCTCCCTCGTTTTGTCGTTACGTTCGTCCTTTAATTCGATTTCCGCGACATATCTTTTTAGGCTTCGCTTACTTTCAGTTGTACGTTCGTGGAAAATGGGAAGGTTCGTCCATATTAGGCGAGGGCGCTGTCCATGCCTATAGTTGCAGTTGTAAGTTAGCGGTCGGGAACCGGTAAAGAACATTTATCTTCAATAAATTTCAAGGATTGAGAAACATTGCCTTTTTTGCTAATCTCGAGAATCGAATTCTTTTAAATTATTTCTCAATATTCTATAAACATTGAATAATACGCACAAAATATAAGGAAGGCTAGAGTGTCTATAGATATAAAGACTCGAACTCTCGATTAGCAATTCTCAGTTCAAATTCCCATCGTTTTTCCTCAATTATCATATTTATTCTCTGAGATTCTATCTCCATGTGGAAATTACCGTAGATAGTTGAAGCCAAAAAGTACAAAGGAAAAGGAGAATAAATTTCAGGGTTAAAATAGAACAACATATTTTATCTTCTCCTCGTCTTCCTTTTCCTCGTACCATGTCGGTGCAGTTTCCATCGAGAATTCGAAGCACGTCCATCATATTCGTCATCGCGAAACACTTGCACCCGCGTGTGAGTACACTTTCACGTGGACGTTTCGTATGTAAGAGGGAACTTACGGTTCCACGTCTATATCGTAGCAACATACACCGTCTGTACGTGTAGCCGTAATAGCACGCTGCACGAACTACCACCGGGGAATTGGATAATTGCGAGCGTTTGAACCTGAGCCACGCGTGCACGGTCCTGGGAATCGTCAGAATTCTAATCCTCGAGAGACTCTATATCCTACCTCTATTCTATGATGGCACATACTTTTCCGTCATTTACACCAAAATTATTTTAATTGACAAATGCCTTCGTTACATGCTTGACCCACGAGGAGTAGTGCAGCGACAAGTGGTACTTTTTAATTTAACTCGTCCTAAGTCGTCCTGGCTTGACCTCGTTATCTCCCGTCTTTTTTATTTGTCTCTTGTCTGTCCTGTCCGTCTCCTGTCTGCTCTATCTGTCTTCTACCTGTCCTTTCAATTCCTTTCAGTGTCCTGTTTGCAAACCCAAATTTAATCTTGAAAATACTTTCAGCTCATAAGTGGAGTAAACCAATAATAATACGGGACAGGCAAAACAGATGAACGGCAGGCAGTGCATGCACGGGATAAGCAGTATAAAAGCAGGGCATGCAGTACAAGAGCAGGCCGCGCAGTACAGGAGAAGGACAGGCAGTACAGACATAGAACATGCTGCGCAGTCACAGGACAGGCAGAACAGGCAGTGGATGCGCAGGACAGGCCGTATAAGATGAGGACAAGCAGTATAAAAGCAGGAGACGCAGTACAGACGCGGGACAGGCAGGACAGCAACAATGCAGGCAATGCATGAGCAGAACAGGCAGAATAAAAGCACGGAACGCTGTACAGGTGTAGGACAGACAGTACAGACGTGGGACATGCATTACAGTGGCAAGACAGACAAGAGATGTATAAGCGTAGCGATTAGAAAAGGTTAATAGTGTTTTAGATTTTACAAATTCATTATTTGTATTATGTATCATTGTTTGTATTACATATCATAAAATAAAACTGTGCGTTTCTAAAACTATGAATTATTTATTTGATAAATCCTGTCCTGACTCCAAATTCCACGTTGAAACAATTGAGGTGAATCTTTCGCTCTGCTTGAATTTTCACTGATTCGTGTCACTTGCCAACTTTTCACATCTTCCCTGAAATGTGATTCAATTGGTAAAAGGGGAAAACCAATAACTTCAGGTTGTATTTTTTCGCTCTGTCTGACTTTTCGCCGACTCGTACTACTTGTCAGCATGTTAAATATTGCCGAAAATTTTTCAATTTTGAAAGCTGTATGTAAGTTAAAGTGTTCGACTTTCGACTGCGCCTGGCTAATCATGGACTCGTACTACTCTTACTCACTTGTGCAATTTTTCCGAAAGGTTTGCAAACCCAGCAAGAAGTATAAAGCAAAATTTCTCAGACCAACTTTTATGTCTGACTTATCGTCAACTATACTATTTGCTCACTTGTAAAATTTTGTCGAAAAGTGTGAAAAGTGAATTCAGTAGTATAAAGCGAAATTTCTCAGACCGACTTTTAGTTCCGTCTGACTTATCGTCGGCTTTACTACTTGTTCACTTTGAACTTTTCCCGAAAAATTTGCAAATTAAGCAAGTAGTATAACCCGAAATTTCTCAGACCGACTTTTAGCCCCGTCTGACTTATCGTAGGCTTTACTACTTGTTCACTTTGAAATTTTCCCGAAAAATTTGCACACTTTGCAAGTAGTATAACCTAGGATAAGTCAGCCCTACTTTTGCGTTTGATTTATCGTCGACTTTACTACTTGCTCACTTTGAAATTTTTCCGGAAAATTTGCAAACTTTGCAAGTAGTATAACCTAGGATAAGTCAGCCCTACTTTTGCGTTTGACTTATCGTCGACTTTACTACTTGCTCACTTTGAACTTTTCCCGAAAAATTTGCAAAGTGAGCAAGTAGTATAACCCGAAATTTCTCAGACCGTCGTTTAGCCCCGTCTGACTTATCGCCGACTCGTACTACTTGATAACTTGTGGAAATTTTCCGAAAAATTTGCAAACCCCGCAAGTAGTATAAACTAGGATATCTCAGACCAAGTTTTACGTCTGACTTATCGTCGACTGTACTACTTGCTCACTTGTGAAATTTTGTCGAAAAGTGTGAAAAGTGAATTCAGTAGTATAAAGCGAAATTTCTCAGACCGACTTTTAGCTCCGTCTGACTTATCGTCGACTGTACTACTTGCTAAGTTTGAAATTTTTCCGAAAAATTTGTAAACCCAGCAAGTAGTATAAACTAGGATATCTCAGACCAAGTTTTAGGTCTGACTTATCGTCCATTGTACTACTTGCTCACTTGTGAAATTTCGGCGAAGAATATTAAAAGTGAATTCAATAGTATAAACCATAATATTTCAGACGGAACTTCTGCTCTCCCTGTATTGCCAGTGTGTTGCATCACTTATACGACACGATCAAAGCGGATCAAATCGACTTAAACCATATTTAGAGAACTTATAAACTATGATATGGTCATTTGTGAATATGGAATATGGAATTTTGTGAATAGAAAAGGGTAGCACTTAAAAAAAGTACACAGTGTTTTTGATTTAACAAATTCTTTATTAATCATTTATATTGCACAACATACGATATAATATTTATAAAATACAAGTGTGTGCTGCTAATTGTAAGACCAGAAATGATTAATTTAATAAATGCTCTCCAGAATATCTTGTGCCTGCTAGGTGCTTATCCTGTACCTGTCCTACTTGTCTCCTGATTGTTCTGTGTCTCCAAACCTTCCCCCGGGGTTTTCAACAAGAAGTTCTTTGATATGTCTAATAAATATTTATGCAAAGTTTCATCAGAATCAGAGCGAAGGAAATCTTGAACCTGTTAGTCTGTTGTTCCGAGATAGAAGACACACCGGAAAGAAGTCGCGTTCGATGCATCTCGATCGTGAGGAAATGAAGCTCGATAGTATTCAATCGATCGAGGCGCGAGTTCGGCGAGGAAGAAAGCCTTTGGCGCGGTGCAATCGCAAGATTTCCGTGAGAGCCGACGTGATCGAAAAGCCAATATCGGTTGCGCTCGATCCCGGCCGCAGGGAGAAACGAGCCTGAACCGCCTAATGAACCGATCGCTGTATCGATTAGCGCCGGTTAAGAGCGATCGATTGCGTGTCTTGTCAAATTTGTCAACGGGTGCGAACCGGCCGTAGACATAACGATTCCACCGACCGACTGCCACTCGCGATCTCTTGCGAAACTCTGGTAACGCGGGAGCGAACGTGAACTAGAACGGTGAGGAGATATGGCGAACCGATCAGGTGAGGGAAGAGGGCTGCCGATCTCGAAACTCGATTGATCGGTTAATGCGCGTTCCGAAATCCTTACGCAAAAACTCATTGATGATATTTGTAAAAGAATACTCAAGTACACACCGCTGCTCTCTGTTCTCAAACACAGAATGATCGATGAAAGAATCGGCGAATCATTAATATAGTCTACGCAGATTTTTTTCTAGCGTTCTTTCCAATGATAAGTATCGTTCTACCGAAAGAATGGCAAGTTGCTGTAAACAATGGTGTACACTTCGCACTACCCTATCGGCAATTTACGGTCTTCGAAGAGTGCTAAAAGTGACCGAGCCGTGTCCGTTGGACGAGAATTGAGGGGGCATGCTGTTCGCAACGACTCTTCTCCCTCTTTGGTCACTTCCACCTATGCACATGTATCTACGAACGTACCTGTCTGCTTGGAAACAACGTTGTGTAACATATATAGATAGACAGAGAGAGAACAAGGAGAGAGAGAGAGAGCCAAGAGAGACTACGCGAAGCGATCTCTCAGCGCGGTCCAATTACTTTAAATTGAGTTATAACCGGATCAAATTGCCGATAATTGGCGATTGCATAGCTTAATCGGGTGCCAGCCCCCCACCTCTCACTCCCACGTTCTTCTACCACACCAAGTTCCCTCCTCGTCCTGGCTGCCTCCTCTCGCGTATGAAGTTATTCCGTAAAATGGCTCGAAGGAGAAGAGAAACGAACAGAGACGACGAAAGAGCGAGAACATGAAAGAGAAAACGACAGAACCACTGAGACTAGAAGAAGCCAAGAAAGAAAACGAAGGAGTAACAGAGATAGAGAGAAGAGAACGATGAGATTCCGTACAGCAAGAGCGCACCCTTATTCTTCGACAATACAAATTGCTGATTATGCGCCCGGCTTTTACGTGCCTTCTAATTGGGCCGCCTCGGCTCTTGGGAAAGATCGACCGATCGCACGATCGGCCCTCGTTAACCCCTAACGCTCACGGTGCACGCCAGGGTTCCGTTCTTACTCTTGCGGCCCCTTCGATACCGACGATAGCCTTTACGTCGCGGCTGCGCCCAACGTTTCTCTTCCACGGGATCGTCTCCGTTGCAGAGCGCGAGTCGCGTATATGGTCATGCAGGAAGTTCTACCACGCGTCGAACCAGTTTCCTGTGTCGTCGCTTTCGACTATCGAAATCTAGATCGGAGGAACGTTCCTCTCGTTCGCCGTGACGGGATTATTGTTTCTCTCGCATGCGGCATCGTCTTGTCGGGTTCGTTTCCTAGGAAATGTATCTATACGCTGTTCAACTGCTGATCGAAGATCTCTTCTGGAGTTTCACGGAGAAGAAATCGTTTCGTTCGAGTGCCGATGGATCTGCGAATTAATAATTGCACGGATCGTTACTCACCGTTGCCAGAGCGAGGTTACGTGACGACTGTGCGTTCGGTGTAATCGATTAAATCTCATTACGGACGTCTCTGCTTGTCGTTAATTCGCTTAACTGGAAATCGAGGGGAGGGAGAAACTGGAGGAAAAAATGAGAGGACACGAGGAGAGACATGAAAGCACGTAACCAACCACCGCGAGTTCTTATTCGTAGCGCGTAGAGTAAATAAGCACTCGATCAGTGGATCCCATGTCCGCGTTCGGGACGCGGATCGGATGGACTTCTAGCTCCCAG
Source organism: Cerceris rybyensis (assembly GCA_910591515.1). Lineage (NCBI taxonomy): Eukaryota > Metazoa > Arthropoda > Insecta > Hymenoptera > Crabronidae > Cerceris > Cerceris rybyensis. Next base: position 24,084,753 of record OU342791.1, on the reverse strand, counting down.
GAGAGCCGTTGACATCCAACGTGGTGCATTATGCCTGCTTCTTATCGAATACGCGCGCTATGTTCGCTCTTCTTTGGAAGATCTCTTCGCTCAAAAGGACGCTGCCGGAGGATCCGCCGAGGAAAAGGAATACGCGAGGATGCCGCTGAGAATTTCACTCGGTGATCGTACGTTTTAACGCGCTTCCGGAACGAGCCGTCGAACGGAATTTCAATACGGTCGTCTTCCTCTTTTGCAGTTCTGTATATGGCGTGACCGGTCGCGTCAAATTTCTTCGCTCGTACGCCTTCCTGCTGACTTCGACGTTTCGAGATCGTCAAGTACCACGACTGTACTGCGTAGAGTTATATGTAGAAGAAAAATGCAACTCCCAAATTAAGACGTGCGCTGTCTATGCTTTTAACAACCCTGATCTCTTAAATGGAAACCTAGACTTGAAATTTTCTGACCGTTACCTTTGAGAAACTTTCTGCCATCATGGTATTCTAAAATTGGAACCCCTAGTCACAACAACTGTCTTTGCAAAAAAAGATGTCTAGTGTCAGAAACAAATGTTAATTTTACTGTCATACTATAAAAATTGAAGGTTCTACTTTTTCTTGGCCCATGTAAACTTAGATTTTCTTTATTCGGCCTGACTTAGCCGTTCGGTTTAATATCCTTGCTCTAAATTACCAAACCAACGAATTAAAAAGCCCAAGTCGTCCCAACTCGTAAGTCAAGCCTCGAACAATCGCGCCATAAAATTCGTCCCAGTTCGACCTGCAAAGAGAAACGAATCTTTCGACGTGTCGTGAAAACTATCGAGGTTTAACCTGTACATCTGTCCATCGATATATCACTTGGCAAGAGGCCGTAATCCGGTCAGGAGTCGCGCACGGGTTAAAATTGTCCTGCGTGTGCCAGAGTTGCCCAACTCATGCATAGAGTCATGACGGGTTCAAGCGATTGCTTATTGCTCGGCTGGTGTAACCAGTCGCCGTGCACTGACGCACTACCTACGGTCTCTGTCGTTTGTTATCCAGGATCGACCCGTGTGCGAGTTTTAAGTCCGCACGTGCGTGTCTGCTCGTTCTCCACATTACGCACGAAGAGGTTGGTGTGCGTTCACCAATGCGCCGCATAAGAGGAACATCGTCCTTGGTGCATCGACTTCCATTGTAGGAATCGATTGTTCAGAGGCAGGTCGATAAGCTGAAGTCAATGGAAAACGTTTTTTAGGATACGGTGTTTTTCTTTAACGTTATCCAGGTGCTTCTGGTTGCTCATCTGTGCCTAATGTAGAACTGCGCTTTTGGTCTGCTGCTCTATATTTTAGCTTTTTTATAGGGAAAACATATTTGTGTATATATTTATATATATAGTTTAACATATAAGAATCCTCCAAGAGAGAAGAAATTTTGCATGCTGATTTTCTGGCCAGAAAACTGAGAACTTGATGCCACACATCGACGTATCCCGGTGATACAGAAAGAAGTCACTAGGTACGAGGTATTTACGTGGTAAGGGAGGACCTGAAGAAGAAAAACTGAACTCTTATTTCGTCGTTAAGTCTCTTAGACCACTTATCAAGTGACTGCTCTATAAATCCTCGGAATATAGGATAACCAAAAATACAAGATGGCTTCCACCTTGGCAACTACACTTCCAAGGTGCACGTAACATCGATCTTCCTAATTGCCATTCCAACTCTGAAGCTCACAACTGAAAAACAAAATCGAGGAAACACTGCATCGATGATCACGATATTACGTAAACCGATTTTCGTCGATAACGCGCAGAAGCGCGCACAATTAGCACGGATAATCGAGAGACATCGAGCATCTCGTGTCACGTGAACGAATCGAACGGCAAAGCGGAAAGAGGATGCGAAGGATACCTCTGGCAGTCGTGCGCCATCCGGACGTAGAAAGAACGTTCGACCTGCCAAGGTCAGCCGCGTGGGCAGGTATCCGTAACTCGATGATTTTGCAATGCCCGCGCTTCCTGCTGCAATTGATTAATGGCACCTGCAACGTGCCGGTACTTGGCGTTATATATATTCAACCGTCCGTGTCTCGTGCGTGGCAGCGTACCGACCGGCGCAATAAAAGCATGCCCGATGCTCTTCTCAAGGTTGCACGGACGAGATCCACGGTAAATGGGGCTTCGGTCTGTTCGATCACTGTCGTGCCGTTTCTACGATCGACTGATTTGCGAGACTACGAGTCTCGATCGTTTAAAGCGAATCGAGCTTCTCGGGAGGATGTTTTGTGGATGTGGTGTTTGTGCGAATACCTAAGTCCTGGAGATACGCGGAAAGAGCGGGGATAAATCGGTGCCGTCGAGAAGAATTTTTTCTCGATATCGTAGAGAAGGATCTTGCGTTCGATCCATGCTCATTTAGTATCGACATATTGCCGATCGACGTATGAAATATATTTATCTTCGATACGGTGACGCGGAGTCTAGATTGAATCATGGACTGAACGATTGCGGGAATCGTGGCTTGATTTCTTGAATAATGGACGTCGAATTAGGAGCTATATTGTATTTTTTGGATAGATAATGTAACAAGACGCAGACAAATTTTGTTGATCTTCAACGTATTGGGTAATATCGACAGCTCGAATGACGGCGATCGTAGCAGATTGGAATTACTGACTTTTTTTTTTAATTTACCTGTGACGGATTAAACGAGGGATTGGGAACGAGAGGAGGGGGGATGTGAAAAGTCGTTTGTCGATTAAACAAAAATATTTAATTCCGCGATACGTTTAGGTACTGGCCGCTCATGTTCACCACTTACGTTCTACTATGTACAGTTGAAAAATTGGAAGATAAAGAATAAGATAAAACATTCGTCTGTTATACCAGCTGAGAGGTCATACACCAAGCGGAAGCATAGAAGCGATACTGATTCGCAGATGAATCTCCCCTCTTGGTTATTTACATGATATACGCGTGTCATTTTTTTTTGTTTTATACATTAACGTGACGCGTCACTTTCGATTCATTTTACTGGCCTCTCTTATCATACGTTTTACGATTCCGAAAGTGCATTTGCGTTTACGCTTTATCCTTTGTTCATCCGGATTTTCCTATGGCCCGGATACTTTTTCTATACAAAAAGAAATATACGATGCTTAAAATGATTGTACAGTAAAAATAAGTTTCTATGCTTTCTCTCCGTTCGAAATATTCATACATATACATATATAATATTTATATAAATATATATTATATTAAGGCACTCCACTACTGGCCGGTATATCCGCGACTCCATTCTTTATACAGGATTATATTTATATGTATATACGCGTACGATATATCCGTAATAATTTCATATATCAAAGTAAAAGATGCAGAAATACATATATATAACAGTAACAAGACCGATCGTTCGGTCAGCTACTACTCGCAATAAATTAATCTCGTCATCTCGGTCGGTTCAATCGAGCGATGCCTATATACAGATTTGAACACATTTTCGCGACGGGCCTTCTTGGCGATTCGCCGAACTTGCTTTATCCTCTCGCTCCACGATGTCACCCCCTTCCACGAGGCGAGTCTTCGGAAAATCTTCTCAGATACATTTGAACCACGTCCATCGATTTCTTCACCCCTAGTTCTTCCAACGAACCAGCCTCTTCCCAAAAGAATTCCAAACTCGAAGAGAGGATTCGAGCGCGACCCCAGGGATACCCCAAGAATTCGGGACCAGCCCGTTGCGGCGGGCCTAATCGGCCGACGAAGTCTTCACAACGACAGAGGCAATTCTGCCGGCCTCTTAACTCCTAACGTTAAATCCAAAGGTTTGCTCTTCGTCGTGGCCTCCTCCTTTGCCGGACTGTCGCGATCGCACTCGTTGTCGTTCGACCTATTGTCCTCTTCCGACGATTGACTCGGTCTTGGGGAGCTTCTGCTGGATCGTACGCTAAGGTCGATTGGTTCATCCTGTTCGACCGCGAGACCACCAGGACTTGGACTGACCAGCAGCAGATCGCCTCCTCTAGGCGAATGCTGGGAGGCCGCTGGGGTTACCAGTCCGGGTGGAGGGTACACCAGACCGAGACCCTGATGAGGATGATAACCAGTCGTGAGGGTGACGGTAGCGTTGATCTTCCTAGCAGGGAAGTCGCGCTCCGACAAAGTGGGCGAAGCTGCGCTCGTCTTGAAGTAACTTAGTGCAGAGTTACTCCTGGACTCGACATCTTGCAACGCGTCTCCTCCATCGACCGAAGACGCTCCGCTGTCGCTCGGCGTGTCCGTGGTCCTCTTGTACGTCGGCAAGAAAGGTCGGAAGACATCCGACGGACTGGAGGGTACGCAAACTCCGTCCTTTTGAGCGAAATTCATCGGGAACATGGGAGAGCCTGGATGTTGCTGCTGCTGTTGCTGCTGCTTGTAGGCAAATGGCGGTGGCGTTGTGTCTCGCGGTGGTGTCCCTGGGGGTTGCTGAGGATTACCTCCGATTCTTTCGCGCTCCTTCTGCCATGCGAGCAGACGCAGTTGATTCTGAAGCGCCACGTCATCGGGATGTGGAGACTTGTTGCCCCTTTCGCGTTCCTGCTTGAGCATTGCCACGTGCAGAAGGTGAGACTGAAGAGCCAAGTCCTCCTGACTCGGCGATGCTCGATCTTTTCCGTCTTTCCCGTACACCCCGCTACCTTGTTGTCCTTGAGCTTGCGGCAGGAAACCGGGCAGAAATCCTGGCCCAAATGGTGAGGCAGCTCCAGGAGGGACATTGACGTTCTGTCCACCGTTGGTTTGCTCCTGAAGAAGGCAGTGTATCTTGAACCAATTGGAACGCCTTCCGTAACGGGAGCCCGACTTGGACATGCCGACCATCAGGCATTTTCGCAGACGACACGCTTTGCAGGCCGTGCGATTCTTCTTGTTTATCACGCAAACGCCTCCGTTCTTGCACTCCGATATGCTGCCGAGATTGTTGTACGTTCTCCCAAAGAAGGACTGGAAAAGAAAAGAAAAAGAGAACGAATTATTCGTGGTGTCGATATGGTTGGCAAATCGGGGCAAATATTCTTGAGTTTTCGTAACGCGAAGAAACCCGAGGCAACTATCCGCGCTATTTTTACAGCGGCTAGTCGGTTCACCGGCTAGCGGTGAATTTTTGTTACGCTTCCCCTCGTAAGGCAAGTTATCCAGGTAACTTCCTCTTACGGAGTCGCGCCGTCGAAACAAACAGTACCTCGCTTCGTCCCGATCCTCCGTGTTCTTTTCGCGGAGGATTTCTACCAGATACGTCCAAGAGACGAAGAGACGTCCGCGCGAGAGAACGAACCATATAAAGGGCCGACGGTCGGGGTGTCTATGCGAACCGCGAACCTCTATACCGGATTAAACGTCGGGGTTTAATGTTACGCGCGTCACGAGAATTAACATGGTTCCACATAGGAAAGAGGAGAGACGGAACGACAAGAAAGAGCGAGGGAGAAAAGAAGCAAGGTCCTGCAGGAGATAGAGTGTGCGCTTGGCGTGGCCGGTCGTAAAGTTAAACGCCTGTCGGCCGACGATAAAACTCCTTGAAAGACCCGCTGCTTCGAAAGCCCCGCGGACCCGCTCGCACGGTCGTCGAGCACTAATTTACGACGTGGCTTTTCACTCTCTCGTCTTGCGCACCCTTTGAAAATTTCGACCATCTCGCGGGAACGTCTTCGAGCTATGGAATCGATAGTCGTGGAAAATGACTTAACGGAATGATAGAAATTTTTTGAAGTATTTTAACATCATTGAAACTTGGAAATTAGAAGCGGGATTAGTACGATTACATCGACTACATCGGTCACCCTATTTAAGACTTGATGACGAAATCGGTCCAAGTGGAGAAGGAGAATATGGCTGAAACTGACAAACCTAGCGAAAAATGATTCCGCTTTATCTTTGATCTTGAAATAAAACAGCATATTTAATCAAAATTCTCCATACTCCAACGCGATCGTCCAGGAGGTCGCAAAGGAAAGACTCGAATTTCTGGGTACCAGCCGGCAAGCCACGTGGGCGGGCTGGTAACGGTTCGAAAACTCAAAAGCTCGTATAGCGGTACACGTCCCAATCGGGACTAACGAATCATCCAGCGAAGTGTCCACACTACCGATCTGCGACCCACATTTTAGCCTCGATAATGTCTCGAGATTATTCGGTCTCCGATGGATCCTGGCTTTCGTCGAACATACAACGACAACGAGGACTCTGAGTCACCCCGCTCGATGATACCTACGATCGTGAGAAACTGTTCTTCCCTACCTGTTGCCATATAATTAGAACGACTCGATCGGCGCGAGCAGAAACGCGTGTTTACCGCTCGGATCTCGAATACAATGTCATAAGCGCAATTAAGCGCCAGCGAAGAACGGCGGGACGCGGAGCAACGAGGAAGGAGAAGATTCTAAAGGCAAAGGCCGCGCGCGTCGTCGCTGATTAATCGTCGTAGAACTCGAACCGGAGAAAGACGGCCGGAAGGTTGACAAACTCCCGCCGATCGCGAAATATCCCTGGCGCAACGAACAGCGGTATCGCGATACAAGCACGACGACCTCGACTCGCAGAATGGTCGATGCGTCGAAGATGGCTCCCGCACGCCAGATGATTCTCCGGCTGTCATTGCGGCTATGCGAAAGAGGTTACCGTGCTATCATGAACGCGCAAGATCGTCCACAAGACAGACATCTATCCATCGCTTCCGCCTTCGGACTCTCTTCATTGTCCATGTATTTCGTGATCTGCACGTACTTTACTTTCGTTCGATCGCAATTTTCGTCGTTAACGTATCATTACGGTCGCGCTGAAAAGCGTGCGCGAGGAATATCGAGGCGGCTAAATGTAGCATTAGAAAGCCATAACTCTCCCCGATGATTCGAGTCACGGCGACGGGGAAGAGTATCGGTATTGTCGACCTCGTCTTTATTCTTCTATTTTTTACACCCTTTGATTTGAAACGATGATGGCGACGTCTTGCAATATAAACCTATCTGAAATTATAGCCATGTGATAGTGGCGAGAAAGAGACTTCAATATCGTTGCAAAACTTTCTTACAAATGTCTTCGAGTTTCTCTTTCGACGGAAGAACAACAACGAGCATCGAGAATCGGCACATTTTCGCGTCGTTCCCGAGCGAAAGTGCTTTTCCGCCAAAATCCCCCTTCGAGTGTGTTTACGATTGCACGTAACCGATTGCGTTGCCGGGAATCGAGCCAGTCACTCGGTCAGCTGTGCGTGTATCCTTACCGTAGAGAGAAACAAGGGGGACAACGGGATTCGCGAGATTGCGTAAGAGCGTGCGAGCGCGTGTTCGCGGCTTTACAAGTTTTTGCAGGTCCTCGTCCGGTCGCGAACCGCGTGTACTGCCAGTACGAATCAACCGAGCGAGCGGCGATCGCCGGACACCGAGAAACGCCGGCGTGCAGAACATTCTTGACGACTACCCGAGAGTAGTGCCATTTAGGGAGGCGTGCGACAAATCCGTCGGGTCGAGATTATCACGAATCAGTCGGCACGCCCGGAATCCCGGTGCGATTTGTAAAGCTGCCGAGCGATACGGAGAAAACCGCTGTCCGTGATCGTGAACGGAAGCGAGGCGAGAAAGTTTGACAAACTTGACGTTGCGAGACACTCGCGCGGTATGCGGGCACTTTTTTTTCTGAATCGTCGATCGCGGCACCATTCTCAGAGTCGAACATTTTGGGGAAGTTTGAGAACTTTTCTCGTTTGGGTTTGAATGGTCGTTTTGGTGTTGACTTACAGAATTGGAATTTTCCATGTTTAATGCTAGAACTATGGCCGCCAAATGTGGTATATTTAAATATATTAAATAAGTACGTTGGAAGAAGATGGTACAAGCGGCAAAAATTACGATCAATTAAGTAATTTGTATATTATAATATACATGTGAAATATTTATTGTACTGCTTCTCTGTAAATTTGAGAAAAAATTTTTAAAAAGTCGGAAACCGTCAATTTGACGGTTACGGTAGATCTGGTGTTAAGAAGAATTTTGTTTAGATATGGATGTGCTGCTTTTAGAGGCACGATTTTGATTATTGATTCGACGGAAATGTATGCAAATGTGAGCTATGTAGCATATAGGTATATGAAATTTCTCAAAAGCAACAGGGAGGAAATTTATAATAAAATATTTTGATAAAGAAGTCAACTTCAGCGTAATCCTCTTGCCCGTAGCCTCAATTGTCGCATTAAGCAATTAAAGGTACAACATATTTTTTGTTATCCTGACAAAACACAATAGAACATATCCCACGAACCTGCAGTCGTTCACGGGACGAGACAGAATTCGATTTCATCTAGAATGCGATCGGCGAGTATTCTGTCCATGCCGCGACAATTTCCTCGAAGGAAAAAACGAGCGCGCGGCAATTTCCCGCACGTGAGTCGAATCGGATACATCGTTATTCGTGGTTTCAGTATCCAGAAACCGATACTCTGCAAATAGAGTCCGCGGACTCACGATTGCCCTCAACGTTCCACGAATTCGGTTATCTTCGAAGAAACCGGCATCTCATGCCTCGATTCCACGATCGCGACCGTCGACGGACAATTCCGCGAATGAGTTTCGCGCGGATTAGCGCGACCTTTGTTCGCGCAATGTCGCGGAGTCGTCGTCGACGCGTTAAGTGATCTCGCAAATATGACTTTCGTTGGTGTCGCGGTGACGTTGCGAGTTAACGCTATGATTAGAGGAGGATAGCCGCCTCGAGGCTGAAATAATTTTCACTCGTGACAATCGCAAAATTGCCGGTCGCCGAGACCCGCGCCGGACCCGTTTCATTTTACGTCTACAACGAATAAAGAGAAACGGGCCGAGCGGACAATGATATAAATGCGCACACTACGATCAGCCTACGGGCAGAAGAACCGCCTGCGTCATCGTTACGATTATGCTAATTTTATATTCGCACGATCGCAAATAATGCCTCGGTTAATCGCTCGAGCACGCACCGTTATTATATTTCACGATTGAGCAAAACAGCGCGAAGGGGGCGGATTACAAATTAAATATTATCCAGAACTGTTTCAGTGATATCCTGGCTGCAGTCGGAAGAGAAGTATTTCACTTTTGTAATACATCATTTAATCTTTCTCATACGAAGAGAGAACGTACTTGCAGAGAATTGCACGAAGGTGAACGTCATACGAACGACGACCGCAGTCGTTGCTGTCTCGACCATCATTCTCGGCCATCGTCCGACAACTGCAGTCATCGTACTCCGAGAACTGAACGTCCTTTTTCATTTAACTACAATTTGCCACGATAATCCCGCGATTCTTCACTCATCTCACCTATCGCACGTTCCAAAGTCATTTACCCGATGTCACCTCGTAGACTAACATTTTTCCCGTCCTCTCGATTATTCGCGAGATCGCAGACAAAATTTCCACCTCTTTTCCTCGTCAGGTTGGTTCGTTTTCACTCGGCGAGACACCTGTGCCGCGAGGCGAACATCCTCTTCGTCGCACCCACGCTCTCATCGTGTCGTCCTCGTCGTCCCGTGCGAGAAACGCAGCCTCTGTCGGCCCGTTTATTCTCTTCTCGACTCAGACGACCACGTCATCGCATCCTTTTCTCTCTCTTTCCTTCTTTCTCACTCTCACCACGATCCTGCCGGTGGTATCCCTCGTCCTTTTCATTTTCCTCGTCCTTCTTCCACAAGCGAGCGGTCTCTCGCTCGCTCGCGTATCAAGAATCTATATTAAGGACGTGGGAATGTGAAATGGCCTGTCCAGCAATGCGAACGGTGCCGTAGGAGTCACGGTGTGGTCTTGTCGGCTGTCTCGCTGCTCCAAAGAGTTCCTCCGTGTCGCACGAGCGCACCGACGCTCGCGTCGCGACCTCGGATTAATGCTCGCGAGACCAACGTTGCATTCCCGAATCGCGAACATGCAGAGTTTCTTGGAAGGACTTTCTTTCGGGCTGTCGTGTGTCCTCGCTCGTCGCGGTTGTATTAATTGGAGAAATTGAAAGGAAGAGTCTGGGACGTTAAACGATCGATGGCTGTCTTCGAGGTTTAGGTGAGGACGGCTATGGAGAGTCGACGACGTGGAAAGGTAGAAGTTCAGACGATATTCTCACAGAAATCGTCCATTTTTGCATGGAAGATCGAATCTGTGTTGAAGCTTGTGTGACTCTTTTCAAATGATTCCTAAATGAGACTTTAATACTTCCAGCAACGCTTTCTAAATGAGAGCGGATGGTATTCCAAATTTCGCGGTAGCACCGGGGTTTCAAAGACGTCGCGAGATTTCGAGAGATAGAGAAAGAACGAGAGAAACTTAAAAAGTCGCGTGGCCATTGGAGAATTTCTCTCTCGAAATCGGAACGGAATGCGCATCGGCGACCCAGAGAAAAAGAAGCTGCTCGGAGTGATCATCGATGCGTCAACGGTAACCGCCGATTTCCCCGTTTCAAGGGACGCTCGTTAACGTGTAGTGTGCGTGACATTAGCGTGGACGAGCTCACAAGCTTGACCCTGATACAACTCGTTCACGATCGGCGCTCGGCATACGCGGAATCCGCGTCATCCTTCTTCCAGCGAATCCTCCTTCGACCGCGTTTACTTCCTCCGTGACTTTCCCAGACAGGATGACTCGGCTAGTCGATTCGCGATCTGGATTTCATGTCCTGGCACTACGTGGTACCACCACCTGCTCGCTGCGTTTAATAATCGGTTACGGCGCCTTCGCAAAGTGTCGTAACGAATGAAAATCGTTTTCCTGGTTCGACGGTAGCAACTACAGTATACTCGGTGTCGCGCTGAGAAGGTGCAATTGTTATCTTTGCTCTTCCGTTTGTAAATGGTGTTGCTAATTTGCACGAATATAGTTAAGATCCTGTAGAAATCGTTTAACAGCGATGACACCTGCGATGAGTGTCAAGGACGTGGAAATTCTCATCAATGGGAGTAAAGACGGAGTAAAAAACGTAAGACATGAAATTCACCGATTTAAATCCAAGGTAGAGACGTTTCGATTAATAATCAAGACAGCTAGAAACCTTCGAATTACGTGGCCTTCGCCCATTAACATCACGATTTAGTGCATCGCTAAAAATAAGAATCTACCACACGTCTCTATAGAGCTCTAAATTGTCGCGACTCTCCGACAGGTTCTTTCTCAGGCGATATCTACCCACCGGTCTCCAACTCACACCCTGTACACGGTGCATTATCCCGACTGAAGTTTACTCATTCTCAAGAGCGAATCGTTAATGAGCCGTTCCACGTAAGAACTTATCTAGATCTGAGCTATTTCTAGTCTATCTCTGCTCGCCGAAGTGGCAAGAATAGTACATAACGTACCGGTAATTTTATCACTTTGTTGATTACACGCGTGACTGACTCCAAGGTACGAACGATATTCGACCAATTCGTTTCTTGTGCTACGAAACACCAATTTTTATCGTCACTTCACCGGTACTCTTATCGAAAATCGATAGATAAAAATGATTTGAGTTACGTCGATTCGCATGGAGTTTCCATAAGCGAGATTTCAAGTTTTAAGCGGCTCTGAGAACTTTTGGCGACGATCCAAGGGGACTACTGAAACGGGAACGCTGAAAACGCCGATTTTTACTGTCATTTCAGCTGTACTCTTATCGAAAATCGACAGATAAAAATGATTTGAGTTATGTCGATTCGCATGGAGTTTCCATAAGCGAGATTTCAAGTTTTAAGCGGCTCTGAGGACTTTTGGCGACGATCCAAGGGGACTACTGAAACGGGATCGCTGAAAACGCTTGGATCTGACGTCATTCCATCGTGAAGACCTTGCGTTACGTGCGTTCTGCATGCCGAACACCGAGTCACTCTCGTTTTCGTTGCGATTTCCATTTATCGCGATTGTGGAGAATTTTCATCGGTGGAAGTTATCACGAGGTTTGAAGGAATTGTTTGACTTTGGTCCAGGGAAATGGAGCTGGGAGGAAGAAAGTTTTTGGAAAAATCGGTTTACGGCTATTCTGAGCAGGCGCGGTTTAACGCTTCGTCATTTGTCTCGGTTTAACGCACTTATGACGCGAGATGCTTCCACGTCCTACGGTATCGCGCCGATTGAATTGCAGATCGGTACGCGGAGACAGTTCCTAACTGCAGAAACAATGAACGACGGTTATTGTATGCTGATTTTGTATCGCGATTCTGAAAGCCCGTTTCTCCGAAGTTACACGCGGTGTAATACAATTTAACCGGCAGACGTTCTCGACGCTTTCGATCGCGACTTTTGGAAAGTTTGTAATTTATGATCTTCTTCGCACTCGACACTTTGCTTTCGGTATCGTGTCACATTCGTGACGTGGAAAATGAAATGGAGGAACTTGGGATTCTAAGATTTACCAATTTTAAATATTTAAAGTCTGTAGATCATTTTAAGCTCACAATATTACTATTCTCTTTTCATAATATCAAGCCATCAAGGTACAATGAGCGTTATCAGATAGTAAAAATATAGGTGACCAATTATTGATCTTAAACCCATTAATAGGGAGTTCGAGCCTTCAACTCCATACCCTCTACAACCCCATTGAATTATCCTCCACCGTTCGTCAAAAGCGCCGAAGAGCATTTCCGACCGCGGCAAAGCAACACGTTGAAAGCCAAAAGAAGGCCGACAACGAGGAAAATATCCGCAGAAAATCCGCCGGTCAGCGAACTCAGTCTCGTCGGAAAAGTATCGAACAGGAAGCGATCGATCTTCCTGCAGCGGCAAGTTCGTGTTTTAGGGATCGTCGCTGAAACCCGCTTCCCTCGGTTCTTCGAGCACGGGGGCGCTTTATGGTCAGAGGCGAGAGTAGCAGGATCGTACGTCACGAATTTTTACGACGTTTCCGATATGGTTGCAGGGAATTTGTCTCGGCGAGCTATTTGCTTACATTAGTCGCTTTCGATCTGACCGCGCGACGCGCGCCAACAGAGAGAACCGGCGATCCGAACTCACCGAGAAGCCGGACGCGGCGTTTGCGGCGAACAGAACATGCGGATTGATGCACGGGAACGATTCCTATTCGTATTCGTACTTCCATCGAAGAGAACAGCCTGCGATACGGCCTCGAGTGACGCGCCGTTTCGAACCGAGCACTATATACGAGCCATTCAACGGTTGAATCCATCCTCCTCCTCGGGCCGATCCAACGAAGAGGGACGCGTGAGAAAACCTACGACCGGGAAGAAGAAACTACCGGGATCGATGGTGGGATATGCGAAGAATTATTTCTTAAGTGTTGTCCGAGCAGAGAGATTATAATTCTTAACATAACAAAGGAGAGAGATCGAAGACAGAGCCGATCGCTCTTATAGAGTTACTTATTACTCTATTTGTCAAGATTTTAAACTATGGAAATAAATTTTTATATTTACAATACTCTATGAATTTGCAGTCTGTGTCTATCGAAATTGAAATTTTTAATTTTCTGTGTATAGAAGACACATTTGTGGAGGAGGAAAATGGAGCAAGTATTTAATGACGTTATTGATATATTTGTGAAAAGAAATTCTGCAAAGCACCATGTGCGAGTTGTTCCAACAACGGCACAAAAATTGCCTCCTCTGCAAAGGGTAAAGCTTGGCGGAGAAGTGCGTGAGAGAGGCCAGGATCGGACGGAACGCCTGAAAGGAAGAAACTGCGTGATCGATCGTGGAAGATCGAAGAATTATTTCTTGCCTGGGATTGCGAGCGGCCCGGGGAAATATCTTTCCTCGCGTTCACCGTCTACCGCGTCGTTGGAGCGTTTACGGCGTAAAGGCTGCGCATACCATTATCCCCCACCGTCGATCGTGCGAGATGAATTTAATTGCTCGATCATATTCTCGAGAACCGGTGGAGGGGTCGATCGGGAGGAGAATGCGGGAAAATGTCGGACGATCGATGGGAGCTGAGCGGCGCGTCGCGACGTTTTGCAATCCACGGAGTCGATAAATCCTCGAGGTACCTACGAGTAGACTCCGATAACTCGTTCTCGCCGCAGGACGGAGTGGACGATTGTTTATCGAATCGCTACTGAACATTGCTCAATCGAATATTCATCTATCGATCGCGAGCATTTCGGTCGTTTTCTTCTCGATTTCCATTCTCGAGGAAAGTGCGTAATCGTTTCAACGCTCGTTTACCAATTTTGCAGAGCGGACAGATTTCTCTCATGATCTCTTGAGCGATACTCAAAATAAGAACAAACCAAGAATGCTGAATTGGCTGTAGTATGGCTGACATTAGCTCTTATGTTATTAATTGTCGAATATCGTAAAGCATCGTGGATTGACAAAGTTTAGGACATCAGACATGACGGTCTGCCAGATAAGGAGTAATTAATTTCACATCAGTTTAACCCCTTTGCTTTACGGTTTAAGTTCCGATGAATTGTGTCCTAATCAAGAGCAGTATCAGTCACACGGTGAACAATTCATCAGTGAACAAGAAAGATATACTATCTTAAATAAATTATTAATGCGATCTGAATCGTGTTCTTCACGTTGTGCTCGATAGACGTGGAACGTGTCTGATGTTTACATTGGGACCAATCCACGTACCACGTCCCCCAGACGACATCGTAAGCGAAAGGGTTAAAGGACAAACCTGTCCTACAAATCAAAACATAACTTCTAATATACAATTTACCAAAGGCTGACAACACGTCACCGTCCAGAGAAGGGTTGAGAACGTACTAATTTGAGGAGATCTGCCTATCGCCCCCTCAAGATCAGCCAAAGAGTTTCGCGATAACGCGAGCGTGCGGCGAAATGCGCCGACGTTTCTAGCGAAACAATACAAACTTTCCTTATTACACGAGAACTCGGCACGAGGTACGATCGTCTCTCGCGACCTTACCCGATCCCAAAGATCATCCTTGCCGCACGCCATCCTCTCGCGGAGGGTCTCTATGGGATGCAGCGTTGCAACGAACGGTCACGTGACTCCGATTCCCGCGTGATAATCCTTCGACGAACGCTTTCCTCGGCTGACTCGCGTTCGATATTTCATCCCGGTGCGGTTTGCGTGACTGAGAGAGCCAGCCACCTCGTTTGCGAACCAGGAACGACGATTGTCTCGCGGACAGACAGACAGATTTACCAGACAACGGCACACCGCCAACGTAGAGAACGCTGAGGCCCAACACCCCGGCGTGGATCTTATTTACGAGAGTACAACTCGGCGAAACGCGCCTCTCCGTCAGACGTACTTCCGGTGAAAGCACCAACGATATTTGCAGACATTTTTTAACCTGGCGCGACGCGGCGTTGGCTAAATTCTGCAAGAGTTCATCGCACTTTGGGGAAATATCATTTTTTTCTTATTTTTATTCGGTGAAAGATGTATAGGGCACGAGGACACATTGCTTTTGATAGATTCCGAAAAACTGAGTTTATGATGTACCTACTTATGACATAGAAAAAACTTGTAGAGACGATGGGGGAGGATTTTTATTTCTTAACCCACCATAGATGCCTGGAGAGGTCGTTCCTTGATGATAATAGAGTTTTCTTATCATGCTAGAAGGTTAGCACCACGAGAGGTGAAACAGATTTCGAAAGACTGAGTTCATGATGTATGTATGAAACGGATAAAATTTGTAGAAACGATGGGGAGGATTTTTTACAGCTTAACCAACTGTAGCCACCTGAATAGGTCGTTGCTCGATGACACCAGGATCTTAGAAACCAGAGTTTTTTTTACCTCGCTGGAAGGTCAGCACCAAGAGAGGTGAAACAGATTTCGCGACGATCCGCCACGGAGACCCTCCTCGGTAGGACGGTACGCGAATGCAAATGCGGCCGTAAAACGCAGAGTCAATTCGACTTAGCATATTCAGTGGTCGCACCGATGATCGTTCAAAGAAGCGACGGGAGAATTTCACGCGCAACTCATTACACGGTGCAAAAACACTCCGAAAAATCGGGGGACCTCTAGAAACCACCTTCGATCTTGCCTTCTCTTTCGTCGTTTCTTTGAAAACGAAAAGAACGTCGCGCGCTTCTTGCATTTTAGAGTACCTTCTCTCCTCCCGACAGAAGCAGCTTTTTCTTCTTTCTTTCTCTCTTGATTTTCTCATTCTCCTCGCGCCACGAAACGAATTAGCTCCGGTTGGCTCTCCGAAGACCGTCGAGTTTCGCGTGAATTCGCAGATTGCGTCAATCGGCGACTCGGTTTGCGCAATTCGATCGTTCTGAAAAGATCGGCTGCGGACGTGAACGCGGACGTCGCCGGGCACGATGCCGACGTCGGGTTGCGCAGGGCGACGGGAATCCACCGAGAGCCGTTCGTTGAATGTTAAACGACCATCCTCAAGGGCGCAACGTCTCCGCTCTTTGGTAAGACCGAGGCGATTACTCGGGCGTGAACTGGGCCATCTGCCTGAACGTTACTTCTTTTGCTCAACCTTTTCCCCGGCCGACTGGCCGATCGTTGCAGAATCGTTTTGCTTTGATACATTTCCCGGTTGGCTATCGCCGTTTTCCTATTTCGTTTCATTGTGAAACGCAGTCCGATGTTGCGTATGTGTGGCGATAAATTAAGCTTGGTTATATTTTCTCCCGTTATTGTCCTCGATGAGTCCAAGGTGATCGAGTATTTTTTTGTGAGACATAATGGTGAGAATTATTTGAGAAAAACTAGTATTACTTTGTAATGTAACGAGGTATTGTAATAATGTACTGTAGGAGACAGTTGCGATGATATTGAAAAACTATGAGCGAAAGGAGAAGAGAGTGGAATCGGTGGTTACTTCGTGCCGTCGTTAACCGTATGAGAATAAAGAGGAACGCGACTGTGGGTTATTAGCGTTTATTAGGAGCCTTGCTAATTCTCATGCAGGATCGTCGAGTTCGACGGTTTTTAAATCCGCAGAGATGGAGAGACGAAGAGAGAGATGGAGGAAAAAACGAAGCCATTACCATAAACGGGTCGTTTATGGCCGCATAACGGGAGCGCTTTTTGTCAAAGCGCGGCAAGTAGGGGTTAAAGCCCGTGGATCGTGTTATCAAAAAAAAAGAGAAGAGGAGTGATAAAATTAGTAAAATTGATATTCACTGCCGCATAAAGTTCCGTTACGGTGAGCATCGAATCGTTCGGCTGTGTATGAGTAATCCCAATTTGCGAAATAGCCGTAAATTAACCGGTGCGTTAAATTATGTCACGGATATTACGATTTTAGCGAGAATCGAGCAGAACGGCCGACATGTTCGCGCCACGACGTCGGATCGATAGATCGGGATTTATTGGCTCGTAAAAGAGGCATAAAGCGAACGTCACCGCGATTTGGCCCACATACGTGCAAGGTGTTCGGCCCTTGCACCGGTTTCCATGCTGCACCGACGCGTCGTTGCAATTCTCCGGCTCGTAAAACCCGCGCTTTATACGATCACCACGGTGCGGTTCGCGGTTTCCTCCCCGTGTCGAGTTTTACGCTCGAGTTGCGCACTCGATGAGCATCTTATCGGCATAATTTCATCGGAAATACTAAGAGGAACGCAAAATTTCATTCTTAAGAAACCAATCTTTATTGCGATTGCTTTTTTCGTACGATACTCGGAGAAAGTTCCTACGTCGTGCAAATTACCGTTCGAAAGGTCAATTATGAAGTGATTGATCGTTAGATAATATTAACAATAGAAACAAAGGAAGAATAAAAGTTCGATATTTAAATCAAAGACACGCGTCATCTTCCAGTGACAATAGGAAGCAAAGGTTACTCGGCTACGGTCAGAATGTAAATAAACTAGGATTGATAATTAAAGAGATTGATTTCAATTATCCTCTCCGTCACTATAAACTATTTTCCCACGTGATACGAATAAATCATAGCCTCGACACAAACGAATCAACCCTTAAACCTTAGTCGATAAGACCGCAATGACCGAGGCAAAAAAAAAATATGAGAAGAGGAAGAGGTAGAGTTTCGCCCACGACGACCTCGATTAATTAGCTCCAGGACGTATGCCGAAGGAACCATACGCTCAACGAGATCTCTCCTCTCTCTCCTTCTCTCTCGGTTTGTCCCATAGCGACGAGAATGCTCGCTGTTACGCGGCTTCCTATCGTGCTATCTATTTGCAGCGTTGGTATTTAAATGGCCAGCAATTAGGCGACGTAATAGCGGCAGTTAAGAAGCGCATCGCGCCACGAAGTTGGTAACCGAACCGCCTCGCGGGATACACTGGCAATCCGATACAGAAAGAAAAGCACGACGTCGCGGGAAAGAGAGAAGACTGGCTCGAGAGGAGACCAAAGAGGGCCCCAGAGGGTGAAAGAAGAAACGGAGAGACGGAAGAAGGACACGGTATCCGGCAGGACTCGCTCCTTGGATTCTCGTCGTGTGTTAACACGCGCGCCACCTTATAGCCGGCCTAATGTCACTTTATGAGAGAGCTAATTGTACCGGGAGAGATATCGCCGAGAGATTGGCTCTATAATCGAGTTTACGGCGCTCTTAGAGCGCTCGCCGCGGCCGCGAATCCTTTGGAGGCTCACCGCGCTACGAGTTTCCGTGTCAAGCGACGATCCGTTCGCATTGGATTTCGCCATAGATTCGCGAGAGATTAGATTTATCGTGGCTCGAGTATTCGCCTTTTCCGTTATCGTCGTGTACCACCGACACGGACGCTCGAATTGTACACCGCTTATTACTTTGCGCTATTAAAATACTCAAAGGTCGTTTTCTTTTTCCTCCTCCAACGTACCATTCAATGCTAAACGAGCATTATGTTGCGATTCTATAGCGAGGAACGGTCTGCCCTCGTTTACGGAGAAACGATTGAAAATTATCCATCGTCGTAGAATCGAAAGTGCAAAACACCGATGATCGTCATGAAGCGGTGTCGACCCTCCGTAGAAAGAGGTTTCGCAAATACGCGCGAACAATTGGCAAGGCTCGCACGTCGAGAGTCGCGGGTTTGCGTAATTTGCGCGGCTTCGTTACGATTTCAGAGGAGGTCCGAATGAAAGGAGAACGAAAGAACGGATTCTTTCGGGACTGTCGGAGATAAGATACGAGACGGTTCTACCTAAGGGATACAGAGTCGATATATTTTCCCGTGACGAGAGCGAGCACTCCCAACCTGGAGGTAAAGTATGGCGAAAAAAAAACGTACTGGTCGACTAATCTATCGTTCGTGACGAGAAACTTGGATCGCGCGTCGCGAAATCGTCGACCGTTGAGGAAATCTAGAGCCTAAAAGTGGTTTCTACGATCGAGCGAGCTGTCTGGCACTGTAGTATATCGTTCTCGTGATTACCACTTTTATCCCATTGGTTTGTGCGCCGCCGGCTACGATCCGGAACAGGTGCTCACTTTTCTGCATAAATAACTTCTCGAACGTTTCAAATAGACGAATTTTTTTCTGCTTTTTTCACGGTACTTAGAATAGTTTTTGGTCATTTTTTAAACTCTGCATTGGATAAAGTCTACACGACTTCTGTCAGATCGTTTCACGAAGACAAGGAGAATTTTTTTAAATATAATTTGCAACAAATTTCAGTTTAAATCTAATGCAATTGGTATGCCGAAAGATCGATAAAACCTTATCGATTTAATCAATTATCACGCCTACCGAAGCCCGAGGTATAGTGAACGGCCAAGGTTCGAACGATATTTTATCTATTCGACATTCCACGCCGATAGAAAAGGCATGTCTCGACTTTAATTTGCATATGTACCTCCGAGCTTCCACTTTCGCGCATCCTGTAGCGTGATCGGCAGGCCGGAAGAGTCGACTTCCATCGGTTAAGTGGCTTTTCGAATTCACTCGTCGGAAGTCCATCGGATTCTAGGCTGAGGTCGTTAGGAAAGAGGAACGACTGAGCATTGCAAAAAGTGAGAACGTAACCCGTGCCTTTTGGGTTCGTCGCCAATCGATTCATTCGAGGTAAAAGAGTCGAGAACGTCCTCGTTCCCGGGTCGAAGTCGAGTCGCCCCCATTGTGCCAACCGATGAATAACTTCTTGGGCTTGTCTGAATCATACGCCTTTTCTGTCACCGAAATCTGTCGCGAAGAAGCGACGTCGTTGAGCGGAGAGGGACGACAAACTGGCGAAGAATTTTCACGATGTCGGTCGCGCATAATCCGCGGTCGGTTCGCCGCGGAAAACAATGGCCCCCGGGGGCATTTGCATCACAAGCGAACTCGTCGCGATTCTACCTTCCGAGTGGCCCGAATCCTCCCCCCTTTTTTCTCTTTCTCCCTCGGTCCCTGGTTTTTCTCTCTTCGTCTCTCTTTTTCTCAGCTTTCGAGACCTTAACGAGCGTGCCGGGCCTTGCAAATTGGTGCACCGGGCCCCGAAAAAAGGAACAGTGGGAGAGGGCAAAGGAGGCAGGTCACTCGCGTTAATATTCATACGCGGCGTGCCGTGGCACCGTGCGGCACCGCGGCCCGCTCCCTCTTGCCTTTGCCTCTACCTTTGGATCTTCTCGACGCGGCCTTCGAATGACCGTGCCTGACTTTCGTTTATTTTAGCACGGTCAAGACGAACGTGGAATTCGGACGCCACCCGAGAACGCGATGACGTCCTTGAAACAGGGACGCATTTGGAGCCACTAGCTAGTGGAGGACGACCGTTCCTTCGATCTAAAAGCCTCCAAGGAATCTCGTCTTTTTCTCTTACTTTTTCTATCTCTCGCCTCTCCAATAACTCTTTCTCCCCTCTAACTTTCTTATCACAGTAATTTTCAATCGTCGTATTCAAAGCTCTTCGTAGAGACTACGATGTTTGTATCGAGAAGAATATTTTCAAAAATATATAAAACTTTTTTCATCATCGATGTCATACAGCTGGCTCTGATTTCCGTAATCTCTCCGATCATACGCCAACGTGGACTCTCAACTTGGAGACAGAAATCTGGAGAAATTGTCCAAAGGTGCGCGTCTGCCTCCGCCCCTGTCGCGAGCGAAGGTAAGATCATACGTTCCGTCTTTCGTACATTTGGAGAACGAGTGTCGCGCGCTTCTCGTGGCACCAAAAATGGAAGGAGTCCGTGGAAAAGATTCGGAGCGCGCGAGCAACGAGAGGTCAGGGAATCCGGGGAGGAAGAAGGGAGCCCCCCGTCGATGTTGCGCGGGGAATTCGAGTCAGTCGTTAGTATGCTAATGAGCGTCCCTCGTTTCTTCTCTCGCTCCCGTAACGCGCTCGATCGCGGACGCGCGAGTCTTCTCGAATTATTTCAGATATTTCCGAACGTCGACGAAATCCTCGATCGGCGCTAGAAAGCCTAGAAAAAAGGTCGACCGAAAGCGACCGTAAAAGAACGTCTGCCTCTGCTCCGATAGCGGATGTTCGTGTATACGTCCGTGTGCATGAAAAATCGTCCTCCTGGAGGAGCGCTTTTAATTCTCACCTCTCGACTTTCGTGCGGCTCTCGATATCAGGTCCAATGGCGCCGTTATATATCCCGCGATAACATCGAAACGCCGTGAGAGCAACGTTCGAGACTTTCCGACGGCTACATAGTTATAAGTCGGACGACGCACGTTGGACGATAATGATATTAATTTCTTGGTTGGCATCGTATTTCGTGCGATCCCATCGGAGATCTTCGTTCGTCAATTAAACATTCAGTTTATGTGAAAAACTTTTTCTCATTAACGTTCACAGATTCTGTATGGAGGATGCACGTGAAACTTGACGTTTTATGAAATCAAGAAGAATTCTTTACCTCTACTGTATCATTTTATCGAGATTAATTTGATAAGATTATATTAAGGGAGTAAGACGTTACAGATAGAATCATAAATTGTAAAATTTACAAAACGAAAGATCGGGTGAAACTGAATTCCCGTAATGGCGAGAATGACCAGCATTTTCGAGAAGACGAACAGAGTCGAAGGAAACATCGAAAGAGGGAAGAAAAGAGGTCGTCCGTAGCGAGAAACGAGGCGCGTTTCGAGGGCACGTAGATGCGCACACGAGAGCGGCAATATTTTCCCGTCCCCTGTCTCCTCGGTCTGACTTGACAAAGAGAGAGAGAGAAAGAGAGAGAAAAAGAGAAGGAAAGAGAAAGGGGGAAAGAGAGGGAGAGGCTAATTTACCTAAAACGCGTTATCTGGTGGCTCGGTCTCTCCGGGAAAGCGAACGCACGCGGTACGACAGAGCCATGCATTGCCCGTTGTTGCCTTAATGAGGTCCAATTACTATCGGATGGGTCACTTAGTATGCGGTACCGATATTCCACCGGTGCACCACATTAGTGGGACGAGAGACGAGAGCAAGGGTCAACACCCTTCGAAGAACTAAACGCGGCCTAACGAGACTCGATCGGTCTCTTAGTTGTCGTTCTCCTTCCTACCTGCGTTCCCGCGCACGTGCGCCGCGGAATTCCACCGATTGAATATTATTCGCGTCCTCTTATCGATCTCGCTCCCTGGGAAGCGAACGAAGGACATCGCGATGAAAGCGCCAAACTGCCGCTCTTTCCTCGGCTACCATCTTCTCGATCGGTGGTTTTGCTCGTTTCTCGTGGAAAGGAGAAAAAGGCGATCGCATTCGCGCTCAGTCTTTGTCGTCGGATTAAGCGCGGTGTTGTTTATCGCGAGAGAACGCGATTGTTGAGAAAAAGGGTGGTAATTTATACGCCACCGTGTTGAATCGTCCTACCGAGACATTTATACCGGGCAAAGAATCAGAGGTAAATGTCTCGCGGAAAAAGGCGCTTCCGCGGAAAGGTTATTCGGCTTTACGTAACAAAGATAAATCACCGTTCCGACGAGGCACCGACGGGATGAACGAGATGGCAACGAGTGAAACGAGGAGGAAGAGGTATTTATCAACGATGCCACACAACGCGAAAACCTTATCGGGCGCCGTCCATTATGACTTCTAAGAAGATCACGAGACGATTGCCCACGCAAGCGTCCACGAAGGAGGACGATCTGAGATAATCGATTGGTCACGCTCGATTCTCTCGTCCACTTATGGATTCGAGACGGCCGATGGTTTTTTTCATCGTTCCCCTTTCGTCTCCCCTTTACTTCCTGCCACGGATCAGACTTTCTCACCTTCTTCGTTGACCGTGATGGCAGACTGTGCATTTTCGTCCCGTGATTCGTCGCGGCTTATTAACTTCCCTCTTCTTTAAACTGGAGTGCAAAACGAGCGAGTACCGCGGTGCACCGTTTGCGCCACGACCTCCTGCCGGGACGAGCGATTTCAGGACGACGAGAAACTCGCTTGAAATCGCATAGAAAACGCCGGTCTGCCGTCTTCGTCGTAGATGTAAAAAACTCGAAGACTCTAGGAGGTCGATTTTTACCCTCGCGCTTCCACGATCTACTGATTTTACGCGCAACGGAAAAGTAGGACTCGAAAGTATCCGCAAAGACGACCTTTGTCGCGTCGGCGTTTGTTCGTACGCGAAACCCAACGTATTTACGACGATCGCGCGCGTATTCTCTGCGTGTTCTCGCGCGGCCTTAATTAATGCGCGATTGATTACTTTCGCGCGGACGTATCTCATCGGTAGTGTGGACGAGTTCTTCGTCAGCTCTTTAAATAGGACATTTTTTTTCTCGCTAAGTCGGGTCAATTAAGCATGAAGATTTCTTACCTTGCAACCCTCGCACGTGAACGCTCCGAAATGAAAACCTGCCGCCGGCTCGCCGCAAACCTTGCACTGTTGGTTCATCTGCAATTATAGAAATTATGTTACTCGAAGGATAGAGAGATACGTCAGGCTCCGGCTACGTCTCATCCTTGGCGAGATAAAGAGAAGAAGCGGAGAGGGAGGGCCGAACAACCGGTTCTCTACGTTCGCTTCGATTTTTATTCCTCCTCCCACAAGATCTGACGGATGTTCGAGCATCGTTTCGATTATCGGGAAAGGTGATACGAAAAGAGAGAAGAAATCGGTCGAGTGTCCTTTCGCGCTCCCTTTTCGACGATTGCACGGTTAGAAGAGGGTTTCGATAGGATCTATCTGATTTTCCATCGGAAGGGTTGTTTCGAGAAGCAGATGGGTAATGGGTCGACGTCGCGATGGGCTTTCCACAATATCGTATCAAATCTCACGGAATCGAGCGTCTCTCTAGGACTCCTAAGCAGTCATTAAATATCTCGTCATAGAGAGTCGGACGAGGCTCATGGAGGATCATTAGATTTTTTTCCCTTCGAATCTAAGCTTTTCTTTCCCTAACGATCGAACCTCGAGGCTCGTTTCGAGCAGGTATCATAAATCAGCGCTATCTCGGCAAACGGCACCATCTGTCGTAGCTTAGTGCCGGGGAAGACAGCACATTTTTCGAGTAAACTGGAATAAAATTAGACCATCGATGATCCGATAACGGAACTTTACGAGGGCCCCTTAACATACGCGACGCCATAGCATCTGTCGCTCTTTACGCTTTGTCCACCTTTCTCTAGGTTATAGACGGAATTGAATTAGAGGTGTCTCGATCGTATTCTAAGTTTTCAAACGTCTAGGAATGAAAATCTTCATAGTCACGCTGATATTCCGTGTCATTGTTTTAATTTGTCTGATGTATTATCGTCTAATATCAAATCAAATTATCTTGGTAATAATTTCCTTGTAGAATTGTCGATAGATTATTTTCAGAATCTTGGTACTCATTGAATCTCATGCATTTGAAGCCATTCACCTAGCTTTTTGGTTGGTACCAATGGGTTGGATTAATGAGAATGCCGAGAGACGGTAATTAGAGTGACGGTAGCATGTTTCTTTCTAATCGGTTGTTTGTAATTGTTCTTCCGCGGGAAAGAGACAGAAGCCTTGCATTAAATCCGAAGTGAAGTTGCATGAAAAGAGACGGCCAGCTCAGAGAAAAAGGAAAGGGTAGAAGAAAAAGAGGAGTCGGCTCGCAGGTTCGTTAAGGTTTTCAAGTTTTTTCCTCGACGCAGTTGTTTGACGCCCGTTCTTTCTTTCGCTTGGCTCGTTGATGAAGCGAAACCATCCTCTCCTTTCGCTCTTTCTCTCGTAACCCTTTCCTTCCCGCGGTTTCTCTTCTTATCGGTGCACTACGAACAATAACCCTAACCGACGATTGTTTCGATATTTTTCTTCTGTCAGACCGACACTTTTCACGTCTCTCGGGCAATGTATCGTCGAACGGCCAAACGTTGGAACTCCAACTGGCAAGAACCGAATTATAAAGTCTTTCGTAATACGATCGCTTCGCGGAAAACTTGTACGAACAGCCGTGAGAATATTCCGAGATAACAGCCTCCAAGTTATAAAGAGATCACGGAAAAAGATCGGTGGAATGGCGGACCAAAGGTTAAACGTAGCAAGAGCGGAACGCAACGTTTAATATCGTGATATTGTTTGCTCAACAAACATACGACAGAAAACTCAGCCCGACGTTGATTAAGAGAGCTGTATCGCGATTAACAGTAAATCACGGAGCGCATTAATTCAACCTTCGCGATCCGTGATCCGTATTCGAAGCATTGACTATAACCAGCAAACGGCGCCATTTAAGTAACAGACTACCCTATTGATTTTACAAAAGATCTACCGAGACTTATGTACGTGCGAAACTGATATCAACTTCGCTATCCCGCAAAAGGTCGATTCGTGCCAAGGCTGATCTATATCGGCATGTTTGATCGACTTCTGCATCCAATCCTGGGCGCAGCCTCTGAAAAATCTCCTCCAAGTTGCCGTTTTCGTTCGCCCTCTTTCCGTAATGCGTTTTAAACCCCGCCCAGCTTAATATTCGAGTGATCAACGACGTCAAGTTCGAAAGTCGTACAATAGATTTTTAACATTTCAAGTAACTCCTTTTTTTCAAAGAGACAAAGATGAAAAAGAGCGAATTGAGAAGAGCTTATAATCTGTTCATCGACGTCACCGATGGTACGACCCAAAGTCGTTTGGTTGCATAAAACGAGCTCGAAGAGTCGAAAGAGAGGGGGCCCCGTGTACACACGTGCACCTCGTACCCCAGTTTCCACGCGCAGAGTCAATATTTGCCCGGCACTCGCTCGTTAATGAAGTCGATCGACTCTCCTCGTACCTGCTCCAAATATATCGACTTACTCGACTTTTGCTCCAAGACAAGTCTGCACGAGGATGACAACGAGACCTCGAAGGTACGATGAAAGGAAGAAGGGTCACGGTACGACCCCTTGCGATCCTTGTCATCGAAAATCGCACTGACTCGTTTCTGAGACTCGTTCTAGCTGGTACACGCGTCTTTCCTAGGTCGGTGCGTACAGGGGCACGTCGAAGTTTACGCGCCATTAAACTCGAGTCCCGTGTGACGTTTATCCCTTTATGAGACTTTTTCTTAGTGTACCCGGGACAGGCTTCGCCTTTGTCCTCTTTTACCCTCGATGGGCTACCCTTTTCTTGGTCGACTCTTTCCGGCTGGCCGTCGTGATCGTGGTTGTCGAACGGACCGGAGGCAAGAAACGAGAGAAGAGAGACGGAGAGAGATAAGTGGTCGAAAAAGTGGGAGGCGAGGAAGAATCTCGTCTTTGACGTGGAATGGTTTGAAATTGGGTAAGTGGCGGAACTTTCTGAACAAATGGGAACAGAGGAAGAGACGGAAGTACGAGTGAAAATTAAAGACGAGGCGGATTTCGATGTTGAAATATGAGAGATTTTGTAATCGAAGAGATCTATGAATTTCTGTTATTTATATTTAAAGAGTCGTTTAGCTCGAAGAACATGCTAAACGATAAGAAACATAAGGTACTCTTTTACTACTTGTCTGATCTCGAGTCTTAAATAATTGGCAAAATATACAGTGGCTGCACCGAAACGAAAACTAGATCTGTCCAGGAATTGCTACAATTCCACGTTAACAAGAGAAAGGCTTGGGCGATTTAATTAATTGGTGGTATATTAATTCGCAAATTTATTAGCGCATTAAGAATGAGCACTTGATTACCGCCCGGGCCATGATGTACGGCCAGCAATTTTTCTCGGTGAGTTAATGAGTTAATGAATCTACTCGAAAGAAGGAGTCGATATATCACCTGGCACGTAGCCTCATGGGAATTTCTCGCACGAAAGTTAGCGGGGCCGTGCGCCGATGTTATCGTCGCTCGCGCGTATAGTTATGTACGATTCTTCGCGAAAGATGCTGCGCGGATAAAATGCACCGACGAGATATATACGTTTGTCGTTAATTAGATAAAATAAACATCGCTCCACGGAAAAATAAACCCGACCCGATTGCAATTACATCCACCCTTTCTTTCCTCGTCCCATCTGGCGCGCGCGAGCGCTCGCGTAAAATACGATCGTTAAACGTTCGTGGATTTACGAGAATGGAAATTTAATGAGAAAATAACAGCGCGCGAGGGCCGGGCGGCATTTCGAGCGTCGTTTTATTTGCGAATTCTTTTGTGATCCACTCTCCGCGGGGTTCTCCTTCTACGGGAGGAAGAAGAAGAAGTAGAAGAAGAAGAGGGTCCAGGAGACTCGAAGGATCGGTTATTATTGCCGGTCACTGCGGGTCGTCTCAGGACTAAGTTCAGTCCACGAGGACAAAGTCCCGGAAAAGTCGAAGAGAAAAATTCGATCGCGTTGTTAAAGTGTGGGCAAGTTTTTTTTTTTCTTTCTCTCTCTTCTTCTCTTTTTCTCTGTCTTTCTTTCTCTCTTTGGGTCGCGCAATTTGTATCGGGCCGAGATGCGTTTTTAACGATCGGTTTGATGGATGGTAGCCGCGCCTCACTGGCACGTCGATCGAGTCCTTGAAAAATGATGCTCCAGATCGTTGTGTATCGGCGCATACTCCATCCGAGGCTTTACTTCGGCATAGTTCTGTTCGGGCTCGTTATACGTTTCTTCGGGCATATGGCAGGGGAGAGACGGCAGCTCCTTTTCGGTTAATATGTTTTCGCGATCCACAAAGCGCCCGGTTGGGAGTCAAAGACAATTAATAACCTTCCCGTAGGATCATTTATCGCGACAGTTTAGCCCCACGAAGGTGAACCCGCTCGTTTTCTCCGCACGCAAGAACCTTGTACAACGCTCTCAGAAACGATAGAACGAGAGAATGGAGAGGGCAAAGGGAGAGACCGAGAAAGAGAGTAAGATAGAAAAGAGAGAGAGAGAAGATCTCTCGTGCGTGTTCGTGAAGAAGCGCGCCACGATGATGGACCGGTCGCATTGTTCGTCTCCTCGAGCCGTGACCGATCCGATTTTTAACACTGTCTCTCGAGCGATTTTCCTCCGCCACTCGAAAGTTAATCGAGGGCGACCAACGGCAACCCTTTCCACTTGTGGGAATTCTTCTCTCCGCGTACTCTTCCTCGTCTGCGATTCGTTACGCTCGCGAATATACGTGCAAGCTTACGTATATACACGTTGGAAGGTGTGCTCGTCTAATAGACACGTACCGGTGGATACGCGACGGATTAAATGCGATCGAGCGAACAGCTGTCGCAACGCGAGTCCCGCGCGTTTTACGATTCGAGATCGAAGCTCGCCGCACGCCAGGACGTCCGCGATTTAGAGGGAAAAAGGAAGGACGAGATTTTGAGATAATGTACGCGACGTCTCGCATTTTCTACCACAGAGAATCTCTTCGTCCCAACCGACAGTTACAAATAGCTTGGCAAGAGGAGGGACAGAGAGCCAGAGGGAGAAAAAGGTAAAGGAGAAGGAGGAGAGAGAGAGAGACAGAGAGAGAGAGAAAATAGAGAGAGAAGAGAGAAAAAGGAAAAAGAGGGGAACTAAGAGACTCGGGTTGACCCGTTAATACTATCCTTCGAGTGAATGCATATGCGCGTATGCGTGACGATCTATAAGCACGAGATGCCTCGTAGAATAAAGCGCTACCATCAGCCACCGGACTAGGCGACCTTTGACCCACGGTGCATGGACTTTTGAAAGTTCGCAGGAGAGATTCGATCGAGAGTTCGATTAAGCGTACGCTCGCTACGAGCTCGTCACGAAGATTCACCGATACTGCGAGACTTTTGCGAACGAATGAGGGAGATGAAACCCGAACGAACCGTTCGCCAATTTTACATTCCAGCACCTTCTCTTTTAAGCGAATGTTTTATAATCTTCATTTGCGGTTCTGTGAAATAGGCAATTAAAGTTATGTATTGTTCGGCGTGTAGTTTGATTCGAGAGGTGAACTATTAAAGTTCTATACTGTTATCCTTGGCGTTGATTACTAGAAGTTGCAGCTAAGATCTGTACACTTTGTTGATGCAATTTAATTCCTCTTTATTTGGCGATTAAGCACACCGTCATTGATTTACTGTGAGCGCAAGTGGCGAACCATTTTAACATTTGCATGGAGTTACGCAAGGTTCCAAGAAATCGCTTTCTCGTTTGACCGGTGATCGGGGTTCGTTTCGCGAGATAACACCATGGAATTCTCCATTTTTCTACGTTTCTTTGAGGATGAAGAAACGAATGACGACAGGCCGACGGAAACGTCGTGAAGTGTGGTTCCCTGTAATTCGCAAATTATCACTGAACGAACAAAGAGCATCGGGATTAGATTAGAAGAGTAACGGGCTGCAACGGAATGTGCACATCGGTTTGTACCGTTAAATGCATGTTTGAAGGGACAAACTACCGAGATAAGGACTCGTTGGAAAATATTATCTCTGCGGGATCTCGTTCTTCTCGCGCTTCGATAAGTTCATACTCGTTGAAATAGATACCATGTTGGATGCGAAATTTTCCATTGCAATGTTAAGGTGACTCAAATTTAAAAAAATCAAAAATATGCTGCGTACGTAAATTTGACTAAAATTAATGAATATTAGAAATGAATGTGCATAAATAATTTCTATCAATTTTCTATTGTAATACCATGTAACTATGTTTAAACTATGATTAACTTTTGACTGTTGAATATTTTTTAATGGTTCAAATCTCTTTAATAGCACCGGGCAACATTGGGAATGAAAAGAAGTCCTAACTTTAATCCGACGTGACTGAGACCGAAGGGACTTGAATTTGCAACTTTAACTGACGTTTTGTGTTTCGACTGTCTGCCAGGTAGAGCAAAAAAGGAGATAATACGCGTATTTGTCGGGAGTTTTACGATTTCGCCCCAGAGGACCGAAGGGTAGCGAAATAGTTATTGCAGTGCCAGCAAAAAGGCGTTAAGTCAAATCGTGACCCTGTGCTAACATCGAGCAACGCAGGAAGGGTTAAAATGCAAATGAGAATCGATGCGACTCCTCGGTTCATTCGCGTAGGGCCCACGTACGGGTAAGATTTGGACCGTTAGTGCGCAAAACATTTTCTAAATTTTCCATTAGACTTCTATCGTATTTAATTTATTAAACCTTAATCAGTCAACTTGCGCGAGCACATAAAAAATCAACAATAGCTAAATTAAAAGAATTCAAATACAATAAAAAAATCTAAATTTTCTACAGACTACAAATAATGTAAAACTAAGTATTGTATTGACGTTTAAAGACGAGAAGAAATTCTAAGAATACCGCGTTTGTCCACAGAAGACAGCAGAGCATTTCTCGCACTCTCTGTCGGCAAAGTACAAGTGGGTAATAACCGTATGAAAGGGCAACAATGGTGGCCGACACACCGCAACCGGACTAAAAAAGCGGGAGGGTAAAAAGAAGAAGGGGAGCAATAAATATATTTTGACATGGGAGAGCCTGGTCGAGCACCTATGCATAATAATTGTAACGCTCGGCTTTGTTTCTCTTTGTCTCTCCTTCTCTTCCTCTTTCTCTCTCTTTCTCTCCACACGTGCAAGTGCGTATACACGCCATGAGTTCCGTGACTCCTGGATCGCCTTTATTCCACGACAAAAGTGCCGCCCTTTCTTTCATTGTGTAGCCCGAATTACGGTACTGTCTAGCAGTAGGCAAATATTATAGCAACAGGCGGTCACGAGGGGTGACGATAATGTTTTCATTTGCGAGTAACCCCATCTAACCGCACGACTAGAATCGCCCCGTTCGAGGGGACGTTCGTGTACTTGAAAGTGTAAAAAGTAGAAAGGCTTTCGTCCAAAGGGAATGCAAGTTTGCGGTTGATACTTTTATTGTGACGTTTGAACAGAAGAGGATACCTTTGTCTCTTGTTAGTATAGACTATGTTAATACGAGAGAGTTTCTGTATATACCTATGGATGTTACGAATGGACGAACTACACGAAATCGTAATTGAGAGATCCATCGTAATACTCTCACCTCTTTCGCGCGATTACGGTGCCCGTTTTTTTTAACTGCGCCGCACCGAATACGTCGGGAACGGTCTCACGGTTTCGTAATTATATTCCAATCAAAATTTACTAGTCGAAGCTCGTATTTTTAACGGTCAAGCGTACTTACGCCGCTATTAGGTTCTATTATCAATTTCACGCCGTGGTATAATCGCGAGCAGCGGAGCACTTTGGATGTAGACTTTAATTTACGAGGGATAAATGGAGCGGTGAACGGACTGTGAGATTGACGAAACGCCGGTGATTACTAGCTGAACGCGCGTGATTTATTTTCTAGTTTTTATAACTATCATTACTTCGACTTTTTCGTCTCATCGTACGAAGCTTTATATCGTAGCAATTTTCTGCTACGTAAGTCTTTCCATTACGAGCTGTAACTCGCTCTCTTCGACGAGACTAAATAGTAACGTCTGTGCATTAAGATGAGGGATACTGTTAACCTAACCCAGACTTGAAAAAAAAAGAGAACATTTCTAAAAGTATCGAATCATTCAGAGAAATATCAAAACGAAGAATAGCAAGTAATGTCTCTGTTCAATCGCGGAGACTGCAATGCGCGGTCAGGAAAGATCTCTCGCCGGAGACTGAGATGCGCGATCAGAAAAGATCTTCACCACGCGCTCAAGAAAAGTCTCACCGGAGACTCCGATGCCCGATCAAGAAAGTGCAATCATTCGCGTATAAGCAAGTCAAACAAGTTCACTCACCTTTGCTGCCGGATATCCAACACAAGCTGTTCGAGCTCTGACTCTCCCGATCACTAACCAAATAAACCGGCGTTTTCCGTCGATCCGCAAACGATCGTCCGAGTTCGTTATCACACGTTGCACACCATAACCTTCGTTTGTACTCCTCGACAAGAGTCGCGATAGTCCGAATCCTTGCACACACTTCGCCGAGTCGTACCTTCCCGCGGTCACGTGGCCTTGTGTACCGTGCACGCTTCCGGAAATGTCGTGTCACCCGGCGAACTCTGAGTTCACCCTAAATCGGCTGGTTGGTTTCACCCCACAAAAGACACCGGCGGAGTAAACTTCGGACCGTACCCTTCGATGGAAATCCGTCGACTGACCCCAACGATTCTGATCTCAATGATCCACGTTGTTCCCGATGACCATCGATTCCTTTTCCTCCGCCTCCTCCTCCCTCCTCCTCCGTCAGCACCTTCTTCACCTTCTCGTCCTTCTCTTTGCGTCCTCGTTCCGAAACTCTTTTCCTTGATCCTTCTGTCTTCTCTCTCTTTCCTTCGGACTCTCTCTGTCTCTCTCGAACATCCACGAGTCACGGTGCGGCCACGTCGATGGACGGGAGAGGACTGGCGCTTCGCGATCGCTGCGACCTGTTCGACTGCAACGAAGGCGCCTAAGGAGAGCCGCAGCGTACCGACGGGAACCGATTTTCCCCCGGTGGCAGGGGCCACCTGAACCTGCCCATCGGTTCACGCCTGTCTTCCTGTCCGCCAATGGGCCTTGTTTGGGCCCGATCTTCCGACCAATCCTGGCTTGCTTGGTCCCAGGAGACCCGTTGCCCAGGTGCCACCCATCGATCCCCCACCTTTTTCGATCGCCGGCTCCTCCACTCTCGACTCTACCGTCCCTCGTGTGTCCTGTGCCGGTGTAGCCCCCGCGGCGAACCGATCGTCAAGCCGGCTAAGGATCGCACGATATCTAGCTTCGCTTGGGAAACGGCCAACCTCGTTCCGTTTGCCCTCGTAGAATTTCGTCGATCTTTGCCCTCGATGGATCGTTCTTTGACGTTTGAATGAATTATTGTAGATTTCTGATTTCATCATTATTTATGGAATTATTAAATGCTGGAGATGGATGTCCAGATTCTAAGTGAGGCAATTTTGAGTACAGGTTTGCTTACGTTTAAGTAAATAATT
Organism: Cerceris rybyensis; assembly: GCA_910591515.1. NCBI lineage: Eukaryota > Metazoa > Arthropoda > Insecta > Hymenoptera > Crabronidae > Cerceris > Cerceris rybyensis. Next base: position 24,051,749 of record OU342791.1, on the reverse strand, counting down.
GAAGTTTGCAAGGGTTAAATTAGTGTTATCGTTTGCAAGTTTTAGTTAGGAAGTGGAAGTTCTTGTTTAGTCGACGTTCTTCACATATCGATTAATTGTCGTCTTTGAGAATTCGTTGTGATGTTGATTTATTATGTCTACATAAATTTTTCCCAGTACTTATATCTCTCCTAATTTACACACCCATAACAGTCGATTCTCAGAGTTTTAAAAAATTCCATATCGTATTCTCCGTTTATTCTCTTTTTGTCGCCTTGGTTTGCCCGGCGGGTAGCAGATAATTCTTGCGAAATCGTCGAACGATCGGCCGAAATCTACGCTCGATCGTCTCGGTTGTCGCGCGTCGATTCGGGGCTTTCGAATTTTTCGAGGTAGAAGCATCAAGAGTCCAGCGAGTTATAGAAACTGGTCGACCCAATAAAATGTCGAAAGGCGTTCAAAGAGAAGAGAGCAAGAGAGAGAAAGAGAGTGAGAAAGGGAGTGAGGGAGAGAGTGGGAGAGCAAGAAAGACGGGGTAGGACGGCGCCATAAATTAAGGAAGATGTCCACCCGTAGAAATTAAACCATAGAAACTGGTTTCGGACGTAAAACGCTTCTCCTCCCGTTCTCGGTACCTCTCTCTTTCTCTTCATCGTTCCACTCGTTTCCTCTCGGTTCCTCTCGCCGCGCGTTTACCCTATGAGCCCTCCTTGGCTTTTTGTGGCTGTCTTCCCTCTTCGTCTCGTCCCGTCTCGCTTCCTCGTTTAACGACCGATTTCATTTTATCGAGATAATGCCCGAAGAAGCGACTACAAATCTGGGAAAGTCCGCTACGTTCGACCGGATCGTATGTTTTTTTACGAGGCAGATATATGTGTATGTATATTCAGGAGGCGCTCGCGTCGTTTCTCGTGAACCAACGCCGCGAAGGTGATACTCGAGAGCTGCCTAGAATCATCAGAATTGCGTCACTCCTTTCGGTTCGATGAATTAACTGGTTCCTCTAATTAATGCGAGCCGCGCGTTCAACATCCAACGATCGACAACGATCGACGATTACGGACGAATCAATGCGATGTGTAAAACGTTTCGTAATTTTGCGGAAACCTAGAGGTTGTAAACATAAACAAGAACAAATTCTTGTTCCTCTTCAACTATGTTAGTAATATTTTCCCTAGTACTAATTCTCACTGACTGTCCAAGGCACTGTGATAACTCTTTCAACTCTGCTGCAGTTGACCGTATAATTGTACCAAGGCTCTGATTCATCAATAATCTTCCAGAATCGGATAATAATTAAAACCGTGAATTTCTTTCATCATCAATTCTCACTCTCGCACTTAACTATCCTCTACTAGTAAAATCCGCGCCATGAAATACCAATATCAGCAAAAAATTTCATCCAATATCTATCTTAGCCTCGCATAACAAATCATCAAAAAACCATTGAATTTCCAATATCCCATAAATAACGTCGTCCTCGAAGAGTCGAGTTCAGCAAATGGATCCAACGAAAGAAACGGCAGGTTTGTCCGACGATGTGTAGCAAACACGAGAGGCGCGCCGTACACCGTCAGATTCGTGATCAATTGGCCGTACGTAATCCGGATGTATTTACACCTCTGTCCGTCGATCCTCTTGTCCGCCTCGTTTTGTCTGTCCTCGGCTCGTCCCAGTATGTCTGCTCGTTCATGCAGAATGCCCTACACGATGAGGCAGATGGGGCTAATATGGACTCGATTCCTGCCCCCGAAGATATGAACTGATTCTTTCGGGCTCTCCAAGGTGTCGCGTATGCCTATCCGCGCGGAAAGAAACGAGATTTATCGTTCTATGCTTGCTCGACCCTCTTCTCGGTTAAAACGAATGCTTACGACATTTTTGGAGACGTCGCGCGTTGCTTTTTGTAGGTACGTCTCCTCGCGTTTCCTCTTTTTGTCGGAAATGAATAAAATCGGGGGAGAAGCGCTCTACGTGCTGTGTATAATAAATCTTGATGATGATAGGAATTTTTGAAAAGAAACGCCTTTGAGTTTCGTCGAATTTTAAGTTGGAAATTTCCTCGTTTAAGAGTGGTAGGTGTTCGGTTTTAAAAGTATAATATAATAGTATTGGGAGCAAGATCCGCGCTGAGGTTGGAAGAAGTTTCTTTGAAATTACAAAGAGGGATTTCCAATCTGAGATTGCTATTATTATAGCTTGTATAATAAGGTTAATTGTTTCCCAGAAAATCTGGCGCTATGAAAAGCCAGGGTAATTTATGCATTATCGCATGCAATGGACTGTTACCTCATTTAAATGAATCCAGGAATCACTGACGTTTCATTTCATCGCGTTACCTTACTAAGGATTAATTATTTTCCTAAGAATTCAAGTTATTCCTCCAGTTACAGCTGCTCTCAAATTTTGAACATTTCTAAAACCTGTAAATCTAATTTCCAAAATGTTACTCCCGTCGATCCAAGAAAAATGTATCCCTCAAATGACAAAAATTCAACGAATCCGTGTCGTTTCGCGCCGAAAATGCGTTACAGCGGCGATGAACGCGCGGATTACAGACCGATGAAATTCGGGCTATCCGACCGTCTGAATTATGACGTTCGGCGTTGGATGGCGGGTAAGAAAGATCGGTGTGGTATTCCTGAGATTTCAGGAACGCGGGGACGATTAATTGAATTCCACGGAGCGATCCTCAGGCAGCGCTGAAAACTGGCAGTGCCAGGACACTCAATCTCATTAATCGAAAGCTCCGCGGAATGTCGTGAGATCGTGCACGCCGTGTGTTTCTATGTTTGTTACGCCGACGTGCGAATCGTCGTCGCTGTGTATGAAACCCTGCCACGACGTCCGCTCGTCGTTGCTGTAATCGATTACCACGGGCGGATTATTAAGCGTCTCGGTACCCGCGAGCGAAGAAAATGCATCGCGCGCGAGGAGGTCAAAGGGACACGGACGAGGAGGCGACTTCTCGCTGCGAAAACTCTCGAGGATCTCACGAGTCGTGTTTCGAGGCACCGCCAGACGAATTGCTCAAACGATAAAAGTTTCGGAGAAACGAAGGCATCGTATTATTAATTGCAAACGTTGTATAGTAAATTACGAAAGCCGGAATAGCCAGGTGGTTTGGTCGTGAGTTCTTGGTTTTGAAGGATATTCAAAACTGAACGGTATTAAGATAATTTCTAGTTACATATAATATTGAGAATGAATTGGATATATCGTAGATGTAAGAATAATATGGTAGAATTGGATTAGTTGGTTGTTACTGGATATTTTGGAAACTCGTCGATCTGTGGGCAAACATCGTTTAGTCGTTGAACGAGACTACTCTCGAGTGACCATTCACTCTGGGACACCTACCGAAGGGGACTCCTGTGTCAAAGGATCCTTCTTGAGTCACGAGACTCGCCGAAAGCAGTTGCCACGTTTCACCTATCTTGAACGACTAACGACGTTTTGACCGGAATCCCCCGGGTTCTTAGAGAAATCTGCGCCAGTACGAATCCTATTAGGACTCGTTAAAGCCCCCTTTTGCCATCGTGCTACCAAACGACCGACTTGTCCGGCCGAAATACCCGAAGCCGAGCAAATCGCTTTTCGCCGCGTAAGGGATACCTTGGCTTACCGACTGCGGTTCCAAAGCGAGACCTTTCACGATGAAAAATATAGGAAATCGTACGGATTCGCAGCTTCCCCGTTGTGCTTCCGAATTCTACGACCAAAACTTCCTTTTAAGCGATTCTCAATCTTTCAACTTCAAAGCATAGTAATCGTAGATAATAACCTTTAAGAATCTTGTTTTCTGCTCAAGGAAAAAATAATATTCAAACTCATGTTACAACGAATAACCGATAAGGCTACATTCCAACTGTTCTGACATACCAAACGTCTCTTTGAAACTGCTCCACAATTTTCCTCCCGTTATCGAGCCATCAGTGACGCAATAACAAGAAATTTCAACCTCGTTATCAAGCAGAATATTTCACATGTAATAAAGCGAAACATCGCAAAACGACTCGTACCTACTTTGCTTATTTACCACGGTCCTTATCTACTAGCATCGTCGATACACTTAGAACCGTAATCATAAGAAAAACGAGCAAACCAAACCATGTTCAACGGTGCACGGTCATGTGGAACCAACTGCGTCCTGTACGCTGTTTTCCCAGCAAACGTGAACCACGTTACGCACCTCAGACATAGCCGATCGCCATAGTTATCGTTTACTGTCTGCTAAACGTATCCCGAAAGTAATTCATTTCGAGCATTAGCCAAGCATTGATTTCACTGCTCGACCCAACCCGGTATTGATTTCACTGCGTGGACGAGGAATTATTTCGAACGATCTGCGAGAAAGAGGATCTCGGTCTCGCGTCCTTCGCGAGGATCACGAGAAGACGGCGGGTTCCTTTCGCGGGTGAGGGCGTAGGCGAATCTTCGATCTCGAAAGCAACTGGAAGTCAACCTCCGGGCATACGACCGGCACGACCCCACGGGAACTGGGAGTGCACCAGTCGGCCTATCTCGCATCTACTTTGTGTCCTTCCACCGGCGGCCGAGAGTGGTACAGGTACACCCCGCGATACCAGGGATATACGTTTCAATGATCTACGGCCAGGCTCGATCGAATCTTCGCTGAAACTACGAAGGATTCCGTGGATTCGCTAAACTCTTGGAAATATCGCCTCCAAAGACCGATTTTTAACGACTCGAAGGTCCTTGGAACGGGGAGGATCGGATTTGATAGGGCGGTGGTTTACGTCTATGGGAGACTCGAATATTGGATTTTTTTTTAGGTGGAGAAAACATTTTGGTAAGGGTTGAATATTTAATTTTACCGGACAGTAGTCGACACAGTCACGTCACAGTGATATTGAAACTATTTATCAAGATTTTTTACTTTTGGATACTGGTTTCTAAGAATTTATTTACATACTATCCAAAAATATTAATTTTTTCCGTATCCAGTGCTACTTTTGCAGAGAGGGACGGAAAGAAATACTTTGCCGCCTCGCTGCGTTTAACAACCCCGTGTTTTTCACAAAATCATCCCCCGATGACGACAGCACTGAAAAAAGTCTATTCTAGAGTATGACTCGAGTATCGGTAACCTATCCGGGACATCGGGATGACGAATCAACAATGATAGTCAATGATCTATCCCTGCAATATGATTAACATCGATCGTGACAGTCGTGTCTCAGTGACAAAGTACCGTGGGCCTAACTAGACTTCGACATCTGTTCGATTTGTCACGGGACGCTTTTCCGGCCGATACGTCCTACCACATCGATGCAGCCGTTTTGGAGTCGACTCTGTGAATAATTGTTGAATGCTGCTAATGAGAGTCTAGTGGTAGATTCGGCAGACGCGAGAGATGCACTCTCGACCGAATCGAATTCAACGAGTTTTGCAAAGACTCGAGAGGCGCCGTGAGAATGCGGTTTGTGACGCTGCTGTAGATTTATCTAACTATGCTTTATGTGACTGGACAGTATCGCATCTTTGATCGAGCGACATCGATCAATTTTTCGTAACGAGAGGATAATCGGTTGGGTGAAAGGGAAGAAGTGCTGTTGGTTGAAATCTGCGTAGAGAGGACTTTTATGAAAGTTTACGGAAGTATAATAAATATGTTGAGGTAAAGAAAACCGAAAAAAATGTACCTAAATGTAAGGATTAATTTCTATTTGTTACACGTAAGGTTGCAACACACAGTGCACAGTAAATAAATTGGTACTCTTTTATAAAACTTTCAATTTTTATTCCGCACACCTCCCATACTTAACCCAGTCGTCTGAAATAAAATCTCTTTTCTAATATTTTAATAATGATGTATTCGGTAACCTAGTAATGTTAATCGTAATGGGTGTTCATAGGGTAGTAATATTATGGCGTTTCTAATTTCTAATTTGTTTCTAATGAGACAAATTTTGTCGGGTCGTCGAATATTTTGTAACTGAAATGTCGATATTATTTAATGCGTTTGCGATTTTATCTCGATGAGGGCGCGAGTGGAGGGTGTCTAGAAATAGTCAGAATTCGCGAAGCAAATAGGAAACCTGTGAGCGAAACAAAAGCTTCGATCGTGGAAGCGGCACGAGTCTTGAAACGTAATACGCTGGTACGTAGGGACTACCAGACCCTATCTGAAATTTAATATCGCGTCCTCGCGGTTTTCGCGATAAATCGACTGCCCACCGCCTACCGCCCACTCGCGAGTCCAGCATATTTAATTACAGAAAATCGCTCGACCTTCGCACGGACCTCCCCACGCGTCTATAGGTTTATGCTGCAAGTGAAACATCTTTCAAGATCTCCTGTCCGTGAACTCCCCGTGAACAAAGACGCTTAATGAATTCTGCAAGAGATGGCCAGAGACGAACGAATCGATAATTAATACTCCCAAACGTGTATCTTCGAGCAGAAATATTTCATGGGAATTTTCACTCCTTCCCTTTTTTCTTACTTTACTTCTCTTATCACACCGTACTAATTAATAGCGTCGACTTCCTTAAATTTTGCAAAACATAGAATTTTCTCTCATTAAAATTTGCAAATTTTGCACTGTCAAACATACCTGGAATTTAAATATTATTTTTACGCTTTTTCATCTACGTTTTGCATACACCTATTTCTATCCAAAGTGGTTTTTTGCTACCATCAATGCAAAATCTCAGGAATAATTGTTGAAAACTAATTTCTATTTAATATCCTTCATATCATCAGAAACCGAATTCAATATCACTAAATGAAAATACCATTATAAATAAAATATACCAAAGTGTCTTTTGAGATCTTCGGTAGAAATAAAATGAAATAGGTATTTTAATGTCACCCAAAAGTGGAGAGAGCTTTAATAACCCACGTTACATAATCCAACAACCACCCCCGTAATTTCCATTCCACGATCACCGATGAGACTTTGTATTTCGAGTTACAATCGAAAAGTCATCGTTTCAGTATCGTTATCGCATACACGACGTCCAGATCGACGACAGGAAGCAATGACCCGTTCCGTCGGTGACGAGAAACCCCACCGTCTAAATGCACTTAATGGATGACAACTATAAACTACCGCTCCATCGCATAACACGGAACCACACGGCGAATATCGTTCCGCACGATTGAATCCGCATCTCGTACGAGGGGCTCCGACACTCCAGAATGAACGTGCGCTGAATCCCTCGCACTTCTCGACGTGCTCTCGACTATCGTTTCAGGGCGCCATTGTTTCTCCTCGATACAAAGTGCACCCTGTTGCGGCCTCGGCGCGACCCTTCCATGGCATTCCCGGCTCGAATGCCTGCCAGTGTCATGAATATTTTCTTGGCGTTAACGACTCGATGCGATCGTGCCAAGCGGAAGATGAAGAGGCTCGATTCTCAAGCGTTGAGAATGATTTCGAAAAGAACTTAACCTCTTGCACTTCGAGTTCGCCCTACGGGCTGTTAATGGAAGATGTTGCATGGATCGTTGGTGATACACGATGGATTCTTGGGTTAGGTCGTTGGTAGTTTAAGAGTTCGATTCGATGCGGGATTGTCTTATTAATTGTAGACTATCGGATCACTTGAGATTGAAGAGGTCAATAACTTTCATAGTAGGAGGTTTCAAGCTTATTGTTAGCTAGACTGAGATTGGAGCGCAACTATATTGAATCCTGGTTACTAAACATACTAGATTTAATTCTTTTCCATGTGGCTAAGTCTTTCTCTATGTGAATAACCATAGTTAACTACAGGACAGAATCAGCGTCTGATGATTAGTAACTAGTCAACAATAGGATGAAACTAATGTCCGATGATAGGTGACTGTAATCACCGATAGTATTAAAAGTGTTAATAATCCACAAATCTACCTAACAGAAACGAAAGCTTATTTTCACATTAGAATCCAGACATTTAGAATCCAGGCAATCGCAAGAATCCAAACCCGTCGACATTCGAATCATCCCCCAAACGAATCTCAATGACCGGTAACCGTAAGACGACTTCCGAGCATCATGTACACATACGGTGGCCCGGTTGACGTAATTGCCGTGCCTTTTGGCGAGGTCCCATTCATCCCGCGGGACAAAACCGCAAGAGCCACAAATCTAACCGCATGGACGCGCAGCGCCAAACCGGCGACACGTCGTTCGATAAATCTGCTCGAAGCGCAGCGCTAACGCGGCCGAATGAATGGCGTTACGGGCCGACGAGCATGCTGAATGCGGGATACCGTCTCGTTGACACGGTAGTCAAAATATTGGGGGAGTGTCGGTCCCCGCTGCATCTCCGGATCTTCGGCCGCAGCCTCTCTCCTTCCTCGTATCTTTTTTTTCCCTTCCTCCCAGGACATTATCGGATGGAACGGCAGCGAGCTGCAACCGTGAGCACCTTTTACGAGCTGCCAGGGAATCCCGGATTCGTGGAATCGCGCAAACCGGAGAAATATTTCCACGATGACAATGGTTCGATGAGCACCACGATGCGCGAATACGTTAAAAGCTGCAGCTGAGACGATGAGATCTTTGGGGTGCGTTCTCGGAGTTAAAACGACGGAGGGGTGGGATGAAACATATGTTTGACTTGTTTGCGAGCAAGTATTAGGGGATGATATGTGGACGGATAAAATGGAGATATGATATGGGGAGTTTGTTTTTCGATGGATCGAGAGGGATGAATTTCTGGGGTGATGGTTATTGGAAGGTTTGGGGTCGCTGTTAGTACTTTCATTGAATAGATTTTTCTACGTAGGTTTAATGGAGTATTTTAATTATTTCAGTTTTTTCTATGGAAATAACTTTTCCTAAAGAGTTAAGTTTCAACTGATTTTTGTCTTCAAACATTGCAGCCACCAAAGTCTCATTTCAATTTTGCTCTCAGTTTCCTTGTTCGGAAAGATTCAACCGATTGAAAAGTTACAGTCCGTTGACCACCAAATTTCCAAACCTCCAAGAAGCAAACCACGAGCAATATCGAAGAAACAACTTGCAAAAATAAATAGCGGTCGTCAACTACAAATTTAACCTCCGCCAACGAACACATCGTACCCGTGTCCGCGCTTGTTTCATTTTTACGATCGACGGAACACACGGGCGAATTTTGACGAGATCTCTCGGAGGCACCCCGCAAAAACGGCGCCGCAGAGAACTCAGGTGCGCACACCATCGGTCCTTTAATAGTCACGCCCGCTGTTCGCGTTTTATACGAACACGATGGAAATCATAAAACCCCGGAGAGTGTCCTCGCGACAAGCTCGAAGCGTTTTTAACGACATCCACGTAGAAACGTAAAGTCGCTCTTTCCGAGGTCTGTTGTCCGAGAGGCCACAGAAGAGGAGGAAACGCACGAATTTCGGCCAAGATCGGAGTAGAAAGAAGCAAGGGAACCAACGAAAGAAAGACGATCGTCCAAGAGAAAAAAAGAAGAGGCTCGTTACCTCTCCTCTCTCGAGAGGACTCGTCCAAGCGCTTTATGCGAAGGTCGTAAAAAAGCCACGGCGATTTATAAGGCGAGCCACCATAGAAATTGGGCCAGCTTACGACAGACCGAGGAAGAGCAAGAGGACGTATAGCTCGAAGGTATACGTATACGTGTAAGGGAGAGCAGAGAACAACCAAAAGAAGAGAAGGTAGAGAGAAAGAGAAAATTCAACCGGACGAAAGTGGTGTAAGTGAATTGCCCAAGCGTCGATTCTACTCTCGATTCTTTCCCTCTTATTTTTGCTAGAAGCCGCAGCAAAGGATCCTAACTCTCAATTAATCTCGAGATCTAGGAGACGTTTGTTCATCTTACGGGAAGCAGCTCGAAGGTGTCGCAATGTAGCTTCCATTTGAGAGCACGAACTCTCTTCGTCGCTTTGAGTCTCCTCGTATATTCGGTCCCTCTTTTGATGCGACGAATTCCATACCAAACATGGTCACGTTGGGACCAAAGCGAGAGAAAAACGGAGCGGAACGTGGGCGAGTGAAATACATTCTGTCGCTTTGGTACGCGACGATTGTCGTTGAAATTGAGCCGTCAGGTCGTATCGTTTAATTGGTTCTTCTTCCATTGGCAAGAGATTCTTTCCTTCTTCATTTATGTCGCGTTTCTCCAACGACGTTGCGACGACTACTTCAGGTATCGATTTCGGTGTAATGTATAGAGGATGAAAAAGTAAAGGAAAGCGAATAAACGAAAGCGCATTCGATGTCACGATTGTTAGCAAACATGTTCGTCTAACCCATGCTCGGTTAATCGGATTAACTCGACGGAAAGTCAGGACTTGCTCGGTATTCGGTAAACGTGCGATCTAATCGATCCAGTTGAACGTCAAAACGCCGTCCCTAGCCTCGGACGCGTCGTGTAATCGGATTACTGCGTCATTGAATCGGAAAATCCAGTTATTTGCAATTTTCCTCTAAGCCTAAGCTAATCCCGTCTGCAAGGATCGTCACTGTTTCGTGATTCGACGAATCGTCATACTCTGTACGATCCGAGCAAACAAGTGCGAGCAATTCAATCGCAAATGAGTCGCGACAAATTACTTTGAATTTTCTCAACCACATCCGTCCCGATCTCCTATGAATTAATAACGAAAAAGTGTCGTGTCACGTGCTTATAGTATCATTTCTAAAATTACAAATATCTCGATGACGACGCAATCTTCGGAGGTTACTACGACGATACAGCATACATTGCAGGATTATCGAGGAAAAAATCTGCAGCTTGAAAATCAGGTTAACTGGATTTCGCTACGCTTAGACGATGGTGGCAAACCGACAAGATTTACGAGCGATTCTTAGTAGATTTTGTGGCGTTCTCAGTAGAATGCGGTCACCCACAATGCAGTCAAGTGCTGTGGCGTGTCGTAAATTAGAGGAACAAACCCATTGGAAGAAACGTCGACGGTAAGCGAAAGGGTTGAAAGGGTGGATAAAAGGGTGGTCAAAAGGATAGGGTGTTCGCATCGCCGTAGGTGGTGCAAAATGTTTTCAGTATTCCGTAGTGGTTATATTTGAAGTGGGTGGAGTCGCTCTATTTTGTGATCGAAGTTTACCTTCTCTTCTACGAAGCTTCCGTTTCGACTCGCTCATGTTTTCTTCTTCGTCAAAGTATAGATCGACACGACGAAACGCATAGACGAGGATTTCTGCGTACGTTCCGACACGACCGCAGTGTCCGGCATTACCTGGCTGTCCTATTTCCACACCGAGAGGCTTTGTCGTTTGTGGGCACCGCGACGAAAGATAACCCGACCGCAAGCATTCATAAAATCGGTATGCACAATTCGTCCTACCGCTGGGAGAAAGGTGCATAAAAATTTTGCGTAGGTAAGATCAGGAAGCCAAGCTCCGGGTCAGAGGTTACGCACGTAGCCCAGTGGTATAGGGAGGCCGCTTTTGCATTAGGTTTCGCCAGGTTAACGTTGTATCCTTCCGCGAAATATTATAATTATTCGTGACACGGTGCACGGTGAATCACGATAATATAGGTCAGTCCGCTCGTCAACCGGGTATTCTTGGAAGCGTTAATGTCGGACGGGATACGACGTTTTATGTCGGCGACTTCACCTTGCGTACGAGCGTGCCAGTTTCGCGTGGCGATTGCGATATCGAAAATAACACGATTCTCTACTTTGCTCGCCGAGCCTCCGTCCAGATCTGCCACTTCGTAATCGGACAATTACGATCTTCTGACCAGTCCTTCCTATCGTAATGTACTACCTTAAAGCGTTTCCGCTCGTACGTGTAATGACCGTCGATATCTGCTGTTTATTCTTATCAACTTTCTTTGTATTCTCGTTAACGTCCTGCCCGTGAGATTCAAGTATCAATCAAACTCTCCTGGCGTTTATTGTCGGACGATTTTGCTTGGCTCTTTTAACGAAGTTTTAGTTTCATGAGGGTGCAATCTTCTTACCTTGAGCATCTTTTTATCAGGACAATATTTCTTATCGAATATCTTTTTTTTAAGATAAATTTATTTATTGTCGTTGACATGGCAGACGAGTTCTTCTCTTTAGAATGTTGAAAATCTTTGAAAGGAAGAAAACGGTGCTTCGAAATTTCCTATTTACTCCAAACAGTCAGCGATTCGGTAGACTCATCGCTATCTAGCTTCGATGTTGACAATTTCACGGTGGGCCAGGGTAGATCATCTTTTGCGGATTTTCTTTCTAATCCACGTTCACGCTGCACCGCCCACTTTCCGCCTCTAAGACTTTTGTCCATGGCAGATGAATCCCATTTAAATTGGGATTAGCTCTCAGTTCCTTCTCCAGCACGCCCAACGACGACGAGGACGAAGAGGAGAAACGAAGGCAGGTTTGCCAGGATCTGCCAATTTGCGATATTTGGTTTAAGATCGGAGATTAAGTGGCGGGGTGTATCCTACGGCGCAAAGGGATTACTTGGTTTCGCCACGGTCAATCCGCGGATTAACGACCTACGAGCGTCGTTGCTAACCAGATTGCTGGTTAAAGTCCGTGAGATAAGATTCCCTTCGTGATACCGTGCGCGTAGAATCCTCATAAAAGGATAACATCAGTCCAGCGGATTTAGAACCTCGCTTAAACTTTTGTCCATCCAGAGATCTTCGTTTAAACGTCTCCAAGAGGAGAATCGATTGAAATTTCCTTTTAAATCCTATTGCCATCCTCGAAAAAGCACACTTAATAATATATTTTGTTTTATTTTTCATCACTCTTCATGTCCTTTCGACGTAATTCAAAGTATTACCACTTAACAGCAAAATTAACATACTTCCCAACAATTCGAGCGAAAGATCCTGCCTTTAAGCACAAGACGTTCGACAAAACCAACCGGACAAATTGGACAAAGACAAATTACCCGGGTAAACGAAGTTTTCCCTCGGGAGCACTTCGGTGAGACCTTAAATTTTCCAGCATTAAGGACACCCCTTTCGCTTCCTCCCGCAGAGAAAGCTACTCCCTCTTTCTCTTAGAGCTGGCATCTGTAACGGTACGCGGTTTAAGTCCGTGGATTGGCTTTTGCGAGCGGACCGTTTTCGTTGGTACGCACAATGCTACCATAGTGGAAGAACAAACGCGCCTTTAAGTACCGTGTCCCTGGGGAGGTAGATATACCGGCTGGACCCGTTTCACCCTCTGTCCACCCTTCCCCGACGGATTTTAGTCCCGAAATCGTCAAGATGGGGCGTGCCCCCGGGGAGGCACGGTCATAAGGAGACACATTTCGACAAATGGGATTATCCTAATACTGGTAAATACGCTGAGAAATTGTCATTGCTGGCATCCCTTTGGAACAATGACTCTTTTCGTGATATCGCCAATTTTCGATATTAACCAACCGATTCCATAGTTTACCACGTTCAATTTATTAAAAGAATTGTATTAAATTAGATAGATGCTTAGAATTGCAATTGTTTAAAGTCTATTGTTTAACACTATTTTTACCACCATTTTGTGTATATCTATCTCGACCAAGAGTTGTCTTTTGACACCTTTCCGTTTGGATGCAAATGATTGCCGAAACTGTTGGGATTTTAAGTTATCAGTTAAATGTAGATAATTTGAGGCATATATTTATTGATGTAATCACGTGTATTTATTAGAGATTATTTAATTATAGCTAGTTGTAAAGTCACTGTAGCTGTGTACACTAAGATGCAACATGGCGGGAAATAAGCGAATAGCAAAGTTATGGTGTAACTCCTGTATTTTCCGTTACGACCGAAATCGGGATTCTCTAATCTGATTATGATTGATATCACGCTGCAAAATGGTGTTGATATTTATATGTAAAAAATTTTAAAATTACGAATTGTTATGAAATCCTTAAGGTGTCAAAAAACACCTCATGGTAGAAATAAGTATACCATATGTATATTTTTAGATCTAGGATGAGCTATTGTAAGAAAAGTCTTAGAGTCCTAGAGAAAAAAGACTTATTGTTAGAGAATAATTGTAACTTAAAATTGAAAGGGTGTCTTTTGACACCTCTTGGTAGAAATAGTGTTAAATTGCATTTTTCCATTATCTAGTGGGCATTCTATATAATATATGTTCGAATTGCATAACTTCGCAAAGAGACAATTGAAGTTGTTGCCTTTGACGATATCTTGAAACTTTGTATCGACGTATTGATGAGTTATTCTATTCGTTGGAAATTTGTTAATGAACTACATCTTTAAATGCACCCAGACATTAGCAGTAGCTGAATTGTATACTACTGTTAATGTATGGGTAACCATGCAGGTAAGCTTCCATCCCGAGCTTGAAATCTCGTACTCGTACCAAATCGTAAATCTGCTCGCAGAGAACTGCCGGAGAGTCCATTATGCCGGCGCATGCCGGTCAAATTTTATTTAGGGCTGTCTTCATCCGAGCGAGAGAATACTGTAAGGACAAAAGAGAGAAGGAAAGAGAAATTCTCTGTGCCACCATAAGGACAACCCTTTTGTCGGTGCGAGATTCAGGACACGAAGAACGTCTTGAAAAGGTGGACCGTAACTTTCGCGGTTTCGTCTCACTAATCTCCGCCACAAATTTATTTATGACATTTGCAAACCGCGCCTTGTGTTGGTCGTTGGACTTTGCTTCAGTTCTGTTACTTTCCGGCAATCGTTGCTTCTGAAAATCGATGGAAATTTTACGAAATTTTGAATACGTTGACGAGCTCTAATCGGAATTCTTTTGTATTTTTATCTGCAGTTGTTCATTGACGAATGTTCATTGGGAATTTATATAATAATATATAATAATAATATACGATGGAATAGAGGACTTGTCAATTAAAAATTTTAATAGCTACATTAATACTATGGAGTAATTTATAATCCTGTTCTTTCAGTCAAGTGAACATGTATAATGCAAATTTAATTGCATTAAAGTACAAGCCGGAAGAATTCGAAGAATCTCTTTTTACGGTTGTTCGAGTCGCATTGCCACGTGGCCGGTGCTTCTTTCCGTTCGACGGCGACTTTCCCTGGCATACAAACAATTAAATGACCGCCAAGAATTTCACTCTAATGAATAATAATTGATCGGAAGGAGGGATAGTATGCTGTTCCATTAGGTTCTTCTTTTCGAGCAGGCCATCGCGCTCACAAATTGATTTCACTTTCTTAAGTGAATCACCGTTCTAATGATGATAGCGCGGTGTTTTTGGGCGGGTAACTCATTGGCTTTAATTTCTGACCAACCTCGACCGGATTATTACACGTTTTGGCATCCAACCATCGACATACTATGTTCCCATGTGCGATGATTCGGCTCCTCTCGTTTACGTTTCATTCAAGATGACTTTGATTCGTCGTTACGAAACGTTTATATTCGCTGATACGCGACAGATATAATTGTGAAACAAATTCTACGTCAACTCCTATTTCATCGATTAAATCACGGTGGCATTGATAACATTGAGTCATAGGAATTTTCGATACTCATAACGATAGAGAAAGTTCCTTATTCTTGTAATTCTTCTCACGTCACACTTACAATTTCGACGACCCACAATTCGCCTGTCGTGTCAAATGCATCAATCAATTTTAATTTCTTGCGCCGTGAGATTCTTATAACCAAAACTGTTACAATCGTGGACAATAGACTGCACGAAGGGGGAGAAAATCAAGGTAGAGTGAAATTGTAAAAATCGAAAAAAATTACAAATACCCGACAGTAGCAGAGAGTCTCGATTTTGAGTACTTCACAGTGGCATATTTGAAAGCTAAGTAGCTTTTAATGCGTCCTTGTCCGCGCGTCACTCCCAACCATTCTGGAATAGATGGATGACCGACGGACCTATGTTGGCACTCGTGAAGATCCTCACCGACCTCCATGTGCATTGCTTTCAACGTCGCATCCGCTTCGACCGTTTTCAAGGAGCCGTTGGATGAAAATGACCGATACCGAGGAACGCCACGAGTCGATTCTTCGTAGATCAACACCCGAAGATGGATCGTACCTGATTGACATTCAATTATGATCGATATTCCGATTAAACCTTGCTTCGTTTACCATGCGGATTTTCCAAAAAAAAGCATCGATTACATCGTACATTCCTTCATCGAATACAAACAAGAAAAACTTCTCAACCGTCGCACAATTTTGCCCATTGACGTTTAACGATCTTCCCCAGTATACCAACCGACAAAGTAATCCAATAAAGTCTCAACTCTCGACTAAATACCCCCGATCACGATTCCTACCTTCCTATAATCGCAAATCGTCCACCTCGCGCGAGAAGGACGTGACCTCGAAGAAGAAGCTGTGCTCTCGGAAGGGCTGCAACAGCCAAGGTTCTCGAAGAGGGGGTTACAACTTGACGTAAGTTGACCTTTGCTCGGTATCCTCGCGATAGGGGTTCCATGGTGGCACGGTAGCTGTGGTCAATCCCATCTCTTCGCACCTTGGAGCTTCGCGGAGAGAGCACCGTTTCCTATCGTCTCTCGATCTGGGAAGGTTTTCCGCGCTGGGTATGTTGTGGGCGATCGGAGCGGTGGCCGAAGTTGCCGCGTTTGCAGTTGCCGGTGCCGTTGCCGTTGCCGTTGCCGTGGCCCGTTGTTCGGTTCACGGTGGAAGGTTTACTTTACTGCCGTCACGTATAGGCCGTGGCCGAGCACGGCGTAGAACACGCTCGGAAGAACGATCATGTCTACGAGCTTGGGAGCTACCAGGCTCCGCTAGCTCGGTAGCTACCAGTTCCTTCGGGCAAGCACACGAGGCTAGTTAAGATAGCGATCCGAACGGAGCGGCGAACAATGCCGTAAAGAAGCGCCGCTGCCAGTGAATCAGGTCTTATGGCGAAAACGTGAACGATTAGTGACCGGCCGTGTTAACATGGATCCACGAGACACCGATGCCTGTACCGCATCTAAGCTCCCCATACGAGCACCATCCTCGCGACGACGACTCCTCCGCGGCTCGACTTCCCGAGCGAGAGGTACAGCTTCTTGCGGCCGCTTTGTAATTGCGAAATTGAACCGCGTTCGTAAGATTCGATAAATATAACCACTTCGGGGTGGTCGAGCATTTTTTTCGGCTACTTGTAACAGTAAATGCGACATTGTCGCGCGTAAAGGTACGGTGATGACTACCGACCACCAACCACGACATCGTAAGGTTCGATGTTGTTCGATTTAAGAGCGGTGCGCTGCTCTTATCGTTCGTTGTATCGCTCGATTCTTCGTTATCGATTGCCTCGTCAAAGCTTGAACGCGATCTTGTCGCCGGGATGTAATGATGAGAATTGAAGCGAAACAGTAAACTGACTTTTACTTGGTACGAACCTCATTATATCACGTCAGGGAGGAAAGCGTAAGCTTTGATTTTCCGTGAATTGAACCTTGTATCATATTCTAAGTTCTAAGTTTATTTGAACCTTCTAAAGTAGTACAATACGAAAAAAAAACGTTGAGATGTAAGATTATAAAAAATATCAGACACAATACATTAACCCTAAACACAGAAAACCCCAACGCCGCGATTCTCCCGCAGATTGCAACCCGTCAAAGGTAGGACGTTCCTCGAGGTTCGACGGAAACGCAAAAAACGCCCGCGATAATCGAGGACACTTCGAAAGGAAGAAGAAAGAGATTCAGAATGTAAAGGCAAAAAAAAAAGGAGAAAGAAGCGGGAAGAGGAGAGGTACTCGAAGGGCCGCAAAAGTAGGTAGGACAATCGCTCGTCAACCGGCCGTCAAAACATCCCCAAGGATCCATGGCGAATCACATTCTCCCAGCAGACTGGCATCGCGTCCCGGCAAACGCCAACGGCGGAGGTTCCACGATAAACGAAGAAGAACCTTGCCGTGCCCTTCTCTGCAGTGCGACAATGTGTGACCGCAAACAAACGAATGGCAGCGATAGGGGGCGCCAATGCGCATTCAAGACGAGACAGACTGTCATTTGTCACGTCTTTCATGCTCTCTAATGACACGCACTGCTTTTGGACGCCTTCTTATGCCAACCGGGCACCTGGCACTGACTCGCTTTATTATTTTCTTTTTCCGCGTCTTTCTCCCTCTCTTTTCTCTCTCATTCATTCTCTTCGTCCCTCGTTTTCTTTCGAGAATCGTTCCACGCGCCCGTACGTCCGTTTCGTCCCTCTGTTCTCCTCGTCACTATCATTCCCGCTCTTTTTCCGTGATATTCGTGCGTGATGGTGCGACGGTTGAATTCGATTTGTTAGAATTAACGGGAGACCGGCTTGAACGGTGTGCTAGGCGACAGGCGTTCGAAGGATTCGAAGGAAGGAAACGTTGGAGTCTTGCAACCCCCTCGATTTAAAAGTAGCGTCAGTCATGCTGTGATATTTAACTCCAGGATGAAAAAATGCTATTGCTATTTACAGTACGCTGATCTTATATATAAAATTGTAACTCAGAATATTTTTTTTTAAATAAAATCGGTCTCCGTTGCAGTTACCCCCGTGCGCCACAACGGTTAATTCTCAACTACGAAAAAAAATGCAACGATTTCATCCCCCAAATCAAATCAATAATTCCTGAAGCTTACCAACATTCGGCCGAACCTACCACGGAACGGAGAAAATACCGTGCAATCTCTTCTCGACGATCCGCGCATTAACCCCCGTCGCCCCGATGATCTCGCGCGCACTAACGATACGTTCATCGTCCATTATAAATCGTCTCGAGATTTACCGTCTACCGTCGGGTGTGTAACTGCAGTACGCGGAGCCATTTCGCGATGATCTGAAACCTCGCGGCCGAGAAAACACTTGCTCGAACCCAGCCGTCGCTTATCCCCGATCGTTCGGAACGAATTACAGGCGGGAATTCGAAGTTGCTCGCCTCCTGCAACGTTCCAAATGTATACCGTGCGCGCCTTCCTACTCCTATGATTTAACCGTACACAAGGAGTCGAACCTTTCTCTCTCACTCTTTTTCTCGGCGTTACCGCGCCTTCTACGAGGCACTCGGCATGATTTAAACTCATTGGGTGCCACATTCGTGCGCTTAAGTCCGACACGCGCGTTCACGCATACAGGCCGTGCAGCGTGTAGGCTGAAATGGTTGCCCGTGCTCGCTGTTGCCAGCTCCCTTCGCGGCCGACACGGCCGGCAGGGCTGCTGTATCCCTTTGGGTTGCCAGGCAACCTGCCTTCTGGGCCCTACGCCACCCACTCGTCTGGTAGCGGGCCGTTAAATCGGCCTCTTTCCATGAGACCACCGACGCGTTCTCCAGCGATTTTGGAAGGGAAAATGCGCTCGCGCTGCAACCACTGTGTCGGTGGCCGCTGTCTGTCGGACTTCCGGAGGGTTCGTGGTTTGGGGTACTTTCTGATTTTATAATTGCTCCGATGCACGTGACGATGTATTACTTCTTGAATATGAGACTTTGAGGGGGAAGGTTGTAATATTGGAATTAAATATTTGCCGATAAAGTATTTCACATACTTAATTTTTAACACGAGGTTCCCTAAGACGTTGAACTAAATTGAATTCGTAAATTAGACGCCTTAGAGCGGATGGTTTTGAAGAGATTCGTTCTACTCTTGAGGTTGCTACAGACACGAAGAGCGATTAAGTAAGAGACGAGAGAATAAAACGAACTGGATGAAAGATAGTCCAGTTGATCGTACAACGGGTGTCGTGTATCAAGGAACGACTGGAACAGTGGCCGGTGAGTCTGTGAGAGAATATCAGCACCGAGAGACAGCATGGGGGGTAGAGTCCAGCTGTCGAAGCAAGAGGCGCCTAGCTGTTCTAGCTACCATTTCACAATGACTTACGTCAGAAAAAAAATCTCATCCAATGTAGCATGCTTGATTATTAATTCCCTTTCATACTCTCGATGGAGCATTGTAAAGAATTAATCGTCTCCGCCTAATTCGCTATAATTAATATCGTACCACGTAACACAATGGTACCTCCAACATCTTCGAGACCATAATGTTAAGCTCGAAAACATTCCACCGTCCAAGTTGTAATGACCCCAAGAAACACGATCTACTAATCGCTTTTCATCGTTAGAAATATCACGGTAAAAAGTGCTAATCCAGAATGAACGAGGCTCCAGCGAATCGCCAATGGGACAAAGCAAACAAGTTGTTCGCTACAGTTTGACCATATCTTGGATGGTAGAAGAGCGGCCGTGGGCCACCGCGCGCCGTTTCGCCCATAAAACCAGGAGTTATGGTTATTTAAAAACTTATTGGCCCGCCCATGCGTTGCGGTCTGCATGGGGGTGGCTGGACGAGTAAGGGAGGAGAGCAAAGACGCCGTGACCCAGCCAAGATAAATCAAAGGATATTAAGACCGTTCTGTCCTCCATTTCTTCTCTTTCTTCGCTCCCTTTCTCCCTCCTGATCGTCCGAGCTTCTGGCTTCTCTCTTCTCCACGCTCGCCAGTTCTTAGCCAAATGCATTACGGGGAGGCAGAGGCCCACCATAAAACTATCCGCGTTCAAGCACCGACACGACCCGTGGCTTCGGTGCGGCTGCAAGTATACGTGGCCGTGCTTTACGTTCCGATCGGCGACAAGACACCGGGAGCAATTCACCGGATCCAGGGAGCAAAGTGGACGCTTGATAAACGGATATCGAGTTTCGCGGGAATGCTGCGGAGGCTGGGCTTCTTTTCTAATACTGCGCGAGGGAGTTTCGGTCGGATGAACGACCAGATCGTCTCCCCGAAGCGCGACTTGCTGGCGGGATTTCAAGTCTCACTGCTTTACGAACATTTAGTTTTTTACTGTTTTCAACCCAAATACCCTTGAGCTAAAAAATTATTGATGAGCTATGCCGATGACTATGTATAAAATAAATTATAAAATAAAATGGTACAAATATATTAAATCGTTCTATTCG
Organism: Cerceris rybyensis; assembly: GCA_910591515.1. Classification (NCBI taxonomy): domain Eukaryota; kingdom Metazoa; phylum Arthropoda; class Insecta; order Hymenoptera; family Crabronidae; genus Cerceris; species Cerceris rybyensis. The sequence continues at coordinate 24,030,990 of OU342791.1, read as the reverse complement.
TTCAATCCTAAGATTATTAAGAATTGTCTTACATTCACGTGGAATTGTTACACATAAAAAAATATGAAAAATAGACCGATAAAGTCTCTGTCAATGATACCCTATCTAGAGATTTCTCTTCAACCGTCGTGAAAATCTTTACCACCGTAAGATCGTGGAGCAAAGTCTATTCGTTCATCGCGGCGTTTAAAATCGAACAAGTAAAATTCAAAGTGCTCCATCTCCGTTCGGTCGCGGTCGCGCGCGGTCACTAACACGCGTAGACATACGAATACCCACGTATGCGCATACAGGGGAGGATTATTAATGAGTGCATCTCAATCCAGTAATTTTTCCACGTCGCGTCGGGTAATGCACAAACCGCGGGGGGCGAGCAGGCTATATTGCCCGATCAATCAAAATGAGCCCGGGCTGGCAACTGCCGTCTCGCGTTCCGGCGCTTCGAATCCGAAAGCCTTTTCCCCGCTTCGAATTCCCCTCCTGAATACTGAAAATCCTCGACCGTGATCCGTGTCCTTCTGGGATCAAGGACGATCGACGGAGAAGTGGAAGAGCTCAGCAGCGGAGAACGGAGTCCTTGATATCGTTTAATACAACCGGCCATGGAGGAATCGTTAAACCGCACTTGCGCCGCGAAATATATCATTATGACTTTTATTATTGCCGCGAGTGTATTTACAGTCTGCGGGAGCGTAATTCGATCTATACTATATTTTCTTATCGTCTAAAGATTTCCGTACTGGAAGCTCGCCTCATGGTTACGTGCCGACGACGTCGAGGGTGTAAATAATACGAAGAAGTACAGAGGGAGAAAAAAATTCGTATTCCGGAACCGTGGAATTCCGTATTCTTCGAGGGTGATGCGTCAGTACGTAAATCTTAGCTGTCGACGAAAAATACGGTAAATTCGTAAATTTATTTTAAAGACTTGTATCGCAGAATCGGGTCGTAAATCACATCTTTCGCTTGAGAGGAAGAAAGAGAGAGAAACAAAGAGAGAGAGAAAGAAAAAGGAGAAGCTCGTGGTATCGTTGGAGAACGAGATGCAACGGTATCCAATCGAGCGCTCCTTTTTAAAGTACGAGCTTAAGAAATTCTACCGGTGGGGTAAAAACGCAAGATTCGCTGGACGTTTAAGGACCGTCGTTTCTATTCGTTTCAATCGCCGGATTTAAATCATACAGCTCGCGCGAACGCTATTACGCGTATTACTAGCACGACATTAATATCACCGAGCAAGTTGCTTCCAACCATTAACGTTTACACGCGTGTAAATGACTGCGTACGCCAACGTTAAAGGAGAAAGTACGACGTTACGCGGCAATTATCCTTCCCTCTGCCTTTGACTTCGTTTAACTCCACGAACCGTGTCGCGTAAATTATTTTATCCCTACGAAGAATCCATGGAAGAGGATAATCCGAGAATCCTGTGAATCTCGAAATTAAAAAGGAAGATGAGAAAGGAAGAAAAGCGAGGAAGGAGAACGTGAAATGTACATCGTTAAACATCGTATCCTGGAAGGGTGAGAGTCATCGGCGAAAGGACCTACCTGCACGATTCGGCCACGCCCACCAGGACGACAAAGGATCTCGTGTGAAAGTCCTGGCGAAATGCGTCCATTGTGCTCGAGTCAAAACTTTTGTCATTCTCGAAACCGAGAGATCACCTTTCTTTTCCCCATTGCGGCTGGTATTTTTTTTAAATCTCCAATCGTCCTGGAGTCGCTTCATCGAGATAGGTCGTCCTTGCGACCGGAAATGCTAGCCGGATGTGGGAGAACGAATGATATCGGGCGATGTGTCGGTTAAAATGGAAAAAAGTGGACTGAAACAAAAATAAAAAATTTATCTTCATATCGTCTCGAAACTGAGAAATTACCTTTCTTTTCCCTATTGCTCCTAGTAGTTTTTTAAATCTCCAATTGTCCTGGGTCAGATCGTCGTTACGACCGGAAATATATCGATTAAAAAGGAGAAACGTGAAGTGAAACAAAAATAAAAAATTTATCTTCATATCGTCTCGAAACTGACAATGAGAAATTGCCTTTCTTTTCCCTATTGCTCGTAGTATTTTTTTCAATTTTCACTTCTCCTAGATCAAGTCGTCGTTACGACCGGAAATGCTAGTCGAATGTGGAAGAAAGAATGATATCGGTCGATGTGTCGATTAAAAAGGAAAAACGTGGACTGAAATAAAAAATAAAAAATGTATCTTTATATCGTCTCGAAACAGAGACCACCTTTCTTTTCCGTATTACTCCTAGTATTTTTTTTTACTCTCCAATTGTCCCGGGTTCAGGTCGTCGTTACGACCGGAAATGCTAGCCGGATGTGAGAGAAAGAATGGCATCGGTCGATGTGCCGATTAAAAAGGAGAAAGGTGGATTGAAACAAAAGTAAAACATTTACCTTGATATGGTTTCAAAGTGTGGATGGAATCGATCTGGACTCGGTCACCTGGCCAAGGAATAATTGTAGGTTCTGTTTCAGAGTCTGAAATTTATCTCCAATTTCGAACTCTGCGTTGAGAATCTCCAGGTTGAAAAATGTCTCTAATGACAGGTTTGAAAAAATGCGTAGAGGCTGATTTCTAGCGGATGTTTTGATCGTCCTCCGAGCGTATTAAATAACTCAGACGTCTTCCTGAATTATTCTTGAAAGTAATATTCGAATGGAGTCTGTCGGGAAACTGAGAGTTTCGACGTGGAAGGGAGAATAATTTCTCCTTGATTTTTTCAATGTTCACGGAGAAATATGAAATCGGCGCGTTTGCTGGAGAATAATTTACTTGTTTTCGTGTGGTATGTGTCATACGTATAAATTAACGTCGAAAGTACGAGGTGTCGTTGCACGTAGGATAATTTCTCGCCGGTTGCATAACGTTTTATCGCCAGTGGATTAATAATTTTCACCTGTATTTAGCATAGGATATTTAGACGTATATAAAACCACCAGGAGCATTACGCAATACAGAGTTTAATGCTTCCTTCTTTGCGGTGGCAAAATGCCGTTTCTTAACGGACGAAACGAACTAATTTGCACCGTGGAAAAGCGTGGCCGAGACGCCCTCGTTCGAACTAATGAGCCGGCTAATTGTTTCGGACTGCACGGTGATTTACTGTGAGAAACGTGGAACGAAACGTCGCCGTACGTTCGGCCGTATGCTGAAACTACCGATAGAAACGCGATAATTAACACGATATTATCGACAATGAAAAATCGAGTTGACGTACGGGCGCAATCAATTTTTCACGACGCTTTGGTTCGCCTCGTACGCGCGTATCGGATTTGACGGAGGCGAAGCTTATTATCGTGTCTCAATTAATATTTTGTATCTGAAAGTTGCGCAGCTCGATAAATGATCATGAATGAGATTAATATTAACCAGGATACAGTGTATCTCTTAGTTTTCAATATTTTCTCAAACTACCTTTCTATGGTGTAACAAAAATTCATATAATTAATTAGAACATAAATTATGATACGATCGATGGAGAAAATTCAAAAGTGACATTTTAATAGTGAATTTGTCTTTTCTATACTTTCCATGATGCAATAACGTTTAAGTTAATTGAACACCTGGTACAATACCGCTACTGAAAAGTCATTGTCTCAAGAGGCTTCCGATATCGTGCTGAAGGGAAAAAAAGCGGCAAAAGAAACGTTACCTCGCTAGAAGCATTCCGAATCATTACGGTGAACGGTGCACCTGCGTTAATGGGTAGATGTCTTCCTTTCAGTGGCCGCAAACGATAGCAGAAGTAAAGAAGATTGTAGGCGTGCGCGTGTCCTCGTCACGGAACGAGACACGCCGAAGTGTCAGGGGCGTGCGCGTGAAATCACGCGATTCTAACGATGGGTGGACAAGAACGTCGTCTCACGGAAAGGCCAAATTCTCGAAAGCGAACGGACAGATGGACGTAATTGGACGCCTCGGTGGCAAATGAGTTTTCGTCAACCGTCCTTTATGTCGGTTAAACGTGGAAGAAATTACGAGCGATGTTTAACCTCGGGCGTCTTTATAACGAGAAAACCATAGGAGATTATGAGAGACTGAAAGTGGTAGATTGAAACAAAAAGTAATATTTTAACACTGACACGAAGCGATATTTGTTTGACTTCTCTCCTCGCCCTCGGGTATATCTTGCTTATTTGAGTTAATAGATCGTACGGTACCGTATGACATTTAAAACTTCTATTACTTAGGACATGCAAGCTTAATCATACCTCTAACGGCTCGTAGCCGATAAATCGCGTCTTCCCCGTCGGCGCGCAGAGAAAGAAACTTTTAATTATAGTCAAAGGGGAATTGTACGAACTCATAATCGCACGCGAACTTCTATATGTACATATGAAACCCACATATCTATATAATTTCCGCGGGGCAAAGAACAGCAGGGCAGACAGATATACGCTGGTAAATTATACGTCCGCGTGTGTTTAAGGGCGCAGGATGATGCACGGACAGCACGGTTGAAATCGATTTCACGATTCGATTTGCGGTCACGAGGACCTGGTGGACCCATCGAGAGACCGCTCCGAGAGGATAATGATCCCGAACTCATTTCGCGATCATTCTATCTGATTGATCTGATTAGTCCAACCTCGGAACAGGTCGACCGGTAAATGATCTCGAACGATCTCAATCAGCTTCTGAAAAAAATAAAACGCCATCGGCCAAAGGGAGCTTCTCTTCTTTTATCCTCCGCCTCCACTCCGTACCTCTCCCTCTTCCCTCATTCCTCTCCTCCTTTTCTCCCTTATTTATCCTGTCCATCTTTTTCTTCTGCCTCTTCGTCTTCCCTCCTCTCGCTCCTCTCCGCACGATAATGAGAGCCTCCCATGTAGAAAAGGGATTATTTGCGGCACGGGATCGAAAATGCCGTGCGAGCCTCATTATCGGATGCACGACTACCACGATTCTGGAGCGGCTTTCGTTTCGACATCGTTCTCTTGGATACCCGAGAATCTCGCGCCGCCAGGTAGAGAGACCGCCGTGAGGATCCTTCTTATTCTATCGTGCCGCTATCGCGGAGGATTTGCTGAAACCGTAAATCAACGACAAGGCCGGGTCGTAGGTCGAGGAATTGGAGCGAGTTGCTTCCACCTCTCGAATGTGTTGCGATTAACTACGACGTTGGTCCTCCAAGTGTTTACAGGTGTTGCGAGTGCTATTAATGAAGTCAATTGCTCCAGGAAGGAGAATATTGGTGGGAGAAGTTCTACCTATGGTTCTGAAGACTACGACTGTGATTAGAACGTGAATTGAGGATGCGAGAAAATTTTGGAAAATTTTGTATGTCGAGGAATTAAAATGAGCTGCTTCCACCTCTCGAATGTGTTGCGATTAACTACGACGTTGGTCCTCCAAGTGTTTACAGGTGTTGCGAGTGCTATTAATGAAGTCAATTGCTCCAGGAAGGAGAATATTGGTGGAAGAACTTCTCCCTATGGTTCTGAAGACTACGAGTGGGATTAAAATGTGAATTGAGGATGCGAGAAAATTTTGTAGGTCGAGGAATTAAAATGAGCTGCTTCCACCTCTCGAATGTGGTGTGATTAACTCCGACGTTGGTCCTCCAAGTGTTTACAAGTGTTAAAAGTGCTATTAACAGGGGCAATTGCTCCAATAAAGAAAATATTAGGTGGAAGAAGTTCTAGCTATAGTTCTGAAAACTACGACTGGGATTAGAATGTAAATTGATGATGCGCGACAATTTCGGAAAATTTTGTAGGTCGAGGAATTGAAATTAGCTTGTTCCACCTCTCGAATGTATGGCCATTAACGTTCATGTTGGTCCTCCAAGTATTTACAGGTGTTACGATTAGTATAAATAGGGGAAATTACTCCAGTAAGAAGTTTATTGGTGCAATAACTTCTACCTATGGTTCTGAAGACTACGACAGGGATTAGAATGTGAATTGAGAAAGAAAAATGTTGGAACTGATGGATGAGAGTATCTAATGTGTTAAAGGATCTTTGTTTCTAGTTCAGTGATGGACTTTGAGTTCCTTGTTGGCAGTCAGTGAATTACACTTGATTGACATTTTGATACCACATTGACATATGAGCAGGGCCCTTTATTCTTATCAATTAATCTGTGAGCCATGATATTTTGTGGCGGTAATGAGCGTATTAAGTTGCAAGATTACCACTATTCCTATTTCCAAGACAAAACATTAAAAGATTCACTCTAAGTCTTCACCGATCAATCGATAATTCCAGTTTGCAAGTATCGTGGCTAATCCTCTTCGACTTTTCTCTCTTACGTCGCATGCATTTATTTTAGCACAACCTGTGCTTTTGCGTTTCGTCGTTTCTCCCTTTCGCAATACACCGACTGCACTCGTGCAGTTCTATCTGTACCGAGATCGTCGGCGACACGACTCGCGAGTGTCACGGTGCTGAACGTTCGTAGCACACCTGCAACGAGTTACAACGAAACGTTTAATCGTCGCTCGTTTGCACTCCTTCCGTAGATGGATCAGCCGCTAAACGACTTGCCAGGCGTGTTTGCATGAATGCGCCGCTCGTGCTCGCGCGAACGTGATATTCAGCCGGTCACCGTTTTAGCTATTTACCTACTTGAGCACTCTTTAATGTGTCACTTGCTTTGCTTCCTCGTTGTTTCACCTGGATACGCGATGGAAAACCACTGACCGTCGCGTACAACTAAAGATATCGCAATTCCGATTCCAAGTGTCTTCCTCCTTCTAACACAATGTGCTTAAAATTATTCCAAACATAGATTTCATTTTCTTCACTCTATTTGTATCTAATTATATTCAAAGAGAAATTAAAACAAAATTAAATAGATGATCAAGATTGTCAATACTTTGTCCACGTTGGTGAGACACTCGTTAAATCGTTAGCTATGCACGATTACTCGAACGTGCCCGTGCATAAATGCATCCAAGGTGCTATTGTTCGTGCAAAGTGCACAATTTTCCTCCCAGCACCTTCGCGGAAGATTCGAAACGAGTACGAAGAAACGTCGATAGACCTAGGACATAAGTCAAAGGATGTCTTATTAATATCTCGATCAATCGTATCCCAAGGATCGAGAGGTCGAGAGAAGTCATCGTGAGACGTTGCAGTAGAACGTCCAGGCGTATCTGTATCGTGTATTGCGTATGTAACACGAAAGCACACGCGAAAGTCACGGCGAAAACACGCGATGCACAATCCATATTACTTCTACTTAACATTCGCCGTCCCGTGGTATTTCCAGTACCGTTCCGGAATTCCGTTCCAGTTCGTTTAATGAGGAACGACTTTTTAGCATTCCTACGTTAAACCAGCGTGAGAACCGCGAAATGCGAGGTCGTGGACCATAAAATTCATGACTCAGGCGAGCCACCTCGCAGGTCGGGATCGACGGTTCGGCATGCGTGCCGAAGATCACACGGTGCATTAAACCGAATGGTTAGACCGACCTCGTCGAAACCACCGACGTACGAACCGACCTGCGGAGAATTCACGGCCGATAGAGATAATTGCGGAGTTTTCATTTCTGGGGAATCTGGAAGCGGGTTGAAAGCCGGACGAGCTGAGATAACGTGGTAATGGAAAGTATGCGATACGAATGCTTTATTAGCTTGGTTTGAAATTATAATAATTGTGGAGATTCTGACGTTCTGATTTTCAACTTTTGTCAGCTCTGAGAAACTTCATAGACTCGATAGGTGAGAAATGATCTTAAGTGATAGATCGTAAGAACGAGAATAATAGTTAAAGTCAGAAAGATAGATATAAACAGTATTTCATCGCGTAGCTTCTCAAGCAGCTCACTCTGCCTATTCTTTGATCAAAGTAGCATTACGAACGCTATTCATCCTCCACTACCCGGCAGTTTGTACCACCGTCGACGAAGCCGTTCCGCTGCCGTATTTCTCGCAAATTAAACCGTCGTTATTTACCTTCCTGACGTTGAAGCTGGAAGACGTCCCAATGTTCATTAATGCATTTGTCAGGTATTCGCACGAAGGCGCGCGTTGCAGCCAAAGTATCGAATGATCGATCCATCCAGCGTTCTCGGTCACCTGAGAGTAACGGAGGAAAGGGGTGAAGGTTCGCGGTTCTGACTTTCGGGCCGACATCGTGCAAGATACCTGAATCGTCTCTGTAAGCGCAGCGACAGGCATGAGATATAGCCTGGTACCGGCGCAAGTGGTAATTATAGCCGAGTAGCCTATGATCTTACACCCGCGAGACACCGCGGTTACTTGGCCGTCTGTCACGACGAATGACGCGTTTCCTTAACTATTTAATTAAAATGGCACGTTTAGGTTCATATTACATCAAATTAATGTAGATTAGTCGGAAATAAATCACTGCTCGTGGTCAAATGGAACTCAAACACGAAACGGTCTCGCGTCGGTCCGTACTTATTTCGCGAGATCGCGAACTAGAGGAATCCTGAATCGAGATTAGAACCCAGAGTCCGTCTAATCTTCGCGGATGATGAGTAGACTCGGAGGAGACGGGGGGAAGGAAGAAACGCGCGAGAAAGAGAAATCGAAGACGGGGAGTATGTATCGTTCTCTCTCCTTCTCTCTTTTCTAGGGATACGATGAGCAACCTTCGACGAAGGAGGGATGAAGGGAGAGAGAGAAACCGTCCGGGATGCAGAGGCTCGGGCGAAGGGGTAGCAGCTAGATGCATTTCGTGGATTAAGAAGGTTATATACCTGCCGGTCTCACGGTGAGCCGGCGCGGTAGGAGTCTAATAAGATGTAACTAAATTATGATTGGATTCATCATTGCCGCGAACGGGATTGGTATGGTCGATCGTCTCGGTCCGCGAGAGGGACTGCCGGATGGCACTGCCCGGTCAATAATTCATCGGCCCCACGGCATTCTATATGAAGCGTGATATACCGTGATCCCGAATGAGCGATTGCCAACGGTAAAGCGAGACGGAAGAGGAAGATTCGCTCTCTGCTTCGATTCCTCGACGTACTCCTACTTCTGCATGCGAGCCGTGCATTCTTCAGCGGCAGCGTGCACCAGAAGAAGACTCTTGACTGAGGTTGAAGATACGAGCCAACCGAGAGGACTGCGTCTATGGCTATTACCATTGCGATTGCCCTAATACGTCTTTTCCTTCAAAACGACGGGCATCTGTCGGAGTCTACGTCAAGAGGCGTTTAACCCTTTAACTGTCTTACTCTCGGACCAAAGTGGACGATCGCCCGTGTTGCAGAATCAACCTCGCGATTATTGAAGCTATGGTCTATTAGGAACGAATGGCGCCGAGAGTATGGCAATAATTCTCCTTTTACTCGGTGAAATGTAACTTTTGAAGCACTCTACTGAGATAAATTGGTCTGCACGAACGGTGGGTTAATAGGGGTATGAAATAGATTCGACGTTGCATGGCGACTCGTATCGTTGAGAATAATAAATGCAAGGAGTGCCAGTTCGATCCGAAATACTGCACCTTTTAATTAACTCGGCTGAGTGGAATGTGGAGCACCGATAGGAGCAGGTTTGCCGCGAAATCGCGGATTAAGTATTCAAGTTACGAGACGTTCTCTGGCAACTTATGTTTCTCAGATTTTAACATTCTTTTATATTATCACGATTCCACATACATTAACCCTTAATTCGAAGAAGTCCATTGCCAGAAGATTTTTATCCCGATAAAGATAAAGAATTCTTCGTGAACACGTTCCAATTTGATTTCCAACGATGCAGAAAAATCTTACAAATTTCCAACGTCCCCTCGTCGTACGGTGAAGAGAGACGGAGGGAAAAATGCGGTGGAAAGTCTTGCCTGAGAAAAAGGAAAGAAAAAAGGGAACGTGGTGACTAAGCGCTTATGCAAAACGCGCGTAAACGTTCGTTTTGTTGGTTGAATTAGCCCGACATGGTCTTTCGACGGAGGAAGGGGAAAGAAGGGTGGTTCTCCATCCTCTTCTCAAGTTTTTGGGCCCAATCACGGGCCAGTCATTCCTGAGCAGAGGCCCGTCGGTTCCGGGCAACAGGAGGGTGATTTTTGCATGTCACGTGGGCAAACGGGCACGCACTGAATGCCCGTCGTTAGGCTCTCGTTGTGCCAGGATGAGTCGGTTTCACGCAACGATACGCCCCGAGAACTACCACCAACACTGCTCGCTCCACTTTGGATCCTTTCTATGGGTTTCCATTCGACGGGACTCGAGCGGTCTTATATAGGAGGAAAGTGACGAGATCATCCAGTCGGATTGCATGCATTGCGATGTTATCCGCCCATTTGCAGTCGCACAAACGTCTTTGAGTAATTATTCCTGTCGGATTCTCTGACTCGACGTTGTAAATGTCAGATTTTTCTTCTCTCTCTTACCTTTTTTTTTTTAAGTATTTAAGTCGACCGACATTTCGGCATGCAAATTGTCGTTTTATCCGGTCGAGGTGTATAAGTTCGCGAGCAATAATGGTAAAAAGTTGACCGTAGTTTTACGAGTAGCTTTGAAATAACGGTTGGAAAGTACGAATCCATGGTGGAACCCTTCTGTCGTTTCTTAACGTGTTTACGACTTGACCCACATTTTTCGGCACCGAACGAGGGTACAGGTCTGCGATCTTTTCTGTCCGGTCTTTTTCCTTGGTGCGCGATCCATAAAAATGCGAGAACCGTAAGATTTTCCGCCGTAAAAGAGGCCGAAAGAAAGGAAGAAAGTACGGTACCGTTTGCCAAAAAGTCAGAAGCACCGTTAGACTGTAGAAAGATGGTTGGACACCCCGGAGAAATGTTTATGCTCGTAGGGCCGTAGGGTGAATGCGTTTGTCGGGGAAATTCGACCGTTTTACAGCCGCTTCACGAAAGAAACTCAAAACAATTGCGGCCAGATTGACCGTGAAAGAAGAAACGAAGGAAAGAAAATGTGGATGGAAAAATTGGAAACTTGTCCGACTGGTAGAACAAAACTTCTCGAAATTTCTATGACAAAAAAAAAGAAAACGAAGAAAATTGTTGAATTTGACGAGCTTTGAAATAGAAACTGAAAAACAGGATATATGAAATGCTTCTCTTCTACCTCCACCAGATAAAATAGCCATAAAATTTTAGGAGAACATAAGAACCAAAAGTTAAATACAAGAAACAATTACATTTCTTTTATACGACACTATCGTAAAATATTCGTAGCAAAGCAATCAGTTGGTTGCTAATTTCAACTCTCCGCTCATTTACAGCCTTCAGGTACCTCCTACCCATCGAGTTCGTATTTTTATTAACTTTTTTCCACTACCAATATACTCTTTTATTTCCACCTTCCTTACGCCCCATCGGTTCTCCTCTTTTACTTTCTTTACGATCGGTCGCCCTCATCTGCCCGTCGTAAAGTTATTACTAATGCCCTCGGACAATGGGGAACAATGGATCCCGTGAATGGGTCATAATCGATTCGATTGTCGTAAGGGATCGGGCTGGTTTTCTGGGACCCACCGTTACAATACCTGGAACCGCGCCTTCAGAGTGGGAAACGAAATTTTTTCGACGTTATTAGCTATCGTCTCGGTCATGCTCGAATATTATCCGTATTAATATACACGAAATTACCCATCGTCTCGTAAAAGTGTTACAGTTTTTTGTCCTTTTCGTATTTTTTTCTATTGACTATCGCCATCGTTAAAGGTGTATCGTAAAAATCCATAGGAGTGGGACTTACGACTGATCCGACCAAGAACCGTACTGTATTTGCTTAAAACCTGAACTATTGCTAAAAATACCTGATAGAAAATATCAGTGCAAAGTATTCGGAGTGAACTCGCTCCCCTTTTTTTTTACCTAGGTGCCATAAAAGAATGGGGCGTCCTCGTTTCGAGGGTGGACAGGTAATCCATGGGGGTGGTAAAGTAAAAAATGGAACGGCTGAGCCATTGAACCGCTTGGGAAATAAGCTTACCGAGTAAATAATTTTAAAGTAGGAAGCCTTGGAAATATTGCGGTATTAGCTGTTTCAGTATGGGATTTGTTCCTTGCACTTTAAACCTCGAAACTATAACGTATCTTTCGTCGAAACTTTTACAACCGGCGACCCTAGTTTGAGAAGTAGAAAAGGTTAATTCCCTATTATTCTTAGTCTTTTTACGATATTGTAAAAACACCAATTCCTCCATTGATCAACGGAACATTTTGCTAGACAGAGAACCAATACCATTCTTTCAATCAGAGACATTAAATTAATATGAAATGTAAACTATTTTAAAAGGATTCAGTTATTTCAACGGTTTCGTTAGCTTTTACCTTAAAAGATACAAAATGCGATCATTCCCGATATTCGCGTTTCTATTCTGAAAAACAAAGAGGGCCCGCAAGAGGGCCGGATCGCCGTGCAAGCCGATATCCTGGGCCTCGACGCGAATGACGCAGCACCGAGCAAGCCGTCCTCTTGCTTCTTGATGAGCACGACGAGAGACATCGTCCGTCGATTCGAAATATCGATATCCGACCCCCACGACCCCCGGTTCCGTCGGCTCTACACGAGCGGAACGCGATATACATGCAGCAGGTTCTGATTGCTCTCCACGGATGTGACAGATCTGCCTCCTTCGCCGCGGGACACGAATTTGTCGATATATACCCTCACGAAGGTCGAGGAGGATGCTCGTCGATCGGCAACGAACGCCACGGTATCATCGACAGATCGCCGGATGTTGATCGACCGTCACTAGGTTCGGTCGACTCATTTGCTTGCTCGTTCAAGTAACATCGGAATCCGTTAATAAAACGATCCAATCTCACGCGAGATCTACGCGATCACTCGCCCATTCGTGAATACTCATTGTACGTAATGAGAAACCTTTTTTCGAACGACCTTCATAATATCTACAATTTGGTACTCATAGTTTATGTGAAATACTTGTACTTTGCGTTTGAAAGTTGCGAGAGGTGTTTCAAGTCAGTTGCAATTCTTCTGGTTGTGCAGAGGTCAATTTTTAAAGAGGAAGAAAAGATTAACTAAGTGAATGCGATAGTGTTTTTTTAACATTATCACTGCCGACGGTATATTTACTAAAATTTAGATACACTGAGTAACTACCTTGGAAAAAAATGAAGGGGTGAAACAGATAATTAATTATTTAATTTAGGTTGTATAAGGTAGAAGTGGAATATTTAATTCATGGTTGTCCTATCAATTTGAGTAATTTAATTCATAGTTTCCCCATCAATTTGAGAAATTTAAAAAAACAAATTTGGAACCGGCCATTTGACCGGTATAGTATGTTTAGTGTTAAAGATAGAGAGATCTATCGGCAAACGTGTCTGCTAAATCTATCAGTACCTTGATAAACCAAAGTTTCTACGCTCTTTCATCGACAACCCTTTTCTTCTCAAATCAGTGAGTCTAAAATATGAGAAAGTGCCACCAATGTCGAATGAAAGTATCGAAAAAAAGTCCCGAGCAAAAATCCTCGCCTAACGTCGAACCGTAACACGAGGGTCGAAAAGGCGAGTCAAAAAATCACGACTCAAGCGTGGGACGGGCTTCAACCCTCGTCGACCGACTTTCATTTTTATTGACCGACGCGCGATCCGTCGATCCGGACAAAAAAAAAAGGAGCAACGACCAACGATCCTCGAGGTCGAGCTCGACTTTCTTACGGACGCATAGAGGCGCATTCTTCTCCGACTATCCTTCTCCCTCTTCCTCGCCCACCTCTCTCCTCCTTCTCCGTTCCTTCCCTTTTCGAACCTGCCACCCGAAGCACCAGCCACCTGCTGAGAAAAGTGCTCCGTGACCGTTCGACGGTTGCGTCAGGACGAGGCACAGTTATTTGCATCATCCATCAGCCGAAGGGAAGGAAAGCGCGAGGAAAAGGAAGGTGGCGAGACGGAGAAAAAGAAAGGGAGAGTCAGAGGGTGGAGAAGGAAAAAAAAATAAAAAGAGGGACGTTTCGGGGTATACATGGTGCACCGCTCGCTCCCGATTCCCCGGGGGGATTCGCCCGCATTGTTGGACTTCTCGGTGATATTTTATTGGGTTTATGACGTCATTAATCTGATCACGGGATCCGCCCACGGACTTAATCGTGACGCATCTGAACCGGTGGACACTTGGCGCGACCCATGCCGCGTCTACCTGCCCTGTCATCTTGGGAATTTTCGGCTCGGCGAATGCTGCAGATTCCGGACGAGATACTCCCGAATACGTAAATTATCCGCTTTATGGGCCTACCGTGCACTCCTTTCTTTCGCGCGTTCTTGAGAACACCAAAGATCCCTTTTACGATCGTTCTTTGCTCCCGTCGTCGAATGTCATTGCTTCTTTATTTCCTTCTGTTTATCACTTTACTTTTTTATTATTACATAAATAATACAAGTTTGTGAGTGAATTGTATCCAATGGAAATTAGTGTCCATTGGGCATCGATGATGCGTGACAGGTCGATGGTAGGATGACGTCGATGTTTGACTTAAAAGAGGAGTTAAATAACAAACCCCAACACGGTCTGTTCTAATGGCTCGCGTGTGTACGTTCTCGGCTAACTAAATTATTTGTACTTTCACGTTACAACATCGCGACAGGAATGCCGTACGTTACGATACTCGTTGTCGGTACCACTATCCAGAGCCAAAAAGTCTTTTCACCTCCGTGCAACTGACACAAGGCACGCTGATTGCTTGATCCCCGAACTGACAAGAGACTTACGTTCTGTACGCATGTATGTTTGTATACACGTAAACGTATATGTTTTGTATGTACAAGCACGTAAATCGTTGCACGCGCTACGTTTCGTAAACTCGTTGTAGTTTCGTCGACACTATGTCATCGTACAAGGTTTCCCTTTATGATCATAGACGTACAAAAGGGTACAGAGACCGAGTGCCGTGTGTGATCGTGTACACAGGTATATTTCGGTGTCGAAGGAGAACCGTAAACCAGGACCGTTTGACCGATCACAATACGAAATTAAGATAGCGATCGACACCCCGGTATCGTCCGGACCGTCTGACAGGAACGGGCGAAAATAAATAAACGGTTGGATAAATCGTATTGCGAAACATTCGGTCCGGGGACACCCCGCAGATTGCATCGGATGAAACAAGCGCATTCAGAATGAACCCTGTCCACAGGAAATGGATTGTCATCTAACGGCCAAAAGGAAATCCTGATGTTTCGCGGGGACGCGAGACAAGAACGGGACTCAATGTGCCTCGTGTTGGGACCATTTCGTGGATAAGACTCTCGGTGAAACGTTGAAAAACGAGAACGTCGTTTGTTCGGTGCGAAGATCGCGATAGGTAGATGAGAAGATAGAGGGAAGAGGAACGTAATTTTTTTAAATCCGTGAACCAAGAATAAACATGAGTACAAAGATGAAAATAACGTGGAGGTGAATTTTGTTACGACTCCCACGGTCGAGGATATTTTCAGGACGAAATAAATCTTTTGGTATAATCTCTCTCTTGTCAGGACTGGTGACTGCTTTCTACTATGTTAGATACTACGCGTCTCTAAGACGTTTTACGCCCTCGATGATCGATCGACGTTTCGATTCTTCGCCAAGAAACGAGACTTTCTTTCTCAATGCCGGTCTGAATCAGCAAATCCTTTGATATCCTTACGCGCAGACTGCCGGCAGCTGCCGCCTTCGATCCTTGCGTTATTCCGTTTCTCGAGACTCGCAACGCGATGGCGTGCGAATGCCGGGATATATAATACCTAAGAGTTCCACGCACGTAGACATCAGATACGCTTCGTACGATGTTACCACTGCACCGAGATATTTGAAGGTGCATACCTGCCGCGAGCAGGGAATGCCCGGAATTTTTCCGTTGGGTAAAAACATATCGGTGTCTCGGTTTTGGTGGGTGATTCGTTCAAAATAAAGATACAGAGGGTTCTATAGATACTGAGAATCGGTTAAGAATTGTGTAGAATATTTGGGAATAATAAGTGTGTGTTGATATCTGCCCTATTTTCTTGTTTTCGTTTATTTTAATTTCGATCTACTACTTATAAACGGGATTCGCTATAAGCCCGAGAAAGTGGGTTGTTTGATAAAACTCTGATCTGACCATTCGAAAAGATCACCGACCTTTGACCCAAGCTTATTTCCAAAGGCTCGTGATACTTTCTAAAACCAATGACTCTTAACCCGAAGTGCACGCACCCTGCGGGGGTGCGAGACACTTTCGTTGCGAACAAGCCTCACTGTTCCAGACACTTAAATAAATCTAAAGTACAAATTAATTTCCTACTTACACCTACATAATCTAAGGCACATACTATCAAAATGTTACAACTCTCATCCACCCAGACCATATGCAACCCTGCAACTGCCTCTCCCCATTCAAGGGGTGTCATTCTTCCAATCACCCCACCTCAGCCAATCATTCCTTCCCCAATCTCCCCACTCTATCCAACTCCCACCAAAGTTACCAAATAGGTAAAAGTATCCCCATATTCCCATTAAAAAAAATCCACGAGCCATAGAAAAGATAAACTACCGCTCAAAACAAACAACTCTCGACTGGAAAAGGGTACGTCCCGCTAATCAATCGATTGGCAAATAACGCTTCACGTACGGCATTAAGAGCCGCCTTCGTAATCATCTTTACGTACATAGATACGAGTACACCTCGTCCATGGTTGGCAATAGGAGGAATAGGAGTAACCGACGTACCGCAGCTTCGTCCTCGAAAGTATCTTTTACGGCGCAGCACGAGCGGTGTACGGGTTCGTGAGCAGGCAGCACACTTCTCACGGATTCGAAGTAGTATACGTAGACAGTCGCCCCCGGTACGACCCCGGAACGTACGATTCGTATTGTGCGCGATCGCGGAACGAACGATCGCTACACGATCTCCCGCTGCTAGATCGCCAGATCGCCGATCCGCCGGTACAGCGATCTATTGATCGCGAACAACGCTCCACACACGGGGCAACCGACGGTATCTATCGTTGCATCGATATGACTACGTTTCCATCGATGCGGAAGTAACGTCGAAAAACGCACGATGCACACCGTCAGGGTCCCTAGATGCGCCGGTGTTAGGCTCGCGCCCTGTAAGAAAGAAACGTAATTGGCATTCTCTTCGAGGATCACGAGCGTCCGATCGTAACGAGACCCTGTGATATGGTGGAAATGAAATTTAGTTGGGTGTATATAACGCACGAGGTATATTATGGTGCATCACGCAGATGGTTAGAATTTTAACCCTTCGAGTTGTGTGGGGGCATGGGCGTGTTGAGTGAATAATATAAGTGTGGAATATGGAAGCTGATGAGAGAGCTCTGTTATGAGATTGGCAAAATGGTGGATGAAATTTTGAAACGGTTGTAATGATTTTTAATCTTGGGAGTTTTGCAATGAGAGGAAAAGTGAGATGAGTATTTGGATCGATGCATGTTAATTTCTTACAAGGGAGGTTTCCCAAGTTTTAATTTCCGATTGTAATGAAATTTACAGGGTATGTACAATTCGATGAAATATTTGAAACGTATTTTTTTTTATCGGCCATCGTTCATATCTAGAGGGTGAAAACAGACCCCAAAGTTGGGGATTAAAATGCTATTTTTTTAAATATCTCGGACTCTCTTGGACCCGCCAGGACCCGCTCCAAACCACCCGGACCTCCTTGGACCCGCTCCAACCTGGTCCCAGCGGATTCGAGCGGGTTAGAGCGGGTTGGAGCGGATTGGAGCGGGTGCGAGCGTGTTCGAGCGGGTTCGACCGGGGTGGAGCGGGTCCGGGCGGGTCCAAGGGTGTCCGAGATATTTAAAAAAGTAGCTTTTCGATCCCCGACTTTGGGGGCTGTTTTCACCCTCTAGATATAAACGATGGCCGATAAAAACATACATGTCACATATTTCATCGAATTGTACATATCCTGTAAATTTCATTACAATCGGATATTAACACTTGGGAAACCTCCCTTTTAGGTTTAGGGAAAATTGTTGCTAAGGTCAAACGATCGATGATTCAAAGACATCTGGATAATTATACACCGTGTGAATTAAACGGACGAAGTACATATCGAGATAATATTCATATCAGAAGTAAGCGCAAGATCGAGAAACTCATTCCACCTCGCCATCCTGTTGCAATTGGTGCTCCGCGCATCGTCCGTCACGTTTCTCAGAAACGTAAATGTAATTTTTTGCTATTATCCCCGATCCAGACGAAATCGATCCTCGCCTCATTAGGCTTACGTAATAACGGCATTAAACTGCAAGGCATAATTAAAATTGGACATCGCGCGTACGGGGAGTGGCGCGTTACGACATCGCTCAATCTCGATCTTACCATGCTGAAGGCTTCCGAGCAAATATTTCTTACCACACACCGATCCGTACAATTAGACAGATTCGTAACAGCCTTTATAATTGAAATCTCGAGTTTCGCGTGTCCGATAGATCGACTCCACCCTGATGATCGTTTTATTCGTGGCGTTCGCCAAGCGGAAAGCCAATTTCTCGTTGAGAAAGACCAGAAGTCTCGAGGAACGATCGACCGAAGGTGTCGACGGGCAAAAAGGTAGGAAGGAAAGGAGAGGAAGGTAGGTACGAGACGCCGAGAGGTCTCGGGAGGACCTGTTGACTTAGGTGAGCGGATAATACGACGCGGAGAAAGGTTCTAACAAAGGGAGGGTGGTGATTCGTGCCTACGGGATTCGAAGGTAGAATTTTTCTTTCCTCTACCTTCTTCACCTTTCTCCTTCCTTCCTTCGTTTTCTCGCGTTCCTTCTTTAATAGCGTCTTCCTCTTTTTTTTTCTCTACCAAAATGCGTCTGCCTGTTCTCTGTTTGCCTCGAATAAACAGAGGGTGCACTGAAAGCCCATCGTGGAAGGACCGTGCGCTCTAATTGCTGGCGATTTTTCAACGACCGTACTCTCGGGGAAATCTCGAAAAATTGTGAACGCGGACGGTGAAAGTTTGTCGTCACAGCCGTAGAAACTTTACGACGGATATAGTAATTGACATTAATTTTATACGTCAAGACAGATTTCTCAATCCTACAAACACCACGTACGTACACCGGTTTCGGAATTCAGCACGATGGGGAAGGAAAAAAAGAGCACGACTTGGGATTTATAAATTGCTGCAATTTCAATAAAATATTACGTTTCTGCGCGGAAAGCCGTGAAACGTCGTGATCTTACGCGCGACGCGTAAATGGCAGCGTCTTGAGAAGTATAATTAATATTTGCATATTCGGTTCGTAAATATTATCAAACACGCTCGAATAAGAAACGTCCATGCTGTAGCTTCTCACGTAATACTCGACGATCATCATTATGCAATACTCATTACCGATTCGATCATTATTAACATAAAGCCTAAACGTTCAGCGGGCGGTTGTCGATCGAGTCGGTTTGAAAGACAAGAAGAAAAAAATATGAAAACACGAATTCTCTAAATGCTCGAGGATTACCCTCAGACAAGGGGCCATCCTGGGGTATGCGTGGAGGAAGATCGAACCGTAGAAGAGGGTCGTAGACGAGGCCGAGGTTAATGAGTTTGCTACTGCCTGTCACGAATAAAGGTACAGGCAACTGGGCACTGTGTTGCCCCATGAAATAACCACGTATATACCTCGCGGGTTTATAGGTAGGTACCTCGTACCTGGTGTACGTGGTTTCCTGAATGCATCCCCATTGGTCGCGCCGATCTTCGGCACGAATTATCCTCTGGAAGGGGGCAAAGAGCAAACCGCTCGCCGGCAAGATGGCGCCTGTTCTAAATTCAAAACAAGGCGCTGCTTAGCATATACATATCCCAGGCTCAGCCGTGGACTGCACGCTATGACATTCGCAATTCAAATCGTACATTTCTATTACCATTTTAATTCAAGGGCACTCGGTCGCGAAGCGCGCATTAGCCCCGCGAGTGCACTGCTCGGGTTCGTCATTCGGGATTGGGTTGCTCGGGTTGGAAACGGGTTTAAACGTTTTGCGGTCGAAGGTTCGCGATCGGGATGTTCGAACGATTTACTCTTGTTTGTTGACCACGATGTAAACCGCAATTTGTGTTCTCGGTTTGGCAGTTTTGTAGTTGTTGCTGATGCGATGGCATTGCTTGGTTTATTCGCTTTTGTTGAATATGGTGGGGGTTGGATGATAGTGTTCTTCTTTTGAATAGATGAATAAGAGTCATAATTCTGTAGATGAAATTCTGTCGTGAAATTTTCTTATTTTTCTACCGTTAAGCCTTTGAAGGATGGGAATTCAAAAAATGATCTATGTTGCACAGACATTTCTTTTTTTTTAGTTGGACAAAGTTGACTTACTTCTATTAAAACAGTTATCAAATAATTTTCGTTGCATCTTTAGGTTTCAAATCGGTGGGACACATTTAATCCCGCCTTGCCTCAAAGAGTTAAAAAATATTAAACGTTTGAAAATGCAAGGGCAAGTTAGATCAGTTTTTCTCGTTGGCTAGTTCCAAGATTCGAAGGCTCACCTATCGAACAGCTAAGGAAACACTTTTAGACGCCACGTGAGATTTGTACCATCGAATTGCAATTGCAATTTGTGCTCTCGGTTTTGCAGTTTTATATTTGTGGCAAATGCGATGGCAGTGGTTGGTTTATCCGCTTTTGTTGCACATAGTGAGGGTTGGATGATAATGTCCCTGTTTTGATTAGTAGAATAAGAGACCTATTATGAGATTTAAATAAAGTTTTGTAGATAAAGTTCTATCGTGAAATTTTCTTATTTTTCTACTGTTAATGGATATTAAAAATTTGAAAATAGAAGGGCAAGTTAGATCAGTTATTCTCGTCGGCTCGTTCCAAGATTCGAAGGCTCAGCTATCGAACAGCTGGCGAAACCCTTTTAGACGCGGCTCGGGATTTATACCGTCGAAAACTGACTCGTTCCCGCGAATTTATGTGAGCCGTCAGATTAAGGGACGGGTCTTCCCATTCTTCTACAGAGCGCCCGGTATTGTGTCACTTCCGTGTACTCGGTTACGCATAACGAGATCCTCAGGATTTCACGGAGCTCGAGACGAGGCGTCGCTATTTTGTATTAATCACCCGTCCTGACCCGAAATCTTCCGCGACAGATGTTCCCTCCGATTTTTCTCCCGGGTACTTTGCGAACGAGTCCGCGAAACAGGCGGAACGGATGAATACCGATAATAAATTTCTACTTTGCAATCATCGACATTATTTCATTCTTACCTCAACTTTATTGCCACCACTTTTTGTCTTAGACTTTTAACTCGATGTTAAATAGCTTCTCAGTTATACTCCAAGTTACATTCGTTAATTACTACATTATTTACAGTCGACATTAACGTTGTTGCTCACTTCGTATGAAATACCTCAAGTATGCTTCTCACATCAACGTAAAGGAGTATTGCCATAATCCTTTTTTTTATCTCAACGCTTAAAAGGAAGAAGTTTAAAGGAAAACAAATAATTCTTATCATTTCTACAGCATAATAGCTCCGGTAACGGCGTAACTCAGTTATTATCAGATCTTCTCGACGTATTAACGTGTCGTCGGAAAATATTTGTTTTCGCCCGTGGATACCTACTTTAACGAGCGCAATTACCTATCTTGTGATCAGTCGTACGTACTCTGACGTAATCAGAGCGTGACTGACGTGACCTTAAAGTGTTTTTCCACGGTGCTCTTTGCACGGACGTAGATTCATCGCGAATGATTTAATCGAAGAACCGATTCGAATGCCTGGCTGCCTCCCTCTGCGATTACGTCCCGGTGAAATTCAGTGGCGCGTTTTGTAAAGACCAGGAAAAAAAGAAAGAGTGGAGGACCTTTGGTTAATTGCGGGCATTGAGGGAACTCGAAGGGCACACGTCGTTCCTCGGAGGGTTGATCGTCGCGATTAATCATGGCTGCCGGTCACAATCGTCCGCAATCTATATCTCGGATGCCGACCAGCCAGGCCTGCGGCTGGTTTTAAACCGTTTGGCCTCTTTGCTTATTAAAGACATTCAGGTCGGCACCAGTAGTCGACCTGGCGTCGATTCATAACAAGAAATTAACAAGGTCGTGATGAATGGTTCGCTCGATGGATCTCAACCGATCTTTACGATTAGCAATAGTCCGCCAATTCATGGATTCACGTGACTACTGATAAATTCTAGTGACTAATTCAAATATATTCTTCATAGTTCATAATAAAACAACTTAAAGATTATAAAAATGACGATTCTATTTGAACAAGTCCAATCTCACAACTCGCAGACAACTCTCTTGACATATTGACACTTTATCGATCGGACCTAACGCTTTTGAACTTTTAACTTATTAATTGGTTGCCACTCCAAATAATAAATTATCATTTATCTTTGCGGTTTCCTGTGTTAAGGACTCAGTGACGAGAATTTGTAATTTTCGAATAGATATCTGTATCAAGGAAGTAAGTATTTGCCAAGTGATCGGTCAGAAGGGGGTAGGATGTTAAAAAAATACCGGTCGTTAAAGTGTTAACTACACCATTTGCAACTAATTGCAATCGTTCTACTAATCGATACCATATATGGCGGAGACAATTTCGATACGTACAATAATTCGTAACTATACTATAAAGTAATTCACGACAAGTAGTATGTTGTTATATCTCAAAAAATATTCCTTCTATTTACATCAAAATAAAATATTACATATTATCGTATTCTTAGCTAAACCAAAGATCTCAAACTTCAAAGACTTCTAGAATTCTCAATGTTTCTTTCGAAAACATCGTTCCTGCACCACGAAATTCAACGATCAATAGACGCAACGGCGCGCATCACCGTATGCCGCATTTTGAAAGGACATTCTCGAGATCCAGATAAATCGACCTAGTCAGTGGCACGTCGTAGGTGTTGCACTCGATCGAAAGGCCCAAGGAGGGTGATAATTTATCGACCAAGTCAAGATGACTCGCTCGATTCGTCTTAAAGCAGTCGGCATCGCTTCTTTCGCCTGATCTTACGAACACGCTCGGAAAAAGTTAAAGCGAGAGAAGAAACCACTTTAATAACAGGCAAAGGAAGAGCAGAGAAGGAGGAGGGTAAGGTAAGAAAATGCAAGGACCGTTCAACCAAGGCAGGGACACTCGAATGTGCCACCACGGTGCATTCATGAAAACCAAAACATCCATTTTCGAACGACCCGAACAATGACGACCCCATTGACCCGAGCGAGCCGACAATGGAGTCAGGAGCACCACTGAAAGAGAGACGTCCATCGAGCAGGGATTGACCCATGGTCCAGATCCGAGATAAATTTCGCATTTGTAAAAGATCGGTGAGTTGACCGCGTGCAATACGTCTCGCAAAAGGGAAGAAAGGGAGGAGGATCCCAAAAATCGTCCCAGTTGATTTTTCTACCACGAAACGGGACAATGGATTTGGACATTTCTTTTTATCCTCGGTAATTGTCGCGTTCCAACAATAATTCGTGAAACCTCGACAGGGTATGGTTTAAACTACAAACGTATAGGGGAGCAGGATAAATGGAAAACGATTACAAGTGTTAGAGAGATCCGTTTCTACACCTGAAACTACTACGCGGCGCTTCTTACGATCGACGATCCTCGGCAAAATATTATTCCGTACTCACCGCTCACGCTAGAGTAGCCAAGAGCGTGAGTGCAGACTCACTCGGTGTTGCGATAATATTTTCTCTCGAAATAAAAGCTACTTACGATGCACTTGCTCCGCCGTGTGTGGTCCGTATCCTGGAAGGGAGAAGTACCTACGGTCCTCAGCGAAAGGGAGAAGGGAAATGAGAACCAATGGATGCATACATTTTATCGAACTTCGCAGACATCCTTTCTCGCTTGTTACTTCAAGAATAACAACAAAATTGCCGCTCCTTTTTGCCAAACACAAACTCTCTTACAAAAAACCTATTAGCTCGAATACAAAAGTGCCAAAAGATACTATCTAAACGTGGAAATCGTGGCAATTAGAGGAAATATCTAAGACGTTTACAAAAATTCTGCGGTTTCAGCTCATCGTGCACCTTATTTCCTCTAACGATGCAATTCTCGCGGATACTCGTTATGATTCTCACACCAGCGTCATTAGCTGGGATATCGCGCTTCGAGGCTCGGCGAAATCGTAACAAATTCAAACGCGCGGATGTCGACACCATATGCAAATCTTGAGTTGATTGGCGGTCAGCCAAAGCGGCACGAAAAGAGCGGCCAGGAGAAAGACGAAGGTGATCTGGCGAGAGGAGCGAGGAAGAAGAAGAATAAAAGTCAGTCAGTCAGTCAGTCAGTTAGACGCTGGGTGTACGCGTTAACCTTAGCGCGAAATAAGCCCCGTGTAACTCCATGTTGGACCGTAATGCACGACGTATCACGTATGAGCGCACACACTCGTGGCAATGTTAATTGGAATTACACATGTGTGGTCATACGGGAATGCCTGATCTTGAGAGCCCTCCTGCCCGGTCTGGTCATGATGTATACGATCCGCAACGCGCCATCTACCCAACAGACAAGGACGAGTCGTCCTCTCACTTGAAAGATCATCCTCGGCCAGGATACTCGACGATAGATCCTTCTGCGGGCTAGCTGCAACCGAACAACGTATGACGCTAATGCATCTTGCCTGTGCACCTCAGATATGAGCTTCGAATACTGATGTTCAGAAAGTATAGATGTTCCGGGGATCTAGAAAGTTAGGGATACTTATGTGAAGTTGGTTCTAAATGTTCTTTCATTTATGGAAAAATCCGGAAATTGAGGTAAAGTATTTTAAACTTGGAAAAAATATTGAAATTTGGTGGGAGATGTTGTAAGATTTTAACGCTAGATATATGGCAGTTGTGAAATTGACGGGTTTCTACTTTTTTAACACTAAACTTACCAAGGTGTTCAAAAAGACCAGTATAGAGAGTATATATTCAACTTCTAATTTGTAAAACTTAAATTACTTAATTGGTCTTTCTCGTCTGTTGATTCCTCTTTTTCTAAAGAACTTATTGCATATATTTAAATATGATAGATTTGAAGTCGGTAGTTTTAGTGTTTAGAATATTTGTTAAATTTATAGGGAAGTAGTACGACAGATATTTCAAGCGTATCTTGTAACTAAACTTCGGATGTTTATGCAAATTTCAAGTTTAACAAATGCAGCTAAGACAGCAGAACCTGTTTAGGGATATGTTGCACTCTACACTTTGGATATTTTAAATATATTTTTATATTATGTTCTTTCTGTAAATTTTAGCCGTATTCATTTTGTCTTAATGCATAAAAATCCGAAGTCTACTTATAATACACAAATTACTTAACTGATCGTCCTTTCTGCCAATTGATCAATCTTTTTCCAAAGTGCTTATTCAATGTATTTAAATATACCAGACTTGGCGGCCGTAAATGAAGTGTCATAGAATATAGAAGATAGTCTATCTTGTTAGTTCTATTCAAGTTTAACAATGTAGGCAAGAACATTTTTCTGTCATAGATTGAAATTATAGAGCGTTAATGAATTTCTAATTTCTCATAGGATATATTGGATCGATCGAGAAAGGTCTGCCTACTATAATTACCTTGCAATATTATAATCACTAACGTATAACCGTTGATAATTAACGATCCCAGTAAATTAAATTTCGCTCCACATATCGCGCAGGTGCTATTTATCGAACGACCTAGCGTGCCCGCGAACTGTCGGTGCGCGCGACGAGCTCAAAGGATTGATCGTCGTCCTTAATTGGGTTACGTCGTTAAGTAAGGAGAGCGACGAAACTAGGTATCTCTCGTAATTGATCATAGACACAAAGCGCACGATTGCGCCGTACAGGGAAGACGAGCGCAAGGTCGACGACGACGTCTTACCGTTTGTATTAGTGCGCTTCTACATATCCGTGTCGCAATTACTCCCACGTCACGGTGCATCGAGATCCTCGGACGAGCGAGGAAGAGGAAAGAGAGGGACGCGATGGTATTTCAGGATTTTTCTAGAACACGCGTGTGTATACATATTAATAATCTCTAATGGCATCGATAGGATCACGTCTTATTTCAAACACGCCATTTTCCATAGATCGCATTCTCTTCGAGACAACGACTTCACCGTTTCATTTCTCATAGTAGAAGAGTAAAAGAGAAGATAGACAGAATCACGCGTCACAAGAAGAAGGTCGAAGATCTCCCCGTGAATTCAATCTTTCCGATCCATAATCGTGTCGACATATTTCGCAAACGATATTTCGCGCAGATATCTCGAGCGAGTCGAAGCAGATCGCGATCCACGGATACCTGCGACCTTTTACAGAGACTCGAGCGATGTATCTAACCGACAAAAAGAGCGTGCGTAAGAGTGATTGCACCTGCTTGGCAGCTCTCGGATCGGTCGGGCGTCGAGCGTGGAAAACAGCGATGAAAATGCGGGAGAACGATGGAGAATAGGGTAGGCGCGACTTTCCACGATCGAGGGTAACCTTAATGTCTCGAGTAGTTACATAAACGTGCCTATAGGTAGCTGAGAGCGCGGATGAGATCGTCGGTGATGAAATCCTGTGGCAGACGGCTTCGCGATACCAACGAAGTAGTCTTGTATCACCGGATGATCTTGAACTAACACCTTTCAGGGCATATTCCGCCATTTATTACGGACATGAGGTGTTCCAATAATTGCGCAAACACCACGAGATTGCCTGCATACGTAAGTCATCGGTAATCGCTCGTGAGGAGCGGGTCTTCTCTGCCACCGTCTCTCTTTGGCCGTCCTTACCTCTTTCGTTTCCCTCCACTTCACCTTTTGCTCCGGAGTTTCGTCTTCCTTCGAGCTCCATCGAGAAACGTCGCGTAATATATATATCTACGATTCGAGACGTATGTATGTGACGTATATACTGCAATTCTCCTTGCTCCTTGCCGGTAGCGGCAGCAACGGTGACCGTTGAAACAGGTAGTAGGAGGAGGTTAAGAAAAAAGGACGAGTGATGGAGAAGAAAAGGGGGAAAAAAAGGTACGGCCGATACTCGCTGGTACTTGTCGTTTCGAGTCGATGGATAGCACGCTCCTGCCTATTATGGTTAACGCGACTATAAATTATACGAATGAGTCTATCACGCCGAGTGCATCCGTAGTTGTGACCTCCTCCGTCGAGAGAGACCGACTACACGAGAAGTTTGCTGAGACAACGAGACAACCGTGCGAGAGTAGCTTGGAAAAATAATAAAAAAAATTAACGATTCACCTCTCTACCTTTGCGAGATCGAAAACCAATCGACGGCAATCGAGGATCGATGTATGGCTTGCATATTTTACAGAATACTCCGAGATTTTCCTAACGATCCTCAACATCGATGCTATTTACGACGATCATCGTTCGAACTCGACAATACTTGGTACTTTTAATTTCCACGATACTCTAATGCGCTTCTTGGAAAACGTTCACGATGTAATTTATATATATCCGCGATGTTCTCCACTTTATCCCTGTTATTATTAACAACGATCAGTATCAACGGTCGATACCGCAACAGATATACCGATCTGACACGATAAAAGGATTACATAATAGTTCTTCACGATGCTATCATTCTTATCCTCATTAACCTCGTAATTCTTAAAATCTTCCGATTCCAAGTCATCCTATCGTGAAATCACAAGCAACGTTTCCTCTCGACATTCCTCCCATCGCGAGGTCAGGACTGCAAGGCGCAGAATCCCAAGACAACGCGCGAATTCGCGTCGCCGTTGCGCCGACTCCGTGCGAATCCGTAGCGAGGTATAATTCAGGAAGGTTGACTCTTGAATGGACCGAGCTTCTTGTAAGGGCTTGCAACGACGAGGACGCGCTGGTTACCCCATAGAAGAAGCTGCGGTACCGGCACGACCCGTACAGTCTCGACTGAATGGGCGGCACTATATTCGTACGCGTGCAAAAAATCCAATTTATCGAGGTGGAATTCCCTGCGTTATAAACAATCGCACGGTAGGTCGTGCGCAAGCGCGAGCGCGAGCTCTTTCGCGGTTCGTTCTATTCGCTCCACAAAGGAGAGTCGAGGGTGAAACAATTGTCCGGTTGATTAACGAAACTCTTCCGGCCGTTGGCAGTCAAACGGAGGACAATAATTGCTCGATCGTGGCAACTGTACGTGGGGTTGTTGCAGGAAATTGTTACATCCTCCGCGGCTCGGTATACGGTACAGAATTTACTCCTCTTAAATGGGCATTAACAGGAGCGGTGCTTTGGAAACGGCCTTTTAACGATCTCATTGTAATCATGCCGAACGCTCCGCTTTCTTTTCGGCCAATTAAACCTATGTACTTGGACGATTCCGTTCATTTTTGTTCTTCTGGGATGATGCTTGATCGTCGCAACAGGGACGCTTCTAACGATTGGAGGAAGAATGAGGTTTCACACGATTCGAATGATTCCCTCGTTGAGAAATCGTAACGAGCTTGGGAGAGAGTTCATAGAGGCGGGCTAGACGACAGTTGGCCCAAATTGCCGGTAATTTCAGGTAGAACAGTCCACCGAGGTGATGGTAATTGGAGCAACCGTGAGAACTTTGTCTTGGAAGGAAAATGAAGGCGACGGTAACATTAACCTATATGTCGTTCCGTCAGAAGTGGATATACGTAATGCATGAATCGTTGTCTTTGTAAGAATTGAAAGTTACGGATGAACGTAAGCCTATAGGTGGAAAGCATCTTACGTGTAAATGCAAGTATAATTTATGCACACAATGTGCATTAAAAGTGATAGTACACGGATGAATCCACTGCATAATCATAAATGGAAATAGTAAAATAGATTTTTAATCTAAAACCTCGCTCCGCGGAAAGACAATTTCGCAAATTTATCCATCACGCCTACGACTACCAATCTCTAGCTCCTTTTACGTGATCTCCTTACAAACCGGCACTTATCTCCTCAAACTACGCAATCCGCAAAAGTGCAAAATCGTAAAACTGGAAAAAAATTTAATATATTTTCAAATCTCACTCTCAGATTCGTATCAGTCAGATGAATTTCCAGTCGTTTCTCCATCTCGACTCACCCTCTTCTCAAAAGATACGACTTTCACCTCACCCCATTCATTCGGCGAACAGGTCGAAGGCTGAAATGTGGTAGCTGGTAACGTCGGTCGACGCCTACCCAACTCCTATCGGCTTAATCGTAGGAGTTCGCCGCTTGTGCGGCGTGTTTTTGCCAGTTTTCGCGATCGGGGACACGAAGGGAACGTAAAATTCACGGGCGTAACTTTTATCGTCCCGCGGACATTCTCACGTTGTTGCCGGCACCGAGCCGTGGTTATGGTTCGCGCGAGCAGAGCATCGGCGCGTGTGGGCGCTATTTTACGACAGAAAGCCGAGCAACGCCGATCGTTTTACGCGAAAACGACTTTTTGCCTTCCTCCCGTCGTGCGTGCGGTCGACCCATTCGCCTCTGTAATAACGAGCCTCGATGCCAGGACGTAGTTTGTCGGGATTCAACGTACGGAAGCTGCCTCGGGATTATTGCCGTCCGTCTATTGTGTTGCAGAAGCCGAGACCACGATGCGAAGTCCAGGGACCATGGAGAAGCATGGGGGTGGAACGACTCGCCGGTATTTATATTAACTCGAACTGGTCTTGAGTTAATTTTCAATTAACATTCTTGGTAGGATTTTTCGCTTTGATGCACACGATTTAATTAATGTGTTGCTGCTTGGATAATGGGAGGTTGGACGATGTTTGGAAAGTTGATTGGGGTAATCTGCGTAGTATTCGGAGATGTAACTTGTTTTATCTTGAATGGGTATTTTGTGGCTGATTAAAAGCTTCGGAAGGAATTTCTTAAGACTTAATAAACACTTGTAATTGGTGGTGCTATAGTGGATATGGCGTTGAAGGCATGGATTTTTAAGTAGTGATGTCGAGTTCATAATTGTGTCACCTCTAGAAATGTATTTTTTAATTGTCTAATGTATCTTAATCTGGATGATTTTGAAGCTACTTAACACTTTACTGGTCAGTAGCCTATTAACAGATTTTTCGAGCTTAAAGATTTTGGACTTTTAATTTATTATTCGGTTGCCACGAAAATTAATAAATTGTTATTTGTCATTGCGGTTTACTGTGCCAAGGACTCAGTGACGAAAATTTGCGATTTTTGGAGAGATATCCGTATCAGGGAAGTATTTGCGACCAAGTGACCGGTCGGAAGTGTGTAGGCTGTTAAAAATAGTAGTTCCTAGACAAAATTCACTGGAAAAATTCAAGAAAGGAATTGAAAGTCAAAGAATGTCCTTGTAAGGTAGATTGTTGAGTGAAATTTTTAATCGAGCATTTAGATCGATGGGAGATTGCATTTGCGAGGCTAATTTGATTGAATATCGTGGGATTAAACGACAGCACGGAACGTACGTGACTTCGATATCATCCGAGTAAACGAAGGGTGCAGGAATAATCGTTATTATTCTCGGTGAGCAGCTGCAATCGTGCTCGCAATAATAACAATGCCGGACAAGTATATAATACCGAAGAGAGTGGCAGAGAGCGCGACTCCGCGACTGAGATCCTTGAAAGCGAATAAGGATTTATCGCGAATGTGAAAGATTCGTAAATAAATCGTCGATCCGTGAACAAATTTTTCTCTACAGTTTTGAACGTCTTGTAGCAAGAGAATTTCTTTAATCACGATAAAAAGTCGTTGACCGTGAAAATACAAGATGGACACTCGACTATGACGTGTTTGATCTTCTTTAGATTACACTTTAAAAGAATCTCAAGTTACTTGTACCATTTGTGTCGTCCTTGAGATTACATTGCTACAAAGATCATTTTCTTATTCATCGAAGTATCTTTTACCACGGTCTTCGAGAAAATCTCGTTGTAAAATCAAGCAGCAAATCGCCTGGAAACGTTTAATCGATTCTGTAAGTTTGTAAGAAAATTTTCAAACCTATCTAGAATCTTGAAAAATTGTATCCCGATATTCGATATTATCGACAGGAAAAAGTATCTCTATCGTAGAAAATCGAGAACCAACGAACACTTTGCAACACTGTCGAGAATTCCGATGGCTTCGCAATTGGACATAGACACGTCTGTATATAACCACATCCAGTTGCGGTTTGCACAATGGTGGTACAGTATCCCATAGAAAATCAACCGTTCGATTCTGTCGAACAATACTTCGCCATTTGTCCCATGAAAACCAGTCGATTTTATCTCGATCCAAGTTTACAACGAATGCACCAAAACTCTCTTTAAGGAGGAAACGAGCGCTTTTTCTCGATGTCTTGCGATTCTCTCGTCACGAAGGCCGTCGCAAAATTCCATCGGAGTTAAGGTCGTCACCGTAAAGAGTCGCGAGTCAACGAAGACATAATACGGACATGGATAAATCGACCGACAAAGAGAATCTACGCTTGAACGATTAACCTTACGTTCGATCGTTTCATTCAATCGTTAGATTACGTATTCCCATCGAAAGGTTGAAAAGACACATATATATTCACCGTGAAACATCTTTGACAACTGTATTGTATCGTGTACAGCTCCAAGATCGTTTTAACACCCACGATAATTACCGGGAAAACAGGCACCAATCAAGATTCCCTCGTGTAACGAATTCAAAGAACAACGCAGTATTTCTTAGCGATCTATACATTTCCATTGTGTCCAATCGTTTGAAATTCCATGGAATAATCTCTTGTCAATTTGAACTTAAGAGAAATATAATTAAACAACACCTCTTCCCAGGCAAATTTCTCAGAAACAAATCTCTTTCGTCTTCCTGAATTTCGTAAAACCAGCGCGTATTAAAGTACTTCTTAACGTTACAAAAACCAAGTACTGTGGCATTTTTCAAGGACATCCGTCTCCTGATCACGGTATCCTGTCGCGTAAAAGGATCGTTCGTGTCTCCGGCGTGAGAAGAGAGTCGGTTGATTCCTCGACATCGAAACCGTGCAACCGTAGACTTTTCTCGTCTCGCGTCGTCCTCTTCTTCTCTCTTCACCGAGCGTACCCACCACCAGGACGGCCCCGTTAATTTGTAGGGCCGTCGAACCGCTTTTTGTTACGAACGGCGAGACCGCGAACTCGAGTTTTGACACATTTTGACACGAGGACCACACAGAGCGCTGCTAGCCACGCCAGAAAACATCATTCGCCCCTGACGTGGAGCCCGAGGGACAGACCGCGTCGAGTATCTTCACCGGGAGGTTGAGACGCCCGATAGACGCGCAAGAACCGGCCTCTGACTACCGTCTACCGGATAAGTTATTAGCGGTACCGGGAAAGAACCTACGCGAATATCAATCGCCTCGGAACCTCCCTCGTTCCGCGATGTATTTATTACCACCGATCGACTTTTTCCTCTCTGACTTGAATCTGCTGCGATCACGATCGAGTTATTGCCGCTGTGCGGCGCCGTTTTCGAGGGCAAGTGGTTCTGCTTTGTTGCTTGCTTTGGAAATAATCAGTTTTAGATTTGCTTTTGTAATTATTGTGATAGAAGGTATGGGGTATTTTATATTACAGAGGGAATTTTAGATTCGCTTTGGGATTTGGAATTTAATTGGTATGATTATTCAAATTGGAGTTTGTAATTTTAGGAAGATTCGGCACTGTTGAGATTGTGATACTTTAATTTGTGAAATGAGACAGTAGTTTCTACGTTTAGACACTTATGTTTTAGTGAAGTTCTCTGTATTGAAATTATATCTATTTGGAGTGCAAATATTGAGGTGAGTGTTACTCATTTAGGAATACTTTCGCAGGATCTCAGAAGAAGTACAAAAATTTATCAGTGCTGTTCACCGACACCCCATGGTATCCATCTTGCTAATTTAGAAAAAAATCTCACAATTGGCAGAGATTTGAACTCGAACCTACCAATTAAAAGTTCGTACCCTTCACACCCGGCATAATCCCATCTTATTTCTATGGAAAAAGACAAAACGTGCCAAGAAAGGAAGTCATTGTTCGAAAGAATCTTTGAGAATCGTGACGTTGACCCCGGTGCACGGATCGAACGTTCCTCGGACTCGTAACAGAATCGCCACTGACCTCAGGCAGGTACGAGGTGTTAGACAAACAGCTGGGCCGAGTGCACAAAGACGCGTTTTATGTCTACGTTCTCTCTTTCTCTTTCATCTTCTCATGGACCTGTACACAAGATCGAGCAGGTACAACGAAGGCCAAAGGAAGAAGGACGAAGAAACTGGTGAAGAAAAAGACGAACTCCGAGAGGGGTATCATCGTGGACGAAGAGACGGGTGTATAGAAGCAAGTAAGAACAGACGATGGTTCCTCTTCTCTCGCCTCCCATAAGCTGCCACATTCGATTCTTTCTCTCTCGTGCACCACCTTGCGCCGCATTCCAACAAGGTAAATCGTTTGGTGCAATGGGCCACGTGTCCAAAGATCGAAAATCGAAGACGATTCACCTATCTCTGAGCACGAGGTTTATCGTTCCAGTTACCAAAAATTCCCCGATGGTGGTCCCTTTTTCCGTCTCTCGAATCAACGTCCCGGAATCTATAAAACGCAGTCACCACGGCGTTACGTTGAAAGCCGAAAGGCGTGGAAACCCATCTGACACCGATCCCATAGAAACCCACAGAAACATTTTTTTATTCCTTGATCTTCTTTCATTATCGTTGAAAGTTTCGGAGCGATAATGTATTCCGGTATGGGGATAATTCGAGGGGGAAGGAAATTGGAATGTAGAGGAGTTCCGCCGAATAGGCGCGTATAATGTATACGATATCGTGAAGTTAATGGCTGTAAAGGGGTAAAAATGATAGTGTAACAGTTCTAGTAGAGCTTGGTAAGCCTGAGGTAGATATACGAGCAGTAAAACTGTCCGGAAGTTTAGTATTCATAAGCACCGGTTTGGAAACATCGAATTCGATCCTGACCACTCTTACATCGATTATGTGTTCGTAAATCGAGAAACTTGGTGTTCACTTTTAACAGGAAAATTCTTCCTACTCTTGATTTCATAATCCGGAATACGAGAAATTCAGGTCGGAGAAATTTCAAAGGTACCTTTTCAGACTTAATTTAAACAATCCTCTAGCAGTTGGTAATTCTACGACTAGTATACGAGCACTAAAACAGTCAGGAAGTTCGACATCGATGTTAATATCGCTACAGTAACCTTAAATTTCATTCTAAATGTTATTACACCCGTCGCGTGTTCGAAAACTGTTTCACTACGTATACATTATAAATATAATAGTATATATCTCCTTCCCCGCCTCCATCACTGCTTAAAACCAACACAGTCTTAACTACTTTGAAAATCAACTTTCAAAAGTTCACCATCAAAAGTCGATTCAATCCCCGAGTCGAAAATTTCAGCCCAAAATCCTCCTAAATTACCAAATAACTTAGGATATTTAGGCTGAATATGGAAAAATATGTTACATATAAAAGAATGCAAATTTTAATTCCACAATCGCCCTACACTTGTTACTTTTTGCCACTTTTACCTCGTTTAGGAGCAATTTAGGCTTCATACAAACCAAAATAATCCTCAGCATTCTATAATGAGGAGCTTTAGAATTGGATTGAAATTGGAGTGGAATGATCGAGGTCCAAAAAAATTCTCGATATACTACAAATTAATTTGGTTTAGGAGATTTAGAATTTATATGAAATAAAATGATAATTTAATTCCAACTTGCTCCTGAAAGCCCTAATTTTAGAATATGAGTCGACAGACTTGGAACTTCTGAAATATTTTTAGGGGATGTCAGATTAAATTGGAATAAAAATTTTACCTGATCAGTTCATATAACTCCTAAAAATCATATTTACAGGACTTTGAGGCGCGTTGACACACTAGTTGAGGATTTTGAGGTTCAAAATGGTATACATACCTAATTAAGCGGCAAATGAGAGATCAAAAGAATCTAGGATTTGAAGTTTCTTTTTAGGCTGGACTTTTCGACTCGGGTCGACACTAAAATGTTCCATTCCTCTCCACTTCCTCGTGGCCCGATCTACAACAATTAAAATACAATAGTGAGGTCAGTGAATATATAACGAACTGAAACGTTACGCGCATCCACATGCCTACTAACGGGGAACAAACGGTCGGTCAGAAAACAAGAAGGGAGGCTGGAACGTCGAGCTGCAGGTTCCCATGACTCGCCCACGCCGTGAGGAAGGTGCTCGGCGATGTCGTCGTCGCTCGTCGTCGGGGGCATAAAAGTGTCCGGAGAGCGAGACCCGAAGATCTCAAGTGCTCGGACCACCTTGCATGCCGCGTGGGCGATCGGCTCGCGAGCAGTTAGCGAAACTTGCGCAAGCTCCAAGATCTTTTTGAAGACTTGAAGAGAGAGAGAATCGCAAGAGAAAGAAACAAAGATGAAGGAAGATCCAGAAAGAGAGAAAATGCTATAGGAAAATCAACTAGCACTTAAGTAGAATCTTCGAGTGGTAGCTACTTGACGATATTAATCGTTCGAGGTAACATCAAAAAGTGCAGAGGATAAGTAACGTTGTCGAATACATTGTAAAAGAGCAATACTGATAAAACTTGTTGGTCGCGATGCGCTTGAATCTTATCTTTCATTCTGTTAATCATGATTCCTTGCTCATTGGCGTGTATCTCTATAGCTGTTATGTCAAAGAAAAAGAAACAATATCGATAATGGTGGCGTAGGTACCTCCGTTCTGCGGAGTCTTGAGACTAATAAATCGCCGGATGGGAAGGAATTTCATTTATTCCTTGCACCAGTATGAGCAACGTACCGCAGACGGGGATCATCGGGTGAACATAGTGTTACAGTGAAATCCATTCTGTTATCAGAATGTAATCCTAAACGTGCGCGTATATTCGTAAGTACGTGGTATGTATGCACGTATGACTCTTTGGAGTATTAATGAATAGCGACGAGGAGAGAACATTAATCTTACCTGGGAGATTCGTAATACCGCTTGACTTGGTTCACCACCCAGGCGATATCTAAAAGCGAAAATCCTGCAATACCGGCTCTTGTAGATAAACGAGTGATTAGTGTTCGCGAGTAACGCGTTTCTAGAACACGCGACCACGAGGTAGACAATTCTACGCGGCCCACTGCGAGACTTTCCGTGGGCGTTGAAAATATCCTTACGGCGAAAGGGCTATGGTTGAATTAAATCCATGTGAATTACTTGAAAAAATAATATGCGTCGAAAGTCTGGTAACGTTTTGATTAATATTGCTGGAATCTTTGGATTCTTGGAAATAATCATTTCTCTTGGAGAATGATTTATTTTCCATTGATTTTGTAACATGATGATTGTGAGGATGGAGTGTCTTGTAAGTATAATCGACGATTTCAGCATCACGTACTTAAGATCGGAACAAGTGCAACGTTGTCAATGATGAAATTGAATTTTCGATGAGAAGATTAATTTTTGAAAAACATGGAGAACTTAAAGATATAAGTGAATTACAAGACTGTAAAGTTACGTAGGTCGGTATCTACTTTCACATACCGCAAGTAGTTTTAGATACTGAGAGAAAGGACGGACGCTAATTGGTATCAGATTATCAGGTAATGAGTAACGTGAAATCATTGACTATTAAAGTCATTTTAAATGGGGAGGGAGTGGTTGAAAGGAAGTTAAAGGGTGCTCGACAAGAGGATCGCGCCCTCTCCACGTGAGGGTTTCATCGCCGCCAATACTAGGACGCGATTCTCTTCTCATAAGTAATTTATCGTTACTATTAAAATATAGCCCGACCTTCTTCGCGGTGGGTATGAGCTGTTATGGCCGAATATAACAATTTCTATGGGTGCACGAGGCATCCACCGTGTGATTTACAGTGCTCGGGGAGTTATGACGCGACGTGCCCACACTCGTGTTCTCGTATGCTTCGTTCTCGTGCAGTCGACTTGTCTCGTAACCCGACGATGGAATGTTTTCCACCAGGAAATTCACTTACGGGAGCAGAGATTCAAGCGAATTTGCTACTATTAGATTCTGAAAGTTATATACTTGTCGATACTTTGATTATTTTCCTATGAAAAATTGCGTTTATGAGCCATCTCACCTAAATTAGTTACCTTGAACTCAATAGATTGATGTATGAAATTCAACATGCGTGAATTTTATGGTGTTCCTATAGTGACCTATAGCTACTTATAGTTAGGCTGAGTCTACGATCTCTGAAACTTATTGACAAGAAGTCTGATGGTAGAGAATATAATGGTAAAGATACCGATAATGGAAGCAAGGTTACTATCTCTCTGTATCATTTAACACTTTACGGACCGGTAGCCGTTTAGTTGGCTTTTCGGGCCCAACATTTTTGGACTTTTAACTTATTAATTGATTGCTACGGCAATTAATAAATTATTATTTATCATTGCGGTTAACTGTGCCAAGGACTCATTGTCAGTGAAGAAACTTTGCAATTTTCGAGGAGATATCGGTATCAGGGAAACATATGTGGTCAAGTGAGCAATCGGAAGTGGATAGGATGTTAACCACTTGCACTATCGGTAAACTCGCAAGAATCCATGCCTAAATCGAACGCCCGATTTACGATATCTTGCGACTGACAAAGATTACCGAGCTAATATTTACTTCATGCAATGGAACTTCTGTGAAACTCAAATGAATTTGAATCAAAGTCTAAATTTAATAATCCTGCACGGGGACATACGATCTTATTCGAGATAAGAATACTTTGCCCAAGATTAGTACCACGAGTCATACTCGTGAAATTCAAGTTAGGCCTAAAATTTTCATCACGAGTCAGACTCGTGGAAATAGTGCAAGGGGTTAAAAAAATACCGGTCGGTAAAGTGTTAATATTGAGAAAGAGAAACATATTTGGGTCATGTAATAATTCTTGGCAAAACTGTGTCATCGTCTTCCGTATTTCGCGATGATCGTCAGCGAGCACGGCACAAAGGATAAGCGCGTACGCATCGTGAAGCATCGATCTTCGCGATCGCCAGTGTCCGTCGTGAATCGTCCGAGGTAGTTGTTGTTTTCGAATACGGTGGGGTGAAATACGACCCAATAAAAGGGCACTTTGACACAGTCTCTCGAACGCTGGCTGCCCATTGTTCGGAAGAACGGAACGATCACGACCGCAAAGTCCATCGGTTCGCCGGCGTGCCGCGGCAGTTAACGCGAGGAAGAACGAGCAAGGCGAACGTTCGACTTTCACGGCGGACTCTTTCGCGCCCGATTTCGATGAACGATCGTAAAATCGATCATCGAAAGCATTCCGCCGGTGACGGACAAACGATGCATCTTGCGGACCTTACTTAGAAGACGATATAAAAGAATTCAATGCATGAACTCTTCAAAGCTCATTACGCTAAATGAAAATATGTATAAAAGAATTAAAAGCTTGAACAATGAGGTCCTCACTTACGTAAATTCATTTCAAGAAACTTTATATGGAAGCAAGTAACGAAAAACTCTCCAAGCTTGAGCATTTTAAAAAAAAGTAAAGTCCTAATTACTTATGGTAATTGGTCCTGCTGAATTTAAAATGAAATTCTATATAGAACAATTAACATCTTGGATAACCAAATCCACAATTACTAAAATTCCTCTCAAGAAACTTTATGTGGAAGCAAGTAACGAAAAACTCTCCAAGCTTGAATATTCAAAAAAGGAAAGTCCTAATTACTTACCATAATTCTTCTCACAGAACTTGAAATGAAAACATGTATAGACGAATTAAAATCTTAAACAATTAGGTCCACAAGTAGGTAAATTCATCTCAACAAACTTTATGTGGGAGCAAGTATCAAAAAACTCTCCAAGCTTAAACGTTTAAAAAAAAAGTAATGTCGCAATTACAATGATTCATCTCGTGGACCTTAAAATGAAAAAGCATATAGAAGAATTAAAAGTTTGAACACTATAGTATAGAATTACGCAAAAGTACGTCAAGAGAATTTACGTGGAAGCAAATATGGAAGAACTCTCGAAGCTGGAGCAATTAAATCCACAATTACCCAAAACCTCTCGTTGCCCAAATGAAAATCAGGCGTCTCGGAGTCATTTCGCGATCACGGTTGCAACGTAATTTATTTACAACCGTGCCGCAATCCAACGAGACCAACCAGTCGCGAGTTAAAACGAGGAGACTCACGATGCTTGGAGGCTCGGACCGCGATCATAAAATCACCCTCCGAACGAGCAGCGACGAGAATTTCGCGCGACATCAATGACATCTCGACACTTAATGTCAAGATTATTGACGCGAAACCCGATTCCACGGGTGAATCTCGAGGCGAGATGTCGGTTCGAACGATTTCACTCGGTGTTCCCCAGGTGGATCCGTTTCGCGACATTTTCAACAGGATTCAACGGTGAGGAACACTGTCGTCAACGGGGTGACGAGTTTTCACCTTTAATGCCAATAAATACGGTGAAAGGCGGCGGGAGCAAAAGAATCGGGTGCCTCCTCGATAAAACTTCGTGCCGATAAGCACTTTTTTCCGACTGACCAATAAATTTCCTTGACGTTCATCGCTCCATGTCTCACGCGATATCACCATTTACGGTATTATCGACAGGTACCCGGTCTCCGAATCGGTAGTCTCATCATTGATTCTCCTTCGAATACTTTAAGCTTAACCCTTTGCGGTTGTTTCATTAACACTAGATTCATGGAAGCCGTCAATTTAATAAGTTCCTACATTTTTTGTAAAAATTTTTCAAATTTATGGAGAAGCAGTAAACATTTCAGGTGCATTTTATAATACAATAGTGACTTAATGAATTGTCATCTATGCTGCTTGATTTCCCTTTTTTCAAAGTCCTTATTTAACATTGTAGGGCAAAGGGCGTCCAAAAGGATCCATGTGGTTGTTTCCTATGTATCTTAAAAACTAGACGTCCGAGAGGAATTCTGATAATAAGATAGAGCCAATATTTTTCTTGAGGGAAACGTAATACAAAGTTACAATAGAACTTTTGTTTTCGAGTGAGAAAATAAAATATCTCATCGCACCGGTTTTACCCACGATAGTATTATAATATGCAGCTTACTTTACAAGTACACTTAGTGTTTCCGAGATATTTTATGCCAATAATGCTACATTGTACAAGCAAGTATATTTGTCAAATTGCATCATATAAATGAGCAATATTTCCTTTGCAAAATTGTTCACTTGCATTTTCCATTTTAAGATTATACAACTTACTAAATATAAAACTATTTGTCTCAAAAAACCGTACATGATGCGGATAGATTAGTGAAAAAATAATTTAAATAAAACACTATTGGTATTAAAGCTTTTGTGCCAAAAGAGATGCTTTGTTTTCTAGTACCCTTACATTAACCGCCTGTCGTCTTTAATTAAAAACAAAATGTGTAACCGTACTGAAAACAAAACTAATAAATTGTAGGAAGAATTATTCATACCTCAGAAACATCTTGATCCTTTTCTTCGTTGGTTAAGAATAGGCGATGGCAAATAATGGCAAATAATGTATGACCGTTAAGGGTTCCAATACACGTCATTTCAAAGATATAGAATCGGTATCCATGGTGCAAATTGAGAGAGAGCCTTCGAGAAGATGACCTTTCAGACCAGTCCTCACAGCCGTGAATTCTTTTTCCAAGTAAACGCAAAATATTTCTCACGAATCGACTAGCTCGAACGAATTCCTCGAAGCGACGACATACGATTTCCACGTAATCCATCTGCAGGATTTGCTATCGTTGCCGATATCTAAGGAGATTCAGCCAGTCTTTCAACCCTCGGGACAGTCCTTTGCAAAGTTCCCTCGCGTGCGTGTCGAAGGAGGAATTCCGCGATTCCACGGCTCGTTGTCCTTTTCAGCCAACGTGCATATCGTCAAGAGGAAAAAAGAAGTGGGAAAAAAGAAAAGGAAAAATCTAAGAAGGATAAAGATAGAGAAAGAGAAAGGCTTGCTTATCGAAGTACAGCGAGCTGATACGCGTTCGAACCGATCGATCGTTCTCGCCAGGGGATCCCCGTGGCGTGTTACGAATCCTGCCAATCACGGGAGTGTAATCGATATCGAGAGCCCGGAGGTGGGTATCGAGTCGATACGATCGGCTCCGCCCCGGGCGTGTCGCCGGCCTGGACGAT